>CM028129.1:919212500-921712500 GCA_016271365.2 Neoceratodus forsteri | reverse complement strand
TACAGACATCATATAATGAGTTAACCCCTAGGTTGCTGAAAGAAATAGAATACATCCATTAGACTGAGCTGAACAGACGATAGAAACAGTAAATTAAAAAGTGTTTTTTTTTAATATCCTAAGAAGTTTTGAGACACAATACAGTAGCATCCCCCCTCCCTTCAGATGCCTTTAACATAGAGCAGCAAATAGCAAAAATCAGAAGGGGATTGCACTACTTTGCAGCTGTGGAGAAATACATCCAAATGTCTAAAGAGGTAGTTGCAGGAAAAGCCATTTTAGAGCTATAGTCTGATCGATGACAGAAGGGCTGTAGGCTCCACCCACAGCCTTAATAAATTAGTTCTATCACCTCCTCTTCTTCCACATTTTGCTATTTCTATGCCCTTGCAGCAAAGTCTACTAGGATCTCATTATGGACTTCTGAAAAATGCTTTCCTACTGCTTTATCTAATCTTCTGTTTCTAATGTAGCTTATGTGCTCCTGGATTCTCTCCTTGAAGCTCCTAACCATTCTCCATATGTAAGCAATGTTACAGGCACACCAGATGATGTACACGACAAAGGTTAAGTTACATGTAATCAAATATTTTATCTTAATTCTTCTGTTATCTTTGTATGCTTCAAGGTTTTTCCCTTCATTTACATAATTGCAAATGTTGCACCTTTTACATTTGTACATGCCAGTTGGTCTTTTAGTTAACCAAGTACTAATCTCCTCGCGGGGCATGGTAAAGTGACTGTGTACTAACTTGTCATGTAAACTAGGTACTCGCTTTAAAGTCATCCTTAGACTGGCCCCTACTGCCATGTCCACCTCATTGTCTGCTAGTAAGATGTGCCAGTTTTTCCATATAATATTACACACAGTTCCAGCTACAGAGTTATATTCAGTGCACAAAGTAAAAGGTCCCATGTCCATAGGCCCATACCCCTCCCCCTCAACTCCCCCCACACAATTCCTCCTGTGTTTTATTTATGACTTTCAATTGTGCTGCCTCTGCAGATTCTCTATGGTACCCTCGATTCAAAAATCTATCTGCAAGTTCCTCAACTTGTTTTGCAAAATCTTCTCTACTGGTGCAATTTCTCCTAATTCTCAACATTTGACTGTAGGGAATCGATTCTTTTAGTTTAGTGAGATGTGCACTGTCATTATGCAAAATGGAGTTAACAGAAGTGTATTTCCCGGAACCTTTTATTGTTTTATTTTCCTGGACAATTTGTTGCCTATTACAGTGATGTCTGAAAAAATAATGCTTGTATTGCCCATAGTGCATGTAAATCTGAGGTTCAAAGTGTTATTATTTAGCTAGTCAACAAAGTTTAAGGCTTGCTCCACAGTACCCCACCAGATTCATAGGCAATCATCTATAAACCTGTACCATTTAGCAATATTGTTAAAATCACGGTTATTCCTTTTATTATGGACAGTTTGAAGTTCCCAGTAGCCCATTAGGAGATTTGTAAATGAGGGTGCCATGATGGCACCCATAGCCATCCCACAGACCTACAGATAGAAATCATTGTTAAAATTAAACACATTATGAGTCAAAATGAATTGTAAAGCCTGTATTAAAAATTCAGTTGGTGTTACTTCTCTATATCTGCTTTTCTCTAGAAAGTATCTGCAGGCCCTAAGGCCATCCTCATGTTGTATGGATGTGTACAGGGCTTCAATGTCTATGGCCAACCAGATAAATCCTTCTTCCCATTCAATCTGTATTACTTTATCAATAGTGTCTTCTGTATCTTTAAGGTATGATGGCAGCTCTACTACTGATTTACTCAGAAAATGGCCAACAACAATGTCCAACTTTTCAGTCAATTAATTAACCCTAGACACAATTGGACATCCAGGTGGGTCCATTAACTATTTGTGTATCTTTGGTAATACTTAAAATGTTGGCATCACCGGATTTTCTACCCACATAATTTTGTACTCATCTGTCAAAATTTCTCCCTGTAATAATGCTGCCATCTCTCTTCTATATGTGAATAAGGGATTCCCTGCCAAAACAGTGTAATTATCATATTCTTCTAACAATTTAATTATCAGGAGCTGTATTATTAATTAATTCTTAAGCAGGCTCTGATTTAAATGAACTGTTAGCCAATAGGATGTTAGCAAATGTCATAATGTCACAAATTTGACTATATTTGAATCCATGTGTGAATCTCTCATTAACCCTTTAGAAGCCTCAGGAGAGGCAAAGTGCTGGGTCTTGCAGTACTCAGTGAAATTTATTTTGTACATATCCTATCTTTGTAAAGTCAGCTCTTCTGAAATCCAAGACCCTTGCCCTTTTGTGACTGGATTTCATTGCTGTTCTTATATTAAACCACACTGTGCAATGGACACTGGTCTCCAGATGACTTCCCACTCTGATGTCCACAACACTGTCTCCTTTAGTAAGTACTAAGTCCAGTATTGCCCAACCCAATGTCGTTTCATTGACTCACTGCCTGAGGAATACCCCCTGCAGGGAGTCCAGCATGTCTCGACTTCTAGCTGATGCTAGCAGGAAGATTCCACTCTACATCTGGCAGATTACAGTCACCTATCAGCAAGACCTCCCCCTTCTTAACCATTTTGCCTATGTCTTCCAACATTTCTTTGTCTGTGTCCTCCCCCCATATCAGAGGCCTGCATACCACTCCAGTCCAATAGTGGCTTTGTTTTCTGACTCAAGATTGACTCACAACACCTCAACCCCCCCCCCGCCGAGTTCCCCATATGTATCCAGTGAACACAGTTACCATGACTGAGCGCTTTCAAAAAAGGTGACTCAATCATGGCACCTGTTTTCAGGGCTACCTGGCAGGGTAGTGACTGGATACTGGGGTGGATGAGGTAGGGCGACGGGAAGTATATGTGTGTATATGTGCCTACGCTCAAGGGGGAGAGGAAGGGGAAGTATGTGGGAAGGGGTGTGGTGGGCAGCTGCTGAGTTGGTCCACTAGTGTGGTGGGGAAGGTGGTCAGTTGGGAGGGGCAGGGTGCAGAGTTTAGGTCCAGTGAGGTGCATTTATTTTTTGTGCTGCGATGTGGCTTGTTTATTTTTAAGTATTTACCCCCCTCGACATGCACCCCACTGGAGTTGAGAATCCTTTAATGGGGGAGGGGTGCAGCACAGTCCCCCACTTACATTAAAATCCTGTCACTGCCTTTTAGTTCGTTATGAGTGTATATCACCGTTATTCATTTTCAGTGAAGTACACTCACCCAAACGGCTATTGCTTTTTCGCGATCGACATCATCACATAGAACTCCCATACCTCTGTCATTTTTATGTTTTCCTTAACATAAAGCACCAATCCCTTACCGTTTCATCCTACCCTGTCTCTTTTAAACATCATGTTGCCAGGTAAGAACATTTCCCAGTCATGGTTGTAAGTCCACCAGGTTTCTGTGATGACCACAGTATTTTGATCTGCCTCAGCCATGATTGCCTCCAGGTCTGGTATATTATGTCCCAGATTTCTAGCATTGGCAAACATTGCTGTCCAGACTTTGGTAGTGCTACTTTTGTCCCTTCCTAGGTTCTCTAGCTGTTCCCTCTTTCTCTTCCTCTCCTTTTCATATTGCCCACTGCTCTTCATCCCTTCCTCCTCTGCTAATCACTTGCTAGCTTGATTGTCTTTCATTCTGGTGAGAATATTTTCTCTCATAATTTCTCTGCCCTCCATCACCACCCAGTTTAAATGCCTGTTGAAGTAAAATTTAAAGTGTCCCCTGAGGACTGCCACTCCCTTCCTGAAGGAATGCAGGCTGTCCTCCCAATACAAGCTCTGATCCTTCCAGGTGGAGCCCCAGTCCCTAATGTAGCCACCACCCCTCCTCTCTGCACCACTCCATCAACCATGAGTTGAAGGCGTTAGTGCAGAGCTCCCTCTCCTTCCCCTATTGTAGACAGGCAGCACTTCTGTAAAGGCTACAGTGTGTTCTACCTGTCTAAGACCCTTCCCCAGTTCCCTAAACTGCACCTGTACTGTCCCCTGCCCCTTCCAAAGCTAGATCATTCTTTTCCCAGTGGACAGTGACATCTAGCTCCTATTTTTTGCTATTGTCCTCGCGATCCACTGGATACGCTCTCCATCACTCTGAACTGATGTGCCAGGTAGGCACTTAACCTCCCTCTCTACCCCCTTTCCTTCTCCCAGCTCTATCCCCCTGACAATAGAGTCCCCCACCAGAAGTTGCTTCCTCCTTCTCCGGGTGCCTCCTTCCCCCCAGGACTCAATCTGTGTTGTCTCCCACATCCTCACTGTCCATCACCTTGGGTGCCCCTTCTTAGCAGTCCCACTCCATCAGAATGGCATAGGAATTTTTTACTGGCACTAAATGAAGAGTGTGCCTATTATCTGCTTCTCTCAGTCTTCCAAATCCTACCACCAATGCCCACATTGACCCCACTGTAGTCCAACCACTCCTCCCTTCTGGCATCCTTTGAGATAAGTGTCTGGATAGGTGGCCCTTGGGCGATAGAGATGGTCCCCCAACTCCTTGCCAATAGGACTGTGAGTCTAGCAACATTACTCCTGACTCTCTGCCAATGCCTCCTGAAGCCTTGAGACCTGTTCCCTCCACCCAACAAGGTACATGCAGATGGGACAGTACTGCAGTCTCCAGAAGGTCTCCATGTAATCTGCTGTACTAGAACCACTGCATATTACCACTCCCCTAAATTTCCTTGTTCCTGTTCTTCTTATCCTTTCTGTCTTCCTGTGCCAGACCTAATAGGGCTATCCTACTACCACCCAGAACCACAAGCCTCTAAACCCTGGAGTTCACTAGTACGTATGAAGTGTTTTACAGCAAGTTCCTATGCCTTAATATACCCAACAAGTGTTTCACAATAACCTCTGATCACTGAAACACAGTAGTACCTAGCAACAGTTTGCCAGCAATCCCTAAAACCAAGAAACACACTGCTACTCAGCAGAACTTCAAAACAACCGACAAACAACAAAAAATAAGAAGAAATTAGCAAGCCTCTAAGTCCATTGACACGCTTACCCCCGGATGCCTAGCTAGCCTTCCAAGTGCAGCCTCCCTACAATGCAACCCCCAACAGGCTTACCTGGGAAGCAGTCCACCTGTGTTTGCAGGGAAGGAAAGCGGCTGCCTGCTGGCTGCCTCATTATACTGACTACGGTGGGCAGACTCTGACGTCCTTTGCACATTTGACCTTCATGCAGGGGACCACAGCTTATGGGACCACTTAATGGGCCAGCCCATAAGAATATCCTTGTACCACTTCCTGGATCTCAGGCAGCACAAAGGATTGGTTGCATGGCATTGAGGGAGGTGGAGCCCTCCTCCAACTGGTTCATCTGCTGAACCAGGTGGAGCTTCCTAGCTCCCATCTTTTGGTTCCTGTAGTGGTTATCATTATTTGTCTGGCAGGTGAGAAGCTAAGATGCTCCCTCTCACTCTGTCAGTACCTGTGGTAATATTAAAAAATATTAATTCCAACAATCATGATTAAATTATAAGAGTGTGAGGGCATTTTGCAGTAAAGTATTTAGCATAAACAGTTCCCTTAAGTGATACAGTAGCAGTTACAAGTCATAAGTATGACAATTACAGTTGCATTAAAGAAACAGTGCATAGGATCCCAAGTATGGAAGATGTTGTGTATTGGTGTAAACTTTCAAGACAGTGTACAATAGTGAATCATGTGTGATACAAGGCAGTGCCAGCAATTAAGGAGGAAACAGTACAAAGTGTCAAATAAATACAAACAGGAAATTCGATAACAGCATAGAGTGGCAGTGCTTAACATAGAAACAAAGAAACATCGACTTTGACAGCAGACAAGGACCGCTTGACCCACCTAGTCTGCCCATTTCCCTACCTAGAGGATAAGCTGCAGATCCTATTTAACCAACAGCCTATTTCTTCCTACCTCCCACAAAAATCGCCTATGTCTGTCCCATGCATTATTGAATTCTCCCACAGTTTTAGACCCCATAACCTCCTCAGAAAGGCTGTTCCATGCATCCACCACCCTCTCTGTGAAAAATACTTCCTCACATTGCCCCTGAGTCATCTCCCCTCTATCTTCAAATTGTGTCCCCTTGTTCTTGCACATCTCTTTTTCTGAAAGATGCTACCCTCTTGGACTTTGTTGATTCCACTGAGGTACTTAAACATTTCTATCATGTCCCCCCCTCCCTCCTTTCCTCAAGGGTATACATATTAAGCTCCTTTAGCCTCTCCTTGTATGGCTTCTCTTGCAGAACCTGCACCATTTAGTTGGCCTCCTCTGAGCGGCCCCCATCCTTGTCTATGTCCAGAACTGGACGCAGTACTCAGATGAGGTCTTACTAACTGTCTGTACGAGGGATAACAACTTCTTGTTTTCTGCTGGTGATGCCTCTCCCTATGCATCCCAGTATTCCCCCATCCCTCCCTACTGCCTCCTCACATTGCTTACCAACCTTAAGGTCATCTGATATGATTACCCCCAGGTCCCTTTCCATTTTTGTTGTTGTTACTACCTCCCCCCCCCGCCATTGTGTAATCTTCCCCTGGGTTTTTGTTTCCTAGGTGAATTACTTTACACTTCTTTGCATTGAATTCAAGCTGCCATACTTCTGACCATTCCTCCAACCTTGTCAAGTCCCTTCTCATCCTTTCCATGCCTCCTTGTGTATCAACCCTGTTGCAGATCTTTGTATCATCTGCAAAGAGACATACTTTTCCTTCCAGTCCCTCTGCAATGTCACTTATAAAGAAATTAAAAAGGACTGGACCCAGTACTGAACCCTGCGGTACCCCACTAGTAACCCCACTTTCTTCAGCGTGGACTCTATTTACAATTACCTTCTGTGTCCTGTCGTTCAGCTAATGTTTTACCCAGGCTACCACCCTGGGACCCACTCCAAGGCTGGTTAATCTGACTACTAATCTTTTGTGTGGGACTGTGTCTAATGCCTTGGTAAAGTCTAGGTAGGCCATGTCCACAGCCACTCCCTGGTCTACTACTTTGGCCACCCAGTCAAAGAAATCAATTAGATTCATCTGACATGACCTTCCCGCTGTGAACCCAGGCTGCCTTGGGTCCTGTGCCCCACTGGCCTCTAGGTACTCAACAATTCTTTCCTTCAGAAGTGATTCCATCACTTTCCCTACCACAGAAGTCAAACTGACAGATCTGTAGTTTCCTGCTTCTGTCTTGCTCCCACTTTTGTGAAGGGGAATCACATCAGCTTTCTTCCAGTCCTCAGGTACCACACCATCCTCCCATGATTTGTTATAAAGGGTAGTCAATGGTGTCACTAGTTCTCTGCTTAATTCTTTTAGAATTCTGGGGTGAATTCCATCTGGCTGCATTGCTTTGTCCACCTTCAGTTTAGGAGTTCTTTCAGAACCCTTTCTTCTGTGAAAGGACTGGGATCGACCCCCCCTCTCCAAAGTGCTTCTGTTAATTGGATTTGGCACCTCCCCCACTTCCTCTTTTGTGAATACTGAACAGAAGTATTCATTCAATATCCCTGCTTTTTCACTGTCACTCTCTGCCCACCCACCATCCGTTCTATTCAGCCTCACTATCCCTCCCTTTGTCTTTCTATGCTCCCTGATATACCTATAAAAGGTTTTATCCCCCTTCTTAACCGAGTTGACTATCATTTCCTCAGGTTGTTCCTTTGCTATTCTGACTTCCCTTCCTGCTTCCTTCTGCCTTAACTGGTACAGTTCTCTGTCCTGCTCCTTCTGTGTTTCCTAATACTTCCTAAATGCTATCTTTTTCTCCCTAACCTTCACCACCACTTCTTTTGAGAACCATAGTGCCGTTTTCTTTCGTTTTGATTGACACAAAGGCTTGTTGCCTCTGTGATGGCAGTTTTGATATTTCCCCATTGTTTTTCTACCCCTTCTTCTAGCCTGTTTGCTAGTGCTTTACTAAGGCACTCTCCCATCTTGCCAAAGTCAGCTCTCTCGAAGTACAGAACCCTCACTTTTGTATGGCTTGACTCTGTAGCTGAGTTTATCATGAACCACACTGTCTGGTGGTCACTTGTTCTCAAATGGCTAGCCACTTCTATATCTGAGATCCTCTCACTGTCTCCATTTGAGAGTATGAGGTCTAAGATTGCTCCCTCACAAGTAGGTTCCAAAACTAGCTGCCTGAGGCATGCCACCTGAAGGGCATCAAGAATGGCCCTGCTTTTGGATGTGGCTGCAGCAAAGGTGCTCCAGTTAACATCTGGCATATTGAGGTCCCCCATCAACAGTATCTCCCCCTTCTCTGCCATCCTAAGTATGCCTTCTATCATATCCTTGTCCATTCCCTCCCCTTGACCTGGGGGTCTGTATACAACCCCTGTGCAGATTGTGATGCCATTTCCAGTCTCTAAGGTGACCCACAGTGCATCCTCTCCTCCCTGTTCACTCTTTTATTCATAGAAACATGGAAACATAGAATTCGACAGCAGATAAGGACCGCTTGGCACACCCAGTCTGCCCATTTCCCTACCTACTGGATAAGCTGCAGATCCTAGTTAACCAGCAGCCTACTTCTTCCTACCCCCACCCCCCAGAACTGCCTTATGACTATTCCATGCATGCTTGAATTCCACCACTGATTTTGACTCCACAACCTCCTCCGGAAGGCCGTTCCATGCATCCACAACCCTCTCTGTGAAAAAATACTTCCTTAAATTTCCTCTGAGCCGCCTCCATCTTCAAATTGTGCCCTCTTGTTCTTGCACACCTCTTTTTTGAAAGATGCTACCCTCTTGGACTTTGTTGATTCCCTTGAGGTACTTGAAAGTTTCTATCATGTCCCCCCTCTCCCTCCTTTCCTCGAGGCTATACATATTAAGCTCCTTAAGTCTCTCTTCATATGTCTTCCGGTGCAGACCCTGCACCATTTTAGTTGCCCTCCTCAGAACAGCTTCCATCCTGTCTATGTCTTTGTGGAGACTGGGTCTCCAGAACTGCACACAGTACTCCAGATGGGTCTCACCAGCTGTCTGTACAGAGGATAATAACTCTATTTTCTACTGGTGATGCCTCCCTATGCATCCCAGTATCCCCCAGCCCTCCTTGCTGCCCTCTCACATTGCTTGCCCATCTTTAGGTCATCTGATATGACTACCCCAGGTCCCTCTCCATTTTGTTGCTGTTAGTATCTCACCCCCATTATGTACTCTTTCCCTGGTTTTTGTTTCCCAGGTGCATTACCTTGCACTTCTTAGCATTGAATCTAAGCTGCCGTACATTTGACCATTCCTCTAACCTTGCCAAGTCCCTTCTCATACTTTCCACCCCACCCTGTGCATCAACTCTGTTGCAGATCTTAGTGTCATCTGCAAAGAGACATACTTTTCCTTCCAGTCCTTCTGCAATGTCGCTTATAAAGACATTGAAGAGGACCGGTCCTAATACTGAACCCCGTGGTACCCCACTAGTAACCCTCCTTTCTTCTGAGTGGACTCCATTTACTATTACTCTCTGTGTCCTATTCTCCAGCCAATTCTTTACCCAGGCTGTCATCTTGGGACCCACTCCCAGGCTGGCTAACTTGTATATTAATCTTTTGTGTGGGACTGTGTCAAATGCCTTGCTAAAGTCTAGGTAGGCCATGTCCACAGCCCCTCCCTGATCTACTACTTTGGTCACCCAGTCAAAGAAATCTATCAGATTCATCTGGCATGACCTTCCCGCTGTGAATCCATGCTGCCTAGGGTCCTGTGCCCCTCTGGCCTCTAGATACTCGATAATTCTTTCCTTTAGAAGTGATTCCATCATTTTCCCTATCACTGAGGTTAAACTAACAGGTCTATAGTTTCCTGCTTCTGCCTTGCTCCCACTTTTGTGAAGGGGAATCACATCTGCCCTCCTCCAGTCTTCGGGTACCACCCCATCCTCCCATGATTTGTTAAAAGGGTAGTCAGTGGTGTCACTAGTTCTACCTTAGTTCTTTAGAATTCTGGGATGAATCCCATCAGGCCCCATTGCTTTGTCCACCTTCAGTTTTAAGAGTTCTTTCAGAACCCTTTCTTCGTTAATGGGCGAGTATCAACTTCTGTATCCAGCGTGTTACTACTGTTTGTTTTATGTACCTCCCTCTTCCTTTGTAAATACTGAGCAAAAATATTTGTTTAGTATCTCTACCTTTCACAGTCTCCCTCTGCCCACCCTCCTCCCCTTTATTAAGCCTCACTATCCTCCCTTGGTCTTTCTTCACCCTGATGTACCTATAAAGGTTTTATCCTCTTCACTGAGTTGGCTATCTTTCCTCGGTTTGGGCCTTTGCTGTTCTGACTGCCTTCCCAGCCTCCTTTGCTTTAACTGATACAGTTCTCTGTCCTGCTCCTTCTGCGATTCCTTGTACTTCCTGAATGCTTTCTTTTCTCTTGAACCTTCACTGCCACTTCCTTTGAGAACCATAGTGGTTTCTTACATCGTCTTGTTTTTGTTTATTTGCTTCACACAAAGGCTTGTTACCTCTGTGATGGCAGTTTTTATTATTCCCCATTGTTCTTCCACCCTCCTTCCTGCCCATTTGCTAGTGCATTCCTTAGGCACTCACCCATTTTAGCAAAGTCAGCCTCCTAAAGTCCAGTACTTTTGTCTTTGTATGGCGTGACTCTATTGCTGTGTTTATTGTGAACCATACTGTTCGATGGTCGCTAGTTCCAGATGGCTACCCACTTCTACATCTGTAATCCTCTCTCCATCTCCATTTGAGAATCAAGTCTAATATTGCTCCCTCTCGAGTGGGCTCCAGTACTAGTTGTCTAAGGCATGCCCCCTGTAGGGCATCTAGAATAACTGCACTCTTTGAAGTGGCAGCTGCAACTGCACTCCAGTTAACATCTGGCATATTCAGATCACCCATCAGCAATATCTCCCCTTTTTCTGCCATTCTAAGTATACTTTCTATCATTTCCTGTCCATTTCCTCCCCCTGAGAAGGGGGTCTGTATACAACCCCTGTGCGTATTGTGGTGCCATTGCCTGTCTCCAAATTTACCCACAGTGCTTCTTCTCCTCCCTGTTTACCCTTTTGTTCTGTTGCTTTTATTCCTTCCCTTATGTAAAGAACTCCTCCTCCTCCTCTTTTACCCTCCCTGTCCCTCCTGTAGACAGTGTATCCTGGTATGTTTATGTCCCAGTCATGGTTTTGTGTGTACCATGTTTCTGTGACTGTCACGATATCCAGATGTTCCTCCTCCATCAAAGCCACTAATTCAGGAAGCTTGTTACCCAGACTACGGGCATTAGTACGCATTGCTCTCCATTTTTTGATGGCTTTACCTTCTGTTGCAGCATCCCCCACTGACCATTCTACCTCAGTCTTTTTCTCATTTAGTACCCTGTTTTGTAGGGAGAGGCTGGGATTGTCCTGCTGCTTGTCAGTGCCTCCCCCTTTGACTAGTTTAAAAGCTTGCCAATGAAGCATTTAAACTGATTGCTCAAATATTCAGTTGCTTTTATCCCTTCCCTTACATAGAAAGCTACTCTCCCCCCTCTTCTGCCCTCCCTGTCTCTCCTGTAGGTTGTGTACCCTGGTATGCTAACATCCCAGTTATGGTTCTCTGTGTACCATGTTTCTGTGACTGCTACGATATCCAGGCATTCCTCTTCCATCAATGCCACCAGTTCAGGGAGCTTGTTGCCCAGACTACGGGTGCTGATACTCATTACCATCTATTTCTTGATAGCCTTACCCCTTTTTGCCCCATCCCTGTCCTTATTGCATTTTTCAATTTCTCCATTGACCCCTGCACTTCTCCCTATTGACATCTCTATGTTGGTGTCTACCTCACTTAGTACCCTGATTTTTTGGGGGGCTAGGATTTCCCTGCTCCTTTTCAGTGCCCCCCCCCCTTGGCTAGTTTAAATGCTTGCCAATGAAGTATTTAAACCTATCATCTAGGATCCTGGTTCCCCTCCTGGACAGATGCAGACCATCATGCCAGTATAGGCCTGCATCCATCCAGGTGGACCCCCAGTCCCCAATGAAGCCAAATCCCTGAGCTCTGCACCAGGTTTTTAATCATTGATTGAATCCCATAGTGTGGAACTCCCTAGCCTCATCCATGCCATAGACAGGCAGCACCTCTGAGAAGGTTACCATGTGTGCTATTTGTCTAAGGCCTCTCCCCATCTCCACAAATGCTTCTTGCACTGCTCTGATCCCTTTCTTAGCCAGGACATTTGTCCCTAGGTGGACAATAACATCCAGCTTCCTCCCCTGTGTAGCTGCTCCTGCGATCCTGAGGATTCGCTCCCTGTCCCACCAAGCCATGGCTCCAGGTAGGCACCTTACCTCCCTATCCCCTTCCTCCCCCAGTTCTACCTTCCTGACAATGGAGTCCCCCACCAGGAGTTGTTTCCTTCCCCTGTGGGGTCCCATGCTACCCTCCTGTGGGTCTCCTTTGTGGAGGTACCCAGCATCCTCCTTGGTCTCCACTGTGGGTGCCTCCATAGAGGAACCACACTTTTCCAGAATGGCATAGAAATTATGGAGATGTACAACTGGAGGGATGCACCTCTGTTCCACCACTCTTACCCTCCCTGAGCCCACTGTGTTTCAACCACTCCTTTTTCTTGGCAACCTCTGAGGCAACGGCAGTGACCCTAGTGGTCCCTGGGTGGGAGAGGAGGTCCCACAAATCCTGGCCAACTCAGCCTGGAGATGAGCAACCTCCTCCCTCAGCCCAGAGAGGTGCCTGCAGATGGGACAACACTGCATCCTCCAGAATGTCTCCTGGAAGACTGCTGCTCCACAACCACTGCACTGCACCACTCCCATCATGTCTTTTTTCTGGCCACATAACTGTTGTTTGGAATACTAACTCTTTCCTCTGTTTGTTTCTTTTTTTTTCCTTTTTTCTTCCCCTACTTACTTACTGCCTCTGTGCCCTTTTAGCTCCTGATCTTCCTGTTCTAAGACAAGAAGTTCTCAGTAGTCTCCTGACTTGCTCAGAGTCAGACCTCCAGCAGCTAGGGGAGGACGAAGAGGTACTCTTACCCTTCTAGGATTGTGAGACTTTGTTGGCTCTGTGATCACTCACTTCCTGCTCCCAAATAGAAAGTTCCTGTTGTCAGTTAAATCCTGTGCCTATAAAAGTAGAACTGGTTTAGGGTGGAGGGGTGGAGGGGAGGGAAGGAGGGCAATATAGTCCCAGTAGAGAAGTTTTAGTTATACCAGTAGCTCCTTCCTCTTGGTGTTCTGTCTGTTCTCTGGCAGAAGCTATCTAGGGCAGTGCTTAAATCTGGTTTTAACCTGGCTCCTTCTAGCTAAGCCATTCCCTCTACTTTGCAAATCTTTCTACACTTAGTTAATTTCACAGATAACAATTCCCTTCTGACACCTGTGACAAGCACCTAGATAAGTACACAGATAACACAGATAACAGATAACAAGTTACTTCAACTACCTCTGGCAAACACACTAACTCTTTTTTTTTACCCTAAATTGAAGGTCCCAGTACAAGATTTCTAGTTCTTAGTCCCAGTAGAGAAGTTTTAGTTATACCAGTAGCTCCATCCTCCTGGTGTTCTGTCTGTCTGTAAGTGCAGTCAGGTGACATGGGAGCAGGTTGGAGGAAACAGGAGGCATAGCTGAGACCTGACAGAGGGGTGCGAGATGGAGTTTCAAAGGACAGGGGGTTAAGAGTTCCAGAGTGAGGGGAGGTGATAGGTGTATGCAGATTTGTTCATGCTAGAGGATGGTTTGGGAAAGGAGAAAGAGGGGGCATCCCTGTAGCACAGAAAGTAAGATGTGGGGGAGCAGTAGGGGAGGTGATCAGACAGGTAGGAGGGGAAACGGTTGAACCAAAATTTTGAGATAAAGGAGATAGAGTGAGTGAAACACAGTTGGGATAGAGGAGAGAGGTTCAGAGTGGAGAGGAAGGAGCAGTGGTGGGTTCTTAAGGGAGAATTTGAGGCAAAATGACAAAAGCCATAAAGGAGAGTCAAGTCTAGCAAGTAGAGAGGAGGGGGCAGTGCAGTAGACTATGTCAGCATAGTCAAGAATAGACAAAATCATGTTGGTCTGGCATTCACGACAGACAGGGCGCGAGAGAGAGTCCCTATTGCGATAAAGGATGCCAATCATAGATTGCAGTTTTGATGACAGATAGTTAATGTGGCGAGAGAAATTTAGCTGAGGGTTTTACCAAACACATAAGTACTTACGGCATGAGACTTAATTTAGGGGAGTACCTTCTAGGGTGATAATGGGAGCAGAGGTGATAGATTTTGTCAATCTTTGGGAGGTTCAGAAGGTCATGAAGACAGTTTTAGAGGTGTTTAGTATGAGTTTGTTTTTTATGAAACCAAGACTGAACACTGTAGAAATCCTCCTGTAGAGCAGATTTGATAGAGTACAGATCAGGACTGGAGGTGAAGAGGATGGTATCATCTGCATACATATGGATGAGGGAGTTTGAGCAGGCAGAAAGGAGGTTGTTTATAAAAAGAGTGAAAAGAATGGGACCAAGAATTGATCCTTGAGGTAAGCCAGTTTGGATAGGGATTGGGGGTGTGAGGATTTTGCTATTTTGACTGACTGATATCTGTTTGCTTGGTAAGAGGTGAACCACTGTACTGTGGGGGCAGCATATTAGTAAGGGTAAGAATTGGTTGTGGGAAACAGAATCTAAAATCTTGTCTAGGTTGATGAAAACAACAGCTAGATTTGTTCTTTGTCAGCACAGATTTGATGTTGCCAGGAAACCTAAGAAGAAACGAAATGGTGGAGTGGAGTTTTCTGAAGCTTGGTTGATAGGGTGACAGATAGTGGAGGTGAGGAACGTGTTTAGTCTTGATTGCACTATGCGCTCTTGCACCTTAGATAATGCAGGAAGGAGGGAGATTGGATGATAGCTGCAGGGAGTAGTGGCATTGCCACCTTTGTGGAGAGTGATGACACAGGTGGTCTTCCAGGTCATGGATACTGAGCCTGTGAAGCAGGATATGTTTAGCAAGTAGATCAGTGGAAGAGAGATGGCAGGTGCCGATAGATGTAGTAGACTGGGATGGATGCCGTCCGGACTTGATTTAGTTGGGTTTAGGGATAGGAGCGCAGTCAGTACTTCATCGGCAGAGATAGGAGCTAGAGTGAAGTTGCTTGTGGACAGTGACTGAGGGAGGGGTTTATTCTCAGGTGGGGAGGGAGAGGCTTGGTCTGGAAGGCACAGGTAGTGAAAAAGGTGTTCATGGCATTCACTATTTGGGGGGTCAGTAATTTTGATGCCGTTGAGGTTTATAGAGGGGAAGTGTGATTGGGCGGCAGGATTTATGATGGAGTGGACAATATTTCAGAAGAAGGGGCATTCATTTCTAAGAGGGCTTTTAAAGTAGGCAGTTGTCATTTGCCTGATGACTTTGGTGCATAAGTTTCTAGCAGTGTTGTAGACTTGTTTGGAGTGAGTGGATTGGATGGATTTAAAGGCTGACCAGGCTTTGCGCAGGATTTGCAGAGGACAATTATCAAGTCAGAGATCCAGGGGTGGTGGTGTTTTTTGACCCTTGCTTTTTTAAGCAGGGCATAGATGTCCTCGATATAGGTCAAATGTTTGTGAAATGGGCTAGGGTGGTGTCAACGTCTGAGAAGGAGTACACAGGAGACCAGTTTGCATTGTGTGAGTCCGAGAGAAAGGAGTTGGTGTCGAGAGAGCGCAACAGATGTGTATGGATGTATTTAGGTGTGGGTTTTGGCAGCTGAGTCTCTCTAATGCACTAAGTGATACAATGATCACTGAAGGAAGGGTCAAGGACTCCTGCAGTGGATATTTTGTGGGGATGAGATGACAGAATCCAGTCTATCAGGGAGTGATGAAAGGAACAAGGGTTGTATTGGGTGGGTTTAGTAATTAGCTGAGAAAGGTTCAGGGACTTGATTTTGTTGATGGTTGGAGCAGAGGAGGGGGACAGCCAATTGAGATTATAATCACCAAGGAGTAGAAGCTCACCAGAGCTCACAAGAGGCCGGAGAGTGGCGGTGCAGTCTGTAAGTGCAGTCTGTCCAAGCAGAGGGGAGGCATTGACCACCCCAAAGAAATAGGGGAGGAAGTAGGGAACGGAGAATTTGGAAAGAATCAAGTAATGCGATCCTGGACATGACTCTTTTTTAATTATGGTGCACGAGAGGAGATGTTTTATGAGCACAGCCACACAGTCCACTCTCTTGCCACGGTCTTGCTGGAGTATAGAGTAGCCAGGAATGTAAAGAGTTTTGGTGGGTGTTTTGGTATGAAGAACTGGTTTTATTTGGTGCTAAATGCTTTGAGTGGAGAACATTTGTTTTTACCCACTTCATATACAAAATAAGTAAGAACTATTACTGTATGTGGTTGAAAATATCTCTTAATTAAATGAATATGTTTATGTTAAAATGTTTTATTGATTTTAGAGGAGATGCACACAGATGCACACAATAGTACTTACAGGAACTGGAACCATACCACAACATTTGGTGTGGACCTGACTCAGGGTACAGTAAAAAGTGTAAGTCATGATGCAATAAAACTTGGCGGGTGAAAGCCATTCTAAAGCAGAGTATAAAGTCATTCACAGCTCACAGCAATAAATGAAAGAGGATCAAGATCTAGTCTAACTGGGTCTGTATAGCTAGTCTTGGAGAGGAAACATAATGCACTCTTCTGTGACATAACCTAACAATACAGGAAGGGCCTAAAGTGAATAAACCCAGATTAAGACTTGGTGTTGTACGTCCTAAAGTTTATGCATGTACTGATATCAACTATATACAAGAAAGAAAAAAGGCAATCCGATCTAAAGAAAGGGGAGTCAGACAGTCAAGAAAGACCATATCAAAGGGATGGACCAGAGTTCAGCGATGAGGAAGGTGAGGTACCGGACTCGGAGGTCATGTAATGCTGCCCTCGGGTAAGTGTCAAGACTTGTGCACTTCTGATTCAATGTAGGGTTGCCAGCATTTCTCAGATTGGTAGACTGAGACCCCAGCAAAGCTGGAGGCAGTATAGTGCAGTGGTTTAAGGCTCTGAGCTGCAAAGCTGGTGGCATCCAGCAGACCAGACCTGGGTTTGAATCCCACAGCTTTCACTTGCATACTGTGTGACCCAGAGCAAGTCATTTAACTTCCCTGTGCTCCCAGGTCGCTCCAGTAAAAAAGCTTTCAGCTTAGTGTGCTACTCCTGGTTAAACAACTAAATAAAAAAAAAAAGAATCTTTCAAACATGGCCCCTTGGTTTACTGCGAAAAGGAATTCCTGAAAGATTGGGATCTCAAGGGATCTCCATCTCATCAGGATGAGTCTTTTGGTGATAGCTCCTATTACAGTAATCCATTTGGCCCCTGGGCAGTGTTTCAGCATGGACAGATGCCTACACCCCAATAGAAGAAGAGAAGGGTCGGGGTAACCATAGGGAATAGTTGCTGGCACATATCCTGGATTCATAGCCAGAATTGATGAAGAGAAGGGCGGGTCCAGAGAGCATGAAACAGATTTGCCCCTTGGTTCCTGCATCTCCAGCAATTGCTGACTGACATGAGACCCATGCGTTTAAGTTTAGCAGGGTCTCGGTACCACCTATGCAGGGTCTTGTTCATTATGAGGTGTGTCCGTCCATCCCTACAGGCAGTGTGAATTCTTGCCCACCCATGAGACCATTGGCATTCAGAGATAGTGATCTGTAGGTCTGTCTCCCATAGAGCTCTAACAGACTGGGTAGGATCCAATGAAGTGTCCCTGAGCACTGTATATATCACACTCGCTCTATGGCTGGAGAGCTTCCCCTATGTACTAATAGGGTGGGGGCCTTGAGAGAGCTCCTTGCTATGCGGGGCATTGGGTAAATGGATGATAGCATCTCTAATTTGGAGATATCTCCAAAAGTGGGTCAAAGGAAGCTGAAAATGAGTTTTCAGGGACTCAAAGGAGTCTAGCGAGCAAGTACCTGGGAGTAACAAGTCATGAATCAGGGAGATACCTTGAATTTCCCACTGCTTCCAATGGAGCATATGGGTCCCTACTAGTAGAGCATAGTTGTTCCAAAATGGGGGAAATTCCCATGGTGCTGGGTCCTTTCCAGCAGGACAAGGGATCTCTTTCAATACTGAATTGAAACCAGTATGGAGGGAGAAAGACCAGAAGGGGAGTTCTTCTTATCATATAAAACCACAGCAGGGGAGGGAGCATGCACCAGTGATGCCCCCAACAAAAGCCAGGTTGGAGTGGCCTGACCTGTTCTGGAGAACCATCTGGTTGTCTGAGCTGAGTCATAGGCCATATGGTACCACTGTAGCCAGGGGAGTCCCCCCCACCCACTCCTATGCTGCAGTAACTTTAATTTGCTAAATCTGGGAAGGGACCCTCCCATAGGAAATTGCCCATGACAGCCTCCATTTGTGAAACTATTTCTGGGGATAGACATGGGTAAGTGAGCCAACAAATATAACATCTTCTGGGCAGCCATCATCTTGATGGAGTCAATTTTACCCACTAATGAGAGCCTCAGAGATTTCCTTCTCTCCATGTCCTGTCTAGGGTAATCTAATAAGTTGGTAAAGTTAATTAAGATAATTTTTTCCAGGTTTGGGTGGAGGATAATGCCCAAGTATTTGATACCACTGGGGGACCATTTCAGCCCTAAAGCAGTGAAGACTTCACCTGAGTACACTGAATTCAGTGGGAGAACCTTAGTTTTAGACTGATTTAGCTTAAGTCCTGATACCTGAGAGAACTCATCCAGAATCTTTAAGATATCCTTAATCACCTGAGTGAGGAGCATACTCAATAGTGATGAGGAGATCATCTGCATAGAAGAATGTTTTGAATAAAGAGTCCCTGCCCCCCTGTATTCCAAGAATCAGGTGAGATTCCCAGACAGCTATGGCCAGGGGTTCAATAGCTAGGACAAATAGGAGTGGGGAAAGGGGGCAACCTTGTCTCATGCCTTTATGCAGGTGAAAAGGTGCAGAGAGGGTGCCATTTGTCAGGACTGAGGCCATGTGGGAGGCGTATAATAGTTTTATCCAGGAGATAAAGCTTGATCCTATTGTCATGGTGGAGAGGGTGTGGAATAGAAAGGACCACTTGACTGAATCAAATGCCTTTTCAAAATCAGTGGCCAAGGCTACAGAGGGTTGCTTGGACACATTAGTAAGATGCATTAATGAGACCAAAGTTATATGGTGGTTCCACCCTAGTCGGCCTTAAACAAAACCAGCTTGTGAGGGATGGATTAGGCCCGTGAGGAGGTGTTCAAGCCTACTTGCCAGAACTTTTGCCAGGATTTTGGCATCAGCATTGATGAGTGAAATGGGGCAATAACTACCTGGGGAAAGTAAGTCTTTCCCTTTCTTGGGGAGAACCGTAATGGTAGCTTCTCTCAGAGAGGGAGGGAGGCAGACAACTGGCTGAGAGACAGAGAGAGAGAGATTGACGGAATGCATAAACCAAGTATGAAGCCAAGTTAACTCCTGGGATTCTGTAAAGGTCTATGGGCAACCTATCTCTGCCAGGGGCCTTATGGAGGTTCATAGACTTAATAGCAGCAGCCACCTCCTCCTCTGTTATTGGGGATTCTAACAATTGGAATCAATTTTGGGAAGTCGAAGGATAGGTAATGAGGCCATAAAGCCCTGAATTTTAAGCGGGTCATGGGGGTGCGGAGAAGCATATAGTTTGTCACAAAACCTTGTCATGATCTCATTAATCCCTTTTTGTGAGTAGCATTTAACCCCATTCTTATCTGCTAAGGCTTGTATCATCCGGGAAGCTTGCTGGTGTTTCAAGCGATAGGCTAGGAGTTTGCTGGCCTCCCCAGATATATGTGTCATAGTCTTCTAAGATGTAGCTCAGCTTGGCAAATTAAGTAGGCATTAAGAGAGATTCTTGTGTTGGTCAGCTGAGCCAGCAAGCTCTGGGATGGGTCTTGAGAGTTAAGCACCTTGTATTGGGACTCCAGTACATGTAATTGCTTCTCTAAAGCCCTCTGGTCAGCCTCATGGCAACGCCTCCTGGCAGAAGCAAAGACAATTATTCAAGCCATGAATAGTTGCCTTGAAGGCTTCCCATAGGGTTGAATCTGAGACTTCCCCATTATCATTGTTATTTCAGTATTTGGCCACTTCAGGGCCTAGCCACTTTTGGAATTTAGCATCCTCCAACAAGAGGGAGTCGAGTTGACAAGCAGAGGTTGGAGGGAAAACTTGCCTCTGCCTGATCAGAAGTTCTAATGGTACATGATCAGAAATAATTATCAGGCTTATATGGGAGTGGATGACCGTATTGTATAACCCAGAAGAGATATGCCAAAGGTCTATTCTGCTAGAGCACCCATGGGCTTGAGAGAAGCAAGTATAGCCATGGTTCCCTGGGTGCTGGACGCTCAAGGCATCCAGCAGGGCCTGTTCACTCATTAGTCTCTGGACTGCTAGCTCAGCTTGCCTGTGAGGTTCAGGGGTCTTATTGCGTCTGTCCATTGTGTGATCCAATGTTAAGTTGAAATCCCCACCCATTAATACAGGAGCTTTTTTGGTGTTAAAATCAGAATGGGCCTGGTTGATATCATAGAAATACTGAGGGCAATCTTGGTTTGGAGCGTAAATATTCGCTAGAATCAATGGGGCCTCTGGAGTTTCCATCTCAGTCATGACCCATCTGCCTTCATTATCCTGCATGTGTCCGGTCAATTTCCATCCCAATTTCCTATGGAAAAGTATAGAGACTCCCCATTTGTGAGAGGTGGCTACACTGTGTATCTCTTCACCCACCCACCATTGTTTGAGCTTCTTTGCCTCCCCAGGGGAAAGCTTAGTTTCTTGTTGGAATGCTATGAGAGGGCCCAGCTTTTTCAGATGAAGCTACACCTTCTTTCTTTTAACTGGGGAGTTGAGCCCTCTAACATTCCAAGAGATAAGCTTAGTTTCCATCCCACCTGGGTTGTACCATGGCCACAATTGTAAAGAAGAGAGATCCCTAGTAGGTGGGGCTATAGCTGGCAGGCAGGCCTAGCCAATCTCTGTCCCCCTTGCACCAGTATCGGGGGCCTAACTCCTTTCATCAGATTGCCATAATCAGAAACATAACTAGGAGGACTAAATTTACCACCATGCAACATGAGTACCACAAACAGAGGTACTAACAGTAACCATGAAGAAACAATAACACAGTTTTTAACAGAACCCAACCCCCACCCTAGCCTACCCTTGTAGACAATTTAACTATTGACCAGCATCCGCTGCAAGTATCTGCTGATACACAGCCCAGATATCAGCGGAAGTCACTGGGAGGTGAGTAACTGCTAGAGTGCATCGGGAAGAGAGGACCATCCTAAGTGCTAAAGTCTCTCTGCAGCCTCCTCACTTCCCAGAGGGTAAGAACCTTTCAACAGGTACAGCCCATTAAGCTACTACCCGGTTAGGTACTTAAAGCAGTGGCCAGGCAGTGCCCCACAGTCCCTCACCCCTTCCTTAAACACAGGGGATAGACTGGGGCTAAGGAGTTTCAGTGAGCCAGTCCACCATTAAAATTAACCTGCTCCTCCCCTTGGAGAAAGCACGGGAAATCTCTGCTATGAATCTAAGATCCGGGGCAGAGGCTGGACAATATGAGGGAAAATTAGTCCAGTAAATGCCAAGTGGACAGCATAACAGACCCCGATGCAGCTCTACTGTCCTGCAGGAGGGCCCAAATCAAGATATTACATAGACTTGGGCTGCAATGATATAATAAATCCCTTCATACTTACTGCAACCCTGTGGGGAGAGGAGCTTGTGGGGGGAAGCCCACTGAACCTAACAGATTAGAAGACCAGCTATAATCACCAGAGTATAGGTTAGCCTGAAAGAAAAAGACAGGGAAACAGGTTTAGAGTCAGCCAACAGAGGTTGTGGCAGGATTAAACATTGATGATGCCTTCTCCAACGGGAGCATGGCAGGAGGGGTGTTCATGTTCACAGGGGACTCCGGAGGAGTGTTGCCTACTATTTCAACCCATGAAAGGCTTCTTGCAGTCTAGGACTTGCAGGCTTTCAAAGGCGAACTTCTGGGAGGTTTGGGCAAGTCTTGTGGTGGACCATCTGTCGGTAAGTCCATCAAGGCACAGAACTGGTTATTGCTCATGTCAAATTTTTTGGAGCTAAGCGAGGCAATTGAGTTAGGGCTCTCACTGCAGCTTCTGGAGCAAAGCAAGGGAGTTTTATCAATGTGTGCCCCTTCTATCCTCAATTTGTGTCTGAGTTTCTGTTTGCTGCCAGGGGATTTCCGAGAGGGGATCCGATTTGAAGAGTGCAGGGTAGTGGGTTTTGGAGTTGCTGGGCCACTCCCCTGCTGTCCTGTTTCCATCGGTGTAGGCCTGGTTGGTACGGCCATAGTCCCTCAATTTCCCCCAGTTCAGTTTTGGAGCTTGTGCTGCAAATAAAGTTCTCAGCTGCCATGGGGTTATCAAACAGCCACAGGGAGCCATTGAGAATTATTCTGAGAGAAGCAGGGTATCTAAGTGAATACTGGAGCCTGAGCTCAGCACAGACACTGCATGCTGGCACGAAAGCCCTGCGTCTTCCAGTCAACTCCTGCAAGTAATCTGTGAAAAATTGTATGACATTGCCAGTAGAGTTCTTTTTTTTCACAAGCCAGTCTGGTGATGGTTTCTCTATCTTGAAACCGAAGAAACCTGGCAAGGATCATGCGCAGGTGGGCCTCGGATGCAGTGCGTGGAGCCAGAGATCTATGAGCCTGATTAATTTCAGGAGGGGCCCCACAGCGCCAGTCCAATATAAGAGGTAGCTCTCTCTGAAGAAATAAAATGGCATCAGTCCCTTCTCAGCCCTCCGGGAATCCCACAAACCTGAGGTTATTCCAGCAGCTTCGGTTTTCTAGGTCCTCCACCCTGGACCACAGCATATTGATAAGCCTGTCCTGCTCTTGAAGCCTGGTTCCCACTTTGTGCCAGCTGTCCTCTTCTTCCATGAGTCTGTGCTCCATGACACAGGCCCTTTGCAAGAGGTCCACAATGTTAGAGGTGTTTTTTTTTTTAGAGGCCATGTCTAGACTGTCCATGCAGTGCAAGATTTCAGCAAACATCTGCCGGATCTGCATGAGACTCCCATTAAGTCCTGTTGTTGCAGAAGCAGACTTCATCTTGGGGGGACGAGCGAGTTTATAAAGTGTGGTGGGGCTGGAGCAAGAAGTTGGAGCAGTTTGAATTATTTTGCAGCCAGAGGACCAGTCAGTGGATCACTAGATGGGCAAGTATCTATACTGCTAAAATAATGTTATTAGCGCTGTATTGTAAATGGATCTGGATAATACAAGGGTTTTTTTATGGGGTTGTAGAGACCTCAGGGCTCAAGCATCCATTTCGTTCTTCTGCTGGACATGCCCCCAAATGGATATGTTTATAATGCATTTTTTAAGGCAGCAATACTCTTCTATACATTCAGATGAAGCAGCCTGAACAGCTGTGAAATGCTAATGCCATCACAGAGGTGTTTGCTATGGCTTAAACAAAAACATTTTGTTGATGAAATATTTAAATCCAGAGTGAGAGACTATTTTTCATTTGATTTATTTTAATTGTTAAATCCCAAGGGCTGGATATTTAAAGTCCCAAAAATGATGCACAGAGCCTGCATCAAATAGAATTGGGACAAGGGGGACCGTGCATCAAAACTTGTGTCATTCCCAGTTTTTATTCGCAGGCAGTGATGAAACAAGATGCCCTTTCAACAGACAGGCCCTGTGCCAGCCCTGTGCCAGAAACAGGGGACCCCCATCACAGACAGGAGCTTGTGCCAGACCAGGGCTAGACAATCCCCTTCCATGCAATTTTCCTAGACCCTACAGCTCATAGGTCAGGCAAGTAGCTAGACCAGCCCATGCTGGTCTAACAGCTCTTGCTGTGATGCTGCTGCTCATGGCTGGCTCATCTGCATAATCACCAGTTCCAAACATCATTCAGAACATATGACAGAGGCACCAAGGCATCAGGAGCATCATGCAAGGCAGCAGCCATGTAGTAATGAACAGGTGGGGAATAATGTATTTTGTGAGTGTGGTATTGTTTGGTGCCCCATAGCTCCCAGGATACCCATATCTATCACACTCAGGGACATATGAAATGTTCCAAAAAGGTCTGCACTCCTTCCAAAATCACCACACTACACTCTTAATGTTGCTTTAAACAGTCTTTAATAAAGACACCAGATTCTAGCAATAGAGCTTTACAAATATCACCACAGTGGTGAGTGCCACATTGCTCTAATATATCTGATTTTGATAGACAGGCAGATGAACTAAAAGACTTTTTTACAAAGGGAATATGACATTGATACATTATAATAAGCAAAATCAAAAGCAGCAGACAACACAGAGAGATCTCTGTAATAAGGAACAAACAAAAACAGAAGGAACTATTTGGGGATCTCTCACCCTAGTTAGAGAATATAACAATGTTGCAGGAGCCATTGGAAACATTGTTTGGAAGAACTGGCCATTTTTGCTTTTGGGACACAGAGGTAGGGATGGCTGTAGGTGCTACTCCAAGAATAACATTTAAAAGAGCATCCAATTTACATGCTAGACTAGTACATAGTCATTTTTATATATCCAAATCTAACATCGGGACTTGGATGCCAAAAAGACCAATAGGGACACTCACAAATGTAAACAATGTAACATCTGTCAATATGTGAATGTGGACAATAATTTGACAAACTTTAATAACAACACAGGAATTGTGATCAGAGATCTGATTACCTGTAATACCACATTTGTGGTATACATTATCTGGTGTACCTGTGGGCTTGCATACCTACGTAGAACGATATGTCATTTCAAAGAAAGAAAGAATCCAGGGACACATAGGGTACATCAGGAATGCCAGAATGAATGAAGCAGTAGGAAGACATTTTTTTGAAAAACATAACTCAGACCATAAGAACTTAAAATTTGTGCTGTGTAGAATGTGGAATTCTACTGGTGGAATTCGCCGGCAGAATTTCCGCTGGAATTACACTTGTTTACCTGCGGAATTCTGCCTACTGTGCTCCACGGAATAATATTCCACAGAACAGTAATTTTTTCTATGGAGTATTATTCTGCAACAATTTCCACAGAAAATGTTGAGATCCATAGAATAATATTCCACAGAACAGTAATTTTTCTGATGAAAATCATTCTGCAACTATTTTATGCTGTGGAATTCCGCCATTCCATTTCTGGCAGAATTCGGTTAAATTTTGTCAGAATTTTTAATATTCTGCAGAATTCCATTTAGCCGGAATTTGAAAATTTAGCACAGCACTACATAAAATGCATGGGCATTGAATTCGCCAAATGCAGCAAGAGAAGAGGTGATAGTTATTGGCTCTATCACCTTGATACAGTGAATCCATCAGGTCTAAATGAAATGTGGTATTTAAAACCACACCTGAGATAAATCCCCATTCTAGATATAAAACACAGAACTATTCCTAAGTATTCATCTGTCCCCCTCACTTTTCCATGATTAGCTCCTTTTTGAAACGACACTGTTTAAGAATTATATGACCTTCACTACATCTAGTGATTATTTTTCCTACTACAGAATCTACTTTCTGCTGCCCCCCCCCAGCTATCCTTTCCACCAGTATTCGTTTTTGTGAGTAAAGGTTTAAACTAATGTTGTAAAACTGTAAAAATGTGAAAAATGTACGTTGAATTTATTATTAAGGAAACATTTAAAGCAATGTTATAAATCATTAATGCTCTCTTTCGACAAGGTTTGTCCTGTGTACTAATTTTGGAACAGAGTGGGATACCGAAAGTGTAATATGTCAGATGATCTCCAGTCTAAGCCTTGAAGTCATTAAGGGTGATCACAGCATTTTTCACTGAACTTGGATCTCTAGAGGCAGCATGAAAGTGTATTATAACTGCATTAAGTCTGTTCTTTTATTATGCACTTGAAATAAAAGAAATATAGTTTACTTATAGACAGACTAACTGAAGTATTCCTGCACGTATGAGTCACTTGTCAATAAATTTTAAATGACTCTCATTCTACTACATTCGTATACACAAAGGTGTTAAATTGAGATTAATTTAGTATTTAGTCCATGTATTTTTTATCTGATAATTTTTTCTTTAAAACAGCATCATAAGTTTACCATTACATTTTTATTTTATTTAAAAATCTTGATATAAAAGGATGTAGAATAATGATAATACAAAATCACAGATAACCACATAATGCAAAGCATCATGGGCTGTATATGCAAATCACCACAAAACATTATGCTGGTTCAACTTTAAGCAGGAATGCAGGGTGCCAAAAGGCCTCTCACACAGTCTGCATAGGATATCAAAAGATGACACAGACATGTGTTTTGTCCTACTAAGACTTATCAGTGTGCCTCATCTGTATGATGCCCCAGTGGAATGAACCAGCTATCCTAAGTTGGTATATCAGGTTTGGGTTGTGGTGAGCCCAATAAAAACAAAAAATAAGCTAAAAGAAAAAGAACCTTAGTACACAAGCACTGAGGCAGGGGTTACCCCAAAGGGCATTGGTTGGGAAGTCAAGTTTCAGAGACGTACAAAATCACACATAACCCCATAATGCAAAGCATCATGGGCTGAATATGCAAATCACCACAAAATATTGTGTTGGTTCATCTTTAAGCAGGACTGCAGGGTGCCAAAAGGCCTCTCACACACTCTACAAAGGGTACCAACAGAAGACACAGACACATGTTTCGTCCTACTAGGACTCATCAGTGTGCCTCATCTGTACAATGCCCCAGTAGAATGAACCAGCAAGCAGAATAATGATGTCATCAATACTGTAATGAGTATGTAAGGCATTGTAAGTTTACAGCTCATTGCCCCATTAGGAAGCCTCGTTGTTAGGTGAAGCGCTGGGGGTACTCATCACTGTGGTGATATTTGTAAAGCTCTATTGCTAGAATGTGGTGTCTTTATTAAAGACTGTTTAAAGCAACATTAAGAGCTCAGTGTGGTGATTTTGGAAGGAGTGCAGACCATTTTGGAACATTTGGAATTGTTATTGTTTGGGTTAGCTGCCCTATGCTGCACCCCCTGGGTTTACACAGGAGCACACTATCAGTTGGTGGATCTGATACTGTAAGACATGTTGGCTGCAAGTGTCCACGATAAACCCAGCACTCCCATGGCCTGGTATGTTCTGAGACCCTGAGTGGAGGCAATGACTTACCTGGGCAAGCTGTGGCTGTGAGCGTGGGTACCTGTGATGTGCCAGTCATCCCCCATCATGCTGCCAGTCCACCCATGGATGTCACAGTGATGCAATTCTGCATAGTGTGCTGGGTGCCCTGGACACAGGTGGGAGTACAACAAGGCATTCTACAGTCCCCAGCCTATGCGCCACAGGGAATTGGTGCCAAACATGCTGTGCTCTTGTGCACTGACAGGAGCCACTCAGACTTCAGACAGCAGTGGGGATGTCCCCTTGAAGTGTGCTTACATGTGTATGGCTAGCACAACCTGTACCTGCCACACAGCAGCCATGACCACCACGCACCCCAGGTCTGCAAGCCTCTGTGGCATACTGCACTGTTGGGTGGGTCGGGTGCACATATTCATGACTGACAGGGGTGCATAGCCACTGATGAGACCTCACTCAGGTAGCAGTACTACTGCTGGCTGTGCCCCCGCACCATGAGGCTTGAGTGAGTTGAACAGTGGAGGATGGGACATGAGCACTGTCCATGTCATATACTTCATGGTGGTTGCCCTGCCATGGGAACACTGTTAACAGTGTTGCTGCCTGGTCTCATGTCCTATGTTGCTCAGTGTGTCCTTGGTGGGCTGCTGTCTACTATATGACCCTATCCAACTGTGCCCACTTTGTGTGACTGGGCCAGCACTGCAAAGGCCAGGGTATTTCAGTGGCCTCTGTCAACCCCGGTCCCCTTTCTTTGACAAATGGGAGCAGTTACTGCAAACTGAGGGAGTTGGGTCCTGGGACCCCTACTTTATGAGTATCTTGTGCAGGGTCCCTGGCACATTGGCATTCGATGCAAGCTGCTTTTTACTGCAACTTGCATCAATTAAGAGCCACTTTGAAAATTGAGCCCAAAGCCTCATGTAGAACAGAATCCTTCCAGTTTGTGTATTTTACTGAATCAGAGGGCACACAGGAACCTACTGCAATTGTTTGCATGTTATAATTTTTGTTCCGCAGTATGCCTAAACAAAAAGAATGCCACTACTTTCATGTGGTTGCAACTTTCTAAAGTGGTACAATCATATCTCAAAAAATAATTTTCCCTTGCCCAGACCCCTTATCTTCCTACAGTATGCTTTTGTACGCTATTACTGCAAAAGCACCATAAAATAATGAATAAAATTAACCTCCCATGATAAATTGTTTGGTCTGCTTGGGACTACCCAGGCCAAAATCCTCAATTTATTCCTGTCTGCCCCAGAAATGGTTAATTGAGCAATGCATTGTAATGAGGAGCAGGTTATGCACTACTTGAGCATCTCAGAATTTGTCAAAAGTTAGCATCAGTCATGGTTTCATTGTGCTAAGTGACAGTTGTTATGGCATTGCAAATCACTGAATACATATATCTAATTTCTTTGTACTTATTATAAAGCATTGCACTGAAACATTTTTGGTTTCTAAACCTCAGTAGTTAGCCTTCCCTTGTACTGTGCATCTTATAGAAATGCAATAATTTGCATTTAAACAAGATGGGATAGAACAGATCTGTCAATCAAAGTTGTTTAAAATGGAGGTAACGGGTGTGACCTGGGAAGGGTCTTCCTCTTTTGTTGTACTGTATGCCTTATAAGCAGCTGAGAAAAGCTATTTTAAAAATAAGTTGACCAGCTTATGTCTGCCAGAAGTACCTGTGTGTGTTCCACATTATTCTAGTAACAGAGATAAACACTATAAACTCAAACAGATGAATGTGTTGTATGCATTTTGGCAGTTCATACATTTCTAGCGCAACATTTGATTATCTTTATATTTTTGTAAATATATTTTCCTCATTTAGTTTCATGGCATTTAACACTCAATGAGTCATTTAAAACAGCCCTTGAACTGCTGGATATTCGTTTCTCACACATATGAAAATCTTAAATCCTGCAGCTGTGATAGAATTTTAAGCATTATCTTAACTTATTTTTTTTTCAGTTTAAGCTGAATTGCCTTAGGTTGATCTAATAGGATTATAGACTTTGTAAATCAGTTTCCCTTGTGAGAACTTGAATGCTAATAGTGAATCTTTCAGCCTCTTGTTTCATTTGGCTTGTCATTGCAAAGTCATCATTGCTCTGGATCTACAGGCTTCTTTTATCTATTTTTCATCCTAGTTCAGTTAAAAAACAGAATCTTTACCTAAGTGTTAACATTTCCATTGACCACAAGAAGCATCTAAATTGTAGCATTCATTTAAATGAAATGGAATCTGTTGTCTGTTTCATCTTGTGAGTTAAGCAGAACAACATAATTAATTTGGAATGGCAATTCCACCAGAATGCATTTGAGAATTTTTGGGTGCATACCATGGAATTCCCAAAGCAATTCACAGATTCATTATTGAATCTGTGGAATGTGATTCTGCCATTTTAGTGCTGATTCATAAGGTGGGTTTAAGCAGAACCCTGGAATGACATTCCACTGTGCCACATAAATTCTGCTGATAAATTCCATAAGCACTGCATGCAACTTCCTTGAAAGCAACTGGGAAAATTCCATTGAAAATGCAGTCACTAGTTTTCTAATAGCCCTAATTCACCTACCTGGGGGTCCATAAATATGTCTTGATTAATGATGTATGAAGCTGTGAAATTTAACATCGCAAAATACTTACAAATTTCCCTACTTCATGACTCATGAAGTGTGACGTTATGCAGCTCTTGGCAGTCCCCCGGGTCGTGCCTGAAAATAGGCAGGATTTGTCTAGTGCACTTACCCGGTCAACAAAAGCTAAATAAAATAAATAAAATAAATACTGAAGTGCCTAATTTGCTCAGTGAAAACTATGCATAGTGGCACTACACCAGCAAAGCTGTTGGAAAAGTGTCATTATGCACAGCTTTTGCTGAGCGATGTTTCTCTTGAAGAACTATGCAATGTGGCTAGTATTGTAAGTAGTTTCCTAACAGCAAACCAAAAAAAACACCTACCACCCTCTGGGTTATAGTCTCTAGCCACTACCATCACACTATGTTTTAAAAATAGTAACCCATCACCTATCTCCCACTAGGCCCCCACATCCCTATTTCCATCATGCACTAGCAAAGTTTTCTGTAAGAAATTTCAAACTACTTTGCATGAAACATAGGCTTTGACAGTAGATAAGGACTGCTTGGCCCACCTAGTCTGCCAATTTCCCTACCTACAGGATAAGCTGCAGATCCTATTTAACCAACAGCTTATTTCTTCCTACCCCCCACAAAAATTGCCTTATGTCTGTCCAATGCATTCTTGAATTCTCCCACAGTTTTAGACCCCACAACCTCCTCAGAAAGGCTGTTTCATGAGTCCACCACCCTCTTTGTGAAAAAATACTTCCTCACATTGCCCCTGAGTGGTCTAAATCTTGCCACCCCCAAAAAAAGAATGTCAACCCCACCTCTCCTTCCAAGCCCCTCTTTGTCATGAGCGGAAACACAATCCAATACCACCCTCTTAAAAATAACCCCCTTCCTTCCCCCAAAGCAAGTCCACAAACCCCAGTTTGTTGTGTAAGAAAACTGGAATATCTGTGAAAATGAAAACCCTCTCCCATCTGAGGGAATGGATCCTGTCTTGTCCATGCTGTGAGTTGAATGAATGGTGAGTAACATATATCATAACAGTAATACCTGATTGGTTCATAACTAGCCAGTAAGGTACTAGTATTACTAGGATGTACTTCATTCACCATTCCTTCAGCAGGACGGGGATGGAAGAGGTTGGTGCCCTTGTTTTTACTGATGGGGGAAGAAATCAGTGCATATGGATTTTAGTTTTTTTTACTTAAAACTTTGCTGGATACATGACGATGAAGGAGGCTAGAGCCTAGCAAAGTGACGGGGGAGTGCTACTATTTTAAAACATGTGGCATATGGGAGGGGGATGTATACTATGACCAGGAAGGAAGGTGAGATGTTTTTTTCTGCTTTTTTTTTTAACAAAAAGAACAAGACAAAGTTGGTGGGGGGTGGAAGACTTTATCAAGCTTTTAGAAGTGTGAAGTTCCCTGATTTAACAATATCTTTGCTTGTGAATTTAAACACTACTACATCTCTAGCCTTAATATCTGGTTTTGTCTTTTCAGACCATGCTCAAATTCTACCATAACATTGACTCAGATTTGTAATACATAAAATGCTACAGTATTTTGCCCCTTTTCCACAAAAGTGCCCTGTGATAATAGTTACAAGCACATAATGTTTTCCAAGTAGCACCCCAGTCTGCAAAATAACAATGCCTGCTACTGGCTACTGTTGTTGGCTACATTTGAAAACAAAGAGTGTTGCAGTTATCCTATATGCCATATGTTAACTGGAGCACCTTTGCTGCAGGCACATCCAGGAGCAGGGTCATTCTTGGTGCCCTACAAGGGGCATGCCTCAGACAGCTAGTGTTGGTACCCACTTGGGAGGGAGCAATCTTAGACCTGGTACTCTCAAATGGGGATGGAGAAAGGATCTCGGATCTAGAAGTGGGTAGCCATCTGGGAACAAGTGACCACCAGTGTGGTTCACAATAACACAGCCATAGAGTCAACCTATACAAAAGCAAGAGTACTGAACTTTAGTATGGCTGATTTTGGGAAAATGAGAGAGTGTCTCAGAAAAGCAGTAGCAAAAGGGCAAGAAGGAGGGGTGGAGGAACAATGGGGAATAATCAAAACAGCCAATCCAGAGGGAACAAGCCTTTGTGTGAAGTGAATCAATAAAACAAAATGAAGGAAAAAACGCTATGGTTCTCAAAAGAGGTGTCAGGGAAAGTTAAGGAGAAAAGGATAGCATTCAGAAAATATAGGGAAATGCAGAAGGAGCAGGACAGATAACTTTATCAGTTAAAGCAGAAGGAAGCAGGGAAGGCAGTCAGAATAGTAAAGGCCCAAACTGAGGAAAAGATAGCCAATTCTGTTACGAAGGGGCATAAAACCTTTTATAGGTACATTAGGGAGTGAAGAAAGACCAAGGGAGGGATACAGAGACTTAATAAAGGGAGGGTAATGTGGACAGAGGGTGATAGTGAAAAAGCAGGGATACTGAATGAATATTTCTGCTCAGTATTCACAACAGAAGAGTAGGGGGAGGTACCTAAACCAAACAAGAGAGAAACTCTGGACAGGGAGGTTGATAGTCCATTCACAGAAGAAATGGTTTTGAAAGAACTCTTGAAACTGAGGGTGGACAAAGCAATTGGGCCTGATGGGATTCACCCCAGAATTCTAAATGAACTAAGGGTAGAACTAGTGACACCACTGACTACTCTCTTTAACGAATCATTGGAGGATGGGGTGGAACCTGAGGACTGTAGGAGCGTGGATGTGATTCCACTTCACAAAAGTAGGAGCAGAGCAGAGGCAGAAAACTACAGACTGGTTAGTTTGACCTAAGTGGTAGGCAAAATGATGGAATCACTTATAAAGGAAAGAATTGTGTACCTAGAGGCCAATGGGGTGCAGGACCGAAGGCAGCATGGATTTACAGCAGGAAGGTCATGTCAGACAAATCTAATAGATTTCTTTGACTGGGTGACCAAAGTAGTAGACCAGGGAAGGGCTGTGTATATGGCCTACCTAGATTTTAGCAAGGCATTTGACAGAGTCCCACACTAAAGATTAATATACAAGTTAGTCAGCCTTGGAGTGGGTCCCAAGGTGGTAGCCTGGATAAAAAATTGACTAGACAACAGGGTGCAAAAGGTAATAGTAAACAGAGTTCACAGTGAAGAAAAGAATCTAACTAGTGGTACTGCAAGGTTCACTACTGGGACAGGTCCTCTTTAATGTCTTTATAAGTGACATTGGAGAGCACCTGGAAGGAAAATTATGTCTCTTTGCAGACAACACAAAGATCTGCAACAGGGTTGATTTACAAGGTGAGGTGCAAAGGATGAGAAGGGACCTGGCAAGGTTGGAAGAATGGTCAAATGTATGGCAGCTCGGATTCAATGCAAAGAAGTGCAAGGTAATGCATCTGGGAAACAAAAAACCCGGGGAAGAGTACTCAATAGGGGTGAGATACTAACAACAACAAAGCTCGAAAGGGACCTGGGAGTAATTATATCAGATGACCTTAAGGTGGGCAAGCAATGTGAAAAGGCAGTAAGGAGGGCTGGGGGGGATACTGGGATGCATAGGGAGAGGCATCAACAGTAAAAAACAAGAAGTTGTTATCCCTCTGTACAGACAGTTGGTGAGACCCCATCTAGAGTACTGCATGCAGTTCTGGAGACCCCATCTTCACAAAAACATAGAGTGGAAGCTGTTCAGAGGAGGGCATCCAAAATGGTGCAGGGTCTGCACCAGAAGACATATGAAGAGAGACTAAAGCAGCTTAATATGTCTTCCCTCAAGGAAAGGAGGGAGAGGGGGGACATGATAGAAACTTTAAAGTACCTCAACGGAATTAACAAAGTCTAAGAGGGTAGCATCTTTCAGAAAAAGAGACGTGGAAGAACAAGGGGGCACAATTTGAAGATTGGGGGGGACAGCTCAGAGGTAATGTTAGAAAGTATTTATTTATTTATTTTTTTTTATTTTTAAAGAAAAGTTTATTTCTTTTCAAACACCAAAAAGACATACAAAGATGAAACATACCCGGGTAACCAGGAGCACAACCTCAAACTGGCTGCGTGAACTATATACATCCCCTATTTACACACACACTGGAATGCCACCCCATCCTAGACCATCCCATCACAAGGAAGCTATCAAATGCCATTGTTAGTTGAAACATCTCCTTCTCTTTTACTCATGCTTCCCCAATATGCCACTCACAGTGTTTTAACATCCCAAGATTCCAATTGACCTGGCCTTCCCGGGCGGTTATCCAGTGTGTCCCCTGAAAGAGAGAGAGTCCCGCTCCAGTGAAACCCCACCGACCTCAAGTGTTCATCCCTTGCGAAACATATACCCTGTTCGAACCAATTTTAAATGCCAGCACTAGTTAACGTTTAGAACTACCCATGCTATAGGTGATCTTCATAGATAAAAAAAGAAAGATCCTAATACCCATGGTACCAATCCCTTAGTACAACAACGGTTCTAACGTGCATCCATCTGCTAGCCATTGTCAGACAGACAGATCTGTGTACTATAACTTGTGTCCTGCTGCGAGTAAGCTGTGTCTAAAATTGCCCACCTTTTAATGTAAACCTCCTGTCTTCCCTCAGACAATAGGTGTTTTTTGATCTTAGCCAAGGCCCCCAGCAAGTCCTTCACCCATTGTTCATATGGGTAGACCTGGCCATCTTTCCAGTGTTTCACAATAAACGCCTTGACTATTGACTCCATTAAGGCAAGGTGGAATCTTGGTGTGACCCACTTAACCAGGGAGTAGTCACCTAGCACACAAACTTCTGGGGTTAAATAACCCAAGTAGTCTAAACTGGGGTTCAAGCCCTGTCTAATCTCGTTCCATAAAGGAGAAATTTTATCACAACTCCACATAATATGAAACAGATCTCCTGTTACTGTCCCATGCTGAAAGCAGAGATCTGTCTGTCTCAAGCCCCTAGAACATAGCTTAGCAGGGGTATAATAAATGTTATGAACCACAAAAATCTGCATGTTTCTATGTTTAGGGATTACATTGTATCTGATAGCTTTCCAAATGCTGTCCCACCTTAACCTGGAAGCCAGCACCTTATCCCAGTAAGAGACAGAGGTGAGGGCACTAAAGCATCGGGAATTCAAGAGAAGTTTGTACACTTGAGAAAGTGGACTAGTTCTATGAAAAGCCTCCTTCAGACTTCCCCACGAGAGAAAGCTATCTGTAAAGTCCCTCTTTCCCTCTCGGACTCCTGCAATTACTTGCTTGAGCTGTAACCTTTGAAAAAAGGACAGGCCATCACATTGTGGTGGCAAAAGTATTTTCCCCCCCCTGTTGCATGTCCCTCAGACTAAGACCTTCAGATATACAGCCCACCTCTGTCCAAGCACCTGACCTCCTATAGTCAAATTAGGGTTACCCAAGATGGGCTGATCCCTTGATTTCACCTGGCATCCTTTTTGAGCTGGGGTGAAAGACCACCACGCCTCAGGGTTTTCCTGATTGGTTCCCCCACCCTACCTTGCCCAATCCTTTTTGGGCCCAACATACAATAAGGAGTTGGGGGAGTAGCTCATACCCATCAACAATTTCCTCTCAATTTGTAACCAGGCAGGTAAGTATTCTCCCTCACCCAAATCTACCGCCCATTGGGCCATCAAGCCCAACTGACCCGCCACATAGTAAGCCTGGAGGTCAGGCAATCTAATACCTCCCTTCTCATAAGGCCTACACAATACCTTATATTTAATCCTGGTAGGTTTGCCACTCCATAGGAAACCAATCATCATTTTCCTAATTAGCTTAAACCACTTAACAGGGATAGTATATGGAGCTAGATAGATCGGATATAACAGCCTCGGCAGAACATTCATCTTAATGATGCCTAAGCGTGCCGTAAAGTTCAAAGGTAGCTTGTTCCACCTTAAAATATCCCCTGAGATCTCCGAGATGATTCCCCCCATGTTGGCAACTGCACCAGATACTTGGTTTGCAGTAATCCAGATTCCCAAGTACTTCAGCTTATCCTTATTCCATTGCACCCCCAGGGGCGCAAAGTCCACTTTAAAGACATGTGGAGTCAGAGGTAGGATTTGTGTTTTAGTGAGATTCAGCTTATAGTTCGAGACCCTAGAGTACCGTTCTATTAGATCTCTAACGGTCTCAAAACCGGTTGCTGGATCTCGAAGATGGAGCAATATATCGTCCGCAAAGACTGAGAGTTTTAAATCTAAATCACCAATCCCAATTCCTTGAACCCGACCTCCTGTTAATAGATCTTAACAAAGGCTCCAGGTAAATATTGAACAATATCGGTGAAAGGGGCACCTTGCCGAGTTCCATCTTAAGCTGGAATTCCTCGATAGATAACCATTACATAAAATTCTAGCTGTGGGCACCGCATATAAATTCTTAATACCCTAATTAAACCCTCCAGGAACCCCACTCTCTCCATTGTAGTGAACAAAAATAGGTGTGAGACCCGATCGAATGCCTTTTCAGCATCTAGGGAGATCAGGGCTAAAGGAAGCTGAGAGTCAGGGGCGAAATTTATAATATGATGTATTTTCCTGAGCGCATCTTTTGCTCCTCTTCCTGGCATGAAACCTACCTGTTCCTGACTAATTAAACTCGGAGCTACAGTTAAAATCCTGTTTGCCAAGATTTTTGTAAGTATCTTAATGTCTTGGTTTATTAAGGCTATAGCTTCCCATAACATCCCTAGGCTGATCTGGTTTGGGTATTAGTGTGACATATGCCTGGTATAGGGGTAAATGGTCGATACCATCCTGCATTATAGTATGAAAGAAATCCTTTAGTACAGGAAGTATAATCTGAATGTGCGTTTGATAAAATTTCGCCATTAGACCATCAGGCCCTGGTGATTTATCTAGTGGAAGGGACCGAACCACCTCAATAATCTCGGAGGATTTAATGGGGACTTCCAATTCCCTAGTAAGAGCAGGGTCCACTGTCGGGAGCTGAATTCCCTCCAAGTATTTTTTGACCTCCTTTTCCCCCCTAGAGCACTTTCTTGATAAATTTTTCAAAAATGAGCAAATGCCTCAGCCATATCTTGAGGGTCTGTCTGTCACCTCCTTCATCTGAAATCGAGGTAACTGTCCTACTGGCCTCCACTCTTTAATTCTAAGCTGCCAGGAGGCGCCGGGACATCGCCCTGTAGAAGGAATTTGAGGTTAATCTTATTTAACCAAAATTCAGTCTTCCCATACAGAATCCTGACAATTCCTCCTTAAGCTTTTAAGTTCCATATCTATTTCTTCTGATAGCCCTTCCTGCTCCGACAAAAACTTATTGCCCCCTCCAAAATTCCTCTTTAGCCCTCTAATCAGCTTCTCTCTGGCGGCTAAAGTTTTAGCTGCCATAGAATATAGAAATTTACAGGTAGGCCAAGCTAGTCTCTTATCAGTCAGTGTGGGCAGTTGTACTCTAATAATTTCCTGAAGGGCCCCCTCTAGCTCATCCCTTCTCTCCTTCACCGAAAAAAGCCAGTCATGAAGCCTCCACCTGTAAGGCCTGGGAGGCAGGGGCTTAGGTTCCCATTGCATCTGGATCAGGGAATGGTCTGAAAGAGTTCTACCATCAGTCAAAAGCGCTCTAACCTCCCCCAACGCCTCTCTGTTTACCAAGAAGAAGTCTATCCTAGTGTGGCTCTTGTGAGCCGCCGAATAAAATGTAATTTTAGGGCCCATATTAGAAAAAAGCTTAGATGGGTCTGTCAGACCTGTTGCCTCCAGAAATTTAGCCAAGGCTGATTGGGCCTTGGACCTGGGGCCTTATCATGAGGTATCCTGTCCTCCTTATTATCTAAGTATAAATTCCAGTCACCAGCCAATATCAATGAAAGTGATGGAAACGTAGCAATATTCTCTTCTATTGAGGCAAAAATTCAGGTTCCGGAGGAGTTGGTCCATATATAGAGGCCACGACTACTGCCTTACCATGCAGGGTGCCCGTCACATAGATCCCCCTACCATCCTGCCGGATCAGTACCTGGCTCACCTCAAAGGGGCAGGACTTATTGATTAGAATCACGACCCCCCCAGACGCTCTCTCCCTACCCACTCCATACACCTGACCCACCCAACGCTTCTTAAGAGTATCTAGCTCATCCGATAATAAGTGTGTTTCCTGAAGTGCCACAATATGGGCCCCCCATTGCTCCACATGCGTCAGGATTGTCAGTCTTTTACGACATCCCCTCAAACCCTTAACATTCCAGGAAATTACGTTGTACAGTACCATCTAGCTAGTAGCGAACTAGACAAAAAGCCAAAAATGGTGCCTTCTTGAGGCCTGCTCCCCAAGTTTCCCGGTCGAGGACTCTCTCTCTTTTAGCATTTTTAGTAGCAGGTCCTGAATAAAAGAGACACAATCCGGACCTTCAGCCCTCTCTGGGAGCCCCGCTAAAATAAGGTTATTTCTGCGATTCCTCACTTCTTGGTCTTCTAACCTCTCCTCTAATTTCTTAATTTTTTTCCGGATCATCACCACCTCCTGATCCAGCGTAGAAACCTTTCTTTCCTGCGAGGAGATCTGAGCCTCTGCATCGTTCATTCTCTGGGCCAATGAGTGTAAAGCCAGTTTTACTTCCGAAAAGTCCACCACTAGACCTTGTAGCAGGGATTTAATTTCCTTGATGTCTTCAGTGCTAACGCCGACGCCCCCCTCTTTAGCAGGATCCTCACCCTGTTCTACATTGACGTGCGATTGGGGCTTGGGTCGTTTGGTTGCAGGGGCATGCCCTGAAAGCGGTTCCACAATGTCAGCTTCCATCCCTTAATCGAGCTCGGGCCAGGCCTGCACAGAGCTCCTCTACAATACTCGGTTTCACCCTCCTTAAAGACAGCCACAATCCCGGTTCAGCCAGGTAGGGGGGAGAACTAGTAGCACCAAACAAAGCTCGGCTCCAAAAAAATTTAATATTGTCGCCAATTCCGGGTATTTGAAACTATATTCTGCCGCTTGGGCCTCGGAGGAGCGCGGAGCGCGTCTTACCCGAGCAGGCTCATCACGTGACTCCAGAAAGTATTTTTTCATGGAGAGGGTTATGGATGCATGGAACAGCCTTCCTGAGAGGTTGTGCAGTCAAGAACAGTGGGAGAATTCAAGAATGCATGGGACAGACATAAAGCAATTCTAGTGGGGGGGGTAGGAGGAAGTAAGCTGTTGGTTAACTAGAATCTGCAGCATATCCATCAGATAGGGAAATGGGCAGACTAGGTGGGCCAAGTAGTCCTTATCTGTCATCAAATTCTATGTTTCTATGTTACCAATCCACTCTGCATCAACTGCCACCAAGCATGTGCCCCATACCATGTAAAAAGGATCATTCCATTGTGTGCAACAGCCTCAAGTGATACCCACAGTCAAACAAGTGTTGCCCAAACTCTCAAGACAATACTTTGATCATTCTGTGCTTAGAGAACTAAATGCTGCTGTGGTCTAAATGCTTGCAGTTGATATGCTGTTGCACTCATTTGTTGAAAATGTTGGTTTCAGAAATTTTAAGAGCCATGCAGTGCTGAAATGAAATGTTCATTTGTGGACATATTTTTCAAATAATATGGCTCTCACACTGTACCTACAGTGCTTTCCACCTGTATCAAGCACAGTAGCAGAGTTTCTGCTGGGATTGCTTGCAGGCTGCTGCAGGAACTCAATGTAATCCAGTGGTATTTATTACAATTTGTCAAGCTGTAAACTGTGAAATCTCACACACTGCACTTGATCCTGGTGGATGGGACTGTAGATCTGAAGTCATATGTCTCACATGGTCCCAAGTCTTTCAAAGGTTGGCCCATGGAGCTGTCAGTCTCTTTAGTCAGTGCTGGAGATCAATCACTCAATAAAGATTGCCACAAAAACTGTGACTGAATTAATGAAGTTGTACTGATGTCCCTGATCAATTCAAATACCTGGGGGTATGGCTAGATAATAGGTTAGACTACCTAGAGCATTTGGAAGAACTGTTAACAAAACTCAGACAAAGACTTGGACTTTACTACAGAATAAGACACTTCCTTACAAGCGATTCAAAAAAGAAGATGGTCCAGGCCACTTTCCTCTCAGTACTAGATTATGTTGACTTCTTATACAGTCGCTGCCCTACTGTATGTCTGAACAAAATAGATACACTATGTTACAGAGCCTTGAGGTTCATCACAGACCTACCCTACAGCACTCACCACTGTCTGCTCTACTCTGCAGTGGGATAGACGTCGCTTCAAGCCAGAAGAGATAGAAATGCATTACTATGGACCTACAGAGCAATATCGCAGCAGCTTCCAAAATATATCTCCGACTGTTTTCTACAAGCCACATCAAATAGTTATGCATTAAGAAGTCTGAACCTTATTACCCTCAAGGTGCCTAAATTCCACTCTCGACATGGTAGATATGCAGTTAGCTATGTGTTATCCACTCTATGGAACACAATGCAGAAGACACTGAAAGTTAAGAAGCTTATATCTATTTCAGCTTCAAATATCTATACAATAGGATTTTCAAAGAAAATGTAACTGCTTCCATCAACACTAGATTAACCTTCCATTCTTAGATAGACAGGACAAGCTTACCAGCACCCACTGTGAAATTACCCTATAGTTCACTAACCAGTGCCTTTTTCATTTCCTATACCCTTAATACGTTAATCTCCTTACACTCCAGCTCTACCTCTCTCTTCTAACCCTCTCCTCTTCCGCCTAGACCTACTCTGGATCCTCTTATTGCACCAACTCTTATGATCCCCCCACCCTGTTCCTACCCTGACCATTACTGCAGGTATCCATCCTGCCACTCTGTCAACCACAAACCCTCCTTTGTCACCTATTACCTATCTTAGCGAGCTGGCTACCTCATGAATCGTGTACATATGTATTATATCCTTGTTTTTTCTAACATGTCAAATTATGTGTTCTGTATTTGATATATTGTTTTATTTCTGTCTTCACAAATTGGTGTATATACTGATTGTTATATTACTGGGATTTGTTGTATAACTCTCACTTTTGTATTCTTAAAATTGTAAATGTTCTGAATGATATATTTCATGTAAATTGAACCTTGACCTTACCAGGTCCATCCTGCAAATGAGCCTTGCTCAACGATGTTCGCCTGGATAAATAAAGATTTGATTGATTGATTTGATTGATCATTATCACCCTCCTTATCTTCCTCCTACTTTCCTCCTCCTCCACAACTTGTACATCCCTTAATGCACAACAAGGTATTTTCCATTTATAAACTAATTATGGGCATCTCTCTGACTCCCAGGCAACATTTAGCACTGGATCATCCACATTTAAATGAAGCACATTGCTGCTTACATCAATATTCTCCACCTTCCCTATTCTACTTCTTTAGCTAAGATTTCCTCATTACTCATATTCCTTGATTCCACAGCCTCTTTTGTTGGGCAAAGGTATTGAGAGTCCTATTCCCCACTTTATTAGCTACCTCCTGTCATTTCTCCTCCTCCTCCTTCCCCTCTAACAGCTCATGCTGAGACTCCATCATCACCATCTGCTGTGTCTCAGATTCCTTGGTATCCCATCATTCCTCTAGTACTGATGGCTCATCCTGTGATTGTGACATCATTAATCCTGTGAGCAGCGCCATGGACATGAGATTACCAGGTGACATCCTGTATCTAGATTTTCAAAGGCATTTGATACTTTGCCCCAGGGTGCATCTGGAATTAAGCGGTACTCTGCTCAGTATGCCTTCCTGGTAAAACTCTTAAATAAATAAATAAATAAAAATATAATAGAAAGATTAATAGAAACAGGACTAGACATAAATATCATGAAATGGGTGAAGTCCTGGCCCTTAGGAAGGAAACAGAGAGCATGCATAGCAGATCATTAACCCCCATGGACAGATGTAACAAGTGGAGTCCCTCAGGGGTCAGTTGAGGGCCCAAGATTATTTACCATATATGTGACATTACAGACGTCATCTTGTTGTTGAACTGCCAAATTTGAGAACAATGTGAAAATAGGAAGTATTGTCAATGACAATCAGTCCATCCAATTACTACAATTGAAAATAAACAAAGAAGGCAAATGGGTAGCTCTGAACCAACTGACACTAAACTTAGATAAATGCAAGATTATGCACATGGATAGTAACATTCTAAGGGCTTCATACTATCTCTATGTTAGAATGATCCCTGTCTCAGAACTAGAAAGAGACCTTGGAGTTTTGGTCACAAACATTCTATCATGCTCAGAGAAATGTAAGGCCCAGTAAGGCAAATAGAATGATGGGTTGTATCAACAGAAACATAAAAAGCAGAGATGAGAGAAATATAAAAACATAGAAATTGTTGCAGATAAGGACTGCTAGGCCCATCCAGTCTGCCCATAGGCCCATAGGCCCATTACATGTATGCATCCACTCACCCTAAGTGGTCAGTTGCTTTTCATTACTCCTTTCCTACCCGGGATTCCCTTGTACTTGTCCTAGGCATTCCCCTTCCACCTCTATTCCAAGTGTTGACTACCCTCTCTGTGTGGAAACACTTTTTCACATTACATCTTAATCTACCCCCCTTTAATTCCACATTGTGCCCCCTTGTTCTAGTGTCTTTTCTACATTGGAAAAGATCCCCCACATGCACCTTGTTTATGCCCTTGAGATACTTAAAAGTTTCTATCATGTCTCCCCTTTCTCTCCTCTCCTCCAGTGAGTACATACTGAGTTCTCTTAGTCTTTCCTCATATGTTTTGTGGTGCAAACCATGCACCATCATTGTTGCTCTTCTCTAGACAGCCTCCACCTTCTTCATAGAAACAGAGTTATACTCCCTTTGTACTCTTCTCTTATGTGATCAGACTTAGAGTATTATGTTCAATTCTGGGCACCATATAAAGTTGGCAACAAAAATTAATTGAGAGAGTGCAGAGAAGAGCAGCCAAAAATATCAACCAACTTAGAGATTTTGAGTATAGGGACAGTATGAGACCCCTGGCTTTATACAGTATGGAATACAGGTGATTAAGAGGCAATTTACGTTTGATATATAAAGCCCTAAAAAATAATGACCTTTGGGAATCAATCAGCCTCGTCAAAAATACCATAAGAGGAAGAAGATTCCATGAGCATCATTTGCAAGGAGAATTTTAACGGACAAACTTAAGGGGCCAGTGGTTTAGTCAAGGATTGGTAACTTCATGGAACAGATTGCCGAGAAGTGTTGTGCATAGCTGTACAATGGATAGTTTTAAGGCATCATTAGATGAATATATGGAAAATAGAAAATATGACTTTGTAAAGTGGAATTTAGTTGAGTCCATTTGGCCTATGGCTACTGACTCACACAATTCTATGATTAGCATTTCTTCTACATCAGTAGCATTTTTTTCACTAAGCAACTAGACTGCACAATCACACTCCAGTCACACACAACTTTCCTTATCCAAGCTTCAAATAGAAATAGAGAACCCATTGTTATTGCAGGGACCACTGCCATCATCTGACATACAGAGGGCTGAGCAACACATACAACTGATGCTGATGCTGCTGCACTAGAGATATAGCATATTTATAATTTGCCAGTGAAGTTGGTGCTGTATAGGGGAACTTGAGTTTTGTTACTTTTTATTTTTTTTCCATATAGGTTGTATCTCCTTTGCCCCCATCTGCCCTCCTCTAACCGAGCCCCCCCAGCCCTGCCACCCCAGCATCACTGGGACTTACTTGCCAGAGATCTGCCTGGTCACTGGGTGTGGAGTCTGCGAAGGATCGGTTGTCATCCACAACCAGGGAAGTTTTTTCCACTATTTTTTCTCCCTTCCCTGATACTGGGGTGAACACCCCAGATGTGCATAAGTGGAGGAGCACACACAACCACAGAAGTCTCATTGCACCCTCCTGCACCATCCCTTTCCTGGAAACCAACAGACCAACGCTACCCTCTGGCCTTCACCCGGGGGCAGTCATTCGGTGGGGGAGCCATTCCTCCCTCCCCGGGGGAGGAAAGCTATCCCTTGGACACTCAATCCTCTCCCTCCCACACAGACCCCCCTGCAGCCCACTCGCACCATGAACATGGGTCACTGGCATGGCAGGAGGTAAGGCATGGATGCCTCAGCCTTCCTTGCCACTGGGTCAGCTGTTTTGTTACTTTTTCAAAATAAAGGGAGAAGGAAAACACCCCCACCACACAACCTCCACCACCATTTGGGTCATACACACCCAACCCATGCTCCTACCACTCCACATAGTTTCAAATGAGATCATCCACCCATCCTCCAGCTAAAGTTGCAGCCAAAGACTTGGTCAGATATTTTCTGATATTTCTTTCTGTTTCTAAAGAGATATACTCTGGTGGCCCTTTAGTGGTACTCTAGGCAGGGAATTTCTCAAGAGATTGCTCAGAAATTACAAGAAATATTTGACCATGTCTTTGGCTACAATTGTAGGACCCACCTTTGTCCTTCTCCTGCTCACTGAGAGAAGTTGTGAAAACAGATAATTATTATCTTCCTTGCCTGCAAAAGTAAGTTTCCTCATAACCCCGAAGACCATCCCTCTAGACCATGAATCGAACCCCCACCCTCTGGTAAATGGACCTTCCTTTTCCCCCTTACTGGGCAGTGGTGAGGCCCCTTCTTAAAAAAAACTTTCTTGGACCCTGATGTAATGAGGAATTACAGACCTGTCTCTAATCTCTCCCTTTTGGGAAAGATTATTGAGAAGGTGGTGGTTGAGCAACTTGTGGAACACCTTGAGAAGTTTAACATCTATTAACCTCTCCAGTTGGGATTTTGGTCTTGCCACAGCACAGAGATTGCCCTCATCAGAGTGATAAATGATCTTCTTATGGTAGGAGATAAAGGACTTTGAACCATCTTGGTCCTGTAAGATATCTTTTCAGCATTCAACACTGTTGACCATGGTTTGCTTTTGAATTGCCTGAGGGATTATGTGGGATTCACTGTATTCTACTGAGCTGGTTTGAGTTCTGCATAACTCGGAGAATACAGCAGGTGGCCTGGTTCCCAGGGCTTTGGTGCTCTCCTGTGGTATTCCTCAAGGCTCAATCCTTTCTCCTTTGCTGTTTTCAGTGTATATGTTGCAATTGGGTGAGCTAATTAGACAGTATGGCATTGAGTTTCACTGTTATGTAAATGATATACAGTTTTACTTGTCTGGCACTTCTCATTGGCATGCTGCAGTTTATGTGATTGAAAGGTGTTTGTCTGGAATAAGTCACTGAATAGCTTCTAACTGACTATGTCTCAACATGTGTAAGACGGAGGTCATGATTGTCGAGTAAGGCAGGCATGACCCAGTGATGATGATTGGATCAACATTACTTCCCTTATTGGGTGGGCTACCACACACAGCTGTAATGCAGATAAGAATTTTTTGGTCATCCTGGACTGCAAGGTGAAATTTAATCAACAAGTGATGGCTGTGGTTTGGGCAGACTTTTACTGTCTCCATAATATCACCAGGATTAAACCATTTCTAGCCCCTGCTAACCTGGTGATGATAGTTCATGCCTTTTTCACCCTCTAGCTTGACTACTGCAATACTTTATATCTAGAGTTACCTGTAGTATTCTTGTTGTGCCTTTAGCTAGTCCAGAATGCTGCAGCCTGACTGACTGTGGGGTCCTCTTTTAGGGATCACATCACATCAGTTTTGGATGCACTGCACTTTCTTCCAGTGCAGTGGTGCATAATGTTCAAGAGATGCTTGATAACATCGATGGCGCAACACAGTTTGTGACCAAACTACTAAAAGACCTCCTAGTTCCCTATCACCCAACTGTCTTCCTCTACTCTTCCAGTGCAGGCCTTCTGTCTGTCCCTGTATCCAGGTTGTAACAATCTGGGGCAGACCATGTTTCACCTACTTAGAGTATGGCCTATGTCTCCCCATGCTATCTGTTTTACCTGTTTTTAGTACTAATTGCTATCACTAGTTAGCTACCCTTTTTTGTTAGTCAGGCTATTGCATGCCTGTTATTTCTTTAAAGAGTTGCTGACTGTACTGCTTTGTACTTTAATGTAAATCTCACTGTGTTGTACCTCAAATTGCTCATTGCTGTGTTCACTGCCGCCATAGTTGTGTGCATTTTTATATTTATGTGCAGCCTCCTTTGTATTGAATACCACCTATGTACTGTATTTCGTTTTGATGTTTTACTCTTCTTGCCACCTGTGGCCTGGGTTGTGGCTGAAAATGGTCCTGTGGATCACCTCACTTACCCAGTTACCAAAGACATAAATAAATAAATAAAAACACATTAGATTGCCCACACGGTAGGGGCCTTTAAAACTAATTGAAAAAGTTATGTTAATTTATTTTACTTTATTTTAGAGTTGATCAGTATCTGTGATACTAGCTGCTATCATGATACCTTCTACTGGTCAGGAGGGATGTGCAATGTATACCCTTACATTTTTTATATGAGATGTGTGAAATCTTTCAATTGTTTCACTTATTAATAATGACTTAAATCCTTCTTACTTGGAGTTTTTTCACTGGGATTTGTTTTATGATGCTTCCTATTTCTCCTTTTTCATTTCTCTGTGTTTGTATGTATTGGTGGGTGGGGCAGTGGGAGGGGGCTTAGTGTTGGTGGATTTTTATCAGCAAAGACCTGTTGTTCTGGGAGTTGTGGTCATTAGGGCCTGGGGAAGTTTCTCTTATTACTGTTTGGTTGTATAGTTATATTTCTGATTGTTAGTTTCACTAGGGGTGGGAGGATTTTGGATTTTATGCAGTAACTTATAAAGGATTGTTGTGGGATTTATGTGGGGTCAGGAAGGGTTAGGGTATTATGGGTTTGGGGAATGAGGGGGAGGGAGGGAGGGTTTATGTTATACTGTGATATGGGGCACTAATGAGTGGGCATCTGCCGAAATGGCAACCCATTTTCTGCTAGTGCCCCGATGGCGGGAGTGTGAGGGTAGGCAACCGGATGGGGGTTGTTGCGAAAAGGCGACAGGATATCGCATGGGTATATGCACGTGGGGGGTGGGAACTAGCCTGACAGACATGGGGCAGGAGGGTATGTGAGGGGTGGTGCCACTGTGTTCCGACGAGCTGGCGTCATGCTGTGGTGGGATAGGTGCCAGCTTGGGGTGGTGGAGATACAGGGTTCAGGACTGGGCGCCGGTGGTTTTTGTTGCACCCGGCCCGAGACAGTGTTTTGGTTTTGTTACATGCAATCCCCCCTGGAGTTGAGAATCCTAAAGTGGGGGGTGAGGGGTTGCAGCCCCCCCATATAGAACACAAAAAAAGGTTTTGTGTGCCAGGTTTACTTTCGCTGAGATCCCACATCACCGAAATTCAATTTTGGTGATGTGGGGTTGCCATAAGGGCATTCAGCATGCCAAATTCACCCTTATGACATAGAACCAGGGTTTATTGATTCAGTGACCCTGCTAGCTGTTGGACTTTTGTGCAGTGGGGCTGATAACTGCCCTTGGTCTTCTTTGTTTGTCTGTGCGACCATGGCAACATCTTACATTTTGGTAACTTGAAAATAAAAGGTGCCCAGAAAAAATGTAAGTGCCATATGGTGCAGGGATCACTTGCCTTCAGGAAACCCATCTTAAAAAGGACAACATTATATACTTTAGAAGGGAATGAGTAGGGCAGGTATAAGGAGCTGGCAACAGCAATAAATGGGGTGGAGTTGCCATTTTGATAGCCAAGAATATTCCTTTTCAACTTAGTCAGGTATACTGGGACCTTAACGGTCACTATATACTACTGAATGGTAGGCTCGGACCATCTGCAGTTCTGTTAGGTTCGATTTTTGATCCCAGTGCTGACAACCCCTACTTTTTTTACAATGCTCTCCCCCCTTTTGGAATCTTTTGCTCATTTTCACATTATTCTAGGTGGAGATTGGAACATGGTCTATCAACCAGATATGGATAGATCTACTCTGTGCAAGTGAGGTTTGACCCCAGGACAAACAGGCCAATGGGAGTTGATAGATGGGATAGGCTTGTTAGACCCATAGCAACTCCTCCACCCATCGGATAAACATTACACCTTTTATTCCCCTCCTCATAAATCATTCTCAAGAACTGATTATCTTTTGAAAACTCAGGATAGTGTTCTGGGGCTCCTTTTTTCGATTATACATCAAATGTTTATCTCTGGCCATACTCTGGTGAGTTTTAACTTTACATCAGTGGGCCAATGATTAGGACTCGGTTTGGCAGCTGAAAGCACAACTACTTCAGGACCCCTACACCTTCACTGCACTAAAACTCTGCATAAACAACTTTTTCTCACAAAATGAAAGGTCGGACGCAGCACTTAAAATATTTTGGGGCAAGAAAAAAAGTTTCTGGCACACACAACTCCAAAAGAGGGATGCAAAGATCACTTCAGGGGCAAAGTCCATTTTCACATCATTTATTACACCCAAGACAACCTTGCTGACATGTTTCAGATCCACATCTACCCTTCCTCAAAGACACTCAGATTAAGGCAGCTGGAAAATACTAAATACATCCCCGTAGTACGTCCTAATTCGGATGCCGAAGGCGTAACTCATCCATAAGCAATTGCAGTGATTTTTCATACTTTTCATTCTTCCATTTATACAGATGACTACTCTACTGATCCTTCTGTAGAGGACTGCATTTTGAGCTATATTGACCCCTTCCCACTTCCTACCTAAGACCCTTCTCAAAGTGAACACCTTGGGAGCCCTGTTTCTGTTTCAGAGGTCTTAGCAGCTATCAAACAACTAGCCCTGATGAAGTGCCTGGGCCAGATGGGTTTACCAATAATTTCAATTTGGCTTTTTCAGCAGAGCCATCCCCATTATTGGTACTCCTCTGGCTTTTCAGATCCCTCTTTTATGGAGCATGGATAACCCTTATTTAAAAAATCAGGTAAGGCTGAGTTCCAACCAGGAAGTTATAGGCCAATCTCGCTAATCAACTCAGATTTGAAAATTTTGGCCAAGATTTTGGCCAACAGACTGGCAGCAGTTTGGGACATTCTTGTCAGTCCCATGCAGGTCAGTTTTATGTGGGGGCATTACTCAAGTGACCACTTCCAGAAACTTCATCATATCATCTCTCCATCTAAGGAGAGCTTGGACCTTGTGGCCCTGGTCTCCCTAGATGCGGTGTAGACATTCAACTATGTCTCCTGGCCTTACTTGTTTTACGTGTTGTGTAAATTCAGCCTTCCCCTTGAATTTGTTTCCTGGGTTAAATTTTTATATAGCACCCCTACCGCCCATATATGGTGCATCAGGGTCCTGTCAGCTTCTATCTCATTGTATCAAGGGACTTCACAGGGTTTTCCCCTGTCCCCACTGCCTTTTAATCTGTACTTAGAGCCCCTAATCTATAATTTACAACATAACCCGATGGTTCAGGTTATTTTAGTGGGTGAGAACAAATATACACTGTTTGCGTATGCAGACAATTTACTCCTTCAAGGCACACACCCTTCTAAGTCTATTCCAGCTGCCTTAACAGAGATTTCCAATCTCTCTGCAATTTTGCCTTATAAGCTAAACCTGAATAAAACACAAGTCCTCCCACTGAATGGTCATGTGCACAAATGAGACATACTTACTATGAATCTGTCTTGGGCTCCAAAATCCAAAACCTACCTTGGAGTGTGCATTTCTTGATCTTCATCTATGCTTGTCAAGGATAACCTGACTACACTGCTTAATACCATTAAACTCGACCTACAGAGATGGTTGGTCTTACCCCATTCCTTATGGGGCTGGATAAGTGTTATTAAGATGAATGTTCTACCACACCTGTTATATCTCCTTAGTATGTTAGGTATCTTTATACTCAAATCATGGTTTCTTCATGTGCAGAGTCTTTTTAATTACTTTTTATGAAAAGGCCAAACTGTTCACTGAGCTTACTTTAAACTAACGGCTTCCAAGCTAGGGGGTGGCCTGCACCTCCTGAATATATTTCTTCATTACTGTGCACTCCATGGTTGCAAAACCTACTAATGTGTTATTCCAGTGGGCTCTGCGTATACCCTACTATGGCTTGAAACAGAGAGCTTTCTTTGCCAAAGTAGGCGTATGCAACTTCAGAGTCTGCTTTTCACCAAATTCTCTCAAATGCCCCCCTTGCTCAAAGTCACCTCTATTGGTTGGTCATTGAAGGTGTACCAGCAGTTAGGATCTTATTTAGGCCTGTCATGGACTAAAAAGTCCATCCCAGCCCCTGTTTGACAATCTTAACATTCTTATTAATAGTCTGCCAGTCCCTTTGTCTTTTGGCCCCTCACTTCAGGATGCTTCCCTAGCATCCTTATTGGATGGGGACAGAACAGTCCTATTTCACATCTTTAGTGAACATTTTCAGCTTTCCAGAGCCTTCAGTTTTACATAGCTACTGCTAGCCCATGTGACTGCATCGTACTTGGGCCCTAAGCCATGGGTATGGTCAGAGTCCTCCACCCTCAAAAAATTCTTCTCTACGGCTTCAGGGCAATACCTGATATCAGGGTTATACCATCTGTTTCAGCTTCTAGATGCCAATACTACAACCAGGGGGTGTTTTCACTGGACACAATCCCTTAATGATTCTAATGAACCAAGGGTTTGGCACACAATCTGGAAGGATCTGTATAAATACATTAAACAGGACAGATTATGCATCACCCAGTTCTGAATTTTGCACAGTCTTTATTACACGCACTGTAAACTTCATAAAATGGGTAAGCTTTCATCCTTCTTATGTTCTCGCTGTGGTGCTGCCGAAGAGAACTTTAAGCACATTTTATGGGAATGTGTTAAAGTTACTCCTTTGTTGGATGCTATTAGGACATCAATAGATCCCCTTTTGTGTTTGAATGATCTTTTTACACCTACTATTTGCCTTGTGGGCCTTTAACCCCGATATTTAATTTCTTCCCGTAAAGCCAACATTGGCCTTAATTGAAGTCATAGCAAAATTCATTATTCTCCACCATTGGATGAATGATGTTATCCCCTCTTACAGGGAATGGCATCAATAAATTCTCAATGCATTAACTGTGGAGAAACAGATTGTATCTTTGCAACATTGTCCTGAGAAATTTTGTGACAGATGGGAACCCCTCTATACATTGCTATCTGTATCCGCAGTGATATCACAATACTGGGCCTCCTTAACATGGCCATTCTTTCACCTATAAAGACCATTTAGTAAGAAAGATAGTGTCCCCCATTTTTAAGGCTGCATGGCAACGCATGCTATCTTTTTGCTATGAAGTAGATTAGAAGAGGGACTTGCAGGATAGCTATTGTGTACATTTGCACAGTGCTGCAGTCATATCCATAGCATTGGTATTCCACTGCCTTCCCCTCTACAGAATTCAAAACCCCCACTCCCTCCCGCTCCTGCAGGGGCACTGAAGAAATAGTTCTGTTGAGTTTTTAAAAACACAGGATATGATCACCAGTTTCTAAGTTTATTCTGCTGTCAGTTGATGATTTGACTGGCACTAGGCCCCTGTGCAACTCTAATTCAAAGGCAGATGTTAACTGCATTTCTGGTCATGCAGTGTTACATTACAGTGAACTGCTACAGACTCAGGCATAAACTGCTTGTATATTTACACAGCGCCAGGTAAATTCACCTAGATTACTGTTTCTACATATTGACATAGTTTTCTTTCATGATTCAAAACAAGTTTGGCTTTCAACTGTTTAGTACTGTAATCCCCTGCTTTTTTGCCCATGAATACCAGAATGGTCTGTGCTGTAATTTGTAAAACTTTTCACAGTAAAGAATTGCATAAAGCAAATACCTTTCAATACAGTTTGCAGTAATAATTGTTTAAATAGTAGTAGGACAGTGCAGGAGGGTGGTGATGGTAATTCAGGGATGGTATACTTTTCAAGGAATGCAGAGGAGAGAGGATGCATTGGTGGGATTAGAAGGAATGAAGATTGAGGGTTCCAGCAGTGGTCTGTAGGCTAGGACAGACCTTGAGGGAACAAGCTGCAAAATAAGGTGCGGGTACTGAAAAGCAAATATATAGGGGTGGTCAATACCAGTAGATCCAGATATGTAGCCAAGTAACACCCACAACCTCATTAGTCCAGCAAAGATCTGTATGCACCTAATCTTTAAATGGTAATATTTTACATTTTGGGAAAGAGTTGCCCCTTGAAAAAATTCTCTATGTGTCACTGGTGATCAGCAGTGCACAAAAGTACCTCAATTCTGTGCTCAAAATCTGCTTTATATGGTGCAGAACAATTCACAACTTCCCACAACTCAGGTAAGACACCTTATCTGTACTGGTTTCACAGGACTATTGCCTCATCGCCCTCCTGATGATGCAGTAGTCCTGTAAAACCAGTCAAGGTGTCTTACTATAGCTGTGGGTGGTTGTAAATTATTTTGCTTCTAGTAAAGTTGATTTTGGCACAGAACTGTAATGCCTAAGACTTAATATTTTACATTGGACAGTTTGTGTGGTGAAACCGAGAATGCTGTCCTTTTGCATGCATAAAAGTAGCCTAGCACCTAGATACTCAATTAGGTAAGCTACAGTAACTGAGTTTTTGAATGCACATTCAGAGTGCCCCCCCCAGCCACTGTGGAGGAACAGGTGGGGCTAATAGCAGACAGAGTGAATTCTACCTTTGGGGTTAGCCCTAAAGCCAGAGGACTGGGCATGCAACACCAGAAAGTGAAAAAATCTGTATTAAAAAAAGAAAGTATCTCCAAGTTACCCAGAATTTTCAGTACACCAGTTATATTTCAGTGGTGCTCCCCTTGTTCAGATTTAGGGAAATCACCTTCTGGCTAACTTGATTGCTGTGTCTCACAGCTTGCTATCTTCAAGGTACTAGAAGCTATAGAATGACAGAAGCATGTGAAGAATCTGGAAGGGGGGTGTAGTCTTCCTCACAGCATCATCAGTGTGCAGACTGCTCTGCCCTCCCCTCTCAGGTGCTTCATGTTACTACTACTATTATGACTTAATGGAGCAGGTGACCATGGGAGAGATAGCTGTACACAAAAGAAAGGATGAACAGATGTGCAGAACAGCATGATGCAGTAACCTACTGAAAAAGACAAGTTGCAAAAATCCAAATACTTTAATTAATTCAAGGCAGGTTAGACCACAGGCACCTACAGTTGTGTGCAGGGTCTTTGAACTTTAATGGAGCAGGTGCACTGTGGGACGGTGAAGACTTAAGGTAGCCAGGATTTATATACTATTGCTCCCTCACAAAAATTATGGATCAGAGGTCAGGAGGGGAAGGGACCCACCATTGACATATAGGTCACAAAACTATGGGGGTTTAGATGGGTTTGGAGGTATCCTTGACTTCTGGCATGCAGTGCCAGGGAAGCAAACCTATTTAATAACAAAAAAAAAAAAAGATTGTGGTGGAGGGTGATAAATGACTGCTTTGGGAAGAGGGTGGATAACTTAAGGACTTACCTTAGGCTACCTGGGGGACTTCTTGGGTATTTACCTTTTTTTCAGCTCCAAACATGGAGTCCTGGGTATCTACAGAGGCTCCAAAACCCTCCCAGTTGCCTTGTAGGGCTGTGCTGCTGGGGATGTGTGATGTCTCTGCATTTTCAGCCTTCCCATCTCCTTGCAGCTGTAGTCACCATCAGATATACTGATATTTCATGAGGCATTCATGCACTGATGAAGTGAATAGCTGATCAAGTGTTTGTATTTTTCTGGGTGGTAGTAGTGGTGATTGCTCAGGACAGTAAAACATTGCAATGGGGCCTCTCCATCACTTCTGTGTAGCAGCACAGTGTCAGAGGTGTTGAGGCCTAAGCATTTGGTCAAACCACAGCCATGTTTTGGGGGTAGGTGGGGTACCATGAACCAACACTGAACTGCTGGCAACTGGGAAGCAGTGACCACCATGACCTCAGTCTATCACATTGTCTCTACTTAGAGCAGGGTTGGGGGGAGTGAAGTGCTGCATTCCATAGTGCTGAGTTGTTGCCCCTCACATAGAGATACCCACAATAGGGTGAAAGCAAAACTGGACAAAGGTGATCAGTGCACGGAAAAACAAGCAACAGCAAGATGCATGCCCAGCAATTGCATTGTGCACCTTGCTGGTCGAACTGCATATTGGCCCCATTGCAGGGGGGGCTTCATCCCCACACCCCCTTTAATTAAATATAAAAATCCCGTAGCCTGCACTTAAGGGGATGGACCTCAGTCGGGGCCCCACTTTCCTGCCCACCCACAGTTGCTGCTGTACTGATGTCCCAGCCACCCAGATCACAATCTCCCATAATGCCTCACCTACACTCCTTTGCCCTAAGTCCTGTGTCCACCTGATGGTATACGGCTTCCATGCAGGATCTGGCTCCTTTCATCTCTACCCTTAAAAAGCCTTTTTTTTTTTTTTTTTTTAATCACTTCAGGCTCCTTCCCTTTCCCATTTTAACAGCTGCACCAGTGTGTGGCAGATCCAAAAACTAAACCTCCCTTTGTCGCAGTGTGAATGTGAAAGGAACAGTGAACATCAACTGTAACATGTCAATTTACAGCAGATAAAGGCCTGAGGTTCTATCAAGTCTGCTCGAATGTGCAGCTGCTAGCACCCTTATTCTGCAGCTGCCCTCCCTTTCACCCTTCCCTTCATTAACCCTCCCCTTGTCCTGTCCCATCCTCGTTTGAAGCAGTCCACTGTTCTACTGCATACCACTTCTGCAGGTAGCATTCCACCCAGCCACCACCCTCTCTGTAAAAATGTCTCCTCATCTCCTCCTGAACCTTCCTCGCTCCAGTCTCATATCATGGCCCTGCTGGCCCTCCCTCCTTACTTTGAACAGCCCCTCTGTACCTGTCTTGTTTATTCCTTTCATGTATTTAAAGGTTTCAATCATGTCCCCCCTGTCTCTCCTCTCCTCCAGTGAGTACATGTTCAACTCCTTCAACCTCCTCTCGTATGATAAGTCCCCCAGACCCTTGATCATCTTTGTCACCCTGTGCTGCACTCCCTCCAGTAACTTAATGTCCCTCTTCAGATACGGACACCAGTACTGCACGCAGTACTCCAGGTGTGGTCTAACTAATGACCTATACAGTGGCAGAATCACCTCCTCCCTCCTCGAGGATATACCCCTTGCAATACAACCCAGCATTTTGTTGGCCTTTGCAGCTGCCTCCCTACACTGTGCCGAGGTGTTCATTGACCCTGTGATGAGCACACCCAGATCCTTCTCCTCCTCTGTCTGGGCTAGCTGCACTCCCCCTAGCTGGTAAGTCCTCCTTGGGTTCTTCATCCCAAATGCATCACCTTGCACTTTTGGCATTAAAGCCCAGTTGCCAGGTGTCTGACCAGGTTCAAGCTTTGCCAGATCATCCTGCAACCCCTGCCATCCCCTAGGTCATCCACCACCGCGCCAACCTTGGTATCATCAGCAAACAGACTGATCTTGCTCTTGATGTCCCATGATATGTCTGCAATGAATATCCCAAACAACACTGGTCCCAACACCGAGCCCTGTGGGACACTGCTCGTCACTGCCCTTGGGTGTGAGGCTCCCCACCCACCACCACCCTCTGTTGCCTTCCTGCAGCCAGTTTCCTCCCATCTCACCAGCATTGCACCTGCCCTGTGCCTACTAACTCTTCCCAGCCTTCCATGTGGCACTGGGTCAATGCCTTACTGAAGTCCAGATACAGGACATCCACTGCATGTCCCCTGTCCAGTTGCCTAGTTACCCAGTCATAGAACTCGACCAGGTTGGTTTGGCAGGATCGGCCACGAATGAAGCCATGCTGTCTGCTGTCCTGTAGTCCTTTGGCCTCTAAGAGGGCCACCAGCCTTTCCTTCAGGATAGTCTCCATTAGCTTACCCACGATGGATGTGAGGCTCACTGGTCTGTAGTTTCCCGGTTCATCCTTCGGGCCACTCGTATGGAGGAGCACCACATGAGCCATCCTCCAGTCCTGAGGTACACACCCCGAATGTAGTGAGGCATTAAATAGGTCTGCCAAAGGTCCTGCAAGGACCTCTGCCAGCTCCTTCAGTACCCTGGGGTGGATGCCATCTGGGCCTGGCACCTTGTCCACCCTCAGTGCCTTCAAACCCTCTCGAACTCTGCCCTGCCCATGACAACAGTAGAACTATACTTACAGGTATATAGATTGGTCTGTTATTGCTCATTACTTTAATTCTTTTAAAGGTAAATTGAAAATGCTTAAATGGGTTAAATACAGGCTGTCTCAATAGCCCAGAGGCACTTGCACCATGAGGTCAACCTGAATTTGAGAGTTAGCCTGAGTCTCCAATTGCTGGCAGCCTGGGGAGGGAGGATTTGCCTTCCAACTCTTATAGCAACCCAATAATGGCCTAAAGAGGTAATCAGATGCATGGGGGATTTGAAAGTTGCAGGGAGGTAGGCAAAGCGGAGATTGCAGCGAGTGCTGGATGTGCAGTTGGTGTAGCTAGGTCTAGGAGGGAGATGATTTTGTGTTGGCAGTGTTGAAAATGGGGGTGGTGCTTGATCATCTGATTGGGGTCTGCTCTGCACTGAGACACTTAGGCCAATCCTCCTGCAAGGCAGCTTTCAGTCAGTCTTTCTGTCATTAATGGAGTGTGGGCCAATAGGGATATTAATTTTTTGGAATTAGGTGATTTGATCAGCTGACTGGGTCAGAGAACAGGACTGGGGATTACGGGAGGGGGTACAAAGATTACTGCAGGAAGTTGCTGCTTTTTTTCTTTGTTTTGTTTTATTTTATCCTGTATCACCGTATCTCTGTTGCTTTTACCTTTTTTTTTTTTTTTTTTTTATACTTTCTCTTTATGCCCCCTTCTCGCTGTACTAGATTCCTTTCTTCAGGGATCCCTTGACTGTGTACTCCAGTAGTCGCACCCAACTTACCTCCCTCCAGGTGCTGGTTAGCCTTTCCCCATCCTACCTCGGTTTACCCCCAGGCGGGAAGGAGGACCACCCCTTAATCCCCTCTCACACCTCAAGCATCGTCAGAAGGTGTCACTAGCACCATCTATGCAGCCTGGTTAGGGTTATCTCGGTACAGCTGGGTCCCATCTACAGGAGCCCAGCACAGGGTTTTCGCTTTCCTAGTCCACCATGGGACATCTGCTGCATAAGAGGCCATGGAACAACTGCGTTGTGACGTGCTAACGCTCTGGCTCCGGTAGACATCCTTCCTCCCTCCCTTATATGCTGTCTCGCTGCACCTCCACCCGTGGTCACCCAGGTGGCGGTATCGCAGTGGGACCCAGATCCCAACCCACCCAGAGGAGGAGAGCAGCCCCTGGGTGCTCAATCCTCCTCCCACCCAGCCAGCCCTCCAGCTGCCTGAGTCAGTTCCCGAACCTGGGTCACTGGCGCTGCAAGCAGTAGCCCTACCGCTGCACCGGTGGGCCAGCTCTGTTGCTTTTACCTTGATGTTAAAGAGCAACTCTGCACTTCAGTACATGATTTATCATAAATAAGATCCAGCTGTTTACAGTTTACTAGAAAATACATTTTCTTTAATTGTGAATGTTCCTTTCCAAAATTTACAGTACAGCTTGACAGTCCATCTGAAAAGTTTGTATAGAAAACATTTGTCTCTCCCCTGTTAACCTCTCAGTGCCTTGAGTTTTTAGTGCTCACCATGATAGACTGTGATATTACAAACAGCAATGTTGTGGTTAGCAGGAGGGAGTAAGATATATTTTGAAAGGCTGTATAGTACCCTTTGGAGCTCTCTGATCCCCATCTCTACTCGCACTAGTCTATAAGTACTTCATACTTACCTAGTTTTATCTTTATTTCCATAGGTCTGGCCAGATGTTGGCTGTCTACCTTTCAGATAAGTATCTTGTTTAATTCTGACTCCTATAATCTCTCCTTTAGGACCTCAGACCCTTTGCATCTCCATAACCTTCTTTGTGCTTTCCTTTTAGGTTCTACCAGACTATCCCAAACCCAAAAGAGAACACAACTCTGTGCACTGTGACTTGAACAGAGCAGGTAAGTCTTAATAAAATCAGGGATCAAAACTGAGTTTTGCAGCCCCTGGTCAGCAGGACTTCTGACTTGGGAAAATCCCCACAGAATTTTCCACTGTCCCAGTTGATGTACTTACTGAAGTGTTACCCTATCCAGCACATGCCTGCAGTGCTACCTAAAGGAAAATCTTAATAACTGCATACAAAATCTACCAGCATTTGCTAGTGCGATGGTGCCAGTTTTGACTCCAGCAAAGGAGGTGGGGTTAGTGTCGGGGGCTTGGGGGCTAGTGTCTGGGGAAAAGACGTGCTAGTGTCTGGGGCTTTAGAAGGTGGGTAAGCTGTGGTCAGGGACTTTGGAGGGAGGGATGGAGGGAGGGGGCTAGTGTTATGGCATGTGGAGGGAGAGTGTAGAAGGAAGGGTGTGTGCATGCCTCTGGTGTCTGAGTAGGTGGTGTCCAGGAGGATCTTGCAGAGAAGGTGTGCAACAAGGGTATGGGTGATTCTCGAATGGCTAGGGAGGAAGGGTGTGGCTTATTTTTATTTATTTGTTTGAGTTTTGGTAACCGGGTACATCCACTGAGACAATTACATTCCCTTTTTCAGGGTCGCCCTCGAGACACAATTGTTTAATTGTTTAAGTATTATTTCAGAAAGACCTTTGAGCATCAGCTCTTTTACAAAGGTACCACGTCAGGGTGGACAATAAGACAATACACATATTCAGTGGTTACAGAGGCCTGATCATTAGGCATTAAAGAGCGATTACATGACAATTAGACAAATAGGAGAAAAAAAAAACTGAGCAGTTGTAATTGAATACTAAGCTATTTCTAATCGGTTGCCCTAGGTAACGCACCCCTGGAAACCTCCAAATCCATTGATAGACTATGGCAGAGTAACTGCATAGGGTTTAACATTATCCCAGATGGTGAGAGACTGGGTGACAGTGAAACAAGGGGGATTGGGTTTGAAACCAACCCGTAGAGAAGCGAGAGGTGGGGATAGTGAAGCAGGGGGCTGTGATGTGGGGCAGTTCAGAGGGCTTTGTCAAGTATGGTGCATGTGTGGGGGTTTGGGAGGGCAGTACCAAGTGTGTTTAAAAGAGGACTGATAGCTTACTTAAGCCCTTGGCTAGAGCCTAGAATGGAGGCAGGGTTCTCTAGGTAGCCCTGCTGGGTGTTACCTTGGGTGTAGGCCTGTCTATCAAGTGGGGCCTGAGAAGGAGGTGCATTTTGAGTTAGGCATTAGGTGCTGTTTGAGACCTACTTTGAATTGGGACAGGCTGTTTGTTTGTAATTTCATCGGGAGTTGATTTATCCAGAGGGGGGCCCGATAGGACAAAACACTCTTCCCTAGTGAGGTTTGACGGAATGGTATGGACAGTGCTCCATTCTTCCTCCGTCTGGTGATGTGTGTTGAGGGAGAAGCCTCGAGCAGGTTTCCTATACAGGGTGGCGTTTTTCCGAAGAGTGCCTTCTTTCCCAGGAGGCAAGTTTGGTATTTGTTCCTGTCTTTTAGGTTAAGCCAGTTTGTACGCTCATACAAGGTGCAAGTATGAGTGTAGTGATCTGCACACAGGGTGAGGTGGCATGCCTTACTGAGTGCAATCTGGACCTTTTTGAGCACTGTATCAGTTGCAGCTCCATACACCACCAGCCCGAAGTCTATCGTGGAGAGTATGGAGCTGGAGACTGAGATTCGGAGTTCTTCCAGGGTGAGGTATTTCTTATGCCTGTAGAGGACCCTGATCTTTGTGTTTACCACTTTGACAGTGGAGTATACTTGGTGCGTATAAGTGAGAGAGTCATCAATGGTGACTCCAAGGTACTTGAACAAGTACTCCTGCTCAGTCTGCTCACCAGTCTTGTTGGTGATTACGAGAGGAGCATGCTTGTGTTTGTTCTGGGGGCTGGATTGTAGCATGGCCTTGGTTTTCTTGTAATTTAGTAGCAGCTTTTGCCTACTGAACCAGTCCTTGAGTTTATTGAAAGAGTTCTGTGGTTCTGTTTGTAGGGCAACCTGAGAGGTGCTGCTGCTCAGTAGCATGGCATCATCCGCATACAGAATAAGTTTGGTGTCACAGGCTGTGGGTAGGTGATTTACAAAGAGGCTGAAAAGCAGGGGCACTAGAATTGATCCTTGAGGGACTCCTAGGAGTACATCTCTGGAGCTGGATAATGTCTGCCCAATTTTGACTCACTGGCTCCTGTGTGTTAGGTAGTCATTGAACCAATTCACGGCGTTTGGTGCCACACCCAATATTAGTAGCTGGAGTTCTAGTAGATAGTAGTTGACGGTGTCGAAGGCTTTGGTGAGGTCAATGAAGATGGACCCCACCAATTTGCCTTCATCCAGTCAGTGTATTCCAGCAGTGCTGTGGTGGTACTGTGTTTTTGCCTGAAGCCATGTTGGTTTGGGCAGAGCAGATTGTACTTATTGAGGTATTCTGTGAGTTGACTTGCCGTGATTTTTTCCAAAGTTTTAGATAGTGGGGTGAGGATAGATATTGGCCTGTAGTTTGGCACCAGACCATGTCACCATTCTTATGCACTGGAGTTACCAGGGTTTGCTTCCATACCTCTGGAAATTGAGCTAGGGCCAAGGATTTATTAAATTGCATTGTTATGGGCATAATAAGAATATCAAGGGTGAGAGATAGTAGCTTCATGTCTAGTCTGTCACTCCCCAATCTGGTTTTGCCTAGGACTTTCCTGACCATCGTTAGGGCCTCCTTCACCGTTACCTTCTTAAAGTAGAAGGCTGGGTGGTTAGTTATGAGCAGGTTGGCACAACCTTGGTCCTCCACAGGCAGAAGGTAGTCTGGAGGCAGCACTGAGGACAGGTCTGTAAAAAACAAACAGTACAACACAGAGCAATAAAATGGAGAGCAAACAAGATAAAAATTGACAATATAACAACAGCAGATATAAAAATAGTATACATAATTATCATAGAATATGATGAGTGTGTACATATATTTCAATAGTGCTATAAGTTTCAAGACAAAGCAACAAGCTAAGACTACAGACTGAGGATCAAAGACCTTGTGATAAGGATTATTGGTCACAAAGAGGTTCAAAGAAAAAAGGGTGGAGTGTAAAAGGCAATAAGCAGATTGAGCGAGTAGGTGGGGTCAGTGGGAGGGGAAAGGGCTAGGTACAGGGGATAGGGTGAAGGAGGAGAGAGGGGAAAGGGCAGAGTGTGAGGTAGGGGAGGTATCAGCAGATGCAGGAGTAAGTAACAAAGACTGAGAGGGAGGCAAATAGGGTAGATTGGAACTCTGGGAGAGAGGAGCAGGACAAGACAGGGGAATTCTTTCGGGGGCTTCTGGGAGTCGAGGAACAGGAGGGTGGTGATATCCACAGAGATTAGAAAATGAGATGCCTTAAAAGGGACAGGTGTCCAGATGGACTGTGCTGAAAGAGGCGATGACTGGTGTTGCTGGGTCATGTCAGGAAGAGGAGGGAGGGAGGTTATTGTCTGGGGTGATGTGGGGAGCCGTAGAAGTTTTGGGAACTGTGGAGGTGTACATTCAAGAGGGCTACTGTCATGGGAGCTGTAAGGGAAACATGTTAGTGTCAGGTGCTGTGGAGGGAAAGGCTAGTGTCAGAGGGGGTCTGTGGAGGGAGGGGGGTCTAGTGTATTGGTTAGAGGATGGAGGTGTGGCTAGTGTCTGAGCTGTAGCCTAGTTAACTATACAGATTGGGGGCACACAAAGTTCTATTTATTCTCAAGAAAATGTTTTCTATTGGTAAAGCACCTAAAGTGTCTTCCCAGGTTATTTATTTATATATTGAAATGTATCTGTTTAACTGGCTTTGATGGAACAAATGGTCCAGTGATATACACCTGCATCTTGGGAATGTGTCATTAAATGCTCACTGAAGCTATTTACTTTAGTGGCCTGAGGGTCAACTTGGTTCATTCAGGTCAGTTAAACAATTTATAAACTTGTTAGCAGGTTTAATGCTACCTTTCAGTGGTGTAGAGGTCAGAGACACTTGGGATGATGTGTATGTTGAGGTCTGACTAGACTATGCTCTGTGTTACAAGAAATGGTTGGGCATGAAAACGAGGAGAAAATAGCAACTGTTAGGCCAGAATGGTGCCCCAATTTATGAAGGCCCTGCATCACCAAGAAGTACCATATTGCAACCAGCCACCTAGCATGATCATCCACTATCCAAAGGACTAAACTTGGACCTTCCGAGCAGCCGCTGATTCCCTCCATGGGGGGAGGCAGGAGGGGAAGGTTCATCATCCCCATCCCCCTTCCATAGACTCTCATCAGCCATGGTAACCACCAAGACTTTTTACCAGTTTGATCTGGAGTCCGATTGATTGTGAAGGGGAGTATAACTGCTGGGGCCTGATATTCAAATGCTTGCCCAGATTCAGATCCTAGTTTACCTGAGCAAACTAGGTTTTACACCGATGTCCTACATTTAAAAGATCGGTTATCACAGGCAAACCAGGTTTGCGCCAGGTAAATTGGGGAGGGGACGCAAGGCAAAATTATGCAAATCAGAGGTAGGGACCTGAATATTGACTCTGTTCAGTACTCACAGTATTTGCTCTGTGCTAGGGCACTTTGCAATGTCCCCTTGTGAAGAGAAAATACCGCCGACCTAACCTCGCCTTAATCCGGCCCAGCCCTAGCAGTTGCTGGAGGTAGTGTGTCGGTGTCCTCCCATCTCAAGACAGTACTCCCTGGAGACAAGTGGTGCCCCCTCCTTCTGAACCCAGTCCCATTAATGAAATACTTATCCCTGCTGTCCAGTGATCCCATCCTCCCACCTGATCCCAGTCCCATTACAGGAAGATATATCCCTGTTGTCCAGTGGTGTCCCTGTCCCTCCAAACCCAGTCCCATTAATGGAGGATATATCCCTTGCATCCAGTGGTCAGTCCCCCCCTGCCCAATCCAAGCCCAGTTATAGAAAGATATATCCTGGCATTCAGTGGTTGCTCTCCCAACCCAATCTCAGTCAGTGTAGGAACACAGTTACTCTGGTGTCCAGTGATCCCTCACTACAGCTGATCCCCATCCTGGAAATGAGTCTCAGTTTGCCAATGCCCTCAGACAGTGGCACTGCCCTTGGCATGAGAGTAGTAAAGAAGTCCTGCCTCCCTCAACAAAGTCCCATTCCAAACCATGAGCAGTGCCCCTCAGCCCAAATTCAGTTAGTAGTTAGTGGCCCCCACTTACCCAAAGCACCTACACCAACCCTCCAGTCCCTCTACAAGTCTGTCACTGTTGAAATTCAATGATGATGAGTGGCACAGCCTACCTCACATGACCTCGGCCACCCAGCATCCATCTGTAGCAGGAGTGCAGCTTATTTACTGTATATGGAACAGTGATGTGTTTTGTTCTATTAATAGGCTGCACTCCCTGGTACAGATAGATGGAAGGCCGCCATGGTTGTGTAACATGGGCTGTGCCACTGACTGTCATTGAACTGTGGCATTGATAGACACTTAGGGGGACTGGGGGTTGGTGTCATTGCTGAGAGTGGGAGGGAGGCCACTAGCCACCAACTGGGTATGGGATGGGGGGGCACTGCTCATGGTTCAGAACAGGGCTTTGTTGGGGGTGGACTTCTTTGCTCCTGTTGCAGTCCCAGAGGTAGACGCTGCAATCAGAATTAGCAGGTCAGTGCAGTAGCTAGGAGGGCAGCCCACCCAACACACGAGAGCACAAAGAACAAACTGCTACTGCACTCACAGTTTTAAAAGTAAGCAGTCAGGCTGTAGCAATCAAAGTGAATTTATTTCAAATATGAAAGAAAGACCTGACAAAATGGGCAGTTACTTGGATTGCTACAACCCAACTGCTTACTTTTGTTATGGTCCTCAGTATAGTAGCATTGAATTTATTCCAAATATGAAAGAAAGACCCGACCAAATGGTCAATTACTTTGATTGCTATAACCCGACTGCTTACTTTTGTTATGATCCTTAGTGCAGTAGTGGTTCGTTCTTTGCGTTTTTTGCCCCTGCCATGCAAGGACAGTGTGACTGTCAGGAGGGGGGCATTTGAAAACTGTGTGGGATGGTGTTCCCAGTCTGGGAGTTGGATGTGGGGGAGACCCCTGGACACCAGGGACATTGTTTTTCTACATGGACTTGGACTGGGCATAGGGAAGGACCACTGGACACCAGGATATACCATTCTTGAATGGGACTGCAGTCAGGTAGGGGGAGACCACTGGATGCCAAAGATAACTTTTTCATTACAGGACTGGGTACAGATGGGGGCACCACTGGATGCCAGGGATAAATCTGTCTTTTATGAGCCTGGGTTTGGAGGGTTGAGGGATGCCACTAGCATCATGGACAACTCACCGGATTGGGGCAGTTGGGGGGGTGGCTTGACAAAGCAGTCTCACTCCCATGCAAATGAGCCCATAATGGGCATGCAAATGACCCTTGGCACCTTGTATGCCTAATGGGCTAATTTGCAGGGGGGGACTTTTGAATAGTACAGATTTTGCCCACACACAAGCCATAGCGGGGCCTAATTTTTGGGTGCGCTATCAGGTGGTGCTAAGTAGCATAATGCCTCAACACAATGTCCCTATATTCTGAGGGATAGTGCCATGTGCTATCCATCTGAATATAGTAGTTTTGCATACATGTGGTATCACAAAGCGCAGCACTAATTATTGTGCTCCATTTTGGGCATTTTTGAATAGTGGGTCCCTGGTGTCTTCATCCTGCCCTGTGTTGGTTAATGGGTGGAGCAACATGGCCCCACCCCCAAAGAGATCAGTCCTAGGGGCACTGAATCCTCCCCACCATGATGGAACCTGCGTGACCAGTCTATTCTAACACCAAAGTCTTTGGTGTGGTACTAGTGCAGTATCTCCCCCATCCACCCACATACATACAACCAATTTTATTTTTCAACCTTTACAGGTAATTCCCAACTGACCTACAGTAGCTGATCAATATTTTTATTCTTTTTACTGACCAATTTTCCCTTTTATAGCTACAGGTCTGACAGAATGTTGATCAGATGTAGGAGGACAATGACCATACATATCAGATAAGCATTGTTTTTTATTTACCCTACCTTGTTTATAATAGTTCATAAACAGCAGTAGATCCTTTGGGACCCCATTGCAGTTCTTGTTTTATAGGTACCATGTTCTCTTGAGACACCATTATCCCAGGCTCCATAGGAACCAGACAAGAGATCTCTTATTTGTGCTGTAGTCTAACCTGTAACAGTGCTACCCCAAGTATTATGACACTAGGCTTTCACTTGTTAAGTGGTTGGTGATGTAGCATTTGAAATAACTCCACTATGCTGTTAAGTTTCCACTGTCACAAAAGGAAGGTGTTTTACTGCAGAAAAACTTCAATAATGCAGACATTAGAGTGGAAAAATGCAAACCATACAAAGTACACAAATAAAAACATTAGGGGTTTGAGTTCATATTGGATGTGCCTTAATTATTTTTTTGGGGTCAGTCTGCAAGCAGGCTTTCCCCCTACAATGTGGTCCATGTACTACCAGTGACCCACGCAGGCTACTGTGATACCATGCTGCATGACCATTGTGCTACCACTAGCATAAGGCATGGAATGAGACCATTGTATTTCCACTGCAGGTGCACTCATTGTGCTACCACTGACACATGGTACCACAGTGGTCTCAATAATAGCACAATGGAATTAAAACCAATCCATTGTGATATCAAGTGTTGTGGTATCACACTGGTATTCACCACTGTGCTACCACTGCACAACAGTTTGCCACTGTGCTACCACTGGGTCTTGATGATATCACAGTTGACACATTAGTATCCAACTGGAATTGGAACAAAACCACTGTGATACCAACAATCAGTGGTATCACAATGGTGCACGTTGTTACCACTGTGGTATTAGCAGAGATGGTGTTACCAGTGGTCTACTACTGTCTGCATGGTATCATAATGGTTACAATAGTACCACATTGGAATTGGAATTGGAACAAATCTACTGTGATACCATTTATGAGACCCACAATGGTAATACACTGGAAATCGCAGTGGTAGTACAATGGTAAAGAACAGGTATTACAATTGTATTCCAAAGAAATCTTTGTAAGAGATGGCATGTAGTGTAGCAAGGAGTAAACAGAATTGCAGGATCCACAAATATAGGTAAGCAAAGCCATTTACAGATAGAAGTTGCTATTAGTTGTCCTGCTATTCAGTATGATCCGAGAATGACTATGCCTCTGTGTTACAAATGTGGCTGCAGAACGTGCTAGGAGATATTCAGACCTGGGATTGAGAAAGCCAGGTCTTTTCCTGCAATGCCAGCATCATGCAGTACACTTGTCTAAATCCTTTACTTAAGCAGCTGTGAATTTATACATTCCAGAAGCTTGTTTAACAAGCCAAGCAATGTAAAGTTTAATATACAGAGCTTGTTGTCCATATGCTGTACCGCTTGGTGTCTGTTTGGAATCATTATATATTTAGTGCATCTTATACAACAGAACTGTGAAGTGCTTGCAGCTGTATCTTTTTCCTTTTGTTGATTATCTAGTATTTTCAGTACAATCAAGAGTCCCACATACTCCAGAACTGAAATAAGTATGACATACCACATATACAGTAAGGGCAGTCTGATTATTAGGACATTCACTGTCATACTGTAAACATTGGCACAACAATGTAATACAGAATATGGAGTAATGCTGTACTGTCATGATGTGCTGTATCTTGCATGAGGGATTAAACTGAGGTCTCTTCTACCCATCTTTGTTGCTGTCATTTTGGGTGTCCAGAAGAAGCACAATATCCTGTGGAACTGGAATTGAAAGAGTAGTCCAGTTGTGGGGGTGGGGGGGTGCTGAGATGTGAGTTTTCTGACTCCTAACAGGATGCTCAGCTTTTGGGCTAGTCAGTGGGCAAGAATGTCTAGAGGTCCGTCTTGTGGATGGCATGGCCCACTCCAGGGGTCTAAGTTAAGTTTTGCAGTCACTAGCCAGCAGGACTAGTGACTGGGAAAATTCACTAACCCCACATACTCTTCCACTAGCCCAGCTGATGTACTTTTTGGTTACACTTTCCAGTATGAGTCAGCAGAGCCAGTTAAAGGAAAATCTTACTAGCATAACACAATATCTACCAGAATTTGTCTTGCAGGTCAGTGCCAGTTTTGACCCCTGAACTCTCTGCAATGGTTTGCCAGTACTTAAACAATTTTTAAAATATTTTATGACTGAGGTGTGGTCAGTGCTGGAACTGTCAGTGGTTGGTGGTCAGTGCTGTGACTGTCTGGTGCATTGCTATAAGGGGGAGGGTAAGTCCTATGACTCCTGAGGGAGGTTCAGTGGCAGTGTTATGTTAATGGTGGGGGTCAGTACTGTGATTTTTGTGGTTGGGGGTGTTGGTGCTATAACGGTCAAGCATGGGGAACCAGTGTGGCTATTGTCAGGGGGTGGGTGACTAGTGCCATGACTGCCAGGTAGGGGGGTGAGCTGTTACTTTTGGGAGTGGGGGGGAGTGTGATGATTGTTGGGGGTGTGGATAACTGCTGTGACTGTCTGTGGAGGGTATCAGCCCTGGGACTGCTGCAGATGTATGGGAACAGTGGGACAGTGCTTTGCCAGTGGTGGTAGGTAGTGCTGTGACCATTGTGGGCAGAGGTCACTTCTGTCACTGTTGGGGGATGAGGATCAGCACTGTGACTATTGGGTAGGTGTCCACTGTGACTAACAGTGGAAGGTGTTAGTTCTGTGACTATTGAAGGGGTGGTTCAGGTCTGTGACTGTCTGGGTGGGGGTCAACCCTGTGACTGTTGTGGGTGAGGGGGCAGTGCTGTGGCTGTTGTAGATGGGTGGTCATTACATTGACTGTTAGGAGTCGTAGCTCAATGTTGTTATTGTCAGAGGATGGAAATTACTCCTGTGACTGATGGTAAAGGTGTCAGTCCTGTGACTTTTGGGGGTGAGGTGACTGTGCTGTGACTGTTTGGGATAGATAATCAGTGCTGTAAGATGGGGTGGGGTGTAGTGCTTTGACCAGTGATATTACTATGGGGGGATGGGGATCAGTGCTTTAACTCTCAGGTGTGTATGGTCATTGCTATGACCACAGGGTTTGGGGGGCAGTTCTGTGACTGTTGGAAATAGTAAGAAAGTGTTGTGAGTCTCAGGGGTGTGAAACAGTGCTGCAACTGCCAGAGGTGGGTTGTCATTGTCATCACTGTCAGTGGAGGGTGTCAGTCCTGTCACTGTCAGTAGGGTGGTACAGTCCTGTGAGTGTCGGGGGGTGGTACAGTCCTGTGACTGTGGGGATTGGTACAATTCCATGACTGTGAAGGAGGTGGTGTTACAGTCTTGTTACTGTGGGGGAGGTATCAGTACAGTCCTGTGACTGTGGGGGTGGGGGTGGCACAGACCTGTGACTGGGGCAAGCTGGTGCAGTCCTCTGAATGTGGAGGGGTGGTATGGTCCTATGACTGTTTTGGGATGGTCACTGCTGTGACTGATTGTGGAGGGTGTCAGCACTGTGACTGTCAAAGTGGTGGTGCAGTGTTGTGATTATTGGGAAGAGGATCAGATATGTAACTGCCAGGGATAGGGTGTCATTTATGTGACTGTCAGAGTGAGGGTCATTCCTGTGACTGTTGGGAGGTCTGCTTCTGCACTATTCTACAGCTTTGAGGGACTGAAGAATTTTTAGGAAGTTGTACATGCGGCAGGAAGGTTGCATAAGGTGCTAAACTAAGTGACTGTTCAGGAGGGGGGACTCAGGCTGTCCCGACTCTGTGTGGCGGTCTTTAGTGCTGTGACTGAGGTACAGTGTTGTGACTTGTTAGGGGTGGGGATTACTGCTGTAACTGCCTGTGGAGAGTGTCATCCATGTGAATTTAGGGGGAATGGGGTCAGTGTTGTCATGGTGGTGGGTGTAGTGCTTTGACCATTGGGAACAGGGATCAGTTCTGTGACTGCCAGGGGTGGGTGCCCAGTGCTGCGACTGACAGTGGAGGGTTTCAGTAATGTGACTGTTGGGGGGGTACAGTGCTGTAACTGTAGTGGGTGGAAGGGTCAGTCCTGTGATGGTCAGCGGTCAGTGCTGTGGCTATAGTATAAGTAGTGCAGAGTGATGAGCACTGAAAAAGGTGGTGCATGAGCAAAGTAGCCAGCTTGTAATAAGAAAAGAAAAAAAAGCACAGCACTCATAGATTCAGTGCAATATTTAGTTTCTGGCAATATACTGGTGTGCACACACTAGCCCCAGTGCTTCAGCCCTTCAATGGGCCTTGCTCAGGGGGGGTGGGTCTGAGGAATACAAAATGTGCATCTCATTTATATAGATCTCTTTAAGTGATATACACCACACACTAAAAACAATGTTCAAGTCAAGCTGAAAACACATGAGTAACTTGTTTACAAAAATTTCATTATTCTGTTTTTTGCATTTTGTTTTTGACACTCATGGTAAACAGTTAATGATATTAATATACTACTTAAATTAAACATGCCTCTACATCTGTTACTTCATTTTATTCTGTAACTTTCTATCTAACGCAATATTTTTTTACCTTTTACGCCATACTATACCCCAGTCTATGTCTGTCTGCTCTATTGTTCCCACTACTGTATTTACTCCATATTAACCTTTTTCTCTTTACTTTCACAGATCTCACAGGTTGTGAACTCCTTCCCCATCACATAAGTATAACAATATGTCTAACCTTTCTTATCTTTCCTAGTAACTATCTACGAACTGTGGATCCCTATTCTATGGGTCTAAGAAACCTCATTCCTTTAAGATTCCTTCCTCTGACTCCATAGTACCCTGGTAGGATTACCTATGCATATTACCTATACTTGGTAGGTTTACTGTAACCCCCATTATGGAAGGGTTGTGTATATGTGTTTAAGGTCATACATACTGCAGCATTGTCCACCCTCAATAAACATTTTTGCCTTGCTAGTTGACTCAGGAAGGCTCTCAGTCCTGTGTCCACCTCCCCTGTCTGCCACTCCCCTTTCCCAGACCACTGAGTCCAAAGTTCCCCATGGATTGCACTCTCCCCATGATAGGGCCAGGAAGGGGAGAGCCATCCTTTCCCCAACCAGGCACACACATCTAGAACTGAGCAAGTCATCCAGGTGGTAGTGTGTGACTGAGGTAAGTGGGTAGCCTGCGCTAGCCATTTCCGCAATCCCACACTTAAATTACTGCCTTCACCTTGGGCAAGTAAAGATCAAGTCAGCATGCCTTCCCACCCGGGGGCAGGACAGCTATCTGATGAACACTCAGTCTTCTCTCAACCCTCAGCAACCATAGCATGTTCCTAAACTTGGGACACTGATGTAGTGGAGTCAAGGAACACAGTGCCTCATCTCTCCATACCACTGGACCAGATTGACCTTATACTGCAGCAAGGGAATTGTTTGTTATTATACAATGGGGTTTAAATCTGCAACCCCATTGATCAAAAACATGTCACATGACCATTGATAAATCCTACTTTACCCACGATTGACGAATTGCATTTAAAAAAAAAACATAATTAAACACATTTTACATTTATTTTACATATGGGTCCATTGTATAATTGCAATAAGGCACTCCAGGATGTGAGTTACTTTGCATTTGCCCACTTCTTGAGTGGTTAAGTCACTCGGCTACCTCGTGACACACCACCCAAGGCATGAGTAAACCCACAATAACCTACCCCTGTTGTGCTCATTAAGCTTAATCAATATGGCAGACAATTGGTCAACGATGGAGCTACTGCACATCAGTGAATGATTTTTTATTAATGTGCCTGGCAGTCAGAGGGTGGGATGTACCTGTGGACACCAGAAAATTTGTTAACATTAACAGAGCCAGCAATCACAGGGGAATATTGTTATTGGCAGGCAGCTCAAAAGAAATATTGAGCTACCTGAGGTTTCATGTAAAAGCAATTTCCCTGTAGATGGCTCCTAATCCCTGTAAAATAGTATTATACAGACTGGTTGGCTCTGTCCACAGTTTGTTTGCTTTGTAATCGGGTCGCTGAAACATTGGAAAGGGGTGGGGGGAAAGTAGTAGTTAGTTTTCTCTTTTTTATTTTAGTCTTTTTTAATTGTTTGTATTGTTTGTTTATATCTTTGGTTTGTTTGTCTGTTGTATCTATTTGAAAAGAAATAAAGTATATTAAAAGACAAACATAATTAAAAACGTATCTACTCAGTGAAGCATTTCCATGATTGTTTATTTATTGTAAGAATTTGTGTTTTAATTGCTCATTGCCTGCGTTATATTAGTTGTTATGAAGTATTTCCTGTATTTATTGTGAACTACCATGTGTCTTTTGGAAAAGGTGATGTATAAATAAAATTGTCTTACTGTGTCTTTCCTACTCTTCTCCCTGAGCTCCCAAACCCAGAAGCCGAGTAGTATACATCTGCAAAAAACTAAAAGTGTACCCAATCACAGCAAGCATCCTCACTCTTCTGTGCTGCAGTCTGAATAAATGGTAAGTGTTATTAGTCATACTGAATCTAAGTGATGATCACAAAACCAAAAACATTGAGGAAACACAAAAAGCAAAACATTGCAAACATAAATATGGTCAATCAAAACACTGATCGCTACAAATACCACAATAACTATTTTCTATTGTGAAGGGGCTCTACCCCACAACCTAATATGAATATAATCAATCTGAGGAGGTGTGACCTCAGTGATGAGGAGAAACTTGGGAGGGGAATTTCTTTAAAAACATACAAAAAAAGTACTCCAACACTGGGAACCAAACCCTGATCTCCAGGACTCCTCTGATTCAGGTGCTAGGACTGCGCACAGCACCACAGAAGCAAAGCCACAAAGCTCTGCACCAACAACTCTATACTCTACCCATGTCTACAGACAGTGACAGGGGTGGTGATAGTTCTGCAACGTTGTTCTACCCTGTTGCTGTAATTACTTTCGACCTTTTCGCCTGCAATATTTTTTTGGTTATATTACTCAACATGACAGTAGGAAAAGCTATTAAAATGGTGGGATGCATAGGGAGGGGTATAACAAACAGGAGGAGGGAGATGATATTGCCCTGCATAGCTCATTGGTGAGGCCTCACCGGGAGAACTGCATCCAGCTCTGGAGGCCCCATCTGAAGAAGGGAGGAGGTGGTACAGAGGAGGGCAACCAAGATGGTGCATGGAATGCATTAGAAAAGCTACAAGGAAAGACTTAAGGAACTAAATATGTACACTTGAGGACATAAGGGAAAAGGGAGACACGATGGAGACATTCAAATACCTCAAGGGAATCAATAAGATGCAGGAGGTTAGTATACTACATAGAAATAGTTGCTCAAAGACTAGGGGCCATAATTTGAGGTTGGGGAGACTCAGAGGTATTGTAAAGATGTACTTCCTAACAGTAATGCTGGTCGACACCTGCAAAAGACTACCAGTGGAGGTGGTAGGTACCAACATGGTAGCAGGATTTAAGCATGCATGAGATAGACACAGCAGGTCCTTACAAATAGGTTTGGGGGTGGGGCAGATGCCACAGATCAGTTACCTGTGGTAGCACAATAGGTAGAAAAACTTTCAGGCCAGACTAGATGGGCCAATGGGCCCTTTACTGCTGACAGCAACTATGTTACTATGTTACTTCATTCATCAGATAGACTACACATCATTAGAGATGGCTCAGGGCACACCAGGACAAACTGAGGAGCTATATCCAACAAGCTGAATTTAAACTACTGAGGGTGGCAGTGGCCAGCAGGCCCAAAGACTCTAGGGAAGAAGATCACCATCCCTTCACACCGGAGGATGTAATCTGGAGGGTAGGTAAAAGGAAGTTGAGCAACTAGCATTGGGGGCGAGGGAGAGAGCACAGGAGGAAAGATGTTAGAAAAATAATAGAAGGAAGGAGAATCGAGGTGGAGGGTGGCATCACTGAACACTCGAAGTCTTGGTAACAAGATAGCAGACCCACTGGATTATTAGTTGAGGAGAAAGTAACACAGCAGCAATAACACGAGACTTGGGCACACCATGTCATGACCGACTACTCAATCCCTGGATGCAACCAATCGAGATAGAAGAGGGTGATAGGCAAATGGGGGTGGCAATTTATATCAGGGCAGGGATAACATCCACGAGGGAGAAGATGGAGGAGGGGTGTGGAAATACTGTGGATTTAGCTGCAGTCCTATAGAAGGAGGAAGTTGAGGTTTTGGGTTGCTTACAGACCAACCAACTAAGAGGAAAGGGAAAGGGAGCTAAGTTCACAATCTCTGGAAGCTGCAGGGAAGAGAGAGGTGGTGGGGGGGGTTTGACCTACCCAAGGTGGACTGGAACATACCAGCCTCATCCTGTGCCAGGAGTCAGGTGATCCTAGATGCAATGATGAGTCAGTTCTTGACTCAGGGTGTCAAAAAGCCCACCAGGGAGGGGGACAATCCTTGATCTAGTTCTATCAAATGGGGAACACATACAAGAGATAATGATCGAGGAGGAGCTATTATTTATTTGTTTATTTAAGCTTTGGTAACCAGGAAAGGCACACTGAGCCAGGAATCATTTACAGATACAACCCAGGGAAAAGGAAAAACAGTAGGACCAATATACAACAGGAATGAAACATAATCAATGAATATTATAATAATACAGTCAGAGTACATATACAGGAGTGTAGTTTATAAGTACAATTGTGCAAAAACAAAAGAAAGTTTCATAATAAACAACCAACAAAGATACAGCCAGAGTACAAAGTTTCAGAGTGCCATTCATAAATACAGGTACATGTGTGAAAATAACAGATGGTGAAGAACAGAAATAGAAATATGGTCAAGGTGCATAAAAGCTAGAGTTAATAAGGAGATGCTAGGGTAGTGGCAGGAGGAGCTGGTGGATCACTACAGAGCAGGCGCTGGAATGCAGGAAGCGGCTGACTAGTTGGAAGGTAGAGAAGTTGGTTCCAGAGAGATGGTAGATGAAGGAGACAGAAGACTGCCCTGTCATGGAGTGAGGAAAAAGTGAAAAAGATTGGTTTGTCCTGGAGCGGAGGTGGGTTCGGGGGGTGGGTTGAGGGATAGAAATGAGGAAAGATAGGAAGGTAGCAATCCAAAACAGTATTTAGCAATAAAAACTAAGGTATGCATCTGACAGCAGAGAAGAGGGTGCAGAGTGGAGGAAGCAGTGGTGAGTGTAGAAAGGGAGTCTGTAGCAAAAACAGAATAAGGAGTTTAACAGGGTGTCAAGACTCGGCAAAGGAAGAGGTGGAGGTGGTGCCGCAGGACAATATCCAGAAGCGACAACATGGGGCGTATGGTTTAGTGACCAATTCACGCCGCATGGATAGAGAAAGGCAGTCTCATTGTCATACAGTATACCTAGTTTGGGACTGAGCTTACGTGCAGTGTGTAATAATGTGGGCAATGTAATCCAGTTTATTGTTTAAACCATACACAGGTACTTGGACCAGCAACACATTTTTTCTGAATAAATTGTTTAATATATTAAAGATTTTATTTACATACAAAAGAGAATGCACAATAGGTGAAGGTTTTTGGTTACACAAACAATCGCACTTCATGTAGTACAACATTTAAAGCAGCAATACAAACACTCATCATTTGGCATCTTTATGGGAGATTATAAGAAGGTGGATAGTCAAGGCTTCAGTACTCCAACTGGGAGTTACAGTGGCCTTTAAGGGACTGGTGATTTGTCCAGGCATCAGTCACCCAATCCAAAAAGAAATAGAACACAGAGAACCACTATTCTATCTAAAAAAGCTGTCTCTATACAACAGGGAATAACCATGTATAAGAAAGAATCCTACTCAGGTTAATTATCCAGCTAAACTGGCGGGCCTGTTCAGTAGTACCTTGGAGCTGGGCATGGAACCACAGGATTGGAGAATGGCACATCTGGTGCCCCTTCATTACACCAGTCCCAGGGATGATCTGGGGAATTACAGGCAGGTCAGTCTGACTTTAGTTGTGTGCAGGCTCATGAAGACTATACTTAAGAAAAGGTTGGTAAGGTATCTAGAAGAGAATGGTCTCCAGGATGAGAGGCAGCATGGGTTTGTCGGAAGAGATCTGTCAAATAAATCTGATTGACTTCTTTGACTGGGTCAATAAGACAGTGGACAGGTAACCTGGCAGGGGACATCCTTTATCTGGACTTCAAGCAAGCCTTTGACTCTATACCTCACATAAGGTTAATCAGGAAGCTGTTGGATCTTGGAGCTGGGGAAAAAATGGCCAGGTAGATAGAAAACTGGCTGAGTGTTATTCAATGTTTTCATCAGTGACATTGGTAAAGGCATTAAGGGCAGAATGTGCCAATTTGTGGATGACATCAAACACTGTAGGAGGGTGGACACAGTGGAGCACATGAAAGAGCTGCAGGAAGACCTGAGGAAACCTGAGAGGTGTTCAGGTATCTGGCAGCTTGGCTTCAATGCCAAGAAATGCAAAGTTAGCACATTGGAGCCAGGAATCTAAGGATTGAGTACTGCCTCGGCGGGGGGGGGGGGTAGTAACAGTAGAGGAGGAGAAGGATCTGAGAGTGATTATCACTAGTGACCTGATACACTCCATGCAGTGCAAAAAAGCAACAGCAACAGCAAGGCAAACATGATGCTGGGGTGTATAACCAGAGAAATCAGCTGTAGGTGGAAGAAGGTTGTGCTGCCCTTGTACAAGTCACTGGTGAGACCACACCTAGAATATGGCATAAATACTCGGTCTTAATACCTTAAAAAAATATCAATCTGCTGGAGATGGTCCAGAGAAGGGCAATTAAGATGACAGTAGGTCAGCAGGATAAGACAAATGAAGAGAGGCTGGGGACCCTGAAGATTTACTCCTTGGATGAGAGGAGGGAGAGAGGGGACAAGATAGAGACCTTAAACTTCTTGAAAGGAGACATATGTTGTATAGGGAGTGTCTCTACAAGCTAAGTGGCAGCAGAACCACAAGGGAACACAGTCTAAAGTTGGAAGCCGTGGTTTAGGAGGGAGGTTAGAAAGCACATCTTTACAGCGAAGGTGGTGGCCAGTTGGAATGCACTACCGGAAGAAGTGATCTCGATAAAGTCGGTGAACAGCTTTAAAACAGGTTGGGATAGACAGAAGGGGAAATTATCAGCCTTGGTGGGGGTTAGAAGTGGAGAAATGGCAGGATCAATTGTATAATCTGAGGTCCCTGCAATATGCGTACACTGGATAGACCAAATGACCTTCTTCTGCTTTCTTCTTAGTATGTTTGTATGTTTCTACTCTATTACTTTTAAGATCTGTCGAGGTATTCTTTCTAGGTTCAAAGTGCTGATGGGTTTTAGGGGGTTCCACCATGCCACAGAGACATGGAGCACAGTGACCATCAGTACAGCAATGGCATAACACTGCTAACTGATGTTGTGCCATCGCTAAAGTAAACTGTGTTTTCTGTGGGTGGCTTTTCCCCCCATGCCCTCCATATGGGGGGCTCTGCCCTCACACCCCCTGGACTTAAAATAAACAACTCTGAGTCAGAGTTGGTTTAGGGAAGGGACAAAACCCCAGAGGCAGAAGTGTCAGGAACCCAGCAGACCATCACAGCAAACTGCTGGAAATGTCGCTGTGATGGTCTTCACTGTATTCCCATTGCTGTTGCAAAATGTTACCATTTTAGTGAACCCTTGTGTCCTGCTCATCAATTTGTTTACAAAGTTAACAAAGCCCTCTCACTAATGTACCTTCTTGTATGTATCTTGTAAATGAATTTGTCTCAATGATTTTCCACCTGGCAAAATAAAGATTTTGATTGATTGATTGATTGATGTATGAGGGTGGCTGGCTGCATACTATTCATCACATTCAGCAGCTTCTGTCACAGTACCATGATTCTTATACATTAACCGTAGTTTAAGATCAGGATGCACACATTTTAAAAATGTTTGATAAGCATCATGTCATAAATTTCTTCTTCAAGATTACTTTTGAATATAAAACCTAGATTCGAGAAAGATTAGATGGTGCTCAAACACGATTCTAATACTAAAACAGCACTACACCCAGATGATTTATTTCATTAGAGTTGCAATATATAAAATACTATGATATTTAAAACTGCATGCAATATCTCAGTTTAAGAATACATTAAACTTAAATAAAAATGGGTATATTGATGTTTTTCCCAAAATATATTTTTACCAAAAATAGTATGTGGTGTCACTTTCACTAACAGTGCTGCTAAAAGGGACTACATTTTATAGCACTACAGAAAATGTTTGTTTCCAATCCAATTTTTAAGATATCCAGTAGTATTGCTAGAGACATTATGATACTTGTTTTCCTTCCTAGATACTGTATACTCAGATTTCATAATTATGGACCATAGAAGTTTAGGTTGATTTCATAAGCTCTACATAAAGGTAAATCAATGCTGGGGGCTATATTAGCATCAGGTGCCTAAGTATGTAGGTATCAATAGCTCCACTATGCTGTTAAGTTTCCACTGTCACAAAAGGAAGGTGTTTTACTGCAGAAAAACTTCAAAAATGCAGACATTAGAGTGGAAAAATGCAAACCGTGCAAAGTACACAAATAAAAACATTAGGGGTTTGAGTTCTAGGAGACTGATCTTATTGGATGTGTCTTAATTATTTTTTTGGGGGGTCAGTCTGCAAGCGGGCTTTCCCCTACAATGTGGTCCATGTACTACCAGTGACCCACGCAGGCCACTGTGATACCATGCTGCATGACCATTGTGCTACCACTAGCATAAGGCATGGAATGAGACCATTATATTTCCACTGCAGGTGCACTCCATTGACTACCACAATGACACATGGTACCACAAGTGGTCCCAATAATAGCACAATGAATTAAAACCAACCATTGTGATAACAAGTGGTGGTATCACCGGTAGTCACCACAGTGCTACCATTGCACAACAGTTTGCCACTGTGCTACCACTGAGCGTTGATGATATCACAGTTGACACATTAGTATCCAACTGGATCGAACAAACCACTGTGATACCAACAATATGGTATCACAATGGTGCACGTTGTTACCACTGTGGTATTAGCAGAGGTGGTGTTACCAGTGATCTACTACTGTCTGCATGGAATCATAACGGTTACAATAGTATCACATTGAATCGGAACAAATCTACTGAGATACCATTTATGAGACCCACAATGGTAACACACTGGAAATCGCGCAGTGGTAGTAAGATGGTAAAGAACAGGTATTACAATTGTATTCCAAAGAAATCTTTGTAAGAGATGGCATGTAGTGTAGCAAGGAGTAAACAGAACTGCAGGATCCACAAATATAGGTAAGCAAAGTCATTTACAGATAGAAGTTGCTATTAGTTATCCTGCTATTCAGTATGATCCGAGAATGACTATGCTTCTGTGTTACAAATGTGGCTGCAGGACGTGCTAGGAGATATTCAGGCTGGGACCGAGAAAGCAGGGTCTTTCCTGCAATGCCAGCATCATGCTGCACTGACTAAAAACTTTACTTAACCAGCTGTGAATTTATACATTCCAGAAGCTTGTTTAACAATACAAATGTAAAGTTTTAATATACAGAGCTTGTTGTCCATATGACAAACCGCTAGTGTCTGTTCGAATCATTATATATTTAGTATCTTATACAACAGAACTAATGAAGTGCATGCAGCTGCATTTTTCCTTTTGTTGATTATCTCACATTTTCAGTACAATCAAGAGTCCCACATACCCAGAACTGAAATAAGTATGACATACCACATATACAGTATGGGCAGCCTGATTGTAGGACATTCACTGTCATACTGTAAACAATGACGCACCACAATGTAATACAGAATATGGAGTACAGCACTGTCATGATGTGCTGTATCTTGCATAGAGGGATTAAACTGAGGTCTCTTCACCATCTCTGTTGATGTCATTTTGGGTGTCCAGGTAGAAGCACAATATTCTGAGGAACTGGTATTGAAAGAGAGTCCAAGTATGGGGGGTGCTGAGATGGGTTTTATGACTCCCAACAGGATGCTCAGCTGGGCTAGTCAGTGGCGGAGAAATGTCTAGAGGTCCATCTTGTGGATGACATGACCCACTCCAGGGCTCTGCTAAGTTTCTCCAGCCACTAGCTAGCAGGATTAGTGACTGGGAAAATTCACAACCCACACATACTTCCACTAGCCCAGCTGATGTACTTATTGGTTACACTTTCCAGTACGAGTCTGCAGCCAGTTAAAAAAATGTTACTAGCCTAACACAATATCTACCAGAATTTGTCTAGCAGGCCAGTGCAGTTTTGACCCCCCGGAACTCTGCAATGGTTTGCCACAATACTTAAACAATGTTTAAAAGATTTTATGACTGAGGTGTGATCAGTGCGGAACTGTCAGTGGTTGGTGGTCAGTGCTGTGACTGTCGAGTGCATTGCTATTAGGGAAGGTAAGTCTATGACTCTTGAGGGAGTTCAGTGGAAGCGTTATGTTAATGGTGGGTTCAGTACTGCGATTTTTTGTGGTTAGGGTGTTGGTGCTATAATGGTCAAGCATGGGAACCAGTGTGGCTATTGTCAGGGGTGGGCACCAGTGCCATGACTGCCAGGTAGGCTCAGCTGTTACTTTTGGGAGTTGGGGGTCAGTGTGATGATTGTTGGTAGTGATGACGCGGCTGTGACTGTCTGTGGAGGTATCAACCCCTGTGACTGCTGCAGATGGAGACACAGAGATAGTGCTTTCACAGTGGTGGTGGCAGTGCTGGGGCCATTGTGGGGGAGTCACTGCTGTCACTGTTGGGGGATGAGGATCAGCACTGTGACTATTGGTGTCCAACAAGACTAACTGTGAAGGTATTAGTTCTGTGAATATTGAAGGGTGGAACAGGTCTGTGACTGTCGGGTGTTGGTCAACCCAGTGACTGTTGTGGGGTGAGGGGTAGTGCTGTGGCTGTTGTGGATGGGTGGTCATTACATTGACTGTTAGGAGTCATAGCTCAATGTTGTCAATGTCAGGAAGATGGAAATACTCCTGTGACTGATGGTAGAGGTGTCAGTCCTGAGACTTTTGGGGTGAGGTGACTGTGCTGTGACTGTTGGGGATAGATAATCAGTGCTGTAAGACAGGGGTGGCGTGTAGTGCTTTGACCAGTGATATTACTATGGGGGGATAGGATCAGTGCTTTACAACTCCCAGTGGTGTATGGTTATTGCTATGACCACAGGGTTTGGGGAGGGCAGTTCTGTGACTGCTGAAATAGTGAAAGTGTTGTGAGTATCAGGGGTGTGAAACAGTGCTGCGACTGCCAGAGGTGAGTTGTCGTGTCATCACTGTCAGTGGAGGGTATCAGTCCTGTGACCTGCCAGTAGGGTGGCACAGTCCTGTGAGTGTCAGAGGGGTGGTACAGTCCTGTGACTGTAGGGATTGCCACAATCCATGACTGTGAAGGAGGTGGTTACAGTCTTGTTACTGTGGGGAGGCATTAGTACAGTCCTGCTATTGTGGGGGTGCGGGTGGTACAGTCCTGTGTCTGGGGCTAGCTTGTGCAGTACTCTGAATGTGGGGAAGTACGGCCCTATGACTGTTTGGGATGAACTGCTGTGACTGATGGTGGAGGGTGTAACACTGTGACTGTCAAAGTGGTACAGTGTTGTGATTATTGGGAAGAGGGTCAAATATGTAACTGTCTGGGATAGGGATGTCATTATAGGACTGTCAGAGTGAAGGTCATTCCTGTGACTGTTGTGGAGGTCTGCTTCTGCACTATTCTACAGCTTTGAGGGACTGAATAATTTTTAGGAAGTTGTACATGCAGCAGGAAGGTTCTATAAGGTGCTAAACTAAGTGACTGTTCAGGAGGGGCGACTCAGGCTGTCCCGACTCTGCATGGTGGTCTTCAGTGCTGTGACTGAGGTACAGTGTTGTGACTGTTAGGGGTGGGGATTACTGCTGTAACTGCCTGTGGAGAGTGTCATCCATGTGAATTTAGGGGGTATGGGGGCAGTGTTATCATGGTGGTGGGTGTAGTGCTTTGACCATTGGGAGCAGTGATCAGTTCTGTGACTGACTGGGGGTGGTGCCAAGTGCTGTGACTGACAGTGGAGGGCTCCAGTAATGTGACTGTGGGGGAGCACAGTGCTGTAACTGTAGAGGGTGGAAGGGTCAGTCTGCGATGGTCAGTGGTCAGTGCTGTGCCATTATAGTCCAAGTAGTGCGCAGTGGTGAGCACTGGAAAAGGTGGCATGAGCAAAGCAGCCATCTTGTAATAAGAAAAGAAAAGAAAGCACAGCACTCATAGATTCAGTGCAAGATTTAGTTTCTGGCAATATACTGGTGTGCACACACTAGCCCCAGTGCTTCAGCCCTTCAATGGGCCTTCCTCAGGGGTGGGTCTGAGGAAAACAAATGCGCATCTCATTTATGTAGCTCTCTTAAAGTGATATACACCACACACTAAAAACAATGTTCAAGTCAAGCTGAAAACACGAGTAACTTGTTTACAAACATTTCATTATTCTGTTTTTGCATTTGGACACTAGCAAATAGTATAATGATACTAATATACTACTTAAATTAAACATGCTCACATCTGATCATAACATTTAATTCTGCAACTTTCATCTAAAGCAATATTTTTTTACCTTTACGCCATACCCATACCCCATTCTATATGTCTGTCCTCTCTATTGTTCCCTCTACTGTCTTTACTCCATATTAACCTTTTTCCTTTACTCACAGGTCTCACAGATTGTGAACTCTTCCCCCATCACATAAGTATAACAATATGTCTAACCTTTCTTATCCTTCCTAGTAACTATCTATGAACTGTGGATCATATTCTATGGGTCTAAGAAACCTCATTCCTTTAAGACCCTCCTCTGACTCCATAGTAAACCGGTAGGATTACCCATGCATATTACCTATACTTGATAGGCTTACTGTAACCTCATTATGGGAGGGGTTGTGTATATGTTAAGTCATACATACTGCAACTTTGTCCCCCTTAAACATTTTTGCCTAGTTGACTCAGGAAGGCTCTCAGTCCTGTGTCCACCTCCCCTGTCTGCCACCCCCTGTCCCAGACCACTGAGTCCAAAGTTCCCATGGATGCCTCCCCATGATAGGGCCAGGGAGGAGAGCCATCCTTCCCAACCAGTCACTCATATCTAGAGCAAACCAACATCCAGGTGGTAGTATGTGTGACTGATGCAGATGGGTAGCCCAGCGCTAAGCCATTTCCGCATTCCACTTAAACTACTGCCTTCACCTGGGGCCAGTAAAGGTCAAGTCAGCATGCCTTCCCACCCATGGACAGGACAGCTATCTGATGAACACTCAGTCTTCTCTCAACCCTCGGCAACCTTAACATGTTCCTAAACTTGGGACACTGATGTAGTGGGAGTCAAGGCACACAGTGCCTCATCCTCCATACCACTGGACCAGATCGACCTTATACTGCAGCAAGGAAATTGTTTGTTATTGTGCAATGATGTTTGAAAATCCTGTAACCTCATTGGTCAAAACATGTCACATGGCCATTGGTAAACCCTACTTTACCCACAGTTGACGAAATGCATTTATAAAAAAACATAATTAAACACATTTTACATTTATTTTACATGTGTTTCCATTGTATAATTGCAATAAGGCACTCCAGGATGAGTTATTTTTTTTTTTACCACTTTTTTAGTGGTTCAGTCAATCGGCTGCACCTCATGACACACCACCCACGGCATGGGTAAACCCACAATAACCACACCCTGCTGTGCTCATTGCTTAACATGACGAGACAATTGGTCAACGATGGAGCTACTGCACATCAGTGAATGATTTTTATTAATGGGCGACAGTCAGAGTGGTGGAGATGTACCTGTGGACACCAGAAAAGTGTTAACATTAACAGGGCCAGCAATCACAGGGGATTAGTTGATTGGCAGGCAGTTCAAAAAAATATTGAGCTACCTGAGGTTTTATGTAAAAGCAATTTCACGTAGATGGCACCTAATCCTGTAAAATAGTATTCTGCAGCCTGGTTGGCTCTGTCCAGAAGTTTGATTTGCATTAGTCGGGTCATGAAACATTGGGAAATAGGGTGGAGAGAGTAGTAGTTAGTTTTATCTTTTTTAATTTAGTCTTTTTAATTGTTTGTATTGCTTGTTTATACCTTTTGGTTTGTTTGTCTGTTGTATCTATTTGAAAAGAAATAAAGTATAATAAAAGGAAAAAGTATTTAAAATGAAATTACTCAGTGAAGCATTTGACCTATTTTATTTATTGTAAGAATTTGCATTTTAATTGATTGTTCATTGCCTGCTGTATATTACTTGTTATGAAGTATTTCCTGTATTTATTGTGAAGCACCATGTGCCTTTTGGAAAGGTGATGTATAAATAAAATTGTCTCACTGTGTCTTGCCTCACAAACTCCAAAAACTCAGTGAACTCAATTTCATAAAAAGCTTTAGAAAAGAAAACTGTCCCATTAGGCAATCAAATCCCTTGTCTCCGTGAAAATCAAGTTTCCACTCCTCCAATGCCAACACGCCATGTCATAACAGATACCTTCACTACCCTTTCAACAAACTCTACTCTTCCCCAGGCTCCCAAACCCAGAAGCAGAGTAGAACATCTGCAAAACTAAAAGTGTGACCTCAATCGCAGCAAAGCATCCTCAACCTTCTGCTGCAGGCTGAATAAATGGTAGTGTTATTAGTCACACCGAATCTAAAGTGATCACAAAACCAAAAAACATTGTGGAACATAATGCCACAAACAAAACATTGCAAACATAAATATGGTCAATCAAAACACTGACTGCTAAAATACCACAATAACTCTTTTCTTTTGTGGGAGCTCTGCCCCCACAACCCCCAAATGAATATAATCAATTCTGGAGGAGGGACCCCTAGGGATGGGAGAAACTTGGGAGGGAATTTCTTAAAAAAATTCACAAAAATGCTCCAATACTGGGAACCAAACCTAGATCCCCAGGTTCTCTGATTCAGGTGCCAGGCCTTGCCATTGCACCACAGAAGCAACGATGAAGCATTGCACCAATAACTCCTTTATACCTTCCCATATCTACAGACAGTGACAGGGGTGGTGATAGTTCCGCAACGTTAAGCTACCCTGTTGCTATAATTACTTTCAACCTTTTGCCCGCAATATTTTGTAAGTTTATATTACTCAACATGACAGTAGGAAAGTGCCATTAGAATTGTGGATGGCGAGAGGGTAGAAACAAGCAGGAGGTGGAGATGATATTGCCTCTGCATAAGCTCACTGTTGAGGCCCTCACCTGGAGTACTGTGTCCACTTTGGGAGGCCCCATCTCAAGAAGGGGAGGAGATGGTACAGAGGAGGGCAACCAAGATGGTGCATGGAATGCCATTAGAAAAGCTGCAAGGAAAGACTTAAGGAACTAAGCATATATCACTTGAGGACATAAGGGAAAGGAGAGCGATGGAACATTCAAATACCTCAACGGAATAAATAAGATGCAGGAGGTTAGTATACTACATGAAATAGTTGCTCAAAGACTAGGGGCAAAATTTGAGGTTGAGAATCTCAGAGGTATTATAAAGATGTACTTCTTCACAGTAATGCTGGTAGACACCTGCAAAAGACTACCAGTGGAGGTGGTAGGTACCAACATGGTAGCAGGATTTAAGCATGCATGAGAAAGACACAGCAGGTCCTTACAAATAGGTTTTGGGGGGGGCAGATGCCACAGATCAGTAAGAACCCTTGGTAGCACAACAGGTATAAAAACCTTCAGGGCAGACTAGATGGGCCAATGGGCCCTTTACTGCTGACAACTACTATGTTACTTCAATCATCAGATAGGCTACACATCAGTAGAGATGGCTCAAGGGTACACCAGGACAAACTGGAGGAACACATATCAACAAGCTGAATTTAAACTACTGAGGGTGGCAGTGACCAGCAGGCCCAAAGACTCTGGGAAGGAAGATCAACAGACCTCCCCTCTTACAGGAGGATGTTATCAGGAGGGTGAGTGAAAGGAAGTTGAGCATCCAGCATTGGGGGTGAGGGAGAAAGCAGGAGGAAAGATGTTAGGAAAATAATAGAAGGAGGTGAGAATCGACTGAGGGGGCATCACTGAACACTCGAAGTCTTGGTAACAAGATGGAGACCTAAGGTGTTATGAAGTTGAGGAGAAAGACACAGCAGCAGCAATAACTGAGACTTAAGTCCACACCATGTCATGATTGGGACTTCTCAATCCCTGGATGCAAACTATGTAGTCAGATAGGTGATAGGCAATGGGGGTGGCAATTTATATCAGATAGGATAACTCCACAGGGAGGAGATGGAGAAGAGGTGAAATACTGTGTTCAGCTGCAGTCCCATAGAAGGAGGAAGTTGAGGTTTTGAGTTGCTTACAGACCAACCAACTAAGAAGAGGAAAGGGACAGGGAGCTAAGTTCACAATCTCTAAGCTGCAGGGAAGGGAGGAAGTGGTGGGTGGGAGTTTGACCTACCCAAGGTGGACTGGAACATACCAGCCTCATCCTGCACCAGGAGTCAGGTGATCCTAGATGCAATGCAGAGTCAGTTTGACCAGGGTGTCAAAAGCCCACCAGGAGGGGTAATCCTTGATCAGTTCTCTCAAAGGGAACACATACAAGAGATAATGATCAAGGAGGAGCTATTATTGACTTGTTTATTTAAGCTTTGGTAACCAGGAAAGGTACACACTGAGCCAGGAATCATTTACAGATACAACCCAGGTGTAACCCAAGATGGCGCTATCCCATGCTACTACCCTGCCTGATTTGCCACTAACAGGTTGAGGCCTGGATCCAATAGCGGTGCTCCACCCAGAGGTCAGGGTTTGCAATAGTTAAACTAACTGGTCACAGCCCTCTGGGACACTGCAACCCAACTTCCCACTAGTGGCCCACACATATATCAAGAATTACCTTCACAGTATACACTTACCCCCAGGTCTGGTTCCGCACTGGGACCTCCTGTGAAATGAGATACAGTGCAACAATCACAGCACAGTACTTTAACATAGACAAATACCTCAGGCAGTATAACTTTGCTGAAACAAGCAGATCTGATTTATTGAGAGATATAACAAGGACAGGGGAAAACAGGTTAATTAGCTTATCACTCTAATAATTCATTTATGGCTCTGTGCATAGCCTATCCTTACCAGTTACTGTCCTGGGGTACCCAAGCCCTAGTGGCTAGTCCAAACCGTGGCAGCTGGTAGGGGCCCTCTCACACAGAGAAAGGAGAATTAAACAGTCAGCAGTACAGTAATTCCATTTGGATTTAATGTGGCAATTCAACAAGAGCGACCTGAATTAGTACTCATGACCTCCAAATAAGATAGGGTCCTTCAATGTCAGCAGGGCTCACCTGAAGGTACACAAACACCTCTTCACACATCCATATAAAGAAAGCACTATACCAGGCAGGCTGCATCTGTATCCCGATCACAATTACTGCACAATTCGGGAGAACACACAGCAGATTCAGTTCCTGACAGACCGAGTGCAATTTCAGCAATTCCTCCAGTCTTCTACAGGGTGAGCTTGGTTTCTACTCTTCAGAGATCCATTGATTCTTTTCACAGGATGGATTCAGTCCTAACAAGCTGTTACAAGCTGCACGCGAACTCTAGAGCCTTACACATTTTTGACTAAACTGCACACCGAAAAGCACAGGGCTCCTTCCTTCTTCACTGCCAAAGCTTCAACTGAAACTCCAACCGACAAAACGGGCACTTCCTTGAGTTCCTCCCAGTTCTTGACTAGTCACCATGTCACCACAATAGACTGCTGCTGTTGGTCCAAAAAGGCACTGAAGTCTAAACTACATCTCCAAGAGTCACTGCCAATACAATCCTCTTGTGGCTGGCTCAGATTATGAGTCCAAGTTCTGATTCGTCCAAGGCACTATTTAGAGCTAGCTTACCCCACACTGATTGGTCCAGTTCAGCAGTTCAAAACTAGAATGGTTCAGCACACAGTTCTGACTGCAAAGAAAGCAGGTTAGACAAACTGTAATTTCATTATTACTCTAAATAATTTCTGCAAACAGTTACATCTTTCAGATGAGTTCCTTTGCCTCCTAGTGACTGCAAATAAGTGAATTGGCAGCAGCTCAAGGTGGTACTCAGCGAAGCACACAATTCCCCCACTGAAAACTAATTATGTCTGCAAGCAGACAGCTCTTAAAGAGACAGTACCAGAGGCACTAAAAACACTCACTGATAAATGGCTTAAATGCCAAACACCATTCAGGCTTGGGCATTCAAGCAACTCCTGGAAGTCTTTGAGAAACCCCCATTTGTGAGGTTACACCCTTCCTGCCTGAGAAAGCTTGACGCCCGCAGCCAAGTACCCTAAAGTTTCAACTGCAACCATACATACATTGCATTATACCGCACATGTAATCATCAGTCAATATATCATTTTACCAAGAACACATTTCTGAAACATTGCAGCATCGCACTATACAGTATTACATACACATTGTACCATAACTCAAGCATTACCTCTTGTACATGAAACCTGAAGAGGGGGCCCTTCCCCATCAGTTACCTTAGGGCTGGATGGGGCAAGTGCACCATACTTAGAGGACAACACAAGTAACTTGGAGTTAGCACTGATGCTCAGATTTGGGCAATGAGCTCAGGACACATACACCCTTATGGACAACATTGAGAGGCAGTCCACAGGCCTCCAAGTGAATCCAACTGAGGTGTGCACCACAGGCTTTACAGCCTCAGCCAGTCCTCTAGGGGAACTGTTATAGTCCTGCACTCTGAGCCTCATTTTCAGCATTGTCCTCACTTGTCAGGAAGTCTCCATGGAGGGACCCACTATTCTGGACCAGTCTGAGAGGCGGTAGTGGGGCCTGGGCAACTGACTCACAAAAGAGACGTGAATTAGCATTTTGGTGCCTCACTGGGATCATGTGGCAGCCTCTTAACCACTGATTTCTTCTCTGAAGCCTCCTTGCAGCCTATATGCAACTTTGTCAGTGTCTTTGGGACTGGCATTCCTTTCATGTGCCCATCTTTCCCACAGTTATAGCAAAAAACATACTTTCTGGCGCTTGAGCTGGCCGAGGCGCCACACTGGGAGCCAGGGCGGGGGTATTACTAACTGGAAACCGGTGCCATCTCTGTCTGCGGCATGATAAGCATTTGGAGACATCTCGTCAGTTTCTCCACTTCCATGGTCAAGAATCGAGTTTGAGCTGTTATCAGCAGGAGAGAACATGGGTGGTTCCCCACCCCCATAGCAGATGCAGTCGGATATAGGTCAGGGCCCGACTTGCAGGTGTGGCCTTCATAAAGGGACTGTTTTGAATTCCCCGGATCTCTCTCAACAGTTCGCCCCATTGTGGCATATGTTTTTCCTTGTCAGACACTTATTGACCGTCAACCTCTGCCCCTGAACTTCACTTGATGGGTCACCCTCAGTCACCAAGTCATAGCCACAGCTGTTGGTGCAGGTACTCCCGAGGTCACCTTTCTCTCAACTCCTCGAATTTCTCTCACAACTCACCAGTAGGAGGGGGGATTCCAGTTTATTTGCCAGGCGAATTGAAGCAACAGCAGTTCTGGAGAAGGGGCAGAGACTTTAGGATTCTGTCCAGTCTGGTTCGCCCAGTTCAATCGCTGGCAAACTACCCTTTCTGAGGCATTCTTGCAACAATTTTTCCAGCAGAGAGATATACCAGACAACCCCTGGTACTGTTGTACTACTTTTACTCACCATAGGTCCTCATCAGAATCTGAGCTCCCATACACATTCTCCAAGGCCTCAAGATAGCCTGTGCAGTCGCTTCCAGGTTACTGGCCCGTTTAGCATGGATGGTAGCCAGGGCAGGACCCCAGAAGGCTCACTAACCCTCTTTCTTTAAGCCTGCCAGAGCATTGCCATTCTAACACTTGGGGCAACATAGTTATCCAGGTCTCCAGTCATCCTCCCTTGGGGGGTGGGGAGGGTGCCAGAAGATCCTCAACCTTCGTAAGAGTCGTGACCTAATGGCAGGTGCAGAAATGAGGTCTGCATTGTTCAGCCACCATTACGGGCACTGAGCAGGAGAGGGTGTTGGGGAGGAACACCCCAGGTGGCAAGAATAGTTTCTTCAAAGTCCTCCAGAGTTCCCCTCTCCCAGCAAACCATTCAGCAAATTTCTCCTCAAAGGTTTCGAGATAGTGGTGGGGCTGATTCCCCGGTCTTACTGTCCTTAGTTATCACTCTCCAAGCAGTGAGGGCCCCTCTGGGGTAATGGTCTGCAGCACCTTGGAGCTATCCATGGGATCCTTAAAATCTACTAGGGCCAGGAAAGTGTGAGTGAGCAGATTAGCATGCCACCCACCACCACAGGGTTTTGTAAACCTTCCACCTTGGAAAGTACTCTCCACAGTGTCCGTATTGATGCCCAGGGATGTCCAGGATAAGACATTTGGGGTCGATCTCCTCCCAGTACCACCCCACCAACCGGCTGCACAGCCACTTGTCGGGTACCCATTTTTTTCTTAAACAGTGGTTCGAAATATGGCCACTAGAGGACACAATCCCAGGCGGTGAGCTCCAAGATGTAACCCCTAGATGGCGTATCCCAGGGGCTACTACCCCCGCCTGATTGCTACTAACAGGTTGAGGGGCCTGGATCCAATGGAGGTGCCTCCACCCAGAGGTCAGGGTTTGCAATAGTTAAACTAACGGTCACAGCCCTCTGGGACACGCAACCCCCCCCACTAGTGACACAACATATCAAAATCACCTCACAGTACACTTACCCCAGGTCTGGTTCCAGCACGGGACCCACAGAAATGAGATACAGTGCAACAACACAGTACAATACTAACATAACAAAACCTCAGGCAGTATAACTTTGCTGAAACAAGCAGCTCTGATTTAGGGGATATAAGGACGGGGAAAACAGGTTAATGGCTTATCACCTAATAATTCACCTATGTTCCAGGCTATCCCTACCAGTTACTGTCCTGGGTACCCACCCTATAGCTAGTCCAAACGCAGCTAGAAACTTTCACACAGAAAAGGAGAATAAAACAGTCCAGTACAGTAATTCCATTTGATTTAACAATTCAACAGAGGACCCGAATTAGACTCACGACCTCCAAATAAGATAGGGTCCTTCAATGTCAGGGCTCACTTGAGGCACAAAACTTTCACACATCCATATAAAGAAAGACTATACCAGGCAGGCTGCATCTGTATCGATCGCAACACACAATACCGGGAGAACACACAACAATTAGTCCTGACAGACCAGTACTAGAATTCCTCAGTAGTCTACAGGTGAACTTAGTTCTACTCTTCAAAGTCCTTTGATTTTTCACAGGACAGATCGGTCCTAACAAGCTGTTACACAAGCTGCAGACCGAACTTGGGCCTTACACGTTTTTGACTAAAACTGCACTGAAACACAGGGCTCCTTCTTCTTCATCCAAAGCTCAACTGAAACTCCAACCGACAAAACGGGCACTTTGAGTTCCTCCCAGTTCTTGACTGGATTGGCTGTCACTACAATAGACTGCTGCTGGTCCAAGGCACTGAAGTCTAAACTACATCTCCCAGAGTCTGCCCATACAACCTCTTGTGGCTGGCCAATTACAGGTCCAAGTCTGATTAGCCAAGGCACCATTTTAGAACTAACACCCAAAATGATTGGTCCAGTTCAGCAGTTCAAAACAGAATAGAACTAGCAGACAGTTCTGACTGCAAAAGCAGGTTAGCAAACTGTACTCATTATTACTCTAACAATTTGGCAAACAGTTACATCTTTCAGATAGGTTCCTTTGCACTCTAGTGACTGCAAAATGAGTAATTGACAGCGCTCGAGGGTACTCAAGCACACAGTCCCCCATACAACAATATATGTCCAACAGACAGCTCTTAAAGACAGTACAGAAACAAAAAACTCACTGATAAATGGCTTAAATGCAAACACCATTCAGGCTTGAGCATTCAAACAAGCTCCTGAAGTCTTTTGGGAACCCCATTTGGGGGTTACAGGAAAAAGGAAAACAGTAGGACAATATACAACAGGAATGAAGAATAATCAATCAATATAGTAATAATACGCCAGAGTAATATACACAGGAGCAGTTTATAAGGAACAATTGTGAAAACAAAAGAAGTTTCATATTAAACAACCAACAAAGATACAGCCAAGTACAAAGTTTCCAACTGCCACTATTAATACAGGTACGTAATACAACAGATGTGAAGAACAGAAATAGAAATAATAAAGTACAAAAGCTAGAGAACACAGGGAGAGGCTAGGCAGTGACATGAGCTGGAGATCACAGAACAGGTGCTGAATACAGAAAGCAAGGTAACAACAGAAGGTAGGTGAAGTTGGTTCCAGAGAGGGGTAGATGAAGGAGACAGACTGACCTGTCATGGAGTGAGGAAAAGAAGTGAAAAGCGGTTTGCCCTGGGCGGAGTGGGTAGGGGAAGAAGTGGGTTGAGGATAAGTGAGGAGATAGAAGGTAGTAATCCAAAACAGTATTTAACAATATAAACTAGGCATGCATCTGACAGTAGTAGGAAGAGGAGAATGCAGAGGGAGGGCAGTGGCGTGTAGAAAAGGGTCTGTGGCAAAACAAAAGGGTTAAAAGGTGTCAAGACTGGCAAAGGAAGAGGTGGAGGTGCCAGACACATCACATAGCTGAACATGGGGCGATGGTTTGATGGCCAGTTCACTTCATAGATGAAAGGCAAACTTCATTGTACAGAGACGAGTTTGAGACGAGCTATGCACTGTGTAATAATGGCAGTGTAATCAGTTTATGTTTAAACATACCCATGTATTGGGCGCAACAAAATTTTTTTTCAGTTATATCGTTTAATATAATAAGATTTTCCATCATACAAAAGAGAATGCACAATAGGTGAAGGTTTTCAGTTACACAACAATCCCACTCATGTAGTATGACATTTAAAGCAGCAATACACTATCATTTGCATCTTTACAAGTGATTATAGAAGGTGGATAGTCAAGCCAGTGCTCCAACTGGGAGTTACAGGGCCTTTAAAGGACAGTGATCTGTCCAGGCATCAGTCACCCAATAAAAAACAGAACACAGATCACTATTCTGTCTAAAAACTACTTATTTAAACAGAATGACCATGTAACAAAAATCCTACCCAGGTTAATATCCACCCAAACCACGGCCTTACAGTAGTACCTGAGCCAGGCATGCAACACGGATTGAGAATAACACGTGTGGTACCCTTCATTACAACAGTCCCAGGGATGACCTAAATTACAACAGGTCAGTCTGACTTAGGTTGTGCAGGCTCATGAAGACCATAATAAGAAAAGGTTGATAGGTATCTGAAGAAAATGAACTCCAGATGAGAGGCATGAGTTTGTCGAGAGAGATCATGTCAGAAACTGATTGACTTTGACTGGGTCACTAAGATAGGACAGGTACTGGCAGTGACATCCTTATCTGGACTAAAGCAAGGCCTTGACTCTATACCTCAAATAGGTTAATCAGAAGCTGTTGGATCTTGGGTTGGGGAAAATAGTCAATAAATGGAAAACATTGAGTGTTATTCAATGTTTCATCAGTGACATTAGTAAAACAGTAAGAACTATGTGCAAATTTGTGGATGAGACAGAAACCTGTAGGAGGTGGACAAAGTGGAGCACATAAAAGAGCTGCAGAAGACCTGAGGAAACCGAGGTTCAGGATCTGGCAGCTTGGTCAATGCCAAGAAATGCAAGCTACGCACATCGAGCCAGGAATCAAGGACTGAGTACGCCTCGGGAGGTAGTACAGTGGAGGAGAGAAGGACTGAGGTGAGTAACATGGTGACCTGATACACTCCATGCAGTGCAAAAAGCAACAGCAACAACAAGGCAAACATGATCTGGAGTGTATAACCAGAGAAATCAACTGTAGGTGGAGGAAGGTTGTACTGCCCTTGCAAAAGTCACTGGTGAGACCACACCCAGAATATGGCAAAAAACTGGTGTCCATACTAAGAAAGACATCAATCTGCCGATGATCCAGAGGGCAACTAGATGATAATGGGTCAGCAGAGACAAATGAAGAGGCTGGGGCCCTGAAGATTTACTCCTTGGATGAGGGAGGGAGAGAGAGGGACATGATAGAGACCTTTAACTTGAAAGAAGAACATGTTGAATAGGAGGTCTCTTCGCTAAGAGGCAGCAGAAACAACAAAGGAACACAGTCTAAAGTTGGAAGGAGGTTTAGAGGAGGTTAGAAAGCACTTCACAGTGAGGGTGGTGGCCATTGGAATACGCTGCTGAAGAAAAGGGGTCTCAATAAAGTCAGTGAACAGCTTGAAAGAGGCTGCGATATACAGAAGGTGAAATTATCCTTGGGGGGGATGGGGAAAATAGCAGTCAGTAGCGTAATCTGAGGTCCCTACAACAGTACACTAGATAACCAAACAACCTTCGCTTTCTTCAGTATGTTTTATGTTTTACCTATTAGTTTTAGATCTGTTGGGGTATTTTCTAGGTTCAAACAGATGAGTTTAAGGGAATACAACCCATGCCGTGAGACATGGAGCACAGTGACCATCATACAGAAATGGCATAACACTGTCATGATGTTGTGCCATCGCTGAAGTAAACTGTGTTTCTGTGGGCGGCTTTTGCCCCTATGGCCCTCCATGGGGCCTTGCCCCACACCCCTGACTTAAATAAACTACCTGAGTCAGAGTTGTTTAGGTTGGGGTCAAAACCCCAGTGGCAGAAGGCAGGAACCCAGAGCATCGCAGCAAACTGTCGGAAATGTCGCTGTGATGTCTTCATTGTATTTCCTTGCAGTTGCAACATGATACCATTTTAGTGAACCGGTTCTCTTCAATTTGTTAGCAAAGTTAAAGTTCTGTCACCCATGTACCTTCATGTCGTATCTTGTAAAATGAATTTGTCTCAGTGATTTCCACCGGCAAAATAAAGATTTTGATTGATTGATTGATTGATTGATTGATTGATGTATCAGGTGTTGGCCATACTATTCATACATTCAGCAGCTTCGTCCCAGTACCATGATTTTATACATTAACCGTAGTTTAGATCAGATGCATTATTTTTAAAAAATGTTGATACATCATACAAATTCTTCTTCAAGATTACTTTGACTATAAAATTAGATTCAGAAAGATTTGGATGGTGCTCAAACATGATTCTATATAAATAGCACTACACCTAGATGATTTATTTCATTAGTTGTAATTATGTTAAGGATTCATGGATATTTAAAACTGCGCAATATCTCTGTTCAAGAATAAATTAAAATTAAATAAATGGTATATTGATGTTTTCCCAAAGTATTTTTTACCAAAATAGTACATGGTGTCATTTTCACTAACAGTGTGTTGAAAAGGGATTAATTTATACACTCTACTGTATTTCTCATATAATTTTCTCTTTACTTTCACAGATCTCACAGGTTGTGAACTCCTTCCCATCACATAAATATAACAATATGTCAAACCTTTCTTATCTTTCCTAGTAACTATCTACGAACTGTGGATCTATTCTATGGTCAAGAAACCTCATTCCTTTAGATTCTTCCTCTGACTACATATAGTACCCTAGTAGGATTACCTATGCATATTACCTATGGTGGAGTTTACTGTAACCCCATTATGGAAGGAGCTGTGTATATGTACATAATACATACTGCAGCATTGTCCACCTCAATAAACATTTTGCCTTGCTGACTCAGAAGGCTCAGTCCAAGTCCACCCCCGTCTGCCTCCTTTCCCAGACCACTGAGACCAAAGTTCCCATGATTCCACTCCCCCCATAGAGCCAGGAAGGGGAAACATCCTTTCCCAACAGGCACACACATCTAGAACTGAGCAAGTCATCCAGGTGGTAGTGTGTGACTGAGGTAAGTGGCCAGCCCCAGCCATTTCCACAATCCCACACTTAATTACTGCCTTCACCTTGGGCAAGTAAAGACAGTCAGCATACCTTCCCACCCGAGGCAGGACAGCTATCTGATGAACACCAGTCTTCTCAACCCTCAACCCAACCATGTTCCTAAACTTGGGACACTGATGTGGGAGTCAAGCACACGCCTCATCTTCCACACCACTGGACCAGATTGACCACATACTGCAGCAAAGAAATTGTTTGTTATTACACAATGGGTTTAAAAACCAACCCCATTGGTCAAAACATGTCACACGACCATTGATAACCTACTTTACCCAATGATTGACGAACTGCATTTAAAAAAACATAATTAAACACATTTACATTTATTTTACATATGGGTCCATTATATTGCAATAAGGCACTCCAGGATGGAGTTACTTTGCATTTGCCCACTTCTTAGTGGTTGTCACTCGGCTTCACTGTGACACACCACCCAAGGCATGAGTAAACCCACAATAACCTACACTGTTGTGCTATTGCTTAACAACATGGAGACAATTGGTACGATGGATACTGCACATCAGCGAACACTATTAGCCTGGCAGTCAGAGGGTAGGATGTACCTGTGGACACCAGAAATTTGTTAACATTAACAGAGCCAGCAATCACGGGAATATTGAAATTGGCAGGCAGCTCAAAGAAATATTGAGCTACCTGAGGCTTCATGTAAGCAACTGTAGATGGCTCCTAATCCTATAAATAGTATTATACAGACTGGTGGCTCTGTCCACAGTTTGTTTGCTTTTGTCGGGTCGCTGAAACATTGGGAAAGGGGTGGGGGAAGAGTAGTTAGTTTTCTTTTATTTTAGTCTTTTAATTACTTGTATTGTTTGACATATCTTTGGTTTGTTTGTCTGTTGTATCTATTTGAAAAGAAATAAAGTATATTAAAGACAAACATAATTAAAAAATATCTACTCATGAAGCATTTCCATGATTGTTACGACAAGAATTTGTGTTTTAACTGCTCATTGCTCGTTGTATTAGTTGTTATGATATTTCCTGTATTTATTAGAACCACCATGTGTCTTTTGGAAAGGTGATGTATAAATAAATTGTCTTACTATGTCTTTCCTACCTTCTCCCTGAGTCCCAAACCCAGAAGCAGAGTATACATCCGCAAAAAAGAAAAGTGTACCCAATCACACCAAGCATCCTCCTTTCTGTACTGCAGTCTGAATAAACAAGCGTTATTATCATACTGAATCTAGTGATCACCAAAACCAAAACATGCAGAACACAATACCACAAACAAAACATTGCAAACATAAATATGGTCAATCAAAACACTGACTGCTACAAATACCACAATAACCATGACAGAGGCTCTGCACCACAACCCCCTATGAATATAATCAATTCTGGGGTGGACCCAGTGATGGGGAAACTTGGGAGGAATTTTAAAAACATACACAAAATACTCATACAGGAACAAACCTAGTCTCAGGTCTCCTCTGATTCAGGTGCTAGGGCCTTTGCCATAGCACCACGGCAACAGCAAAGCTCTGCCAACAACTCATACATACCCCGTCTACAGACAGTGACAGGGGTGTGATAGTTCTGCAACGTTCTACCCTGTTGCTGTAATTACTTCCACCTTAGCCTGCACATTTTTTGGTACTATTACTCAACGACAGTAGGAAAAGCTATTAAAATGGCGGGATGCATAGGAGGCATAACAAACAGGAGGAGGAGATGATATTGCCCTGCATAGCTCATTGGTGAGCCTCACGGAGAACTGCATCCAGCTCTGAGCCCCATCTGAAGAAGGAGGAGGTGGTAAGGAGGAGGACAACCAGATGATTGGAATGCATTAAGCTACAAGGAAGACTTAGGAACTAAATATGTAACTTGAGACATAAGAAAGGAACACAGTGGAGACATTCAAATACCTCAAGGAATCAATAAGATGCAGGGTTAGTATACCACATAGAAATAGTTGCTCAAAGACTAGGGCCATAATTTGAGGTTGGGGACTCAGGTATTGTAAAGATGTACTTCCTAGCAATGCTGGTCAAACTGCAAAGCGACAGTGGAGGTAGGTACAACATGGTAGGATTTAAGCATGCATGAGATAGACCACAGGTCCTGACAAATAGGTTTGGGGTGGGCAGATGCCAAGATCAGTAATTACCTGCAGCACAACAGGTGAAAAAACTTCAGGCCAGACTAGATCAGTAATGGGCCTTACTGAGCAACAACTATTTACTATTACTCATTATCAGATAGTACACACATCATTAGAGATGGCAAAGGTACACCAGGACAAACGGAGGCACATATCCAACAAGCTAATTTAAACTACTGAGGGTGGCAGGGCCCAGGCCCAAAAGACTCTAGGTAGGGAATCAACAGCCCTCCCTTCATACCGGAGGATGTAATCTGGAGGGTGGTGAAAAGGAAGAGCAACAACATTGGGGGGGAGAGTACAGGAGGGAGATGTTAGGAAAATAATAGAAGGAAGGAGAATCGAGGTGGAGGTGGCATCTGAACACTCAGTCTGGTAACAGATAGCAGACCTAGTATTATTAGTTGAGGAAAGTAACACAACAGCACAACAGAGACTTGGCCACCATGTCATGACTGGACTTCTCAATCTGGATGCAACCAGGTATCGAGATAAGGTGATAAACAAATAGGGTAACAATTACATCAGGCAGGATAACATCCACAGGGAGAAGACAGAGGAGGGGTGTGGAAATACTCAGATTGCTCCAGTCCTATAGAAGGAGAAGTTGAGGTCAGTTGCTTCAGACCAACAACTAAGAGGAAAGGAAAGACTAAGTTCACATCTCTGACTGCAGGAAGAGGTGGTGGGGGTTTGACCCACCAGTGAATAAACATACCAGCCTCATCTGTGCCAGAATCGGTGATCCAGATGCAATGATGAGCAGCTCTGACTCAGAGTGACAAAAGCCACCGGGAGGGGGACAATCCTTGATCTAGTTCTATCAAATGAGAAACACTTAAGAGATAATGATCGAGGAGGCTGTATTTATTGTTTATTTAAGCCGGTAACCAGGAAAGGCACACTGACAGCAATCATTTACAGATACAACAGGAAAGAAAACAGTAGGACCAATACAACAGATAAAACACAATCAATGAATATTACAATAATACAGTCAGGTATATACCGGAGTGAAGTATAGTACAATTGTGCAAAACAAAGAAAGTTTCATAATAAACAACAACAAAGATAACCAGGTACAAAGTTTCAAAGTGCCATTCATAACAGGTACATGTGAAAATACAAAAGATGAAGAACAAATAGAAATATTACAGCATAAAGCTAGAGTTAATAAAGGGAGATGCTGGGGTAGTGGCATGGGCTGGTGAGGATCACTACAGAGTGCTGGAATGCAGGAGCGAGGTGACTAGTTGGAGGTAGGTGAGAGTTGGTTCAGAGATAGTAGATGAAGAGACAGAACTGCTGTCATGGAGCAGGAAAAGTGAAAAAGATTGGTTTGTCCTGAGCGGAGGGTTGGGGAAGGGTGGGTTGGGAGAAATGAGAAAGATAGGGTAGCAATCAAAACAGTATTTATAAAAACTAAACATGCATCGGCAGCAGAGAAGGGAGGCTGAGGGGAAGCAGTGGCGAGTGTAGAAGAGGTCTGGCAAAACAGAAAAAGGAGTTTAAAAGGGTGTCAAGACTGGAGGAAGAGGTGGTGCGCAGACAAATCCACATTGCTGAACATAGGTATGGTTTTAGTGGCCAGTTCACGCCGCATGGATAGAGAGCAGTCTTCATTGTGACAGTATACCTAGTTTGGGACTGAGCTATGCAGTGCTAATGTGGGCAATGTAATCCAGTTTATTGTTTAGCCATACACCAAGGCATTTGGACGGAACATTTTTCTGTTAAATTCATTAATATTAAAGTTACCCATTTACATACAAAGAAAACGCAAATTGGTTTTGGATACACAAACAATGCACTTCATGTGTACAACATTTAAGCAACAATACAAACACTCATCATTTGGCATCTTATAAGATTATAGGTGGATAGTCAAGCACAAGTACTCCAACTAGAAGTCAGTGGCCTTTAAGGAACTGGTGATCTGTCCAGCATCAGTCACCCAATAAAAAGAAACAGAACACAGAGAACCACTACCTATCTAAAAATGTCTCTTTACAACAGGGAATAACCATGTATAACAAAGAATCCCACTCAGGTTATTCAGCTAAACTGGCGGGCCTGTTCAGTAGTACTTGAGCTGGCATGGAACCAGGATTGGAGATACATCTGGTGCCCTTCATTACACAGTCCCAGGATGATCTGGGGAATTACAGGCAGGTCAGTCCCACTTATTGTGCAGGCCGTAATTTACTAGAAAAGGTTGGTAAGGTATCTAGAAGAGAATGGTCTCCAGGAGAGAGCATACATGGTTCGGAGAGAGAGATCATGTCAAATTCCGATTGACTACTTGACCGGGTCACTAAGACAGTGACAGGGCCTGGCAGGGACATCCTTTATCTGACTTCAGAGCCTTGACTCTATAATTACATAAGGTTAATCAGGAAGCTGTTGGATCTGGAGTTGGGGAAAATGGCCAGATAATAGAAAACTGCTGAGTGTTATTCAATGTTTCAAAATGACATTGGTAAACCACTAAAGACAGAATGTGCCAATTTACGGATGACATCAAACACTGGAGGAGGGTGGACACAGTGGAGCACATAAGGCTGCAGGAAGACCTGAGAAACCCAGAGGTAAAAGGTATCTGCAGCGACTTCAATCCCAAGAAATGCAAGTTAGCATTGGACAGGAATCTAAGGATTGAGCATTCTGGTGGGGGGGGTAGTAACAGTAGAGGAGGAGAAGGATCTAGAGGATTATCACTAGTGACCTGATACACCCATGCAGTGCAAAAAGCAACAGCAACAGCAAGGCAAACATGATGCTGGGGTGTATAACCAGAGAAATCAGCTGTAGGTAAAGCGTCTTTGCACAGTCACTGGTGAGACCACACCTAGAATATAACAGAAATACTGGTGTCTTATGAAAAAACATCAATCTGCTGGAGATGGTCAGAAGACCCACTAAGATGACAGGTCAGCAGGATAAGACAAATGAAGAGGCTGGGGACCCAGAAGTTTACCCTTGGAGCAGGAGGAGGGACAAGATAGAACCTAAACTTTGAAAGGAGACATATGTTGTATAGGAGTGTCTCACAAGCTAAGGGCAGCAGAACCACAAGGAAACAGTCTAAAAGTTGAGCCAGGATTAGGAGGGAGTAAGAAAGCACATCACTACAGCGAGGTGGTGGCCAGTTGAAATGCACTACCGAAGAGTGATCTCGATAAAGTAGACAGCGAAACAGGTTGGGATAGACAGAGAGGAAATTTCAGCCTTGGGGAGGGTTAGAAGTGGAGAAATGGCAGGATCAATGTAATCTGGAGGTCTCTATGCCATACCGGATACCAAATGACCTCTTCTGCTAGCTTTTAGTACATTTGTATGTTTCTACCTATTACTTTTAAGATCTGTTGAGGTATTTTCAGGTCAAAGTTGATGGGTTTAGGGGTTCCACCATGCCACGAGACATGGAGCACAGTGACCATCAGTACAGCAATGGCATAACACTGCTAATGATGTGCAACGCTAAGCAAAATGTGTTTTCTGTGGGTAGCTTTCCCCATGCCTCCATGTGGGGGCTCTGCCCTCACACCCCTGGACTTAAAATAAACAACTCAGATCAAAGTTGGTTTAGGAAGACAAAAAGAAGGCAAGTATCAGGAACCCAGCAGATCACAGCAAACTGCTGGAAATGTCGCTGTGATGGTCTTCACTGTATTCCATTGCTGTTGCAAATGTTCCATACGACTGAACCTTGGAACCTGCCATCAATTTGTTTAAGTTAACAAAGCCCTCTCCTAATGTACCTTCTTATGTATCTTGTAAATGATTTGTCTCAATGATTTTCCACCTGGAAACAAAGACGGTGATTGATTCAGATTGATGAAGAGGGTGGCTGGCTGCATACTATTCATCACATTAGCAGCTTCACAGTACCATGATTCACCATTAACCGTAGTTTAAGATCAGGATGCACACATTTGAAATGTTTGATACATCATGTCATAATTTCTTCTTCAAGATTACTTTTGACTACAAACCTAGATTCAGAAAGATTAGGATGGTGCTCAAACACGACTTAATACTAAACAGCTACCCAGATGATTTATTTCATTAGGCTGCAATCATTAAATACTATGGACATTTAAAACTGCATGCAATATACAGCGAAGAAAATACATTAAACTTAAAAAAAAAATGTATATTGTTTTTCCCAAACAGACTTTACCAAAAATAGTATGGTGTCACTTTCACCAACAGAAAAGCAAAGGACTACATTTATAGCACTACAGAAATGTTTGTTAATCCAATTTTAAGATATCCAGTAGTATTGCTAGAGACATTATATACTTGTTTTCCTTCTAGATACATATACTCAGATTTCATGGACCATAGAAGTTTAGGTTGATTTACAAGCCTACATAAAGGTAACCAAAGCTGGGGCCAGGCTAGAACCAAAGCCAAGCATGTAGGTATCAATAGTCCAATTGCATTAAGTTTCCCCGTCACAAAAGGAAGGTGTTTCCTGGAAAACAAAATGCAGACATTAGGTGGAAAATGCAAACCCAGTAAAAGTACACAAATAAAACATTAGGGGTTTGAGTTCTAGAGACTGATTCATTGGTGTGTCCCAATTATTTTTAGAGTCAGTCTGCAAGCGACTTTCCCTACAATGTGGTCAATACTACCATGAAAACCCACGAGCCACTGTGATACTACGCTGCATGACCATTGTGCTACCACTAGCATAAGGCATGGAATGAGACCATTGTATTTCCACTGCAGGTGCACTCATTGAGCTACCACTGACACATGGTACCACAGTGGTCTCAATAATAGCACAATTGAATTAAAACCAATCCATTGTGATAACAAGTGTGGTGGTATCACACTGGTAGTCACCACTGTGCTACCATTGCACAACAGTTTGCCACTGTGCTACCACTAGGTGTTGATGATATCACAGTTGACACATTAGTATCCAACTGGAATTGGAACAAAACCACTGTGATACCAACAATAAGTGGTATCACAATGGTGCACGTTGTTACCACTGTGGTATTAGCAGAGGTGGTGTTACCAGTGATCTACTACTGTCTGCATGGTATCATAACGGTTACAATAGTATCACATTGGAATTGGAACAAATCTACTGTGATACCATTTATGAGACCCACAATGGTAATACACTGGAAATCGCAGTGGTAGTAAGATGGTAAAGAACAGGTATTACAATTGTATTCCAAAGAAATCTTTGTAAGAGATGGCATGTAGTGTAGCAAGGAGTAAACAGAACTGCAGGATCCACAAATATAGGTAAGCAAAGTCATTTACAGATAGAAGTTGCTATTAGTTATCCTGCTATTCAGTATGATCCGAGAATGACTATGCTTCTGTGTTACAAATGTGGCTGCAGGACGTGCTAGGAGATATTCAGGCCTGGGACTGAGAAAGCCAGGTCTTTTCCTGCAATGCCAGCATCATGCTGTACACTTGTCCAAATCCTTTACTTAACCAGCTGTGAATTTATACATTCCAGAAGCTTGTTTAACAAGCCAAGCAATGTAAAGTTTAATATACAGAGCTTGTTGTCCATATGCTGTACCGCTTAGTGTCTGTTCGGAATCATTATATATTTAGTGTATCTTATACAACAGAACTGTGAAGTGCATGCAGCTGTATCTTTTTCCTTTTGTTGATTATCTAGTATTTTCAGTACAATCAAGAGTCCCACATACTCCAGAACTGAAATAAGTATGACATACCACATATACAGTATGGGCAGCCTGATTGGTAGGACATTCACTATCATACTGAAACAATGCACCACAAATGTAATACAGAATATGGAGTAATGCTGTACTGCCATGATGCTGTATCTTACGCAAAGGATTAAACTGAGGTCTCTTCTACCCATCTCTGTTGATGTCATTTTGGGTGTCCAGGTAGAGCACAATATTCTGAGGAACTGGTATTGAAAGAGTAGTCCAATTATGGGGGGGCTGAGATGTGGGTTTTATGACTCCGAACAGGATGCTCAGCTTTCGGGCTAGTCAGTGGGTGAGAATGTCTAGAGGTCCATCTTGTGGATGACATGACCCACTCCAGGGGTCTAAGTTAAGTTTTCCAGCCACTAGCTAGCAGGATTAGTGACTGGGAAAATTCACTAACCCCACATACTCTTCCACTAGCCCAGCTGATGTACTTATTGGTTACACTTTCCAGTACGAGTCTGCAAAGCCAGTTAAAAGAAAATGTTACTAGCCTAACACAATATCTACCAGAATTTGTCTAGCAGGTCAGTGCCAGTTTTGACCCCTGAACTCTCTGCAATGGTTTGCCATTACTTAAACAATGTTTAAAAGATTTTATGACTGAGGTGTGGTCAGTGCTGGAACTGTCAGTGGTTGGTGGTCAGTGCTGTGACTGTCAGGTGCATTGCTATTAGGGGGAAGGTAAGTCCTATGACTCTTGAGGGAGGTTCAGTGGCAGTGTTATGTTAATGGTGGGGTTCAGTACTGTGATTTTTGTGGTTGGGGGTGTTGGTGCTATAATGGTCAAGCATGGGGAACCAGTGTGGCTATTGTCAGGGGGTGGGTGACCAGTGCCATGACTGCCAGGTAGTGGGGCGAGCTGTTACTTTTGGGAGTTGGGGGGTCAGTGTGATGATTGTTGGTGGTGTGGATAACTGCTGTGACTGTCTGTGGAGGGTATCAACCCTGTGACTGTTGCAGATGTAAGGGGACAGTGGGATAGTGCTTTGCCAGTGGTGGTGGGTAGTGCTGTGGCCATTGTGGGTAGAGGTCACTGCTGTCACTGTTGGGGGATGAGGATCAGCACTGTGACTATTGGGTAGGTGTCCACTGTGACTAACTGTGGAAGGTGTTAGTTCTGTGAATATTGAAGGGGTGGTTCAGGTCTGTGACTGTCGGGGTGTTGGTCAACCCAGTGACTGTTGTGGGTGAGGGGGTAGTGCTGTGGCTGTTGTGGATGGGTGGTCATTACATTGACTGTTAGGAGTCATAGCTCAATGTTGTTATTGTCAGAGGATGGAAATTACTCCTGTGACTGATGGTAGAGTGTGTCAGTCCCAGACTTTTGGGGGTGAGGTGGCTGTGCTGTGACTGTTGGGGATAGATAATCAGTGCTGTAAGATGGGTGGCGTGTGGTGCTTTGACCAGTGATATTACTATGGGGAGGGGGTCAGTGCTTGACTCCCAGTGGTGTATGGTTATTGCTATGAACCAGGGTTTGGGAGGGCAGTTCAGGACTGTTGAAATAGTGAGAAAGTGTTGTGAGTATCAGGGTGTGAAACAGGCTGGCCACTGCCAGAGGTGGGTTGTCATTGTCACACTGTCAGTGGAGGGTGTCAGATCCTGGACTGTCAGTAGGGGTGGTACAGTCCTGTGAGTGCTCAGGGGTGGGTACAGTCCCAGACTGTGGGGATTGCACAATATCCATGACTGAGAAGAGGTGGTGTTACAGTCTTGTTACAGTGGGGAGAACAATAGTACAGTCCTGCTATTGTGGGGGTGCGGGTGGTACAGTCCTGTGTCTGGGGCTAGCTTGTGCAGTACTCTGAATGTGGGGGGGTGGTACGGTCCTATGACTGTTTTGGGATGGAAACTGCTGTGACTGATGGTGGAGGGTGTCAGCACTGTGACTGTCAAAGTGGTGGTACAGTGTTGTGATTATTGGGAAGAGGGTCAGATATGTAACTGTCTGGGATAGGATGTCATTTATGTGACTGTCAGAGTGAAGGTCATTCCTGTGACTGTTGGGAGGTCTGCTTCTGCACTATTCTACAGCTTTGAGGGACTGAATAATTTTTAGGAAGTTGTACATGCAGCAGGAAGGTTCTATAAGGTGCTAAACTAAGTGACTGTTCAGGAGGGGCGACTCAGGCTGTCCCGCTCTGCATGGTGGTCTTCAGTGCTGTGACTGAGGCAGGTTGTGACTGTTAGGGGTGGGATTACTGCTGTAACTGCCTGTGGAGAGTGTCATCCATGGAATTTAGGGGCATGGGGACAGTAAGTTATCATGGTGTGGGTGTAGTGCTTTGACCATTGGGAGCAGTGATCAGTTCTGTGACTGACAGGGGTGGGTGCCAAGTGCTGTGACTGACAGTGGAGGGTTTCAGTAATGTGACTGTCGGGGGGGGGTACAGTGCTGTAACTGTAGAGGGTGGAAGGGTCAGTCCTGTGATGGTCAGGGGTCAGTGCTGTGGCTATAGTGTAAGTAGTGATAGTGGTGAGCACTGAAAAGGTGGTGCATGAGCAAAGCAGTCCATCTTGTAATAAGAAAGAAAAGAAAGCACAGCCCTAGAGATTCAAGTGCAAGATTTAGTTTCTGGCAATATACTGGTGTGCACACACTAGCCCCAGTGCTTCAGCCCTTCAATGGGCCTTCCTCAGGGGTGGGTCTGAGGAAAACAAATGCGCATCTCATTTATGTAGCTCTCTTAAAGTGATATACACCACACACTAAAAACAATGTTCAAGTCAAGCTGAAAACACGAGTAACTTGTTTACAAACATTTCATTATTCTGTTTTTTGCATTTTGTTTTTGACACTCATGGTAAACAGATAATGATACTAATATACTACTTAAATTAAACATGCCTCTATGTCTGTTACTTCATTTAATTCTGCAACTTTCTATCTAAAGCAATATTTTTTTACCTTTTACGCCATACTATACCCCATTCTATGTGTCTGTCCTCTCTATTGTTCCCTCTACTGTCTTTACTCCATATTAACCTTTTTCCCTTTACTTTCACAGGTCTCACAGATTGTGAACTCCTTCCCCCATCACATAAGTATAACAATATGTCTAACCTTTCTTATCCTTCCTAGTAACTATCTATGAACTGTGGATCCTTATTCTATGGGTCTAAGAAACCTCATTCCTTTAAGACACCTCCCTCTGACTCCATAGTAACCTGGTAGGATTACCTATGCATATTACCTATACTTGATAGGCTTACTGTAACCCCCATTATGGGAGGGTTGTGTATATGTGTTAAGGTCATACATACTGCAGCATTGTCCCCCTTAAACATTTTGCCTCGCTAGTTGACTCCAGGAAGGCTCTCAGTCCTGTGTCCACCTCTCCTGTCTCACTCCTGTCCCAGACCACTGAGTCCAAAGTCCATGGATTGCCCTCCCCCATGATAGGGCCAGGGAGGGAAGCCATCCTTCCCCAACCAGTCACTCATATCTAGAACTGAGCAAATCATCCAGGTGGTAGTGTGACTGATCGTAGGTAGCTGCCTGCGCCAGCCAGCTCAGACATTCCCCACTTAAATTACTGCCTTCACCTGGGCAGCAAGGTCAAGTCAGCATGCCTTCCCACCCATGGACAGGACAGCTATCTGATGAACACCAGTCTTCTCTCAACCCTCGGCAACCTTAACATGTTCCTAAACTTGGGACACTGATGGTGGAAGTCAAGCACACAGTGCCTCATCCTCCATACCACTGGACCAGATCGACCTTATACTGCAGCAAAGAAATTGTTTAGTTATTGTGCAATGATGTTTGAAAATCCTGTAACCTCATTGGTCAAAACATGCTCACATGGCCATTGGTAAACCCTACTTTACCCACAGTTGACGAAATGCATTTATAAAAAAACATAATTAAACACATTTTACATTTATTTTACATGTGTTTCCATTGTATAATTGCAATAAGGCACTCCAGGATGAGTTATTTTTTTTTTTACCACTTTTTTAGTGGTTCAGTCAATCGGATGCACCTCATGACACACCACCCACGGCATGGGTAAACCCACAATAACCCACACCCTGTTGTGCCTTATTGCTTATTTAACATGGCAGACAATTGGTCAACGATGGAGCTACTGCACATCAGTGAATGATTTTTTATTAATGGGCCGGCAGTCAGAGGGTGGGATGTACCTGTGGACACCAGAAAATGTGTTAACATTAACAGGGCCAGCAATCACAGGGGAATATTGTTATTGGCAGGCAGTTCAAAAGAAATATTGAGCTACCTGAGGTTTTATGTAAAAGCAATTTCCCTGTAGATGGCACCTAATCCCTGTAAAATAGTATTCTGCAGCCTGTTTGGCTCTGTCCAGAGTTTGTTTGCATTGTAATCGGGTCGCTGAAACATTGGGAAATAGGGTGGGGGGGGAGAGTAGTAGTTAGTTTTATCTTTTTTAATTTAGTCTTTTTTAATTGTTTGTATTGCTTGTTTATATCTTTGGTTTGTTTGTCTGTTGTATCTATTTGAAAAGAAATAAAGTATATTAAAGGAAAAAATTATTTAAAATGTAACTACTCAGTGAAGCATTTCCTTGATTATTTTATTTATTGTAAGAATTTGCATTTTAATTGATTGTTCATTGCCTGCTGTTATATTACTTGTTATGAAGTATTTCCTGTATTTATTGTGAAGCACCATGTGCCTTTTGGAAAAGGTGATGTATAAATAAAATTGTCCTACTGTGTCTTGATTGCAAAACTCCCAAAACTCAGTGAAGCTCAATTTCATATAAAAAGCTTTAGAAAAGAAAACTGTCCCTATTAGGCAATCAAATCCCTTATCTCCGTGAAAAATCAAGTTTCCACTCCCTCCCAATGCCAACACGCCATGTCATAACAGATACTCCTTCACTACCCTCTTTCAAATAAACTCTACTCTTCCCCCAGAGCTCCCAAACCCAGAAGCAGAGTAGAATACATCTGCAAAAAACTAAAAGTGTACCCAATCACAGCAAGCATCCTCACTCTTCTGTGCTGCAGGCTGAATAAATGGTAAGTGTTATTAGTCATACCGAATCTAAGTGATGATCACAAAACCAAAAACATTGTGGAACATAATGCCACAAACAAAACATTGCAAACATAAATATGGTCAATCAAAACACTGACTGCTACAAATACCACAATAACTCTTTTTCTTTGGGGAGCTCTGCCCCCACAACCCCCAAAATGAATATAATCAATTCTGAGGAGGTGTGGACCTCAGGGATGGGGAGAAACTTGGGAGGGGGAATTTCTTTTAAAAAAAAATTCACAAAAATGCTCCAATACTGGGAACCAAACCTAGATCCCCAGGTCTCCTCTGATTCAGGTGCCAGGGCCTTTGCCATTGCACCACAGAAGCAGCTTGATGAAGCATTGCACCAACAACTCCTTTATACCTTCCCCATATCTACAGACAGTGACAGGGGTGGTGATAGTTCTGCAACGTTGTTCTACCCTGTTGCTATAATTACTTTCAACCTTTTTGCCCGCAATATTTTTGTGTTTATATTACTCAACATGACAGTAGGAAAAGCTATTAGAATTGTGGGATGCATAGAGAGGGGTATAACAAGCAGGAGGTGGGAGATGATATTGCCCTGCATAGCTCATTGTTGAGGCCTCACCTGGAGTACTGTGTCCAGCTCTGGAGGCCCCATCTCAAGAAGGGAGGAGATGGTACAGAGGAGGGCAACCAAGATGGTGCATGGAATGCATTAGAAAAGCTGCAAGGAAAGACTTAAGGAACTAAATATGTACACTTGAGGACATAAGGGAAAAGGGAGACGTGATGGAGACATTCAAATACCTCAAGGGAATAAATAAGATGCAGGAGGTTAGTATACTACATAGAAATAGTTGCTCAAAGACTAGGGGGCAAAATTTGAGGTTGGGGAATCTCAGAGGTATTATAAAGATGTACTTCTTCACAGTAATGCTGGTAGACACCTGCAAAAGACTACCAGTGGAGGTGGTAGGTACCAACATGGTAGCAGGATTTAAGCATGCATGAGAAAGACACAGCAGGTCCTTACAAATAGGTTTTGGGGGGGGCAGATGCCACAGATCAGTAAGAACCCTTGGTAGCACAACAGGTATAAAAACCTTCAGGGCAGACTAGATGGGCCAATGGGCCCTTTACTGCTGACAACTACTATGTTACTTCAATCATCAGATAGGCTACACATCAGTAGAGATGGCTCAAGGGTACACCAGGACAAACTGGAGGAACACATATCCAACAAGCTGAATTTAAACTATTGAGGGGTGGCAGTAGGCCAGCAGGCCCAAAGACTCTAGGAAGGGAAGATCAACAGCCCTCCCCCTTTTACAGGAGGATGTTATCAGGAGGGTGAGTGAAAAGGAAGTTGAGCATCCAGCATTGGGGGTGAGGGAGAAAGTACAGGAGGGAAAGATGTTAGGAAAATAATAGAAGGAAGGGAGAATCGAGCTGGAGGGTGGCATCACTGAACACTCGAAGTCTTGGTAACAAGATGGCAGACCTACAGGTGTTATTAGTTGAGGAGAAAGCAGACACAGCAGCAGCAATAACTGAGACTTCGTCTACACCATGTCATGATTGGGACTTCTCAATCCCTGGATGCAAACTATGTAGTCGAGATAGGGTGATAGGCAAATGGGGGGTGGCAATTTATATCAGGCAGGGATAACATCCACGAGGGAGGAGATGGAGAAGAGGGGTGGAAATACTGTGGATTCAGCTGCAGTCCTATAGAAGGAGGAAGTTGAGGTTTTGAGTTGCTTACAGACCAACCAACTAAGAAGAGGAAAGGGACAGGGAGCTAAGTTCACAATCTGGAAGCTGCAGGAAGGGAGAGGTGTGGTGGGTGAAGTTTGACTCCACCCAAGGTGGACTGAACATACAGCCCTATCCTGTGCCAGGAGTCAGATGATCCTAGATGCAATGCAGAGTCAGTTTTGACTCAGGGTGTCAAAAAGCCCACCAGGGAAGGGGGTAATCCTTGATCTAGTTCTCTCAAAAGGGAACACATACAAGAGATAATGATCAAGGAGGAGCTATTATTTATTTGTTTATTTAAGCTTTGGTAACCAGGAAAGGTACACTGAGCCAGGAATCATTTACAGATACAACCCAGGTGTAACCCCTAGATGGCGCTATCCCATGTGCTACTACCCCTGCCTGATTTGCCACTAACAGGTTGAGGGGCCTGGATCCAATGGCGGGTGCCTCCACCCAGAGGTCAGGGTTTGCAATAGTTAAACTAACTTGGTCACAGCCCTCTGGGACACTGCAACCCCCCTTTCTTCCCACTAGTGGCCCACACAATATATCAGAATTACCTTCACAGTATACACTTACCCCCAGGTCTGGTTCCGGCACTGGGACCTCCTGTGAAATGAGATACAGTGCAAACAATCACAGTACAGTACTTTAACACAGACAAATACCTCCCAGGCAGTATAACTTGCTGGAAACAAGCAGCTCTGATTTATTTAGAGGGATATAACAAGGACAGGGGAAAACAGGTTAATTAGCTTATCACTCTAATAATTCTATTTATGGCTCTGTGCATAGGCCTATCCTTACCAGTTACTGTCCTGGGGTACCCAAGCCCTAGTGGCTAGTCCAAACCGTGGCAGCTGGTGAGGCCCTCACACAGAGAAAAGGAGAATTAAACAGTCAGCAGTACAGTAATTCCATTTGATTTAATGTGGCATCCAACATCGAAGCGACCTGAATTAGTACTCCATGACCTCCAAATAAGATAGGGTCCTTCAATGTCAGCAGGGCTCACGAAAGTACACACAAACCTCTTCACACATCCATATAAAAGAAAGACTATACCAGGCAGGCTGCATCTGTATCCCGATCGCAATTACTGCACAATACCCGGAGAACACACAGCAGATTCAGCTCCTGACAGACCGAAAAGTATTCAGCAATTCCCTCCAGTCTTCTACAGGGTGAGCTTGGTTTCCTACTCTTCAGAGATCCTTTGATTCTTTTCTACAGGATGGATTCAGTCCAACAAGCTGTTACACAAGCTACAGACCGGAACTCTGGGCCTTACACACGTTTTGACTAAAACTGCACACTGAAAAGCACAGCGCCTTCCTTCTTCACTGCCAAAGCTCAACTGAAACTCCAACCGACAAAACTGGCACTTCCTTTGAGTTCCTCCCAGTTCCAGACTGGATTAGCTGTCACCACAATAGACTGCTGCTTTGGTCCAAAAGGCACTGAAGTCTAAACTACATCTCCCAGAGTTCACTGCCCATACAATCCTCTTGTGGCTGGCCCAGATTATGAGTCCAAGTTCTGATTCCGTCCAAGGCACCATTTTAGAGCTAGCTTACCCCACACTGATTGGTCCAGTTCAGCAGTTCAAAACTAGAATGGGAACTAACAGACACAGTTCTGACTGCAAAAGAAAGCAGGTTAGACAAACTGTAATTTCATTATTACTCTAAATAATTTCTGGCAAACAGTTACATCTTTCAGAGGGTTCCCTTTGCACCTAGTGACTGCAAAAATGAAGTGAATTGGCAGCAGCTCGGTGGTACCAGCGAAGCACACAGTCCCCCATACAACCAATTATGTCTGCAAGCAGACAGCTCTTAAAGAGACAGTACCAGAGTGCTCCAAAAACACTTACTGATAAATGGCTTAAATGCCAAACACCATTCAGGCTTGGAGCATTCAAGCAAGCTCCTGGAAGTCTTTTGGGAACCCCCATTTGCAGGGGGTTACACCCTTCCCAGCGAAAGCTTGACGCGTCTCACGCCAAGAGTACCCATAAAGTTTCAACTGCAACCATATACATTTGCATTATGCTCGACATGTAATCATCAGTCAATATATCATTTTACCAAGAACACATTTCTGAAACATTGCAGCACGTCACTCTTTACACAGTATTACATACACATTGTACCATAACTCAAGTTATTACCTCTTGTACATGAAACCTGAAGAGAGGGGCCCTTCCCTATCAGTTACCTTTGGGCTGGATGGGGCAAGGGCACCATACTTAGAGGGCAACACAAGCAACTTGGAGTTAGCACTGATGCTCAGTCGGGGCAATGAGCTCGGGGACACATACACTCCTTTATGGACAACATTGAGAGGCAAGTCCACAGGCCTCCCAAGTGAATCATAACTGAGGTGCACCACAGGCTTTACAGCTCGACCAGTCTTTCTAGGGGGAACTGTTATAGTCTCTGCACTCTGAGCCTCATTTTCAGCATTGTCCTCACTTGTCAGGGAAGTCTCCATGGAGGGACCCACTATTCTGGACCAGTCTGGAGAGGCGGTAGTGGGGGCCTGGGCAACTGACCTTGCCACAAAAGGACGTGAATTAGCATTTTTGGTGCCCTCACTGGGATCATGTCGTGCACCTCTTAACCACTGATTTCTTCTCTGAAGCTCTCCTTGTAGCCTATATGCAACTTTGTCAGTGTCTTTGGGGACCGGCATTCCTTTTCATGTGCCCATCTTCCCACAATTATAGCAAAACATACTTTCTGGCGCTTGAGCTGGCCGAGCGCGCACACTGTGGTTGCGGCGGGCGTATTACTAACTGGAAACCTGGGTGCCATCTCTGTCTGCGCATGATAAGCATTTGGAGACATCTCGTCAGTTTCTCCACTTCCATGGTCAAGGAATTGAGTTTGGAGCTGTTATCAGCAGGAGATACATGGGTGGGTTCCCCCACCCCCATAGCAGATGCAGTCGGATATAGGTCAGGGCCCGTACTTGCAGGTGTGGCCTTCATAAAGGGACTGTTTTTGAATTCCCGGATCTCTCTCAACAGTTCGCCCCATTGTGGCATATGTTTTCCTTGTCAGAGCACTCATTGACTGTCAACCTCTGCCCCTGAACTTCACTTGATGGGTCACCTCAGTCACTCGTGTCACAGCACAGCTGTTGGTGCAGGTACCTCCTGAGGTCACCTTTTCTCAACTCCTCGAATTTCTCTCATTAACTCACTCATAGGAGGGTGGGGATTCCAGTCGATTTGCCAGGCGTAATTGAAGCAACAACAGTTCTGGAGAAGGGGCAGACTTTAGGATTCTGTCCAGTCTGGTTCGTCCAGTTCAATCGCTGGCAAACTACCCTTTCTGAGTGCATTCTTGCAACAATTTTTCCAGCCGAGAGATATACACAGACAACTCCCTTGGTACTGTTGTGCATTTCTTACTTCCACCATAGGTCCTCATCAGAATCTGGGCTCCCATACACATCCTCCAAGGCCTCAAGATAGGCCTGTGCAGTCGCTTCAGGTTACCGGCCTGTTTAGCATGGATGGTAGCCAGGCAGGACCCCGGAGGCTCTCACTAACCCTCTCGCTCGCCTCCCGAGCATTGCCATTCTAGCACTTGGGGGCAACATAGTCTATCCAGGTCTCCCAGTCATCCTCCCCTTCGGGGGTGGGGAGGTGCCAGAGAAGATCCTCAACCTTCGTAAGAGTCGTGACTAATGGCAGTGCAGAAATAGGAGTCTGCATTGGTTCAGCCACCACACGGGCACTGGAGCAGGAGAGGTGTTGGGGAGGAACACCCCAGGTGGCAAGAATAGTTTCTTCAAGTCCTCCACAGTTTTCCTCTCCCAGCAACCATTCAGCAAATTTCTCTCAAAGGTTTCAGGATAGTGGTGGGGCTGATTCCCCGGTCTTTACTGTCCTAGTTATCACTCTCCAAGCAGTGAGGGCTCCCTCTGGGGTAATGGTCTGTGCACCTGGAGCTATTCTATGGGATCCTTAAAATCTACTAGGGCCAGGAAAGTGTGGGTGAGCAGATTAGCATGCCGACCCACCACCACAGGGTTTTGTAAACCTTCCACCTTGGAAAGTACTCCTGCACAGTGTCCAGTGATACACAGGGATGTCCAGGATAAGCATAGCATTTTGGGGTCGATCTCCTCCCAGTACACCACTCCACCAGCCGGCACAGCCACTTCTGTCATGGGTACCCATTTTTCTTCAACAGTGAGTTCGTAAATATGGCCACCAGAGGACACACAATCTCAGCGGTGAGCCTCAAGATGTAACCCCTAGATGGCGCTATCCCAGGGGCTACTACCCCTGCCTTATTTGCCACTAACAGGTTGAGGGGGCCTGGATCCAATGGCGGGTAGCCTCCACCCAGAGGTCAGGGTTTGCAATAGTTAAACCTAACTTGGTCACAGCCCTCTGGGACACTGCACCCTTCTTCCCACTAGTGGCCCACACAATATATCAGAATTACCTTCACAGTACACTTACCTCCCAGGTCTGGTTCCAGCACTGGGACCTCCTGTGAAATGAGATACAGTGCAACAATCACAGTACAGCATCTTAACATAGACAAATACCTCAGGCAGTATAACTTTGCTGAAACAAGCAGCTCTGATTTATTTAGGGGGATATAACAAGGACAGGGGAAAACAGGTTAATTAGCTTATCACCTAATAATCATACCTATGGTTCTGTGCACAGGCCTATCCCTACCAGTTACTGTCCCTGGGTACCCAAGCCCCAGTGGCTAGTCCAAACCGGGGCAGCTGGTAGGGGCCCTTTCTCACACAGAGAAAAGAGAATTAAACAGTCAGCAGTACAGTAATTCCATTTGGATTTAATGTGGCATTCAACAGGAGTGACCCTGAATTAGTACTCACGACCTCCAAATAAGATAGGGTCCTTCAATGTCAGCAGGGCTTGAGGTACACAAACCTCTTCACACATCCATATAAAAGAAAGCACTATACCAGGCAGGTGCATCTGTATCCCGATCGCAATTACTGCACAATACCCGGAGAACACACAGCAGATTCAGTTCCTGACAGACCGAGTGCAATTTTCAGCAATTCTCCAGTCTTCTACAGGGTGAGCTTGGTTTCTACTCTTCAGAGATCCTTTGATTCTTTTCACAGGACCGGATTCAGTCCCTAACAAGCTGTTACACAAGCTGCAGACCGGAACTCTGGGCTCTTACACGTTTTTGACTAAAACTGCACACTGAAAAGCACAGGCCTCCTTCCTTCACCGCCAAAGCTCAACTGAAACTCCAACCGACAAAACTGGCACTTCCTTTGAGTTCCTCCCAGTTCTTGACTGATTGGCTGTCACTCACAATAGACTGCTGCTGTTGGTCCAAAAAGGCACTGGAAGTCTAAACTACTATCTCCCAGAGTCACTGCCCATATAATCCTCTTGTGGCTGGCTCAGATTATGAGTCCAAGTTCTGATTCGCCCAAGGCACCATTTTAGAGCTAGCTTACTCCCACACTGATTGGTCCAGTTCAGCAGTTCAAAACTAGAATGGGGAACTAGCAGACACAGTTCTGACTGCAAAGAAAAGCAGGTTAGACAAACTGTAATTTCATTATTACTCTAAATAATTTCTGGCAAACAGTTACATCTTTCAGATAGGTTCCCTTTGCACTCCTAGTGACTGCAAAATGAAGTGAATTACAGCAGCTCTGAGTGGTACTCAAGCAAAGCACACAGTCCCCCCATACAAACTAATTATGTCTGCAAGCAGACAGCTCTTAAAGAGACAGTACCAGAGGCTCTAAAAACACTCACTGATAAATGGCTTAAATGCCAAACACCATTCAGGCTTGGAGCATTCAAGCAAGCTCCTGGAAGTCTTTTGGGAACCCCCATTTGCAGGGGGGTTACACAGGGAAAAGGGAAAACAGTAGGACCAATATACAACAGGAATGAAGAATAATCAATCAATATAGTAATAATACAGTCAGAGTACATATACAGGAGTGCAGTTTATAAGTACAATTGTGCAAAAACAAAAGAAAGTTTCATATTAAACAACCAACAAAGATACAGCCAGAGTACAAAGTTTCAGACTGCCATTCATTAATACAGGTACATGTGTGAAAATACAACAGATGTGGTGAAGAACAGAAATAGAAATATGGTCAAGGTGCATAAAAGCTAGAGTTAATACAGGGAGAGGCTAGGGCAGTGGCATGGAGCTGGTGGATCACTACAGAGCAGGTGCTGGAATGCAGAAAGCAAGGTAACTAATAGGAAGGTAGGTGAGAGTTGGTTCCAGAGAGAGGGTAGATGGAAGGAGACAGCAGACTGACCTGTCATGGAGTGAGGGAAAGAAATTGAGAAAGATTGGTTTGCCCTGGAGCGGAGTGGGTAGGGGGAAGGGTGGGTTGGGGATAGAAGTGAGGAAAGATAGGAAGGTAGTAATCCAAAACAGTATTTAGCAATATAAACTAAGGCATGCATCTGACAGTAGTAGGAAGAGGGGGGGAATGCAGAGTGGAGGAAGCAGTGGCGAGTGTAGAAAGGGGAGTCTGTGGCAAAACAGAAAAAGGAGTTTAAAAGGGTGTCAAGACTGGCAAAGGAAGAGGTGGAGGTGGTGCCACAGACAATATCCACATAGCTGAACATGGGGCGTATGGTTTTAGTGGCCAGTTCACTTCACATGGATAGAGAAAGGCAGTCTTCATTGTGATACAGTATACCTAGTTTGAGACTGAGTTTGACGTGCACTGTGTGTTAATGTGGGCAGTGTAATCCAGTTTATTGTTTAGCCATACACCAATGTATTTGGACGCAGCAACATTTTTTTTCACAGTTATATTGTTTAATATATTAAAGATTTTCCATTTACATACAAAAGAGAATGCACAATAGGTGAAGGTTTTCAGTTACACAAACAATCGCACTTCATGTAGTATGACATTTAAAGCAGCAATACATACACTCATCATTTGGCATCTTTATGGGTGATTATAGGAAGGTGGATAGTCAATGCTTCAGTGCTCCAACTGGGAGTTACAGTGGCCTTTAAGGGACTGGTGATCTGTCCAGGCATCAGTCACCCAATACAAAAAGAAACAGAACACAGAGATCCACTATTCTGTCTACAAAAGCTGTTTATTTACAACAGGGAATGACCATGTATAACAAAGAATCCTACCCAGGTTAATTATCCAGCTAAACTGGCGGGCCTGTACAGTAGTACCTTGGAGCTGGGCATGGCAGCACAGGATTGGAGAATGGCACGTGTGGTGCCCCTTCATTACAGCAGTCCCAGGGATGACCTGGGGAATTACAGACAGGTCAGTCTGACTTTAGTTGTGTGCAGGCTCATGAAGACCATACTTAAGAAAAGGTTGGTAAGGTATCTAGAAGAGAATGGTCTCCAGGATGAGAGGCAGCATGGGTTTGTCGGAGAGAGATCATGTCAAATAAATCTGATTGACTTCTTTGACTGGGTCACTAAGATAGTGGACAGGTAGCCTGGCAGTGGACATCCTTTATCTGGACTTCAGCAAGGCCTGACTCTATACATTTCATAAGGTTAATCAGGAAGCTGTTGGATCTTGGGGTTGGGGAAAAAATGGCCAGATAAATGGAAAACTGGCTGAGTGTTATTCAATGTTTTCATCAGTGACATTGGTAAAGGCATTAAGGGCACAATGTGCCAATTTGTGGATGACGCCAAACTCTGTAGGAGGGTGGACACAGTGGAGCACATAAAAGAGCTGCAGGAAGACCTGAGGAAACCTGAGAGTTGTTCAGGTATCTGGCAGCTTGGCTTCAATGCCAAGAAATGCAAAGTTACGCACATCGGAGCCAGGAATCGAAGGACTGAGTACTGCCTCGGGGGGGGGAAGGTAGTAACAGTGGAGGAGGAGAAGGACCTGAGAGTGATTATCATTAGTGACCTGATACACTCCATGCAGTGCAAAAAAGCAACAGCAACAGCAAGGCAAACATGATGCTGGGGTGTATAACCAGAGAAATCAGCTGTAGGTGGAGGAAGGTTGTACTGCCCTTGTACAAGTCACTGGTGAGACCACACCTAGAATATGGCATAAAAACTGGTGTCCATACCTTAAGAAAGACATCAATCTGCCGGAGATGGTCCAGAGAAGGGCAACTAAGATGATAGTGGGTCAGCCGAGTAGACAAATGAAGAGAGGCTGGGGGCCCTGAAGATTTACTCCTTGGATGAGAGGAGGGAGAGAGAGGGGACATGATAGAGACCTTTAACTTCTTGAAAGAAGAAATATGTTGAATAGGAGGGTCTCTTCAAGCTAAGAGGCAGCAGAACCACAAAGGAACACAGTCTAAAGCTGGAAGCCGAGGTTTAGGAGGGAGGTTAGAAAGCACTTCTTTACAGTGAGGGTGGTGGCCAGTTGGAATGCGCTACTGGAAGAAGTGGTCTCAATAAAGTCAGTGAACAGCTTTAAAAGAGGCTGCGATATACAGAAGGTGAAATTATCAAGCTTGGGGGGGGCAGATGGGGAGAAATGGCAGGATCAGTAGCGTAATCTGAGGTCCCTGCAATATGCGTACACTAGATAGACCAAATAGCCTTCTGCTTTCTTCTTAGTATGTTTGTATGTTTCTACTCTATTAGTTTTAAGATCTGTTGGGGTATTCTTTCTAGGTTCAAAGAGCTGATGAGTTTTAGGGGGTTCCACCATGCCGCGGAGACATGGAGCACAGTGACCATCAGTACAGAAATGGCACAACACTGCCAATAGATGTTGTGCCATCACTGAAGTAAACTGTGTTTTCTGTGGGAGGCTTTGCCCCCTACACCCTCCATGTGGGGGGCTCTGCCCCACACAACCCCTGGACTTAAAATAAACTACTCTGAGTCAGAGTTGGATTAGGTTGGGGTCAAAACCCCAGTGGCAGAAGTGTCAGGAACCCAGCAGACTATCACAGCAAACTGTCGGAAATGTCGCTGTGATGGTCTTCACTGTATTTCCATTGCAGTTGCAACATGATACCATTTTAGTGAACCGTTGTGTCCTTCTCATCAATTTGTTAGCAAAGTTAACAAAGCCCTGTCACCCATGTACCTTCATGTATGTATCTTGTAAATGAATTTGTCTCAATGATTTTCCACCTGGCAAAATAAAGATTTTGATTGATTGATTGATTGATTGATTGATTGATGTATCAGGGTGGCTGGCTGCATACTATTCATCACATTCAGCAGCTTCTGTCACAGTACCATGATTCTTATACATTAACCGTAGTTTAAGATCAGGATGCACACATTTTAAAAAATGTTTGATAAGCATCACTTCATAAATTTCTTCTTCAAGATTACTTTTGACTATAAAATCTAGATTCAGAAAGATTAGGATGGTGCTCAAACATGATTCTAATAGTAAACAGCACTACACCTAGATGATTTATTTCATTAGGTTGTAATTATGTTAAAAGACTATGGATATTTAAAAACTGCATGCAATATCTCAGTTCAAGAATAAATTAAAATTAAATAAAAATGGGTATATTGATGTTTTTCCCAAAATATATTTTTACCAAAAATAGTACATGGTGTCATTTTCACTAACAGTGCGGCTAAAAGGGATTAAATTTTATAGCACTACAGAAAATATTTGTTTCCAATCCAATTTTTAAGATATCCAGTAGTATTGCTAGAGACATTATGATACTTGTTTTCCTTTCTAGATACTCTACTCAGATTTCTTAATTAAGGACCATAGAGCTTTAGGTTGATTTCATAAGCTCTACATAAAGGTAAATTAAAGCTTGGTGGGGGTGGCTCTATTAGCGTCAGGTGCCTAAGTATGTAGGTATCAATAGCTCCACTTTGCTGTTAAGTTTCCACTGTCACAAAAGGAAGGTGTTTTACTGCAGAAAAACTTTGTTAGTGCAGACATTAGAGTGGAAAAATGCAAACCGTACAAAGTACACAATTAAAAACATTAGGGGTTTCAGTTCTAGGAGTCTGATCTTATTGGATGTGCCTTAATTATTTTTTTGGGGGTCAGTCTGCAAGCAGGCTTTCCCCTACAATGTGGTCCATGTACTACCAGTGACCCAAGCAGGCTACTGTAATACCATGCTGCATGACCATTTTGCTACCACTAGCATAAGGCATGGAATGAGACCATTGTATTTCCACTGCAGGTGCACTCATTGTGCTACCACTGACACATGGTACCACAGTGGTCTCAATAATAGCGCAATGGAATTAAAACCAATCCATTGTGATAACAAGTGTGGTGGTATCACACTGGTATTCACCACTATGCTACCACTGCACAACCGTTTGCCACTGTGCTACCACTGGGTGTTGATGACATCACAGTTGACACATTAGTATTCAACTGGAATTGGAACAAAACCACTGTAATACCAACAATAAGTGGTATCACAATGGTGCACGTTGTTACCACTGTGGTATTAGCAGAGGTGGTGTTACCAGTGATCTACTACTGTCTGCATGGTATCATAATGGTTACAATAGTATCACATTGGAATTGGAACAAATCTACTGTGATACCATTTATGAGACCCACAATGGTAATGCACTGGAAATCGCAGTGGTAGTACGATGGTAAAGAACAGGTATTACAATTGTATTCCAAAGAAATCTTTGTAAGAGATGGCATGTAGTGTAGCAAGGAGTAAACAGAACTGCAGGATCCACAAATATAGGTAAGCAAAGCCATTTACAGATATCAGTTGCTATTAGTTGTCCTGCTATTCAGTATGATCTGAGAATGACTATGCCTCTGTGTTACAAATGTGGCTGCAGAACGTGCTAGGAGATATTCAGGCCTGGGACTGAGAAAGCCAGGTCTTTTCCTGCAATGCCAGCATCATGCTGTACACTTGTCTAAATCCTTTACTTAAGCAGCTGTGAATTTATACATTCCAGAAGCCTGTTTAACAAGCCAAGCAATGTAAAGTTTAATATACAGAGCTTGTTGTCCACATTCTGTACCGCTTGGTGTCTGCTTGGAATCATTATATATTAAGTGTATCTTATACAACAGAACTGTGAAGTGCTTGCAGCTGTATATTTTTCCTTTTGTTGATTATCTAGTATTTTCAGTAAAATCAAGAGTCCCACATACTCCAGAACTGAAATAAGTATGATATACCACATATACAGTATGGGCAGTCTGATTATTAGGACATTCACTGTCATACTGTAAACATTGGCACAACAATGTAATACAGAATATGGAGTAATGCTGTACTGTCATGATGTGCTATATCTTGCATGAGGGATTAAACTGAGGTCTCTTCTACCCATCTCTGTTGCTGTCATTTTGGGTGTCCAGGTAGAAGCAAAATATCCTGAGGAACTGGTATTGAAAGAGTTGTCCAGTTGGGGGGGGGGGGTGCTGAGATGTGGGTTTTCTGACTCCTAACAGGAAGCTCAGCTTTCAGGGTAGTCAGTGGGCAAGAATGTCTAGTGGTCCGTCTTGTGGATGGCATGGCCCACTCCAGGGGTCTAAGTTAAGTTTTCCAGCCACTAGCCAGCAGGACTAGTGACTGGGAAAATTCACTAACCCCACATACTCTCCCACTAGCCCAGCTGATGTACTTATTGGTTACACTTTCCAGTACGAGTCCGCAAAGCCAGTTAAAGGAAAATCTTACTAGCCTAACACAATATCTACCAGAATTTGTCTAGCAGGTCAGTGCCAGTTTTGACCCCTGAACTCTCTGCAATGGTTTGCCAGTACTTAAACAATTTTTTTAAAAGATATTATGACAGAGGTGTGGTCAGTGCTGGAACTGTCAGTGGTTGGTGGTCAGTGCTATGACTGTCAGGTGCATTGCTATAAGGAGGAGGGTAAGTCCTATGACTCTTGAGGGAGGTTCAGTGGCAGTGTTATGTTAATGGTGGGGGTCAGTATTGTGATTTTTGTGGTTGGGGGTGTTGGTGCTATAACGGTCAAGCATGAGGAACCAGTGTGGCTATTGTCAGGGAGTGGGTGACCAGTGCCATGACTGCCAGGTAGGGGGGCGAGCTGTTACTTTTGGGAGTTGGGGGGGCAGTGTTATGATTGTTGGGGGGTGTGGATAACTGCTGTGACTGTCTGTGGAGGGTATCAGCCCTGTGACTGTTGCAGATGTATGGGGACAGTGGGACAGTGCTTTGCCAGTGGTGGTGGGTAGTGCTGTGACCATTGTGGGCAGAGATCACTGTTGTCACTATTGGGTGATAAAGATCAGCACTGTGCCTATTGGGTAGGTGGCCACTGTGACTAACAGTGGAAGGTGTTAGTTCTGTGACTATAGAAGGGGTGGTTCAGGTCTGTGACTGTCGGGGTTGGGGTCAACCCTTTGACTGTTGTGGGTGAGGGGGCAGTGCTGTGGCTGTTGTGGATGGGTGGTCATTACATTGACCGTTAGGAGTCGTAGCTCAATGTAGTTATTGTCAGAGGATGGAAATTACTCCTGTGACTGATGGTAGAGGGGTGTCAGTCCTGTGACTTTTGGGGGTGAGGTGGCTGTGCTGTGACTGTTGGGGATAGATAATCAGTGCTGTAAGATGGGGTGGGGTGTAGTGCTTTGACCAGTGATATTACTATGGGGGGATGGGGATCAGTGCTTTAACTCTCAGGGGTGTATGGTCATTGCTATGACCACAGGGTTTGGGGTGGGCAGTTCTGTGACTGCTGGAAATAGTAAGAAAGTGTTGTGAGTCTCAGGGGTGTGAAACAGTGCTGCGACTGCCAGAGGTGGGTTGTCGTTGTCATCACTGTCAGTGGAGGGTGTCAGTCCTGTGACTGTCAGTAGGGTGGTACAGTCCTGTGAGTGTCGGGGGGTGGTTGGTACAGTCCTGTGACTGTGGGGATTGGTACAATTCCATGACTGTGAAGGAGGTGGTGTTACAGTCTTGTGACTGTGAGGGAGGTATTAGTACAGTCCTGTGACTGTGGGGTGGGGGTGGTACAGTCCTGTGACTGGGGCTAGCTATTGCAGTCCTCTGAATGTGGGGGGGTGGTACGGTCCTATGATTGTTTCGGGATGGTCACTGCTGCGACTGATGGTGGAGGGTGTCAGCACTGTGACTGTCAAAGTGGTGGTACAGTGTTGTGATTATTGGGAAAATGGTCAGATATGTAACTGTCAGGGATAGTGTGTCATTTATGTAACTGTCAGAGTGAGGGTCATTCCTGTGACTGTTGGGTTGTCTGCTTCTGCACTATTCTACAGCTTTGAGGGACTGAAGAATTTTTAGGAAGTTGTACATGTGGCAGAAAGGTTGTATAAGGTGCTAAACTAAGTAACTGTTCAGGAGGGGCGACTCAGGCTGTCCCGACTCTGCGTGGCGGTCTTTAGTGCTGTGACTGAGGTACAGTGTTGTGACTGTTAGGGGTGGGGATTACTGCTGTAACTGCCTGTGGAGAGTGTCATCCATGTGAATTTAGGGGGGTATGGGGGGCAGTGTTGTCATGGTGGTGGGTGTAGTGCTTTGACCATTGGGAGCTGGGATCAGTTCTGTGACTGCCAGGGGTTGGTGCCCAGTGCTGTGACTGACAGTGGAGAGTTTCAGTAAAGTGACTGTCGGGGGGTGGGGTGCAGTGCTGTAACTGTAGGGGGTGGAAGGGTCAGTCCTGTGATGGTCAGTGGTCAGTGCTGTGGCTATAGTGTAAGTAGTGTAGAGTGGTGAGCACTGGAAAAGGTGGTGCATGAGCAAAGCAGCCAGCTTGTAATAAGAAAAGAAAAGAAAGAAAGCACAGCACTCATAGATTCAGTGCAAGATTTAGTTTCTGGCAATATATTGGTGTGCTCCCACTAGCCCCAGTGCTTCAGTCCTTCAATGGGCCTTCCTCAGGGGGTGGGTCTGAGGAATGCAAATATGCATCTCATTTATATAGATCTCTTAAAGTGATATACACCACACACTAAAAACAATGTTCAAGTCAAGCTGAAAACACATGAGTAACTTACATAGAAACATAGAATTTGACGGCAGATAAGTACCGCTTGGTCCACCCAGTCTGCCCATTTCCCTACCCGATGTATAAGTTGCAGATCCTAGTTAACCAGCAGCCTACTTCTTCCTACCCCCACCCCTAGAATTGTCTTATGACTGTCCATGCATGCTTGAATTCCACCACTGTTTTTGACTCCACAACCTCCTCTGAAAGGCCGTTCCATACATCCACAACCCTCTCTGTGAAAAAATGCTTCCTTAAATTACCTCTGAGCCGCCCCCCTTCTATCTTCATATTGTGCCTGCTTGTTCTTGCACACCTCTTTTTTTGAAAGATGCTACCCTCTTGGACTTTGTTGATTCCCTTGAGGTACTTGAAAGTTTCTATCATGTCCCCCTTCTCCCTCCTTTCCTCAAGACTATACATATTAAGCTCCTTAAGTCTCTCTTCATATGTCTTCCGGTGCAGACCCTGCACCATTTTAGTTGCCCTCCTCTGGACAGCTTCCATCCTGTCTATGTCTTTTGCGAGATTGGGTCTCCAGAACTGCACTGCAGTACTCCAGATGTGGTCTCACCAGCTGTCTGTACAGAGGATAATAACTTCTTGTTTTCTACTGGTGATGCCTCTCCCTATGCATCCCAGTATTCCCCAGTCCTCCTGCTGCCCTCTCACATTGCTTGCCCACCTTTAGGTCATCTGATATGACTACCCCCAGGTCCCTTTCCATTTTGTTGTTGTTAGTATCTCACCCCCATTGTGTACTCTTCCCCTGGGTTTTGTTTCCCAGGTGCATTACCTTGCACTTCTTAGCATTGAATCTAAGCTGCCATACATTAGACCATTCCTCTAACCTTGCCAAGTCCCTTCTCATCCTTTCCACCCCACCTTGTGCATCAACTCTGTTGCAGATCTTTGTGTCATCTGCAAAGAGGCATACTTTTCCTTCCAGTCCCTCTACAATGTCGCTTATAAAGACATTGTAGAGGGCTGGTCCTAATACTGAACCCTGCGGTACCCCACTACTAACCCCCCTTTTTTCAGAGTGGACTCCATTTACTATTACTCTCTGTGTCCTATTCTCCAGCCAATTCTTTACCCAGGCTGTCATCTTGGGACCCACTCCCAGGCTGGCTAACTTGTATATTAATCTTTTGTGTGGGACTGTGTCAAATGCCTTGCTAAAGTCTAGGTAGGCCATGTCACAGCCCCTCCCTGATCTACTACTTTGGTCACCCAGTCAAATAAATCTATCAGATTTGTCTGGCATGACCTTCCTGCTGTGAATCCATGCTGCCTTGGGTCCCTGTGCCTCTGGTCTCTAGATACTCAACAATTCTTTCCTTCAAAAGTGATTCCATCATTTTCCCTACCACTGAGGTTAAACTAACAGGTCTGTAGTTTCCTTCTTCTGCTTGCTCCCACTTTTGTGAAGGGAATCATCTGCCCTCCCCAGTCCTCAGGTACCACCCATCCTCCCATGATTTGTTAAAGAGGGTAGTCAATGGTGTCACTAGTTCTACCTTAGTTCTTTTAGAATTCTGGGATGAATCCCATCAGACCCCATTGCTTTGTCCACCTTCAGTTTTAAGAGCTCTTCAGAACCCTTTCTTCTGTAAATGGGTTGGTATCAACTTCTGTATCCAGAGTGTTTCTACTGTTTGTTTAGGTACCCCCCTCTTCCTTTGCAAATACTGAGCAAAAATATTTGTTTAGTATCTCTGCCTTTCACAGTCACCTCTGCCCACCCTCCCTCCCCTTTATTAAGCCTCACTTTCCTCCCTTGGTCTTCCTTCACTCCTTGATGTACCTATAAAGGTTTATCACCCTTCTTAACTGATTTGGCTATCTTTTCCTCGGTTTGGGCCTTTGCTGTTCTGACTGCCTTTCCAGCTTCCTTTTGCTTTAACTGATACAGTTCTCTGTCCTGTTCCTTCTATGATTCCTTGTACCTCCTGAATGCTTTCTTTTTCTCTTGAACCTTCACTGCCACTTCCTTTGAGAACCATTGTGGTTTCTTACCTCGTTTCATTTTGTTTATTTGCTTTACACAAAGGCTTGTTACCTCTGTGATGGCAGTTTTTAATATTCCCCATTGTTCTTCCACCCCTCCTTCCTGCCCATTTGCTAGTGCATTCCTTAGGCACTCACCCATTTTGGCAAAGTCAGCCCTTCTAAAATCCAGTACCTTTGTCTTTGTATGGCTTGACTCTATTGCTGTGTTTATTGTGAACCATACTGTTCGATGGTCGCTAGTTCCCAGATGGCTACCCACTTCTACATCTGTGATCCTCTCTTCATCTACATTTGAGAGAACCAGATCTAAGATTGCTCCCTCTCGAGTGGGCTCAATACTAGTTGTCTAGGCATGCCCCTGTGAGGCATCTAGAATAACCCCACTCTTAGAAGTGGCTGCTGCAACTGCACTCCAGTTAACATCTGGCATATTCAGATCACCCATCAGCAATATCTCCCCTTTATCTGTCATTCTAAGTATACTTTCTATCATTTCCTCATCCATTTCCTCCCCCTGAGAGGGGGGTCTGTATACAACCCCTGTGTGGATTGTGGTGCCATTGCTTGCCTCCAAATTGACCCACAGTGTTTCTTCTCCTCCCTGTTTACCCTTTTGTTCTGTTGCTTTGATTTCTTCTCTTATGTAGAGAGCTACTCCTCCTCCCCTTTTACCCTCTCTGTCCCTCCTATAGATAGTGTATCCTGGTATGTTTACATCCCAGTTATGGTTCTGTGTGTACCATGTTTCTGTGACTGCCACGATATCCAGATCTTCCTCCTCCATCAAGGCCACTAATTCAGGAAGCTTGTTACCCAGACTACGGTCATTGGTACTCATTGCTCTCCATTTTTTTGATGGCTTTACCATCTGTAGCGGCATCCCCCACTGACCTTTCTACCTTGGTCTTTTTCTCATTTAGTACCCTGTTTTGTAGGGGGAGGCTGGGATTTTCCTGCTGCTTATCAGTGCCTCCCCCCTTGAAGAGTTTAAAGGCTTGCCAATGAAGCATTTAAACCGATTGCCCAAAAGACTTGTTCCCTTCCTGGACAGATGCAGACCATCCTGCCAGTATAGGCTGGTGTCCCTCCAGGTGGAACCCCAGTCCCCAATGAAGCCAAACCCCCTGTGCTCCACACCATTTTTTCAACCATTTCTTAAACTGCATGGTGCAAAGTACCCTCGCCTCACCCATGCCACTGACAGGCAGTACCTCTGAGAAGGATACTGTGTGTGCTACTTGTCTTAAGCCCCTCCCCAACTCTACAAAGTCCTTCTGCACTGCTCTAATCTCATGATGAGCTAAATCATTTGTCCCTAGGTGGACAATGACGTCCAGCTCAGACTCCCGTGCAACTGTTCTCGTGATCCTAAGGATGCGCTTCTATCCTCAAGCCATGCACCAGGCAGGCACCGCCGCTGAGTTTTCCCTGCTTCCCCCAGTTCTATCCCCCTAATGATTGAGTCCCGAACCATGAGCTGCTTTCTTTCCCTGTGGTGCCCTCTGCCTCCTTCCTGAGGGCCTCCCTTGTGACAGTTGTCTGCACCCTCCTTAGTCTCCCCTGTGGGTGTATCCATAGATTGTAAACTTGTTTGCAAACATTTCATTATTCTGTTTTTTGCATTTTGTTTTAGACACTTATGGTAAACAGTTAATGATATTAATATACTACTTAAATTAAACATGCCTCTATGTCTGTTACTTCATTTAATTCTGTAACTTTCTATCTAAAGAAATATTTTTTTACCTTTCTTGCCATACTATACCACATTCTATGTCTGTCCTCTCTATTGTTCCCACTACTGTATTTATTCCATATTAACCTTTTTCTCTTTACTTTCACAGATCTCACAGATTGTGCACTCCTTCCCCCATCACATAAATATAACAATATGTCTATCCTTTCTTATCCTTCCTAGTAACTATCTATGAACTGTGGATCCCTATTCTATGGGTCTAAGAAACCTCATTCCATTAAGACTCCTCCCTCTGACTCCATAGTACCCTGGTAGGATTACCTATGCATATTACCTATACTTGGTAGGTTTACTGAAACCCCCATTATGGAAGGGTTGTGTATATGTATTAAGGTCATACATACTGCAGCATTGTCCCCCTCAATAAACATTTTTGCCCTGCTAGTTGACTCAGGAAGGCTCTCAGTCCTGTGTCCACCTCCCCTGTCTGCCACTGCCCAGTTCCAGACCACTGAGTCCAAAGTTCCCCATGGATTGCCCTCCCCCCATGATAGGGCCAGGAAGGGGAGAGCCACCCATTCCCTAACCAGTCGCTCACATCTAGAACTGAGCAAGTCATCCAGGTGGAAGTGTGTGACTGAGGTAGGTGGGTAGCCTGCGCTAGCCATTTCTGCATTCCCCCACTTAAATTACTGCCTTCACCTGGGGCAAGTAAAGGTCAAGTCAGCATGCCTTCCTACCCAGGGACAGGACAGCTATCTGATGAACACTCAGTCTTCTCTCAACCCTCGGCAACCTTAGCATGTTCCTAAACTTGGGACACTGATGTAGTGGGAGTCAAGGCACACAGTGCCTCATCTCTCCATACCACTGGACCAGATTGACCTTATACTGCAGCATGGGAGTTGTTTGTTATTATACAATGGTGTTTTAAAATCCTGTAACCCCATTGGTCAAAACATGTCACATGACCATTGGTAAATCCTGCTTTACCCACAGTTGATGAATTGCATTTATCAAAAACATAATTAAACACATTTTACATTTATTTTACATATGGGTCCATTGTATAATTGCAGTAAGGCACTCCAGGATGTGAGTTATTTTGGATTTGCCCACTTCTTGAGTGGTTAAGTCACTCAGCTGCACCTCATGATACACCACCCAAGGCATGGGTAAACCCACAATAACCCACACCCTGTTGTGCCTTATTGCTTAATTAACATGGCAGACAATTGGTCAATGATGGAGCTACTGCACATCAGTGAATGATTTTTTATTAATGAGCCCGGCAGTCAGAGGGTGGGATGTACCTGTGGACACCAGAAAATGTGTTAACATTAACAGGGCCATCAATCACAGGGGAATATTGTTATTGGCAGGCAGTGAAAAGGAAATATTGAGGTAATTGAGGTTTCATGTAAAAGCAATTTCCCTGTAGATGGCTCCTAATCCCAGTAAAATAGTATTATGCAGCCTGGTTGGCTCTGTCCAGAGTTTGTTTGCATTGTAATCGGGTCGCTGAAACATTGGGAAAGGGGGTGGGGGGAGAGGAGTAGTAGTTAGTTGTCACTTTTTTATTTTAGTCTTTTTTAATTGTTTGTATTGCTTGTTTATATCTTTGGTTTATTTGTCTGTTGTATCTATTTGAAAAGAAATAAAGTATATTAAATGAAAAAAATAATTTAAAATGTATCTACTCAATGAAGCATTTCCTTGATTGTTTTATTAATTATAAGAATTAGTGTTTTAATTGCTCATTGCCTGCTGTTATATGAGTTGTTATGAAGTATTTCCTGTATTTTTTGTGAAGCACCATGTGCCTTTTGGAAAAGGTGATGTATAAATAAAATTGTCTTACTGTGTCTTGCCTGACAAACTCCAAAAACTCAGTGAAACTCAATTGCATATAAAAAGCTGTAGAAAAGAAAACTGTTCCTGTTAGGCAATCAAATCCCTTATCTCCCTGAAATATCAAGTATCCCCTCCCACCCGATGCCAACACGCCATGTCATAACAGATCACCCTTCACTACCCTCTTTCAAATAAACCCTACTCTTTCCCCAGAGCTCCCAAACCCAGAAGCAGAGTAGTATACATCTGCGAAAAACTAAAAGTGTACCCAATCACAGCATGCATCCTCACTCTTCTGTGCTGCAGGCTGAATAAATGGTAAGTGTTATTATTCATACTGAATCTAAGTGATGATCACAAAACCAAAAACATTGGGGAACACAATGCCACAAACAAAACATCGCAAACATAAATATGGTCAATCAAAAGAGTGACTGGTACAAATACTACAATAACTCTTTTCTTTTGTGGAGGCTCTGTCCCCACAACCTCCAAAATGAATATAATCAATTCTGAGGAGGTGTGGACCTCAGGGATGGGGAGAAACTTGGGAGGGGGAATTTCTTTAAAAAAAACATACACAAAAATACTCCAATACTGGGAACCAAACCCTGATCCCCAGGACTTCTCTGATTCAGGTGCTAGAGCCTTTGCCATTGCACCACAGAAGCAGCTTGATGAAGCACTGCACCGACAACTCCTTTATACCTTCCCCATATCTACAGACAGTGACAGGGGTGGTGATAGTTCTGCAACATTGTTCTACCCTGTTGCTGTAATTACTTTAGACCTTTTCGCCTGCAATATTTTTTTGGTTATATTACTCAACATGACAGTAGGAAAAGCTATTAGAATGGTGGAATGCATAGGGAGGGGTATAACAAGCAGGAGGAGGGAGATGATATTGCCCTGCATAGGTCATTGGTAAGGCCTCACCTGGAGTACTATGTCCAGCTCTGGAGGCCCCCTCTAAAGAAGGGAGGAGGTGGTACAGAGGAGGGCAACCAAGATGGTGCATGGAATGCATTAGAAAGGCTACAAAGAAAGACTTAAGGAACTAAATATGTACACTTGAGGACAGAAGGGAAAAGGGAGACATGATAGAGACATTCAAATACCTCAAGGGAATCAATAAGATGCAGGAGGTTAGTATACTACATAGAAATAGTTGCTCAAAGACTAGGGGGCATAATTTGAGGCTGGGGAGACTCAGAGGTATTGTAAAGATGTACTTCTTCACAGTAATGCTGGTAGACACCTGCAAAAGACTACCAGTGGAGGTGGTAGGTACCAACATGGTACCAGGATTTAAGCATGCATGAGATAGACACAGCAGGTCCTTACAAATAGGTTTGGGGGGGCAGATGCCACAGATCAGTAAGAACCCTTGGTAGCACAATAGGTATAAAAACCTTCAGGGAGACTAAATGGGTCAATGGGCCCTTTACTGCTGACAACTACTATGTTACTATGTTACTACATTCATCAGATAGGCTACACATCAGTAGAGATTGCTCAAGGGTACACCAGGACAAACTGGAGGAGCACATATCCAACAAGCTGAATTTAAACTACTGAGGGGTGGCAGTGGACCAGCAGGCCCAAAGACTCTAGGAAGGGAAGATTGACAGACCTCCCCCTCATACCGGAGGATGTAATCAGGAAGGTGGGTGAAAAGGAAGTTGAGCAACTAGCATTGGGGGTGAGGGAGAGAGTACAGGAGGCAAAGATGTTAGGAAAATAATAGAAGGAAGGGAGAATCGAGGTGGAGGGTGGCATCACTGAACACTCGAAGTCTTGGTAACAAGTTGGCAGACCTACAGGTGTTATTAGTTGAGGAGAAAGTAGACACAGCAGCAATAACTGAGACTTGGGCTACACCATGTCATGACTTGGATTTCTCAATCTCTGAATGCAAACTATGTAGTTGAGATAGGGTGATAGGCAAATGGGGGGTGGCAACTTATATCAGGACAGGGATAACATCCGCGAGAAAGGGGATGGAGGAGTTGGGTGGAAATACTGTGGATTCAGCTGCAGTCCTATAGAAGGAGGAAGTTGAGGTTTTGGGTTGCCTACAGACCAACCAACTAAGAAGAGGAAAGGGACAGGGAGCTAAGTTCACAATCTCTGGAAGCTGCAGGGAAGGGAGAGGTGGTGGTGGTGGGGGAGTTTGACCTACCCAAGGTGGACTGGAACATACCAGCCTCATCCTGTGACAGGAGTCAGGTGTTCCTAGATGCAATGCGGAGTCAGTTTGACTCAGGGTGTTAAAAAGCCCACCAGGGAGGGGGGCAATCCTTGAACTAGTTCTCTCAAATGGGGAACACATACAAGAGATAATGATCAAGGAGGAGCTATTATTTATTTGTTTATTTAAGCTTTGGTAACCAGGAAAGGCACACTGAGCCAGGAATCATTTACAGATACAACCCAGGGAAGAAAAGGGAAAACAGTAGGACCAATATACAACAGGAATGAAGCATAATCAATGAATATTATAATAATACAGTCAGAGTACATATACAGGAGTGCAGTTTATAAGTACAATTGTGCGAAAACAAAAGAAAGTTTCATAATAAACAACCAACAAAGATACAGCCAGAGTACAAAGTTTCAGACTGCCATTCATAAATACAGGTACATGTGTGAAAATACAACAGATGTGGTGAAGAACAGAAATAGAAATATGGTCAAGGTGCATAAAAGCTAGAGTTAATACAGGGAGAGGCTAGGGCAGTGGCATGGAGCTGGTGGATCACTACAGAGCTGGCACTGGAATGCAGGAAATGAGGTGACTAGTTGGAAGGTAGGTGAGAGTTGATTCCAGAGAGAGGGTAGATGGAAGGAGACAGCAGACTGCCCTGTCATGGAGTGAGAAAAGAAAGTGAGAGAGATTGGTTTGCCCTGGAGCAGAGTGGGTAGGGAAGGGTGGGTTGGGGATAGAAGAGAGGCAAGATAGGAAGGTAGTAATCCAAAACAGTATTTAGGAATAAAAACTAAGGCATGCGTCTGACAGCAGTAGGAAGGGGGGCGGAGTGCAGAGTGGAGGGAGCAGTGGAGAGTGTAGAAAGGGGAGTCTGGTGCAAAACAGAAAAAGGAGTCTAAGTGGGTGTCAAGACTGGCAAAGGAAGAGGTGGAGGTGGTGCCGAAGACAATATCCACATAGCTGAACATGGGGCGTATGGTTTTAGTGACCAGTTCACGTCGCATGGATAGATAAAGGCAACCTTCATTGTGATACAGTATACCTAGTTTGGGACTGAGTTTGGCATGCAGTGTGTGTTAATGTGGGCAGTGTAATCCAGTTTATTGTTTAGCCATACACCAAGGTATTTGGACACAGCAACATTTTTTTTCACAGTTATATTGTTTAATATATTAAAGATTTTCCATTTACATACAAAAGAGAATGCACAATAGGTGAAGGTTTTCGGTTACACAAACAATCGCACTTCATGTAGTATGACATTTAAAGCAGGACTACATACGCTTATCATTTGGCATCTTTATGGGAGATTATAGGAAGGTGGATAGTCAAGGCTTCAGTGCTCCAACTGGGAGTTACAGTGGCCTTTAAGGGACTGGTGATCTGTCCAGGCATCAGTCACCCAATACAAAAAAGAAACAGAACACAGAGAACCACTATTCTATCTAAAAAAGCTGTCTCTTTACAACAGGGAATAACCATGTATAACAAAGAATCCTACTCAGGTTAATTATCCAGCTAAACTGGCGGGCCTGTTCAGTAGTACCTTGGAGTTGGGCATGGAACCACAGGATTGGAGATTGGCACATCTGGTGCCCCTTCATTACAGCAGTCCCAGGGACTTGGGGAATTACAGGCAGGTCAGTCTGACTTTAGTTGTGTGCAGGCTCATGAAGTCTATACTTAAGAAAAGGTTGGTAAGGTATCTAGAAGATAATGGTCTCCAGGATGAGAGGCAGCATGGGTTTGTCGGAGAGAGATCATGTCAAATAAATCTGATTGACTTCTTTGACAGGGTCACTAAGACAGTGGACAGGTTGCCTGGCAGTGGACATCCTTTATCTGAACTTCAGCAAGGCCTTTGACTCTATACCTCACATAAGGTTAATCAGGAAGCTGTTGGATCTTGGGGTTGGGGAAAAAATGGCCAGGTAGATAGAAAACTGGCTGAGTGTTATTCAGTGTTTTCATCAGTGACATTGGTAAAGGCATTAAGGGCACAATGTGCCAATTTGTGGATGACACCAAACACTGTAGGAGGGTGGACACAGTAGAGCACATAAAAGAGCTTCAGGAAGACCTGAGGAAACCTGAGAGGTGTTCAGGTATCTGGCAGCTTGGCATCAATGCCAAGAAATGCAAAGTTATGCATATTGGAGCCAGGAATCGAAGGACTGAGCACTGCCTCGGGGGGTATTAACAGTGGAGGAGGAGAAGGATCTGAGAGTGATTATCACTAGTGACCTGATACACTCCATGCAGTGCAAAAAAGCAACAGCAACAGCAAGGCAAACATGATGCTGGGGTGTAACCAGAGGAATCAGCTGTAGGTGGAAAAAGGTTGTACTGCCCTTGTACAAGTCACTGGTGAGACCACACCTAGAATATGGCATAAAAACTGGTGTCTATACCTTAATAAAGACATCAGTCTGCTGGAAATGGTCCAGCGAAGGGCAACTAAGATGATAGTGGGTCAGCAGGATAAGACAAATGAAGAGATGCTGTGGGTCCTGAAGATTTACTCCCTGGAGGAGAGGAGGGAGAGAGGGAACATGATAGAGACCTTTAACTTCTTGAAAGGAGAAATATGTTGGATGGGGAGAGTCTCTTCAAGCTAAGTGGCAGCAGAACCACAAGGGAACACAGTCTAAAGCTGGAAGCCGAGGTTTAGGAAGGAGGTTAGAAAGCACTTCTTTACAGTGAGGGTGGTGGCCAGTTGGAATGTGCTACTGGAAGAAGTCTTCTCGATAAAGTCGGTGAACAGCTTTAAAAGAGGCTGGGATAGACAAATGGGGAAATTATCAGGCTTGGGGGGGCAGATGGGAAGAAATGGCATGATCAGTAGCATAATCTGAGCTCCCTGCAGTATGCTTACACTGGATAGACCAAATGGCCTTCTTCTGCTAGCTTCTTAGTACATTTGTATGTTTCTGCTCTATTACTTTTAAGATCTGTTGGGGTATTCTTTCTAGGTTCAAAGGGCTGATGGGTTTTAGGGGGTTCCACCATGCTGCAGAGACATGGAGCACAGTGACCATCAGTACGGCAATGGCACAACACTGCCAATTGATGTTGTGGCATCGCTAAGTAAACTGTGTTTTCTGTGTGTGGCTTTGTCCCCCGCACCCTCCATGTGGGGGGCTCTGCCCCACACACCCCCTGGACTTAAAATAAATAACTCTGAGTCAAGGAGGGGGCAAAACCCCAGAGGCAGAAGTTTCAGGAACCCAGCAGACCATCACAGCAAACTGCCGGAAATGTCGCTGTGATGGTCTTCACTGTATTCCCATTGCTATTGCAACATGATACCATTTTAGTGAACCTTTGTGTCCTGCTCATCAATTTGTTAACAAAGTTAACAAAGCCCTCTCATCCATGTACCTTCTTTTATGTATCTTGTAAATGAATTTGTCTTAATGATTTTCCACCTGGCAAAATAAAGATTTTGATTGATTGATTGATTGATGTATTAGGGTGACTGGCTGCATACTATTCATCACATTCAGCAGCTTCTGCCACAGTACTAGGATTCTTATACATTAACCATAGTTTATGATCAGGATGCTCACATTTTAAAAAATCTGTGATAAGCATCACTTCATAAATTTCTTCAGCAGTTACTGCTTTGTTCCTATTTAACCATCTCCCCAGAAAAGAACCCAATTGCACACTCAGTTCTTTATAGTTCTTCCTCAGCTGTTTTCTTAACTGTCTAAATGTGAGTCTGTATGCCCCAGGGGTTAACTCATAATGCTTTTATTAGCAGCCTTGACGTTCACGTAGTCCTTGCTATCATTAGAGTCCAAGAATGAAAACTCTCTCCATGTCTTCCCAATAAGCAATGGAGTCAGAAGGGTTGACCAATGCTCCTGTGCCATTTTGTATTATAAAAACAATTTCTTAAACTAATTTTAAAATTCATCAATATCCATACCCTCTGTTAATTTTAGAAACAATTTGGACCTCATTTTTGAGCCTTGGCTTCCCTCATCTACCCCATTACTCACATTGTCTGGCATCTGCCTCTGCTGAGGTGTTGCCATGCAGAGTCTGTGGTCTCTCATCTCAAGCTGATGTTTGCATTCTTTCTCCCTTTCTTCTGCTCAGGCTGCTTCTGGCTTTCACTGGTTTTGTTTCTCCTCTGCATTTGCCTTGCACTGTTTTTCTCTCCACTTTGTATCTAGCTAACAGTAGCTGCTTCAATTTTTAACCTAGCAAATTTTATCTCCCTGTACTCCTACTTTTCTTCAGTGCTAGCTAATTCCATCTCAGCTTGCAGGTTTGCCTCAAACATTTCACTTAAACCATTAGTCACCCAGGGCTCCTTGGTCAGCTGCTTCCAGAGCCTGAATCAGCTTAACTCTATTTAAGTCTTTAAGCAGTATGACTCTCTCCTCACACAGCTGCTGGAGCTCAGGAAACCTCACCATATCATACTTGCCTGGCATTTCCATCTCTAAACTTTGTAAACTCTAATAGAAAATAAAAAAAAGGTTACATGTGAGAAAAGATAGAGAGGGTTATAGTGCTTACTGTTGTATACCTGTTAATACTGTTTAATTTTGTGACTGCCCCATAAGTACTGTATTGGCAAACTGTGCAAGTAAGTCTCACTTTTTCATCCTTACCGTTGCCACCATATGTGATAATGAAAGAACCCTGCAGTCCCCAATGAACCTCTTTCTCTGTCTCTCTCTCTCTCTCTCTCTCTCTCTCTCTGTCTCTCTCTCAGGTCTTAGCCCCTGAGACCATCTGGATCAATGTGACCACTGCCATTGCCCCCTTTTTAGCAAGAGCTCAGACCCTATTGCTCTGATGGCCCTTTTCTGCCACTTTAAACTCTTTAGATTCCCTACATGAGGGTCTCTGCTCTAGGTAGGACACACTGTACTCTCTCTGAGACCTTTACCTAGGTATCATTTTTATCTCTGCACCCTTCCCTCAGAGATGCAGTCAAACACAACCAGTTCTTCTAGTCTTTAGAAAAAAAATTTTTTTAATAAATATTGGCTGTGTGAATAAAACAGTAATAATCTGGTATACCATTATATACATATAGCAAAACAACAGTACACATACAGGATTATAAAAGAAAATTTGAACATTTGTTCAGGTAAACTCTTCTATCTTTCCTAAAAGTTACAGAGTATTATTACTTCACTATCCACTAGCATTGGTACTGCAAACTCTCTCTGCAGATACACAGTCTAGAGTCCCTCCTCAGACACACAATAACCCCAGCAAAAAGAAGAAAAAACTATGTGGGTTTAAGGATATATGCAGTCTTTTTCTCTACTCAGTGTCTCAGTCAAGTGAAGATGATGTCACTTCCTTGTAGCCAAGTTCATCCAGTTGGGTAAAATTGCTTCAGGCCTATAATTGTGGATGATGCCTGCCTTGCAACACTAACTGTCCTTTGTGTCTCTGGGACCCAACTTCCTTTCACATATTATTTAACATCTGAATGTACTGTATGTGTTCAAATGCTATTGACACAATCTATATCTGATTCCTTTGTGTACTAACAAACTTATCCCCCTTTCAGGAAGCCAAAATAGTGAATGTCCACACTACTTAAGAAACCCTGATGGGACTGAGAATCTCCCAAATAGGCTAGTTTTCTCACCTTTAATCAATAGTTCCTGCCCCCCACCCCCCATTGCTACACAATTTACTAGCATTTAATAAAGTATTCCAGACTACCAGCAAAAGTTGTCTGTTCCTCACAATGACTAAAATATTTTTTTTTCTGAGACTAGACCTTCCCTATTTATTTGATCCTGATTTTGCAGAGTGAAGTAAATTGAAACTGCAGTTTCTGCCTTGGCAGTGAAGCATCTATTATGTTTTACTGTCAAGAAGGTATCTGCATTTTAAGACTCAAAAGACACTCATAACGTGGTTGCCAAAATATAAAGCCTATGATGATTTTAACTTGAAAAATTATCTTTAATTGTGCTGCAATCCATTACATTCTTGTGGCTGTTTTTCTTTTATGGAGAGCAGGGTAGAGAATGAGCACATTCTTGATAAATCATTTATGAACTGTGGACTCACATAGTTTGTGTCCCTTGAGGACAAATGTCAAGAAAAACAATTTAAGTGACCTTGGCATTTACTCTAGGGTATAAACCACACACAATAGGGCAAGGAAGAGGTTATGGCCCATTAAAATATGTATTGCTTTGTATTTCATGCCAATTGCCACACAAGTAAAGTGAAACAGTATAATTGTGAAGTGTGAAACAGAAGGAGATAAATAATGCATATTTGCAACACCTTTTCTTGCATCTTGTAAATTGTAGGCAGTACACTCTTAGTCACTTCTTTAAATTTAGAATGTGTATTTTCTGCTAATCTTCAGTGTGTACTTGACTTGGTCCTGCTTTTTGCAGTTTTTATATTCACAGGGTATTTTTAAAAGTAGCATATTTGTAGATCCTTGGAAAAATGCCATGTTATAGAATTAGATACCATTCATACTAATGTGCACTTTAACTGACACCTTTCTTATTTAGTTTCATAATGCCACATCTAATGCATTGAGAAGTGTCCCTTTTTCTATAATTTCAGTCAGTTTAGAGATGTGTTAAAGATATGACATTATTAAAGGGGAGTTCATAAATATAATTTGAGCAGTACAGTAATTGTTTCGGATTCATTTTCCTCATATGCTAGCATACAGTAGACATTGCTTCTCATTTCTGGGTCTGACTTCAGGCCAGAAAGCATACCTGGTTAATAAGGGAAACATAAAATGCAATATAGCAGCCTAATATTTTTATTGAAAAAAAACAGTGGCCAGCAGAAGCTTGCTCACCATCTCAGTAGCAGTGGTATTGCCTGCAGTGCTGGCAACCCAGGTTCAGGAGCAAGCCTGGGACATTAGGGACTTCCTAGGGAGCAGAATACAGCATCCTAGGGGATAATCTCCTCCTCCAGGAAGGGCAGCAATCATGGCTGAAGTATGGCCACCTGGGTGAACATAGCTGACAGTGTATTTGGAGTGGCATGGGCAGGTGTATAGAGGCAGGCAACCCATGCAGGCACATCATTCTGTGTACATATGCAATTGGTGCCTTCACCACAGTTTCCTAAGGGCTAGAGAAACTTAAGGAAGAAAGCCTGTGCTGCTCAGCAATGTGCGAAAGGTGCCCCCCAAATTTTTTCAGATGTGACAGATCAAGGAGAGCTAACTCAACCACAAGCAGAATCCAACAGGGAGACAAAATGGGTGAAGGAGTGACTCTGTGGACCATATGAGGGTAGGTAAGCAATGCAGAAGGGAAGAATGGGTCTCAAAGTTGGCCAGGCAGAGTAGGACAGCTCTGACTATGATGAATAAAAGGAGTAATAATTTAAAAAGTTTGAACAGCAGAGACCACGTCAGAGTTGGAATGGGATACATAATCATGAAGTATATAAAAAAAATAGCATGAACATGCAACTTTGAAGCAGCATTTTTTAACAAAACATTTTATCCCTTACATTTGCCTTTTAGCACTAATTTATTTATGGTATTTGGCATTCATATATTCATCATTAGTGTACTTTTGTATTGCTCTTATATTTTATTAATCTTGTGTTTCTGGTTGCTCAGTTCTCCAAGCTCTGGCTGATATTCGATAACTGAAGCTTGTTCTGGGTCACTGGTATAGCAAATGGAAGCACTACTGCTGTGCTGCTGGGCCAACACCCATCAAAAATGTCTCAAATAGCTTTAATTACTAATTTTGTAATTAATAATGCAAGTCAATAAGATGGCCCCCTCGTAGCACTTTTTATAAATGTCTTATGTCAAGATTACTTTTGACTATAAAATCTAGATTCAGAAAGATTAGGATGGTGCTCAAACACGATTCTAATAGTAAACAGCACTAAACCTAGATGATTTATTTCATTAGGTTGTAATTATGTTAAAAGACTATGGATATTTAAAAAGTGCATGCAATATCTCAGTTTAAGAATAAATTAAATTTAAATAAAAATGGGTATATTGATGTTTTGCCCAAAATACATTTTTACCAAAAATAGTATATGGTGTCATTTTCACTAACAGTACTGCTAAAAGGGATTAAATTTTATAGCACTACAGAAAATATTTTTTTCCAATCCAATTTTTAAGATATCCAGTAGTATTGCTAGAGACATTATGATACTTGTTTTCCATTCTAGATACTGTATACTCAGATTTCATAATTATGGACCATAGAGCTTTAAGTTGATTGCATAAGCTCTACATAAAGGTAAATCAAAGCTTGGGGGGGGGCTCTATTAGCGTCAGGTGCCTAAGTATGTAGGTATCATAGTATGTGGCATGCTTGCTTTATTTTAAATGGATTTCCTGGTCACATTCATTAGAAGGTATGTTCTCAAAAACACAGCTGGCACTTGTGACTAGAGTTGGTAGAATATTGAATTAACAACACTGCTAATGCTTCACAGGATAGCTTTACTTTCCAGCAGTTAACCTTTTGCAGTTTAGATCTGTTCTGGGCAAATTTTCATGATAGATTTGTGCCCATCCTGAAGTAATTATGTAGATATCAAAAGCGTATATGCCCGAACAAAAACATGTCTTCGTTGCATAAGAGGTGACTTATTGTTTATGTGGGATTTAATAAATGACCCTTCCCTTATGCAGGAATGTGGACTGGAATTCGAACAGGTCATGGTTAATACATGAGGTCACCCATTACAGCTAGCAACGGATAAGTTTAGTACCAAAAAGAGGTCATACTTTTATTCACAGAGGGTAGTGAATCCATGGAACTCACTCCAACTTCTGTAATACTTAGTGAAAATAAAAATACCTTTAAAAACAGACACATTTCTGCTTTTCAGAAACAATTTCACTTACTACGGGTGAATGGCAGGATTTTTTTATGGGCTTTTCACCTTTTTTGCTCCTATATACCTTAGTATGATCCTTAGTATATCCACATTTGTTTGGGTCAGCTGTAAGGAACATAGATATGCTAAATTGCTAGTAGGGAGTTGAATTTGGTGGTAAAGTGCCAACAATCTAGTGTACCTGCTGTCCCACAAGTCATAAAGTATCATCAGCATTGCTTTTGTTTTACAACCTATTTACCCAGGATAGCCCAGCTGGGATGCAACATCTCCTTTACAATGGGTCCTGCTTCTACCATTTCCACATCTGGGTGGACTGAAGCACTTGCAAGTACTGTAAGGTGATGTACACAAGGTCACATAGTGAGTGTTTGCAACTTGTGGAGCTGGAATTTACTATGTGCAGGTTCTCAATCCAGAGCTCTAATGACTAGACAATTGTCTCCTAAAGTAATATTACTAGATACTGTTGTTTCTTCAACAGTGATGACATAGGCCAGGGCTGGCAGGTGAGTAGGCTGGCTGTCAGATACTGTACCCATGATACAGTGACAGTTTGTACAGTAGCACTAGAATGCTACTTGTCAGTGTCATTTTTGGCGGCTGGATAAAGTGACCTAAAAGGAAAACATACTATAGTTTGCGCTGAGGAGTACAGAGGGACTTTCTTATACATAGTTATGGTGGTGCCCAAAGGGCTTCAAAAACAAAGCCAGCCATGGTACACATAAAATCATATATCAGCTTATTCAGACAGTGGGTAGCATGAATTTATAAAATACTCCAACTGACACATAGTAGAGGGAAAGAATACATTTCCTCAAAACAAAGTTGCCTTTTTTGCAGTGCTAACTAAATACGAAAAACTAAGCACATAAAGTACCATTTAAAGACAGTGTTCTGATTCTTGAAGGCACTGGGATTGAGACACAATACCATGGACACAGAACTCTAGAAGGATACAGTAGGACAGACCAGAATCATATGGGTGGCAGGCACCCTCTGAGTCTGGTGACTGGAGGCTGTGTGGGTTACCCTGCTAGCCACATGCTGGACAAACTTTGAATCCTTTTTGTTCAGGAAGGCATTGTAGGTTGCCTTTTGTGAGTCTTTTAGAGCTTCTGAGCTGGTGACTTGAGCCAAAAAACAGGGGGCATGTCAGTGTTTAAGAAGGTGAATTCAATGGTTTGACCGGGATATGAGACTGACCAGATCCAAGACAGATCAGGTGGCATGCAGCTAGTGGTGCATTAATAAGGCACCCAAATGGGCAATATGGGACATGCACACAATGATCAGCAAATAATATACATTTCACAGAGCCCATGCTCTGGGTTAGCCTTTTTACAGCACAAGAATGGCGTCTCAGGTAGATAATATCAGTTGCTGCACACAATGTCAGGGAGTATAATTGTAGATAATTATTGAACCTTGCTATCTAGAGATACTTGTCAATTCTGCAGCAACACACTACAAACAGAACAGATAGCTGATGATTGAACATAATGTCACATAGACTGAAATTGTTCAGTATGATGTGCTACCGTTTATTATGCATTTACATATGAGTACTGGACTGTCTGTCTCTTGCCATTCACTGTAGCTCTTTCCATACTTTGTAGTGTCTGTTAATATTAAAAGATAACTAGAATAGACAGTTTAGAAAAGTGGACTGTCAGTATATCCTTCTATTTACAGATCTCCTTAATTCTGTATTCTCTGTACACACAATAAACAATAGTGCTATGCTCAGCTGTGGACTGGGTGCATACCCAGCCTACACAGCTCCACACTAATGCAAAGGTGCACAGTGGCTAGCATGCATGAATGCTGGCCACTGCCAGGCACATGTCTGCAGCCCTGCCCCCCCATATGTTGCTGCATGGAGGCAGATTAGAACACACAGGTGGGCATCCAATCAGAAGCTTGTCTTAGTCCCCTAGTGGATCCCCTGCTCCGTGCAGTGTGGTAGAAGTTAGGGTTCCTTCTGTGAATGCTGCTGGCGTCCATGGGATCCCTGGTCCATGGCATTCTAACTTAGGGTTACCTATTTGCTGTTGATCCACAATGCATAAGTAGATCACACTTTAATGCGTAGGCCCCAATGGGCTTAACATTAATACAATATAGACAGAAAGTATTACTAATATGTTTTTGGATATTATTTCTTTAGTTGCTTTCTTCCTCTTTATTTATGAGCTTTGGGCTACAATCACTTTCACTCCAACCCTATAATGGCATGGTGAGGATGTTGCAGGTCTCAGTTTTGATGAAGACAAGAAGTTTAAAGCTTAGTACAGTATGGCTTGTTCATTTATTTAAATGTTTCATCAGGAAGACATACTAAGCAAGTTGTTCATTTCCAGAAGCATCCTGGGGAAGGAATGGGGACTGGTGCAGAGGGGAACAGAAGGCAAGAATACAATATCATAAGGTACAGACTATCAATGGTAATGGTATACATAGTGTAGATCACAGTGAAAATTGCAATGTAGATACATAATCAGATGACATTGAATGAATGCCACAGAGTGCAAATATCATATATATAACAGAGGGTAACATTTATTTATTTATTTATTTTTATTTATTTAGGGATTTGGATCATACCTATGAAATGGATCATACCTACAAATGGATCATACCTACAAAATACGTATACAAGGGATGTGACAACAATGCAGACATACAAGCAGAGATACAATGAGTGCAGTGACTACAAAATACATAAATTGACAACAGCAGATTGAATATTTAAGTGCTGAGCAAGACATAAATATAACTCACAGGTCATAGCATACATAGTCCAAGGCAAATTGGATACAATAAGTGCTATAGCAAGACAAGCAAGGCAACCTGGGGAAGGAAGGAGGAAGGAAGGAAGGAAGGAAGGAAGAAAGGAAGGAAGGCAGGAAGGAAGGAGGAGGAAGGAAGGAAGGAAGGAAGAAAGGAAGGAAGGCAGGAAGGAAGGAAGGAAGGAAGGGAGGGAGGGAGGGATATGCTGCATAAGACTAAGCAGGAAAGACAGGCAGAGTTAAGTATGAATTGTGAGTGATGGATAGTAGGGAAGGGGCCTGGTGATTACGTACAGTTGCAGGAGGGGAGGTGAAGGTGAGCAAGAGTGAGGATAGGATGCAAAGAGATGGTGGATTTTGAAGGGCAGTGGGGAGTGACTTCCAGTGCTTGGGGAGACTGTTGGAGAAGGATGCCTGGGCAGCTGATGAGGACCTGAGGGGGATGGCAAGGGTACAAGCATTACTATTTCTGAGAATGTGGGAGGAAGAAGGGGGAAGAGATAGGGAGGATGAGAGGTATGAAGGGAGCACTCTGAACCACAACTTACCAAGGAAGTTGGCACAATGAGCCAGGCATTGATCCTTTAGGGAGGGAAGTGACAGGGATTGACATAGGGAGCAGTAGTGAGTGCAGGAGGTGGGACAGTTGAGAACAAAGTGACAGAAGGTGTGAAAGAGGTTATCCAAACTTGCAAGGGTGGTTTTGGGGGTGGTACTGCAGACTACATCTTTGTAATCAAATGTTGGAAGGATCATTTTTAGTAGAATGTCTCTGAGGGCTGGCAAAGGGATGCATTCATAATTCCAGTATAATGCTCCCAGTTTGGCGAGAGTTTCTTGTGTATGGCATCAACGTGAGGAGGAAAGCCAAGGTGTTTATCTGACCAGACCCCAAGGCACATGAATGAGGCAGTATCTTCAAACAAGATCCCATCAATAGTGTGGAAGGAGGGGAGGGATGGGAGCCTATAGAGTCTCTGCATCATGCCAAAGGTCATTGAGACAGTCTTCTTGGCACTTAGAAATAGTTGGTTGGAGCATAACTAGTGTTGGACATTATTAAAGTCCTGCTGAAGAGTGGACACCACCAAAGAAGAGGAAGGCCCAGATGCAAACAGGACAGTGTCATCTGCATACATGTGGATGGATGTAGATGAGCAGACTGAGGTGAGATAATTGAACAAGATGGAGAAGAAAATTGTGCAAAGGACTGAGCCTTGTAGGACTCCCATGTGGATGGGAATGGGCAAAGAAAGTGAGTCTCTGGTTCTGACAGATTGAGATCTGCGCATTAGGTAGGAGGTTAACCAGCAGATGGCAGAAGTAGACAATCCTGCGGCTGAGAGTTTTTCCAGCAGGAGGGAATGGGAGACAGTGTGGAAAGCCTTAGCTAGATCAGCAAAGATGGCAGATGTGATAAGGCCCTGGTCCATGCCGGAATGAATGGAAACAGTGAGTTTGAGGAGGGAGGTGGATGTGGAGTGGTTCTTAAGGAAGCCAGATTGGAAAGGGGTGAAAAAGGAGATGGAGTCAAGGTAAGGAAAGTTCTGGGAGAGTACAACATGTTCCTGGAGTTTGTCCAGGATGGGAAGGAGGGAGATAGGGTGGTAGTTGCCAACTGATGAGGGATCAACACCTTTATGGAGAGGAATGATGGTTGCATTCTTCTAGGCAGTTAGCACTGCAGATAGGGTGAAGGAAATGTTTAATAGAGCAGCAACTGGGTATGAGATGGTAGGAGAAGACAAGTAGAGTAGTTTGGTGTCAAGGTTATCTTGGCTTCTGCCTTTGGCGGGGGTTAAGGGCAAGGAGTATCTTGAGGGCAGCAGAGGGGGTTATTGTGGAGAAAAGAAGGGGGAGTGGGATGCTTGGGGTGCACATGGGGTGTAGGGAAATGGGGAGAAGAGTGGAGAGAGGAGAGAAGGGATAAGGCACAGAAGGTAAAGAAGGTGTTCAACTCATTTGCTACAGACAGAGGGGGCAGTCAGGGTGGAGTCAGACACCCTGAGGATGGAGGCAGGGGGACTAGTTGGAGGGTAGAAAATGGCTTTGACGACCTTCCAGAATTTAGAGGGGTGATTTATGTTTGATTGGAAGGCGCTAGAGAAGTAATCGGCTTTGGCTTGTCTGACAAGCCTTGTGCAGGTGTTGCAAAGTTGGCAATATCTTTGATAGGCTGAGGTAGAAGGTGAGAGTTTGTGGTCATTCCAAGCTAGGCCCATAATTCTTAGACATGCCAGGACATCAGATGCAATACAAGGGAGGTGAGACCCTTGGACCCTGGTGCATCTGATTGGAGAATGGAGATTCCATACATTTCAGTCTTGAAATAAGCAAGGGCAGAGTCGATTGAGGTGGCAGTGGTGCTAGGGGACCAGTCTGTATTAGTCATGATTATTAGTATGGTTTCCTCTGTGGATCAGATGTCCACAGTACCTCACACTTTTACTATTAAGGTTGCTTGGCATACCCAGCAAACTCACTGTGGAAAGAAGCAGCATAGATCTGACAGGAAGGAAGTCAAACATTCACTCGATCCTCATGGACTATATCTGAGTGTGCTTCTGCTTTAACATGTCTACCCAAGGATATCCCCATAAAGATTAATATAAGGACTTATTGTCAAGGCCACTGATTTACGGTGATTAAAACAATGAAATTCCATTTTTAAGACTTCAGATTCCGGAATTACACCGGTGGTTGTTACTCTAATTTCCAGATTTTACCGGGATTCTGCTATCATTCTTTTAGTATGTGCATAAGTAATCAGAATTAAAGAAGGCTTAATATACAGAGCATTAAATAGAGCAAATTGAAAATAGTACAGGAAGGAATTAAAAGAAAAACACAAGTTTTGTAGATCTACTGATCTGATATAAAATGCCAGATTCTATGAAATCTCTGTTTTTACCGGTCTTCAGGCAGCCCTAATTCCAGAATTTTACCGGATTTTCCGGTAAAAACCAAAAAACAGTGGCCCTGCTTATTGTATATAAAATATTAAATTACACATGCAATAATTAAATGCATCTTAGGAAGAATAGTCAAATAATAAAACATACAGTACATTTCCAATGATGTTTTTGCATTAGGGAAATAGTGGATATTTCTTTGAAGCATTGTGTTCTCTGCCTGTGCTCTTCCAGGGTAAATCTTCCTTCAGTGCTTTTGCACAAAATTCTGGACTTTTCAGCTGATTTTTCCAATTTGGGCTCATTATGACCCAAATAAATGAAATCATTGGGTGTGTTCCTTCCCAAGGGAACACGATAACAGGGGCTAAATACACTATTGTCCTGCTGAGTTGTGTTACTCAGAAGTGCTATGATCTCTCTGATTTTCACCACCCAAAATGGTTATAAACAAATGGATGCTGCTGCTGTCTGCAGGGGGTGGAATTCTTCAGTGACAGTGGTGCAGTATACTCTTATGCAAATTGCTTTTCCAAATGTTAATGTACATTCTGGACTGAGACACCTGCAGAGGTTGGATCTTAGCATGCACCATGTCTCAGGCACTCTATACTACAATCAACATCTTTCCCTGAGGCACTTGCACTTGCACTGAACCATGAAGGCAATGGCAATATTTATATATACCATTTTCTATTTGTCTTCCCTGGTGGTGCACAGATATTAGCATTGTATAAACTGGTTGTCCATACCCCTAATGTCCTGTAGAAGCTTCTCCATAGCCCTGTCCATAAGACATCACTAAGCCAAGTGACCAGGGGTTAAGGAGAACTGGAAAACACCAGTGCTCCGTTGCTTGGGCATGCACCCTGACCTGTGTGCTTCTGCAGGGAAAGATATGTTACCGATTTGTGTATAACGCAAAGGACCCACTTCAGAAATGGACAATAAAGTGATCACAAATGTACCCTTCTCTCATGGACTATATTTGCATGCACCTCTGCTTAACAATGCCTGCCAAGAAGATTCCCATAATGTATTCTCCCTGAAGTAACAGAGGAGGACCTATACACAGTCATAGATGGGCCTGCCCCCGTGCTCTTTGGTGGCATACAAGACTCCCAGTATTACCACCCTACAAAACTGGCACACAAAGATTGGTGCTGCTGTTTGCAGGTGGCATATCCTTTCCTCCAGCAGTGATGCAACACACAATTATGCAAATCACCCTTCCAGATCTTAGTGGTTGCTGTTAGGTTGTATGAACATGAACATGCTGGACAATGACAGCTGCAAGGGTTGGCTCATAACATGTCATCAGGTTACCATTATAGTCATACCTCATTAAAGGAATAATGCCCAACAGGGTGGGTGTTATGCAGGGATAACATCCCACCTCAGGTGGTTGGGCCCGAGGCCAACGCCGAGGGGCGCCCAATACCTGAGGCGGATGCGTTATCCCAGCATAACACCCACCCTGAGGGCATTATTCCTATTATACAATGGCTTATTGTTTCATAGTTAAAAAAAGAATTTTAAAGAATGTTTTTGTTAGTGTGTAAAAATATTTTTGTTTCTCAAGGGAAAAAAAAGAAGCGCATGCTCCATATCCTACAAACAATCAGCAGGGATGTTATGCCAGGATAACATCCCTGCTGTGACAGCCAACTGACCAATCAGAAGCCAGGATTCTTTCTTGCCGTTGTATAATGCTGCATAACTTGATGGCTGCTCAATGGCCATGCCTCTATGTGTATATGCCATTCATCACCAATTTTCATGTGGTGCAGTAGCCTCAGAGTCCTGCAAGGTTATTGTTCACTTTCATGGTATCCAATAAATACAATTGTGCAAATCTCCATTTGTTTCTGTTACTAAAATTGGTGGTCCTTCTCTCTGCTTTCAAGTCCATGAACCATTCCAGAACTGCTGTCAGAAGTTCTAACACAGTTGGGGTCAATGTGCCTTGTGACTGTAGGTGATGGTAATAAGGAACTGCTATGCATTTTACTTTTCTGTGCATACCGGCACCCTCATTAAAGCAGTCTCTCACCACCCCTTTCCTTGTGCTGTCATACTAAGTTGTGCACTATTGCAGGAAAATAATTATGACCACTATATGTGTAGTGGTCACAAATTTACCTTCCCTCATGGACTGTGTTTGTGTGTGCCTCTGCTTAACCCTGCTTGCCTAATGATATACTTTTATATATAAGCATATAATAACTTACTGTATATAGTTTGTAGGAGTGTGGAATAACAGATGGACACCAACTCATTCAATTCAGGTTAACATGTTAGCTTGTGTGCTGTTTATTGTGTCATAAACAATTGATGCACAGAAATCAAAACAAAATAAAGCAGAAAAATAATAATACAAATTGTGGCAAACTTTGCTTCAGTTTCCACTTCAAAGTGTAGTAACGGCCTCCCCTCAGTCCTTCACCTACACCTAGTCAGCAAGTACTGACTCTCTCTCTTTTCAGAACTGAGGTAGGACTTTTATAAGTTTACTAGAAGTTTGAAAAATGTCCATTGCCTTTTAATAAACAGCAGATATAACATAAAACTAGCCTCCAGGGGCCGCTGCTGCCCTATAGAGAACAGTTTAATTGGTAGCCACCTGGAACACAGAAGAGAACCTACAGTTCCTCGTACAGCATTGAAACAGACAAGAACACTCTGTGCTCTCCTATACTCTTCTGCAGGGGCATATTACCTCATGTTATCTGCTACAAAATATATGTTAGAAGGGGGCTACTAACATCCAGAAAAAGCAGACACAAACTGTTGTTATTTTTATATTAAAACTGCCCTCTTAGTTTTGTTTTTTGGCGAAAGACCTGAGAAGAAAACAATATATAGCTTCAATATTCTTTGAGGACTTTGGGTGATTTCTAGTTAGTTTTTAATTTAATATGCACAGAAAGTCACCGTACTTATATGAGACTCTACGACTGCATCTCTCCTCAGCTGGGGTTCAGCTTAATATTGCAGCAATTTTTTACACAATACTATGGAGCAGTGGGGAAACTACAGGGATGCAGAAACATAAAAAGAGGGTCGCTCCATCAACTAAATGTCAAGGCTGTTTGCTCTGACAAATAACAAGTTATACATTCCTGTTCTGAGCGTACTGTTGTTCAGGGCATTTCATTACTGGTACGCAACTCACAATTACCACAGCACTCAAATGGAGTGATGGGGTGCAAGTGTGAGATGCAGCACACCTCAAAAAGCCAAATGACAGTAAAGTGACCTGCACTCCAGAGGTCAGGTAACAGGCCACAAAGCATGCAGTGATGCAAAAGTTCTGAAATAAGCATTAGGTTTATTAATCTTGTTACAATCTGGTATCCAAGCACATCAGGACAACAGTGGGAACATCATTACCCAGCAGCCTCGGCGCTTCTCTCCGATGAGCTTGATCAGGAGGCTAACTGCTTGGGCTTCATTGTATATTATATACCATAGTCAATTAACACCAAGATAATTAATAATACAATTTGTGTGTCATTACATAGCACAGTGGTTGTTAGATACTTGGTTTAAATTCAGTATATAATACAAAACGCAAACATGGTTACTGCATGGTTATAAATCAAACAAAAAAAGATTTTGTTGACAAATTAATATCATGTATCAGAAACATAGTTAAAAGAAAAAGGAATGTAAAAGTAACCATTTAACACCACAGAAATGTTGTTGCTTAATTCTCCATACATTAGTACAAAAACCTTACATAGAATCCTTCAAAACTCTCAAAATTACACTTAGTGTATTAAGTGGTCACAAAATTAAGAAAGGCACAGCACTTTTTTTCCCCATTTATACAATAAAATAAATCCCATGTCTGACACTTGAAACTGAGTAAATAGAAACTGCAGATGCACTGAGCAAGATTAGTTTCATCTGCATCCTTTAAACAAAACACACATGTGTAACTGTGTATAGCAGCGAAACTAAAGGGATCTGGTTTCTACTGAATATTTCAAGCAGAAAGACCCTGTGCTCATCACATCTCTAAGCTGAAAGAGATAGAAATACAAAAAGATGAATAAAAAGTCTTGTGAAATTCAATAATTAGTTAAACCCACATAAACACAGCAAGTTTTCCTCCTTAAGTGGATAACCCATATTCAAGTTTTGTTGATGGGGGGGAAGGGGGCAGAATATCAAATTTTCTAAAATATAAACTGGTAACATGTTATTACAGTTATTCATGTCAAATGCAAATGCTAGAACAGCCAGAACAACTTAACCACAACTCTTCTTACTCTAAGAACCATCACAAATATGGCTTAAAATCTATTTCTAGATTGAGCCCATTTGGATGCAAGGCACCAAGTGAGAAAATCCAAAATGTTTCTCTTTGCTGGAGCCTTTGGACTCTGTCACCACCTCGTGGTCCCATTTTTATATTTTCTAGGCCCATACATCTTAGAGTAGAAGCATCACTATTGTATCCATAAAAGAAGTGTGCAGCCACCGGATTGTCCATGTAGAAGTGTTTGATATCCCGTACATGTTCTTGCATACGTGTTTTCAATTGTCTGGTAGTCATGCCTACATATATTAGTTTGCATGGACACCATAGCACATACACAACAAATGTTGTGATGCAAGAAATGAACTGTCGAACTGACACAGTGTGCCCATTGCTGGGGGATATAAACATACTGCCTTGATGGGAAAAAGGACAAGAAATACAGTTAGCACACCTGAAATTACCATGTGGTTTCTGGGGAATCCAAAAAGTGGCCTGTAGTTCTCTAGGGAGCTGACTCCTGACCAGTTGGTCCTTTAGGTTCTTTCCTCTTCTGAAAGTGACCCTGGGTTTATTACCAATACATGCAAAGAGGGGATCATCACTTGATAAAATAAGCCAAAACTTGGTGACTATGCCACCAATTTTACCAACAAGGTGGCTGTAATCAGTCGAGAAGCATATCGTCTCAGTTCCTGCTGGGTCTCTAACTTTGGGCTTTATCAGTTCAGTTCTAACTGTATTTTTTGCTATCAAAAGTGCACTCTCGATTGTTCTAGAATTATATCCTCTGTCCAAAAACATTATTTTCATTTCCTCTGCTTGTTTTTTAAAATCATTGAGGTCAGAACAGTTCCTCTTTAAACAGAGGAATTGACTGTAAGATATTGCCTCTTTAAATTTTCTCAGGTGTGCACTCGTGGCTAGCAAAAAATGATTAGTTGCTGTGGTTTTCCTAAAACCTTTTGCAATAATAGTGCCCATTTCAGTGGCTGTAAGTGTTATATCCAGACAATAGACTGGCTATGAATTTTATGAGTGAATCTCAAATTCCTTTCATTACTGTTTAGCCATTGTACAAATTGACCTGCCTCATCATGTGTCCCCTTCCAGACACACAACATATCGTCAATAAAATGATACCAATGTATGATGTGGTACTGGAAGGGATTATTTAGATGATCAGTACTTTTCCTCATAATCCCCACATGGAGCACCTTTTATCAAAATATTGCAGAGGTCACTTTCTTAACCTCCCTATAGCTGGACATTTAAAGAGGAAAAAAGGAAATAAAAGTGGGTGATAGCTAAGAGAAAAGAGGGGGGAACCCAAAGGTGGACAACCTCCCAGACTAGAACATAAAGGGATCAAATAAAAGGTGAAATGAAAGGACTGTTGCAACAGAAGTTTCAGAAAATGAGAAAATATGCTGCCTTACCATGATAGGGAGTTCCCCCTACCACATGGTATATTCATTTATTCCTAACCCACTAAGGCAAAACTTCATTGGCAATTTATTCAAATCATCATGTATATACATCCTTTGACACTTTTCATTAAGGTGCTATGTATAATCTGGTACTTATTTAAACTTGGCTTTGTTGCCAATGCCCTTTCAGAGTATAACTTAATTCTACGTTTTTTCACTGAAGTTCTTTGGTTTTAAATTGCTTTTCTTTTTTCAGCTTGACATTCCCTAAATAAAAGAGATCACATGTTGAGATCCTTACTTTCCTTAGGCTGAGATAACAGGCATCGAGTTCCTACAGTAGTTGTAGTAGAGGGAGACAATATTTGGGGGCATACAGGGCTCATGTACTGCCACCCACCAAAACTGACATACCCAAATGGGTGCAACTGTCTGAAGCTGTGGATTCTATTCTGCAACTGTGGCGCAGCAAACACTATTGCAAATTGACTGTCCAGATGTTAATGTTTTCACATAGGGTATGTTCTCAGAAAGTAAGGCAGTGCTACAAATGGAGATCTCAGCGTACCCCAACCACTAGCTGACTAGGAAACTAAAGTACACACATGGGTGCCTCTGCCTTCAGACAGTTGATTGTTTCCTTGTGACAGTAGTGCAGCACATGTCCAGATGTTATGGATATACAACCACTAATATACTGGACCATGACAGGTGCAGTATACATATATATTTGTATATATGTTTATTTTTGCAAAATGCTTTATTAATTCACCAGTTAGGGTTCAAGTTAATGCCATAAAAATAAGGAAATTTGGCTTTAGGGTTTCCAGAGGGTTTCTCCTCTTGTTCCTGCAATTGCACCTGATACATATCCCTCCTGTTCTGCACAGCTCCTCCCCCTTCCTTTCCTCCTCCCTCCCCATTTTCACCCTTCTCCTCTAATCAATTACCTTCCCTTCTTTCCTCCACCCTCAATCCCCCTTTTTCTACACCTGCTTTCCCCTCCTTTAATTTCCTTCTCTGCCCTACATCAATCTAGCCATGTATTGCCTCTGCACTTTGTATTTTATCTCCTTTAAACCAATTGGACAAGCTTCCCGCTCTGTTTCTACAATGAATTGCCTTTATTTTAATGCTCTGTTCAATGCATTGTAAAACTAGTTTTTTTCTAATAGTGCCCTATTGTTATCATGTACTGTATTAATAATTGTAATGATTTTAATGTACATGAATCTCCTCTCCCCCCGTGATGCATCTGGAAACAAGCTTATGTTAGCTCAGTATATCTTTCATGGTGAAACTTTTGAAACCAATCAATCAATAAATAAGTAAGTATCCCCAGCAAACCAACCAAGCAGAAAAAGTAAAACAAAAACATTAAGGTTTTAGGTCTCTGAAATCTTAATGAATCAGTAGTGGGGTCTTCATTGAGACTGTCTACCCTAATGCTCACCCACCACTCCAGCCCATGTTGTCCTATCTGAATCAGAAGGTAGAGCTCCAGGGAAAGTGCCTCTTAGTGACACACTCTTCAAAGCTACAGAAGTACAATACAAGTCGCATTAAACTGTTCCACCAATGAGTTAGTTTAGCATTGTTTTTGACAGTTGGCAATGCACTGACAACTCATATTGCATTGCTTTTCAGTGCTTAACCAGCTCAAGAGCAATGTTTATAAAATATTTTTGCAACTCAGTTGGAGTGCATCTGCAGTCCAGTCACAATGCAATGCAAAACTGAGTTTTATCTCTTAAGAAACAGCTTGTGCAGGGCTTTGTGTTGGATCCAGCAACACTTATGCAACTCATTCAGAAATACATAACAACTCATTGGAGGAACAGTTTAATGTGACTTGTACTGTATGTCTCACCACAGGTTGCCAACAAAATATATTGTGGCTGTGGGCCCTGCATGAAGAAAAGATGTGATGAAATCTCTCTCCTATTTATTTGAAATTATCTATTGATATATTGTCACCTCATTTAGCATATATCTTTAATTTCTCTTTGGATAGCTATGAATTACCATCTAACTGGAAAACAGCATTTGTCATACAGATATTTAAAGGTGGGGATCTTTCAGAACTGGGTTCCTATAGACCAATTTCACTTCTTTCAGTTTGTGTAAAAAATTTTGAAAGACTTGTATATCAACAATTGGCAAAATATTTTACTAAACATAATGTAATAACTCACTTGCAATCAGGGTTTAGGAAAGGGCATAATACAACATATGCAAAAGCAAGAGTGGTTGATGACATGCTGAATGCCTTCAACAGGAATCAGGGAGTACCATCTATATTTCTGGACCTGTTGAAGGTGTTTGACACTGTTCATCATGTAATTTTACAGAACCACTTGAAGACAGTGGGTTTGTGTGTTACTGCCTTAAATTGGTTCCATTCATACTTAAATGGGAGGCTGCAATGTGTCAGAGTGGGTGGTGCATGTTAAGCTCCAATTATTCTGAGAACGGGGGTACCCCAGTGGTCAGTACCGGGTTCCCTTTTATTTCTGCTTCGCATGAATAACCTGTCCAATCACTGTTCACTTGAAATTTGTATGTACTTATATGCTGATGACACAATATTGTATACTAAAAAAAGATGATACAAACAAGGCAATGGGAATTTTGCAGCAGGATTTTTTTGAATATACAGAGGAAACATATAGATTTAAAGCGCCTTCTAAATGAACAAAAAAAAAATCAGTGGATGCCATTCCAAAAAAAAAAAACACTAAAGAGATAAGCAAAAAATTCAGTACATTGTCTGGAGCTGCCCTAGGTTGTGTGGAATCCTATAAATATTTAGGGTTAACATTGGATAAACATTTCAATTTTGATTTGCATATAATTAACATTTCTAATAAGTTGAAGAGGTTACTAAGATTTTTCTACAGGAGCAAAACATTATTTAATTTAAAGTCAGGAAACTATTGGTCACTTCTATGTTATTATCAGTATTGGATTATGGAGATATTGTTTATAAAAATGCAAGGAAATCACTGTTGAGCTCACTGGATGCCCTATATAATACTGTTTTAAGATACATAACCAGTTTGCCTTATAGAACCCATTGTTGTGTTTTGTTTCAAGAATCAGGCCTTTCTTCATTATCCGATAGGTGGGATATCCATTGGAATTTGTTGTTTATAAAATTATAATAAAATCCCTTCCTGAATTCTTATTAAATTTGATAAAAACCAAACCAGTGCAATATTATTGTTTACAATCTGTGTTCTGGACGTCTCTATATGTTCCAAGATGTAAAACTAGTTTTGGGTACAGGACTATATCAGTTTCAGTTCCCAGAACATGGGATTGAATATCCAAACAACTAAAAGCATCTGCATTGTTGCCTCTTGAATGTTTTATATCACCTTTGGCTTGCTTATATAATAAGCATTGTAATTGTTATGAATAAACTGTATTATTTTACTACATTAAAATTCTGTAATTGACTACTGTACTTTTTATATGGCAATTTACAGCATCTGTAGTTGTATGTAAGTATTGTATTTTGTCTTGTTATGTTGATTGTTGGATGCAGTTGGAAAATAAATAATTTATCTCAATTTGTTATCCAATAAAGTTGAAAGTTAAAGTTGAAAAGAGATCATGCTTGACCATTTTTGCTCAGGGAATGGGCACTAGGGTTGATAAGAGTTCCACAAGAAAGACCCCACCACTGATTCACCAAGACCACAGAAACCCAGAATCTTATGTTCCTTTTTCCTTTTGCAACTTTGATGCTAGGGGTGGAGAGTTAGGGTTAGAAACCCTAAAGACATATTTCTCTATTTTCATGGCATTAACTTGAACCTTAATGCAGTTTTTTGCAATGCATTCCCATTCTTTTTGGAAAAGTGGAATCATTTTCTCATTTGCACAGGTGCCTTCAGTGCATGCATGAACAGAATCAGATGTACAGGGCCCCTGGTCCCTACACCAAGGGAAGACTCTGTTGGCCTATAGAAGTGCAGGGCCCTGTGAGCCCTGTATTTCCATGCAGCAATGGATGTCAAGGATTCATGGAGCTCTCTGGTGGACTACAGAAGTACAGGGCCCTTTTGGTCCTGTGAGTCTATGGTACCACAGACACACAAGGTAAAGAATCCGTCTATCAGAAAAAGCATGGGGCCCTATGTCTCCCGGACCACGCTGAAGGAATCACAAAAGAGCGGAGGTCGGGTCACAAGGGCAGGAGTCCCTAAGCTCTCCCCACAGAGAGATGGACCCCCAACAGACCACGCTGAAGGAATCACAAAAGAGCAGAGGTCGGGTCACGAGGGAAGGAGTCCCTAAGCCCTTCCCACAGAGAGACGGACCCCCAACGGACCACGCCAAAGGAATCACAAAAGGGCGGAGGTCGGGTCATGAGGGCAGGAGTCCCTAAGCCCTCACAACTGAGAGACGGACCCCCCGGACCACGCCGTAGGAATCACAAAAGGTAGCCAGAGTTTCTTCCTGCAGCCGCTTCCCTGAGCCAAGAGGAGCTGTACCACGCCACTTTTTGTTTGAAATTGGTGCCTTTTTAGTTTTCACTGTACTGTTAAAACTGTGTAATCTGCTGGTGTGCACCGGCATTTCCATAGCTCTCTGCCTCCAGTGTTAGTTACTGCTAAATTTGTGTGCCAATTTTTAAAAGAAGAGAGCTGTTAGTCTGGGCAAATTTTAAATGATTTTAAAGCAGGTTTGTTTTTCTGTCTGAAACTGCAACTGATAGCACAGCCTAGCCCAGGGGTAAATACTGCTGGAGAAAAAAGGGGAGCTGCAGGAATCTCTGTGGCTATAGTCTGCTGCTCAGGGCTCTCCCACATTTGCTCTTGATTGTGAAAGTTCTGTTAAATCCCCCGGGTTGTGATTTCTACCGCACCACTTTTGATTTTTTGCCTTCCAATGAAGAGCCTTCCCCCACAAAAGCTATCATTACCATTTGTAAAGCACGCTCTGCCTGCATAGCCACTCACCTGTATTTAAGCCCTTCTCCTTTCTTCTGCAGAGCGGAAGTCGGGTCGCGAGGGCAGGAGTCCCTAAGCCCTCCCCACAGAGAGACGGACCCTCCCCGGACCACACCAAAGGAATCACAAAAGATAGCCAGAGTTTCTTCCTGCAGCTGCTTCCCTGAGCCAAGAGGAGCTCTAGCCCTGCCTGTGCTATGCGCAGGCTCCCCACCGCCCCCACCACCACCCTTAGTCGGCTTGTGTTTATATAGTGGAGCTGCTCTCATACCTCATGAGCTTGTAAACCAATCAGACCACTTTCCCATTTGTCCCTTATACTGCTCCACCACTAGAGGCCACCGCTGAGCAGACTGTGTCTTTCCCTCCTTGCACACAAGGAAGTACATGGATAAAGAAACAAAAAATGCATTTTCTCACTGCAATTATTTCCATGCTTTGCATAGCCTTATCCTCCCTTCCTCCCTCACTCAGTCCTTCCCTACCTGACCCTGTGCCTCTTCCCACCTTAACTCTTGAGCATACACCCCACTCCTCCTCTGCTCCACTCAAACATCACTTTCACCTGGGGCACAACTGGACCCTGGGGGTCTCCATCCTCCCCCCCTCATTCCACACTACAACACCTACCCTATATCCCCTACTCTCCTCAGCCCCAAAGGCAAACCCGACTCCAGCAATGCAACCCACCTGGAGGGGCATGCCAATAAAGATCATGCGCCAATTAAGGAATGCTCTGGTATTCCTGCTGCTCTTAGCAGGTGATGTTGAATGGAACCCAGGGCCACAGACACCCATGGCTGCTCCACCACCAGCACAACCCACACACCTCCCTAAAGGTCTCAAAATCATGCATATAAATATATGTAGCATCCTAAACAGAATCGCTGCCCTACAAACAACTGTCCTTGACCTTCGCCCAGACATCTTAATTATCACAGAGTCATGGCTGAAGCCCCATCACCGGGACGAGGAATCCTCTATACTTGACTTCTCCCTAATCCACCAAGACAGGCAGGGAAGAAAGAAGGGTGGTGGCGCTGCCATATATGTCGCTATAAATCTCCAGTTTTCTGTAATCACCTCACCAACACTCTCAATAAACATCGATTCCCTCCTGATCAAAATCCCCCTGCCCCACTCTATCCCAGTATATATATCTGGGTCTTACTGCCCACCGGACACACCATTAACCAGCATCCTCGAACATCTAGGCAACCTGAGGGCCCTCACAGAAGACAGAGAACTCCACATCCTCGGGGATTTCAATCTAAACTGGCTGGGTTGTGCAGCATCAAAGGCTCGCTGCCAAATAAGTGCACTAAACTTGCACCAGCAAATAGGGGAACCCACCCACCTAAACCACAAATCAAAGAAACACACACTACTGGACTGGGCACTTACTACCCACCCTCATAGGATACTCAAAGCTGGCCTCCTACCGAACTCCCTTAGCGACCACCATACGATCTACGTAGTGCGCAAAATCTTCCATCCCCCGGCCCCCCACCCCTTCTGCTGAACTGCAGAACCTACAAATCATTGGATCTGCCTGCACTCCTAAATGCCCTCACCACCATCGACTGGTCACCCATCTCTAGCACCACCTCCATGGATGTGGCCCTGAGCTACTTCTCTACAAATCTCCTCACTATCTGGGACATATATGCCCCGCTAAGGAGATCCAGAGTCAGGGGCTCGCACTTACCCTGGGTAACCTCTAACCTCATGGAGCAACTCTGAGCCAGAGACTGGGCCTGGAAACTGTTCAAGGCCACCGGCTCTAACTTGGCCCAACAACAATACCAGTCCCTTTGAAATGCCTGCACTAGACTCATACGGCAGTCCAACTCAAACTACTTCAAATTGACGTTCAATAAAGACCACACCCACCCTTCTCAATTCTGGAAATCCATAAAATCCCTCCTCATTCCACCAACCCAATCCCCCACCCCCACTCTCAACCTCGCAGGCAAAATCGTAAATGACCCTCGCCAGGTTGCATCTGAGCTAAATGCCCTCTTCTCCTCTGCTGCTGCCTCTCTACTCTCCTCCCACCCCCACCCACCCACCCACCAACACTCGTTCTCCCCAAAGCTCCCACTGATCTCCCTAACACACCACCCTGGGCCTCTTTTTCACTCCGCCCAGTCACTCCAGACCAGGTGTTAAAAATTCTACTCTCGCTAAACACAACCAAGGGAAAATGCCCATCGGGTTTAGATTCTAAAATGCTCCAACTCTCGGCGCCATCATTAGCCTATCCCCTATCCATGCTCTATAATCGGTCCTTTTCACTAGGTGCTGTTCCCATGACACGGAAACAGGCCACAGTCATTCCTCTCCACAAGGGAGGTGACCTCTCCTCCCCTTCAAACTATCAGCCTATATCTCTGCTCCCTATCCTAGCCAAAATTCAAGAGCGCCTTGTTCTATCCCAGCTACACAACTATCTTGATACAATCTTCTTCTTCACCCCCTTTCAAGCCAGCTTCAGAAAAAAACACTCCACCACCACATCCCTCCTTCGCCTCACCAACTCCATCCTTACAGGCATTGACAAAGAGGAAATTACCACAGCTATTTTCATAGACCTGGCAAAAGCCTTCGACACGGCCTCACACCCCCTGTTATTATCCAAACTTGCCCAAACTGGTCTGTCAATGGCAGCACTCAATTGGTTCCAGTCATACCTGTCAGGCAGGTCACAAGCAGTCCACATCGGTATGGCCCTATCCACCCCCTCCCTGTCAACAGTGGTGTACCTCAAGGGTCTGTACTCAGCCCACTGCTTTTCTCAATTTTCATAAATGATTTTCCTGCTGTCTGCACACAATCTGGTATCCATATGTATGCAGACGATACGGTGTTATTTGCCTCTGGCCCATCTGGTACCACGGTAGCATCTCACTTTCAAAAGGACTTCGACTCCAACCAACTCTTGTTCATTCAGAACCAGCTATTCCTAAACTCAAAGAAAACTGTCTCCCTCACTTTTGGCTCCAGAGCCAAACTAACCCAGCTTATTGAATCACCCACCTTCTATACCTTGGATAGGACTCCGCTTGTGGCCTGCTCCACATATCGTTATCTCAGCATCTGGCTGGATCAGCACCTTGATTTCTCAGCACATGTAGAGGCCCTGCAAAAAAAGTTACATCCCATGCTGGGAACTCTCTATCGGAACAAGTTCTGCATCCCTCTACCAACCAGGAAAGCAATGGTACAAAAAATTATCCTCCCAATTTTCAACTACGGCAATGTCATCTATGGTGCCACCCCTCAAACATCCTTAGCCAGGCTCAACCCTATTTTCAACTCCTTCTGCTGGTTCGCTTTGGATTGTTCTCCCAACACCCACCATTTTGACCTCTACCAGTCCCTTGACCTCCCATCACTCCAAAATCGGCGACTGCTGCACTGTACGAGAATTGCTGCTAAATTCTGGTCACATACGCTGCCTTCCTACCTATCAACATCTCTAACCGCCATCCCCACACCCACCTACGAACTCAGGTACTCTGACTCCAGGCTTTTCCACATTCCCCATAGATCTACCTGATTAGGTCAGGGTGCTTTCAGCTTCAGACTGCCCAAATTATGGAACTCTCTTGCCGCCGGCATCAGACTCACCACAAGTACTCCCAAATGAAATGCCCTCCTCAAAATGCATTTTGCTACCAACTGCTTATGCTTTCCCCATCACTGAACTCCCTGCTCAACTCTCATCAGCTATCCGGGCTCCATTTCAGGCAGCCCCATACGCCCATAATCCTTTCCTCTGTTGCTGTTGATACGAGCACCTACCCATTTAGTAGGCAAATCTAAGGACACTATGAAATCTGCTGCAATGCCTACTATGCTACTATATCACTGCCTGTATATACTCTTCACTTTGTATAAACCAATATCCGTCTCAGCTACTGCACCCATCCTACTGGGCCATTGCTGGGTATCTGCAAATTATGTATGTACTATGTGTGTTTTTTATGTATTTTTATGTATTTTTTATGTTACTGCACTCTTGTATACCCCTACCCCAGGGGGCATCTGGAATCGAGCAGTACTCTGCTCAGTATGCCTTCCTGGTAAATCTCTTAAATAAATAAATAAATAAATAAATAGGTGCAGAGGTGCATGGCTCTGTGTTTCTATGGAAATGTAGGTGAATGGGCTGGAGATCAAGTAGGATCTGTGGTGATGTTATAGGCAGGAGAAAATGGGCAGACTAGATGGGCAAAGATGTCGATGTCCTTATCTGCTGGCAGATTCTATGTTTCTATGTAGATGTCACTGTGGTATGTGGATGATACCATGTTCTTTCCTGTACAAGTGCATTGAGTTTCTCTAGAAAGGATAGAAAAATGATCCATCTAGAAATGTTAAGTCTAGTTTCTGAAAAATAAATTATCATGCAACCACTGCCCAATTTCTTACAGCCCCCCATATTGTCGTTCACAGCTTCTGTAAAAAGCATGATGTTAGGGAGACAGTGGCAAGACCAAATCAAAAATTCAATTTTATGTTTTCTTGTCACATAAATAAAATTATAGTAATACATGATAATAAATAAAAATAATAACATTATCATTTATTAATTTATATTACAACTTTTTTTTATTTGCTATACTTTTTTGTCTCTCTCCAGGGACCAGCTCCCATTAGCCCTGCCCGGCCACCATCACTGTCATCTACTCCTCTGAGACTTACCCTATGGGAATTATGCCTTGGATTGCCTCCTAAGACTGGGCCATCAGGAGGGGGCCCTACCTCCCATTGGAAGATTTTAGGTTAATGAATGCCCTTTCTGCACATGTAAGGCCAAGATCTGTGATTCCACACCTCCCTACACCCCAGAACAGTGGAAATAAGGTAATGAGTGCATTTCCTGGGTCTGTAGGGCCCACCAACTATGTTACTAGTACTCACTCAACCCTAGGGCAGGTGGTTACCTCAGCCAAAAGCCTACTTTGCTGTGTCTTATTGTTTGCTTGATGGTGGTTTGTCCATTGTCATAAAATATGTGATAGCAATAAACTTGTGTAAATAATTTTCACTCATGAAAATGCAAAATGTATCACTCTGACATACTTAATAGCAAATGTTGCAATTGAAGAGATAGCATGATTTACATAAGGTAATTAGTTCACTAAGTATAATAACTTCTTGCAAAATCACCTGATTTTACAAGGAGATTCATTTTATTGCAGTATAAATAGAAATGACTCATTAACTCAGTTATGAACAATGAGAAGCTCACTTTAAAGAATAACAGCAGCAATTGAAACTGTATGTAAAACAGAGTTAGTTCAAAAGTATGTGTGGATATATATATATCTATATATATTTATATACATACTCTTTATGCTGAGTTTTTTTATGAATTTGCCTGAGCTGTACCACAGATCATCATGTTCATCTTGAAAATTGTTCACACTGTACTGACAATGGTCATCCATGTACTGTTACTGGACCATTTACCATCATTGGTTGTCAATGGATAATCATGTTTAAAATAATTGACAAACCATAAGTGACTATGGTCACTGACCATGCATCACCAAAGTCTAGCCATGTACACCTATGGTTTATCCATGAACATGAGAGCAGGGTAATGTTCTGGACCTCACCCAAATGGACAGTTGTCTTTTAAATTAATTTGAAGTTCTTCTCCCTTGACATATCATACAGTATGCCCCATTTGTCACATTATAATAGTTCTGACTGGTTGGACAACTTCCTTCGCATATGTCTTTCCAGGAAGAATTTTATTCAGAATTAATTAGGATGAGCAGGGTGAGTTAAGGAGAAACTGCTTATACACAAACATTTTGTCCAGAAGGTTAAGGTGAAGGAAGAGTCAAGGCTAGCAGAAAAGGAAAATAAAAATGGCAAATACTTCCTTAGCTGCATTAGTGAAAAGGAAGTCAAATGAACAGTATAGAAAGGATAAGGAGAGAAGGGGGTTGTAGAGTTGATCATTAAGAGAAAAGAAGACTAAATGAATATTTTTGTTCAGTGTTCAGAGTAGAAAAATAAGGCCAATTTCCAGACAGCAGGAGAAAATTCATGGGTGATACATGGGATCTGTTTAGGATGGGAGGAAATACAAGGAAATGGGTATTAAAGGAACTGAGAAACCTAAAATCAGTTAATGACTAGGCCCAAACTGGATTTATCCTACAGTATTAAAGGAAGCAAGACAGGTACTTGCTGAACTGCATGAATGTTCTGTATAGGGAATAAATAGCAAAAAGCACACTGCATGTAGATTGCTGAGTGGGTATATGTGGTTGCACTGCACAAAGGGGGTGTTAGGCAATTGAGATTTATATCAATAGTGGGAACACTTTTAAAGACATGTATCAAGTTTGAAATAGCTGCATTGTTGAAGGAATGTGACTTAATTGATTAGAACCAGCATAGATGCACCGTGGTTCATTCATGTCAGATTAATTTAATAACATTTCATAATGTAGTGACACAAATGGCAAACAGTGGCCAGGCAGTGGTTGTGCTATACCTGTATTTTAGCAAAGTATTTGACTTGGTACAAAATACAAGGTTGGTTAGAAAGATGAACCAACAAGAGCTAGAAGATGCGATAACTGGCTGGATCAAAAACTGGTTTAGTAATAGAACTCAGAGGGTGGTTCTAAATGGTTAATTATTTGAACACAGGACAGTGACTAGTGGAGAACCACAGGATTTGGTACTGGGACAACTACAGATCAGTATGTCTATCCTTGATGAATGCAAGGGTATTCAGTGCAAGGTAAGTCTATATTCACACATGCAGGAGATTGTTGGTGCAGATGAAGAACTTTCCTTTGGAGGCAAACATGTTGTGCTTTTTGGTGACCTTCTTCAAGTAGCATGTCTGAGTGGTCAACATGTATTGCCTAGATTCACTGCTGAACAAGGTAAAAAGGCTATTATGTTCATTGGTGGAATAATCATGTGGGAGTTATTCACCTATGTTGAAGTGTTTCAGAACAAGAGGCACACTGGTGACCATCAATACAAGGCTGTACTTGATGTGGCTTCGATTGGAAACTTGTCAACTTCCAATGTCTCTCTATTGAAGATATGTGTCATAGCGAAAGGTGGCACTTCAATGTCTGAGACATGTGATCCATTTTCTAAACTCTACCATGACAGAACATGCATTGTGTATTTGATGACAAGACTTAAGCAGAATTCAATCAGATTACGCTGGAGAAACAGCAACAACAAATTCTCACTTTGTCTTTCCTTGATTCAATCAATGGTGTTTGCCTTAGTCCAACAATGGCACCATTTGTAACTGACCTTCTAAAAGATTTGTCTTTAGACATGTCATGAACAGCTGGTTTAGAGGCAGCTCTGATAGTCTGCAAAAATGCACGTGTAATGCTACATCATAACCTTGATGTGAATTGGGGAACGTCAGTGGTGCAATGGGACACATAGTTCACTTTCAATATAATGCTCATAGAACATTTGTTGAGATGGCTGGGGTCAAATTTGATAAACTTGATTTCCCACAGAACATTGAGAGATGTTTAGTAAAATTCTAGCCTATAAAAGACATTTATGTAACACAAAAGAAGTTTCCTCTGTGGGTTGTATATGCTGCATTGATTCATAAGTCTCAAGATTTGAGTTTGGATGCAGGAATTTTTGACATAGGAAATAGTATCTTCAAAGATGACATGAGCAGTGTTGTTTTGTTGCATGTCAGAGCTCTGGCAGGCTTGTACATCATAGACACTGCATGTAGTAGATTGCATTCCGAGAAAAAGTACATTGTAGAGAACAATCGTCTGTGCACTGTGTATCAGCCCAACCTGTCTTTGATTCCACTACCAAGTGATGTATGCTTTGAGACATCACAGACATTGAAGAGGAAGATGTCTGCTATACATATCTCTTCCACTTTGAGAGGTGATAAATGATCTACTGTCCCTGATCATACAAAATTATTTCCAGCAAAGACATCTGTTGGTTCATCTGTGCTGGTAACATTTGACAACAGCACAGGAGTTAACTGCTATGCTAAACCTGGATTGCAGATGTTTCTTCATATGCTGGAGTTTGTTGACTCCATTACTGCTTCTCAGTCAACTGTTTTCTCTGACTCACTTAAGCAAGTTGTAAATGTCAGTCAACAACAAACTAACACTTTGCAGTCACTGACATGACTACATGGAGCTCTGGTAGCATATCATGAACATAGAACATTTGCTGACACTCAAGATGTTAAAGAGTTCATGATGGCTATTATCAACATGTTGGATGATTGAGACATTCCAGTATGGTGGTACATCACGGTAAAAAAAAGTCTTCAAATATGTTTGTCTGTCCTTTGGTAATGCTGATAGAGAAGTGACAGATGCCATAGTGTGGATTTCCTCTTGTGTTTCAAATGAACCATCTGTGAAATTCAGAATGTTGCTTAGCCATTCAAAATCTGGCTGGGAATGCTAAAGGTGTGTCGGGAACAGGACACAGTCACTGAGAGTCTCATTCTGCAAATGACCTCATGTTTATACTACAAAGATTTGGCTCACAGATAGTCAAAGTTGTGACACAAAAAACATACTTTACTGCAGCTAGAGTCATGTTTGTACATAACACATTTTGACACTTGCACAATAAATTTCCACCATGGAGCTTCTGTGCATTCTGGTCACTGTCACTTGTCTCAGATACAGTGGTGGGTGGATAGAGTGTAATGATGCAATATTCTCCTTTAAGGAGAAACCACCAAAGAATTGCAAGGATGCATACATCCTTGTTCTTAAGAATATGCAGTTTGTGTGAGCTGCAGAGTAGTAGTTGCCAAGAATATGCCTCTCAGTTAATTGGGGTTCAAAGACCTAGACATGCACACATCCATTGGTGACATTCCTTTCATGTGAATGCCATCACTTGGAGACTAATGGAAAAACTATTATTTGTTTCAGAATTTCTTTCTATTTGTAATGGCTACATTGTTGTACTGATTACACTGAACTAGGTACAGTTTAAGTGGGCTCTTATGAGGGTGTCAGGCTATTTGTACATTCAGTAATTATAACATATTCTAGTAAATGTAAATATTTGTTCTCCCATACTTCCCAAAAAATAGATACAAGTCTTCATTCATATGCACACATAACATCATCACCAAAAAGACCATGGTAAACCACTTTGTTTTAACTGCATCACATCTGTATGGCTTGACAACAGCCATCAAAGTATGCCTCAGATGTATATACAGTAAGTATTCATTGCTGTAAATGTCTTGCTCTGTAAACACATTGCTTTACCATAAATGTAATTAATTACATAGCTTTGAAAGTAATGCAGTTTGCATGTGTGTGCATTGCTGTATAGTTATTTTATTTCTATGCACACACTTTACCTTCTCAAGCAAAAAATGTTTCACTACATAAGTAAATGTATATCCCACTTCAATTTGTGTATTTATTGCAAAATGTTAAAAACTTTGTAGAAGAGTGGAGACATGATAGAAACCTTTATATATGCGAAAGGGATAAACAGGGTAGAGTTTCATGACCTCTGTAAGCATAGCATGGGATTATCAAGTGGGCATGTGCATATAAACTGGAGGGGGCAAATGATTCAGGAATGACATAAGAAACTACTTCACAGAAAGTGTGGTGGATAGATGAAACAGTTCAGTAGATGGTGACAGTTTTCAAGAGAGCATGATATAGAGAATAACTAGCCCCCAACTATTAAATACAAGCTGGTATTCCACACTGAGGTATTGTGCCTTAATGATGTCACTTCTTTATTTATTTTTCTTTATTTTATTTTGTACATCAGTTTGAAAAACCTTTGAGCCATGGGCTCATTTAGAAAGGTACCTCATCGAAAAAGACAACACAATGCAACAGTACATTACAACAATGAGATATATAACAAATTGGTTTAAACATAATACAACAGTATGTTACAACAATGAGATATACAGCAGATTGGTTTAAACAGGTATGTTTCAGCAATGAGGCATACAGTAAATTGTTAAAGCCAGGCTATCTTCTATTATTGGATGCAGCCACTCAGGTGACTTTGTCATAGCATATGAGCAAGACCAAACTAGTAACAAATACAGCTTTGAGTATTAAATAGGTGATTTCAGAGGGAGGTTTTAAAACAGGAGATTGAGGGAGCATCAGAGATAGTGGGGGGAAGTGTGTTGATCCAGGATGGGGCTCTATAGCAAAAGGCCCTTAGACCGTGCAGGGTCCTAGCCCTGGGAATTGATAGGGTGGTTTTGCCGAGGTTCGGGTTTGTACTAAGGATTTTGCATGGTGGATGGAGGCTGTCAAACCTGGTGGGGATAGACCAAGGAGAGTTTTTTTTGTTATGATACAGGTTTGATATCTAAGGCATTCATCTAGGTCAAGCAGCATGGCCTTTGCATATATCTGGCAAGTGTGCGTTAACCAAGGGACCCCTGAAATTAGCCTACAGGCCTTGTTTAGAGTAATACAAATTTTGGGGGAGGTCTGATAAGCAGCATCATACACCGGCAGCCCATAATCCACAAGGGACAGTATGGATGATGTGACCATGAGTCGGAGGGCCTCGGGGGGAGACAGTTTTTATACCGGTGTAAGATGCCCAGACAAATATTTGCAGCTGAGGCAAGGGCTGAGATGTGATCATGGAAGGAGAGAGCAGGGTCAAAATAGATCCCAAGGTACTTATAGGAGTAGACTTGTTCGAGTGGGAACTTGATGCGAGAGAGTATGTAGAGTTTGAAGTTCCTGGATTTGTTTTGTGGGTGGGCGAAGATCATGGTTTTTGTTTTTTTGAGATTTATCACAAGTCTATGTTCCTTGAACCAACCTTTGGCTTCATTATATGATCTTTGCAAGGAGTCCTGGAGGGCGGTAGGGTTGCGATCAGAGGTAAAGATTACAGCATCATATGCATACAGTAAAATATTTCCATTACAGGAGTCTGGTAGGGTGTTGAGGTATAGTGAGAAGAGTAAGGGTCCAAGAATGGAGCCCTGGGGAACACCAGAGTGGATGGGGCAGATGTCGGATAGAGTCCCGCTAATTTTAACTCGTTGGGAGTGGGCTGACAGATAGCTGGTGCACCAGGAGACAGACCCAGTGGCAAATCCAGAGTGACTGAGGGCATCCAGAAGGAGGGGATGGGAGACAGTGTCGAATACGTTTGATAGGTCTACAAACACTGCACCAGCCAGAGAGCCTGAGTCCAGGGAGGTGTGGAGAAAGATTGAGAACTCTAGAAGGGCAGTACTGGTACTATGACCAGCATGGAAACGGTGCTGTTCAGGGCAGAGAATGTTGTAGCTGGTAAGGTAATCAGTGATTTGTGAGGCCAACCACTTTTTCCAGGGCTTTGGAGAGCGGAGAGAGAATGGAGATAGGCCAGTAGTTTCTGGCCAGGGATCTGTCTCCACCTTTATGTATGGGTGTGACTGTAGCAATCTTCCAAGGCAACGGAAATTGCCCCAGGCAGATGGATTTATTAAGGAGGCTGGTGATTGGGGCGAGGACCAGATCCAGTACCCGGTGAAGGATACAGGGATCCAGGGTGTCACTGCAAATACTATTGCTCTTAAGGGCATTGATTAGGTGAGGTCTGAGTTCTTGGGCAGAGACTCGGCGTAGGTGAAAGTAAGGGCGTGTAAGGACTGGGGCAGGTGGGGGAGGGTCAAAAATCTCTTGGGAGGACTGGGCTATGATCTGTGAAAGAGGTATTGAGGCAGTTAGCTACAAGGGCTGGGTCAGTGGAGACAGTGCCATTGATATTGATCTGGGAGGGTGGGGGAGCGTGTGCTCCCATTTAACTGTTTGATATTGTCCCAGAAGGTTCTGGCATTCCCCAGGAGGAGGTGAGTGAGGACTGATAGTGATCAGTCTTGGCCTTTCTAATGGCCCAGGTGCACTGTTTCTAGCAGCAGCATACGCCTGTCTATCGCTGGGCCGGCCAGTTTCAATAGCCCGGTGCCATAAGTTATCCCTGTGCTTAAGTTGTTGGAGAAGTGCGGGGGTCACCCAGGGAGCATTCTGCACTTTAGAACGGCGGGCTGTCAGTGGTGTGAAGATGTCGCAGGCTTCATTGAAGGTTTGGGTAAAGAAGGTTAGTGCCATGTCGATGTCAGGGGCATACTGTATAGATCAATCGATTTGGGATAGAAATTCCTTGAGGTTTTTCAGACCACCAGGTTTCAGGCGCCACCGAAGTGTGGTCTGTGCTATGGGTTTGGATACTGAGGTAGTCCAGCGAAAAAGTATGGGGGAGTGATCACTAAGTGAGTCAGGAAGGACTTGGATATCGACGATCCATTTTGGGCGATTGGAGAGAACAACATCGAGTACAGTACTGGTGCCTCTCTTTGGATTAGACCTGGTGGTGTGGGTAACGAGTTGAGTCATATTGAATGCTGCAAAGAAGTCACGGATCGAGGAGGAAGAGGGGCTAAGCCAATTAATGTTTCGATCGCCCACCAGTATTTGGTCAGAGGAGTGGTGTAGTGAAGTGAGGTATTCTGTTAGTTAGGCCAGAGCCAGTGTTTGCTTTTTAGGGGTTATGTATGCTGTGGTTAGATAGATTGGGCCCCTTCAGGGGTCTGGAGTTAGTTTCAGGGTTAGCGCCTGCGCCCCGAAATCAAGAGCAGGTGCTGGGAGGGCAAGTCCAGTGAGGGAGTCTTTAGTGTAGATTGCACAGTCACCACCCTGTCTTCCAGCCCGGTCTTCCCGGTAGAGGGAGTATCCTGGGAGGGAGACAAAGGAGTCAGGGATGGATTTTGACAGCCAGGTCTCAGCCTCTCAGCCCGGGTGATGACATCTGGTTTAAGGGATGAGACCCAGCTTTGGAGTGAGTCAATTTTTTTCAAGAGGCTACAGATATTCATTGAGGCAATGCAAAGCCCGTGAGAGCCTGTAGCTGGGCTGTTGTGAACTGGGCCAGGGTTGGGATGCATGTTGCCTGATAGGAGTAGTAGCATAACTACAGCTCTGGCCAGGTGGCGGCAAAAATTATTTTTGCCACAGACACGAGTGGAGGAGGAGGAGAGTTTTAGAACACATCGGGTAGGCAGTGTAACACAGGCTGGGAAGGCTAGAATGATAAGCCTCCCATGGGAGTTTGAGGTGGGAGCTTGGAGAAAGCTGGGGGTGGGCAGGGGGAGCAGAAGCACTCAGTGGGGGCAAGGTGTGTGAGTGCTGGCTCAGATACATAGGAGGGGTGTAGTACCAGAGCACAAGGGGAGGCAACAGATTGGCATGTCTGCAATCGCACTGAGTTTGATGGGTAGGACAGTGGCATCAGGCAGAGGATGAGACTGAGGCATGTCAATAGGCGAAGGGCATGCATAATGCTAAGGAGCTAGAAGGTAATGGTAGAACGAAGTGGAAAGATGCTTGTCTGTAAGCGTTGGTGCCCCTTTGGTTCAGTGGTAGTGACACCGCCTCTGGTGTACAGGGTACCCAGTTCAAGACTCTCCCAAGGTATTAGAAGAATGGACCTGGGTAGGAGTCAGAATCCAAGGGCTGGGGGTCAGGAACGGGCAGTGGTTGGGCTTGAAAAAAGGGTGTTCAGTAGTGACTCCTAGTGGTCAGCAGTTGCAGACTGGAAGGGAGGATAGATGGTCCGAGTAGATGGTAGTTACAGGTTGAAAGAGCAGGAAGAGAAACGCAGGATAGTAGAGGACAGGGTGAAGGCGAGGAGAGTTGCTGCAGAAAGGTAAAGGTGAACCAGCAAGTGGAGAAGAAAAGGGCTATCAGGGCAGGGAATTATAGAGAGGGAGCACTGAGTCCCTCTAGTGGCCAGCAGTTATAACCTGCAAAGTGGGGACTAAATAACCAACAGGAAGTGACATCAACAGGCATCGCCTATAAAGGAAATGCCAAGCCAGGGTGGGTGGGTGGAGCAGTCGACGTGCGCAGTGCATTGACGGACTATCCCCCCTCACATTCTGTTGGAGTGATTTATTACCTCCGAAATGCCTGTGTGGTCCGTACACTCCAGGAGGGAGAGCTTCAGCAGTGGAGCTGGGAGCTGAGAGTCTGGTCGGGGAGTGGGTTGGTAGGCAGGCCCATATGGGCAGAGAACAATAGACAGAAATTAGTATGCAGCAGGAGACCACTCCCCCAATAGCTTCACTGCACATACATGAGAAACAAAATCCTGCTTTCAACTGGCTCAGCGAGGGAGAAACATGGCTAACTCAGATACAGGCAGGTAAGCAGGCAAACACTTTGTGAAACTATTCTAAAGCAGCATATTCTAGGCTGTCCAGGATTACAGTATTCAGTAGTCGCTAGTGTGGGTGTCCTCCCCCCCCAAGGAGAATCAACAGTTGTTCATTTGGCAAAGATCAGGCTAGTTTTAAATTCAGCATTCAGTCCAACAGCGTCTGTGGCAGAATAACAAAGGAGTGAGTCACAGTACCGGGCAGTAAGCCAAAGAAAAATCCCCCCTCACATAAGTGTGCTTATGTTGGAGGTGATTTATTACCTCCGAAACACCTGCATGGTCCGTATGCTCCAGGAGGGAGCACTTCAGCAGTGGAGCCAGGAGCCGAGAGTCTGGTCGGGGAGTGGGAGGGTAGGCAGGCCGGGCAGTAAGCCGAAGAAAAATCCCCCCTCACACAAGGGTGCTTCTATTGGAGGTGATTTATTACCTCCGAAACACCCGCATGGTCCGTACGCTCCAGGAAGGAGCGCTTCAGCAGTGGAGCCGGGAGCCGAGATTCTGGTCGGGGAGTGGGTGGGTAGGCAGACTACACTAATAAGATGTGGAATTCCGGCATATACTTAACAGTTTTTTTGTTATGTATACTATAAAGCAAAGGCAGCCTGTTTCAGAAACAGATATCTTTTAAAGTTTTTAAAGCATTTTGTTTTACAATTAAGGGTTGGGTGTGGGTTTTATTTGGTAAGTGAGGTGATTGTAAAAGAGCGCTTGAGATAAACAGTTGTTCAATTGCATTCACCAGCTCACACTTCAAGCGATCTCTCTGGTTAGCTGCAGTACAGTGCTTATTAGGACAGCTGGGTGGAGAAAGTATTTATGTTCTAAAATATGAATTGTTTCTCGGAACATTCTAAAATCCTGATTACATAGCTTTACAACAACCACTGAAACAGGCTGTTTATGTAATACACAACTATAAGTTGCTGATGAAAATTAAAGATGACATGTATTTCGGTGCGGTATTAGCCGCTGCTGAGTAATTTAAATCCCACATTGTAGCTAGAAAAAAATAATGTAACCTACTGGGAATTTAATCCTCGCCACTGGAATACTATCCTGGTACTCTTAATTGCTGAGGTACAGGCTCACATGGTTGGACTTCAGCAGTTAGACTGGGGCAGTATTCTGTGGCCAGGGTTTCCAAGCAGGTTGTATTATTTCCTTCTCACTACAATTTGTGATTTTAATTGCTTAGCAGTGGCTAATACTGCACCAAACTACATCTAATTGTTATCTTGATTATTCCTAATTGCAGGATATGCAATACTGTACTAGAGAAAGGAAGTGTGCCTGGGAACCCCAGGTCCTGCCATGTGAGACTGTATCTCAGTGGTTAGAGCACTAGGATGGTACTCTGGGATGGTGGATTCAATTCCCATTAGGTCACATTATTTCTTTCTCACTACAATTTGTGAAAATTAAGAAAGAAAAGGGGTAGGGTGGGGTAGGGTGAGGATACATCCAAAAATGCAATTCCAGATCCACCGCTTAGTGTGCAAGCATGATAATCCAAGCATCAAAAAGGCAAAACCGCACCACAGGCAAAGTATTAAGGCTTTAATAGTGAAGATCACAAACTGCCATACAGCTCAGGCCAGGGTCCTCGACCAGTTTCATACAGCTAGTGCATCATCAGAAGGATACCGTCCCTGGTTACCACTACTATTTAAAGCAACAAACTTAAAGTGACAGTGCTACAAACATTAAATACTGTAGAGTCATTCATCATTATTTCATACTGAAAATTTTAAAAATATTTTTTCTGCCATTCCTCAGTGGATTATCTATAATACAGCAATATACATTTAATTGGCACCTCTAAAGTTAGCCTAAAGATCATGCAGTTTTAGAAGCTGACCTTGCATACCCAATCTAGAAATAAATTAACTTGGATGTTTCACTTGTCATAAATGTAGAATATTAAAAATGAACTGAATCAAGAGAATAAATAATTTCAATGTTCCTATGAAGGTCCATTCCAAACACTTACAATTTCCTTCAAGTCTTAAAATGTGAATAAGAGAAAAGTGAGCAAGTATTCTCACAATTCAAAATGCAAATACTGCTAACATTATTTTATAAATAAAGCACAGAGAATATATTCTGTTAATGTTGCAACCAGTTTGCTATCATAGTAGTTAATCTGCTACCACTCCAGAGCTACTTCACTCTGAATTTACTTCTTTTTCCTTTTAATGAGGGGCATTATTTCAATGTTATCATTCAGCCATTTGGGTTTGAGTCCACCCGGGGTGTATATCCAATGTGCTTTCATGTTCAAGAGTTTCTCGTCTATGTCTCCTCCCCATGGGCCTAGTCTTACCAGTTCTATTCCACAGAACTTGAAGGTGTGTGCACTGTTGTCACCTTTGCTTCTCTCACAATGTGCAGCTAGTGTGTTAGACATTTCTCCTGTTGTCACACTCCTTAGCTGTTCTCCTATTCATTATTTAAAGGGGCATTTGGTCTTGCCTATATAAAACACTTCACATCCACATGTGGCTAGACAGACTAGGTGATCTGTTACACAGCTAAAGAATGAAAGTGTGTCATAGTTTCTAGAGGCATTAACCATTGTAAAGGTAGTATTCTTAAGTATACTAGTGCAAAATTTACAATTACCACAAGGATAAGTGCCCTTGGGTCTTACTGGCAACCATGTCTCAGTTGTCATTGCTCTCTCAGTTAATTTTTGGAAACTATGCACAACTCTATCATGTACATTTAGTCCTCTCTTATAACTAAAACAATGTGGCAAACTGGTGGCTTCCCTAAATAAGGGATCCAACTGTAAGATATTCCAATGTTTTTTCACTATTTAATCGATGTCATGGGATTGCCTGTTGAATGTAGCGACAAAGTTAGGTCTAGCTGGTTCTTCACATCTAGGTGTAGTGGTTAAAACATCTGTCCTAGTTCTACCTGTCACTTGTGTAAGAGCTTCAGTGATTTTGAGCTCTGAATAGCCTATTTCAGGAGATCTGGTACACATATTCTCACTGTGTAACTCAAACTGTTCCTCACTGCTGCAGTTTCGCCTGACCCTCAGGAGTTGTGCCATGGGTATATTATTAATGAGATGCTGGATATGGCAACTTCATGCATGCAACAGGGAATTTGTTTCAGTTTCCTTTCTGAATAAGGAAGTTTGTAGGCAATTTCCTTGATCCCTTGTGATCTCCAGGTCCAAAAATGTGACTCTATTAGAGTCACATTGGGTTGAAAATTTCAAGTTGGAATTACTTTTTTCCAAATAATGTACAAATTCCTTGAGTTCGTCTCAAGTTCCTTTCCATATCAGGAAGATATCATCTGTAAAGTGATGCCACAGGTCAATGGTATGGTAGAAAGGACTGACCTGTTCATCATAGACAACTATTTTTTCCCAGAGGCCCAAAAATAGATTGGCATAATTTTGCATGAAAGTAGCACCCATTGTCATCCCTTTCACCTGCAGATAATATTCCTCCTGAAATAAAAAAAAAATGTTCTTGGTTAATAACATCTCTGCACAATACAGGAGAAATTGGGCCCTATTCTCAAAGGAGCCCATAGAGTGGTGCACAGTGTGCCAAACACACCTTGTGTCAATGCACCTTGTGCTATTGACCAGGTACCAAATTCTGGAAGAAAGCCCCCTTGTGGCAAATGCAGTATGCATGATTTAAAGACACACAGTGTGCTAAATAAGCAGCGCAGGCAGGCTGCATGGTGCAAGCAGTGTCATCACGCAAGGATGGCAAGATGGCCGATCCACAGGGGATGCAGCAAGGACAGTGGATGCAGGGAGGACAGGCCACACAGGGAACCAGAAGGAGACAATCTGGACACAACCGGAAGAAAAACATCACAGACCAGGAGACAGACATCCTGCTGGATGCAATAGAGGCCAAGGTAGGTGGGAAGGTAGAGGAAAATCGAAGAGGTGCAGGGTGTGTAGTGCCACATGGAATTGACAAGTACATGCCATCCAACAGGCAGACCTGCTACTGTCCTGTGGAGGGGACCCGAAGGTGCGGAGACAGCAGCAGAAAGCTTGGGATGAGGTAGCCAGAAAGGTAAATACAGCAGCCCCATGCAAGCATGGTGTGAGGGATTGCCAGAAGTGGCACAATGACATCAAATGACATGCCAAGGAAAAGATCACCCACAATAGGTGATGCACCATGGCAACAGGTGGAGGACCCACCCAATTACAACCCCTTATCAGACATGAGTAATGTGCACTAGTCCAGCTCAGTGCACGAAGCATCCAGGGTGATTCAGACCTGGATCTGTTCTGGCTGCAACATGTGCAAGGTGGGTACAAGGCATGCATTTGGTGTGTGATGCCAGTAGGCAAGCATCTGCCATCATACCACTGGCGGATGCTGTTGCCCTGTGTAAGCAAAATGCCAGGGCACCAACGGATAGTGTCACCTGCAGGAGTGTGAGGAGAGGGCAGGGTCAGGGTGCCCATCTGCTGACTGGGCCCCCCTATGCTAATTAAATGCATGGATTGCATGTGCCAAACACCTCCAATGGGTATCATTAGCAGGCCACACAGGTATGCACATACACAATGGACAAATGCCATGACATGCACAAACACTGCCAATCATCATGCACATGTGTCTGTTTACCCTGCAGGAGACCAATGCACACAGCCAGGAGCACATGCCACTGCCACACAGATGCCTGCGGCACAGCAGCAAGATGTGTCTGACAGTGACACTGATGAGGACCAGCACCTGTCCACATACAGTGACATTGATGGGGACCAACATTGGTCCAGAGAAAGCAATAGGACTGTGAGCAAAGGGCACCTGAGTGACAACGACAGCAATGCTGAACAAAAACAGCCAACTGACAGTGACACTAATGGCATGCCATCTGACAGCTCCAAAACTATAGGGGACACAACACCAGCAGGCAGAACAGCAATCCACCACCAAACAACATCAGACAGTCAGCAGCAGGAAGACAGTGGAGAGTCCACACATGTTGTGACTCAGGCCTGCTGTACACACTCCACCAGTGATGGTGGGTCACCAGCACAGGAAGCTGACAGACAGGCCAGTGCCAGTGCAGAAGCTGCAGGACAACCAGGGACAACACTACTGCCACTGGATGTAGAATTTGATGATGACCTGAATCAATATTGCCAGGATATCATGCTCACACAGGAGGTATCCATGACAGCATACGCGAGAACACCACCACTACCACAGTGGTCCATATTGGCCAGCTACAGGTGTCTGTGGTGGGCATCCATGTTGCAGTGATGACATGGATACAGGAAGGGGTGGGCCAGAATGCACACATGGCAGTGGTCCTACAGGACATATGCCTATGCAGCCAGCAGCAGACAGATGCCATCAAGGGGCAGACAATGGTCCTTGAACATGGCATAGTGCTGCAGACTAGACAGACAGAGACCAGCATCACAATGGGTGCAACACTGCAGGAGATTGCATGATACATGCAACAGAATGTGGCCACAAAACACCGGTCCATCAGACAGGCTTGGAACACACTGGGAGGGAGGACAGCTGTGACAGGAGATCTGGACAGCAATGTACCACAGCACAACACAGGCGATGCCCAACATGAGTCACCAAGAGGTAACCAACTATCAGTGGAGCTGGATAATAGGGTACAGGGCCCAACACAGCTTGCAAAATGCATTGGAAAACAGTCAGGCACAGTGGTGCAGGTGTGTAGTGCAAGCAGTGCAGGACAACACAACACACAGGCAGGTGACAGAAGTGGACTTCAAGTAGCTAGATGTAAGCCACAGCAGTAGGATGACAATGCCACAGACCACACACAGGTGGGCCCTGCAGGCAAAATGCCAAGGGCAAGGGAATAAAGTGAAGATGTACACTGTGGAATGGCCACAGAGGTGCACACACAACATGCAGGCACCAGTGAGCAGTCCATGGAGCACACAACCAACAACAGTCCAAGGCACATGGGCAAGGATGCATGTGTAGAGGACAGTGTGGTCAGGCAACAGGGCCACAGGATTCAGACAACACAAAAGGCAGACAGCGGAGGGGGCAAGACATCGTAATGCAGGACACAACAGTGCAGCATGCACACTTAGTAAACACATCATCCACCACTGAAGAGGTGCCAGCACAACTGCAGACAACGAAGCGAAGAGACCGCAAGAGGAGGGCCACTGTCCTAGTCAGCATTGACAGGGAGGAGTACGCCACCACCCAGATAAACACTACCATTGAACACATTGCAGAAACAGCACGTGGTGACATGTACCAGTCAGAAGGACACCATCAATGGGGCAGGCACAGATGCAGCAACACCACGCCAGTCATATTGGCACATGGTACATGCACAGGTATCAGCCACAGGGACACATGTGACCAGTGGTGACAAGCAAGATACAGAGCAAAGCAGCACCATGCAAACCCAGCCACCACGTGGATGTCCCAAGCATAACATGGCAATGGTGAAGGCAACACAGAACAACATCCTGCCTGCAACATAGGGTGATGGACACCCAGATAGGCATTAACAGTTGCCAGGAGATAGACACCAGGACCATCACTGCCACCACACATGTGATGGAGGGTGTGCCCTGATATCTGCGACCAACAATCCAGGCCCACTCATACCACCCCCACAAGGCCACATCCATGAACCATGTGTACCTGCTGTGTATGTGCCATGCCCCATGGATTGTGGATATCGCCCATGTCCATACCACCCCCCACCCACAGACATGCAAAGACAGGTAGGGACCACTCCCACCATATATGCCTGCAGCCTGCAACCTGTCAGGGACACCACCACAGCATGTGTAGACCATGGCACCATGTGGTTACCGTGCCATACACCTGGACCCTCCCCACACACTGCCCTGGAACAACTTGCTTGCAACTGCATGGCAGTAACATGTCACACCACTGCCAGCACCCATCCAGTGTGCACAGTCCCAGAACCAACACATGCCCAACACTAGATGTACCCTGTAGACCATGGCCATACTGGCATTGCACCCCTCGAAAAACCTACCATGCCTAGAGCATGCATAATGTGTGCAGGCTGGCACACCACAACAGCACCACACCGTGACCCCACCATGTGCCTGTATGGTCAGATTGCCACCATGTAACACTTGCCACAGTGACCACCAGAAATACATACCAGCAGTCCATCAGTCATCAACCCTACACACTCGCAATAAGTGTCTTTGTTGCATGCACACATTGACAACACACCTGACACACATCACATAGCAATGAAGGTACTAGTAGGCCACCCCTACAGTACCAGTACCCACTGGCATGGCACAGTCATGCTGCGGCATGGCCAATGTGCTATTGACACCTGCAGCTGTATCCCTGCCAAAATGTTCCCTGCAGGTGGGCCACACACCACCAGCAGCCACTTGTGTATCTCATGCGACCATTGAGCAGCCCACATCATATATGTCCCCACCCCTTGAACAACCAGTGTCATCCGCAACATTGTGTGCCAACACAGCGACTGACATGATGCAGTACAGGACTGTGATGTCCCCTGCCAGACCTGTCATGGTGTTCCATGAACCACACCAGAGGACATGCCCACTGCTGCCCAGGAATCCCCTACGCCCACACATCCATGGTGTATCCCACGCATCCCAGTGGTGGCACCCCCACTCACAGTGTGGCAATGAAGGGTACAGGTAATTTACCTGACACTGTACACACCACCACTGAAAGCACACAGGGGTTCAAACCACCTGGCCATGGGTGGTCAGCAACACTCATGGCCCAAACCCCCCCATACTAAGGAACCCCACACATACCCATCAATGTATGAACCATACCATGCCCCGCACATGAAGGCCCAAACTGCGGGATCCTACTTTGTCAATAGGTGGTTTGGATTAACCACAGTTGCATGCCAATGTGGAACTAAGAGGACCCCATCTATAGGTATCATACTTAGCCAATTGGCATAGACGTGCCACTCTGACTGGCTACTTTCCCCTCCACATGGAAAACCTTCCTGATCACACTTGTGCACAAAGGGGGTTACTGGTCACTAGTCTCGAATTATAGGCCCATCTCAATTCTCTCGCCTCTCTCAAAAGCTCTGAAGTGAATCATAGCTGACCAAGTCATGGACCATCTGCACAAATACGACCTCCTGTCCCACCAACAGCACTGCTTTCACAGACTGCACAGTACTAATACTACCCTTGTTAATTTCACTGGATATGTACATGAGGCACTCGACTGGGGTGAGCTGTTTGGGCCAATCTTTAGAGACCTAACCAAAGCCTTTGACCTTGTGGACCACTAGCTGCTGTTTCACAGGTTAAGAGGCCTAGGGCTGTCCCCTGGCTCAGTCCAGTGGTTCTCTAGCTATTTATCTGGGTGATCTCAAAAAGTATCAATTAACGGTGCTACCTCCAACACCCATGAAGTGTCAGTCGGTGTACCGCAGGGGTCTATACTGGGCCCTGTCCTCTTCAGCATCTTTGTGAATCACCTCCCTGATGTCTGCCCCATGTCTGAGATTCTGTTATATGCAGACAACACAGTGCTATTCTCATGAAACTCCTGCCTGGAAGCACTGACTAAGGATCTGCAGAACAACTTTAACCTACAACAGGAATGGTTCAAGGACAGCATGCTAGTGCACAATAGTAAAAATAACAAGGCAATGCTGTTTGCCAGATGACAAAAGAAGAGGTCCACTGCACCTTTCTCAATTACCTGAGCTCTTACACCACCCTGGAGCAGGTAACTTCCTTCTGGTATCTTGGTCTCACCATACATGAGCCCCTATCATTCAACAAACATATACGCAATATTACCATGGTGGTCAATAGGAAACTAGGGGCTCTCTACAGGCATTGGTTCTGTCTTTCTCCCGAGGCCAGGACACAGGCAGTCAGAGGTACAATCCTTCCAATCCTGGATTATGAGAATGTAGTCTATGGGGCCACACTGAAACTAGCCTGCTCAAAGTGCACACCTCCTTAAATAAAGCCTGTAGGTTTGTGTTAGTGGCAGATCTCCTATTGCATACAAGTGAACTGTACATATGGACTGAATGGCTCCCACTTACAGACCGCATTAAGCTCCATGCCTTCACCATGGGACAGAAGGTCCTACACGGACTTGCACCTCCTTCTATACAAGCCTTATTCCATCCTGCTCCAGCTGAACATGCCACAAGAAGTGTTATCAAACATGCATTAGCTGTTCCATTCAGAAGGACTGCCTTGGGGAGACGAGCCGTTGTCATCAGGGCCTCTGCTTGGATAAATGAGCTAGCAACTGCCACCACAAGCCTTACCTAACTTGGGCCTTTCAAGTCTGAGCTAAGGTAGTCTATCCACCCTCCTGTACATTGCTATTGCCACTCTTAACCAACGAGCCAGCATGCCTCTGTCCCCCAAAGCCATGTTCCTAAAGGCTATCTCTCCTCCTGTACGCTGCCACAGCCACTCTTAGCCTAGCAGCTACAAGAACCCTAGGTTTGCCAAGGTTCTTCTTTCACTCTACAATTTGATGCAAAACTCCCTGCTCACCACCTGCCCATGTCTGCCCACCTACCTGCTCACCTTTCTCCTCTCACACTCTCCCTGACAAACCTTCACCCGCTGACCTCCTTACACCACCCTCCTTTGAGACTACCGTCATCCCCCTCCTCTGATTCCTCTTCTCCTACCTAATCCTGCTTGGTTCCCTCTATCCTTTCTGACTACTATGCCTAGGTTGACTCCTCTGGATATAGCCTAGGAACCTTTAGGTATCAGTTTTGATGAACAGCTCCATCTCCTGTTTCCTCCCAATACAAGATCCTGTCTAGCTTCCAGATCTGATTTTTTTCTCAGATTAGCACCTAACTCTGACTTAAGCACTTACTTGTATGACATGATGTGTGAACCCAACCCCATTGACTACGTATCCTTGTTTTGGTTATGTGTTGTTATTTGCCTATATTATCCTACACACATTGTTATGCTATTTCCAATGTTTACTGATTTCTCCTGTTCACATTTTTCTTGCTATTAGATGTTCTTGACAATTTCTATTAAGCTGCTACTGACTCCAAACTTATGTACCCTCTCTTACCCTTTTGATGATCCTTTGTAAATGAGCTTTTAGCTCAAAGGTTGTAATTCTGATTACTAAATAAATAAATAAATAAAAATGACAATGCACCCAGACAGTGTCACTTGTGTGTATGGTGGTGCATGCTTCCACTACGACATGCACTGCGTGATGCACTTGGCACAGTACCACACAGTGCAGGCCATGCTTTTGCAGATGCATGTCATGCCGTGCAGGACAACATTAAGTGACTGACACTGAATAGTACACCCCATAGTCAGGTGGAGGGGCATGCATGTGCATAAAGGACACTTAGACATGGGATGAATGGTTCAACCATATGTATTAAACACAGTAACAACAATTACAACAACAACAACATAATGTGAACAGGTAAGTAACAGGCAAACATGGAGGACCCTCAGAACATGCTAGAACAGTGAAACAAGGAACAACAGTACAGCAACAGGTGAGACTGTGAAACTATGATAGTCCCCAACAAAGCCCACCAAAGGACACACACAGTGGCATTAACAGTCACTAGTCCACATTGGGTATTGCATGTGCGCTGTTCATGCCCACAACAGTCATTGTCCAGCAATGCGGTCAAGGTATGACAGCAGTTCCTGTACATCGACATGAACCATTCCAAGATGCCTTGAGAGTGGCCTGATGTGCATGCCGAGTCCACGTGCAAAGTCATGCTGGTCAGGGCTTTGCAGTCCTTCATCTGTGACCCCATGGCCACATGTTCCTGTGGTGCATTGTACCCATCTGCACCCTGACCAGCATCCTTAGCAGGGGCATCCACCGGTGCCACAGGCCCACCCTCATCAGCAATATGGGCATCCTCCACCACTGCAGCATGCCCCTCCTCCATGGCCGATGCACACATATCCACAGTGGCATTCAAGTTAGACTGGTCATCATCATCCCTATTGTCCACTGGAGGTGGCACTTGTGGCTGTGCTGTAGGTCCCTGCAATCCTTCACGGTGTCATCATGCCCCTCTTGGCATGCATCCTGTGCATCAGCCTGTGCCATCCTCCATGTCCGTGCAACATATGCCCTGGCCTCATCCCAATTCAGGCATCACATGGCCCTCTCCAGGGTAAGCCAATGTGCATCACGGCTCTGCTGTCCTCTCTGTGCACCAACAGCTGCACCTGCAACACAGTGTCACAGCCTGTTAAACAATGCACAGCATGTTTGCACATCTAAGTCCACATGCCATGTGTGGCTCCAAGTGCACACACATCCTGTTGCATGCAATGAACATGCCATGCTGCCAAGTGTGCACCACGCAAGTGCCAGACACTTTCAGGATATGGACGGGCATGGTGTACCGGTGTACACAGTGCATGTGGAACTCCACCAATCCCCAGATATGGGCCGCAGTGCTGCCTCTGCTGCTGTGTGCCTGTGTTTGAGCTGCAGTATGTGGCAGCTCTACATTGCCATGGGTGTACCACCATGCGGGGCGTGTGTCACAATGGTACAGTCCATAAACATCACCATGCTGACCCAGGTGTGTGTCTGGCTGTGGATGTGAGGTCCATGTTTTCTGACATTGCATACCATTTTCTGTGTATCCCTGCTCAACTATCATGCCTGCATGGCTCCACATGTGTGCGTATGCTAACAGGTCTCTGTGACATGTGGTCTGGATGCATGGCAAGGGGCTCCGTTGGCCTCTGCCATGTGTGTAGGTCATGAGTGGCCTGTGCCCAGATGCACACACACCTCCTGCAGACATGTGCACAATACCGGGGAGTGTACTGCTTCAGATATACCCACCTAGCAATGCAGTAAACAACGGGCAGTGTCTGTGCCCATTGTCCGATACATTACTGCTACACATGGCATTTCACACATTGCATGCAGACCGAGTGGCAATCACACTTACCTGTGTGCAGTGGTGTTGGCTGCCCATCCAGTTGTCCTCTGGCACTGGTGGCCTGTCCCCATGTTGTGGGCCTTTCATCACCTGCACCTGTATGCTCTTGCCCTGTGGGGACATAATAGTGAGAACACATGTCACTACATATCTATGTTGCCAGAGGCAATGTGTTCCACTGTGTGTTGCTACTAAGTTTTGAACCATACATACCTGTCAGTATGGGCCATCCTCCATGCATCTGCACATCTGCATCACACGCCATCCTTCTCAGGTGTGCCTGGAGTGGTTCCTCCTTCCAGGCAAGGTCATTCCATCTGTGCCTGACCTGCCGCATGGTCTTATGGATGCCTGACACTGTCTGGAGATGGGCACATATCATGGACCAGACCCATTCCCTCTGTCTGAGAGCTGAACTCTGTCTCCCCTGTGGGAACAAAACTCTTGACCACTGCTCCACTAGACTGAAGAGCGCCACTGTCTCATTGTCAGTGTAATTTGGAGATCTACTCTACCGTGACATTGCAGGTGTTCCTGTACCTGAGGTGCTGTCACAGGCTCCTATACTAGCTCTCCCCTGTGTCTAATATCGGTATCAGTAGCAGTATGGTTTTTGGGCCTTGAGCTGTGCCTGTGCAGTTCTGACATGTGGAGTCCAATGTGCTGTGTGTATCCCGGATGTACATGTTGTGGTCATGGGAGTACACACCTGGCAGTGCACCATGCAGTGGCCACACCCTTGTGGCACATGCACTGTGTAACACATGCAATGCTCTCTGCTGTGTCCTCTGCATCACAGCCACCTAGCTGATATACACAACACATCGTACATCTGCAAGCGGGTGCCACAGGGTGTGGTTTACAGCTGTTCGCAATGCACGTGCTTCAACAGGGGGCACCTCAGCGTGTGGTTTGCAGCTGTTTGTAATGCAGTGTGCATCTGCTGTGGGCACCACATGGCATGGTAGGCCACTGTTCATAAGGAAGCGTGCATCAGCAGGTGGTGCCACTCAGCGTTGTATGCTGATGTCAGCAATGCAGCATGCATCGGCAGGATTGGCAGGGGGCACCTTACCATGTGCTCTGATGGGATACCATCCATGTGTGCCCCTCCACACTGTTGGCTATCAGGAACTCAACCCTACCAAGGGCTGGCTGCCTCTATAGTACAATAGTGGTGACTGTGCCCACCCCCCTTGGGTCCTGCGGGAAGTTGTGTCCTCCCCCAACCCATCCCCCCATCACCAATGGCTTCATACCAATCACTTTTTGCCATGGACCACACTGGTGGTTCATTGCGCCCCCACCCCATGGGTGATGTCCTGGTTTGCACAACCCTGTCCTGTGCCTCATCTGCCACATACATCTCTGACATTGTGGTGGGCAGCAGAACAACACCCACCCATACCCACATCTCCAAACAGTCCCTGCATTGGCCCTTCAGACACTGTCAGTCATGTGCACACCATGCAACACATGCCAGGAGCCATTGCCCTACCACCCCACCACCCCCACATGGCACCACCCCAGGGGGGATGGCCTGCATAGCCCACCACCCACATCCATGCCAGGACATCCTATTGGCTGTGTCTGGATGGGCACATGCCTGTGGGCTTACATGCACATTCCCTGATGGCCCACTGTGCAACCAGCCATTCAGGTGTGTGGAGGATTGTGCTGGTTGTCTGGCATGTGTGAGGCCTGTTTGTGGACTGGAGGTTGTGTCACTGCCCACCAGGGTGTGTGATGGGGTGGCCATGTGCAGCAGATGCCATAGTGGCACAGTGGGGATTGTGTGGTGGTCCAGGTGATGGTGCATTGTGTTCCGCTGACCACCTCCAGGGTACGGTTGTATGTGGCATGCCTGGCATTGTGTTGTGGTGTCTCTACAGTGTGGCCCCATGCTGGTTCAGGTGTTGTGGCCACTGGCCGGCAGGTGGGTCAGCATATACACATGGTGTTGCACAGTGTGCAGGTTGTGGTGGACATACCCCTGTCTGTGTGTGATTACCACTTTGTTGCCTGTTACGATTGGGGACTGCACCACTATCCACCATTGCAGGTGTCCTTTCAACATTGGGCCATGTTGAGTGGGGGGAGTGTGCTGTGCTCCACAGGGTGTTGTGTTCGGGTATGGGTGTCTCACAGGCTGCATTGCACGGTATGTCACTCAGACAGTGGCACTAGATACCCGAGCCTTCAAAGGTGTGGTGTCAGTGGCTTGGTGTCACTTTTGTGCTGTTTTGCCAACATGCTGCATTGGCGAATAGGACTTCCAGTGCCAGCCTGTGCAAGGCACACATTATGTCCTTCCATGGGAGTCCCCCTACCCACAATAGCCCTACTACAGTGTGCCACAAGCATATCCCCCCCCAAGCATGGTGTGTGGCTGATATTGTCATAGTGGCATGCTGATCATGTGCCTTTTGGGGCTGAACACAGGCAACAGGCATCTCTAGGTCCACAGTGCTGCCATGGTCTGTCTGCAGCTCCATGCAGCAACACCTCCATATGGCCACAGCTGGTCTGGTCCACTAGTGTACTGGAGTCACTCTACAATGGTCCACTGCCAAGTCACAGTGCACCGGGGTTGCCTGCTGAATCCACAGCTACAGGTTGGCACCATGGCCAATGCTGTCCCAATGACTCTATAGTGGGTACCAGACATACAGGGTTGTGTGTTTCATCCAGCCTCTGTTGTGTGGTACATGCCCGCTGGTCCACTATGGGGGTTTCACAGTGCCTGTGGATTGGCACAAACCACATGTGGGTGTACTATTGTGTGGTTAGCGAAAGTGTGAAAATATCAGGTTGGCACGCATGCGTTGTCCGGCCAGGGCATGTTGTAGACGTGCTCGTCAGGGCCACTGAATGGCAGGACTCTTATCTTCCTCCTCACCATCCTCCCCCTCCTCCTCCTCCTCCTTCGACTCCTCCTCCACAATGTCACCATCCTCTTCAGGTGGCTGATCAAGCTATGACATTGGTATGTGGTGGACAAGTGCCATGTTGTGCAGCATGCAGCATGCAATGAATATCTTGCATGCCATTTGGAGTGTATACTGCAATGCACTACCAGATCTATTGAGGCAGCAGAATCACAACTTGAGAAGGCCAAATGTGCACTCTATCACAGATCGTGGCACTGTTGTGCTGCTGTCTGTAACCGTCTCACCGGTGTCATGAGCCATGGCTGTTGGGGGTATCCCTTGTCACATGTGGGGGGAATTTACACATACAGTTATCATTGTGTCCACATACACCACATTGCTGTCTGTCCTGCCAGCTAGCTGTGTGTCCCATGTGTGTCAGGGACCTGCATCTTGGGTCATTACACCTGGTACTGGGGCCATGCACATCATGGCAGTGTCAACACTGCAATGCAGGTGCATGTGTGTAGGCACACTGGCTATTCTATGGCTATCTCTGCATGGTGGTGTCACCTTCCATGTTCACACAAGGACTGTGGCAGCCCCTTTCAAATGTGAATGGTCCATGAACAGTGCCATGCACCACCCTGCCACTCCATGGCATGTTTGCGTCTGCCACTATGCTAGGCTACATGCTTATGTTGTGTGTGCATTCACCATTGTGGGCCATTTGGGTTTTCTGCATGGTTTTGGGTGCCTTACCTATCAGTCAGCCATCCGTCCGTGTTCCATTCTCGAATGCCTATCACACTTTGCTGTTTCAGAATATATAGACATCATGAGTAGACACAGAATACTGTGCCACTACATCCAGGATTCTGCATGTGCTGTCAGATGTCACCTATGCGTTCATAGCATAGTAACCTTTGTGGTTCACATAATTGTGGAGTTCTTCCAGCGGCGCCTTTATGGTGAGATGTGTGCAGTCGATTGCACCCAGCACATGTGGGAATCCTGCAATGTTGTAGAATTCCTGTTTGATTGTAAGCTGCTCATGGGCATCTATGAGTAGGTGGATGTAGTGTTGAGACCTGCATATAAGGGCATCCACAAATAACTGCAGGCAATGTGACACAGAGGGCTATGATATGCCCACTGTGTCCCAGCTTGGTGTCTGGAATCCAGCACTGGCTAGTATGCATAGGGCTGCACAAACTTTCACCTCCATTGGTATGGCATTGCCTCTATGTGTCCTGCTTCTCAAGTCGGCATCCAGATCCTGGCAAAACTATGTGATGTCGGCCTTGCCCAGCTGGTACCACACAATGTACTGATCCTCTGTGTTGTTCAGGTGTGAGGTGTGTATGTGGTACACATGCCTGGCATGCCTCCTGTGTCTCCATTGCTGCTGTCTGTCTACCTGTTGCCTGTCATCCTGTTGCTCGTCTGTGGCATCACCCTGCTGGGCTTGTTGGCAGTCATGTCTTCTGTGGCATAGGATGGCCAGCCATATGCACAGTAAGGCCACCAGTGCAAATATTTGTCATCTCTCTCTCTCCTGCTGCAGTTCTGCCTGTAAGTCAGTCAGGCCTCTGACAGTGTGCTCTGAGTCAGCCTTTTATTTTCTAAGTCCCCTTAGTTTGGCTGTGGCTGATCTTACAGGTGTTTGTTATTTCCTGTTGGCCGCACCTTTGTGAATTTGTGCATCATTTGTGGCTTGCCTGTGTCACAACGCAGCTCGTGTCATAGCGCTGGCCATCACTAGATGCAGCAGTGATGTAAGGGGTGTTTGATGCACCTGCACTGCCATTGGCACATTGTGCATTTGAGAATGCCATTTTGCGTATGTTTTGGCACATGGTGCATCTTGCATCATTCTGCTTGATGCAAGCACCTTCTATTGTGTTCTAGCATTTGAGAATCGGGCCCACTGTTTCTTGTGCTGGTTCAGTGTTACATCCTGGTCTAGCCAATAGGAGAGAGCATGTAAGCCCTCCTAGTGTGGGATATTGGTACATAGTGAGGTGATGTCAACTGATACCAACAGCCACCCACTCTCCATTTGCACATCCCCTACAATTTCTAAGACATCGGTGGTGTCCTTCATGTCTGATCTTAACTGGGGTACAAATCCCCAATACAAGAATCCACCAATCGGGACAGGGGTTCAGTGATGGTCCCTATGCCTAAAACAATAGGGCACCCAGGTGGGCCAACTAAGCTTTTATGGATTTTGGGGAGGATATATATGGTTATTCAAATAGGGTGGGGGACTGTGAAGTAAGAGAATTCCCTCTGTTTGACTATACCCTCCAACAGTGCTTCTTCTAGGAGGTTATCTATATGTGCCTTTTAAGGCATTAGTAGGGTCCCTTTTCAACTGGAGATAGAATATTGAGTCATCCAGCTGTCTTTTAACCTCCTTGATGTATTTCTCAGTGGGCATAACCACAATGGCTCCCCCTTGTCCACATGTTTAATAACCATGGTTGGACTGCTCTGTAATTCTTTCAGGGCTGACACCTTTTCTGTGGTTATGTTTAGTGATGGGCGAAGTGGCCCCAATTCGCTCCGCAAAGTGATTCAGGGAGTGAAGGTGAAATTGCAGAGGCTCCAACGCGGTCGGAGTATACGCGTTATTAATGGGTAACGCAAAGTTCATTGAAAACAATGACTTCATGTTACTCCTCCTTCCCAAACCACTACTATACCAATTCTTAAGGTGAAGTACATTGAAAACAATGTACTTCGCCTCACTTCCCCTTGTTTTTAAGCTCCAAAGGTGAATTTTGTAGTGATTCATGGGATTTCAGGTGACATGGGCTCTAGATTGTTCTGCACAGCCTCAGTTTAGGGTAGTGTGTGTAGGAAGCTATAGGAGACAATCTGCTCTGAGAGCTCTCTGCAATTCAAACCTTCAAAAAGCTGTTAAAATAGCCTTTTTGAGTTATTCTTTTTGCTGAAACTTTAGTTCATCAATTATAGGAAACCCTCCTGTGCTCTTATCATCAAGCATTTTTTGTGTATGGATTTTGAATGTTAATGTACAACATTCAGTCTGTGTTCTGAGAGACAGTGGAAGTGTGCTTTTAGGGGAAGGGTGTATCTGTGGTGTAGGTAGATTAACTTGGAGAAAAAGACTGCTTTCTGTTTGGTGATATTTTTCTTGTATAACTGTGTTAATGTACACATACTAATATTTTCAAAATTTCTTGCCATTTTTTTGCTGATTGTTGTGGTGCAGCAGTGCATAATTTTAGTTTGTTTAAAATATGTGGTTATAGTACTGAAGATTTCAATTTGCTATGCATTACTTAGTATGTGTGTGAGTATGTGTGTGTGTGACGCTTGTCATCAAATCAGACACCTTTTATTGTGCCACATAATAACTTCAGCAATGTGAAGCTGCTATCCACTGCAGCTGTGTGATTTTTGTACTTCTTTGTGGTATCTTTACTGGTACTAGTATTAGTGACTGTTACTGCAGCAGTGCAGTACACTGCCCCCCCCCATGGCCCACCCCAACCGGCAAAGGTATTCTTTTCCAGATTTGAATTTCTGATGGTGAGCACTGGTTAGGTGGTGTGCCTTTGTGTCTGCATCTCTTCAGTGCACAGTGCAATCTTAATTTGTCTGTGCATTTGCATCTCTTTAGGGGCCCAATCTCCATCTCTAACTTAAGTCACAGTTGTTTCTTTGGCTTCCCTTCAGAGTACTGGACAGGTGTGGTGTTTAATTCTTCATGAACATTGTACTCATTAATATGTGTTTTTAAGTCAGGACCATCATCACGAGACACTCGTGATACAAATCACATTCTTCATCATCACGGTCACAAATGCAGTCACAAATCACGATTCACGATCACGCCACGAATCACAACATTAATTTTTTTTCCAGTAGTTACTTGGATGTATTGTAAGCCTGTTTTGTAGTATCTCTCCATGCTTCACCACCCCACCATTGTACTCATTAATGTTTGTTTTTAAGTTAGGGGAGTTGGACAGTGTCTGAAGTACATACACAGACTGGAAAGAAGACTGACTGCACACATGCAGTTTAGTACAGGATACTTGCACTGTTCAGAATACAAAGTGTCACGCATATGTAAGACAACAAAAAAGGGCATAATTACATACAAGGGTCGGGGATGGTGGAGGAATACATTTTATAACACAGCAAGGAAGGTGTGGGGGGCACATGGTGTGAGGGGAAAAAAATAAAATAATGTGGGATCCCATGGTGATCCAGCAGCAGTTCCAGCAAGGATATAATTTGCAACTGATGTCCCTCTATGTGATCCAGCCACTGCTCCACAGCACTCACCTTTTCATTGTTATCCTCGACAGCACTCCAGAGAACTGCCAAGTCAGCCTGTTATACATGCAGTTCTCTGGGGTCCACACGTTCTACAGGTTGACCTGCTGGTGGTAGTGGGGGGTGGGGTGCTGGTGGAGCAGTAGGTGCTGCTGTGGCCCTCCTCTTCTTAGGGATGCTGCAATGCACAACTGCACCCACTGCCACAGAATGGCCAGCAGGTGCAGGCATGGTCCATTCTGTGGCAACCTGCCACTCCAACTGCTGGTGATTGAGCATATGGGTGTGATGGCCCCCAGTCCCCAGGTGAGTCCCCTGGGGGCCACGGTGCACTTCCACCTCACATAAGCATGACTTGACCACACTGCTGTCCCCCCCGACACAGTCAAAAAACTGCCAAACAATGGAGGTGCAGGGAGGACCAGGCACAGGCAGAGGATGGCCAGATAAACTGGCTGCTGGCTGGTCATGGTGCTGAATAGTGATGGAATCCACACCTGGGCCCAGGGGAACAGGCACATCCTGCTCCAGAGGACCTGGTGCTGGACTTGGTGGAGGTGGTAGTGGTTCAACTGCCTCAGAGTCAGGACAGGAGGCAGTGCTGGTCCTGCATCTGGGGGGGGACACTCACAAGTTTTGAGCAGTCTAATAGGAATGGGCGCACATGCCCTTCCCACATTCTGCATGGTACGACGCTTACCACTACCACGCTCTCCCGGAGCTACCCCCGCCCCAGACATTCCCTCACCCTGGTCCATCTCTCCTAGTGAGCTCCCTCAGTCCAAGCAATCACTACTCACACTGTGACACAACACACACATACACAGTCACACAGACACAGACAAACAACTAACTACTTATAAAGGTAAGAAAAATAAAATTTACAGAAAGAACCATTTAAGTAAAGAAAGTACAGAAAAGACAAAAAAACGTAACTTTTAAAAAAGCTGTTGGATCTAAATCAAAGTTTAAATCTCCTCGCTCTGATCTCAAAGTATCAGCAGTCACAAAACACACTACTCTCTCTCCATCTGCACAGGAGAAAGTAAAAGTGTCTGCTTGTATGACTCACTTTCTTCCTGCCTGACTAAAGAGCATGTGACTTACAGTACTGTAAGCCATGTGATGTGTGGGGGGGCTGCCAAATCTGAAACACCAAGTGGATAACTTAGAATTATAATGAGGCATGTGAAGTCCATTAAAAACAATGACTTTGCCTTACTTCGCATTGCCATTCCACCTTAACGCGAAGTGGTAATGACAAGGCGGAGTGAGCACTTCGCATTGCCCACTCCATGTAGCGGAGTGGCAACACAAAGTGCCCACTTTGCGTTCACTTTGCTGGTGGAATTTAAATTTGCTGCATCTCTAGTTATCTTCACAAAACTGGATTTCCTGTTATTCTTCGATAAGTGTTCAAATTCCACTTTGCATACCCATTCGAATAACTTCATTGTGTCTACATAGTGGGGTTGAAAGTGGTTGGTGGTTGAAATTCCTTCCGATTAGCAGTTGTATTCACTTTTGCAATATTTGCATTTTGAATTGGGAGCATACTTACTCACTTTCCTCTTATTCCCTTTTTAGGACTTGAAGAACATAGGAGGTGTTTGGAATGGACCTTCCCGGGAACATTGACAATATTTATTCACTTTATTTATTTCTCTTTTAATATTCCATATGTATGGCTTAAGTGAAATATGCAAGTTAATTTATTTCTAGATTGGATATACAAATTCAGCTTCTAAAACTGCATGATCTTTAGGCTAACTTTAGAGGTGCCAATCACATGCATATTTCTGTATTATAGATAATGCACTGGGGAATGGCAGAAAAATATGTTTTTAATTTTCAGTATGAAATAATGATGAATGACTATACAGTTTTTAATGTTTATATCACTGTCACTTAAAGTTTGTTGCCTTAAATAGCAGTGGTAAACAGAGATGATATTCTCCTGATTACACACTTACTCTGCAAAACTGGTTGAGGACCCTGGCCTGAGCTGCATGTTGGTTTGTGATTTTCACTAATAAAGCCTTAGCGCTTTACCTGTGGTACTATTTTTGGGTGAGGATAAACTACCAGTGAGCATTCAGCCTACGGTCAACCAAGGGTAGATTTGCATAGCTCAGGTGGAAAATGAGCAAGCAAGAGGGACTATGGACATTATATAAATGAGACTGCTTTCTTACTGATGTCATCCTGCAAATCTGAACTTAAACAAATTAGTCTTTTTCTGCCACCTCCTGTCTATATTGCTACAGATTTTTGTTAGCTCACAGCCCCACACCTGTCACATCCAGTGTAGCTAGGTTGGTACCTGGCCTGTGAGAGTACCTAGGGAGGCCACTCATGCAGCCGCTAGAAGGGAAGATGGAGTTTCTCATCTTGTTAAGGAGGGCAGCACCAATGTCAATTCACACCCACAGGGAGGCTGAATTTTTGCAGGAGCTGTGTGCCACACTTCCTTGACATATGTTGGCTGGGAACTGTTGACAAGACAACACTTGCATACCATGTAGGAATGCCTTTTCTTTTCTGTGATGTCCTGCTTCTACCCATGTCAACAGCTGGGTGAATCAGAGCACTAAAAGGTTAAATGACTTGCCCAGGTTCACACTCTGAGTATTTGGCTCCAGAGCGGCTTGAACCTGCAATGTCCTGATTCCAAAATGGTTCCATTCCTTGAACCACTAAACCACACTGTTCCTGTTATTTTGTTGAGTCTCTTGGAACTTTCTGGGACTCAATAAAGTGCTCTCTAAGATGATTTTCAGAATAGCCAGGGATGTGGTAGAGATTCAGCCTCATTAGTCACACTGAACCAGCACAGCACACATTAAATAACTTGCATCTGAATTGAGTATTCACCATGGTTAGGAACACACGCACATGCACACATGCTTTAAAACACCATCCATATTCTTCCAAAATCCCATTAAGCAGTCTATATGTGATTAAGGAGTGCCAACAGCTACTGCACCTGTAGCCACCTCAGGAATTCTCATAGCCTTGATGCCCACCCCGTCTGGAGTGGCTAGGTTGTTGCCATGGTTGTGAGATTCCCTGCAGAGGTCAAAACCACAGCTGTAGAAAATGGGGAGACAGAGTTTCTAGCAAAGGATATTTGGGGGTAACTACTGCACCTGCACTAGAGCGGTGTGAAATTAACCTTCCACCACCAGAATTTCAGTGAAAGTGAGAATTTTCCTTCCATGAAATTTCAGAAACCATTGTTGCAACTTTTGGAAATTTCTGCCTAAAAATAGCGGAAGATGTTTATATTCTGCAGATTTACGTACTGACTTATGGAATAAAGTTCCACAGAACAAATTATTCAATTTACATGTAGAACTGCAGAATGCTTGCATGTATTGCAAATTAATGTAATAAACTACATAATTGAATTCCCAGAGAACTGTCCTTCAGTAGTTCAGGGAATCTTTCCTCAATTCAGTCAGAAAATTTCATAGAACAGGTCTAAAAATCAAGGAACACATTGGGATTTGTATTTTGGCAAAGCAAAGTATTTATAAAAAATTTGGTGTCAAAATTTTCCAAAAACAATAAATCTATGAAGAAATATTGGCCTGAATTTTCAAAGAAAGCATTGATACAGCTGCAGCCATGACATAATGCACCTGCACCTGATTTTAGAAGCTCTGATGCAGTTGTGAAAGCGTACCCACTTTATGGCAGCTATCATCAAATTATTGACACCAGCTCCATGAAAAAGAGATCCCAACTTCACCTGATGCAAGATAGACCTCTGAAGCTGGTCTATCTTGCAGCAAAGCACAGCGGACTTAGTCTCCTAATGGGCTGACACAAGCTCCGGTGCATCGAGTACTGAATGCACATGCACCAAAAGCTTTCAGCAAAGTAGGGGCCAGATTTTCCAAAGTGAAGAAATTGCATATATGAGGACAAAAATGGGGTGCAAGTGAGGGTGCATTTCTTTTTTTTTGTTATTTAAAATTTATTGATTTTCAACCAGCGCAAACAACCAAAAACAGAATCAAAACTAAGTAACAATAGTACAGCAATATAAAATCCCCCCAACCCCTCCACCTCCCAAACATGGTATGCTGTCACTATGGCATCAACTTTACCACGACCAACAGTACAGCGACAACAGTGCCAGGTTGCTGTAGTGTCAGCGCGGGAACCCGGCATTGCTTGCTGGGGGTATTGCACCCCCTCCCCGAAGCAACTCTGACTCAGAGTTGATTAATTCAGTAGAAGGAGCATGCGGGGGCAGAGTCCTCTGCATGAGATGTTCGGGGGATGAAGCCCCCTGAAGAAAAAACAGTCTGAAGTGACTCCATTTATGCCGACTGCAAATGAGGTCGATATAAAGGAGTCGCTGTAATGTCGGTAGACAAAAAATTGTTTACCAACTGTCATGGATCCCCCAGCATAACAGAAGAAATCCCCAACATGAGAACATGTTATAGGAATGAGAAATTTCCCCCAGCCCCGAAAAATCCATCCACACCTGACCCACACCCCTCCCAGAGCACCATAAGAAAAACTGAGTACCTCTAGAATAACAGTAACAAGAAAACAAGTGGGGAACAAAAACTAAGTCATTCCTGCTCTGATACTAGCTGAATAGACAAGAGGTTATGCAGTGTTTCCCATCTTTGCTGAAATAGATGATCTCTTTGGTGGAGTCTGGCAATCTATTTTTTGACTATAAGGGCCTGCATAAGTTCATTATACCATTCTTTGTAGGGCGGCATGGAGTCCTCCCTCCAGTGTCTCAATATAATGACTTTGGCCACCATGGAAATCATTGCTATGTGAGCCTTTTTGTGGCCAAACAAAGAAGGGGAATAGTCCCCCAACAAACAAATTTCTGGAGTGAAGACCTCCTCCAGGCCCAAGAGCAGGTCCAGAGAGGCCTTAATTTTCTGCCAAAAGGGAACCACCTTAGAACATTCTCACAGCATGTGCAGTAAATGCCTGGTGGCTAATCTGCAGCTGGAGCACTCCAAGGTTTCAGACCTCCCCATCCTAAAAAGCTTGAGAGGAGTGTAATACATATGGTGCAAAACAAGAAAAACTGGGTCCATCAGTATCGATCTCTGTTAATAAATTTATAAAGATTACGCCAAATGTCGTGCCAGTGTATGGGATCTTGGTGCCAATCTAAAGCTTGCTGCCAATAGAAGCAGACACCTGCAAGAGAGGAAGGATCAACTGTTTGTAAATATGAATACAGGTTGGCCACTGGATGGGGTTGAGAACATACGGAGATAATCTGTGGCAAAATTTCACTATCCCACAACTCCCAGGGGCCGTGACCAAAAAAGGATGTTAGACCATTAGTCAGTTGCAAATAATTGAAGGTATGTAGGTGAAGTATTGAGAAAGTTTCTTGCAAATGTCAATGAGATAGAAACTTGCCCTGCTTAATGAGAGAGGACAAAGGCACAGTGCTGAAGAAGGGACAAAAGGAGATGGGGATCGGTCAACCTCCAATACGGATATTGGTATTTGCTAAAACAGGTTGGGCTAAAGACCAAGACCAGTCCAGGTGTAGGAGATGTTCCATTTGTCCCCATGCCTTGAGGGATCATACCAAAGGGCAGGCATAGAGCTGCCAGCAAATTAGATAATTGGGGTACAAGAGGCTAGTAAGGTTGATACCAACCTTCTGACAAAGAGATGCCTCAATTCTTAACCAGAGGGGATGGTTCTCCTCACCACTAAGCCTGACCAAGGTATTTCCCCATTGTAGGAACTTAGCACCATGCAAGGCTAAATAATAAAGATAACAATTGGGAAGACAGGCTACCTCTTTCTGTCAGAAAAGTAAGTTTGGAATATGCCCGGCGTACTGCCCCCTCCCTCTAGAGGAAGTGATTCAGGATCTGTTGCAGGGATAAAAATCAGGCTTTAGGTAGAAAGACCTCCAGCATACCTAATGGATAAAGCAACCAAGGGAGAATGTTCATCTTAATGACCCTGAATTGACACCAGAAGGTCAACAGTAGGTGATCTATCTCATAAGATCATATTTGATACTTTGCAAGAGGGGGAGCAGATTTAAAGAAACCAAATCAGAGAAGAGGCACAGTAGGCACATTTCTAAATAAATGTGGGCCTTAGGCTCCCAGGGTAACCCTAAATCCAAAATCTACTACCTAGAAATGTAAATATTTACCGGTATGACCTGTGTCTTGTCAAGGTTTAACTTATAGTGCTCAAGGCCAGATAAGGTTTCAATCTCAATCAATGCCAGAGGAATAGACATGGCCTGGTCCTCAATGTGTAGAAGTAAACCATCTGCATAGGCTGACATCTTAAGCCTCTCACCCCAACCAGCATCCCTTTGATGTCCTGAGAAATCTGTAACCTGTAAAGAAGGGGTTCTAAATATAAGTTAAACAAAAGGGGAGAAAGGGGGCAGCCCTGCCTCATGCCCCATTCCAAATGAAAGGGGGTAGAAGAGATCCCATTAGAGTGTATTTTTGCAGAGGGTTTACTGGACATAATTTGGATCCACTTACAAAATTCAGTGGTGATACAAATTTCCTTAAAACCTGGAAGAGAAAATGTTATGAGACACTGTCAAAAGCCTTTTCTGCATCCAGGGACACCAAAGCCACTGAGATTTTGCTCTCCCCCAATTCAGAAATCAGGTATACAGTAGGACTTTTCTCAAATGGTCACTAGAAAGGCAGCCAGCCATGAAGCCGACTTGGACTGGCAAGATTAACATATCCCATACAGATTTTAATCTGTTAGCGAGTACCTTTGCCAAGATCTTAAGGTCGGAGTTTAAGAGAGATATTGGCCGGTAACTAGCTGGCAGTAACTCATCTTTGCCTGGTGTCTGAATGAGAGTGATCCAAGCTTGGGTGAAGAATAGTCCTCCAGTCCATCGGTTAAGAAAGAATTATATAAGCGGTTGAGGAAGGGTGATAATTCCTCTCTAAAAACAGAATAACAATTATTACAGAAGCTGTCTTGGCCAAGTGCTTTATCCATGGGGAGCTGGCGAATCACCGTTTGGACCTCAGAAACTCCAATGGGCTCCACCAGAAAATCCTGTTGAGGAGAAACAGGGAAGGAGGAGCTCATCTAAGTCAGTTGAAATCCACTCATGGTACTCTGGTGACTGAGGATTAGCTTCCTAAAGACTCCTATAAAAAACCCTGAAGTCATCCACAATGTCCCGAGGTCGAGTGAGGATATCATCACCTGGGCCAGACTTCAGGCATGGTACCACACTAGATTCTTCCAACTGTTTGAGCCTCCAGGCCAAGAACCATCCTGCCCTCTCACCAGAGTCTAAATATCGAGACCTGGTTCGAAGAATGGCCAAGTCAGCCTTTTCAGAGAGAAGCTAGGCATGTTTTCAGTGAGTGGCATCAAGCTGTTGCCAGACTGCGGAAGGGGAGTTAGAAAATATTCCCTTCTCAAGGCACGTAATGTCTGACAAGAGCCGGTCCTCCTCCAGGGTACAACGTTTCTTGAGCTCAACAGCCAACCTAATACACTCTCCTTGAATAGCACACTTAACAACCCACCCACAACCAGTCTATTCTTGGTACTGACCCTGTAGTGACTTTAAAAAAAATGAAGAATAAAATTTCTCAGGTGGCAGGCCAGGCTGGGGTCTTTCAAAAGCTAAGAACTGAGCTGCCAAATTCCATCTCTCTCATCTCCCTCATTGAAAATGGGATCATGGCCAGAAAGAACCTTAGGTAAGATTTCAGAGGAAACAAGGCCACTGAGGAAAGTGCTACTCAACAGGAAAAAAACAATTTTGGAGGAGGTCCCATGGTCAGAGGAAAAGAAAGCATATTGCCTGTCTTTAGGATATAAAGTTCACCACATGACCAATAGATCTAAGTGGTCTAGAAAATCTTGAAGTCCCCTTTGACCTGGAGACTGACCTCACCTGTTAGGGTCTGATCTGTCTAGATCATCCTGGTACACTAAATTCCAGTCACCCCTCAGAATTATGAACAATTCAGGAAAAGAGGAAAGATGAAATGCAAGGTCTGAAAAAAACTGGGGGGAATCAACATTGGGACAATAGATAAAACCTAGAATAACTGCAGTGGTACCTAAGCAATGCTGTATTAGGATAAAATGACTGTCAGGGTCCCAATATTCCTGGGTGAGCTGAAATGCTGTGCCTCTCACCACCAAAATGGCAACTCCCCCTCTCTTTGGAACACCTGCCCCAAAAACTTGAGCCACTCAACGCCTTCTGAAAAACAAGACATGTTCCCATCTAAAATGGGGTTCTTGCAACATAATAACATTAGGGGTAAGCTTATGAAGGTGACCTAAAAGCATATATCTCTTTTGACTATTCTGAGCTCCCTTAATTTTCCTTGATATAAATTTATATCTAATACTCATACGTGTTAAAACTTAAGAAGTAACTGCAGACACAACTGAATAAAGAGGATCTCAAATGAAGGTGCTCTGGGAAGACCCTCTCCACCCCATCACTCCCCACCCCACCTCTGGCTCCCCAAAAAATAATCCAAAATAGATAGAACCCAAATCCCAGCCCCCAAAAAATAAACATAGATAACAGGCTGGTCCTGGTAAAACAGAAACAGGTGTATAAACAATTAGAGGTCTCAAGCAGAAAAGTATACATGAAACAGGATAAGTCCCAAGGACCAGACTCAACAATAGAAATATACCCGAACCCCACCACCTCCAAACCATTAACCCCTATAATCAGTAATAAAAATACCCACAACAACCCCCCATACCCTGATCCTAACAACCAATCTCTGAAAAATACACTGCCCATGATGGGTGAGGCACTGCCACCTCAGCCCACCCCCCCAACCTGGCCAATCCTAACAATAACGTACTAAATTAGTAAACAGACAAATTGTCCAAAACAGTGTTAGGGATTGCACACAAAGAAAAAGATAACCCATTTAGCAAGTTGACCATAGGTAATAAGAAGAACAGTGATAAAAAATATATATATTAAGTAAAGCAATAAGATTGAAAAGTTAAGTCCCAGCAGTCTTTATAATAGAATCAAAACTCAGTCCACAGAATAACGAAAAACTCAGGTAACTTATGCCATTGAAGGCTAGGGCTTCCATACAAGTCCAAAACTCCTGGGTCACACTAAATATTAAATATTTAACAAGCAAACAAGGCAGAAACAAGTAGAATTCAAACTGCTTGAAAATACAGGGCCCATAATGCAGATTACTGCAGCAGTGGGGAACTGCTGAGCAGTGTAAATGCATGGCTATCGATTCTATCTCACATAATATGGGGGTTCAGAATATTCGATCTTCTGTCAATTAGATAAACAAGCCCCATCTCACAGCCAAGACCGATCTGATCAGAGAAAGACCGAAGCCGCAGAGTATATCCAGTCAGTCCCAAACAACACAGAAATCTCCTCAGAAATGTAAGAACAGCAGGAGAGCTTACCACCTCACAGGACACAGCCAAAATTCCCTCGAACAGGCAGATAAAAGTATTTAGCCAGCAGCTGCAAAGCAAAACAAAGCCAAAGCAGAGCCCATCTGAAGTTCAAGCAAGGGCCAAATTGCCAGCCAGAGTAGGAAAAGAATCATCAGTCACTAACAGTGCAGGTAAATGATGTAAACAGGGAGTAGTCCAAAACAGGCCCAAGACATCATTCAAACAAATTCCAGAATTTCTTTTTTAATTCAGCTGTAGCCTTGTCCGGAGTTTCAAAGCTAATCCAGCTGCCTTAGTGGAGCACCTGGAGAGTGGCAGGGTAGCATACTCTGAATCTGATACTTGCTGTAAGGAGTTTAGAAACCAAGGGGTGTAGAGCATCTCTCCTTTGCTGGACAGAATAGGGGATATCCTGGGTGATGCAAATATGCTGCCTTTACCACAGCAACTCCTTAATATCTCAGATTTTAAGCAAAATGTGCTGCTTATCTAGGAAGTTGAGCAGCTTACAAATGATCTGCCATGGAGGGGAGTCAGGTGAGAGCATAGGGCGTAGGGACCAGTGCGCCCATTCCACTACATATACCGGTCCATTGGGGGAGTGTCCCACTATTTTTTTGAGTAACATCTGGATAAAAGAAACAGCTTGGGGACCCTCAGCTCCTTCAGAAAGACCCTGCACCACTAGACTATTTAGTTGGGACCACCCTTCTAGATCTTCTAGGTGGCCCTTCATCTTTTCAAATGCTGCCATAGGGATACCTCCTCAGGGTCTAATTGAGCCTGTCATTTCTCCAAGGATGAAGTGTGGGTCTTGGCATCCCTGACCGGATGGGTTAACGAATCCACGGACATACAGATCTTTTGAATTTTCTCGGTGAGCACTTGCAGGGAGCTACGCAGGGGATCCATCTCCTCAAGAAATTTTAAGTGTGAGAGGCCCCCATGGCCTACTGTTTGGAGCATTTTCTGTTTTTCTCCCACTCGGACATCAGAGCGGAGAAGTGTGGCAGGGCAATGAAAGTTTCATTTTTGAATCTATTGCAGAAACTGGGAAAAGAAAGCACCAAGTGGTAACACCAATCTTCTGGGAGCAGTCCATGCAGAAATTACCACAAATAATTGCAGAAAGTAGGTAAAAAGGCAGAGGGGGTGAGAGCAGATAGCAGGAACATCTTCTTAGGCAGCCATTACATGACATTCTTCTGAGGGTGCATTTCTGCATGTGCACTTTTTGGCTGCATGCACATGATTTTCATACAAGTTGCCCTTGTGTAACCTTATCCTCAGAATATGGCAGCTTGTGTTTGATTTTTAGCACAGTTGCAGAAAAAGCCATGTCAGGTAGTATGAAGCATAACTTTTGTCCACACGTGCAGCACAGATGGAAATGCCACGTGTGTAGTGTTTATCGAAAATGCTGAAAATAACATTTTCACAGAAGCAGAGATTTTTTTCCCTGCACCAGAGAGTTGTGCAAGAGACTTAGTCGTTGGACCATATCAGGCTATCTGAAAATGTGACCCCAGACTTTTCAAAATCCAGCCCATTGTCTTCATGGCTACCTGTTGGCTAAGTGGGTAGTGCATTGTGTATTTGTGTTTCATTTATCAGCAACTTCAGTCCTGCAACAAGCTGTGAAAGCCTTCTGGAGAACCACTTAGCAATAGTGACCACAGCATGATGCAACTAGAAATCAATATTGACTGGGAACCTTTGCTTGGTACCACTACAATAAGATGTTATGGAAAAGCTAACTAAGATATGTCAGATATGAGAATATTGTGAGAACTGGAAATGGGAAGAGGAGTTCTGAGGTCAAAACCTAGAAGCCAAGTGGCAGAAATTTTTAGACAAACTACATGACTGATTAGATAGATTTATTCCTCTTAAAAAGAAATATAATAAAAAGGGTAGAATACCTAACTGGCTTAGTGGTAACATCACAAAACGTATTAAAAAAGAAGAAAAACTTTTCATAAATTCAAGAACAATTCTTCCACCAAAAATTCACAAGATTATAAAAAAAAATGTAAAGTATGCAAGTTAGCTATAAAAAAGTGAAAAAGGAACTTTAAGCTGAGGCTAGCACAACGGTTAATGACAACAAAAAGAAGTTTTACAGCTACATAACTAGTATGAGAAAAGACCAGTCTGTAGTTGAACCATTGAAAGTTGACAATCAAAGAATAAGAGAACAAACCAAAACAACAGAATTTAACAAGTACTTTGCTAGTGTTTATACACCAAAAACAGACTTTGCATCTGACGAATGGCTTGATTTGTCTGCATAACTACAGAATAAAGTTCAGACAGCTGATGAAACTTTTGTGGCTAATAAACTATTAAGTTTAAATATGCACAAATTACCTGGACCAGATAACTTGCATCCAATACTCCAAAACAGATTATCAAATGTCTTAGCGGCACCCCTAACAGACAATATAAATGCATCACTAGCAGAAGGCCTTGTAATGCAGGACTGGAAAAATGCCATCACAACTCCTATTCACAAAAAGGGTCTAAACATAACTATAGTAATTTTCATCCATCAGTCTTACTTCAATTATCAGTAAACTAATAGAAGGTATAGTTAAAGATGAGATATGCAAACACTTAATTTGCACGGTACTTATGGATATAAGCCAATACAGTTTTCAAACTGGATTGTCTTGCCAGACCAGCTTGTTACACTTTTATAACCCAGTGAGCAGTGTGGGTTAGCCTGTTGATGTCTTATATTTTGATTTTTGCAAGGCATTTGATACCCTACCACACAAGCTGTCAGACTGATAGATACAGGACTTGATATCAACATGCTGAAATTGGTTAATTCTTGGCTGGAGGGAAGAAAGCAGAGAGTAAGTCTAGCTGGCTATTTATCTCCATGGGCTGATGTTACTAGTGGTGTAATGCAGGGTTTGGTACTGGGAACAACCTTATTCAGCATTTATGCGGCACCCCTACAGACAACATCTAGCTGCTGGATCACAAAGTTTGCAGACTATGTTGAAATCAGTTGCATAGTAAATGACATCCAGTCTATAAAACAGTTCCAGTCTGAAATTAACCAGATAGGTGATTGGGCACTACAAAATAAATTATTTCATAATTTAGTGAAATGCAAGGTTATGCATATAGGCCACAATAACAAAAAGGCCAAGTACAATCTCAACTAAATAAATATGGACAAGGGTTAAAAATAAAATACTTGAATTAGAAAATAAGTATGTAGCCAATAAGGCCCTTTATAATCGAAAATGGAAGGTACCTATGCGGTTCACAGCAAGGATCAAACAACTTCTAGGTAAAAAAAGAAGGGCATATAGAGCACTTAAAAGACAAGGTAGCAATTACAATAAGTATAAGTACAAACAAATCCTCAGGAAATGTAAACATCAGATTAAAATTGAGAAAAAGAAAACTGAATTCAAGTTAGCTCATACTAAGGATGGTGGTAACATTTTTATGCCTATGTCAACAATAAGAATGCTGAAAGAACCATAGGCCTCTTAAAATATTAAATACAGAGGTTACCCAACCAACTGTAATGGCTCATGAGTTTAATAAATACTTTTGCTCCATTTATGGAAAAGGAAATATTGTACGTAGAAAAAATAATAATAGTGGACAACTAGATAGGCTCCCAGAAATAATGAAGGAAGAAATATAGGATAAATCGAAGAAAATTAGAACAACTAAATCTGCAGGGCAGTACAAACTGCACCCAAGATTTCTAAAAGAATTGTGACTATGGCTGATAGACCCTTTATATAAAATTTTTAATGTGTAAATTAACTCAGGCAAAATCCTACAGGATTGGAAGACAGCTACTGTTATATCAATATTCAAAAAGGGTGATCGAGGAAATATGGTCAATTATAGACCCATAAGTCTAACCAGTATTTTGGGAAAGATCTTAGAATCCCTTATTAAGGATAGGTTTGAACAAGAAATCCAAAAGAAAAACTTCAAGGATAATACACAACATGGGTTTAAGCAACATTGACTCTGTCTCACAAGTAACTTAGTTTTTTATGACAAAGTAAGTACATACTTGGATAATAAAAGCCTGGTGGACATGATTTATTTGGACCTTTGTAAACCCTTTGATAAAGTCTTGCGCCAAACATTAATTAGGAAAACATACCATACGGGCTTTAATAACACACTGATAAATTGGGTGAAGTAATGGCTAGCTGGTAGGACACATTGTGTTAGAATCAGAGGTCATCTATCAGGAGAGGAACCTGTGTCCAGTGGTGTGCCACAGGGATTGGTCCTGGGTCCAGTCTTATTCTCCTTATTTATTTCAGATATGAATAAAAATATTATAAATCTTTCAGTGAAGTTCGCTGATGACACCAAACTGGCAGCAGGAGTAGCTTCACAACAGCAGACAGACTCTTTAAGAAATGATTTAATGGTACTGGACGATTGGGCAAGGAAAATGGTATGAACTTCAACACAGAAAAATGTGTTGTCATGCACTTAGGGGAAGGAAATAGATGCAATAGCTATTCCTTAAATGGCAGTCTTCTCAAAGTAGTGGATACCGAAAAAGACCTAGGTATAATAATTACAAATGACTTCAAATTTAATAAGCACTGTAGTGAAGTAATTAAAAAAGCCAACATGGGTATAGGGTGTATAAAAATATATTTTACATTTAGAAACAGATCATGTACTCTGCCACTATTTAGGGCATATGTGAGATCCCACTTGGACTACTGATCACCACTCTGACCCATACCTGAGTAAAGATATTGCCGAGTTGGAGGATGTCCAGAGGAGGGTAACCAAATTCAGTGATGGATAACAAAATATGTGTTAAGAACAAAGGTTAGCTTAACTAAAATTATATCCATTAGAACTTAGGAGAACAATGGGTTACCTGCTCCAAATGTATCATATTTCAAGGGATAAACAACTAATGGGAGATTTGGGCCTAGTTAACAATCAAAGAATTATCACTCTAAGAAGTCACAATCATCAGTTAATGTTGACATACCCTAAAGGGATGAATAGAAGATCCTTTTTTACCCAAATAATTATATCTATCTGGAACCCATTACCAAAAGAAATAGCAGAAACTAAATCATTTCCTATCTTTAAATGAAAGCTGGATGATTACTTATGAACTCCAATGGATATCAAATAACCCACTAACGTGGGAGATGGATGCTATGGGCATAAGCCTTCTGTTCATCAAAAAAATCCTAGTATATTAACTTCTATGGCAACTCAATTCCTGAATCCAGTATGGACAGAGACTTGGGAGTGCTGATTACTGATAATTTGTCACCTTCTGAGCAATGTAAAGCAGCGACTAGTGAGGTAAACAGAATAATGGGATGTATTTACAGGAATGTTAAGAACAGAGGCAGTAGGGTTGTGGTCCCCTTATATAAGTCCCTTATGTGTCCACACTTGGGAGTACTGTGTTCAAATGTGGGCTTCAAACCAAATCAAGGATATTAAGTTGATAGAGGGCATGCAGAGAAGAGCAACCAAAAAAATAAGGCACCTGAAAGACATAGACTATGGGGATAGGTTGAGACATTTTGGGCTGTACAGTATGGAGTACAGTAGATTAAGGGGAGATCTGAGTCTGTTATATAGAGCACTAACAGATAATGACCTCTGGAAAGCCATCTGCCTAACAAGAAACACAAAGAGATATAGTAGATTCCAGCACTTTCAGCTGAAGGGTGAATTTTATAAAACTAACCTAAGGGGTCAGTGGATAAATCAAAGAATCATCAACTCATGGAACAAATTACAGTACATAGTAACATGGTAACTAGTCCTACCATAGATGGCTTTAAGTAATCCCTTGACAGCTTTATGGACAATAAAAAATATTCTACCATAAGGTAAAAACTGATCACATCTATATTGCTCTTTGCCACTGACTCGTACTTTTCTGTGATTCTGTGTGATCTGTAGGGGTTGGGGTTGCCCCACATGACTCACAGCCTGAGGATGGACAGGGCAGTGCTGTGCTGCATGGGCAACACCTTGTTTATTTATTTATTATAGTCTTGGAATTTGATATATCTTTGAGTCAGAGACTCATTTACAAAGGTTCCACATCCAAAAGAAATCACAACAATTAGCTAAATACAACAATGTAACAAACACTCAATATGGATATAACAATGACAAAAAAAAAACAACAATCAGAGCAGTCATTATATTAGACTTTGTCAAAGTTGGCAAAAATAGATAGAAGGGTAAAATACAATAGTGTATCAGTATGTGATACTAGGCGGTCAAGAATAACTTTGTTGAAGTCAATGGGTTAACATGGGTCAGCAAAGACAAATAAAAAGGAACAGTGAAAATGTGGAAAGAGGGAGCAGGGGGAATAGGTGGAAATCAGGTTCAAGAGCTACAGAGGGAGGTGAAGTAGAGAGGAAACACATCAAGAGAGTACCTATGGGGTTATGAGGCAAGAGGGGAGAGATGGGGTGAGTGGCAGCTGTTTAGACAGGAAATGAGGGGATATGTGAGGGTGAAGTAGATTAAGATGGGCAGCTAAAGCTAAGCTCTATTCTGCACAGGAAAAATGTAAGCTGTAGAGGGGCTGTATGGTGAGTTACTGCAAGCATTGTAAGCACTGGAGAGCAAAGGGGACGAATCAGAAGGAAGGCGCAAAATTCAAAAGGTGAGTAGCACGGCTATTATTTGCATACTTTCAGCCTCCAGGGGCAGTCGGGTGGGTGGCTGGCCACAGCAAGAGGTTGCTTGTCTTCAGAGTGCGGATCTTCAGGGAGCCCTTATCTGGTGCTTTTCTTGGCCTCTTGTCCTGATGGGTAGTGGAGTAGCATTCCTCACAAGGTCCTCACACTAATCATATTTCACCTGAATATGTACAGATATGACTGGATGGAGATTGAGGGCACTGAGACTGTACACAACATGACACCCCCCTCTTGCATGATGGGACACTGACCCTAGCTATAAGGTAAGTATTCTTGTATGTTTAGAGTACCTTGTTACCCCAGCTAGTTTACTAAAGAGCTACATATCCTTTGTGACCCCATTACTATTCTCATTTTACAGATGTAACTGGATGGCCTTTGTAGGCCCCTTCCATCCGAGGCTCTCCAGCACCCAGATAAGAGATCTCTTAGTTATTATCTATTTTCTGTTTTGTAAGCTATAACACTGCAATGTGTACCAGAATAGGGAATGCCGCAAACAATGACTCATATCCCTTTTGGAATCGGGCACATAATCATTTTCTTGTTTCATGCAGGGCACACACAAAGAAATATCTGGTTCTCTTGGACATTTGTAGTGAGCCAATTACTTCTGTACCACTATTACATGCCTATGAGGCACAGTCTTGGGCCGAGTTGTGCCTTTTGTGTCTTGCAGGAGGCCGAAGTTGCCACAATGCCTGTTGCAGTGTGGTAAAAGCCATGGTGAGTACATGTGGTGGTCTGGGTCATTCCCTGCTGTAAATCCATGGTTACCTGGACACAGGCTGAGGTGGCTGGATGTGTGTCGTCAGTCAGAGGTTGTGTTAGTAGAATTCCTTGAAAGCATTATTTGTATTCATGGAATTAGCAGTGGTTCTCAAATCATTTAAAGTTTCAAACTGCAAAGTGGTACCTATAAAGTGCAAAATCTTTGTCCGCAATTTCTGAATTGTGAGTAATTATGGAGGAAGAGCATTTTGCATTTGTACATGTATAGTAAATTCTGCAGTTCTATGTAAATAGAGGAATCAGTGAAATCCATTCCATGGTGATGCTTTCCACAGTTTACTTATGATGTATAATTAAGTTGTCCGCATCATGTGAAATTAATTTGGATGTTTGCAAATGACTGCGCTACATAAACTGTGGAATCATCAGTGAATAATGATTTTAAAAATTCTAGGTTTATGCCATAATGAAACTGCCGTATGGAAATCACAAGTGACTTGAGATTCAAGATTTTGCAGTTTGCCAGTTTGGAGTCTTGGAGAAGTTGTTTCTGAGGTTTGAGGATGTCAGCTGCAGGAACAAGTGTAGCAAAGGAGTAGGATATACTTTCTGGGCAGCAGCAACAGAAGCAGCAGCCACAGCAGCAACAGCGGAAGGCTGTGGAGGTGGAGCATCATCATGCCAGCAGCTCCTGCAAGCTCCCCCAGCCCCATTCTGCAGCAAAGATGTCACCTTCTTAGTCAAGGAGGTGACCAAACTTGCTATGGCATTGTTTCGCCCTGAAAGACTCCCCTACAAGCAAGGGGAGGAATTGTATGGACAGATAAAGGCAGTCATGGATGGGGAAGGAAGAATCTCAATGACAGTGAAGCAGCTTAAACACAAATAGGATGACCTTCAGGCAAAGGATCTGGAACTGGTGGAGCTGCTTAATGGAGCATGTACCATGCCTGTAGGTGGCCCCAAAAAGAGAAAGAGTATGGAGGGCTGCAGCACCTGGTATTATACTAAACTGAGTATTTAAGATTCATCATCATCAGTCATATATATGTTAATCTCTGAAATGCTGCATGTTATGCTGTCATCCTGTTGTAAGAATTCCAATCAAATATGGTAAACCAAATTAATAAGTGTTCTGACACTGTCACACTGCACCTGTATGAGAGTGTGAGGGAAGGGAATGCATGATGGCATCTGACTAGTACCACTCTAGTGATGGTCAGGGTGTGTTAGAGGTTTGTGTATTCTGTCTGAACCATGGGCATTCATCCAATTGAATGTGCATACTTGTCTGGAGTGCCAGTGGAGTGCATATATGGCTACAAAGGGTGACACATTTATGGATATTGCAGCCATTACATTTCTTTTGTTGTGACAAATGTCGTTGTTGCCAAGCTCTGACATAGTAAATACTCATGGTTGCAAACATATATGTATAACCAGTTCTCCCTTCCTATTGACCCCGAGGCCTTGCTGCGTGTGGTAGTCCCAAAATCCACAACTTGTACAATTGTGGAAGGGCAGCAAAGGTGGACTGTGTTAGGCACAAAGAAACCAAGCAGTTGCATAGGATGCCAGCACAGAAGGGGCACACTATGGTTAGGTGTATAAGCAAAAAGCAGCTGGAAATGCAAAAAGTGGCAACTGCCAATGTGAAAACCAAAAATATTGTTGTAGCATACCTATTCTTAGAATTTATAACATGTTTTGTGATGTGTGTATTATGGCAGAAGGGAGGAGAAGGAGACAAGCATAGTGGGAGTGATGAAGGGTGCAATATAACTATTTCTGCTGGTGGTGCCATGAGGTATAAAACTGCTTCCAGTTCTGGTGGGCAGTGTGCATGCCTGTCCTTCCCCCCCATCCATCCCCTGTCATGGATGCCCCTGTAGCAACAACCTCTGGTCAAAGCCACTACGGCTGCTAATGCATCAGCTTGATAAAGGTGCGCCATTGGCTGAAATGTAAAGATGAGTTGCCATAGTCAACTTGTGTAAATTTCAGCTTTGGTAAAGTTAGATCATTTTCCGGATGATCCCGTGTTTCCCATGTGTTTAAAATGCGAGTGGCAAGTGCATCTTGCACTATATGGGGAGATGAGGGGGAGCTCCACACCAAGACCTTCAAGTAATAGTAGAAGGCATGGTGCAGAGAGAAGAGGTATGGCTACAGTGGGGACTGTGGGCCAACCTAGAAGGATAAGAGCCTATACTGCGGTGATGGCCTGCTTCCATCAAGAAGGGAACCATTGTCCTTGACACATTGCTAATAAGCAGAGTTTAACCTAATATAACAGATGCCCACAGTCACAATGCAACAGCCACTTCTCACACACACACAACCAAGCAAGAGAGAATGAGAGTGAGAGAGAGTGAGGTTGAGAGAGACTGAGTGCAAGAAAGAGTGAGAGAGTGAGAGAGTGATAGAGAAAGAGAGAGAGAGAGAGAACAATGGATAGAGAGTGAGTTATAATAGTGAAATTGTCATGACTGAGAAATTAAGACATTCACATATAACACTGATGGTTTCTTAATTGTGACACATGTGCCTTGTGACTGAACAAGGACTTCAAAGCAAAAAGGAGAACACCAGAGAGCAGGCAACATTTGGAAAGAAAGTCATTATTGTGTTGTTGTTCTGGTGAAAAGGAAGCAAACTCAATCTACCAGAAACCCTCTCACTGTTCAAACTGATGCCAATTTTTAAACATTTTTAACTTTTCTGGTAAAAGCAAATAAAACAGATATAACATATTCTTACACTCACTGATCACTTTAAGAAAGAAGCTCTGTTACTACGCTACCTGTGTTTTGAACATTAAAATTAAGGCATTTAGGTCATTACGACATACCAGTTTATTCACATTCATAACAAGCAAACATATTCCCTTGATCCATAGAGTACATGTTTTGAGCCTTGTTTATGTATGTCGTAATGACCTAAATGCCTTAATTTTAATGTTCAAAACACAGGTAGCGTAGTAACATAGCTTCTTTCTTAAAGTGATCAGTGAGTGTAAGAATATGTTATATCTGTTTTATTTGCTTTTACCAGAAAAGTTAAAAATGTTTAAAACATTTCAGTACTATGCTTCATCACTTCAAGGGGAACTGCCTCTTCTTCAGGAAGTTTTCTTGAAGCTTTCTGAAGAAGATGCAGGGTATCTTAAAACTCAAGAGCATTGTGCTGAAAAGTGCTAAATAAACTTTTGTATTTTTTTGCATTAACTGGATAATGTCTTTTTTTGTGTAGCGAGTCTGTGGGTGATTGAATGGGATTCTGGCCTGATACATGTTACTAAACAGAGGTGATTGTTCACTATAGAAAAAAGAAGAATAAGGGGTTATACAAAGGGGTGCAAAAAGACTAAAGGTCATCACAAGATTATGCTAAACTGGACTTTTTAGAAGAGCACACAATTCCAGAACTAGTGTGTCAGTATAAAGATATGAGGCAAGATGTTGAAAAAGGCTGTAAGGAGGGCCATCCATTGGCAATGTGCTCCCATACTGGCAAGCCAGATGAAGGTGCAGACCAAATAGTTGTCTTGGTTACTGGCAGTCTTGAAGTCAGGGTGGACAAGCACTCCTACCCCAGCAACCTCTGTGGTGGGCCTTGGAGCTGGGTCCTTCACAGAATGTGGCTGTGTACATGTGGGTCCACTTAAGCAGCCACATCATGGGGTCTGTGGGTGGTGAGAGGGACTGGAAGAAGACAAGGGAAAACCATGGCCCTGTACCTTTAAGTGACACCCATCAGCACTATGAATGTGTGTAGTGGCCAACAGAGTAACACTGGAGAACTGACTTAATGGACTCATATGGTGCCATGAAGAATCAAAAAGATAGGGAAAATGGTTGTGAGAAAGCCTTTTATCACTCAGAATATTATGTGATTTGACTGAAGGCTAACCTGAAATGTGATCAGCTTACTGTGCTGCTATCTCTCCATGTTCTTCACTCTTCAATTACTCCTGCCATTTGTTTTATTCCTGAACAGTTTTCATCCCTCACTATAAGACCTCAACAAGCCAGATTGCATTTTCCTTCCAGCTCCCATACTGTACTGTCATCTTGAATAACCAGCTTTCTTCTCTGTGCTCCTCTTCCTTTTCCTCCTCCTCCTCTGTCCCTATCGCATTCAAAACCATGTTCAATAAATTCCCTTCTCATTCTTGCACTTGGAGGTATTGGAGGTATCTGTTCTATCTTCCCACTTGATTGCCCAAATCTCCTTTCCCCCAGATTTTAATACTTATGTTGTTCCCCCATGCACCATTGTTTTTTTTTTTTTGTTAACTGATGCTGTATCTTGTTTGCTGTTTCCATTTCCAATTTGCTCAGTAGTTGACCCTGTTCCTGTTTTCTGCTTTACTTGATCTTGGTATCCATTTTGTTTCTCCACTGTCTGCTGCACTGTATGTATGCCCTGTCATCATTTATTTTGCTGTGGTGCTTGCTTTTTTTGTTCTGCTGTATTGTACTGTTCATGTTGTCTTACTGTTATATAAAATATGAAACTGTTTTCCTAGGTACTGAGGCCTGGATTACCATAAGGCATCTCCTCCACTGTTTCCTGTTCAACTTTCTGCATTATAGTGTATGTGATTTATCAAAGTTTGTGTTTGTATTGCACTGTATTTATTTTCATCTTGTCACCACCTTCGTTCTATTTCACTTGTCATTTTGCACCTCTTTTTGCACTCTGACATTATTATATTACTTTGTATCATTGTTTTCGCTGAGACTTTATCTTTTTACCTTGTGTCTCCTTTTGTGTACTGACACTATTTTATTTCCTTGCACCTCATTTTGCATACTGATTTTTGGAATCTCTCTTTGCAAATTGACTTCATCTTGTTCATCTTGCATCTTGCACCTTTTCTCACACTCCAACTTTTTCTTATTACCTTGCACCTCTGTTTACACAATGATTTTACTTTATTAGCTAGCTAATGTCTTATCACACTGACTTTACTTTATTATCTTGAACCACTCTTTGGACACTGGCTTTACTTTATTACCTTCCTCTCTCTTTGCATACTGACTTTAGCTTAACTTCCACCTCTCTTTGCACACATACTTTATCTTGTTACTTTACATCTCTTATTGCACACCTACTTTATCTTCTCACCTTGCATCTCTTATTGCATGCCAACTTTATCTTGTTACCTACACTATCCTGTTATCTTGCACATCTTTTTGAACACCAGTTTTATTAGTTTGCATCACTTTTTGCACACTGACTTCGTCTTTTCCTCTTGCGCAATTTTTGCATACCTTTATCTTATTACTTTTTAAACAATGACTATATCTTATTACCTATTATCTTGTTGCACACAAAGTGACTGCTGCTTTTCCTACTTCTTGCATCCCCCTCACACACGTTGCAGTTTAAATAAAGTTTCTGTTTATTGTGCTCACCTGTACAAACCTTTAAATGCATATTGTACATACATACATACATACATACATGAATAAATGCATACATACTTACATACAGTATATAAATAAATATATATTATAAAAAATAAATACACATCCAAGAATATGTTGTTCACAGATATTATGCATAACTTAATGTCCAAACTGGATTGACCATCATGGAGGGGAAGAGGTACAGGAGAATCTGTATGTCTGAAAATCTGTTCTCTAAATCTGTTCTGTATGTTTGTATATGTTTAGGTTTGTTATTTTTATTAGTTTATCACCCTTTTACTCTCTTGTTTTAAGGCTGCAATTCCTGCTGTAGTTGTAACTGTTGTTTTCATTTTTAGATAGTGCATAGGCGTAGGTTGGGGGTAGCGCTAGTCAGGGGCTAGCAGTGAATAAGCATTAGGAGGTAGCTTTTTGTTTTTAGTCAAGGTTGTTTTTATCTTTAGTTTTGCCTGCAACAAAAGTGCACAACTCAATTTTACCCTCAGAAGTATGTGCTCTATCTGCTATCTGTATTTTGCATTCAGCTTACCATAAGGAACACTTTTAGTTTTTGGAAACCGACACCTGTCTGTTGGTTATCCCTTAACAGGACTGGGATTCATTTAGAAGGAGAAGAAATTCGTTCTGGAGCCCATTTATGCCTGGACCCAACCTGGATATGTTTGTTTTGTTCATTGGCTTTTTTATGAGATTACTAGAGCTTTCCTTTCCCAAGACTGAACTCAGATGCTGTTCCAACTCTCAGCCCATGAAGATAGCTGATCTGTTGGTGGATAGCTGATATGCCTGGACTCTGTCTGACCATTAACTGTTTCAGGCTGGTTTGTCTTACACTTTGGACTTTCTGCTCTTAGTATTGGATCTGTCCTGGTCTGCTAATTTTAGTAGTGAGTTTTGGCATCCTGTGGGTTGTGAGAGAGCCTGTGGGGGCCAGATAAAACTGTGGTCTGACTCTGCTATGTGGACACAGCTCCATTGTTTGAGTAAGATGAATGCCGATAGCAGATAGAGCATAAACCTCTTAGGGTAAAACTGAGTTGTGCACCAATGTTGCAGGCAAAACTAAAGATAAAAAAATCCTGACTAAAAACAAAAATCTAACTTCTAATGCTTACACACTGTTGTTCCCTGACTAGTGGTACCCCAACCTATGCTTATGTTCTATCTAAAAATGAAAACTTTCTTCTAACTCTTGGCCATGTGGATACAGTTCTATTGTTTCCATAGTTATTTTGGTTCTTGTTGGTTGTGAGAGAGCATATGTGACTAGAAATACTGTACTAATCAGTGGTTTTATAATTAACTTGACTTTTGTTTCTGATAATATTGCCTTTGCACGATGGGGGGGGCAGGTTGAGACAACCCTCGGTTAGAAATTGCTCATATCTGCTTTGCTCATTGTGCTATTTGCTCTGTAGGGGTGACAGCCCTACTGATTATACTGGACCAAAAATTGAAACTGCGTTACTACTATAAACTAACTGAAATAGTGCACCTACTGGGAAGAAGGGGGGGAGGTGAACAGACTGTTTTGGAGTTGCAGAATGATCGTTCTGCAACTCCTAAACAGAAATGTTGTTAGGTGTCAATCTGGTGGCTGGTTTTTGAGCTACTACAAAACGTCTACAGGCTCCACCCACTGCAGCTGTAAAAAGCACAGATTCCATTGACTGCTGAGATGTTTACTCATGGTCTGCAGCCTGTACATTCAAGGCATTCACATACATATGAACATATGAAGAAGCCAGCAGAGGAAGGCCATTTGGTCTATCAAGTCTGCTCATATTGCAGGGTCCACAGCTTGAGCTAATGTCCCTGCCCTCCCTCCCCACTCCTCCCATCCTCCCTACCCACAATTCTTACCTTCTCCCTATGCCCATCCCAGCCTCTCTTAAAGCTGCCCACCATCTTCAATGAGATGACCTCTTCTGTCAGCGCATTCCAAGTGCCCACCCTCTGTGAAGAAGTGCTTCCTGACATCCCTCCTAAACCTTCCACCCTCCAGCTTAAGGCTGTGCCCCATTGTGATATGGTTGCCACTCAGCTTAAAGAGACTCTCCGTATCAACCTTATTTATCTCTTTTAAGTACTCAAATGTCCCAATCATGTCCCCTCTCTCTCTCTCTCTCTTCTGTCTTCCAGGGAGTACATGTTCAGTGCCCTCAACCTCTCCTCATACACCTTGCCCTGCTGACCAGCTATCATCTTTGTAGCACTCCTCTGTACCTTCTCCGGCAGGTTAATGTCCTTTTTGAAGTATGGGAACCAGTACTGAACTCCATACTCTAGATGCAGCCTTACCAGTGACCTGTACAAGGGCAGTATAACCTCCTCACTCCTACTACTGATCCCCCTAGCTATGCATCCCAGCATCTTGTTTGCCTTTGCTGCTGCTTTCTTTTATTCACTCCCAGGTCCTTCTCCTCCTTCTCTGATGCAGATACTCAAACTCCACCCAGGTAATACTTTGTCCTGGGATTCTTGGCTCCAATATGCAAAACTTTGCATTTCTTGGCATTTAAGCCAAGCTGCCAGATCCTGGACTACCTCCTCAGCTTTTCCAGATCTTCCTGTAGGTTCCTTTTCCCTTCAGCTGTGTCCACTCTCCCACAGAGCTTGGTGTCATCTGGGAATAGGCACATTTTGCCTCTAATGCCAACCCCAGTGATATTGATGAAGACATTGAACAACACCGGCCCCAGCACAGAGCCCTGTGGGACCCCACTGGCTACCTCTCTGGTGGTCAGATAACTCTCCCCCTACCACCACCTTCTGGGTTCTGTCCATCAGCCAGTTTTCCACCCAACTGACCATCTTTTCTCCAACCCCAAGATCCATCAACTTCCTGATCAACCTTTTGTGGGGCACAGAGTCAAAGGCCTTTTGCTGAAATCAAACTAGAGGATGTCTACCGCTTGGCCCCTGTCTACTGTCCTAGTGACACTGTCAAAGAAGTCAATCAGATTTGTTTGACATGATCTCCCCCGATGAACCCATGCTGCCTCTCATCCTGGAGGCCATGTTCCTATAGATATTCCATCATGTGCAGAATGATTAGTGAATGGACAGCTTTGGTTGTCCCCTCCCTTACTATGTAGCCTAAATGTCTAACTCCCTTTATGAGTTTATCAGTGTACTGATCCTCACTAATGTTTTCCACATTGACCATTGCCTGCGCTAGAGGATAGAATGTGCTTGATGGGGTGATTATTGTTGTTTTTATATTGTTTCTAAGTTTGAAATATGTTATTCATGTTCAGCAAATACAGAAAGAACCCAAGAGGCCTGTTACCAGTGGCATGATAGGGAGGAGATGAACAGCAGTACAACTACAGGGGGCAGTGGGTTGCCTGGTTCTGGTAAGCCCAATGTTTTAAATAAACTGAAGCTACTGAGAATCTGAATTGAAATTTGTGAATTAATTAATGATTCGGTTAAAATACACCAAAAAAGTAGCTTAGAATAAGATTGACAACAGGTACAGTACAGTTAAACTGCACAGACTGCAATTACTGATGATGTTAGTAATATTTGTTTGTTTTTTATAATCAAATTTTTATTCAGTTTCCAATATAACATCAGACAAACACAACAATACTCGGGATGGACATTAGAAAGCAAATCTGGTACTTACAGTGAGTTTTAATGGCATAGCACAACTACCTTGAAAAAATGTTCAACAGTGCAAATACAGTCAATTCTGAAATAAATAAAAAACAAGGCAAGGGAAAACCCAAGGAGAAGGAGTTTGGAGGGGGAGCCCCGGACCAGCATGTGCTAAAGACAGGCCATACAGCACCCCATTCAACATTTGAACATTGAGTGTATGGTAAAGTTCATTAAGGTACAACATCAGGATCTTTAGTAGATGCAAATGTTTACAGTGATGGTGTTGGTGGATGATCAGGCAGGCCTCTTCAGTTTCCTGGGGACAAAGATTTGTATATTCACATCATGTAGATAATTTATTCACATCTTCCATCATCATGTTATTTGTTTTAGAGGGGGTGAGTTGAGTTGGACTGGTGGCTGGCAGAGGGACTTTGTTACAGGGTGGGTGGAAGTTTGAACTAGGAGGCTTCTGAGTGGGGAGGGTGTCGTGTTTTGGATGACTGGTCATCTGATGGGATGCATTCATGATAAGGAAATTGAAGCCACTGTGCAGACAGTTGTGCATTAAGTAGACTGCACTAGTAGCATGGCAGACAGGAGCTGATCTCAGCAGCAGGCATGGTAATGTTAAGGGAGTGTGGGTGAAGGATTCATACTTGACCATTATAAAATAGGTCTTGAAAATCCTTTAACCTCTTTGGTCAAAATATGTCACATGACCATGTGTAAATCCTGCAACAGACAACTGGTAAAGATTCCACTGATCAAATGTTTACGTTCTTTTAAACTAATATTATTATTATTTTTTTTTTTTTATACAGATTCATTTTATAATCACAATAATGCTTTTCAGGTCATGTGCAGTATTAAGATTTACACACATCTTGTGTGAGTAAAGTCATTCTGCTACACCTTGGGACAAACCACATAGGCTGTTTATAAATCCCACAAGAACAGACGTGGAACACCCTGTCATGCATTATTGCTTAAGTAATGGACTATGTGGTCCAATTTGGTGTTTAATGGGTGAGGGAAGATTCATTGCCAGATACGCTGTCTCATTCAAATGTATTGCAGAATCTTAACTTCAAATTCTGCATCTAATGCATTGGATGACATTAATGGAATCAGTGTCAGAACTAGAAGTTATGATCTTCAATATCCACAAACAGAAGTGAATAAGCAGATTGTTATTGAGAAAAGGTAAGGTAGTGTCTACTGTGTGGTCATCAGCTGATACTTCTGTGCAGTACAGCAAACAATCAGAGACAGGCTTGCATATCAGTAGCACACAATCCATGCTCTATACAACATGCAGACTCAGACTGTCAGTCTTCCACACTCCACTCCCCATTATGGAGCAGTACAGAGGTAGGCACACCTAGGACCCCCGTTCCCAAGAGCCTCACCTTCCCACTGGAGACAGATCTTGTAATTTGTCTTGCAACTTTGACTTTCAAAGGGGTATTGGCTGCCCTCTTGATTGATGCCCCACCATTCATGTCATGTGACGCATATTCTACCTTCATTATGTCTCAGTGACATGAACAGTGCCCACCAATGGTCTTCAGATACTCAGTGTGCTTCCCTGGACCTTTCAATTACAGCTAAGCCTGGATGGTTCCTGAAATGGTTCTTGTCTTTTCTCTCAAAAAATACTATTGTATATGCTAAGGTAAACTGTGAGTTTGTGTTTCTCACTTTTAGTATTGCAATTTGTGAATCTAATATTTCAGAGTTTATAAACAGTACACTATGTACACAGCAGAATGGATTGCAAACTACAGATTACTGTTTTCCACATTCCTGAATCATGTTTTTACAATCTCCAGAGGTGGAAACAAATTTCACCCATTGGAGCAAAGACTTTAAGGAGTGATTTTGTTTTTGTTTTGGGTGTGGAACTGTCTGGAGCATTCCATCTTAGGAATCTTCACTAGTGCCTACTTTTACTTTTATTTAATCCAATTACGTGATTTATTTTATTTGCCATTGCTTAAGTTGGCCCCGCACCTGCAGTAGTGTCAGACTTGGGAAGAGTAGCTATTTTTCACATCAACTGTTTAAAGAGAGCAAGAGAAAGACACAGTCAGAGACAGAAATACGGCTGACCAGCAACAGCAAGTTACAGAGGAACAGGCAAGCAGCACAAAAAGGAAGTTGGCACCACCTTTCCAGACTAAGCAGGTGGCCTTGCTTGTTAAATAGGTCAATAAGCATATTGATGTCCATTTTGGCCTTAATAGACTTCCTTTCAATGAAAGGGAGAAAATCTGGGAGGATATAAAAGCTGTGCTTGATGAGCAGGAAAGCACCATCCCTTGTACAGTCAAGCAGCAGAAGTATAAATGGGATGACCTTCAGTGGCGGTATCCTGACATGCTTGAGATGCTGGGTGGAGCCATCACAAGGCCTGAATGTGTTTACTTGAAACACTGCAGCAGGAAGAATACCCTGGAAGGCACCTGGAGCAGGAACCACAGATTCAGTGAGTATACATGATGATGTTCTGTGATTGCTAAATTTATTCTAATTAATAATTGCCAAGGGATCAGTACCCAAAGTGATCTAGCTTCACCTGAGCTCTTTCCTTCTAAGACTGCTTGAAAGGACAGAGCAGAGAACCTTACCAGAGCAAGGGAAATGGATTAAGACTTCTTTTGGCTAAGCAGATTTACTGTGTGTTGTTGTTTTTATTTTGTACTCACAGGGATTGCTACTGTTTGTTGTTAACATTTCATTGCTTTATTTTTCTCTGATTCAAATTGTTGTTGCTGGTATGTCTTCTTCTGCATTATTCCAAGGTGTGCCTACAGGTGTGTGCCAACAGATTACTGCTATAATCTTCTGATTCAAATTGTCTTTTGCAAGGTATATCTTCTGTTACTGCTTTATTTTTCTCTGTAGCAAAGTGTTTCTTACAGGGTATATCTTCTCTGAAATTATTACAGGTGGTGCTTTATAGGTTTTACAGTTTTATCTAACATTAGGATAAGCTTTCAGGGTTACTGCATTTGTTGTTGTCTGTTTCTGCTCTTACCTCCTTGTTCTTTCATCCATGGTTCTTCTTTTTTGGCAGGGGAAGGGCCCAGCCACCCACCCCCATCCCCAACCACCCCACATTACGCTCCTTTTATAAGGTACCACAGTTGTGACATTTCCTGTGGCAAAGCAGGAAGGGACAGATCAGTGGGGCATCCACAAGGTGAGCTCATTTACAGGGGCACTAGTAATTTAACTTGTTATAACAAGTTATACAAAAACAAAACACAAAATCAAACCATTTTTTGCATTTTCTTCCTTCTAATTACTCTGACCAGGTTATAAACCCAGCAACTTATCTGGAATGGAAACCATTAACTGCAGGTACTGTAGAACACTTTTCAGAAGGACAGTCTTACAGAATTTAGGACACTGTCCTACATGCTGGGTCATTGGAGATCTTAGGACTCAGCTCCGGAAAGCATGGGCAGAGATTGCACACCTCAGATTTCATATTCAAGAGGAAATACATCATAAGAACTGTTACACGAGGTCACTGCACCCTAATTGGTACCCTCAGAGGTACACCATAGACAGCAAGTGCTTAAGCATATGTTATGCTAACATATAGGGCTAAGGGCATCTATCTACAAGAGTAGATGTCAGGATATGTACGCATATTGTTGTAATACACTTTGCTTGCTAATACATATATTCTTCTATGTATTTTCTGTGTATTTCTTACTCGTAAGATGACAAGGGTCCTGTGTCCTTGGAATAATTATGATATGTAAGTCGGCATTACCACCTTTTGGTAATTTGTACCACTGCATTGAGTTATGTAAGATTCTGTAGAAGAACTCTTTTGTTCACAAACTGATGACTACTACAAAATTGTGTAATGTTATCTTGTACCATGGAGCCACCTCTAATTTAGCCAATAGGGCTCATCTCTGTAACTAGAAATGTTTCTATCTTACAGTACCCATGGTAATTATCATAGGTATATAATGTGATACACTAGTCTTGTACCTCAGAGATCCCAAGAGACACAAAGAAACCTCGAGTTATAGGGAACGCTTAGCACTGGCTCCCGGTTCGTATTGGTAAGAACTGCTTAGGGCAACTGTGATTTTATCCTTTTTGGTAGTAATAAACAAGTTTATTACTCTTTTGCAATGTGTCTGTGATTACTTGCATTCCGAATATTGCCAAGAACCTGAAAGTGAGATTTACACCTCCTGACAGAACCACCCGCCATTTCCCCAACATCCAACAGAAGAACCTCGACCTCAGAGGGTAGTTGGTCCAGGATGTTGGCAAGTGGTTAGGAGGGGCAAATCGGGTGCCCCATCACTCTGTGCTCTCCAACATATTACCTCCACAAACCATATAAAAACTACAAGCAGGTATCTGCCTCTATCTCCGTAATCAAACAAAGGGGCAGAGGACACTGCAGAGCAGGACACTGCAGCACAGGAGCTAGCACAACAAAACTCACCAAATCAGGAACCAAAACAAAAACGCAAAGAAGAAATCCAAAAAACTTCTGATCATAGGAGACTCCATGATTCAGAGAGTTGATACATATCTCCAGCCAGGGGTAATGGTCAGATGTCTCCCAGGTACATCAGCGTGGAGAGACACTGACCACATTGCTAAAAATTGTTCACAAAGCAGGAGAAAACATTGACGTCCTGGTACACATAGGGACTAATGATCTCTCCAGCCAGCCAGTTTTGGAGACCAAGGAACACCTGACCAGGCTGGGTGACAAACTATCATCCATTTCGTCTGACATCTCCTTCTCTGAGATCCTGCCAGTCTGGGAGGGGGGGGCAGATGGACGGAAGGTCAGAGAAGGGGAGATAAGGGAGAAAAACATGTGGCTCAAGGGCTGGTGTCAGGAAAAAGGACACAGATTTGTAGGGAACTGGCAACAGTTCAAAGAGCAAAAGTTCTTTAAATTTGATGGACTGCATCTGACTAAGGAGGGAGTCAGTGCGTTGGGGCAGAAGTTTGATGTCTTTGCAGAATATTTAAGCTAGCAAATTGGGGAAGGGGTGCAGCACCCCATACGTAGAATGGGAAGAACACCCCTCCCCCCTCAGCTAGTGGTCAAACAGGGATGCAGCAAGTTTGCAGTTCATTTGCATCACCAGGTCAGAAAAAAGGTCTGTTTCCCCATATGACGCTCAGGGGAAATGCCAAACCTCACCCAACAAGTAACACACCGAAATCTGGCCAATGGAAAATCATGTACACAAATGCTCATGGCCTGGGAAATAAGATCCCGATCTGCAGACAATGATGTCAGAGGCTAAACTGGACAAAGTAGCAATTAGTGAGATGTTGTTTACCAGTAACCACACTTGGGAGACTTCAGTACCTGGCTATGTACTGTTCAGAATAGACCGAGGTGCAAAAAGTGGGGGTGGAGTGGCCCTGTATGTCAATGAAAATATCAAAGCTACAGAAATTCAGAATACACATAAAGAGCCAGAAGAACAGTGGGTCACCCTTGAAATGGGAAATGGGACAGCCATAAGAACTGGGGTTGTCTACAGGCCCCCAGACCAGGGGGAGGACATAGACACATTACTGTTAGAAGATATACAAAACATGACAGCTAAAGGGGAGGTTCTGATAATGGGAGACTTCAACATGCCGGCTACAGATTGGTCAATACCAGCAGGAACATCTGCCAGAACTAGACACATGGTGGATTCCCTGCAGGGGGAGGGCCTCAAACAACTGGTACAACAACCCACAAGAGACAGGGCTATCCTAGATCTAGTACTGACTAACTGGGAAGGGATCACAGATCTCCAGGTAGAAAGTCTCCTAGGGGCCAGTGACCATCACATGGTATGGTTCAATTTGGCCACTATATTTAAATCATCCCATTCCAAGGCAAAAATATGGGACTTCAGAGGAGCTGACTTTGATAAAATGGCCAACAGAGTTAAGCTAGGCCTGGCAAAAAGAATCACAGGTGAGGGGGTACAGGCAAAGTGGGAAAGCATTAAGGATGCAATACTTGAAGCAACATCCCATTGTGTTAGACAGAAAAGGAAGTGCAAAAGAAGAAGGAAACCACTTTGGTTCTCATATACAGTAGCAGAAAAGGTCAGAGCCAAAAGGCTGGCCTTCAAGAGATATAAAGAAACACAGCAGGATGAAGATAGGGAGGCATACCAAACTGCCCTAAGTGAAGCAGAGAAGGCAGTAAGGCAGGCAAAGTCCCAAACTGAGAAAACACTAGCACGAACAGTAAAAGAAGGTGACAACTTTCTATAGCTACATTAGTGAAAGGAGAAAGTCCACAGGGGGTATTGCTAAGCTCAAAGGAGAAAAGATGGCATGTGAGGAGGAAGACCCTGTAAAAGCATCTATCCTGAATAGATACTTTTGCTCAGTATTTACTGAAGAGAAGGTAAGGCAGGGCCCAGAACTCAGCACCATAGACACAGGGGGAAAGGAGGTGAGCACTACTCCCTTCACAAAAGAAAGGGTCCTACAAGAGCTCGCTAAGCTCAGGGTGGACAAGGCAAAGGGACCTGATGGCATACATCCCAGGGTACTTAAGGAGCTAAGGGTGGAACTAGCAGAGCCATTAGCAGAACTGTTTAGTGAGTCTCTGAGCACAGAAGAGGTCCCAGAAGACTGGAGAAGGGATCATGTGATCCCGCTCCACAAGAGTGGTAGCAGGGAGGAGGCAGGAAACTACAGACCAGTCAGTCTTACCTCAGTAGTAGGCAAGATTATGGAGGTACTCCTTAAGGAAAAGATAGTGCAAAACCTGGAATCCATAGTGGCACAGGATCCAAGACAGCATGGATTTACAAAAGGAAGGTCCTGTCAAACTAATCTCATAGATTCTTTGACCGGGTAACCAGAGTGGTGGACCAATGGGGAGCAGTTGATGTCGCCTACCTTGACTTCAGCAAAGCTTTCAACACTGTTCCACGTAGAAGATCGATAAATAAGCTGGGTAGGCTCGGGGTTGGTCAGAAGTTGGTCAACTGAATGGCAAACTGGTTGACGGGCAGAAAACCGAAAGTGGTGATAAATGGTGTACAGTCAGAAGAGATGCAAGTCACAAGTAGGGTACCTCAGAGATCAGTCCTGGGCCCAATCCTCTTCAATATCTTCATTAGTGAGATTGCAGATGGACTAGAGGATACGGCATGTCTGTTTGCAGATGACATCAAGCTCTGCAACAGAGTTGATGATCCAGATGGGGTGTGCAGAATGAGAAGAGATCTGGATAAACTAGCAAAATGGTCAGAAAAGTGGCAACTGGGATTTAACGTAAAGAAGTGCAAGATCATGCACATAGGGAAGAGAAACCATGAAGCCACCTATAGGCTGGGAGGAGAGTTGCTGGTAGTCACAAAGGAAGAAAGAGACTTGGGCATCATCATCACCGATGACTTGAAATCATCCAAGCAGACCTCTAAAGCAGTAGGTAAGGCTAGGGGGATGTTAGGGTGTATTAGTAGGGTATCACAAGTCGTAAGAGGGAGGTAATAATCCCTCTTTACAAGTCACTGGTTAGGCCCCATCTGGAGTACTGCATGCAGTACTGGAGGTCACACCTTCATAAGGACATTAACCAAATTGAGGCAGTCCAGAGAAGGGCAACCAAAATGGTGCAGGGACTGCATCAGAAGACATATGAGGACAGATTAACGGAGCTCAATATGTATACCCTTTAACAAAGGAAGGAGAGAGGTGATACGTTCGAAACATTCAAACACCTTAAGGGCATTAAAAAGGTGAAAGAGTCTAACATGTTTAAATACAAGAAAAATAGCAGGACAAGAGGACACAGCATGAGATTAGAGGGAGGCCGATTAAGGGGGAATGTGAGGAAATTCTTTTTCACAGAAAGAGTGGTGGATGCATGGAACGGCCTACCTCAGAAAGTGGTGGCTATGAATACAGTGCAGGGCTTCAAACAGGCATGGGATAGGCATAAGGGAGCAATACAGATGAGTATGAATAGATAGGCCACTGACAGAGCAAAGGCTGATGGCACATTTATAAGGTAGAAAAAGAAATGGGCAGACTGGATGGGCCTTTCGGTCCTTCTCTGCCGTAAGCCTCTATGTTTCTATGTTTCTATGATCAGTGCTCATGTTGGGTGCCTATGTGGGGGGACGGAGGGTGCTGAGGTCATGCTCCACATATGGAGACCTGCAGGCATCCCCATTGGCTACACACACCCTCACACCCAACCCCCAGTGTGCAGCACCATGCAATTATCTGAGTCCAGCAGGGTCCCATAGGGATCAGTGCTGGGGACAGTTGTTGTTGTTCAATGTCTTCAATAAATGACAATGGGGAGAGCATTAAGGTCAAGATGTGCCTGTTTGTGGATGACACCAAACTCTGTGGGAGGGTGGACACAGAGCTGCAAGGGATAAATGACATGGGGAAAGACCTCAGGAAATTTGAGAGATAATCTCAGAGATCTGGCAACTTGGCTTCAATGCTAAAAAATGCAGTGATGCACACTGGAGTCAGGAATCCTAGGACCCAGTATTACTTGGGGGGTCCAGGTAGCAGAAAAGGAGGAAGAAAATGATCTGGGGGTGGTAATTACTAGTGACCTGAAGCAGTCCTCACAGTGCAAAAAGGCAGCAGTGAAAGCAAACAGGATGCTGGGGTGAATAACCAGGGAAATCAGCAGTAGGTGGAGCAAGATCATATTGCCCTTGTACAGGTCGCTGGTGAGACCTCCTCTAGAATATAAGGTAAGGTACTGGTGTCCACACCTTAAAAGGACATCAGCTTGATAGAGAGGGTCCAAAGAAGGGCAGCCAAGATGATCATGGGTCAGCAGGGGAAGTCTTACAAGGAGATTCTGGGAGCCCTAAGGATGTACTCCCTGAAGTAGAGAAGGGGGAGAGAGGGGGATATGATAGAGACCTTCAAATAGTTGAAAGGAATAACTAGAGTGGATAGTGAAGGTCTCTTCAGGTTAAGAGAAAACCTAACAATGTGGGGGCGCAGTTTGAGGCTGGTGGAGAGTAGGTTTAAGAGGGATGTAAGAAAGCATTTTTTTTATGTAGAGAGGGCAGTGGCCACATGGAATGCACTGCCAAAGGAATTGGTATCAGTGAAGATGGTGGGTGCTTTAAGAGGGCCTGGGATAGGCGTAAGCGGAGCCTATGGGACGGGGGGGCAGTCATGAAGGAAGGAAAGATGGGGGTCAAGATCAATGGTGCCCTGCAGTAAAGAGCAGACTTGATAGATCAAATGTCCTTCTTCTGCTGACTTTTTTGTATATTCATATGTTTGTATGTGTCAAGCCAGGGGGGTAGAGGAATACATGTACAAAATCCTGGGGGCATAATCTGTGTCACGGATGGCCAATGGAGAGAGCAGAGAATACACATCATGAGGTGCTGGCTGCCATAGTACCTATGTATCCCTCAGCAGTCACAGGATACTCCATGTGTCCTGATCAGTTTTTCTATGGTGCTGCGACATCAGCAGTGCCAACATCCCCGACACTGACAGCCGCAATGGCGAGTGTTGGCATTGCACTGTCGGGGATGCATCTTTGTTTTATCGGGGGGCTGCACCCCCAAATCCCCCAACCCCTGACTCTGGATTACTAACTCCAGATCGGGGTTATCTCAGGGGAGGTGGTGATTCACCGGCGAGGCAGTCCTAGCGCCAGCAAAAACCATCACAGCGCTGTGTGGATTTCAGCTGATTCCTGTCGCTGTGATGTTCTTCATGTACATGGGTTCACTGTACTGTCAGTGGACTGTCCTGATCGACCCCCTCTCAAGCCACACCAGACTGTAGGCTCACTAAGGGAGGCCTGTAGCTTTGGCAGGTGCTGACTGGTTACACTGGTATATATTACTGCTCTCCCAAGATGGGGATATCACAGATTTTGAGTCCTTGGAGGGCTGCCATGAACTGCCATATCCCTTGGTCACCCAGTCCATGTGGAATGGGGAATGCACTGCAGTGCTAAAATGGCATCCAGTTTAATGACTGGTGTCTTGTACAACTCTGCCACCATAGTCACCCAATAACCCTGAGCAGTGCTATGTATCTGCAGGGCACAGAGGGAAGGGGCTGTGAATGGCATCCATCACAGAACAGGATAGGAGTGTACAAAGTTCAACTGAACTCACGCAGCTCTATTAAACATTTGGCAGGATTATAAAGACTGGTAGCAATAATAGGTGGTGATGGACAAGTATCACTACTGCAGCTACCTATGGGAGTGTCTACTGTCTATCTAGCCTCCTACCATCAATGTTATGATCCCTTCTGGTATGTCTATTCAAGTACACCTATATTATCTCTGATGCGTAGTGTTATTCTATTATTGATGTTGATTAGAATAATTAGTGGTTTGTGGTTCACACTTGACATTTTTGTTTCCAATTGTTTAACCAGGTGAGACACACTAAGCTAAAAGCTTGTTTACAGGTGCAACCTGGGAGCACAGGGAAGTTAAGTGACTTGCTCAGGGTCACACAGTATGCAAGTGGGGACTGTGGGATTCAAACCCAGGTCTCCAGATTTGCAGTTCAGAGCCTTAAACCACTGCATTTTTGAATTTGTTATTTCATTGGCAGGATCTGACAAACCTTCGAAGACCCGTGGGCCCTCACATGACCACCAGCCATCTGCCACCACCAGTGGGTCTAGCAACAGCATCAGAATCATGGAGATAGAAGGCAGAGGTGGGTCCAAGTCCAGTAGTTGTATGTTATTGTTTAACGCAACCTCATGCAATAGCAGATAACTTTCTGATGTACACAGGTGAAACTACATAACAAAATAGGAATCTAATAGATGCCAGTGGAAGTTCCACAGGTACCAGCAATCCACATAAAATGTGGATCAACATAATGATAGGAGCAGAGATGAGCCACAAAAAGACAAAGGTTCTGGACATCAGGAGTACAGATTTTTTTAGAAATGGGATACTGCCCGAGAACATATATTGAAGGGGGAGGGATTGCTGGGCGAGGGGGGTGCACAGTGGGGAAGAATAAGGGAGGGTATATTTAGGGAAACAAACTTCTGCATGAAAACAATCAGAAGAGTTACAAGGAAAATGTCCAACAGGTTCTCCGAAGAAGTGGCAAGACTGGTGAAGGAAAAAGGTGTGGTTGGCACAAAGTACACAAAAATAGAGGGATGAGGAGGACAGGGAGATGTACCAACCCAGGCAAAAGGAAGTAGTTAAGGTGGTTAGGGGAGTAAAGGTTCAGACAGAGAAAATGATTGCTAGAGATATGACTACAGTAGTAGTGGAACTAGAATTTTAGAATGGGGCTGATGTGGGTGGGTCTTGGGGAGCAGGTTTTGGTATACAAATGTTTTTGAACCTCTTGAAATCCCCTTGTATAACTGTCTAGATTGTTTTTTATTAAATTGCTAATATTTAATAATAGATTTTACACATACCATGTGCAAATACCGATTGAGATGGTGTCTAAAATGGAGACTGAAAATTGTGAGAATGCCAAGTCACAGTGCAGTTAAGGCAGTTTATTACAGGAGTGAGTAGAGAAGTCATAATGAAGAGATTTGAGGTTGAAGGGGAGGAAGCAGAGCTGAGAAGAGAAGGAAGACCAGACTCTAGGGAACCTGAATGAGAATGCATTATGCAGCTTGGCCTGCAGAAGTTGAGGGTGAGGATCAGGGATCTAGGGTCAAAGTTATGGAGAGAGTAAGTGTAGGCAGAGGAGGATGACAGCAGAGAGATAGGATGGAATACAGGGATCCTAGCCAGAATATGGAAATAAAGGAAGCATAATACAGTATATAGAAATAAAGGAAGTACAGTGAGAGAAGCCTGGCTTCAAGGGATAAGGGGGAGAGAGAGAGAGAGGAATAGAGCACATCAGAAGCTTTATGCAAGTAACAGTCATCGATATCCAGGCTGTCTTGCAAAGCAAACAATTGTGTTTTCAATTAAGATAATTATGTTTTTTGTAACTGTTGATGGATAAACATCAGTGCTAAATAATCCTCAGTCATTGTGTCACATCTGTAATTTTTCCAAGTAGGTAAGAGTGGAAAAAGAATGTTCACAAGTAGCTGTTGTCACTGGCAGAGTGGCAAACATCTTTAGTAATATGTGGAAATTGCAGAAGAATGTTGGGTCACACAGATCCAGAGTTTCTATAACAGTATTGGGTATGATCTCCTTTCCTTGCCATTGCCTCCTCCATTGCTGGTACTCTGTGGAGATCTAGTCCTCCTCATCCTCTAGATATGGCAAATAGTGTCTTACAGATTTTGCTAGTTCCTTGTAATTGTATTTCTTGAAATACATAGATAGCAAAGCAGTAACACCACCAACAATGTCACTGAACTCTCCAAATCTGTCATATAGCTGCATTAGTGAACCATACAAAAAGGGAATATGGAGTGAATGTTTATAGTATTGTTCTACAGAGTCAGATGGAATATTATTTTGGTTTTGTTAGTGCTTGACAATCCATGGTAATGAAAGTTCAATGCCAACATCACTTCCCATTTGTTTTGCTTTTCTGAAGAGCTTATCAAACTCATCTTCACTGTGACACCATTCTTGAATGATGTCTTTCACATTTTCATCATGCTTCTTGGTCTCAAGCAAATCAGTAGCAGTATGCTGCAGTCCAGTGCTGATGCTTTTTGTCTCATGCAAAACAGCTTCAAGAATGTTAAGTGACAAGACAAACTCTGTATTTTGCAAACTATGAAGGAGCATATTGGCATTTCTTGGTATGTTCAAACTATTAATGTCCTCCAGAGTCTCCAAGATGTATGGATAATGTTTGTGGGAAATAATGACAACGTCATGTCAATCAACCCATCAAGTGTCCATGAATGTGGGGAGTAGTTTACTTCTGAGTAATCAGAAGCAATCTTGACATGATGCTCCAGACATGCCACTCTTTTAGCTGAACTATTTTTAAAAGATGTTGAATTTGCAATTGTACCCCAACAACTGTGAAATGAAGAAACCTCTCTGGATTTACTTATCACCAAGTTTAGATAGTGACTTGCAAATGAACATACAGTGCAACTGGGTACATCCTGCGAATAACAGCCTACGGTCCAGAAAAAAAACACCACTCATTACATTGTCTCCAACAAAGTCCAAAACAACAAGTCCAGTGAGATCAATTACATTTAGTAACTCAGTTAATATGTGGTCTGCTATGCCACTTCCAGTCAGGTCATTTATTTCTGCAGATCTGAAGAAGCATTCTCGGATGGCATTACTGTGCAAAGGTATTCCGTCTATAGGGCACCATAAGTAAGGCTCCGTGATGTGGGCATAGTGATGAGGATGTGATTGATGTGAATATTCGGGATATGTGAGTGTCTTGTATTGTGAGTGTGTCATGGGTGGTTTCTCGTAGTATGCTTTGCCTTACACCTCTTTGATTTGGCTCATGTCCCTCATCTTGATCAGCTTCACGTGTTGGGGCCATAACTGTATTACTCTGCTTCTGCACAATCTGACGTGGGTGGAAGTGATTATATATATTTTAAAGGGGGTGCGGGGTACACAGGTCCCTGCAATGGGGGGGTGCAGGTGGACTCTGCCCTCACCAACCATTACGGTGTGTAGGGTGCTTTCTGATCCCGCAATTCATCCCCTCTGATGTGCTGTGTACTGTTTCTCTATAGTTTGCACATGGGGGCTGTTTGGGTGGGATGTGCGATATCTTTGTCTGGTGACTCAATTGTATGTCGCACTTCTCACTGTTGTCCTTTTCCCTGTGCTCTATTTTACCATGTGCTTCTTGATTTACTGTAGCCCTAAAGTGGATGACCCCTGAGCAAATACCTTACACAAAGGGTAATTTGCTCCTTTTTCCCATTATCCATTGTCTCATCAGTACTCACACTAACAAACTTAGCACTGTTTATGCATTGTACAAGTTTCTCAAGTATTTGTTAGCCAATAGTATCAATCAGTTTGAATAGTTTTACCATAAACTAAGCATTTGTGAGACCACATTTTTTTTACCTTTGTTTTACCAGGAGAGACACACTAAGCTGAAAGGTTGTTTACAGGTGCAACCTGGCAGCACAAGGAAGTTAAGTGACTTGCTCAGAGTCATACAGTATGCAAGTGGGGGCTGTGGGATTCAAACCCAGGTCTCCAGGTTTGCTGCTTAGAGCCTTAAACCACTGCGCTACACTGCCTCTTAAGTGATTCTCCAACTTCTTGTCACCATTGTCAACAAAGGCAAGGAGAATCTCCCATAGAAGTCGATCATTTTGAGTTGGGTCAGTCTCAAAGATATGACCATCATCTCGGTGACTACAGAATGGTGCTCCACAGCAGCCAAGAACAAGTATTACTCATACAATCTTGTGCAGAGTATTCCTGTTTCTCTCAGTCTCACTGCAGTGGAGATGACTTAGTTGACTCCAAGTGTCCGATCCTTTATTAGTGCTTGCCAGGAAATTCTTTGCCATCTCTGTGGTCTTTTGATGATTCTCTGTTTTATTGTGAGCAGACAGTATCTCTAGCACTTTACTGAAGTTGATTAAGGGCTTTTTCACCAATACCCCTAATTTTTGTAATTTTAGTTGCCCAAACAAAATACAGAACTTGCAGAGAACTCCTTTCTGCACATCTGAATTAGCTGTCAATATATACTTTTGAAGATATTCATCATGAATATATTGTTTGTCAGTGGTACTCTCTTTAATAGTTTGGTGTAGTAGGGCAAAATATAACTGTGAGCTGGTAGCCAGGTGTGCAACAGAATATCTCTGTATTCTTGGTCACAAAGGCTTTTGTCTATGTACAGTCCAATGTCCATTGAAGACAGTGCCAGCAGAGGTGTTGACGCTGCAGTAGATTCACTAGGGTTTTGTGGGGCTAATGTTGGAGCAGTAGAGTATTAATGTTCACTTGTTGAAGCCAGAGAAAATGCTGATGAGTTACTTAAAACTGGTGTTATTCATGTTGAAACTGCAATTGTTGTGAAAGGAATAACCGAAGCAAACAAATCAGGTGCAGGTGTCAATAATAAAGGTTCATTTTGTGGTCTTGGTGCAGATTCTTGAGCAGGAGTCAGTGGAAAAGGCTTACCAGACAGCTTGACTGCAAAGTTTAGTGTTGCCTGTATCAACCGCTTGTTAGGGGGAGGAAACACTATTTCACAACTCACACCCTGTATAAATAGGAAAATAGAAATCAGCCCATCTACATTTTACTGATTTAAATACTACATAAAAATGTAGTGGATCATATTTTTGGACTAACAATTATTTAATTTATTTTTTACCTACCTAAAACTCAATGAGACACAGCAATGTCATAGTCCCATTACACTAGTTCCTGCTGTCAGTGCTCAGCCCAGGCCAGCCTCAGTCACCTCCACACTAGGACTGCTCTGAACTGAGCTTTACATCGGTAAAAAGCACACCACCACCAGCAAGTCCAGCAGTGTCTTGGGCCTAGCTGGTGAGCCAGTCAGCAGCAATCTGACTTTCAGGGGCCCAACATTGACATGCTTGGGCCCCCAATAGCCATGCTGCTGCCCAGCTAGCCTGGCTACCTTGCCAAGAGAGTACACTACATACATACAGCTATTACCAGCCATTCCATATCACATTTTTACACTAAAAAAATTGAAGGAATGGTAACATTTATTTATTTTTTAAGTACTGAACCTCTGTGAGTGATGATGGCCACCAGCTGGAAAATCCTCCACACTCTGACATCAGTCTCACAGTGTGCTGTGACTCCTATTGTCCTGGGAGCAGGTCAGTGACTTGGTGGACTGGAAGATGACCTGAGGGTCTCTGATGACTCTCTCAGGACTTTCCTGCACAGCCCAGACCACTGAATCCTGTGGGCCCTCTGACACTAACCCTGGCCTACTGACTTTATACCCAAGAGGACAAGCACTGAGGGATGACAAGAAAGAAAGATCTGAGAGCAGTAGGAGAGGAGACCTGAGGAAAAGTGACTGTGTGTGGCAGGAGTAGACAATACTGAAGACGGTTCTGGTGACTGAGCATGGTCACTGGATTCTCCATAAATCTGGATAGCAAATCGAGTTCAGGTAGTTAGAAACCCCAATACCACCCTGCCTCAGGAATCTGTTGTGCATATTTGAAAGCCTGAATAGTGCTCCTTTCCACAACCTTACTGATATCCCACATTTTTGTTCAATTCTTCCTCCCCTCCGCATTCTCTTGAACTCACCTGAAGCTCCCTTGGTCACTGCCAGTGCATACTCCCAAGCCACAGAGCATCCATGACTGGTGATCCCAGAAATATGCAACACACCAGAGTGTTTATCCTTGAACTTGCCACCCCCCAAGTGATAGCTGCCTACTGCTCCATGGCAGTGCTCCCCTAATCCCCTTACTGTGCGGTGTTCCCAGTGGTGGTCATTACGGAGCTTTCCAGGGCCAGTCAGAAGATGGCATGCTTTGACTGTGGGAAGCTGGATGGGATATTATATGTCTGGTGAGCCTGCTTTATTCCTCTGGTCCTCTGAGGAGCTACTGTACAACGACACACTTAGCTTCAATGTGCACACCTGCTCACACAACATTCTGGCATTAGCTGCTCCTCCCCAATTCCCAACAAGCCACCACCAGGAGGAGGTATATTTTACTGAGCTGACTGCTTGAAATCTTTTTTTTTTCTTCTTTCATAGTTTTGTTAACCATTGTGGGGGGACAGGGATTTGTGGAACTCAGGGAGGTGGGAGGATGCTGAAAGAGGAAGGGTGAGGGAGGGACTGAGATTAGGCAGGATGCCATGGACCACTTGACTCCACGGAGCCAATAGGGCCACAGGGGTATTTATTTATTATCCAAGGGGTCAAGCAACCCCTCTCATAAGTGACCCTTAGTGTGAGTACTGTGAAGCCAGAGTGTGGAATCTGGCTAAGTGCGATCCGCAGAGCTTCTGCAGGGGAGACCGCAGGCCACAGGCCATTCTGGACAGGGCAGGGAGTGAGTGTGGACATCAGGAGGTAAATAATTAGGTATACCTACCTGGAGATCTGAGTCTATCTACAAAACACATAGGGAAGTGACTGTAAAAGTAAATAAGTGTACAGTGGTAAGAATACAGCTGGGGTCTGCCTAAGTAGCAGATCTAATATCAATGGTTGGAGATACAAGAAGAAGAACTAGGACAGGAAGTCAGTGAGGATGTGGGGCCCTGGGAACTGGAACAGGCAGCTGGCCAGTGAGGAAGCATGGAGGTGGAGGTTATACTGTAGGAGGGAAGCAGATCGTGACTGGGGCAGGGAGGGTGGTAAGCTGCAATAGATGTGGAGTAGCCATCTGTGTAGGAACTTTGTGGAGAGCAGGGAGTTGTCCAGTCTGTAGGCAGCTTGGCAAGTCAGGGAGGAAGTCTGGTCACTGCAATGGGAGCTGGGGAGAGGGTGCTGGAGAGGTAGGGGAACATCTTGGGCTATGGGAGCAGAGGATGCCTCCTCCAGACAGCACAGCAGGTAGATTTAGAACAGAACAAGTGAGGCATCCAGTGGGTCTAGGAGAAGCAACACCTCAAGGATCTTGGGGGAACCAGGATGGGAAAGTGGAAGATAGTAAAGAACAGGGGGAGGAAGGAAATTGAGCCAGAACATTGAAAGAAGACACAGAGTGGGGCAACAGAACAAGATCAGGACATAGGAGGAGAGTCAAGGAACAGGTTCTCAGTCCTGGCCAGATTGGAGGAACAGGCAGCGGGGGGGTCATGAAACATAATAGTTTAATGGCAGTAGCATCGGCAAAGGAGAAAGTAGGGTAGTAGAGGTTGAAGCTAAGATAATAAAGTGTAGCAGGGGCAGGGGAGGTAGTGGATCAGCAGGGCTGAAGAGGAGTCAATGAAAGGTAAGGGTGAGCAGCTAGGGGAGGTTATGGGAGAAGGGGAGGAGATAATCAGGGTGGAAAGCTGAAATTGATGTGGGAGGCCAAAGGGAGATAACACAGGGGATAAGCAGGGGGATGGAGGACACAAAATGTGGGTGCTGAGGGGCTCTGGACTGTGGTCAGAAGGAAGGGCAAAACAAGTAGGAGGGCAGGTGTTAGGAGAGAGGCATGGGGTCATAATGTTGTAAGACATTATGACGCAGCAATATATTGCTCTGCCAATACAGCACAATATATTGCCAGCAGCATAAGTTTTTTTTTGTGTGGGGGGCTCCTCCCACCACACCCCCTGTTATGAGAAGTTGTGCCCCCTAAACCTCCACCAACTAAAATAACAAACTAAGGGGGAGAGGGGTAACAGTTAAAATCACAGACAGTGCAAAAAATTAAAAAATCCATGCTTCTGGGACTAGGAATCGAAATCCAGTCCCAAATGAACTGCCTGCCTCCCTTGCTACCAGTTGCTCATCCCGTAGAGTAACGGCAGCTGCTCACTGGACCCCTGCCCATCAGAGGTCTTATCGTCTACCTGGGAGAGTGAAAGGGTGCACTACCACGCATACACCCTTTCGCGGTTTTGCACCCTCTTGCGCTTCCCTGCCACACTGTTCCTGTTGCATGGTTTAGTCTTATGCTGTACAGTGTACAACAAAGGAACCCGGTAGGTAGGAGAGATGGTAGTCATACTGGGAGACTCGATTCTGAAAGGTATGAGATGGGGAGGCAAGGGCACAAGGAAAAACCACACATGGGTGGAGTGTATGCCTGGCATGGCTGCAGGTAGAGTGGGGCAGTTTATACCTAAGTGTGGGAGGCAGGAGTGGGGAAAAACTCACTTGTGGTGCACCTGGGTAGGAATGACCAGGAAGGGTGTAGGGTAGAGGAGGTGCAAGACAGGTTCAAGGAGGTAGACAGAATCGGCAGTGAGGTAGGAAGATCATTTGCATTTTCTGAGGTTCTTCCAGTCCCTATAGCAAGTACTGTTAGAAAGCAAAGAACCGAGGAATTCAACAGATGGTTGGAGGGATGGAGCGAGACCATGGGGTACAGGCTGGTGGAGAGGTGGGATAGTACATGGGAAAACAAGATAAGCTGCATTTAAGTTAGGAGGGCACAGGGGTCCTGAAGCATAAACTGGAGTTATACATATAGACTAAAATTTCTTTAAACTGAAGAAGTGGGGGGGGTGATAAGGTGGGCTCCTATCAGAGCTACCAGGTGAGGGAGTCCAAAAGATCCCCCCCCCAGCAAAAAAAGTGGAGGGGTTTATCATGAAGCTTATGAGGAGGGAAAGCTGGAAGCAAGTTTTCAGGATGCTTTCATTTCTATTTTATTAAAGCCCTCCCCGGACCCAACTAGTACTTCTAATTATCGACCAATCTCTTTACTGAACTTTGACCTTAAGATTTTGGCTAAGGCTCTAGCTCTCCACCGTCAGCAGGTTTGGTCTGATTTAATTGGTACAGAGCAGCTTGCATTCATAGTGGGTCGCTTGTCTTCTGATTTCTGCAAGTTACAACATATCATGTCTGCATCCTGGGGTGCTGTGTCCTGGCAGAACTGGTCTCCCTGGATGCAGAAAAAGCTTTTGATTGGGTCTCCTGGTCTTTTCTCTTTCAGGTTCTGCAGCAATTCGGTTTTCCTGATACCTTTATTTGGTGGGTTAGGTTATTATATTCTCACCCTACAGCTAAGGTTCACTGTAATAGTTTTATATTCTAGTTTTCCCCTTATGAATGGGACTCATCAAGGATGCCCTCTCTCCCCTTTTCTTTTTAATTTATATCTGGAACCTTTAGTATTACACATAAAGTATCATCCATCTAGAGGGGGTGTTTCTTTGGACTCTGCATCTTATAAGATAACTCTTTATGCTGATGATATTTTGTTGCATTTGGTAACTCCTTCTGCTTCCTTGAAAGATGCCTTAGCTGAAATACGTTTTGGTGCCATATCCTTTTATAAGTTGAATCTTGAGATAACTAAAGTCCTCCCTTTAAATGTTTATGTTCATAAGGCTGATTTTTCTTCACTGGGGGTTAGTTGGGCATCCAAAGAAATTACATATTTGGGTATTAAGTTAATAGTCTCTTCTTTACTGACAGTTCAAAGGAATTTTACTAACTTGTTAAAGGTAATCAGGGCAGACTTAACTAGGTGGAATGGGCTGCCTTTGACCTTGCGGGGCCGGGTGAGTGGGTTGAAGATAAACATCCTCCCTCATATCTTGTATCCCATGGCCACGTTGACATTTCAGCTGCCCTTGAAATGGTGTTCTGATTTTCACACTTTAGTCTCCACTTTTGTATGTAAGGGCCACTGCCCTAGACTTTATTATTTACAAATGTCAGCTCTGAAATCCAGGGTGTTTTTGGCCTGTCATGACTTCCTGGCCTATTGTCCCGGATTCTCCTTTCCCCCAAAAATGACAGACAACGGAGTTGTTGTTGTGCTCAGATTGGCAATTAATTTATTAATAATTTACATTTCTTTGCATGTATCATCACCATTTTCATTATTTCCTTCCACAATTATTTGTTTTTATTGCCATAACATGTCAATCTCCTGTCTCCCCTCCTTCTTGTTCGTCTTCTTCTGGCCTCCCCAGGTGAAAACCTAGGAGCCTTTCTCTTCTCTCTTTTTCGTAGGTAATGGTGACCACCGAGACCACTCTTTTCTCCTTCTGTTCCTTCTCCTTCTCCTCATATTCCTTTATCCTTCCCCCCTTTTTCCCTCCCCCCTTTTTTCCCCATAGCCTGTCTCCAGGTTGCATTGGATGACTGGCCTTTCCCCCTTCCTGACCTTCTCTCGCTTCTATTATCTTCCTTCCTGCCTCCTCCATGCCTCAATAAAGCCCATCATCTCAGTATTAAACATGTCGATTGCTATGGTTGACAAGTGCACCCCATCTGCTCTGTAAAATTTGTCCACCCATTCCTCTACTCCCCTCAGTATTACATGTCCCCCCATAGACCTGATCAGTGTCCCCACTCTCCTATTCATCTTCCTCCTGGCCCTATCCATTCCTACATGACTGTGCTCATGCCTCCATACCTGCTGTGGTATCATATCCGACCATGCTATCCTCATTTCTGGCCACCACTGCTTTATCTTCTTAAGATCCTGCTTAACCCTCAAACACGTATCGACCCATGGCTTCCCCCCAATATCATTACCCCCAAGATGTAAAATTATTAGATCTGGGGTGGGCTGTCTTTCCTTCAATTCTATTAGGGTGGGGAGTAGCTGTGCCCATCTCATCCCTCACAGGCCACACCATATCAGCTGACATTCCCTGGCATCTTGGTATAGCTGTTTTCCCCCAGCTTTCTTTTCTGCTCTTCTTTCTGCCCAATAAATGTAGGAATGCCAGCAGATCCATACTTCCGTGATCCTCCCTTTTCCTAATAAATCAAGCACGTATATATTAGTTTCACCAACATCTCAATATTTTCTCTCCCCTCTGCCCCTTTCACTTCTTATTTACCATATTAACACAGTTTCTATCATTATATATATATATATATATATATATATATATTTTGTTTATTTAACTCTTCCCCCCATCCCATACTTTCAGATGTTTCCCCCTGTGGCAAGACCAATGCCTAGTAACTCACTTTCCTTTAATGCCCGAATGTACCTCTCGTAGCAGGCTGACCGCCATCATCCTTTTTCCATCATAGTGGTCACTGTTTCCCTTTCCACTCCCCATTTTGAAGCTGCCCCAATCCAGAAAGAATGGGACGAGTAATTAGCTGGATCCTCCCCCAAAAACTCCATGCCTTTTTTGAGTATGGCCATTACTTGGTAACTTGTCACTTTTCTCCCATTCCCTTGCACAAATAACCTCCCTTCTTTGTGATAGCTCTCTGCGGCGTAAGCCCACAAAGCCTTTACCGGGCACAAGGTCCCATCAGGGTGAGCCTCCATGGTTACCACACTCCCTTTTCCTTCCTGATCCATCTTGGATGTCCTGATCTTCAGCTGTATTTGTTATGTTCTCCATTTTATATCCCCCCATTCCAAACTCCCTCTCCCTTCTTGCCATTGTGGCCCACTGTTTCGGTCACCCTCAGGGCCCCTGCAAACATCACTAAATAAATCGTTTGAAACAGCAGGGCCTCGTCCTTGGATTTACAAATGGCCGGTAATACTCCCCCCAATCTACTTACTGTTGGTCTGCTATTGGCCTCCTCCCATCCTTATTCCTCTGCTTTAGCCTACTCTACCCTTGCATCATTCTACGGATCAACATTGATCTCATAGGATCCTTCCATTTCTTTAAACTGCAGACTAAACTGATTCCTTCTAGGTAAATTTACATTGTCGAATGTGCTGTCCTTTTTTGCCACTGCCCTACCATGAATTTTCCTAACTGCTCTTCTGTTACTGGCCCATTTACCTCCATGCAGTACATTTTTCTGAATGCTTGCAATGCCCACCATGCCCCTTCATAGGCCCTCAGGGTCCATGGTGCCGAAGAGCTGCAGAACAACATCTCAGCTCCATCTTGCCAACATCCTAGATGATCATTGGGATGGCTGTTTTCGATCCTCTGCTGTTGGTGCCAACATTCGGAAACTATACAGCTATAGATGGGAAAGGCTATCAGCTAGGATATTTTTTACCTCATCTATGTGTCTGGCCCTAAAAGACATGTTTAACTGTAACCCCCTCAATATTAACTTCCTCAATATCCCATAACCGACTCTGACCTGGCCCCTCTGTTGTTCAGCACATCCACCACTGCCTTGTTATCACACCAAAATGTAACCTTCTGGTTTCTCATTTCCTCCCCCCATACCAGGGTGCATTCCAAAATTGGCATAATTTCCAAAAGTGTGATGTCTTTCACCTTCCCGTCCTGTACCCACTCTACTGGCCATGGTTCTGAAAACCACTTCCCCCTCAAATACCCCCCCATACCTAGCCCTCCTACCGCATCCGTATATAATTCTAGATCTGTATTGAAAAGTCATTCATCTTGCCAAAAGGAATAGCCATTAAAATCCTTCAAGAATTCCTCCCATACTGTGAAATCCTCTCTCATCCCTTTGGTTATGTCCACCCAGTGATGTGGCCTGCATACTCCTGCCATGGTGCAGGCTAGTCTCCTAGTGAATGCCCTCCCTGGCCCAATTGCCCTACATGTGAAATTCAAATGTCCTATCACTTGCTGTACCTGCCTTAATTGTACCCTTCTTCTGCTGGTATGCACCTGAATTAACTTTCTTAGTTTCTGTACCTTTTCTTCAGGCAACCTGAATACCTCCTGTTATGCATCTATTTCAATTCCTAGAAACTCCATAACCTTACTAGGGCCTTCAGTTTTCTCAGGAGCTAATGGCACCCCCAGCTCCCTGAACAATTCCTGAAAACTTGCCAACATCTTCTCCGTCTGCACCCTTCCACTGCCTATCAACAGGATGTCATCTAAATAGTGTATCACCGATTTGTGCCCTGTCTTCTGTTGGAATATTCATTGTAGGCAGGTGCTAAATGTTTCAAAAGTGGCACATGCGATGGAGCAACCCATCGACATTGCCTTATCAAAATAATACTGGTCCCCTATTTTGAAACCCAGTAGATCCCAGTCTTCCTTCCTTACTGGGAGCAGCCTAAAGGCTGCTTCTCTGTCGGTCTTGGATATCCAGGCATCCCGGGTTGCCCGGATAAGCTGTACATAGAAACAGAATTTGATGGCAGATAAGGACTGCTTGGCCCACCTAGTCTGCCCATTTTCCTACCTAACAGATAAGCTGCAGATCCTAGTTAACCAACAGCTTACTTTCTCTTACCCCCCACTAGGACTGCCTTATGTCTGTACCATGCATTCTTGAATTTCCCCACTGTTCTTGACTCCATGACCTCCTCAGGGAGGCTGTCCCATGCATCCACAACCCTCTCTGTGAAAAAATACTTCCTCACATTACCTCAGAGCCGTCCCCCCTCTATCTTCAAATTGTGCTCCTTTGTTCTTGCACATCTCTTTTTCTGAAAGATTCCACCCTCTTGGACTTTGTTGATTCCCTTGAGGTACTTGAAAGTTTCTATCATATCCTCTCTCTTCTTCCTTTCCTCAAAGGTATACATATTAAGCTCCTTTAGTCTTTCTTCGTATGTCTTCTGGTGCAGACCCTGCACCATTTTGGTTGCCCTCCTCTGGACAGCTTCCACTCTGTCTATGTCTTTGCGGAGATGGGGTCTCGAGGACTGCACACAGTACTCCAGATGGGGTCTCACCAACTGTCTGTACAGAGGGATAACAACTTCCTGTTTTCTACTATTGATGTCTCTCCCTATGCATCTCAGCATCCCCCCAGCCTTTCTTACTGCCTTCTCACATTTTCATGCCCATCTTTAGGTCATCAGATATAACTACCCCCAGGTCCCTTTCAATTTTTACTGTTGTCAGTATCTCACCCCCCATTGTGTACTCTTCCCCTTGGTTTTTGTTTCCCAGGTGCATTACCTTGCACATCTTTGCATTGAATCTAAGCTGCCATACATTTGACCATTCCTCTAACCTTGCCAAGTCCCTTCTCATCCTTTCCACTCCATCTTGTGTATCAACCCTGTTGCAGATCTTTGTGTCGTCTGCAAAGAGACATACTTTTCCTTCCAGTTCCTCTGCGATGTCACTTATGAAGACATTAAAAAGGACCGGTCCCAGTACTGAACCTTGCGGTACTCCACTAGTAACCCTCCTTTCTTCACTGTGGACTCCATTTACTACTACCCTTTGCATCCTGTTGTCTAGTCAATTTTTTATCCATGCTACTACCTTGGGACCTACTCCAAAGCTGTCTAACTTGTGTATTAATCTTTTGTGTCGGACTGTATCAAATTCCTTGCTAAAATCTAGGTAGGCCATGTCCACAGCCCCTCCCTGGTCTACTACTTTGGTCACCCAGTCAAAGAAATCTATTAGATTCATCTGACACAAACTTCCCATCATGAATCCATGCTGCCTTGGGTCCTCTGCCCCACTGGCCTCTAGGTACTCAACAATTCTTTCCTTCAGAAGTGATTCCATCATTTTCCCTACCACTGAGGTCAAACTAACTGGTCTGTAGTTTTCTGCCTCTGTTCTGCTCTCACTTTTGTGAAGAGGAATCACATCCACTCTCCTTCAGTCCTCAGGTACCACCCCATCCTCCCATGATTTGTTAAAGAGAGTAGTCAGTGGTGTCACTAGTTCTACCCTTAGTTCTTTTAGAATTCTTGTGTGAATCCCATCAGGCCCCATTGCTTTGTCCACCTTCAATTTTATTAGTTCTTTCAGAACCCTTTCTTCTGTAAATGGACTGGTATCGACCCCTTTCTTCAGAGTGTTTCTCTTGTTTGGTTTAGATACCTCCTCCTCCTCTTCCTTTGTGAATACTGAGCAGAAATATTCATTCAGTATCCCTGCTTTTTCACTGTCACGCTCTATCCACATTCCCTTCCCTTTATTAAGCCTCAGTATCCCTCCTTTGGTCTTTCTTCGCTCCCTAATGTACCTATAAAAGGTCTTATCCCCCTTCTTAACAGAGTTGGTTATCCTTTCCTTGGTTTGGGCCTTTGCTATTCTGATTGCCTTCCCAGCCTCTTTCTGCTTTAACTGATAAAGTTCTCTGTTCTCTTCCTTCTGTGTTTCCTTATATTTCCTGAATGCTATCCTTTTCTCCCTAACTTTCCCTGCCACCTCTTCTACTGCTTCTTCCAATGTCGCATAAGTGACCTGGCTGTGTTCCTCTCCGATAAAGTCATTAACTGAGTCTCCCTCAGGGAATGACAGTTGGTGGATCACCCGGTACTCCTCTTCTTGTTTTTTGGGTACTAGGCCTAAAGGGGAAATCCTCATGTTGTTTAAAGGGGGAAAGGGATACGGTCCTTCAACCATCCCCGCAGATTTTTCTTTCTCTATTTTCCTCCTCAAGATGTCCTCCTTTACTCTGATTGATCCTAAGTTATTGGCCTCCCTTGCTTGTCTCAGGCCCTTGCATTGCAGCAGGAAACCAGATTTAAAACCTATCCGTACGTTTTCTGCCACCTCCCTATCTGGGTGCACCCTAAGCCATTTTTCCCATGCTTCGATTTTAATGGGGGTCTTTGACAGCTGGAATAGGTCTCTAACCCCTAAAACCTCCCCCCCTTGTCCCCCCATCCCCCATGACTATTTTTCTGACCTTCCTTTCAATAAGCCTGGCCCCCCCTACTCCTGTACCCCCTGCCTCTCGACCCTTTATTCCATGCCTGCCCTTTGAAAACCGGTCCCTCTTGAAAGGGCTGGTGGTCTATCCCCTGGTTTCCCCCTGCCTGGGACTCTGATACCCATGTTGTCCTGCACCTTGATGCCAGGTGAGATCCCCCACATTTTGAACAGGCATGTCAGAACCAACATTGGGGCCATGAACAAAATGCCAGATTATATCCCCAACAGCACCTCTGCAACGTCCCCCCTTTTCTTCCCATCTCCCCTTCAGGCGTGGATTGGTCAGTAACATAGTCGGTCCACAGATCTAACTGTTTTGTGTCCTATCTCACATCACCATAGGTGGTCATCCTCTGCCGAAAAAATTCATCATAATAAATCCATCCCACTCCCCCTTTTGCTTTTGCTCTCCTTATAATCAGGGAATACGTAATCACTGGTATGCCCAGCTTAGGTTTCTTTTCCATTGCAATAGCCAAATATGTAGCAAAACCTACAAACCACAGATCCCAAGTCTTCCCTTTTGTGAACTTATCCTCCTCCTTCTTACCCAACAATACCACAGACGCTGCCATCTCACTTTTTCCTATATTCTCTGTTTCCTCATACTTTGCTGCCGCCTCTCTACTGACCAGTGCAAATATATCTACATATTCCCCTTTCCATATCTTCTCCTTTGTGGCCAAGGGCACATGTTCCCCTATTCTCATGCCTGGTGCTCCTATGTCCCTAGTTCCTTTACCTACTCCTTCTGCCACCTTGTCTGTTCCCGCATTCAGTTCTTTGTCCGCCCTAATCTCTGCTAGTGCAGTTTCCATTTGCCCCAGGCTGCCCTTCCCTAGGGCAGCTATAATATGCCCAATGTATTCTTTAATGCTGTCCCCCACTGTGCCTAATACACTACCTGTAGGCCTGTCCCCTCCTTGTATCCTGCTGTTACCGGGCTGAGTCAAACCATTTTCTGGTGGAGGGGCTACTGGTTGTGGTGTCAAAGGTGGAGGGCACGGTGCCACTGGAGGCTCCTGCCTGGGTTCTGGAGTGGGTACTAGCACCGGATCCAGTGAGAATACTAATGGCTCAGGCACTAGGGGCTGTGGAGGTAGTGGACTAACCGCTCAATGTGGCAGCCCGATTGGACTGCTTAGCCTCTCAGTCGGTCTTTTTTCGCTGACCCCTGCACCTTTTTCCACTTTCCGCTTCTCCCTCACCTTCCCCGGTCCCTCTTCTTCCACCACTTGCCACATGAGATTGGCCTTCTCTACCAATTCAATGATGGCCTTGTACACCTCTTCCTTTGTCAGCTTCTTCTTGCTTGGCGCCATCCTGCTTGTATCTGTGAATAAATTGATAAAATTGCCTTTGTTATTTCCCATTCCATCATGCCCTACCTTAAATGCGCTGTTATCCTTTTCCTACTTTTCCTCTGGAATTACATCCCCTACCACCTTACACCCCAGCTCCCATGGCACGCGGTGGTAAGATGGCAGCTGAGGCCTTTTGTTTCATGTCCACCCTAATCGCCACTTTTTCCTTTTTTTTTTTTTTTGCCCCTTTCTCTGCCAGCCATCCTCACTTCTCCAGGACAGTCATTCCCATAGTCCCCGTGTTGTAGGTCCCCCACTGACCAGAATATCCCTCCCCCCATACATGCCCCCCTGGCATGACATCTCTCTCTATGCCCTTGTACCTCCTCCTTGTTCCCTCAGTTATGTCCCCCTGTATTCACTTTTTTTTTAAATATATAAGCCCTGGTGGGCATCATCCCAGTAAACTTTCACTGCATGGTACTAGGCGCCGTGCCTCCTGTGCATGCTTTCTTATCTAAACCCCCGGCTCTCCTTGCTGTCATCAGAAGCAGGGAGTGACTACCTTTGATTTTTCTTATCCTGCAGCTGCCCCCCTTTCATACATCCCTTTTTGAATGTCCCCACTTGCCAGCCCAGCCTTCCATGGCGTGAGACGTCACGCCACATGGCCAGCTTGTGCTGCATACTGCTAGCCCATCTAGAAGGCCTCCAACAGCCCATATCCTTAGTGCAAACAGCTCCCCCCCTCCAGGGCATAGGGCCGTAACTGCTGTACCCCTCTTGCTCCTTTTTCTTGAAAAAACACCAAAACCTGGAACCCCCAAACCATGCTTGCGAGTGAGTGATGACAGAGGCGAAGCTCTCTTGTACACCGCCTGAAAGGCCTGCCACACGGTTCACAGGGCTCTGGTATGCTGCCTTCCAAATTGCTGTATTGTCTACACCCCCCCCGGCCACAGGGCCTCTCTTTGTGCTTGCTCAATTGTATGCTCCCAAAAAGGCCTGCCACCTGGCACACAGGGCTCCAGTGTGCTGTCTTGCAAATCACTGTATGTTCTACCCCCTGGCCACAGTGCCTCTCTTTGTGCTCACTCAATTGTACGCTACCCGACCAGGCCTGCCAAGTGGCCCACAGAGCTCCAGCGCTCTGCCTCACAAATCGCTATATTTCTTACACCCCTTGGCCACAGGGCCTCTCTTTGTGCTCACTCAATTTTCTACGCTAACCGAAGGGCCTGCCAAGTGGCTCACAGGGCTTCGGTGTGCTGCCTCGAAAATCGCTGTCTTCTCTACACCCCCACAGCAACCTGCTACATCATTTTATGCAGTGAACACAAGTAGCTTGACCAGATGGCACCTAGGCCCCTCGGTTCTACCCCCAGTAGCTTTCTACCTCCTTGCCAACTCACTCGCTAAACAACACACACAGGCTAGGTGCAATTTGTTCACCCCAACCAATTTATTGCTCGCTTCCCAACCAAAATGCACAGGATTCAAACATCTAGCGACCCTATCACCTTACAGTATACAACTTCTGTCCTAGCCATATTCTTTCAGGATTAAAGTTTAAATACCAAATCAGTGTTTTGTTTTTTTTTTTTAATATGCCTTACCTGTTGCAATGCCTCTAGTAACCAAACCTTACCATGCTGGTCTCACTGGAGCAAATTCAAAACCAAAAAAAGGAAATTTTTTTTTTGCCAATCTGATGTGCTGTAGTAATCAAAACTTCAGCAAAAGAGGCTGAATTGTTGCTGTGCAGGGGATTATGCACCCTGCTCTAGCTCTTGCTCTTTTTTGTTTCCCCCCATCCTTGTCCCTTCCTTCCTAAGCTCCCCCCTTCCTGTCTCCTCCCTTTTGTCCTGCTCCCTTGTCCTCCCTCTCCTCCCCTTCCCCTTTCTGAGAACAACCATCTACACTAACCGGGGGTTGAAAGAGTTCACCAGGACAACTTGGTGTGCCCCTTAAAGGGCAAACTCCATTATCATGCAGCTCAGGGTGCTAAATATTTTTGGTGGACTTTTTCACCCTCAGTCTGTACCTCCTCCTACGTTCCACAATGGTAGAACATTGAGGATGACCTAAGCCACCAGCAGGGCATTTCTATACAAGCCCCTTTCTATGCTGAGTTCCAATCTTGACCCATTTTTCTTCATGATACACCTGTTGGTTCTTCTTTGGCTATTTTAAGTCAATTTAAATGGTTACTGAAATCCCCCATTTGTAATCCCCTGGATCAGCCCTTGTGGTTAAATCTTAATCTTACCATTTTGGGGAACACCTTCGTAAAGACTCTTGGTCTCAGAAGTGTATAACTCTAGCTTCACATTTATATTGTAATTCTAATTGGATCACTTTTGCTACTTTATGTCAGCTTTATCAGCTGAACCCCAAAGATGAAGTTTTTTATTATCAGATTAGCTATTTATTATGTAAGAAATTTGTTTCCTCTCCACCCATGTCCCTGTCTGAGTTAACCTTGGCTGAGCTTGGGCACATTAGTGCGGCCTCCCAAGCCATCTTCACAATTTACCAAACCCTTCAGTGGATTTGGGCTTATAGATATTGTTCACCTTCACAGTACTGGCCTCAAGCATTGAGTTTAATCTTGGATGAGTGACAATGGACTGATATTTGGAACAATATCCTCCATTACCTTAAATATGATGACAATAGATTTTTTCAGTTTAAAACTGTGCATGTTTTGTATCATACTCCTTGTAAATTACATAAATGGAGATTGCTGAATTCATCCGTTTGTACAAGATGTAATGGTGGGGACAGCGCTTTGATACATGCTCTCTGGGATTGACCCAAAGCTCAGCCCCTCTTGCAAAGTATTCAGGAAGCATTGGATCCAATTATAGACCTCTCTGATGCTTTTACTAATGCACGTTATTTGTTGAGGGTGGACTTACATGCATTGATGGGTGCCAGGGGATACCACTTTGCTTTAATTACTATCACAGCCAGAAAACTTATTCATAGACATTGGATGGATCAGGCCACTCAATTATTTTCTGAGTGGCATAAGAAGATGTTGGATATACTGAGGATGGAACACACTCTGGCATCTATTTGCTATTACTTTCAGTCATATCTTAATCATTGGGCCCCTTTGGATGCATGGCTGTCCACCCTGGGGTGTGCAACTGAATCATCAGTTGACCCATGGTATGGTCAACTTCTCATTGCAAATTCCTTGTTGCTATTACATGTACTGAATGAATTAGTTTTTAACATTGACTCACAAAACTTACAATTGCCACAGGTAAAGTTGCCACATGGCAATGGTGGCAGCCAATGTCTTGGATCAATTTGTAGTTCAATTGGCTTTTGGTAGCTATGTACCAACCTGTCCTTTAGGTTGCTGCCACATTTATACACCATCCTATGCTTTTCTCTTGTGGCCTCCCTCAGTGTGGGGTTTGTTTGTAATATGGACCAATAATCCTGGATTATCTTCCCTATGTCCCTACATGTCTATTGTACTGAGTGATAAAATGCATCCTGTTTTTTACTGTGGCTTTCTCTTTCACTGTCAATAATTCTGTTCTGTTAGTGTCAAGTGCCTCACTGTAAGCATTTACAACTTTACTTGCATCATAACCTTGTTCCAGGAACCTATGATATAGGTCTGAACCATTTATTATGTAGTCAGCATCCTCACTACAGTTGCGGAGCACCCTCAACATCTGGGCTTTGGGTGTATTCTTTGTGAGTCAATGCTAACCAACTCATTCAGTACATGTAATAGCAACAAGGAATTTGCAATGAAAAGTTTTTTTTTAATTGTAATGCTGAATATATTGTTTATCTAGCTTCATGTAGATGTGGTTCATTTTATGTAGGTAAGACTGCAAGACAGTTTAAGGTACAAATAGGACATTTACGGTCTATTTTAGCACAGGATATTGGTAATGCCTTGGCAAACATTGTAGAATGGTAGGTACTACAGTCCATAGTCCTGATATTCAAAACTTTGCCCCGGGGCTAAATTAGCACTGCCCGGACCCAGTAGCCTGCTATATTCAAAAGGATAGCTCCGGTTCTAAACCTGCTGAATATAGCATGCTAAGGAAGCAGAGCAAACTTGGCTGGGAGTGCAGAGCAAAAATAGCCAGGGAAATAAGACAGTTCTGAATATAGCAACCAGAAAGTGCAAACCACAACAGCAGCACAGTGCACAGCAACGTGAAGGAAGGTAAAGGTGAACTATGTGGCCAATGTGTGTACTAACAAAGGAGAGTGAATTCATTAAAGCTGCAAGCACCAGTGCATGTGAAATTCTGCAGAAATGTATCATGTTTCCAAAACGTTTGCAGGGTGCAGACAAATTTGCGCAGGTTTTGCGAGGAGCTAAACCATTTGCCAGGGGCAAAAAATTGCTTTATTCAAAAGTGACATGCAAATGAGCCTACTTAGGCAGTCTGTGGGCAAACATCCAGATTAGCATCTCATTATATCCTGATCTGCATGCATGTTGCCCAGCACTATTGCAGGGTCCCACTGCACCACTGGCATGGGATACTCACAGTGACATATATATGGCTGGCTGTGTGTGCTGTGGTGTCTGTACAGATGTGTGGTATGTGTCTTGGGGGGCAGCACATACCATTAGACAGGCACCCTGTGTTTGGGTGTTCCCAACACTGGACCATTTGCACTGTGTGGCCTGTCCCAGCCTTGTGGCAGCACCCAGTATGTGGTGCAGACTGGCTACCTGTACACCCACCCCTCAACACCCTCCACTCCCCTAGTGCTGCGTGTGTGTGTGTACTGGATTCTGTTGGCATCCACTGAAGGGTGGTCTGCAAGTATGGGCTATATGGACACACTGCCATGGTGTCCACTGGGAGACAGGTTACCACTTACTGCCTGGTATGGCTGGGACTGGTGGCATATGATGGCATCATTGGAGGTGCCATCCGTGTGCAGCACGTTTCTTCCATGTCTGTTTTCTTTCTATGTTTAATATTTACTGGTTAGGGTCATGCAAAGCCACGCAAAGCCACAACATCATGCAAAGTTGATTTGCCCAGAGTTAAGACTATCTTTTCCTGGGCAGTAATTTGCATCACGCAAAGTTTCATGCTAAGTTGTGCAACAACACTTTGTGTGGCACTAATGCGCTGAATATAGCATTGCGCTTGTATTCATGTACACACTCTCTCAGTTTACCCCTTGCATACATTATACTTTTGTCTGGTGCTAATGCAGTTTGCCCACTCTATTTGACCTTTTGAATATAGTGAACCCGCACAAACCTGACGCTAACCCTGCTCAAACGGTTTGCACCCAGTGCAAAGTTTTGAATATCTGGCCCTATACCTTTAGGTTCTGTGGGGTAGAAAATGTATAATTAGGACCAAGGGGAAGGGATCTGGATAAAAAACTTAAACAAAGAGAATCATTCTGGATGTATACCCTGCAGGCCATGACATCACCTGGACTGAATGACGAAATGGAGTTATTGTCTTGTATTAGGAAATAATGCTCTTTAGGTATTAGTAGATTGTGGCTTTTACGGTAACATTGTTTGGATTTATTTATATGGAAATGTATTAATTTATTCTACATATTCCTTTTCTAGATGTCCAAGAAACAAGATTTGACTACCTCATACACTAAGAAATATTTCCGAAGACATAGAATTTATGAACTTATCCCATATGAACCACATAAATTCATCCAATTTAATATTAATCCCTCACATCCTACATCTGTTTTGATATAGTCTTGTTAAATGTGCATTAGATATTATGTATTTTACCTATTTGACTAATTTGGTCACCTTATTTATCTATTTATAGCACTGTGCACTTTTGATAATGTTTACTGCTGACTGGTATAAGTACTGTCTCTTTAAATGTCTTTACTACTTAAGATTACTTGAAACAGCTTTGGGGCCATCACCCTGATGATGCATTAGGTGTGAAATTGGTTGGGGTCTCTCAGCTGCAGTATCCTCTATGTGGAACTGATTTTGGCATGGTTTTACATTAATCATAATAATGCCTTTTTTCACCATCTTTGAGCTGTGCTGATTTTGCTTGTCTCTGGGAGATGCTGTCAGACCAACCGAATTAACTTTCTTGATTGGGTCACTAGGTCACTCAACAGGGGCCGAGCAGTGGATGTCCTCTATCTGAACTTCAGCAAGGCCTTCCACTCACTGCCACATGGAAGATTGCTCACAACCCAGAGGAACCTGGGAGCCAGGGAGAAACTGGTGGGGTGGGTCAGGAACTGGCTGCAGGACAGAAAACAGAGGGTAATTGTATGGATGGGACTATCAAAACACAGACCTGCAACTAGTGGGATCACACAGGGCCCGGTGCTTGGACTACTGTTATTTAACATCTTTATTGGGGACATATCAGATGGGATCATAAGAAAAATCTGCTTATTTGCAGATGACACAAAGATCTGTGCAAAAGGGGACTGTGAGGAAGGGATACAGGAGCTTAGAGAGTACCTGGCAAAGCTCAAGCACTGGTCAGACATTTGGCAGCTGGGGTTCAATGCTAAGAAGTTAAGGTCATGTACCTGGGAGCCAGGAACCCTGGTACTAGCTACTTGCTGGAGAGAGAGCAGGTATACATTATAGATGGGGAAAATGATACAGGGGTGCTTGCCACAGGGGACATGAAACACTCTGCACAATGTCAGAAGGCAGCAGTCAAAGAAAACAAACAAAACACTGTGGTGCATTACCAGAGGAATCACCTCTAGGAGGGAGGAACTCATCTTGCCATTGTACCGGTCACTGGTGAAGTCACACCTAGAGTACTGTGTGCAGTTCTGGTACCCGTACTTGAAAAAGGACATCAGACTATTAGAGCGCATACAGCGAAGGGTGACCGAGATGATCCTTGGCCTGGGGGACAAATCTATGAGGAAAGACTGAAGGAGCTCAACATGTACTACCTGGAGGATAGAAGGGATAGGAGGGATAAGATTAAAACCTTCAAATACTTAAAAGGTATAAATAAGGTTAGCACGGAGGGCATTTTCAGCTTGGGAGAGCACAAGGTGACATAATCTAAAATTGGTGTGGGGAAGATTCAGGAAGGAAATGAGGAGGCACTATGTCATGGGAAGGGTGGTAGCATGGTGGAATGAATTGCTGGAGGAGCTGATCTTGCTGAAAACTATGGGAAATTTTAAGAGGGGGTGGAACAGGGTCAAAGGTGTGGTCAAAACTGAGGGAAGGCTGGCGAGGGAGATGATGACAGTGTGGAATAGTAAATCGGGGAACTAGAAATGGGTAGGGGGGGCAGCTGCAATAAAATGTGAGCTGCAAACTCGAGCAGACTTCATAGAGTATTGCTGCCTGTTTCTGCCTGCATTTTTCGTATGTTTGTATGTTCATATAAATTTTACTCACTTCCCTCAAAAAATGCCAGTCCATTTATCAACTACATTATAAAAAAAATACTACAGTAACTCAGGATCAACAAGGGTTTTCTATAACAGATAAACTTTACAGAAACATGAACAGACAGTTAAGACTGCAAGGTTAGTGTGAGGGAGTTACAGTCCCTCTGTATGCGACACAGCAAATTCCATTGGAACACAATATTAGGAATAGGGAAAACCTCTCCCAGTTGACTCTGTTACAATCCAAGCTTCTCAGATCTTGGCTTATAATATTTTATATTTGGGATACAGGGTGAGAGGGAGTTAAAGATTTAAAATATCAAGGTGCAACAGGGTCTCATTATGGCCATGCCATTTATTTCTCAACTTGGAAACATGAAACATCTTGTATAAATGTATTCTTACATACTAACATATGAAGAAGCCAGCAGAGGAAGGCCATTTGGTCTATCAAGTCTGCTCGTACTGCAGGGTCCACAGCTTGAGCTAATGTCCCTGCCCTCCCTCCCCACTGCTCCCATTCTCCCTACCCATGATCCTTACTTTCCTCCTATGCCTATCCCAGCCTCTTTTAATGCTGCCCACTATCTTCAATGAGATGATCTCTTATGGCAGTGCATTCCAAGTGTCCACCACCATCTCTGTGACGAAGTGCTTTCTGACCTCCCTCTTAAACCTCCCACCCTTCAGCTTAAGACTGTGCCCCCTAGTGTTATGGTTGCCACACAGTTTAAAGAGACTCTCCTTATCAATCTTATTTATCCCTTTCAAGTACTTGAAGGTCTCAATCATGTCCCCTCTCTTTCTCTCTCTCCTGTCTTCCAGGGAGTACATGTTCAATGCCCTCAGCCTCTCCTCGTATGCCCTACACTGCTGACACACTATCATCTTTATAGCCCTCCTCTGGATCTTCTTCAGTAGGCTAATGTCATTTTCAAGGTGTGGGCACCAGTACTGAACTCCATACTCTAGATGTGGCCTTACCAGTGACCTGTGCAAGGGCAGTATAACCTCCTCTCTCCTACTACTGATCCCACTAGATATGCATCCCAGCATCTTGTTTGCCTTTGCTGCTGCTTTCTTGCACTGCATGGAGTGCTTCAGGTCACTAGTGATCATCACTCCCTGGTCCTTCTCCTCCTCCTCTGATGCAGATACTCAGACTCCACCCACTTCTTGTGTAATATAGTAACGTATCATTGTCTGTGTAAATGTTTGCCATCTTGGGAAGGACCTAGTTGTAAACAAACCTCTGAGCTTAAAGAGCAGCTGACACCTTCAAGACAACTTTAACAGGAGTCACGTGATGCAGAGCGCCGGGTAGTATCTTCCTCCAAGTGCTCCAGCCACCCATCCTCTAATTTTCTCGATACAACCCAACCTACTAGCAGATTTAGTGACAAGACACTATAAGAACCTACCTGAAAGCCGGCACCACCACGATGAAGGTTCGGATGGAAGCAGAGATTCACAAATCGGCTCTGAGACACACACCGCTGACAACTTCTGAGAAGGCCCCGAAAAAGCAGTGGGTCTCAGCGATGCACCAAATGCCTAATCCTTCTGCTTCTGAATCGGAGCTGGAACCCCTCATGCTAGCCAGATTCCTGGAAGAATTCTAGACTTTCAAGGCTAATATGAAACAAATGGCAGGGAAGATTAAATCTTTTGTGACAGCCCAAGAAGACCTCACGCAAAGAGCTTCCGACAGTGAAGCCCAAATTCATTCCCTAGAGCACAGACAGGATAAAATCGACCCCGAGCAGGTCACAATTCATCGGCAATTGACAATAATGGAAAATAAAGCTGAGGACCTGGAGGGGCGAAGCCGCCATAACAATGCAGTGCTGATTGGCATGTCCAGATCCAGTTCTGTTTGCCCAAAAATTAGTGGAAAAAATAGTTGGTCCCTCTCCATTTGGGTCCAGGTACATCATTGAAAGGGTCCACCATGCGCTCCACCAGATGCCACCACAGGCTCTCCTCCACGTACTTTTATTCTCCATTTTATGAATTACCAAAAGAGGCAACACTTCCTATATAAGTCTCGTGACACCCAGGAGCTTCAGTGGGAAGGGGTGAAACTCAGGGTGGCTCAGGATCTGCCACTTTCAGTTCGGCAAAAAAGGGCTGCTTTTCACCCCTTGGTTTCAAAGCTTATTGCTGCCGACTTCACATTCAGAATGGGGTTCCCTGCCAGGCTCCAAGTGTGTCTCTCAGAGTCCTGGGTCACCTATGAGGAGCTAGAAGCTGTGACACTTGGCCTGAAAAAAGCACTCCCTGATCTGATCCCTTGAAGGGGAATGCAGTGCTACCCATGATCTTAGCACTGTGATCCTGGTAGAAGCTACTTCAGGAGAGTAGGTTTTGATTTGTATCAGTCTGATGTTTGGGTCTCTCAATAACAGCAGAGGAAGCGGTACCCAGCGAGATTCCTCAAGATGCCAGATCACTTGTAAACCTTGCTTACCCTTGGGATTTACGGCCGAAAATTCAGTCCTCTTGGTGTTTACCAAACTTGTTTGTGTCATTTGGGTAAAGGGCCATAAGAGGGCGACAGAGACCGCGATTTTGATGTTAGTTATATAACTAATTCAATGCTGGCTTAGCTATTTGGTGACTGTCATGGACTTTATCCCTACAATTTAAATATCCAGATTTGCTGCATGCACTGCTGATTATTTGAAATTATTTATATAGGCACCAGAGATGAACAATTCTCCAGGCAATGTTATTTTCATAGCAGCAAATTGAAGATTTAATATCCATGTGTTCTAGCTATGTTCAGTTATAGACACTTTAGGAAAATACAGTTTTTCGATTTTTGACAGTGCCATTACTTTTGATTACCTAGGTGGATTATTTACATTACAAGGTTGTTACCCTGGTAGGGTACATTTCAAACAATACGAGGGCTCATAGTCCATTTGGTGTATTTTATTTTCTTTATTAGTGAGGCTCTAGTTTTTTCCCTATCTTGCATGCTGTATAAATAAGGGCATTTGTATAGCTGAGCCCATAATTCATAGCTACCCCTCGATTATACTTGGTCGCTTTATGGTTTTTGCTTTTAGGAATGTTCCTAAATTATATGATATAAGGCATTTGAGGGGGGCGTTGAGTTGACTTGTCAACTCGCAGTTATTAATAGGTTACTTGTAAGTATAATTTCATAGTGGAATGGGTTGGCTGGGTGGAGGAGGGCATTTTGGGTGTACTGTCCATCATGGACCATAGAAAATTGTGGGGTGGGGAACGAGAGGGGGGAGAACAGGGTAATAGGTTGTTGTTTGTTGTATGTTATAATAGGAGGGTTTTTCTTGAGGGTTGGATAGATATGGAATGGAAAGGATGGGGGGAGGATGGCACAGTAATTGCACGCATAGAGGTAGGCAAGAGTTACTTATGTTCGAAGGTTCCCCTAGATCCCCTCATAGGGATAGAAATCAGATATGGCTAGGGACCTAAGAGTGATTTCTTGAAATGTGAAAGGAGCCCAGCACAAAACTAAACAGCACAAAATATTAAAGCATCTTAATTTCCTTAAAGCAGATATTATGTTTATACAGGAGTCTCATCTGCTTAATTGGGAAACTCTAAGTTTGAGATGTCAACAGGCAGGTCAGGTCTATTCGGCAGAAGGCACCACCCTGAGTAGAGGGGTAATGATCTTAATACATAGAACGTTACCTTTTAAATCTCTCCAAATCATATCAGACCCCGCAGGTCGATTTCTCCTAGTTAAAGGTAAGCTGCACACTTTGGATATTTTACTATGTAGTATATACGCCCCCAATTCCGATACCCTTTTTTTTTTGTACAAATTATGCAAGTCCTTGTCCCTTTTTTGAATATCCCAATAATTATTGGGGGGGATCTAAACATTGCTTTTGACCCATCCCTAGATAGGAGTGGTTTCTCTCAGAAAGGCCTTTCCCTGGCCCAATGGGCACTTAGGGAATGGCCTCTGTGATATCTGGAGAGTGTTACACCCTTCTGAGAGAGAGTATACCTTCACTTCTCAGGTTTATGGGACCTCTTCCAGAATTGATTACCTTCTTCTTTCACAATCACTTATAGCTGGTGTACTGGATTCTGCTGTATGTGCTGGGCCCCCATCTGATCATGCAGTTTTAGACTGTTTGCTCTCTTTGCCAGCTCTTCCTGGTAAAGGCAGTAGATGGAAATTTAATAACCAAATTTTGAGAGATCCTGAACTGGTTGAATATATATCTGACCATATCACTCAATTTATTTCTCATAATCTCAACTCCACAACACGTTCTGATGTGGTGTGGGGTGCGCTCAAAGCATATTTGAGAGAGATTCTGATTATTATGACCTCTCGGAGGAAAAAAGAGAAGAAAAAACGTATAGCTACCCTCCTTGCTCAGATTTGGGATAAAGAATCTAAGCTTACCCCACACTCCTCAGAACAAGAGAGGCAGGAGCTGATAAAGTTAAGGGATTCTTACTTAAGTTTTCTGGGGGAGCAGGTGGAGTTTGCAATCTTAAAAACCAAGGTGGCTTATACTGATCAGGGGGAGAAGGCTGGTTGTTTGCTTGCTTTGCGGGTCAAGCAGCAAGAATCATCCATATTAATTGCTGCTGTTCATTCTTTGCAAGATGACTCCCTTAAAACTTCTCCATGAGACATACTAGCAGAGTTCAGTAGTTACTTTACGCAGCTTTATGGCCCTATGGTATGTCCTCCATCTGAAGAAAAACTACACCAATACCTTGAAGAGTCCCATCTACCTTCCCTTTCAGAAACACAGCAGGCTCTTCTTATATAGGAAGTTTCCCAAGCTGAAGTAGACAGAACTATTAAAAATCTCCCCTCTGATAAAACCCTTGGCCTGGATGGTTTTTCCTCTAATTTTTATAAAATATTTGCCAAACAATTAATCCCACTCCTCCCCTTATTCGGTTCTATTCTTTCCGGTTTAGCACCCTACACATCATTGTTTGAGGCCTTAATTGTCTTAATACCCAAGCTGGACAAACCCCCCCAATCTCGTCCCCAATTACAGACCGATATCACTCCTCAACCATGATATTAAAATCCTTACAAAGCTTCTGGCTGACTGGGTGAATGCAGTTCTCCCTTCCCTAATAGGTTCCGAACAGGTTGGATTCATGAAAGGAAGATCCTCTGTGGACCACTTGCACTCCTTGACTCATGTTTTCTCAGCCTCCAGGGATGCTACTTTTCCTGCATTGTTGGTTTCCCTGGATGCTGAGAAAGCGTTTGATAGGGTCCACTGGCAATATTTGCTGGCTGCCTTGGGTGCATTTGGTTTTCCAACAAAATTAAAAAAGTGGATTAGTTCACTTTACAAATTTCCTACTGCCAGAATATCCTGTAATGGCATGATATCTGACTCATTTCCACTTTATGTAGGGACAAGGCAAGGTTGCCCACTGTCTCCACTGCTTTTCAACATTTATCTAGAACCCCTCATCCATGGACTATCCAACTCCCACGGAGTTCAGGGAATCCCCCTTTACGGTCATATGGTTAAGCTCTCAGCATACGCAGATGATCTTCTGCTTCAGTTTTCAGATCCTGTCACCTCCATTCCAGCCATGCTTCACATTATAGAAGGATTTAGTTTAGTTTCTAACTATAAGTTGAATCTAGATAAAACTACAGTTTTCTCGCTTAATCATAAAGTACATAAAGGGGAGATATCTGCCTTCAGTCTGTTTTGGAAAGCTGACTCCATTAAATATTTAAGGCTTTTTCTCACAAGGAGCTTAGCTTGCCTACGACAACTTAATTTGGGTTCTTTGGTTCACACAATCAGCCAGGATTGAAAGAGATGGCCCCTTCTCCCTCCTTCCCTATTAGGAAGGATTGACTAAATAAAAATTAATGTTTTCCCCCGCCTTTTTTAACCTCTTAACCTTCTGAATATTTGGCTCCCTGTTAAATGGTTTAAAAATGTTTAGAGTATTATTACTGGTTTTATTTAGGCAAACAAGAAATCTAGAATGGCATTTTACAAATTGGCAGCCCCAAAGATAAAGGGAGACTTGAGACTTCCTCATATTAGGTTATATTATTTAGCCAGTCACGCAAATAAATATCTCAGATAGTTATCTGTAGAGGACCTCCAACCAGCTACCACTTATATTCCAGCCTGGTTTAAAGTAGAACTGGCATGTATTAAGGGTCATGGCCTCTCCCCCTCAGCTATGCTATATACTTAACCCAGCTCCCTTCCTAGATCCCTTCTTGGCTCATCGATAGAAACTTCTATCAGGGTTCACCTACAGTTGTATGATAACATCTTAGATCCGTTGCAAGGATTAAGAGGCAACCCCAAGTTTCTAATTGATGGTAAACCTCTTCCGGATAGCTGGCTTCCACAGCTTAAGGAAGGTCAAGTTTTACACCTAGTTGGAGATAATGGAAAATGTCTTTCCTCACCAGAAATTAGGAATACATTTCTTATCCCCTGGAATAATACTTTCAAAGTTTTCCAGCTCCGTCATCTTTTGATAAAGGTTATGGGAGCCCCCGTTGCAAAATTAAGCCCGCAGTCGGATTTAGGTCTGTTGGCAGTCTCTCACAGGCAGTCTCTAAAATCTATAGTGCACCTTACAACTGGTGTTATCCTAACACTCTGAGCCCTGTAGTATACAGGTCTTTGTTCTTCCTGGATAGAGATTTTGACTGGGATCTGTTGTGGAAGATCTGCCATAAATTTTTGCTTCAGGATAGACTTTGACTTATGCAGTTTAAGATTTTACATAATATTTACTACTCTCCTCAAAAATTAGTCAGGCTAGGTATTATTGCTTCCTCTTTATGCATGCTTTGCCTGCAGGAAGAAGGAGACTTGCTGCATATCTTCTGGAAATGTCCTAAGGTAGCCCCAATTTGGACTACTATTAAATGGAAGGCCGATTCACTTCTGGGCCTGACAGATTTATTCACTGCAGAGATATGCCTTCTTGGGGATTTTTCGGCTATAGATGTCCTTAATAGGAAATATTACATGGCTCTAATTGCTTCATCACTTAAAAAAAATAGTTCTAAGGCACTGGAAAGACAGCATAGAAATCATTTATGTGGAATGATTGCAAGAGTTCCTGGACAATCTCAGAACTGAGAAGACCATAGCCAATCTTCAGAATAAAACCAAGAAATTCAATAGAATATGGGGCCCTGTACTAGCTTTATATTCCCTTCAAGATACTGGGAACTTCTCGGTTTCTCCAACCTCTGGTAGGGATAGATCTCGAGTATAATGCTGTGCTGGGTTGTGAAGGAGGGGCGATGGGTTGGGTGGGGGGTGGGGGATGGATGGGAGAGAATGGAACCAGTATGTTATGTTTTTCTCATGTTTATGTTATTTCACTAGCTGGCTTTACTCTCTGTAATGTAAAATGTGAATAAAGTTAGAATGGCAAAAAAAAAAGACAACTTTAACAAAACATAATATTTTGACACAGTTTAGCTTGCATGTCATGTTAATTCTATATTCCTCCTTCACATTATTTGCTACTGAGGTCATATGCATTAAAATACAATCTTTGTTTCTGAAGAGTTCAGCTATTCCTGTTGCTTTCTTCCTACCTGAGATCATGATGCACTGCTTGTGACATCAGTTACTTTCATGCTAACGGATTATGATGTCAGAACAGAATATTATCTTAAATTTATTTTTTCCCCTTCAGCCACCGACCTGCCATTTAATCCAGCCACTGCTTCTCTCCTCCTAACAACCATGGAAACACATCTTCCGGGCCAGCAGGCATATGCAGCTGTACGGGCTAGAGGGACCCAACCCCTCAGTCCCTGTGCCAAGCCAGGATCCAGTACTGGCCTCGGAATCTGCACCCACAAACCCGGGCAGGCTCAGGGAGTGTGGCTATTAAGCTGCTGTGGACAGTGCTGCATTTTCCTCCTCTTTCTTGCAGACGTGTAATGACATCTAGCACTAATGTGCTGATGTCTGCTGCACTCCTCTCTTCTTTACACCATCTCTGGCAGTGTCTCCTGGCATCCTCAGGAGCCGCTCCAGAGCAGTGAAGACCCACAGCCCATCCCAGGATAGGAGAGCAGTCCTCAGGACACTCAATCCTATCCTTCCCCTGCCAACCCCTGATAACCTGGGCTTGCGTCCAAACCCAGGTCACCAGTGTGACGCAAGATGTGGTGTCCAGCGCTTCAGCCCTCAGCACCACCGGGCTGGCAGAACAGAGGATTCTGACTTGAAGTAGTGAGTAAGCTATAGAGGCAGATGAACTGTAAGAGAACTCTAAAAGGATAAAGATCATGTATTCATGCAAATACACTTAGTAACAAATTCATAGATTCATAGATTCATAGAAGTGTGATGGCAGAAAAGGACCAAAACAAGGCCCACCAAGTCTGCCCATTTGTCTAGCTATCTGCTTGGACCTGTGCCCCTCCTTAACACTCCCATATGGTTGTCACATGTTCTTTTGAGTCCCTCCACTGTTTCCTCTTCAACAACTGCCTCTGGGAGTTTGTTCCACTTTTCCACTACTCTCTCTGTGAAATAATATTTCCTAATGTTACCCCTGAACTGCCTCCCTCCACCTGCAGGCCATGCCCCCTCATTCTCTGATTTCTCTTCATCTTGAAGATGCTCCCCCTGGCACCCTGTTTATACCCTTAAGGTACTTGAAAGTCTCGATCATGTCCCCCCTCTCCCTCCACTGTTCCATGGAGTACATGTTCAGATCACTCAATCTTTCTTCATAGGATTGGTGGCTTAACCCTTTTACCATTTTTATCACTCTAATCTGAACCCTTTCTAGCCTCCCCACATCCTTCCTGAGGTATGGCCTCCAGAACTGGACTCCGTACTCCAAGTGCAGTCTAACTAGATGGGTGTACAAAGATACTATGACCTCCCTATTCCTACTGGTGATCCCCCTTCCGATGCATCCCAGCATTCCAGTCTCCCTGGCCACTACCCTCCCACACTGCCTTTCCACCTTCAGGTCCCCAGATATAATAATGCCTTGGTCCCTTTCTTGTTCCATCTCCTCAAGATCTCTGCCCCCCATTCAGTACCCAGCCCTCCAATTTCTGTAGCCAAAATGCATGATTTTACATTTTTTTGCACTGAGTGCAAGCTGCCACCTCTTTGACCATGCCTCAAGTCTCTCTCTGCATGTGTTCCACCCCTTCCTCCATGTCCACCCTATTGTAGATTTTGATATCATCTGCAAACATAGTCACACCCCCTTCAAGGCCCTCCACAATGTCCCCTATGAATATATTGAATAGTAGGGGCCCCAACACTGATCCCTGAGGGACCCACTTGTGACCTTGCCCTTCCCGGATGCCACCCCATTTATTATGACCCTCTGCCTCCTTTTCCTCAGCCAGTTTCCTACCCATTTAACTACCCTCTGCCCCAGCCTCAGTCCTGCCATTTTACACAGCAGCCTTCCATGGGGCACAGAGTCAAACGCCTTTCTGAAATCCAAATAAGCCACATCTACCACCCTTCCCTGATCCAGTTCCTTGGTGACCCTGTCAAAAAACTCTATCAAATTTGTTTGACAGGATCTGCCTCTAGTAAAACCATGTTGCCTTGGATTCGTCAGTCCACCTTCCTCCAGGTAGCTGGTGATCCTGCCTTTTATTAGTTTCTCCATGAGCTTTCCTACCACCGATGTCAAGCTCATGGGCCTGTAACTTCCCACTTCCTCCCTTCCTCCCCTCCTTATGCAGTGGGACCACATTGGCCTGCCTCCAGTCCTCCAGCACCACCCCAGTCTCTAGGGACTGACTGAAGAATGCAGTCAAAGGTACTGCCAATATCTCCTTTAGCTCCCTTAACACCACTGGGTGCACCCCATCCAGCCCCATTGCCTTGTCCACCTTCATGCAGCCTAGATCTTCCAAAATTTCCTCCACGTGAAATGGCCTCATCTCCACTCCCCCTCCCCTGCCATTTCATTTCCTGCTCTGCTGCCTTCATCTTCTTCCTCCTTCTTGAACACTGGGCAAAAATAGGCGTTTAGTAGGTCCGCTTTCTTTCTATCCCCTTGTAGCATCTCCCCCTCTTTTGTTTTTAACTGGAGAATCCCCTGCCTAGTCTTCCTCTTTTCATTTACATACCAAAAGAAAGTCTTATCCCCCTTTTTGACCTCTTTAACTTTTTGCTCCTCTGTCTGTGTCTTTGCCCTCCTTACCTCTACCCCGGCTTCTCTCTGGGTCACCTGGTATTTTACCCAGTCCGCTTCTGCTTGAGTTTTCTTGAACTTCCTACAGGCTTTCCTTTTTGTCCTTACCTTTTTTGCTACTTCCCCAGTATACTATGGAGGTTTCCAGTTCCTCTTATTTTTACTTGCTGTCTTGGCACGGATGTCAGTGGCCCCTACAATAGCTTCTTTTATCCTCCCCACATTGCCTCCACCTCCATCAAATCCTCCACCCCTTGCAAAGCCCTCACCACTATTTCCCCCATTTTCCCAAAGTTTGCCCTCTTGAAATCCAGCACCTTTAACCTAGACCGGTGAACCTCTGCAGTGTTCCTCATTCTAAACCTGACCATGTTGTGGTCACTCATACCAAGATGTTCGCCCACCAATATCTCTCTTACCCTGTCCCCATTTGTCAGGACTAGATCGAGAGTAGCTCCTGCCCTGGTTGGCTCCCTAACCAGTTAATTTAGGAGGGCCAGTTGCCGGGAGTCCAATATTTCCCTGCTGCTGGTTGAAGCAGCCAGAAGGGGTTTGTCAATCTACGTCCCTTAGGTTCAGGTCCCCCATCAGCACCACTTCCACCCTTGCCGCCATTCTCACGAACTCATCAGCCATGCTTCTATCCACAGATTCTTGCTGTGCCTGGGGTCTGTACACCACCCCCATACGCACTGACTCCCCCTTCCCCATCGACAACGAGACCCAGAGTCCTTCTGCCTCTCCCCGCCTACCCTGCAATTCTGATGCCCTGATAGTCTCCTTTACGTAGAGTGCAACCCCCCTCTCTTTTCCTCCCTGTCCCTCCTGAACAATTTGTACCCTGGTATCTCCATTTCCCATCCCTGTTCCTGGTGGCACCATGTTTCTGTTACCTCTACTATGTCAAGGCCCTCCAATGCCATTTTCGCTGTTAGATCTGGGATTTTTCTTCCCAGACTTCTGGCGTTTGCACATATGACCCTCCACACCCCTCTTTCCTCCTGTCCTGTATGTTTTTAACCCTTACCCTTTGGCTGTTTCATAGGTTATTACAAACTCAGGAGGCAAAAATGCCCTTTCAGAGCTCGCCACCGATTGATGGTTTAAGATTGTATTCTAAATAGGATGATTTCCTATCACCTATATAGATATCTAAATTATTTTTGAATAAATCCATGATGTTACTCATTACTATTTCCTTTGGCAATGCATTCCACTCGGATACAACCCTTTGGGTAAACCAATGGCCTCTTTTATGAGTTTTATAATTATCTCCTTTTAATTTTGAATAATGTGTCCTAGTAGTAATACCGGTAGTATTTCTTATAAAACCCAGAGTTTCAAAATGCAGAGGATCATGAAAAGCTTTATACAGTATGTTAAATAAAGATCACCTCTTAACTGCCTATATTCCATTGAGTAGATGTTCAAGGATTTTAATCTTTCTTTGTATTCCAAATTGTTCATATCTTTTATTCGTTTTGTTACCTTTCTTTGTATTACTTCCACTAGTTTCTTTCCTTGAATTGTGGCAGGTGCACAAAATTGAGAACAATAGTCCAATTGTGATCTTACCAGGCTTGTATAAAGTGGTATAATAACCCTAGAATCTCTACTTTTTAGATGTCTAAAAATACAACCCACTATTTTTTGGCATTTTTAACCTTTAATTGAGTGTGTGTATCAAAAGTTAGTTTATTATTCACTAATACTCCCAAATCTTTTTCATTTATGGTTTCGCTAAGTTGTACATTATTTAGTTTATATCTGAATTTCAAATTATTATGTCCCAGATGCATGACTTTACATTTTTGTTCATTAAAGAACATTTTGGTTTCAATAGCCCAAACATTGATTTTATTTAATTCAGTCTGAAAATCGTTAGCTGCTTGTAAATTATTTATAATACGTCCTAGTTTGCAATCATCTGCATACTTAGTCATCCAAATTTTGCAAGATGGCTGCATTATTGATACCAATAAATTAAAAAGAATGGGACCCAAAACAGATCCTTGTGGTACCCCGCTACTGACTGGTCTCCATTGGGAGTGATGGCCTCTAATTACCACACATTGGCGCCTGTTTTTTAACCAAGATGTAACCCAGGTAATTATATTTAAAGGAAAATTAAAGTGATTCATGAGTTTTATTACAACCTGATGTGAAACCTTGTTGAATGCTTTTGAGAAGTCGAGAAAGACTATATCTACAGGCAGTCCTTTGTCAAGGGATACACTAACGTTTTCAAAAAGTTTAACAAATTCGTTAAATAAGATTTTCCCTGTCAGAAACCGTGATGTGTGGGGTCTCAAAGATTATTATTTGTAATATGAACTTCAATTCTAGCTAATAACAGTTTTTAAGTATTTTACCAATAACAGAGGTGAGGCTGATAGGTCTTTAGTCTGATACAACTTTTTTGTTACTGGCTTTATGTATTGCGGTAACAAATGCCTCATTCCATGCTTGAATAGTTTCACCTTGATTATACGAGGTGTTAAACAAATAAGCTAAAGGGCCACGTATAACATTAATTGTTTCTTTTAAAAATCTAGGATGTACATTGTCGGGCCCTGGAGAGGAGTGAATTTTGAGATTTTGTATTATTTTTTTTTACATCTTCAATGCTGATATGTGGATATGGGTTATTTTGTGAATAAGATATTCTGTTCTCAGTTGCTTCCACTGGCATAAATATGATGGTAAAGAAGTTATTGAAATTGTTGGCCATTTCAGTTTCATTACTTACTGTCCCCTCAGTAGTTTCAATGGGGCCAGTTGCAGTGGTTTTACCTCTTAATGAGCCAATAAAGTTATAAAAAGATTTACAATTGTCAGTAGCCTTAATAGCGAGATTAAGTTCAAACTCTTTCTTGGCTATTCTTATTCTATTTTTGACAATTTTTGTTTTCCCTTTATATACATTCCAGTTCGTAACTGTGGGATATTTTTTGTATTTTATATAGTATTTCTTTTTATTGCCCTTTTTATATTTTCATTCCTCCATATTGGTGTTCTATGACCTCTTATATATTTTTGTCAATTTGGGACACATGCATTCATACAGAATTCTATTTTGTTCCATAAGTGTTCCCAAATTTGTTTTAAATTAAGGCCTAGGAATTTTGTTTCCCAATTCCAGCTGGATACATTTTTTTATTCTTTTTTAATTTGCTTTAGCAAAATCTTTTATAACAGTTACACCATTTGTTATAACATGATTTATGTTAATATTGGTTTTGACCATTTTGTGGTCACTATCTCCTAATGGGATGTCAATAATTGGAGCAGACATTTTTTCTTCAATATTTGTTAAAATAATGTTGAGTATGGAATTCTCTCTAGTGCCATTATTGACAATTTGAGTAAGGTTTTGATTAATAGTTAAATGACAAATGCAGATTCAATGTGAGCATGGGTTTTAAATGTAGACCAGTCAATTCTAGGAAAGTTGAAATCACCCATTAAAATATAATTATGAATAGTTTCCATTATTTGTAATATAGATAGATAAGAAATCATTATTTTCTGACAAACTTAAATTAGGGTGTCTATAACAGAGGCCAATGACTAAATGGTTACTTTGTAAATTTATCTGAACCCAAATTGCTTCAATTTTACTATTAATTATATCATCAGGAGTAATATTGTGGGATATATATTTATTTGAAGTGTACAATCCAACTCTGCCTTCTCTGGTATTGAGTCTATTTTTATAAAAATGGGTATAACCTGGGATTACAATGTTCCATTCATGTCCTGTGAACCATGTTTCTGTTACCCAACAGATTGCAATATAATCTCTTTTTAAAATGTATTTTAATTTGTAAATTTTATTTGTTAAACTATGTGCATTTACTAACAATAGATTTAATGAGTGGGTATGGCTATTTGCCGCCCCCACCTCTTGCCTCATAAGTGGGATGAGACATATATAGAATATATATGGTATGCAAGCTGCATTGTATCTAATTATTGTGTTTTTCAAAGTGTTCGAGGCATCAGTAGCTCTTTAATAGGCTATCCTGTAGCAATATTTCAAACAAACAAACCAATAAATAAATAAATACATAAATAAATAAAATGTGGTCCCTAGTGTGGGTCTTGCACCCTGTAACCTTCTTGCTCAGAGGTGAGACTACAATCCACTGAGCACCTCTGCCACTAACAGCTTATCTACTGTGCTGTGCAGATTGCAGTTGGTTAGTAGGTTCCAATTTATTGGTGCCAATGGCATAATCACAACCCATTTATGGAGAGGGGGTTTGCCCACAAAATTGGCTGTTAGGTGGCACTCTTCAATAATAAATTGGGTTCTATCCTTCATGCTGGTGTAATACTCTTAGCTCCTTCAAACAATGTTAGCAGGGCAGCATGGCAGTCAGTTCACACAGGAAAAAAGAAGACTGGTTCTCACTTTTTTGTTAACCAAAAGCACCAAATCATGAAAAGGCTTAAAGAGGGCACAGTTGCATATCCTATTATCTAAATCAAAGTCCTCCAGACATATTTCCATAATAATTCATTTATCAGAAATTGAATATCAGTGGATTGAAAATGACCCTGCTACAATACAACTAATTCTTGCAGTTTTGATAATTTCAATCATGAGTTTTGCAGATGAGCATACTAAAATAGAAAACAAACTCTGGTCAGAGCCAATAGGGCTGCAGCTGATGAATTTGGGGTAAGAATACTGTAATTGTGTTTCATAATATTTTTACACCACATTCTTAACATAACCTTGTTATGATGCTGCCTCATTGCCATCACCTTCTAGATCATTTTCACTAGAAAGGAAAGGTTCATGACAGGTCTGTAATTCATGAAACAGTCCAGGTCTAAAGATATTTTTTTCAACAAAAAAGGGTCTCACCATAGCAATTTTCAGTTCTGTGAGGAAAACCCCCTCTGATAGGGAGCACATCATGATCACAATGATAATGGGCCCCAGGGATTCCTGACAACCAATAAACAGCCTCAGCTGGGGTCCAAAGCACAGGAGGTTGGTCACAGTCCAGAGGCCACTTAGAGCACCTCCTCTTCTACATCTGGCTGAAACTCCACCTGGGATGGCAGACTGTCTAAACTACTCACTGGCTGGCCACCGCTGGCCCATGACAGGCCACTAAAGGAGATCCTAGACTGTGTGGAAGACACCTTGTCAACAGAGAATTGATTGAACTCCTCATCCTTTGCTGCAGAAAAAAACATGTTCAGATAGCACATAAGATTATTCCATCTGTTTATGGTGTGGAAGAGCTGAGCTGGCCAGTTATTTGCTGTAGGAATCACCCTTGACAGGAACTCTGTCTTTTGCAGGGTGACTACACAGAGATATGCCCTATAATGTGTCCTCAGTGCTTGAATGTCCTCATCTGAGTGGGATCTTCATCATGAATGCTTCAACTTCCATCCCTCAGCCTTCAACCACCATAGCTCATCACCATTCCATCATGAGCTATAACAAGATGTCAAAGAATGGACATGCTAATTTGCCAGAGAGGCCAATGCAGCCATATGTACCATATTGTAGCACAATATGAATTTCTTGGCTCCCATGGCACAATCTGACATCATACCTGAGATATCCAATTCTGCTAGGAGTTTGCTAGGCTCCAAGCTGTACTTTGGATGGCACCACATCATCTTCACACGAGGAGTAATTTTTCAAGGGGCACTGCAAAGGAATGACTGAGCAAGATGATCAGATCATATGACTGGATCAATCTTGATGTCACTTATACCAAGCCACAAGGAGAAAACCCGATCCAAGGCATGGCCATGCTGATGGGTGCTAAAGAAAACAACCTATGCAAGACCCACTGATGACATCATCTGGAGGAACTGTCAGTCCAAACACAGAAATCCCTCAGCATGCATAAGAACCCACCTAGTCTTTTGAATCTGAATCTGTTTAAGGCATTTCACACTCACAGAAAAAGAAGGCTAAGAACTAAAAATATTACTGTAAGTCTAACAAGTCCAATGACAGTAGATTGACAGAAATTACTTTTCAGATAAGCATGCAATGGTCAGTAGGTACAGATGTACCTGTGGCGAGATATTATTGGAAACCTAACATCAGACATTTCTTCCTTACAGTGATAGTTGTGCAAACACATTTCAAAATGGTGTTTTGGTTTTGGCAAAGCTTGCTTTTATTAAGTACATTGTGGCATCGCCTTAACTGAGTAGTCTGAATACAGAGCCTGACGTTATCTGAAATATGGGATGACAACATAAACATCATGTTATTAATTGTTATAAATTTGTGGCTTTGTTATGTTAGCCATATTGTTAAGGGAAAAAGGAGGCTGGCACATATGAAAATTTAAACAGTGAACATTATTTGTCAGAAAGGTTTAGCACAATATATATGATATTTACTAAATTGGGACTTAGGGAAGGGAGGCATGATGAAAGTAAACACTGACAATGAAAGATAGGTTCAACATCAGAAGAGAAGCAAAACATCTTTATTATGGGGCAATACAGAATTTGAGAATGTATACAAAAATAATTTTTAACCAGAAAGATAGGCACTGCACTGAATATGAATATGAATCCAATTGTACAATAAAATTTTTTTTTACTGTCAATAAAATATATGGCTCCAGGAGTTTCAGGTTAGGTGCAGGAAGGCAGTGTAAAGATTTATAGCAATATAAATCACCTGAGATTGAATTATACTCTTTATTTTGCAAAAACTCACATGGAGTATGTTTTCATTAAGCAGATTTAGCCTAGGAGCTCAGATCACATAAATTAATTTGTTGGTCTCAATTCAATCCACATGGGATTGGAGCCAATTTTGTAAAAACACCATATGCAGCACCACGTGATACAGTTAGACATATCTGCTCAAGTGAGACCCTAGAGTGAGTGAGTATGAAGGCTACATTACCCTCTTGACACAAAGAGATGGCACCTTCAAGTCGTCACTAATGTATGCTGTATTTCTTGAGCAGTGTTGGGTAACCTGTGCCCAATTTCACTGGGTAGCTTCAAAGAGGTCATCACTAGGAAGCCCTCATGAAATCTTGCACTAAATTCAGTTCTCAGAAAGTTTTAAAAAAGGAAGATACAAAAAAATATACATATGTATCATTCTAACCATAGGACACATACATAGAAATAGTATACTAACTGTATGTTTAATTCACATAAAATCTCATGATTTATGTGATTACAAAATAAGTTCTAATAATTCATATTCACAATTGTGTATATCTATCTATCTACTGTATCTATCTATCTATATTGCACAAAGGAGAATAACCACTTCCTACGTAATCAGTTCTGAAGTTGCCATTACTGAAAGGAAAGGAAAGGAAGGAAGAAAGGATGGAAGAAAGAAAGAAAGAAAGAAACTCAAATATACTGTGCATGTTAGAGCTGTAACATACAGCTTTTAATACTAGCCTCAGCTTGTACAGAAACTGCTGTCCACTGCTATAATTAAAATGCAGTGTGTGTGTGTGTGTGTGTGTGTGTGTGTGTGCATGCAAGGAAGTGCACTTATTAGCATGTTCATATTAGAAATCAAGCATTTACATATTTGAAACCATATGTGGACAATTGAGGATTTGGTTCACAAAATGGAAATATACACATCAATTTCATAAAATACTGCAATACCATTGCTAATAATGATTGGCTGTGTTGACATTTCCCCATGCCTTTATAAAACAGTCACTTACAGAATATGCTGAAGTGCAATTATTTAAAATATGTGTAGTATACGTTGCATTTCTGGTGGTGTGAGGTAGTCCCTTCCTCTTTACAAGTGCACCAGAAATATGAAACTGGATGTTTTTTATCTTTACAAATGTGTACTTGGTTGAAGGGAAATCATATATAATAAGAGTGAACAATGGTTGAGCAAACTTCTTCTAGAAAGACAGTTTATATTGTTAAGCCAGTCTATAGCTGTTCCTCATTTTATTTACTGCCCAGTTTGTTTACTGCAGTCAAGGATTTTCTAATATTTAACTATTATAAAACAAAACACACTGAGATCACAATGAATATGATGAAGTACAACAGAAAAAGAGATGTTAAACTTTACTTAGAAAATAACTAAATAAAATAACTGGATTTCAGCAAATTGCAAAGAAATATTTATAATTTCCAATTTCAATTTCTATCCAATAATTATCCTTCAATGCATCCATGGTCATTCTGTTAGTTATATCATTCAAATCATAACTTTTAAATCATTTAATTTCTGTACATAAAACTAATCTTTTTACACTATTTCTTCTCTCTTTGCATATTTCAACATATATAACCAATTGCTATATAATATGCACCACAAATACCTAATGATATATATATCATAATTCAGTCCCAATAAAGCCATTGTTACATAGAAGTATCTAATAAGAAGAAGGTGACTAACTACAAAATAAAACATTGCTACATTAATAAACAGTGACAATACCTGTTCAAAATGAAAATATATTTTTAGGGCCTGGTATCAGAGTTTTCTAGCATGATACCAAACTTGCTAATGGAATATTGCAACTTGTAGTACTCTCCAGCCCAAACCGCTTCCTCAACCCCAGAAGCCCCACCTCCCCAACTGCTACAGCTTTAATCCTACAACCCCATCAAATGTTGTTATTTTCAGGGATGTACTATGCACACAATTAGAACATTTTTGGAGGAAACAGAATGAGCACACATCACACCATTTGTATGCCATGATTTCATCTCCTGTAATCATTAATTTGATATTTTTCAGTTTATAACACTGAAAATTAGACTTTTATTCTCAGTAAGCAACCTGTCAATGTCACCTGCAAACAACAAAATTAAACCTGTCAAGAGACACACCACAGTCTTAACTAAATATTTGACCACTGAGAAAAAGTAATAATATTCACTGAAACCAGACATGTTTCTGTGTGTTCGTTTTTTATGAAAGTGCTAAAATTACACAAAGCAAGCCTTGTATATCATATACATATGCAGCTAAAAACTGAAATCTCTGTTACATCAATTGATTTTTGAAGAAAAACAACTGAAAGCTTATTTTCTTCTCAAATGGTATATTAAACTATATTACTATAAACTCTTTTCTCCAGCCACAGTTTACATAACAATACCAGTAGGGAATACAAAACACACAAGACTCCAAGCTTCCTGACAGTTATAAAATAGCTTTAGCACTACCCAATAGGATGTCTATACAAAATACAATGGTTCTGTGCCCAGTCCAATCTAATACAGTAAGGATACCACATCAAACAACAAAATAAAACTTCTGCATACTGCAGCTAACCAGCTAAATTAATCTCTGCTTCCACATGCATCTGGTGATAGAAAACTGACTTACAGTGTGGTCTGTTTTCACAACTCTATACTATGCAGTACAGTATTAAACAGTGGCTCCTCCTGAATCAGTTAACAACTAAGCTACTGTGTTAGGAATGACTATGAAAAAGCCACTTCCTTGATCACCCTGCACAGCAGTCCTCCAGCCATACAGCTGGACACATACATGACCACAGCATGAACAAGGTGCTGGGCAGGACTATCACTGGTACATTGAATTTAAACAAGAAAAAAGCTTATATGATGTAAGATGACCAAATAGAATCACAGAAACAACACATTTAAAGTTTCTGATCAGCTACTCAACTTCAAGGCCTACACTGTGTATTCCCCCAAGTCTTTAGCCTTTCAGAAAATAGCAACTTCCTTGCTTTATTAACAGCAAGCTCACCTCCTTGTTTTATTATTTGTGGTAAGAATGCTGAAATTATAACATCTGAGGATTTTTTTTCACTTATGGGAGTGCTTTAAGTCTGAGGTTCAATGGGCAGAGCAACAACATCACTCCCCCATCAAGCTTAAAAGGTCTCAACATCCTGGACCTCCTCAGGATTCTTTTTCTTTGCAGTGGGAGGCTATGTCAGCTGCCTGTTCTTCATTTGCTCATTCCCTCCTTGTTTTCTGCATGGCTTCCAGCTGCCCCCATCATCTCTCTCTGTTCTGTCTCTCTCTCTCTCTCTCTCTGGTGGTTTGCTCGTCCCCCCCTTCTATTCTGCTACCTCTCCCGTTTCTTTTTTCCCAGCTTTTCCCCTTTGCCTTCTTGCCCCAATGCCTCCTCTTTCTTGTCCTTGATTTGTCTTGCTTTTGGTCTGCTCTTTCACTCCCAAACCACCTCACTGCTCTTGCTGGTGCCCCGGTACGTGACGTCTCTCGCGCACCCTGCATTTCTCTCCGCACCATGCTTGGTGCTTGTTTTCTTCGTTTCGCCACTCTTAGTTTTCCTTGCTGCACAGCTTGCCTTGCCATTTTTTTTTCTTACATTCCTAGCACCGGCAGCCTTTTGGTGTTTCTGTGATTCCACTCCTCTGCCAATCACACCCCTCGCTAGCTGCCTGCTCTATTGGCTGCTGGCTGTTTCAGTCGCTGGTCTTGCCCGGCATTCTGGACCACCACCGGCGCTGCTGGGCTCCTCATTCTGGCCTCACATCTCTCCTTCACTTGACTTCTCCCACCATCCTGCAGTCATTTTGGCTCTGGCTATGTAGCCCTTGTAGTATTTCTTTTCACTTGCCACCCGATTATATGGCAAGCTTTCAATTACATGCACTGTATATGCACCGAGTGCAAGTCAACTGCTGCCAGCTATGCTGCTTCAGATGCGGCCTTGCTGTAATTGTTTGGCCAGCAGCACTGTAGCCCCTCTGGCCCATGTATGCAGGTTCTCTAGTGTTTTGTCCTTCAGCCTGCTTGTATGAGGACATGGATCCATCATTTGTTTACCTAATTCATTGGATGCATTCATCGGTCGCATGTTATTCACATAAAAAAAAATCTAGCCTTATTGGATCTGGCTCAGATCTATGGGACTACTGCTCCAGTGAGTGCTGCAGTTTTATCCATAGAATTCCAGGCTAATTATATTGCTCAACAGCTTTTCCTCAGCTCAGCTACCTCTTTTGGGGTTCTACTGCCCTGCTGCCTCATTTCCTATTTTGTTTTCTATTGCCTCATTGTCATACATTTGGGTTTGCCCCTCTCTGGTCTACTATGCCTCATCTCGACCTGCTTATCTATTTATATTGCTCAATTGGTATGCTTCTCATCCCCTCCCACATTGCTCATCCCAGCCATCAAGGAGTCTCTCTAGTCAAGCCTGCACCTATCCTGACTTCGCCTGATCTCCCTACCATCCTTTGTCCTTTTATCAGCACATATTCCCTTTCCTTCCTCCTTTCCTCATCCTCAGCACCATGCTGACCTCATTATTCTCCCATTCCTCTTCCTCAGCACCATGCTGAACTCATTGTTTCATTTCCTTAACTCGCTCAGTGTCCTCGTCTCCTCTGCTCCAACCTGTGCATTCCTTTCGAGCATCCCTATCCTCGACTCCTCTGTCTTTACTCCAGTATCATACATCATTCGGTCCGTACTTCACCTCTGTCTGTATCAGCCTTCTTGGCTTTCCTTCCTTTATCCTACTCATCCATTTTGTACTATCATCAATTTTGTGCCTCACTTTCACTGCTCCAGACTTCACAGCTTTCTTTCCATTCTCCTATATCTACAGGTTCATGACTCTGGTCTTCAGTCACTAATCCGTAATGTATTTACATTGCTTCTTTGAGCATTCCTATCATTGACTCCTATGCTGCCTCATTGAACCTGCTGCATGCCCGCAGCTATCATCATCATTGTCAGTCTTCATCATTCTCAAACTGCATCAGGATACATACCTCCCCCTGGAGCCGCCCTCCTGAGGCAATCATCATATTCAGTCTGCATCACTGCCTCATGTTCCATCTCCAATCTGTGCCTTCTTTTGGGGTTTTCCCCTATCCCATCATCATCTTCCCTACTCATATCCTTCTCTTTAACCTACTTAAATCTCTCATCTATGAACTATTCTCTTTACTAACATATATCCTCAAATCAAACATTGTCAGCCTGGAGGGACGGTGACCTAGGCCTTGGATCCCCAGAGGTTTCCTCCTCAAAGGTTTTTTTTCCTCTCTTCCATGACAATGGTCATAATATTAGTTAGAGTTAGTGCTTTCTTCTCATTATTTAGTTAGGTTCCACTGTTGGATGGAAGCGAATGGTGGCCCAGCTTTCCCCTCTCTCCTCTTAGGAAGTTAGCCTTCACAGAATTCATTCTTCATCCTCACCTCTTCAAAGTTTGACATCTTTGGGTATTCTTTTTGGGCTTCTTCCTAATCTTCCTTTAGCCAACACATTCATTTCTGGTACCTGTGGGGGGGAGGACCCTCATCTAGGGTTTCTTGCATCGTACCCCTACAGGGTGGTATATCCCACGGATAGAGAGGCGAAAAGCCACAAAAGCAAATCAAGTTACATAAGCATCATCACATATCTTATCCATTTGCATAAGCACATTGAATGGGAGGGCTTTAAGCCTGAGGTTCAATGGGAGGTGCAACAACATCACTCCCCCATCGAGCTTAAAAGGTCCCAACATCCTGGGCCTCCTCAGGATTCTTTTTCATCGACGCAATCCACCCCTCCTCCTCCAGCAGCTTGTCTCTCTTACCTGTGGGCTTCTTCCTAACCTACCTTTAGCCAACGCATTCATTTCCGGCACCTGTAGGGGGGAACCCTCCTCTAGGGTTTCTTGCATCACACCCCCCTACAGGGTGGTATATCCATGGATAGAGAGACAGAAAGCCACAAAAGCAAATCAAGTTACACCAGCATCATCACATATCTTATCCAGTTGCGTAAGCACATTGAACCAGTTGTTTCTACAATACCCTTCAGAATAACCACAGTCTTAAATTGTTCCATCTTTATGGATCACTGAGAAAGGTCATAAAAGGGGCATTTGACATCGATCACGTGGCAGATGGTAAGAGCTGTCACTTGATAAAGTTGATCTGTCCCAGGGCTGATGCCTATGTCCAGTTCAAGTTGATCGAGGGGGAGGAACTTGCCTCCAGCATCTGCCATGATTAAACAAGTGTACAGAGAAAAAAAGAGAAGGAATCAGCATTTAGAAAGTAAATCTTCAAGACAGGTTGACAGCATTTCACATCATTGCCAACATTTTGTGTCATCAATCATGTAAGTCAAAATCACAAAAAAAGTCTTTAAGTGGCTTCACCAGAGCAAAAGGAATTCTGGTATTATCCCCCATGCACATTAATTCTGTAAATAAAAATATATCTTAATGTAATTATGATTTACTTGCTGGTGATTTTTTTTTTGGGAGGTGGGGGGTGCCTGTTTTTCAAATGACCATTGGCAGAATTTATAAATGTGGGCAGTGGACGAGGGTCACGTGATGCTCTAGAAGGGGTAGAACGTCTGGGGAGTTGCTCCGTCAGGCCCAAGTAAAGAAATTCGGTTAGTTCATCTATTTTTCATCAAAACTAGCTATATACTTGCACAAGTAACTTGCTAACACTTGTAGAGACCGGCATTTGTCAAATGGAAACAACCCTACCTCAAGAGACTCTGAATATGAAGCCTGAACCTGAAGTGCCGCTGGAGTTAGAGGCTGAGTGCCCGTGCCACAGTTCATCTCCTCAGCTTGAAACAAAAGAGGTTTCATTAACCCAAATTTACCTCAAACTAGCCACTATAAAAGAGACTATATTCAAATTGGTAGAGGACATAGGCGAAATAAAATCTGCCTTAACTCATCTATCCAGGTGGGTAGCAGACTCAGAAGTGATAGTGGGTGCAACCGAGCGGAGACAAGACAAAATGGAGCCCAAGGTGATTATGTTCAAGAGGAGCATAGTGGAATTGGAAGAGCGCTTTGACGACTTTGAGGGACGGAATAGAAGAAATAACCTCATCTTGTTGGAGTTCCCAGAAGGTGAAGAGAGCCCCAACACTGTTCAGTTTATGCAATGTTTCCTTAAAAAGACACTGGGGCCCTGCCCCAATGGCCCAGAGTTTATAATCGAGTGGGCCCATCAATTGCTCCAAGCCAAGCCTCTCCCATCCAAGCCACCCAGGCCAATTATTTTTAAGCTTCTCAACTACTTAGATCCAGAATTCATCCTGAAAGAAGCCAGGAAACTGAAGGTGATCCTGTGGGAGGAGAAAAAGCTGAAGTTAGTCCCAGACCTTACCTTTAAGACTCAGCAACTACATTCAGCTTTCCACCCCATCACCTCTATGCTCTGGTGGCAGGCATTAAGCACTGCATGCTTTATCCAGTGCTGCTAGAAGTTACGCTTCCAGAGGGAACCAAGTGATTTGATTCTACGGAACAGGCATTACAAATTTTCCAGCAATCCTTTCCAAATCTCTTCATGGGGTGAACAAAAGGTTTGCAGCACAGACAACCTGGATCTTTCTTCAGTTTTACTGCCTTAACTAATGCGAGTAGTGATGGTTAGTGCACAATAGGTGATGGAAATAAGCTGCCATCTCTATGATGGTTGGCCACTAAAAGCTGGAACTCTTAGTTTAAGATGGGCATAACGTGGAACCTAGATGTTTTCTTTCCTTTTCTTCCTTTTCTAGAAATATTAATTTAGGCTGGTCTACAAACATTTTATTGACAGTTATTAGTGCATATGTACCATGGCTTAAACTCACCACAAGAGGGTACTGCAGATTAAGTAGCTCCTCTATTACCTCAACAAGAAAATTGCAAGACTTGGCATATTATCTATACAACTCATTTGACTTTAAACTTTATTGCATATTATTTTATTTTGAGGGCTGAACCCCAGCACTTCCTCATTCTTTCGTTCAAGAAGTAATCGACACATTGAGGTTAACAAAATTGTTTAATTATGGCAGCAAATGCAGAGTTTACTACAGTCAAGCTGATATTATAATTCTTGGATTTTTAGATTTATTAGCCTGTTCTGGCAGCACGATCATTACTGTATGGAGAAGGAGGAACTCTGTATGAGTGAGATTTTTTAAAGAGGAACTTCCTGTTTAGGTGTATCCCCTCCCCCCATACAGGCTTGCTAACTAGTATATTTTATCAGCTCTGTTGGTGTTGTAGTTCATTTTACTTTTACAGGCAGCCCTATGGGTAGGCAGTAGCCTCCTCCCCACCCCTGGAGGAGTGTTATGGGCCGAAGCATAAGGAGTAGGCTTCGGGCCTGGGACAAGAGTTTTGTAAATAGTTGTATAGGGGTATTTCATTTTGTATTTGTGCAGGGGGGTTGTGGTCATTTCAGTGGGATGGGGTAGGGGAGGGTGTGGGAGCTAGCATGGTCTTTCCTAGGGAGAGGGCAAAATAGTAAAACAGCCTATATTATGTATGATAAACAAAGTAACAATTACTTCATGTAATATAAAAGGTGGGAGGGATAACAATACAAAGTATGTAATGCTCAGCCACCTAGCAAGATATGATCCCCAAATAACCTTCCTTCAGGAAACCCACCTACCTACTGACCAGCTAGGCTTCCTCCAAAATCGCTGGGTGGACCACATCACAAACATGGAGTAGCTGTTTTAATAGCAAAAAGTCTACCTTTTACTGTCACCTCTATGATTAGTGACCCAGAGGGTCGGTTTGTGATTGTCCATGGCAAATTAGGCACCCTGGATGTTGTATTGGGTTCCATCAATGGCCCGAACACAGAAACTCCATCTTTTTTCACCCACCTGTCTGTGGTATTTGCCCCCTTCTCACAATACACCATCATATTAGGGGGTAATTGGAATATTGTGCAATCAAGCAGTCTGGACCAAACATACCATACTGGTGCTGGGGCCTCATCAGGGCAGAGATCCTTGTGTGAGCTTATTTCTTCGGGCTTGATAGACCCCTGTTAACTTACAAACCCTACGACCAAAGATTTCACCTTTTATTCCCCAGTGCACAAATGTTTTTCCCACTTAGATTTTTTCCTGGTAAGCCAACACTTATGTTCTTTGATAATAGACTCCAAAATGTATGCACGGGTTATTTCTGATCACTCCATAATAGCTGTCACTCTGGACCTCATTACTACTCCCCTAAGGCCACATACCCGGTCTCTTAATAATTGCTTAAGAAACCTCAGACTATCTCCAGGTTTAAGTGTTTTCTCCAGGATTCCATCCAACAAGATATAAATTCTATCCCTTCGACTGATAAGGTATGGGCAGCCCTAAAATCTAGCAGGAGGAAAACCTATCTCAACCCTAAATGAGATTGCATATTTGAAACAAATACATCCAGTAATTCAATATAACAAATTTTAATGATACATAATGTCTTCCAGTGTATAAATATATTTTTTAATAGAGCTCCTAAAATTATTTTTGCAGTAACATTTCAGAACACAAGTTCCTTCATCAGACTGTGGAGCATTTTTCTATAAATAAATCAGGAAAAGAAACAAATCTCCTGAGTTTCCATACATTTTATACATTTTAACTCAAACATACATCAATAAAAATATATTTCCAATTCAATCATAACTTCAGGTGGAAATGACCTGGATGATGTTAATTAATCATTCAAAGAGTGTGTCTGCCAAGTGAGTGGTGGGGAGGGCAGTTTCCTTTAATTGCTAATTGCCCAAAAAATAAAGTTTTATTATTATTTATTATTATTAATTATGTCTGTAACCGGGGAGGTCTCCCGATAGTTAAACAGCTGTAACAGCAATGGGCTGGGTTGATCCTTAAAAACTTTGTAGAAAAAGGTGGAGAACCCACCTGGGACAGGTGCTTTGCTGAGTTTTAAAGCAATAATGGTCTGGGAAATCTCTTTGATGGAGATGGGGTCAGTTAATAAAGATTGATGTTCTCTGGGGAAGGGGGGGCAGGGGGACAGGGGTGTGTGCCAACACTACTAATGTGACTGTTTTCCCTTTCAGCTCCAGAGCACCTTCATGCAGCAGCAGGGGTGGGGGTGTCCACCATGGGGGCAGTCCTGGACCTGAAGGACCATCTGTCCACCTCCACCAGTGTCCAGGGTCTGGACCGTGGGCAGCCCAACCCCACTGTCCATCCGGATGTCTGTGGTGTGGTCACCTACGAGGCCCTGGCTGTGTTCCAGCAGGATGCCAGCCATGGCATCCAGTATGCCGAGACACAGATCGGTGCGGGGTACAGGACCAATGATGATGATGATGCAGCCAGTATCCTGGATAGTGGTGTTGCCATTCAGGGGGAGGCACCCATACCACACACCCACCATGGCAGCGCAGACGGTGCCCTGGCGGTGGTTGTCTGCCCACCAGCCACCACACCCGGCGATGCTGTGGGTGCCATTGTTGTGGTGCAGTTTGAAGGGGGTGGTGGTGGTGGTGCAGCTCCACCAGCACCGATCTGTGCACAGCGGCTAGAGGGGCAGCAGCAGGATGAGGTTGATGGGGGGCCAGGTGCAGTGGCTGCCAATGGTGCACCGCAGACTGATCAGCCTAAGAGTGCCCTGCTGTGTGGCCCCCATCACCATGGGGGGCTGTGCTGTGGGGTCAAGCACCACCCGTGGGTTGGCACAATGCCAATGCCCCCAGGGTGCTGACCCCTTGACCAAGCACACCCATCAGCTACAGGCCTCCGTGGAGCAACAGGTGCTGATCATGGCAGGGGTGCGTGCACTCTGCACAGAGCTGCACCAGTCCACAGGGAGGCATGACATGGACTTTGAGCAGCTCCTGGCAGAGACCACACATATGCAGGAGGAGGAAGGACATGACCGCAGCCCTGGATTGGCTTACCGCTGCCGTCATGGCTGGCCTAGCACCACTGGCCACCCTGGTGCATGGCCATCCACCATAGACCCCGCAGAGTGCCTTCTCCACTCCTCGGTCACGGCGTCGTGTGACCCCCTCAGTGTCGACACCGGGATCCACTGTGGGCATTCTGGGCATACCTGGAGCGGGCATGTTCAGGAGCCTGTGGACGCCTACAAGGGGCCAGTCATGCTCCCGCAGTGACACACCTGAGGACCATCAGAGACACCCCCTGTGGGCAGTCTCAGCGGGGCTGTCCACGTGTCCGTGGCGGCCATGCGACCGAGAGGCGGTCCTGAGCCGCCATCCTCCCTGTCTGCTATCTGCCACTGCCCAGTGTGCACATTGATGTGGTGTGTGCATGGGCATTCCAGGGACATGTCATCCATGGTCAATGCCGCACACAGGCCTTTTGCACACCTACCTGACAAATGGCCACTGTGGCATGTGCATGATGATGCCTACACAACACCAGCCACTACTGTGCACCAGTGTTCAGCGTCTGACACATGCCCATTGGTGGCCTCTGGGCGTACTCATGTGGGTGCCCGAGTGCATATGCATGTGTGTGCGGGTGTGTGTGGGGGTGGTTTACAGTGCTGTACAGGGTGCTTCCATGGGGTCCAGTCCCATGCCCATCCATGCTACCCACCAGTCATGTCTGTCATAGGGCCCGGCCTTGTATGTCTGACTACTGTGCCATGGTCTCTGGGACATGCATGTGGTCACGTTCACCTACCTGCATGCACCGTAGTGCTCCTCTGCAATTGTGACCCAGTGCTGCTGGTCCATCCTGTTCAGCCATGTTTCCCTTCGCCCGGGAGGGGGGGCTGCCCAACACCACCTGGCCAGCATCTGTGTCTTCCCTGCTGATGTTCCCCTCTTCAACCTCGACAGCTGTCCCACAGTCAGTAGCCATGTTGTGTAGCATACAGCAGGTCAGGAATAGGCCACAGGCCTTTAAAGGGCTGTACTGTAGGGCACTGCCAGACCTGTCCAGGCAACTGAACTGGGCCTTCAGCAGCCCAAACACATGCTCGATGATGTTCCGTGTGCTGGGGTATGCCTTATTGTATTGCTCCTGTGCTGGGGTCGATGGGTGCCGGTATGGGGTGAGCAGCCAGAGCCAGAGTGAGTATCCGCTGTCACCTGTGTGTTGACATGTGTAGTTAACATGGTGGTCTATGTAGCTGCACCCCCCTGCCTTCCCGGCCACACTGTTTGATGCCCCTGGCATAGCACCCCCCCCACACCCTACTCTGTTGTGCCAGGCTGCCTATTCCAACTACATACTCACCTACTAGGTGGCCAGTGGGGATGTCCCCACTCTCGAACCTGTGGCACAGTGATGACTGGTGCCAGATGAAGGCATCGTGTGCTCCACCAGGGTGTGTGGCACAGACATTGATTATGCGCCCCCAGACATCGCACACTACCTGGCAGTTGATGCTGGGTTAGCCCTTCCTGTTGATGTAGGCTACCCCCTCCTGCCCAGATCATGTGCAGATGCCTAAGTGAGTGCAGTTGATGGCCCCTAGCATGCCAGGCATACGTGCCACCCTGTGGAACTCCTGCATGTTCGCTATACGCTCTGCCTGTGTGCTGGGGAAATGGATGTATTCCACAGCATGTGGCAGCACTGCATTGAGGAACTGTGTGAGGATCCATGATGCAGATGACTGGGTTATGCCTGTGGTGTCTCCTGTTGGTCTCTGGAAGGTACCCGTGGTGAGCAAGCACATGACGGCTGTGACCTTGGTCTCCACCGACAGGGCATGGATCTGTCTTGTGGGTGCCTGTATCTCATCACTGCAGAGCTCACAAGAGCTGCCTCAGGATTTCCCAGTTCAGGCAGTACCAGCCCACAATCTCAGTGTCACTATACTGTTCAAAGGTGGTGCAGGCACTGTACCACCTGTTCTGGGCATACCACCAACGGGGTCCTTCCATGGCCACAGTGCTCTGCCTCCTGCCTCCTCACACCCTTCATTACTGCCTCCATCTGGAAGATGGCACTGGCCATGGTCTGGGTGGCTGTCTCCCCAGGCACCCCCAGCTGTGTGCTGCTGCATGTGCCCCTGCGCTGGGTGCAGACCTGTGTTCGAGGTTCCTGGCTGGCAGCCTGTTGGCTGTGACCTCCATCTCCCACCCATCCGGGCACGTTCACTGCCACTCCTCTGCTCGGCATTGCAGACTCATGCTGCTGTAGTTGCCCCCGCACCTGTCTCACACACACACACACACACACACACACATGCAGCTCATTCAGTGTCACATGCCCAGTCCCACACTGTGTTATACTTCTCGCCTTCCTCTGTCTCTGTCTTGCACCCCTCCTGCTGTCCTGCCTGCCCACTCACTCTCCCTCTCTCTCCTGCTCCCCTGTGGTGCATGCCTCCATCCCTTGCTTGCTCCCTCTTTTTATGGGCTCAAGTTTGCTCCACGCCTGTCCCCGTTGCTCCGTGCTTGCGCCGTTTGCTTGCTGTTGAATATAGCACTGCACTGCTTATTCATGGCTATGCCCCCTGCAGTTGCGCACACATTCATTAGGGTTGTGGATTGGTGCACTGCAATTTGTGCTGTGCATTGACTCCCTCTGAATATCGCTCTTTGGCATATTTATGCACTTGCGCAGGTGCATCTCAGTTGTGCCATGCGCAACCACTTTGAATATACCACCCTATGTATCATTAAACATTTTTACATGGAATTACTGGATGTACTTGTTTCATATATACAATCTCATTTACAGTTGATAGGTTTTCCTTCTGCTAACTGCTTGAGTATCCTATTTACCTTTCTCCCCTGTCATTTATAAACTAACATAAAAGGAACCCTGGGAAACTTTTTCATGTTTCAGCCCTAAAATCTACCTGGGAGGCAAACTCATCCGTATTGCCACAGTACAAAAGAAAAAAAAAAGCTTTTCCACCTGAATTTATGTCTGGAAAGGATGCAGGTTCTAGAAAGGAAAGGGGTTGGATAAGCTAGCAAGAAATGGCTCTTTTGAGGTCCTACTACTCAAGAGTATTACTACAGAAAGTAGAAAAAAACAGTGTCCCTCATCAAAGCTACCTACATAGGACAGGGTAATAAAGCAAGCAAGTAACTGGCCTGGTGGCTGAAACAGAATGCTGCAGCAAAATGGATATCTTCTATTAAAAACCCACATTCGGGAAACCCCCTAACAGATTCCATGGAAATGCTGCAGTCCTTTCGACAAATTCTATCAATCTCTATATCTTCCTGCTTCCCTATCCTTCACTCAGAAACAAATGATGCAAGATTTTTTCAGGAAAGCAAAACTCCCTTGTCTTTCCAGAGAACATCAATCTTTATTAACTGACCCTATCTCCATCAAAGAGATTTCCCAGACCATTATTGCTTTAAAACTCAGCAAAGCACCTGTCCCAGGTGGGTTCTCCGCCTTTTTCTACAAAGTTTTTAAGGATCAACCCAGCCCATTGCTGTTACAGCTGTTTAACCATCGGGAGACCTCCCCAGTTACAGACATAATTAATAATAATAAATAATAATAAAACTTTATTTTTAAGGTGCCTTTCAAAAGCCAAGGCGCCACACAAATCAACATACAATAAAACACAATCTCATTAAAAAATAAATATAGAATCGAAAACCACTACTAAAATCAGAAAGACTTTGATCACCGAAAGCTTGTCTCCATAAGTGAGTTTTCAATGTCTGTTTAAATCCCTCCACAGTCAGGCACTCCCGTAACTGGCGGGGTAGAGAATTCCAGAGGGTAGGAGCCACAGACATAAATGCCAGGGCCCCAGCAGATCTTAAACGCACCCTTGGAATCTCTAGCAACCCCTCGTCAGCTGAGTGGAGCAATCACCTGGGGTGGTAAGGAAACAAGAGCTCTTTCAGGTATTCCGGTCCCTGTTCATGTAGGGCATTAAAAGTCAATAAGATGACTTTAAAGGTAATACGCCACTGTACAGGCAGCCAGTGCAGTTCACGCATCACCGGTGAAATATGACTAAATCGAGATGTTCCAGTCAAAAGCCAGACCGTAGCATTCTGTACCAGCTGCAGGTGGCAGATTTCCACCCCAGATAGCCCTAGGTATCCGTAAGGAATTGCAATAGTCCAAACATGTGGACACAAATGCGTGGACCAGCGTAAGAAGATCACCAGGGGGAACAAGGTGCTTGATCCTGAAGATATTCCTCAGATGATAGAAAGAGGATTTGACTATGGCAGACACCTGCAAATGCAGTGTAAGCCCATCACCAAAAATTACCCCCAGGTTCCGCACCTGTTCGGAGGTTGGGAGAGATACACCTCCAAGGAATAACCCAGAGGGCGAACCTACTCCGAACCCCCCAGTCTGACATGTTGGATCAACAATCAACACCTCAGTCTTATCAGAGTTCAACTTCAACCAACTCGCATCCATCCACTCCTGGATTTCACTGAGGCAGTTATTAAAGACCGAGAAAGCTCCATCCTGGTCAGGTGCAAAAGAAAGGTAGAGCTGGTTATCATCAGCATAGCAGTGAAACCTAAGCCCATACCTTCTTACAATGTCTCTGAGGGGCAGCATGTACACTGCAAACAACATGGGGGACAATACCGAACCCTGAGGAACCCCACATGACAGAGAGACTGGACCTCAGGAATAAATACCCGATACCACTCTCTGAGTTCTTCCAGTGAGATAAGATGTAAACCACCTGAGGACTACACCAGATGGTCCACAGATGCACCTCAGATGGTTCAGCAATACCCCATGGTCCACAGTGTCAAACCCTGATGAGAGATCAAGAAGGACCAAAATAGAGCAGCTCTTCCGATCTATAGCCATCAAGAGATCATTGAGCACCCGAACCAGTGCTGTCTCGGTACTATGCCTCTTTCAAAAACTGGACTGGAGGGGTTCATAGATATCATGGATGGTCAAATGGTTCTCTAGTTGAATGGCCATTACTTTCTCAATCATCTTCCCTATAAAGGGAAGATTAGAGATTGGCCTGTAGTTAACATGGAGTCGGGGTCCAAAGAAGCTTTCCTCAGAAGAGGTGTAACCATCGCCTCCTTCAGGGAGCTGGGAAACTCATCTGTTTCTAAGGAGCACCCGACTATCCATGTAAGGACCAGACCGATAGAATCAACACAGCCTAAAATCAGGGAGGTTGGTCCAGGATCCAAACTACAGCATGTAGGGCGCATACCCTGGACAATCCGCATGACATCCATGAACTCCGGCCAGTCGAAGGTGCTCCAGGAGGACAGAGCAGAGGCAGCCACATGCCAGTCTACCACAACATCAGAATGTGCTGGATGAAGCGCAGCCCTGATTTCAGCCACCCTATTTGCAAAGAACTGAGCAAGCTCATCATACTCTTCCTGTGAAAAAGCTTTTTGCACTTGCAGGCAGGCTGAGTCGCACAGTCTGTCTACAGTGCGAAAAAGCTGAGCTGGTCGATTCTGAGCAACAGCAATCTCCATGGACAGGAATTGTGCCTTCTTACGGGAGATTGACAATTGATAGGCCTCATAATGCTCCATCAATTTAAGGTGGTCGGCATCAAGGGAGGATTTCTGTCAGCAACGCTCTAACCTTCGTCCCATTCGATGCATCTCCCTCAATGTCCTGTCAAACCATGGGGACCGAGGGCAAAGGGAGATGGGATGAACTCGGACTGGAGCAAAGAGTTCCTGGTCCTCCGATATAGCATTATTATAGGCTACAACGAGGGCCTCTGGGTTGCTGTTTGCTACTGGAAGAGACCATAGGTCAAGTACCACCACGGCCTTCAGAGCTAATACCTCATAAAGGGTGATACCTGACCATCTCCACAGGGGTAGGCCTACAAAGGGGGGTGCTAAAACTAAACCCCATGGTTTAATGATCAGACCATCCTCTCATTATTTGAGGCAAGAACAATACTCCTACTCAAACCAGGGAAGGCACCCACTATAATTGGAAATTATAGACCAATATCTCTACTCAATGTAAATGTTAAAATATATGCAAAGATCTTAGCCAATTGATTATCAAAGGTCTGGTCTGGCCTATTGGAACCAGAGCAGGTAGGCTTTGTAGCGAACTGGTCCTCTGCTGATCACTTTTTCAAGCTTTTCCATCTCATCTCTGCATCCCAGGACCCCAACCTCAAAGAAGTCATGGTGTCCCTTGATGCAGAGAAAGCATTTGAGAGAGTGGCCTGGCCTTATTTGTTCACGGCCTTAGCTGGTTATGGCTTACCAGACATCTTTATTAACCACATCCACACTCTTTATCAGTGTTCCTCAGCTCGGATAATGTGCAATAATTGTTTATCAGACCCCTTCCCATTATGTAGTGGCACTCAGCAGGGCTGCCCCCTGTTCCCTTACTTATTTAATTTATATATAGAACCCCTGGTGAAAGTACTTAACCAGGAGAAAAATTTAAAGGGTATACAGGTGGGAGAGCAAGATTTTAAACTATCGCTTTTTGCGGATGACCTGCTTTTACACCTCTCTAATTATAATCACTCTCTTCCCATAGCACTTCAAATTATATCCCAGTTTGGGGAGTTTTCTTGTAATAAACTTAACAAAAATAAAACTACAGTATATCCTCAATCAGCCTTAGTGAAAAAAGAGCAAATAAGGGATCTGGGAGTACTATGGGAGAAAACGGCTATAACATACTTGGGCATTAAAATAATTAAAGAGACGGGTAAGCTTAGGGAGCTCAACTTTGATCCCCTCTTGAATTCAACAAAAGAAGATTTGGCAAGATGGTAAAAACTACCCCTATCCTTCTGGGGGAGGGCAAACATTTTAAAAATGGTTATTCTGCCTAAATTTGTCAACCCTTTGTACAAACTCAACTCATATCTACCTAAGTCCTACTTTTTAATACTCCAAAGACTCTGCTCCAATTTCCTCTGGAATGGGCAGGCACCTAGGTGGACATATTGGAAACTTACCTGACCTAAGACCTTAGGAAGTTTACAACTATCACATTTTACTTTTACTACCTGGCTATCCACATAAGAAGATTCCTGTTCTGGCTTGACCCTATCATAGACCCTACTTCTCTCTCTGACTGGATGCAGTTGGACCTAAGCCAGGCAAAATATTATAAATTATCCCTCCTGGCAATTATATACAATCCCTGGTTGGTGGTTCCACCAGAACTGCGAGATTCCCAATAGGGTGGGGAAAGAAATCCTCTCAGCAGTTTTGCCTTTTGGCCCACATTCTAGGTAGGAAAGACCTTATGCAGCCTCTATTTATGAATCCCAACCTGAAAATAGCTAATAAAATTATTAATCTGGGGAACTGGTGGCCCCATCGAAGGTCCCAGTTTACAAGACTTTTTACAAGGACAATCACTCCTCTCCTTGTCTATGGTGCAAGCAAAATTCAGTTTTCCACCTAGACATTTATTTAGACTTGTTCAAATCCTCCAGTGTTTAAAAGGTTTTTTGGGCAATTCCCCATGGTCTGTCAGAACAGGAACCTTCCTATCATCATTGCAGACTTTAGCCAAAAAGCACAGACCAGTTTACAAGCTATATCATGAAATCATTAGTCTCCCCTGTGCTAACCTGTCTCTGGTGGCTTATTATTGGAAATATACTCTTTCTAAAAACATTCTTGATAGTGCCTGGAATACAATTTGGTCAAGCATCTACAAGTTTACAAAACAGGATCGACTCAGGAATGTTCAGTTCAACATACTCCACAACATTTATTACACTCCTAGCAAGTTATATTGAATGGGCAGGGTGTCCTCCCCCATTTGTAGTGATTGTGGGGCCGATATCGCTGCACTGTGTCATAAGTTATGGTCATGCCCCAAGATCCTTAAATTTTGGGATTCAATGAAAAATAACATTGCACCCTTTTTAAAATTAACTCCATATTTTTCCGAGGATACATGTTTCTTAGGTTTTTATGCTTCTGTCCCCACATACCCCCAAAAAGTTCAGTTAGCTTTGGTTTCCCTGGTCACTAAGTTATTCATTTTCAGACACTAGAGGCGTAAATGGGATCTGACCTTTAGTGAATGGTGGACAGAATTCCTCACTGCCCTGAATGCAGAAAGGTGTGTAGCTAATGCCATCCACTCATGGAGAACATTTAAGAAGTGTTGGAGTCCTTTTTTCTCTATCCTTTGAGATAAATTTGGTTATTGAAGCAACTTTCCACTTCTCTACCATTCCACCCACTCTTCCTACCTCCAGTTGATAGCCCTTCCATTCTTTTTAGTTTTAGCAATCACAACCCCAATTCATAGGGACTGCCCTGTAATTTCTGGGTATCTCAGTTTTTGGCACTCTATCATGCTGTGACCGTGCTTAGCATTGGGATGGGTGGTGGGAGAGGTGGGAAGGGGGATGTGGGGTGGGGGGTTGGAGACTTGGTGTTTGTTGCTGAGTGTTTAGTATGTTTTCCACTACCCTGTTCCTTTTCCTTTTCCCTTAAATATTGTTAACAATGTATGATGACTACGTGGATGTATGTTTCAGCAGTATATCCTGTTATCTTGTGGAATGCACTGATTATTTCCAAACTGAAAATAAACTTAATTGCGAAAAAAAAAAATGTGGGCATTAATCTACACAATCCTTAGCAGAAATTACAGTACTGTTATATGGCACTGTACTTGTTTAGGATACAGTGATGCACTTTGCTATTTTATGAGGCCGAAAAGCACCGCCATTGCATTCATCAGAGCAAAAGGAATTCCGGTATTATCCCCCATGCCCATTAATTATGTAAATAAAAATACATGTTTAATGTAATTATGATTTACTTGCTGATAATTCTTTTTTTTGAGAGGTTAGGGGGTGCCCGTCTTACAAATGACCTTTGTCAGCATTTATAATCAGGGTCGCTGCTGAAAATGGGACATTATGTCTCAGTGGGCCCACCCAGTTAACAAATTTCAATAAATAAATTAATAAATGTGGGCATTAATCTGCATAATCCTTGACAGAAATTATAGTACTGTAATATGGCACTTTACTTGAAATGCCACAGCGATGCACTTTGCTATCTTATGCAGCTGAAAAGCACCGCCATTGCATATATTTTCAAAGGCTGTAATATATAGTTTTCGTTAAATATGATTATAGAGGGATACGTTCAAGGTCTTGATTTTTTACATGAGCAAATACAACGTGCAACACCCCCACACATTAGATAAAGCATAGATATATCAATGACTACACATTATTTTTAATGATCATAAAAAGTCCCACACTACCTGGAAACAAGGGGCTCAATTCACAAATGCAGCCAAAAATTCCCGCAGCTGTGGGAAAAAGGCCGTAGCACTGCAGAAGTGCTGGTGAGGGATATTCGGAAAGAAAAATTGTGCACACGTGGAAATCTGTAAAAATAAAACAGCAGTTGTGGAAATTCAGCAGCTGCAGAAATTCTGCAAGTGCTGAAAATCTTCAACTGTGGATCTACAGCTGAGGAAAAGGATTAGGAGGCAAAACAACAGGTGATCCATACTAGCTGGAGCAGCAGACTTTGACACTCTTGCCATAGATGTAGCTGAAAGTACCCACAGAGAAACCAGCAACCATTCCCTCAACTTGGACCACTGCAGCACCACTGGTACCAGAAAAAACATGCACCACAGTGGCTGTCTGTAACTAATGGTTGTGTCTCTCCCTGGAGTGTTTCTGTTGCCTGCTGCAGTAGCACTCACTGCAGGCTGTTCAGCCTCTACTGCCTGTGGGGCTCCTTCATAGGCTGCACTGGGCCTGGTGGTAGTTGTTTGTTATCTTTCAATTACAATGTGTGCTAGTGTTACTGTAACAACTGCCACTGCTATACACACACTGGTTTGCTATTATTTGTGCCTGACCTCCGCTATAATTGTATTTCAATTTTTGGGGTACTGCATTTTGCTCAGGGATTGTTACACCTCATTCTTATGCGTGCAACATTTTCTCCTGCAACTGCGGAAAAACACTGGCTGAGAACAGTCTTTAAGGGGATGTGCCATACTTATCAATGACTTTTTTCCCCAGGAACTTCAGCAGCTACACTTTTTTCCACAGTTCATAGTACATTTTTTCCACAGTTGCGGACATTTTGTGTATAACACTCAGAGCAATTTCCCCTTTTTTTACACAGCTATGGAACTTTTTTGGACATAGGGAAGGTTTTGCACCTTCAGATTGTTTTGTGAACCCCCCTCCAGGAATTTGAATTGGGGTGGGTGCAGGTGTCTCCATAAACTGAAAATTTAATAGCAGGCAGTTAAAATAACAGCTATGAGTAGCAGATGGTGAGAGGGGACACCAGAAAAAGTTGATCGGTCGTTGATCAGTCCCAGTTCTGAAGCCAATATCCAGTTTAAGTTGATTGAGGGGGAGGAACTTATCCTCTGGCATCTGCCTTGACTAGACAAACGTGCAGAGAAAAAAAAAGAGACAGAATCAGCATTAGGAAAGTAAATCTTCAAGACAAGGTGACAGCATTTCACATCAAAGCAAAATGAATTCTGGTATTATCCCCCATGCACATTAATTATGTTAATAAAAATACATGTTAATGTAATTATGATTTACTTGCTGGTGGATTTTTTTGGGGTGTGGGGGGGTGTCCATCTTACAAATGACCACTGGCAGAATTTATAAATGTGGGCATTAATCTGCACAATCTTTGACAGAAATTACAGTACTGTTATATGGCACTTAACTTGTTTAGACCACAGTGATGCACATTGCTATTTTATGCAGCCAAAAAGCATGCCCATTGCATACATTTTCAAAGGCTGTAATATATAGTTTGCATTAAATACAATTATACACTTGATGGATATGTTCAAGTTCTTAATTTTTTACATGAGCAAATACAACATGCAACACCCAAACACAGTAGATAAAGCATAGATATGGCAACGACTACACGTTATTTTTAATGATCATAAAAAGTCACACACTACCTGGAAACAAGGAATTTGAAATGGGGGGGCATTCAGGTGTCTACTTAAATTGACAATTTAGTAGCAGATGATTAAAATAGCAGCTACAAGTAGTAGATGGACAAAGACTTTAAATACACACAGCTGTTGATGAAATCAGCCAGTGCCCAGAAGTGCACAAAACTTCGACTCCAGAGGCCTTCAAAACTTTATTTTTTGAATGGACACTTCAGGGTTTGTCATCAATAGGAAAAGTTTTGTTTCATATATTCTTTGTTTAGCCAAAGCGGTGGTGGGCAGGAGGTTTAGTGGTAGAGTGCATTTTAAATCGGATTTGTTTAGGTCTGACATAGGTTGCTTTCCAGATCTTGGTAGCAGTGGGATTTAAAAGGTTGGACATACAAGCAGGATGTTTGAAGCAGCTGAGACGCAGGTGTCTGCAAATGTGGGTGGTGGATTGAGAACCAAGTTTGGATAAGTGATGCTGTGAGTGATAGACTGCTCTTAGCCTGACTGCAGCTTATCTCATTTTATATGAAGAATGTTGTCGGAGGGGGTCGGTGACTTTAGGGGCATCCCTGATGTGTATGATAGGTGAGGGGCACAGGCAGTGGTTGAGAGATAATGCAGGGAACCATGGTGAAGAAGCTTGACATAAAGATGGTGATCCTGGGGGATATGAATGTGGTGAAAACTTCCTTGTTGCACTGGTTCACTGACAGAAAATTTCAGGAGATGGTGAGCACTGTGAAATACTGCAGTGCTGCAGTCGGTAGGGGCAACTTGGGTAGACTGCTTCACAGATGTGGAGGCAACTGTGATGCAATCCAGCATGTTGTTCATTAGGAAGGGATGTGGAGTCATTTTTCTCAATGCTTGTAAAAAGGACAGCAGGGCTCCATCCACTGCAGCCCTAAAAACATAGTGAAGCAAACAGTACTGAGTAGTTCACCACAGAGTCTATGTAACTTCCGCAAATTCTAATTTATTTATTTATTTGTATTTTGGATGACACCTTTGAGCCAATGGCTCTTTTACAAGGCAATAAGGACAATACGGTACAAAACATAACATGATCATTACAATGGAACTTACAAAAAAAAGACAAGTAAGGTTACAATAATAGCAACCAAAGGCATTGTCAAGGAATTGTGTTGCAATTTAATTATATAGTACAAGTCATAGGTGGCTCAGTGAAGCTTTGTTATTAGTGGGTTAGTGGGAAAAGAGAAAGATGAGTGGTGGTGAAGGCAAATTCTAATAGAAGCATAGGATGTGAAAAGCACTGCGGTATCCTAGTTACTCTTTCCTGCCTTACTGTTTGAGAAACCCTGCTGGAAAAGTATCCCCATATTTGAGGTTTCTTTGCTGGTAACCCCATGTGGAAATAATTACAAGAAGACAAACTGATGAGCATAGCTGACCATTAATTTCAGGCACATTAATTGTCACAAATAGCATTCAATTGACTTTTGCAAGCTTTCCAACCACAAACCATTACTGAGACCGAATACCGTTACTAGAGTGAGGCATTTATGACACAGCATTTACGACTCACTTTTCCTGACACTGACAGAGCAACCTTGACTTCTAGTCACCCACTGTTAAGTCAACTTTTGCTCCCCAACAGGTTTTCCTCTTTCCCCTGGCATGTACCCCCCCCCCCGGAGCTTATTATATAAAGTCTGGAGGCACAGTGGGCAGAGCATCTCACATGGGGGATGCGAAGGGCGTAGCCCCCTGAAAAAAAAAGTTTTCCTTGCAGAGCTGTTTGGGAAAGACAGACGGTGGATTCCCTGCATCCATGTCAATGTCATCAAAAATGTTGTTGCACTGACATGGTGGAACCAGCTGAGACAAGTTTGGAAAACTAACAAGTGAGGTTCAAGATGTTGCTGTCCAGAACTACTGGACATTTCTCTTCTTGTCCATTGCAGTGGTATAGAAGTAGCATGTTCCACCTCAAAAGGTGGCAGAAGAACATTGCATTCATTTCTAAAATAAACAAAATACTCTACTATACTTAAATGATTCAGAATAAGGTTCTAGACTGAGCTGTGTCATAGGTCTCAAGTTGCATGACTTTATCTCATACTTTAAGTAGGATTACCATGGCAGTGAGAGGGCCACAGTATTTTGGACATTTTATTGTAGGTGAAGGTAGTGTTGAGAGCTCCACCTCCCCTTATTTGCACCTTTATTATAAAGTGTGGAGTGCTTTTCTGTGATTGATGGTGGCCTGTTGATTAATATTCTGGCCAACAGAAATTCTACATCTGGACAGTGACTTTCAGTCAGATATTGATCTATTCCCACTCAGTCGCAAGAAGGGTTGGGTTATTTAGTTATAGGTAGTTGGAGTGTTGATGTATGAGAGATGTGGGTGAGAGTGTGGGTGTGCTTTTTGGGAGTTTTAATATTGACTGCTGCTAGTTTAAGAGGCAAGGGGCATGTGTTGGCAGAGAACTTCGGTGGTTAGGTACTACTCCCCCTCCAGGCTCAGGGATCTCCACCCTTTCAACCACCCCCCATTGTCAGATGAGGTCTATAGGTGCTCTGGCACCTTGGGGACAGTTGGATGGAGGCAAGGGGTGCGGGGGGCAGACCTGGCAGGGGTGTGGAGCAGAGTAGGTGGATTGGAGTTGTGGGGTCAAGGAGAAGCCCTGGGGCAAAATGGGATCAGGAGTGGGATCCTCGCTGCCTGGCTCCCATACCCAAGGGCTCCACCTATAGTGGGCAAATAGTGTGGTCGACCCCAGCTGCCCATCCAACTCAAGCAGTGTTATGCAATTCTAAGTCTATTAAAAACAAGACAGCAGTAATTGCTGATCTTATTGGAACATCCTACCTGGCATGCATCACTGAGACCTGGCTGGACAAAATGCTCGTCCTGTGCTGGAGTCAGCGGTTCCAGTGTTACACCACCCGAGATTGGATCATAGGGGTGGAGGTGTAGCCATTTGTTTTAAGTCAGAACTGGACCTTGTAGATGTGCCAGTTGGGATCACTAGATCCTTCAAGTGTATAGTGGGTGCAGGTGTGGGCTGCAGGATACTTCTTGACTACTGTCCACCCGGGGATGAGAAAGATTTCCTGCAGGAAGTCACAGACTTCATTGTCAACATGAGGTTGTAATCCCCCAGATGATTGGCTCTGGGGGATTTCAATGCCTGGGCCAAAAATGAACTCTTTCACTTTGGTCAAGACTTCCTCCAACTGATGGTTTTGTTGGGCTTCACACAGGTTGTTACCTTTGCCATGCACAGTCAAGGTCACTTGGACCTAGTGTTCCTGCTGGTGATGGAAATCACCGGCATGGTAGTGGAACCTGTCAGATGGTCTGAAACCCACACTATGAGGTTCAGTTTTGAGGCTCTCCCCAATAGACTTGCCCTTACAGAGATGGTCCAGCACCACCCTTTAAGGGGTTTGACCCCTGATGGTCTTATGGCGGTGCTGAATCTATTGGGTTGGCTGAGGGTAAGCTTGGATCCAGGGGATCTGGTACTTGCCAATAATAAAGTGGTGATGGTCACCTTGGATTCCATTGCTCCCATCCATGTTTGCCCTCTCACCCTTTGCTCTCAGCCCCCCATGGTTTGATGGGACTTTGAGGGAGTTGAGGTGAGTGGGACGAAGGTTGGAGCATCACTGGCAGAAATCTGGCTTGGTTGAGGACAGACTTAGATTGATGGTCCATTATAGGAACTATCGGTCAGCCGTCTCCCATAAGAAGGCAAAGTTACTGTCCAGGGAGATTGCCACTGCGTAAAATCAACTGGCTTAGCTCTTCTGTACTGTAGACAGTCTGTGCAATCCAGCCTGTCTCCAGAATTGGGGAGCTTTCTCACAGAATAAGTGTGATAAGTTTGCTCAATTTTTTGCAGATAAGGTTATCACCATCAGGTTGGAGATCCTCACAGCATGCTCCAATGGATGTTGCAGTGGTCAGTGGGAGATTGCAGATGCCCAGTTTGTCTAGTCCGACTTCGACCAGCAGCGATCATTGACATTGTGATAATCATCCAGGTTATGCGACCGACTTGCTGTAGTTTGGATCTAGGTCCAATGCTTCTCCTTGTGGGGTGCGTGGAGGTGATAGGACCGGTCCTAGCTGAAATAGTCGGGTGCTCATTGGAGACAGGGGTGGTTCTGGATACCCTGAAGGAGGAAGTGGTGTGTACTCTTTTGAAGGAAGCTTTTCTTGACCCTGACTGTCTTGCTCACTACAGACCTGCCTCTAAACTGCCTTTTGTGGGCAAGGTTATTTAGAAGGTAGTTGCTTTGCAACTGGAGGATCATCTTACCATCCACAATGTCTATTATCCTCTCCAGTCCAGTTTCAGGAAGAGACAGTACTGAGATGGCTCTGGTTCAGGTACTTAATGATTTAATAGTGAGAGATTGGAAGAGCTGTTTGATATTGGTTCTACCTGATCTCTCTGCAGCATATGACACCATGGACCATTGTGTGTTGCTGGAGTGCCTGCAGCTGATCGGTTGTCTGTCAGGGATGGTCCTCAGATGGTTTCAATCTTTCCTCACAGGCTGGACTCAGAGAGTAGTGTTGGGGATTTTTTTCCTCTACCCCTTTCCCACTGTTCTGTGAGGTGCTGCAGGGCTCCATCCTTTCACTCATGTTGTTCACGGTGTATATGCTGCTGTTAGAGGACATTATAAGGCAGTATGGGCTGGATTTTCACTGCTATGCAGGTGATACCCAGCTCTACATGTCCTTTATGCCTGAGCAAGGGGGTTTATTTAACAAGAGTGACTGCTAATAGTTGCTGACCATATAGAGTGACACAAAAAACACCTGACAGAACAGGGGAACAACACATTACACTGAAAGTCGTAAATAGTGACAGTCTCTTATTACAACAAAAAACTTATCACATGTATTTATATGTGGGGCTATGCCACCAGCATCCCCAAACTAATTATAATCAACTCCACAGGGGGTGCAGACTTAGAGGAAAAAAATAAAATTAAACATTTCTACTACTGGGCACTATATCCAAACCCTGATTGACAGCTTCAGGAGTGGTAGTGTATACCGCTATGCTAAATGGCCAGCTCGGCAGGGCTTGGCCATACATGATCCTATAACCTGCTCTAGAGAGTGTAGCTCCCTGCTACAGTTGCTATACAGGATATAGCAACCTTTTTCACCTCTTACTGTACTTTAAAGCTCTATTATTGAGTCGCTCATATTGAGTTGCTCAATAATAGATGCTCATATAGGGTGCTACTGAGCAGGATGATGCTGTCTCAGTCTTTAACAACTGCGTCGCTGAGATTCAGGATTGGATGAGTGCCAACTGGTTGAGGTTGAACTCTGATAAGACTGAGGTGTTGGTTGTGGACCCAGTTCATCAGGTAGAGGTGCCGTCACTTGGGTGGCCATCTGGGATCAGGTTGGGGGGCAGCCAGCTGATGACCTCTGACCGGGTGTGGAATCTGGCCGTTATGTTTGGTGATGGGCTGACACTTAAGTCCCAGGTGTCAGCCATTGTCAAGACCTCATTTTACCATCTGAAGAATATTGCCCGGATAAAGCACATGACCCTTTCTGGAGATCTTCCAGTGGTGGTCCACGCTTTGTGACTGCCCGCCTTGATTACTGCAATGCCGTATATCTAGGGCTACCAGGGGTGCAGCTCCATCACCTGCAGCTGGTGCAGAATGTGGAGGACAGCTTATTGACTGGCTTATCTAGATCTTGCCATGTCACACATGTGCTCTGCAGCCTGCACTGGCTGCCACTTCAGTGGAGAATCACCTTCAAGGTCAGATCACTGACCTATAAGGCTCTAAACAGGCAGGGACTGCAGTATTTGCAAGATCTCCTTTACCAGTACAGCCCCCTCTGCCCTCTCCACTCCTTCGATGAGGGATTGCTAGAGGTTCCCAGGGTCTATTTACAGACTTCTGAGGCCAGATCATTTGCTTTTGTGGCTCCAACCTTGTGGAATGCTCTACTTCATCGGGTTTGAGAGTGCCTGACTGCTGAGACTTTTAAAGCTGCTCTTAAAACACATCTGTTTAATTTAGTATTTTCTGATGTCTGAAATCTTGCTGCTTTCTTAAATTATTTGTTTTATCTGTTGATTGATTTTATTTCTTGATTTTACCTTTCTTATTCTGTATGTCCAGTGCTTTGATATTTTTTGAATTGTGCTTTTTAAAAATACAATTTGATTTGATGATTTGATGACAGTTGTCTCATGTAGTAGTTCTTGATGGACTGAACTGCTCTTATGTTCGCACTCTTCTGCCATTTTAGAACTCTCAGGGAGTGCCTATAAACTACAATAAGGGATTTGTATGCACAAAGGACATGCTAACCAAGCATTCAGCAAGAGCAAGTCACTTTCCTGCATTTTTGTTTCTCCCTGCCAGAAAACTGAATAAAAACAGAACCCAACAACAGACAAAATGCTACATTTCAGTTGGGTGATCCTAAGTCATTACACAATAAAATAAATAAAACTGCATATTTTATTGCAAATTCAAGAATGACAGCTTTGTAAAGGCCAGGGGCCCAGTATTCAAACAGTCCTGCAAATGATTTGCACAAGGAACCCATGTTTAAGGCAGGCTGTGGTAGCTCTACAGGGCTTGTGACTACTGTGACATGGGTTGCTTTGGTATTGGGTTGATACTAGGTAAAAGGGAGCAGACACCTAATTTGAACATTCAGTTCTATAATGTGGCATGAAGTGTGCTGCCCCTATTGGGGTGAATTGTCCACAGGAACATACTAAAGGCTGAAAAACTAGAATAAACAAAAGGGACAATGGAAAATCTTGACAAGTATCTCTGCCTAGCAGAAAGAGTGTATCGGGGAAGAGGGAGCTGCCTCATTTATTTTACTCCAATATAGATCATTTTATACAAGAAGCTTTTTTATGTACGATTTGTAAGACTAATTATTTCATTCTTTTAGAATTCATTTTCTAAAGCAATCTGGGTGACAGTTAGCTGAAACAAGAATTGAAATAACCCCATCCCCTTTCATTTGGAACAGCAATAATGGCTGCCATATTCCTGGCAATGGTGGCCCTCTGTATTTTTTTCCTTGGCTGGTTGCCATTTAGGACAGTGGCAGTGATGCTCAGTTCCACTGGGCCTGCACCATGGGCCAGTGCCCGCACTCATATCGAAGCAGTACTGCCCTGCCGTGGGCCCAGATCCTAATGATGTATATGACTTCCATTTGGGTCAGGGCCAGTGTAAGCATTTACACGCCGAGTGTCCCTGGAATGGGACCTACACTCTTCTCAATGTGGATGACCATGAGAGATGGGATGGCCTCTCAAGTTCTTCAACAAGACCTGCAGGTGCACAGGTAGGTGACATCCAGTGGTTACATTGGGCAAAAACTCCATTCCACCTACTCCTAAAAAAAATTGTATGAGGGTTCCTGCTCCTCTGATGCTATTCTCCAGCCAATGTAGTAGGTGTGTTCCACCTCTTGAAGATGACCATTCATTCTCCTAGCAGATCTAGCAGTAATTCCTCTGGCACCTTCTTAACATATCCAGTTACATAACAGGTAGTACGATACCCGCTATCTGGTTCTAGCTTACCTCCACCCCGCACCCCTAGTTCACACACCTCTTAACTGGTGCTGCTTTCTTATCAGACAGGCTGCTTTTTTTCTGATCTTTTTTTTGCAGTACCTGACTAACAGGGAAAGGATCACAAATCTCGAGGTAGAAGATCACCTGGGGGCCAGTGACCATCACATGGTATGGTTAAATTTGGCCACTAGAACTAAATCATCTCATTCCAAGGCAAAAATATGGGACTTCAGAGGAGCTGACTTTGATAACATGGTCAACAGAGTCAAGCTAGCTCTGGCAAAAAGAAACACAGGTGAGGGGGTACAGGTAAAGTGGGCAAGCATTAAAGATGCAATACTTGAAGCAACATCCCATTATGTTAGAGAAAAAAGGAAGTGCAAAAAAAGAAGGAAACCACTTTGGTTCTCAAAAACAGTAGCAGAAAAGGTCAGAGCCAAAAGGCTGACCTTCAGAAAACATAAGGGAATGCAGCAGGATGAAGATAGGGAGGCATACCAAACTTCCCTAAGGGAAGCAGGGAAGGCAGTAAGGCAGGCAAAGGCCCAAAGTGAGGAAACACTAACACAAACACTAAAAGAAGGTGACAAGACTTTCTATAGATACATTAGCGAAAGGAGAAAGTCCAGAGGGGGTATTGTTAAGATCAAAGGGGATGAGGGAGCATGTAAGGAGGAGGACCATGTAAAAGCAGATATTTTAAATAGATACTTCTGCTCAGTATTTACTGAACAGAATGTAGGGCAGGGCCCGCAGCTCAGCACCATGGACACAGGGAGGAGGGAGGTGTTCACTAGTCCCTTCACAAAAGAAAGGGTCCTACAAGAGCTTGATAAGCTCAGGGTGGGCAAGGCAATGTGACCTGATGGCATACATCTCATGGCATTAAAAGAGCTAAGGGTGGAATGAGTAGTAGAGTCATTATCAGAACTGCTTAGTGAGTCTCTGAGCACAGGAGAGGTCCCAGAAGACTGGAGAAGGGCTCATGTGATCCCACTCCACAAGAGTGGTAGCAGGGAGGAGGAAGGGAACTACAGACCAGTCAGTCTTACCTCAGTAGTGGGCAAGATTATTGAGGCACTCCTTAAGGAAAGGATAGTGCAACACCTGAAATCCATAGGAGCACAGGATTCAAGACAGCATGGGTTTACAAAAGGAAGGTCCTGTCAAACTAATCTCATAGATTTCTTTGACTGGGTAACCAGAGTGGTGGACCAAGGGGGAGAAGTTGATGTCACCTACCTTTATTTCAGCAAAGCTTTCGATACTGTTTCACATAGAAGATTGATTAATAAGCTGGGTAGGCTAGGGGAGGGTCAGAAGTTGGTCAACTGGGTGGCAAACTGGTTGACGGGCAGAAAACAGAGAGTGGTGGTAAAAGGTATACAGTCAGAAGAGATGCAAGTCACAAGTGGAGTGCCTCAGGGACCCCTGAGTAAAACCCATCCAAGGTTTACTTCAGGAAAGACCCCTGAGCTGAGATATTTGTGTTTTTATTATTGGAAATCTAAAAACAAGATGGCGGACCTCATGATCAAAGAATTCTTGGGGACAAAGATTCTTGAACTGTGAGGCTCCAAATTCTTTGACCACCAGGTGGGACGAGATGGCCAGAACCCCATTCTTTGTTCACAAAACATGCATATAAATTTTCCCTTTAACTTATAATGGGAACTTTAAAGTGGTGTAACCTTTGAATGCCTTAATATTTTTTCACCAAACAAAAAGCGTCATGTTCAGCTGCCAAAGCTCTTTCAAACAAGCCCTCTTGTAAAGCAGCATGCCACACAATAGCCATGCAGGACCATGTCAAGAAACCAAAGAGCTGCCTCCAAAAATGGATCATTTTGCATTTTTCAGTGTTTTTGTGCTCAAAGACCGCAAGTCCAACTGAAATGAAATTTAGCAAATCAAGAGAACTACCATGCCCCACTGAGCATACCAAATTTCAGGCAAATCCATTGAATAGGTCCAAAGTTATTAACGCACAAAAGTTTGACTTTAACATAGAAGTGACATCTTAACCCTAAATATAGTGGATAATAATATATATATATATATATATATATATATATATATATATATATATATATATATATATGTTAAACCCCACATTTTACACTTTAATAACTTTGCAACCATTCAATGGATTTTCCTGAAATGTGGTATGCGCAGTCTCATGGGGGTAGATCTCTTAAGATGTCCAGTTTCGTTTTCATCAGATGTGTGAATTTTGCACAGCACATAGTGAAAAAAGTGTAAAAGTATTTTTTTCACCCATTTTTGCTAATTTTCCTCATCGTTTTGTGGCAACACCATTTGGAAAGCTGGCTTGAAGTTTTCAGGGTAGAAAGAGCTCGCCTAAAAGAACAAGCCAGGATTGGTTTGGTGAAAAAATATTAATTTGTACTTAAGTTCTTTAATTTTGAAATTATGGGTTCTGAGCATGCTCAGTTCAGTCTTTTGGATAGCTGCACAGCTTCGAACAAGGATCTGGGCTCACAAACAGGGATTTTGACACCTCACAAAAAGGATTCAGCTCATGAACAAGGATTTTGACAGCTCATAAACAGGGATTCTAAAAAGGAATCCCTGTCTGTGAGCTGTCAAAATCCCTGTTTGTGAGCTATCAAAATCCTTGTTCATGAAAAATTCTGGTTTATGAGCTGTCAAAATCCCTGTTCATGAGGGGATGACCAGATGGCCCTAAAAATCCCTGTTCATGAGCTGTCACAATCCTTGTTCGTGAGGTGTCAAAATCTCAGTTCATGAGCCAATTCCTGTTTGTGAGCTGTCAAAATCCTTGTCTGTGTGGGGATCACCAGATGGCCCTACCTCGCGAACAGGGATTGGCTCATGAACAGAGATTTTGACATCTCACAAAAAGGATTCGGTTCATGAACAGGGATTTTTAAAGGTTGATGTTTCTTTGCCACTTCACTGCAAAGAAACAAGACTTTTGGCTTGAAATTTGCAGGTTAAAAAGGGGATGTCCCAGAGATGTGACTTATACTGATTTGGTGTATAAATTTGCATTAGTTCCATAGTTGTGGCATTCTGAATTTGAGAAATTTTCCATAGGATAACATTGTGGTGAACGTGGTGCCTTTCAGTGCCTATATCTTGAAAACAGTTTGAGATATGGATTTTTCGCTATATGCAGCTTAGGTGTACTAAGCACGTGTGCAGGTTAGCAGTCCTTCATTACAACTGCAGTGGAATTTTTTCCAAAGTTGTTATGGTTACTGAGATATTGCACCATCTGCAGCACAAGGCTTTCTTGGAATGTGTCTAGGGCTGCACCCTTAAAATTATAGGTAGATGGGAGCACAGGGCCCACATATGGATACCATTATGCAGTAATAGGACTGCTGTGCCATCCATTATGCAATACTGGGAGCACAGGACCCTAGGGAGATGATAGTTTATTACAATGTCTGTGCACTTATGTATAGATGGGAGCACAGTGCCCTAAAATTGATACAATGGGAGTGCAGGGCTCAGAGGACCCTGTGCTCCCAAAACCATATAAGGGTAAGATTACACTTTCTCAAAAGGTAAGGAAATTCATTGCACAAAACTTCATTAATGCATCAGTTAGGGTTGAAGTGACAAAAGTAGGGAAATGAGGCTTTATTTATTTATTTATTTATTTAAGAATCAGTTTACAACCTTTGAGCCAGAGGCTCGTTTACAAAGGTACTTCGTCACATAAAGACATGCATTGCGTTTCAGTTACATAGCGAAGATTTGCCAAAAATCAGTAGGCATTCACCAGAGGTGCCACGACACATTGTGGTCAGACAGATACAATTGGGTACAGGGTACATGTAATCGATAGCAGGTATTAAACAAGTTGGTATCAAGTGAGCAATTCTGGTAGATAAACATTGAAACAGCTGGCACTGGCCAGGTTAAACCTAGGCATGGTGGACATGGAAGTGGTGTAGGGGATGGTTGGGTGGAGAGCTGCCCGGGGGGCATTGTCAGGAGAGAAATAAAGAGGTGGAGGCTATGTTCAGAGACAGGAGCAGTTACGAGTGCTGAAGATGTGGTTCCGAAGTGCGGTTTTGAATGTGGAGATGGTGATGGCATTGGTGATGGTGGCAGGGAGAGAGTTAAACCAGGTTGGGGCTCTATAGCTGAAGGACCTCTGGCCACGGCTGGTTCTTGTTCTGGGGACCTTTAGAGTGGTCTTGTAGGAAGACCGTGTTGCAATGGTGGGAGGGCTCTGGTGGATGGATGCTGTTACCCCAGGGGGGGAGAGCCCGAGTAGGGTTTTTTTGGTGAGGAGACAGGTCTGGTATCGGAGCCGTTCATCCAGGGTAAGCAAGTTAGCATCGACATATAGCTGACAGGTGTGTGTGAGTCTGGGGCACCAGTAATTAATCTGCACGCTTTATTCAGGGGTTAGGTGAATTTTGTTTAGTGCAGTGGTGTCGGCAGCACTGTATACTGGTAGACCATAGTCTACAAGGGACAGAACGGATGATGTAAACCGCTAGCCGGAGAGCATTTGGGGAAGGCAGCTTTTATATGGAATAGGATGCCAGCGTCGTAGGTTGGCGGCGGATGTTAGGTGTCGATGTGGGTGTGAAATGTGAGGCTGGAATCAAAGGTAACCCCAAGGTATTTGTAAGACAGACTTTCCAGTGGTTGGTTGGTGCTTGGAAGGATATAGAGTGGGTGGTTGCTAGCTTTGTTTTGGGGTGTGAAAAGAGCATAGTTTTGGTTTTCTTAAGATTGATGATGAGTCTGCCCTCCTAACCAAGCCTCTGCACTGTTGAAAGACTGCTGTAGGGAGTCCTGTAGGGAGATGGGATTATGGTGGGTGGCAAAAAGGACAGCGTCGTCTGCATACAGCAGAATTTTGCCAGAGCATGCACTGGGCAGGGTGTTCAGATACAGTGAGAAGAGAGGGCCCAGGATGGAGCCTTGGGGACCCCAGAGAGAATGGGACGGTATCGGAGAGTGTTATTAATCTTGACACACTGGGACAGAGTGTCAAGATAGCTAGCACACCATGCCAGGGGCCAGCCGGAGACCAGTGAGGCAGAGTGCATTCAGCAGCAGTGGATGGGAGACAGTGCGAAAGCCTTTGAGAGGTCAATGAACACTGCACCAGCTAGGAGCTGGTATCCAAGGAGGAGTAGAAGTTGGAGAATTCATAAGGGCAGTGCTGGTACTGTGACCCCACGGAAGCTATGTTGCTCTGGGCATAAGATGTTATGCTTAGCCAGATAATCAGTGATTTGAATGGCCACCACTTTCTCCAGGGCTTTAGAGAGGGGAGGAGGATGGAGATTGGCCGTAGTTGCTGGCCGATGACCTGTCGCCTCTTTATGAATAGGTGTGATAATGGCTGTTTTCCAAGCTGTGGGAATTGTCCCAGGCAGAGTGACTGGTTAATTAGGCTTGTGAGAGGTGCAAGGACTTCATCTAGCACCAGCCTGAGGATGCTGGGGTCCAGTGAGTCACTGCCGGGATTGTTGCCATTGAGAGCTTTGGTTAGGATGGGTCTGGCTTCCCGGGTGGAAATCTTTCACAGGAGGAAGCTGGGGTGCTGGAGGACAGGGGGAGTTTGGCTGGGGGAGGGTCAAAGAAATTACTAGGGAGGACTGAGCTAAGGTCAGTGAAAGTGGTGTTGAACCAGTTAGCTATGGTGGCAGGCTCGGTGGAGGTTGTGCCATTTCTAGTGAGCTGGGATGGGGCGGGGGAGCAAGCTTTACCATTGAGTTGCTTAATATTATCCCAGAAGGTCCGGGCTGAGCCCCAGGAGGAGGTAAGGGAGGCCTGGTAATGGTCTGCCTCGGCTTTCCTGATGGCCCATGAGCATTTATTTCGGGCTGCATTGTATGCTTTAGGATTCACACCCTAAAACCCCCCCACCATACCACCTCACTCCACCGTCACACTCCACAGATCAACAGGTAACGGGATGTGCCTTGGTGTTGTCAGGACTAACTCTCACCATATTCTCCTGTACTGTGCCATGTCAGCTTTCTTACATATAGAATGTGGTGAGAGTTAGGGCCAATCACTCCAAGGCACACATACTGTCACCTGTTAGTCTGTGGAGGGTGGGGGTGGGTTGGTAGGGTGAGGGGTGTTAGGGTGTCAACCCTAACACCTCATTCCCTACTTTTGCCACTTCAGCCCTAACTGATGCATTAACAAAGTGTTTTGCAATGAAATATATATATATATATATTATACTGGCGCAGTCACACCAGTATAGTTAGGGTTGCGTAGGCAGTTTAATGTTAAAGCCCAAATTTTGCACCTTAATAACTTTGCAACTGTTAAACAGATTTGCACAAAATTTGGAATGCTTAGTCTCATATGGTAGGTCTCTTGATTTGCCAAGCTGTGTTTCAATCGGACATGCGATTTCTGTGCAGCAAAGTGTCAAAGATCAAAAGTTTTGCTTTTTTTTGCACTTTTTTGCTGAATTTTGCCCATCATGTTGTAGCCATGCCATTTGGTATTTTGGTCTGAAATGTTCAGGATAGAAAGAAGTTTGGTCAAAGAACAATCAAGTGTTAGTTTGGTGTAAAAATATTAATCTGTTCCCAAGTTATTTAACTTTGAATTTTCAGGTTCTGAGCATGCTCAGTTCATTCTAACATTTATATGTCTGTTTTGCAAAAGGGGATTGGGCTCAAGATCAAGGATTTTGTCACCTCACATATAGGGATTTATAAAATCCCCATTTGAGAGGAAAAATTCCCCTTTTGTGAGCCGCCATCTTGTTTTAATTTTTTACCCCAAACAAAATGTTGTAGCTTACCCCATGGCTGACTTCTTTTGCAAATGAAGCATGGGTTTTGTTCAGGTTGACACACTCTACAAACCCATGCCTTTGTTTTTATTTGTTTTGGCCAAAAACCAGCCATTTTAAACTTTAAAATTCTTAATTCGTGACTCGCTTTTGATCCTCTTTCGCAAGCTGACAAAAAAACCCTTTAGCAAGCCGATCCCCATTTACGAGGTAACAAAATTCTTGATCGTGACTTAGGGACCAGATGACCCTATCTCACAAACAAGGAATGTCTTGTGAAAGGGGATTTTGTCAGCTTGTGAAAGGGGATTGGTTTTTTGAATCCCCTTTCGCAAGCTGACAAAATCCCTTTTTGGGAGTCGATCCCCTTTTGCGAGCTGACAGAATCTTAGATCGTCATTTCCCAACCACATGGCCCTTCTCTCAAATAAGGACTGGCTCATGAAAGGGGGTTTTGACACCTCGTGAAAAGGGATCAACTCACAAAAGGGGATTTTGACAGCTTGCGAAGGGGATTTTTTTTTTTAATTCCTCGTTTGCGAGCTGACAAAATCCCTGTTCGTGAGCTGTCAAAATCCCCTTTTGTGAGCCAGTCCCCTTTCATGAGCTGACAAAATCCTTGATCGCAACTTCCAGACCAGATGGCCAAAATCTGACGGTCAAGGATTTCTCACGAATGGTGATTTTGACTGCTCGAGAACGGGGATTGACCTTGCGAACAGGGATTTTGCCATCTCATGAATTAGGAATTTAAAACCTTTGCCAGTGCACAGTAAATAAACAGTTTGGTCTTTTGGCTTGAAATTTGCAGGGTGTAAAGGGGATGTCCCAGAGATGTGAATTATGCTATTTAGGTGTAAATAAGTTAATTGGTTCCATAGATATGCCATTACGAAATTGAGATTTTTTCCATAGGATAAAATTGCGACTTTCGGTGCCCGTATCTCAGAAATGATGCGAGATATGGATTTTTCACTATAGACAATGATGCAGGTTGCCAGGCCTTGATTATAACTGCAGTGGAATTTTTCCCAGTGTCCTTATGGTTACTGTGATATTGTGCAATTTGTAGCACAAGAGTTACTTTGAATATCTGTAACCCTGTGCTCTGTCTCTACACTTATGGATAGATGGTAGTGCAGGGCCCTAGATGACCTTGAATTCCCACATATGGATGCCATTATGCAGTAATGGGACCACACGGCCCTCCATTATGCAGTAATGGGTGGGCCCTGTGCTCGCTCCCACAAGGACATGAGGGTTGCTTACAGTGTCTCTACACTTATGGATAGATGGGAGTGCAGTGCCTGGAGTGCCCTGCACTCACACATTTGGATACCATTATGCAGTGATGGGAGAGAAGGGCCCTTCCACACCCACAGGGAGATGAGGGTTAATTACAGTGTCTCTACACTTATGGTTAGATAGGAGCACACTGCACTTCCTCATGAAAATAAGGGACAATTACAATATGCATGCATGGGAGCATCCACAACACAGTATAGACTGATGGGAGTGCAGGGCCCAGAGGGCCCTGCACGCCCACAACCATATAAGGGTAAGATTAGAATTTCTCAAAAAGTAAGGAAATCTATTGCAAAAAAACTTTGTTAATGCATCAGTTAGGGTTAAAGCTACAGAAGTCAGGAAATGAGACATTAGGGGTTCCAATCCTACTACCCCACCCCACACCCACCCTCCACAGACCAACAGGCATTGGGGTGTACCTTGAGGTCATTGAACCTAACGCTCACCCCATTCTCTTATGCTGTACCATTCCAGCTTCCTTACACATGGAATGTGGTGGGCATTAGGTCTGATGACCTCAAGGCACACCAAGATGTCTGTTGGTCTGTGGAGGGTGGGGGTGTGATGGGGTGGTAGGGTTAGGTGGGGAGAGTGTTAGTCTTGGAAACCCTAATGCCTCATTTTCCTACTTTTTTGGCTTTAACCCTAACTGATGCATTAATGATGAGCATGGACCATCTTGTTTGGTCCCCATAAACAAGGGCACCATCATTAGTGCTGGGCAGGTAGCCGGGGCAGCCCAGGAGTTTTGTCCAACCCGGGCGATGTTGTGCAATGCCAGATCTGTCCGGAACAAGACTGCTGTAATTTCAGATCTTGTTGCCTTGACAGATCTGGCTTGCATCTCCGAGACCTGGCTGGATAATAATGCGGGACCAATTTTGGAGGCCGCAAGTCCAGCCGGGTATACGGTGATACGTCGCCCGAGGCTGGACCACAGAGGGAGGGGGTTTGCGGTCTGTTTTAAGACCGAATTGGCTCTCATTAGTGTTCCAGTTGAGGAGACCACCTCTTTTGAATGAGCTCTTGTAGCAAGTGTGGGCTATCGAATTGCTCTCATCTACCATCCACCAGAAGATGAGAAGCAATTCCTTAAGGAAGTAGCTGATTTCGTTGTCGATCTCGCCTTTCAGTCTCCCAGGCTGATGGTCCTGGGCGACTTTAATGCATGGGTTAACTTTCGCAATTTGGACAGCACTTCCTCCAGTTAATGGATTCACTGGGCCTAACAGAGGTGATTACCACTGCTACACATAAAGGTGGCCATTCTCTTGATTTGGTCTTCCTCCTGGAGATCGAGGCCTCTGATGTGGGGGTGGAACCAGTCAGTTGGTCAGATCACTACACTGTGAGATTCAGTTTTGGTGCCCCTCCTTGTAGGCCGACCCCTGTGGAGATGGTCAAATACCGCCCTTTACGGAATATTTCTTCTAATGGCCTTGTGGCGGCTCTTGACCTATCACTACTTCCTGTGCATTGCAATGATCTAGAGGCACTGGTTATAACTTATAATACTGCCATTACTTCTGCCATGGATTCTATCGCTCCAGTTCATGTGCGTCCTCTCTCCCTGTGGCCTCGGGCCCCATGGTTTGATGGAGTCTTGAGGGAGTTGCGGCGACTTGGACACAGGTTAGAACATTGTTGGTGGAGGTCTGGCTTGGATGTTGACCACCTTAGACTGTTAGAACATTATCAATTCTATCAGTCAGAAATCTCCCATAAGAAGGCAGAGTTCCTGTCTGGGGAAATTTCTGCCATTCAGAACCGACCTGCTCAGCTATTCAGAACTGTGGACAGATTGTGCAACCCAACCTGTTTACAGCTCCGTAGAGAATTTTAACAACTACAGTGTGATGAGATTGCTCTGTTCTTTGCTGATAAGGTGGCCGACATTAGGTCAGACATCTGTTTGACATGTTCTATGCTAATTGCAAGTGGCCAGGATCAGGTCACTACCCCCTCGTTCTCCTGGAGTACCTTCAACCGCCCAGAAATCATGGATGTTATGCGGATTGTCCAGGGGCTGTGTCCTACCTGCTGTAGTTTAGATCCAGGTCCCACTCCCTTAATTTTAGGGTGTGGAGGGCCCATCCCACTGGCTGTAGCACAGATAGTTTGGTCTTTCCTTGACTTGGATGAATATCTCCGTTCCTTGAAAGAGGCAGTGGTGACACCTTTGTTGAAGAAATCATCTTTGGACCCAGACTGTCTTGCTAACTACAGACCTATCTCGAACCTTCCCTTTGCAGGGAAGGTGATCGAGAAGGTGGTAGCAGCCCAGCTGGAGAACCATTAGACCATCCATAGCATCTACGAACCTCTCCCATCAGGTTTCTGTAAGAGGTATAGTACTGAGACTGCACTGGTTCAGGTGCTCAATGATCTCCTGATGGCAAGAGACCAGAGAAAATGGTCCATTTTGGTTCTATTGGATCTGTCATCAGCATTTGACACCGTCGACCATGGGGTACTACTGGAGCACATGAGATGTATTTGTGGACTCTCTGGGACTGTGCTCAGATGGTTCACATCATACCTCACCAGAAGAATTCAGAGGATGGTGTCAGGGGTCTTTTCCTCTGAGCCCATCTCTCTATTTTGTGGGGTTCCTCAGGGCTCTATATTGTCCCCCATGTTGTTTGTGGTGTACATGCTTCCCCTTGGAGACATTGTGAGATAGTATGGGTTGGGATTTCACTGTTATGCAGATGATACCCAACTATACCTGTCTTTTGCACCCGACCAGGAAGTAGCTATCTCGGTATTTAATAGCTGCCTAAATGAAATCCAGGATTGGATGAGGTCCAGTCGGTTGAAGTTGAATTCTGGGAAGTCCGAGGTTTTTGTATTGGATCCGGATTCCGGATATGGGGACCTGTTGCCGGCTCCCCATCTGGGGTGTTTTGTGGCAATGTCGAGCCACTGGTCTCTGAACAGGTGCGAGATCTGGGGGTGATCTTAGATGTGGGGCCGACTCTTCAATCCCAGGTGTCAGCAGTGGTAAAATCTTCCTTTTATCATCTGAGAAACATCACCAGAATCAAGCACCTCATTCCGTCCAGCGATCTGCCAACTCTGATCCATGCCTTTGTGACCTCACGCCTGGACTACTGCAACTCGCTTTACCTTGGGCTTCTGGGGGTTGATATCCGCCGCCTGCAGCTGGTGCAGAATTCTGCAGCCCAAATACTTACAGGTACTCCTGGATCTTCTTACATTACTCCGGTGCTGCGGGAACTGAACTGGCTGCCAGTTCAGTGACGAATCACCTTCAAAGTCGGATTACTGACTTTTAAAGCCCTGCATGATCTGGGCCCTGACTACCTGAAAGAACACCTGATTCCTTACCACCCTGTGAGGCCGCTCCTCTCAGCTGACGAGGGGTTGCTAGAGATTCCTAGGGTTACATTAAAATCAGCTGGGGCCCTGGCTTTTATGTTCGTGGCCCCCTCCTTTTGGAATTCTCTACCCCGTCGGATAAGGGAGTGTAAGACCGTGGGAAGTTTTAAACAGGCTCTCAAATCCTTTTTATGGGAAAGGGCCTGTGGTGGTTCTGATTAATTGCTGTATCTGTTTTAATAGTTTTTGTATAACAGTTTGTATATCTTGTCTGTATTATATTTTACTGGAATGCACCTTGGTATTCGAAAGGCGTAATACAAATAAAAATATTATTATTATTGTAATTTTTGCAATGAATATATGTATTTTTTTGTGGTTGTTAATTTTAGGACAAGTCCAGATAATGGGTCTCGCCGCTCATGAGGTGCTAGCCACCTGCCCAACTGACTAGAAATTAAGTTGTTTGTTATTTATCTCTAGTCACTCTTGACTCAAGTTTCCTTTCTCTCTGACTCTCACTCTTGACTCACTCGTTACCACCAAGGTGCCAAAACTGCCATCCACTGTACGTTCTGTGCTCTGAATGGATAGACAACAGAATCCAGTCTATCTAGTCTCTGAGGTGCTTGGGAGTGGGGGGTAGAGGGAATGCAAAATGGCATGGCAGATCCATTCTTTTTTTTTAAATGTTTCATCAGCCACAATTTAAAAAAAGGACAAATCTGTGTGTTTTCACTGTGAGGGTTTGCAATGGGGGGCATGGCCACACCCACTGCCCCCCTAGATTTACAAATGGTCTACTGGGGATAGGGCTTCCTTGTATGCTGATATCCTGTGACTGGGGCTATGGGACTAAAAGGCTTGAATGAACACCATGAACATTGGTGATCTTGAGCCATGACTATGGCTAATGTTTGCTGTGGGGGTCCCTGGGAACCTCCACCTCCATGTAAATGAAGGAGACAGTCAAATGATTACAGCAGTGGGTGGAAGCCTGGAAGCTGCCATAAGGGGGTCATCTTGTGGGGTTGAAAGCCTGTGCTGGTATATGGTGGCAAGGAATGACATGGGGATATGGCACTGTATCCTTGCAGGGCGACTATACACCAGGCACCAGAAAATGTCAGTTATAAAAAGATACAGTTGAAGCCACTTAATTGAGATGCGGATAATAGGGGCATCCCTAATAGGGACATCCTACCTGGAACTGATTAAGTGGTCATTTGATTCTATGGCATCCTCACCCATTCTATAGAGACAGGGTTGCTGGATTATTGGAAGGATTCAGTCCCATTGCTCACTGTTAAGGTGCTGTCTGCCCTTCATGGCTGGAGCAACTGTTCTGAACCCTGCCTACTGCTGACTAATGACCCACTGATGAACTGCTGAGTGAGGTGTGAATGATGTGAATATGAATGTGTGACTACTGTAGCACTGTTAGACTCACACACAAGTCCCTCTATTCAGCAGCTCCTGACTGTGTTTGTCAAAAACAGGGTCTTTATTTAAATTGGGCACATCACAGAGGACAGAATGGGAGAAAGACAGAAAGATGGAGAGAGAGAGAGAGAGAGAGAGAGAGAGAGAGAGACCTCTACTACGCTGCTCCCGACTGTGTTTGTCAAAAGCTGGGTCTTTATTTAAATCGGACTCACAAGGCAGATCACAGAGGGGAGAGAGAGGAAGAAAGACAGAGCGAGAGAGAGAGCAAAAGAGAGAACTCGGGCTCACCAGGCAGATAACAGAGTTCCAGCACAGTGGGCAGATCTCAGCAAAAAGCAGGTTCTTTATTTAAATCGGGCTCAACAGGCAGATCATGGAGGAGAGAGAGAGGTAGAAGAAAAGAGAGGGGAAAAGAGAGAAATCGGGCTCACTGGGCAGATCGCATAGGAGAGAGAGGGCACTCCCTCATCCAGTGTTGCAGCCACTGGAGTTTTCAGCCCATCCCTGATCCAGCATCTCAGCCTGTTCCCCGATCCAGCATTTAAGCTGAATCAAGTTTGCTCATTCAGGGCTGAATACAGTACTGAGGAATCTTTGAATGTTTTGTATACAGTATCTCTTACGGTGTCCGGATGGACATGAAATCCTCCATCTTCAGGCTTGAACACTGCTGTGCTGAATGATTGCCAATCAGGTACACATAAACTGTACTTCTGTTAATTGGGACAGCTGCTTAATTGGGGCAAAAAGCCCAACATGGGGCCATAACAGTTAAATGGCTTCTACTGAAATTAGATTTTAACTGTCAGCAATGCAGCTTATATGCAATGCATATGACTATGTTGTGCACCCAGATCCAGGGGCTACATTTAGCCCTTATGCTTCATTGATTGGCTCCTTCCTCAGCTGACTCCCTCTGATTGGTGTCCCCTCCTATCCATGAACTGTGTGGCTTTGCCACAATTTTTTTCTTTCTCTCTCAACCTTATTTTTTAGAATATTTTGCCGAATTAACTGAAATGTTTAGCTAAGTTTATTTCCTATGCAATTGTATGTTATTGGCTTGGCACTTTTCAGTAGTGATTGTGAAATTTATGTAGCTAGTTAGCTAGGCTTTTCCAGTCATTGTACTGTGCACAGATGCTGTTTGCTACTTATGCCCTGTATCTTTATTTCCTGCTAGGAGCTCCATTTCTAACCTCCTTAATTTTAATCCCTGTAGGCCTGTAACTCTTTCCTGCACTTCCTTCAGTACCCCAACCCCTCACTTTGCTGGTGCTAACCCACCATCCCACCACTGCTATTCTTTTTTCCCCTTGTATGGCCATTATGTAAGAACCCGCCCCCCAATTACTGATTCTCCTGTCTCCCAAGCCCCCTGCTGTCTCCCTGTCTTTGCTCCATCTCCCCAGCCCACCGATTAATCGCCCGACTTAACTCTAAATTTTTTTCTGTCTCCCATCTCTAGCTTGGAGGCCCCTGACTGGGCACTACCCTCCATGGATCTCCGGCAGTGCAGCACCTCCTTCACTGCCGCCACCCACCACACAGCTTCCTGGACCAACTCTCCTGCATTTACCCTAAGCTTGGAGGCCCATGACCGGGCATTCCCCTTCTCAGATCTCTAGTGGTGCAGTGCTTCCTTCACTGCTGATGCCCACCCCACAGCTTCCTGGACAGACTGTCTTGCATTTGCCCTAACCTTCCACTGGCTTTTTGCCCCAGCTTCCCACCCACTCTATCTGGTGGTTTTGCTTTATAGGTATGGACCTGGAGGCTCTGGAAAGATGGTCTAGAAAGTGGAAGCTGAGGTTCAATGCAGGGAAATGCAAGGTACTGCACCTGGGGGCCAGAAACCCGGGTCAAGTGTACACCCTGGGGGGACAAATGCTACAAGTCTCGATGGCTGAGAGGGACCTGGGGGGGTGGTGGTGGATGTCAAGATGAACAACTCGGAGACTTGTAGGAGGGCAGCAGCCAAGGCCAACAGGATGCTGGGATGCATCGCTAGGGGGATCACCTCCAGAAGGAGGGAAGTGATACTCCCTCTGTATAACTGCTTGGTGAGGCTGCACCTCGAGTACTGCATGCAGTTTTGGAGGCCACACTTAAAGAGGGACATTAAACTCCTGGAGAGGGTCCAGAGGAGGGCAACCAAAATTATTTGGGGCTTGGGGGACAGGACTTATGAAGAGAGGCTTGAAGAGCTAAATATGTACACATTGGAAGAGAGAAGAGACTGGGGGGACATGATAGAAGTCTTTAGGTACATGAAGGGGGTAAATAGGGGAGGAACAGTCGGGGTGCTTCGAAGGAAGGAGGAGGGGGCCACTAGAGGGCATGGGTGGAAGCTGGAGGGAGGACGATTCAGGGGAGAAAGGAAGAGGTGGTACTTCACTGAAAGGGTGGTGGATCCATAGAATGTGCTGCCTAGGGGGCTGGTGGAGGCAGAGACAGTGGAGAGGTTCAAGAGGGGGTGGGACAGGTACAGGGGAAGGGTTGTGGAAGCAAAATCCAATGCAGCGAGAATATCCAGAACTGGGAAGGGAGAAGCCAGAGAAGGCAAGGGGGGCAGCAAGGTCAGCTCCCAGGGTGGGGGCTGACCAAACGAGCAGATGCAAAAGACCGTTAGGCCTATTCTGCTGGCATTTTAGTATGTTAGTATGTAACCTCAGTCACATGACACAGCATGTTGTGAATTACTAAGTGTCTAATTTCTAATTTGCTTGTAATACTCTATCCCCATTTGAGGTGCTCTATCAGTGCACCCTTCTACACAGTCGCTTTGTTACCCTGTTGGTATGCCCTCTTTCACTGCATACACCTACCTCTGTCCTTCCTTCACTCTGCCTTTATTCTTTGGTAGGTGCTATCCTTCAAGTCACTGGTACCCCCAGCCCCCATTCCCCATATGTCCTTACTTCTTCCACAAATGTTACCCTGTGTTCTTACCCCAGTTGCTGTGCCTCTGTTCTTAGGCTAGCTGCCCTCTCTCCCCAGGCTCACAGTGCTTGTATGTTGTTGCATCTTATCTGCTAATTTCTCTCAGCATGAAGCTCCTATCTAGTCCCCTTGTGGTAGTCACTCTTTTAGGTACCCTTCTAATAATGGACTTCTGTGCCCAGGTACTATCTTCTGATCAGGCTGACCTGCTGCACTTCACAGAAGCCTTGTATCTGTATGTCCCCTCCCCTCCCTCCCTCCCTCCCACCTTAGCTAAGGTTGGAGATAACTTCATTCAGTCCCCACACTTGCCTTTCTCTTCAACCTTGAGTGTCAACTATTATTCTGCTCCCTATTCTTCCTTTCCATCCCCCCTTTATTCCCTGGACTGCAGTACCCGCAAATCCTCCTTTTCTCCCTGCTCCTTTTGGGAGGGGATTTATGGTCCCAACTCAGACCCTGCAAATGCACCTATCACCTCTACCTGTGGTATCTGGGCCAGCTCCCCTGGACTAGGAATTGCACACATAAATGTATGTAGTCTCCCTGCTAACTTCACTGATCTCAAGGCCTGGGTTTTCCTCCATAACCCACACATCTTTTGCCTCACTGAGACCAGGCTGAAGCCTCTGCATTCAGACTCCCAGTTCCAATTAGTTGGCTACACCCTGCGGTGCATACACAGACCCGGCAAAAAAAGGGAGGCAGTGCTGCCATGTTTGTTAGAGAACCTCTCTTTGCCTCCACCATCCTCTGTTCCGACAATGATTTACCTAGTGACTGGCTTATTGCAGAGATAACACTGGGATCAACCAAGAAACTATCTGGGTAGCTGTTACAAACCCCCCAGAGGAGGTCTAGCCAGCCTTCAAAGCCTGCTCATTGGGTATAGGTGTCTCTCCTCTACCAGGGAAACCATAGTTCTTGGAGCCTTTAAACTCAACTGGCTTGGCACTCAAGAAACTGAATACGCAAACGTGCTAAAGCTGCATAACCTGGTACAAATCATCATCCTTCCTACCCAACTCAACACTCAAACCTCTATCCACTCTCTGATCAACTGGGTAATCACCAACAGTGAGGACAGAATCATTCAGGTTGGCACTCTGTCTGACTCCCTGAATGATAACTCCCCCACCTATGCCATCTGGTCCTCTAAGGTCTCCCGCCCCCCAAGTACTTAACATTTTACAACTTTAACTGCACCAACAAGTTCCTCCTCCTCGAGGATGCTAGGGCCATAAAGTGCTCGGGCCTTTTTGCCCATACTGATGTTAATGCTGCTGTATCCTACTTCACTAATGCTTTCCTAGACATTCAGGACTGCCTCTTCTCTATCACTACTAGGAGAGTCAGAGGTGGGTGTACATGTTGGATAACCCCAGAACTCCTTACCCTCATGAAGGAGCGGAACCATAAGTAGACTGCCTACAAATTGACCCCCCCATCCTGTGGAATGAATATCGCCACCTGCACAACTGATACAAGCACAAGATCAGATCTCTAAAATGGAATTATCACCTCAAACTAGAGAGGGAGATCTTCCTCAATTTGAGGAAATTCTGGGACTCCATTAGCTCCCTCCTTCATCCCCACACCAACAACCCTAACATATACCTAAATTCCCCCTCCGGCCTACTGATTGACACTTCCGGGGTGGCCAAGCCATTTAACTCTCAATTCACCAACCTGTCGGCCCTCTTCATCAAACTCCCATCCAGTAACCCCTTCACTCAGGGTCCTGTACTTCATCCCCCTCTCCTCCCCCCACACCTTTTCCTTCCCCCACCCAACTAGTCCGTCCTCTAACTTTGGCTCTAGCTCTACTCCCAGCCCTCCTCCTGCCTCCCTTCTTCCACCACCCTCACCCCCATTCTATTTTAAGACCATCACCCCCAGGGATACCTTCAAATGACTTCTGAGTCTGCCCTATCAGGACAGCCCAGGTGCTGATGGCCTCTCCCCTGGTTTTCTAAAACTTGCCTCCTCAGTAATCTCTAAACTGCTCACCTTTATGTTCAATCTTACCTTTTCCACCTCCTCCATGTCCCTTTCCTGGAAGTCTGATAAGGTGGTTCCTATCTTCATAGCTGGGTACCCCCACTCCCCCAACAACTATTGGCATCCCCCACCTTAGTAAACTCCATGAAAAGCTCATCCACCACCAGCTATCTGAATATCTCACTAAACACAATCTCCTATGCAGCCAGCAACATGGCTTCTGTAAGCATCACAGCACCTCTAAGGCTCTGGTTCTTTTCACCAATAACATCCTCACCAACATGGATCATGGCTGTGCCACTGGTGCTGTCTTTGTAGACCTATCTAAAGCTTTTGATCTGGTTAACCATGCCCGCCTCCTCTCCAAATTCCAATTGATCAGCTGTTCTGTGGAGACCACTAAATGGTTTCAGTGCTACCTCTCTAACCACTCCAAGTCAGTTTGTATAAGCACTGTCTCTTCCCCTGCCCTGTTGGTTACCACTGGAGTACCCCAAGGGTCCATCCTTGGCCCCCTGCTCTTTTCTATCTTTATCTACACCTTCTCCTCAGACTGCCTTAACTGCAACACTCTCCTATATGTGGATGACCTTGTCATTTTCCATAGTGACAAATCCCTTCCTCGCAAATCCTCATTCTTACCCAGAACTACAGTGCTGCCCATAGCTGGTTCACTTCCAACCTGCGCTGGTTAACGCTAAAAAAAACAAGGCAATGATATTTCTGTCTAAACCATTCCAAGCCAAATCCATCACTGACAGCTGTTCTCTCCTAATCCTCTCTCCTGATGGTCCTGCCCTTGACAATGTCTCCTCCTTTAAATATTTGGGGGTAACCTCGACCCCACTTTCTCCTTCACAGACCATGTTAACCTTTTTAATTTGCAGTATTAACCAAAAAGTTGGTGCTGCCTACCATATCAAACCCTACCTCTCCAAAGATGCTCGCCTGGCTCTAGTTAGAGGTAACCTTCTCATCATATTGGACTATTGCTCCCATATTTACTCTTGAGTCTCCACTGCCCTTCAAGCTAGACTCTCGTATGCCTATAATAGAGCTTTTCGCTTAACCCTATCTACCCTCTATTCCACACATCACTGTGACCTCTACTGATCTCTCTGCTGGCTCTCTCTACAAGGCCACTTTGGATTTACCCTTGGCTACTTTGTGGATACTATCATTAGAAACAGCTCTGTTTCCCCTCTCCACCCTCTGTAAGTTCTGTAGTAAGCCTAGGTGCCTCTGCTCCTCTGCTGTCCCTCCTCTTGATGTTTTGTGAACCTCAACCAAAATTGGTTGGAACGCCCTATTGGTAGTGGCCCCCAACTTTTGGAATGGGCTCCCAGCATCCCTTAGATCCTCTAACTTTCACCTTACCTTTAAACTCAACCTCAAATCCTGGCTTCTAGCCAAAGACAGCTGCAACTGTCCACCTAGATAGCTTCTCCCTACATGTTTTGGATATCCTTTCCTTATCCTGCCCCTCTTCTCTACTCTCTCCCTTCCTGCTCTTTTGGTCACTTGTCTAATTGGTTTAGTAGCTTTGCGGGGGTAGTTTAACTGGTTACTGTCCCTGCATTTTCTGTACCCTGCCTGTATACACTGTTCAATCTGTCTTTGCTTGCTTATATTTTTATATCACCTGGTGTACTTATTTGCCCGACTGTACCTTGTATTTGTACCTTGTCACTTTTATTATGTAACTACATGTTTTTATGTGTACTTGTGCCTCATGCCTTTTGGCCCGGGTAATGCCTGAAAATGGTCCCTTGGATCAGTGCACTTACCCGGTTATCAAAGTCATAAATACATAAATAATTAAATAAATAAATGACAACAATTCTTTACTCCACATGTGATATTTGTCCTTTGCCTTTCTACAGACCTTGAATCTCAGCCGCACCCATCAACAAAGCATACATTGGTCAGATCAGCCAATGCCTAAAGCACATGGGCAGCCAACAGGATGGAATGCTTCAAATAATTGATGGAAAGGGAGGAGAGTAAGAGTCAGCAGCAGCCAAGAGAAGCAATCCATTTGGTGTTCAGTACTGGTTTAATAAAAACCTGAGGAGACTGACCAGGCTGCATAAGGTGGCACTGAGCCATCACTTCCAACTGCTAAAGGACAATAGTTTCAAGTTATAAGTCAAGCTGGATGAGGTAGCGCAGCACATGTCCACTTGCACTGCTCAGTTGGTAGTATTAACTTGTCATGTGGCAAAATTGGCTGCTGCCCTACAGGCAGAGCAACTACAATCCCTGCACCAGCATCTATACCTGAACCAGACTTTGTAGAAGTAGATTCAGAACCATCACAGGAGCAGTAAAGAGACTGAAGAACTTTGTGTGTGATAAGCTTGTAAGGTAACTTTCAATAGTTACTCACTATCACATGTAAATAGTTACTGTTTTTTTTTGCTTTGCCTGCTGTTGTTTACTTGTTGATGAGTTTTTTATTTTAAATATTTGCTGTTACTTTTTCAGTCAGATAATAGTGTCTTCTTCTTGTGGTTTGTGTGGTGTCAATGGTCAAAAAGAGCTTAATGGTTGAATGGTACTGTATTAGTGGTACACACTGTTCATGCTTTCAGAGGAAAGAGGTAGATAGCATTGAAAGAAGGGACCTATTTACCCAGAAACAAAAAAATAATTACAAGAACTAGGAATGTTTGGAAATTGTGGAGGTGGGATGTGGGGTTAAGAAAGGCATCAGAAAGCTGCTCTTTACTTAGAGGGAGGTGGAGCACTGGAATACCCTGCCCCAGGGCTTGGAGGAAGCAGGAATATAAACCATGGATTCAAGGTGGGTGGGACAAAAAGTGTTTTTTTTTAGGACGGGGGGTGGCAGAGAGGGAGAAGGACTAGTCTGGTAAGGTGTTAGACCAACAGGGCTTTACATGATTAATAGCCCTGACAAAACTGAACTGAGCTGACTGGATGGACTATTAGTATTTTTCTGCTGACACTTTCTGTGTATTATATCTTTTTTTTGTATTCCGCTACCTACAGCAGCCCTAATCTTCTCTTTAAGTCTGCAACCTCAGCCCCACCCATGCCTTCTTGGACTCTTACCCTGTCCCCTCTTATTTCAGGCATCACATCCAAGGTGGGTAAGTGGGGACTTGGGAGTGGTCCAGGCTCTCCAGTGTAAACACACATTTGCAGGGGGCAAGTGGACAGTTGGTGTGTCAAGGATCATCCAAGAGTAATGGTGGACAGGTGGACAGTCAGCATGTCAAGGACCAAGAAGAACTGTGGCACTACTTGCCTTTTTGTCCTGTGTTTTCCTCCAGTACCCTCGGAGATGTGCTGGGCCATGCTGTGGACAGAAATTCACATGCAATGGCATAGATGTATTTTGATCCAGCCAATTGGCATCCCCCCACCCTGACAGTATTACCTGTCTGCACCACTACTAGCGGTCATCCAGATGGTTTGTAGCAGCAGCAGCAGCAACCCTCATGCACCTGAGAAGGAGGAGGAGAGTGTCCTGTCAGATGTTCAGTCTTTCTCCCTCTGCTGACGGCCCTTCAACTACTCACGTTCATTCCCAAACCCAGGTCACAATAATCACAAGCAGTAGCACTACCATTGCTGGTGGGTGAGCTAATTTTTATGTATCTATGTGTAACCCCCCCTAGGAGTTACATGTATGTACCTTTACGAGCATCACTTAACCTCTAAAATTATGCCAGTTTCTATGCCATTGAAGGACTGGGTCAGCTGAACTGCCTGGAATTCCAAAGTGGAGGAATCAATCTTCTCTGCTGGAGGGCAGAGATTCTGCTGATTTGGAGTGGAGGGAGGCTAACGTCTAGCAAACAGTGCTAATTCCCACTGTCTGAAAGTTCATCTGTAGAACCTAGTGTCTTGTAGAAAGTATTCGTTCATGGTGATGGCTGTCAAACAAGGACCTCAGTAGGGATGCCCCTCTCCTGAAGGTGAAAACACACTTGAAAAATCTGCCAGAAGTTCTCCTGTGAGGATAGGTTACCAGAGATGCTGTTGAAGTGAAGATCTGAGGTGACATTTAATCTTACCAAATATACTGAGTTTAGTTGGAACTCAGCTGTTCCTCACACCTCAAGCTGATGTTGGTAGGGGAACTGACAGGATGCCAATTCCAGTCAATCAGAATGATTGCCAAAGAAATGTATGGAGTAGGCCGCTTGCCTGAAATTAAGTTGATGTGTCCAGTTGTCATTGCAGCTATGCCCATTGGGGCACAGAGTCTATGACTGGGAGTCACAGTGAAGAATATGAAGAATTTAGAAAAAGTATGTGCTTTGTGAAGAATGGGGTGGATCACATAAAATCCCTCACAGGATCAAGTGGCACCAAAATGCTGCCAGCACAGAGACTGTGGAATTTACCGTGTGGCTAGTGGCTTTCAAGATAGGCTCACAGAAGTCCATACAAGCTCCATTTGGGTTTCAGAGTTCAAACCCCCCTTTGTGAAAGTGCCTCTTCTTGAGGCCAAAAACGTGTTAAAAGTACCTCTTCAGGGTTGTTTTCCAACCCAGAAGTGTCTTTTAGAGGCCATCTAGTGAATGGGACAAATTAATTTTGCCAACTGGAACAAAATGTCATCTGAATGAGCTCATGAAAAATAAAGGATCCTGTCTGTTTTTTAAAATTATCTCCTGTTTGGACATTTGATTATTTATGCTTCCAAGTTGCCATACCCATTTTCAATTCACAGCCTTGCCAGCCCTGCCATGTACCAGGAGATGCATGGAGGTCAACCCCAGTGATCAGGAGGTCAGGTATGTTGGACTTGGTGTTTCTTGGATGTAGGACCCCTCCCAGGTAAGCATACCACCATTTAATCCCAATACATGTTGGGAAGGGGCCCTTACATATGTTTTGTGAAAAATGAACAATGCAACCCCACTTCCCTAGGCAAGTAGCACTTTTACAAACAGCAACAGGCTGACAGCTGAAGGATATTTGGAGAATATGGTTGCTCTAGTGTTCAACAATTATTTTCTATTATATGGTGCCTACAAGTCTAACTACTGGTGCCTACAAGTCCCACTGTCTCACTATTAACAGTACATGCAAATTGCAGAATCAGGCTTTTGCTGGACATTAAAGCATGAACTGTGAAATTTATAATCGAAAAACAGAATAGCAGCTCTCTAACCCAAAACAGAAAACACCTCTGCTTGTTGATATTACATGGGGTAGCAGTGTTACTTTAGAGTTAAGGTGTGATCTATTGTGAATACAGCTTTGAACCTTCCAATATCACCTAATAAAACATCCACAAATTGCAAAATTGCTCACAAAATAATATTTTGCAGAGTGAGGTAATGAACTGCAGAATTTGCTATATTGAACTCCAAAATGAATGTACTCTGAATTTCATTTCACAGCTCATATGTATTATTCTGCAGCTCAACAGCAAAGTTTGCAAACAGTGGCTATATAAATGATCCAGCAAAATAAATGTCAAGAAACTTTAATTCCGCAGTACAGGGTGAAAATTTATAATAAATTTCAGAGGTCTGGAATTTCACCACAGGCAAAAGGGCAAAAGATTTCATGAAGCTTCCATGGAAGCAGAATTTAAAACTTTCACATAGCTCTAACCTTCACTATCTAGTCCACAGCTGTCATGGAATGGATACTGACTCTATGTTGGACACAGCTGTGACAAACCCTGTGATTATTGAATGTTTGTAATATGTGCCTCCTGCTCAGATGATAATGAGGAGAAGCACTAATGGGGGTCCAGACCCCAACTAACAAAAAAAAAAAGCCTGCTGTAGATATACTAGGTCTGCTTTGTTCAGTTGTGTGGAGTCCAGATTGAAAAAAAAAATCACAAAGGCTATTGTCAGTTCAGGCTATCAAAGAGTAATTCCAGTAAAAAACATCAAGTAACTGCACTTAATAATAACCTAGCAAGCAACATATATAGTTTTCCAGAGTGTGGAACAGCAAACATTACAATTTCAGCATGATGTTTGCCCAGTTTGTGGATCTGAAGCTGACATGCTCATGTTGGGGCCATTAAGTGTCACAATTATTACTGCACATACAGGCAGGCATTTGCAGCAGTCATTGTCCAGGAAGGTAGATACTGCCAACCTCACTCCTTGATCACAGATGGAGGCAGATAAGAGAAAGATAAGCAGTCACATGACCCCCATCCCCCAAAAATATTTCACAGTCAAAAACAGGAACATTCAAAAGTCTGAGAAAAAAACACTTGAAAACACCCCTGTAAAAAATTAAAAATTTACCCTTTTAGTTTGCACAAAATGCCATTAATTGAACTGTTTTCATTAGACTTCATCAGAATGCACTGTAGATCCTAGAATGAAAGTATGTTGTCATAAGAATAATGTAGACAAAGGTCTGAAGAAAAACTGTCTCAGAATTTAATAATCTGCACCTTAACATACCATGACTGAGTTTTAACTGATATGTTTTAAGATAGGAAGAAGTCTGCTTCATGTGAGGGGTGTCTGTGCTGTATATCTTAAAGACACATTTATGGGGTTCTCCTTGTCTGTACCCTCAGCTGGGTCAGCTGCTTAAATACTGGCAGTCAAAATATTGCTGGGTGCCCACCCACAACAAGTCACTCACAGTGACTTCAGCTTACATTTTCCCGAAGAATCAATAGGTTTTAACACTATGATGGAATTCATCCAGAGTTTGACCCACGGCTCTGAAACAATACTGATGGGGGACTACAATATAAATTGGTTCACCCCTGAAAATGTGGGCTATGAAGTCACCATCACCGCCGCTAATCTCTTGCAGCTGGTAGACTCTTCAACTAGGTTTTACTACATGACTGGGACAAATACTCTATTGGATTGGGTCCTAACCAGTCACTCAGTTCACATCTCAAATATTATGGTCCTCTCTGATTCAGTCAGTGACCATTCCCGTTATCTGCACATGGACTAACAAATTCTCAAAGCCTCCACCTAAAACAGTCACTAACAGGGTCCTTACCGGGGGTCACCTTGACTCTCTCAAGTTGCTCCTCAGAGAACATGATTGGATCCCTATAATGCATGCCAAGGATGTCGACACAGCACTGGATTATTTAATTAACTCCTTCGATGTGGCCTGTGATTCTCATGTGCCCCTCAAAACACGGAAAATTAAAGGCTCCTGTAACTCATGGCTCTCTGCTGACCTTATAGCCTGTATGAAAATAGAAGACCACCTATGGCATCTCTCATGTACAACTGGCAAGCAAGTTGACATTCAAAACTACAAAAGAGCATGGAATGATTGTACAAGATCTATCTGGATAGAGAAAAATAAATACTTCAAAGATATTACTAACACTTGGAGAGATGGCAACATTTTTCTGGAACAACATAAAGGAGGTAACTGGGAAAAACTCTAAGCTTGCTCCAACTGTACTTAACATCAATGGTACCACAGCCCTGGACCCTGCATCTATTGCCAACATTTTCAATGCTGCCTTTACAGATCTCAGCAGTGTACCTCTCCATGACTTTTTTAACACTGACACAACCAAAGTCATCCCTGGAAATATTCTACCTCCTGCTGATCACCCACCTTTCTATTTCAAAACAGTATCCGCACAGAAGGCAAGAAAATACATACAGTATGTAAGGCAATTGGAATGTCAAGACATAGTGGGGACTCACTAGATTTCAAACGGCTGTCCCTCCCCCTAGATGAAGTAATAGCTCCCCTAGCCAGTCTCTCAAACCTCTTCCCAGACTCTGTCAGTTTCCACAAAAATGGAAATCTGCCACGGTTACTGTGGTTCACAAAAGTGGTGAGAGGACACAAATCAGGAACTACTGGCCAATCTTCATACCCCCCCCCAAGGCACTTGAGCTCATTGTAGCTGACCAGCTGGTTGATTATCTCAAAAAATATAATATCCAATGTGCACAGCAACATGTGTTCAGAAAAAGGCACAGCACCACCTCTGCCCTTTTGTAATTCACCTGTTCTATCCATAAAACTCTGAACAATGTCCAACTCATGGATGTGGTCTTTATTAATTTGACAAAAGCATTATATATGGTCCATCACTCCCTACTGCTGGAACAACTTATCAATGCTAGGCTCTCATGTGACACTACTGTACTACATGGTTTCAAAGTTACCTAGAAAACCACACACAGCAAGTACAAAATCCGCAGTGTCCTCTCTGAACAGAAGCCTGTCCAATCTGGGATACCTCAAGGGTCCATATTCGGCACACTCCTCTTTAGCCTCTTTCTAAACAATCTTCCAAACTCCTGCCAAGAATAAATTGTGTTATAAGTGGATGATGACATAATATTCAATAAGCACACCGACCCCAATTGCCTTGAAAGTCAGCTGCAACTAAGCTTTGACACTGTGGATAAGTGGTTTAGTGCATACAAGTTGGTACTAAACTATAATAAAACCAAGCTAATGCTCTTCAGTAGCTCCCACAATAAACAAAGGCATCGGCCGCTGACTGTCAGGAACTGCACTGGTACTACTCTGGAACAGGTGTAAAATTTCAAATACCTCATAGTAACCATTGACAGCACTTTATCCTACAGGACACATATAGATAACATCGCCAAACCAGTAAATATACGTATCAGTCTTCTCCATCGCCACATGTGCAGTTGGACACCTGAAGCATTAACCTTGGCTGCTCAGAGTTCAGTCTTCTATCATTGATTATGATTTAACCATCTATGGCTCTGCCACCGATACTGCCCTTTGGTGCATTTCCATTGCCCTCAATAAAGTGTGTAGACTTGTGTCAGGGGCCCCACACATCATAGTAACATAGACTTTGATGGCAGATAAGGACTGCTTGGCTCACCTAGTCTGCTCATTTCCCCTACCTATTGGATCAGCTGTAGATCCTAGTTAACCAGCAGCCTACTTCTTCCTACTCCCACCAGAATTGCCTTATGTCTCTCCCATGCATTCTTGAGTTCCCCCACTGTTTTTGACCCCACAACCTCCTCAAGAAGGCCGTTCCATGTGTCCACCACCCTGTCTGTGAAAAAATACTTCCTCACATTGCCCCTGAGTCATCCCACCTCTGTCTTCAAATTGTGTCCCCTTGTTCTTACATATCTCTTTTTCTGAAAGATGTTACCCTCTTGGACTTTGTTGATTCCCTTAAGGTACTTGAAAGTTTCTATCATGTCCCCCCTCTCCCTCCTTCCCTCAAGGGTATACATGTTAAGCTCCTTCAGTCTCTCTTCATATGGCTTCTGTTGCAGACCCTGTACCATTTTAGTTGCCCTCCTCTGGACTGCCTCCATCTTGTCTATGTCCTTGCGGAGATGGGGTCTCCAGAACTGCATGCATTACTCCAGATGGGGTCTCACCAACTGTCTGTACAGAAGGATAACAACTTCCTGTTTTCTACTGGTGATGCCGCTCCCTATACATCCCAGTATTCCCCCAGCCATCCCTACTGTCTTCTCAAATTGCTTGCTTACCATTAGGTCATCTGATATGACTACCCCAGGTCCCTTTCCATTTTTTGTTGTTGGCAATACCCCCCTCCCATTGTGTACTTTTCCACTGGGTTTTTGTTTCCCAGGTGCATTACTTTGCACTTCTTTGCTTTGAATCTAATCTGCTTGCTTTTGACCATTCCTCCAACCTTGCCAAGTCCCTTCTCATTCTTTCCACCCCCCCCCCATGTATCAACCCTGTTGCAGATCTTTGTGTTATCTGCAGAGAGGCAAACTTTTCCTTCCAGTCCCTTTACCATGTCACTTAAAAAGACATTAAAAAGGACCAGACCCAGGACTGAACCCTTCGGTACCCCACTAGTAACCCCCTTTTTTCGGAGTCGACTCCATTTACTATTACCCTCTGTGTCCTGTTGTCCAGCCAAATTTTTACCCAGGCTACCACCCTGGGACCCACTCCCAGGCTGGCTTATTTGTTTATTAATCTTTTGTGTGGGACTGTGTCAAATGCCTTGCTAACGTCTAGGTAGGACATGTCCACAGCCCCTCCCTGGTCTACCACTTTGGTCACCCAGTCAAAGAAATCTATTAGATTTGTCTGACATGCCCTTCCCACTGTGAATCCATGCTGCCTTGGGTCCTGTGCCCCAATGGCCTCTAGGTACTCAACAATTCTTTCTTTCAGAAGTGATTCCGTCATTTTCCCTACCACTGAGGTCAAACTAACAAGTCTGTAGTTTCCTGCCTCAAATGTGCGACAACTACGCCAGCACAGGATGGCTGCAGTTAAAAGGGTGGATAAGTACCAAACTTGCCCTCTGGCCAAGAAAATTACCATGGGTCTCCTGCCTCCCAGAAAAAAATCTACTAAGCCCTTTCTGTTATCCTTGCCGCACTTGGGGCTTTGAAATTCAGCTTCTCCTAGTTCCTCAGTGCTGCACCTGTCAGGGGCAGAGGTCTTTTGCCTGCAGAGCACCTCTCTGGTTAAATTCTTTCACCACTGACATCTCCTCTGAAACCAAACTCGGCCTGTTCAAATCCAGGTTGTGGATGCACCTCACTGCTGACAGTAGCTATGACTGTTTCAGCTAATTTTCTTCTCCCATCCCTCCAGCTGTGACTCTCTCACACTTCCATTAAAGCTGTAGATTTTTTGCACTTCACCCTCCATTCCCGTTTCTACACCTTCCCTCCCCAGCTCCCCCTACCACCTCCCTCCTTCACCCCATGCCGCTTCTCTCCACTAATCTTTTCTTCTCTTCCCCATCTTGCCTACCCTATCCCCTTCCTGATTTCTATTATGTACTCCCACATGTTCTTTTGATCATGACTAGGCCTGCTGGCTGATATACATATGTATTATTTTCTCTCAGATGTTTTGCAGTTGTTCTTCCCACTGATCTTATATTCTCTATACAGTAATGATTTGTTCACTTTTATAATCTAGTCTATGTATAACTATGTATTACCTGTTTGTTTTGTATAGCGACATGGAACCTTTATAAAATAGTTAATTGCTCAAAGGTTTTGTAATCTGAGACCTTAATAAATAAAAATAAAATAATGAACTCTCCTGGTTCACACCTAGAAATAAGCTCCAGGCTAGTTTGCTTTTCCTGGTTTTAACTGTTTAAGTAAATAAAATAAGTAAATGATTTGAGATATTATATCTCAGCATGTCATTATAAAAATAACTTCAGCCAGGAAGCAGTAAACATGTCTGGGAAAACCCCTGTCACAAAATTAAAAAAATATACACTTTGATGGGCACAAACATTCAGTCGGCAGTGTATTTATATACTATTACCAGCATGTTGATCTCACACAGCAGCAGCCATGTAGTTCTGTCAAAGCTCTTGTTATCTAGCCAGCACAGTGGCACTGAGGGCTGAGGTGCTCTTACAGTGCCTTACCTCGGGCCACATCGGTGACCAGAGCTTAGGAAGAAGCTGTAGTCACCAGAGGTCATGGGAGAGGGAGAGTAGGGAGATGATGGAGCAGTTCCTAGGCAGCTCTCATCTCCTGGACTGGGTGGCAAGTTTCCTCTCTCTCAGCTGACACATGATGGAGGCTGGGTGTCAGAGCAGTGCTTGGGGGCGGATGATTTAACATCAGGTGGGTTGACGGGCTGTGGTTCTGGGAGTGCATGTACACCTCCACACCCATGTGACCACTATGGTTCCAGAGTTCTGTATTTGGGAAAACACAGAAAATCCTATGTCTCTCTCTGCTGTCATATGTGATGGCCCCTGGTACTGTTGGGCCAGCTTCTTGTGGATCCCCACCGGTGCAATGATGGTGGAGTGGCAGACAGGGCTGGAAGACACCAGATCAGGGACCCAGAGACAGGAGTAGGAGACAGCAAAGGGCAAAAAGCTATATAAGAAAAAGCTCTTTTTGTCTTTTTTTATAATGTATTCTTTATGCCTTTGTGCACTACAACCAGATTGATCCAGATCCAGACTCTGATCCAGGGACCATCGCACTTTTACCACTGCACATCCCTGATCCTCCTCTGGGCACTCCAACTTCTCCTTTTGGTTTCCCTCACTCTGGAACTAACTTCCCTCCACCTCTCACTATTCCCTGGCTCCCTTAGACATCAGTAGAAACTCCAATCTCTCCTCACCTTCTCCTGTTACACTTCATTCTGATGGTATCCGGTGAAGATGGTGATAGGAAGCAGGGTGACGACAAAAGAGTGATGGACAACAGTGCATGCACATAGGGAGATTGGGGAAAAAAACAACAATTGCTAAAATGGCAACCTACGTTTTTTTCCTTCTCCCTGTGTTGCATATCTCTGGAGTTGATTATATTTAGTAAGGGTGGTGTTGTGGGCTCAGTTGTTGCCATTTCAGTGATCACTATGTTTGCCACTTGCTCTATGTGGGAAGCACTGTTTTTCCTTTGCCCTTTTTGTCCTCACCCATTTTCCCTTGCCCTTATCACATAGAACCCATCCTGATACAATCCATGCCATAACCATTGGAGTATGTAGCCGGCAGGGTCACAGCTCGAGCCTTAATTATACTTCCATGCCATTACAGTGATCTCTTTCTACCATGAGGTTGAGCAATTATTTCCTCCTCAGTTAATTTGTCTGTTTGTTCAATATTGTTCCGCAGACCAAGTCTTGCTGCTACTCCTATATACTCAGTTATTAGATGTTTCATACTGGGCTGCACTGCACTCTATATACATACTGCTCATTTGTATTTATTCTAATTTTGTACCTATTTTATACTCCATGCTGATCAATTGTTCTTATATATGTATTGGTCTGCTGCTGTATACTATTGTTTCTCCCCAGGTCACAACTGGAAATGATCCTTGGCTCTGTGTGTCTTTCCCGGTTACCAATTTTCATATAAATCAATAAATACATAAATAAATAATAAACAGAAGTTCTACCCCCTTCTGCCATCTATATTACAGCCCCATCAATGGGGTAAGAAGTCTTCTGCACTTACTCCAGTGCACACAGCATACCCACCAGGGTAGAGCTTTCCATACCTGGCCACAGGCTGTCTGGGTACTAACTCTCTACTGATAGTCTTCATGGTAGGCAGCAAGCCATCCAGAACAGGGCTTGACAGTATTGTCATCATCCTGCATTGCTGGAGCTTTTCTGTTTGCTCATTGTTTCCCTCTAAGGCATTCACTTACCAAGAGCTTCAAGTTGCATACGTGCTGAGCATGCCAACACAGAGCTCAGCTTGCATCCTATCCTCCCCATTACATCTCAGTTGCATTGCCACCTACTGTAATACAGGTAGCAGTATTGCAGTGGAGGCAGAGTCCCACCCTTCAAGAAAGAGGGCATCATTCTCTGGGACACTGACAATTGATCCTGCTTGCCCCCACCAGCCCTTCAGCCTCCCAGGGCCATTCTGAAACTGTGGTCAATAGTGTCATAAGCAGCATTTCTGTCACTGCATATAACATGCACAAAATCATCACTAATAATGTATTTTTACACGTCTATGCATAGATGTCTCAGATTGAAAACAAATATCAACAATATCTCACCAAAACAACATCCTGTCAGAAACTAATATTTTGTAAGCTTTAAGTGCAGTTTTCTGAAATCACTGTCATCACTTGCAGTAAGTGTTTTCATACAAGATTTTTCAGCAAGATGTAACTCAGACTACCAGAGGCCATGCAACATATCAGTCTGCCTTGCATCTGCTCAAACAAGTGGATCATATGAGATGGTTGCGATGACTTCAAGTAATGGTCATGTATTGGCCCAGAAGTTCTTGCAAGATTTCAAAATCTCATAGTGTATTGATCCCCGAATACCAAAATTATTCGGTATTGTCTGCCAAGTATTCAAAACCTGATTATTCTTAGTATTTATGAATTTATGTTCATTGTGTGACAATCCCTATTCCTAATAATTGTTTTATACAGTACTGTGCAGTCCTGTTCCCTCTAGTTCATTTGTCATAGTCCTAACTCATCCTTTTCATGTCTGATCCTCTCATTAGCTATACTTATAGTATGTCAGTGCTGATACTCTGTCCTCAGTTATATTAATTCTGGACCAGTTCACCTCCACCTTCAAGCATTCTTTTGCCACCCCAATGTCTTTTCATTTTCAAATTCTTTTTTCCGTCCCTTTCTTCTGTTCAGATCTTTCTGTATCTACAGTACATACTGCAGTTTTTGTTATATGTCCTACAGTATGCACTAGTGCTAGTCCACCCTACCTTTTTCTGGTCCTTTTCTGCTCCCCAGCCTTTTTGCATTGGTTTTACAACTCCAACATCATCCTGTGCTCTTTTGCCTTCCTGTATTCATTTGGGGTTCTTTGTCCAATCCAACCACTTTTCTGTGTGAAAACATTCCAAAAGAGTATATTTTTGAGGAACAAGGACAGTCATGTCACACCACACACAGGTATTGCAAACGTCATAACAATTCTGTCCAAGGCATGACGTAAGTTTTATCTTTTATTCAAGGCACAGGCTGAACAAAACAACAGCTACTGCAGGAGCACACAAAATATCAAAACGTTTCACCAAAAGGCTTTTTGAATAAAAGGTAAAACTTACTTCATGCCTTAGACTGAATTTCTATGAAGTTTGCAAAATCTAAGTGTGGTGTGTCATGACTGTCTTTGTTCTTGATTCTGGTTCTGTCACAGGCACCTGCCCCACTGAACAGCTTTCTTAATTCAGAATATATAATGATCTATAGGGATCCTCACAAAAGACAGATTCCAATCCAGAAGAATTCCACTGGAAATTTGGAATATCTGACAACTAGCATCATTTTACAGTATTTTAATTTTGATAAGGACCTTGGATGTAAAATTGGTATCGTAAACCCTAATTTTCAATGTATATTTGTGTTCCCTTTAATTTCAAAATTAGGATGTTCTGACAGCAATTCAGAAAAGCCTAATTTGAAAAATAAAATGGATAAGAATCCAATCATTCTGATTCCAAATCCACTATGCCAAGCACCCTTACTGAGCTTTAAACCTCTACCTAATTACTTAAATAACTCTGAACTAGTCTGAAAATTACCTCTTTCAGAAAACCACACTGGTTCTGGAATGCCTTGAAATTTTCATAAAATGTTACCCCATCCAAGCAGTAGTATGCAATCGTAGCTAAAGTGATGCTGTAGTCCATTAAAATGTAATACTGTGCCACAATATATCTTTGCTTTCATCAATTTTCTGCATTTATATGCCTATTCATTATTACTTCAAATATCAGCATGAAAACAGAAAAACTAAATCCCAGGCTTTATTTCACAATCCTCATCCTTTTACCCTTTATTGAAGTCATAATTCCTTATTTTTCATTTCACATGCTGTTGCTATGGAAATGACTATGGGCCTGTTTCCAAGTCACATGGCACAACTCACGGGTATATGGGAGTTGCACCATGCAGTGCTACGCCAGGGACCCTGCACCCATTCCAAGACAGTCAGGGTCCCCAGCACCTACGACCCATGACTTGCGGCAGCCATAGGGTTGTGCCATGGGAATGGCACAATGGACCTGGGTGCCGCAATTTGACTGCTCCCTTGGAGCCCCCCACCCTGTAACACTTCTACACCAGGGGGGCCTTTGGGGGCTGGAAGGGTGGCACAGGCTCATGGGGGCAAGTCATTAAATGGACCCAGGGGCTCCCCGAAAATCTATGGGTGGGGGGAAGCACTGTGTTGGGAGCGTGCAAGGGGCATGGCAATATGTCTTCCATGGTGCTGCAGGGGGGCATCTGTCATTCTGCCAGGACAGATGCCCCTTAGACCAACTCCATGCTGGTCAAATCCTCAGCACCATTGTGGGTCTTGTAATCGTGTACTTGGGTTATGGCAGCTGCCCTTCTGGAATAGGGCACAGGTGCTGCCATAACCCACCCTTGCATCATGCCACAGTGGGTTGTGAGCATAGTGGGAGGTATAGCCCACCTTTGGTGCAACCCACATGTGGCATGGTGCAAGCTGCATCTTGGAATTGGGACTTGCATATCTCATGGCACAAGGTGCGATTTACACCATGTGGTTTGGCATAAATCATCTTGCGCCAGCATACGGTGTCCTGGAATTGGGCCCTATGATTTGATAAACAAAGGATTATGACCTTGGCAGCAGAAGAAGCAGGTCAAGTAAAAGCTTCAAAACACAAAGATAATACTTTTATGCAAATAACCTAAGTAATATTAGAGATCAACAGTTACCACCAAGGGCCCCCACACTCAAGTGTGGGGCTGGTCCCAGTGCACACTTTGTGTGGAAGAACCTTTTGGCATACTTGCTGTTTACTATAGTATAATACATTGTATCAGACTAATTCTGCTTAGTTTTAGGCTGACATCTTCTGTTGCTACAAATCCCAGAATCCCCTGCAGATGACATCAGAGCAGTAGGTAGCAGTGAGAAAAGTCAAAAGCCTGCAGTGCATATTAAGGTTTATTATATTTGATCTTTTGTTTTCTGGTCCCACTGTCCTTCAAGGGTATGTATAAGCACACAGACTGTCCTTAACCACTGTAGAAAAGCAGTCCTGGAAAACATCTGAGCAGAGATTATAAAAGTTTTAACATGCACTGCATGCTATTCAATCTCCAACTGCTGCCTACTGCTCTGATGTCAGGTGCACAGGATTTTTGGATATGTAGTAAACGAAGATGTCAGCCTTCAGCTAGGCAAAATTATTTTGCAATACAACAGTAAATTGTAAGTAAACCAAAATGTTTTTGCTCAAAAAGTGCACAAGTGCACATCGAGACCAGCTCCACACTTGAGTGTGTGTGATCCTTTATGCTGACTGTTGCCCTATCATAGGTTTATAGATTTCGATATGGGTCATGTAGCTTTGGGCCATTATTATGACTCACCATGTATCAGTGGTAAAAATTAGTTTTCTCCTAACTTATGTGTTTATCTAAAGCCCTCTTAATGGACTCCATACTTGGACTGATTACGACACATTCAAGCAGGACATTACAAGCATCAACCACTCTTTGGCTGAACCATTTACTTCTTCTAGAGGTACAATAAGATTCTCCCTTCAGTTGTAAATAATGGAACCTTGATGTTTTGTTACTATTTTTCTTGTCCAACCCTGATGATACCCAAATAGTGTCATTCAGGAAGGCCTTGTACACATAACATAGGTCCCCTTTCAGCCTTCTTTATGCTAGAGAATGCAAACCCAGTTCTTTCAGTCTGTCCTCATATATAATTTATTTTACTGTATGAGCTTTTTTGGTAACCTTTCTCTGGACCCTTTCCAGGAGCTCGCTGCTACCTATGTTTTGGGGAGAACAAAAGCATGCTCCATTTTTCAGTATTGACCTCACTAGTGATGAAAATAGGGGGATAATCACTTCCTGACTTCTACTTTATATGTTTCTCAGGATGTTTCCCACAATCCTATTACCTGTGTTAACCACTTCCCTTGCTTGGTTCTCAAAATTCAAGGTACTGGTAATTATTACACCCAAGTCTCTCTCATTATCTGTTGTTACAATGATTCTGTCATTTATTTTATATTCAGCTTTGATGCTATTGTAACCAAAATGCATTACACTTGGTTTGTTAAGGACTAGTTTGAGCTGCTTGGCACATTTTTCCAAATTCCCTTCAATGAAGGGATATAAAAAAATAATTATTTATAAGCTAAAATGTAAGCTCATTTTTAAGCTAAAATGTAACAAACTTTTGTATTTTTGGAAGCTTTTCTGGATTTTGGAAATTATTTGAAACCTCAAACTTGCAAGACTAGCAGCACCTTGATGAATGGAGGGCTATGTGCTGAGCCTCATAAAGAATGCTCTGCTCATGTAGGGAAAGCTGTCGACAAGCTCCACCACAGCACTGCTGCCTGAGTGGTTATAGGAGAAAGTGTAACCAGTGAAGCCTTGGAGGAGGATATCAGCTGGTTCTGGGCATTGGCATGCAGCTGCATGCATAGTTGTGCATTGGAACACTTGCTGCTGATGTATTGGGAGAGAGAAAACCAAAAGGAAAAATATCCTGGTCTACAAGGTTAAGCCCTCACCACATGGGCTCTGCACAGCCTCCTGTACTCCTTTCAACCCATTCCTGCACCAGGCTGGGGTGGGGGGTTGCTCATTTGGCCTCACTTCAGGGACAAGCTGACGGTTTGTGGAAAAGAGGGCTGTAGGCAGGGTGGATGACATTTGTGTAAATAGGAGCATGGCCTGGGTACTAGGGGATAAAGAACATTTTAAAAAAACTTAAATCTCATAATCTGTAATTTCATTGTTAGTCTAATTTACAGTGATATAGGAATAATTAGAATATTAACATTTTTTTTCAATTATTGAGGTTTTAGTTTTAAAAATGAAAGATAATACATATGCCAATGTAGAGTTTAACTTGACACTTTAATGATCTAATGAGTCATGCAATTAATGGTTTGTTGTTGTGCTAGTATAGACATTTCCTAATAAACTGAAGGAAAACACTGTAGGCATTTCACATGAACAATTAATAGTAAAGCAACAGACTGGAGTCATATAATAAATCTAAACTGTACCTGTAATTTCTGTAGTATCAGTCTACTGCTCATTTAATTTCTAACATTATTTGGTACAACACATGGCAGGATCAGGCCAGTAAGGCAGTTGCAGTCTCATTAGGTTCTTATTGGATTCCTACCATTGGCATGCTGTCTTATAACTATGTCTGTAAAGTGACAATAAAGGAGATAGTTTATTACCTTCAGACTGAAACCCAATAACCTATAAAACTGAAAGCTGCCTGAAAAGTGACCTTCACAATTTTAAGATTGAAGATGTGCTCTGTTTGAGAACTTCATGTTACAATCAATATACTAGCTGATGAATATTGGCTGGCAGGCCTATTTTTGCATTACTACTCATAAAAATCAAAATATGTTCTTAAATTGCAAAAGAAATAGCAAAAACTATTACAGTCATAAGCGTCAACGCTGATAACAGCAAGCAAACAAAATAGAAAAGATTTCTAACAAGATGTACAGCATTTGCAGGTTTAATAACCTTTGTCATTCCTTTTGGAGACTTGTGCTACAATTGTATGTTAAGGTAGCAATGCCATCTTTTTAAAACTTTTTCATATTAACATTTTTATAAATTCCAGGGTAATACATACAGGACACTGTCTGTAAATCCCATTAATAATGCATACTTACAGAACTGGTACCATACTGAGTAAGTTATAACACACAACAGGACATGTGTGTACCAAGCATTAATTCATGCTTCGGGTGGTTGTGAGGCAAAAGGCTGAAAGCTGAGTGTCCTTCCAGCCACCAGATAAGTATATAAATGCTTGATACATCCATGCTGTGGAATGGGTATTGCACTTATAAAATGGAAAAGGTTGTATTTCCAATTAGGTAAGCTGCTGTTAGGTAGATGAAGGTAGGTTATTTACGAACTGTACAGATACCAGGGATTAATAATTTATCAGGTGCTGTGTTGAGACCAATGAAGTTGCTATGATTCTGAAGTCCATTTTATAACACCATATAGCACATAACTAAAAATAAGATTCATGTTTCAGACTATATCTCTGTGTGACACTAAAATGTAAGTTGTGTTTAAAGTAGTTCTTGAAATACCTACTAAAACACCAAAAATAAACATTTAGTATCAGAAGTTGAAAGTAGAATGCTGGGAACTAGTTTAATGGCTTTATACTCAATCAGCTGCAAAAAAAAAACTATGTTTTGACATCAGCTAGGGCTTTAACACAATATAGCAGAGGAGGAGAAGGGTGATATTAGAGTAACACTTTTTTTTTTGTTGCTTGGTGATTGTTTGTTGTGGTGTAGTCCAAGGGATTTAGCCAATACAGGAAGCAGTGTTTTCATTGGCAATGCACTTTAAGGCAAGGGAATGTACTCACTCACAAACAAATCCTCCTGTTATGCCTTGAGGCAGGTGACAAAATTGGAAACTTTTTGCTGCAATCTTTCTTGTATGTATTGTCTGTCAGCCCTCCATTCCCTTTCTCTGGAAGAAAAACCCTAACACCTGTCTTGGAGGAAATGGCCACAGCCATGAGTTTATTGAAGTCAACTACACAACACATGAGCTGCGTGTGCACCGGGGAAGATCGGACCCACTCCAGGCTTCATAACACACTGGCCCTCAACCCTAGGCCAAAATCAGGTGTGTGTCCATTTACCTGTGGTACTTGGTAGGGTTATAATGGCCAAGTTTCTTGTTGCAGTCCTCCGTCTGGTGCAGCTGACCTTGCTGAGTCCCCAATGAAGGTGGACTGTGACCCATCTCCAGGATCCAGGTCCACAGTCTGCCAACTTCATGCTGACCATGTGGTGGTGACAAGATTTTCAGATTAATTTGACTCTCCCCCTCATTTTCCTTGTTTCTTTTCTCTGTAATCCCCCTGAGATGCCACAGGACAGATACAGTCCAACCCCCCAAGCCACTTGCTCCAACTGTTCTTCCAAGACCTGCTCCAATGTGCCTAGAAACACATCCAACGCCTTTCCTGCAGCTTCCCTACATTGCCCACTACAATCTGGTGAGCCTCCTGTATCTTGTTATGCTTGACCATGGTCTCACCTACTAACTCCATAAATGTCCTCATTTCTCTGTTAATGGGAATGCAGGCTTGGTTGAGGTACTCCACCCCCTCGGCGGGCAGCAAGCTCCATCTCTGTATCAGCTGCGACCAAATGAGGACTGCATGGGGGCACCACCTTCTTATGGTACAAAAATCATACTTCTTGGCCAGCAGCAAGTCCACCGTCTTCTCAGGTTCGTTCCCACTCCCCCAAGATGTACCACCAACATCTCAGGACTTTGCTGAGTCAGCAGTTCCATCATCAGCCATGGAAGTAACTCCTTCCAAAGCACGTGGTCCATGCCGAAGCACCTGATGTGGACCCATGGATGACACCTCCTTTGGGACTACCTTCTTGTCCCAGCAGACACTCTTGCTGCTGCTTGCTGTATGAAGGAATGACCACATATCCATATGGTCTTTCTGGCCTCCAGGGACCCTGGAAAATACAATCAGAGGTTATTCAAAGTGCAGCAAACATAAGGCAAGAAAACCTGTGACTTCCAGCACCACAGCACCTGGATCTCACCATCTGCCCAACCCAGGTTCCTTGGATTAGTGGCCTCCCCTATCCTAAAAGAGTGTGTGCCATACTCCTGGAGTACAACCCCACCTGCTGTACAGCCTTACTTAAGATATAACAAAACTGATACACCATGAACAGACATCTGTTTTCATGTTGGGAAAAGGCCTCTCCCTTTTTCGGGCTCATGACCATGTAGGTCCTCACCCATTCCTGCACCTGCCAGTTAAACCCAGAACCAAGCACCACCAGCCCCACTATCTCTGGTCTATTTTGCTCTTCCTTAATTGTATGCAAATTCCCTGCTCCACTGCAGCAACATCCTCTCGCTGCAAGCCAACCGGCCTCGCAAACTGCATGGGCTGGGTTAGCTCTGAACCTCAAAATGCCCCACAAAAGGTGACCAAGAACATGGTATCTAACTGTTGAGAGTCACATGGGCTCCAGCACACCCTTGGAAAGGCCTTCCAGATGTGGACCAGAATTGCAAGGTTGATGGGGTGCCCCACATCCTGATGAGAACTTCCCCCACCCTTCCAGGACCTTTTTGACCCTGAAGACCTCTGTGGTGTCGGTGACCCCCAACACCTCAGAGAACCAGAAGAAGAAAGTGAGGTGCCTTCCCACCACCCCCGAGATCAACCTCCTCTGTCTAGACAGCATGATGTACCTGCACAGCTGTTCTGTGGGATGGATCATTCCTCCGGTGAGCCCAGCTCTGCTCAATCTCCCAGGTAGTGTTCCACTCCCCCATCAGTATACTTCTCTTTTCATCTGTGCAATGGAAATACTTATGCATCTCCAAGTCATGAGGTTTCTACCCTTCACAAGAAGGGTGGTACAATATGTGGCAGTATCCGATTATTATCACGCAACTGCAGTAGCGAGAGGCAATATAGCGCTACCAATACTGCACAAGTAATTAACAGCGCTAGAGCAAATGAACGTGTTTTTAAATAGTGCAATGGCAGCTGGTGGTCATTCACAGTCGCTCACTTGCTACCTGCTACAGAGAGCAATGAACATATAAATAAATAATAAATAAATAAATAACACCTAAATAGATAACACATAAATAAATAAAACTTCCAGTCTAATAAATAAACCATCAGTACATCAAGTAAACTGTACCCATTAATCGGCCCAATCATCCACACCTGGGATCTGAATGTCCATTTATACCAAGGTGTGTCCAGCAATCAATTAGATTACTATTGCAGTCAGAATGGAAGTTCGCTTTGTCAAGAACCAGAAGGGCAATGAGCTGGCAATGCTCAATGAATTCATGTAGCTCAGAGAGCATATTACTTCCAGTTAGTTTTACTGGAAATGCTTGGAATATGACAAGGGACATTGTGGAGCAAGACTACATCAGGAAGGGGAAAAAGTGCTTAAAAAAATGGCTAGCACAATCATGTTGCAGATCCTGCTGTTGTGACTGTGAAAGAGGCAATTGCTGGAATGAAAGATTGGGCTGCTCAACAGGTAAGTCCACACATCAAATTATTGCTGCTGGTTTATCTCAACTTTCACCATCTACCTCTTATCAGCTTCCTGCTATCCCCAGTGTTAAAAAGGACAGTGAGGAGAAATAGATGTGCCACTGCACAACTCCCCCACCCCCACCCCCTGGAGTCTGTTAATGTTATCTCTATAGTGTTGCCTCCAGAATATGTGCTCACTGTCAAAAATTAATCTTTTTCATGTATGATTCTGGGCCTGCTGCAGACAGAATCTTAATTTTTTCAACCACAAACGACATAGAGCACTTAAAATCTGCTTCCCTATGGTTTGCTGACAAGACATTCAAATGATGTTCCACAATATTCTTTCAATTGTACACCATATGTGCCATTCACTATAGCAATGTTGTCCCTCTGGTCTACATATTAATGACAAACGGCTCTGCTTCATCTTACAAAAAAAAAAGTGTTTGCTGAGCTACACCGGCTATGTGGGACACTGCACCCAGAAATTATCCTCATAGATTTTGAACTAGCAGCCATTTAAAAGTTTCAAATTGGCATTTTCAACATCAAAATTGTGAAGATGTTTCTTTCACTTACGCCAAGCACTGTAGTGCAGAGTTCAAGAGATTCCTGATGTGTGTGGGCAGTACATGTCAGACCCCAACTTTTCATTACATATTTGATTTTTGCTTCTTTGACTTACATTCCTCTACATGATGTAATCCCTGCTTTTGAGGAAATAATGACTTATGACTTTTTTCACAACAAACAGAAGAATGATTTACCTAGAACCATAAACTCTGTTGAAGCATGGCATAGAAAGTTTAATCACTTTATTGGGGCACACCATTCATCAATATGGCATTTTCTTGAGCTTTTGTAATCAGAGCAGCATTTTAACACTGCTGTGATGGAGCAGCTTGTTGCAGGCACTGCAGTTTCAGAGGCAAGAAAGAAATACAAAGATATTGCTAAGCACATTGGCAACATAGAGGCTCAGTATGGAGTTCAACCAAGAGATGAGTATTTGCCTGGGACTGCATACAATTTCCAACTTCAGGCCTGAGAAAAAAAATCCAGTGCTATGCCAGGACAATTATCTGTCACTTGAGATGAAAAACCTTTACCCTCCATTGACCGGACCCCTCAACTTCCTTGACTTTTTACTTTTAAGTACATAGTCTGTCTTATATTTTGTGTTTACTGCTTAATAAAGATTACCTGTTTGCCAAGCTGTAACTGTGTCGGCTGTCATTCATGCTGGGTGATGTTACATGGGGAATTTATTTATTTAATTCATTCTCAGATTAGAAAATACCTTTGAGCACAGAGCAGCTCATTTACAAAGGTTCCACATCATTTGGGGAGGGGGCAACAATACAGACAAAGGATAAAAAACAACTTAATGTACAGCGTACACCAATAAAGTTATAATACATAGGTTACATCATTATTAGCATTCTGAGTACAGTAGTGGAAACATAAGAGAGACATATGAGTAGGAGATAGTAAGGGCTGGTAGCGGTTCATTGTTGAAATTAGCAGTAGGTCAGTAAATGGGGAAAATGGATTGCAGCCAGGAGACATTGTCAACATGTAAGGAGAGGTAGGAAGGGGTAGAAGGGTTAAGGAGGAAAGAGAGGCAGACACCAGGGTAGGATAGGGTGTCCTGCAGGTAGGTAGGGTGTGTTGGTTGGGGGTAGGTAAGGAGTAGGAAAGGAGGGAGAAAGAGTGGCAGGAAAAACAAGGCAGACAGAGGCATTGAAGGTGAGTATTAAGGACAGACTGAGAGGGAGTAGGTCATGAAGGATAGGTGAATGGGTGGGATAGGGATAGTGAAGGTGAAGGAGGGAGGCAGCCAGAGGCCTTGTCATAGATGCACGTAACAGCTGAAGGGCCGATGAAGGGCAAGTAGCATGATTATTTGAGGCAGCTCACACGCACTTTCATTCATGATGTGCTGCCATAGGTGATGCTTAAAATGGGTAAGATGAGGTATGCTTATCAGTTCACAGCACAGACCATTTATCCAGTTTGGGGCTCTGTAGAGGAAAGATTGCTGGCACTGGGTGGTCCAAGCCCTTGACACTAGAAAAAGTTCAGTGTCAGAGGTCTGAGTGTGGCAAGACTTGAGAGATTTCTAAAAGAGATTGGCGGTGCCTTATGGTAGGACTCCAAGCAGTGCTTGCCTGGCAAGTATGTACGATTGGTAGTTTGAGCCACCTGGTTTGGCTGTATAGATCATGTGTGTGAGTGCAAGGATCAGCACCAGTGATAAGTCTACAGGCTTTGTTAAGGGTAGTATTTAGCCTTTTGAGAGATGTGGGTGAGGCAGCACCATATATTAGCAGGTCATAGTCAATAGTGGATACTAGTACCAAGCTATGGATGGTGAGTTTAAGTGCTTTTGGGGTCAGATTCCTTCTGTGTCTGAAAAGCAGACCTAGCTTTGCATTAACTTACATGGCAACATTTTCAATGTGTGGTACGTAGGTGAGGTGACTGTCCAGGGTGACTCCAAGGTATTCGAAATGTTGAATTTGGTCAAGGGGGGCTCCTTGGTTATTTTTGACTGTCAGGGCATTTGACCTGCGTTTGTGGTGAAAAGATAAGAATAGCAGAAGTTTCATTTTTTTTGTAGTTTAGGATGGGTTTGTGCAATTGGAATCATTTTTCAATTTCCAGGAATCCATGCTTTAGGTTGTCTTCAAGCACGGTAGGATCTGAGTGGCTTGCAAAGATGTCAGCATCATCTGCGTATAGGAGGGTCCTTATTTGACTTGCATTTGGCAAGTTATTAAAGGAGAACTATAGTAATCAGGCAGCTCCTGCCCCAGGAAGGCTTACCCTCTGGTTTAGCTTTGGCCCACAAAAGCAAAATTTTTCTTGCAATGCAAGGGAGTTTATTTTATTTTGTAAAAGTCTGTGAACCGAAAGTATGGAGGACACTGGGGGCTCCATTAAGTGTAATAGTGTGGTGCTGCTCTGCTCGCTTGTATTTAAGCCCCATTGGCTTATGACAGCCAGTTTATATTGAAGTCACCCATTAGTATTGACTTGGCAAGGTGGTTATGCTCCCAAGATAGTCCAGAATACTGTGGAGGCTGGGGGATGGGTCCTTAGGAGGTATGTAGACAGAGAGTATGGTGAGGGTTTTGTTGTGTGCCCCCAGTAGCACTTTGAAAGCTAATGCATGGGCAGGGTATCTGAGGTTCAGCTGAGGCAGTTCCATTCCTCTAATAGAGTTATTTAGGTATATGGCACAGCCACCACCACACTTGGATGATCTATCCAGCCTGAAGATTGTATATCCTGGCAGGGCAACAGATGCATCTGGAATTTTGGGTGACAGCCAGGTTTCAATGATTGAAAGTATGTCTGGGTTGTGCATTGACACCCAGACTTTGAGGATATCAATTTAGTTGAGTAGACTACAGGCATTGATAGTGGCCAGCATAATGGAACCCTCTTTGAGGAGATTGTTGTTTTGGGTTGTGCCCTTGGGTCCAGGATTGAGGTATATATTTCCTGACAGCATCAGTAGCAAGAGGGCTATCCTACTGAGGTGCGTTCATAGTAGTTTGGTGGAGGGCCTGGTGTGCCTTCTGTGGCAGAGGCATTTTTTTCCTTTTTTCTATGACATGATGAGGAGGTAGAGATCTGGACAAATATTAAGCCGTACAGGCTTGTTGTTGATATGCCAATCACCAAGTTGAGGTAGCATAAAAAAGGGGGACCATGGATTATAGTTGAGAGTGAGAAAATTGCCTGTCGTACAGTCAATTGTGTAGCATGGGTTACCGATCAGATCATAGTGGGTATATTGAGCACTATTTGTGGGCAGGTAATTTGTGTAGCTTATGATAAGAGAGAGTAAAAGAAAGTAGGGAAGAGCAATTTGCATGCAAGATCGTGTGAGGGACAAAAGCCACTGTAGCACAATGATTGCGAGAGGGTTTATGCAAGGAAGAAAAATGTGAGCAGTTCCCATGAGGGAAGCAAAGTGTACAGCAGGTAGGGAAGGAGGGCAGGACAGCCAATGGGAGAGGGCAGGATGGGGCTTGGTGTATTTAATAGCAGTCAGGGTTGGGGTGGGTGGGTGGAAAAAATGTAAATTTGCAGTTAAGCTGTTAGAGACAGAGCAGGCGAAATAGCCCGCCTGAGAAAATTAAGAGTTAAGGTTTCTCAGGCAGCCAAAAGCTCAGGCTGTTTTAGAGTCAGCGACCAATCGTCATTCAGGTGCAGGACAGCATCTAATCAGGCTATTGCTCGAGGTAGCCGGGCAGTCCCCAGAAAACGTACCTTTGTGTCCTGAGTGGCGAAAGCTCTCTGAGCAGCCAGGAAGAATGCAGCTGCTGACTGAGTGAAGTGTGGCCCCAGCCGCAGCAGTGGAGCCTGAGTCAAGGGCAGAGACCTAGAGAGGAAAGAGAATACAGATTAGGGCAGATAAGCCCTGGGACTTGGAGCTGGGAGTGGTTGCAAAACAAAAGAAAGGGAGGAGATGTGAAGTCAGCAGGGGATCATGGCTCCAGACAGCAAGAAAGGGAGGGGTGGTTAGGTGACACACCTAGAGTGATTTGCAGAACAAAGGAGGGGGCCAAGGTAGCAAGGTTCAGTAATCAGATGCAGAACAGATAAGGAGGGTGTGGGGTCAGCTGGTCCAACAAGTGCTGGGAAAAGCGGGCTGGCAGACTTAGAGAGTTAAAATCAGCTGTTGCAACTTAGGTGGCATTCGAGTCACCAAGCACACCCTGGTCAGCAATCGCTGAGAGAAAGTTAACAAGAAATGCAGTGAGAGATAGGGGAGTCAAAAGCGTAGGTTACGGTAGGTTGTGAGATAGGAGAGAGAGAGAGAGATAGAGAGATATCAGAGGTTCCTAGAAGAGGAGGGGGATCGCATAACATAGCAGAACAGTGAGTAAAAACAGTGCAGTACTTGGAACAACATGTTTATATCAAAGTTGTACATGGACCAGTAATGAGTGACACAGTGTGTCCACTGCTTGTTTACAGTTTGACAGTTCATCAGCAACCGGAAATGCAGCTACGCTGAAACCTCTGGTTGTAAGTACTACTTTAAAAATAATAACAGCTTGTAAGAACATTGCATTTTTAGTGAGGACGAGTGTAACAACTTGATAATGCTATATATTGCAGCCGATATTTTGATCCAGCGCTGTTTAGAAGCTGCACTTAAATAGAAGCCCTGAAATGTCTAACTCTAATGCGATCATGTGATTTTGGCAGTGAACCATCTGTAGTAGCTGTTCCTCTGCAGGTGCCGTCTCCTAACATCGCTGCCACTGTAAACGAGATAAAGCATCCTCACTTCCATTGTCAGCATTGGCTATGTGCACTGCCTTGAAATTAATATTGAAGAGAAGACATTTCAGTATGAAGATGCGCATCAGATCCCCCATCAGCCCTTTTGGCCCTAGCTGTCCATTGATGGTGTGTACCACCCCCATATTGTCTGTTCTAAATAGAACTTTCTGGACTCTCAGCCAAGGGCCCCATAGGCACAAGGACACCATAATAGGAAAGAACTGCAAGAGCACAATGTTTTTGTGCAGCCCTTCCCTTCTTATTCGAGAGGCCATTGTGCCATACACCACTGCCCCTGGAATTACACCCAAAATCGCAGCCCCCCCCCCACTGCATCTGTAAAGAGCTGAAGAAGCTGCCCCCTTCATCCTCCTGCCACAATACCACCCCATTAAAGTGGTGGAGGAATATCTTCCACACCAGCAAGTCATTCCAAAAACCTTCTGTGACCCAATGCCTGCGATGTGTCTTCGAGAAGCCCCAGCCCATCTTAGCCATGCATTGCAAAAGTGTCCTCCCCATGGGAATCACTCAACATACAAAGTTGAGGTGAGTCACCAACTGTTGCAACTGTCACAGCATTACCTTCCTGCATCCCTTCCTATGCCACTCTAAAGTATGTCAAAAAAAGTAGTAGGTAAAACCAATGTGGGGGGGGGCAGGATTCTTATAACTGGGCAAAAGTTGCAAATTCCACTTTCCCAGAAGTTTAAAGAAATTTCATAAATTTCACAACATTTTCTGAACTTCTGCCATTGTCGAAATCAAAATAAACTTCCAAATGTGTCTGGCAGATTTTCACCCTACACCACTGAATTTTTTTAGCAGAATTGTGGAATAATGCACTTGAACTGTGGAATGACAGTTCTGAAGAATTCTGATCCACAGTTCAGTTGATTATTCCACAATACATAGAGGATAATGTATGGGCATATATCGGTATCTGGTTTGTTAGCCATCAAGAGGTTGCCATAGTGGCAGTGTAAACCTCAAGAGTAAAGCATGAGAGGTTTACATCACCATGGTAACCTTGAGATGGTTACACAAACTGCTTTCCAATTTATGACCATACATTAGATTTTATAGGGTATGGTCCCCTTAACCAGCACAAAAAAAAAGGAAGCAATATCCTTACTATTGATATTTGTAGTCACTACCACTCTGTGCTGGGTCCTGCTCTCACTGCCGTGACTGTTTTAGGAAGTCCGTTCTTTCGGACTGTGAACATGCATATAGCAGTCCCCATTGTTATACCATCAATGTGACATACCATTGATGGGTTAGCAACATTAACGTGACGTCACATCGATGGTATAACAACAGTATAAAAAGATAATTATTGGCACATAACAACATTCCATCATACATTATATGTAATTATTCCACAGTTCGGTGATCAGTTCTGTGAAATTTATTTCTGCTGTATAATTCATTAACGATTATGTGTAAAGCTTTCTTATTGTATTACACATAGCTGTTGTTTTGTGTCTTTACTTCCAATAAAAAGCTTTTATTTCCTTACTTTTGCTGGTCTTTATTTTCTTCATATGCTCCTGTGTTATTTTGACATGCTCCACAGTACTATCAGGGGGCCATGTGCAGTACAATGCATCATTCGGTAGCTATCTCATTCATCTGCCTGCCAGACTGTTGTTTCCTGTCTGTACTTTTGCACTAGTACTGAAAGCTCAAAATTATGTGTGGCTATAAATTGAGGAGCCTCTTTTATATGGCCTCTTCTAGATGTAATTTATTTTAGTATATTTGTTATTATCTAACTCCTAGATTGTTACTAAAATTATCCTTATTTTATGTTTCCTTTCAGAGCATTCTGTCTGCAATTTGGTGCAGTCACTCATGTGGTTTGACAGATAAGCTGTATGCATTTGTGCCTGACTTAGAAAGTCAGAGTTTCACATACAAAATATCAAGTTCTTTATTTTATTTTGCTGTATTGAGGGCTAGATTGTTTTAGCGTAGGTTTCATTCAAGTGGTATCTGCATGGTTAGTTTATAGTAAGTTAAGTTACTGCATAAGTGTTGTGTTTTTACATACTGCATGAGAACCATGATTTCTGCCACAGAAGTGGTCTTTCTGAATGAAGCATCACAGCTGCTCACAATTGACAACTAGGGAATCCAAATTACAAAGCACCATAATTGATCTGCCAAATGTTCACTTACACTTCTGTCTGTGCATTACAGGAAGTGATGAAATTTACAAATAAATAATTAATAAGGCAATTTTAAAAGGCATGTACAGTAATTGCAAACTGAAATATCGAAACAAAAGTCATGTTTTTGTGGAAAGAGGGAGTGATTATTCTACTGGCAGCAGCAATGTTCCTAGAGTTCACAGCATAAAAAAGTCAATACTGAAAGCATATAGATAATCTATTGAAAGTTTTGTACTGTCATCGACTGCACCTTCATTGCTATTACTGCCATAATTTTTCAGCAAGCTAGATGATGAATTTATGCAAATCGAAGTTGATGGAAAAATCTACTGCCAGCAGGTAAAATGAGTATGACCGTATAGACAATACTGCTTTACAAGACAGAGCTGTCAGATCACTGGTGTCTGCCATCTGAAGACATGTGTCTAGCTAATAAAATACTTTTTAAACTCTGTTTTCTGTACACACCAATACAGCAAAGCAGAGCTTTAAATTCCATACTCACAGAACTAGAAGGAAAAGAATAATCTCCTGGATCTGACCATCAAATAATTTCACCTCACAGCATGCCATCCCTTCAAAATCTTGATTGTCCCTGCTGGAAAGAAAAACACCTGCTCCATCGCGTGTGAAATTAAAAGTAGTTAAAATATATAGTTCCCTTTGATTGTGCACAGATTTCAGCAGCTCTCCCAAATGTTGTTGTAGGACAGTTCAAAGGTAAAAAAAGTAGTACTATTGTTCTGATGTCACATCAATAGTACAACAACTTTTCTGCCCTTTGATTAACCACACACTGTCAGCGGCTTTCCCAAGTGCTTTAAATTCTTTAATGTGACGGGAGCTGCTCACTAAAAACAACTTGCCGTAAATCAGAAATTGCATATAGAATGGCCTCAGTAGTTTACTCACAATTTCCGTCTGAAGGTACACAATTCTCAGGAGACAAAGATAATTCTCACACAATACAAGAAAATTACCTCATCAATGCTTGTGAACACTGAGAGCTATACAGTATCCCCATGGAAGAGGTAGACATTCTGTTGGCAGACTTTGTCTACACTGTTAGAAGAATAGATGGTACACATTATGAACCTGGTACCATCAAGGGAATTTTAAGCAGTGTTGACAAACATTTAATAAAACACAACTATGGACGCTCAATTTATCATGGCAAAAACAGTCCTATCACTGAAACACTGTGATCGATGACTGCCAAGCAAAAATACTTGAAAAAGCAAGGCAAAGGCAATAAGCCAAATAGAGCAGAAGGCCTTAGAGAAGCTGACATTCATCTATTATACAGTACCAGAACCCTTGATTATAATAATCTCACCTCACTGTTAAACATGGTATTTTTCAATGTGGGATTATATTTTGCAGTAAGAACAATGGAACAGTACAGGCTAAAGTGGGGTAATATGGTGCTAACTAATACAGTTGTACAGAGGTATCTTGAATATAATGAATGTCAAATGAAGACACAACAGGAGAAAACCTCAGAGACATTAGGCCAGTAAAACCACACATATATGAGAACATAAACCAACAGAGACAGAGACCCCAACATAAAATACTTAAAATATACATCCCAAAGACAAGAATCTATGAACACTCCTGATTCTCCTTTTTAACTAGTCATAAATGTAAGCTACAAGCCAAGAATCTCCCTGTGGTACAGGAATATGACAACTGGAGAAAAAAAAATTAGAAACATGATGCACTCCATGAAGATCTCTGCAGGATTGCCAGAAAAAAATCACTAATCATTCCACCTGTAAAACATCTCTTCAAGTGCTAGCTGACCACAGTGTTCCCTCAACAGAAGTTGATCACATCTTTGGCCATTGCAACTTACAAAGTTTAAATCTGAAAAGTGTTCTGTCCAAGAATGAGCAGTAAAGGAACTCCTCCCTCTTCTCTGGACTGACCACCAATAACCCTTCAACAAGTGCTTCCCCTGGAGAATCAGGCTCCAATTGGTCAAGCAGTACAATATCATCAGTTCCTCTTTAACCCAAAATTAACACCCTCACTGAAACACTCCCCATCCAAATGTTCAATTCACACTGCATTTTCCAGCAAGGAGTGTCTATAACTGTCACTCACTATTCAAAACCAAAAAGTGACAACGAGTAGCAGTAATAAGTGACTAACGACTCCAATTAGGAAAGCCTCCTATAAAAAAACCTACCCTACTGTTGATTTTTCCTCTGTGCAAATGTATTAAAAAAAAAAAAAACAATGAATAAGTTGCTTAGTTTAAGAAGCTACAGCAGCAGTCAGAGAACAGCCTCTAATCTCTCTCTCTCTCTCTCTCTCTCTCTCTCCACAGGAAACTGCCACACAAACTCAGCAACAGCCAAGAAATAACAATTGAACTTGTATCCTTTATTTGCTATAGTTAGAGTGAAATTAACACTTGTTTTGTTTTTCTTTAACTTTTTCTGAAACATTGTAGACAATTATCAAATGTTCAGTTTTGTGTGCTCAAAATGTTCTGTTTATTCCGTAATGTTCTGCAATACAGTACTTAAACTTCAACCTGTGTTTTCACCTATTTTTTACCACGATTGAAACGTTTTGAGAGCTGCTGAAATCTGTGCACAATCGAGAGGCACCAAATACTACATAAAACAGTATATGGGTAACCATACACCTCAAGACAGTGTTTCCATTGAGGGTTTGTGATGACATCATGGGACCTCTCAAGCTTTGCCCTCAAGGTCCCTATGGTGTCATCACAAACCCTCGATGGAAACATTGTCTTGAGGTGTATGGTTACCCAAACACTATTCTATATATTCAACATTACAGAATTCAACATGCCACACAAACCGAAGCAACTGGTGCAACTACAAAGTGATACTAAGGAGATGACAAACTGTGCAGCAACATCATTTGGTGGTCAGGTCAGGGAGAAGCTCAGAAACAGAACTAGAAGGAAAGACCCAGATTCTTCTTTTCCTTCTAGTTCCTCTGTGAGCTTGGAATTTAAAGCGTTGCTTTTCTGTATTGGTGTGTACAGAAAACCAAGCTAAAAAATGTTTTGTTAGCTAGAAGCATGTCTTCTAATGGAAAAGGCATCAGTGATCTAATGGCTCTGTCTTGTAAAGCAGTACTCCTTATACAGCAGTACTCATTTTAACCACTGGCAGCAGATTTTTCCATCCTCTTCAGTTGACATAAATTCAGCAACTAACTTGGTGGAAAACTATGACAGTGATAGCAATGAAGGTGCAGTCAATGACAGTACAGAACTGTCAGTAAATGAACTACATGCTTTCAGTATTGACTTTTTTATGCTGTGGACTCTATGAACATTGTTGCTGCCAAAAGAATAATCACACTCTCTTTCCACAAAAACTGTCTCAATTTAGTTTTGTATTTCAGTTTACACTTGTATGCCATTTAAATTCCCGTATTAATTATTTGTTTATTCATAATGTGCATCATGTCCTGTAATGCATGCATGCACACATGCACACACACATATACACAAAGTGTAAATGACAGTCAGGTAGATCAATGATGGTGCTTTGTAATCTGGATTACCTTGCTGTCAATTGTGAGCTGCTGTGCTAGTTCACTCAGAAAGACCACTTCTATGTCAGAAATCATGGTTCTCATGCAGATTGTAAAAACACAGCACTTATGCAGTAGCTTACCTAACTATAGACTAACCATGCATATATCTTACTAAAACCTATCAACACAACTGATTTGTTCTCAATACAGCAAAAAGTAAATAAATAAATGAAGAACTTACTATTTTTTATGTGAATCTCTGACTTTCTAAGTTACATACAGATACACACAGCTGCTTTGTCAAATCGCAAGATTGACTGCACCGAATCACGGAGAGAACATTCTGAATGGAAACGTAAAATAAGGATAATTTTAGTATCAATATAGGAGTTAGGTAATAACAAATATAATGGAATAAATTGTTTCAAGAAGAAACAGTCTGTCAAGCAGATGCATTAAAATGCATTTGGACAGAGAATGAACATGGCCTACAGGGATTTAATAAATATCTAAATTCAAGTACACAAAATCTTATTTTTAGTATAACAAGTGATAACACAGAGGTTCCTTATTTGGATTTACTGATATATAAAGATGGAAATAGACTAGAAACAAAAATCTATAGGAAACCAACTGATAAGAATTCCTTGTTGAGAGCAGATAGCTTCCATCCTCACCACTTAATCCAGTCCATTCCATATGGACAGTTGGTTAGGGCTAAACGTAACTGTAGTAGTAATGAAGTATATACACAAGCTGAAAGAGATATGTGTGAAAGATTTAGAGCAAGGGTGTATAATGACACCATTTTAGATCAAGCGGTTGTCAAGGTAAGTTACAAAAATAGAGATATGCTGTTAAATACACAGAAACAATCTGACACTCAGGTTGCTGGATCTGTACAAACTAATCAAAAAATTGTCTTCTCTATGATGTTTAATGATAGGTTTGGACAAATTAAACAGGTTATCCATAAACATTGGGATGTGCTGAAAGCTACATCAGTGGGATAACAGGTTTTTTCAAACAGACCAATGGTTGTAGCAAAAAGAAATAGGACATTAGCAAACATTTTATCTAAAACAGTACATAAGGTTCCTGATCTGAGACCGTCACATTTCATGTCTTCAATGGATACTATGGGGAATTACCCCAGTGAACATTGTGTTCACTGTAATGATACTTATAGAGTTAAAAACATAGGAAATGTGGCAAGGGATAAAGATATTGAGATTAAAGACTGCATTAATTTTTCTACTGAAGGAGTAATGCACTGCTTAAAATGTCCTTGTGATAAAATTTATATAGGAAAAATAAAAAGAGCATTGCAAAGTAGGATTGGTGAGCACAAATTGAACATCAGGTGATCCAATTTGTCCTCATCAGTAGCATGACATTTTATAGACTCCAGACACCAGATAACACATTTAAGATTCTTTGGAAAAGAAAAAGTAGAAAGTAACCCTAGAGGAGGTGATTTTAGAACAGTTATTCTAGCAAGAGAAGCATACTTTATAAATAGATTTGAATCTGTGAACCCAAGATATGGACTAAATGATTATACAGAGTGGCAACCTATTACCTAAAAAGGAACTGCTAGTATGGTTTGACTGATATCTGATATTTGAGTAACTGAAGAGAGCAGAAAATGAACCTGTTCCTCTTAATTTCAGAGAGTCTGCATGATTAGTACATAGTTTGTATGAAGGGCATTCTAGCCTTCTATGAATAGAAATCTTATTTAAAAGTTTCATTTACATACTCGGGGGGTAATGGCCAAAAAGACTGTAATATACAATAGTAGAGCATTTCTTAATCACTGACCCTGTTACTGGGTCCCTTCTGTGGCTAAAATGTAGCCCCCCCCCCCCCAATCTGTGTTTAGATATACAAATAGACATGGATTTAAAAGAAATAAAAACATTAATAATAAGTAATCTTTTACATTAGTGTAATACATAAACACAATTTTGTTACCAACATGAGGTAAGATAAACAAAACAGGACTTGATTTAGGCTCTGCAACAAGAAGTACCACAATGCATGTAATAGGATCACACTAGGGAACATGTAATAGGGGAAACCTGGATTTGCCTAGGCATTTTTTCAGGTGCTGCATTTAGCAGGTTGTGCATGAAGAGCTGCCAGCTGGGGTCATTTGACCTTGATGCCCTCATGATCCACTCCCCAGGAAGCAGTGTGTATTTAATGCTGCTTAAGACACCAAACATTTGCACTCCATTACAAGCAACAGAGACAGGATTTGGTGTGTCTGTGATATTTGAAAGAACAAGAATATCTTCATGAAAGTAAGTGAGCCACTGATATTACCTGAGCATCAGAAATGAGTACATTTAGCTTTTGTGCCACTTAAATGAATGCAGGAATAAAATAAAAACACTATAATGTTTGTTTCAGAAACTTAAAAGTGATACCTTTGCAACTACACAAACAGGTATGTTTCAAAAACCCTTTAATGAAGCACATGTTCTGTTAAAAGCATAGAGAGAAGTGGGATGAATTTAAATATACTGACTACTTTGATACTGGAGTGTTTGAGAATATAAAAAACTTCGAGAGGTTTCTCTTAGGCTCTGTGTAAGAAGTGCTATATTGTGTATAATGGGATGACACTTCAGAAAATTCACTTGGGAACAGCTAGATTTGCTTTAGCAATTTTCCAGCTGCTGCTTTCAGCAGGCTGAACATGGGGAGCTGCAGGTTTAGGTTCTCTGACCCTTACGCCCGCACACTCAACTCTCCAGAGAGCAGTGTGTATTTAACACTGTGCAAGATGCCAAACATTCACAACTCCTTTATAAGAAACAATGATAGGAGTTTGTGCATCTGTCACATTCTTACTTAATATAATTATATACACATTTATTTAAGTAAGCCTTCGACTTTCCCTTAACACTCTGAATAAGCACATTTAATCTGGGTGCTGATTTAATATGTAGGAGTAAAATAAATACCTGATACTGTTTTTCAGAAATTGAAAAGGGATACCTTTGTGAGTACACAGACAGGCATGTTTGAACCCCTTAAAAAATTAAAAAAGAAAAAAATGACATATATGTTCTGGTAGAACATGCAGGGAGAAATGTAAATATAAATGGACCAAATGTTTTGATAGTGGAGAAAATAGTGAGAAACTGTGTTTTATCACGTTTCAATGGATTAAATGTCTTGATGCATGATGTATGTCTTTTCACTGCAGAGAGAGTTTGAGTTTAAAAATATTTAAGCAAACTGCTAAAAGAAGTTTTTGTGGAGTTAGCTGCACTTAAAATAAGTAGATTGAAATGAAATAGTGATTTGGAGTCTTTTTGACATTGTTTAACATCATGTTCCTGCTCAGACAGTTAAATAATGAAATGTAAAGAACTTTTGAATATGTAGAAAAAATGTGTACAGTATCCTGTATGTATAGACAAAGGGATTCTAATCAAACAGTATGAGACAAATAATGACTTTGCGTGGTTGGCACAATTTAAGAGGTTAATAATCATCTAATAATGGCTAATGAAATTGTATACACTGGTGTGATGCTTTGTCAGTAAAATGAGTGACCTGTTTTTGATAGACCTGGGGAATTTGAATATGAAAATATAATAAGACCAAAATAAAGAAGCTGGAATGAATTTATGGTGAGGGATAGTCTCTATTTTTTATGTTAATGATTGTATTTAATTTATTAAGTGATATGATAAGTTGTGAAACATATTTTTTTTATTTATAACAGATACAGTACAATCTTACTGAAGGACAGTTTCCGAAACATTTAAGAAATACGTTGATACTGTAACAATGTAATTTGTGAATTCAGAAGAGAAAATAAAAATAATTTAATAAATACTTATACAAACATTTTATACATTTGGTGAGTGGCTTGATTTCTACCAGTTGTCTAAGATGCATTAAATAGCCACCAATTTATGCACTGCACTGCATATGGCCCCCCTGGCAGTACTGGGGAGTGTGTCAAAATAACACAGGAGCATATGAAGAAAATGGAAACCACCAAAAGTAAGAAAACAAATGCTTTTTATTAGAAGTAAAGACACAAAACAGTTACAGTATGTGTAATATAACACCTTTTATTAGTTTAACCACACAAAAGAGCACTATAAATAAAGCTTTGCACATGATCTTTAATCCACAATTCATACGTTCATTCCACAGTTCAGTGACTCACTGAACCGTGGAATGAATGTATGAATTGCAGATTAATGAATTGAACTGTAGGGGGGAAAAAAAAAAGTCGGCAGAACTGACCAGTGACAATTATTAGTTTTTCTGTTTTTTTTTTTTTTTTCTGCAGTTTAATACAATAAACCGCAATTCATGCATGGATTTTACTGTTCTTCACTGGAATTTCCACAAAAGTTGCTAAAGTGCATTCCAAAATGTCAGGAAAGCAATTTTTTTTTTATTTATTATTCTTTTTTGTTGGCCTGTTCTCTGGACCCCAGCCCACCCACTGCTCCCCTGGTCTCCAGGCTTCCCCCTGGATGGGACCACAGAGTGGGTGACCCCTCCATGGGAACACAGGTCACAAAGCCCTGGCTTGCTCCCCAGGATCAGGTCATGGGAGCAGGAACCCTCCAGCTGACTTTGATCAAATGAGGAACGGCGGCAGGGTGGAGGCCATCATTTGCGGCTGTATTTTTACTGTGCTTTTTCCCCCTGGGGGCATGGATGTGAAATGATGCCATCATCTGCCCCATCCCCAAAACATGTTATGTTGGCCACGTGGGATCCCCAGCCTCCACCAGGGGTCCTCATTGTGCCGGACAGTCTACCCCCCCTTTCCCCGGAGAGGGACATCAGTTTGTAGGATGCTCAATCCCTCTCTCCCCAGCTGGCCCTGTGACTCCCGGGTCTGTCTCTGAACCCGAGATGTCAGTGCCACAGAGGGATGCATTGCTGCTGTGCCGGTGGGCTGACCAGGAAAGCAAGTTATAACTTTCTCTGAAATTCCACTGGTGGAAGTTTAATTTTGCACAGCCCTAGTTTGATATGCAGTTGCTAGCCCTGGTCCTTGAGGAACTTGTCCACCCATATCTACTTCAAAATATCACATTTTTCCCTCCATTGCTCTCAGTAAGCCACACCGGTCACATCAGTATTTAACAAACTTTAGCCAGAGCCAGTATGGCTGCAAAATGATATTACTGATGGTAGTGGAAAAAATGTGTAAGAAAGACGGTATCATAATAAACACATGCTATGTGTTTTTTGAGTAGTACAAGCATTTGGACACTAATCAAATGCTTACATCCACATGAGTCTAGTTCCTTCACCAACACTGTATCCCCTCTTCACAAACTAGTTGTATTATAAAGTGATGAGATTTCATCTTGTGATTGATTTGCACATTCCAGCCTCTTTTTTCCTTTTTTATATATGTACAGGAGGGAGGGTCATCACCCCCCCAAACTCGGTGCAACAATCCAGATTGGCTTGGTACCTGAGGATACCTCATAATAGAAGCAAGGTAGGAGCATCATGGGGCCTGCTCCTTCTTCCAGTTTCCATTTCATGTCCCCCATCCCTGCACTGGGTCATGCAAGCCAGACATGTGTACGTGGAAGTGTGCACATGCCCACAGAATCCAACAGTTCCTCTTCTTTCTCTGCCATCCTCAGACCTGTATTACCACCACACCGCCACCTGGTGGCAGTCATTCAGCAGGAGAGGCAGTCCTCCCTCTCTGGGAAAGGAGAGCAGTCCAGTGGATGTTCAATCCTTTCCTTCCCTAGTCAAACCCCAGCACCCCAGGCTCATTCCTGAACCAGGGTCAGTGGCATGACAAGAGGTACCGTGTCCAGTGCCTCAGCCCTGTAAACAACATTAGTAGCTAGTCAAGTGGTAGTTTCTTTTCTGAACTGCAGTTTAATTACATCAACAGCTATGTGCACATAAGCAATTGCAACAGACTAGATAGGGTGGTCAGTGAATATAATTAATCATATTTAACTTTTTCTTTTTACATGTTCTCTTTAATCCTTCCCATTATAGGCTGTAAGGCTCTATTAATTTGAGTTGTATTATTCATAACCTCACAGCCCCCTCACAGTGGGAGGTCATGAAGGTCAGAGGCGGACTGGTATGCTCATGTGTTTTAGAAAAGAAAAACTTCTCATTTGATAAAATTAGCATCCAGGAATTTAATCAACCCCGGTTATACTATACACTTTATATTTGTACTGATATTAACCATCAAATAAGATATTTACCAAAGTTGTGAAAGAAACAACTATTTCACACATTTCCATTTTGTGCCATGTATGTACATTCACCCCATGACAGAATGTTCTATAATTCTTAAAAACATATTTTCTAAGTCCCTTTCAGTGCCCTTTACTAAAGGGCAATGTGATTGTACTGGCTACCATAAACTAATGAGTACAAAAGTTCTCTTTTAAGAACTGCAATAACATGATCCACAGAACCCAATATAAAAAGGGGGAAGATAATGCAACAGTGACTTGGAGTCAAATTGTTACTATATTGGGTACTGCAGTTTTGTAAAAATAGTTTAAAAAAGAAGGTATTAACAAGTGTGGAAAGTGACCCTGTTAGTGCAGTTCTTGAAGGAAAAATGTTGTGCTCTTTATTGGTTAATGATTGTCAATGCAGTCACTCTGTCTCTTAGTGTTCACTGAAATGGATTTAGAAAACAGTTTTTAAACAATTATAGAATATTTTGTTATGGGGCAAGTGTAAATGCATGACATAGAATGCAAATGTGCAATATACTGTAGTTGTTTCTCACACTACTTTTGTAAATATCTCTTTGTGGTTAATATCAGTACAGATATAAACTGTTTATAATTGTGGTTACCTAAATTGCAGGATGGTAATTTTATCAAGTGAGAATTTTTTTTTATAAAACATATGGGCATATCAGTCCCCCTTTGACCTTCCAGTGTCAGGAGACAGAGATTGTGAATTATGCAGCTCCAGTTAACACACAGCACTACAGACTGTAGTGATAGAGATCAAAGACAGTGATAAATGTAAAAAGAAAAAAGTAAAACATGATAAATAATATTCACTGCAAGACTTATCTAGTCCATTACAATTGCTTCTGTGCTCTTGGTTGTTGATATAATTAAATTACATTTCGGTAAAGAAATAAGATTGGTGACATGAGTGAGGAATCCAATCCCTGAATAAATACAGTATGTAGACTGAGGTTATGATACAAGGGCAAAAATTATGTACAGAAAAGAGAAAAAGATACTGGAATGTGTACATCAAATACATGACAAAAATCTAATTTCTTTATAAAACCACTAGAACAGGCAGACAGAATTGGAATATAAAGGAATGCTGGACTATGTCAGTCCATGGTAGCAAAGCAAGGCTAAAGTGTGTGTGTGTGTGTGTGTGTGTGTGTGTGTGTGTGTGTGTGTGTGTGTGTGTGTGTGTGTGTGTGTGTGTGTGTGTGTGTGTGTGTGTGTGTGTGTGTGTGTGTGTGTGATTTTTAAAACCTAGGTGAAAACAGCATGGCATTGATTGAGCATAGCACTGTTAACCTTTACTGCCTACAGACAGAGCTGTGATGTTATGTAAAGGAATTCTGGACTAATGACTGATATGTGACTCTGACAAAGTAGGAGAGATGTTGCAACTGAAAAGAAGGAAACACACTTTGTTTTTTGTGTTTTGGGATGAGACATTGTTATCTGGCATAGTTATCTTGTGTAAGAGGCTGTGTTGCAAGTACAACATGTTCTACGGTGGGAAAGAATGCTTTGAAGTAATGCAGAGTCCCATTTTGAAGCAAGATGTCTGCAGGGATCCCCCCACTGCACCCATAAAAATATTGACCACTCTAACCTGGCTACCTACAGGCCAGTTTCAATCCTCTCCCCATTATCCAAGACCCTGGAGAGAATCTTGTCTCATCAACGTGTTAATTATCTGAAAAAATACACATTCCAGTGCACACAATAGAATGGATTTAGTAAGCTTCATAATACCAGTACAGTTCTGGAGAATACAGTAACTACTGTACTTGCATGAGACCCTTGACAATGGTGACTTGGTCAGAGTCCTCTTAATCAACCTGACTTGGGACTTCAACCTTGTCAGCCATAAGCTACTACCTGACAAGCTCCTCTCACTTGGTCTGTCATTGGACACAGTAGCCTGGTTTCGATGCTACCTCACCAGCTGCTTCCACTGTGTAAAGATCAATGGTTGTATATGTGATGACAGGAGTGTTTCCATATGTGTGCCCCTTGAAGCCATTCTTGGCCCGCACTTATTTGGTCCATTCATCAACAGCCTACCAGAGGCCTACGCTTACAGTGAAGCCCACCTGGATGAAGTACAGCACTGCAGAATTCTGCAGTAGTTACTTCAGCAAACATTTCAATGGAAGTTGATCCCTTTTGTCATGAAGTAAACCTGTGATACTGCATTGCATCCTGGTGGGCTTCACTGTATATGGCTGATGCTGTCATTTACATTAGTAATACATATATCATGAAATCATCACTGCTCATCTCCAGGACAATTTCAAGTCACTAGAAAAATGGTTCCTCAACAACAAATTGGCCTCTATTTACAAAACAAAAATGAAAACTATGTTCTTCACTAGCTTACCATTGAAAATAGACCCCCCCCCCCCCCAATTTGGTCATTTTCAGTGCAATGGGCCAAAAACTTAAATGGGTGTAACCTTCAAGTACCTTCATGTAGTACTGAAAGATGCCCTATAATTTACCTGTCATGTTGACAACATTGTTACTATTGCTAACAGAAGACTGGGTAACCTGCATAGGAATCACTTCATCCTTGCTGCTGAAGCTAGACATTTTGTTGTATCATCAGCATCCTGTCGCTCACTGACACTAACCATCCAGTCTATATAGCCACACGTGACACTGTATTAAACAGAGTCAAGATGATATGCAACATGCCCTGTCATTTTGTATTGGGGCAGACAAGCTCAACCACAGCTGCATTCTGTATATCCTCACAAAGTGGGTTCCCCTACATAGCAAATTAAAGAACCAAACTTTTTTTTTGCTTGTTAAAAAGGTGCTGTTGGTTCTGACTCAACTGGTACTAGAGAACTTAATTTCAGCCTGTTGCCAAACAATACAATACAAGGAGCATCTCTAGGAATGCCGTAGATCTTCCTTTGCAGAGTTAAACACTCCTTTGCCATAAGTGCAGTAGGCTTGATGAATGCATTGCACAAATCTCTGCCAAGTTTCCCAAATACTGCCCAATACAAAAGATATCAGAACTTAGCCCTCACCTCCAGTTCCAATTACACCTGCTTTAACTAATCTGAATGCTTGCTTGACTGACACCAAATTGCTCTGTAACATGACACTATCACTGCTAGACTGAGTGGCAGCATGGGCTCACAAAACACCACAGAACTGATACTGTTCTGACTAAGCTGACAACTGATGTCCTGGATGCCAAGGACAGGAGCAGATGACTGGTGAGATCATCATAGATCTCACCAAAGCATTTGATCATGAGATCCATGGCCCATTATTAGAAAAACATAGGAGGTAGAGATGCAGCAAAGTTTTACTTTGATCATGAAGTTCCTGCAAAGTCACTGACTTCGACTTCTCAAAGCACTTCGCAAAGTTGGCTGTTTTGTGGCAACTTCGACTTCAAAAACTTTACAAGTAACTTTGCCTTCAGCTTCACCTTAGACATTTCTTTATGGCACATTCAGATGAAGTTTCCTCAGAAAGAGGCTGTAGGTCACATGCAACAGTTCCTGCAGGTGACATGATGCAGCTCTGTGTATGCAACATGCTTCAATTTCACCTTGTAGTCTGAGTGAGTCGAAGGGTGAAGATCTTTTGCTTTTTGGTCACTAAAAATGACTGAAATGTAACCTATTTCAGCTTTCGTTTTGTGTTTTCTACATTTCTTTGTTTAGCAGTTTAAGAATGTTTTTTCTGTGGTTTAGGTCTTATTTTTCTATATATTTCTGTACTTTTGTATACAGCCTTGTATTTGTATTTTCCTTTTACTTCTGTGTTCAGAAACTCAAGTTCCTGTATTTATTTTATTTATTGATTGAAATTGTTTAATCAGGAAAGGCACACTGAGCAAGATGCTCGTCTTCCGGTGCAACTTTGGGGGGGGAGGGGTACACACGAAGGATAACACGCAAGTTATCACAATAGAGATACATTAAATAGATGTACAGAGTTACATGCACAGTAGAGAATACATTGAACAGATGTACTGCGTAGCTTGAAATTACTTGTCAACATTGACTAAACATTTAGTAAGGAGCAAAATAACAGGGTTTACAGCAAGTTCAAACATACAACATGCCTGCATGGAGCACAGTTTGGTGCTGTAATACAGTTGAGGCAGGACATAAAGGGGCAGAAGGGCAGAAGTATGATAGAGCGAGAAGAGTCTTTAGATATATAAGCCAGCTTCACTAAAGGTGTGTTGGTGGTAGGCATGTGAGTTGATAGGGGGGAGCCATTTATTAAGGTGTTCAGGCACAGTCTACCATGAGGTAGTTAGCTAGTGCAGCCGATAGGGAATAGAAAGAGGAGGAGTGACAGATTTGAGGGGGAGAGCATTCCAGAATTTTGGGAAATGGTACAAGAAAGCTGTTCCAGCTGAGGTTTTTCGACTGGGAATGTTTAGTAGTTGGGTGTTGGGATCGGAGGGAGTGAGGTGGAGTGGGAGCCGACCACAGTATGGCAGAGAGGTAGGAGGGGAAGGTGCCAAGCCAGAATTTTGAGACAAACTTGGAGCAGTGCAGTAGGCGATGATTTTCGAGGGAAGGGAAGGCAACAGTATGGTAGAACTCACAGTGGTGGGAGTGGGAGGAAGCATTAAGGGCTAAAGTGGCAGAAGGCATTGAAAATGGGGTCTAGTTTAGATAAGGTGGCTTTAGGTGCAGTACTGTAGATTATGTCGCAGTAGTCAATTGAGGGAAGAATCATCCTCTGCACTAATTCCTGCCTAACTGAGAATGGGAGGCAAGGGCGGTTCCTGTAGAGGGCACGTAGCTTGGGGCGCAGTTTTTTATGATGGCATCAATGTGATCAGAGAATATAAGGTGATGGTCGAACCATACCCCTAGATAATGGAAGGAAGCAACATCCTCCAGGGTAGTGCCATCCAGAGTGCGGAAGGATGGGATCAAGGGGAGTCGGTACAGCCTCCGTCACATGCCGAAGGACATGGTAACAGTCTTTTTAGCATTTAGCACAAGTTGGTGTGAGCTGAACCAGAGTTGAACTTTATTGAAATCGAACTGAAGGTTGGATGCTACTTCATCTGGGAAGGAGACAGTTCGAACAGGATGGTGTCATCTGCATACATGTGTATGGATGAAGCTGTGCAGATTTGTGGCAGGTTGTTGAGAAAAATGGAGTACAGGATGGAGCCAAGGACTGACCCTTGGGGGACTCCAGTAGTCACGGGGAGGGGGTGTAGCATCTGCAATTCTTCCTTACGGAGTTCTTCCTGAGAGATAGTCATTGAACCATTTAGTAGATGAGGCAGTAAGACCTGCATCCATGAGGCTAGTTATCAGCAAGGGGTGGGAGACAGTGTCGATTGCTTTAGCAAGGTCGACAAATATAGCTGAGGAGATCTGACCCCTATCCATACCGGAGAGGATGGAGTCAGTGAGTCTTAACAGGGAGGAAGCAGTGGAGTGACCCTGTCTGAAACTGGACTGGTGTTAAAAAGTTTGAATCGGAGAGGAAAGAGTTAAGTTGGGTGAGTACTAAGTGCTCTTGTAACTTGGCCAGGACCAGGAGTAGAGATATAGGGCAGTAATTTGCAGTGAAGGAGGGGGGCCCCCTTTGGGGAGGGGGATGACAATGGCATGTTTCCAGGCCCGGCGGATGGTGACAGAGGTAAATGAAAGATTGAAAAGATCAGCTAGAGGTGGTGCTATGACTGGTGTAGAGAGGAGAAGGAGTTTGGTGTCGAGCCCATCAGGGAGAGTTACATTTAGAAGGGTTTAGGGCTAGTAGGGCCTGGAGGGCTTCTGAATGTGTAATTGGTTGGAAGTAGAAGGTGCAAGGCCTAGGCGAGTTTGAGGTAGTGTCTGCTGTAGTGTCTGGAGCAGTAGTGGGGGGCAAGGAGGAGAGGAGAGTCAAGGCACAAGAGGTAAAGTATGTGAATTTGGCAGCTACCACCCCTCGGTGAGAGAGGAGTGAGTTGTTTACAGTTAGGTGTGGTGAGGGATTTGCCACTAGTGGGGGTGAAAAAGAGTGGATTACCTTCCAGAATTTGGATGGGCTATTTAAGTTAGTCTGGAGGGAGGAGATGAAATATTCAGCATTAGCAAGCCTAGTTGCTGTGGTACACTTGTTACGAAGCACACAGTATTTTGTGTAGTCTTGTGGGAGGTGTGAAATTTTATGTATTCGCCAGGCTTTGTCTTGAGCATTTTTGCAGGCTGTTTTTTTTTTTTTTGAGTGATCCAAGGCAGGTGGTTGCCACTGACCCTGGTGTGACGTAGTGGTGTGTGCCTGTTCCAGACTGTGCTGAACGTGTCTTGGAAGTGAGCTAGAGCATCATTAATGAAGGGGGCCGGGAGGGTGAGGAACAGTTAGCGTGAGCTAGGTCTTCGTGCACACTGGCTAAGTTAAGGGATTTATAGGACCGTTGGAATATGTACTTGGGGGTAGATTTGGGGAGGTGAATTGTTCTGATAAAGTAAATAATGTGGTGTTCACTCAGGGAGTCGGGGAGCAGACCAGCTTGGATAACCCGGTGGGGGTGGGAGGTGAGTGCCCAGTCGATAAGGGTGTGGTTCGTAGATCTGGGGTTTAATCGGGTAGGCTCAGTAATGGATTGAGACAGATTCAGGGCAGAAATGTCCGTTCTGGTTTTGCTGAGAGACTGAGATAACCAGTTGTGGTTAAAATCCCCCATGATGTATAATTCTCCCTTTGATGATAGAGAGGAGATTTGTTCAAGTAGGTCGGTGACAGTTGATACTAGAGTGCCCGGCTGACAGTATATACCAGCTATGCAAATAGGGAGTGAGAGGGTTGGATTAAATTGAAGCATTATAACTTCATGGGCTTGTGGTACAGACTTTGATAAAACTACAGAGAAGTGTGTGTGTGTGTGTGTGTGTGTGTGTGTGTGTGTGTGTGTGAGATAGCAATGCTGCTGCCTCTGTTAGCCCTGTCTTGGCAGGTCATGGTATAACCTGGGATTGAGATACAGGGCTCAGAGATATTTTTGTTTAGCCATGTCTCAGACAGGATGATGTCAGTAGCATAGTGAGTGGCTAGCACCTGGAGGGAGTCAATTTTGGGGGCGAGGCTTCTTATGTTGAGGTGCAGGAGGTGCAGGCCATGGGGGAAGGTGGGGCCACTGGAGATTGAGGAGACTGGAGGGTAAGGAGAGGATCCAGGCATAGTTAGCAGGGAAGTGGAGTGGTGGGGGCCTGGGTTAGGATGTATGTCCCTAGTTGCGAGACGCAGGAGGGCAATAGTCAGATAGTGTCCGAGGAGTTGAAGCCACCTATAGGTATTTGAGAGACATCTAGTGAGGGTGAGCGGGTGGCTGTGGGAGGTACGATGGGAGGCAAGTAAAGTTAGTATTGACAATGCGTGGTGGGGGAGAGGAAGGGGCAGGGAAGTACAATTGAGTGGACCCTTCTATGGCTAAGGTGAGTGGCCGTAGAAGAGTATGGGAGGCTGTGAAATCTTGTAACATCAGGTAGTATAGGAGGTTGAGTTTGAGGGAATAGTTGGGGTAAGTTGGGGGGGTGAGAGGGATGGCAGAAGCTAATGATAGTAAGGAGGGTCAAGTAGACTATCTGAAGGGACATTGCTAGCGCCACGCAGAAAATGGGATTTAAGGTGAGGAAGAGGGGTGGGGGGAAGAGACTGAGGGATGGTGTAGTTGCAGTGCTGTGATCACAGAAGATAAAGGACTTTATTTTTTTCTCTTATAGGGGAGTTTTAAAGACTAGAATTTGGAATTTAGGAGTAATCTAGGTTACACTCACCAGGCAGTGAGCAAGGATGCTTTTGGCAGGAATAGCAGCCACTAGTGGCAGGTGCCGATAACCTGCAAATGGGAGAACTGCCTGATTGGTTATTTTCGGTCTCCTGACATCCACTATAATGTAACCCCCCCCCCCCACAAATGGGGGTTCCTAAAAGCTTCCCCGGAGCTCGTTTAAATGCTCCATGCCTGGCTGGTGTTCGGCGTTTAAGCCGTTTCAAATGGGTAGCCAGTGAGCACTTTTAAGGCCTCTGTATACTGTCCCTTTAAGGGCTGCCAGTTGCAGTCATAATTAGTTGAATTGGGGGGGGCTGTGTGGTTGTATGTCCGAGTTCCGCCCGGGCTGCTGAGTAAGCACTCTGTTCTGCCATCGATACTGGTGCAGAGAGAGCCCTGTTAAAAGAGGAAATCACTTGCTAGTGATTCTTTGAATATTAATGATGATGTAAGTTGTTCTAACCTGTTTCCTTTGCAGCCAGAGACTGTTCTGATTATTCCCTCCATGTTGGTCCCGAACTGACGAATTGGACCAATCAGTATCCGGGGCTCTTTTGAGCCGGCTGACCAATGGGGGAACTCTTGCCCTTTCAGAAAGGCATTATGGGCTATGGTGCTATTTCCCACCACTGAGAGCAGGAGTGAATGACTGGCAAGTGATGCCAGCCAATTGGATCGGGTAGCGCCCGAACTAGGAGTGACCCATGCTCCTGAGAAGAGATGCGTTGTGGCTGAGGAGAAGAGAGGAGCTCTGTGCTTCTGTGCTGTGAGTGTCCGCGTGGGAAGTGCGGGAAGGCCTGAGTCTGCCGTTGCTGCCCTTTCAAGCGAGTCTGACTAAATCTGCCAGGGGGCGGTCGGAGGAGGCTGGTGCCAGCCCAGCTACCTACCAGGGTCAACCTGAGAGGACTGGAGAATCTGCTGATTCGCGCTCGGTCCACCCATGATGTTGAAGCTGCGTTTGCTGCCAGAGTTCTACTGCAAGTTCGTGTGGGGCCTGAAAGCAGCTGCCTGTTATGGTACCCCTCTGTCGTTTGCCATATAGATGTGTGAGGAAGCTGGTGAAATTCAGGCTCAGCTTGTTGGTGGTGACGGAGATGGTATTTGATGGGGCCGTGAGTACTGAATCAGGGTAGATCCCTGCCAAGTCTACACACAGTGGCTTCAAGTTGTCTCATTACATTGCTGACTGCCTAACTGAACTTTTTCTCTTTCTGACATGCTCAGGATCTTAAAGGTTATCTGTGTAAGGGCTCCAACCAGCTGCCACGATGGACTAGCCATTAGGGCTTGGGTACCCAGGGACAGCAAACCTTAGGGTTAGGCCTGTGCACAGAGCACTAGGTAGTTAAGTATATTTTGTAGTGATAAGCCAATCACCTTGATTTCCCCCAGTCCTTGTTATCCCCCTCCCTTAAATCAGATTGTTTGGCAACTGCACCCTGGCTACTGTGTACATTATTGGTGAACTGCTGCATAGGGACTGTGATATAGCTGTACCTTATTTTACAGGGGGTCCCTGGAGTGAGTCGAGAGATACTGGCCAGGGGAAAAGTGTACGGGGGGGAGCATTGTTGGTACACCGTGAGAGCCACTAGCGGGATGAAAGGGGGGGGTCGCAGTAACCCAGAGGGCTGTGACCGAGGCAATCCCGAAAGTGCTACCTCCAACCTCTGGGTGGAGGCACCCGTCAATGAATCTAGGCCCTTCACCCTGTCTCAGTGGAAGCAGGCAGGGCTAGTAGCCCAAGGGTAGTGCCCCTTGGGGTTACAATAAGACACCAGGTCGACCAAGGGTGGTGTTGGGGGCGGTGGGGCAGGTGACATGCAGCATCAGTGGGGCAGCTCCTACTCCGATGTTTCAGTAGGTTTAGGGTTAAGGTCACTGCAGTGTTGCGCACTTGGAAGGCTTTTTGTTGAGATGGACGTTACCTGGAATGCTGTGGGGGTCATTAGCTCTGGGGAAGGCGCCGTACCCTCACTACTGACACCCACAAGGGGAGCCTTGAGTGTGCTGGAGAAGAAACAGAGGAGAGGAATTAAGGAAAAGCAGGGAGGTTGTGCTGGTGCAGGTAGGGGGGAAGGGGACAGGGGAGCATTTCAGATCTGATCTGAATTCGAGTATATGGCTTATTTCAACAGGCTACTTATTTACTTTTACAGTTTTAAGTCAGGCCGTGGGGTGAGAGTAGCTTCTATTTCCACTGTGTATTTAATCAGAGAAATGGCGCCTTACACACACTGGGAACAATTGGAGGTTTAGGCCAATTAAACTCTGGGGATTCACTATAACTACAGCCTTGCTACAACACTAGAGGGCAATTTTAAGGAGAAACTAATGCAGGGCCTGGCACAGGGCTAGCTTAGAACCCTTGCGTATTTTTAGGCAAATTCAGATGCTTAACAACACATTAAATTATCCAACAGTATGCAATCATTTAACTTGGAATCAGTAGCAAGGCTAAACAGAAAGACAGTGAATTTCCTTTTTAACAGAGTCGCAATACAATTAGGCAGTGCAGGGTAAGAACCCTTAATTTAACTAGGAGTAATGGCACCAAAATGTCTCTTAAGGTACAGACTCTAACCAGTGAAAATGGTCGTTACACACTGCAGAGTACTCTGAATAAAACTATCCCCACATGTGTGGGGGCAGAAAAAACCATTAAGATGGTTCTCCTGCTCCTACTCCAATGTTTCAGTAGGTTCAGGGTTGAGGTTACTGCAGTGTTGCACACTTGGAAGGCACTTTGTAGAGACGGATGTTACCTGGAATGCTGTGGGAGTCCTTGGCTCTGTGGAGGGTGCCATACCCTCACGACCGACACCCACAAGGGGATTCTTGATTGTGCCGTAATGTTGTGGGGCTTCTTGGCTCTGGGGAGGGCACCATACCCTCATGACTGACACCCACGAGGGGAGCCTTGAGTGTGCTGGAATGCTGTGGGGGTCCTTGGCTCTGGGGAAGGTGCCGTGCCCTCACAACTGACACCCATGAGGGGAGCCTTGAGTGAGTTTAATTATTTCTTTGTTTTTTTTTTTCCACTTTTCTGTCTTTCCCAAATTCACTTTCTTAATGTTATGCTTACTTTTCATACGGTTTCATTTTTACTTAAAACAGTGGCGATGCAGAGGAGAGTGGGAGAAGTGGGAGCCAGAGTGAGGAAGAGGAGAGAGGGACATTCACTTGGTTGACAGATGGGACACACCTTCCCATCCACCTGAACAGGCGATGTTGTGGTGCAGGAGCACTGGGCATTGAAACTTCTCACCCCCCCCCCACCCAGAGTGGAGCATCAACATGCAGTGGGGGTACAATCACCAGCAATTGATCCTGTTTTTGCAGAGCCTGAACCCGCTGCTGCACCTGCCCCTGTGATTATGCCACCACCTGAGCCCCGTGAGGAGGAGGAGGATTCCTACCCTGGACTATCAGGCTTCTCCACCTGGCAGCAGTAAAACTCTGTTATTTGGGACTTTTTTGTAATTGACCTTGCTGAAAACAGCATAATGAGATGCACAATGTGTGACATGCTTGTTTTACATGAGAAATGGGGCAGCCATTTTGGCATTGGTTGTCTGCATATCCACCTTAAAATGAGGCACCACCAAGAGTGAGATGAGCATGTGCATACTAAGAAAGAATGATACAGGTAAGAGGGTGGAGGGGTGGCACCCCTACTGCTCCTTCTGTGCTACATGGGGGTCAGCATAAAAGAAGAAATTGTGGTAGATTAGGCAAAGGACAGGTCCTGGAGTGGGACAAAGAGGGAACAGAGGGGAGTAGGAGATGGAGCTACAGGCAGACTTATGTGCTGCAGGGTTCACTTGAGGAATTGGTCTTTGTTCCTGACACTACATACTTCTGTACAGAAGTGGCACAGCTGCTTAGGGAGACAGGGAAGCTCTCCTAGGAACTTGCTGCCATAAAAGCAAGTATTGAGGTGTTGCTCCAAAACCAACAAAGCAATCACAAGGGTCTTGCAGAACTTCATGGTGGCACTTGCATTGCCTCTGTTTCCAGTCCATAGCCTGATTCTATCTTTGTCTGAACTGGTGACTCACATGGCCCTTGGCTAATGACTTGTACACCACTATGACACTATGAAAGTATTCCATTTATGCAATCTGTCTTGCTGTCTCCAGTTTTTCCAATCACCTGATATAGCTTAAAAAATAGAAAAAGTAAAAAAAGGATAAAGATGAAAAATAAAACAGTTCTATGTCTTAAATTCTCTGTCCTGATTTCTGACACTGTTTCCTTCTATCTAAAATCTTGTCAGTTATCCACATCCTGCTGTTTAACAAAGGGAAAAAATTCTGATTTCCTCTCTATATTCTCTTTCCTGAACAACTGCAGACTTCTTAAAACTATCACTGTCTTCTTTCATCAGAATTTTTCTCAACTACCAGAATAAATATATTATGTTTCTGCTTTTCACTACAAGGTGGTGCAATGTGATTCACCCCACCCACTCAACAAATCTTGTTTCAGACTGTAGGGAAATGAGAAAAGCACTAGACTTAGAGAGAATTGTGAGAAAATCATAATGTTCATAAATTCTGTGCTCCCAGAGTTCTGCTTATGTACCACAATATCTTGTACTGCTGCTTTCTGCTACAATGTTGAGTGTCATCATCTCTCCCCACGCCCCCAGTTCTTGTTATTCACTGCAGAGGACATTTTGAGAAAAGCACAATACTGTAGGGAAATTGTAAGAAATGCAGAGGCCTGGATATTCAGAAGGGTTGCGCCATGCACAACAGGAATGTGCCAGCGCAAGTATGGAAATGTGCCATTGTGCGATATTCAGCAGGAAGCAGCTGTGCAGCGCAATAAGCAATGCTCCAGAGTGCAATAGTAATGAATGCATGCGCAACCATATGGGGCAGAACCATGAATAACATGCACAGTGCGATATTCAACAGCATGCGCCGTGCTCAATAGGGGAGCTAGCGGAAGTTTCGCGACAGCAGAAATTATCCAAAATAAAAGGGAGCAACAGAGAGGCGCAAGAATGCAAAAGGGAAGCCACAGGTGGGAGCGCGGTGACAGACAGTCAGGGTGGTACAGAAGGTAGCAGTGTGCAGGACTGGGCAGGACAGGGCCCACCAGAACTGAGCCATAGACAGGGTAGGAGTGGGGAGCCTGTGCCACTGTGCAGCAAAGGCTGTGGAGTGCCACAGTGGACTGAGGCAGTGGCAGGAGGCAGGACAGCCACAGCCAAAGGAAGGGGGGGAACATCAGGAATGGACAGCGGGGGAACTGGACAACAGCTGCTGGGGGGGACACCAGCCAGGGACATGGCCAGCTCCACCTTCCAGATGGAGGCGGTGATGAGGGGTGTGAGAAGACAGACAGCAAGGGGGCGCAGCCATGGAAGGGCCCGTCGGCAGTACACCCAGAATGGGCAGTACCGAGCCCGCGCCAACTTCGAACACTACTCTGACACAGAGGTTGTGGGCTGGTACCACCTGAACTGAGCGATCTTGAGGCAGCTCTGTGAGCTGTGCAGTGATAAGATGCAGGCACCCACATGACGGAGCCATGCTCTGTCAGTGGAGACGAAGGCGACAGCCGTCATGTGCCTGCTCACCACGGGCACCTTCCAGGGACCAGCAGGGGACAAGATGGTCATAACCCAGTCTGCCACGTCACGCCTACTCACACAATTCCTCAGTGCACTGCTGCCACATGCTGCAGAGTACATCCATTTCCCCAGTACACAGGTGGAGCACACAGCACACATACAGGAGTTCCACAGGGTAGCACAGTTGCCTGGCATGCTTGGGACCATTGACTGCACCCATGTGGCATCCGCACACCACCTGGCCTGGAGGCAGTGACATACATCAATCGCAAGGGGTACACAAGCATAAACTGCCAGGTGGTATGCGATGCCAGGGGGGCATTACCAATGTCAGTGCCACGCACCCTGGGGGAGCACACGATGCCATCATTTGGCACCAGTCTGCACTGTGCCACAGGTTTGAGAGTGGGGACATTCCCACTGGCCATCTAGTGGGTGAGTATGCATAACACGCAGGAAGACATGCACAGATGTGGGGGGGTGCATAGTCAGAGGTGCCATTGGTACCGGCCTTGTTGGCCCATGGCATAGCGATGCAGAACACCATACTAATGTCCACCCTCTACACACAGGTGACAGTGGTTACCTGCGACATCCCTGGCTGCTCACACCATACCGGCACCCTATGACCCCATTGCAGCTACAGTACAATGAGGCACACGCCACAACACGGAATGTCATCGAGCGGGTGTTCGGGATGCTGAAGACACGGTTCCGGTGCCTGGACACATCTGGAAGTGCCCTACAGTACAGTCCCACAAAGGCCTGCAGGCTATTCCTGGCCTGTTGTATCCTGCACAACATGGCCACCGACTGTGGGATAGCCATAGAGGTTGAAGAGGGGGACAGTGGTGGGGACAATGAGGATGCCGGTCCAGCTGGTGATGGGCAGCCACCCCTTGGGCGAAGAGACCCCCTCCTGATCTGGATGTCACAGCTGCACTGGGACACCATTACAGAAGAGCACTTTGGTCAACACAGGTCACGGGGCCATGCGCAACTACCAAGGGCAAGGGCACAGCCCACAGACAGGCAAGGCAGGACACCAAGGATGGATGGTGGTAAGGGAATGGGTCTGAGTGTGGCACCACACATGGCATCAGGGATGGCCAGGGCTGAACACAACATGTGCACACACCACAAGATATGCATTAGAGGTAGATGGCACGCCAACCCCAATTGCCACCCCGACCCCCACACAGGTTCACACATGACCATGCCTAGTGGCTGTCACTGTGCATGCCTCAGATGCTGGGCACCATTGCACACTGGGAGACAGCACAACGCAGGCATCATCATACACACGCCACACTGGCCAGCAGCCAGGAGGGTGTGCACAGGGACCGTGTGTGTGCAGGGCCAGGTACCCCACCCATGCATCGCACAATGCACACCACACTGCACATAGGGCAGTGGCAGACAGTGGTCATGGTGGAAGACAAGTCAGTCACGGGGCACAGTACCACGGCTGCCATGGATGCGTGGGCAGCCCCGCCAAGACCTGCTAGCCATGCCAGGTTGACCATTGGCCTCATGGGGTGGCACCAACTGTCCCCTGGGGCTGACTCTGCCTGAACACAACAGTGTTCATGCAGGGGTCTGCAGCCCACCAAACATGCCCACACCAGGTGTGCTCGGTATGCCCACAGCCGAACCCGGTGTTGACATAGCAGGTGTCGCATGGTGACAAGAATAGGGGGTGGACATGACATGGCAGTGTCTGTGGCAGATGGGCACTGAATTGGGTGCCAAATGTGGCCATGACAGCTGTCATTGCATTGGTCTGCCTGTCAATGGCAGCGGTCACATCCGCCTGCTGCCAGGCCATCTCTGCCAGGAGCAAACCGTGGTCCCTGCTGGGCTGCTCTTCTGGCTGGTGCAGAACCGCCCTGAGTGCATCCACTGCCGTCATGAGCTGCATCTGCTGATCTACTGAAGCCTGGAGTAGATGGCTGTGCTTATCAGAGGTCATCCTCCAGTCTGGCATGCTGTCCCTTGTGGTGTTCCTGGCCCTGCTTGCCAGCACCCCTTGATGATGGGCACTGCACACCACAGCCATGCTGGGGCATGTCCACATGTGATGCACTGCCACTGCCCCCCTTCACCATTGGCTGACTGCTGGCACTGCCCCTCCAGCTGCCGATCGCCAGGGCTCACCGGCGCCATGGCAGCGGCCGCAACAGCCACACCTCCCTGGATGCACACCAGTGCTGCCCCACTGGTGCATACAGGCAAAGGCTGGGACTGTGTTATGCAGGCCTCCACGGTGCACCACACATGGCAACGCCCATGCAGTTACCTGCTGTGGGACCATCCCGTGTCCCACACATATCACTGTCTGGAACGTGTGGTCCATCATCATTGATGCTGGATTTGGCACCAATCCGTGTCCCAGCACACTGGAGACCATGGGCGCTGTCACGCTGGGACACAGGCAGGTCCTCTTCTGCACCCGCACCACCCTCATCAGTCTGGATAGACATGCAGGTATACACTAGTCCGGTCCCCCAGACACCTGTGGAGGTGGATTGGCAATTCTCCGTGTCCAGGGCATCCTCCTCGGTGGACACACCCACCACATTTGACCCATATAGATGCTCAGGAGCTGTAAGGAAACACATTAGCATTGGTGGCTCTGCCCTGCCCTGTGGCATTCCCTCCTCCACCCACACAGTGACAGCACAGGAACTACCATGCAGTGATGGGCTGCCACCCATCTGGAAGCCATCACCAGGAATGCCCTCTGGCACAATGCAACATGCTGCTGGCCACCCACTAATCCTGTGGTGTCAGATGTGGTACATCCGGCTGGCCCCCCAACGGTTGTAGCATATGCAGCCCTGTTGGCAGTCACCTTGTCTTTGTTCTGCCTCCTGTCCATGCCGACCTTCTTCTTACACTCCTGCACAGACCACTGGTGGCTGCCATGCTGGTTCATGGCACGCGCCACCTCACCCCACGCAGCAGCATGGGCCTGTGGCATTCCCCGCTGTCTGCTGAGCAGTGGTTCTCTGTCAAGATATGCCTCGACAGGGCATCTGATTTAGCACGGGTGAAGTTGGGCCTCCTCCTTCTCCCCCATCCCTGTTCCTCCTCTTCCTCACATTCGGTCTTGATCAAGCCTGTGGGAATGACAGGTGTTACCTTGGACTGTGCAGTCCCATTCAGCCCTCACAAACCACAGTCCCCACATCCCAACAGCATGCAACCCACCACAATAGATTGCAATACCTAACTATGTCCTCTGCAGCCCCATGTCGCATTCATATAGAGCAAAGCATGCAAATGAGGCAAGGTGCAACTGTAAGTGGATGCTAATGCAGTGGTTGTGCCGTGGAATGGCTGATGAGCTGATTTGCATATACTGGCTGAATATCGCACTGCTGCGCCTTGCGCAATGTTGGTGAGCGTGCTCAGGATATGGCGCAGCACTGCGACATGCGCAATCAGCACCGCACGGTGCATGCCTGGGGTGCTGACACAGTGTGCGGCGCTGCTGATGTGCTGTGCATGGGAGGCAGTGCAGGGCATGGCCACCACTGTCTATATTGCTAGTGCGCTGTTTGCCCGTGTGGCACTTGTGCCGTGGTGCACCATAGGTGTCATGGAGCCACAGCATGGTAGGCCACTGCAGGGTGTCACACACAGGCACCCTACCATGCTACATGCAGGGCATCCCAATTGCGATGTGGCACTTTGTGCGTGGACAGACCCTTGACCCTGCGGTCGACCTTTTTCCCCTAGGAGCCATGCATCTGCATGGGTGCACCTCTATCGTGCAGTTTGGTGACAGCGCGATAGGGACTGGCAGTACAGTACAGCGCTGCCTCTGCAGGTGGGGTACATGCACTACAGAGTGCCATTTTGATTGTGATACACACTAAAGGATGCCTTGTAGGAGAGCGCAGGTGTGTGGAGTGCTATTGAGCTTGCCAACTTGGTTGCCATAGTTGAGCCACATGCTGGTGCCCTATTTGGGCAGGATCCCCTGGACAGGCCACATAGTGCTGTGTGGCAGGAGGTGGCTGATGGCCTGGAAGAGGTGACCGGGATCACCCGGACAGCGCAGCAGTGTGGCCACAGGTATGGCAACCTACAGCGGAGGGACCCTGACCGACTGGGGCGTCTGCAGGCACACGCCCGGCGAGGCGCCGTGCCATGGCCAGGTAGGTGCTCCATCCACACACTGGTAGTGTCCTTCTGTCCGGGTATTGTGGTGTGCATAGTTCCACCCTGCAGGGGGGTGGGAGCCGTCTAGTGGTGGTGGTGGTGGTGGTGGTGCATCATGGCTAGGCTGTGTGGGCACGCATACACCGGGGGGGCTTTGCTACTGGCTTGTACTGATGTTTCCCTCTCCATGTTTGCACCCTAGGCCCGGAGGAGCACTGTAGGGCAAGGCAGGCCTGAGTACAGGCAGAGCAGGACTGAGTGGGTGTGCTGCCGATGCAGCAAGGACACGGTGGAGGAGCCATGGGCCAGCAGCACCCTGCTGGCCTGGATGCAGGTGAGTGGAGTGTTTCCCCTTACATCGGTGCATGCTGGGTTGCAGGGGTGGTGGCGGGGCGTGGCCACCAGCACTTAGCCCCACTGCTGTGCATGCCACACAGTGCACTCAGCACTGTCCTGTGGCACTGCATATGTGTGTGGGCATTGTAGGTGGTCCGTGCGTAAGCTGGGTACATGGCTGTGCCACTATCTTTGCACTGCATAGCCATGTCATCGTACAGCCACAGTGGTGCTATGCAGGACATGGGTGGTGGGTGTGTGCAGCGTTCCGCATGGCTGTGTGTGCCTGGGTAGGCAGGTCATGTGGGCATAGACACTGTGGGTGGCTGCATGCCATCACAGGGGCTTGGCCCATGGCTGTATGCCGTGCACATTAGGTGGGCTGCAGGGGTCTGGCCAGTCACGCGTAATGACTCTGCTCCCTTGTCCTAGGTGGACAATGCTGGAGTGGAGTGTCCAGGAGCTGCTGCAGCTGGCAAGGGCCTCCCTTGAGCTGCTCCAGAGAATGGAACAGGGTGGAGGACAGCGTCACCAGCGGAGACACAGAGATCATAGTGGGGAGAGGGGTCGACGTTAGGCCCACTATGCCCCTGATGTGCATTCCCCCCCGGACTAACCCTCACAACCCTCCATCCCACTCCCAGTTGTTCACCTTTGCTCCATGCCCACCCCACCTGGTATGTGGCCCTCCCACCCCCACATTGTAAATAGTTTTTAATATGTTGTATATTGTTCACTACTTTAATACACACTTATTTGTTATGACAACTGTGGTGGTCTCTGATTTGCAGTGGGCTTATGGTGCTTGGCTGCAGTGGTGTACATGGCAACGGGGGTGGTGCAGGCCTGGGCATGTGTATGTCTGGCAGGTACCTGCCTATGGTGTGGGTGGGAGACTCTGTCTCTGTCTGTGGTATGTGTGCTGTTCTCTGTGCACTGGATTCCTGTGTGAAGTGGCCCCTGGTGCATGCGCTGTGTCCCTGGCACCCCTGTCAGTATGTCCATGTCCTATGCAGCTGGCCCCCTTGCATGTCTGTGGTATGCACGGTCTGCTGGCATGTCATTGGTGGCTGTCCATGCTGGCAACCCTCTGGCCACAGCGCAATGGCAGCTTGCCTCCTGTCACCGGTATGGTGCACATCTGCCTCATGTGGCACTGTGGCCTATGCTGTTGTTGTCCCCCATCCATGCTGTCGCTGGTGTCTGTTGCGGGGTCTGTGTTCTGATGTCTGTCACTTGTGCTCTGGCCTCATGCTGGTGGTGGACGGCTTCATGGTGCATGTGTAGGATGGCTGGTACACCTGTGCCATAGAGGGGGTGCAGGCCGTGGGTACACAGCATCAGTGGTCACATGCCAGCAGCATTTGTTGCCCCGCTATTGTGTCCCTGTGTTGGGGTGCCCTTGGGTCTGGGTGAGTGTTTGTCCATGCCCGGTGTTGCATCCTGTGCTGCTCATGCTTCCATGCACCACTGTGGGTGGCTGTGTTGGCTGTTGGGACCAGTGCTGGGACAGGGTGTGTGGGGTGCTGTCCTGCTGGTGGTGGGATCCAGGGCAGGCCTTGTTGCATGTGGGGTCCCTCTGGTACTGACGCAGGGTTCGCCTCTCTGCTGTGCCACAGGGGTCCATGCAGGGTGGCACTGTGTCTGCAGTTGTTGCGTCAGAGGCTGGTGCTGCCTACTGCGGGGTGCTCACTGTGGGGCTGCCATGCATAGCTCCATGGTGCACAGGGTTGCATTGTCACAGTGGGGGTGGTGGCATGCATTTAGTGCCATGCACTGTTGGGCACTGCTCCTGGGTAGGGTGTCTGGGGACCGCTGTGCATGGTGTGCTCTGCATAGGTCAGATGGGGTGGCACTGGGTGGCCGGCCCTCCTTGTGTTGTGGTCACTGCTTGCAGGGGGTGTGCTGGGGCACTATGCCCTAGCTGTGGATTCAGTGCTAGTGTTCATGGGCTGGTGGTTCATCCAGTTCACCACAGGTTGTGCAGTTCATGGGGTGTGGGGTGGGCACTGTCTGGTCTGCTGCATGCTGCTCCGCCCATGGCTTCCTTAGGTGGTGGACCCCTGCATCCTGTCCCTGCGCATCCATGGTTGTGCTACTGTGCATCAGCCTTGTGCCACTGCACATGCCTGGTTGTGCCATTGCACAGTTGGTGTGATATTCAGTTGTGTTGCGCAAGGGCACCTTGGCCTGTGTTGTGTTTGAATATTGTGCATGTTGCTCATGGGCGCACTGCACTTGCGCCTGCTCCTGCTATTGCGCTACTTTGTGGTGCAGTCTGAATATCCGGGCCAGAGCACATAAATTCTGTAATCTCAGAACTTGTTTCAAATACCAGCATAAATGTCTAGTGCTGCTGCTTTCTGCTACAAGGCTGAGCATTATGATTAAGCCCCCCCCCCAGCTATTGTTACATGCTGTAGGAGAAATAATGAGAAAAGCACAATGCACATAAATTCTGTTCTCTCAGAATTGTTCTCAAGTACTACAATAAATATCTCACTTTGCTACTTTCTGCTACAAGGTTGACCACTATCATTAACTACCCCCACAGTTTTAGTTTAGAAATGCAGCAAATTTAAATTTTGCTGACTAAGTGCTATGCGGAGTGGCCAATGTGAAAGGCTCACTTTGCCTTGTAATTACTGCTTCGCATTGTCAGCCTGCCTTAACACGAAGTAAGGTGAAGTGACAATATTGGCAGCCCTTTTCACACACTCACTCACTCACTCACTCACCAGAATTATTGTGCATCCAAAAAATGCTCATGTCTTGTGTCCAGAAAACTCCCCAGTGCTAACAGTGAAATGAGAGCACAAGAAATTCAAAGTGTCTCAGAAATAATGGTGCACTCAGATATCATGTGTGCAGTATTAGCACACAGTCACCAGAATTAATATGCATCCCCAAAATGCTACTGTCTTGCATCCATAAAATTTCCCAGTGCTGACGAAGTAAAATGGGAGCGTAACAACAAATGCAAAGTCTCCCAGAATTAATGGTGTAATGCAAACCCACAGACAGATTAAGATTGCACTGCGCACTTGAGATGCAGACACAAAGGCACAACAACACCTAACCAGTGCTCACAAGTCACAAATCCAAATCTGGAAAAGAATACCCTTTGCCAGTTTGGAGGGGGGGGGGAGGAGTGCACAGCAGTAACAATCCACTGCCAGTGAAGATACCACAAAGCAGTATAAAAAAATTCAGGCAGGTGTAGTGGATGGGAGGTTCACACTGCTGCAATTATTCTGTGGCACTATAAAAGGTGTCTGATGTAATGGCATGCATCACACACACTACAAGTAATGCGTAGCAAATTGAAAACCTTTGGTAACACAAGCAAATGTTTTAAACAAACTGAAATTATATACTGCTGCACCACAACAATCTGCAAAAAAAATCAAGAATTACTGAAAATATTACTGTGTACATTAACAGTTATACAAAAAAACTATAACCAAAACAGAGACTGCCATTTTCTCCCAGACAATCTACCTACATCACAGATGCCCCTCCCCAAAGCACACTTCACAGTACACACTTACTGTTCTAAATTAACATTCAAAATCCACACACAAACAAACACTCAATAAGTGCACAGGAGGGTTTCCTACAACCGCTGTACTAAATTGTGAGCAAAACAAATAGCTCAAAAAGGCATTTTCAACAGCTTTTAGAGGATTTGAACAGCAGCACTCTGAGAGGAAACTGTCTACATCTTCCACTACACAGACTGAGGCTGTGCAGATCAATCTAGAGCCCATGTGACCTGCAATTCAATGATGCACTGCAAAATTTGCCTTTGGAGCTCAAAAACAAGGCAAAATACATTGATTTCAATGTACTTTGCCTTAAAATTAGTGGAGAAGTGGTTTTGGGAAGGTGGAATAATGAGAAGTTATTCTCAATGGACTTTGCTTTACCCATTATTGCACAAAGTACTCCGCTTCGCGTTGTGGAATACTTCTCGGATTCGGCATTACTCTGTGAATCACTTCACGGAGTGAATTCCGACCACTTTGCCCACCACTATTCTAGTTATGCACTGCAGGGGAAATTGTGAGAAAAGCACAATGTACATAAACTCTGTACTCTCAGAATTGTTGTCAAGTAGCAGAATAAATATCTTGAACTGCTGCCATCTGCTACAAGGTTGATCACTATCATAACCACCCCCCAACACACACACAGTTCCTGTTACACACTGTACGGAAATTGTGAGAAACAAAAAGCAAAACACTTTAGGGGACATTGTGAGAAAAGTACAATGTACATATATTCTGTATTACCACAATTGTTCTCAAGTACCAGAATACATATCTTGTGCTGCTGCTTTCTGTTACTAGGTTGAGCACTGTCATTCAGCCCCCCCCCCACCACAGTTCTTGTTACGCACTGTAGGCAAAACTGTGAAAAAGGTCTTAGATGCTGCTGCTAGATAGTAATGTTCTGTGTGTGAGTCTACACAGCAGCTGTCAAGATACACTTTAGTGTCTGGAAAATAAAAGTGAATTCTCATGGCTTGAAAAATTATCAGGACATCCAGAAATGAGATGTGCTCCCAGAAATCTGATTCAATGCTGCTGTTATACTTTGTGAATGCAGTTTACAACTGGACTTCAATGATGATCTTCAACTAGAGTATCAGTTTGTAGTGATCTACCAGCAAAGGTAAGTATTTTTGGTTGTCTTTTTTTTTTTTTTAAGTTGTGGGGGATGGGAAAGTATTTGAAACCATTGTTATTACTGTTTCTGTCTTTTTTTAGGTATTTCTCACTATGAGGGTGAATGAATCCTGTTGCTGCATGGGTCTTGCAAGGCTCTTGTTTAATTTAGAAGTGTTTCTTACCATGGAAGGTAAGATTTTTTTTTTTCTGAAATGTTATCTATCTATTTGCCACCAAATAACTGCCGTCTGCTCATATTTCTCTTGTTTCAGGTATTTTTACAGTGTATGGCAAACTGTGCAATTAGGCAGCAGCATCAATTGAAGGACTTTTATATATGGTTGTGTAACCCCTCACTGGCCCTTTATTTAACTAGTAGGCACACCTCCCATATTTTTTCTGTCCTTGGGAAAAGAGAGGGGTGGAGGCACAAAGCAATTGTAACAGAAACACAAAGACTGTACAAGACACAAACAGACCTATACCAAAACCCAGGTCTAGAGGAGAGAACTTTTGCGGAAGGCTATGCTAGATGTGTTACTTCTGACAGGGGTACCAAGTAAATCCCCACAGGAAGCAGTGACTAAATTGTCCATACCAGGTTGGGATTCTAGAGAGTGGCCTTATTCCGAACCAAAGTTGGAACACAAAAGCAAAGACTGTGACCCCAAGGGTTTACACTTCAAAGCACTAGACAATGCAGAACACATCTGTGGAAAAACAGAAACTGAACTTCCCATATAGCATATGATTAGACATCTGGAAATGTGGTACTAGCCACGTTGAAAACACACAGTTCTACTGGAAGTGGCACTAGGCATGACTCAGAACAGTTCCCATATGGCATAGGATTCACAGAAGGAAACTGTGCACACCAGCCATGATGGAGCACATTAGGGCTCAAAACTAGCAAAACCCTCATACAAGGGGTAAACTTCATCTTCAGGCATTGGCCACATGCACTGAAAGAAACAAGTGCCTTTACAGAACCCCAAGTGCTGAACTGGTCACTCCAGATGGGGGGGGTTGCCCACCTTTTGCTTCCTCCTCCATGCCCAGCCATTCTTTCAGATTTGCACCTCAACAGATAATGAACAGTAGAAATTATGCTTTCTTCTAATGTTTAGTACATTTTAGCATCAGAAACACCACAAAGGGTGCAAGATTAAAGTTCTGAGCAAAGTGTCTAGTCACACCTGGGATATCCACTGTTGTCAGCAAACTTTAAAACAATCTTCTTGAGAACAGTCTCAAAGCAGAAATGGGTCCCTTTATCAGAGTCACCCCACAGAAAACAAGGCAGGTACATATCCTGGGTAACTCTCTGACACAATCCACTTATAGTTTGTACACTAAAGGTAGATTTAAAATGTTCTAGGTTGGATCAGGGGATTGCCCCTCAAAACCTCTGCAATCCCCTTCATCCCACTAGGAATGAGGGCATCAGGAAATCCTGCAGACAGTTTCCACCACTTCACAAGTCAGGCAAAGATGTACTCAGACTGGGGTGAGAAATAGACTCTCCTCACTACTCCAGCTGCTCACTCTCTGAGCTGCTATTGGAACTCACTCCAGCTTGAACTGAACTGCTCTCAAAATTCTAAACTCCCCACACTCACAAGAAGCTGTGGCTTATGTTGCTGTGAGAGTTCTAAATAACATCACCTCTCTACTCTTAGCTGAGACCAAGTAAACGGAGAGGGAGTAGGTGAAAATCCATTTAACTAGATATTCACCAGCTGCATTCCCTACCTAACATTGACACTGATGGGATTCTAGTAACCCCAGGGAACGGGGGGGGGTTACGCTTGATTGATACAAAGGATGTGTTGAGCTTAATAAAGCAATATGCAGTGGTGGAGTAAATGGAGGAAGAGATCTGAGGCAGCATTATTTATTTAAATTTAGTAATTACAACCCTTTGAGTCTGAGACTCTTTTTTGGAAAGCCTCTGCATCAAAAAAAAAAAACAGTTACAGATAGTGGACAGTACATTTACAAGCAAGAGATACAAGACTTAGGGTACAATAATTACACAATTGTCTAACATGGTTATAACAACAAAGTTTTACAAAGAAAAGCATACAGTACGCTTTTCCATTACCCAGTTGGGTACTCCTCCTCCCGTACAATTTGGGTAATTGGTCAACAACTGAGGAGCAGGAGGGGAGCAATCCAAGGAATATTGTTCAATACAGAGTGGGAGAAGGGATGTGATTAGTCAGCAAGGTTGATCACATCAGCTATTTAGTGGAGATTAGAAGATGGCAATTGCTTGCTTGCCATAGGAGGACGAGGAATTTATCTTGATGGCAGATGTGAATACAAGAAAGAAATTATTCATGCCATAGTATGCTTCATAATGGGTTAAAGCACACCTGTGAAAGGAAAACACTTTTTGGAAAAGATACCAACCATCATATTGAAAATGGCCCAGCCTTCAAATGCAACAAAGGCGCCCCAGACAGAGAAGGGAGATGTTTTACTTCCAGGACAGGAGACCTATGAAGACAAGGTAAAATTACATAGATGTTACTAATATAGCCACTGTTGGTAACTGACCACACAGTGTACATGTTGTCCACTCCAAATTGTACAGGAGGAGGAATAGGCATCTTGCTGGCTGGAGAAGGAAGCAGAACAACAGAAGCAAGTTCACACAGTAGTACATTTATCTGAATTTACACTGAGCTAACACTTTGGGTTTATCTGGAGGCATGATATGTAGGAGGAGGAGGAGGCCCATGTTGTTCCCACGTGAGGAGGACTGGAGGAGGCCATAGCATGAATCATCAGTGGTGGAACGCATGGCAGCAGGCTCATATTAATCTGGTGTCTGGCAATCAGCTTGGTTAAGAGTTCTGTTTTTTTCAGGAGGCACACCATGCAGGAGGTGGAGGTGGTGCCTGTAATTCCCAGGTGAAGAGGAGGACATAGTATGGATCATCATCCATGGTGGAACACATGGCAGCAGGTTCACATTAGCCTGGTGTCCGACATTTTAAAGTCCTAGTTTTTCTGGAGGCATGACATGGAGGAAGCACATGTTGTTCCCAGCTGAGGAATACTGCAGGAAGCGATAGTTCAGATCAACATCAGTGGTGGAATGGATGACACTATGTCTCAATATAGTGTTTTTGTGGTATGTGTATTGATGCAATCCTTTGTGATACCCCATTTATACAATTTTTGAGCTGCAGGTATAAAATAAGGGGGAACTTGAAGACGGGGATGTAATTTACGTGCCATCTGAAGCCATGATTGAAGATATGTGGCAAGGGATTTTCACATCCAGGCATTGGAAACTGTCTCAGTACTGTGCAGTTCATTACCTACAGAGTATTTGAAAAATAATGTATGAAGAGAAACAACAGGTTCTATCGTATTAAGATCTCCCAGATTAATGTCCAGATAAGTATGTCACTTGATGGGGTTTAATCTTGTGCCCCATAACATTTGAAAGCACAAACTATAAAGTCTGGTTTCTAGCTGAATAGGTTAAGGGTGCCACATATTGTAACAGTGGTAAAATGAATTTTATCAAAATAGCAATTTGTTTGGGTTTGGAAAGCCTCCATTGTTTCCATCTGTTAACTTTTAGTTCTGCTTTATGAATGACCAGTTCCCAATTATTGTCTGGTAAATTCTGAGGACCAAAAATGATCCCTAGAATTTCCAAAGGAGTGGAGGAAATTGTAAGTCCATGCATGATGGTATCATGGTTCATAGAAGGCCCAAACGACATCCCTTTACTTTTCTCCAGATTTAATTTGGCATTAGGAGCCTTCTGATATTGCAAAATTTCCTTTAAGAAACAACTAATCTGCTCTGAATGTGAAAAGAATGTTCAAATATCATCAGCATAGGCTTGGAGACACAAAGCCTGCAGGATTCCAATCTCTACAAGCCCTGTCCATTTTGGTGATGCCATAATGGAGTGAAGTAAAGGATCAAGAGAAAAAATATACAACAAAGGGCTCAACGGGCACTCCTGTCGGACTCCACAATGCACCTTAAAGCTTTTACCAACAACACCCTTTAAAAAAGGTCTGACAGTAAAATAAGAATATAATAACCATAACTGGTTAATGTAGGGTAAAAGTATTTTATAAGTTTGTAAAACTATAAATAAATAATGATGGAAGACCCTATCGAAGGCTTTCTCCTGGTTGGCTGTCACAACACAACCCGAAAAACCTGAATTATTACAATGATGGATTACATCCCTCAACGTCCTTAAGGCTTGTTGAATGTTTCTGTCCAGCAGACCACAATACTGAAATGGGGAAATTACTAAAGAGATATAAGCCTTTGAACGGGTATTTAAAATATGTGCTAGGATCTTATAATCTGTATTCAGGAGAACTATTGGTCTCAAATTGTTGATTTGAGAGCGATCTCCTTTTTTATAGAGGTAAATCAATAAACCTTCAGAAAAGGAAGGATATACGGTATTGTTACTGAACCATTGTGTATAAGTTCTAAATAAACTCTCCACTATTTATAAACAAAAAGTTTTATAAAACACATGAGGGATACCATCCAAGCCTGGAGCAGTATGAGGTCGTAAGGCCTTAATTGCTTGTGTGATTTCCAACTTGGTGATAGGGGATTGCAACTTCGTGAGTTCTATTGGGAAATCTGGAACCACGACAATCTGTAGAAAATCTATAATATCATTGGTCGGGATAGGTGTATGTGGATTTAAAGACTCACAATGCTGCTGAATAACAGCTTCTAGATGCTCAAGTGAACTCGCCCTCTACCCTTCAGGGGAAAATAAGGATTCCATAGAGACTTTATGTTTTAGAGATTTACAGGCTTTGTAGGGGTCTCCTATGGGGGAGGTTGTAGTACCATTTAATAATAATGACTAAATAGATTTAGCTCTATCATTTTCAAAGATTTTCATAGCCTCCTTCACAGTGGTGATCTGAGTAGAATAATCAGATCTAGAAAGGTTTGTCAGAGAAATTAATCTGTGCAACTGCTGTCTAAGGGATAAATACTTGATAAAAACTTCAAAAACTTATTACCAATTATTTTACCATACTTAAAAAACAAGTCTGAATATCAGTTTTGTGTCCATCCACCATTCCCCTTTGTCGAGTTACAGGAATTCAACTGATAATCTTGCTTGAAGAAAGGTTGTCATATCCTTATTAAACATGGAATATTTCAAAACTTGAGACATTAAGTTCCCATCTACAGAGCAAAATGGATCTTTCAACAAAATGATTTAGTTATAGAAGCAACAATAAATGGTCCAAAAATGCAATGGGTGTAATAGATGGGTACATTTGAGGAAATGAAAATATACTCAATTATAGAGACATAAGCATTACGCTTATAGGTGAAGCTAGGACCTTTTGCATGGAGTGAATGACAATTAATTAGGTCAGCAGTGCAAACCATATGAGTCAATCATTAGAATAACAATATATCTTTTTCCCTTTTTTCTTTTCATTAACTAACCTACAATTAAAGTCCCCACATAGGAAAAGTGTAAAATGAGTAACCAAAAAAGGCTGGATTGCTTTTATAAGGCTTACTTTTTTTCTTTTACTTGTGAAGTGTAAACAGAAATAAATCTGCAATCATTGTCATTCCAGAGGCTATCCAAAATCAAGGCTCTCCTAGGTACCAAATCAAATAATTTATGTAGAGTGAAATTGTAAGAATGAAAACAAAATCCCAACTTCATCAGCGGAATCCAGTCCTAAGAACCGATAAGATGGACCCCAAACCCATTCTCACTGAAACATTCGAACCTGATCTTCTATATACATCCAGGTTTCCTGGAGTAAACAAACATCAATAGTCATATCATGCAGAGCTTGAAATACAGCACATCTCTTACCAGAATTGAGTAAAGTATGCACTTTTAGAGAACACACCATACCAACATCCATTCAAATATTTCAGACGTCTTGTCAAATTATTTTTTTCCTCTTTTTCTTCTTTTTCCCTTTATAATCCCCTTCTACAATGGTGTGTGAGCCTTGGTCATTAACAGATTTCTGAGTCAGAATCTCCTACCTCCATTTCCGAGTCCCCCCCCAAGAGGTATACAAAGCAGAATACGAGTTCTTAATTTCTACCAGGGTGGGAGGGTTAGAAGAAATGGATTTTAAAAACCTGGAAGATCTCCTATGGGGCAAAGGGTCTGGAATACATAAGTCAGAGCCTTCTATAGGGTAGGAAGTAGTGTCTTCGTAACAGACTGGAGTTAGAATGTCTGGGATAGTAATATGCTTCATGGGGGCTTGTGGAGTACTATCTCGTATTGACGTATCATCTAGAATAACAATAGAATCTTCAGGAAGAATCTTCTTAGCTGAAGGAGGGGAATAAATTAAAGGGGGGAGAATTCGGAGGGGTCTAAGGAGAACAGTCAGGTGAATGGGGTTTTGGAATGGCAGGTGTAACAGAATCCTGTGCCTGCTGAATAAGCAATTCTGGGCTTATACAAGTTGCCTTGTTCCTTGCCACCCAGGGGCATTCTCCAAAAATATGCCCATATTCCTAGCAGAGGTCACAGTGAGAGTGATTGGCGCATTGCATGGTGCTGTGACCCACCTCTCCACAGTTGTTACATCTGGGTTTATTACATATACTGGAGAGATGTGTTTGGGAACCACACTTATAGCAGGCCTGAGACTGACCTGCATAAAAGCAAACCCCATGGTCTCTACCCAATAGAAGGGAATTAGGAATATGTTCAATTCTGGCATCACCTTGATGAAGTTTCACTTTATATTTCCATCCCCCAGTCCAGAAAATTTTAATTGTCAAGGATCGCTTCTGATTCACTCAGTACCTCACATCTCTGTGATATCCAATAGGTGATGTCTTCAACATGGACCCCCTCGCTGTGAAATATGACTGACATATTTCACCAGGAGTTTAGTCAGTGGTATAACAATGAAAGGGGTCCAGATTGGAGATGTCTTAACCTGTCCATACTATTCCCAGAACAAGTCTAGAGCATATGAGGTACAGAAACTAATGTCATAATTATCCTCTCCAGAGATGTTTATGAACACATAGACCTCTCTTGGAGAGAAATGAAAAGAATAATTTAGAAGTACTTTCCCCACATAATATCTATCTGGTCTATCCTGCAACCATCCCTTATAATGAATGTGAACAGCATTTCTATGTGGAGCTGCTTTTTGTTTTAGTTTTTGAAAACTGATCAGACAACAATGGTTTTGAGTGCTGTGGTTTTGTCAGAGTCCAAGGGTAGAGAAATAACTGATTTTGAAATTTTGACCGGTTCTAAAGGAGGAAAAGAGTCAGTAGTGTCAATGTTTGATGGAGAAGTCTTGAGGGAATTTTCAGTAGAAGGCAAATTAGGGGACTGATGGTCAGATTTTAAAGAAACGTCTTGTAAAGGGCAAGAAGGGATCCTTGCCTTCCATTCCACAGAGGCTTGAGAGAGCGGAAAATCCCATGAGGGGTCAGGAATCCATATACCCCCTGTTGAGTGTTTCCACCCTGCATCTGAGAGTGCCTTCTGTGGCATCCACGTATCCATGGGCAGGAAACTGGACAAATTAGTAGTAGAGGAATTGGTGGTAGAAAGTTTATCTGAAGATACTAGAACATTATGAAGGACTTTAGGTTCAGTATTATTTTTTCTCTTTTTCCTCCTGCTCTGTCCCTTCCTGTGCTGTCCTCTTCTGTGCTATGCACTTTTATTTCTTGTTTCCAAACACAAAATTAATAGTGCCTTCCTGAGAGTTGGGCTGAGTTTGATAAACAATGCTGGAGTCTGTTTCTACAGCCTTCGGATGCTTAAATACAAACCCCACAGTTTTAGAAAGATTAATTACTGGGGAAGGCAGCACAGGGTTTGTATTACGCAAGACATTGTGCTGCGAGCTACTCTCACTGAGTAGAGCAGAATCAAAGGTAATTTTTATATTGGAAGCCTTTCCACAAGTTGCAGACTCCAGGCACACACCATGATCAGTGTTGCAACTGCCAGTCTGATACGATTTTACAGCAGGGGGTTCAGGTTCAGTTTTAGGTAGATTTGCCACTGGGAAAGGCTGCGCCTGACTATTCATGGACAAGGGGGAAGTGTTTTTAGAGGAAACGGGGTCTTGGCACACACCAGAAGAGATGTTACTGTTGCCATCCTTTTGCGGTTTAAGGAAAACATTATCAGACTCACCCAGCCCCACCGGGCCATTGTCAGTAACTGCTGTGTCATCAGGCTGTTTGACAGGCCTAACTTTCAGGATGACAGGAGCCATGACAGAATGCAGTACAGCTAGTTGCACCTCAAAATGTTCTCTTTCTAATTTATGGCACTCTTCTTCAAACTGAACTAACTTCAAAATTTCCTGCTGCTTCACATCCAAATTGTTTAATTTGGTTTCTTTAACCAATGCTGTCTCCATGCTCAAATCTTCTGTTGATACATAAATATCCATGATATCCTCAGTAGAAGTGTTAAGAACAGCAGTCAAATTACCTTCTTCAGCCTCTGGCAAACTCAAATCAGAAGAGGAGGCCTGCTGTCCCTTCTGCAAAGCATCTGCACCATCTGGTGTTCCAGGCAAAGTGGTCATCCTACGGATGGACGGCAAGTCCCCCTACTGTCAGAATAGGGAAATTTCCCTGGTGTCCTGGATAAATTTCCCTCATTCACTAAAAATACCAACAGCTTAATCTGGTCCAATTTCAGTTGCTTACCATCTGCATCCCCCCTCCCCCCAGTTGCCCTTGAAAAAGGGACTTCTAGTCACAGTGTGCTTACTGGGTCAACAAAAATCCAACAAAACAACTGAACTGTATAAGAGAATATTGTTCTGTATAGAATTTCAGCACTTTATGAAATGTTGTCGTGGCAAAGGTAAAGTTTCATGGAATGTGAGTATACTCATTTGTGGTGTGACATCATGTTGCAACATCTAGAGATGGCTCTAGTAAGTTTCACTGCGGAAAAGGGACAAATAAATTCTCACATGTTGTGTAACACTACACAATATAACAAATACAGGATGAACAATGTTATGCATAACCAGTTTGTTCTGTCACAATGGGTTTCTGAAGCCAGTGGACCTCCCGATCTCTTGATGTCAGAGGGAATTTGAATCCTCTGTGGCAGAACACACTGGCTGTGCAGAGTTGTACGGTTAGTATCGTCTCAAAGTGGCAGCATTCCAGGGTGTTCTGCTGCAGTATTGACTTAACTACTTCTGCTGTACACCATATTGATTTCAGTAGTGAAGCAGAACGAGCATAGTCCAGAAATGGAATTGTATGCAAAACAGCATTTTAATAGGCACTTTAATTTTTGTTGTTGTACATGACTAGTATTATATCCACTTCAGATACATGCTATGCAAGTCAAATGATGGGATGTGTAACATTCTGATATCTGAAAGTATGTCTTTGGGTGTGGGTTAAGCTTGGCAATGTATATACAACGCCGGTCTTCTGGTGTGATTGTACTGGCGTACTCATGTGGGTGTTTACATAAGTTTGTAAGAATGTATGTTCCACAATGCCCACTTTTCTAATGGGATGTTATCGAATGTGTTGTGATATAATGAGGTCTTATTCAATATACATGTGTTAGTTGTTTGAGTCACATTTAAAGGTTCTATATAAGTACAGTGAATAAGTATCAAGATTTGAATCACTAATTATTGGTCTCTGAACATTTCTAATTGTAGGCAATGCTTAAAAAAGGAGCATCACCAACAATTTACTCTTCAAGCAAAGAACATCCCAGTAAGAAATCTAGAACACTAATGCAGATTTTCGATCGAAGAAGGGTAATATATGTGTTTGAGAATATTCTTACAATACTAAGTAGTGTAATGGTACTGGTGATTGTATTTGTGAATGATAATACTTTTCCCATAATTTTGGACAGATGATGTGTTGTGTTGAGATACCTGCACACCGTGGGAAGTTTTTTTTTTATTTGTTAAAAATATGCAGTACTGTGTTATAATGTCTGGGTAGCCCTTATTACCCACTGAAGGTAATCTGTTTATATCCTTGTAATCTCACTGTATTGATGTCAGTACCTTATAAACCTCTCTCATGCATTTCGGAGAAGTGGGTTTTTAACACAGAATGTCAGTGTTATACAGATGATAAGCATGGTGTAATCACCTTTGTGATTGCTAGGGAAATGTTTAACCTCTTGAGCTGCACTCTTGAGGTTTACTATTGCCCTAGCAACCACTGGAGGTGATTGCACCATGGTTATTACCTGTGCATCGGGCATTATCTGCTATATATAGTTTATGGTAGAATTTTGGATGACTTTTTTGGTTATGTTGTATGTTAACATTTTACGGTTATTTTGAATGTTAACATGAAAGACTTCAATAAAAGACTTTTACAAAAAATAAATTAACCAACAGAAAGCAATGCTTCTGTGTTTTCCTGTGTAGATGACTGAGTTTTGGCTTAATAAAAGAACTCTGGAAAACCAAGTTTCCACAGGAGGAATAAGTATTAACTCACAATGGATAAGCAATAGTAGTGCTGATGAGGATGTAATATGCAGTGGTAGTTCAACATCCGGTGCTTCACTCAGTTTACCTGAATCTTGTCACAGTGCTCCAGATACATTGTTAACACATAGTGTGGACATAAAGCGTGAGCTTGAAGTAAATTGTGGAGGAGGAGGAGGAGGAGGTTCAAAAATTGGGAAATACTCCAGATAAGGCCGACATACTGCATGACCATTTGTATGGCATGTCCACCAGGAAGTTACAGCCATGCAGAAAAAGTACTCAAACGCTTACTGAAGGATATGACAAAGGTCAGTGTGAAGGGTTAATCGGTGTCTATTTTTGTCATATTTCATGCATAGAAAGTAATACTGTTCTTGTTACATTCAAATGACACCGAGTTATGTAGTGTTTAAATTGTTTCCTGTTAGGTGTGCAAGTATCAACCAAGAAGCGATCAGTTAGCACCTTGTTAAATCCAAAAATACTATGAACCCAAAATAGATCCTTCAGATGTTGGCTCTGATATGGAATTTACAGATGACCCTAATGACAAAGAATATGAACATGATAGTAATGATGAAAGCACATCATCCCAAATTAGGTGATTATTGTTTTTTTGTTAACAGAATGTGGTATGTGGATGACTTGCTAATTGATTGCCCTTATGTGAACCCTTTTGATAGTCAATGTACTTGCGTATGTAAGGCCTCCAAAACTTAACAACATACTTGATGTGAGGCCTCATCATGGCTTGCTAGATGGGCATCAGGTCCTCCCAATGCCTTCCGGTGATCTCCCTGCGATACCTTCTAACATTCCACATGACCTCCCCACCGTCATTGAGATTTTCTTCCCCAACTCGAGGTTGTTGGAGACTACTACCACCATATCCATCTCGTCCTCTTTCTCGTGGACTCTGTACCTCACCAACATAACCTCTGTCCTTCAATTCCAATTTCCCAGTTGCATAACAGTACACTTTTTGAACAGCCTCATTAGTGTGGGTATCATTCTCCCTTCCCTAATTGTTGTGTTTTTGATCCCCATGGCTGCCCTGTGCTCACTCCATACCTAGATGGACCCTCCCTTCTCTTTTACCCCATCCAATTCACTTCCTTTGACTTTTTCTAGTGGTCTCATGCCCACCTCCTGAACAGTTAAATTGTTTTTCTTCTCTGTAGTCACCCTTTCCCAGGATATCTCCCTTCTCAGTGTGGCCAGCTCTGTTTCTATTTTCCCATGTCTCTGTCAAAGTTGCTATTGTATACTGTGATGTAGTGGCTAGTCATATTGTCAATATTTATTGGCACAGACATGTGATGAGCATATTTCTTAGTTCTTCTTCCAGTAGTTCTGTCAGAGAAAAGTTCTACATCGGAGCTGAAACTTGTCTGCTCCAGTTAGTATCATTCTGCCTCTACTGTTGCATACCTGACATGCTGACAGAAGTTAGACAAATGATAGGAAGCATGGTCATTGTTAAGCAAACTTGCTTAACAAGCAGGTAAAAGTGATGTGAAAATAAGTTGCATTGTAAAGAGAGAGAGAAAATAATGAATTCATTGGAGATCTGTTAGACAAATTTTGTTAATAAATGTTTTACTGCTACCTCAATTAGCAGTTTAATTGAAACCACTTATTGCAAACTGAGCCTGATTAGGTAGGATACTATCACCATTAAGGTGATGGTTAGGATTAATCATGAGATTATGTAAGAACTTGTATGCTGTATTTGCTGGAATACTGAACTGCAGTTATCCTTTCAGTCCCTTAATTAGTTATAGTGTATATGTATTTTATATCAAGTGTGCAGTTATTTTGTATGCTAAGTATGCCATGCATGTCTTAACAGGAAAGTGTACTTGTGAAAAAGTCAGAATTTGACTGCTGGGATCCACAAATTCAATATCATGCTGTCTTCTGCCATTTTATTTGCTGGTACCCTTCCATCCAAGGTTTTAAGAGTCAAGCAATTTGCTAATGTTGCAACTATCAGCAGATCAACATTTTTGTTATGCATCAGAAAAAATATCTTCATGCATATATCCAAAGTTTTTGGGAAAAGAAACAGTCTATGCTGAAATCAGAAATTAGAGAAAAACCCGTCACTTTTGTTAGGGGGAGATGCAAGATGTGATAGTCCAGGTTACAGTGCAAAATAAGGGTGCTACACTATAATGGATGTGTGCAATAGCAAAGTACTCCATCCTGATCTTATTCAGGTCAGTGTGGTAGCTGTTTGAGTTGTAAAAGTTAATTTTCAAATGATCATCATAGGTCAGTATGAAAATCAGTATGGACTTTGCAATACAAGGGACATATTTGGATGTAAAGACAAAATATGTGTATGTATATGTATTGCTGATGAATGTTTTCATGTAAAACAATGCAGGAAACAACAAAGAGGGGGTGCATATATTCAATCACTGCTTGTTTATTTTGTCTTTACTTCCAACAGAGCAATCAATCTGGAGGTGGTTATCATATGGAATTAGAGGGACTAAAAAGATGTCTGAGTGAAGTTACAAAATGGGTTGGATTGAAGCATTAGTAACGGACAGACACAGGCAAATTGAAAAATATATAAGACAACTGGGCTGAGTCATTCAACCACTACTTTGATGGCTGGCATGTTGCCAAGGGCAAGTGCAGTTCATAATGGAATACAATTTTTCTATTTATATGCCTTCTTTGTCTTATTTGATGTGCTGTTTACCTTTACCAACCATGTAGCAATTACTGTTACCACATTATGTTTTGGATACAGGAATTGTAAAGTGTATTGAAAAATTATCTGCCAGCAAAGAATGTGAAACCTAAGGTTCCTGGAAGCAATCCATAAATAATCATGTTTACTGGCTAGCAGGATCATCAGAAAGGAATGGAGATCTAGCAGAGGCAAAATGGAGATCTAGCAGAGGCAAAATGGAGAAGCATTGTTAATCATGTTATAAATGTACATTCTGGTCATGGGGATCTGTTCAATAATTGTGCTCATGAAGCCTTGGGAGGATAAGAGGCACAACAGAAATGGATAGTGCCTGGTGAGTTAAAATTGAGTGCTCTCCTTCTTTGAGGGAGGGTGGGGTAGAGTGCCTGGTGCTTGATGGACCCCTGGCAGAGACCGGGAGAACCACATGTATCCGGTGACTACACATTACTGGGGTGGGGCAGACACTGGATATCATTGCATGTCTGCGCCCCTGGGGCAGACCAAAAAAAACAAAACAAAAAAAAACAGTTGTACTCTCAATGATGATGCCCACACTGGCACTTGGTCTCTATGGCTCCCCTGGCACTCTGCCACAGTATCATGGCTCTGCGGCCCCATCAAGCTCTGAACCCTGCCCTTGTTGAGCATCTGGTGTGTTGGAACACATTGCGGTTACTTTAGGTCAATAGTGTATGTTAGTCTTATTGTCAACACATGAATATTTGTATCACTTATATTTCAGTTGTGAATAGGTATAGTAGTGGTGCTTGTATCTAAATTGTCATTCTCATTATGTAAGGTTCTAAGGCTGCCACAAAATTAACTGATACATTGATGAGGGAAACGGTTGGTGAACAACATATGGAAACTGTCTCCACATAGCTGGACTTCATCTGTGGAGGCATTTCATTCCATTATCAATTATTTTGCACCAAAACTGTATCACTTCTCCTATCTGAGCATGTATAGCAGGTATTGTAATGTCGTCATATAGCTTACAATGTTAGGTAGACAGTATGACAACATAATAAACAGGTGCTTAGTGGTGAGTGTTTACATGTTTTGCAGGTATGTGTTATTTAAGCAATATGCCCCTCCAGGCTGTGGGTATACTGGTGGATTTACCATGTCTGGTGTGGTCTGGTCACAAGGTGCAGCCAAGTGACTTATCCACACCAGAAGTGATAAATCCACCAGTATACCCACTCTCTGGATGGATATATTGCTATGATACAATGTTCTCCAATTATTTTTCTGTGGAAAAAATAAATAAAAACAAAGTTTGTGGTAGCTTTAATGATTTGGAACAACTGTATTCTTGTGCCAGAAAACTGGTGCCATTCTAAGAGGAAGAGCATAGTGAGGAATGGAATATACATAGAGGATTGTGTATGAGCAGTCATACATAACAAGGATATTCTTGTATCAAGAGGTTTCCTTGGTAACAGATGACCTTGAGAGCGCAGCTTGAGAGGTACTATGTTACCAAGGGAACCTCAAGATACAAGAATTTCCTTGTTTGTGTATGACTGCTCATACACAATATTTTATAGTGTATGGGCAATCACAGCATTGAACATCACACAGAACCAGCTGGAGAAGACAACAGAGAATAGAAATTTTAACATTTTCTTTTTTTTTAACTGACACAGTGTGCTGCAGATGTTTTTGCAAGTTCAAGTTTAAAAAAAAACAACTTCCATCTTAACTGGATTGAGGAAAGCAACTATGTGGCAGCATTCCAAGTTGTTATGCTGCAGTAGTGACATAGCTAGTGCAGCATAACAGCTGGGATGACATACAGTCACAGACAAAGACTTGGCCAGATATTTCCTGAAATTTCTGCAATATCTCTAGAGAAATCTCCTGCTTTCTCCATTTACACAGCAGGGGCAACAGAGAGAAACTCTATAGAAATTTCTCAAAATATCTGAAAATAGCTGGCCATGTCTGTGGCTACTACTGTAGCTGCTGCAGCATAACAACTCCATTCTAGTTATGGACTTCTATCTATAACAACATTCAATCATACACTGTAGCACATTTACACTCTTTAAAAATAAAATTGTTGGGGAAAAAGTTTGTGATTAAAATGGCAAGTTTTTGCTGTACACTGTGCAGTTTATTGTCAAGTTGGGAGAACTCGTAAGCTCAGCAAGAAATAACATGGCAGCATTGTATAATCTTCTTCATTGTGTCAATCCTATTATTACAAATTTATATTCTGAATCCATTTCAGATTACTGTTATCAGCTTTGCATTTCAATGAGAACTCTGCCAGAGATCAGTACATGAACAGATGTGGGGAGTATGTCTACAATGTAGTGTTTTCAAAGTTCAAGCAAGGTGGACAACCTTTCAGAAGGATCGCACCAGATGCACATATGGTAATGTACTTTGCTTACGTTTGTTAACATATTCTCCTCCCTCCCAACAAGGACCCCTATTTCCCAGTGGGGCTCCTGGGTGTACCCCCCGCACCTATGCCAACCCATCTTGAACTCCTCCACAGTAGTGGCAGCAACCAGTTCTCTGGGCAGCATATTTAATGGCTCCACCACTCTCACAGTGAAGTAGGGCATCCTCATTTCCCACACCAACCTCATCCCATCCATCTTCATGGGGTGTCCCATAGTGGCCCCTGGTTCCCTCAGCTGGAGGACCCCCTTAAGACTTACCCTATTGATCCCCTTGAGATACTTGAAAACCTCTATCATATCCCCCCTGTCTCTTCTCTCCTCCAGTGAGAATAGGTTGAGCTCCTCATAGGACCTGTCCCCTAGCCCCAGTACCATCCTGGTCACTCTCCTCTGTACCCTTTCCATGGCTATGCACCCCAGCATTTTATTTGCTTGTGCTGTTACCCTTCTACACTGCATTGAGTTGTTCAGTTTGGCATCCACCACCACACTGAGGTCTTTCTCCCCCCTCGAAACCTGCAATGTAACATTGTGAAACAGAGATTTGCAGAAATTAGACTGCTAACATCAATTAATGTGGGTATCTGACTTTGTTTCAGAGTATGTAGAGGGTCTTTTTGCTCAGCTGCACACAGTACTGATTACAAAAATTGAACAGTCAATAACCGTACCACCACCATTGTGTTCAACATTTGAAAGACCCAGTAAAGAAGATGCTGTCAAAGGAATGTTATCATGTTTTAATGAGAAATAGATAACTGTTGTACAGTGCAACTCAAATATTTTCAGCACTAAGCATAACGATTTTAAAATTCATAAACAAGATATCATTAGTTATGAATTATGAAGATGCGTTAACTACAAATACAATGTTTCTGAATGTGAGAGATATATATATATATATACATCTTTCCAGGTATTAACTGTGCAACAACGATGACTGTGGAGTAAATCAACAAAAGTCAGATACTGCTTCAGTGTAATCACAAATACAGTGGCGCCATTATGGAATTCATATTGCAACCATTATGTTTTAAACATGTACGTATATATTTGTAAAAGAAAGATTTCCTGAAATATGGGGAAGGCTGGTATGTTTTCTCTGAGAATACTGCATATTTATACATGTTGGATAGGATTATCAATTACAGTTTAACTGATTAAATAAGTTAGTAAGCATAATCTGTTACCTTGATCTATCATTAGTGTAAAGCAGGATCTCGAAAACGAACAAAATCCCATTCCTCATTAGGTGGTGGGAATGTCTGCCTGATAATATGTGCAACACATGATGGGGATTGGAACATGTATGTGTTTGCCTAGTACCCCCCCCAACACCGTCTGACAAAGCGGCGTTGAGATACGTGTCTATATTTCTTATGAAGAGGCCCTTCTTATGGTTTAGCATATTGCCATCTTGGATCGCTCCATGCCAACTGTAGGCTCCAGACATCCAGACAAATGCTGTGGAACCCTGGATGTTGTGTTATGCAGCTTGAATTTGTTTCATGCAGCATTGGTGGAACAGGGGTTTCAGCCCAACATGGGCTTTCAGTCTCTGTGGACATTGACACACATTGGGAACATGCGCACCTAAAGGAAAACAATAAAAGTAACACTAATAAAATTAAATAAACATTACAAGTAAACCTAACATAAAAGTAAAATTCGCTATGTTTAGAAAGGATGGGGGGAGGGAAGGGGGTGGTGTAGCACTGTTAGTCTGATATGGCATTGATATCGGAGGGGTAGAGGAGGCTGGAGGGAACATGGAGCCTATTTGAGTGACCCTGCTGTCACAAAGGGGAAAAGAGTAAAGGTCAGAGTGATATACAGACTGGTTCTTCCTGGACCCGGAGGAGGGGTAGGAAAGCCAAACAGGCTGGAAAACCCTGCTGGTGGACCTGGGAGGTTCAGGAAGTGGTGAGAGAGAAAAACACGGCCTGTAGACACTTCAAGTGCTCAAGGAGTGAAAGGGATCGGGGAGTATGAGAGGACAGTCGCAAGAGTCACCAGGGTGGTGAGAACAGCTAAGGCAAAAAAGGAGCAGTTCTTGGCCAGGGAGATGCGGAGGGGGGGGACAAGGGTTTCTTTACATACATGAGGGGGAAAAAAAAGGAAAGTAAGGAGCAGATCAGCAGAATACTTGACAGAGAAAAGGGAGTAGCCAGCACAGACGGGTGGGGGGCAGCAGTACAGGGGGCAATGTGGGAGGAGTGGGAGGCTGAAATCCCGGTACAGAAAGAGTAAGTTAAGCCACTGTAGCAGTTGCATATCACTATAAAAAAAGATAAAACAGGATGAACATTGCATAACAGCAGTATACTATGACAGGCAGTGGGTATATGGGTGTTTTTATTACTTCTGGTCTGGTTAGATCACTCGGCTGTGCATCGTGACCGAACCACACTAGGCATGGAACAGTAAATCCACCAATATATCCAGTCCCTGTCATGGTATGTTGCTTGATTAGTTTGAGACTGGCCATGTGGTGTTGTGTGATTTTTTTTTTTTACACACACATTGTGTGGCGCATCACAAGGTGTAGCTGGGTGACATCAACCACTCAAGAAATGTATAAATCACACCACTACACATGAAGTGACTGAATTAGTATGATCATAGCAGTAATCTGTTAGTACAATTCAATCCCAACGAGGGTAACATACACAACTTATATGCCACACATTTCTTAGTTTCTTCACACACGTTTACAGCCTTTACTCATATATAAAACAAACTTCAGCTAGGACCTAACAATAAAAGTACATAAATAAGGTTTACATATAAATACTATTGAATTCATGTATTCCATGTTACCATTCTATGCATATATATATGCGTGTGTGTGTGTGTGGGGGGGACATTCCTACTAAGGGAGTAATGTAAGATGACATAGCTGAATGTTGGTAGAACTGAGATACAGGCATACCCAGAAGCTGAAAGCAATTAACCTGCAAACTCATGCTTAAGTACACATCTAGGTATATGGGTATCTCAGAACCACCATCACCCAAACATGTCTTATTACTTATGAATGTTATGTGCTGATGGGTGGATAGGGAAACACATGCCAGGGCTTGAATCTCTACTACACAGAAGTTGCAGATTTCCTGACTGAAATACTGGGCCCAATTATCATATGGGGCTATGTCTGGCTCAAGCCATGGCAAACAGCAGCTTGAACTGATGCCCCTTGTGTCAGGGACACTTCACCCAATTCAGGTACAGGAGGCATCCTGGTGCCTAAGTTCCCTTACATGTGGCAGCACCACCCATGCATCTAACACAGGGCGCATGGAAGGGGTGTGCTGCAGGCCCCTTGCGGCAATGCACATCTGGTTCCCCCATCCCCGATGACACCAGTGCAGTCCAGTGACCCTCCCAGTGGTGGTCCAGCCACACATCCAAACAGGTAGTTCTCACCGCATCCCCAGATAGATCAGGGGACCAGCATAGACCTCCTCACACCTCCGCAGCCAGTCCCCGACAGACCAGAATGTGCAGTAGACTGTACAGTATACACATGAATATTAGTATGTACACTGTGCAATCCGGTGTGCATTCTGATCCATCAGGTACCAGCCACGGAGGTGTGTGGAGGTCTGTGCTGGTCCCCTGCTCTATCTGAGGATGGGGTGGGCACTACCTGTTTGGGTGGGGGGGTACAGGACCTGCAGTGCATGGGCATATGCTATTCATCTGCATGGTGGGGACTCCTGTCTGGTGCATAGTTCAGGGGGCCACAACAGGGATCCGGAGAGAGGGGCTGTCCTGTACTGCCATGGTGGCACTTCATGGATGGGGCCTGCTCCATATGGGGTGCAACAGGTTTGTGTAGGTGGCCCCCTCAGCACCATCAGGGCTTTGAGAATTGGGCCCACTCAGTTTTGATACTGACACACAGAACTGTAACAGAGTAGACATGCCAGAGTGTTTAGACCACATGAGGATGGATATGCAGAAGTTTCAAAAATGGTCAAAGGTTTGGCAGTTAACATTCAAAGGGAGGTAGTATAGTGCAGTGGTTTAAGGCTCTGAGCTGCAAATGTGGAGACCTAGGTTTGAATCCCACAGCTCCCCACTTGCATATACTGTATGACCCCGAGCTAGTCACTTTACTTCCCTGTGTTCCCAAGCTGCACATGTAAAAACGTTTTCAGTTTAGTATGTCTCACCTGGTTAAATAATTGAAAACAACAACAAATAAAATTGCAAGGTAATGTATATGGGCCACACACAAAAAATAAAAAAAAATAAATAAATAAAAACCTTGGTACACCACCTCAGTTTGTGGGGTCAGGATATAGCATGCACCAAGCATGAAAGGCATATTATTGTAGTGAATCCATACCAGGATGGTAACATTTCTGGAGGACACTGTACTCCAGGATGATCAGCAGCATGAATCTGTCACTGGAATATCCTGTCAGACAGACATAGTTGACATCTACAACTGGGTGAACAGGAACTGGACAAGGGGATGATGGCCTGTAATTATATTTCAGAAAGGCCATGGATGCCATGCCATAAGAGAGGCCATAGGGGAAGCTGTAATGCATAGGGATAGGAGCCAAGATGGCTAAATGGACAACATGCTGTGTAAGGATGGTGGAGACAGGGTGGCCTCATATTGCCAGGAGAGTTGACAGGAGGCCACTGGCCCTCCAGGTCTTTTGGGACATTGGAGTTCTGTGTCAGTTTCACATTACTAACAACATGACGATTCATTTGATGGATAAAGAGTACTGTGGATTAACCTAAGTGCATGCGTGTTGGGGAAGGGATGGAAGAACCTCATAGGTGATTCTCAGGCATCTCATATTAGAGTTACAATATTGAGATAAGTGCATGACCAACACAGTTTACCATTTAATTAATGTTGTTGACCTAGGCATGTATGGAGTTGGCCACAAGTCCATATGTGCATGATGACATACATCTGTGTGGAACAAGTATGCTAAGGATCTGTAGACAGTGAGGGGTATATTACAACAAGGGGTGCACATTGCCAACTCATAATAACATAGAAAGGAAAGTAATATGACTAACATAACAATGTGCGTATACCAGTCTACATTTCCCATTCTCAATTGTTCTTCTCCATTCTGTGTTTCTGCAGGTTCCTGCTCATCTTCCGATTCCAATCCAGAGAGCTCAAACTGATAAGGTGAAATATCCAAGGTGACAGAAGATAATTTATGCGGTCTGTAATCTTGTTCTGTTATGTCAGACAATGATGTTTCAGTGTTACAACTACCACTACAGAGCTCATCTGATGAATCCATGAACTTGAGATGACAAAGAAAAAACAAAAAAACATATGCTATGAGGCTATAATATAATAATACAGATTCAACCCCATTTTTAATTGCCGACTCAATGAGTTTACTTTAAAGATATGTATTTAATATAGTCATCTGCTGAAAGAACACTTCAGGACTGTTATAAATACAAATGATGATATGTTTCTATATATACATATACTAGATGGGGTGAAAGATGCTTTTCTCTTTATTGACAACTGTATTTCTAATTAACATATACTGTTTAGCAACTAACTGAAATACTGTGTGTGTGTGTGTGTGTGTGTGTGTGTGTGTGTGTGTGTGTGTTATGTTGCTGCAATGTTTTCCAGTTTAATTTTTATGTAATTCAGTTTATAAATAATAAAGCAAAAGCAATTTCATTATGTCAAGCAACTCAAATAAAGCATGTTTACATACAATAATTCTATATCAAGTCATCATATATATTGACGTTCCAGTAGTGATTAGCATATCACAATGACATACATGTAATGTACCATAAGACCTTCTGTGTGTCACGGTTGCCAATATATGCTATGTACCATGCAAGGTTTGCCACAGCAACATATTTGGGAAGATAAACACACAACCTTGGACACCTTGGAGCAGACCACAGGAGCAGATATTTACGCACTAATACACAACAGGGTGTGGTATATCATGACAACTTATTATGCATCGGGTGCATTATGAGGCGTGAGGCCAGAGTCTGATTGTCTCATGCACCACAAAAGTGATGATATACCATGATATACTACACCCAGGAGTGTATTACTGCAATTATAAAATGACACTAAAATGTTTGGAAATGACTGATCTTTGTCATCAGTTTTGAACAGGAATGATATTCTGACATCCTGTCAATTTTATAATCCTTTTTCAAATGCAGTCGACAGGTTACAGTAACAACATGTGGATGAGCTTAGTATGTGCAGCACACCAGCATTGGGTTTGATTCTCATAACATCCACTTGCATACTATGTGACTATGAGCTAGTCACTTAACCTCCCAGTGCTCCCAAGTCCCTCTGAAAGCAGGCAATTATGCCTAGTTTGCCTTACCATGTCATCAAACATTAATATGAAATAGATAAATCAACTACCACCACTTGACTGGAAGTGGGTTCTCATTGGGATAGAAAATGAATATGGGACTCCTGGCTGAATCTGGGTCAAAAAATGATCACCAAACATTTCAATACAACCAAAAAGGGGGCTTAATTGTTAAACAACCTCAACAATACTATGTTGTTAATTGAAAACAGTATGGCTAAGCCAAATCTTTACAAACATGCAGAAAACCACATGGGAAATGGCATGGAGAACAAGTGATCAATGTGAGCATCAGTCCTGTTTGCTGTAATTTGTGATGATACTGTGGAGGAGCTGGAAGAGAAGGCTTGCCTCTTTGTGGATGACACAATACAACTAAACAGGGAGAACACTGCAAAGGGGGATGTCGGGGGAAGGGGTGATGGAAGGTGGTGGTTGAAAGGATGAACAAAAATCTAGAAAAACTGAACAATTGTGCAATGGTATGACAGATGGGTTTCTTTTTGTAAGACTGCACAGTAATTCACATGCAGCACAAAAAGCAGAGGACATGCAACTAATTTGATGGAGTGTTATTGACAGCCACCAAACAAGAACAAGATGGCTTACAGTCTGAAAGACACTGCAGTAAGGCAATTTGGATGACTAGTGGGAACATGGGGTGCATAAGGAGGTGGGTACAGGTTATCCTGTACAGATCACTGATAATACTCACACATTGGGTACTGTGTCATGTTCTGGAAACCACATCCATCAAGGACACAGACAGTGCGGAGACAGTCCAGACGATATGTACAATGATGCAGCGCCTACATGAAAACACTAGGACTACTCCTGAAGAGATCACTGTTAATACCCACACATTAGGATTCTGTGTCATGTTCTACATACCACATCTCCATCAAGGTCATAGACAATGTGGCTACAGTCCACAGGATGGTATATAAAGTGATGTGGGGCCTACGCAACAATACTAGGACAAGTGACTACAGGACCACAATATGTACACCTTGAAAGACAGGAGGGAGATGGGGTACATGATGGAGGCTTTTAAAGAGTCATATATAGAGTATGTAATGTACACAATACAAATATAATACATAATGTGAGTGTGTTAGATAATTAGTCTAAAGTCAATCATATGAATCAAAATAATGAGGTGATACTGGAAGAAAATGGTGCCAGAATCAGACAGACTGATCCCATGCAGTTTGCAGATGAAATGAGAATGAGACACTGTACTGTGGCCTGCATCTCTTTACATGCAAACTGCATCCTATTTTGGGCTATACTCTCAATGGAAACATGTACAAGATGCCTGTCAGTCTTTGACTGGGACAATTAGTGGTGAATGGAAATAGTTGCAGAGGGGAGAGGGGCTCAATTTCACTCATGCACAGGTGGATCAGAAATCAGAACTCCACAACACATCCCCAACAAAAACCAATGGAGACTACCACAGAAGTGTACCCAAAGACCACTTGGAATCTGGGCACCACCCTTCAAGTGCTTTCTCACCATATCTAACCACCCTTACTCCATGGCAGTGGGAAGCCTGCACAACAATCTACACACCACCACAGCTGACTGCTGACTATTCTGGCATGTCCCACCTACTGTAACTGAATAACAGACAAATCACATAACTGACCTGCCATTTACCTACATTATTCTGTCACTGTGAGTGCACAGGACAAACAGTGGTGGTGTGTGGAAGGTTTTGCTACCTGTCAGCTGGCAAGTGAGTTGAGTGCTGGGGGGCAGATTGAATGGAAAAGTACTTCACAGGGTGTAAATTAGTGGGACCAATACAGCACCAGTGACAGCAGTGGTCCTGTGTGCAGATTTGTAATGGACACCATATGCTATTTGGGAGTGGGAGGTGTTGGGGAGGTAGTGAAGTGATGCTTCAAAGGGTGGCAACTCATTGGCCCATTACAGCACCAGTGAGTGTGATCGGACCATGGTCTTCTTTAAATACTGGTACATTTTTTTTTTTTACAGCTAGATTGCTGTTCTGTGCCTTGTACAAGGACATAAGTCATGAGAGGGGGAAGGGGGTAAATACCATGGACAAGTTTCAACTTCTGTTAGGATTACATTTCAAGGTAATAAAAAAGTGTCACTTATGAGCAGGTACCACTCAATGCACTTACACAGAGTACTTCATCAACCACCAACTCCAACACAATCAACATAGCAGGTAAACAACCACCAGTATCAGACACTTCCCCTCTCCAAGCACTTGCATGAACCCCAGGTGATTAAGATCACATCCATCCCCGGGGACAACTGACACTGTGACACCTGTATATATTCCCACAATTATGCCTACTGACACAATGATCCCCCCACAAACCACATATCAAGTGATCTTTCACCCCATCAACCCCCACCCTACAACAAACAGTACTGAAACTGGCAACAATAACCAACTACACACCATCACAGCTATCTGATGAGGCCGCATACATTAAGCAAATGACAGCTCAGTTACATGACTGACCCATCATTCACTTTCAGAATTTGGTCACTACAAGCCTAGTCTGCAGAAAGCTTTGATTAGGTTCAGAAACTTCTGCAGCCTCACATTTGTCATGTGAGGATGAGGAATGGTATGGGGGGGGGGTGCCTGTCTGGTGTAGTTGTGTAAGACACATTGTGATGGATGTTGAGTACCGTAACATACTGAAGGGCAAAGTGTATTGAAACAGTAATGTAGATATTGAGATGAAATGCAAACCATGCTAAACCACTGACTGTAGTCAAACAGTGGTCTTCATAATATAGCACTTCTGTAAGCGCTTACATTCCATTTCAATTCCATCTGCTAGGAAATATAGCAGGTCAGCAGAACCCTCACCTCACTCCATTACAATGCCCAAACTCTTGTGGAGCAACACAACTAATTTATGACATGGGTGGGGGGGTGTTGAAGATTTCGCCTGCATGGATGACAGGGGGATAGAACACAATTCCAGTGATGGGAGATATGCCATTACTGAGAAACACAAGATACAGTAATGAGGCTCAAACACCCCCCCACCCAAAAAAAATGAAATTCATGCACACATAGCAAGGTACAGGAGCCAATGCAACTTAAACTGCACATGTGTCACTCCGAACCATGCCACAGCTGTTGTTCATCAACCGCCCCACACACCTCCACACAATCAGGACAGGAGATCATCAAAACCCTACAGCTGGACACTAAGCTGATCCATGGCCTAACATCCACACCCCAACTGAAAACCAATCAGACACGTATCTTCTTCAGACTGCTGACACACATTTTATGTTTATGTAGCCTGCCAACAGGATTGCATAAGTAAAGTAGCACAATACTTCAGCAAGGAATCACATAAAGAAATTACCACTATGTGATTTCAATATAAAAAAAAAATGTACTTCCCGAAGAGATGCTGGATGCAGTTAATGAAGGAGATGGGGGAGTAGTATGACAGACCAAAGGGGGAATGTAGGGACTGGACCAAAATTAACATAACTTCAGAAACAGCACACCTATATTTGGCCAGTAACACACATACAGTTTATGCCTATAAAATCCAGGCTACTCACCACAGGCGCTACCAAATAAAGCATTACCTTTTGAAAACTCAGATTTCTTGCAGCTCTCATTTGCCGTGCATCCTGCTAGAGAGTGACACTAAACTCATTTAACAGCTTATGGATCAATAAAATGTACAGGCAACATCCAATTGAAAAAAATACATGGAACAATGTAAAACACATCCTTTAATTCAGATCCTTCAAGTGACAATCCACAAACTCGATCTAGGTGGTGTGGCCAGCTCCCGATAAATGCTCCCTCTCCTCTGATCCTGTGAGAAAAAAAAAATTGACATAAAAAATACAGCAGACATTTGCGTGACCATTTCATCAATCTAATTCATATATAGCATCATACCTTTTATGAAAAAAAGACAAATACAACTAAAACTCACTGTGCTGCTTAAACTGACTGCCACTTTCAATTCCACTTCGCTGCTGATTGACAGCCTTCCTCCCACACGAAACTAACACTTGTGCCCGACTGCCAGTCTTTTCAACATGGGTGAAAATGGACTCTCTGACAGATCACTCGCCATCTAAAAAGTAAGACTACTCCTTTTCACACAAGAATACAAACTGCGTCAGTCACAATATCTTACTGTTCCACTTCCAAAACTGTCAATACAGGCCACTTTAGACTGCTTATTTAAGAAGCCTTGTTCCTGTGTCTGATGGATGTGGTCTCCTGTTCGACTCCCTCTGCCCTGGCATGGTCAATGTAATGGGGAAACATTTGCTGAATGGCACTGGTGGTGGGTGCTGATGGTGATAGCTGCAGCACATGATGGCATTCTTGTGACATCTTCCTGCAGCTGGTGGTGGTGACAGTGGCTAACATCAGTCCTGGTGGTGGAGGTCCAGGGCACAGACAAACTAATTCTCTGTGGTGGCATTGGCTAACATCAGACCCAGAGGTGGTGGTGGTGGTCCAGAGGGGCAGACAAACCCATTCTCTGAGGTGGCAGTGGCTAACTTCAGTTGTGGTGGTGGTGGTCCAAGGGGCAGACAAAGTCATTCTCTGTGGTGGCAGTGGCTAACATCGGTCCTGGTGGTAGTGGTCTGACTCCAGGGGGGCACACCACCTTTTAACAACTTCATTTAAAACCTGCCAATGTTAACCACATCATCGTCCTCATAAAGAAAGCTGCCCTCAGTTATCTATGTCTGAAGTCTGACCACTGGGAAATTCTTTCTCCATTGTGTTGTCATCTATGTCAGTGGTGGACCTTTTCATGCTGCCACTGCCAGTGTCACCAGGATGGTCCATTACTACATCACCAAAACCACCATGACTAGGCTGGGGTATGGATATCGAGGTTGCAGTCTGTGCTGGTACGTGCCTCATTCATTTTTATGAATGTTATCAAACTAGCATTTGCAGGAGAGAGATTTGTCCGACGATTCCTGACTATTGCACCTGCTGAGCTGAATACCCTCTTGACACTTACACTGGAGGGTGGGCATGTGAGGTACTTCAGTGCCACTGCAGGCAGCTCTGGCCATTCACTGACCTTTCCACTCCAACACAAAAAAGGATAATCAGTTATTGACAGATGCCTGTTTTCAGACAAATATGACTCAACCATTCTCTGTGCTGCAATAAGTACAGTGGTTGATGCATAATCCTGTTCTCCAGAATCATTTATTTCACAAATCCCCACTTGGGACAAAGCCTTCCAAAGTAGGTTGACTCCAACTGCTTTGGATGACAGACCACCTAAAACTGCAGTCCCCTTCTCCTTACAGGATATGCTTGATGCTCCTCCAGGTGCACTTTCAGCCAGATTATGCTGCTGAGGTTTGCTGACCTTGGCATGTGACTTCTGTGCTCCATGAACCAAGTGCACCAGTCGCCCACTGACATTTTTTACCTGTTCAGGCCCTTCCTCCAGTACTGAGGCAATTCCATGTTTGTATTGTGGGTCCAGCATTGTTGCTATGGCAAAGTTGTCACTACGCTGAATGCTCAAAATGTGACGATTCTGGTCGAATACTGTCAGCATGTGTTTCAGCAACATACTGCTAGCACTGTCTCCGGCAACATCAATGCCATGCTGTACATTCACCAATGTCTGCCTCAGCACCCGCAGCAGTGGAATTGATTGGCTAATGGAGGCAGACTCGACACTCACTGCCTGTGTGACATGTTCAAAAGGCCGCAAAATTGTTATTACAGAGTCCATGAGGCACCACTGTTCAGTCATCATAGATATGGAGGCCTCAGAACTGTCACGGCTAGTGTGCATCACAAGATATTCTGAGATGGCTTTGTATTGTTCATACAACTTCTCTACCATGTATAAAGTGGAGTTCCACTGGGTGACAACTTCCAGCTTCTAGTGGTGCTGAGGGAGGCTGTTTCGCATATGCAACTGCCGAAGTTGGTCAGGGGGCCTTTGCAGATCATGAAAAATGAGAGCAGATATGGCGTGCAACTGTCAGCTTTTCCTTTAGATCAGGGTACTGCAAAAACCCCTGCACCACAAGATTTAAACAATGGGCCATGTGTGGAACATGAAAAAAGCCACCACTCGTGATGTATTTCACCACATTTGACCCACTGTCACTTGCTATGAACCCAGCTTTCATGGACAGGAGGTTCAGCCACTTGTCAATTTCAGTCAGTACCACGTCCAACATATTTTCACCAGTGTGTGAACAGGTCACATTGTGCATAGCAATCTTTGCATGCTGTCAAATTCCTGGAAGATTGCCTCCACGACACTCCACTTTACTGCACTGATTATATACACTACCAACATCACAAATAACCACCAGCACCTGCACCCAGTGTGCAGTTATACACAAATATGAACTCCCCACTGTTTTGCCACTTGTCCACATATCCATACTTAAATGGATGAATGGAGAGGAGGAATGCTGAAGGGCATGTCTTACTGATTTGGACATAGTACAGAACACCTTGGGGACAGCATGGGTCAAAAAATATGCCCTCGATGGGGCTTTCCAGTTTGACAGACACATGCAGCAAACCGCCGGAACCCAGAATTCTCCACAAAGGAGAAGGGCAAAAGATCAATTGCCAGCATTTCAGCTAGAACAGCATTAAGTTTACGTGACACTGTATGATTGGGTGGGTTCTTCAGCTTATGCACAAAAACACTCTGTAACGTGGGCTGACTTAAATGTTTTTCACAGGGTGTGATGACAAATGGTTCTGCTCTGCGAATGGCAGGGGGTGGAGTGTGGAATTCTGATGAAGATGGTTACACAGGTGATGATGACAAACCCAGAAATGCAGTTATTTTGCCAGATTTGCCAACCGAGGTTGATGTACCACTTGCACTAGACATACTGCATTCACCACCACCACCACCAAAACTGCTACTCTCACCACCACTGGACAACATTTCAAAATCATTCTGCTCCTCCACCTCATCATGCCTGTAGTAATCCTCTGCTCTTATTTCCTCACTACTGCACATATTTAATTTCCTACTGGACTTAACACTCATGGAAGGGGATAACATGCTCATTATGTTTGATGAAGAGGGTGAACGCCCAACTGTGGTATTAGCTGCGATCTTGTGCTGGGTCCACAGTGCCATGTGCCTATTCTTAAGATGAGTATGCTGTCCTCCTGTGCCCAGATGGCTCCACTTTTTACCTCGACTCACACACACATGACAAACCTGGCAGATTGCAACTGACTCATCATTTGCATCTTGCATAAAAAAATCCCAAACAAGAGACTGTGATGCTCTACTTTTAACACGTCCATGATGCTGTACATTGCACTCCATTCTTTTAAGCACTGAAGTGGGGGGTGTGCTTGGTGATTTTTCTGGCAGTGCACACTTGGACTGCAACTGACCACCATGACTAGCTATCATTATTACTGGGTCATCATCATCATCATCACCATCAACTGAAACTGGTAAATCACAAGTTTTTAAGGGGGGGAGGGATTATTGCTAACAGATCTAGACATACCTGCCTTGAATTTCTTTTTCTCTGGTTCCCAACTTTGGTCAATTACATCATCATCATATTCATCAGCTTCACCCACATCCACATCTTCTGCTTGGATGCTGGCATGTGGACTGCATGTTTCAACCATGGCAACATCATCATCATCATCATCACATTCATCATCATCATCAACACCTCCATCCCTTGATATTTTTACACCACACTGTGAATCACTGCATGGAAAATGTGTGACCTGAACCGCGGTGGAAGAAATGTCACATTGTATGCTATCGTTGACATGATTATCAGAATCCTCAGGTTCAGTTACTGGGATGTTACTGGGAAGTATGACATCATCTACACTGCTACTCACTCACACTGCTTCACACTCCACTATGTTTTGGACATGGTACACTGGTCAGAAGTGGAACTTGAGGCAGCAATACTCATACCACCACCAGCAACTGAACTAACACCACCGGCTGGGACAACATCATCTCCTCCAACTTTGAGTGAAGCTACTGATTGGGCAGTAAAAAACTTTGCAAGAGAAATACATTTCCTCACATCAGCAATGTACTTCTGCGTCTGCATACTACCACACCCACAGACAATCTTGCCTCTGGCAGCAGTGCCATGGCGAGAACCAGCTTTGCTTGCATGTCTCTTTGCGGCATTTTTGGGGATCAACAACAATATTCTAAACAAATTTAGATTTTGGAACGTTCACTCTGCATGGGGGGACACTGGAGGTGAAGCCAAAAAAAACAACTGTGGCTTCAGCAACAGATACAGATGTAAATTCATAATTGAAAACAACACCTTAACTAACCAGTGCTGCTGAGGTTACAAACAATCCAATCTGGAAAACAATTGCCTTTGCCGGTGGGGGGTTGAGGGGAGCACTGACCGCAGATGTTAACGGTAGTGCAGTGCAAACAGAAAAACAAAGAAAAGATACCACAATGGCAGTACAAAATCATGCAGCTGCAGTGGATAGCAGTTTCACACTGCTGCACCTGAAATTACACTGTGGCACAATAAAAGGTATATTATTTGATGTCACACAGCACTGCACACACACTCACATACACACACAATTTGTCTACAAGTAATACGTAGCAAACTGAAAAGTTCAGTAATATACCACATCTTGTAAACAACCCAAAATTATGAACTGCTGTACCAAATCCACACAACACACAATCAGCAAGAAAATGTCAACAATTACTGACAATATTACTGTGTGTACATTAACACAGTCAGTTATATAACAAAAATATAACAAAAAACTTCCTATTTCTCCAACTTAAATCTACCTACATCACAGATACTCACTTCCCCCAAAGCACACTTTCACTGTCTTTTACTACACAGACTCAATGTTATACATTAACATTCAAAATCCACACACAAACAAAAACACTCGATGATATGAGCACACAAAGGTTTCCTAGAATTGATGAACTAAAGTTTGAGCAAAAAAAAAAATTACTCAAAAAGGCTTTTTCAACAGCTTTTAGAAGGTTTGAATCACAGACAGCTTTCAGAGCACACTGTCTCCTACAGCTTTCTACACACACTACCCCGAACTGAGGATGTGCAGATCAATATAGAGCCCATGTGATCTGACATCCCATGAATCACTGCAAAATTCGCCTTCAGAGCTTAAAAACAAGGTGAAGTGAGGCAAAGTGCATTGTTCTTAATGCACTTCGCCTTAAGGTTTGGTGGAGTAGTGGTCCGGGAAGGCAGAGTAACTCAAAGTCATTGTTTGCAATGGACTTCGCATTACCCATTAAAACGCAAAGTACTCCGCTTTGCGTTATGGAGCACTCTGAGAATTCGCCTTCACTCCGTAAATCACTCCGAGGAGCGAATTGAGGCCACTTCGCCCACCACTATTTACAGCACCTCTTCCATGTGGCATGGAGAGCAATTCTGAAGGGTTAAAATTAGGGCTTTCTCATGTAATGTGGGGCATTTGAGAGGTACAGTATGCTCATGCTGCCAGGTGTAACTCTATACAACTGGTTTGAGTTACACTTGTTACTGTGACAGAAATACATTCCTGTGTGTTGTGTGAAAGGGTATATTTAATTTCATTCTGTGGTGATGCAAGAGTAGTTTTTTTTTGTTTTTTGTTTTTTTCTGATGAGCAAAACAGTTCGCTGTCAGAAGCAGCATACTCTTTACCATAATAGTGTCTCTCTATCTGTTTTCCTCTGGGGTGCAGTAACCAAACCTTTCCACATGTAGGAAATACAGATAACAACCAGGCTACTCAAACATTGCTTTTACCCTTAAAATGCAGGAAAAGCCACCATATTAAGGTGCAAATGTCACAATTTTGCAGGGGGCATGCCCCTGGACCCCCCTAGCTTGGTTAACATTTTAACTAGGGGGCATTAGCCCCCCCCAACTGTAAATCTCTGGTGACACCCCTAATAAATATGCTTTTTAAGTGCAGATTGCTTTCACAGAAATGGCAAAAACAAAATTAGACCAGGACTCTTGGGACTTACTAAATGAAAAGTACAGAGAAGTATGAGTTATCATTAAGCTATCCAGAGAGAAACTGGTTAAAATTCAACTTAATTACCCTGTCAGACTTCGAATCTTCCAAGACACAGGGATGCAGCCATTTGACTGCCTTTGAGAGGCAGCCCCACACACTGAAGAAGCCGGGCCTAAAGTGCTCAGAACTCGAGATGGAAAGTCTGGAACACCACCTCTCGAACACAGCTTGCTGCTGAGCAGGATATCAAAAAAAATCCAACATGACAACTAATTCTTTTTCCCTACACCTTAAGGTTGATGTGCAAAAGCTTCTTGATGAAGACCTAAGGTCCCTGAATGGCAGAATTTCAGCCCATACATTAGGCAAGCAGGAACATCAACACAGAAGGCCTGAAGAAATAGGACTGTAATTACATAATACTGTATATGACTCACCTTACAGTACTGTTTCTCAAATTATCCCTCAATTATATTCTAGAGAGACCTCAGAAAACCACTGACTGCAATAACCACCCAATTAGAAAAACGGGGTCTTAGGCACAGCACTGGAGGCAACTGATGTGGATGCCTTATATATTTTACCCTCAGAGACTTTACCAAGTTGATTACCCTTATTAAACTGTTTCCCAGACAGTTTCCTTTGTGCTGCACCCCAAATATGGCCAATTCAACTCTCAAATCCACAGTCTGTGGGTGGTAACCTCTCAGAGTTGCGGCATGTGCAAGGTGGTCAACTGTGGTAGGGGCCACTCTGCTCTGCTGTGCATCAGCTCACAGTGCATTGTAAACTCTCAGATCTGTCCCTTTATTTTGAAAGAAATGAAAAGAAACAGGGGAGGAGGAGCAGACACCCGCTTGGCTCCTACCCCACTTGGCAGATTGTTGGTTCTGGCCATCAATGTCGGGGGACCTTGCTTGCCTGGGTTTCCTGAGCCTCCTACTGTAGTGGCCACAGTGACTATGCAGCCCATGCAAATTCGGACAGGTTCTTCAAACAGCTTGGTCATGATTCTAAAGTTCCACTTGGCAGGTGAAGCAAGAACTGATGTGACCATAGGGAGACCTTACAGGAGTCACCTCCTCCAAGAACAAAAACGTCAGCCATAGGGCAACGCAGTTGATGGATGGTGTGCAGAAATCACAATGACCATAATTAAAAGCTAATCCTAGCCACAATAGGAACATTACAAGGGAGCTTGTGGGAGCCCTGGTTTGTCAGGGTTGTGACCAATCTATGACAGTGGCTGTGGGCTTGGGTTGGGGGGTCACAGCTGACAGACAGCTATGACCTGGTTGTGAAATTGGCAGATTAAGCATCTGGAGAGGGGAGCTTCAAGGATGAGGGTGGCAGCCCTCAGCAAATGCATGGCTAACCACATATGTGTCTGAACTACTATAATGGGAAGTACAAATAAATGTTATGCTCCAGACATCCTGTAGTGAATACAGTCTCAAGTGAGCTTACTCTGGATAACTAGATGACGACATATAGAATAGTGTAAGGGCAATCATACACAACAAGGCTGTGTTTCCAACGAGGGGTTGTGATGACATCATAGGGACCATGAGAGCTAAGCTCAAGAGGTTCCTATGTTATCTGAACCCTGAGATGGGAACACAGTCCTGGATGGTGTATGGTTGACCATATATTATTTTATGTACTATATGGTTTAAAAATGAGGTATTTTTTGACACTTTCACTACCACATTTGTCATAAACTGGTCTTAAGTGTCACATATTGTGACTTATTAAAATGCCATGCAACAGACAGAGGGTGATCTACAATCTTACACTGAGTAAAATGTGGCAAACAGATGTGCAAAAGTTTAATAATGGGTACTGCTCGATACTGTGCCCCCAATCTGCAGTCACACTTAACATGCAATTTTCTGCTGTGGTGTCTCAGTACAAATATGCTAAATTTTTGTTGTGATGTATTATTTACAAGTAGCCTAATTTTGAGGCATACATGTATGTACCATTACCCCCCCCACAACATTACTAGTACCACCATCACACACACAAGGCACATCAGTAATTTTAGCTTTCTTATGTTTTATTAGTTTTTATGTTGTATTGCAGTCACAGCACAGACAACATATTGTGGTTGCTTCAGTGGAGAAGTGGGTTTTGGAGGTGCGGTCCTGCTGCAGCCAATGGCGTCACTGCTTTTTGTGGTGTCAATAGCAGAGCATGCTGTCTATGACAGCAGTTGAAAAAATGTGCCACCATCTTGAAAGAAATTAGCTGCTGCAATCAGGGATCATCATGGGATGGTCCCTGATTGTAGCAGCCAATTACTGTTGGTGTTCCCTGTCGAACAACATGGTGGCAGCGATGGGGAAGGTGAGGGACAGCCACCACCTCACACAGTCCCTCAGAAAGTCAATGGGGGTACCCAATCCCCCTGTCAGCATGTCCCCTCCTAACTTAATTTGCCAACAGAGGTACCCAATCCCCATCGGCTCCAGTTCCCCCCACCCCATAACATGCAGGTGGCATGCTGGGAGCCCACCCCAGCATGCCAAAGTGCCTGTTAAAAGGAAAAACCATCCCGCGATGTCTATTATGTTTTTTTTTTAAACCATGTAAAGAAGAAAACGGTCCCTCACTGTCTGTGCCCCCTTCCCCAAACCGCACCCACCCACTACATACCTCACCTCCCCACACACACCCTCACCCCATATTTACCTGTGGAGTCTGGCGAGATGATCTTTGGTGGACCGGGAACATGTCTGCATTCTTCAAAGCCGACCGCTAACTAAAGAAATGCCGGTAAGCTGTATAATGGCATAAAATAGGGTTTTTTTCAATTTTGGTTCATAACTCAGACATTTTTGGGAATTTTGGCTCCAAAGTTTCAACATGGGGTTATTGGGACCCCACCTCATGACTTCAGTCACTGTCATGGAGTTATTTGGTCCTGAAAGGTGATTTTGCAGTCACTGCGTGAAATCACCTTTTGGGACCAATTAACAAAACGACAGTGCCACTGTTCATGAGGAGGGCTCTCAAAAAACCTATGTTGCAAATTTGGTGAAAAAAGTCAAAAAAATGGCTGTTTTACAAGCATGTGTTGTGCAGTTTCCATGCACACTCATAACTTCCCAAATCTGTAAAATTTTCACTCCATATTTTCAACATTGGCATTTTTCCACACCTCCTTATGAACAGTATTGCTGTTATTTTACATATCCTGTCCAAAATGTGTTTTCGCACTACCGGCGCAGAATAGCGCGGTCACTGTGGGAAATCAGTGTTCGGGACAGATTAAGAAAATCACAGTGATAATGTTCATGGGTAGAGGTCCTAAAATGCCTATGTTGAAAATTTGGTGATAAAAGTCCACAAAATGAGTATATTACAAGCGTACATTGAGCAGTTTCCACGTGTCCTTGTGACTTTAAGATTTTATAATATCTTCACTCAACAATTTCTACATTGTCAGTTTTGCCCTCCTCCTTATGAAAAGTACAGCTGTCATTTTTCACATACTGCCCGAAATGTGTTTTCGCACAACTGGCGCCCAGTGGCGCTGTCGCTGTGGGAAATCAACGATCAGGACAGAAGAAGAAAATCATAGTGACAGTGTTCATAAGCAGAGGTCCCAAAATTCCTATGTTGAAAATTTGGTGAAATAATTCCACTATATGACTGTGTTACGAGTGTGCATTGCGCAATTTGTACATATGCTCGTAAATTCGAGCATTTTTAATATTTTCACTCAAGATTTTAACACTGCCATCTCTTCACATCTACCTATGAATGGTACAGCTGTCATTCTTCACATCCTGCCTGAATAGTGTTTTCCCACATCTGGTACAGAATGTTGTGGTCGCTGTGAGAAATCAACGTTCAGGACAGATTAACAAAATCAGTGTCACTTTTCATGAAAAGAGGTCCCAAACACATTCATGAGGTGTGGGTCACAAAAATGCCGTGTTGCAAATTTGTAGTGCAAATACCAACAACCGGCCAGGGCATTGGGATTTCTAACCATAACGTCCCACCCTGTACAGACAGACAGGTGTCAAGGGTGTGCCTTTGCATTGTCGGCTATCATGCTCATGCCATACCATACCCCCCCACTCTTAAGCCACTGACAGGCATCGAGGTGTGCCTTGGACTCTTCGGCCCCACAGTTCACCCCATTCTCCTATGCTGCACCCATTTCAGTGTATGTCCTTATGAAATGGGGTGACTGTAAAGCTGAACAACCCAAGGCACACCTCAGCACTTGTCAGCGTCTGCAGGATAAGGTGAGGTAAAATGCCATGAGTGTTATGGCCGAATGGGGTGAGAAAAGGCCCAAGGACCCCAAGGCACAACATGATATTTGTCGCACTGCAGGGGTAGGGTGAGCTGAAATGCCATGAACGTTACGGCCGATGCCCAAAGGCACACCTCAGTGCCTGGTCAGTCTCTGTAGGATGATGTGGGGTTGACATCACTTTCATACTTCACTGCCATTTCTATTATGCATCTGTCCAACTTGCGCTACCGATGCCAATGTCAGCAAAACAACATTCGGCATTGACAAATGCTTGTTTAAGTATGTCACCAATTGCAGTATTCATTTATATACTACTATTATTTTTGCCCTGCCTATATTCACCTATTTACTCCATTTCCATTTAAGGTTCTCTGTCACATAAAAGTGTAAGTTTTTCTATCACCTGGTAACTGACATCAAGATCTGCGTAGCCTTGTAGATTTGACTATTTCTGTTCAACACAGTTTTTATAACTATCTAACTGTAATGAATGATTACCTAATGTGTATTTTAAGTAGAAGTACCATATGCATAGCTCAGTCAAATAATGTCACGATTTATCGCTTCTGAGCTTGGTGATCTATTAGTGCAAATTAATGTTTGCAGTAGGGCTAATTGGACTGCAGCCTCAGGTATGCAGTATAAATGCTCCAGATAATGTAATTTAAAAACCTGGTGTTTTCAATTCTTATTTTCCACTTAGGTACAGTGATACTGTACATAGGGGCCTGCCTCTTTTACTGTTCTGGTGAATCACAGATGTGTCTGTCTGACATTGAAAACTGCACTTTCGGGGGGGAGGGGCTGTGGAGCCCTAGCTTGATGAACCTTGGAATCATGAGCTCTGTGTTTTGTTCATTTCATGGTGCTGAAATTGACATTTAAAACAATTCTTTGAAATTTACAACTCTGCCTACCAGGAGTTGAACCCTACTGGATCAATATGGTCAAGTCAAAATTGGGTCAAAATGCTGGTGAGAGCAGGAGAGAGCAACTGAAGACAGGGACTTCTGGGTCCAGCACCAGATCAATGCTACAAGATGGCAACGAGTAGATGCAAGCAGAGGAGACAATACAATCCCTGGGCACCAAAATAAAACAGCTTTTGGGTATCATGTTAAATGAAGAAGTATTATTGAGTGTGTCAATATAAGCGACTCAATAATACCACTCACAATGACAGCCAGTGGTGAAAAACATTGCTATATCCTGTAGAGAGAGTATAACAGGGAGCTACACTCGCTGCTACAGGATATAGGATGTTGTGTGGTCAACCCCTGCTGAGCTGGCCATTTAGCACAGTGGTGTTAGCCACCGCTTGCGATGCCAGCAGATTCTGGTTTCAGAGGAAATAATTGTTTGCTTTTTTAAAAAAAAAAAAATACTTTCCCCTGAGTCCACACCCCCCATAGAGTTGATTCTTTTAAGTTTGGGGTTGTGTGGGGGGCATAGTCCCCAGCATAAAAATACTTATTCTGGTTGTTGTTTTTAATTGATGTAGCGACCCACACTATTTGTGACGGTTGATTTCAGTTGCCCTTTTGACAATGGGCTCTTCTTTAATCAATCAATCAATCAAAAATCTTTATTTTACGAGTTGAAACACCTTTGACTAAACTCATTTACAAGATGGACCTGGACAGGTACATTATCAAACAGAGAATAATATTGCAAAAATTTAAATATATAGAATAATACATGGGGGGAGTGCATAACGAGAATGTAATGCACACCCAAGGTGTAGGATGCTACATAAACCCCAAGGACGAAGCCCGAGGGGTTTATCAAAGCATCCCACTTGGAGGGTGTGCATTAAATTCATGTTTTGCACTCCCTCCCCATGTGTTATTTTATTTAATAGCTGTGGGAACATTTTCTTGCCCACATCACTGAAATAAGAAAAAAATGTGTGGCCGGTGCATAGTGCTGCTGCTTAGAGCACTAAAGCAGCATTGATTAAACATCCAGAGCAGAAGGTAGTGATCGCTATTAACCCCCCCCTTTACTTTTTCCCTACCCCCTTACTCTCTCCCTGTGCTTTTAGCTTGGAGTGTTGCTAGGAGAGCTGAAGCAGTACTGGTAGTTCAGCTGCAGTTAGGCTGAACTGCCATTTTCAGTTTCACTTTTTTTTTCTTTTTTAAGCTACTGGAGCTAGGTACTATCCTTTCAAAGTAGAAGGAGCAAATAACTCCAGTGACTAAGTAAGCTTCTGTGAATTTATTTTAGTTTGGGATGTTACTAGGGAACTGATGCAGTACTAATAGTTCAGCCATGGTTGGGCTGAACACAATGGGGCTGAAAAGCCATTTTCTATAAGTACTTCTTTTTTTTCTTTTTTTAGGTACTGGAGCTGCTGACTGTCCACTGGAAGTGGGAGAATCAGTACATTTTACTGACAGTGCTTTTGAAGTTGGAGAACAAGGAAGTTGTGTCCTCGCAATAGATTTATGTGGTGGCACAATGGCGGCAAGAGTCTCTCTATTCGCATTTTGTGCATGCGGGGAGCAAGGAAAACTGGTGCATGTTCACCATTATAACCCATGGGTTATAAAGGTGAATTATAACCCAGTTTCCCTATGGGTGAAAATGATCGCCAGTTATTTTAAAGGCATTACATACAACAGAATAAGATACATTTGTAAATATGTACACTAAGAGAACACTTACAGATAGTGTTACATAGCAATATAAGCACTGAACATACCAGCATAACAACGGCGGTGTGGGCAACCATTCAGGGAAGGGCAATGGTTACATGGAATAACTATAGTGGAGAAGGGAGGGAGGGAGGGAGGGAATAAGAGTGAATAAAAATCACATTGGGGTCAGTGGAGGTCAAACAGAGGGTACAATGTCTGAGGTCAGTATACCTTTAGCCAAAAATGAAGGAAAGCAATTGCAGAACACCTTAATGGAACATGCATATAGTAATTTGAATGCTGACAGATTAATATGGCAGATTGTTCTCATTGTTTTTTTGAGTTTCTTCCAGAGTTAAGGAAGTGCATAACTTATTGAGGCCCTGCCAAAGCATGACTTGACTTTGGGGATGGTTAGGGAAATGTAAGAGGAGCTTCTCAGAGCATAACCACCTAATGTACAACAGGGTAAATAATCTGAAATGTACTGTGGGAGCTTCTTATTGATTAACCGGAAGGTCCAGAGGGCAGCATTTCTTTACCTTCTGAATTTAAGGGAAGACCAACCACACTAAGGAGTAAAGGGAGCAATGGTGTATAGAATACAGTGCTCCAGAGATAAATCTTAGGGCTCTGTGGTAAAGAGTATCAAGTTTTATTAACAATGTGTTAGGAGCTTGGCCATAGAGGAAATCAGCACAGTCCAAGATAGAAAGAAAAGTAGTTTGGGCCAGCCTTTTTCTAGCATCCTGTGTAAGGAGGTGCTCGATCCTGAATACGAAACCAAGTGTCTGCTTAAGCTGTTTGGACATCTCCTCAATATGGTCCAGTGATCAATCCACACGCCCAGGTATTTGAATTTAGTTATGAAGTCTAGAGATTCGCCTAAAAGAGTTGTAATTTGAGGTACCACTCCTATTGAGGCAGGACTCACTGCACTGATGCAAGGTGAGAAAAGCATTGCATTTGATTTTTTAGCATTCAAGAGTAATTTGTGGCTCAGGTGGTTTGATTGCAGATGATTAAACTGTAGTTGGAGATCCATGCAGGCAGATACTGGGGTTGGTCTGGTGATGTAGAGGACTGTGTCATCTGCAAAGAGATGAATATTGGCTGTTTTGATTTCAACATCAATGCTATTATTATGCAATGAGAAAAGTAGGGGTCCCAATATGAAAACCTGGAGCACACCCTTCAAAAAAGGTTGTAAGGGTGAAAGTTCCCCACAGCTTTAACCTGTTGAAGTCTCCCCTTTAGGTAACTAGAGAACCATTTCAGAGAGATGGAGTCCAGACCAATGTTTCTGAGTGTAGTGAGAAGCAGGTCATGATCGACAGTGTCGAAAGCCTTGCTTATATCAAGGAAAACAGCGCACACATAATTCTTGTTATCGAGGGCCAATCATTAGTCACCTTTGCAAGAGCAAACATCATGCTATGATGTGGCATGAACCCAGATTGTGATGGATTAAGCAAGTTAGAGAAGTCTAGATAGTTCCTAATCTGAGTGTTCATTAATTTCCCCAACAGTTTAGAAAGGATAGGAAGTAAGGCAATCGGTCTACAGTTATTTAGAGTGATAGGATCTCCAGATTTAAACAAAAGGGATAACCTGGGCTGTTTTCCATATTGGTGGAATGTCACCCTGAGAAGGGGACAGATTGAATAGATGTGCAAATGGAACAGCCAGGGAATGGTAACTAAATTTTAAAAAGTACGTCTTAATACTAATACTTTTTCTGGTGTCCAGCTGTAGCAATAATTCTTCTACATTCTTTAAAGACACAGGCTGGAAGGAAAATGTCATGGCTTGAGCAGGGGGGTCAGAGACTGGACAAGTTGAGTCGTTGGTATGCAGTTGAGTACATAGATTACTGGCTAGGGAATAATCAAACACTAACCTAGCAGTCGCAAAATGATTATATTCATTAAGTTTAGTGTCATTAGTTTATAAGATATAAGGGAGCCACCGGATGATATTTTGACAGGGAGGGAGTTGGATGATGTGTGCCCTTTGATATCCTTTATAGTTTTCCAAAATTTAATTGAGCACTTGGAAGAGGAGCCCAGTTCAATTCGGTAGTAGTTGGATTTCTCGGCTCGAACAAGCTTTGTACAATGGTTCTTGGCCTTTCTGAAAGCTAGCCAATCAGAAGATAATTTGGTTTTCCTGGTTGTCTTTCAGATTAGATCTCTACTAAGCAGCACAGCTTTCAAACTAGCTGTAAACCAAGGGCAAGATTTTTTCTTAGTATGGATTTTAGCTAGGGGAGGGTTCTTATCAATTACCCCTAAAACAATTTCCTGAAAGCTGTCATAGGCTGCATTCACAGTTTTAGCCAGGTAGAAAACTTGCCAACTCAGAGAGTTCTGCAAGTTAAGAGAAATGCATCAGGGATCAAGATTGCGATTGCACCTTCTAAATATATACCGGGAGGTACAGGGTGGTTTTGGCACAGCCCTCACACAAGCAATGAAACAACGGTCACTGAAGTCAGTGAAAAATACTCCCGAATGCAAGAACAGGTGTGGTTTATTCACCAAGATAATATCCAGTTAAGAACTGTTACTAGTGTTGCTCTTATTCAGGTGTGTTGCTTCCTGTATAAGTTGTGAAAGCCTGAAGGTGTCATGAAGGTCTTTGAGGGGTTTGGAGCAACTGGAAAACCAGTCAAGCTTGAGGTCCCCCATAATAATGACCACTGAGGATATCGAACCCAGCACTCTGTTCAGGTGGTTCAATATATGTAGCCCTGCTGAAAGAGGTCTATAGCACCCTAACACAGTAAGAGAGATGGAGGAGGAAAGCTGAACCTTAAGAGTAAGGCTTTTAAACTCCTTGGGTATTGAGGTAGAGTTTAAAATGGAGACAGTACATTTATCATGAACATAAATAGCTACACCTCTACATCTCGATTGACTATCTGTTCTGAACATATTATAGGAAGGGATATCCACCTCATGATCTGAGGTGTTTGGTCTGAACCAAGACTCAGTGACCACCAAAACATTCGTTATAGTGTGGCATACCAAGGCCTGTATGGAGTCAAACTTCTTCAGAAGACTGCAAGCATTGATATGCAGTAGGCTCATACCTTTACTACTAGCCAGTTCAGATGGAGCAGAGACAATGGGGGGGTGGGACAGGATTGACCTAGGCATTGCCTGAGCAGATTAAAAGAAACAACATACATTTTTTCATCACACTTAGGAACATTCTGAAGGACCTAGTATGTTCTCTCTTGGAGGTATACAGATATCCATGAGGGAGGTCATATGGGCAAATACTACGAGTACCCATGGATGCATAGATGAGCACCCTGGCCTCATAAAGCCAAACAGGTAGTGTAGAAGATATGGGTGCAATCCAAAAGTTGTGACCAGAAAACAATGAGGTTAGAGTTCCATTGTACCACGGTACTTGTTCATGTGAACCTAAACTAGGGAGAGTAAGCATTAAAATACAAGGGTCATATACCCTGCGGATGGCCATAGGGTGAAAAACAAGATTCAAATTATTTTCATTGTAGGCCTCCTGGCTCTGTATAGAGCATGTTTTAAGAGAACATAATAAGAAACCTGCTGCACACATTAAAATGAAGAGGGTCACCATTGTCACACTCCAAGAGCACCTTATTGGACAAACTAATCACTGATCCCAAATTAAAGTAACAAGGAAATGTGAAGATGGAATAACAGCACCATACTGAGATTCAAAGCCATACTCAGAAAATAATAGGCCTAGTAGCTGAGTAGGCAACTGCAGAGCAATCTCAGAGGGAGTTGACATTGAAAGATCCTCTTACCTGAATCACACTGCAAAAAAGAGGTTTAATGTCAAAGTAGCATGTCCATAATCGTGCATGCACATATAGCACGATTAACATAGCACAAGGTCTTTATAGCGCGGGATTATTCGGGCAAGTCCTGTTTAGCACACACGAGTAATTACAATATAATTGGCTGTGCTATAAAGATATGGTTACATTGTAGCCCACCAGATAACAGAAATATGGCGGTTCATTTTTTGAAGAGCCAGAAGGGTGGAGATCATGCAGTACTGGATGGATTTCTTTTTATATGAGATAAAGAGTGACATCAGTCAAAATGTACTACAAGTGCTTGGAGTACGATAAGGGCCACTGCACTGCTTGACTACACTTGAGATGGAAAATTGTGCTAAAATCCTTTGGGGAGCACAATCATGTCCATGACCCAGCAACTCTGGCAGTAAAAGAAGCAGTGTCCAGTATGAAAGAGTGTGCTAGCATCACAGTTGAGACAACACATCAAATAGTGGCTGCGGGGATCTCTCAACTATCACCTTCAGTGTCATCACAACTATCTGCTATATCACTTCTGAAACGTACTGTCCAGAGAAATCAGAGGGCCCATTTCCAACCATTACCTGGGACTTCTGATGCCATAGCCCTCAGTATACCACCAGATTTTGTACAAACAATAAAAAATGAAAAGTTCCTCCAATATGACAGTGGGTCTGGCAGTGACAGAATTTTGATATTCACCACATCGGCTGACATGGAACATCTGAAGCAAAGTGAACACTGGTTTGCTGACAGGACTTTTAAGAGCTATCCTTCTATTTTCTCTCAAGTCTACACAATTCATGCGATCAGGTATGGCAAGGTACTTCCACTGGTGTACATTTTAATGTTTAAGTGAACTGCAGTAGATTATCAGAAAGTCCTGACTGCGGTGAATGGTTATTGCGAAGGATTGCAGCCAGAGACTATTCTGAAAGACTTTGAGTTGGCAGCAATAAAAGCATTCAGCCAGTCATTCCCAAATGCAAAAATGAGAGGGTGCTTTTTCCACATGACACAGGCAGTGTAGGGAAAGATCCAGGAATTGCCAGATGTAAGTCAGCCATACACTACAGACCCTAATTTCACCCTCAATGTTTGGATGCTACTAGCTCTTGCATATGTCACAGATGTATGTCAAACATCCAATGAGCAAAAGAACACTGAGCTCTACCAGACAAATGGTGAAATGCTATCTAATTTGATTGATTATTTTGAGGATACATGGCTTGGTAGACCACTTGCAATGGGGGGAAGGGACGTAGATGTACCATGTTTCTAATCTCACTATGGAATTGCTATGATGCAGTGTGTGATGCTCTTCCTAGGACAGTGAAATCTGTTGAAGCCTGGCACACACGCTTCAATCACCTTATCAGAGTGCATCACCCATCTATTTGGAAATTCTTCGAGCTTCTAAAAACGGAGAAACACATGAATAGCACTGAGATTGAGCAGCTGGTAGCTGGGTCTGCAGTAACTGAAGTGTGCAAAAAATATAAGGACACAGCAAAACATATCACAGGAATTGTTAGAGAATACTATTCATGCCCCATGATGAAATATCTATGTGAAATTGCATACAATTTCCAGCTGCAAGCCTACTAACTGATTAACTTAATGATTACCCCTCCAGGCAGCATGAGTAGAGATTGAGTGCCTCAAATTTCATATTAAAGAGGAAATATATTATAAGAACCACACTCCATTTCCCCAACATCCAACAGAAGCACCTCGACTGCAGAGGGACCTTGGTCCAGAAGGTTGGCAGATGGTTTGGAAGGGCAAATCGGGTGCCCCATCACTTGGTGCTCTTCAATATATTACCTCCACAAACCATATAAAAACTACAAATCAGGTATCTGCCTCTATCTCTGAAATCAAACAAAGGGGCAGAGGACACTGCAGAGCAGAACACTGCAGCACAGGAGCTAGCACAACAAAACTCACCCAAAAGAGGAACCAAAACAAAAAAAGCAAAATGGAAATCCCCAAAACTTCTGATCATAGGAGACTTCATGATTTGGGGAGCTGATATATATCTTCAGCCAGCGGTAATGGTCAGATGTCTTCCAGGTACATCAGCATGAAGAGACACTGACCGCATTGCTAAAATTGTTCAAGAAGCAGGAGAAAACATTGACATCCTGGTACACATAGGGACTAATGATCTCGCCAGCCGGTCAGTTGTGGAGACCAAGGAACACCTGACCAGGCTGGGTGACAAACTACCATTTCTTCCGGCATCTCCTTCTCTGAGATTCTGCCAGTCTGGGAGACGGGGCAGAGGAACTGAAGGTCAGAGAAGGGGAGATAGGGGAGCTAAACATATGGCTCAAGGGCTGGTGCCAGGAAAAAGGACACACATTTGTAGGGAACTGGCAACAGTTTTGGGAGCAAAAGTTCTTTAAATTTGATGGACTGCATCTGACTAAGGAGGGAGTCAGTGCATTGGGGCAGAAGTTTGACATCTTTGCAGAATATTTAAACAAGCAAATGGGGAGAGGGGTGCAGCACCCCATACGTCGAATGGGAAGAATGCCCCTCCCCCCTCAGCTAGTGGTCAAACAGGAGTTCAGCATGTTTGCAGTTCATTTGCTACACCAGGTAAGGAAAAAGGCCGAGCTCCCCATACGATGCACTGGGGAAATGCCAGATCTCACCCAACAACTAACACACTGATATCTGGCCAATGGAAAATCACGTACACAAATGCTCGCAGTCTGGGAAACAAGATCCCAGACCTGCAGGTAGTAATGACAGAGGCTAAACTGGACATAGTAACAATTAGCTAGATGTGGTTTACCAGTAACCACACTTGGGAGATTTCAGTACCTGGCTATGTACTTTTCAGAAGAGACAGAGGTGAGAAAGGATGGCTGGAGTGGCCCTGTATGTCAATGAAAATATCAAAGCTGCAGAAATTCAAAATACACATAAGGAGCCAGAAGAACTGTGGGTCACCCTGGAAGCAGGAAATGGAACAGCCATAAGGACTGGGATTGTCTACAGGCCCCCAGACCAGGGGGATGAAATAGACACATTACTGTTAGAAGATATACAAAACATGACAGCTAAAGGGGAGGTTCTGATATTGGGAGACTTCAACATGCCAGATACAGATTGGTCAATGCCAGCAGGAACATCTGCCAGCAGTAGGCCTCAAACAACAGGTACAACAACCCACAAGAGACAGGGCTATCCTAGATCTTGTACTGACTAACATGGAAAGGATCACAGATCTCCAGGTAGAAAGTCACCAGGGGGCCAGTGACCATCACATGGTATGGTTCAATTTGGCCACTACAACTAAATCATCCCATTCCAAGGCAAAAATATGGGACTTCAGATGAGCTGACTTTGATAGGATGGACAACAGAGTTAAGCTAGCCCTGGCAAAAAGAAATACAGGTGAGGGGGCACAGGCAAAGTGGGCAAGCATTAAGGATGCAATACTTGAAGCAACATCCCATTGTGTTATAGAGAAAAGGAAGTGCAAAAGAAGAAGGAAACCACTTTGGTTCTCAAAAACAGTAGCAGAAAAAGTCAGAGCCAAAAGGCTGGTCTTCAGGAAATACAGTATAAGGGAACACAGCAGGATGAAGATAGGGAGGTATACCAAACTTCCCTAAGGGAAGCATGGAAGGCAGTAAAGCAGGCAAAGGCCTAAACCGAGGAAACACTAGCATAAACAGTAAAAGAAGGTGACAAGACTTTCTGTAGATATATTAGTGAAAGGAGAAAGTCCAGAGGGGGCATTGCTATGATCAAAGGAAATAAGGGTGTGTGTGAGGAGGAGGACCATGTAAAATCATCTATCCTAAATAGATACTTATGCTCAGTATTTACTGAAGAGAAGGTAGGGCAGGGCCCAAAGCTCAGCACCACGGACACAGGGGGGAGGGAGGTGAGCACTAGTCCCTTCACAAAAGAAAGGGTCCTACAAGAGCTCGATAAGCTCAGGGTGGACAAGGCAATGGGACATAATGGCACACATCCCAGGGTACTAAAGGAGCTAAAGGTGGAACTAGTAGAGCCATTATCACAACTGTTTAGTGAGTCTCTGAGCACAGGAGAGGTCCCAGTAGACTGGAGAAGGGCTCTTGTTATCCCGCTCCACAAGAGTGGCAGCAGAGAGGAGGCAGGGAAAGAAAACTACAGACCAGTCAGTCTTACCTCAGTAGTGGGCAAGATTATGGAGGCACTACTTAAGGAAAGGATAGTGCAATACCTGGAATCCATAGGAGCACAGGATCAAAGACAGCATGAGTTTACAACAGGAAGTTCCTGTCAAACTAATCTCATAGATTTCTTTGACTGGGTAACCAGAGTGGTGGACCGAGGGGGAGCAGCTGATGTTGCCTACCTTGACTTCAGCAAAGCTTTCGATACTGTTCCACATAGAAGATTGATTAATAAGCTGGGTAGGTTCGAGGTGGGTCAGAAGTTGGTCAACTGGGTGGCAAACTGGTTGACAGGCAAAAAAAAAAGAGTGGTGGTAAATGATATACAGTCAGAAGATGCAAGTCCAGAGGGTACCTCAGAGATCAGTCCTGGGGCCAGTCCTCTTCAATATCTTCATCAGTGACATTGCAGATGGACTGGAGGGTAAGGTTTGTCTGTTTGCAGATGACATCAAGATCTGCAACAGAGTAGATGATCAAGATGGGGTGGACAGAATGAGAAGAGATCTGGATAAACTAGCAAAATGGTTGAAAGAGTGGTGATTGGAGTTTAATGGAAAGAAGTACAAGATCATGCACATAGAGAAGAGAAACCCTTAAGCCACCTATAGGCTGGGAGGGGAGTTGTTGGCAGACACAAGGGAAGAAAGAGACTTGGTCATCATCATCACCGATGACCTAAAATCATCCAAGCAGACCACTAAAGCAGTAGGTAAGGCTAGGGGGTTATTAAGGTGTATTAGTAGGGGTCACACAAGTTGGAAGAGGGAAGTAATAATCCTTCTTTACAAGACACTGGTTAGGCCCCATCTGGAGTACTGCGTGCAGTACTGGAGGCCACACCTTCACAAGGACATTAACCAAATTGAGGCAGTCCAGAGAAGGGCAACCAAAATGGTGCAGGGACTGCATCAGAAAACATATGAGGTCAGATTAACGGAGCTCAATATGTATACCTTAGAGCAAAGGAGGGAGAGAGGTGATATGATCGAAACATTCAAAAACGTTAAGGGCATTAACAAGGTGAAAGAGTCTAACATGTTTCAGTATAAGAAAAGTAGCAGGACAAGAAGACACAGCATGAGATTAGAGGGAGGCCGATTAACGGGTAATGTGAGGAAGTTCTTTTTCACAGAAAGGGTAGTGGATGCATTGAACTGCCTACCTGAGGAAGTGGTGGATATGAATACAGTGAGGGCTTCCAACAGGCATGGGATAGGCACAAGGGAGCAATACAAATGAGTATGAATAGATAGACCATTGACAGAGCAAAGGCTGGTGGCACATTTATAAGGTAGAAAAATAAATGGGCAGACTGGATGGGCCTTGCAGTCCTTATCTGCCGTCAGCTTCTATGTTTCTATGTTTCTATGAGCCCATTTTAAATATAAAGCTTATAACAAAGATTGACATACCAAACAATGATTATCTGTGTTTTCTTTGTGGTGGAACTGTTGACACATGGGTGGGGAGTGTCATTGGAATGACTGTGCAACACCAAATTGTGTCCTTAACCAATCCTGCATTGTTTGTGTTACTTCTGCACCAAGCCGTAACGCATGTTAACTCTTCCCCCAAGCTGTAATGTGTGGTTGCATGGTTGTAGGAGGACAACTGGAGTACTATACAGTATGGGGTACATGTCGCTATCAAGGTAAGCGTGATTTTGTTGCAAAGCTATTTTTACATGTGCTATGTTGATCGCACTATAATTACTTGCGCTATTCAGGATGCGCTATTTTAACTGGGTCCCCAAAAAAGATCTAAGGTCTCTGTAGTGGCAGAAGTTTATAATCTGTTAATGGGAAACTGGAACTGGAAAAAAATCTGGAATGGAGCTGGTTTTCTGATGCATACCTGGATCCTTGCTCTTTAGGGTGGTCTGGGGAGCACCCTTAGGCCACCTGTGTTCTGCGCCAGACTGCTAGTGAAGAAGATGGAGCCCACTCAGGGAAATCCTGAAGAGAGAAGGAGAGAAGGGAGAAATCAGCTTATATGCACTGACAGGACAAAGGCCTCAGAGTTTGGGAGGTGGGGGTAGAAAGGAGATAAAATAATTCATTAACAAGGTAATAATTTAAGGGTGCTTACTTAGCCAGGGAGGGAGAGAATGGCTCTGGGTGTGGCTGGTATTAGGCACCAACAGAGTCACCAGTATACAGAGAAAAGGCAAGCAGGCGGGGGTTGCAGAAGGGGGAAACAGAAATTCAGCAATTAGACAAAGTAGTTTTTAACTTCGGACTTTGTTCATATTTAAATAGATTAAGGCAGAAAAAAACACTTCAAAAATGGCTGTTGTTTCATACTCTAACAATTCAAATTAAATTCAGCAATGGGTACATTAGGCTTATTACAGATTCAGTTGCACAGGTTAGGAAAAAAAAAGAAATTTAGGCAGCAGAGAGATGAGCTCTGGGGGAAGGCGCCAGGTAGTTCAAATCTCCAGGAGCTAAAGCCAATCACGGAGAGATGGAGTGCTGAATCAGCCTATAGTAGAGCCAATTAAGGCACCATCCACCAATTGAGTTCACAGCTAGCAAGCTGGCTGGAGCTGCTTTGCTGATGCATACCTGGAACCTTGCTTTTGAGGGTGGGCTAGGGAGTGCCCTGCAGCTGGCTTTGTTCAGCGCCAGACCGCTAGTGCAGAAGTTTGAGTCTGCTCATGGCAATCCTGGATCCTTGCTCTTGAGGTTGGGCTGTGGAGCGGCCTGCAGCCGGCTGTGTGTAGCACCGGATGACTAGCGCAGAAGATGGAGCCTGCTCAGGGCAATCCAGGATCTTGAGGTTGGGCTGCGGAGTGCCCTGCAGCTGGCTGTGTTCAGCACCAGACCGCTAGCGAAGAAGATGGAGTCCTCTCAGGTCAATCCTGAATTCTTGCTCTTGAGGGTGGGCTGGGGCATGCCCTGTGGTCTACATGATCGGCAGTCTTTGAGACTTGCCCTTATCACATAAAACCAACTTTTGGCTTCAGTCTTCATGATGACTAATAAGTTTGATTCTCTTACTTCAAGGATGGCAATGGTTGAAACTATGGTGGAGGGTCTCAGAGTGGAGGTGGAGGACACCCAAAGGTATGCAGTGCTGCCCACTACTCAGTACACCAAGGATTCAAAGGCCACACAAAGCAGACTTGAAGTGTTGAAAAATCTAATCCATTCCATGAATGTTAGATTTATTGGTATTCCAGAAGGAGCCGAAGGGGAACTTCTGCCACTTTTCTTGAAATATTGGCTGGTGGAGCAATTTAAAGACAGATCGGAGACCCAGGAGTACCACTTTTTTAAAGTTTTTCACTTCAGCCACAAGGTCACCAAGATGGTGATGCACCACGTGCAGTTCCAGCTACTCTGGACTCCACGGCAACATGAGATAAGTTGTTAAGTCTTGCCAAGTGCTACTACCCACTGTTGTTGGATGGCAAACCAGTTCTCTTATTCCCTGACATTTGTTATGCCATGTGACAAAGAAGGAAAAAAATTGATGGAGTAAGAAAGATTCTTAATGATTTAAGTATTACTCATGCTATACTTTTTCTAGCAAAACTTCGGATGGTATACAAAGGTAAGGTATATGTGTTCATAGATCCTTCCGATGCTGGGAAGTGGGCAAAAAAACTCCAACAATCCCAATGAAAGCAAGCAGATTCTGATGAGGAAACAGCCATTAATACCAAAGAAGGCTGAATACTTCTAAGTTAAAAAGTGTTATCTTTTCTATGATCTTTGCCTCCTGTCAGTTATAGAACTCAAATGTGCCACTTCGATTGGACTGTAAGTTTTCTGATTAGGCACTAGATGTTAATATCTTTAATAGTGGCCAGGATTAGTGCTGAGTGTTATGCTAACTCTAAAACTGGCTGTTTAAACTTTGTTGTTATAGTAGTGGCTGCACGTACTTGAACAAATACAGTTTGGATCCTTTTTTCTTTGAACTAGATTAAAGAATGCTACATCCCGGATGATAGTGATTTTGGGACACCTGTTATATGGATTTGTAATACAAACATACAGACATACGAATGTGCTAGCAGAAACAGACCACCCGATCTATGTAATTCTGCTCGAGTGTGCAGCCAACACCCCCAGTTTGCAGCTGCCCCACTCCCCCTCTCCTTTGTCATCCCACTGCCTCCCCCAACTCCCCAACCCTCACTCTCCCCATTCCCTGTCCCATGCCCTTTTGAATCTGTTCACAGATTTACATGATACCACCCATTCTGGTAGGGCATTCCATTTTGCTACCACCCTCTCTGTGAAATAGTGTCTCCTCATTTCCTTCCTAAATCTTCCCTCCTCTATTCTTAAGACAAAACCACAATAAATAAGCACTTAATTACACCAAAAATAAGACACACAGAGACTCAAGGTATTAGAGCAGTGAAAGAATGCAGCACACTACCCCAGTGCTTCGTGTCCACTCTGGGACACTTCATCAGGAGGTGGGGATCTGGTGCTCAAGGTTTTCCTTTTATTTGAAAAAAAACCTTACAGTGGTAAATCACATATTTTTAACATATTTCTTATATATGTATATACAGCAACTCAGGATCCCCAAATGCCAAACACCCCATAAATTTTAGAAAAAATACATCTGGTAATATGCTATTGCATGCAAAAAGTGCTCATCCAACCTATACTAAAAAGTGTGCTGTGGTCTTTCACTGCTGTATTGCCTTGAGTCTCTGCGTGTCTTATTTCTGGTATAATTGAGTGCTTATTCATTGTGTGTTTGTCTTCAGCATTTACAATAGCACCCACTCACTTCTCTGCAGCACAAAGGCACTTGTGTTTTTTCTTGTCCTTGATTTTTCAGCATATTCTGCTGATCCTATGCCTTTTTGCAATCTGGACAGTTAATTTAAACAGTGGAGCATCTTTGTAGCCAAAACACGCTAGCATAAAAATTAATCTGAGCAACTATTCAAAGAGGCCTCTTATACATTTATACGGCTGTTTATTTTGGATTTATTTTTTTCAGTGTCTGCTTGTAAATTAACTGAATACCAAGGGAAGAAAGGGAAGCTAGTGGTCAAACAGGAATTCAGCGTGTTTGCCGTTCATTTGCATCACCAGGTAAGAAAAAAGGTTTGTCTCCCCATACGATGCACAGGGGTAATGCCAAACTTCACCCAACAACTAACACACCAAAATCTGGCCAATGGAAAATCATGTACACAAATGCTCACAGCCTGGGAAATAAGATCCCAGACCTGCAAGCAATAATGTCAGAGGCTAAGCTGGACATAGTAGCAATTAGTGAGACGTGGTTTACCAGTAACCACACTTGGGAGACTTCAGTACCTGGCTATGTATTGTTCCAGAAGAGACCGAGGTGCAAAAGGGGAGGAGTGGCCCTGACATATTAATGAAAATATCAAAGCTACAGAAATTCAGAATACACATAAGGCCAGAAGAACTGTGGGTCACCTGAAACAGGAAATGGGACAGCCATAAGAACTGGGGTTGTCTACAGGCCCCAGACCAGAGGAGGACATAGACACATTACTGTTAGAAGATATACAAAACATGACAGCTAAAGGGAGGTTCTGATAATGGGAGACTTCAACATGCCAGATACAGATTGGTCAATACCAGCAGGAACATCTGCCAGAACTAGACTCATAGTGGATTCCTGCAGGGGAGGGCCTCAAACAACTGGTACAGCAACCCACAAGAGACAGGGCTATCCTAGATCTAGTACTGACTAACAAAGAAGGATCACAGATCTCCAGGTAGAAGGTCACCTGAGGGCCAGTGACCATCACATGGTATGGTTCAATTTGGCTACTACATCTAAATCATCCCATTCCAAGGCAAAAATATGGGACTTCAGAGGAGCTGACTTTGATAAGATGGCCAACAGAGTTAAGCTAGCCCTGGCAAAAAGAAACACAGGTGAGGGGGTACAGGCAAAGTGGGCAAGCATTAAGGATGCAATACTTGAAGCAACATCCCATTGTGTTAGACAGAAAAGGAAGTGCTAAAGAAGAAGGAAACCACTTTGGTTCTCAAATACAGTAGCAGAAAAGGTCAGAGCAAAAGGCTGGCCTTCAGAAAATATAAGGGAACACAGCAGGATGAAGATAGGGAGGCATACCAAACTGCCCTAAGGGGAAGCAGGTAAGGCAGTAAGGCAGGCAAAGTCCCAAACTGAGGAAACACTAGCACGAACAGTAAAGAAGGTGACAAAACTTTCTATAGATACATTAGTGAAAGGAGAAAGTCCAGAGGGTATTGCTAAGCTTAATGGAGAAAGGGAGCATGTGAGGAGGAGGACCCTGTAAAGGCATCTATCCTAAATAGATACTTTTGCTCAGTATTTACTGAAGAGAAGGTGGCAGGGCCCACAGCTCAGCATCATGGACACAGGGGAGGGAGGGAGCACTACTCCCTTCACAAAAGAAAGGATCCTACAAGAGCTTGCTAAGCTCAGGGTGGATAAGGCAATGGGACCTGATGGCATACATCCCAGGGTACTTAAGGAGCTAAAGGAGGAACTAGCAGAGCCATTAGCAGAATTGTTTGAGTGAGTCTCTGAGCACAGGAGAGGTCCCAGGAAGACTGGAGAAGGCTCATGTGATCCCACTCCACAGAGTGGTAGCAGGGAGGAGGCGGGGAACTACAGACCGTCAGTCTTACCTCAGTAGTGGGCAAGATTATGGAGGCACTCCTTGAGGAAAGGATAGTGCAACACCTGGAATCCATAGGGGCAACAGGATCCAAGACAAGCATGGGTTTACAAAGGAAGGTCCTGTCAAACTAATCTCATAGATTTCTTTGACTGGGTAACCAGAGTGGTGGACCAAGGAGCATTGATGTCGCCTACCTTGACTTCAGCAAAGCTTTTGACACTGTTCCACATAGAAGATTGATAAATAAGCTAGGGTAGGCTCGGGGTGGGTCAGAAGTTGGTCAACTGGGTGGCAAACTGGTTGACTGGCAGAAAACAGAGAGTGGTGGTAAATGGTATACAGTCAGAAGAGATGCAAGTCACAAGTGGGTACCTCAGGGATCAGTCCTGGGGCCAGTCCTATTCAACATCTTCATTAGTGACCTCGCAGATGGACTAGAGGGTAGGCTTGTCTGTTTGCAGATGACACCAAGATCTGCAACAGAGTAGATGATCCAGATGGGGTGGGCAGAATGAGAAGAGATCTGGATAAACTAGCAGAATGGTCAGAAGAGTGGCAACTGGGATTTAATGCAAAGAAGGCAAAATCATGCACATAGGGAAGAGAACCTGAAGCCACTTATAGGCTGGGAGGGAGTTGCTAGCAGTCACAAAGGAAGAAAGAACTTGGGCATCATCATCACTGATGACCTAAAATCATCCAAGCAGACCTCTAAAGCAGTAGGTAAGGCTAGGGGGTGTTAGGGTGTATAGTAGAGGTATCACAAGTCGTAAGAGGAGGTAATAATCCCTCTGTACAAGACATTGGTTAGGCCCCATCTGAGTACTACGTGCAGTATTGGAGCCACACCTTCACAAGGACATTAACCAAATTGAGGCAGTCCAGAGAAGGGCACACAAAATGGTGCAGGGACTGCATCAGAAGACATATGAGGACAGATTACGAGACTCAATATGTATACCCTTGAGCAAAGGAGGAGAGAGGTGATATGATCGAGACATTTAAACACCTTAAGGGCATAAACAAGGTGAAAAGAGTCTAACATGTTTAAATATAAGAAAAATAGCAGGACAAGAGGACACAGCATGAGATTAGAGGAGGCCGATTAAGGGGAATGTGAGGAAATTCTTTTTCACAGAAAGGGTGGTAGATGCATGGAATGGCTTACCACAAGAAGTGGTGGCTATGAATACAGTGCAGGACTTCAAACAGGCATGGGATAGGCATAAGGGAGCAATACAAATGACTATGAATAGATAGGTCACTGACAGAGCAAAGGCCGATGGCACATTTATAAGGTAGAAAAAGAAATGGGCAGACTGGATGGGCCTTGCGGTCCTTATCTGCCGTCAACTTCTATGTTTCTATGTTTCTATGAAGACCTACAAGGGATCTACATCTTAATTAAAACTAGGATCCAGTATGCAAGGTCATTCATCCTCGATTTTGGAAAACACTTAAGAGCTACAGCCAGAGTTCTCTTGTTTAGAGTCTGCAGCAGCGTCTGCTAGATGCAGATTAAATCTTGAATGACACAACATTGGTGGTGAGAAAACTGATTCTGACTTATCTTTCAAAGACTTGTTCCGTAAATCTGAAAAGTTAAAAATAAAGGAAATTAACATTTACTATAACAAAACTTCTTTAACAACTTATTTAAAAAGATATGGGCACCATGTGGCCTACGTGTTGATAAAGAACCAGCTGGAGAATTTTATAAACCAGTTTATGAAACACGATGGAAAATGGCTTTAAGCACTTGCTCAAATACTCTTGTTGACATTTTAATTGACCAAGATGACGAGATCTATGGTGATTTAATTAAAGAGATTGATGATGTTAAAACACAAATTTTACTACTAAAGGATAACATCTTGTTTAAAACATGTGAAACAAGCTTAAGCAAGAAGCTGGCCCTACATGAAAAAGAAACTGTGGAACAAAAACAAACCAACCTTATAAGATATACTAAGGACTATGAAAATAACCACATTTTTCTTGGCAACGACCTAACAAATCCCCAAATAGAGGTAGATGCAGGACATGTTCACACTCCAGGGGAAGAAAGAAAAGCAGAAGTAATAATAGAGGACAAAATACCACACAAAACCCTTCGGTACCTCACAATCACAGAATAAACAATTAAGGATTTTTTTTACCAAAACAAAACTGGCAGGAGACCAGGGCGAAAAATCAAAGAAAAAACCAAAAAACAAGATGTGGCAGAAGGGGAGGTTATAAATATACAGTAGAGAGAACTTTGATCAAGAACCTCAGGAGCAGAACAATCAAATAGTAAATCTCACGAATACTATTTTAACATCAGCACAGATTAAGGACCTTAATCATGGTCTTTGCTTTATTCCTAACCCTAAAGTAAATTAATTAAAACTGTACTGCGATCTGAAATTATTCTTTAGAAAATTGAATTTGAAGGTTTTTTTTCCAGAATAGAAAAAATGGGGGTGGGGGATCTAATCAACAGGAAATCCCTATATGTTCAAATGTCGCAATTACTTTACATACATTAATGGATTTATCTACTGAACTGGATTCAAATGAGGATGCTGTTCCCACTATGGATCATTCTAATATTGGCTGACCTTTTAATGACTCAAATTCAGATTCAGATTTTACTCATTTGGCTGTTTTGGATTTGGAATTAAAGAATATTAATATTCCACTTCATACTACCCCTTTTCATCCAAAATCTAGTTTTAATCCGACAAATATTAACTCTCCAATATTGATTACATATCACACTCTGGTGATGTAGGAATTTGATAAAATATTTGCAAAAAGATGGGCGAGACATAAATCGAATCTGATGCAAGATGAAATTATAGCACTGACTGAATTTAAAAACATGGATCATATTGAATTTAAATGAGCAGACAAAGGTGAAAAGATTTTCATGATGGAAAAAAAGTATTATGAAGCTGAAATTTATCATCAGCTAGACGATCAAGACAACTATCGTAGATTACCTACTAATCAAACAGTAGATATGAAAAAGAGGCTTGATGTATTTTTGGACACTGCCTTAAAATGTGGAGAGATAACTGAAAAATAACTTCAGTATATGAAAGTGGATTATCCTATCATCCCCACCATTTATGTATTGCCAAAAATACACAAGGACCAGACCAGCACCCCTGGCAGATCTATTATTTCCAGCAATGGATCTCTTACTGAGAATCTATCCATTTTTATTGATAATTTTCTAAAACAACTGGTAATAGATCAACCATCCTATATTAGGGACTCTATGGATATTCTGCACAAACTAGATGGGCTGGTCTGGTACTGTGATTTTTTATGGCTGACTATCGATGTAGTCAGCCTTTATACTAATATCCAACATGACCTAGGGATTAATGCTACAGTATAGACTATTATCTTAATAATAATTGCAAAGCAGAAAATGTTCCAAAAGAGTTTATTATGGATGCTTTGTCTTTGATCCTGACTTGTAACTATTTTAGTTTTGATAAAGAATTCTACCAGCAAACATGGGGGACTGCCATGGGGACTACCATGGCTCCCTCATACGCCAATTTATTTCTGGCATGGTGGGAGGTGGCCATGGTATTTGACCAAGGCAGAAACACCTTTCTCCCCAATATTTATCTGTGGGGGTGTTTCCTGGATGATATTTTGGTCATCTGGAGGGGGGGATCTTATTTCTGCTTTATCCTTTGTTGATTTTGTTGAACAAAAATTATTTGGGGTCACAATTTACCTCAAATATGGATCTCCAGTCTATTTCCTTTCTGGATCTTAAATTTCAGGGAATAGATTGGCAATGTGTTAGCTCAGAAAATTTTAGAAAACCTACATCTGGTAATATGCTATTGCGTGCAAAAAGTGCTCATCCAAACCATACTAAAAAAGCAATTCCATATGGACAATTTGTCCATTTAAGACAGAATTGTTTATGTTACGCAGATTTTGAGAAACAAGCGCTGGAATTAAAACAACAACTTCTACAAAGGGGTTATTCTCAGGGAACTTTACAAATGGCCCTAAATAAAGCAAGGAATTTAGTTAGACAGGATCTTCTGACTCCAAAAAATAAAAAAAACTTGATAAAAAACGGCCAGTAGCTTTTGTTACTGAATACAATTCTGTAGCCCCAGAAGCATCAAAGACAGCCAAAAATCTCTGGCCCATTCTATAAGGGGATCGGAATTTGATATGTTTGGGTGAAAATCCTTTGATTGTACTGTATATAAAAAAGGAAAAAATCTAGGAGATATACTGACCCACAGCCTCTATTCAAAACCGGCACAGGAAATGCACCCTACATGGCTACCACCTATTCCATCTGATAATTTCCATTGTGGCAGATGTAATAGCTGTTGTTACTGTATTCGGGGGAAACACCTTTCAGCATCCAGACCTAAATAAAAGTATCTCAGTTAGGGAATGTATTACATGTACAACGAGTTATGTTGTATATGTAATTCGAAGTACTTGTCCTAAACTTTACATTGGTTGCACAAAAAGATCTTTAAAGGAACGCATGCAGTAGCATATCCATGCAATTCTTAAAACAGAACCAGACACACCAATTAGGGTTCATTTTGCCTTGCATCATAAAATTTACCCCACTGACTTTTCTTTCATGGGTCTGGAACATATAAAGCCTCTAGAAAGAGGTGGCGATAGACTCAAATTATTGTTACAGAAACAGTTGAGATGGATCTATATTTTTAAAACTTTAACCCCTTTGGAGCTTAATGATTGTTTGGATATCATCCCTTTTCTCTGACTTGGAGGCTTTTTGAATTCTGTCTCCCTTAGATTATGTAGATTAGGAATACCAGTATGTTTTGGAAATGTTGTTGCTTATTCAAAATCTTTTTACTACTAGAAACATAAAGCATAAAATCTAAAATCTAGGTCAAAAATATATATTTTTTCTAAGATCATAAAAACCTTTAAAAACAGTATTTTTCCTAAAAAAGCTATTTTGAAATAAAATATGGTGTATTGATTCTGATAAGATTTTCAGTTTTAGCTACATTAATATTGAAATCTTTGGCTATAATCTTATCTATCACAAGGAATTACTGATATGCAATTTTCTTTGAATATGTAACCTTAGTCTGTGGCTTTGGTGGGACTCTAACTAAAGATTTAGTTTTGTTTTTGTTCTTGACTTTTCTGCTACAAAAACAGTACATTTATAAGCATTATATTATCTGTTCTTTTGAAGTGAAATAAGTAACCTTACTTTTATTTTTTTGTTGGTTGATGCTTTTTACAAAAATCTACAAAAAAAATTAAAAATGAAGTGAAAATGGAAGAGATATAAAAAAAATTCAAATGATTATTTGAATCCAGTTGATTAGATTTAAATCTGATGGATAATTATCTATTCTTGCATTTTGACTTCATTCTATTATTTTCAGAGTTTGACCCTTGGCATCTCTATTTGACCTCCCACACCAAAATGTTGGGCTAAAGGATTTTGGTATGGATTTCTGTCATTCTATTTATAAATTAGTTATTTTTATCAATATTTTATATGGCGTTTTTGACATTTAGGGATCCTGAGTTGCTCTATATACATATAAAAGAAATATGTTAAAAATATGTGATTTATCACTTTAAGGTTTTTTTCAAATAAAAGGAAGACCTTGAGCACCAGATCTCCACCTCCTGACGAAGTCTCCTGGAGTGGACACCAAGCACTGGGGTAGTGTGCTGCTGTCTTTCAATGCTCTAATGTCTTGAGTCTCTGCATGACTTATTTTTGGTGTAATTGAGTGCTTATTTATTGTGTTTTTTTCTTCAGCATTTACTATAGCACCTGCTCACTTCTATGCAGTGCAAAGACACCTGTTTTTTCCTTCTCCTCTATTCTTAGCCTATGCTCCCTGGTGACCCTCCCACTCCTTAACCTAAAGACCCCATCTGCCCCATCCTTAATGATTCCCCTCAGATACTTGAATGTCTCTCTCATGTCCCCCCATCCCTTCTATCCTCCAGGGTGTACATATTCAGGTCTCCTAGCCTGCTGTCATAGTTTATCCCCTCCATTCCACATATCATCTTTGTTGCCCTCTGTACCTCCTCCAGTAGCCTGAAGTCATGTTTTAGGTATGGCCTCCAAAACTGCACACAATACTCTAAGTGTGGCCTTACCAGTGACCTGTAGAGGGACAAGATCACCTCTCTTCACCTCGATGAAACCCCCCTTGATATGCACCCCAGCATTTTGTTCACTTTTCCAACTGCTCTCCTGCACTGAGCAGCATTGTTCATGGTCCCTGTTATCATTAGCCCTAGGTCCTTCTCCTCCTCCTCAGTGATCCCTAGCTTAACCCCTCAGTCAGTATTTTCTCCTTTGGTTCTTCACCCCAACATGCATAACCTTACACTTCTTTCCATTGAACCCCAGTTGCCACCTCTCTGACTACTCCTCTAGCTTGTGTAGGTCCCCCTGCAGCTGCTTCCATCCCTTCTCTCTATCCATTGCTGCTCTGATTTTGGTGTCGTCAGTGAACAGACTTACCTTGCTCACCACCCCATGTGCAATGTCTGATATGAAGAGCCCAAACAATACTGGCCCCAACACAGAGCCCAGTGGCATCCCATTCATCACTGACCTTGGAATTGAGAGCTCCCTTCTCACCATCACCAATTACAGCCTGCCACTCAGCCAACATGTAATCCAGTTCATCATTTTTGGCCCTACCCTACACCAGTTAGCTTTCCCCCTGAGCTGCCTATGAGGCACAGAATCAATGGCCTCACTGAAGTCCAAGTAAAGAACATCCACCACATGACCCTTATCCAGTTCACCTGTCACCCAGTCATAATATTGGATGAGGTTGGTTTGGCAAGACTTCTCTGAAACAAATCCATGCTGCCTCACATCCTGGAGGCCATTGTCCTCCAGGTACAACACCAGTCTTTTCTTTAGTATCATTTCCAAGAGTTTGCACACTATGGAACTAAGACTTCCCTTACAATAATTACCCGGTTCATCCCTTGGTCAGCTCTTGTGTAATGGTACTACATGTGTCATCCTCCAGTCCAGTGGCACACATCCTGACTCCAGTGAGGTGCTGTACAGATCCATCAGCGGCTTCACCAACCCCTCCACCATCTCCCTCAGCACCCTGGGGTGAATACCATCCAGCCCTGGTGCCTTGTCTACCTTCAGTGCCTTCAGTCCTTCTAGGACTCTACTTGACTCAATTCTTCCATCTGTCACCCCCTCTCCCCCCGTCCCCACCCTTCCAGCCCATGCTGGTAGTGGGCCCCCATTTCTTCCATGAACACTGAGCAAAAGTATTCATTCAGTGCTTCTGCCTGTTCCTCACCCTTTTCCATCTGCTCCCCACCCCTTTTTATCCTCACTATTGTCTCCTTGCACTTCCTTTTCTCCCTGATGTATCTAAAACAGTCTTTCTTCCCTCCATTAATGCCCTGTGCTAATCTTAGCTCCCTCTGGGCCTTGGCTTCTCTCACTTTTCTAGTCACCTCCCTGGACCATCTTGCATATTCCGCCCTGTTCACTTCCTTCCCTGTCCTCCTAAACCTCTGGTGCACCACTCGTGTTGACCTCACCAACTCTACAACCTCGCTGTTCAACCATCATGGTTTTCTTGCTCTGCTCCTCTTACTCTGTGCCTTTGTGCAGGTTTCTGTTGCCTCTGTAACCCCCCACATTTAATAATATCCCATTTCTGCTTCACAGCCATCTCTTGCCGTATGCCCTCCAGTTTCCCTTTCAGTACTTCCTGCATCTTCCCAAAGTCCACCCTAATGAAGTTTACCACCCGAGTAACTGATTTCTCTGGCTCCCTGCACATCATGATATTAAACCACACCGTTTGGTGATCACTGTTGACTAGTAGGTCCTATATCTTTATTTCCCTCATTGTCTCCCCATTCAACAATACCAGATCTAAAGTGTCCTTTAGCCTAGTAGGTACATTAACCAACTGTGTCAGGGGACCCTCCTGGATCATGTCCAGGAGCACTTGCTCCCTAACACTGGAGATGACTAAAATGTTCCAGTCACCCCCAGCAAGTTGAAATCTCCCATGGTGACCATCTTCCCTTTTCTACCTACCTTTTTAATTTGTCCCACTTACTCTCTTTCAAGCGCCTCAGACTGGGATGGTGGCCTGTATACCACACCAAACCTCACTTTCCTGCCCTTGAGTCTAGGAGCCGCAGCCAGATTGCCTCTGTTCTCCTTTCTTCTCCCTTGTCCCTTGTGCATTTGATCCCGTCACTCACACAGACTGCCTCCCCACCCCCTCCACTCCTTACAGTCCTTCCTGTACAGTTTGTATCCTGGGATTTGCCAGATCCCAGTCTGGGTGCTCAGTTCCCTACATTTCTGTGACAGCTGCAATATCCACCCTCCACACTGCTAAGTGTGCCTGTGGCTCGAAGGATTTGTTTCCTAGGCTTCTTGCATTCAATGAGACCACCCTCCATAATGCCCCCTTCCCATCACTAGCCTCCATCTCCTCCCTTCTGCTCCCTCCTTTTTTGGCTGCCCCAAGTCCTTTACCTGCTAGCCTGGTGGGTAGGCTGTAACTCCATTCTATCAGATACCCACCTACCTGCTGTCCACTTGCCACCCCCCCATCTAGTTTAAATCCACCCTTGTGGCAAAATTTCTCCCATGTCCTTGCTTTAATACCTCCATCCCCTTCCCACTCAGGTACTGCCTAACCCTTGCAAACAGGTTGTTATCATCTGAGGTACTGCTCCAGCTGCCCACAACCCCATACCCCTTAGTTCAACACCATTCTACCAACCATGTGTTCAACACTCTAATACTCTCCTTTCTCACTGTTCTTGTACAGGGTAGTGGGAGCACTTCAGAGAAAGCCACAGACTCCCCAGTCTCCTCACACAACCTTCCCACATCCTCAATCCTCTCCCTTGTTACCACCACCATTTCCCCAGCTAGGTTATTTGTCCCCACATGTACCACAATGTGTGGTTTCCTCCTACCCCTCTTTATGCACCATAGAATTGCCTGTCCTGCCATGTCTGCCTTTAATCCTGTATGGACTCCACCCATATCTGACTGTGCTGCTCCCCCTTGCTGCCCCATCTGATCCCCTTGAATATGGAGTCCCCCGACACCAGTATACCCCCTACTCTTTCCTTGTGCCCATTGCCACCCCCCCACCCAAGTTCTTATTTTTGGAGCCACACAAGACTGAATTTACCATGTGCCCCAGTGTCTACCCCGTCCCTCCCAATTAAGACCCTCCTCCTCCTCCTCCTGTTTGACTGCCAACCTCCCTCTTCCTTCTCACTTTTCCAAGTATTAACTCTCCCCCTGCCACACCATGCTCAATCTGTCCACTAGTAAAGCCCCTCACTCCCTCTTCTTTGTGAGTGCTATCCCTTGGGCAATCGCCTCCTGCATCCTCCTTCCCATGTGTTGCTAGTAATGATTATATACTCACTGAATACAGAGCATAGTTTAAATCTATAAAATACTACAGGCAAATTGCTCTTCAGATTATCTTGTGTTCTAAGCTCCATTTTTTTTGTACCGTTTATTTATCCACCCCACTTGATCCCAGACTCTCTCCAGTAGGGGCACACAGCTTACCTCCATCCCACCCGGTCGAAGGCACAGTCCTGTATCTTGGGTGTCCATGCCCCTACTCCAGTCCAGGTATCCGTAACCCTGGATTTAAGACCCCCCTGGGTGGGACTGCCATTTCTCCATCCTTGACGGCCTTTCTGGAATCTGGGCAGATATCCTGTAACTAGAGAGAACAACTGAGGATAGCCGATGCACTTGACGTTGGGCATGAGGGGTAGCTCCTGGTCCCCACCTTCCCCTTCCAGGATCAGGCTGCTTTTTCCTTGTTTCTGTGTCCCCTGAGTTTCAGACATGCAATGGCATCCTGCACGCTGAATGTGCACACCTATGCTCCCCTGTAAGATGTCTGCTGAGGTTCAACCCCTGCTTATGATGCAAGCCTTTGATGCAATGCTCCCATCCTCCACTAGGGGCCACCAGAATAGTGGCCAGCCTAACCCCCCACCCTGGGAAAGGAGAGCAGTCATAGGATGCTCAATCCTTTCCCATCCGTGCCAACCCCTGATGTCCCAGGCTTGCTCCTGAACCTTGGTTGCTGGTGTGGCATGAGTTGTGGTGTCCAGTGCCTCAGTCCTCAGTGCCACTGGGCCAGCTTCTAAGCTCCATTTTAATAAGAGTTACTTTAAAAGTGTAGTATTATTTTTTTTAGCTTGTTCCAGCGTTCATTCTTAATACTATATGGAAAGTTTAATCTTTGAGATATATGCATGACGTCATGCCTGACTATAGGGATGGTGATATTGGACTATCACTTGGACTTTAGAACATATTGGGCTGGCTATTCAAAAGGCTTGCACCATGCGCAATAGGGTTGTGCCGGCGCAAGTCTGACATTGCACCAAACTGCGATATTCAGCAGGAGGAAGTTGCGCCACTGAAAACATGCTGAGCAACAGCGCAATGATAATGAAGTCATGCGCAACCGAAGGGGGGGGAACCATGCATAAAGGGCGCAGTGCGATGTTCAAAGACTTGTGCAATGCACAACAGTGGAGCAAGCGGAAGTTGCACCATAGCAGAAATGAGCCAAAATAAAAAGGAGCAAGGAAGAGGCACAAGAACGCTACAGGGTAGCCACATGAGGTGGGGGAGAGACAGGCACAGGGAAACTGTGAGAAACAGGGCAGGCCAGGGAAACCACACTGCAGAAGAGAGTCACAGGGAAGGTGTGTGGTGACACACATACCAGAGGCCAGCACAGACAGGTGTACCCGATGCTGGGGGGTAGCAGTCAGGACATCGGGGGGAACAAAGCAACAGCTGCAAGGGGAGGGAACGCAAGCCAGGGACATGGCCAGTGACACCTTCCACATGGAGGCCATAATGAGGGGGGTGAGAAGGCATGTGGCAGGGGGACGTGGCCGTGGAAGGGCCCGTCGGTGGTATGCCCCCAATAGGCAGTACCGAGCCCGCACCAGCTTTGAGCTGTTTACAGATATCAAGATTGTGGGCCGGTACCACCTGAACAGGGCAATACTGAGGTGGCTCTGTGAGCTGTGCAGTGATGAGGTGCAGGCACCCACTTGAAGGAGTCATGCCCTGTCAGTGGAAACAAAGGTAACAGCCTGCATGTGCTTGCTCGAGTTCAGTTCGAGTTCGAGTTCAAGTTTATTGCAGGAAAACTCCATTGAGCAAGCTAATTCACAAGAAGGTCCTGTGACATAAACACTTAAAGAACAAACACAGATAGGTAATAACAGTATATACATGAAATGCACATTACATGATACAGGCTGGATATACATACAAGGGTACCACATAGGGTGACCGCTGGTGGTAAACATTGATATGAGACAGGAAGCGACTTACAGGTTGCATACTGATAAATGAAACATGATGACTGGTGTGTGCAATACATATATTTTGGCAGCTAGAACAAACAACAGACTACAACTGATATGGGAGTGATTTGATAGAGTAGCAGTGGAGCGTAAGCATAGATAAAACCAGTAGTAGAAGGAAGGAAAGCAGTTAATATGACAAATCAATTATACCTTACCAGTGGATAAATATGGCACACAGGGAAGGAAGAGACTTAATGACAGTTACAGGTGTCTTTTATTTTGGCTGAACTTAGCGATTTGTAGAAGTTTATTGAAACTGTGCTAGTTAGTTTCAATGCAGTTTGTAATTGGTTCCAAATGGAGAAGGGCATATGCAATACGTTTACCAAAGGAAGTCCGCGTCCTTGGTATGTCAAGCATAATAAAGTCAGATTTTCTTAATGAGTATGCACTATGTGAGATACTAATAAGGAAGAGAGATACTTGCAATTTCTGCAGGAGCAGTTTAAGAGTCCATAGCCCAGCATGGAGCAGGCGTCTAGTAGTAAGGGATGTCCAACCAACAGCTGCATATAAGTCACAGTGGTGCGAACGGTAAGGGGAGTTGGTAATGAACCATAACGCATGGTGATAAAGCATGTCCAGTTTACTTAGATTTGCAAGAGTGGTGGAGGAATAGATTACATCGCCATAGTCGAGTAGGGGGAGAAAAGTGGCCTCTACAAGCTTGTTTCGAGTTTCAAGGGAGAAAAGGGGCCTATTTTTGTAGAAGAAACCTAACCTTGCTTTTAACCTTCTAGAGACATCTTAGACGTGGTCATTGAAAGATAATTTATTGTCAATCCAGATACCCAGATATTTAAATTTGTTTACAACTTCCAGAGGCTCGTTTAGCATGGTGACAATGAAGTCTTGGGCAAGGGTATTGGGGGGGCCTGTGCCAGCACTGGGGGAGAATATCATCGCTTTAGTCTTCTTAACATTGAGCAGAAGCTTTGCCTTTATTAGATTATGCTCAAGTTGTGCAAAGTCCGCTTGAAGCACTCCCTTGACTTCAGATAACGATGAGCCAGAAGTATACAACACAGTATCATCTGCAAAAAAGTGCAGATTGGACATAGATATGTTAGCATCTAAGTCATTAATGTACAAAGAAAACAAGATAGGGCCTAAGATGGATCCTTGGGGGACTCCTCTTGCAACTGGCAAGGCAGCAGAAAAAAAGCCTTCCGCCTTCACTTTTTGGAATCTTCCAGTTAGGTAGCTAGAGAACCACTGGGTGGTATGGTATGTGGCACACAACTTTGCAAGGCAATTAACTAATAGTTTGTGATCAACAGTATCAAAAGCTTTGCTGAGGTACAAAAAGACTGCACCAGTTACCTTCTTAGCATCTAAAGCAGAGATCCAATCATTGGTTACTTTTGCTAGTGCAGTGATTGTGCTATGTTTAGCCCGGAAGCCGGATTGAGCTGGGTTAATGAGAGAGAAGGTTTCCAAATGAGATTTTAACTGAATATGGATCAGTTTTTCGAGAACTTTAGAAAGGATAGGCAATATGGAGATAGGCCTATAGTTGTTTACATCGCATGGGTCCCCAGATTTAAATAGAGGGAGGATATGTGCTGATTTCCAGCAGGACGGCACAATAGCAGATGTAATGGAAAGGTTGAAGATGTGGAGAATTGGGGCAGTGAGATGGGCGTAGCCTGACCTTAGGAAAAGGGGTTCCAAGCCATCGTCCCTGTGCTTTTTGGTGTCTAAGTTAGAAGAGAATCTTCTACTTCTTTATAAGTTATCTCACACAGTTGGAAGGGGCTGGGTGCAGGACTAGATGTAGGGGAGTGGTATGCTGGCTCACCGCAGCACCAGCATAGGTGGCCAGTCAAAGCTAATCCAGCTGTGGCAAAGTGGGAGTGAAGTTCCTCCAGGATTAGGGACTTGTTTTCCACAATCTTGCCACTTGCAACTATCTTTGTTGGGACAGAGGGGCCATGGGCCATCCTTCTACACTTGATAGTCTTCCATATTTTATGAGGGTTACTTTTAGCTTGTTTGAGTAGAAATATAATAGTTAGCTTTAGCAGGCGAATTTTTTCAAGTTATTCCTGGCTGTTCTAAAGGTCTGCCAATCCGAAGATTCTTTGGAATGTCTAGCTTTGCCCAGAGTTTATCTCGAGCTATAAGGGCTGCCTTGAGATCCAAGGTGAACCAGGGGTTGGAATTGTTCCATACCCTTACTTTGATGAAAGGGGCATGCTTATTTATTATTGTAGTGAGTTTGTCATTAAGGATGTAAGCTGCCTTGTTGACATCTTTGGCTAGGTAGAGATCTTGCCATCTGATCATGCTCAGGTCAGATAGGAAGTTTACTGCACTGAATTTGCAAAAGGATCTTTTTGTTATAAAGATGGGTTGCGGCTGGGCCTTAATTTGCTTGCCACGGGTACCTTCCAGAGACCAACCGGGGACACCACAGGCATAACACAGTTTGCCACGTCATGCATCCTCACCCAATTTCTCAGTGCACTGCTGCCACATGCTGCGGAGTACATCCATTTCCCCAGTACTGCAGTGGAGTGCACAGCAAGCATGCAGGAGTTCCACTGGGTAGCACATATGCCTGGCATGCTAGAGACAATAGACTGCACCCTTGTGGCCATACACACACCACTTGGTGAGGAGGGGGCCACATACATGAACTGAAAGGGTTATTCCAGTGTCAACTGCCAGGTGGTGTTCGATGCCAGTGGGCACATCATCAATGTCTGTGCCATGCACCCTTGGGGAGCACATGATTCATACATCTGGCACCAGTCAGCACTGTGCCACCACTTTGAGAGTGGGGACATCCCCACAGGACATCTAGTGGGTGAGTATGCAAATGAAATGGACATATTGCCAGCCTGGGAGGCATGGCTAGAGGTGCCATGGGTGTGGCCCACAGGGCTTGGGGCAGTCTGAAGCTGAACACAACACTAACCTCCACTCTCTGCACACAGGTGACAGTGGATACCCACTCTGTCCCTGGTTGATCACACCCTACCGGCGGCCCATGACCCCATCACAGCAACTCTACATTGAGGCACATGCCACCACACGCAATGTCATTGAGCGGGTGTTCGGGATGCTGTAGACACGTTTCTGTTGCCTGGACACCTCTGACAGTGCCCTACAGTACAGCCCCTCAAAGGCCTGTGGGATATTCCTGGCCTGTTGCATCCTGCACAACATGGCCAAAGAATGTCGGATAGCTGTACAGGTTGAAGAGAGGGACAGCAATGGGGATGATGGGGACGCCGGTGACGATGGTGATGGGCTTCCCCCCTTGGCCGACGGGACCCCCGACTGATCCTGCAAGCACAGCTGCACTGGGAAACCATCACAGAGGAGCACTACAGCCAACCCAGGTAAGTCATGGTAACATGTGCAACCATCAGTGGCTAAGGAACAGCCCACAAACATGCATGGAAACACACCAGAGGTGCATGCTAGCAAGGGATGTGACAGAGCACAGAAGCACACACACACAACCAGGGATGGGTGAACAGCAACACGCCACATGGATGGACACACACACACACGCACACACACAATGCACCAAACGTGCACAGAGGGCAGGAGGGCAACTGAGCCAGAATGCCAACACTAGCAACACACATGTCCACAGGCCACCACGTCCACTGTCTGTCCATGTGCGTGTGTCAGATGCTGGGCACCATCACACTTTGGTGTACAGTGCACTGCAGGCATCATCATGCACACATACCTGTGGACAGCAGCCGGGAGGGTGTGCAGGTGGAACATGTTTCTGCGTGCATGGCAGAGCACCCACCCATGCACTGCCCACCAAAACACACAATGCACACAGAGCAGCACCAGACAGTGCCCGCACTGGGAGACAGGTCATTCTCGCAGCACAGTGCCATGGCTGCCTCGGTTGCATGGGTGGCCCCACCGAGACCCGCCAGCACTGGCAGGCTGACCACGGGCCTCATGGGGTGGAACAAATAGTCCCCCAGGGGTCCCACTGCATGAACGCGACCGTGCCCACACAGGGGTCTGCAGCACACTGAACATGCCTGCACCAGGAGTGCTCGGGATGCCCACAGCTGAACCTGGCGTCGACAGGGTGGGTGTCGCATGATGCCGGGAAAGAGGAGTGGATAGCATACTGCATGGTGTGGCGAGTGCATGGGCACCTGACTGTGTGCCCATTGTGCCATGACAGCAATGGACGCCTGTGCATGCCTGTCAATGGCAGTGGTCACATCCTCCCGCAAACGGTCAATCCGTGACAGGATCCTATCGGTGTCCCTGCTGCGACGCTTCTCTGCCCACTCCAGAGCCACACACAGTGCCTCCACGGACATTGCAAGCCGCATCTGCAGCTAGACCGATGCCTGCAGTAGGCGGGTGTGCTCGTCAAAGAGGTCATCTGCCTCCTCGGCATCCTGTCCCTCAGAGTGTTCACGGGCCTGAAGTTTAGCACCCCTTGAGGGTGGGCGCTACGCACCAGGACCAGGTACGGGCAAGTCCACAGGCATTGCACAGACATTGCTGCCGAACCCTGAACCCCCAGTCCCGGTGGATGACTGCATCTGCCGCCCCTCTGGCTGCTGCACCCAAGGGCTCAGTATTGCCGCTGCTGTGGCCGCAACAGTCCCACTGTGCTGACCAGCCACTGGTGCTGCCCCACTGATGCTGACAGGCACAGCCTGGGACTGTGCTGACATGCTGGGCCTCAAGGTGGTGCCATCCAGAGCCATGGGTGCCAGCTGACCTGCTGTGTGTCCATTCCATGCACACACGTATCACTGCCCATGATGGTCGTGTCTTCATCACTGGTGAGGGTCTCTGCCCCAGCCATAGCCACAGTGTGCTGGCATCCGTGGATGGCAGAATGCTGAGACACAGGAAGAGCGTCCCCCACACCTGCTTCAATGACATCAGTGTGGACAGCCAGGCAGCACCACTGTCATGCCGATCCACAGAAACCTGTGGAGGTGGATGGTCCACACTCCGACTGTCCGACTGTCCTCAGTGGACAGGCCCACCAACGTTGACCCATGCAGAAACTCAAGATCTGTAAGGGAAAGCAAAGTCACGTTACTGCGTGTAACCTAACTAGCACCCCCCTCAAGGCACACCATGGCTTACCATGCAGAGATGGGCCACCACCCATCTGGAAGCCACCACCTGGAACTCCTTCTATGGCACTGTGGGGCATGCTTGCAGCAAGCCTGTCCTCTGCTGGTGTGAGCTGCACCACCTTCGGCTGTCCACCGCCTGTTGCAGCACGTGCCGCCCTGATGGCAGCCACCTTCTCCTTCACCCTCATCCTTTCAGTACCCATCTTCTTCTTACATTCCTGCATGGAGCGCTGGTGGCTGCCATGCAGGTTCACAGCATGTGCCACCTCCTCCCATGCAGCAGCATGGGCCAGAGGGGTGCCCCGGCGTCCACTGAGCAGTGGCTCCTGATCCAGGTAGGCCTCGAAAAGTGCCTCTGTCTCCGCCTTCGTGAAGTTGGGCCTCCTCTTCCACCCACCATCGTTGTCCTCCTCACCCAGACCTTGATCGGTCATTATTCAGCCTGTAAAGATGGCAGTGGTTACATGTGACTGTGCAGTCCAAAGCATGTCCCTGAATCCACAGTCCACACTCCCACACAGCATGCAACTCACCTATAAGCTTCAGTAACCAAATATGGCTACTGCAGAACTCTGTCACACTTTTATAGTGCAATACATGCAAATTAGGTGAGGAGCAACTTTAATTAGATGCAAATCGCGGTGCTGCACCATTGAATGGCTGATCAGATGATTAGAATATCACGGCTGAATATCACGCTTTTGCACTTTGCGCAATTGTGTTGAATGGGCTGAGCCAATGGCGTAGTTCCATGGCATGCGTAGTACACCTCACTGCGCATGCCCAGGCTGCTGACACTGGCATCTGCAGCACTGATGACGTACTGTGCGTGATAGTCACTGCAGAGCACGGCCACCATTGTGCCAGTGGCACTATAGTGAGGGTCACTACATGGCGCTGTGACAATTGGCCTCCATAGGCACAATGGCAAAACTGCCGATAGTCCACTGTGGCACTGGCAAACAGGCAACCAATCGCGCTATACGCATAGTCATCCGATGGCGCTGTGCGTGGTCTTGTGCCAGAGACCCTTGACCCTGTGCCTGACCTTTGCCCCCTGGTGCCATACATCCGGCATGGCTGCAACTCTATCATGCTGTTTGGTAACAGCGCAATGGGGAATGGCAGCGCTGTACTGCGCAGCATTTGCACGTGGGGTACCGTGCTGCAGAGCACCATATTGCCCACTATAGTTGTTGAGATGGCATGCAGGACAGCCCCACAATGGGGGTGCCATTGAGTTGGCCAACTTTATGGCTACTGTAGAGCCACACTATGGCCCACTGTTTGGTGATGAAGCACTGGACAGGGCCAGGACCCAGGTCTGGCAGGGGGTGGCCACTGACCTGGAGGCGGCCACTGGATGCAGGAGAACCTCAGAGCAATGCAGGCACTGCTATGGGGACCTCAGGAGGAGGGAGCCGAACCTATTAGCCCATCTGCCGTCACTTGCCAGGAGGGGTATGGTGCCACGTCCAGATGGGGGTTCCGTCTATGCACTTGTATTGTCCATATGGGTAACAGTGTTGTATGTGTCCAGCACATAGGGGAGGGCTAGTCTAGGGTTGACCGTGGCGATGTTCACAGGGTGTGGGGTGGGTGGGTCTGGCTGGGTGGGTGGGCACACACATTGGGGAAGGGGGACTTTGCTTCGGGATTGTACTGATGTTCTTCTCTCATTGTTTCCCCCACAGGCGTGGATGAGCAGCGCCAGCTGAGGGAGGAGCACCAGAGGGAGGTGGACATAGCGTCCAGGCAGGACGAGGACCGTCACCGCCAACCTGACCAGTCCGACGAGGGTGAGTGCATTAACTCCATGATTACTGTTGCATGCTGTGTAACAGGGTGGGCAGCGGGGCATGGCCACCATCCATGGACACCACTGCCATGCAAGTGACTTGTGACAGTCAGCACTGTCCAGTGGCACTGCATGTCTGGGAGTGCATCAGTGGTGGTCCATGCGTGCACCGGGCACATGGCTGTGGCACTGCCTTCACACCACATAGCCACGTTACTGTACACCCATGGTGGTGCTGTGCAGGACATGGAAAGTGGGTGTGTGCAGTGGTCCACATGGCTGTGGCTGCCTGGGTGGGCAGGTCTTGTGGACACGGTCACTGAGGTTGGTCGCACACCATCACAGGGGCATGGCACATGGCTGTATGCCATGCACCATAGGTGGGCTGCAGGGGGATGGACAGTCACACGTATTGACTCTGCTCCCTCATCCTAGGTGTACAGCAACTTTGGGCCATAGAGAGGGGACTGCAGGAGCTGTTGCAGGTGGTGACAGCATCCCTGGAGATCCTCCAAAGGATGGACTGACACAGGGTCAGGAGGCGGAGGTCACATCAGTGAAACATGGCAGATGAGCAGGGCAGATGATGGGCCATCCATGCCCATGGAAACACCTTCCTCCCCTGGACCCACCCTCACACCCCTTCTTCCCCCTCCTATATGTTCACCCCTGTCCCTTATCCACCCCCACCTTGTTTATGTCCCTCCCCCCCATATGTACATAGTTCTGTAAATGGTTTTGTTTATGTGTTACAATATAATTATTTTGATATGAATACTGTGGTGGTCTCTGATTTGCAGCGGGCTATTGGTGCTCAGCTGCAGTGGTGTGCATGGCGTCTAGGGTGGTGCAGTCATGGGTTTGTGTGTATGTCCGTGGGGAAGTGGGCATGGTGTGGGAGTAGCTATCAGTCAGTGTATGTGGTGTGTGTGTGTTGTTCCCTGTGTAATGGATTACTGTGTGCAGTGGTCCATGGTGCATGCTCTGCATCCATGGTGCCCCTGTCAACCCATCCATGGACTGTGCAGCTGACACCCTTGCATGTCTGTGACCTGCAAGGTCTGCTGCCATGTCAGTGGTGGCTGTCCATGCAGGGCGCCACTGTATCCGTCACAATGCTGAATTGCCTTCTGTCACTGGTGTGGTGCATGTTTGCCTCAGGTGACACTGTGGCCTCCGCGGTTGTTGTCCCACCTCCATGTTGTGCCTTGTGTGTGTTGCAGGGGATGTGCACCACTGTCTGTGACTAGTGCTCCATGCATATGCTGGTGTTGTACGGGTCCACAGTGCCTGCGCAGGGTGGCTGGCACTCCTGTGCCAGGGAGGACTGCAGGCTGTGCGTACACAGTTTCCATGGGCCCACACTGGGGGCTTGGTTGCCATGCTACTGCATCCCTGTGTTATAGTCCCCTTGGGTATGGGCGGGTGTTTGTCCCTGCACTGTGTTGCATCCGGTGTGGTGCATGCTTCCACGCACCACTATGGGTGTGGTGTGGGTGTCTGTGCCAGCTGTTGTGGCCAGTGGTAGGTCGGGGTGTGTCACTGGACTACTGTGCAGGGTGCTGTATCACTGGTGGTGGTGTCGGGAGCAGGCCCTGTCCCGTGTGGGATACCTCTTGTGCCGATGCATGGCCGGTCTCTCAGCTGTGCCTCGGGGGGATTGTGCATGTTGGCACTGTGTCTGCCGTTGTTGCATTGCCATGTGCTGCCACCCACTGCTGGGTGCTCATGGTGGGGCTGGCTTGTATGGTTCTGTGCTACACGAGGGTTCAGTGTCACAGTGGGGGTGGTGGTATGCATGTGGTTTCCTGCAGTGGTGGTCACTGCTCATGGGGGGGGTGTCTGGGGTCACAGTGTAGGGTGTGCTGTGCACTGGGGGGGGATGGTGTGGCACGGGGTGGTCCACCCTCCTTGTGTGGCAGTCTCAGCTTGCCGGTGGGTGTGATGGGGCACCATGGCCCAGCTGTGGGTTGTTTGCTTGTCCTCATGGGCCAGTGGTTATTCCAGCCCTTCCCCAGTTGTGTTGTGCTGTGCTTGGGGTGTGGGGGCACATTGCCAGTTCTGCTGTTTGTTCCTGTGCCCATCTGTGGAATGGGTGGTGGGCCCCTACCTCTCTAGTTGTTCAGTTACATTGCTCTGCAGCTGAGGGGCTCCCTGCTTGCGCTATGGCACCTCTGGACTGCTCAGCTGGACATCCCTTGTTGCGAAATAGTGCATCATATCTGCTCAGCTTCCTCTCCCTAGTTGCGCTATGGCGCAGGTTGTGCGATATTCAGACGTTAGCTGTAGGTGCAATTTGGCTTGCTCCTTTTTTGAATATCGCGTCTATTGTGCATGGGCACAATGGACTTGTGCTTGCTCCTGCTATTGCGCACTTTTTGAGCGCAGTTTGAATATCCAGCCCATTAAATATAAGTCACATTCTCTTGGGTGACTATTACATAGCATAATTGATGCACATTTAGGTTTAAATTAAATCTTCTAGTTTACCTTTCCACATGGAGATTTTTCAGGGGACACTGTTATCCTATATAATATTAAAGCACTAATTCTATTTGTACTACTCTTGTTGTTTCCTGAATGAAATGAAACTATGTTTTGTCATTTTTAAATGAATAAAACACAAGTTTATAAAAAGAAAACAGCAATTGATTTATGCAAAAAGTGATACAAAGGACAGGTAATGTTCTGTCTGGAATAGTAAATGAAACCACAAGGGTTAATGGCTGTCCCATTTACTGTATATGTTAGCCACTGTTGAGCAAAGGGCAAAACTAAAGAAATGAAAGTTAAACAGCCTTGTAAAGGTATAAAATGTAAACTAAAATAAATGAGAAAATCCTCCAATTTAGGCTGCAGAACTACTGTAGCACTAGTAAAATAGGATCTTTCATCTCATGTGCAACATGTGGTAGTGGTTTTGGGGGGGCATTCCATTTTTTTGCAGAATTCAGAACTCCCTCTCGACACTACTATCGGGAATGAGAGAAATTAAGGAAAATCTCTTCTTCTCTAGCAGTGCTATTTTCACCACTTTGACTGGCAGCTTGCCACCAGATGCAGATTTGCAAACTATCTTGGAAATTCAGCTGTCTGGATTTGCCAGCTCTGTCTCTTTCTCTCTCTCTCTCTCTCTCTCTCTCTCTTTCTTTCTCTCTCTCTCACTCCCTGCAACTCCCTCACTCCCCCGCTCTCTCTCCCACTTACGCCTGAGCCTAGTCTGAGCAACAAGACTGATTCTCATTCTTTGTTACTGACAATCTACTTCACTTTATAGCCAATATCAATCTGTCTGGTTTCAGGAATGAAATATATTAAGGAAAATCTCTGCTACCAGAGCCGGATGTACCATTTCCAAACAGTTCAAATGGTGGCCAGCCATAGCCACAGATGGAACACTATCATGAAGAGATTAATTTTCCTCACTCTGGTTATAACATTTGAAGCTGGTGCATATAGGTCCAAAAGATTTACCTAGCATGGTATTGATTCCAGTCATACTCTCATTTTGGGCCGTGTCTGCAGTTTATGGGTGTAGCCCGACACTGATGTGTATATACCACTCTTGTTCCTATAACTCACTTTATTTCTCATTTAGCCCACTCCTTTGTAGTGATACATAGAATGTGAAGGGAGTGTAGATAAGAGATTCACAAAACCCTTCTACATACAATAGTTAAGAGTGGTGATATGCATCCCCTAAAAGGAAATTGAGCAAGGACTGGGGTTTTAGAATAATAACATTTGTTGTGTCCCTTCATAAGGTTCTTTGATTTGTTGCCCCATTATCTTTGAGTCTTTATACATTTCCTTTCACTCTGTACTTGTCATGCCTTGTGTACTTTCCTGTATTGTTTTTTCCTGTTAGTGGTCCTGCAAACTATTGTTGCTGCAGCAAGATGGGGGGGAAGGGAGGAAAGGGAACATTGTTTAACCAGGTGTAGCACACTAAGCAAAAGCTTGTTTCCAGATGTGACCTGGGAGCACAAGGAAGTTAAGTGACTTGCTCAAGCTCAGACAGTATGCACCTAGGTGGCTGTGGGATTCAAATCCAGGTCTCCATATCTGCAGCTCAGAGCCTTAACCCGCTGTGCTATACTGCCTCCTAGGAGGAGGAGGGGGATCAGGGCTCTGCTCGAGTCATGTGTGGCTGTGGTGGTTGTACCTGCCACTTATTACTCATATCTAAATAAAACATCTTAGATTGCTCTGAATCAGTCTCTGTTATTCTGTAAATATCTATGCAAGCTTGCATTACAGTTCTGGTGTGTTGTGCTATGTTATGTTGTATTCTATTTACTTTCTGTAAACATCCCAAAATGTGAATAAGCATAAGTTGATCAGAAAATAACATAAATTCCTTCACATGGTTAATGCATTATAACATATGGCATTTATAGGCACTCGCATATGTGCCTGCCTGTCTGTCAATCAATCTGAGATAGATAGATGCATACATAGATAGACAGATAGATAGATAGATAGATAGATAGATAGATAGATAGATAGATGGATGGATGGATGGATGGATGGATGAACAGATGGACAGATGGATGTACAGATAGATGGATGGACAGATGGATGGATGGATGGATGGATGGATGGATGGATGGATGGATGGATGGTTGCAGTGCCAATGGCTCATCAGGTAGCCCACTCACCTCTGAGGCAGGGATATCAGAAGACTCTGGGTTCTATCCCAATACTAGGCACTTGAGTTAATTCCCAATACTGACACTGTAGTGCAGCATGAAGGTGGTTCTGCACTCTTGAGGTGCCATCTTTCAGATGAGACTTTAAACCGAGATCCCATCTGCCTGTTCAGGTGGATGTTAAAGACCCCATGGTACTTCTCAAAAAGAGTAGGGGAATTTTATTGATAAAGAAAACATAAAAAAATACACATTTGTACAAAGCATAATCTCAGGTAAACATAAGAAAGAAAAAAATGAGTTAACAACCACAGTGGAGATAAAACAAAATGTAGGCAAGAACAGAAAGAAATTCAAATAATTATATACAAAGGAATACTGCACAAGTAACTGTTAAGAATTTTTGTAACATCATTGTTACAAGCCATTGCTCCTAATCCTACATGCTATCAGTGCACTGATATGGTTTACCTAACTTAAAGTAGGGGAATTTTATTGGTAAAGAAGCATCAAAAAGAAATATCACCTTAATTTTCATTATGTACTTTATAATTTCCAATACTTGACCTTAAATTCCAACATATCTTGATAAAGTAAAATAACTAACATTTGATACTGATTCCAAAGGAAAAATACACTCTTTTTTTTTTTTATTAGGGAAACAATTTCAAGTACAGGAGCCTATGGGTTAATATACTTACTCATCAAATATATACGAACAACTACATAACTAAAAAAAAAAAGGAGTGGTAATAGTCCCCAATGATTATTCCACATATGTAAAGAAGCACAACCATTTCCTGTCTACTATCAGTTCTCTGATATAGTTGTACAGTATCTATCTATTTATATTTGATAAAAAAAACAGAAAACCCTTTCCACCATTTAGAAAACCTGGAGAGTGGGTGGAGGGAGACATCTTTAACATATGCTGACATCATAGCGGATTCACAGAGAATACTCAAGGCTTCATGGGTCATTAGTTTCTGTTGTATAGCCCATTGACATCGGGCCTGCCGTATGTAATATTTTAAACAACAGAAGAACATTTCTAAAGTCCCCCAATTAAATCTCTTGGGGAAAGAGGAATAATTATTTAATGTTAAAATTTCATAAGACAAGGCAGTGAGCCACCCTTGATTCTTTTTCAGAGTGAGACATGACCATATGTTTTGTACATGAGTACAATGAGTTAGGAAATGTTCCATGGTTTCTTTGATTGCCCAACATGTGGGATAGGGACAATATCTCTCTTCTAGGGCCTTATGTTTATTGTTCCCTTTAACATTAAGCCTTCCATATGATGAGAGCCAAAGAGTTTCCCACATATTAGTGGGGATCCTATTGTTGTTTAACTGAGACAAGACTCTCTTGTGGATGTGTGGGGGGCAATTTTTAAATTTAAATTCCACTTCAGTTACATAGTTAAGCCTCATAAATAAATTATATAGGGAAGATGTAGAATTCAGAAGTATTTGAGTTTTAGAGAGACCCCATTTATATAGTTTCTGAGCAGCTAGTTTCAGGTATTCAGATACCAGTAGTCTAGGGGTAGTTTTTGGGACCTTGTCCGACCAGGCCAGGAAATACTGCTGAAGGTTGTTTTTTAACCATTGAAAACGGGGAAGGTTTGAAGGCTCCAAGCCTGCTCTAATTGTCTGAGAAAGAAAGACAGAATAAAAAAATAGAATTGGATAAATCATCCCTAAACCTCCTTTTTGCATGGGTAGATAGGTATACATTATTTTTATTGGGTTGAGCCTACTCCTCCATAACATTTGGAAAAAACAACCCTAGATTCTTGTTTCAAAAATAAAGGGGGGAGAAAAAATCATGGCAACATATAAAAAACAAAGGACTATGAACTTTTTAATTATTTGTATTCTTTTTAGTTTGGACATTTTTCAACTTTTCCACTCATTTACTCTATATTCACAAGACTGAATGGTAGATTCCCAATTTTGGAGGAGCAAGTTTTTAGGCCCAAAATATATCCCAAGAATTTTAACAGTTCCAGAAGAAAAGGAGATACCATATATAACTGAGGGGGTATGAGTCTGATCACCTCCAAAAAATCCCTTTACTTTTTCCCAAATTAAGCTGGGTGTTTGATAGTAAAGAATATTTGGAGATATCCTATAGTATAGGGGATATACACCCAATGTGACTAGGAAATAAACACAGATCGGCTGCATAAGCCAAGATCTTTATTTCACCCTCTGTGTCAGAACCCCCCAAGGCCCGTCCATTAAGAATTATTGATCAGAGTCCTTAGGAGAGGGTCTAGAGAAAAAATGTATAATAAGGGGCTGAGAGGACAGCCTTGATGAACACCTACTGTTAGTTTGAATTTTCCAGTAATTTGCCCTAAAATAATGGGATGTACCACAGCAGAGTAATAGAGTATGTATAACCAGGATAAAAAGGTGGCGAGGGGATGCCATAAGTTTTGAGAGTGCTTAGTAAAAAGGAATGATTCACTCTATCAAAAGCTTTGCTCCGATCCAAAGAGAGAAGCAAGCCAGTTTTATTGTGAGAATTGTAAAATTCTATAATTTCTCGGATAATAATCAATGGATGTTATATCTTGTGGTTAGGGAGTCCACAAAACTGTGCAGGGTAGATGACTTGATTTGCTTTTTTTCTTAGTCTGATATTAAGTAACTGTGTCAATATTTTACAATCAGATATTAAAATACTTACAGGTCTCCAGTTTTCAATTAGAGTTCTATCACCAGATTTATAAATAAAAATCATTAATCCTGTGAAAAAAATCTTCATGATGTTTATCTTTCCCTAATATGGATGCGTACACTTTCTTCAGACAGGTTGACAGAATCCCTGAGAAAGATTTATAAAATTCATACAGAAGGCCATCAATTCAGGAGGCTGTGCCTAGCTTTTGGGTTTTCATGACTAACTCAATTTCAACAACAGCAATGGGTATATCCAACTCCATAGAGTCACATTTGGGAATAGAATGTGAAATTATATCTAAATAGGTAGAGATGTCGGACTCAGCTGGGAGGTGAATCATAGAGAGTCTATTTAGGTGGTCAGTAATGATATCATGAAGTTGTGATTCAGAATGTACCAAAATTCCATTCTTATCAGTCAAACAAGAAAAGGTGATGGATTCCTTCTGTTTTTACATGCTTCATAGGGGTCACCAGTTGCGGAGTTTTTTATACCATAGTTAAGTTCTGCATTTATTCTTTGTGCCCTGTCATATTGGTATTCCCTCATCTGTGTTTTTATTTTATTAGTTTGGTCAGTATAGTCATTTCTGGTAGTCGAAACTAGGGTAAACAGATACTTCAGCTGGGAGCGGAGGCTAAGGTACTTAAAAAAATAATCCCTCTGTTTTTTCCTCCCATAAGCTTGGAACCACTGCTTTATATCTCTCTTTGTATCAGTCCACCATGAACCTATGTTGCTGTATAAATTGAACACAGAAGTTCTTACCAACATTAATCTGTTTATTTCAGAGTGAAATAGAGGGTCAGCTAAGATGGAAGTGTTCAGTTTCCATCTATTTCATTTCTTGTGTCCAGTCAGAGGGTTTGAAATTTGAATCTCCAAAATTAGATGATATGAAAATTCAGAGGGTACTGTTGCATAAGATACAATAGAGATGTTTGTGGATATAAAAATATGGTCAATAGTAGAAACTAACCCCCCTCTTCTATATGTAAAGTTAGGCCCTGATTTTCGAAAAGTGACACAGTTAAGGAGGTCAGCCATGGCAATGCATTTTTCTAAAGCACTGGAATCACAATATTTTTTCCCCTTTGTTCTCCTTATTGATGCTATAAAAAGCATAATTAAAGTCACCCATAAGAAAAATCTGTCTGGAGGAGACTAAGAAGGGTTGCAAGGAGGTCAAGAGGTCAACTCTCTCAGCCTTGGTTTGGGGCCCATAAACTACTATAAACCTAGAGGCTGTTCCATTCCAAATTCCATCGGCTATTAGAAGTCTTCCTGGAATGAGGTCTATGAGTGTGGATGAGTGGAAAGTGGAGTCATGGAAGAGAATACACACCCCATCAGCCCAGTCTAATCCCGAAGGACCAATATGATGGACCCCAGATCCATTCAGATTTAAACAAACAAATCTAGTCCACTGTATACATCCAAGTCTCTTGAAAAAAAATCACTGGGAAATGGTAATCATGAAAATACTGTAGCAAAGCTTGTCTCTTTTTATAGTTTAACAGACTACATACGTTCAAAGAAACCAGTCCTAGTTTATACATTTGTTGTTAGAGAGAAAGGGGCATTATCAGAAGCTTTACTTTCTTCTTTTCTTTTTTTCTCCCCTTCACAGTCTGTAGTTTCTACAAGAGAACCAGGGCTTCTGGAATTTGTGGGTGCTGGGTCAAGTTCATCTGTGTCCATGTCTGTTTCACCCCAGTCATTGTTGGCCAACATTTGGAAGGGGCTGTCTTGTTCTGCTTGAATAGACTTGGTATCTCCTTTAGTATTCCTGGTAGAGTGCCTCATCACCTGAAACATTGAAAAATGCAAAAACTGCATTTGGCGTAAAATGTGGAGAATCTTTTAGAAGTGTCTTGCCAACATACTTTTGATCAGGTAAAGTTGCAAGCCCCCTTTCTAGTGAATACGGACAGCTTTTCTTTGGGTGGCACCTTCTTTTTTACTTTTCATAAAAAGTTCTGATAATAATGTTTTTTTTGGGGACAGGGGTAGCCTGTGCAAGGTTGGTGTCTGAAGGTTGATCAAGCCAGAGTACTGGAGTCACAGTAGACATATTGTCAGTTAGCAGTTTTGAGGGGGAAGGGGCCCCATTGGTGATATTAATGAGTGGCTTGGGGATAACACTGGATTGACCTTCAATATGGGTAGAAATAACAGGTTCAGTTACTGATGTAGGTACCAGCACAACTTCATCGCTCACTGCAGACTTGACAGTACTTTCAGAGTTATTTAGTGGCTGCCTAACACTGCAATATTACAGAAGCTAACCCTTCATTTATACATGTTGATACCTGGTTCCTGAGGTGAGGTTTCCATTAAGAAGTAGTGTGAGCCAAAATGCTACTGTCCCAGGATGCATCTGGAGTCCATATACCTTCTAAGTTCCTTATCCAGCCTGATTCCTGGAGTGCTTTCTCTGGTGATCATGGGACATTACCAGCGGTACCTGAGGGTATCTCAAATGCAGCAGTAGCTGATGTTGCTAAGCCAGGGATTGTGGCAGGCCTTTCTTATATAGTGGGTACTCCTTCTTCATTTGAGACCATGAAATAAGTCAGAATATTTATTTTCTCAAAGGTGAAGTTAGTCCTTTTAGATTTTGCTGCATCCTTTTGCAGTGGCTTACCCGAAAGTAGAGGTCTAACGAAAAAAAAGACAGTAGCGCCTGACTGATCCAAAGAAGACGTTTGATAAATAATTGGAGCAGTGATTGGTGTTTGGTATTTGGTGTTTGGTACTGTACTAGATGGTACATAAAATATGTGAATGACTTCATTCACGCCAGATTCAGGACTTTTGTCTTAACCACAAGATGCCCTACAAGCCCATAATGTACCTGTCATTTGGTGGGTGGCCAGGCAGTATGCGGGTGGGTTGCAGCTGCCCACCAATGATGGGGGGAAGTGGGGTGGGCAAGGAGTTCTGTGTTGGTGCGACAGGTGTGGGGTGCCACTGGATCACCAGAGAATTGTTTCATGGAGCTTTACTGCAGTCATGGCATTGGGGGGCCACTAGACTACCAGGGATTACTATTACAGTAATGTGCCAGCGATCGGGGACATTGGAGGGTTGGGGTTCCACTGGACTACCAGGGTTTACTATTAGAGTAAGGTACTGGTGATCATGGCAATAGGAGGGAGGGGGGCACCAGTGGATCACCAGGGCTTTGTTCATGGGAATGAATGGCAATCGCAGTAAAGGGAGGGAGGGGGTTCCACTGGACTACCAGGGATTACTATTACAGTAATGTACCAGCAATCAGGGACATGGGAGTGTGGGGGGTACAACTGGATCACCAGGGAATCATTTTAATGCATTTTACCACGATCACAGCTAAGCAGAGGGGATGCCCCAGGACCCCCACTGTGCACACGTCATGCTGTGCAGGGCATCAGGTGCAATTCACCAGGCTGCCCTGCTCAAGGCATGCAAATGGGGACATAATGACATGCAAATGGCCCTATTTGTGCCTTGCATATATTATGGCTTCATTTGCATGCCCTCTGCTGAATATCGTGGTTGATGCACCCAGCGCAACTGCATTTGCACTGGCTCATTCCCGTGCTCCCTATCTGTTGCTTGCACCAGCACAGTGCCACAGTGCTGTGTGTGGTCTATGCCATATTCAATGGTGCTGAGGCATGTTGCATCACCGCTGAATATCACCTGGTCCTGGCCCCGGCGCATCCCAGTTGCACTGCAGGGTACACCAGCCTATACTGGCAGGATGGTCTGCATCTCTCCAGGAAGGGAACAAGTCTTTTGAGAAATCAGTTTAGATGCTTAATTGGCAAGCTTTTAAACTAGTCAAGGGGGGAGGCACTGATAAGCAGCAGGAAAATCCCAGCCTCTCCCTACGAAACAGGGTACTAAATGAGAAAAAGACTGAGGTAGAAAGGTCAGTGGGGGATGCTGCAACAGACAGTAAAGCCATCAAAAAATGGAGAGCAATGAGTACCAATGCCCGTAGTCTGAGTAACAAGCTTTCTGAATTAGTGGCCTTGATGGAGGAGGAACAACTGGATATTGTGGCAGTCACAGAAACATGGTACACACAAAACCATGACTGGGACGTAAACATACCAGGATACACTATCTACAGGAGGTACAGGGAGGGTAAAAGGGGAGGAGGAGTAGCTCTTTACATAAGGGAAGGAATCAAAGCAACAGAACAAAAGGGAAAATAGGGAGGAGGAGAAGAAGCACTGTGGGTAAATTTGGAGACTGGCAATGACACCACAATCCGCACAGGGGTTGTATACAGACCCCCTTCTCAGGGGGAGGAAAAGGACAAGAAAATGATAGAAAGTATACTTAGAATGGCAGAAAAAGGGAAGATATTGCTGATGGGTGATCTGAATATGCCAGATGTTAAATGGAGTGCAGTTGCAGCAGCCACTTCGAAGAGTGGGGTTATTCTAGATGCCCTACAGGGGCATGCCTTAGATAACTAGTATGGAGCCCACTTGAGAGGGAGCAATCTTAGACCTGGTTCTCTCAAATGGAGATGAAGAGGATCACAGATGTAAGTGGGTAGCCATCTGGAACTAGCGACCATCCAACAATATGGTTCACAACAAACACAGCAAAGAGTCAAGCCATACAAAGACAAAAGTACTGGACTTTAGGAGGACTGACTTTGCCAAAATGGGAGTGCCTACGCTAGCAAATGGGCAGGAAGGAGGGATGGAAGAACAATGGGAATAATAAAACTGCCATCACAGAGGTAACAAGCCTTGTGTGAAGCAAATAAACAAATGAAACAATGTAAGAAACCACTATGGTTCTCAAAGGAAATGGCAGTGAAGGTTCAAGAGAAAAGAAAGCATTCAGGAGTACAAGGAATCACAGAAGGAACAGGACAGAGAACTGTATCAGTTAAAGCAAAAGGAAGCTGGGAAGGCAGTCAGAACAGCAAAGGCCCAAACCGAGGAAAAGATAGCCAACTCAGTTAAGAAGGGGGATACAACCTTTTATAGGTACATCAGGGAGCGAAGAAAGACCAAGGGAGGGATAGTGAGGCTTAATAAAGGGAGGGAGGGTGGGCAGAGGGTGACTGTGAAAAGACAGAGATACTAAACAAATATTTTTGCTCAGTATTTACAAAGGAAGTGGGGGAGGTACCTAAAACGAACAGTAGAAACACTCAGGATACAGAAGTTGATACCAACCCATTTACAGAAGAAAGGATTCTGAAAGAACTCTTAAAACTGAAGGTGGACAAAGCAATGGGGCCTGATGGGATTCATCCCAGAATTCTAAAAGAACTAAGGGTAGAACTAGTGACACCACTGACTACCCTCTTTAACAAATCATGGGAGGATGGGGTGGTACCCGAGGACTGGAGGAGGGCAGATGTGATTCCCCTTCACAAAAGCGGGAGCAAGGCAGAAGCAGGAAACTACAGACCTGTTAGTTTAACCTTAGTGGTAGGGAAAATGATGGAATCACTTCTGAAGGAAAGAATTGTCAAGTATCTAGAGGCCAGAGGGGCACAGGACACAAGGCAGCATGGATTCACAGTGGGAAGGTCATGCCAGACAAATCTGATAGATTTCTTTGACTGGGTGACCAAAGTAGTAGATCAGTGAGGATCTGTGGACATGGCCTACCTAGACTTTAGCAAGGCATTTGACACAGTACTACACAAAAGATTAATATAAAAGTTAGCCAGCCTCGGGGTGGGTCCCAAGATGACAGCTTGGGTAAGGAATTGGCTGGAGAATAGGACACAGAGAGTAATAGTAAATGGAGTCCACTCTGAAGAAAGGGGGGTTACTAGTGGGGTACCGCAGGGTTCGGTATTAGGACCCGTCCTCTTCAATGTCTTTATAAGCAACATTGCAGAGGGACTGGAAGAAAAAGTATGTCTCTTTGCAGATGACACTAAGATCTGCAACAGAGTTGATGCACAATGTGGGGTGGAAAAGATGAGAAGGGACTTGACAAGGTGAGAGGAATGGTCAAATGTATGGCAGCTTAGATTCAATGCTAAGAAGTGCAAGGTATTGCACCTGGGAAACAAAAACCCAGGGGAAGAGTACACAATGAGGGGTGAGATACTATCAACAACAAAAATGGAAAGGGACCTGGGGGTGGTCATATCAGATGACCTAAAGGTGGGCAAGCAATGTGAGAGGGCAGCAAGAAGGGCTGGGGGGATACTGGGATGCATAGGGAGAGGCATCACCAGTAGAAAACAGGAAGTTATTATCCCTCTGTACAGACAGCTGGTGAGACCCCATCTGGAGTGCTGCGTGCAGTTCTGGAGACCCAATCTCCGCAAAGACATAGACAGGATGGAAGCTGTCCAGAGGAGGGCAACTAAAATGGTGCAGGGTCTGCACTGGAAGACATATGAAGAGAGACGTAAGGAGCTTAATATGTTTAACCTCGAGGAAAGGAGGGAGAGGGGAGACATGATAGAAACTTTCAAGTACCTCAAGGGAATCAACAAAGTCCAAGAGGGTAGCATCTTTCAAAAAAAGAGGTGTGCAAGAACAAGGGGGCACAATTTGAAGATAGAAGGGGTGGCTTAGAGGTAATTTTAGGAACTATGTTTTCACAGAGAGGGTTGTGGATGCATGGAACGGCCTTCTGGAGGAGGTCGTGGAGTCAAAAACAGTGGTGGAATTCAAGCATGCATGGGACAGTCATAAGGCAATTCTAGGGGGTGGGGGTAGAAAGAAGTAGGCTGCTGGATAACTAGGATTTGCAGCTTATCCATTAGGTAGGGAAATGGGCAGACTGGGTGGGCCAAGCAGTCCTTATCTGCCGTCAAATTCTATGTTTCTATGTTACTGTGCCCAGGCTTGCGCCCCTACCAGGGGCAGTCTGAATATCTGGGCCTATGTTTATAACACGGAGTGAATAAAACAACTATCTTGAAAATTTGGGGTATAAATAAAAAAAAAAAAACAATTATTAATAAACACTGCATGTAGTGCCAGCCTCTACATCACTGAATAGTGCTTTGGGATCCTGTGCCAGTGAGCTGAGTTCAGGGAGTAAGCCCAGTGAGCCACCTTGATGGTTTCAGGTTGGGAGAATGGTGCTGTCATGCAAAACAACCTATCAGCCTGGAAAGGGAAGTTGCAGTGTTACCTGCATAGATCCAGGTACCATATAGTGAAGACACATTTTTTTTTGGCTTAGGTCACAGCATCTTCACAGCTGTAGGTGCCAGATGGCCCTGTGATTCGACTGACACATGCACTCTATACCCAGTGTGTCTATGTATGCAGCCACATGGAAGAGCAGGGCCTAGAGGGTACAGTACTTCCATATATAGACAGACTCTTCTCTTGGCACAGGGCCTAGAGGGCCCTGCTTTCCTGCATCTGCTTATGCCGGTCCTGATGGGACCTGCATAAATGGGGATATGACTCCACTATCTCAAAAAGAAAGGAAATTCTTTAAAAAAAAACTGCATTAATGTACCAGTTATGGTAAAGCTTAATGCCATAAAAGTAGGGAACAGTAGTGTTAGTGTTTCCAACTCTCCCCACCCACCAAAGCAGCAAAAGGACAAGACTACACAGACAACCACAGACAGCCATCATCAGGTAATACAAACAACATACAACTGTTTCCAGATGACACAAATGCAGTAACACTGATTTACTACCGTTGTAGATTTGTATCTATGGTTGTGTAAGCATGGACCCCACAAGGGCCTGTGCTTCTGCAGCCACAAATGTGTGTGTGTATGTCATACAGTATGCATGAGTGCCTGTGGCTGCAGATGTGCATGATCCTTGGGGGTGCTTTGCTTCTGTAGGCAGACGTACTGTTGAAGTGTGGGCATCATGGTTTCAGCAGTGGATCTAGACATTTTTCAAGGGAGTAGAAGTTTTGTCTAGGGGTGGTACCCCCCCAATAAGTAAAATGTTACCTTTTCAAGTTTGGATTACCTTAAAATAGCTACCCTTGCTGGCCTAAGAGGTTTATGGTGCTACCTTGCTACATAGCTGAACTCGCTAGTGCATGGTTCTTTATATGCAGCTGCACAATTGCAGGGCCCTGCTATTCATCAGAAAGAGTTGATGTGAATGTGCTACTCCTGTGGTTGAAGAAGGGAAGGTCCCTCAAGGGCCTGCATTTCAGCACACAGAAGTAATGTTGTCATTTTGATATCATTGGTTTCGTGGCACCTGAGTTTCTGCAGCTATAGGTCAATGTGTATATCTTACACCTGCTGCGGCAAAAACCCATGACTGTTAGTGGACTGTGCTTCTGCAGATGGAATTGTGTATGTATGTCTTAGAGTGTGACTGAGTACTTGGGGCTTCTGAACCCCTTGCTCCTCAGGGGCTTGTGCTTCTAAAGAAAAAATGACTCCTGTAATTTTGGTATTCAGGACTGGTAACAGTGGCTGCAGGGGCCTCTACTACTGCACACAGGAGCAGTGTTGTGATTTTAATACTGTAGCATGGATTTTTATTTGCAACCAGTAGTGGCTGTGTATGTCTTGCAGTATGCGTACCACAGATACAGGTCCACAAAGGTACAACACAAGTCACATTAAACTGTTCCTCCTGATCATTGCTCTGGCATTGTTTTTATATGCTGAAAATGCAGTGGCAGCTCTAAATGCTTAACATACAAACACTGTTTCAATCACCCATCAGCTCAGAAGCAGCTCACATGCAGTGCAGTTTCAGCTCCCTTATACAGTCCCCTAGTGCTGCAGTAACTTACATTTCCCAGCAGTCTCACCTGCTGGGCTAGTTTGCATGTGCTATATGTTGCTTTATTTAAAGCATTTGGGTCCCCTCTCGCTCCCCTCTCATGTCTCTGGACCTCAAGTAGCTTATTCAGAGGTCTGGGATCACAGGGGGAAGCCTGCGATTGCCCGCTGTACTGTAGTGTTTTCTGCCCAAACAACACCTGCTCGCACATTTTGGTGTGGCCACATGACGGTTCACGTCTTCTGCTCCTCCAGCTCCACTTTCGTTGGGAACACATTGCAGGGGCCGGTAGGAGGTTCATGAAGGTCCCCAGGACCCCTGCTGATGATGACAGTGCCAATCGGTGAATTCAAGGTATAGTAAAACCTACATTTGGGGTGGGGCGCTACATAAAGAAGCAGAAAGATTGCTTCCGAGGGCTTCGCATGCACTTTACTACTCTAAGTTTCAAACAATTACTGAGAGCTGGATAAAAGTCTGCCCATTCTCATTGCACTGGTGTTTTTAATTGCAGGGCCTACTTTTATCTGGCACTCAATAATTGCTTGAAACTGAGAGTAGTAAGGTGCAAGTGAAGGCCTTGGAAGTGAGGAAAAAAACATGGTGGTGGGGGTGGAGGTTTCAGTCTGGTCTGAATACAGGACTACAATTGATTGGAATTGGGTGACAGCTCTTGGGATTGAGTAGAATGTCATGTCATTCAAGGACACTACAGAAATGAAAATTGACTCCCAACTCAATGGTTCAGTGTTTGCTGTGCGTTGCTGAATGGGTTGCACTGCATTAATAAAAGTTTCCTGACAGCTGCAAAGAAAGCTGAAACTGAATAGCAGCTACAAACAAACTAATAGGAGACTTTTATTAATTCATTGCAGTGAGCATGGCACACATTAAGCAACTCAATGAAAAATGATAAACCAGTGAGTTGGAGGAATAGAATATTGTGACTTGTACTGTAGCACATAAGTACTGCTGCATTTGTGTCACCTAGAAACAGTTCCATATTATTCAAGTTACCTGATGATGACTGTCTGTGGTTGCTTGTATGGTGTTTTCCTTTTGCTGCTTGGGGAGAGTGGGGAGTTAGGGTTGGAAACCCTAACACTACACTTCCTTATTTTTGTGGCATTAAGTTTAACTCTAATTGGTGCATTAATGCACTTTTTTGCAAAGAATATATATTGGCCAGGGTCCCCTATGCCTTTTGAAGATTTCATGAAAAAATTTTAAATGGTTCAAAAGTTATTCAAAAAACAAGTTCCCATTATAAGTCAATGGGAAAAGTTAACAAAAAGTAAGAAAGTGTCTTACATGCAGTTTTTAGTGTCGCAAATCACCCCAGTAGTGTCGTGAGTCAGCCATTTATTTTGGGTTGGTGATCAGAAAAATGCTTGCCATTTAAATGTGGGACACTCTAGCAACCTAATTCTTTTTGTATTCACCTAGTCGGACCATGAAGATGCTAGGCATATCTTTATTTTGAGGAAAAACACCCCAGAAATATGTTTTTCAAATTTCTGGAAAAAGTAGTGTAGCACTCACGAAAGTGCAGTAAAATCTGTGAAAGGTGTCGCAAAACACGACACTATATGTAATGCAAAACTGTAGCTAGGAAAATTGTGATTTCTGTGAAATTTTTATTTTTTTCTATGTCGTGCAGTTGCTGAGATATTTTATTTATTTATTTATTTATTTAGTTCATGAATCAGATTTACAACCTTTGAGTCATAGACTCATTTACAAAGGCACCTCGTGCAGGGAGGGTAACAACAGCAGTGAGGTAAGACAGGGTGAGACAAACAGGTGCGATACATACATTATACATTGCCTAAACATGGGCAGTTTCTGATGGTACAAGACAAAATCATAGGTAGGACCTAGCTGGTCATGCAGGCAAAAGTCTATACATAGTTTAACACATAGGTAGATTTCCATGGTACAGATCAAAGTTCATTGGTAGTTCCTAGCAGGCATGCAGGCAATGGTCAGCGTAAAATAGAGTGGGTGGGCTTACGCGCCTGGGGGGGAAAGACAGGTCCTACTGTGGGCACGTACACTTCCGAGTGCTAAGAAGGTGGTTGTGTAGGGCAGCTTTGAACTGGCCAATTTTAGGGGTGCTTGAGATGTGCGTGGGAAGGGAGTTATACCAGGATGGTGCTCTGTAATGGAAGGACCTTTGGGCAAGGGAGGTCCTGGTTCTAGGCACCAAGAAGGTGGCTTTGCAGGCTGTATGGGTGGCGGCCGAGTGGGAAGCAAGCTGGAGCTGTGCTGTGACACCCAGGGGACACAGTCCAAGAAGAGTCTTTTTTGCTAGTATACCAGTGTGATAATGCAGTCGTTCTTCCAGATTGAGTATGTTTGTGGTGGTATAGAGCTGACATGTGTGGGTTCCACTTGGGGCACCAGTCAGGGGCCTGCAGGCTTTATTGATGGAGGTCTGGATTTTGGTGAGCACAGTGGGGCCAGCAGCTGCGTAGATGGGGAGGCCATAGTCAACTAGTGACAGGATAGAGGAAGTGATGGCCAACCGCAGGGCTAAGCTAGGGAGGCAGTCTTTGTGTCGATATAGGAGCCCAATCCGGACGTTCATGGCAGTGGATAGGGCACTGACATGGGCATGGAAAGAGAAAGCTGAATCAAAGGTGATGCTCAGGTATTTGTATGTAGATACCTGCTCAAGGGGATGGGAGGTGCTGGGGAGGATGGAGAGAGGGGCATTTTTGGAGATACTTTGATGGTGTGCAAAGATCATTGCCTTAGTCTTCTTGAGATTCAGGACCAGGCAGTGGTCGAGGAACCATTTTTCAGCTTGGCTGAAGGAGGACTGCAGGCTGTTCTGGAGAATGACCGGGTCGGGGTGCGAGGAGAGTAGGATGGCATCATCTGCATATAGTAGCAGCTTTCCGGTACAAGAGCTAGGAAGGGTGTTCAGGAAAAGGCTGAATAATGTGGGGCCCAAAATGGAGCCTTGTGGAACTCCCGAGCATACAGGCAATGCTGAGGATAGGCCACCAGTTAGCTTGACTCATTGGGATCTACCACAGTGGTAGCTGGAGAACCAGGCTAATGGGCCAGCAGATAGCCCCATTTTACAGAGGGTGTCTAGCAATAGTGGGTGGTTCACAGTGTCGAAGGCCTTGGACAGGTCAATGAACACTGCCCCAGCCAACTCTCTGGAATCTAACGCAGAGTGTATAATGTGGGAGAATTCCAGTAGAGCTGTGGTGGTGCTGTGACCTGGGTGAAAGCCATGCTGTTCAGGGCACAGTATGTTGTGGCTGGATCGATATGCTGTAAGTTGAGCAGATACTATTTTTTCGAGAGCTTTGGAGAGGGGGGGTGAGGACGGAGATAGGTCTGTAGTTATTAGGGACAGTACAGTCACTATTTTTGTGTATAGGGATGACTTCAGCCTGTTTCCATGCCCTCGGGAATTGGCCGAGACACAGGGATCGATTGAGGAGGTCAGTGAGGGGGACTAGCATGACATCCAAAGTTAGGTGGAGTATCCAGGAGTCAAGGGGGTCATCACTTTGGTTGCAGGAGGAGAGAGCTTTTAGGAGGATTGGCTTTGCATCCTGTGGTGAGATAGTCCTAAAGAGGAAGGAGGGGGGCGAGCAACAACTAGACTGTCGTAAACCGGTATAGGGTCAAAGAAGTGGGCCAGGAGAACAAAGCTTAGATCAGCGAAAGTTTCGTAAGGCAGTTGGCAATACGGGAGGGGTCAGCGTCTATTGTGCCATTTATGATCAACTGAGAGGGAGGGAGGGAGCGGGATGACCCGTTTAATTCTTTCACGTTATTTCAGAAGGTGCAGGCATTGCCCCAGGTGGATGTCAGGGTGGTCTGGTAGTGGCTGGCTTTGGCTTTTCTTATGGCCCAGGTGCACTGGTTATGAGCTGCGTTGTAGACTTACCTGTCTGCTAGCTTGCCAGAACTGACAGCAATGTGCCCTAGGTTATCATGTTGCTTCAGTTGTAGGATCAGGGAAGGGGATATCCAGGCAGCCGGGTGCCTCTTGGTACTGGTGCCGGTGACCGGGGGAAAACATCACAGGCCTTGCAGAAGACGTTGGTGAGGAAAGCAAGGGCAGCATCTATGTCCTTTGCGTGGGAGATTGGGCACCAATCAAGTTGTGCAAGGTGATGCTTAAGTTTACGCAGACCACCAGGGCGAAAACAGTGACAGGGGGTGGGGTGGCACAGGGCTTTGAGCACAAGGCTGGACCAGAGGCAGAGAATTGGTGAGTGGTCACTGAGGGAGTTGGGTAATACATTAATGTCCTTTATTTTGTGAGGGCAGTTAGAGAGCACAATGTCAAGGAGCATGCTGGTCCCACTTGACTGGTTAAATCTAGTGGGTTGAGTCACTAGTTGGGATAGATCAAGGGCTGTGAAGTTATCTTTAGCTTGTGCTGAGGTAGCACTGAGCCAGTTGATGTTGAGATCTCCCACTATGAGCTGTTCCGTCTTGTGTGGCAAGGTATTGAGATAATGAGTGAGGGAGCGGATAGCTTGATTTTGTTCTCGTGGGGTTACGTATGCTGTAGTGAGGTACAGAGGACCTCGGCCTGGGTGAGGGGAGATTTTTAGGGTGATTGTTTGGGCCCCATGATCAAGTTTTGGGGTGCGCAGGGCATGACCCAGGAGGGAATTCGTTAGGTAGACTGCACAACCACCCCCGCGTTTACCCACACGATCTTCTCTGATGGAGAAGCCAGGGAGGGAGACCATCGAGTCAGGGGTCAACAGTGACAGCCAGGTTTCCACTATGGCAAGGATGTCGGGCTTGTGTTGGGTGACCCAGCATTGGAGTGCAGCAGTCTTTTTTGGTAGACTGCAGATATTCATGTAGGCAATGCGGAGGCCAGGCCCAAGGGAGGGCAATGTGCCACGTCCTGGGCCTGGGTTGGGGTGGACATTACCAGAGAGCAGGAGGAGTAGAATGGTGAGCCAGAGTAAGGGACCGTGGCTGTGGTGGTAGTGATGTTTGGGCAGCTAGGTGGATTTGTGGGGGGCAGTGCAGGGGATAGGCAGGGACCTAATGGTGGGCAGGGTTAGTACAGGGAGGTACCACCTGTTATTGCAATCTGCAGAGGATAAGAGTGTTGGCCGGGTGAGCTGGGGCTGATAAGTGAAACAGCATGTGTATGGTGTTACTGGAGAAAGGTGGGTGTAAGGAGGGGTTAGAGGTAGTGGTGGGTGGACGAGAGGCAAGCATAAGGATGTAAAACGCAGTGTCAGGGGGATTTAGAACAGCATTTTTTTGTAACATGGGTGGGGGTGAGGAGGAATAGCATGAATAATGCAGGACCAAAAGGAGTCATTATTTTAGTCTGCTGGTAGAAAGACAGGAGGGTTTTAGACAAGCAGGGTCCCTCTGGTGTTCAGCCAGTATAATCTGCAGATGGCAAAGTGGGCTGATTGTTTCGGCAGCCTCATGTGACAAACACTATAAATTGGAGAGCCAACCAAGGGTGGTGGTGGGGTTGGTGGGGAGCCGGCACGGAGCGCCGGTGGGGATTAAACTGAGCGCCTGTGCAGTGCAGTCCTCCGCGGTCTGGCGTACCTGAGGTCCATGGGGGTGGGGGGCGGGCGACAGCGATACTGTCCTGATGCTGGTGCGGGGAGGGTGGTGTGCTCCTAGAGCTCTCGCGACCCACAGGAATCTGGGGAGAGAGAGAGGGGAATAAATACCAGTCTGAGGAGGTGGGCCAGGTAGGACAAAAGAGCAGTCTTAAATTATGCAGTTATGCAGCTTTACACTAATCAGCTCTACTAACACAGGACAGCACAGACTTATGTTTAGTCTGTATAAGTTGCTAGCTGTACTTGTATTTAAAGTAGAGGCAATTGCGATTTTACACAGATGTCTGGTATCACAAAAAAAAGAGAAAACAGATCTAGAGACAGTCAGGCAGGTTTTTGATATTTAGCAGTAGCCGCAGCCAAGTCCAGGTTTAGGCACAAAATTCAAAACTGAGCCCCTGTGCAGTGCAGTTCTCCGCGGTCTGGCGACCTGAGGTCCGTGGGGGGTGGGGGGCGGTGACAGCGATCCTGTCCTGATGCTGGTGCTGGGGAGAGCGGTCTACTCCTAGAGCCCTTGTGACCCACAGGAATCTGAGGTCCATTGGGGGGGGCGGGCGACAGCGATCCTGTCCTGATGCTGGTGCTGGGGAGGGCGATCTGCTCCTAGAGCCCTCGCGACCCACAGGTCAATGTTTCCACTTGCGTTTATATCCCCCCTTGGCTTTACCATTCCTGTCTATGCCACCATGTGCGTTAACCTTGGCGTTCTCATTCACGCTTGCATTACCATGTGCGCCACTGTTAGTGCTTCTGTTTGCATTGCTGTTCCTGTTACTATGCCACAAGACATCACGTGGCGGGAGTGCGGGGCCCTTCCTGCCGCCGCATTACATTCACTATTTGCCGTCATCATTCTCAAAAAGAAGGGAAATTAGAGGCAAAAAAATCCATTTAATGCATTAGTTAGGGTTGTTCCACAGTGACCAAAGTGAGGAAATTCAGTGTTAGGGTTGAAAGCCCCCCTTGGACCCCCTGCCTCACCCCAACCAGCATCGGTGTGCTATTGGGGTTGTCGGTCCTAACTCTCACCCCATTTTCCTATACCTCTGCTTCTTCACACATCTGATGGGGTGAGAGTTAGGGCCGGCTACCCCAAAGTGCACCCTGATGCCGGCTGGTGGTGTGGGAGGGGGGTACAAGGTGGGCTTTCAACCTTAACACCGAATATATATATATATTATGGTAGCATGATAGTGCTACCATAGTTAGGGTTGAGGAGCCATTTCTATGTTAAACCCCAAAACTTTGCACCTTAATACCTTTGCAACCGTTTCACAGATTTGGCAGAAATTTGGAATACACGATCAAGAACCGTAGGCCTTGGGATCTGCCAAGTTTCGTACTGGTCGAATATACGGCTGTGGAGTTATTAAGCGTGATCTGTGCACGCATTTACGCTTTTTCTGGAATTCTACGGTCATGCCTACAGGTCATACGGTTTGCGCGACCATCCCAAAATCTTCAGGGAATGTGTGGCCGGGGTCCCCGATGTGCCTTTTGAAGATTTCGTGAAAAAATATTAAACGGTTCAAAAGTTATTCAAAAAACAGTTTCCCATTATAAGTCAATGGGAAAAGTTAACAAATAGTTCGACAGTGTCGCAAATGCATTTTTATCTTCGCAAATGGGCCTGTTACTTTCGCAAATTGGCCATTTTGTTTTTAGTTGGTGATCAGAAGAATGGTTGGCATTTAAATTCGGGGCCCTCTAGCAACCTAATTATTTTTGTATTCACCTAGTCGGACCCTGAGGATGCTTGCCATGTCTTTATTTTGTGGTAAAACACCCCAGAAATATGTTTTTCAAATTTCTGGAAAAAGTACTTTTGCAAATTACTTTCGTTCTCATGAAAGTGTCGAACTTTTTTGCGAAAGCTTTCGCAAATTGCGACAGTAGTTGTCCATCTGTGGGAAAGTGACAGCTATTCTTTGGCACTGCACTACAAAAGAACCGCTGGGAGTTTTGGGCTGAAATTTGGAGGGAAAGGAGCCGATATCTCACAGATGTGCCTTTCAGTGTTGTATTTAAAAAATATTACACAGCGGCAAAGTTACGGCACTCCAAAGTTGATGGATTTTCCCATAGGATAACATTATGGCGCCCAACGCATTACAGAAATCATTTGGATCCCTGCTGCAAAATAACGGTTTGGTCTTTTTTCCTGAAATTTGGAAGGAAGACAGCCAACAGCCCACAGATGTGCCTTTCAGTGGTTTGGTGAAAAAATATTACAGGAAGGCAAAGTTATGGTGCTCTGAACTTCTCTTTTTTTCCCATGGGATAACATTACGGCGTTTGCGTACCATTAGGCCCATATTTGGAAAAGGTGCGAATCTTGGACTTTTCGAGGTGAAATTCTTAGCCCCTAATGGGGGCTAACCACAAAACTAGCCAGGACAGTCATAAATCACACTACTTTTAAATTTTTTTCTCTCGTCAGACGGTTCCTAAGATATAACTTATTTAGTATTCCAAGTCCTCATTTTCTGCTCCGATACCCATTATTATGCATACATTCTTTGTACTCACTGTCTTTCTCTATTCAGATTTTGGGGAAACCAGCCTGCTGCAGCTTTGTTACTGTTACCATTGCCCTTTCGCTTGCGATTTCAATTGCCGTTTCACTTACCGTTGGCGTCTATGCCTACGTCGTCATCTTTGCGTTTTCATTTGCGCTTGCGTTTCTGTTACTTTTTTGCCATTTGTGTCTACCGTACTGTTTCTCTTTCTGTTTCACTTTGCATCACCATGCCCATTGACATTTCCATTTACAGGCTCCATGTTACTATGTGACAAGACATCACGTGGCACACCGTTCCCGTCTACGCCACCATGTTCGTTACCCTTTCTGTTCTCATTCACGCTTGCGTTGCCTTGTGCGCCACTGTTAGCGCTTCTGTTTGCGTTGCTGTTCCTGTTACTATGCCACAAGACATCATGTGGTGGGAGTACTGGGCCCCTTGGGCCCCGCGCTCCCGCTGCTGCATTACCTACTGGGAGCGCGGGGCCCTATGTGCGTTATCCTTTGCGTTTTCATTTGTGCTTGCGTTTCTGTTATTTTTTGCCATTTTTGTCTACAGTACTGTTTCTCTTTCTGTTTCACTTTGCGTCACCATGCCCACTGACATTTCCGTTTGCAGGCACCATGTTACTATGTGACAACACATCACGTGGCAGACTGTTCCCGTTTATGCCACCTTGTGCATTGCCATTTCTGTTGTCATTTGCGCTTGCATTACCATGTGTGCCACTGTTAGTGCTTCTGTTTGCGTTGCTCTTCCTCTTACTATGCCACAAGACATCATGTGGTGGTAGCACGGGGCCCTCCCCCCGCCGCATTACATTCACTATTTCTCATTATCATTCTCAAAAAGAAGGGAAATTAGAGGCAAAAAACTCCATTTAGTGCATTAGTTAGGGTTGTTCTACAGTGACAAAAGTGAGGAAATTCGCTGTTAGGGTTGAAAACCCTAACTCAGTCACCCCAGCACCACACACACACACACACACACACACACATATGCAAGTATGGGGAGGACCAAGTCAACACAACCAATGACAGACATCCAGCAGCAGGTGACAGAAATAACAAACAATTGTCTAAATGTACTACGAGACATCCCCACCCACCTGACCAGGTACTGCATGCTCAGTGGATCAACAGCAAAACTCAGACCATTGTACAAACATACACATCCCTGATTGCAGCTGCACAGCGTACCACACTTAGTAGTTGCATGGCCTTACCTACTGATGCCCCACCACACCACAACTGGTACTGTGCTGTTAGTCAATATAAATGCTGAAGGTGCATGATGACAGTTGTAGAAAGGTTTTAACACTAGTGAGTATACATTAATTAAGAGAAGTACATAAATTAACTACAAGACACTAGCATGCTCAAAATAAAAGTAGTGTTACATTTAGTAGGTGATTTACATAGTAGTACATTTACTGCAATGGTTTACTCAAGATAGAGAGGCTGATGTAAGCGTATGGAAAAGCATTGCCTGTTCAGCGCTGTGAAATTCGTAGCTGCCAGTATCAGATGCATTCTTACTGATGAGTGTACTGCTGATGTACATACATAGACCTTCAGTGTGTTTCAATACTAAAGATGCAGTAAGTATTCTTTGTAAGAAACAGTGTAATTGTATGGATCAGGCCAAGCAACTTCTAAATATCATAGCACTACTGAGCCAACAATGACATACCTGTATCGGAGATGTATATAGGATAGATTTTCCTGTAGGCACTTACTGAGTATGATGTACCTGATAAAGACAATCTCATTGCATCTGTGATGACTAACTTATTCAAATAGTAATACATTTACTATTGTTGCTATAAGTGATCTATGCCACTTATGGACACGGTGTAATTTTTTTTAACAGTTGTTTCATACTCAGGCTGTATGCCTAGTGTTTGGGTTTGGCACACTTCTGTCACTGATGCTATCAAAGTGATAACTATGTTAATTGTGGTACAACAGGAATCAAGTAGGTATGGTGTAGATATAAACAGAATGTCTTTTAGTATTTGAAACATAGAAACATAGAATTTGATGGCAGATAAGGACCGTTTGGCCGACCCAGTCTGCCCATTTCCCTACCTACTGGATAAGCTGCAGATCCTAGTTAACCAGCAGCCTACTTCTTCTTACTCCCACCCCCCAGAATTGCCTTATGACTGTCCCATGCATGCTTGAATTCCACCACTGATTTTGACTCCACAACCTCCTCCAGAAGGCCGTTCCATGCATCCACAACCCTCTCTGTGAAAAAATACTTCCTTAAATTACCTCTGAGCCCCCCCATCTTCAAATTGTGCCCTCTTGTTCTTGTACACCTCTTTTTTTGAAAGATGCTACCCTCTTGGACTTTGTTGATTCCCTTGAGGTACTTGAAAGTTTCTATCATGTCCCCCCTCTCCCTCCTTTCCTCGAGGCTATATATATTAAGCTCCTTAAGTCTCTCTTCATAGGTCTTCCGGTGCAGGCCCTGCACCATTTTAGTTGCCCTCCTCTGGACAGCTTATATCCTGTCTATGTCTTTGCAGAGATTGGGTCTCCAGAACTGCACACAGTACTCCAGATGGGGTCTCACCAGCTGTCTGTACAGAGGGATAATAACTTCCTGTTTTCTACTGGTGATGCCTCTCCCTATGCATCCCAGTATCCCCCCAGCCCTCCTTGCTGCCCTCTCACATTGCTTGCCCACCTTTAGGTCATCTGATATGACTACCCCATGTCCCTTTCCATTTTTGTTGTTGTTAGTATCTCACCCCCATTGTGACTCTTCCCTGGGTTTTGTTTCCAGGTGCATTACTGCACTTCTTAGCATTGAATCTAGCTGCCATACATTTGACCATTCCTCTAACCTTGCCAAGTCCCTTCTCATCCTTTCCACCCCACTCTGTGCATCAACTCTGCTGCAGATCTTAGTGTCATCTGCAAAGAGACATACTTTCCTTCCAGTCCTTCTGCAATGTAGCTTATAAAGACATTGAAGAGGACGAGTCCTAATACTGAACCCTGCGGTGCCCACTAGTAACCCTCCTTTCTTCTGAGTGGACTCCATTTACTATTACTCTCTGTGTCCTATTCTCCAGCCAATTCTTTACCCAGACTGTCATCTTTGGGACCCATTCCCAGGCTGGCTAACTTGTATATTAATCTTTTGTGTGGGACTGTGTCAAATGCCTTGCTAAAGTCTAGGTAGGCCATGTCCACAGCCCTCCCTGATCTACTACTTTGGTCACCCAGTCAAAATCTATCACATTTGTCTGGCATGACCTTCCTGCACTGAATCCATGCTGCCTAGGGTCCCGTGCCCCTCTGGCCTCTAGTTACTGACAATTCTTTTCTTCAAGTGATTCCATCATTTTCCCTATCACTGAGGTTAAACTAACAGGTCTGTAGTTTCCTGCTTCTGCCTTGCTCCCACTTTTGTGAAGGGAATCACATCTCCCTCCTCAAGTCCTCTGGTACCACCCCATCCTCCCATGATTTGTTAAAGGGTAGTCAGTGGTGTCACTAGTTCTACCCTTAGCTCTTTTAAATTCTGGGATGAATCCCATCAGGCCCCATTGCTTTGTCAACTTTCAGTTTTAAGAGTTCTTTCAACCATTATCTTCTGTAAATGGGCTGGTATCAACTTCTGTATCCAGAGTGTTACTACTGTTTGTTTTATGTACCTCCCCCTCTTCATTTGTAAATACTGAGCAAAAATATTTTGTTTAGTATCTCTGCCTTTTCACAGTCTCCTCTGCCCACCTCTCCTCCTTTATTAAGCCTCACTATCCCTCCTGGGTCTTCCTTTGCTCCCTGATGTACCTATAAAAGGTTTTATCCCCTTCTTAACTGGAGTTGGCTATCTTTCCTCGATTTGGGCCTTTACTGTTCTGACTGCCTTCCCAACCTCCTTTGCTTTAACTGATACATTTCTCTGTCCTGCTCCTTCTCGACTCCTTGTACTTCCTGAATGCTTTCTTTTCTCTTGAACCTTCCTGCCACTTCCTTTGAGAACCATAGTGGTTTCTTACATCATCTTGTTTTGTTTATTTGCTTCACACAAGGCTCATTACCTCTGTGATGGCAGTTTTATTATTCCCCATTGTTCTTCCACCCCTCATTTCCTGCCCATTTGCTAGTGCATTCCTTAGACACTCACCCATTTTGTAAAGTCAGCCTCCTAAAGTCCAGTACTTTTGTCTTTGTAAGCTTGATTCTATTACTGTGTTTATTATGAACCATACTGTTCATGGTGGCTAGTTCCCAGATGGCTACTCACTTCTACATCTGTGATCCTCTTTCCATCTCCATTTGAGAGAATCAAAGTCTAATATTGCTCCCTCTCGAGTGGGCTCAGTACTAGTTGTCTAAGGCATGCCCCCTGTAGGGCATCTAGAATAACTGCACTCGTCAAGTGGCAGCTGCAACGCCCACTCCAGTTAACATCTGGCATATTCAGATCACCCATCAGCAATATCTCCCTTTTCTGCCATTCTAAGTATACTTTCTATCATTTCCCTGTCCATTTCCTCCCCCAGAGAAAGGTCTATATCTAACCCTATGCGTATTGTGGTGCCATTGCCTGTCTCAAATTTACCCACATTGCTTCTTCTCCTCCCTGTTTGCCCTTTTGTTCTGTTGCATTTTTCCTTCCTTATATGTAAAGAACTACTCCTCCTCCTCTTTTACCCTCCCTGTCCCTCCTGTAAACAGTGTATCCTGGTATGTTTATGTCCTAATCATGTTTTTGTGTGTACCATGTTTCTGTGACTGCCACGATATCCAGATGTTCCTCCTCCATCAAGGCCACTAATTCAGGAAGCTTGTTACCCAGACTACAGGCATTGGTACTCATTATTCTCCATTTTTGATGATTTACCTTCTGTTGCAGCATCCCCACTGACCGTTCTACTAGGTCTTTTTTCATTTAGTACCCTGTTTTGTAGGGAGATGCTGGGATTTTCCCTGCTGCTTGTCAGTGCCTCCCTTTGACTAGTTTAAAGCTTGCAAATGAAACATTTAAACCGATTGCTCAAAAGACATGTTCCTTCCTGGACAGATGCAGATCATCCTGCCAGTATAGGCTGGTGTCCTCTAGGTGGAACCCCAGTCCTCAATGAAGCCAAACCCTGTGCTCCGCACCATTTTTCAACCATTCATTAAACTGCATGGTGCTAATTATCCTCGCCTCCCCATGCCTTTGACAGGCAGCACCTCTGAGAAGGATACTGTGTGTGCTACTTGTCTTGGGTCCCTCCCCAACTCTGCAATGTCCTCCTGCACTGCTCTAATCTCATGATGAGCCAAGTCATTTGTCCCTAGGTGGACAATTATGTCCAGCTCAGAATCCCTTGCAGCTGTTCTCGTGATCATGAGGATGTGCTTCCTGTCCCTCCAAGCCATAGATTTAACTCACAATTGGGTAAGTGTACTAGGACAGCAGGGGTTATTCTCTATCACTGACTGTCAGTTATAATCACACTAAGGTTTCGATGACTGTAATGATCAAGTTACACTGTTCATCTTCATGAGTTCGTATTCACAGCCATTCTCCAGTAACTAGACAGTGTATGGTGTAACTGGGTGAGACACTGTGTTGCAAAGCTGCTGCAGTGCCTAGCAGAGGAAGAGTATCTACTCATAAAGACAATTAAGCAATAAGGCATGACCCACTGTTATGTTAAATGGTCTGTTAATCACCCTGTAGGGGTTTAATGTTGAATGAGGCATAGCCGAGTGCCACATGTCGCTAGACAGTGATAAACTGACCATTAACATAATACCTGGGATTGGCTTATTGCTATCATAATAAAACTGTTTTTTAAACAACATTAAACCATGTTCATCATATGGTTAGGCTCTACATGTATGTTAATAAAAACTAAACATAAGGCTGTTGCAATGTTTACAGTCAATTAGAAAGCTGCATTTCTCAAACCTTTGTTATAATCAGAGATATTATACCTGTACAACTCCTTGGTTTTGCTGAACTCTGTTGCTCAGGTGGCCCACCACATGTGGTGTGGTGTGGTGTGGGGCAATGGTAGGTAAGGCCATGCAGCTACTAAGTGTGGTACGTTGTGTGCATCTGCAATCAGGGATGTGTACGTTTGGTGTACATGGCCTCAGTTTTGCTGTTGATCTCCACTGAGCATGCAGTACCTGGTCAGGTGGGTGGGGATGTCTCATAGTACATTTAGACAATTGTTTGTTATTTCTGTCACCTGCTGCTGGATGTCTGTCATTGGTTGTGTTGACTTGATCTCCCATACTTGCATATGTGTGTGTGTGTGTGTGTGTGTGTGTGTGTGTCTGTGTGTGTGTGGTGCTGGGTGAATGGAGTTAGGGTTTTCAACCCTAACAGCGAATTTCCTCACTTTTGTCGCTGTGGAACAACCCTAACTAATGCATTAAATGGAGTTTTTTGCCTCTGAGATATATATATATATATATATATATATTTTAGCTGCATGGTAGTGCAGCTATAGTTAGGGTTGAGTACCCCATTTAAGGTTAAAGTGTGAAATTTTGCACCTTAATAACTTTGCCACCATACATTGGGTTTGCCTGACATTTGGTAGGTACAGAGTGTTAGAACAGATCTTAGGATCTACCAAATTTTGTACCAGTCGGACATACGGTTGCAGAGTTATTCAGAGACATCTCAGAGCGCATTTACGCTTTTTTTGTGCATTCTTTGCTCGCACCTACAGGTCGAACGGTTTGTGCAACCAGTCTGAAAACTTCAGAGAACATGCGGCCATGGTCCTCGATGTGCCTTTCAAAGATTTCATGAAAAAATATTAAATGGTTCAAAAGTTATTCAAAAAACAAGTTTCCCATTATAGTCAATGGAAAAAGTTAACCAAAAGGTCAACAGTGTCGCAAATGCAGTTTTTAGTGTTACAAATGGCCCTTGTAGTGTCATGAGTCAGCCTTTTTTTTTTCAGTTTGTGGTCACAGAAATGCTTGGCATTTAAATTTGGGACCCTCTAGGGACCAAATTATTTTTTTGTTTACCTAGTTGAGCCCTGAGGATGCTAGCCATGTCTTTATTTGGGGGTTAAACACCCCAGAAACATGTTTTTCAAATTTTTGTAAAAAGTAGTGTCGCAAAGTTCATTTGCGAAAGTGTTGTGATTGCGACACTATTTTGCAACACTATGCCCAAAATAACAGGAATTCTTTGCCACCCTGCTGCAAAACAATGGTTTGGTCTATTGGTCTGAAATTTGGAAGGAAGACACCCAGCATCCCACAGATGTGCCTTTTTGTGGTTTGATGAAAAAATATTGGAGGGCTGCAAAGTTACAACACTCTCAAATTGATGCATTTTCCCATAGGATAACAATATGACATCTGCCACAATACAATAATTCTTTGCCACCCTGCTGAAAAATAATGCTTTAGTCTTTTGGACTGAAATTTGGAGGAAAGAAAGCCAGCATACCACAGATGTGCCTTTTTGTGGTTTGGTGACAAAATATTAAAGGGCAGCAAAATGACGGCACTCTGAAATTGATGCTTTTTCCCATAGGATAACATTACTGCGTCCATCGCGCCATTCTGGGCCCGTATCTCAGAAACAGTGCGAGATACAGACTTTTCATCAGAAAAATGCTTAGCCCCCCAAATGGGGCCATAGCATAAAACTCGCCAGGAATGTCATAATTCATAGAACATTTTTTTTTTTCTATGTCGTACATTTCCTGAGATATAAGCAATTTAGTATTCCAAGTCCTCCTTTTCTACTCCGAGGTCCATTATTATGCATATATTCTTTGTACTCACTGTCTTTCTCTATGAAGTTTTGGGGAGAACCAGCCTGTGTGCCTACATTACTGTTACACTTACCGCTTCCGCTTGCGGTTCCGTACCCTTTTCACTTACTGTTCCTGTCTATGCCACCATGTGCATTACCCTTTGTATTTTCATTTGAACTTGCATTTGCATTATTTTTACCATTTGTGTCTACAGTACTGTTTATCTTTCTGTTTCACTTTGCGTCACTATGCACATTACCATTTGCATTTGTGGGCACCGTGTTACTATGTGACAAGACATCACGTGGTGGGAGTGCGGGGCCCTTTGGGACCCATCACTCCCGCCGCCACATTACAATCACTATTTCTCATCATTATTCTCAAAAAGAAGGGAAATTAGAGGTAAAAAACTCCGTTTAATGCATCAGTTAGGGTTGTTCCACAGTGACAAAAGTGTGGAAATTCAATGTTAGGGTTGAAACCCCTCTTGCATCCCTCCAGCCCACTCCCCCAACCGGCATTGGAGTGAGCGTTGGAGTCATCGGTCCTAACTGTCACCCCATTCTCCTATTCCTCAGCTTCTTTCCACATATGATGGGGTGAGAGTTAGAGCCTATGACCCCAACATGCACACCAATGCCAGTTGAGGGGTGGGCTGTAGGGGTGCAAGGGGAGTTTCAACCCTAACATCGAATTTCCTCACTTTTGTCACTGTGAAACAACCCTAACTGATGCATTAAGTTTAATTTTTTGCCTCTAATATAGATAGATAGATATCATGGGGCATGGTCGCACCCCTATATTTAGGATTGAGTAGGCACTTTAATGTTAAACCTCAAATTTTGCATGTTAGCAACTTTGCAACAGTTCAACAGATTTGCACAAAACTTGGAATGCACAGCCTAGTATGGTAGATCTCCTGATTTACTAAATTGTGTTTCAGTCGAACATATGAGTTTTTGTGCAGTGAAGCACCAAAAAATGCACTTTTGCCACTTTTGTGCATTTTTTGTCCATGGCCATGCAAGGATACCATGTGGTCCATGTGTCCAAAACTTGGGATGTAGAAAGAGCTTGAGCCAAGGAATATGCCATCATTTGGTGAAAAACTATTAATTCACTCAAAATTTATTATAGTTGAAATTCCCATTATATCCTATAGGAAAATGTATATGTATTTTTTGCAATGTTAATGAGAAAGACCAGATGGCCCTCGGAAAGACCACATGGCCCACATTGGGATGCCCATATCTCAATCACAGTTTGATCTTTTTACTTGACATTTGCAGGGTGTTGCTAGAGATATGAACTGTGCTGTTTAAGTGTTGGGAAATTAATTGGTTGCAGAGATATTCAATTACATAATTTACATTTTTCCCATAAGATTACAGTGCAGTCTGTGTCATGACTTTCTGCGCCATTATCTCGGAAACAAAGCGAGATACAGACTTTTTGCTACAGGTGGTTTAGATGACCTTTTGGTGAACTATGCCAGTGGAAAAGATTTCAAATCATAGAGTAAGTCTGCAGTGGAAATGTTTTTGTACGTTGCACTGTTCATGAGATATTGTGAAATTACTGTCACAAGGGTTCAAAGAGTGCCTGTCCAGTGTTTTTTGGTGCCCATATCTCAGAAATGATGTGTCATATGGGTACAGTCTTTAGAAGCTGCGTGAAGTACCCACTGTCATGTTTACAATGATGCTAGTTTTATTTTTCTAGCTCTTACAGTTCCCAACATATGAGCAAATTACTGTTACAAGGTTTGGCGCCCTATGGTGCTGCTGCATGGCTCTGTAGCTCTGCATAAGTGGGAATGTAGGCCCAGATGCATATTGTTATGCAAAAATTGGCAACTTGGTGAGAGCTGAGCTCTGTGCTCCCACCAATATGTGTTTTTTACTACTTATATTACACTTTTTCAAAAAGTAAGGAAATTCTATGCAAATAACTGCATTAATGCTTCATTTAGGGTTAAAGCAAAAAAGTCAGGAAATGAGACATTAGAGTTGAACCCCTGAGCCTCGCTCATACAACCCACCCTGATCCTCCACAGACTGACAGATGCCGGGGTGTGTCATTGAGGTCATGAGGCCTAAATATCACCCCATTCTCCTTTACTGTAGCATGTCAACATGCTCACACATGAAATGGGGTGAATATATATATATATATAGTTTTATGGCAAAAAAATCCATTTAATGAATCAGTTAGGGTTGTTCCACAGCAACAAAAGTGAGAAAATTAGGTGTTAGGGTTGCCACCCCTTGTAGTCCAAGCCCAACCCATCCCCATCAACAGACATCAGGGTGTGCATTGGGGTCATCGGTCCTAACTCTCACCCTATCCCATGTGTAAACAAGCTGAGGTGGTGCAATACAGGAGAAAGGGATGAGAGTTAGGATCGATGACCCCAACGCACACCCTGATGCCTGTTGGTGGGGACAGGGTGGTCTTGGAGTGCAAGGGGTGGCAACCCTAACACCAAATTTCCTTACTTTTGTCACTGTGGAACAACCCTAACTGATGCATTAAATGGATTTTTTTGCCATGAATTTCCCTTCTTTTTGAGAATGAGCACTATAAATAGTGAATAGAATGTGGTGGTGGGAGTGCGGGTCCCCGAGCTCCCACCATTTGATTTTTTTGTCACATAGTAATGCTAACGGTAATGCAAAGACAAGCGAAAATGGTAATGCACATGGTAAGAGAAACTCAAGTGCAAAGGTTAATGAAAACAGAAATGGTAGCATAAATGGTAACTCAAACGCTAACGACAACAGAAATGCAAACATTAATGAAAACAGTAATGTAAATGCTAACGCCAACAGAAACAAAAATGGTAAGAAAAATGCAAACAGTAACACAAACGCAAACAGAAATGCAAACAGTAAAGGCAACGGCGTCACAGAAGGAAACAGTAATGCAATCGACAATGGAAATGCAACTGAAAACACAAACACTAAGGCCAACAGAAGCGTAAATGGTGATGAACAAGCAAACAGCAATGGTAGCACAATTGGAAATGCAAACTGTTACAGTAACAGCAACGATGACGCCAAAGCAAACAGTAATGCAAATGGAAATGCAAATGCAAGCGCATACAGAAACACAAATGGTAACATGTACGGTCATGGTACCACAATTGGAAATGCAAATGCTAATGGTAACACCAACGATGATGCCAAAAAAAAACGCAACCGCAAAAGCAAACAGAAGTGCGTATGCAAACGCAAATGGTAATGCACATGGTGATGCAAAATAAAATGCAAACAGAAACATTAATGGAAAAGCAAATGGTAACAGTAATGCAAATGCAAGCACAAATGAAAACATAAAACATAATGTACACGGTGATGTAGACGGGAATGCTTACGCAAACGGCAATAGAAATGCAAGTGGAAACGCTAACTGTGACAGTAACGAAAGCACACACCCTTTTTTCCCCAAAAGCTGCATTGAGAAACACAGAGAATACAAAGAATATATGCATAATAATGGGCCTCAGAGCAGGAAATGAACACTTGTAATACTAAATTGCTTATATTTCAGGAACCGTATGACGCAGAAAAAAAAATTAATTTTATATGATTTATGACTTTCCTGGCTAGTTTTGCACTTAGCTCCCAATTGGTGGTCTAAGCTTTTTTCAGACAAAAAGTCCATATCTCGAAGCTTTTCAGAGATACGGGCCCCGAAAGGTGCAGCGGACGCTGTAATGTTAGCCTATGGGAAAATTTGTCAAATTTGGAGTACTGTAACTTTGCAACCCTGTAATATTTTGTCACCAAGCCATGAAAAGGCACATCTATGGGATCTTGGCTTTCTTCCTTCCAAATTTCAGCCCAAAAGACCAAACCGATCTTTTGCAGTAGGGTGGCAAAGATTTCTTATTCTTTTGGGCATAGTGTCACAAAGTAGTGTCACAAACCATGACACTTAACCCCTCAAAAAAGACATGGCTAGTATCTTCAGGGCTTGACTAGGTAAACACAAAAAAGAATTGTGTCCCTAGAAGGTCCTACACTTAAACGCCAAGCATTTCTGTGACCAGTAACTGAAAACAAAATGGTGGATTTGAGACACTACAGGGGTCATTTGCAACACTAAAAACTGCATTTGCAACACTGTCAAACTTTTTGTTAACATTTCCCATTGACTATAATGGGAAACTTGTTTTTTGAATAACTTTTGAACCATTTAATATTTTTTCACAAAATCTTCGAAAGGTACCCTGAAGTTTTTGGATTGGTCACACAAACCATGCAACCTGTAGGCACGAGCAAAGAATGCATAAAAAAATTAAATATGACTTTCTACGGCGCTATATAGCTATATAGCTCCACAACTGTATATCTGACTGTTAAAAAACTTGGCAGATCCAGAGACGTTTGGTACTGCTCTGTTTATGCAAATCTGGCATATGGTGACAAAGTTATTGAGCTGCAAAATTTCACACTTTAACCTTAAATGGGGTACTCAACCCTAACTATAGTGGCACTACCGTGCCACTATAATATATATAGATATAGATATAGATATAGATATAGATATAGATATAGATATAGATCTGCAATATTCACTTGTAACTTTGCTAATATATTTTGAATTCAAACTTTCAAAATAGACTTTTTTTTCACACCACCTGTCACAGGTGCATTTCTTTAAATTCTGATTGTGATTTTGCACTTGTGATGCAAAATTACATTTTGGCCAATATACTATACATGACACATGTCATGTTTATAAAAGGGAGTCATAAAATGACTATGTTGGAAATTTTGGTTGAAAATAAAAAATATATTAAGAAATGTGTGTAGTACTAGCCTTTACCCCAGTGGGTAGTGCTTTGTGATCCTGTGTTAGTCAATTGAGTTTGTGGGTGAGCTCATTGAGTCAGCTGGATGGGGAGAGACTGGAGGAATTGTGCTGTTATCTGACATCAACCCCAGCCAGTGAAGGGAAGGAGCATCGTTGTCCCCATGGGACCAGGCACCATAAGGCCCTGGATCTCTGCACCTGTGGTTGGTAGAAGACCCAGTGCCTTGGCATACAGATGGATTATTTGCCCTGTATGTCTGTGTCTGTGGCCACATGGAAGTGCAGGGCTCAGAGTACCCTGTGTTTGTGCCATCTACTAGACAGCACCATGAATTTCTGACATCTGTCAGTGCACTTCCATAGCCAGATGGAGACTTCACTTTGTGCAGGGCCCCGAGTGCCCCACATGTCTGCATCCATTCACACAGGTCCTAAGGAACCTGTGTGAATGAGGGCACAATTACACAATCTTAAAAAGAAGTGAAATGTTTTGCATATAAACTGCATTAATGCACCAGTTAAGGTTCAAGTTATTGCTACAAATGTAAGAAAATGTGGCAATAAGGTTTCCAACTGGAACTCCCTGTCCCCATCTGCCAAGCAGCAAAAGGAACAATCATTAAGGGTCTGGGTCTCTGAAGTCTTGGTGAATCAGTGATGGGGTTTTCTTTGACTTTGTCATCCATAATGTCTACCATCTTCCCTGAGCAAACAAGGTCAGAAGTTATCTCTTTTCTTCATGTAGGGCCCACATAGCCCTGTGTGAAGAAAGCTACAACAGATTCTGTTGGCAACTTGTAACAAGACATACTTCTCTGCCATTGAAAACTGCATTACTATGAAGCATTGGCATTTTTCTGTTGGTCTGCCAGGCCACTGATTTGGCTTTTTCTACTTATCAGATTTCGCTGGTCTCTTTATTCCCCCCACAAAAATATTTATCCTAAACAAATCCCAACAGAAGGAAACAGTTACATAGGTGGTTAGTCAATCCACACATTGCTGTATGTGTCATGGACAGCATTTGATGTTGTGCTATGTTGCTGTGCTGCCTGCTGGTCCATCTATGACTAATCACTGTAAATGCCAGTGTAAAAAAAAGATATGTATTTTGTGTTGGTGTTGATTTTGTCACCGGCAGTTTGCCTCCTCAGACATGTTTTGTTTATTATAACTGACTGGTACCAAACAGTCCCAGTTCAAGCAAGTGTCCGCTGTCTGTTTCGGGGTTATTTTAAGCACATACACAAAATAAAATTGTGGAAATTGTTCGGTGATGGTAGTACCATGACCTTTACCTCTCTGTTGTGTCAATCTGTTGCTGTCTTCAATATTCATTTAATTAGTATCACTCAAACTTGATCATATCTGGGTCTGGGTGTTAGTAAGCAAACAATGAAGCCTATGCATTATAAGGTTATGTCTGTGGTCTCACTGTCTATGCAGTATGATGATAATGAGCAAACTCTGCAAAGCTGTCATGGGGCTGAAAGAGAGAGCAGCTGCTGTGTAAGTGCTGTTTGATTCAGTGTTGTCTTGCAATCTCTAGGGTAGGTGACTAAAAAGAAGCTATCAATAAGACCGCAGTAACTGACTGTTCTTGGCAGTGTTTCTTGTAGTCTGAGTACTTCTTGGAGAAATGGAGAAAGTGACAAATGCAATAAGGATAGGGATCGGGCAAAAAGGGGTAAGGCCATCAAGAAATGGAGGGTAATGAGTACCAACACCCGTAGTCTGGCAACAAGCTCCCTGAACTGGTGGCCTTGATGGAAGAGGGATGCCTGGATATTGTAGCAGTCACAGAAACATGGTACACAGAGAACCATGACTGGGATGTTAGCATACCAGGGTACACAACCTACAGGAGAACAGGGAGGGTAGAAGGGGGGGAGTAGCTCTCTGTGTAAGGGAAGGGATAAAAACAACTGAACAAAAGAGTAAACAGGGAGGAGAGGAGGAACTGTGGGTCACCTTAGAGACTGGAAATGGCATCACAATCTGCACAGGGGTTGTATATAGACCCCCATGTCAGGGGAGAGAATGGACAAGGATATGATAGAAGGCTTAAGTAGGATGGCAGAGAAAGGGGAGATACTGTTGATGGGAGACCTTAACATGCCAGATGTTAACTGGAGCACCTTTGTGACAGCCACATCCAAAAGCAGGGCCATTCTTGATGCCCTTCAGGTGGCATGACTCAAACAGCTAGTTTTGGAACCCACTCATGAGGGAGCAATCTTAGACCTTGTATTCTCAAATGGGGACAGTGAGAGGATCACAGATCTAGAAGTGGATAGCCATTTGGGAACAAGTGACCACCAAACAGTGTGGTTCACAATAAACTCTGCTACAGAGTCAAGTCATACAAAAGTGAGGGTTCTGGACTTCAGGAGGGCTGACTCTGGCAAGATGGGAGAGTGCCTTAGAAAAGCACTAGCAAACAGACTAGAAGGAAGGGTGGACCAGCAATGGGCAAATATCAAAACTGCCATCACAGAGGCAACAAGCCTTTGTGTGAAGCAAATAAACAAATCAAAATGAAAGAAAAAGCCACTATGGTTCTCAAAAGAGGTGGCGGTGAAGGTTAGGGAGAAAAAGATAGCATTTAGGAAGTATAAGGAAATACAGAAGAAGAAGGACAGAGAACTGTACCAGTTAAGGCAGAAGGAAGCAGGGACGGTAGTCAGAATAGCAAAGGCACAAACTGAGGAAAAGATAGCTAACTCGGTTAAGAAGGGGGATAAAACCTTTTAAAGGTATATCAGGGAGCATAGAAAGACAAAGGAAGGGATAGTGAGGCTGAATAGAATGGATGGTGGGTGGGCTGAGAGTGACAGTGACAAAGCAGGGATGCTGAATGAATACTTCTGTTCAGTATTCACAAAAGAGGAAGTGGGGGAGGTGCCTAATCCAATTAACAGAAGCACTCTGGAGAGGGGGGTTGATCCCAGTCCTTTCACAGAAGAAAGGGTTCTGAAAGAACTCCTAAAACTGACGGTGGACAAAGCAATGGGGCCAGATGGAATTCACCCCAGAATTCTGAAAGAATTAAGCAGAGAACTAGTGACTTCACTGACTACGCTTTTTAACAAATCATGGGAGGATGGTGTGGTACCTGAGGACTGGAAGAAGAGATTCCCCTTCACAAAAATGGGACCAAGATGGAGGCAGGAAACTACACACCTGTCAGTTTGACCTCTGTGTTACGGAAAGTGATGGAATCACTTCTGAAGTTAATAATTGTTGGGTACCTAGAGGCCAGTGGGGCACAGGACCCAAGACAGCATGGGTTCACAGTGGGAAGGTCATGTCAGATGAATCTATTTGATTTCTTTGACTGGTTGACCAAAGTAGTAGACCAGGGAGGGACTGTGGACATGGCCTACCTAGACTTTAGCAAGGCATTTGACACAGTCCCACACAAAAGATTAGTAGTCAAATTAACCAGCCTGGAAGTGGGTCCCAAGGTGGTAGCCTGGGTAAAACATTGGCTGAACAGCAGGACACAGAAGGTAATTGTAAATGGAGTCCAATCTGAAGAAAGATGGGTTACTAGTGGGGTACCGCAGGGTTCAGTACTGGGTCCAGTCCTTTTTAATGTCTTTATAAGTGACATTGCAGAGGGACTGCAAGGAAAATTATGCCTCTTTGCAGATGACACAAAGATCTGCAACAGGGTTGATATACAAGGAGGCGTGGAAAGGATGAGAAGGGACTTGGCAAGGTTGGAGAAATGGTCAGAAGTATGGCAGCTTGGATTCAATGCAAAGAAGTGCAAAGTAATGCACCTGGGAAACAAAAACCCAGGGGAAGATTACACAATGGGGGGGGAGGTAGTAACAACAACAAAAATGGAAAGAGACCTAGGGATAATCATATCAGATGACCTTAAGGTTGGCAAGCAATGTGAGAAGGTGGTATGGAGGGCTGGGGGGATACTGGGATGTATATGGAGAGGTATCACCAGCAGAAAACAGGATGTTGTTATCTCCTGTACAGACAGTTGGTGAGACGCCATCTGGAGTACTACATCCAGTTCTGGAGACCCCATCTCCACAAGGACTTAGACAGGATGGAGGCAGTTCAGAGGAGGGCAACTAAAATTGTGCAGGGTCTGCAAGAGAAGCCATATGAGGAGAGACTAAAGGAGCTTAATATGTATCCCCTTGAGGAAAGGAGTGAGAGGTGGACATGATAGAAATGTTTAAGTACCTCAGTGGAATCAACAAAGTCTAAGAGGGTAGCATCTTTCAGAAAAAGAGATGTGCAAGAACAAGGGGAAACAATTTGAAGATAGAGGGGCGATGGCTCAGGGACAATGTGAGGAAGTATTTTTTCCCAGTGAGGGTGGTGGATGCATGGAACAGCCTTCCTGAGGAGGTTGTGGGGTCTAAAACTGTGGGAGAATTCAAGAATGCATGTGACAGACATAAGGCAATTTGTGTGTGGGGTAGGAAGAAATAGGCTGTTGGTTAAATAGGATCTGAAGCTTATCCTCTAGGTAGGGAAATGGGCAGACTAGGTGGGCCAAGCGGTCCTTATCTGCCATCAAAGTCTATGTTTCTATGTTTCTTCATCTCGCAGTAGCAATATGACTTTGGAAACATCTGGGGGAAGTATGTTCGTTATCATCATCATCATCATTGATATCTGCCACAACTCCACCTTCTGTGTGGGATATTGTTGAGCAATTTGCTGTGAGGAAATATAAATAAAGCCTACAACTGTAACACGGACAAGCCATGTCACATTTGGAATACATGCAGTCATTCAGCATATACTGTAACTAAAGTTCCAGATGAAACAGAGAAATCAGTGGAACACAGTTGTGGGGACAGTCAAAGTTGAGTGGCACTACCAATCGAGAACACAATGATGTTGATGATACCAACAATATTGGTGATGGTGAGGGTCATCATCCAAAGAGTGAAAGTGGACCCACTTCTGTTGTTCCTCAAGCTGAAACTATGGTTCAGAATGATAAGGTGAAAGAGGTGCAACTGACAGAAGAGGATATCTAGGGATATGTATAACCTGATCAAGCTTCTGATAATGAGGACATAGATTATATCACACCATCTGGGAACTTCTTGAAGATGACTAGGCTGATGAAAAGGAGGAGATGCCCCAAGAGCAGACTATGAAATCTCATCAGACAAAGAAAAAAATCAAAAAGTGTCACCACACCGAGAAAGGTAACGGGAGGGGGGGTGACTTCCCAAAGTAGGTCAGTTACACCAAAGAAGAAAGGTGGTGTGATGAGGAAACAGGCTGTACTCCAGATGTGCCTGCACATACTTCTAGTCATCATGAAGTGGTCCTGACAAACAGTTAAAGAGGTTCAGAAGCATGGGACTATTTTAAGATGTGTCAGTCAGATTTTACATTTGCTCAATGTAATACTTGTTTGATGAAAACAAGCCATGGATGACCTCCAGCCCTCTGTACATCAGGAATGTGCATCTGCCTATGCACCCAAATCATAATAAGTGGATAGAGATGACTGAGAAACAGATATCTGGGAAACAATTTACACTGATGTTGGAAAGGCATTAGAAGGATGTAACTGATCAAAACCTACCATAATTTCTGCCTGACCCTAAATATAAGGAACCGTGAACAACCACACCACCAGCTGTTATTCCAACAATGCCACAGCATCAGTTAACAATGCAGCAATATTTAAAAGGAACTGGCAGATCTTCAGCTGGACATTAAACATTTAATTAACTGAATTCTACTATTGATGATTTCCTTGTCCATAACCAGTTTATTCATTCCTTGGTGTCAATTCCTTCATTTTACAAAATGCAGCTTAAGACAAAGCCGCACTGTATAGTTCCATCTAGGTATTTCTTAATATGTGTTGCAATACCAGAACTGTACCAGCAGGTGTGTAGGGAGGTTCACCATAGCCAGAGGGAGTCTTCCTGCCCAAATGGTTATTTAACTACTGATATGTGGATGAATGATCAGATTATTTTTCAGGACTGCTCACTGGGTGGGCCTTGACAAGAGTACTGCTAGTGTATCTGGTCAGGTCTCATTTTGTTGTCATGCTGCTCTGAGAGAAATGGGTTTTGAAAGATTCCACTCATCACAGAACCTACTTGATGATTTGGAGGTGTTTGGTTGCTGACTGACAGCAGAAGGCTTTTAGTCTGGTATCATTGTCATCGATGATGAATCCAATATACTTAAAGCAACTGACACTGGTGGATTCATCAGTCTACCCTACCTAGCACACTGCACACAACTGTTTTTTCATAAGCTCCTTAGCAACAACAGGATGGTTGAAGTTGTAATAAGTGCAGTGAAGAACATTTTCACACATTTCTCACACTCCATGAAAGCTCATAAAGAACCGAGGCATCTGTAGTTGGAGAAAAACCTTCCCATACATGCTGTAATTCAGTACTGTGTGATGAGGTGGAACTTGACCTACCATATGCTGCAACACGTCGATGAGCAGAAATTATCCATTCATGATTACGTGCTGCATAACCAGATAGGAGGTGCTGATCTTACAATTTCTGCAAGCAACTGGATGACCATCCAACTACTTGTTGTGCTGCTTGAACCATTTGTGACTATTACAAACGAGGCCAGTTCTATCTCATAATGCTTGACACATGAGGTGTAAAACAAAATATTAAGAACCACTGACCAATTAGCCTGACCTCCTGTATAGGCAAAGTGATGGAGAAGCTTCTTTTACATAAAATAAATGCTCATATAATGAGCAATGGTTTGCTTGACATAACTCAATATGGGTTTACAGCTGGTTCATTATGTCAAAATAATTTAATATTTTTTTAACCCATTAGTGGAGCCTTGGATGCTAGTTTACCAGTGGATGTAATTTTCCTAGACTATGAAAAGGCTTTTGACTCCGTGTCACACAAAACTTTAATCGAATGCCTAATTGATATAAAGCTGCATAGTAACATCATTAGGTGGCTCACCGCTTGGTTGGAAGATAGGAAGCAACAAGTTATTGTTAGGGGATATAAGTAATCTTGGAGCAAAGTTACCAGTGGAGTCCCATAGGGCTCAGTACTGGGTCTAATATTATTTAATATTCTCATTTCCACTATGAAAACCTCTCAGGGGGTATGGTTAAACAAATATGCTATTGATGCTAAAATGGGGTGGAATGTGAATAATATCAGCTCTGTAGAAATGATGTAGGCTAATCTAAAAACTCTGAACACATGGGCAGATCAAAATAATTGAACTTTTAACATTGTCAAATGTAAAGTTATGCATTTGGGTAAAAAAACAGCATTTCGATTATCATATTAATAACGTCTTACTAAGTAACGTTGACTCTGATAAAGGATTTGGGAATGTATATTACTAACAATTTAAAGTTCTCTGAACACATAAATAAAACTGTTAGCAAATGTCACAGATTGATAATTGTGTACTAAAAAATATTACAAGTAGAGAACCTGACGTACTAATACCTATATATTGCTGTATTATAAGATCTAATCTAGTTTATTGCTCTTCCTTCTGTGCTCCAACGTTATTCAAAGATAAGGTACTGGTGGAGAAAGTCCAAAGAAGGTTTACCAGATGTGTTGGTCATCTGAAATAATTTTCATATGATATTAGAATGAAAACCTTGGATCTTTATTCCCTTGAGTATCGGACATTGAGAGGAGATTCATGTCTAATCTATAAGGCTACATGGGATGAGGTATTGTTTGAATCATTATGTCTGACCTGGTGTACCTCAAGAAATAACACTAGGTCTGACCACTTAAAGCAGACATTAATAAACCTGTTAGGAGAAATCAATTCTTCGCACAAAGAGCTGTGCCAGCCTGGAACTCCTTACCCTCGACTGTAGTACAGAGCATCAATTTATTCAAGTTTAAAATAAACCTAGACTTGCATATGGTTGAATTCAAATATAACTTCCACCCAGGTTAGGGTGGTGGGTTCTTTATGGGCATGTCCCTCTAACTCATTTTAAACCTATGAACCTATGATCCTGCCACACATAAGGAACCAGCACTCATAAATGAAACAAAAGATTGATCAGTATGATAGGAAAAACATGCCAATGGTGATGTTATGTGACCTGGTGAATCATTACTTCAAACCTTGGCCAGTAAGAGCCTTCTTCAGGACATGTTTGAAATTGTATACCAGAGTAGCAGTACTGCCTGTGAATGATGCATCCTATTCTGCTTTGCCAAACTTTTATTTTTTTTTTTCATTTGCTGTTTCATTTCTCATAGATATGGAGTTTGATTTTAATACTCAATGCAGTATTCATGAATAATGTTGATTAATGCAGTATGATGTAAATGCAGACTGCAAAGTGTTGATGATTTATGCATACCATATAAAAATGTAATCAGGAAGACAGCAGCAGCAATCACTTCTAGTAGTAGCCGTCTACTGATGAAATATGTATTGTTATGATGGTTAAACCCATCTTCTTGAAGTTGTGTAACAGGATGTGCTTTGAAACAACTGAGAGCTGCATAGGATATACTATATTGGACTAGAAATCTGCAACAAATCTCATTCTTGCTTACATCTAAGGGAAGTTTTCCTTACTTTACAGTCTTACATTGGTATTGCTTTGTGTTTATTTTAGTTTTTAAATCAGAAAGGGGGTTTTCAAAACTGCTTATCTTGTGAGCAACTTCAGAAGGGTTGAAATAACTGCATATCTGATTTTCTTTTGTGGGTAACTGGACTGTCTACTAGTATTCTGTGACAGTTTGCATCAAAATATTTTGAAATAATTTACTGGTGGTGACTATGTACTTCTAAAAGCAAAGGCTGCAGTTTGTAATTTGATGCCAGACAGAGCCTCAGGTGGGGGAAATTGTCTTCACTAGTCAGTGAGACCTGCATCATAGCCAATTGTTCTGGGTGGAATATTCTAGCATTGATCAATTACTATAAACTACTGGTGTGATTCAGTTTCAGAGGAAAAACTCATCTTCTTTAAGTTGTGTAACAGGGTATGCTTTGAAACAACTGAGAGCTGCATGGGATACACTATATTGGACTAGAAATCTGCAGCAAATCTCTCTCTCTTGCTTACATCTGAGGGAAGTTTTCCTTACTTTACCATCATACATTGGTATTGTTTTGTGTTTAATTATTTTAGTTTTTAAATCAGGAAGGGGGGTTTCAAAACTGCTTATCTTGTGAGCAACTTCAGAAGGGTTGAAATAACTGCATATCTGATTTTCCTTTATGAGTAACTGGACTGTCTACTAGTATTCTGTGACAGTTTGCATCCAATTACTTTTAAATAGTTTACAAATCAGTTACTGTAAGTTAGATGAATTACTATAAAGGGCAGTACTCACCAGGGTGGTGGAGCAGTGGTGTATTTGATTGTTTCTAACAGTCACCAGAGGTTGTTGACTACCCACCCACCCTTCCCCATCCCCACCCCCAGGCATGACATTTCCTTTACAGCCAAAGTTCTGACATCACTTCCTCAACAGGTCTTGGGGCAGAACTGTCATATTCTTAATAACCCAGCGCAGTGCATAAAGGCAAGTACACACCACAAAAGAAAAATAAATACATATATTTATATATATATATATATATATTACATATTGTACAGTCAATTCCAGATGTGTGCACAAGGTCAGGACCAGCTGAATTTGTGCATACATCCGAAAATGCACACAACCGAAAATACATCGTGGGACAGTGTGTGCTTAACTCCGGTACTGAGTAGTTTAAAAGAAACTAACAATGACAGTCTGGCAAGAGGAAATATGATACTAAATATAAATAAGTTGCTTTTTGTTTTTTTAGGTAGTTTAAACTTGCTTATTAATACTGTACTACAATAAAAACACTTTATTAGGCAAGTTTAAAAAGATTAAAATGTTTGAAACATGGCTTCCGACAAACATTATGGCATTTGACTGCTAGCAGGATCATTCTGATAAAAATCTGTAATGCTCACTCGCCTGACAGTCCTTGTAGATGGCATTTCCAGTTTCTTTTCGAAAGCATAAATGTCAGCTTCAGTGAGTTCTCCACTAGCCGGCTCCTCAGAATCCTCTCCTCGATGGTGGCAGCTAGCATTCCGGGGGGTGGGGGGACAGACGGCTACTGGATGACTGAAATGCAGACCTCAAACATTAAATCAGAGCCATCAGGTCTCATCAAGCTACTGGTTATGCCTCTGATCAAATGTTTGAAACACGGCTCCTTATTGCCCCGACAAACATTACAGCATTTGACTGCTAGCAGGATCATTCTGATAAAAATCTGTAATGCTCGCTCACCTGATAGTCCTTGTAGATAGCATTTCCAGTTTCTTTTCAAAAGCATAAATATCAGCTTCAGTGAGTTCTCCATTAGCCAGCTCCTCAGAATTCCCTCCTTGAAGGTGGCAGCTAGCATTTCGGGGGGTTGGGGGGACAGACTGATACTGGATGACTGAAACACAGACCTCAAACATTAAATCACAGCCATCAGGTCTCAAAAAGCTACTGATTATGCTTCTGATCAAGCTAACAATTAAACAGAACAGGCTAACAATTGGACTGATGATTAACACATGCTAACTGTCTAGCTAGTTGTCAGTTGTGCAAACAGATCAATTAGCACATCATTCTCTCCACAGTCTCAATGAAAAACTAAGCAATCAGCATGTTCTTAAGCCAAAAATGTGTGCACACGACCAAAAATCAGTGTGTACACATCCAAATGATTTAATACACAGAGCATAGGAAAAGAATCAGGACCGGACATTTTTGTGCACACAAGCGGAATGTGAACACAACCAAATTGCACACAGGAGGAATTGACTGTATATTATAAGGAAGAGGGACATGTGGGGAGTGGTGCAATGCACTGGCTGTGGGGCAGCAGTTTCCCAGGAGACATTCTGGAAACTGCGTTGCTGTCCTATTTGCAGGCAACTGTCAGCTCTGAGGGGAGAGGTTGCCCACCTCCAAGCTGAACTGGCAAGGACTAAGGAGGTCTTCCCACCCAAAGAGCACCACTGCCACAACCACTGCCTCAGAGGCTGCCAAGTATGAAGAGCAGTTGGACCACAGTGAGTTCTGGGAGGGTGATGGGTGGTGGAACAGAGGTGAAGCCCACTAGTTGTACCTCTACACAACCATATGCCACACTGGCAGAGCAAGGTTCCTCTATGATGGCACCCTCAGTGGAGACCAAGAAAAAGAATGCTGAGGACATCCACAAGGGAGTCCCACAAAAGGGTGGCAAGGGACACCACAGGGGAAGGAAACAGCTTTTGATATGGGACTCAGTTGTTAGAGGTGTAGACCTGGGGAAGGGAGGGGAGAGGGAAGTAAGGTGACTTCCTGGTGCCAAGGCTTGGAGGGACAAGAAGCGAATCCTCAGGATTGCAGAAGCAGCATCACAGGAGAGGGAACTAGATATCATTGTCCACCTTGGGACAAATGACCTAGCTAGGCATGGGATCAGTGCAGTGCAGGATGAAATTGTGTATTTGGGGAGGGGCCTCAGACAGGTAGCAAGCATGGTTACCTTCTCAGAAGTGCTGCCAGTCCATGGCAGGGGTGAGGCTAGGGTATTGTACACCATGCAGTTTAATGAATGGTTGCAAAACTGGTGCAGAACACAGGGCTTTGGCTTCATTGGGGACTGGGGGTACATCTGGAGAGATGAAGGTCTATACTGACACAATGGTCAGCATCTGTCTACAAAGGGAACCAAGCTCTGAAGTGACAAGTTTAAATGCTTCCTTGGCAAGCTTTTAAACTAGCCATGGAGAGAGGTGCTGATAATAGGCAGGAAATGTCAAGCCTCCCCCCACAAAACATGCCAGGTAGTAAGGTAAACACTGAGGTACAGTGCTCAACAGAGGGCAGGACAGGGGTAAATGGAAAAATAGACAAGAGCAATAAGAGCAGGCATGGGGGAAAGAAGGATAAAGCCAACATTAAATGGAGGGCAATGAATACCAATGCTCATAGTCTGGGAAACAAGCTTCCTGAGCTAGTAGCCTTGATGGAAGATGAACAATTAGATATTGTGGCAGTCATGGAAACATGGCACATGGAGAACCATGACAGGGATGTCAATATACCGGGGTACACAGTCTACAGAAGGGACAGGGAGGGGAAAAGAGGAGGTGGAGTAGCTCTATACATAAGGGAAGGGATCAAAGCTACCGAACTAAAAAGTAAAGGGGGAGGACAAGAGGCACTCTGGATCACCTTGGAGACAGGGAATGGCATCACAGTCTGCACAGGGTTGTATACAGACTCCCATCTCAGGGGGAGGAAATGGACAAGAAAATGATAGAGAGCATTCTCAAAATGGCTGAAAAAGGGGAGATACTGTTGATGGGGGACCTGAATATGCCAGATGTTAGCTGGAAGAGATGTACTGCAGCCACATTCAAGAGCAGGGTCATTCTCGATGCCTTGCAGGGGGCAGGCCTTAGACAGCTAGTGTTGGAACCCACTCAGGAGGGAGCAATACTTGACCTGGTACTCTCAAATGGAGAGATGATCACAAATTTAGAAGTCAGTAGACATCTGGGAACAATTGACCACTGCACAGTGTGCTTCACAATAAGCACGACCATGTAGTGAGCCATACAAAAAAAAGGATACTAGACTTTAGAAGGGCTGACTTTAGCAAAATGGGTGAATACCTGAGGAATATACTAGCAAATGGACACAAAGGAGGGATGGAAGAACAATGGAGAAAAATCAAAACTGCCATCATACAGGCAACAAGCCTTTGTGTGAAACAAATAAAGAAAACAAAGTGGAGTAAAACACCACTATGGTGTATTAAGGTTCTCAAAAGAGGTGGCAGGGAAGGTTAAGGAGGAAAAAGGCTGCATTCAAAAAGTATAAGGAATCACAGAAGGAGCACGACAGGGAACTGTATCAATTAAAGCTGAAAAAAGTGGGGAAGGCAGTCAGAATAGCAAAAGTCCAAACCAAGGAAAAAATAGCCAATTCAGTTAAGAAGGGGGATAAAACCTTTTATAGGTAGATTAAGGAGCATAGAAAGGTTAAAGGAGGAATAGTGAAGATTAATAAGGGAGAGGGGAGGTGGACAGAGGGAGACAGTAAAAAGGCAGTGATACTGAATGAATACTTTTGCTTAGTATTTACAAAAGAAGATGAGGAGGAGTTACCTAAACCAGACAATAGAAGCACTCTGGGTAGGGGGGTTGACACCAGCCCATTTACAGAAGAAAGAATCCTGAAGGAACTCTTAAAACTCAAGGTGGACAAAGAAATGGGGCCTGACGGGATTCACCCCAGAATCCTAAAAGAACTAAGGGAGGACCTAGTGACACCACTGACCACACTTTTAACAAATCTTGGGAGGATGGGGTGGTACCTGAGGACTGGAGGGGAAGATGTGATTCCCCTTCACAAAAGTGGGAGCAAGGCAGACGCAGGAAACTACAGACCTGTAAGTTTGACCTCAGTGGTAGGGAAAATGATGGAATCATTTCTGAAAGAAAGAATTGTTGAGCACCTAGAGGCCAGCGGGGCACAGGACCCAAAGCAGCATGGATTTACAGCAGAAAGGTCATGTCAGATGAATCTAATTGATTTCTTTGACTGGGTGACCAAAGTAGTGGACCAGAGAGGGGTTATGGATATGGCCTACCTAGACTTTATAGGTGACATTGCAGAGGGTCTGGAGGGAAAGGTATGCTTCCTTCCAGATGACACAAAGATCTGTAACAGAGTTGATACACAAGGGGGGTATTAGGGATGAGAAGGGACTTTGCAAGGTTGGAGGAATGGTCAGACATATGGCAACTTAGATTCAATGCAAAGAAGTGCAAAATAATGCACCTGGGAAACAAAAACCCAGGAGAAGAGTACACAATAGCAGGGGAGATACTAACAATAACAAAAATGGAAACAAACTTGGGGTTAGTCATATCAGATGATCTAAAGGTTGGTAAGCAATGTGAGAAGTCAGTAAGGAGAGCCAGGGGGATACTGGGATGCATAGGAAGGGGTATCACAAGTAGAAAAAGGGAAGTGATTATCCCTCTGCACAGACAGTTGATGAGACCCCATCTGGAGTACCGTGTGCAGTTTTGGAGACCTCATCTATGCAAGGACATAGACAAGAAGGAAGCAGTTCAGAGGAGGGCAACTAAAATGATGCAGGGTCTGCATCAGAAACCATATGAAGAGAGACTGAGAGAGCTTAATATGTATACCCTTTATGAAAGGAAGGATGGGGGGACATGATAGAAACGTTCAAGTACCTCAAGGGAATCAACAAAGTCCAGGAGGGTAGCATCTTTCAGAAAAATCGATGTGTAAGAACAAGGGGACACAATCTAAAGATAGAGGGAGGACAGCTCAGGGGTAATGTGATGAATTTTATTTTTCATGGAGAGAGTGGTGGATGCATGGAACCGCCTTCCTGTGGAGGTTTTTGGGTCTAAAATAGTGGGGGAATTCAAACATGCATGGGACAGACATAAGGCAATTGTAGTGGGGAGTGGCAGGAAGTAGGCTGTTGGCTAACTAGAATCTGCAGCTTATCCAGTAGGTAGGGAAATGGGCAGACTGAGTGGGCCAAGTGGTCCTTATCTGCCATCAAAGTCTCTGTTTCTATGTTTCTGTGCAGAGAAACTGTGTAGGTACAGTCCATAATACATAGTTACTTGTGTGATTTAAAAACATAAAAACACCAAAAAACATAAAAAGAAAAAAATAGTTATAGTGAATAAGTATTAAGTCATGTCACATGTGTTGCTTTTTATAATATCTTCTGTCTTAGCCATGCTGAATGTGTGTGTACTTATTATTGTATTCAGTTGCTGATGCCACAGCTTAAAAACATGAACAGTATTTCAATATTATATGACAGTGATGGATTTGATGGGCAATGCTCTCTGTATCAGTCACCAGTAGACTAGTATTCCCCAACCCACCTCACCTGACCCACATTACATCAATGACTCTGTTTTCCTACCATTCAATTGTGACCAATGCATTTCATGCCCTACCAGTGTATGTGTCAATCTGTGACCCCTGTTAACTCTTGCAATGTGCAAATGTATATTCTAGATTCTTAACCTGTGATTACTGTCTCTCCAATTAATATTGTCTCACTTTTAACATCTGTATTATTGTCCACTGTATGTAAGTTTTACTGTATGTATCTAACCCCAGGTTGCTCCTGAAAAAGGGACCTCTGGTCTCAGTGGGTTTACCCAGTTATCAAAATCTAAATAAATACAATAAATAAACAAATTTGTTTTCGCAGTAGGGCAACAACTACCTCCTGCTAATGTGAACAGCATGAGTAGTATTAGCCTATATGCTGCTGCTGTTGACACCGTGGGCCAGATATTCAAGCTGCGCTCTTCTTAGGTGCAAGCCCTTGCACTGCGCAAAATAGTTGTGCAGGGGTGTGGCCCGGGTGATATTCAAAGGAGTTGCGCTATTGAGCAACTCCTTTGAATATCACCCCCAGCCACAGCCACTGTGCATGGGGCAGTGGAACTTGCGCCACCGCAAGTTGCCAGAGTGGAGCATTCAACTTGCGGTGGTGCAAGTACCATTGCGCCATGCGTAAAATCCCCATATTCAAAAGGTGACATGCAAATGGGGCCATAATTCATGCAAGGCGAGGGGGTCCATTTGCATCTGATTATGGCCCCATTTGCATTTCATTAGCATGCAGGTGCGCTGATCCTCGAGGACTTGCACCTGGCGCCTTGTCAGGCAGCAGCCGTTGGGGACCGATGCCCACTGCAGCCCGATCGGGGCAAAGAGTGAAAATCCACACCACCACCCCCCACTGGCCCAATCGCCGGCAACAGCAGAAATGTCCCCCCCCCCCACCAGCCCGACCGCAGGCTGCATTATTTTAAAAACAACCCCCCCTGCAGCCCGATCGTGGGCATGGTTTACCCCACCAGCCCGATCGCAGGCAGCATGTGTCTCCACCCCTCCCAAACACATCCCTGGTGGTCCAGTGGATCGTAGATCCCGATCGCGGGATGTAATCATTAAACACCCCCAAACAAAGCCCTGGTGGTCCAGTTGACTGAAACTCCAGATTCGGGATGTGATCATTAAACACCCCCAAACATAGCCCTGGTGGTCCAGTGGATCAAACTCCTGATCGCAGGATGTAATCATTAAACACCCCCAACACATCCCTGGTGCCTAGTGTCCCCCACCCCACTCATCCATGAAGCCCCACCACCCCACTCCCACGGCAGCCAGAGAGGGGCAGCATCCCCCACCTGCAGCCCGCCACCCGCCGACTGACTGCAGTAGGGCTGCATGCCATTGGTGCAGAGCAAGAGCCAATGGGCATGCAGCCTCCATACCGTAAGACAGTCCAGTTTGTGAATGAATTCATTCACAAAACTAGACTGTTCAGACGGTATGGCTGCATGCCCATTGGCTCTTGCTCTGCACCAACGGGCATGCAGCCCTACCATGCAGTCAGTCGGCAGGCGGTGGGGCATCAGCGGTGGGATGCTGCTGCCCGCCGGTGCCGGGGAGCGGGATGGTGGGGCTTCTTGGGTGGGTGGGGTGGGGACACTAGGCACCAGAGATGTGTTGGGGTGTTTAATGATTACATCCCGGATCGGATCTACGGTCCACTGGACCACCAGGGATGTGTTCGGAAGGGGGAGACATTGTTACCCACGATCGGGCTGGTGGGTGGGGTTAAACCATGCCCCCGATGAGGCTGGTGGGGTGGGTTAAACTATGCCCGTGGATCGGGCTGGTGGGGTTAAACTATGCCCGCGATCAGGCTGGTGGGGTTAAACTATGCCCGTGGATCGGCTGGTGGGGTTAAACTATGCCCATGATCGGGCTGCAGGGGCATACCTCTCAAACTCTCATCTCATAAATCAGGGACAAGACATTAAAATATCAGGGACACAGACCCCATATCAGGGACACATCTTAAGATTTGGTAGTATACACTCAGAAAGCTGATAGAATTAGGGGGGATTTATGTAAGATGCATTTTCTGAATAGGAAGGAATCTGTAACTTTCATATTTAGCATTATTTTATGCTTACAATCCCCAGTGTTCTGCCACAAAAATACAATTGTTATGAGGGACAGAGACAAATTCTGAGGCATAATCAGGGATATCCCTGAAAATCAGTGACAGTTGAGAGGTATGAGGGGGGCACAGTGAGGGTTAGGGGCCAGCCACAGGTGGCAGCTGCTGTGTTGCACCCTGCAATGCAACAGCTCACCTGTGGGTGGCCCTCAACTTAAGCTTTTTGCTCGTGTTGTGCAGGCGAGTTGGGGGTTGGCGCCAGACATCCCTGCACAGCCCGGCTGAATATCGGGCTGAGCAGTTTATGCATGGTTTCTCCCCTACCAGTTCAGCATGCATTCATGTGCATTGCGCTGTTGCTCAGCCTGTTTTCAGTGGCGCAACTGCCTCCTGCTGAATATCGCAGAATGGAGCAAGTTCGGTCTTGCGCAGGCGCAACCCTATTGAGCATGGCGCAACCCTTTTGAATATCTGGCACCTTGAGTTTATTACATTTTTCTTTAGTCATTTTGTTTCTTTCCATTGCTCTGACTGAGTGGTGCCACCCCACCCAACTGCAACAAAGTCTCATTAAATGTAATGGTATATTTGTTTGGCATCACCCTTTGAGGTTGTTCCCACAGCTTGCCACCACCTCTGTCTTCCTCCCTACAAAGGGCACAAAGAGTTAAGATGTCCACTCTCTGTACTCCACAGTCTTTCACAGCAGTCAGCAGATTCAAGGGTGCTGGTGCATGCTTGAATGAACATTCATGATGTGTTTTTTTTTTTACTCTTCCTATACTATTTTTCTGTTTTTTCATCCCTCCAGACATGGTGGCATTCTTAAAGACAGAGGTACATATGTGTGAGAGTGTTGCAGTGCATCCACACATGCACAACACTGCAGACTCTGTACATTTACAGCCTGCGTTACCCAAACCAAAGCCATACCAAAACCAAGATGCCTTTACTGGAGACACTGGCAACATGTGCCTGTCCAGTGGCATGGTGGACTGAGGCACTTGTTGAATGAGGGCAATCCATTGGATGAATTAAGCACACAAATAGGAAAGCACTCTGCATATGATACACAATGGTAATGCACTTTTTAAATTGATCAAAACTGCCAACTTTAGTTAGCAATACTGTGTGATTTAAAACGGCTAAGCCAATGGTCTACCAGCCATGGCACTTCTCTCAGTAAAGCTTCATCAAGGAGCATGCCCAGCCTGAGTACAAGTCCAATTAAATACATGGCATCTGGTTGCATGATGATAATGCAAGCAATCACATGTGAAATATTTCATTACACCAAGATAACTGGCAAAGCAACAAGATTACAACACAATCTTTCTCAAGTTTTGTTTAAAAAAAAGAAGTTGAAACTAAATATACAAATTGAATCTTATTATTTGATACATTATCCTCCCACCTTCTGTGAAGTGGATGCACATGATGCAGCTTGAATGTACTACTGCAACAAAATCACCTCCCTCATTGCCATTGTTGAGTCTGCAGATGTTGTAGTATCATTAACAGTGCTGAACCACTTTAATATCACTACTTCATGTTTTTTTTTTCATTTTCCATTTGTTATTACAGTGTGGAACATTCATAAATATATGGCCACATATGCAAGTGTGGAGCTCGTCCCTCCAAAAGTTATTTAATGTGTTCAAAAAACCTTTTGTTTTCCTGATTATTGTTTACTGGAATATAATAAATATAGTAGATTTTTGTATCAGGAGTATTCTGATCACTTTCACAATTACGTTTCTTTGTAACTGTGCTTAGATATCTGTATGAGAACTCTGAATTGCAGCCAGTTCCCTGATGAAGAAGTTTTTATGATCTCAAAATGTTGCCTGATTTGGAATAAAGAATATTGGCTGATGAAAAATAAAACTATACATGTCATGTGAAAGTAGGTCTGTGGTCTGATTTCTCAGTTATGCTTCAGTCTAGCCTGTCTCAGGCCTTTTAACATAGCATCAGAAATCTGAAACCTCCTTCCTCACTCACAATTACCCTTTATGCTTGTGAAAACTAGAGTGACCTGATATGCTTATGAGCCCATGAATCTTTCTTCAAAGGTAATTCTAGCCAGATTGAAGATAGCACAAAAAGTAGTGCTTTGAAACTCTCCTCAGCAGACAGCAACAACTGATTATTGGACTGATAACAGAAAACTTCCAATATTATCTAGACTGTTAGGCAATTGGATGGATCTCTTTTCTTCTGAAATAGCAAAATGACTGCAGGGCTCCACCCAGTGCACCCATACAAATGAGACAATGAAGGGCAACAAAGCCAGAGGAAGGGTTAAAATCTTTAACATACAAACAGAATATGGATAGATTAAACATATATTCATTGGAATACAGAAGGCCAAGGGGTGACCTGTGTTTAGTATATAAAACATTTGAAGAGAAAAACGTGTAAGAATGTATTGACGATGCCAGTTCTCCTGAAGGTGTCAGGGCCCCTGGTTGACATGAGGATGGTGGATCACAAGACCTGTACCTGCCTGGGGGGGGTGTAGGTCCAGCCTCAGCAGCAGAGACTGCAAGGTCGTTGATGCCAGATGGAGGTGGCCGCCAGAGCCTTGGCGATATGACCTGTCCTTCTACTGCAGAGGGATACCTAGATCAGCACCGGAAGGAATTTCCCAGGTTGTGGGCAGTGCGGGGGCCTGGGGTATGATCTTCCTCCTGGCAGTGCCCACTGCTCAATATTAAATAATTAAATAGGTATTAATTTAAAATATTAAAGATAAAATAATTGGTGACTCAATAAAGTTAATATCTGGAACTGAAAATAAATAAAACATGACTGCATCCATTTCCTCCAAGAAATGTGTTGTCTCTTTCTTGTCCATGGGGGGGGGGTGGAGGCCTACAGGACAATACATGGGCTACCCAAGAATTGCAGCAGCCATCCCCTTGTCTGGAGGCTTCCTTCCCCCTTCCCATGGCCAAAATCAGAGGTTGCTGGAGACCAGCCCAGGGGAGTAGTCAGCAACCTCTGGACATAGGCAGTGATAGGGCACAGCCAAGCCCTCTGAGGGGGGGATGGCCACGAGGAGGAGATGGAATAAAACTGGACAGCAGTCTGCAGTCCAGCCTTCTGTATCATTCTCCCTTTGGATCACTCACCCACCAGTCTCCCTGGCATTTCAGGAGGAGGGGATGACTCAGTAGGGCCCCCTTTTTGACCCATTATGGGTGACCGCATTAAGGGTTGGGGAGTGACTTTTCCTGGTTTTCCCCTACTGGATTTTTTCCCAGGTTTTCTCCCCCCCAAAAAAGGGTGTAATGAGGTAGGGTATCAGGTAGCAGTAAAAATAAATTTGCATGTAAAAGTAATATGTAGCACAAATCCTTAAAGTAGGTTTACATAGAAAAAGTGCAGAGTTAACTGAAGTCTAGTACTGAAGTGATATTGCAATATGTCACTACAGAGTAGTGGGGTGCGGGAGGAGTGCATGAAGGAAGTAGAGGAAAAATAGGGGACAATGCCAGTTCTCCCGAAGGTGTCGGGGCCCCTGGTCGGTGTGAGTATGGTGGATCACAAGACCTGTACACACACAGGGGGGTCTAGGTCCAGCCTTAGCAGTAGAGACTGCAAGGTCGGCAATGCCAGACAGTGGATGAATGCCAGAGCCTTGGCCATATGACCTGTCCTGCTGCTGCAGAGGGATACCTCAGCCAGCACCAGAAGGTATTTCCTAGGTTGTGGGCAGTGCAGGGGCCTGGGGTATGCAGTTCTTTCCAGCAGCGCCCGCTGTTCGATATTAAATAAATAAATAGATATTAATCTAGAGTATTAAAGACAAAGTAATTGGTGACTCAAAGAAGGTTAATTCTGGAATTGGAAATAAATAAAACATGGCTGCGTCCATTTCCTCCATGAACTGTGATGTGTCTTTCTTGTCCATGGGGGGGGGGCAATGGAGGCCTACCGGATAAAAAGCATTTGAAGAGAAAAACTTGTAAGAATGTATTGACCTAATGTTAAGAGAAACAACACATTGTGGCAGAACACACAATAAACAACTAACAAGAGATCAGTACAAAACTAGTAAGAGGGGAATATGGGTAAACCAAAGAGTTATTTAAATCAGGACTGGGCTACCTGAAAACATATTCACATGTAAAACCATGAATAGTTTCCAAGTGAATCTCGACAAACAACTTCTACAAAAAGACGTTTTTGGATACGTCCATTGAGAAATGGCATGTCTCCAAGGGCTAATGCTGACTGACTTGTAACTTCCTAGGATTCAGGTGCTATAGAGGGGATCGGCAGCAGGGGAATGGATGTGCTGTTACCATTGTATAGGCCACTGATTTGTTCTCACCTGGAATACTGCTGAGTTTTTTACACTGTATTTAAAGAGCTAGTATACTGCCTAAAATGAATATTAGTTTTTAATAGCAGTCAGCTGTTACCTTTTTCATCTGAGGTATTTTTTTTTTTATTTTCCATTTGGTTAATTAGAAGATGTTTTACTAATGCTAATAGGTGTGAAGTGCAGAACAGAATTCTGCCTGCCTGTCTACTATTTTTGAATCTACAAGCTCTTTAAAGAAGGACAAGGACAGCGTGGAGACAGTACAGAGGAGGGTTACAGGGATGAGTCAGGGATAACAGAAAATAACATAAGATGAGAGGTTGGCAAACCTAAACATGCACATTCTGGAGATGAGAAGAGAGTGTGGGGGGGGGCACATGGTTGAAACTTATTAATACCTCCACAGGGGAAAATACTGGGTGTCAAGGATTTGTTTAAGCTTAACTGGAACACAGACACCAGGGGTAAATTTATAAAGCTACAGGGTGGCAAATTTAAGAGCTATATCAGGAAATGTATTTTCACATAGATGGTGGTGTAGAGGTGGTATGAGCTGCTGGAAGAGGTGAACTGTGCAAAAACTGTCAGGATTCAAATATGGGTGGGACAAGTATATGGACCTACTAAAGACACTACAAAAAAGGAAAGGGAGGGAGACTGAATGAAGCAATTAGGGCTCTCAAACTCCACATTAGATAGGTAGGTACAGTATGTGGCATACATAGTGGACAATAGGACAGTTTTCTGTTGATAAATTCAGTGTTTCCCTGTTTCAGATAAAGTGCTTTGAGCTTTGAAAGAGGGCTTAAGGAAAATAAATGCCTACTCATCTATCTGACTACAGCCACAGCACTGCTCCACCAGAGTCACAGCAAGGATCCCACCAACATCACAGAACTGCCCTCCACCACAGTCTTAGCACTAATGCTCTGCACCCTAGTCACAGCACTGACATTTATACCACTGCACCACCAGTCAAATCCCCCAAGTCACATCAATCCCTCCAGTTAACTGACTGTTCCCATAGCCCATAGTAACAACACTGCTTTATCCCAGTCACAGCACTGTCCACTGACAGCCCTGACAACCATTCCTGTCACATCACTACCCTCCTAGTCACAACACTGCCTAATCCCAGTTACAGAACTGCACCCATTATCCACAGCACTGAGCATTTCATAGTCACAGCACTGTTACCCACAATCATAATAATGCTCTTACCCACAGCACTGTATTTATGTCCCCATGTACTGCCCCCATGTATGCCCAAAGGGGATCTATGGCTTGGGATGTGTACCCAGCTCATCCATGTCATTGGCAGATATGCCTACTACACGCCATTGAGATGTTCTATTTTATTAAAATGTTACACATATTTTAAATGTAAATTGCAAAACCAGTAAGTAGTGGACAAAACAGTGGTCTGTGTCCATAAATAACAAATCTACTAACATTATATTTAACTAACTTATTACATTTAACTCATTTTGTTCTTCAAAGAAAGAATTATCAGATTGAGAAAACAGTTCAGATTGTGAGGTTTTCATACAAAATAACTACTCTAGTAACAGCAGGAAGAAAATATATATTTCCTGTTTGCATACATATGGGGCCCTATGCACTTTTGGTCCTGGCAGAGACCAGGAAAGGAACACACTGGATGGCAGCACTCTATACCAGGCACCTGCCTGTACCAACTACAATGGTTTGGGCCAACATTCACTACCACTGACAGCCCATCCACTTAAGCATGTAGCAAAGGGGAAGGAGGTGCCCAGGAAGTGGAGTCATCCTGGCATGGGGCTTCTAATTAGAATCCCATTCCAGCCTTACAGTGGATCCTCAGCTCTGTAGGAGCAGAGAATCGTGAGATATGGCTGTCAGTGAACATAAATGTTTTATTCCCTTTACAGGTATTTATTTTATTTTGAAAATTATCAAGGTCTGCTGGCCCAGGAATTTTGCTCTGTTTGGCATGGATGTGGCTAGGCACAGGCAGCACTAGGCGTTGAGGTGCTACCCTGTCCCTGTGATGCCTTGCCAGAGGATGTACAATATTTATGAATGTTTTCCCCGTGCTTACTTGGGCATCCCAGTAAAGGGCTGAATTCTGTCCTAATAAGCTTCATGCATCTATGTACCAAAGAACACTGCACGGCCCAACCTCCATCCTATACACGACTCGCTATGCTGATGCATTGGCTCATGTCTGGTCAGGGACTATCAGGCTTGTGCAACTTCAGACACCACAGCAGTTATTTAATTCACAGGTATCCACAGAACAATTAATATGTACCTAACTTAGTTTTACACAAGTTATATTGTCTTTGTGCACAGTGTCCATGGTGTGCGCGTGTGGCAATACCAATGCCAAAACAACTCATAAAACAGTCATGTACACAAAGTTGTATTCATTTTGCACAGCAAACATCTAGGACATGTTTTCTGCACACTACAATACAATAACTGAACATGGACATATTCTAGCAAGCAAGTGAAAAAGGTGACTTGAAAGGGAATAATTTTTTATGTGCAAACCAGAATAAAATTTCAGAGGAACCTTTACGAATAGTGATGTACATAGGTTGAAAGCCCATGGCACTCTCTTTTCGATGTGATATTTAGCTTACTTATAGTTGGTTGAAGTACAGAAATATTTATGCTTAAGACTGCCCTATAAACAGTAGTTACTACAGTGTGAAAATGTTTAGAAACCTGTGATGTCACTCAGGGTAAATCTGTGCCTAACTACAAAGTATTCAGGTACAGTTTCACCCTCCATGATATTACATGGTTCTGAAAATGATGGAAAAGAAGTTTCAAATAGGGCTGAGATAGTTATTAATAACTCTGGACTGTTACAAGCATCAAGTCTAATATAAATAAAATTCATTGGTTTTCAAACTATGATGGGCATTTGGTCATTAATTTCTCACTTTAATGATTTGCACTCTGTTATTTATCAATGATGTGTTACTTGACCCCTTCTGACTGCCTACAGGTCATCATGTTGGTATTTTAAGGCCTTGGTTTAAATATACTGTGCAAATAAAAGCCATACTCACAGGACAGTACTACAGGTCAACTGAAACAGTTACAATCACAATAGTGGCTCCTCATGGGTAGACATTCAACTCTAAAGGCTGAAATTCTGAGGTGGTATTCTCCACTTAATGGTGCATTATAAAATCATACAGGGCAAAGCCACTGAGTGTTCCTAGAGTGCAGCATCCTCACATTACTGAACTCACCAGTGAGGTACCCAACATGCCTGGAATACATTTTGCCTCAAACATTCAACAATGTTGGAAGGCTTCATTATGTGTTATAGTGACAGCCTTTTTAGAAAGAAATGTATGACATTCTGTTTGGGATTAACTCTTCTAGCTGTCTACCAAAACTGAGTATCCTGGTAGCTACATTGTATTACAAGAACCTAGCAGTCACCCTTGATTCAATAGTCACAAAGTGTTAAAGGTGAATTACAGAAAAGTGCCTGGGGCACAATCTGGCAAATCAGGACAGGAGGGCAATGGTGAAGGAAAGCAGAGACAGCCACCTGGTTAACTGGGACAACCCCTCCCAAAGACTCCCCGTGCAGTGTCAGAAGGACAACTGTAAACTTCAGATGAAAAACAGTGTTTTGGCAGTTTTGTGCTTGTTCTGAGTGACTGAGTATCCTTCCATGTTTAACCCCAGAGTTAGTCAACATGCCAACATTTGCTTGAGGCAGCAGCTACCCCCTCCTACGTGAGCCTCTCTCGCGCAGTCTGCCAAGGTAAAGATTTGCTACTCTAGGTCCCTTTTGAGACCCCTTCTGTGGGGACCAACAGGACATCATTACTGGAATTTTATTGAACAGGTGTGATGTGCATGCCATCATATCACCACCAATGTATGCACAGGTCACTTGCCTGCCTGTCTATAACATTTAGACGCACAAGTAGTTCCTCTAAGACATGAGGCACCAAACATTTGTCACCTAAAATGAAAAGGATTTAATTTTAAATATCACTTTATTTATTCTACTACATCTAACATGCATTCTTACGATTAATGGAAAGTAAGTCATTTAACACTGTTGAATTCTCATATTTATAAATTAATGACTCCTTAAGTTCAACTTTGTCTTTCAGGAAGTAACACATTCCTTTCCTCAATGGCAGCTGTTACAATTTTTAGATCACACACATTCTGTACTTCTTTTACAAAATGTACATTAGAATTTAACATGCTATTTGTGCAAGTCATTAGGACAGCTACAACACTTTCTGTAGTCTTTTAGGCACTGTGATTTTCAGCTATGCAGATCTCATTGCTTTATAAAACATTTTCAGCTGTGTCATTCAGTTTCCACTGTCTACTGTCTCAGATTCCCCCCTTTTCCATCACAAAAAGACAGAGACCAGTGAATGTTGTTGAGCTCAGATTGGCAATTAATTTATTATATATCATAATTCCATTTTCCATCTCATCATCTTTTATTATTGTATCTTTCACCATTGTATTTAATTGCATCCATATATCAATCTCTGATCATCCCTCTTTCTTCCTCATGTCGATCCCCCAGGTGAAAACCTGGGTGCCTTCTTCTTCTCTTTTCCTGTTAGGTAACAGTGAGAACCGAGACCACTTTTCCTCCTTCAGCTTATTCTTCTTTTCATTCTATTCCTTTTTCTTGCCCCCTCCCTACCTTCCCCCCTTTTCCCCATTAGCCAGTCTCCAGCTTACGTTGGATGGCTGGCGTTCCCCTCCATTTAGGATATGGTTCCCCCACCACTTAGGAGACCTCCTCCCTTTTCTTTCTCCATTATTTTTTTAATTTAAATTCTATTTTCTGCATGTCTCCTCCATGCTTCTATAAATCCCATTGTTTCTGTATTAAACATATCTATGGCTAACTCTGACAGGTGCACGTCATCTGACCTGCAAAATCCTCTACCCACTCTTCCACACCCCGCAGTATTACAGGGTAGGAAGCAGTTGTGCCCATCTCATCCCACGGATGCCATGCCAAACCAACCTACATTTTCTCACATCATGGTACAGCTGTTTTCTCAAACCTCTTTCTCAGCTCTCTTTTTCGCCCAATAAATGTAGGAATGACTGCAGATGCTTACTTCTGTGATCCTCCCTCTTCCTATAGGATTTAAGCAAAATAAATATCTGATATATGTTCTTTGCTCCCTTTTTTTGTATCACACTTCTTTGCCGCCCCCTTGGCTCTGTATCTGAAAAACAAAACAGAGGTGATGCATTAGTCTCCATACTGCAGTGCTTGAATGTATCTCTTGTAACTGGCAGACCGCCAACGCCCCTTCTCGAACATATTAGTCACCGTCTCACCTGCTGCTGCCCACCATGAAGCAGCCCCTATCCGTAGGGAGTGGGATCAGTAATTGCATGGATCCTCCCCCAGGAATTGCCTGCCTTTTTGAAGCATGGTCGTGACTTGATAACTTGTGACCTTCTTTCCATCTCCATGTACAATTAATCTCCCTGTCCTATTCCCATGCTCTGCGGCATAAGTCCACATAGCCTTTATTGGCACACTGTGTCATCTACGTGAGCCTTCAGGGTTACTGTACAACCCTGACCCCCTTGGTCCGTCTTTGACCTCTTAATCACGATTCATATCTCTTTCATCCACCAACTTAGATCTGCCCATTCCAACCCCTCTTCTTCACCCTTACTGCCATGTCCCACAGCTTCGCTCACTCTCATGACCCCTGCAAACATTACTAAATAGATCATGTGGAATAGCTGGGTCTCGGCTTTCGATCTGCAGATTGCTGGTAAAACCCCTTTTAGTTTTGCAAGCCACTGCTCCCCTATTGGTCTTCAACTATCCATAGCTCTCTGTTTTAACCTACCCCATTCCTGCATCATCCTTCTAATCAACATTGACTTTGTTAGGTCCTTCCAACCCTTCAGGCTGCAAACTAACTGATCCCTCCTACATAGACCCCCATCGTGGTGTGCCATTCCTTTCTGCCATTGCACTACTGTGAATTTTCCTAACTGTTCCTCCTTAAGTGGCCTACTTACCTCCATGTGGTGTGTTGCCCTGAATGTTTGAAACACCCGCCAGGCCCTCTCGTAGGCCCCCAGAGTCTGTGGTGCCCATGAGCTGCGAAACTGCAGTTCTGCTCCCTCTTGCCAATGTCCCAGATGTTTATTGGTATGGGTGTCTTTTGCTCCACTGCTTTAGGTGCCAGCCTTCACAAATGATCCAGCTGCAGATGGGCAAGGCTGTCAGCCAGGATATTGTGTACCCCCTCTATGTGTTTTGCCCTGAATGACATGTTCAGTTTCAAAGTCCTTAACACCAGCTGTATCAAGACCCCCATGACCATTTCTGACCTGGCTCCTCTGTTGTTTAAAACATCTACCACTGCGTTGTTGTTGCACCAAAATGTCACCTTCTGCTTCCGCAGCTCTTCCCCCCAACACCAAGGTGCGGGCCCAAATGGGCATGATCTCCAACAGTGTGATGTATTTTACTTTCCCGTCCCTTACACAGTCTGCAGGCCATGGTTCTGCAAACCACCTGCCCCTCAAATAGCCCCTCATATCTAAGCCCCTGCAGCATACTGTATGTGTAGAGATCGAGGTCTGTGTTATAAACCCAGTCCTCCTGCCAAAAGGAAAAGCCATTATAGGTGCTGAGGAACTCCTCCCACACCCTGAAATCTTCCTTAACTCCTTTCACCATGTCTACCCAGTGATGTGGTCTGGTGACTCCCGCCGTGTCCCTTCCTCACCTTTTGGTGAAAGCCCTCCCTGGCCCAATTGCCCTGCACTCAAAATTTAGGTGTCCCAGGACCTGCTGCACCTGCTTTAATTGCACTCGTCTTCTACTTGCATGTACTTGAATCAGCTCCTTCAGCTTCAATACTTTTTTGTCTGGCAACCTAAAAAACTCCCTCAGGGTGTCTATTTCAGTACCCAGGAATTCTAAAACCTTACTGGGACCTTCTATTTTTCCGTGCCCATGGACCCCTATTTCTCTGCATAAATCTTGGAAACTGGCCAACATTCTTTCTGTCTCACTCTCTTCTCTGCCTATTAAAAGGAAATCATCCAGATAGTGACTGGCCATCTTGTAACCAGTTTTTCTTGAAATATCCACTGTAAGCAGGTGCTGAATGCCCAAATGTAGCACATGCTATGGAACATCCCATGGGCATTGCTTTGTCAAAGTAGTACTGTCCCCTAATTTTAAATCCCAACAGGTCCCAGTCTTCCCTATTAACCGAAAGCAATCTGAAGGTGGACTCTATGTCCGCTTTTGGCCATCCAAGCATCAGACATTGCTCGGATGATCTGGACCGCTCCTTCTAATGTGGCCTAAGTCACTTTACTGTGTTCCTTGCTTATAAAATCGTTCACCAAATCCCCTTCCGGAAATGAGAGGTGGTGAATCACCCTTTATTCTCCCTGCTGTTTTTTTGGGAACCAGACCCAATGGAGAAATTCTAATTTTATGCAATGGGGAAGTATCGTATGACCCTTCCACTCTGCCAGCTGCCTTTTCCATCTCTATTTTCTGCCTTAAGATTTCTTCCTTCCATTTTACTGAGCCCAGGTTGCTCGCTTCCCTCACTTGCCTCTGACCTTCATACTGTAATGAAAACCTGTCCAAAAACCTGTCTTGAGCCCCTCTGCACCTTTTTATCTGGGTATCTTTCTAACCAGTCCTCCCACATGTCAATCTTGATGGACGTTCTTGCTTTTTGGAATCGATCCCCTGCCCTCTATCTTTCCCTTCTGCCATACTCCCCCACCCTGCCATTTTCTTGGCCCAGCCTGTCAGTAAGTCTGACCCCCCTACCTGTATGCCCTCTGCCTCTCCCCCCTGTGTTCCATGCCTGCCCTCTATACCCTTGCCCTTCTTGAAAAAAACTGCTGATTTGTTCCTTGCCCCCTTGACCCATGGGCCCCCTGTGCCCATGTTGTTCAGCATCTGCTTGCTGGGTGCGTTCCCCCACATTTGGAGCATTCATGTTGAAAGCGGCACTGTGACCAGGAACAAACAACCCTATTTTAACCCCAACAACACCTCTGGAGCATCATGCCCCTCCTCCCCATCTCTCCTTCCAGTGTGGACTGATCAGTTACACAGTCGATCAACAAATCTAATTGTTTCGTGTCCCATCTTACATCCCCGTACGTCGCCATCCTTTGTCGGAAGAATTCATCATAGTATATCCACCCCACCTCTCCCCTTGCCATCACCCGACTTATTATCAGGGAGTATGTGATGAGTGAAATGCCCAACTCTGGCTTCTTCTCCAGTACTATCACTGAATACGTGGCAAACCCTACAAACCATCCATCCCAAGTCTTCCCTTTATTAAATTTGTCCTCCTCTTTCTTACCCAATAAAACTACCGCTGCTGCCATTTAGCTTTTTCCTATATTCTGTTTCATCATATTTTGCTGCCAATTCTTGGCTTACTAAAGCACGGGAACACGGGTGCTTCCAGCAAACCCACTCTGATTGGCAGGAGTTTTCCCCTGCTATAGACACCTGGCACTTTGTTAGACTTTCCATAGAACTAAGCACATTTCTACTGTGTTATTAGGAGTTTTTCTACTGTATTAGCTGGATTGTAATTTCTACTACTGTTTTAAATTGCTTACACCTCTTCTGTCTGACTGCTCTTCTTGCAGCCCCCCCCCTCCATTCAAGCACTCTGCCTTGGTGCCGATAAGTCTAACTACTTTTTTTACTTTTTTTTTTTTTTAAGTGGCTAGTTTTCCATTAGCAGGTTATACAGACCTGCGACTAGAGGGATTCTTGGTCTTCTACATAAATCACTGTATTCTTTTGTGGGCAATATGGCCTGCATTATCATTTTACTTCTTTCCGGTTCTGCTACAAGGACTTGAGTCTGAAGGGTGGATGGCCACTAACTAAGCTGCTCCTGATCTCCTTGTTCCCCTTTCTGCTGTATTTTCTCATCTAGGTTTTAAATGGGTACCTAGGTGGGCAAATTTCTTGCCTAGAAAATATTGCATAATACAAATCATGAGACCACTCAATCTGGGACCATGGCTCTCCTTATTGTGTTTTTATTGCTCCTAAGGTGCAGAGTTTTCAGCAATATAGTGCAATTCGAAGTACCTCAATGCAATTCAGTTCTCCAATGTACCTTATCAATACCTAATGTTATAACAGCCTACAGTGCAGACACTCTGTCATACTCCTCTCCCCTTTTAGCCTATTCCCCCGGTTAGCCCACACCCCTTTGCTACTGTCCTGACCTATGTCTGCCCAAGCACTTACATTGATCACAATCAACTGTCATTACAGTGGCGCTGCCTCTTAGCTTGTCGATATGGGGTGCCTGAAGAAATAAAAAGCAGTCTCCATTCTTATAAGCTCCTTAAAGAAAGTTATACTTCTGCTTCTTCTCTGCTCAGGAAATGTGGAGCTCAACCCTGGCCCCCCCCCACAACTTACCTCGCCTATCGATTTTGCTGAGGCCACAGGTCTCAAAATGATGATGATGGTCAACATTTTAAGCCTGCCTAAAAAACTTGTACAGCTGCAAGCCTGGGCTGCACACGTTAATCCAGACCTTATCATAATTACTGAGTCGTGGTTAAAAAAGACTAACACTGATCAACAAATATCACTGCAGGGCTACAATTTATTTAGAGCAGATAGAGAGTCTAGAGGTGGGGGTGTGGTTATCTATGCCAAATCTAAGTACTTGGTCACCAATATTAGTTGCAAATCTCTAGCCAAGGAATTTGAGTTAGTTTCGCTGAGCCTTCATCTCCCCTCCTCGGAATGTATCACTATCCTAGGTGGCTATAGACCCCGTCCTGGTGGTGATGAAGTCCTTAATCTTTTGAAATCCATGTTCGTAGATGCAAAAACTGAAACAATATTTCTAGGAGATCTAAATATGGACTGGCTGTCACCTAAATCACACGGCCTCAAATCCCTTTGTGACGAGCTAGGTCTTGGGCAATTAGTCAGTGAACCTACTTGGAACAACACTTTAAATACTGCCAACAGTTCCATTCTAGATGTGGTACTAACCACCCATCCACACAAAATATCTCATTTGGCAGTGTTTCACAATGACATGAGCGATCATGGAATTGTTGCTTGCATAAGATCTCAAATTAAGGCCCGTCCGCAACCCATCTTTATAACAAAAAGATCCTTTCGCAAATTCAGTGCAGTAAACTTCCTATCTGACCTGAGCATGATCAGATGGCAAGATCTTTACCTAGCCAAAGATGTCAACAAGGCAGCTTGCATCCTTAATGACAAACTCACTACAATAATAAATAAGCATGCCCTTTCATCAAAGTAGAGTGCGGAACAATTCCAATCCCTGGTTCACCTCGGATCTCAAGGCAGCCCTTATAGCTCGAGATAAGCTCTGGGCTAAAGCTAGATATTCCAAAGAATCTTCGGATTGGCAGGCCTTTAGAACAGCCAGGAATAACTGTGTGAAAAAACTTCGCTCTGCTAAAACTAACTATTATATTTCTACTCTCGAACAAGCTAAAGGTAACCCTCATAAAATATGGAAGATTATCAAAGCTGTAGAAGGACGGCCCATGGCCCCCTCTGTCCCAACAAAGATAGTTGCAAGTGGCAAGATTGTGGAAAACAAGTCCCTAATCCTGGAGGAACTTCACTCCCACTTTGCCACAGCTGGATTAGCTTTTGACTCTTCACCTTATGCTGGTGCTGCGGTGAGCCAGCATACCCCTCCCGCCACATCTAGTCCTGCACCCAGTCCCTTCCAACTGTGCGAGATAACTTATAAAGAAGTAGAAGATTCTCTTCTTAACTTAGACACCAAAAAAAGCACAGGGGACAATGGCTTGGAACCCTTTTTCCTAAGGTCAGGCTATGCCCATCTCACTGCCCCAATTCTACACATCTTCAATCTTTCCATTACATCTGCTGCTGTGCTGTCCTGATGGAAATCAGCACATATCCTCCCTCTATTTAAATCTGGTGACCCATGCGATGTAAACAACTATAGGCCTATCTCCATATTGCCTATCCTTTCTAAAGTTCTCTAAAAACTGATCCATATTCAGTTAAAATCTCACTTGGAAACCTTCTCTCTCATTAACCCAGCTCAATCTGGCTTCCGGGCTAATCATAGCACAATCACTGCACTAGCAAAAGTAGCCAATGATTGGATCTCTGCTATAGATGCTAAGAAGGTAACTGGTGCAGTCTTTTTGGACCTCAGCAAAGCTTTTGATACTGTTGATTACAAACTATTAGTCAATTGCCTGACAAAGTTGGGTGCCACATACCATACCACCCAGTGGTTCTCTAGCTACCTAACTGGAAGATTCCAAAAAGTAAAGGCGGAAGGCTTTTTTTCTGCTGCCTTGCCAGTTGCAAGAGGAGTCCCCCAAGGATCCATCTTAGGCCCTATCTTGTTTTCTCTGTACATCAATGACTTAGATGCTAACACATCTACGTCCAATCTGCACTTTTTTGCAGATGATACTGTTTTGTATACTTCTGGCTCATCGTTATCTGAAGTCAAGGGAGTGCTTCAAGCGGACTTCACACAGATTGAGCATAATCTAATAAAGGCAAAGCTTCTGCTCAATGCTAAGAAGACTAAAGTGATGATATTCTCCTGCAGTGCTGTCTCAGGCCCTCCCAATACTCTTGCCCAAGACTTCATTGTCACCACGCTAAACGAGCCTCTGGAAGTTGTAACCAAATTTAAATATCTAGGTATCTGGATCGACAATAAATTATCTTTCAGTGACCACATCGAAGATGTCTCTAAGTTAAAAGCAAGGTTAGGTTTCTTCTACAGAAATAGGCCCCTTTTCCCCCTTGAAACTCAAAACAAGCTTGTACAGGCCACTTTTCTCCCCCTACTCGACTATGGCGATGTAATCTATTCCTCCACCACTCTTGCAAATCTAAGTAAACTGGACATCCTTTATCACCATGCATTACGGTTCATTACCAACTCCCCTTACCGTTCGCACCACTGTGACTTATATGCAGCTGTTGGTTGGACATCCCTTACTACTAGATGCCTGCTCCATGCAGGGCTATGGACTCTTAAACTGCTCCTGCAGAAATTGCCAAGCTATCTCTCTTCCCTTATTAGTATCTCACATAGTGCATACTCGTTAAGAAAATCTGACTTTATTATGCTTGACATACCAAGGACGCGGACTTCCTTTGGTAAACGTGCTATTGCATATGCCCTTCCCTCCATTTGGAACCAATTACAAACCGTATTGAAACTAACTAGCACAGTTTCAATAAACTTCTACAAATCGCTAAGTTCAGCCAAAATAAAAGACACCTGTAACTGTCATTAAGTCTCTTCCTTCCCCATGTGTGCCATATTTATCCACTGGTAAGGTATAATTGATTTGTCATATTAACTGCTTTCTCTTCCCATTCTCCTTCTACTCCTGGCTTTATCTTTGCTTACGCTCCACTGCTACTCTATCAAATCTCTCCTCCCCCCCATATCAGTTGTAGACTGTTGTTTGTTCTAGCTGCCAAAATACTGTATATGTATTGCACACACCAGTCATCATGTTTCATTTATCAGTATGTGACCTGTAAGTCGCTTCCCTGTCTCATATCAATGTTTACCACCTGCGGTCACCCTATGTGGTACCCTTGTATGTATATCCAGCCTGTATCATGTAACATGTATTTCATTTATATACTGTTATTACCTATCTGTGTTTGTAGTTTAAGTGTTTATGTCACAGGACCTCCTTGTGAATGAGCTTGCTCAATGGAGTTTTCCTGCAATAAACTTGAACTTGAACTTGAACTTGAAAGCAAAATTCTCCACATACTCCCTCCTCCATATTTTTTCTTTTGTGGCCGGCAGTACGTGTTCCCCTATCTTCATTCCTGGCATTCATAGCTCTCTTATTCCTTTTACCACACTCTCTATCCCTTTCTCTTCTTCCTTTGTTGTCTCTTTATCTGACCTAATCTCTGCCAGTGCCGATTCAATCTGGCCCAACCTCTCTGCCCTGAGTGCTGAAATAATTTGGCTTATATAGTCTTTGATGCTTTCCCCTACTGAACCGGGTACATTACCTGAGGCCTTGTCAGCTCCTTGTGGCCTGCTGTCCTCCTGCATGGCTGGTTATAAAGATAATGGCTGCGGAGGAACCATTGTGCTCTGAGGATCTAGTCTGGGTTCCACTAGGGGAACCCCCACCTAGTCTTGGGGGGTACTGACGGTACTGGGTCACCGGGCTGCGGAGATACTGGGCTAGCCATTCTGGGAGGTACCACCAGCGGTGGCTGCCCTCTGGTTGGGCTGCGTGGCCTCCCGCCGGCCATTTCCCTATGCCCCCTTTCCCTTTTCCAGCTTTCCACTTCTCCCTTGATCTCCCCAGTTCCTCATCCTCCACCATCTGCCACATTCTGTTGGCTTACTCCGCTAGCTCCACAAGAGCCCTGTAGTGGTCTTCTTTAGATGGCTTGCTCTTTATTGGTGCCATTTCCTTTTGTTCGCATATGAAAGCTGTGGAGACACTGACCTCATATGAAAAGAAAACATCTTAATTAATTGTCCAACAAGATCAGCCTAGGCCTAAACGTATCCTACAAAAGCTAAGCAGATTTTATTTATTTATTTATTTATTTTGTACTACTGATGAGAGACTTTAGCTCTCCCCTCGTTGCCAACTCTTATATTCTCCTTCTTTAAGCCCGCCCCATTTCCCCCAAATGCACATAATAGCCCATAATACAGATTATTATATGCAAAGACATCAATGATTAGGCCCAAACGTACCCTCAAAAGCTACGTATTCTCACTCTCGTGCCTGTATAAATTCTATAAAACTGACAAAACATTTCATTAATGCCTTGCAATGCCCTGAATGTTTCTCCCCCTTTTTTTATTTATTTTTATTTAGTTGTTTAACCAGGTATAGCACACTAAGCTGAAAGCTTTTTTACAGGAGCGACCTGGGAAATTTTGGGTAATTTGGCCTGTGCCCCTGCATGCCGCCCTCCCTTGGACGAGGTCTATCCAATGGCCTGCTTCACCGCAATCAAACCAGCTTCTGAAACCGTGTCGCATGGCCTGGGTCCCACCTAAGGCCCTCTTCCCAGTGGCCCCCTTCACTCCTTCCATTACCATCTTGTGGCCTTCTAGGCCTATTCATTCCTCCCCCTGCATGCTTCTGGCTGCTGGCCCTCAAGACCAGTTTGGTCTCCCCCCTGCTCCAACATGTGCCCAGACTGCACCACATGTTTTCTAGGTCTCAGCCCTCCCACCCCTTCCCATTGAGGGACCCAGTATCTGCCACTCTTCTGGCTTGTTTTCCCTCCGAGGCCACTCTATGGCCCAGTGTCTTGCTTCCCCCCATGCTGCCCTTTCAACAGCACACCCCCACCACATCCCCTTTTCACAATTGCATCCAATCCCCTTCCAGCTGCATGGTGTACTGCGGCTTCTGATGTCACATCACATGGTGGTTTCGCATGACCCTTGCGCTCCCTTGCTCCACTATGCCTCCCAAAATCCAGCCCCTCTGCAACCCATACCGTTGTTTTTAATCTCTTCCTTCTCCCCAATTACCCAAAGCTGCCAAACAGCAGTACTTTCCCCAGCTTAAGACAGCTACAACCTCTTGCTGTATTTCACCCGCAGCGTCTGACGTCCAGCCATGTGGTCAACATGCGCGAGTACTCTCCAGGCCTGCCCCTCTGTTTCCTCATCCCCATGCTTGAATCAACTCATGCTATCCACTCCAATGTCCAAAAACACAGAAAAACCACCACAGAGGGGTAGCCTTTGCCCCAGGTAACCAGCGTTTCCGCTCATCCCACTTCCTCGCTCCTTTCCATGGTCTTCGCTCTTCTGCCAGACTCCTGTCCTTCTGCTTCCCCAGTATTTCCATGCTCTGCTCACTAGGCTACTCTCGGGTCACTTGTACTTTCTCAGCGACCTTCCATACAATAGCTCCAAATCACTAATGCCAGGGAAAAAATGCTTCTTGCCACACCAACTCTACAGCTCATAAACTAGTGCAGCCACCCTGCAATACCAGGCAACAACTCTCCCCTCACTCTGCCTGCTACGCCCCACTGGCCACAATACCACATGCTGCTTCACAGTCCTTTCTCTTATCAAATCTAGGCATGTCTTACTGCTTACTACTTAAATCTTTATGTCTTACATTTTGTTTGTTATAAAAAATGTTCTTTTTAAATGGTCAATAAACTGAAACTTGAAACAAACCAAACATATACCCTCTTGAGCTTCTGTGCATTTCACTATCCTGCTTCGCTATCGCTGCTAGCATTTTCTTTTACAAAAGACTGTCGACAGCAGCATTTCTCACACACTGAATCATCCATAGTTTATTATTAACCATGATCCACAAGCAAAAGTCCCTCTTTTTAAAAAAAAAACATAATCTCTGACTCAAATATCTGTTCTTTTCCTTACCTTCTCTTTCCTAGTGTACAAACCTCTGTTCCAATCAATATGCCAATCTGATGTGCTGTAGTTTCAGTGTAAATCAAAATTTCAGCAAAAGTGACTGAACCACTCCTGTGCTGCCCATGATGTATCTTCTTTAGATCCTCCCCCTTCCTGTTGCCTGCCTATTGTTCTGTCTCCCTGTCTCTCTCCTTCCCTTCCTCCCTCCCCCTCTGAGCACACCATTTTCAGGTATAGGGAAGGGGTGCACCAGGACAACTTGGTCTGCCCCTTAAAGGGCAAACTCCATTACTCTAAGACTGATACCTAGTTCTTTCTTTAAAATGTGTCACTAGAGATTCTGATAAAGAACTTCGTTGATTAATTTAGATTGGTGTACAATGCACATTTTTCAGTGAATAGATGTGAGACTGGACTTTCAAAAGTGATGACGCTGATGCAGTACCAAGTTTTGGGCTGCTCCTGTGTCAACTAAAATGCCTCAAAGTGCTTCAACACCATTTTTAAATATGTTGACATGTTTGTGGTAGTTTACCCTGCTTTACAGCATAAAAATGATGCATGTGTCATTTTTGTGATGCATGCATGATCTTCTGAACACAAATAACGACAACTGCGTAAAAAGTTAGACTACGCTTTAAAGGTGATAGAAAACAGTTTTTACACCTCTAGATGCCCTCCAGTTGTTTTTTCAATGGCTAACCAGTATTCTGATATGTTTTTTACCTTTTTTTATTAAATTAATAATCTAATTGTGTTGCCTTTATCACTACCCTGATTCCCCCTCTCTCTTTAGCAGTTTCTGATTTCTCTTTTCATACTGCCTGAACATTCTATGACATCAATAACACCATTCCAGGCCATTCAGATGAATAGCATGGAACAGGAGTTATTGATGTCATACAGTGTCTTAGAAACACTGAGCTCGCCGTTGGAGCCAAAAGAGGATATGAAGGTAGCTCTTTCCGTGTGTTCCTTTCCTCCCAATAGTCACCAGAACTGCCAGTAGGACCAGGACTTGGGTATTTATGGCACCACACTGAGGCAGCAGCCAATCAGTAGGCTGCATGGCACAAAGGGGACTATTGAGAACAGAGATGCTGGATTTAACCGTGCTTAGTCAGCGATTCCCTATTCAAACCAGGACCCGCCATCAGAGCTGAAAGGAGATGTGAAGGTAGCTTTTCCTGTGTGAGCTTCCCCCCAAAATCATTAACTGGAGCCATCAGCAGGACCAGGACTTGGGTATTTTTGAATTTGGTGCCACACTCAGGCAGTAGCTAATCAGGTGGCTATGTGGCGCAAAGGAGAACTTGACTCTCTTCCGTATTTCATCAGAGCACCACAAGCAGCCCCCCATGCTGTGGCCCCTCACTAGGAGGACCACAGTGCAGAGGATAGCATCTGCCTTGCGTCTGCTGGAGTCCACCAGTGATCTGCTGGTCAGGCATCCACTCTGTACCTTGTACTACTGAATTTACATGTACTGCAAAGCTACAATGATGCAGGGATTAAAACCATGGTGGTAGATGGGACCGGATGCCAGAAGTAGATAAATCAGATAAGTACAAAAAACCTAGTGGAAAGTTAACTAAGCCATTAACTCTGCAAACATAAAATAATACAACAGTGGTGTGCTTAGATATTGTTCAATCAGATAAGTAAAAAAAAAAAGGATTAATATATCTAGGACAATAACTCTGCAAACATTATATAAGAAAAAAATAGTGTGTGCTTAATAGTTTTTTGGGGGGGAGGAGAAGAGGGGAAGCATCAGTGAGAGGACAGAGGGAAGGTTAGCTTGTTGTTCAGGCTGGGCCAAGGAATACCAAATATACAGTAGCCAGTAGTTAAAGTGGACCATAGCTAAACCCTATGTAGGGTAGGAATAATTAGGGTTTAGAGTAAACAAAACAGAAACAGGCAGGGTAGAGGTGAGTTAGAGTCAAGCAATTGTTGAGCAAGGGGTTAAAAGGGACTAAAGAAGGCTAAACAGAAAAAACAGGCAAGGAAGGACACACTGTAGTTATGATGGGAGTAGGGAAGTGCAGTGGCTGTGGAGCGACAGTTTCAGGGAAACTGGCAACTACATTGTTGACTCATCTGCCTTTACCTCTCTGGGCTGAGGGAGGAGGTTGCCAGATTAAAGTCTGAGTTGGCTTGGGTTTGGAGAACCTGCTCTCCTTCCCAGGACCCACCTAGTCTGCCACCACTACCTTGGAGGTTGCCCAGAAGGAGGAGGGGTTGAACAACAGTGGGCTAGGGGAGGATTAGGGCAGTGGAGCATAGGGACAGCCCCTATCCACTACAACTACAAAACACCTACGCCTCACTGACTGAGTGGAAATTTCCCACAGAGCCACCCTAAGTATTCAAATTTGAAATGAATAAAAAAAGTAGAGACAGAGGTGGATATGGGGGTGTTCCATAGAGGAGACCCCAAGGGGGTGGCAGAGGCCCCCTATAGTAGGAGGAAGTGAATTCTGGTGGGGGACATTTTAGTGAGGGGGAAACAGTTAGGGGCAGGTAAGGATGAGGAGAGGGAGGTTATGTGCCTTCCTGGTGCCACAGTCAACAAGGATGGAAAGAGGATCCAAAGGAGTGCTGCGGCAGCAGGAAGATGGGGAAAGCTGAATGACATTGACCATCTAGGGACAAATTACCTGGCTAGGGATGATCTAGCAATAGTTCAGGAGGAGTATTGGGAACTGGGGAGGGGTCTTAGGCAAGGAGAACAATCTGTGACCTTCTCAGAGGTGCTACCTGTCTACGATGGGGAGAGGGCAGGATTCTCTGCACCAGGATCTTCAATGCATGGTTGAAGGAAGGGTGCAGAAAGGAGGGTTTTGGCTTCATTGAGAATTGGGACCCAACCTGGAGTGATAGGGGCCTGTACAGGGCCGACAGTCTCCATCCATCCAGGAGGGGAACCATGGTCCTCAGTGAACAGTTTAAATGCTGCATTGATAAGCATTTAAACTATTTGAGGGGGCAGCGGAATATGGTAGGGAGACATAAACTGCCCCCCCCCACAGGCTTACAAGGTCAACAATGGGACTTCTGAGAGAGAGAAATCCCAAAAGGAACTAAATAACATAGGAATCCATGGGGTACAAGGAAAGTGAGATAGTAAAAAAATATTAAAGGACATAAAGAAGGGCAAATGGAAAATGAAGGTAGGGTGTGGCAGGACAATCTGAAGTGGCATGTGTGCAAATGCTCAAAGTATGGGCAATAAGACTGCAGACCTAGAAACCACCATGGCAAATGTGGGTCTGGACATAGTAGCAGTTATCAAGTCCTGGTGTAATGAAAACCAGGATGGGGAGGTAGCCATACCAATGAATACTCTGTTCAGAAAGTACAGAGTAGGTAAAAAAGGGGGAGGAGTGACTTTTCATGTCAGGAACAACATAAAAGCCACTGAAATACAGCGAGAGCAGAGAGGAGCTGAAGTACTGTGGGTCACCCTGGAGACACGGGGGTAGGGTGCTGTTTGCACTGGAGTGATCTACAGATCTCCAACACAGGGGGGAGAGGTGGATGAAGATATGATGTAAGCAATCCAAAGGATGGCATGCAAAGGGGAGGTGTTGTTGGTAGAGCACATCAATCTACTGGATGTGGATTGAAGCCTACCATCTGTGGCAACAGTCAGAAGTAGGAACATCCTGGATTCCCTGCAAGGGGTGTTCATCAGACAATTAGTTATGGAACCCACTTTTAGGCGGCATTACTGGATTTGGTACTGACAATCAGGGACAGTGTTGCTGACATCACAGTGAATGGTCACATGTGGACCAGTGATCACCATATGGTGTGGCTCAATATAAGAACTGGGTCAGATCTGAGCCACACTAAGATGAGGGTCCTGGACTTCAGGATGGCTGATGTTAAGAAAATGGGAGAATGCCTCAGGCACATACTACTAGGGATATGGAAACTGGAGGGAGTTGAGGAACAATGAGCAAAAATAAAGGGGGCATTGAAAAGGCAACAAATCTCTGTCAGGTAGGTTAACAAGGGCAAGAGAAAAGAGCCCACTACGGTTCTCTAGAGAAGTAGAAGAGAAAGTAATGGAAAACTAGCATTTAGAAGATACAAGAGGATACAGAAGGAGGAGGATAGGGATAGTTACCAGGAGAAACAAAGAGAGTTAGGGGGAGCAGTTCAGAGTACAAAGGCACAAATAGAGGAGAAAATTGCCCAATCAATAGAAAAAGGGGATAAAACATTCTTTAGGTATATAAGCAAGAAAATAAAGACCAAATGAGGGATAATAAGTCTAAAAGGTAAGGGGAGGAGCATTGAGAGGAAGAGGATTAAAAAAAGCAGACATATTGAACAATTACTTTTGTTCAGTATTTACGGAGGAAGCGGGAGGTGACAGGCCAAAGATAAGGGACAAGGGCACTAATGGAATGGAGGTGGACAACAGTCCTTTTACATAGGAGACAGTCTTCAAGGAACTAGCACAATTAAAAGTAGATAAGGCAATGAGACCTGACGGGGTGCACCCTAGGATACAGAAGGAGCTCAAGGATGTGCCGGCTGCACCTCCGACAGTTCTGTTCAACCTGTCACTACAAACCGGGGAGGTTCCATGGGACGGGAGGAGGTCAGATGTGGTCCCACTACACTAAAGTGGAACTAAGGAAAAGGCAGGAAATTACAGACCTGTCAGCCCAACTTCTGTACTAGGTAAAGTAATGGAATTGTTACTGAAAGAAAGGATTGGGGAATACCTTGTCACCAGTTGATTACAGGCTCTGAGGCAATATAGGTTCACAGGAGGGAGGTCTTGCCAGACAAACCTGATTGAGGTCTTTAACTGGATGACCAGGGAAGTGGATCAGGGAGGAGTGGTAGATGTGGCATACCTGGATTTCAATAAGGCCTTCAACACTGTTCCACACTGAAGACTGGTGAGAAAGCTGAGCAACCTAGGAGTAGGTCCAAAAGTCATCTGTTTTTACAATTTGTTTACCTGGGCTAACCCAGCTGTGATGCAACATCTTATTTCTCATGTGGGGCTGCTGTTACTACTCATTTCTACAGTTGTGGGAACTGGATAACTTTGAGGTTACGTGGCTTGCACATTATTTCACTGTGATTATTTGGCTCTGCTGAGGTTTGCATAATTGGCTTTGTTGGGGTTTGAATCTGTCAGACCTGATTCTCAAAGCATCCTGCATGATGCAAGAAGCTTGCATCAAACTGTATAATGCAAGGAACAGTTGCATCATGAATTGCACTGACAGCAATTCTCAAATGCAGCCTGAAACAACCACAGGCTGCATGCGCCAAGGGGGTGTTGTGCCATCCTCATGGAAAGAAGGGGGTGCAGCATAGTGCAAGATGGCTTTTGCCAGGACAAAGCCCTATCATCCCCTCTTTTGGCATTCACTAATATGTGCAGTTACAGGAAAATCAGAAACCTGCTAGATCAGCCAGGGCTTGTCTAGCAGTCCGTACACCATCTGAAGAGCCGTCACTGGGCAGGAGGGTACATGAAGGATGACTTAGTAGTTCCACAAACAACTGAACCCACTGTGAAATGTGTTGCTATAATAGTCAGGTGCCATATGTAATGTCCCAAGCAGCTGTACAGTGTAATTGCTGTCCTGCAGTATAGGTATATTTTTGATTTGCCAATGATACCTTTTTCACTATATTCTGTTATGAGGACAGGTACAGAATGTGACTATACATAAGTGTTTTAAAATTACGTAAATAAGCAGAGTTTGACCAGGTTTTCCAGTAAGGGCATATACAGTTCTGCATGATCTACGAAGGCATCATTAGATTGTCTAACAGGATATTCTGTGCCTAGTAGGAATAACTAGTGCATTTGTGGTGGCTCTACAATGCCGGTTTAACAACACGTTTGTGAACTGGCATCACAGTGACGGGAAGTATGTTGACTGCAAGTTGTGGTCGACATAATTCCCGAATGTCTCCCGGTCGATGTTTCTATCGGGGGGCTTCTCCCCCAAACCCCTCATGCAGTGGGTCTGTCCCCCATACCCCCATATATTTATAATAAACTCTGAGTCAGAGTTGATTCATGGAGGGAGCGCAGGACTGGGAGACAGTGTGCCCCTGTTTCAGGTACACCAACTCAGCAACCTGTCAGCTAGCTGTTGATTTCATCAATAGCAATGTAGTTCACTGTGTTGGTGTCATTGTACGGAGCTTATACCATTTGTGACAAGCCCAGAAAGGAAAGTGCCAAGGTTAACTCATGTAATACCCTTAATATACCTTTCTGGCAAATGCTCCTTGTCTGCAGTTCCCACTCCTGTACAGTCTGTATGTGGGGTGGTCAATTAATATAGTGGTAATGTTAGTAGTACTCAACCTGCATATACATTATATGTATGCCCAGGTATGTGTCTGGTTGCTATGCAGTACAATAAAAGATAGCCCTATCCCTCACAGAGTGCCAGCTGACCACATCCTTAAAGATTTGCCATGTGTTCGGTGCATGGCCACAGTAGTCGCAAGCTGCAGCACTTTGCCACCAGGACCCTACCCGATAAAGAATCAAGTGCTGGGTCCCTGGCTCACCAAGCTTTGATGCAAGCTGCCTTTTGCTGCAGCTTGCAGAATTCTTAGGGCCCTTTGAGAATCGAGCCCGATCTACCAGATTCCCAAGTCAGTGCTCTAACTAGTAGACCACGCTGCTTAAAGTCAGGCATAAATCTAAAGATTTTGTTTCAGTTAGCAGTTGGTTCAAAACTGAATACTGTATTAGTTAGATACAACAGTAAACCATTTGTGACAGTTCAAGTTAGAACTGAAAGTTTTTATTGAATCCTAGCCTATTAAATGACTGAAGCTATACACAGGGAAATCATAAATGCAATCACTTAAAAGCAGAGACTGAATGTTTACGATGTTATTGAATTGTGTTTCAGTCTAGCTTTTCCCTTTGTCCACAATGAACTGCAGCATTTGGATTAATTGATAAACTGCTGAGAGCTATACATATTTGTAGACGTGTGTTGATTCAATTACCTGTACTTACTAGCTTCTTTTATGTTATAATCTTTAGTGTTTACTAAATTGCTTATGGATATCATTAGCATATGCCTTCTTCTGAAAAGTAAATAGGAATCTGGACAGAACATGACAATTTATTACAATTGTCAAAGATACCTGAATCAGCCTGCAGTTAATTTTTTCAGCTAACAGATAATGCAGTGCCATTGAGGTGTGTGACTGTGTTTCAGACTGATATAATGCCTTTTTACATATTTCTTTAAGTCGCCTTCAGTAAGTGAAGGTTTGCCTTGTAACAATCATACAAGCATAAAAAACACAGTTTTACATTTTGTAAAATCATGGCATTTATCTTTTGACACTTTCAGGTCATGAGTTTTCTAAACAATCATAGGCAGTTGAATACCCTTTGCTAAGTTTCATCTCAGTCTTTTTCAGTGGCAGTCAAATGCTGGTTTTGTGAATAACAGCTTAGAAGATTAAGATATAGGTTGTCACACTGTCACTGTCAGGTGTTTTAAGAACTATTGCTAGAGATATTCCTCACCTTCTTTCTCCATTGCAAAACCTAGATGAGGTACATGACCATACTCTGGTTAATAACAGTTTTCAGCCTTTGAAAAGAATGTAGATGCATTTTCTCAACACACACACTTTTAATGCATACCATGTAGCTCATTAGTCCAGTATTCAATGAAGAAGTCAGGCACTGGTAAAGTATAATATCGTTCCTGTATGTAAAAGTTAGGAATATTCACTTTCATACTGGGTTAGTGTAAGAATCATCATTTCATATGTTATTTAACCTAAAATCAGGCAACTGGTGGCATTGGTATCCCAGAGGATGCATGAGTAGTTCCCCTTCAGGTGATCTTAGTTCTGTATCCAACTTGGGACCCCCGAAGCAGGCAGCAGTGGCTTGGAAGTGCATTCTGCATGGCAGCATATTATAGCCTGGTGAGAGACAACAGCAAAACATGGGACTACAGCATCCCCTCATAGTGAGCTGGGAAAAAAATCTTTGTCATGAAGGGCAGGCAAGCATGCCTGCTGATGTTGTATGCATGTGAGGCCTTCAGGTTACACAGTACTATAAGATTGGTCGGAGGCACACAAGGGAGACAAAAGTGAAAAACAAAAAGCCTGTTTACAGCTGAAGATGACACCTAATGCTCTCAGGCCCGCCTGCTATTGACCCTTCCCCCTCCATTTGTCCAACACTGTCTGGGGTTGAATGGAGAACAATTCAGGGATGTTGCTGAGCTGCATGGATGGAAAGTCTCAGGACTGGAGGATAAATAAGATGGATAGATAAACAAGAAGGCACTGAAAAGAAGACTGTATAAACAACAATTTCAGCACTCTGTTTTTCCATTCTCTAAAGATGTTCCACATTCACAGTTACTAGTCCTAAAATACAACTTACTAAAAAGTAGCATATCACAAGATCAAGACAAATATGCATAAAATGACAAACACATAGAAGTCCATATATAAATAATTAGTATTCCTGTCCTTTCTAAGTGAATACTGACTAAGTGACTGACTGACTTGGCAACTGAAATTCAGTGTCAAAAAGTGTGCTGTGATGTACTTGGGGTGCAGGAACCCGAAAGCAAGGTATACCCTTGGTGGGGAGAACATCAAGGATACGGAGCAGGATCTGGGGATTATAGTATCATGTAACCTTAAGGTGGGAAACCAATGTAGCAGGGCAGTGGGGAAGGCCAATGGGATGTTGGCATGCATTGGCAGGGGCATCAGTAGCAGAAGGGGGGAGGTACTGATGCCCCTCTACAAAGCCATGGTAAGACTGCACCTGGAGTATGGAGTACAGTTCTGGAGGCCACATCTACAAAAGGACATAGGCGGGACTGAGAAAGTTCAGAGAAGGACAACCATTATGGTGCAGGGTATGCAAGGGAAGACGTACGAACAGAGATGTATGGAACTGGATCTGTACATGTTAGAGACTAGAAGGGAGAGATGGGACATGACTGAAACTTTTAAATATGTCCAGGGAATCAACAAAGTAAAGGAAGGGTGTTTACTTAAAAGGAAGTAAGGGTCTGTAACTAGAGGGCATAGCCTAAGACTTCAGGGAATAAGATACGATGGCAATGTGAGGGGACGATTCTTTATGGAGAGGGTTATGGAGGCATTGAACAGGCTACCCGACAAGGTAGTGGGGGCTGAAACAGTGAAGGGATTCAAGAGAGCATGGGACAGTCATACGGGGCTGTATAATGGGGGGAGGGATGAGTAATGGGCGGTAAGGGGCAGACTTTATGGGCTGATGGGTCCTTTTCTGCCTTCAAGTTTCTATGGTTCTATGAATGACTTCTGTGTTTTGCCAAAATGCATATATTGTATTATTTTTTATATCATTAACAATTAGAATAAAGAATGGGCATTACTGAATGTCTGGAAATAATTTCTTTGGAGGGTTCTTATACTCTATAAATTAGAAAATGAAACAATATTCCAGTAATTATGCAGTCCATTAGTGATAGGATTAAAATATATTGGAAAATATTGTTACAATATTTTCATCTGGCAGTTTCAGACAACTGTTTTTATCTAGTAAGCAAATATGTGGTCTTCTCTGTATTTAGCATCCTTAATTGTACTAACCCCCTCATGTGGTCTCTGATGCCTTGCTTAAACTAAGCACTCAAAAAATATTCTGCCACAGGATGAAATGTAAGATTTTTCTTCATTGATTTTTTTCAGAGTATTTTTATTAATGTTGTAGTTATGCTTTTAAAGAAAGTCATTGCATTAAAATAATTTAAATTACAATGTTTTTTTCAACTTTTTCTACTCTTCAGAGGAATTGTCTATGTTTACACTTTTTAAGTGCAAAAAGCAAGCGTTATCAAGAAAGAATATAACCCACAGCCCTCCTGATGACAGTGCAAAAACTCTCTGCAGTTGTAGTTTCAGCAAAGTAGATAGGATTTCATATTACAAAATTGACTTTTTGAACAAGTTGGAAAGAAATACAGACCATTATTTAAAAACCACCTTTCCTGATCTCATCACTTACATCTGTTTCTTTCAGTTTCACTCAACTTCATAAACAGAAGGAGGCTATGAGCCCATCAAGACTGTCTCCTGCAACTTAGTGTTTGTATTGTTCACTAAGGAACATGTCTACTTTTGACTTGAAGCTGCCAAATTATATGATATTTACCATGTTCTGTGGCCAAAGATTCCATAGTTTTGGGGTCCTCACTGTAAAAAAGTATCCCATTTATTCGTGTTGACCCTGGATATCATTAATTGTTGGTTATGAGATCTCAAACTTGGTGCCCTGTTTCTGTAATAAATATTGCACTGTGAAGTGAGTATTGGATCTTTTAATATTTTAAACAACAAAACATACCCCCCAGTCCTTCTATCCTCAAGGCTATACAAGTCCAAATTCTGAAGTCAATTTTCATATGACATGTTCCTAAACCTGAGATTAATTTTGTTATTCTTCTCTTGACTACTTTCAAGCAGTTTTGAATCTCTTCTCAGATAGGGAGACCAAAAAGGTGAACCATAATGGTTCCATGTCATAACAGAGATTACTAAATAGTGATCGCTGTTACAGCGAGTGCACATTGCTGAAAAGCAAAACAGTGATTTACACTCCCTAGCGAACAAGACAACAGTGATGATAAAACAACATGCCCCCCCATACCCTCCTACCTAAATTAGGCTTCTTAGCTCCAGGGGGTGCATTTTGGGGATGGGGAGAAACTTGGAAACCAAAAAAAAAAAGATGAAGGCCCATACAAGAAAAAATAAAATAGTATCCCTACCCATCCCTAAACCCTGGATCTCCCTCACTGCAGCCCACTACCCTCCCCACCACACCACAATGCCAGCTCGACTGCACACTGCCAAACTTCAGCCCACATTCTTTCTCCTTCCTGAACCCTCCTCTTACATTCCTTCACCCTCCTACTAGCTTGCCATTTTTCCCCTAACTTGGTGCTATAACCACACCTTTCAGTGTAGTTCACATCACAGACACTCAAACAGAGTGACTCAAAACTGAGTCACTCAGTTTAAGTCACCATTATAACATGCTACCAACCATAATCAACATGAGGCCTCACATAGATTCTGTACAAAGTAACCAGACATGGTTCCTGTCTAGAGACAAATGCCTTTTTTATACAGTTTTCCATTCCATTAACTTTTTGAGTAATGCTTGGGCAATGGTTTGATGACTGAAAGTTAAAATTCTGAATAATTCCCAGATCATGTTCACTTTGAGTGTGTCTTATTATTGCACCATTTAGTGAATAGGATTTAAAGGGATTACTTTTCCCTAAGAGAAGGCTAGTTGCATTTGTTTGTATTGAAGTTCATTTTGTTAGTATTTGCCCATGCTTCGATGCTATTTAAATCCTTAACTAGACTTAGATATTTCTCTTCAGTATCAATGTCCCGACTTATTTTGGAATCGTCTGCAAATTTGGTTATAATTTTAACATCTAGATGCATGTCACCAATAAACAAGGTGAACAATGCTGGTCCCAGTCCACAACCATGGGGCACATCACTCATGACCCTGCCCTCCTCTGATAGATACCCATTTACTTTTACATGCTGTTTTATGTTTGCAAGCCATTCCTCAGTCCATCTTACAAATAAGCTTAGCCATAAATGTTTTAATTTAATAATCACTTCATAGTGGGGGACCATATCAAATGCTTTACCAATGTCCAGAAAGATTACATCTATCAGGACACTTCTGTCAAGACTCTTACTAACTTTGATATAGAATGTTATTAAATTTAGCTGTGCATGATCTCCCAGTGGTGAAGCCATGTTGAGCATTATCCAAAATGCCCTTGTTTAATAACTTTTTCTGAAATTGTTTTAATTATTCATTCCATTACTTTGCATGGAACTGATGTAAGAATTACAGGTCTATAATTTCCCATATTTGACCGTCTCCCCTTTTTATGGATGGGTGCCATGTAGTCTTCTTTCCAATCTTTTGGTTCTTCACCAAGTATAAATGATTTATTGAATACAATTACAAGGGATGCTGCAAGGGTTTTGTAAATGTAGCAGTGTTTCAGTTTGTGAGCGATGAGGTTCCTAGATGTCTCGGTCTTTACAAGTTTCTCCTTCTCAATTATAAATAAAAGCCTGTAATATGTAAACAACACTATAGAGCTATGAGGTCTGATCCTGGTGCCCCTCTCATGATTCCAACACAGCATCTCACAATTGTAGTGACAAGGCTGATAGTCACACATGGATGTGCATGATAGCTGCAGAAGAGAAACCACAAAAGCAGACCAAGAGGCTTCTTTAGTAATTTCAGAGATCAGATTAATAAATACAAAGCTTAATGTCTATTACCTGTTTTGAATATATAAATGATAGGAACATATGAACACAGGAATAGGATTCAAGTCTAGTGGCTGTTAGGCCATAGGAAATTTGTCACGTACCAGTGGAGATATTGTTTTGATGCACTGCCACATATTTATCTAGCTGTTTTTTGAAGGATTGTATACTCGGAACTTCTACTATCCCTGATGGCAGCAAATTCCATTTTCCCACTACCCTTTGACTGAATAATTGAGCTTGTTTTGTGGTCCTATACTGCTCCCCTTTTATTTGTCTGTCATGCAGTCTTGCGGCCCTTCCTATACTTGTATTCAATTGTAACCCAGCAGATTCCCATAGCACTCTGTTTCCATAAGCCCTATATATGAAGCACAGATCCCCTCTAATATTCCTGTAGGAGAGTGAAAACATACCCAAGTGTTCTAATCTGTCACCATACTTTCCAAGTTTCATTCCCCTTATTCTTTTAGTATAATTCCTCTGTAGCCCTTCTCTCATTTTAGTAATTCTGACATTTTGTGGGGTAGTCAGTGGTACCTCATATTCCAAGACTGGACTCACTAGGGACCTATACAGTGGCAGCATGACCTCTCTACTTCTAAGTTTCTAAATATGTTCCACAATACCGTATTTGTTTTTTTATGGCTTCTCTGTTATGCATGTTAAATCACAAGTTACTCGTAATCCGTACTCCCAGGCCCTTTTCACTCTCCGTACATTTTATTGACTCATTATTAATATAGTATACAGAGAGTATGTTGTTTACCCCAAAGTGCATCACTTTGCACTTCCCTTCATTGAACCCGAGTCCATGCTTCTCATCCCAGTTTTCCAGCTCCTTTATTTGATTTTACAATTTCTGAGTTGCATCTTTAGTAATAACTATTGCACCCACTTTGGTGTTGTCCGCATATTTTTTTAACCGTGCCTCTTCTGCTACTTGCATACTAGAGACCAGCACTGAAAAAAGAATTGGCCTCATGATTGTATGCTTGGGGGGGGGGTACTGAACCTTATTTTCTATTGTGTACTGTGACTATGCTACCTATTTGTGTATGACATAAATCCTGTTTTGTGTCACCATCAACTGGAACTCAGTATGGGGCGCATAGTTTGTAAACTGGTATTATGGTTATGAGTAGAAAAAGAGAATTGCCTTATTGTTTATTGATATATAGTGCTCACATATATTAATGCACTGTACCATTTCTTTGCTCATTGTACCATAATTGATGCTTATTGCCTTGTACTGCTTTCTTCTCTCCCTTGTCCCTTGATCACACCTGGAAATGAGCCTCAGTTCAGTATGCCTTTCCCAGTTATCAAGTTTCAAAATAAATAAATAAAAATACATGAAAAAAAAATGTTTTGCAATATGAAAATCAGTCAGTTTCATGATATGAAAAATACATTTTACATCATAAAAATACATTATTCATACAGGAGAATATATATATATATATATATATATTGCACACATCTTATTACTGACTATATTAAGTATTAGGGCTGGGTGAACTTAAACTTCCACCAGTGGAATTCTGGCAAAATACCAATTTTGCTTTTGCAAAATTACATCACAGTTTGCCAGAATCGCAATTTTGGCTATTTCCATCTAATTAAAAAAAATATTTATCCAAAGTGCACTACTTTTGCAAAGTGACTTTGCCACTGCCCATACAGGTGTGCTCCAAATTCCAGATATTTATCTTCTAAGATAATTCAATTATAAACCTCCAAACAGTCAGAAATTTTAAAATTACAGGTATTAACTACATAAACTAAAAGTATTTGTCCAAATTGTGCCAAATGTGGTGTGGTGACTTTACCAATCAATGCCCATGCACACGTGAGTCACATTTTAAATTTCTGGCTTTGAAGGTGACTGAGTTATCAGCATCCAAATTTCTGACATTTTAAAATTACATTTCACAATTATGAAAACCATTGATTTTAAGCCCCTATAAGTTTAAACTTAGATAATGGAATATCACCAATAGTGTTGGGTTCATTGACCATAAATATTAGGCTTTAAGGCAACCCCCATGGCACAGCATCAGAGCATCATGCTGCCATGCTGACAACCTGTGTTCAGAAGCTAGCATAGGAAGGTGTGTCAGTAGACAGATCAGGGCAAAACGTTATAATTTACATAACTAGAACTTCTCAATTTAGCACTTTCTATGACTCTTCCAAGAAAGTATGCATCTATGTTTTCAATTATCTAGCTTCAAAGGTGGCTAAGTAATAAGCACATAAAATGTTTCAGAAAGTTTCACATGAATATTAAATTGCCAGAAGTTGAGCCACTATAACTTATTCACCATTCATCTAAATGTTATTAAACTTTCAATGCCTTTATGGATGAAACCAGGCAGTAAGCATTCCAAATTGCAGACTTCAAGCTGCAACATGGATGGAGTAATAGCCAATTGAAGAATTTTGGAAAATGTTGACAAATTTCATGAAATTTCACAAAATGTTCTGGAATTTTCTGAAAATTCTGCAAATTTGTAATTTGTTAATTTCACCCAGCTCTATAAAATATATATTATCAATGCAGGGCTTCAAATATTTACAATATGTCCAGTATATTTTGGGCTTACTGCATGAGGGAAGAGTAAAACATATATTTTTATGACCATATGAATAATTTATTTGACATATATGATACATTATGAATTAGAATTTCAACAATAGGGACAAACCCTTCAGGCAAAAGCACCTATTTTCAAAGATGACCCAGTCAGAATTACAATAGACAATACAACATGAATAAGACATTAACGAAATATACAGTATACAAATACATTGTGACTTACATAAAACCACGTCATAAATTGTAACTCTCTAAAACAATTTCATATCTCCAGATCCTTTATATACAGTCTCAAGACATTTTTAAAGTGCTCAAGACATACAATTATACAAACCCTGAATAATATACTTATGGGTAAAAATATATGCACTGTATAGCTGACATGTATCTTAGCTACACACATATACTCTAAATACATAGAATTTTGCATGAGACTCATATATTAAAGGGACACTGTCAACCCCCTTAGGCCTCAAAGTGTCTCTAGTTTAAAAAACACATTTTAGGATTGTTCCTATTCTATACAGACTCTAGGTGCAACTAGATGTTTGATTCAGATCCATTTTTTTTTCATTTAAAAAGAGAACAACTGACTGCTCACTTTACTGGTGTTACCACACCAAAACATGTTTGTTTACATTTCTTGACCAGCTCCCACTGCATCTTTCCTGGACTCATGAACACCCCCAACACAATCTAGCTACTGACTATGCAGTGGGAGTAGAGAAAACTATTGTATCATGACTGGCTACACTGTTTGAGGGTGTTTCTGATATTCAGGAAGTGTGCAGTATGAGTACTGTAGTTAGTGATATGAAGCAATACAAAGTTGGGCCTAGCTATACATTACCATGCATTTCGATTCCGATTAGCAAGGATGCAGATAAAGCAATCAGCAACATCAATGATTTTTAGAGGAAATAAGCAATAATAAAATGTGGGTTTTTAACTAAAAATAATATGATGCAAAAAAGGTTGACAGTGTCCCTTTAATATGAGAAAGATATGTGTTTCCTACTATGAGATATATGTTTACCATTCATATTTTGTGATATGAAAATCAGTCAGTTTCATGATACGAAACATGTATTTTACATTTGACAAACATATTATTTCATATAAAACCAATATATATATATATATATATATATATATATATATATATTTATATATTAGGGTGTGCAGATATCTCATTTTGTATAATCAGGAAGAATATTATATTTGACTTCCCAAATATTCTGGTGTTCATTATTCCGATTCATTATTTGTGTGCCTGTGGGGGAAAAAGATTAAGAAACAGCTCTCAACCCTCTTCTCTAGCCCAGTCCTTTAATAAAAGCATAACCCCTATCCTGCCACACTCGGCTACAATGCCAATCCAACTTTCCACCCCCCAAGCATCCAACATTTCATGTTTGAAAAAAAAGAAAACTCCCCGAATGGGTGACTGGTACAGCCCACCTGCGACCATGGCTGCCTATCATCTTTAGATCTCTTTTTCTTTGAAATCAGTATTTCCCCTCACCATGCTGGCAGCAGCAGCACCCTCCTCCTCCCAATGCCCAATTTTTTTTTGTTAAAGAAGCATGGTTAGCCATGCTGTGGACAAAGACAACTGACACCATCTGCACTCTTCCACTGCCAGCCACCTTCTATTGAAAATAAGTGCTTCCATACTTGCTCATGTAGTAAAACCAGTTGGTTAAGTGATCAGCTGCTTGTACTGTGCAACATGCATGGGAGCATTTTAATGCAATAGAAGGCAGCTGGCTGTGGAAGAGGGTGAGTTGCGTCAGTTGCCTTCGTCTGTGGCACATGGTAATTGTGCTTTTTAATGGAACATGGATTTCTGAGACGGAGGGTTGGAGGAGGCTGCTTTAAGGGTGGGTGAAACATTGCTATTAAAGAAAAATAGTGCTAAAGACAGAGGGTCAAAACAGGTAAGTGAAGACATACAGTACCCCTTTCCTGAGAGCTGCTGCCACAACTGCAAAGTATTTGGTAAATACCAGTGGTGCAGATAACTAGCCAAAGAACATACCCTGAACTGGTAGTGATCCATCTGGAACAGAATCTGAGGTACCTTCTGTGAGGTACATGGACCTTGATGTGCAGGTAGACATCCGGCATGCCCTGGGAGCATATACAGTCCATCTTTTGCAGAAGAGGCTGCAGGCTTTGCAGAGAGATCTTCCTGAAATTCTTGTACTGAATGTAGAAGTTTAGGTCTCTCAGATCCAGAATGGACCATAAGTCCCCAGTAGACTTTGGGCCTAGGAAAAAATTAGAGTGGAACTCTGTCTTAGTTTGCTCCCAAGGAAGTGGCTCAATGGCTCTCTTGTGCAGCAGAGCACATATTTCTCCTAGAAGTACTGGTATATAATCTGTAGGATAGATGGAGGGGACTGGTGGAAGTTTAGGAGGCAACACCAGAAGTTCTTGAGCTTGGCCCTGTCCTATTAGTTGTAGGACGTAAGCATCTGTTGTGACCTCTCTCCATTAGTCCAGGTGGAGGGAAAGACAACCCCCCTACCACCTCTTCTGGGTTGCGTGCTGGGGGTCGGGGTCTAAGCAGGAGTCAGGCTGACACAGGTCCTGTGGCTGTGGCACAGCTCCACCTCTATGAGCTGTTCCCATTGTGGAGGCAGGGGCAGGCAAAGCTGAAGCTCCTATGCATTTGCCCTGCTGTCTGGCACCTGATTTGGGTCTGTGAGTGGCACAATGAAAGGCTACCATCTGCTCACTTTTTGGCTGTGTGTGTGGTAGAGGGAGTGGACTGATTTTAATGTCCTGCCTAAGGCTTGTAGGTCAGAAAGGATATCATGAGCATCCACTCCAAAGAGTCTGTAACCTCTGAAAGGGACATTTAGAATGGATTGCTTGATGGGAATTTTAACACTCTGAGCCAAGAATGCCTGGCTGAGGCATTGGAAATAACATAGGTATACCTCAAGAGGTGCTTACCCACATCTGCTCCTGTCAGGAGGTCCTTGAGCATCTTCAGTTTCTGTGAACCCTCTAGGACAGCCTGGGCTGCTGGTTTAGCCTTTCTCCAAAGGGCATTCTGGTATTTGACCATATGGGCATGATAAATAGCTACTCTAAGGCCCAGTGTGGCATAGGCAAGGGTTCTTTTGCCCATGAGGTCTAATTTTCTTGAATCCTTGTCTGGAGGAAGAAAACTGAAATGCTGACCTATCATGAGCTACATTTATCACTACTGAATCAGCCTGAGGTTTCTAGCAAAGAAAAGCTTTCCTGTGAGAGTCTGGTACAGCTTGTCTGCCTTTCTAGGCATGGCAAGGATCAGATTGGGTCTGTGTCTGGCAGTCATAGTGGCATCCTCTAGTGCAACCAACAGAGAAGGAATAATCAGAGGTGGAGAATCTGGTAGTTCCAGAAGTTCTACCAGGTTTCTCCTGGTAATGTCCTGCTCCCCAGCAGAAAACACTATAATGGCCTGGAGCTCCTTCTTCATAGATATGATGGAGGGGTATTCAGGAGGGTAGCTAAAGGTATACAAAGTTGAGTCTTCACTCCTGGATGAAATGGTGGATACAGACCTGTCAGAAGGACTCCCATTTATGTCTTCCACCTCCTCATCTTCCTCTTGCTGGATAAGGTCAAGGTGGTATTCCTGATCATCGTCAATGGGCTCTGAAGGGTGCAAGGAAGTGAACAAGGATGTTGATGATCTGGAGTGAGCAGGGTGCATCGATATGACAGGTGTTGATGCAGAAGCTCATCTTGTATGCCCTGTAATCATTGTGCCTGGAAAAAAACCAAGGGGCTGTAGTATCTTCAGGAAAGAGGAGTACACTATCTGGATGTCGGCGGTGGCTTGCATTGCAGTAGTGTCTTGGAACGTCGACGGGGAAGGCTGAAATCTTGACGTTGGAGCAGCCTGCAATGTTGACAGAGTGGCTGGAATCTGGATGTTGATAGGCCAATGCCAGCCATGGGAGGTCCAGCAGAGGCAACTGCAAACTGACCTTTCTGGAGAGATCTGAGCAACAGAAGCTGCCATGTCACCCTGATTTTGATAGAGTGCCTTGTAATGTTGACAGTGGTGTCAGCAGTCCCAACGTCAATGGCCATCACTTGTCATTTAAGTTCTGGTGGAACTCACTGCCAAAGCCAGCCCAGTGGGGTTGATGGTTTGGGCAGCAGGGGGCATCTCCACCAAGGTGGAGAATGACATTGCAGTGGCTGACACCACGCAAACTGGCAACCAATAGCATACCGGTGGGATTTATCCTTACTCTGTTCCGTCTCCCAGTGTTTGTGTTTCCCCAAAGACTTCTCTCAGGCCTTAAAGGAGTAGGACAGGGCCAGTGATCTTTCCTTTCCATTCTAGCTAGCTTCTGCTTGAGAAGGAAGGACTACAGGGCTTTCTGACAGCATCATCGGGTAGCTTGATTGAAGGTCAGGCAGATCTCGCAGGCCTTAACATTGCAGGCCTCACCAAGACAGCAGACACACGCATTGAGGTAATCGTTGTTGTAGTTATTTTCATTACACTTGCAGTAACAAAATAATTTAGCATGATCTTTAGTTAACATTCACAATGATGGCAATTATTTTAGAAATAAAAAGATAACGAATTAGGGTAAGAAAATAATTAAACTTAGAAAAGTTAGGAAAATTCAAGAAGTAATGGTCGACTGAAGAGACGGCATCTCCATGGAGTTCGGTGAGTATGATCGACCATCAGAAAAGAACTGAGGATGACACGGGGCCACCTATGTTTATCTAGTGTAGGACATCAATGTCTGACATTGTCATTGGCGACCCCTAGTAGACTGCTAGCAAAAAAGTTTCCATGTGGTCCTGGAGCCTGATGACTATAGTTGCATTTATTTTTATTTATTTATGTATTTATTTATTTATTCAATTATTTATCAAGTCAAGGATTACAAATACCTTTGAGCCAAGCCTCTTTTACAAAGGTTCCACGTCAGAGAAATATAAATTATGGGGAACATCAAGACAGACATTGCAACAATGTGGACATTGCAAACAGAATACAGATTAATACAATTCAAGGGTAACACTGTAAGCAAGGCAGCCAGTGGCATTTGTCAGAGAAAACAGACAAGAGATGAAGTGCCAGAGACATAGGGAGAGGGAAGGGGGGGGGAGGAATGTAGCTAGGTGGGAGAGGGTGAAAATGCAGCATTGGGTATACCAAGATATGAGGGTAGGATCCAGTGGGGGGGGGGGGCACTAGCAGGCAGGGAAGTGGAAAAACAAGGTTAAGTTGGGCAGTCACAGGATTTGTTGGTAGTGAGATAGTCCCAGAGCCTAGTTTTAAACATAACAATTGTTGGGGCAGAGGAAAGGGTAGGGCTGAGGCCATTGAACTAGAGTGGGACTCGATAAGCAAAAAAGAGCATTGTCCCTGTGAAATGTATGGCCTGATGAAAGGGATGTCATAAAAAAAGTTCTGTCCATTTCCCACCTCACTGCCCCCCAGTACCCAGTACCACTAAATCTTCTATTAATATTATTTTCTACCTGCCAGTTTTTATACAAGATGGGCCCATTACTTGAAAGCATACACCACAGCATAAGTCATTTGCAATTAAGCATATATGACATTCAGTTGTGACATGCAGTATTCTAGAAATTGGCATGCGCCATATCGCAAATCACGTACGCCAAAAGTGACTTACACAGCAGATGCAACATTCCCACAGATACGCCATTGCGTAAATGGACATATGTCTAGAAATGTAGTTGGATATGCCATGGCAGGAATCTGGAAGATTTCAAGTGAAAGGTTATGTCACTGAGAAGCGGCATAACTTACACCAGGTGGGGGCAGGTGTAACTTACACAGTATAAAAGGATGTCTCCCAGCAGGCCGCAGAGAGTGTTGCACAGCAGTCTGAACACAAAGATGCAGAGTGAGAGGGAAAGAGAGAGATATGTCGGCACCCACAGCCATATTGGGTGTACTGCTAGTCAACAGGTGGCACAGGCACCACTGGCAATATAATGTCTGGAATCAGGGGAACAGGCAGCAACCAGTATAGCACACAGCTGTCAGATGCCATGCGCCATGGGTGTACAGGGCAAGGAAGTCATTCCTGGATCTGTCTGATGAGTACTGCATTGCATGCTACCAGCTGCCAAGTGTCATCATTGCAGTGCTGTGTAATGACCTGCAAGAAGAACTGCAGAGTGCCACCCATAGGTGGCACCCTGTCCCAGTGGAGGTGAAGGTCAGTGCTGCACTATGCTTCCTTGCCACAGAAACATTCCAGACCCCATCAAGCGACATGGTAGGCATTTCACAGCCTGCAATGTCCAGGTGCCTACAACAGTTCCTTGATGTAATGGTGGGGTGCATGGGGGAGTACATTGATTTCCCATGGGATGTACATCACCATCAGGCAGTGATGTAGGGATTCTACAACATTGCACAGTTCCCTCATGTGATAGGTGCTATCTACTGTACACAAGTCACCATAAAGGCACCAACAGGTGAGGCAGACATGTATGTGAACCAGAAAGGCTTCCATCCCATCAGCATGCAGATAGTGTGTGACAGCCAGTGCCACATACTGGATGTGGTAGCACAGTACCATGGTTCCAACCATGACTCATACATCCTCTGCAACTACTGCCTACATGAGGCATTCCAGAGAGGCCAGCTCACTGGCAGATGACTTCTAGGCATGTGCAAACATCACCCAGCAGCACAGCCATGTACAGTTGCTGACAATGGTCCCACATGATGCTGTGTCATGCATTCCACAGGTGACAGTGGCTACCCACAACTGCCATGGGTCATGACACCAATATGCCACCCACGCACCCCAACTGAGACCCGGTACAATGAAGCACACAGCAGTACCAGGTGTGTCACTGAGCACACCTTTGGTTCCTGAAGGCGTGGTTCTGTTGCCTAGACAGATCTGGAGGAACACTACACTACAGTTCTGAGACAGCATGCAAGATATTCATAGTGTGCTTTATACTGCACAACATCGCAGTACAGAATCGCGTGCCACTGCCAGTCAGGGATGTGGTTGAGGGGGAGGGGGAGGTGGAGGATGACATGCCTGATGGACATGGCAGACAGCACCAAGACCAAGTTGCATTGGCACAGGCAGGGCAATGGGCACATAATGAGCAGATGGTACAACACTTCAGATAAAGGACAATACACCACCATCAAGTGAGAACATCATAAAGCATCCATCAAATCATGGCTACCAGACCACCACACAGCCATGCTGCCTGGTGCTGCACACATAACACAATGCCACTGTATAGTGGCAACAGTGCCCATATGATGTGGCAGTGCCCAACAGCCAAACACAACCACAGCTGTGTCTGAAGGACAGTGGTATGGAATAAAGCCACAGCAGGAAAAGGAAACAACATCACCAGCACAACAGGTATGTGGTGGCATCAACAACACAGGGCTGCACCAATGGCCTGGGGGGAATGTGTACAGTGTCTGTGATGGGTGCTGCACATAGTGTGTGTCACACACACACACACACACACACACACACACACACACACACACACACACCAGGGAATGGACAGTACATCACCATCACAATGTGTTTATGGTGTCATGATCAACACAGGCTGCATCACATGGGGGGAAGAGTACACAGCATCTGTGATGTGTGCTGTACATACTGTGGTCTACACCACTGTGTGACTCACACAGACAGCAGGGTAGGTAACACACCTACAGTCACAATAGGAATGCGATGGCATGGACATGCATATTCTGCCATGGCATGCAGCAAGACACGACTGCATGTGTAATGAATCGCAGACACACACACACAACACAAAGATGCGAAATGGAATGCCACAATAGGCCCCTGCAGTTGCATCACATTAACTGAGCAGTTGCATGTACAATATACAGCAATTGTGGCATGTAATGACAGTAACAACATATGCGGCCTGCACATGTCGCACGCATGACACATGCTATAGACACATGCGGCCAAATACAGACTATGCAACAGGCCTGGACATGAGCAAGGGAGGCTGCACACAACTGAAACAGGCCACATACAACCTGTAATCTGTGCACAGCAGTGCCAGGGCACCCAGATTGTCAACACTGAGTGGGAGAGCACCCCACTTCAGTGCAGCTGAGACTGCACAGATGATCAAGCTGATGCAGCAGTGGTACACCACACTGCTGCCACCAGGGTGCAGGAGACATTCACCAAGGGTGAGGGACAGGGAGTGGAGGGCCATTGGAGCATGGCTGCAGGGCATTAGAGGTGTCAGGAGAACACCAAGGCAGCTGAAGCACAAGTGGCAGGACCTCTACAGGAGGGATAAAGAGATACTAGTCTGCTTCATGGACATGGCAGCAAGGCATGATGCAGATGTTAGAGGTAGAGGCTGACCCAGGGAAGGTGAGTATGCAGTCTGCCTGTGCACTGCCAGGCAAAACAGCTAAATGTATGTGTGTGTGTTCACTGATGACTGACTGTGTCACACCATTCTTGTTACAAGACAGAGTGGTCCAAGGCAAGTGGCAGCAGGTGGATCCGGCAGACCATGAACGGCCTGTTGGGTGGCAACAGGAAAGGCATGGTGATCACCAGCAAGGTAAGTCTGGGCTATTGGACCATGTGGCTATGTGTTGCAGCATGGTACACAAACATCCTGCCAGCACATGTGGCATCACATAGTGATCACTATCATTGAACACTGACATGTGTCCCATTCCCAAAACAGGTGAGCGTGTACCAGTACCCATAGGCACAGGGTCTTTTTGAGTGCAATGGTGGAACCTGAAGGAGCAGGATGACATAGCATACAGACAGTGCACAAGGCACATGAGGAGAAGGGCACATCTGCTGCCACAGGAATCTGAGGAAGAGGAGGAGGTAGACAATGTGGCAGAGGGCACACAGCCACAGCATGTGGCACAGCAGGCTGTGGAGGCTACGGAAGAACAGATGGAGGTCAAAGAGGCCACAGACAACATGGTTGTCCATGCCCACACTGCTGCAGATGTGGGAGCTGGTGGGGTAGAGAGTGAGGGCCAGGATGAAGACAGCCAGTGTGAGGGTATAGTGGAGGACATGGGAGATCTGTCACCTCATGGACAGGAGCAACAGGTGGAGATGGATGGCTAAGCAGAACAGCAGCCTGAGGCAGAGCCTGTGAGGGCGGACAGTCCATCTGGCAGTGATGGTGTTGTAAGAGGTCTGAATCTCACCTTCAGGTTCTTGGCAATATTGGGAACGCAAATAATTACAAACAAGTTGCATTCGAGTAATAAACAAGTTTATTACTACAAAAGGGATAAATCACAGTTGCCCTAAACAGTTCTTACCAATACGAACTGGGAGCCAGTGCTAAGCGTTCACTACACCTCGAGGTTTCTCTGTAGTCTCTTGGGATCTCTTGGGTCTCCAAGGTGTAAAGCCTGTGTATAACATTATATACCTGTGATAATTACTATGGTTACTAAAAGACAGAAACATGTCTATTTACAGAGATGAGCCCTATTGGCTAAATTAGAGGTGGCTCCACGGTCCAAGATAACATTATATAATTCTGTAAAGTCAACAGTTTTAGAACAAAGACGTTCTTATACAGAGTCTTACATAACAAGGTGAAGTGGTGCACATCACCAAAGGATGGCAATGTTGCCTTACATATTACAATTACTTCAAGGACAGGTGTCTTGGCATCTGACAAGTAAGAAATAGACAGAAAGTACATGGTATAATATGTGTGCATTAGCAAGCAAAGTGGGTTACAATAATATGTATTCATATCCTGACATCTACTCTTGTACAGTAGATGCTCTTAGCCCTATGTATTAGTATAGCCTATGCCTAAACATTAGCTGTCTACGGTGTACCCCTGAGGGTATCAATTAGGGTGCATGGACCTCATGTAACAGTGTCGTAGGTGTGGCAGCACCCGTGGCTGACATGGGACAGCAGGTCTGGGAACAGGAACAGCCTGCAAACTGGGACAGGCAACTTGAGGACATTGTTGCAGCCATAGTGACAGATGTGTCCCAGCTGCATGCACCACTCAGGGCCCTGCTCAATGCCCTCAGGAATAGGGAATAGTGTGTAATGTGTGACATGTGAGTAACCCACGCACACTGCCGGACATCTGTCTAATGGTTTGGCAATTGCATGTTGGGGTTTGTAAATATGTTCTTGTGATGTGTTATGCTATGGTTGTTAAGGGGAAGGTGGAATTATGTCATTCCCATATTACTGTTGGTTATGGTAACTTTGGGGAGGGTGATGGGTGGGTGATGTGGTGGGTGGGGTGGGGGACCTGGATGTGTACTATTTCAACAGTTAATGGGGATTCCTGGGTTTGATATTGTACATTACTGAGGGGTTAGGGGTTTGGAATTGTTTGTACATAGTTCTGTTTATACCATGTACAGGGGGCTGGGGGGTTGTTTGTTGCTTTTAGCAAGGGGAGGTTGTGAGTGAATGTGTGTCCTTTTCTTATCATGTTAGTTGTTGTAAAAACATAAGAACATAAGAAAAGCGTCAGGAGATGGGAACAGTGTGATCCATCTAGTCTGCCCTAGAAACTACCCCCCTCCCTATGCAACCTTCATCCTAATTTGTCTTTTATGTCTGTCCCATGTGAGTTTGAACTCCCTGATTGTGTTTGATGCTACCACCTCCTGGGGCAGGCTGTTCCACGGGTCTGTCACGCTCTCTGTGAAGAAGTACTTCCTGAGTTTGCTTTTGAACCTTCCTCTTACCAGTCTCATATCATGGCCTCTTGTGCATGCTGCCATGTTCTGCTAAATAGATTGCCTGTCTGAGCTGCATTAAATCCGCTCACATACTTAAATATTTCAATCATGTCACTGCTGTTTCTTTTCTGCTCAAGTGAGTATAGGTTCAGCCCCCCGAGCCTTGCTTCATATGACCTGCGATACAGTCTGTGCACCATCTTAGTAGCCCTTCTCTGCACCATTTCCAAATGGTCAATGTCCTTTTTGAAGGGAGGTCTCCAGAACTGAACGCAGTACTCCAAGTGTGGCCTCACCAAGGACCTGTAGAGGGGTATAATTTAAATAGTGTTAGTTGGGGGAAATGTTGTTATGTTTGTATTATTGTTGCTGCCTTTTGTTAAACTGCAGCAGAATTGGGGACCAGGGTATACTAGAACTGGAGCCAGCAGGTATGGAAAAAAATCAGAATGGAGAGTTTGATTGCTGCTATACATAAGTAAAATGAGGGCCACTGCCTGAAGAACACCACAACCCCATGAGTTGCGAGAAGAGGACATGCTTACCAAGGTTACTTCAGCTTAATAATGACTTGCTTGCATTTTTCAGTATGTCCCCCAAAAGTAAAATCAGGAGTCAACAAATGCTAAAGACACTGCAAGTTACAACCTCCTTCACTGCTTTAGGAAGACAATTCTCACCCCCAACCCCAACACACAGATTTGTACACTGCACTCAATATGTTTTTTGGAAGGCAGTTAGGGTATTCCTAGTTTAAAAAAAATAATAATCTAAAAGACCATTGATTAAAATCAGAAAACAAAAGGCTTCCAAGTTGGAGTCTCTCTTTATATCTGCTAACTGTAAATATAAACTAGAAGAAATCCAAGCAGGTTTTGCCTTCTGTGCAATTTTAGCCAAGTGTGTATGTCCTCTGATTATAACCTTGGAGAACAGCAAAGGCCACCAATTTTCAGAAAAAGAACAAACGGGCCTTCAAATTTGGGGTGGGAGGGAAAATTCATTAAAAGAGAACATTGATGCCCATGGCTGTGCCAGGTTTGGGTTATTGCTGTTTAATATTTGTGATAAGAAGACTACATACTGTTAAATGGCCTGCTGTTCCACTTTCAGTGTAGCAGAGTGGTTGCATGAAGGCAGTCAAAGGGTTAACTAAGACTTAGTCCCTTAGAAGGTATGCTGTTTAGCCACAATTTATCCTCTGCAGAATGGCTGCAGAATCAGCAATTGTTCTGCCACAGAAAGTATGAGGTCCTGCCGCAGAATGTAGGTCCACTTTGCCACAGTAAACACAGGGCCCTGCTGATAGGTCCTCTGCTTGCATGGTCCGGGACCACTGTGCTGTGGCTGGCATGGGAAGCCACGTGCTTGTGAGGTGCAGGTCCTGCCTGTGCTGATGCTATTGCACACGTTGGCTGGAGTGGTGTGAGCACTGGTGCTTGGGTGTCCGCCTGGCTGATGTGTTGTGGTGCAAAACACTGTGTCATGGGTTGCTGAAGGTGCAGCACACACAACCTGTCCACATGTGCCTGCATGGCAGTGTCCATGATCTCACTGTGGATTTGCTGCTGTGCCACAAGACATTCCATGGCCAACGTGTACCATTCTATAGCCTCCATCTATCCCTGGGCACAGTTCCTAATGCCATGTGATGCCTATACCATGCTGTTCATCACTGCTGTGGTATCCCTTGCAGTGGCATGAATGGTGTTGTTGATGGCTGACAGGTGTGCATTTTGACTTAGATGATGTTCCCAGAGGTCTTGCCATATGGCTGTCAGTCTCTGTGTCATGTCCCCCTGACCAGACACCACTGACTGGCAGTTGTCACTGATGTGTGTGGGTGGGGACAACTTGCACTGCAACACACACACAGCATTATCAAGCTCTGCCTCTAGCTCCCCACAGCTGATGGGGTCACGCCTCCTGCCACCGGCCCCATTCTGGTTGCTGGCACATTCCCAGTTTCACTCTGTCAAGGCACATTCCCATCCCCACTATCTGCTGCTTGGCCATCCATGTTGTCACCATCTCCTTGGGCAGACTGGGTGTGGTTTTCTCCCCACTGTCTGCACCAGTGTCGCTGTCACTGTCCATGCTTAGTCCTGCGCTACTTGACTCTGTGCTGGCTGCCTCCCCTGAGTCCACTGGTATATCTGGTGATGAGATGCTAGCTGTGGTGGTGCTGCTGCTACCACCTGTTGAGGTGGTGGTGCTGCTGCTGTCATCATCGGTGTCTGCCTCATTCCGCTGTGCTGCTAACTTCCACTGGGACCTGCACCACTGGTCCCACTATCTCCTGCCACCACTGCAGTACCTGTAGGATGGACATGCTGTCAATAAATGGGGATATATCACCCCATTGTCATGACCCCCCAAAATGGGCATGCATCTGCATGATGCATGCCGTATCTCCCCCCCCCCTCCCAGGAGGGCATCTGCATGTTGCATGGCCTTGCTCCTTCTCTCCACCCCACAGGAGGGCATCTACGTGGTGCACAGCCTTGATTATTCCCCCCAGGAGGGTGACTGCAGGATACAGAGCCTTAATCCTCCCCCCACCACCCAAAAGGGTGTCTGCATGGTGCACAGCCTTGCTCCTTCCCACCACCTCCCAGAAGGGTATCTTCAGATTGCACAGCCTTTCTCCCCCGAGGAGGGCACCTGAATTTTGCATAGCCTTGCTCCTCCCCCCAGGGAGGGCATCTGCATGATGCACAGTCTCGCATTGCGGTGTGTTGTTCACCACTGCACACATGCACAGCCACACAGCGACCCTCACATGCTTGGTCACTGTCCGGCATGGTGGTGACATACAGCTTTCCATTCATACACTCACATTACATGCCCTTCCCACCTCTGTACATACCTGTGGCACCCTGCCACCTGCATGTGCCCAGGTCAGTATTGCCACAAGTTGTATGTTGCAACTGCTTGGGCATAACCTGTGCATTTGCATAAGTTATGACAGATGTATCTCTGCCTTCTAGAACCAGGCACAATGTTTCTAGTCCTCCCACTCGAATGGCTATAAGAGGGAGAGAATACTAGAGCAGGGCAAAATTTGCAGATTCTGAATTTGCTGAATTTTTGTGAAATTTTGTGCAATTTTTCAGAATTTTCTGAAATTTTTTAATTGGCTACAACTCAGTCAGTTGTGCATCTAGATTTCTGACATTTAAGATCTGTGTTGTCTGGCATGGCTCTAAAAGCATGCAATACATCTTAATGTTTGGATTAAGTGTGGAGAAGTTATAAGTGATTAAAATCTGGCAAGTTAATATTCATGTAAACATTTCTGAAAATATTTCTATGATTAAAACTTAGTCACCTTTGGGGCAAGATAATTGAAAATTTAGATGCATACATTCTTGGAAGAGTCATAGAAACTGCTAAAGAGAGAAGTATTGGTTATGTAAACTGTAAGTTTTAGCCATGACCTGCCTCCCTCCAAGCCCGGGTCATCAGAATGACAGCATGACGCTATGATGCTGGGAGATGGGGTTGCCTTAAAGCCTAATATTTAGGGTCAATGAACTTATCAACGTTGGTGATATTATATTCTCTAGTTTTAAAGGTATAGGGGCATAAAATTCAGCAGTTTTCATAATTGCAAAATGTAATTTTAAAATTTCCCACAATTTGGAGGCTTATTAGTCACCTTTAAAGCTAGAGATCTGAAACGTGGAACACATATGCATGGTAATTGTTAAAGTCACCATTCCAAATTTGTGCAATGTGGACAAACACTTGTTTACATACTTGTTAACTGTAATTTTAAAATTACCAAATGTCTGAAGGTTTATAACTGATTTCTCTATAAAGATAGAGATCTGATACCTGGTACTTATCTGCATGGGCACTGGCAACGTCATCATACCAAATGTGGTGCAATTTGAAAAAAATACTTTTTATATTAGAAAACTAACTAAAATCAAAATTTTGGCAACATTTTGCAAAATGTTTATGGAATTTCCATAAAATTTAATGGAACCAAAATTAGCATTTCATACGAATTCTGTTGGTGGAAGATAAATTTTGCCCAGCCCTAGAGAATACTGTTCTATCACCCACATTCTCCCCATTCCTTGTCAATACTTCTCTCCTAATCTGGTCTACCTGTTCAGCTGCCTCTCTGACCCTTGGTTGCTTATACCTCCATCAGTAAATCTCTCAACCATGTCCTCTTTTACTCTTTCATATTCATGTATCTCACTACAGTTTTTTTGGTACACATAAATTGTGCTTTAGGTATACTTTAATAAGTTTAGGATCATGAATACTATCATGCTGCAAAGTCATGTTCCGACCTGTTTGCACTTGTCCCAGGTTGATCTTCCTCCCAAAAATATTGTTCCATATAACCCTGTCTGGAGTAATCCTGTCCTGTGGGTTTGTGTGCCGTAGTCGCTATACTATCCACACTAACAGTGCCTGAGCTATATTATGTATTCCTATAAAAGGTTCTTGGTTTTACTTAATAGGTATACACTTCATTGTCTCAGTAATCAACATTGTTGATCATAGAGAACAAGATTTTTGAGAGGAAGCTCAACCTGGGACAAGTGAGCCATAATCATACCTTGATTTATAAATGCATGCACCCAGATATGAATTGAAAAGGAGACAGGAATATAAGAAGGCCAAGTACAGAGATCCTCCCAGTGCACCACTGAGGAAGGTATGGAGGAGGTGGAAGAGGAGTGTGAGGAAGACAAAAGGGGAGGGCGGGGAAGGTTCCAGAGCAGATCATGATCTTTGATACAGTAACAGGGACATCACAATTGAAGAAGAACAACTATTACATAAGGGTTTATCTTTTTCTCCATCAAAAAATATAAATACATTTGAACTGGCCATAGATTTACAAAGATTTTATAGAAACTTGAGACTGGCAGACATGTATGGTAACAGATCTGGGGAAAAAAACACAAGGAAACAAGATATAAAACAGGCCCTTGGCATTACATCTGTATACAGTCCCCTAAAAGCTTCGGAGAAGATTAAGAATTATATATAACTTGTTAATAGATATGTAGTAAAAATGCTTAAGGAGACCAAGGGCATTTGGAAGAGGAGTCATTTAACTAATCAAAGGAAAGGGAAGCCCTTAGAAACCTTGAAAATGACAATTAAGTTGTTATAAAGCCAGCAGATAATGGGTGCAGCATTGTGAATTGGGATTATAGTAAATATAAAATGTAATGTGAGAGACAGTTAGGAGATGAGAGTAGGTATCTAAAAACTGATAGTGTTCCTATCCCTGAAATAGTGTCAGAAATAGAGGCATTACTTGATATGGTGGTTGAACAAGGGTGGATTGCAGACTGGGAAAATAAGACATGTCTAAGCTGTAGGGCTGTGGTCTTTTGTATACTCTTAAAACTACATAAGGACCTACTGAGTCCCCTTGGCAGATTCATAGTTCCAGGTATTGACTCTGTTTTGGAGCCTTTATCTGAATACATACATTTCCACACACAGCCTGTGGTGTTGAAAATGTATACCTATGTAAGATAGTTAGTGCATGTTACAACCCTTTTACAGGAATTTGACCCATACATTTTAGCTTTGAAGAATATTAAAACTTTAGATGTTAATTATCTGTATACCAGCATACCACATGCAGTGGAATTGGATGCAATGCTGGAGGCACTGTGGAGAAGAGATGATGTATTCCCCCAAGTGAGTTTTTGGTCCAATTGGATGAAATATTTTTGAAGAAAACATATTTTACTTTTGAAGGTCAATTTTGCATGCAAATTATGGGACCTGCCTTGGGGAGTACAGTGGCACCAGCATTAACAAATTGTTCATGTATGATTTTGAAAAAAAAATATGTTAGATCAGAACACTAAACCCTTTTTTATCAGATTGTTCATTACAAACAATTTATTAATTATATATTTATTTTGTGGATGGGTGATATGGAGACCATAGCGAAATTTAGGGACTATTTGGAAACAAGGACAGAGTATCTGACTTTTAACATGAGAACGAGAAAGAACATAAGAATGTGAAAGAAATAACATTTTTGGATCTATTAATTTACAAGGGTCAAAATGGTTTGGACACTTCCTTGCACAGGAAGTCAGCAAACAGGAACACTCTTTGCATCATGGTAATTTTTATGATCCTAAATTTAATAACAGAATAGCTAAAACATAATCTATACTTGCTAAGCAAAATTGTGGAGAGATACATGAATATGAAAGGGTAAAAGAAGACATGTTTGAGAGATTTATCAGTTGTGGATATCCGGAACCAAGGGTCAGAGAGGCAGCTGAACAAGTAGACCAGGTTAGGAGAGAAGTATTGATAGCCAGAAACAGGGAGAATGTGGGTGATAGACAAGTATTCTCTACAACTTATAGTCATTTGGGTGACTGGATAAGAAATGTCCTGTATAAAATCTAGTATGTTCTGCAGGTAGGAAATGATATTAATAGAATATTTATGGGCTATCCCCTATTTACCTTTAAAAAAACAACAGCATTAAGGGGTAGATTGGTACATACAGAACCTAGGGTACCACGGGCCAGTGAGAATGGAAAAGGACAGTTACTGCTTGGTCCCCTTATGAATGGTAACTTCCATGTGGAACAAGTTTCCAAGGTATTGACACTTCCAGAAAGACATTTTGTGAATACCCTTATAGTAATAAGAAATTAGAACTTAAACAGCACATTACTTATAAATCTGACAATGTGATCTATCTCCTATAATGTCCTTGTGATAAACAGTATGTCTGAAAGACAAAGAGGGAAGTATGGACATGCATATGTGAACATAAATATGACATAGGAAGGCATGATTCAAGATAACCTGTGGCCAGACACTATAACGAAGTCAGACATTCTGCAGCTTCTCCAAGATTTTGGGGACTTGAAAGGATGCAACAACCCAAGAGAAGGAGGAATGGAACAGATTATTACTAAAAAGTGGGAGTACTGGACCTGTCAAATGAACACCATGGATCCATATGTGGACTAAATGATGAATGTAATTGGTCCCTCTGTTGGTGAACACAAACAAGGGACTGTTATTATAATAGACAACAATATATATATAACTAAGGAGCAATAATGGATTTGAATTTTTAATCTACAGAATGGACATGTTCCATGACAGTGCATTAGAGGTACTGTGAATTTGGAGAGGAATGAAATAGGAGGGTATTGGTTTCCACAGTAACAGAAGCTGTACATGTAGGAGCTCTTTTGAATCCAGGGAAGAACTTAGTTTGAAATGCCCTCCATGTTTAAGACTGAAACATGTTTTTGAATATTAACTGCTTTAATCATGCTTAACATAATATTTCTGGGGATAGTGAATTATTTATATTAATGGAGAAGCTATATTATAACAATTCAACCTTTAGTTTTATGTATAAGGGTGTCGAGGATTGCAGTTCCACCCATGGATTAGCATTGCATTAATTAAGATAACTCACTATGGGCAAGGTAAGGCTGGTATATTGCAGTAAACAGATAAAAATGGCAGCTTTGTGTTCATTGGAAATTATAATATATTTAGTAATATTGAGGGATTTTTTAACATTTTTCTGAAAAAAAGTGTAGGAAAAAAATAGTCGGGGGGGGATCGCTGCAGTGAACAACTGCCAGTACATCTGAGATTGCTGCTGGTCTCCTAGCTCAGTGCACTATAGATGAGCTGTTGTGACTGCAAGTTTCAGCCCCTGTAGCTTCATGATGGTTAGCAACACCACTTAGTGATATCAGATGACATCATTCCCCCTCCACACTGCAGTAAAAAAAAAAAAAGCATTTGAAAGCAGCTTCAGCTACTCGTCGTAGATTCAAGGAGTGGGATGACTGCTTTTTGAGTTCCCCAGACATCAATAGTAAGTTATACATTTTTAGTATGGTGTATTTATGGCAGAAATTTTTAATGAGGAGTCATAATTAATTAAGCAGAGTTTTTTTCACCTACAGAAAATTAAAGAAAATGAGAGGGATGTGGCAAGCCAGTTTAATGAGTGCACACATTAAGACAAGTATGCAGAGATGATGAGCAATACCTGCATAAGTCTAACCATCTAATTATTAAATTGTTTTAAAATACCAATGTATATTTTTCATATGGAACATTCATTTTTGAGGTACTGCAAGAGTTAGAGTCTTTAGCAACAGCACATTTAAGAGGCCATGCATGTGAATTTAAACTAGGTAAGAATGAAACTTACAAGGGATTAGGTATTTCTATGTACATGCCATGTGAAATGGGGAAGTTGTTGTGCTATGTGATGTTTTGGGGTACCGATGTTTGATTATTCAAAAGAAAGGATTTTTAAAAATTATTGATATTATAAAAAGGCACATACATGAGTGGTGGAGGTGGAATGTAATTACTATTACCAATGTGAAAAACTTTTAGTAATACTGTATATATATTTTATGCAAGCAATAATACCCAACAGGGTGGGTGGTATTGGGTTATACCAGACAGCCTAGTGGAGTAATGAAGCCCAATGCCACAGGCTGAGAGCCTCATAGCCCCTGGAAGGACAATTATAGCCCAATACCTCCCATCCTGTTGAGTATTATTGTGCTTAGAAAATTGGCTAAATGTGGCATTTTTATATTGGCTTTAAAAACAATTGTATAACAAAATAAAGGGAAAAAAACAGTAACAATAAAACTGAAGTCTTTTTTTCCAAAGAAGTTCTTCTACTGGTATTCCTGCCAGTAGAGGGAACTGCAGTGTCTGACAAAATCTTTTTAACAGTTACCTCAGTGGATGTCTTCCCCAGTTGTCTTCACCCCCCCCCATTTGTTTTCTGTAGTTAAGGAAGAGAATCTCCATTTTAGCCCTCACTGTCCCCAAACCAGGCTACCTCTGTACGCCATTTACTTCTATTTACTGTATTGAAGTACTGTATTGCAATTGGGCTGAGTGACTGCCTGATACACTGAGAATCATTAGGTTGCATTTTTATTTTGTATCACCTTTTTATCCCCTGCCAACCCAGTGGACCACTCCTTCAGGTGGCCAAGTCTCACCCTCTGCTGCTCTCTCTGTTCTGCCATCTGCTGCCCCTTCCATCTGACTGACCCGATGTATCACTTCACTGGGGCATTCTGCCCAAGGGAGGCAACTGGGGGATCGAGTTATATGGAAGCTTGCTTTTTAAATGAAAGAAACTTTTTTTTATTTTTAATCTTTTTTTTGGATGACAGAAACAGCACACAGGAAGGGGGAGAGGGACATTTTCTCTGGAAGAAATGGTAGCATTGGAGACTAGTATTGCAACAGAAATTAGCAGACTGAAGGTTTGCACTGTTTGAATTGCTGACCGGAAGTCTGGTGGCTAGCAGTGGGGAAGTTATCTGGAGCAGGAATGGATGTGATATTCCTTTGCTGAAAGCATAATCAACAGAAAATGCCTTCTGTTTTGCCAGGGGGTGAATTTAACTAACAGATTTAAATATTTTACATAACTGTTAAGTTGGAAGAGGGTGGGAGACTGATGGACAAGAATGGTTGTAACTGTAGTGCTGTTGGGATCAGAAAATGATTTTGGAGTGGTTTCTCTGGCAACCAAAATAGATGTACAACCCAGAAGAACAGATTGTAGTAGAGTGTAAGGCTATTACTCTGTTCGCGAATGGTAAGAGGTGACTAAGGGTCTCTGTGCTTACATCTTGCTAGGCCAGTAAAAAAAAATGGCAACTAGCCAGTTTCACAATTTTTGGTGGCACAATGATATTTTAGGTAAACAGGCAGCTGGCAGAAGGACTTGATATGTCATGGTCTCCATTGTGAGATAAATGCATGGCTAGAGAGGGGGGTCTCAGTCAATCAGAGACCATGAAATTACTTGCCCAATTTTTAAACTTAGGTAATATGCATGGATCTGACAAAGTAACAAAGTACTACAAAACATTACCCAGATGTTCTTTGTGTAAAGAAAAAATAAGAATACAGAAGTCTCGCATATAGTGTAGAGTTCATCCAGCTTTTTTATTTGGATGTTCTCTCCCACTCTCCTTTGGGTCTCCACTACAGAGGACTCCCACATCCTCCCTGATCTCTACAATGTGTGCCTCCTCCTGGCAGTCCTGTCCCATCAGTGTAGTGTAGCATTTTATAGTGCTACTGGTTTAAGAATGTGCCTCCAGCCCACTGTCCCCTCCCTTCCAGATCCTATGACCCCACCATTCACAAACTCACCCCCACTCCCAAGCCCACCATAGTGACTCCATTCTATCTCCCCAGCATTCTTTGAGGTAAAGGTGTCAGACCTGGTGGCCTCTGGGTGAGGAAGAAGGTCCCCTAAATACTAATTGACTTGGTCTGGAATCTACAGACCTTCTCCTTTTAACCCAGAGATGTGCATGAAGACAAGGTAGCAATACAGCTCCATGAGGTCTCTCTTAAAACTGCTGCCCCACAGCTACTGCACTGAACCACTCCCACCATTCCCAATTCCTACTCTCCCTGTGTACTTGGATATTGTGTTTCTAGTTTTTCACCTTAATGCATGTTGTTTGTTATACCCCTTTGTACACCTACTCTAGATATGGTGTTGCTCCTATACCTGATTTTGTACTTTTAGCTTTTGCAATAAGTAGACAAAAATAGCAACTATCTAACATTTCTAAGGGAGTACGACATAAAATGTGTAAATGAAGCTATAGCATAAATCATTTTCATTTTGAATGAAAATAATAGGGAGCCAGTCAATTATCAGACATCAGCATCAGATAAATTTCATAGTGCAGTTATGCCCTTAACATAAAGAATTCGATTTGGTAAACTTTTCCCTCAATGAGTCAAACCTATGACCATTATATATAATATGACTTGGCCCATAATAATTAGTTAAGGTACATGTGCATAGCCTATTACATTCAATAAGTGGTCTACACAGAAGAACCAAACAGAGCATCTCCTAATAGATTTAATATACAGTAAATCTGCATTAAGCTTTCCTGTGTTGTGCTTTTTCGCAGACTTGTAAGTAAGTTTCCATACCAGTGGTTAAATTGAAAATGTTCAAGTGGGGGAACTCTCACATCTAGATTTCAAGATATTGGAACTGTCCTTCCCAGGCGGTGGAACTGTCCTACAGTAGTCAATGGAGAAAACTGACAGAGGTGGTGGAACTGTCATATACATTTTGCAAGTGGTGGTGGAACTGAGTTCCTGTGGGCTCCTACAAAATTTAACCCCTACTCCTTACCTTTTATTTATTTATTTTTTATTTATTTATTGAGTTTTTGGATAAAACCTGTGAGCAGATGCTCATTGAAATGTTCCACGTCAGATACATTAGACAACAAAGTACAATACTGTGAACAAATATACAAATACTGACAAAAATATTCATGGAGGTTACAGAAAGCAAACATAAAGCACTAACTACGCTGAGGCATTGTACAATGTATGCCCATGTCAAGAATATAAGCAGAAAAGGATAGGGAAGGATACACTGGGAGTGGGAGGGCTAGGTGAGCAGAGCACATAGGACAGGGAGGGAGGAGGGTAGGGAGAGGTCCAGGGGCAAGGAGCAGAGCTTGGGGGGGTTGGGAGGTAGGCAAAGTGCTGCAATTTTGACTATCCTATCATAATAGAGGCAAAGATGAGTGCTAGAGGCAGATTGTTGCTGTGTGCTGAGCTTTAGTGGAGGTGCATGCAGCTACTTATATAAAATAGGTGCTGGTGCAGTTTACATTTAAAAGAGACAATCATTGAGGAGCCAGTGATGTCAGGGGCAGTGCATTTACCCAGATAGGTGCACAGTGTATGAATACATGCTGTTCCATGGTAGTGCAGCATCTGGGCACTTGAAAAATTTGAGTGGCAGAGCTTCTGGTTTGTCTGGTATTCATGGGCAGTGTTAGCAGGTTCTTCACCCTTGTCAGAAGCAGATTTAATCTGACTTTTTTGGTAAGAAGGCAGGTTTGATACCTGATTCTGTCATTCAGTTGAAGCCAGACAGCCTGAGCATAAAGTTCACAGGTGTGTGTGAGTCTTGATGCATTTGAGAGTAGGTGGCAGGCTTTTTTTAAGGCAACTGAGATCTGTTGGAGCACTGTGCTCATAGCAGAACTGTATATGGCCAACCTATAGTCTATGAGAGAGACAACTGAGCTGCTGTTTGCCAGGTTTAAAGCTTCATGGGTTAGACAATGCCTGTGGTGGTACAGGATTCTTATCCTGGTGTTAATAGCTTTTGCAGTGATATCAATATGCTGGGAGAAGGACAGGGAGGAGTCGATTGTAACACCCAGGTATCTGAAATGTGAGACAAGCTGCAGAGTGTCACCGCTGTCATTCATTATTGCCAAGGGGTAGCTTTTTAGCTTGCTTTGCACTGTGAAGTAGATTATAGTCTTTGTTTTTTTATAGTTCGTGACCAGTGTTTGCTCTTTAAACCAGTTTCCACAGATGAAGAGCCATTTTGGAGATCAGTTTCAAGGAGTTCAGGGTGCAGGTTGCTTGTAAAAATCACTGCACCATCAGCATATAGGAGCATGCTGCAATGGCAGGAGGCCAGGAGATTATTTAAGAAAACAATGAACAGCAACAGTCCCAGAATGGACCCTTGCAGTACACCAGATAAGACAGATCGGCTGCCAGATAGCACTTCTCCAATCCTGACTTGATGGGAGCGGTGGCTCAAGTAACTCCTAAACCAGTTCACAGTTTCAGGTGCGAGTCCAACGTCAGATAGCTGCTTGAGGAGGAACACATGATGAACTGTATCAAATGCCTTTGATAGGTCAGTGAAGGCTGCCCCTTGGTCTAAGGCATTATGGATAAATTTGGTAAATTCGAGTAGGGCTGTGATGGTACTGTGGCCAGCCCAGAACCCATGTTGCTCCAGGAATAGGAGTTGGTATTGGTTAAAGTATTCTACCATCTGGTCAGCCACAATCCACTCGAGAGCCTTGTAGAGTGATGGAGTATGGAAATCTGTCTGTAGTTATTATGTAAGGATCTGTCCCCACTTTTGTGTACAGGGGTTACTGTAGCAGACTTCCATCTTTGGGGGAATTGGAAGTGGAAGAGGGGTAGGTTAAGTATCCTGGTTAGTGGTACAAGTATGTCATCCAGTGCTAAGTGAACAACTTTGAGGTCCAAAGAGTCCACACTGTGCCTAGATTATCTGAGGACCTTTTCAAGGTATTTCCAATCATCTGCTTCAGAGACCATTTTGAAGTGGAATAGCAGCTGGTTAGGTGGTAGTGCAGGTGACCTCATATTGTCACTTGGGTTGGGGTATTGAAAATGTTCCTGGGGAGCACACTACTGAGATCAGTGAAAGCATGATTAAGTGAGCTGGCAATAAGCAGAGAGTCCAAGGTTGGAACCCCCTCAACAGTAAGCATAGCAGGGGGAGTTTCGGGGTCTTTCCATGTGATGTCTTTAAGGTTGGCCCAGAAAGACTTGCTGCTGTTCCATGAGTTAGAGAGGGCTTCTTTGTAGTATGTACTTTTTGCATGGTGGATAGCTTTCGTACAGTTGTTGTGGGCCTCTTTATATCATTGAATGTTTGCTGTAGTTCCCTGTGCATGGGCTATTTGCCAGCTATGATGCCTTAAGGCAATTTGCTCCAGGAGTTCAGGGGTAATCCAGGGGTTAAAAGGCCCTTTGGAATTTCTTGTAGTAACTGGTGCATGTTTGTCATAGACAGCATTACATTTTGACACAAAGAGGTCAAGTGAGGTGTCCACATCATTGGTTTTATGGAGGTCCATCCAGTCAAGTAGTATTAGGTCTGACTTTAGTTGTAGGAGGTGACCTTCTAGTAGAAGTCATTTTGTTATGGTTCTGGTGGGGAGTTTGCAGTAGTTGTTATTCCAGTTGCATTTTACTGGGGAGTGGTCACTCAAAGAGTAGAGGAGAATGGTGAGATTGGAGATATGAGCAGGATGGTTGGTGAGCACCCAGTCCAGCAGTGTACTGGTGGCAGTCTTGTAGTTGACTGGTGCTGGAATTTCCACCATTTGGGAGAAATGGATAGCAGATAGGGTATCCTTGATAAAGCTGGAGGCAGAGGAGAGACAATTTACATTAAAGTCACCAAGCAGAACAATTTCTGTGTTTAGACTTAGAGTACTGATGTAATCCAGCAGGTTGCTGAAACTGGTCTTGGTTAGTTTGGGTGGAATATATACTGAAAGCAGAGCGAGCACTCTATTGTGTGCCCCTAAAAGCAATCTAGTGGTCAGAGCTTGCTGGTTGTCACTGCTACACGGGGGAGGTAAGACATGTCCCTGGAGAGAGTCTTTAATGTAGGTGACACCGCCCACACCTCTTTTCAAATGTCAGTCCTGTCTATACAAGGTGTACTCAGAAAGAGCAATGGCAGTGTCTGGTATCTTTGGCGATAACTAGGTTTCCATTACAGATAGCATGTCTGGGTTATGACAAGAGACCAATACCGTCAGGCAGTCCATTTTGGGGAGGAGACTACAGATATTTAAAGAAGCGAGCACAAGTCCTGCGTTTTTTGTGGTCGAGCATTGGAGTTATGTGGTGGGTCAGGGTTGGGATGCACATTGGCAGACAGAAGTAGACAGACAGAAGTAGAGTAGTAGTAGTAGGTGAAGAAGCTGTACCAGTAAAGGTTTATTATGTAGAGACTGTTCTCTTTTACTGGGCATGTGGGCTTTCATGTTACCAACATGGACTACAAAACCACTGAGGAGTGGTACCATGGAGGGATTCTTGGGTGTGCATTCCAGGCCATTGATCATAGAGGGTAACTGATAGAGGCTGTGGGTTTCATCGGGGTAGGAAGCATTAACTGTTCCATATGCATTTAGAACTACCACCTCAATGGTAGCTTTAGTAGATTTGATGGGTCCATTACAGGGCCGCATGGAAGCGATAATGGTGAGTACAATGAAGCATTGCAATAATCCAGTGGAAGCGGGAGACATTGTTGGTCCACAGGGAGGCAATAAGTTTGATATTGGGGTAAGGCAGTGGGCAAGGATTTCTTAAGCAAATAAGTCTCAGAGAGCATTTGTCTGAGTTGATTGACAGAGCTGGAGAGTAGGTAACAGAACTACTCAGGGAGTATCAGAGAGTGAAAAGCTCAGTCAAGGACCTGATAAGAAAAAAATGAGGAACTACAAACAATAAAGGAAGAAGGCGACCTCTAGTGGGGAACAATGATAACCTGCAAATGGAAAAGTAGACAGAAAAATCTTTAAATTGTCTTCCTAGGCTGACATATACTTTACTCTGCATACAGTTGAGTCTCTAAAAATCTTAGGCCACTGGAGTGCATACTGACTTCTAACGTCTTCTAGGGCTATTTTTCTAAGGGAGAGTTTCAAAACGTGAACCACAGACTTTCAACACTTCTTCATAAATACTCAAACAGACACAATTTTGATAGCTCAGTTTCCTCCATTTTAAACTAGTTTAGCCCAGTAATTAATTTTTATTTTCATTGTATAATACTTAATACTCCACATTCCACTCTCTAAGTGTAGGATAGCCCAAGGTGTATCTCTTGGGAGGCTTAAGGAGCTCATTAGGAAGTCATTTTGAACAACCCGTAGCTAACTAATTTTATTGTAATTCCCCCAATCCCCTGAGTAATATGGTAACTGGCCATATATTTTGCCCTCAAAACAGCTCCTCATCCCTTTATGCAAAATGGGACATACCTTTTGACATTATGTTTGTTGTGGTTTTAGATTTTTTTTTAATATGGTCTTTCCAGTCTAATGTTCTATTGTACATATCAGAACACCTAATACTTACAATTTTCTCTTTTCAATAACATTTGCACTCAATATCCATTTTTTAAGTGTTATTTTCTTATTGCTGAAACCATGATATTTGATTTGCCAAACTTTATTTCTAGACCGAATTTGAATAGTTGATCAGCTACAATGGATGAACTCCTTTTCAATGCAACTGGAGTATTCAAAATAAAAAGCATGTTATAAGCCCGCAACAAAATAGAATGTGTTTATTTACATATTTAGGGAACAAAGGTTATCTATTTAGTACAGCTGTTTAACCACTGTGTCAATGTACAAGTGAAAGATACAGGGTGCCAAAAGGCCTGTCTCACACCACTGGAAATTTTGAATGGAGCAGTTAGCATTCCCATTTCATTTATCCTTACAATAACATTAGCGTCTTTATGTAATATTCTTACAATATTTAGGTCTTTCATCAACCCCTAAAACCTTTAGAATCTGCCAAAGTATTTCTATTTAAAAAAATCAAAGGCTGACTTTGAATCTAAAAAGGCCATATACATTTCACTTTTTTAATGCTATACATATTTGTGTTCCAAAAACTGTAGAGTAAAAATTTGATCTGCTGTATTGTATCCTGTATGAAAAATCCTTGGTTCACGGACTTTATTTTTTTTTCAGACATCCAGGATTCTAACCTCTCCAGGATTAATCTTGTATATATTTTCAGTGGGGTACAAATTAAAGAGATGGGTCTATAGCAGACAGCATTTTTATGGTCCCGTTTTGAACATATGCACAATTACTATTGTTCTACAGATCACAGGGATCTTAACTGTACAGAGATTGGCAACAATTTCAGCCCTCTAATTAATGTTACATTGGAAGACGTTACATGATAATTCATCAACCTCCTGGGGTTTATTGTTTTTTTTGGGGGGTGGGCTAGGATCATTTCTTTTACTTCCTGCTCTGTCACATTTGCCCAAGCACAAATTAGCTCTGAGCTTAGCATATTAACTTTGAGAGTTAAGATCTTAGATTTTTGACTATCTAGTCCCTTAAAATGAGCAAACCATTTGTACTCTGAAATTTCTGAATCTATGTTGTCTCTTGGATCACATATAGCACTGCCCCCATATTCTAAAATGTATTTCTATATGTGTTGGATCATCTCTTGTAATTTACTCCATAGTTCAGCTTAATAATTCTTTTTTTTCTGGAATATGAGTTTTTCATGGTCCCTCTTAATACTGATACATGCTTTTCTGTTTTCAGTAGATGCACCCTTCTTAAATCTTCCAAGTTTATAGACTGATTTTTTTTCAAATGGACACACTCTCTATCATACTAGAGTGCACCTCTAATGGATTATCTGTATAAATGAGTTTCTGCATTTCTTTTATATGGTGTTTCAGAGATGCATTCTAATTGTATCCAAACAGACTTCCTTTTGTTAAAAAGTCGTCTTTTACCATATTCATGTACTCACTATGTAGGAACTTACATATCTGATCATTTACAAGCTCATACCATTTAACTTTCTTGACATTATAGGCAGTCATATTATCTTCCCTTGTATGGAACAAATAGAACATCTTTGGATGCCTCTGCAAAATCTTTGGTGTAGGATTTCAGAAGTATTCAAATGGGAGATGATCACTCTCCCATCATTCAAGTATTCTGAAGTTCTCCATCAACGTAAATGAATAAATGTCTATCAAGCAGAGATCAATAATACTACTCAGGTGCAAAGAGAGGAAAGTGTTGTTTTCACACCTGTCTCACTTAGCTCTTCCACATAAAAGTCTAAGATTTAGATTCATGGCCATCTCTAATACAAGAATTCTTCTCTCATTATGTTTTTCATCTTTCAAATTCCTTATAAGAATGCCAATGGCATTATCCAATGTTCAAATATGGTACCCAATTTTTGCTTATTTCCCATTCTTGCATTTATGTAACCCACCTAGACATGTGTGATACCAATAAAACATTCCTCCAGTTGAAGGATTACATTACTTGCAGTTTCTACACTTTTTAATTCAGCCCATTTTTATTATTTAGAGCACATAAGGGTTAATAACAAAGTGGGTTGCATGTTAAAGGGCAACCTGATTGTCAAGAGTTTCCTAAGTGAAATGCCAAGGGGGGGGTGAATGTAGTAGATTGGAATAGAGGGGGTGGGGGAAGGGGGGAGGGTGGTGAGGGAGAAACATAACAAGTTATGGGCAGAAAGTGGTGCTGAATAATTAAACGGCCAGAGGACATGTCTGGGGCAAAAGCCAAGGTAATGAGCACTCCAGGACACAGAAAAATATACTGCAAGTGATTTTAATCCAAATGGCAAGTCCAGACCCCTGCGCTTCGGCTCCATGCCTTCAAAGGGGGTTATAACCAAACTTTACAAACAACCACACTTATATACAATCATAGTGATGACATCACAATTAAGGGACAGTTAACTCTTTCAATACCCCATTCTGTCTTCTATATATTCCCTTACTCTAATGTTTCTGATGAAATAATTAATTACAAAATGTATACTAAGTGTGTACTAAAGTGCTTAACAAGAAAAAAATGTATTTTGTTTGTAAATACAGATCAAAAGAAACATTATGTTAAAACATATATGTGTACCTAAATTACTATACAAGACTATCTATAATTTCTTCCAATTTTTTACCTTTATAACACTTTTGACCCTTTGTAAATTATTTTAAAACATAAATAATTAAATGTTTAAACAAAGCTGTCAGTTCGTGTAAGAAATAGGTTTATTTATATCTCTTCCTTTCTTTCTTAAATCCAAAATTTATTAGTTCAGTATAACATATACTGTAAAGGAAGAAGTTATAAAACACACTAGGCAGGTACAGATGAGATGAAGGAGATGGAACACACAATGATAATATCAGGTGAGGTGACTGAATAACATACAAATGGCTCAAGACAAAACACAGAAAATGAAATGAAGTGAAGATGAAATTTGTAACAATGGCGACAGTACAGACAAATGAATGTCATGTTTGTGATCACCCTCCACTTCAGACCAGAAATGGGAGAAGGGAAACCATATTGATGGGGATCCACTCTGATAACATCTCACATCAAATTCTGAAATGACAAAACAAAACAGGATGAGTATCAAAGACAGGACACAAATTCTCACACAGAAGAAAATATTCTATTATTTTTTTCAACTATTTTCAGACATCTTTCAAAAAAGGTTTCAGATCCCACTGGTCATTAAGACCATCTGGTCTGACAGACTTGAGTCTGTATATCCACCTACTTTCTTTCTTAAGTAACTCATTAGTTCTATCACCTCCAAACTTCATTGGTGTTTGCCACTCTAATCCCATAAATTTCATGCCCTTAGGGTCAGAGTTATGTGCTTTCAAAAAAAGTGTTCTCCCACAGGTGTATCTGTCCTTGCATTCATTATGTTTCTCACATGCTCTTGGATTCTAACTTTTAAATTTCTTGTAGTACGTCCTATGTATATGTGGTTACATTCACACCACAACACATAGACTACAAAGGTGGTATCACAATTAATAAACTCCTTAATCTCATACTTGTAACCTGTCAAAGGATGTATGAATACTGTTCCTAGCATGTGGTGGCTGCATATATTACATCTCTGGCATTTGAAATTACCTATTGGTTTAGTACCCAGCCATGTATTTCTATCTGGCATTGTTAGTCTACTATGTACAAGTTTGTCTTTCAAATTCTTTCCCTGGAGAATGTGATTCTTGGTTTCTCCCCAGCTGCTTTCTCAATTCAGGCTCAGTATGTAGCAAGTGCCAATTTTTTGTAAACAATGTTACCCAGTTGGGGCGGTGGCTTAAGGAAGCAGATTAAATGGATGTTAGAGGGGAAAAACTTATTTTGCTAATTTTCTGACTTGGATCACTAGCACATCAATTGGCTTTAGTGAATTGCTGAGACACATGGACAAAGTGCTATCAGGTAAAGCAGTTTTAAAGTTTGGGTAGGCCAAGGTATAGGCTTGACATGTAAGGGTTCTACATTTTTTTGTAAATTTGCATTCCATTAGGATACAGTAGGCTTGAAACATTTTTTGTGTAGGTGCATAGGCATTTTGTAGGTGGATTTTAGTGATCAGTATGCTGGGTTTGATGTGCAGGGTTAGCCAGTTTGGTGAGGTTATGTGGTGGTTGTTGAAAAAATGATTTTCTTGGTGAAGGGTTTCATCTAGATGCAGGTTGTGGTTGGGAAAAGTTTTGGTTTTATATGTTGGATGTTTCAGTGGTCTAATTGGCTCAGTGCACTCTGAGGGAATGGCAGGAGAGAGCCATATGGGTAGCATCATTCTGGGTTGAGATGTGATGGTCAAGCACAATGGAACAGAGAGACAGTAGGACATGCTGGAAGGAGCAGACAAGGAGAGCAGGGAGGGGTTCTGGTTTGGTTGCCACAGGCAAAGATGGAACTCTGTCTCAAATTGGCCACTAAATAAGGATACAGCTAAAGTGATGGGATGAGCTAAATAAAAAAAAAAGAATAAAGCACATGAAGGATGGACCCACCTTTCAGCCTGGGGTGAAGGCATAGCACAAATTGATAAAGTTATGGGTGGTGGCAGTTTTAAAGTATTGAGGCAGCAAGTGGAGTGTAAAAGGAGGCAGATGATCTGGAAAGGATTCAAGACAGGGAGGTTTTTCACAATAAATTGGTCTGGGCTGTTTTATGTTTTCTGCAGGTGCTGACCCTCATTGAACCTTGAGGATCTGTGTCTGATGTCACGGGGGGGGGCTCCATCTTTGAGGATAAAATCAAGAAGGTAGCAGCCTCACCAGGGAATGGGAGTTTTGGTTTGTCCTATTTCTGTGGGGGAACTTAGTCATCCGGGCAGATGTCAGTTGTTGGTGCAGGAGATTTGGGCAGGAAAAAGGGGGTCATTGTTGGTAGGGAAAGTGGACACAGTGGGAGGAGCAGGCATTGATCAGCAGCCATTTTGGATGGGTTGACAGGTGGACAGGAATGAGGAGCTAAGATGGTGGCCACATAAGCATAGGACAGAGGAGGGGGACAGGGGTGCTGCGGGAGGGGAAATGAGTGGGAAAGAAGGCAAGCAGCAACAAGGGATTCATGAAATAAGAGCTAAAAGGACTGTTTTGGACCCTTAGAAGTCCAAAAGTAATTGCTGATGCTAAGAACAAGCTCGACAACAGGGGGCACATGTTCAGAATGTGGACACTGGGAAAGATTTATATACACAAGGCAAGGGTTTACAGAATTAATTAGACCTGGACTTCTACTTCAATTAGTAAACCGCAAGTGGGTTTTAATGGTTGGAATATACCCCTTGTTTTTTGGCAGCAGACGAGGTGCAATTCTAAACAGAGGAGCTTATTTTTTGGTGTACTGTTTTGACAACAAAGTTATGGGGCAAGACATGCCATATTCCAATTCCCCTGATGTTTGTAGTAGGGAAGCTTGGAACATGACTACATGAGGGGCATACATTGAATAGGCTATGAGAATGGGCAGGGGACATGGGGATGCAAAAAAAATACTAGAAAGGTAAAATTATTGGAGAGGTTTTGTTGAGACAAATTTGGGTAACAAACAGATGCAGCTGGTGTGGGACACTGCAAAGGGGGCCACACATGGAAACAGAAGAGAGTGTAGGCACTGTTTCTGCAGTTGGCCTGTTTATGTTTGATTATTTAATGCAACAAATCTGAAACAGATTGGAGGAATTGAAATCACAAGCTTCACTGGAGGACTACAAAGAGATCAAACCAGCAATGGCAGGCAGATTGTTGGTGCACAGTGACAGGGCTCCAGTCATCTGCTATCAGTTGACAGCAGTGCTAAAGAAAGGGATGGAGTTTTTGGGTGGGGACGAGATTAGGTTTCCATCCCATTCCTTCCAGATAGGTATGACCTTGGATCTTTCTTCAAGAGGTAGGTTGGTGGTGGAAATTAAAGAAGTGGAGGTCAAGCTGTTATAAAAGGTATATTAGGAAAATGAAGTAATAATGTTGTCTGTTTTTTTCCCCACAGCTACAGGTCACAAGAGGAGCATTTGGATCATGGGCATTCATGTGTGTATTGGGCGGAGAGACAAGCTGCAGCAAGGCCTGGAGGGACACAGCTGTGGAGGGTAGTTGAGGAAATCAGAGTGCATTGGAAAGGGGTTTGGGGGATGAGATGGGCGCAGCTGTTACCACTGTTGGAAGAGCTCAAGTTAAAATGGCCTAGGCCAGATATGTTAATACTGCATTTGAGGGGCAATGACTTGGGGAAATGGCTGTGGGTGGAATTGTTTCAAGAAATTAGATGAGATGTGGAGAAAGTAAGAGGCTGTTGGCCAGGGGTGATGATCAAGTGGTCAGAGATGATAACAAGGAGAGAGTGGTGGCAGGTATGTGATATTAGGGCAACAGGGAAAGCAAGGAAGTGGTTAAATAGGAGGATGAAAGGGTTTATGGCAAATGCAGGGGGAAAATATATGTCATATAAGGAGATCTCCTCAACTGCACAGGGTACTACAGACATGATGTGGCACACTTATAAGAGGTTGGTATGGATCTCTTTAACTTACAGCTAGAGAGGTCTGTGGAGGAATGGAAAAAGGAAGGGACCATGGGGGGAAGACCATCACCCATTGCAGGAGTGAAAGATGGGCTAGTGGAAGGAAGAGCGAGAGATGGGGAGGAGAGGGAGAAGAGGCACAGGTACAGGACATAAGGTGCACAGGTGGTATGGGTGTGGGTGGAAAAATATTTAGTATGGGCTGGATCTACATTCAGCTGTGTTGGGCACGTTGTGGGGTTGTCAGCCCAGAGGCCAGAAGTTGGGTGTCAGGTAGACATCCAAACCCAGACTGACAATAAAATTGGAGGACAGGGTTTGTCAGCCCAAAGATGGGTGTCAGGTACATATCCAAGCCTAGGAAATCAACATAAGCAATGGACTGTGTTTTGGTGTACATGAAAGTGAAATAATATGTTTAAAGGGGGAAGTATTCATTATCATACTCGGATGTAAATAAACTGTCAGTGAAATGCAATAAAAGAAAGGACTGATGGATAAAGTGATGATGTAAAAATATGAAAGTTTAATAAATAACTGCCAGTTGAGGACCCAAGCAAGTTGTGTGCTGTTTTCATTTCATGAATGGAATCCCACTGACAAAGCGATGTGCCTATTAAAGGGCAGCCTGATTGTCAGGGGTTTCCTAAGTGAAATACCAAGGGGGCTGAAAGCAGTGGATATGAAGAAAGGGGTATGGTGGAGGGGTGGGGATAGGGGACAGAAGACATCATGGGTAGAAAGTGGTGCTGAAAAATGATTGACCAGGGACATGGCTGGGGAGGGCTTAAGGAGGCAGATAAACGTGGATGTTAGAAGGGAAAAAATGTATTTTGTTAGTTTTCTGCCTTGCCCACCCTCCCTACCTTAAAGTAAAATAAGAAAAGGGCCATAAGGCAGCAGGACAGGAAAGGAAGAAAGGGAAGATAAAGGGATCATTGAAAAAGGGTGACTGAAGGAGGCATCAGAGCAAAATGGGTTGCCAAAAGAGGGCAACACAGGTAGAAAATGGGATGGCCAGGTTTCAGGTTCCCAGCAGAGGGCAACAAAACAGCACAAAGATAATGGACTGGAAAGAAGAGAGGTTTAACAATTAAGGCAGTGGGATGGCAGTGGACAGGATAAGGAGCTATAAGAGAAGACATGGATTGCAATATGAGGGTGACATGGGGCATAGGGGTTGGTTCTGTAGTATGAGCAAGCATGGAAGAGGAAGGAAGAGAAAAAAGGTGGGGGGCTGGGTCTTCATCCAGTCATGTTGAGCATCTTGTGGGGATGTCATCCCAGAGACCCAAAGCTGGGTGCAGGGTAGACATCTGAACCCAGAAAGACAATAAAATAGAAGGACTACATCTGTCAGCTTGAAGATGGGTGTTGGGTACACATACAAGCCTGGGAAAACAATAGAAGGGATGAGTTTTATTTTAGTGTATAAGAAAGTTAACGTGTCTATATGGGGATGTATTCATTATCATTCTGACATGTAAATAAACTGTCATTGAAATACAATAAAAGAAAGGACTGCTTGATAAGGTGATGATGTAAAAATATGAAAGTTTAATAAATAACTATCAATTGAGCACCCAAACAGGTCATGTGGTGTTTTCATTTCTTGAAGGTAATCCCACTGACAATTCCAATTGGACTACTGTCGTTATTAGCAGAATATGTAAGCAATTTTGGATACCTTAAGGACAATAGTTTTGCTTCTAAATTCAGATCACTGATACCTTTCCAAATCTGTTTCCTTTACGTGCTAAATAGTTCCATTTCTGATAGTCCTCCAATTTAAAATCCTCTTCATCTACGAAACAAGTTTTTTTTAAAATAACAGGATGTCATAAGCCCTAATCCATTATACACAATTCTTTGTCATCTTTTTTGGTAGCCAATCCTGCTATATTCTATGAAAAAAATACTTAATTTTAGCTCTTTACTATTTACGTGTCAATGCAAGAGCTCATTTCCAGTCCTGTGCTGGATTCTACAGAAGTGGTTATGTTTGTTAAATCTACTGATTCTTCAGATGATACTGTATCATCACAAAGATTACTTCTATCTAAGATCACACTAGTGTTGATTCTAACCCCCTTTCTGGTTTTACAACTAAGTAATGTAGTATCTGAAGTTTCCTCTGTAGGGCCAAATGAATATTCAGTTTTAACTGGTTTTAAAAAGGTAGTTATTCTTTGTTGCATTTTGTTGCCTTTGAAATTCCCTTTCTTGCCAGACTTAACATTAAGTCAATCACATTGATTTTTGGTACTATGATTTTTGATTTCCCTGTTCCCTGGTACTGGAGCTATATACAATAGTGCATCTAGCTGTACTCATAAATCTTTAAATTGTCATTTAGAATGTGTTAAAATTGTTCCAATTTCTGCCAACCCGAGTTAGACAAATCCATCACCTATTAGTTGGGGCTGCAAATTTGTAAATCTATCAGATATCATTCCAATTGAACTTTGGCCCTATTGCTCCTTTACAGATATTATAAATCATTACTGAGACATGTGATTTTCTGACTTAGTTTGGGCAGCCTATACAGTGAGAAAGAGAGTAGTTAATATTTTCCTTTCTATATTAACTTTTCCTTTTTCTACTCAGCTTCTGTCCTTACTAGTGAAGTATCTTTCCTGTTACCCTTGTCCTTTTTTTTAATTTTATGTTGTTTCCTCTTATCAGAGGTCATGTCTGCTTAACATTCTGTTTGTCCTTCACTTCCCCCTCCAGATTTATTTTCTTAACTGTTCTAACCACTTGAGTACCCAAACCAGGAGTTACAATCAATTTGTGACTTTTGTTTAATTGCTGTAAAGTCTCCAAGTTTGTTTTTACAACAATCAGTTGATTAGGAGTGTTCACATTCTGAACCATTTTCTTACCTTCATTCTTCCCTTTACATCTTTTCCCTGACTAATCCCTTAGAAGTTATTTTTCTCTGACTTAATGTTCTGCAATCTGTTCTGTTAATTGCTTGATTGTTTTACTCCATGCGTCTACACTACCTACTTGTATTTCACTTGAATTTTATGGCTACATTCCACTCCTTTTGCAATTTGATCATTTCTTTTAGCAGCAAATTGTTTTTAATTAATTTGTTTCCAATATCAGGCAATGACAATTCTTTTTTATGGACGCCCCATAAGGGCCCTAGATTATTCTTAGAGCTACGGTTGGCTTATTCCCTCTCCCTTTCACTACTTTTCTTTGAGGGATTTTTTTTTCCTTATCCTGCCATAAACATGACATGTTTTGAGATATGTTGTAACTGGTCCAAGACTTAGCCTTCAAATGCAGAGTGAAATAAAACTGTCAAAATCAAATAGCAAATAATTATGAGGGAAATCTTTTATATTTTTTTCTTATAACTGTGAGGTCTTGTGTCATATCATTTTTTTCAATCTTTTTTCAACACCTTGAATAATTGAATACAATGTCTGTTTAACAATCTCACTTACACTGTAGTGACCATATGAACTATTATCCTTCCCCCTATTAGTTGCCTTGTATAAGACACACATTACTAGATCCCTGCTTTAAGGGTAAGATTGAAGCCATCCTTTCTGCAGGGGAAGAAACTGAGTAGTGCAGAGATCTTCTGCTAACCAAATGTGACAATGTCCCACCAACACCATTAACTGATGTACAGCAGTCAAACTCTGCTGAACCATCAGAGTGCTCCTCTGGCATAAACAATAGCACATCAATACTTTCTTCACAATCACCAGTCATCACCAATGGAAAGGACACCTACAGCTACTTCTCATGCATCCTTTGGTCAGGGTCAGAAATGCAAATCAATTCTGAGTCACCTGCAAAAACATGGACTAGTATCCTGTCATGAAAGTGCTGCTGGTTCATCTGCCTGACTGGTAGCCATCTCACACAGCACAATGTTGGAGAAATATTTTGCAGACCATACAGAGATCAGTCTTGAGGAAAATCCATTACTCTGTTGTAAACAAAACATAACAACATGGCCAGATCTAGCAAATCTTCCAATAATGTACCTCAGTTGTCCACCTTCAAGCATATATTCAGAACACATTTTTAGTGCGACTGGAGGAATAGTCACTGACCAACGAACACTGCTAGGCCCTGTAAATGTAGAATGGCTAACATTTCTCAGAATGAAAGCTGACAATTTCCCCATTGTCCCAAAAACTGAATTATATGATTCTGACCATGAACGTGAACAACAGCCTGCAAACAATGATACTGAATATTATGATTGGTTGTGTATGAAATTAACAGAAAATCCTGTTTGGGGTGGCATAATCCCAAATTTGGTAATTTAACATTGCTAACACATCTCTCTATCTCAGCAGTTGAAAGTTCATCTGAAATCAATCCTGCTATGTTCAGATATTGTTTACGGACAGACAGGCATGTTTGTCATTTTTCTGACAATGTTGGCACCATTGTTTAAGTTTGAATTCACTTAATTTTTTAATTTTTAGATTTTCTCATCAAATGTGTTCCACATGTCACATACTGTTCTAGTCCTGCTGTATATGAGCACTACACAAATTCTGTAAGGACTATTGTTAATAACTTAAAGGCCTTATGTCATAGTTGTTACCATAGTTTTTTTCTCCATTAGCATCACTCTCTCTCTCTCTCTCAATTTTTACTGTCATTCTCCTTAGACACATACTACAGACAAAATATGCCATCACCACTGGACCATGCCAGCTACTGTACATGTGCCACACTACTCTTAGTTTTGTCAATCAACAGTTTATTACAGTATATTTGATACCCACCATGGGTAACATTTTGGGGAAAAGCAGCAGGCTCAATCAGATGTGCTGCACCTCTTGTACCTATCTCAGCAACACCTGCCATTGGTATAACTTTTTCAAACAGCAGCAGGCTCACTCATGGCAACTGCTCCTCTCATACCTGCCTCAGCAATGCATACCATGAGTATAATTTTTGGAAACCTAACAAACAGTGTAATACAGCAGTCTTTCACAATTTTGTTATGGTCAGGGTAGAATAATAGGGTAGTAGAATGGGTAGGATAGTAGATACCTGACCCTAACCAACTACCTGTTTTGCATTAGGGTAATTTAGGGTAGTTTGGAGGTAACCATGGTTAGTGTTTAGGGTAGAATATATTACTACCCTTCCGTGCCTACATAATATTATCTGACTTAAGGAGTTAAATCTAAACAATTGGTAGTAGAGCAATGTTCTATAAGGTTTACAATAATATTTATTTTTTACAACTCAAGATAGAGATAGGGGATGGTTAACCATCTGCATATGGCACACAATGACAAAAAAAAAACAGTATCCCCGGTCATGGTTGCAATTGTCAAAAATAGCATTTATATGCTAGATAAATTTCTTTGCTGTCTCATTTAATTAATCTATGTTTAAATATACATTTTTAATAACCTCCTCTTGTTGTACCATGGGGCAAGGGCATTAAGGCTCCTTTTTTCAGAAATTATATAATGTCTCAGACATGTTATTCATTTCTGAGATTCCTACCTGTAGGTATTTTTGTATGTAATGTTTTGCATTAAATTCAATAAAATATACTTGAAAATAGTAATCAAGTCATAATGATGATCCTTGACTTGGTATGTCCGTACTGTGACAGATTTATTAAAGCACTGGGAAATTATTCTAACAAAACTGTCCCATGCTTCATATATTGTGAGGATGAGGTTTCTTCTTTCTATCTTGTGACACCATGGTCATCAAGAGAATCCTCTGGGGAGAAATATAATGACCTACTCCACCTCCTCACTTAACTCTCATTCCTATGCTGTGTGTACCCTTGAATATGGACAGGGATTCTGTTCTTTAGCTAAATATCTGAGATGGGAAATATATTAGGGCTATGTGCAGCAACTCAGTGTCTCAACTCACCCCTTTTAGCCAACAGACTATTGGAAAGGATAAACTTTAAGGCATTGCACTTCATGGGGAAGGTGTTACCACAAAGAGAAATAACAAAGGAGGAGTGCAGTTTTTGAATGGACCAAGAGTTCATTTCATTATATCCATAGTAGAACAAGAGGTGAAGCACGATAAATGTATAAGGTACCGTATTTTATTAAAGTGTGAAGTATGAAGGCTGATCTTTCTGGAGCAGGAATATTTTGGCACACAACTGTGGAGTGAATACAGAACTTCCAACCAAAGAATACAATGTGGAGGGGTAGGGGAAGGAAGCACAAACTTGAAATATGACAGGTTGAACATAAATTATAAGAGGAACATGTCACCATCTTGCTTGTTAGCAGCAAAAGGAGAAGTAATATTCATATTGCTATAATCAGTAGGAGAGCTGGCAGGAATACAAGGCAAGGGATAGTGAATCAGTACTAATCTAAGACAAAAGCCTAGGATTCAAACTTTTGCTAAAATCTAGGTAACATGGGAAGAATAATAAACTGTCAATGAATGAGGGGCAGGATAAAAACAACACCCTGCTATAAACCAACCAGCTTAAATGCTAACCAGATAAACAGATCATGTAGTTTATTTCATATATACACTTGAACTTATATATTATGGACACTTTTGAGACTGAAGAATCTGAACTCAGTATCAATTATTGTAGTCCTTAATATTTTTTATTTAGTTATTTATTTTTATTTATTTATGTCAGTCTTGGTATCAGTACCTTTGAGCCAAAGGGTCTTTCACATAGGCTCCACATCATAACAAAGAACAGAACAAGCAGTATAGTGAGAAAATACATAGTTATCTTAGGAGTAAAGGTAACAATAAAATAAGCACATATGGATTTAAGTTACAAAAATGGGTATTTTGTAGACATACAGCGGTTAGGAGTAAACTTAACTAGCAAGGAAGGACAATAGGGTTGTGATCCAGCTACAGAAGGAAAAAGATGCAACCAAATGGCATTGTCAGAGACAAAATGAGGGAAGGACAACAATTAGAGACATGGTCTTACAGGATAGACAGAAGCTAAGGGCTAGGGCCTATCATTGTTCCAGAGTAGGGATATAGGCAAAGGCATTGTCTGAGCGAGGGGGAAGGGGTTCCCAGGAGGGGAATATCAGCAGACAAATGTGGGCTGTGCCATTCAGTGTAAGAGTGCACTCCAGTGGGGTAATCTGTGCAGGAAGTGATGATGCCCTCTATGGACCCGCAAGCAAAGTTTGATGCTGGGATTGGTTATTGGGGGCCTCGGGAAGGCAGATACATTATAGGATAGTAGCAAGGGTAGGATGGTAGGTTGCAGGAAGGGTGGGGTAGGGTGTGGAAAAAGGAGAGGAAACAGGCCCAAGTTGTTTTATGCACAGCAGTCACTGGAGGCATTGGCAACTAGTGGTTGGCAAAGTTTCTTAGTTTCTTTTTGAAGGAGTCCAGTGTATGGTCTTTGGTAACATCACAGTGGTGTGAATTATACCACAGTGGTGTTCTGTATGCAAATGAGCATTGCCCTTGGGTGGTACGGCAGAGAGGCACTAAGAGTGCATGGTTCATGGTGTGTCTAGTATGCCAGGTGTGGTTTGGTGACCGAAACATTGACTAAATACCGGGAGGCAAGAGACTGAGGGAGGCCTTTTTTGTGATTAGGCATGATTGATAGGATAATCTGCCTTTGAACTAAAGCCAGTTTGCTTGCTCATATAAGTCACATGTGTGTATCAGGTGGGTGGCCCCAGTTAGAAGACAGCAGGCTTTATTAAGGGCAGTGGTGACAAGGTGTAGGTCAGTGTCAGAGGTGGATCCATAGATTGCAAGCCAATAATCAAATACTGAGACTATTGAACTATGTATAGCAAGCTTGAGGGCTTCCAGAGTAAGGCAGTGTCTGAGTTTGTATAGTAGCCCAATACAGGTATTCACTATTTTGGTAACATTGTCAATATGGCTGGAGAATGACAGAGTGCTGTCTATTGTCACACCTAAATACTTGAAAAGTTGAGTCTGTTCTAGGATAATGCCTGAGCTATTTCTGATATGCAGGTTACACATTACTTAAGAAGTATTAATTGTGATTTAAAGAACCGTACTTAATATTGTGATGGCCTTAATATGCAGTGTACTTAATAGGCATGTTTCACTGTAATGAATAATACTCTGCAAACAGTAAAGAACCAACAAAACAATAGCTAAAAATGACAAACAACAAAAAGGCAATGAAGTGAAATGCTGGTATAACATGTAGCATTGTACACACCCCTCATGTGGAATAGGGTTCACTAAAATGAGAACAAAAAATCAGATATAAAACAAATGCAGCAAATGTTTGTTAAGCCCAACCAAATATTCACTCACCTCAGGGAAGCAAAAGCCCACAGGCAGAGTATTTAACAATGGCCAGGGACAAAGTACTGTCAGTTGTTTAGGCCTAAGAATGCTATTAATCTATACTGACAAATGTATAATTTAAATATAAAAAAGCATACATAATATAATATTATTTTCAATATACTTGATGTTGAGTTGTACATATATTAGTATTGTGCAAGTAATGAGTAGTATTTCCTGAATACCAAGAATAATGCACTATTTGTTTTTCAGCTATGAATAATGAATAGTGGCACTATTTGTGCCTATTCATTTTAAGGAAATAATATTTTTTAAGAAAAAAGCAAAACATAAATCCTCTTCCAGATCCCAATCCTTTAAAAAAACACAAATCTGCTACAATCCCAATCCCAACCTCCTCTCGCAAGCACCCAAAATTTAATATTTTAAAAAATAGACACTCCCACAAAAGAGGATTGGCACAACCCACCCACCTCAATGGCCAGCCACAGGGCAAGATTTCCAAACCTCCAAGAATGCCACAAGCCCCTGGCACTCTGAACATATGGCACACTGGGCTTGCAGCCTTCTCCTGGATCAGGATTTTCTGTCCCAGGTGTGAATTTGCCACAAGTTAGAACAACTTTTTGTGCTCTAGCTTGCGCAATCTTTGGGGCCTTTTTTATGGAACTTGAGCCAGATATTTAGCACAAGCTATGGTAAATCACAGAAATGTTCCAACTATGCCTAAGATTATAAAATTGGGTGCAGTTGCATGAAGGAATTTGGTGCACTGCCAAAACCTAAGTGTCATGGCACAGGGCTTGACGCAAGCCCTTTGCTATGTTTTGAAAATCCAGCCAAGAATATTATGCTGGTTCAACTTTAAGCAGAAATGTATGGTGCCGAAAGGCATCTCACACAGTTTGCAAAGGGTGCCAACAAAAGACATAGACATGTGTTTCATCCTACCAGGACTCATCAGTATGCCTCATCTGTTTGACACCCTAGTGGAATGAACCAGCATAATATTTTGTAGTGATTTGCATATGCAGCCCATGATGCTTTGCATTGTGGGGGCATGTGTGACTTTGTATTTCATATATATATATATATATATATTTATTTATTTATAAAATGGGTGGGGAAATTGCAGCAATATCATTAGCTGACAGCATCACGTGACAGTGAGTATATCAGAGCGTGTTCGCACACCTGCACTTTTACTCCCTCCAAAACAATTTTTCCATTTTATACGATAGATAAACCACTCTGAGGTGTGTGGTCATACTCTGACATATGCACACCTTGGGTGGTTGATGCACTTGGCCTGTGGCTTCGTGTGTAACAACGCACACCAAGGCAGGCGTATATCAGAGTCTGACAGCACACCTCAAAGTGGTTTATCTATTACACACACACACAATATATATATATATATATATATATATATATATATATATATATATATTATAATGGTGGTGCCACTATAGTTAGGGATGGTACTTCAATGTTAAATTATAAATTTTGCACCTTATTAACTTTGGCATACTTTGACAAAGTAGCCTAAAATTTGGCATATGCGGTCATTCTGCTGGAGTCTCAAGACATGAAAAGTTTTGTGATGACATCTTGAACAGTTTTTGAAATATAAAGTTGTAAAACACAGAAAAAAATATTTTGCTCATTGGTTAACATGAGACTTTTAGACATCATCTACAGACCAGACAGAATGAAACTGTTCTCTGAAATTTTCAGAAATTATGGGGTTTGTGCCAAAGGTGTGCCTTTGGATGGTTTGGTGAAAGAATATGTTACCATTTTTGAATTATAATGATTTTTGTGATAGCTGCAAGACAGGAAGGTAAATGAAAACAGTTCAAACTTTAAATTTACTGTTCAAACTGTAAATTTGCTGTTCAAACTGTAAAGGGTTGGTACAATACTTTAAAGTTAAATTCAAAATTTTGCCCCTTAATACCTTTAGCATATTGCAATGAATTAGCCTGAAATCTGGCATGCATGGTCATTCTCCTGGAGTCACAAGACATGAAAAGTTTTATGATGGCATCTTGTATGGTTTATGAGCTATAAAGTGTTAAAAAACAGAAAAAAAAAACAGTTTTTCCCCCCTTTGGTTAACATGGGACTCTTCTCTATCATCTACAGACCAGATGGAGTTAATTTTTTCTCTGAATATTTCAGGGATGATGGGGTCTGTGCCAAGTGTGTGCCTTTGTATGGTTCGGTGAAAATTATTTTACCGTTTTTGAATTATAATGATTTTTGCGATAGCCGCAAGACAGACAGGTAAATGAAAACAATTTGAACTGTAAATTTACTGTTCAAACTGTAAAGGGTTGGTACAGCACTTCAATGTTAAATTGAAAATTGTGCACCTAAATAACTTTGGAATACTTTGACGAAATAGCCCACAGTTTGGCATGTGTGGTCATTCAGCCGAGTCTCAAGATGTGAAAAGTTTCATGATGGCATCTTGCATGGTTTTTGAGATATAAAGTGATAAACTGAACAAAAAACACTTTTGCCAATTGGTTAACATGGAATTTTTTCCCATCATCTACAGAACAGACTGAATGAAATCTTTCTCTGAAATTTTCAGGGATGATGGGGTCTGTGTAAAGGTGTACCTTTGAATAGTTTGGTGAAAACATATTTTACCATTTTTGAATTATAATGATTTTTGTGATAGGTGCCAGACAGACAGGTACATGAAAACAGTTCAAACTGTAAATTTACTGTTTGAAGAGTAAATTTATAGTTTGAACAGTAAATTAACATTTTGAACTGTTTTTATTTACCTGCCTTTCTTGCAGCTATCACAAATACAAATAGGATTACTCTATCTCAAAAAATGTAAATGGGTGGAAGCACTGAGCCTCTGAGCCCTGCACTCCCACAGGCAAAAATTAAGGAAATTCATTTCAAAAAAACTATGTTAATGCATCAGTTGGGGTTCAAGATTATACAACAAACATAGGGGAATATAACATTAGGGTTTTCAACCCTAAAACACCTGCCTTACCCCTGAAGTGAATGAGTGATATAGTCTTCCTTGAGGTTGTCAGCCCTAACTCTTTACCCCATTGTATGTACTCATGAAACATACACACCTGTCTCCATCACATCTTTGCTTTTCTGTTACTGCAATGGGGTGAGCATTACAGTTTTTGTACTTTTTACCTCAAACAGTTCAGGAATTTCTAAATTATTTTAGAAAAAAGTTCCAATTGTAAACATGCACAATTTCAAAAATCAACATGCTATGGATAGCTGTATTTTGGTGACAACAGCAGGTTGCACTATATGACAAAACTGTCTTAACAAAAGACAGCTGTGTCATATAATGCAAAACCCCTGCTGTGTCATGACTTGTGCATGACTGTACTGTCCTGGAATAAACTGTTATCTGCACACCGAGGGCCCCAATCCCCAGTGGCAGTGTATTTATTCATTTTATTTTGTTTAATCTGACACAGGGATGCCCACGCGTGGTGTCGGATGCCCCTCCTCCTTGCAGACCATTACTCTATTAATTGTGCCAACATCAGGGGCTCATCCCCATGTTGGCATTTACAAGCCCTCTGCCAGCAGTGTGGTACACAGGGGAGCCCACCCCCAGTGTCCCAAAATAGACTTATTCAATAAATAGGTATGGTACCTGCTAAAAAGAAAACCAACCCCCTACATCAGTTGACACCACAGCAGGTTGCCCTTTATGACACAGCTGTCTTATCAAATAGGATCTATGTCATATAGTGCAAAGCCCCTTCTGTGTTGTGACTCATGCATGTGTGGGTCAGGGCTACTGTCATTATAGCCCCACCATCCTGACTGTGCTGTCCTTAAATTAACTGTTATCTGCACACCAGGAGCCCCACTCCCCAGTGGCAGTGTATGCATGTACGCAGTGTCGGACCCCCCCATGCAGCCAATTGTTCTATTAATTGTGCCGATATCAGGATGCCCAATCCCCATGCCAGCATTTTCAAGTCCTCTAAGCAGTGTGGGACACTGGGGAGCCCACCCTCAGTGTCCCAAAATAGACTTGATCGACCTGCAAAAAAGAAAATATTCCCCCAATGTCTTTTTCTACCTGAAAAAATAAAACCATTCCTCATCGTCTCCGCAATCCCTCTCCCCCCATCATGACCCTCCCATTGAGTGCCCACCATCCCCCCTTACCCTAAACTTACATCCAGAGGTCATATGCTGTCATCTTCTGAGGACCAAAACACATCTGCACTCTTTAAAGCTGAACCATGAACTGAGGAATAAAGGTATGTGCTGTATAATGTATTTCAATGGTGTTTTGAACTTTTGTCCATAACTTTGCCATTTTTTGGAATTGTTTCACCAAATTTTCAACATGGTCTTTTTGGGACTTCACCTCTTGAACACTGCAACTGCCATTTCATTAGTCAGGCCTGGAAGGGGATTTTGTGGTCACTGAGTGAAATCACTTTTTGGGACTGAATAATGAAATTTTACCAAAAGTGTCCATGAGGTGAGGTCCCAAAAAGGCCATGTTGAAAATTTGGTGAAAAAATTCCCAAAAATGGTCGAGTTATGCATGTTCATTGAAATTTTTCTGTGCATGTGCATAACTTTAGTAATTTTCAATATTTTGACTTCAAATTTTCAACATAACCATTTTACACACTACAGTAGTAGCGCCAAATTTGTCAAGCAATTTTGTGAGATTCCCTATTTATCCTTCACAAAATTTAGGGGAAAAAAATCCTCAAAATTTTTTTTTGTGTTACCTACAGAAAGAGGCCAGTTCCTATTACAATACGTAAGGGCCATCTGGTAGATTTTCAACTACACTATCAAATGAGACAACCTTCTCTGGGTAGCAGTGAACACACTAACAAACAAAACAAAATCCTTAACTAAAGGTTTCACAGTTCTCAATAGGGATTTTTAAAAGTTCTTAAAAATCCTTTGACTAATTCGGTGCTACTACAGTACCTCATGAACAGCTGTCAATTTTTAACATCTTATCAAAAATGTTTTTTGGGTTTTTTTGCACCTGTGGCATGGAATGGTATTTTGGCAGGAATTTGAAAAATTTTCACCTACGGGTTTATGAGGTGGGGTCATAAGAAGAATATATTGAAGGTTTGAGGTCAAAGTATGAAAAACTCAAAGATTTTATTAAGTAACATTGTTTGTAGGGATGTCCTTTGCACCACTGAGGAACATGTTGCCTTACTGTGCCAGAGAGCTGAGTTGAGGTGTGAACTCAGTGAACTGGTTTACTGGGACAAGGCTGATGGGGAAAGTGCTGTAGCATGCAGCACAAATCCCAGACTGGGTAAGGTTGGAGCAGTGTTTTTGCACAGATGCCACACCCTGTGTTGGGTCAGGGAACGTCACCCACAAGGTATTAACATGTGTGCTGGGGCCTGTTTGTCTCATGCACTGAATCAGGACTGTCTCCAGTATTGTATTTATCTCATTTTGAGCAGGTCCTGAAGAAATCTTCAGACATGAGGATACAATTCTACTATCAGAAAAAGAAGAGAAATTCTTTGTAAACAAATACATTAATGCAGACATTAGGGTTATGGAATGCAATGTGCACAAAGAAGGAAAATGAAAAAAAAGAAACATTAGGGATTTGGGTCTATGGAGTATTTGTGAATCAGTGGTGGGGTATTCCTTGAGGTTGTCAACCCTATTGCCCACCCCTCCCCGCAGCCAGTAGCCTCCTGTCTGAACCACAAGGTACAGCTCCAACCTTGTGTATAATAGTGAAATGGTATAGCCAACATAATCTGTCATAGATAGATGGATAGATAGATAGCTAGCTAGCTAGCTAGATAGATAGATAGATAGATATCCCTTATTTCCCCTTCCCTCGCCACTGCTTTATGTTCTTCTCTTTTAGATAACTCATGAAGAAAACCTGTGGTTGAAATGTTGATTCTGTTTTCTATTTTCAGTGTGCATTTAATATTACCATTTTGTTTTGTTTTCAGACCACACACTGACACCGCACCTTTTTTTATGTTGCTTGCACACATGTGCAAGAAACATAGTGCCATCATTGGAGATTTCGGAGGTGTGTCACCTCCTCCTCCAATTCAGGCAGTGCTGGCAGGTGTTCTCAGAGTTAATGTGCATTTGGAGCTGTCTATGACATGCTCCAAATGCAGTGGCATACAGTTGAAAGGGGGAGTTATGCTTGAGTGAGCAGCCATAAGAAGCTGCCTCACACACAGCTCCCCACCACAGGCGTGCACGCCCACACACACCGTATAGCCGACGGGTGCTCAACTCACGGGCTGAGCCGCGCCGCCTCCCCATCCCCAGAAGAGCCATGCTGAGCACACCCCAGCGTGGTAATCAGTCCTTTGTCGATGGGGTGCCCAATCCCCATCGGCTGAACACCCCCCAACGTCCTTGTGCCACGCTGGGGAGCCCACCCCAGCATAACAAACGGTCCCACCACGCCTTTTTACCTAAGACAAAATGATCCTGCAGCGTGTCTCCTGACCCCTCCCACAACCCGCATCATCCACTGCGCACTCCAGTTTCCACACTTCTCACCCCATACTTACCTCTGACTTGGCGCGATGATCTTCGTGGACTGGAACACGCTCACACTTTTCAAAGCCGACCGCGAACTGAGGAAATGCCGGTAAGCTGTATAATGGGCTAGACAGGGGGGTTTCAACTTTATTGCATATCTCAGCCATTTTTGGGAATTTTTGATGTGATGTTACTGTCATGGCGTTATTCGGGCTCGAAGGGTGATTTCGAGGAGTGACAGTGTAGTGACTGTGAAATCACCCTTTGGGCCCAAATACCAGCATGACAGTGATATCATTCATGAGAAGGGGGCCCAAAACCCCCATGTTGAAAATTTGGTGCCAAAATTCAAAAAAATGACTGTTTTACGAGTGTGCATTGCGCAGTTCCTACACAGGCTCGTAAGTTCACAAAATTTAAATATTTTCACTCCAGATTTTCAACATTGCCATTTTACCACGCCTTCTTTTGAGTAGTACAGCTGTCATTTTTCACATCTCACCCAAAATGTGTTTCCGCCCATGTAGCGCAGAATGGTGCAGTCGGTGTGTGAAATCAATGTATGGGACAAATTAAGAAAATCACAGTGACACTATTCATGAGCAGAGGTCTTAAAATGGCTATGTTGAAAATTTGGTGAAAAAATTCCTAAAAATGACTGTTTTACGAGCATGCGCTGCGCAGTTCTACCATCGTCAGAGGGTTTGCAATTTTCAATATTTCCATGACAGATTTCAAATTGCCATTTTTCCACACCTTCTTATGAGTAGTATAGCTGTCATTTTCACATCTCACCCAAAACATGCTGCCCATGTAGCGCATTAAATGGCGCAGTCACAGTGAACTCAGTGTATGGGACACAGTAAGAAAATCATAGTGTCACTGTTCATGAGCAGAGATCTTAAAATGGCAATGTTGAAAATTTGGTGAAAGAATTCCTAAAAATTACTGTTTTCACGGTGTCGTTGCACGGTTCCACTGCAGTAGGTTTGCAATTTTCAATATTTACTCCAGATTTTTCAACATTGCTATATTTTACCACACCTCCTTATGAGCAGTACAGCTGTCATTTTTCACATCCTGCCCAAAACATGTTTCCGCCCATGTAGCGCACAATGACGCAGTCGGTGTGCAAACTCAATGTATGGGACACATTAACAAAATCACAGTGACACTGTTCATGACCAGAGGTCTTAAAATGGCTATGTTAAAAATTTGGCAAAAAAAATCTAAAAATAACTGTTTTACGAGCGTGCATTGCGCAGTTCCTACGCACGCTTGTAAGTTCACAAATTTTCAATATTTACACTCCAATGACTTCCAAATATCTAAACAGCACATAGAAGCAAACAACATTCGGCATTGACAAATGCATGTTTGTTTTGTTTTTTTCTTCTCTTACAGGTGAAATGACTACTATGCAAGAGCAAGCCTACAACATAACAGAAAAGGGGCAGTAGCTCTAAGAAATAGAACTACTATTGACATAAAAACATAATTCAAACTAGCACCTGGGGGAGGGTAGACCACCTCCTAATATTATTCAGGCAACTAATGGAAACTCTGATACACTGATAGGTAACAATGACATACATAGAACATCAAAACACAATATGACTACTGTAAATATCTTGGAGGCTGGTCCCAGCCTCAGCACTTCCCCCCCAGTGAGTCTAGCCCTCCTTTATGACTACACTCTTTAGCACTTAAGACAAAAGAACTGCTGACCATCAAGTTCTCGCCTCCTTGCATTTAGTATTAGTTAATTATTTTACAGAACATATCATCCTCTGTTCCCTACCTGATTCACTCTATATCCTGTATATTCTCAAGTTGTTCACTTAACAATCTGTCAACCTAGCCTGTTTTTAATTATGTGTCTGTATATTTTTACTTATGTAATCCCTGTTATTGTAATTATGTAACCTCTGTAACCTGATGTACTCATGTCTTTCTAGGCATGGAACCTCCTTGTATCTGCTTATGTACTTGTAACCATTGTAAATGATGTTATGCCCATGTATTACTACAACGTGGAACCTCTGTAAAAGAGCTTCTGGCTCAAAGGTAATTCCTAGAAATAAATAAAAAAATAACTCTTAATGATAACAGCTTAAGCAGCAACATGAATCACTTAATAGCAAAATTAAGTAGGCAAGTGTATGATATAATAACTACTATTGAAACATGGTGGAAAGATCCTGATGTGTGGGGGCTTCATCTGGATGGCTAAAAATGGTACCATCTTAACAGTAAGGAAAGGAGAGGAGGGGTGGCTGTCTATGTGAATGACAAACTATGCAGTAAATCACTAACTACACTACAGGGGAGGACAGCACATATATTGAAAGTATTTGAGTTGAAATAAATGGCAAATCCAAATCAATTATTATTGGAACATGCTATATGCCATGAGAGGAACTTCAAATTGCTACATTCACTTGAAGAAGCCAGAAGGGGAAGGAAGGAAACATATTCAAGTCAGTGCTTTAGAGTAACTGGTAATTGCTATTTTTCTTTGAAACTTAGATTGTGGGCTTTTAGTGACACTATACTTTCTTTGTTGTCTTTACTTATAATTGTTTTTGGGCTGCTGAAAATTTAAAACATAGTGGTGGTGTAATTCTGTGCTGTCTTTAATTGCTGCAAATTTTCGCACCTCCTCCCTCCCCTTCCCCCAACTCTTAATTATATGCCCTGATAAATCTGATTGACAGGAGCTAAACACAGGGTATAGTAAGGGGTGTGAAGTAGGAGGGGCATAAGGGGGAAGAAGCTCACCCTCAGCACAACAAGTGTTTTGACTCATTTCTTTATTTATTGGTTTCTTTTTCTTTAAAAAAAAATTATCTGAGGATCAGTGACAGGATTTTTAGTACAGTAAATTAATAAAAAGGGAACTTGGAGAGCTTCAGTAGCAGACAAGTAGTGGAATTGCAGTATAATGTGGGGAGTGGTGCAATGCAGTGGCTGTGGGGCAGCCATTCAGGCAGACCTTCTGGACACTGAGGTGCTGCCCTATCTGCATGCATCTCTGGATCAGTGGATGAGGTAGCCAGACTCAGAGCGGAAGTAAACTGGGTCAGGAGTACCATCACCCCTATCCAGGGACCACCCAGTCCAATGCAACTGCCTCAAAGGATGCCGCAGAACCAGGAGCACTTGGATGACAGTGGGCTCAGGGAGGGTTAGAGCAGTCAGGTAAAGGCACATCCCAGATCCTGTTCCACTCAAGAACTCATATGCCACACTGGAAAATGAGGACAACCAAATAGAGGTACCCAGAGAAGTGGAAGGAAAGGATGTGGAGGTTAGCCAAGGAGGTGACCTCAGCGGGGAAAGCAGTGGACCCCAGAGGAGGAGGAAGCAAATCCTGCTGGGGGACTCCATCATAAGAGGGATCCAGCTAGGAACACAGGAGGGGAGGACAGGGAGGTGAGTGTCACCAGTGCCACGGCACAGAGGGATGGAAGGAAGATCCTGGGATCACTGGGAAGGCAAGATGGAGGGTGAGCTGGATGTCATTATCCACCTAGGTTACCTAATGACCTGGCAAATGGGGAGCCAAAGGAAGTTCAGGAAGAGTTTAGGAAACTGGGAGGGGTCCAAGCAAGTAGCTACTTCTGTCACTTTCTAGAAGTATTACCTGTGAGAGGCAAGGAGAGCATAGAGTGCATGCACCAGGAACTTTAACTCAAGGTTGAAGAACTGGTGCTGTGAGGAAGGGTTTGATTCATTGGTGACTGGGGACCCACCTGAGGGTGGAGGTTTGTCTGCTTCGACGGCCTGCATCCATCCTGGAGGAAACCAAGACTTCAATGATAAGTTTAAATGCTACATTGGCAAGCATTTAAACTAGCAAAGTGGGTGGCAGGCCAGCAAGGAGGGTACCTACTTGTCACCCCCACAGCTAGCAGTGGAACCAGTGAACCAGAGGAGGGCTATCTCTGCAAAGCAGTGTGCAAAAGATGGAGATTAGTGCCAAGAGGTGGATAAGCAGAAAAGGGCAAAATTCAGCAGAAGGGCAGACAGCAAGGAGAACCAGGGATAAATGACAACCAAGGAATGGGCTGAGAGAACAGTGAAGCAGTCTAGGAGGTCAAATCATGGAAAGTCATGTGCAAATGCCAGGAGCCTTAGCAACAAGATGGAAGATCTGGAGGCTGTCATGATACAGTCAGACCTGGACATTGTGGCCATCACTGAAACCTGGTGTAATGATAACCATGACTGGAGATGGCCATACCTGGCTACAACATATTCAGAAGAGACAGAGCAGGCAGGAAGGAGGAGGAGGCACTGTATGTGAAAATGACATAAGGGCCACAGAGATCCAGGAGGAACAAAAATGGGAGAGATACTGTGGGTTAAGCTGAAAAAGGAAAATGGGGACAGCTATCCGCACAGGTGTGGTCTATAGACCACCAGCCCAGGAGGAAGAAACAGATAGGAGTTGATGCTGCCATCCAAAGGATGGCAGACAAGGGTGAGGTAGTACTGGTTGAGACCTCAGTATTCCAGACGGGCTGGAGCATCCCAGCAGCATCATCAATTAGGAGCAGATTTATCCTGACTCTTTCAGGTGCCTTCCTCAAGCAACTGGTCATGGAACCAACTCGGCAGAAGGCAATACTGGACCCTATGCTCGCAAACAGGACAGTGTGATAGGGGTAACAGTGGAGAGCACCTGGGAAATAGTGACCACCAGTCATTGTGGTTTGAAATCATAGAAAGAGCAGAACCAAACCACACAAAACACGATCCTGGATTTTAGGGGGGCGATTTGGGAAAATGGGAGATATTTGAAAGAGGCATTAAGGGAATGGGACAGGAAACAGGGGTTGAGGAACAGTGGGCAGTATTTAAATGGGGATTACAAGAACAACAGAATTATGCATTAAGCAGGTTAGCAAGAGGAAAAGGAAGAGGAGACCATTATGGTTTTCCAAAGAGGTATCAAAGAAAGTGAAAGCCAAAAGATTGCTATTCAGGCAATACAAAAAGACACAGGCAGAAGGGGATAGGGAGAAGTACCAGGAGAAGCAAAGGGAGGCAAGGAGGTCAGTAAGGAAGCCAAAGCTCAGACAGAAGAACACATTGCAAAATCAGTGGTAGAGGGACAAAACCTTTACAGGTACATAAGGAAAAAGAAAGACAAAGGAGGGATAGTGAGAGTGAAGGGGAGGATGGGAGCCACGTGGAGGATGACAACAGTAAAGCTGACATATTGAACAGGTATTTCTGCTCAGTCTTTACTGAGGAAGAGGAGGGTAATGGGTCTGAAGGAGTACAAGGGTGAGAATGGTGCAGAAATGGACAAGTCCATTTACACGAGAAAGGGTCCTGAAGGAACTGGAAGCAATAAGAGTTGATAAAGCAATGGGGCCAGACGGGTGCACCCTAGGTCCTTGAAGAACTAAGAGGTGGTGGCTGAATCTCTGGCTATCCTATTTAGCCGATCACTGGAAACGGAGGAGGTACCCAAAGACTGGAGGACAGCAGATGTAACCCCCTTATACAAAAGTGGGAACAAAGAGGAAGCAGGGAACTACAGACCAGTCAGCCTCACCTCGGTAGTGGGGAAGATCATGGAAGCACTACTGAAGGAGAGATTGGTGGAACATCTGGTTATCAATGGTCTACAGGACCCAAGGCAGCATGGTTTCACCAGGGGCAGGTCATGTCAGACCAACCTCGTTGAATTTTTTGACTGGGTGACTAGGAGGTGGATCAGGGGAGGGCAGGACATGGCCTATCTGGACTTCAGCTAGGCCTTGACACTGTGCCACATAGAAGACTATTACACAAACTGGGGAATATGGGGTGGGCAGGACAGTAGTGTGGTGGGTAGGTAACTGGCTGGGTGGCAGAACACAGAGGGTGGTGGTGAGATAATGGCTGTCACCCACAGAGGGAAGAGTGACCAGTGGGGTACCACAGGGATCAGTGCTGGGACCAGTCCTATTCAACATCTTCATCAGTGACATTCTTGGGATCTAGAAGGCAGAATTTCACTGTTCGCTGATGACACAAAGCTCTGTAACAGAGTAGACACACCAGAGGGTGTAGACAGAATGAGAAGCGACCTGCAGAAACTTGAAGAATGGTCAGGTTTGGCAGTTGAAATTCAATGCAAAGAAGTGCAAGATAATGCATAAGGCACAAAAATCCTGGCACAATATATCAGTTGGGGTGAGGATATAGCATGCACCAAGTAGGAAAGGATCTTGGGGTTATCATCTCTGATGACCTCAAGGCAGGGAAACAGTGTGACAAGGCAGCAGGTAAAAATAAGATGCTGGGATGCAGGCAGGGCATCACCAGCAGAAAAAGGGAGGTCATAATTCGCTTATACAAGACACTAGGGAGGCCCCACCTGGAGTACAGCGTACAGTTCTGGAGACCATGCCTACGTAAGGACATAGACAGGGTAAAGAAGGTTCAGAGGAGGGCAACAAAGATGGTGCATGGATTGCATCACAAGTCCTATGAAAACAGGTTGAAAGAACTAAACATGTACTCCCTGGAGGAGAGGAGGGAGATAGGGGATATGATAGAGACATACAAGTATCTTACAGGGAAGAACAGGGTGCAGGAAAACACTATTTTTAAGCGAAAAAGATGTTCCAGGTCTAGAGGGCATGGGATGAAGTTGGAGGGAGATGATTCAGAGGAAACATGAGAAAGAATTTCTTCACAGAATGGGTGGTGGACAAGTGGAACACCCTGCCAGAGGAAGTGGTGGGGGCTGAAACAATCACGGGATTTAAGAATGCATGGGATAGACATAAAGGAATTCCAGAGGTCAGGGGTAAGGGGCAACAGACTTCTAGGAAAACAAACTGAACTTACAAGCTCAAATGGGCAGACTGGGTGGGCCATAGGCCCTTATCTGCCGACACTGTCTATGTATCTATGTACATATCATATATAGCAGATTTATGACCAATACTGATATCATTGTAGTGGAAGACTTTACCATAGACACAATAGATTGGGTTAACAGAACAACTACAAACTACATAGGACTATATCTAATTGACCAGATCTAACTGAGGTTATGAATGAATGTGCTCTAGACCAGATGGTGTCTGAACCCACAAAGGTTGGTAATCTGTTAGATTTGGTTCTAACAAATATTAAAAATCATGCTATATTATTTACTGTACTAGAATCCCAGGGAAATAATGATCACCACATGATCCACGTAGCATTAAACCTGAGATGCAGAAACACATTTAAAATCTTGGAACTGACTATAGAGTGGCTAATTTTGATGTTATTTTAAGGAATTTAACCAATGGAATTGGTGGGTAATATTCAGTCAGATGACAGTAATGGAGAAATAGCTATGCTTGAAAGAAAAACTATTGGGACTATAGGATAAATGGGTACCAAAAAAGAAAAAAGTTATAAAGATAATTTAGACTTAAGTGGATGACTGCAGTTAGCAAAAAGGAAAATAAATAAACAAAAGAGATCATATAGGAAATGTAAAAGTGATGTTACCAATATAAAGTTTAACATCTATAGAAAAGATCTTAAAAAATGTAGAAGTGCTATTAAAACAAGCATTTGTCAGTGCTGAATGTTGCTTGCTTGTATGTGCTGTTTAGGTATTTGGAAGTCATTGGAGTGCAAATATTGAAAATTCGTTAACTTACAAGCGTGCATAGGAAGTGCGGAATGCACACTCGTAAAACAGTCATTTTTAGGAATTTTTTAACCAAATTTTCAACATAGCCATTTTAAGACCCTCTGCTCATGAACAGTGTCGCTGAGATTTTCTTAATTGTCCCATACATGGATTTCGCACACCGACTGCGCCATTGTGAGCTACATGGGTGGAAACACATTTTGGGCAAGATGTGAAAAATGACAGCTATACTGCTCAAAAGGAAGTGTGGTAAAATGGCAATGTTGGAAATCTGGAGTGCAAATATTGAAAATTTGCGAACTTACGAGTGTGCATAGGAAGTGCAGAATGCACGCTCGAAAAACAGTAATTTTCAGGAATTTTTTAACCAAATTTTCAACATAGCCATTTTAAGACCTCTGCTCATGAACAGTGTCACTGAGATTTTCTTAATTGTCCCATACATGGATTTCGCACATCGACTGCGCCATTGTGAGCTACATGGGCGGAAACACATTTTGGGCAAGATGTGAAAAATGACAGCTATACTGCTCAAAAGGAGGTGTAGTAAAATGGAAATGTTGGAAATCTGGAGTGCAAATATTGAAAATTCGAGAACTTACAAGCGTGCATAGGAAGTGTGGAATGCACGCTCGTAAAACAGTAATTTTTAGGAATTATTTCACCAAATTTTAACATAGCCATTTTAAGACCTCTGCTCATGAACAGTGTCACTGTGATTTTCTTAATGTGTCCCATACATGGATTTCAGACACCGATCGCGCCATTGTGCGCCACGTGGGTGGGAAACACATTTTGGCAAGATGTGAAAATGACAGCTATACTGCTCATAAGGAGGTGTGGTAAAATTGAATATTGGAAATCTGGAGGAAAATATTGAAAATTCACAAACTTTACGAGTGAGCTAAGAACTGTGCAACGACGCCGTAAAACAGTCATATTTAGGAATTTTTCACCAAATTTTCAACATAGCCATTTAAAGATCTCGCTCATGAACAGTGTCACTGTGATTTTCTTAATGTGTCCCATACATTGATTTCACACCGACTGCACCATTGCGTACATGCGGCGGAAACACGCTTTGGGCAGGATGATGAAAAATGACAGCTGTACTTCTCATAAGGAGGTGTGTAAAATGACAATGCTGAAAATCTGGAGTGAAAATATTGAAAATTTGTGAATTTATGAGCCTGCGTCAGAACTGCACAATGCGCTCTCGTAAAACAGTCATTTTTAGGAATTTTTTCACCAAATTTTCAACATTGGCTTTTTGAGAGCCCACCTTATGAACACTGGCAGTGTCATGTCATTAACCAGCCCCAAAGGTGATTTTGCACAGTGACTGCGAAATCACCCTTCGGCCTGATTAATGCCATGACAGTGCAAGAATTCATGAGGAGGAGACCCAAAACCCCCATGTTGAAAATTTGGGCCCAAAATTCCCCAAAATGCCTGAGATATACAACAAAGTTGAAAAAACTCTATTTATTTCATTATACAGCTTACCGGCATTTACTCAGTTCGTGGTCGGCTTTGAAGAGTGCAGACGTGTTCCCGGTCCACCGAAGATCGTTGCGCCGAGCTCCGGAGGTAAGAATGGGGTGAGGGGGTTTGGGGAGGCAGGGTGCACAGTTGGTGGGTGCGGGTGGTGGAGAGAGACGCAGGGACCGCTTTTATTTACAGGGGTTTTTTTTAATTAAGAAGACACGGGACGTTTGCCACGCTGGGGTGGGCTCCCAGCTTGGCAGCTGGAAAGGCTGTTTGGGGTTGGAGCTGATGGGTGATTGGGCACCCCTTCGGCTATAACAAGATTTACCATGCTGGGTGGGCTCCCAGTGTGGCACCTGGAAATGTTTTGGGGGGGCGTGCAGCCATGGAGCCAACGGGGGATTGGGCACCCCTGCTGGCTATAACATTTTTTGCCACACTGGGGTGGGCTCCCAGCATGGCACCTGGACAGCTTTGGTTGAGGGGCCGTGGAGCCAACGGAGGATTTGGCACCCCCATCGGCCATACAGTGTGTGCATGGGGGGAGTGCATCAACATGCAATATGCGTTCTTAATGCTTGTGTGCATGGGGGAAGAGTTCTGCTCATTGAAGTGGAGCTCTCCCTTTCAAATGTATGCCACTGCATTTTGACTGCTGTCATAGACAGCTGCAGCAGTCATTGTAGAACTGCAGCTGCGCCTGCAAACTCACTGACTGAATTGGAAGAGGGGGTGCCACACCTCCGAAAACTCGGATGATGGCACTATGTTTCTGCACATGCATGCAAGCAACATAAAAAAGCAAAGATGACTGATAGGACCCAGCGTAGGTTCACTAAGGGGGGGGTCATGTATAACTAAACTAATTTCATTTTATGAACCAATCAGTGACTTATTAGATTAGAACATGCCATGTAATGTGATATGTATGGACTTCAGCAAGGCGTTTGATAAAGTACCCTATGCCAAGTTACTGCAGAAGTTAAACAGGTTAAATTTTGATTTTAGAGTGGTGAACTGGATTAGACACTGGCTGGTTAACAGGAAACAAAGAGCAAGGGTGAAAGGTGTTCAATCAAAGCATATAAGGGTGGAGTGGAATGCTACAGGGATCAGTCTTGGCCCAATATTGTTCACCATTTATGTTAGTAATCTGTATTTGGGACTTAACAGACTTGTTAAGCATTTGCTGACAATACTAAAATAAGTGGCAGAACCAAAATGTGAGAGACCTTGACACTTTTTTTAAGTTGGCAAAAACCTGAGATAAGGAGTTCAACTCAGATAAATATGCCATGAACCCACTCATAAGGGTCAGATCACTGAGTTCACAGTGCTCACCCCTAAGTGCAATCCATGATGGGGGCAGGGATACCATCCTCTTGTCTGACCAGAGTGTTTGCTGGGTTTACATCAGCATACTTGCCATGAGGTCCCAAAGCATTCCTCTATACTTTGGTTCAGGGCACAATACCAGTCTCAAGTCTTGTGGCCAAATATGAACCATTTGTTGTGACTATTACATACAGGAGGAAGGCCCAAGTAAGTACACACTCTTCGGGGTAGCAATGTAAAAACCTGATTTGACCTTTGTCCTACAGGAAAATGCAATAGCCCAGTTCACAGTCCCTGCAGAATCGAATGAGACTCTGGTACTCTCCCTAATCCTGCCAGATCCCCTACTGACCCTTTTCAATTAGGTTGCTATTCGGTGACTCTTCTAAGCATAAACGGTTGTCATAGATTTGCAATAAAACTTCTACAGTCACACATACAATATAAGGAATCTCATGCAGGTGGAATTCTTTAGAAAAACAAAAGTCTTTACTAAAATAATTAAATAAATACGGTTACAAGTAAAAGAAAACATATACAGATTTAGGTTACAGTGTGGAAACAAATTTTGGAAAGTATACAGTATAAACGCCTTAAAACTGTTTAACTACATCTCTTCCTTAAAGATGAAAATGTCCAAAGTCCTTTTTTTGTGTAGCAGCTTGGCAGCTGGTCTGTTGTGTCAGTAGGAAGTCCAACACCAGAATGGCTAACTTGATCTGTGCTGGAGAGCTTAACTAACTTTCTGAAATGTGCAGTTTCATCAGATTTCCAGTCATAAGAAAATCAGGTTTATTTTCCTAACTGTGATCCACAATTCCCTGGCTACCTGGTGATGTCATGCAGCTTCAACATAAATTCTGCCTCCATTATTAGCTAGAAACAGGACAGTCACTGTTAAAAACTTTGATGTATCAATACATTATCTTGTAAGCTAATTCACAGTGTCATGTTAGAATTTCATATAGTACTGCTAGAATGGTCATCTGCCATCCACTTCCTGGCTCAAACATCCTGTTCCCTCATAAAATGTGACATCCTGTCATACTTCCAGAGATCAAAGATAATCAGTTTCTGTAGTGCATGTTTCTGACAGGTAAATGGCTTTTGGTACATCTCTGTCAAAAGAAAATGGCAATGAAAACTGCACTTCCTGATAAGCATGTGGCCGACAAGTATAAAGGTCACCCCTTTAAAAAAATCTAGGCTTTTCCTATGCCTTGAAGTAACACTGGCATGGGCATAGACAGAAATCCCATAAAACAATATATAACAAAAATATACTGTATGTTGCAAATAATGATTGGCAGTTTCCTAGCTCGCAAAAAAATGCATGATACTTCAAGTGGGAAATAACATTTGTACTACTGTACATATAACTTAGAATTAATGGAATTAAGAGCTGATAAGACAAAAGCGGTCTAAGGGTCATAATACAATCAAATCATACTTTCAAATCTAATAACTCAACAGCGGTTGCAAAAGCATCAACAATTCTGGGCTGTATTAGGAAAAGTTTCATTAGTAGGTACAAGGATATTATTCTCTTTATGGGTCACTAGCAAGACCTCACCATGACTACCGTTCACAGATCTGGTCACCGTGTCAGAAGGGTGACATTCAACAAATGGAAAGAGATCAGAGGAGAGTTAACAAAATCATTCATGGACTTGAGGACTTAGATTATAAAACTAGGTTGGAACAAGTTAGGTTTGAACAGTGTCAAAAGGAGACAAATAAGGGGTGTTCTCATTCTAATGTTTAACTTCAGTAAAAATAAAGATTTTTTTCCAGCAACAGGGTATGAGTTTAAAGAAATTACATATAACACTAAAATTCACAATAAACCATTCAAGGGAAAAGCCTTTAAGATGAATAGAAGAGGCACTTACTTGACCCAGAGAGTGATCAAACATTGGAAAAGCTTACCTTAAGACATCATAGATGCACCACATCTGGATTATTTCAAACAATTTATAGATGACTACATGGACAACCGGGAAGACATCTTGGTCACCACTGTATAGTGTGTGGGGATAGACAAGAAGCGACTTTGGTGCACACCTACCCTATTTACCTAAGTTCCTAAGTAACTAAGCTCTTAAGGCAAGTCTCTCTCCCTACCTGAGAAAAACAACCATCTGCTACCCTCTTGCAATCATCTCACCATGGCCTTCAATGTAACATACAGTAGAGCCACCCAGGATGCAATGATGTAGTTTGCAGTAATGGTGCAATTCAATAGTGATTAAGCCCTTTTGTCATACAGTATTTTGTGACATGTCATTTCTGCAAGGTACTTCATTGTATCCTGGCTGGCTTTGATTAATTTTATAAATGCAAAGTGTTCTAATACACATCATGGTATTCTGTTATCCTGTGAGGGTATCTCTGTGTTATGTCAAAGTCAATCCATGGATGCAATAAGTACCATCCAGTAAAAGACATGCAACAAAATTCATGACTAAAGGGCTTAATTGTCATTGAATTGTATCGGTCCTCACAGAATACTTATGATATGGGTTGCAAAAGATGTGCAACCCCATTGGTGGAGTCGCTCTGCATGGCCATGCATTAAATTCCCTTTTAATGCATGGTTCCATGGAGGGAATCAGGGAAAGTGCCATCGGCACTTGTTTCCTGCCTGAGAAGCCAAGGGAAAGTGGCAACCATTAAAAGATGTAGGGAAGCTAGAGGTCCCCAGGTGGCAAAAACTGCTTGCTGTACTGCTGCCACCTGTATCCTTAGTGAGCACAGAACATGAATGATAGTTACCCACAGCTCCTAGTCCTGCACCTGGATCCTGAGACTGAGACACAGGGATATGTCCTGCAGTGGCTTCTTTGTCTGTCTCGCTATCTGTCTGTGTGTTGTGAGCCATGCACCTCCTGTGGCATGGAAATGCAGACATCATATGTGATTGACATACCTTGTATCTGCATACTGGTGTCTTTCAGGGTGTGAAAGCTGGTGTCTTGTGTATTGTCGGAGAAAGAGAGAGAGAGAGAGAGCAAGAAAGAGAGAGAGAGAGAGAGTGACACACTGCTCATTCATCAGCCTGGCAATGGAAGTCTCAGCCACAAGTTCCTGCACTGCTGTCTCTCTCTTTGTCAGTAATCCCTCAGCACCCAAGACACTCACAACAGTTTGCCAGTTAGCTGGCCTAGTGTTCTCTATGCACAAGATTTGATCACGCTCTCTCTCTGTCAGCATCAGTGACAGCGTGACCTCGTTCTGCACAATATGTCCCTGTGAGAGAGAGAGAGAGAGAGAGTGAGAGGGCAAGCACAGCATCCTGCTGCAGAGAAAGAGAGTGCAGTCCACAGTGAGCACTGGCTAAACCTCAAAACAGGTTACCAGTTAGCTGCCCTTGTGTCCAGCATGCACAAGATGTGATCTCTCCTCTCTCTCTCTCTTTGTCAGCATCAATAACAGTATAACTCCATTTAGCACATTGTGCCCCTTAGAGAGAGAGAGAGACAGGTCAGGCACAGCGTCCCCCTGGAGATAGAGAGAACATGGCCCATGCTGCACACAGCGACCTGTGAGAGCAAGAGAGCCATGATGAGCTGTACAATGTTTCTTAATATCGGGACTTTTCCCTTTCAGAACAGAGGCACTGACTCCATCAGAATCACAGGCACCAAAACATGTCAGCACTGAATGACAGTCATTTGGCAACATTGGTAGCCTGACAGAGAAACAGCAATAGAGAGAGAGAGCGGGGGAGTGACACAGTAACAGCAGCAGATACCTTCCTTTTGTTTGCGTAAGGGTTTTTTTTTTCTGTCTCAGTGATCAGCCCTCTTTCTCTCTCTCTTTGTGTCATTAGGTGCTCCATTCGCAGGACAGTTTGTGTCTGTCTGTGTCTCTCTCTCTTTCTATCTCTTTCTGATAAAGCTGTATGGTATGGATCTGCCACAGGTACATTTTCTGTGCCCTCAGTAGTGTTCCTCGGTGAGCATGCAAAATGAGACATACTCAGGGAATGGTACTTGGACTCCCTGATGTTGAGAGAGAGAACACTATTCTGTTCGACAACCACTGAAATATGTCAGCACTGTATTTGGGGAGAGAGAGAGAGATATATATAGAGAGAGAAAGAAGACACGGATGAATGCAGAACTTGTGATCTGTGTTGCAGTCATTTGGTGCAGAATTAGTTTTGTGCCTGTCTCTTTCTCTGTTGAAAGTCTGTGATACTGGTCTGTCACCTCTCCCTTGCGTGCTTCTCAACACTGTTGTGTGTCAGGGTGCTCCACCAAAAGAAAGAGGTAGCATGATCTTTTCCTGTAAAAAGGGATGCTTCTGTCTCTGCAGTGTTCTGTGTGTGTGTGTCCATTGCTGACTTTTCACAGTGACAGAAACAGGCAGTGACAACCAGTGAGAGACCCGAGAGAACAGCAGCGATGTCATAGCGCTGCCTCTTCAATGTCTTTCCAGTTAAGCATCAGTGTTTTTCTTTGTTTCTGTGTCTGTCAAGGGGCTGGGGGTGCAGAAGTGAAACTGGGTTGGCACTGCACAGGTCAAAAATCATCTCAGTAACAGATGGGTGACATTTGTTTCTGCATAAAAGCAGTCAGAGCTTGATTATTTCTTGGGCACTATTTCTGCATGTGGCAGGATACACTCATTTCTTTCATGTTTAAACAAGGATAAAACATCTTTATATTGTTTTCTCCATGTTTTCCACATCATCCATGTTATAAGTGTAATAATCCACTCCTGGGTGTGGGTTCATAGGCATTGAATGCACCCCTTGGGTGCTGTGAGGGCACTCGGCCTGCATCCTTGGGCCTCACAATACACCCGTGGCATACATTAAATGCCTATAAGTCCACAGTCTGTCATGGGTTATTACTTACTTCAGCACTCTACATAAATGCTGCAAAATACTGCAAGGTATTGCATTGCATTGCATCATGCCTGAACATCACTGTATTCAGCCTCACTATGTGTATACTCTAACCTGTCCTGCTTGGTACCATTTTCATCAAATGTTATTTCTTTGCTAATTTTGCTTTTCTGTTCTGCAGTCTGCTGTTATCCTCCCTTGAACCCTCATAAAAAGGAAATTCTGCATAACATGGATTACTCTGTCTGGGGCAATAAATAAATACATAAACAAATCTGTTCTCTTACCCCATAGGGGATCAGCATTTGCCTGAACAGTGATTTAACTTAGGAAGCTCCCATCCAGCCATGTTGCCCTCTCCATGTTAACATATGTTTCTACTGACTGTCCATATGCCTACTACATAATCGAATGTTGAACAAAATGCTGTTACTAGCAAGAACAGGTGGGGATATGTGACATTCTGGGAGATTCTGCATCAGGGCTTCATGGATCATCCATTTGACGAATATGGCATTGCAAGCCAAACAGTGCTAGTTGTTTCACAATGGATTCAACTGCATTTGCATTTACTTTGTCATCTTTCTTTTGGCATTGAAATACATGACTACATTTGTAAAACATTTGGAAATGAATATTTTTAATGCTGTGGCACCTACTAATTATTTAGTTGCAGTTTTATAATTGCTTCAGGTGAACTTAAACCAAAATAGAACTCTTTGCAGACTTAGCAGAGCTTGCTACCAAGTGGGAGTTATCCCTCTATGTGTCACTGTATTTGGTGCCTTATGCCCTAGGAGACAAGAACAGCAATTAACAGAACATATGTTATCTTATTTATGGCACATTGCACAGTGAGGGGTTTAATCTGGAATCCAGTTAACATTAAGTTTTTGCAAATGTTACTAATTAATTTTTTGACTGGAGCTTTCAACATACATTGAGGATGATTACATGTAGGTACTGTGACACTACAATACTTTACCCCATGCTACATTACAGAGTTTACATGAAACTGATAACTGACACAAAAGTACAGACATAATTTATACAAACTCACTAAACTGGCTTTACTTTTCACTTTACGTTCATACTGATTCAGGCTTTCAAGTGAAATCACGTTCATGTCATTGTCTATGTTTTATTCACCTTTTTATTAATGTCCCCACTGCAGTAATTGATAATAATAATAATAATAATAATAATAATAATAATGATCACTCAGGTAAATGTCTGCTGCAGTCCATGAGCTTGTGGTGTCAGCAGCAAAAGCAATTTTGGCCAGCAACTATTTTCATTTGCTGTACACATCACCTGGAACTCCTTGATAATCAGTGGGCCCCCAAGTAGTGGCCTTTTCCCCTCAATCTCACAACTATCTAGTAGCATGGCCTACAGGTCAGAGTAATAAACTAAGAATGAGTTTTGTGCATCCCGCAGGCCTGGGTTTGATTCCCACAACCTCCATTTACATATTGTGTGATCCTGAACAAGTCACTCTTTCCATGTGCTCTCATATACACCTGGACATTAATCATTAGAAACTGATTCATTGATGTATATGCTTCTCATCAATAATAATAATGCATTATTATCTTACTAATTCAGAAACCAAGCAATTGGTCCTTGCGCTGCTGAAAGAACATGCTATATTTCCTGTGATTTTGATATCTGTATGCCTTGGACTACTATTGTATATGTTCCTTGTCTTAAAATGTCACTGAAACATTCTGCTTCTGTTATATATATTTAACACTGTACAGAATTTGCTTCCACAGCTTACATTGAAGCATGACTGTAAACTACAGAATTCAGGGACATTTTCTAACCAGACAATTGACCATAACATCATAAGATGGGACCCCAGGAAGCTGTCCACCCACGAGGTATCAGGAACAAGCGGGTGCTTTTCTGATGAAATTCACCCTCTTTCTTCAATGGAATTAACATACAGAATAGTGCACATCAAAGAGTGCTCAGCAGAAAAAATGCAGACCTGCATAATTTTGGAGGAAAACAATTTCAATGTATTCCACTGCATAATTTCAAAATCCTACCATTCCACTTCCAATGCAAATCCATAGAATACATTAGAATACTCTAATGTTCTGTGGAATTTTATTTTACCATATGTGAAGATTCCTCACAGCACTAGTGTCGACACTTTCCTATAGATAGCAGGGGGTCAGGCACATAATTCCTGTTTTTCAGAAGCACAAACTAAAAAGGTTCAGAATTATTTCCAGTTGCAAAGATGCAGTCTAATAACTATTTTTCTGTGTGATAATATACTGTATTATTCAGACGCAGCAGTGTCTGTATAATTGAGTTGAGTAAGCACATTTACATTAAACCCTGATTTTGCAACCTAATGCCTCTTCCCCCAGTCAACTGGTTTACCAGAAATTTGGTAGATGTAGAGTCTAAGCCAGGGTCTCTGGGTCCTGACCATTTTGTGTCAATCTGTTTAGGGGTAGCATAGTTACAAAATAGCAAAAAAAGCTAAAGGTCACCTAAATAAATACTTTTTATTGCACACCCGTAATTAAAAACTTTTTTTAACTTGAAATCTACAGGTTTGATAGAGTACCTAGCTACACACTTTGAAAACTGGCAAGTTTATAACGTATACAGTTTTGAAATATAGATTAAAAATTGTACTATTTTTTGCACATGCTCAGTTTAAAAAGGATGTGGCTGTAAAAAGGAAGTACCTCAAACACTTTAACCAGCGAGCCTGTAGCTTAATGGTTAGAGTGCTGGAACTGCATACCAGAGATCTGAGGTTCAAATCCCAGTAGGCCACACTATTCCTTTCTCAATTCCATCCTTGACTTAAAAATATACCTTGCAGGGGTTAAACTGCACTGAAAGAAGTAGTATTTCCTGGTTGCACGATTGCACAACACTAGAGAAAGGAATGTGTGGCTGTAAAAAGGAAGTACCTCAGACACTTTAACCAGTGAGCCTCTAGCGCAGTGGTTCTCAAATGGTGAGGCCAGCCTCCCAAGGAGGCCCCAAATTGTTCCAGGGGAGGCCCAGTCAAGTCTGAGAATGTACAGTATTTAAATTTTAAGTTTGGGCTGTTTCGTGTGAAAAGATAAAACAAATTAAATATGGATAATTGCAGGTGAATTTCTTTACTTATGTACAAATTTGTGACCAGGAAGTTCTCATTGAGCCAAAGCTTGTTTATATGTATGTATCTATATGTAAATTAATGTCTGGGGAAGGCATGCTGAGTCAAGGCTTGTTTCTACAATAGGTATTTATATGCAAATTAGTAACTTGGAAAAGCAAACTGAGTCAAGGTTCATTTCTATAGTAGGTGTTTATATGTAAATTAGTGACTGGTAAAGGCACAGTGATCTGATACATGTTTTCAGGTGTGATCTGAGGTAAGCATACAGGAAGTTGCTTAAGAACGGGGTAAGAGAGGGAGAGATGAAGTGGCTAGGTTTGGTTGTTCCAGATAGAGAGGAAACAGAGTAACAAGGGCCCAAGAGTCAGAAAAAAGGAGTGACAAGTACAACCTGGGGGTGCCGGGTCAGGGGTGGGGAGCAATAAGTTGAATAAAAAGAGAATATACTCAGTCAACTTTATTAGTTTAACTTTATTCCTGGTGTACTGTGCAAAGTAGGATTTATTTTTTTCTGTGGGAAGGCCCAAGATTTTTTTCCAAATTTGAGGGAGGCTCAAAATCTTTTTCATGGCTTGGGGGAGGCTCACTATCACAAAGTGTGAGAACTAATGCTCTAGCGTAATGGTTAGAGCACTGGAACAGCATACCAGAGATCTGCGGTTCAAATCCCCATAGGCCACGCTTTTCCTTTCTCAGTCCCATCCTCAGTTTAAAAAGGAACATTCTAAGGATTACTAGAGTTTTGAAAGTGGTTTGACAATCAGTATTTTCTTTGCCACTACTTTGTGAATCATTGATCATCAGTGACTGTGGCTCATGTAAGCAATGACAAAGAAATCATTGATGATACCTGCCTACACAAAAAACAAGCTAACTTTAGAACCCCCCACCCTATGTTTTAATTAAAACAACTAGTGGGCGCCCAATCCCACTAGCCAATAATACCCCTCCCTATGAACTGTGTCTTGTAAAAATTTACAGTGGGTACCTAATCACATGATGTGGTACCCCCATATACTGAGTTATGTCTTTAAAAAACCAAAAACAGCTATCAGGTGCCCAATCCCTCCAGTCAGTAGTAACCCACCCTCCTAACACTGTTTACAATGACAAGAACCTAATCTCACTTTGAGGGGAAAGATGCCCTCCTCCTGGAACTGTAGCAGTGAACTAAGGAAAAGGGGTAAGTGCTGTTAATGTATTTCTAATAGGGAAATTAAAAGATATTAGGGAGTTGGGTCTTGGGTATCTGGGGAAAATCAGTGGTGTGGTCATCCTTCATTTTAAAAACAAAAAGGCAGCTCACAGCTACTAGAACAGCAAATACAGCCCAAACTTGGTCACAGGATAATAAGTAACTTATTTATTATTAAAAATAGAGCAGCACTCACCACCGCTGACCAACACTAAACATTTTCCTACACACATAGGTATGCTTTCTCAAGACCTTGAGAAAACACACCTGTGTACATTTAAAAATGTTCAGTGGTGGTCAGAGGTGGTGAGTGCTGCTCTGTTTTAGTAATGAATCTGCTACTTATTATCCTACATCCAAGTTTGTGTCATTTTTACAGTTCTTGTGGCTGTGAGTAAGCTTTTTGGTTTTAAATACTGTTGTGGTTGCTGGCTCCAGCTTGGGAACCCCTTGTAGCAACCTCTCCTCTGTTTGTCGTCCTTGGTTGTGTCATCTATAATGCCCACCTCCTTCCCCAAGTAAACAAGGTCAGACATCATCTCTGTTCTTTGCATAGGGCCCTACATGAAGAAACCTGTGACTAATCAGGAAGGGATCAAAGCAACAGAACTAAAGAGTAAACAGGGAACTGCTGAGACACTCTGGGTCACCCTGGAGACAGGAAATGGCACCACAATCCGCATGGGGTTGTATACAGACCCCCATCTCAGGGGGAGGAAATGGACAAGGAAATGGTAGAAGGCTTCCTTAGAATGGCAGAAAAAGGGGAGATATTGTTGATGGGGGACCTGAATATGCCGGATGATAACTGGAGCACCTTTGCTGCAGGCACATCCAAGAGCAGGGTCATTACTGATGCCCTACAGGGGGCATGCCTCAGGCAGCTAGTATTGGAACCCACTCGGGAGGGAGCAATCTTAGACTTGGTACTCTCAAATGGGGATGGAGAAAGAATCTCAGATTTAGAAGTGAGAACCCATCTGGGAACAAGCGACCACCAAACAATGTGGTTCATGATAAACACAGTCATACAATCAAGCCCTACAAAAGCAAGAGTATTGGACTTTAGGAGGGCTGACTTTTGGAAAATGAGAGAGTGCCTTAGAAAAGCACTAGCAAACAGGCAAAAAGGAGGGGTGCAGGAACAATGAGAGTAATCAAAACAGCCATCACAGAGGCAACAAGCCTTTGTGTAAAGCAAATCAACAAAACACAACAAAGGAAAAAAACGCTATGGTTCTCAAAAGAGGTGGCAGGGAAGGTTAAGGAGAAAAGGATAGCATTCAGGAAATATAAGAAAACACAGAAGGAGCAGGACAGAGAACTTTATCGGTTAAAGCAGAAAGAGGCTGGGAAGGCAGTCAAAATAGCTAAGGCCCAAACCGAGGAAAGGATAGCCAACTCTGTTAAGAAGTGGGATAAGACCTTTTATAGGTACATTAGGGAGCTAAGAAAGACCAAAGGAGGGTTACTGAGGCTTAATAAATGAGAGGGAATGTGGGTAGAGGGTGACAGTCAAAAAGCAGGGCTACTGAGTGAATATTTCTGCTCAGTATTCACAAAGGAAGAGGAGGGGGAAGTACCTAAACCAAACAAGAGAAACACTCTGAAGACGGGGGTCAATACCAGTCCATTTACAGAAGAAAGAGTTCTGAAAGAACTAATAAAATTGAAGGTGGACAAAGCAATGGGGCCTGATGGGATTCACCCAAGAATTCTAAAAGAACTAAGGATAGAACGAATGATACCACTGACTACTCTCTTTAACAAATCATGGGAGGATTGGGTGGTACCTGAGGACTGAAGAAGGGCAGATGTGATTCCTCTTCACAAAAGTGGGAGTAGGACAGAGGCAGGAAACTACAGACCAGTTAGTTTGATCTCAGTGGTAGGGAAAATGATGGAATTGCTTCTGAAGGAAAGAACTGTTGAGTACCTAGAGGCCAGTGGGGCACAGGACCCAAGGCAGCATGGATTCATGATGGGAAGGTCATGTCAGATGAATCTAATAGATTTCTTTGACTGGGTGACCAAAGTAGTAGACCAGGGAGGGGCTGTGGACATGGCTTACCTAGATTTTAGCAAGGCATTTGATAGTCCCAAACAAAAGATTAATACACAAGTTAGCCAGCCTTGGAGTGGGTCCCAAGGTGGTAGCCTGGATAAAAAGTTGGCTAGACAACAGGACGCAAAGGGTAGTAATAAATGGAGTCCACAGTGAAGAAAGGAGGGTTACTAGTGGGGTACTGAAGGGTTCAGTACTGGGACTGGCCCTTTTTAATGTCTTTATAAGTGACATTGCAGAGGAACTGGAAGGAAAAGTATGTCTCTTTGCAGACGACACAAAGATCTGCAACAGGGTTGATACATCTGATGGAGTGGAAAGGATGAGAAGGGACTTGGCAAGATTGGAGGAATGGTCAAATGTATGGCAGCTCAGATTCAAAGAAAAACCCAGGGGAAGAGTACACAATGGGGGAAGAGATACTAACAACAGTAAAAATGGAAAGGGACCTGGGGGTAATTATATCAGATGACCTAAAGGTGGGCAAGCAATGTGAGAAGGCAGTAAGGAAGGCTGGGGGGATACTGGGATGCATAGGGAGAGGCATCAATAGTAAAAAACAGGAAGTTGTTATCCCTCTGTACAACCAGTTGGTGAGACCCCCATTTGGAGTACTGTGTGCAGTTCTGAAGACCCCATCTCCACAAAGACGTAGACAGAGTGAAGGCTGTCCAGAGGAGGGCAACCAAAATGGTGCAGGGTCTGCACCAGAAGACATAAGAAGAAAGACTAAAGGAGCTTAATATGTATGCCCTTGAGGAAAGGAGGGAGAATGGGGACATGATAGAAACTTTCAAGTACCTCAAGGGAATCAACAAAGTCCAAGAGGGTGGCGTCTTTCAGAAAAAGAGATGTGCAAGAACAAGGGGGCTCAATTTGAAGATAGAGGGCGGACGGCTCCGAGGTAATGTGAGGAAGTATTTTTTCACAGAGAGGGTTGTGGATGTATGGAACAGCCTCCCTGAGGAGGTCATTGAGTCAAGAACAGTGGGGGAATTCAAGAATACATGGGACAGACATAAGGCAGAGGTAGAAGGCTTGGTTTGCTGGCCAAAGCACCTAGCTTCACCTGAGCTCTTTCCTTCTAAGACTGCTTGAAAGGCAGAGTAGAGAAACTTACCAGAGCAAGGGAAAAGGATTAAGACTTATTTTGGCTAAACATATTTACTGTGTGGTGTTGTTTTTAATTTTTACTCACAGGGATTGCTACTGTTTGTTGCTAACATTTCATTGTTTTATTTTCTCTGTAGCAAAGTGTTTCTTACAATCGTATCTTCTCTGAAATTATTACAGGTGGTGCTTTACAGGTTTACAGTTTTATATAACATTAGGATAAGCTTTCAGGGTTACTGCATTTGTTGTTGACTGATTGTTTCTGCTCTTACCTCCTTGTTCTTTCGTCCATGGTTCTTCTTTTTCGGCAGGGGAAGGGCCCAGCCACCCCATCCCCAACCACCCCACCTCACACTCCCTTTTATAGGGTACCACAGTTGTGACATTTCCTGTGGCAGAGCAGGAAGGGGTGGATCAGTGGGGCCTCCACAAGGTGAACTCATTTACAGGGCACTAGTAATTTAACTTGTTATAACAAGTTAAACAAAACACAATCAAACCATTACTTGCATTTTTTTTCCTTTTTCTTCCTTCTAATTACTCTGACTAGGTTATAAACCCAGCAACTTATCTGGTATGGATATCATTAACTGCAGGTACTGTGGAACAATTTTCAGAAGGACAGTCTTACAGGATTTAGGACACTGTCCTACATGCTGGGCCTTTGGAGATCTTAGGGCTCAGCTCCGGGCAGCATGGGCAGAGATTGCACATCTCAAATTTCATATTTAAGAGGAAATACATAATAAGAACCACCCGCCATTTCCCCAGCATCCAACAGAAAAACCTCGACTGCAGAGGGTAGTTGGTCCAGGGGGTTGGCAGGTGGTTAGGAGGGTCAAATCGAGTGCCCCATCACTCTTTGCTCTCCAACATATTACCTCCAAAAACCATATAAACACTACAAACAGGTATCTGCCTCTATCTCTGAAATCAAAGAGGCAGAAGACACTGCAGAGCAGGACACTGCAGCACAGGAGCTAGCACAACAAAACTCACCCAAATCAGGAACCAAAACAAAAAAAGCAAAAAGGAAATCCAAAAAACTTCTGATCATAGGAGATTCCATGATTCGGGGAGTTGATACCCATCTCCAGCCAGGGGTAATGGTCAGATGTCTCCCAGGTACATCAGCATGGAGAGACACTGACTGCATTGCTAAAATTGTTCACTAAGCAGGAGAAAGCATTGATGTCCCAGTACACATAGGGACTAATGATCTCACCAGCCGGTCAGTTGTGGAGACCAAGGAACACCTGACCAGGCTGGGTGACAAACTATCATCTATTTTGTCCAGCATCTCCTTCTCTGAGATCCTGCCAGTCTGGGAGAGGGGAGCAGATGGACAGAAGGTCAGAGATGGGGAGATAGGGGAGCTAAACACGTGGCTCAAGGGCTGGTGCCAGGAAAAAGGACACAGATTTGTAGGGAACTGGCAAGAGTTCTGGGAGCAAAAGTTCTTTAAATTTGATGGACTGCATCTGACTAAGCAGGGAGTCAGTGCATTGGGGCAGAAGTTTGACATCTTTGCAGAATATTTAAACTAGCAAATTGGGAGAGGGGTGCAGCACCCATACATCGAATGGGAAGAACACCTCCCCTCAGCTAGTGGTCAAACAGGGATTCAGCATGTTTGCAGTTCATTTGCATCACCAGGTAAGAAAAAGGTTTGTCTCCCATGCCATGTACAGGGTAATGCCAAACCTCACCCAACAACTAACACACCAAAATCTGGCCAATGGAAAATCATGTACACAAATGCTCACAGCCTGGGAAATAAGATCCCAGACCTGCAGGTACAATGTCAGAGGCTAAACTGGACATAGTAGCAATTAGTGAGATGTGGCTTACCAGTAACCACACTTGGGAGACTTCAGTACCTGGCTATGTATTGTTCAGAAGAGACCGAGGTGCAAAGGGGGAGGATTGGCTCTGTATGTCAATGAAAATATCAAAGCTACAGAAATTCAGAATACACATAAGGAGCCAGAAGAACTGTGGGTCACCCTGAAACAGGAAATAGGACAGCCATAAGAACTGGGGTTGTCTACAGGCCCCCAGACCAGGGGGAGGACTTAGACACATTACTGTTAGAAGATATACAAAACATGAGAGCTAAAGGGGAGGTTCTGATAATGGGAGACTTCAACATGCCGGATACAGACTGGTCAATACCAGCAGGAACATCTGCCAGAACTAGACACATAGTGGAGTCCCTGCTGGGGGAGGGCCTCAAACAACTGGTACAGCAACCCACAAGAGACAGGACTATCCTAGATCTACTACTGACTAACAAGGAAGGGATCATAGATTTCCAGGTAGAAGGTCACCTGGGGGCCAGTGACCATCACATGGTATGGTTCAATTTGGCTACTACATCTAAATCATCCCATTCCAAGGCAAAAATATGGGACTTCAGAGGAGCTGACTTTGATAAGATGGCCAACAGAGTTAAGCTAGCCCTGGCAAAAAGAAACACAGGTGAGGGGGTACAGGCAAAGTGGGCAAGCATTAAGGATGCAATATTTGAAGCAACATCCCATTGTGTTAGACAGAAAAGGAAGTGCAAAAGAAGAAGGAAACCACTTTGGTTCTCAAATACAGTAGCCGAAAAGGTTAGAGCCAAAAGGTTTGCCTTAAGGAAATATAAGGGAACACAGCGGGATGAAGATAGGGAGGCATACCAAACTGCCCTAAGGGAAGCAGGGAAGGCAGTAAGGCAGGCAAAGTCCCAAACTGAGGAAACACTAGCACCTAACAGTAAAAGAAGGTGACAAGACTTTCTATAGATACATTAGAGAAAGGAGAAAGTCCAGAGGGGGTATTGCTAAGCTTAATGGAGAAAAGGGAGCATGTGAGGAGGAGGACCCTGAAAAGGCATCTATCCTAAATAGATACATTTGCTCAGTATTTACTGAACAGAAGGTAGGGCAGGGCCCACAGCTCAGCATCATGGACACAGGGTGGAGGGAGGTGAGCACTACTCCCTTCACAAAAGAAAGGGTTCTACAAGAGCTCGATAAGCTCAGGGTGGACAAGGCAATGGGACCTGATGGCATACGTCCCAGGGTACTTAAGGAGCTAAAGGTGGAACTAGCAGAGCCATTAGCAGAACTGTTTAGTGAGTCTCTAAGCACAGGAGAGGTCCCTGAAGACTGGAGAAAGGCTCATGTGATCCCGCTCCACAAGAGTGGTAGCAGGGAGGAGGCGGGAACTACAGACCGGTCAGTCTTACCTCAGTAGTGGAAAGATTATGGAGGCACTCCTAAGGAAAGGATAGTGCAACACCTGGAATCTATAGGGGCACAGGATCCAAGACAGCATGGAATTACAAAGGAAGGTCCTGTCAAACTAATCTCATAGATTCTTTGACTGGGTAACCAGAGTGAGGGACCAAGGGGAGACAGTTGATGTCTCCTACCTTGACTTCAGCAAAGCTTTTGACACTGTTCCACATAGAAGATTGATAAACAAGCTGGGTAGGCTCGGGGTGGGTCAGAAGTTGGTCAACTGGGTGGCAAACTGGTTGACAGGCAGAAAACAAAGAGTGGTGGTAAATGATATACAGTGTGAAGAGATGCAAGTCACAAGTGGGGTACCTCAGGGATCAGTCCTGGGGCCAGTCCTCTTCAACATCTTCATTAGTGACCTTGCAGATGGACTAGAAGGTAAGGCTTGTCTGTTTGCAGATGACACCAAGATCTGCAACAGAGTAGATGATCCAGATGTGGTGGGCAGAATGAGAAGAGATCTGGATAAACTCGCAAAATGGTCAGAAGAGTGGCAACTGGGATTTTTTTTATTTTATTTTGTTGTTTAACCAGGTATAGCACACTAAGCTGAAAGCTTTTTTACAGAAGTGACCTGGGAGCACCTGGATTTAATGCAAAGAAGTGCAAAATCATGCACATAGGAAAGAGAAACCCTGAAGCCACCTATAGGCTGGGAGGGGAGTTGCTAGCAGTCACAAAGGAAGAAAGAGACTTGGGCATCAACATCACTGATGACTTGAAATCATCCAAGCAGACCTCTAAAGCAGTAGGTAAGGCTATGGGGATGTTAGGATGTATTAGTAGGGGTATCACAAGTTGTAAGAGGGAGATAATAATCCCTCTTTACAAGACACTGGCTAGGCCCCATCTGGAGTACTGCGTGCAGTATTGGAGGCCACACCTTCACAAGGACATTAAACAAATTGAGACAGTCCAGAGAAGGGCAAACAAAATGGTGCAGGGACTGCATCAGAAGACATATGAGGACAGATTAATAGAGCTCAATATGTATACCCTTGAGCAAAGGAGGGAGAGAGGTGATATGATAGAGGCATTCAAACACCTTAAGGGCATTAACAAGGTGAAAGAGTCTAACGCTTAAATATAAGAAAAATAGCAGGACAAGAGGACACAGCATGAGATTAGAGGGGGACCAATTAAGGGGGAATGTGAGGAAATTCTTTTTCACAGAAAGGGTGGTGGATGCATGGAATTGCTTACCACAAGAAGTGGTGGTTATGAATACAGTGCAGGGCTTCAAACAGGCATGGGATAGGCATAAGGGAGCAATACAAATGACTATGAATAGATAGGCCATTGACAGAGCAAAGGCCGATGGCACATTTATAAGGTAGAAAAAGAAATAGGCAGACTGGATGGGCCTTGCGGTCCTTATCTGCTGTCAACTTCTATGTTTCTATGTTAGTGGGGGGTAGGAGGAAGTAAGATGTTGGTTAACTAGGATCTGCAGCTTATCTGTTAGGTAGGAAAATGGGCAGAATAGGTGGGCCAAGCGGTCCTTATCTGCCATCAAATTCTATGTTTCTATGTAATTCTGTTGGCAGCATGTGGCAAGGAATGCTTGTTTACTTCCAAAGAGTATCACCATGAGGCACTTGTTTTATCTTCTGCTTTGGGCAGGAATCTAGAGGTTTGAGGTGGGGTGGGAATTAGGGTTGACACCCCAAGGAACGCCCCACCACTGATATTAAATACATTATGTACTAAATGTTTTGTATTTCCCTACTTGATACACTTTGCATTTTTCAACTATAATGTTTGCATTAGCATAGTTTTTTTCAATATATTGTATATGTATCTTTGCCAAAAACTGTGCTAATGAACAAGTTATGTATCAACTTAATGCCTCAAAGTAGGGCAATGTGGTATTAGGGTTTCCAACCCTAATTCCCCACTCCCGCAGCAGCAAGAGGACAAGGCCACTGTAGCAACCATGATCAGACCACAAAAGCAATCATGCACAGTCATCATCAGGTAAGACAAACAACATGCAACTGTTTCTGCACCCACTGCCCATTTAGGCCAGCAAAATGTAACTGTTTTAACCTAATCTGAGCTTTCAATGAGAACAGTTTACTTTTTCAGGGGGAAAGTGCTCCACCTAAACAAAACTGCAAGCCCCTTGAAAAATCTCTAGATCTGCTTCTGAGACCACAAAATCCACATTACAACAGTACTTCTGTAACCACTGTACGTATGCACACTGTATGGTATTCTTTATACACATAGGTGTGGCTATATATGCACAGACTGCAGCTACAAATCCATGAAGGTAGCACATCAGTGCTACTGCTTTTGTTTTATCTGGGAATAGTTATATGTTGTTTGTCTTACCTGATTATGGCTGTTGAAGAGGCTGTGTCTGTCTCTTATTTTGCTGTTTGGAAGGGGGGGGGAGTTAAGGTTGGAAACCCTAATGTCACATTTTCTGACTTTTGTGGCATTAACATAAACCCTTACTGGTGTAATAATGCAGTTTTTTGCAAAGTGTTTCATAGAAACATAGAAACAGAATTTGATGGCAGATAAGGACCACTTGGTCCACCTAGTCTGCCCATTTTCACTACCTGTTTCATATACCGCAGATCCTAAATGATCTGCAGCTTACCCTCTTGTTCCTATCGCTAGAGTTCCCTTATGTCTGTCCCATGCATTTTTGAATTCTCCTACCATTTTTGCCCTTACAACCTCTTCCAGGAGGCTGTTCCATGAATCCACCACCCTTTCCATGAAAAAATACTTTCTCACGTTACCTATAAGTCTACCTCCATCTATCTTCATATCATGACCCCTTGTTCTTGAACAGCTATATTTTGAAAGATGCTATCCTTGTGTACCTTATTTATATCATTGAGGTATTTGAAAGTCATATCCCCCTCTCTCTCCTCTCCTCCAGGGAATACATATTGCGATCCTCCAGTCTTCCCTCATATAACATTTGGTGCAGCCACTGCAACATTTTTGTAGCCCTTCTATGGACCACTTCTACTCTAAGTCCTTCCAGAGATGCTGTCTCCAGAACTGGACACAGTACTCTAGATGAGGTCTCACCAATATTCCATATAGTGGTATCACCACCTCCTTTCTTCTGCTGGAGATACCACTCCCTATGCACACCAGCATTCCACTGGCTCTCCTCAAAGCCTTCTCAAATTGTTTAGTGATTTTCAAATCATTAGATATGATTACTCCCAGGCCCCTTTCCTGTTTTGTGTCCATCAGTACCTCCTCCATTGTGCACTCCAACCCCACATATCTGTGCCCCAAGTGAATGATCTTGCACTTCTTTGCATTGAATCTTAGCTGCCACATGCTGGACCACTCCTCAAGCTTACTTAGGTTTCTTCTTATTTTCTCTACCCCTCCTGTAGTGTGAACCCTGTTGCAGAACTTCATGTCATCTGCAAAGAGACACACCATCCTTTCCAGCCCCTCCACAATGTCTCTTATGAAGACATTAAAGAGAACCGGTCCAAGCACTGATCCCTACAGGACTCCACTTGGTCACCCCTCAGCATTTGACACTGTGGACCATTGTGTGTTGCTTGTCCACCTCAGGGAGCTGTGTGGACTCACCAGTACTGTCATCAACTGGTTTGAGTCCTTTCTTACCGACAGGAGGCAATGGGTTACTATGGGTAATTTCTCATCTATACCCTGTCTCCTTCCCCGTGGAGTCCCTCGAGGCTCAGTACTGGCCCCGATGTTGTTCGCAGTGTACTTGCTGCCCCTGGGGGGGATCATTAGGAAGTATGGCCTGAGTTTTCATTGCTATGCTGATGATACTCAGCTATATTTGTCCTTTGCCCCAGGGACATCTAACGCAGTAGATGTGCTAAACATCTGTCTGACCGAGATAAATGACTGGATAGCTTCCAGCTGGTTGCAACTGAACCCTAACAAGATGGAGGTATTGGTAGTGGAGTCGAACAGAGCTCGTGATAGGATGGCCTCTGACTCAGCAACTGGACTTGTTCTTGGGGCTGTGTCATTGAAGGCCTCCTCTTGGGTGCGTAGTCTTGGAGTGATTCTGGACAGGAACCTGACCATGGAGGCCCAAATATCTTCCATGGTTGGTACCTGTTTTTTCCATCTCAAAAACATTGCCAGGATTAAGCCCCTTGTTCCACCTCTGGACCTCCCTACCTTGATACACGCCTTAGTCACATCTTAGCTGGACTACTGGAATGCACTCTATCTCGGGGTCACAGGGGGACTTCTCCGCAGACTGCAGCTGGTGCAAAACGCAGCTACCCGGTTATTGACTGGGAAGAAAAAATTCTGTCATATTACACCGGTACTGTGCGAATTGCACTGGCTGCCAGTCAGGTGGAGAATCCTGTTTAAGGTGGGTCTTCTCACCTTCAAGGCCCTACACGGACAGGGCCCTGGTTACCTGTCAGTCCTTCTGACACCTACTCCCTCTATCTGCCCTCTTCGGTCCTCCAGTGGTAGCTTCCTGACTGTTCCTAGAACGAGGCTTAAATCAGCTGGCAACAGAGCCTTTAGTGTTGTGGCTCCCATTCTATGGAACTCTTTACCAGCTATGGTCAGAGAGGCCCCCACTATAGATGTTTTCAAGGCTCGCTTGAAGACATTATTATTCTCATAAGCATTTAATGTTTAGAGTATGATTTAGCATATAATCTGTGATTTATTATTTTATTTGCTTGATTGTTTGTGTATAATGTTTTAAAATTTGTACGGCGCCCAAAGCCTCCGGGATTGGGCATCTTTTAAATAAATTTGCCTTGCCTTGCCTTTGGATTGAACACCGTTCATCACTACCCTCTGTGTCCTATCACTCAGCACATTTTTTATCCAGTTTACCACCTTGGGACCCACTCCTAAGCTACCCAGCTGTTTTACTGGCCTTCTATTTGGGACAGTGTTGAAGACCTTGCTGAAATACAGGTAGGCCACATCCACCGCCCCTCCCTGATACATCTCCCTAGTCACCAAGTCAAAGAAATCTATCAGATTTGTTTGACAAGATCTTCATGCTGTGAATCCATGCTGCCTTGGATCCTGTGCTCTGTTGGATTCGAAAAATATCACAAACCTTTCCTTTAGTAGTGATTCCATTAGTTTCCACACCACTGAGGTCAGGCTGACTGGCCTGTAATTGCCAGTCTCCTCCTTGCTCCCACTTTTGTGGATAGGGACTACATTTGCCTTCCTCCAGTACTTTGGTACAGCACCTGTTTCCAGCGAACTGTTGAACAGAGCTGTCAGTGGTGCTGCCAGTACCTTCCTGAGTTCTATTAATACTCTGGGATGTATCCCATCTGGCCCCATTGCATTGTCCACTTTCAGATTAGCGAGTTTCTTTAAGACTCTCTCCTCCTTAAATGGACTGGTGTCCACCTCCCTTCCAGTGGTGCTTCTATCACCTAATGTTGGGTCCCTCCCCTTCCCTTTTTTTCTGTAAATACTGAACTAAAATACTTGTTCAGGATTTCTGCTTTTTCTTGGTTCCCCTCTGCACACTTTCCTCCTTCTCTTTTTAGTCCACAATCCCACTTTAGCCTTTTTTCTTTCATTAACACACCTGAAAATGTTCTTGTCCCCTTTTGTTACTGCCTGGGCTATGTTTTCTTCTGTTTGCACCATTGCACTCCTGACTGTTTTCCCTGCCTCCCTCTGCCTTTACAGATACAATTCCCTTTCTTCTTTCCTCTGTGTTTCCTTGTACTTTCCGAATACTATCCATTTTGCCCTTATCTTCTCGGCCACTTCCTTCGAGAACCATAGTATTTTTTCTTTTTCTTTGTTTTGCTTACATGCCTAATGGAATGGTTTGTTGCCTCCACTTTGGTTCCCTAAAGTTTCCACCATTGTTCCTCCATCCCCCCCTTTCTCCTTCCCTGCCAGTGATTTCCTAAGACATTCCCCCATCTTTGCAAAGTTGACCCACCTGAAATCCAGGACCCTTGCTTTCATGTGATTTGTCTCTTCTGCTGTTCTCACACTGAACCACAATAAGATAGTGGAATCATATCCTCATTTATGTAGGTCCCTTCCAGACCTGCGTGAACAAATGCAAAGGTAAGGAAAGCAAGGGAAGACTCTAGTCACCTATGGAAGTACAGGGCTATGTGGTAATGGATGTCAAGAATTCATGGGGCTGTCTGGTGGGCTGGAGAAGCACAGGACATCTGGGACCCTGCTTCCATGTGGCCACAAATAGATATGCACAGGGCAAAGAGTTGATCTGTCAGTCAAACTGCAGGGCCCTACAGTGCCCATGGGTGCAGAGATGCAGGGCCCTATCCCAAGAGAAGATATCTCTTCAGTGTATGGTACTTGGGCGCATGCAGTCAACTCTGCACCATCCCTTCCAAGTATGGGACATGGTGTTGCATGATAGCACCATCCCCCAGATTCTTCCCATCCAGCTACTGTACCTCACTGAGCTCACCTCCAAATTCAGCTAACCTGTACAGGATCACAAAACACTACCCGCCTATATAAAGGATGGCATTACACATGTTTTTTTAAGACTTATTATGTGTTTTATATTTTGAACCTAAATTTTTAAGATACCTGTAGTCCTGTTAGGACTTCCCTTTATAAATATGACATGTGACATTTATAGCATTATGGTTGAAACATCATTTTGTACCACAATTGTGAAAATATGTCTCATCATGGTTGAAACATCATTTTGCACCACAATTGTGAAAATATGTCTCATCGAGGACTTGAAAAATGATATATGCCATGTTTAGGAGGTGTGTGTATGGGAAGGGGTGGCTATGTTGAAAAATTGGAGTCAAAATATTGAAAATTTAGCAAAGTTCTGAATAACATTGAAATATTTCAAACCATATATATATATATATATATATATATCCCAAATTTTCAACATAATTTTCTTCTGACCCCACCTCATGAACCCGGTGGGTGAAAATGTTTAAATTCTGTCCAAAAGGTTATTTTTTGGAATGATTGTGAAATATCATTTCAGCACAAACTGAAAAAAATCATCTGCATTGATCATGAGGTGGAATCCCAGAAAAGGCCATGTTGAAAGTTTGGTAGAAAAATATTGAAAATCAGCTAAGTTATAAGAAAACATTAAAATATTTCAAGATTTACTCACAAGCTGGTCCTTCTACCATATTTTTCCATCAAATATTCAACATAGTTTTTCTTATGGACCCATTGCATGAACCTGGTAGGTGAAAAATGTTGAAATCACACCCAAAGCATTATTTCACGGTGCAATTGAGAAATCCTTTTTCAGCAATGATTTGAAAATGCCACCTGCAGTGTTCATGAGGTGAGGTCCCAAAAAAGTCATGTTGAACATTTGGTTAAAAAATATCGAAACTCACCAAAGGTACGAGTTAATGATGAAATATTTCAATGTTCACTCATAACTCGGTAATTTTACCATATTTTTCCACCAGATTTTCAACATAGTCTTTTTATGACCCCTACTCATGAACAGAGATGTTGCAAAATAAAATTTCACTGACGCAATTGACGTGAAATCAGAAATTTTGCCATGTGAAACATTTTGTGAAATTTGGCCCAAAAATGGGCAGCGTAATATAATATAATATAATATAATATAATATAATATAATATAATATAATATAATATGATTTAGTGGAAAAGGGTCAATAATAAAAAAAAATTCCCAATCCCGACTCCCTGCTGTCCAGTGATCCCACCCCCCCCGGCCGATCACCAGCCCATTTCCCAAACTGAAGAATTTCCCCATCATGATACAATAAAAAAAATTCCCAATCCTGACTCCCCAGTGTCTAGTGGATCTCCCCACCCCCCAACCCTGTCATTAGATAGTGCCTGGCCCACTCCCCCCAGTACCCCTAGTGGGTCAGTGGTACAGCCCTCTATGGCCGGCAGCCCGACTGAGCAATGCAGTGGATGAGTGCGTGCTTGTACAAGCACACACTCATTCATTCACAATTCAGTGGGTAGCCAGCCATGAGGGGGAGTGGAAGGCTGTGCTGGTCACCTGCTCAGGGTTGGAATGGGGGGATTGGGGTGCTGGGACTCTGCCTGCAGGGGTGGGGGGACAGGGGTGCACTAGACCACCAGGGATTTGGGGTGCTTCATGGACAGGGAATCAGGGATGGGGGGGTTCTATGGAGAATGTGATTTTTTTTTAACAAACAACTGATCGGTGTGCTTCAGAGATTGGGGATTGGGGATGGGGTCTGTGGAGAATGTTTTTTTTTTTTTTAACAGTAGGACACTGGTATGAATCTGTCAGGAAAGTCGATCAAACAACTCTGGACCACGTGTCAAATATGGGGCTTTCACCATAACTGAGCAGAGGTTTAACAACATTTTAGATGTCAAACTCATCCAGGTATGTAGTTATCAAGTACAGTTGTAATAATTTACATGGTGGTATTGTATAAGCCTATCGCATGTCAGTTGTCATGTTTTATAATTAGTTTTTAGTAACATTGGAAATATCAAATATCTCCTCTGTGGTAAAATGTTAATAACTATGCCATCCCACAGATGCTTCTTTACAAGTATCTTTTTCAACACTAACAAGGTGGGTATGAGAGAGAGCCTGGAGTGTCATATGGCCAGTAGGGTGAGGTTGGATGAGCATCACAATGACTGCCAGGGAGGGGAATTTTCAATGATGCCCAGCAGTGGCTCTGTTTTTGCCATCTGAGGACCAACACCATATATGACTAGTAGCAGACATCAGAAGGACATGGGTGGACACAAACATGGTTTTATGATTATGTCACTGCATGTACACACCATGGTGAGATAACACAAGATAATTACCTGAGCGGCAGCATCCACAGTGACACTGTCTGCCTCCTCAATGAGTGATGCCAGGAAACTAAGTCTATAGCCATGTTTCAAAATCTGATCTCTTTCTCTCCCTCTTGTTCTCTACTGTTTGGGGTAATCTCTGGGCATTTGGTTTGGGCTGGTATTGAAGAGTGCTCTGTACATCCCTTTTTGCAGCACGGAGTATGAGAGGGAAAAAATGTATTAATTTGCCATTACCCGCCCTAAATTACAATGATGCATAGACTATCTTTTTTTTATTATGTTATTTTCTTCCTTTTGGTAATAGATGGATTACTACACAGTTCTTTATCAGAGATCCTGAACCTGTTCATTTCCATATAGTGATCCACACCACCATATTCAGTGGTATTGTGAGGTAACAATATGTGAAGTGCTGTGTCATAGTTTTGTTTTTAAGTGATGTCACTGTAATAGGCAAAGTAATGTTGCACACCCACATGAGCTACAGAAAGATATGACACATTATGTCCTAGTATTGCATAGGTGTGTCTCATTCAATAGAAGTGACCTGGATTCTAGACCTGAGCTTGGGTTATAGAGTTGAGATGCCAGCAAGATGCAAAATTTCATCCGAAGCAGTGAAATTTCACCTGAGAGCAGCAATTTTTTCCATTTCTTGGGTGAGATTTTGCACTTTGTGGACAAAATTCCACATTTCACATCAGCAAACAATTTAACTAAAAGGACAAATTTCATGGACTATTTCATGGAGTGAAATTCAGCAATTTCGCGCACAACACTACTCATGAACCTGGTAGGTGAAAATATTAAAATAACACCTGAAAGGTGATTTTGTGGCATGACCATAGAATCATGTTTCAGGACTGATTTGACTAATTTTCACCTACTTTGTTCATGAGGTGGGGTCACAAAAGACCATGTTGAAGATTTTGTGTAAAAATATTGAAAAATGACAGAGGTTGTAAGTATGGGGTGGTGGGTGCTGAATTGGGGATTAGGGTGGAGTGGGTGGCTGCTGTGGGGGGGCAGACTGATGTATGACTGTTTTCTTGTTTACAGAGTACTAAAAAAAAGACAAAGACAATGAGGAACTGTTTTCTTTCTTTCAGCATAACTACAACTGGATCCAATGAGAATAGGGTACCCCAATGTGAGCTTTTACTCTATGGCGGCACCAGGGGGTGGCCAACCCAGTGTTGTCAACTATGTATGGAGGTTTGGGCAACCTGAAGGGGAGGATTCTGGGTAAGCAGTACATGGGGTGGGCATCCTGCTCAGCTTTTGTATTACAACAGTACATTGATACCATATATCAGGAGAGGATGAGGGAGGGCTGGCTGAGCTGGGAGGGCGAAGAAAAAATAATAGACAGACAGATCGATAGATAGCCTGCTCACTGCTGGCACTCAAGCCAGGAGGTGCATTCCATCTGTGGCTGCACATATCAAGAAAGTCCCACTATTATCATACAGAGAACATGAGTGAATAGCTTATTTCACTTAGCTGGGAATCCAGGATATATGGGAGCCCAGAAACCTTAATATTTAAACACCAGACTATAGCTAAAGGGGTTCTGTTATCTAGGGTCAGGTGTTTGTTTGTTCATTTTAAAAACATTTTTAGGTATTTTCCACATTTTTAGTTGAAAAAAAAAAGCAACAGTGGTCTTCATGAACCGATAAAAAAATGTTTGGTTCATGACAACTGTTTTTGGTTTTGGACAACTTAGTGATTCAAACCAAAAATTGTCCCACGATCAGAAAATGTATGATTCGTATCAGAGGCTGATCTAAAAATCCTACTGAGCATGCTCAGAAAATAAAACTTTAAATTCTTTTAGCTCTGGAACTGATTACTATTTTTTTCATGAAACTTTTAAAAGGCTCTACCTTGGCACAGGCTGCTTCTACTATAAAAGTTTCAGAAAAATGTCCATACCATCTTAGCTGTGCATGAGAGCAAAAACAAACATGTATTATGTATAGGAAAAAACACCTTAGAAAATGGGCTTAGAAAATAATGCATGCTGATTGGCTGAAAGGCCATGCCAAACATGCATTTATTTTTCAATAGATGCCCAGCAAAAAAACAAGTGCCAATTCAGGGTGCCCCATTACTCAGCATATCATTGGGGACCCTGACTTTTTAAAATCACAAGCCACCATTTTTCCGCTCACTTAAACCCCCTCCCATTCAGTGCTTACCGAGACATATATACATCAATGTAGGTTTCTTTAAAACAAATCACAGCAGTGTAAAAATAAATAAAAACAAGTTTCTTTTTTTCTGTCTTAGCAACTTACAAAACATTATTTTCCACTCACTGAGGGAGCGATTCATTGAGCGTTCCAGTTCCTGGCTACAACTTTCTCCACTGTAGTATGCTCCCAATCTTCCCATCTGGTAAACAAATGAAAAAAACAACAGACTCCTCAAGCCCATACAAAACTAAAGTACCTAAGGTTTTGTGTCCACTGACAGATCTATTGTTTGTAGCTCACTGATCCACGGACCACCACTCATTCACACTCCCAGTCCTTAGAACATGCAGCGAGGACCGGGAACCAGGAATGCAACACAAAGAAAAAAAAAACATAAGAACTGAATACAGGCAGTGAGGACTGTGAGCCTGTAAAAAAAATAAATAAATACATAAAACCAATAGTGAAAATATCCATGGCAAGCAGCCAAGATTGGAATGCACATAGGGAGAAGAGGGTTGTAACCATGGCAACCAGCTCCCAAGTAAAACAACAGAACCTGCATGTCCTCAGCTAAAAAAAAAACTGCTTCCTAATACATACAGAGGAAATATTTTATAACAGAATAAATGAAACAAGTAACTTAACAGCTAAGCATACACATTTTTTTTTCCAAAACATACAAAAGACAGCTGCCCATTTTATAAGCTCAATAATACTCTCCAGGGTGGGCAGTATTGGGAAATAACAGACCTTCCAGAAGCTATAAGGCCCTCTGCCTGTGGCATTGGGCCTCATTACACCCCTAGGTGGTCTGGTATCTCCCAATATGGCCCACCCTGTCAGGTATTATTGCTTTCTTAATTCATAAAAAATTGATGTTCCATATCTCAGAAACTAAACAAGATGCTGTCACATAACTTTTCACGACTTGAGACCCTGCCAGCCAGACCATGTATGCCACATCCTGGATTATTTTGTCAATGACACCAAAGTTATTAAGGTGTAAAAATTGGGGGTTGACCCCGAACACCTTAGTCAACCCTAACTATATTGGTGCTACTGCACCAGGATATTTCAATAAACTATGTTAATGTAGCCCTTGGGTTTAAAAGCAAAGTGCACAAAGAAGGTAAATGAGAAATTATGGTTCAAAGACTCTAGAACCTTGGAAAATTGGCGTTGTGTTGTTCCTTAGCGTTTCCAAGAGCATGCAATGCAGAGTTGACATTTCCCAATTATCTGCATTTTCAAGGCAATCATTGCTGTTTATTTGCTTTGTGTGACAAGAAAGTGCCAACACTAGGATAACACAAACCCTATCTCTCATGATCATTCAGATCCTTTCAAACACCACACCACACCACACCACCAGCAGGCTACTCAGGAAGCATTTTTTTTTTTTCAAATACTTTTGCACCCTACCCATTGGACTCTCTCAAGTGAGGTTGTTTGGTGATACCAGCTTATCCCGTCCTCCTGAAGCTTTCAGTCTCTCCCAGTATGTGCCTCCTCTTCACCACATCTCCCAAACCCCCCTGGATCTAGGTCCCCTGGGAGCAAGGACTGCCACTCCACCTGGCGCTCTTTCTACAGTATCTGGCGGGGACAGATGAGAAGAGAACCAGGAGGACTTCTAAGGCCAAAATTGGATGTGGTGCCAGAGCCCCTAGACCCAACTCCACCTACCAATGGGAAGAGGGCATTTCTGATGTTGCTGTGCCCCCATTGGCCCAACAGTACAATGCGCTCCAGCGTGGCACGTGAACACTGCCGCTCACATCTGCAGAAGTACTGCCATGGCCACTGCCCTGCATTTACCTGGTTCCTGACTGTTGATTGACCCCCAGTCACCACTAGGGGTCACCAGATGGTGAGAATTACATCCCCCCTCCCTCCCAGGAAAGGAGATCTGTCCTCCATACGCTCAATTCCTTCCTCCCCTGCCAACCCTTGATGACCTGAGTCCGCTTCCGAACCCGGGTCACCGCCGTGGTGCGAGGTGTGGCATCCAGTGCCTTAACCCTCAGTGCCACTGGTCTGGCAGGAAGCATTGTTTTGTTGCAGTGAACAAACATATCCTTTTTTTACACATGATCATAGGATTACTTTACAATCTCAGTATTTTGTGGAGTAAGTTGGTTTTCAACGTTGTGGACACAGACTTTGCAAATTAAGGAGGTATTCCTGTTGTTAAGCACTCAGTCTGTTTAATCATATGCCTTATAATCTACAGAGCATTTGACTTCTGCCCCCCACCTGCTCTCACCCTCACATTGAAAGACTCCCTAACTACAGATGCTTTTAATTTCTTGTGAATTCCAACAGTTGGAGTGGAAATTTCTAATACATTCAAATTGCTGGATACGCCATATGATCTGTATGAAATATTTGTTTCACTTATCTGAGCACAACATGCACGTAAGCACTCCAGACTTCTTTAATTGACATTAGTTATTTTGTTGAAAGATTTATAAAATGAGTATGTTTTGAGAATTATCTACACAGGAGCATTACAAATTTCTTATGCATAATTTAAACTCTTCTGCTGAACATTGGCATTGAAAACGAAAAGCTGTATTTAAAGCAGTGGTTTATGAATTAAGTCAGAACTGTGTCTGAAACAACCTTTTGCTTGATTTACATGGAAGCATTTTTAAGTATTACAGCATAGCCTTGTTTTCCTGCAAAAGTGAGATTGCTGAAAGCATAATTTGTCAAGGAACTTTTTAAACCACTAGTTAGGGGTTTTGCTGAATGATTTGCTTTTGAAATGAAGAGTAATGTAACAGTTTGTCATCAATCAGGTTTGAATTTTTTCTCAAATATGCTTCCTAAAGAACTAAGTGTGTTTTATTGAACATTTTATTGCAGCTCTTTTGGCTATTTTATTAAATAAAGAAGTTCTATTGTGATTTTTCATGTTTGCTGCTTTTATACATCTGGCATGTTATTAACTGAATCTACAAGCAAAGACTACACATCCAGGAGATAGATACCACCAGTGGTAGAAGAGTGATAATTTGTGACCGTCTTTTTATGGATATCCCGCTTGGGATCTGTGCACTGGCACTGTGTCTCGGAGAGCTGGGATACTTTGGTTCACTGTTCTTATTAGACCTGTAGCTTTCTTCATTAGTGGCTCTGCAGGTTACTCATAAAGTAGCTGTACCGTGACTTGTACTGCAGCACAACTGTCACTTCACCATGAGTGACCCTGCCGGCCACTCATGAATCAGCGTTATAATAATGTTCACTGCACACTGCACCAGTCTTGCAGCTTGCTTCAAAAGTGGCCCTGAGGACAACTCCTAGAGTGGCTGCATTGTGGCATGCCATGTGGCAGACCAGTAACTTGCATCAAGAGTTGTCCTGTAAGCAACTTTTGATGCAGTTACATAGTGTCATGTCCTGTGGCAGACCTGTAGCTAGCTTCATAAGAGGCCCTGTAGAACACTTATGAAGCAGCTGCATAATGACTCTCACTGCACCAAATCTGTTGCTTGTTTAGTGCAGGACATTGCTTTATGCATGTGAAGCAACTGCTCTATTGGGTGGGAGAAAGACCTGAACTGTAGCTTACATTCTGCAGGTATGCAAAGCAACACTTCCATCAGGCATGGCCTTGGATCTGTGACTTTCTTCAAGCAGCACACTTCGGGCTCTACACTCAGCATCACACCTTCCAGCAGATGTGAAACATGCCAATAATGTTATTCATGATAAGGGTTACTAAGTACTGTATCCCTTCCCAAAAATTTCATAAAAATAACTGATAAAAATAAAAGTTATGAATATTAGAAAAAAAATTCTAATTAAAAACTAAAGGCTCCATATTCGAAGCTGATGGTTAGTGAGTGCAATGAATGATGCAGCATGCTAATCTGAAAACTGCCTAAAGGTCTACTATTGATACATACATGTTTACATATCAAGCTGTGGTTGTGCATCACAAAGTGCAGATACACAATGAACCACAGGCCCCTACCAGAAAGAAGTACCCAGGAGCATAGAAGGATAACATGAGGATGGAGGGAGGGAGTCTTAGGGGGAATGCTAGGAAGTATTTTTTCATAGACAGGATGGTGGATCTGTGGAACAGCCTGCCAGTGGAGGTGGTGGAAGCAAAACAGTACAGGGATTCAAAAAGTGCATGGGATAAGTATAAAGGCACCCTGCTGTACAGCAAAGCAGGGGAAAGGCAGTCCAGATAAGAGTAGGGATTGCCAAATCAAGTAGGGAAATGGGCAGACTAGATGGGTTGTATGGTCCTTATCTGCCGATAGATTCTATGGGCCCAATTCACAAAGGCTCCAGCATAGCACAAGGTGCTTGCACCATGGGAAATGACACAAGGTGCACCCTGCATCAAATGGTATGTTCAGGAGCAATTCACAAAGGCAGCCTGCATCAATGCAGGCTGCCTGCCCCAAATGGGGCTTGCATCATCACTGCTCCCAGCACTGGGCTGCGACAAGGCAGAAGGGGCCAAAACCCAAAAACAGTATTCACATACCACACCCTTCTGACAGATTTCTAAGTACCCTTAGAACAACCATGTCAGGGTCTTAGAAACAGCTCTCCTGGGAGAACTGGCCTGTCAGTGGTGCCGCATGTCCCACTGCCCAGACCCCGTTTTGCACCATATATGTCATATTGCTACCAGAACCCCCCTTTCAGGTTGTGCTCTGACAGGGCACACAGGGCAGGATCACCTACCCGACCCCCACTGTGCCGCTGATGTGCCCTGGACAATGTATTGACATGGGGTCCCCCACCCAGATCTTGGTGCCCCCACCAGTACCAGGCACATGCCACCATCCCTCCTGCTGGTGCCATGTGCCCCCAACCAGAAAGGTAGCACCCCTCCACATTCCCAGACTGTGCAGTGGACCAGTACAGTCCTCCATACACCTCTGCAGCTGGTTCCCCACTGTACTGTCCATAAAATGGACTGTACATGGGGCTTGTGGTGAACCCTTCAGTGCGCCATGTCTTTGCCAATGGGTGGGGTTGCCACAATAAGAACATGGGTGCAGGGACCCCTCCTGTACCAGAATCTGGTGCAGGGTTCCTGGCACATGGGGCTTCGGTGCATGCTGCGGTTTGCTGCAGCTTGCGCAGAACGCAGCCCCCTTTGAGAATCAGGGCCTATGTTTCTATGAAAGCACATCCCAACATAACAATGCCTTTTTTTGGGGTGTGTTTTATAAAGACTGGTATGCTACTGAACACACAAGGCAAAGTGCCATTTGTATGCCATTGTGTGGCCATTAGCAGCTTTTCACAATGCCTTCATGCCATTGCATACACAGAGGCATTGTGCAAAATGGTAGACAGTTGCCCTCATCTGTAGCCATGCACAGTAAACAACTTCCCTGATGCTAGAAACATAGTAATTTAAAGGCACATGCCTATAGTTGTATGGGGGAAGAGCTCCTCCCCCATACCCTACTTAAACCAACAAGCTAACTACAGCTTTGCTTAGAGCAAGTCACACTGGCCATGCTCCCTCCATGCTGCATGCTAGGGCTTGTTCCCCCTCCTTCCCTGCCGTGCTCCACTCCTTTCTTGCCTTGTTTCTCCTTCTTTTGTTTTCTCTCCCCTGCCCTCCCTTCCTCCCATGTTGCTATTTGTTTTCTTTTATTTTTGGGGGGGTCTTATCTGCCTCTAGCCGTAGCACCACAGTTCGTGATGCTTTTCTTCATTTGTTTTCGCTCCTTCCATGGACCTCTTCTGACTCACTGTCCCACAATCTTTTTCCGAGCCTCGCATACTACTTCACTTAAGTGCTCCCTGAAACCTTCACACGCGCTACCTGTTCGTACATATGGGCCTCTGTTTCCCCTTGCTGCATCTGTCTGGCACCTACCATGGGATTCCTTCTGATTTTTATCCCCTACTGCAGGGCATAGACTAATTCAGCTGCATTAGCGCTGCAAGATCAGCACCTCCACTACAGCTTCCACCATCATTTGGTTGAGCCATACCTGCCACTTGCTGCTCTACCTCTGCTTCTGATTACCATTCACCAGCGCTTGCAGCGCCACCTGCAGAGCCTACACACTAGCTCTGTGTTTTGCTTTAAATGGACATTAAATCAATGTCTTCCAACCTATGTACTTGCTTCATAGTCCAACAGGCAACCAGAGACCTTTCAGAGCTTTAACTTTCCGATTTACTCCAATATAATTCCTGACATATCTAAGCTGTACCTCATTCGTTGCAACCTGGCTGCTGCCATTTACTTTCTGCTCTACTAGACACCCTGCTTTGGATGTATTCCTATGGACACCTGCAAGCTCACTTTGGACAGCACATCTAAGCCATGCTTGGTATTTAAACTATGTGTTTTCTCCACACAGGAAGAAATAAAACTCCATATTTCATTTATCAAGGTCCAGACCCATTTCCCCTCATTCTGAGACTTGTTGGGTATTCCTTTACTATGGGCTGCTGGCATCTTGGCTGGCTGGGGCACTTATTGGGACTACCATTCTGTACCTGGCTGCTTCCTACTTGTCCTGGTTTTCCCATGATAACAATGCACCATCCTGTGCTACGACAGATTGTTTTCTCTACTATACCTGACTAATTGTTTCAACATCTAGATTTATTCAATTGCTTCTCTTTTACAGCAATGCTGAACCAGTTATGGCACCAGGTGCACCACTGTATGAGTCTGATGATTGTCATTCTCTTATTGCATACATCCAGGTTCCTCATGCTCTGCACTTCTGCCCCCTGAGATGCATGCTGCACCAGATGGCCCTCCATGGTTGCACCTCCAGTCCTGCTTGCCTACATGGGGTCAAGCATGACTCAATCACTCCCCTTCCGACTGACCTACCTCGGGTCTAGTCTTTCTGCCAGCCATGCTGGGGCTAGCCCGCAAGCATTTAAAGCTCCTTCGCTACCAGCATATGGGTTTGCAGTCCTGTTAGCCTTTGTGGGGCCTAGCTGCTGCCTCTGCTCCCTCCTTTGGATGTCCTAAGTGCAGTCTAGCCACTCATCCTACCCACGTATAGGCCTAGCTGCTACATGCCTTCGGCCTTTGTACTCCTACCATGCACTTCTGTCATGCACCTCATCATAGCATTCAGCACCCTGCTCCAAATCCCTCCTGCAGACCTTCATCCAAGCTTCTCCATCAGGATTGGGCACACTCCAGGATATCTCATCTTCAGCTATGCCAATCAAGTTCTGGATGCTTCAGCTCTCACTGTGCCTGTTTGAGCTCTCCAGCCATTCAGGATCCATCTGTGCTCTATTATGGATTTTCTATCATACTATGTCTTAGGATCTACCTTACTGTCCCTGGATGCTTCCCATATGGCTTCACTTCGTTTGGAATCATCCCTTTCCGACTGACATAAGAATGGTCTTGCCGTGCCCACTTACCCTACCGGCTGACCTACGTGTGGTCCAGCTGTGCATGCCAACGTTTGTGGGGCTTAGTTGCCATCCCCTACTTACCTTACCAGCTGACCTATGTGGAATCCAGCTGCACATCCTAGCTTTCATGGGGTTAGCTGCCACTCTTTACTTATGCTACCTTACCAGCGGATCTCATCTGATCCAGATACATTCTAGCCTTCTTAGGCTTAGCTACTGCTGTATTACTCACCGACTGATACATGCTGTTACTGTACATCGAACGGTCCATTGGCTGATCCGCATGTGGTCTAGCCACTCTACCTAATCTCGTTGGCCTCAGCTCCCTCTCATTCTTTTGGATGCTTCCTACAGAGCTGCTCATTGATCCAGTCTAACCTCTCCAAATCATGCTTCCAACAGCTCCTGTTTCCACTGAACTATTTTTGGAGTACTTTGTTATACATCTCAATTCCCATGGATGCTTCTCGCCAAGTTATTTTACCTCCTTCATAGTTACTACTACCCTCTCTGCCAGAACACCCTGCCGAGCTCTATTCCATATTGCCTTCCTTAGTTTAACTGATGCCTAAGACATTGAACTACAATTTCGGGATGCTTATTGTCTCTGGTTGAGTTGCCAATTCATCCACCTAATTATCTTCACTGCAATCCCTTCCAACCTCGATCTTCAGGATACAAAAGACTACAGCACCCTTCAGAGTTCTCATAAGTCTGCCCTAATCTGCATTACTACTTGGCTCCAAACTGACTCAAGATATGCTACCATTTGCAATACCTTTATAATGTATTCCTTACTGCTTCACTGCTATTCTGCATTTAATGCACTTTGACATTACTGTTACTTTATCCACCACTGCCATAGAACCTGTCTCGTCCGTCGGGCTGGAGGTTCACTGCATCACACTTCAAAGACTAGCACTCTACTGGCCAAGGATCCCCCTGATCTTCTATTATCACTTCATAATCACCTACTCTATGACCTGCTTCGCCATCGGGCCTAGGGGTTTATTTCTATTCTACACTTGCCTCACCCTGCTCAGGACCTGGAAGTCCATTCTACTGCATCTACCTGCAGCTGTGTTTGCCAAACTTAAGAGTTCCTTTACCACGGACTCACATCTGGATTTGTTTAATCATTCATCTTCTATTCTATGGATGCCTCTGCCTTGCCACTTCAATCACATGAATTACTACTATAACTACTCCTACCAAGACTTCGTTGAGATTATCTAAAGACTTTAAATCCCATGATTTGCCCTATGGCTTCTTGGACCTTGTGACAATGCTACATCATTCGACTTCATCCTCTTCAGTCATCACCACTTATGACACGTAAGCTCGACTATTTAGGACTTGTCAGACTATTCTTACCAAGTCAGTTTTAGTTTTTGTACCATTCTGGCTTTTAGACCGTGGTTATCTTCATTAAGCAACCATTTGGATCACCAGATGACGCCCTTCGATTCTTGAGCTATTACCATTTCTTCATACTCCTCGCTGTATATCGTACATAAGCTTAGCAATACTACTTCCCTGCTACTACGTCTGCATCATGCAGCTTTACTTACTACTACAACTGACCTATGTATAGGTCCACTTATTTACATTACTTGCTCATATTACCTGCTTCACCCTTACAGGGCCTAGGGGTCAATCAAGACCGATTCCCTATTCTACAACCTACTTCCCCCATTGGGATCTGGAGGTACATTTAACTTATGTCTACATATTCGCACTAGGATCCATACCTAATTCACTTACCTGCTTCCACTCCAGATCAGATATTCCTACTGCTCCGCCCTCTCCAGATCACGCAGCATGCACCCAGTTCTTATGCTTCATCATCAAGGCCTTCATTTGCAATGCTTGCCAAGAGGAATATGAACTACCTTCCTCCTACAATGGACATGGATAGAGACACGTAAAATTCTTTTTATTTTTTATAATTTTTCCTTTTATTTTTCTGGAATTCCTTGTTATTTCTTTTTGTTCATTGAAAATTTAGTTTTATTTCTTGTTATCACATTTACATTCATAAACTACCTCAAAATGATGTTATAAACACTAGAAATCACATTCCTAGTATACTGTATTGTATTAAGCAGCATTATGCTGTGGTTTTGCAAAGTTTGTGACTAAAACAGTTCCACTGTTGCTTCCTTGTGGAACACCTCTGTGGTAACAACGAAGTCTAAACAACTGCTGCAAGCCTTTATTTAGATTTTGCCCGCCAAAAAGCATTTTTTTCACTGTATTCGTGTTTTTTTCATTTTATTCCTTTTATATGCTGAATTTCTTGCTATTTCTTGTTATACCTTGAATTTCTTGTTATACCTTGAATTTCTTGTTATTTCCTTTTATACCTTAATTTCTTGTTATTTCTTGCTATTTCTTATTTAAGAAAAAGGTGGGTCTAGACGTGGTCACCTAGCTTTTGGTTACTGATTCTCCTTGCAGAAGCAGTTCTCACCTGCTGGAACATTTCAACAATGTAACTTTGACACTTCGAATTATCATTATCGACCATGGATTCCAGTCTATCACCATTCTGCACCGGACATGGTTTCTCAGATTTGGATTTGTTAGAACGATGCTGCTATGATCACCAACTGGAAATCTCAAACTTTGGAACTTGACTTAGCTTAATATTGTTATTTAGGGTTATTCTCCCTTAGTATGCCCAGAAGGATGGGCAGGTCAGTAGCCTTGGGTCCTCAGAAGTTCCCCCAAAGGGGGGTTTTCCTCTCCTGTGTGCTACTTGTCATACTCTCCGGAGTTGAAGGAGATAATCGTTTGATTTTATTATTCTTTTTGGGTGGTCTCATACTGCTGGACTAAGCATTCTTTTATGGTGGGATACAGAGTAAGGCTAAAACAATACCGAGTCATAACACGTTACTCATAAGCTCAAGCATCTAAGCACCTTGCATAAGACTATTCAGCTCACTTGAACTATAATCGCTGACTGTATAACTATGTTCAGAGGGTGGGATATTCAAAAGGGTTACGCCATGCGCAATAGGGTTGCGCATGCGCAAGTCCGAAATTGCGCCATTCTGCGATACTCAGCAGGAGGCAGTTGCGTCACTGAAAACAGGCTGAGCAACAGCGCAATGCAAATGAATGCATGCTCAACTGGAAGGGGAGGAACCATGCATAAACTGCACAGCCCGGCTGAATATTCAGCCGGGCTGTGCAGAGTTGTGCAAGCGCCAACCCCAACCTGCGCCTGCAGGACTTTGAGGAAAACAAAGGCATAGCCGAGGCCACCACAGAGCGCTGTATTGCAGGGTGCAACACAGGCTGCCACTGTAATGGGTCCCAACCCAGTCTCTGTAAGCACCTTGCAGCCCGATCGCTGTAGATCTGTTGATGCTGGTAGCACTGGTTTCTCTCTCAGAGACTTTGAGTCCAGTGACCAAATGCACCACCTGCAGTATAAGTATTAAATTTTCATTCGCTGGTGTCCTTTATTCCATGAAGTTTCACACCCTTCCTCGTAGCTGGTGAGTTTCCACCCGCCTGTTATTAGCGTATCGATGATTGCCCGTGGTTGTGGTAAGCCCATTGGCAGAGCTGCACCAATGGGCGTGCAGGCCCACCGGGCAGTCGTCGGCGGGCGGGCGGGGGGCGGCTGGGTGGGATGCTGCCGCCCGCCGCCGCCGGGGAGCGGGATGGTGGGGCTCGTGGGTGGGTGGGTGGGGGATACTAGCCACCAGGGCTATGTTCGGGGTGGGTTTTACACATACCACCCTCGATCGGGTATTTCGTCCACTGACCACCAGAGATATGTACGGCAGGAGGGGAGCTGCATTGCTGCCCGCGATCGGGCTGGTGGGGGGGGGAGTACACTATGCCTGTGATTGGGCTGCAGGGGGTGTCGGTCCCCGATGGCTGCTGCCTGGCAGGGTGCCAGGTGCAAGTCCTCGGGGATCAGCGCACCTACATACTAATGGCATGCAAATGGGGACATAATCACATGCAAATGGCCACCCCGTGCCTTGCATGAATTATAGCCCCATTTGCATGTCATCTTTTGAATATCGTGATTTTGCACATGATGCAATGGTACTTGCGCCACCGCAAATTGAATGCTCCACTCTGTCAACTTGCAGTGGCGCAAGTTCCACTGCGCCATGTACAGTGGCTGTGGCTGGGGGGTGATATTCAAAGGAGTTGCTCAATATCGCAACTCCTTTGAATATCACCCCAGACACACCCCAGCACAACTATTTTGGGCAGCTCAAGGGCTTGCGCCTATGAATTGCACAGTTTGAATATCCCACCCAAAGTACCTAAGCACTGATCAATTCAAACTGCTAAATATCTGACGAGCATTATCCCACTTACTGATCTGGCCTCTGTATCCAAGCATAACTTACATTATTCAGCTACAATATGTAACATAAGTACTGAGCTCTGAACCATCATACAATTTAAAGGTGCATGCCTTTAGTTGTATGGGGGAAGAGTTTCTCCCCCATACCCTACTTAAACCAGCAAGCTAACTACAGCTCTGCTTAGAAAGAGTGTCGCACTCAACCTCCATCCTCCCCTGACTCCTCCTCCTTCTCTGGTGCTCTTATCCCACCAGGGGGATCTCATACTACTAGGCTAAGCATTCTTTTGTGGTGGGATACAGAGTAAGAGCAAACCAATACCAAGTCATAACACGTTACTCATCAGCTCAAGCATCTAAGCACCTTGCATAAGACTATTCAGCTCACTTAAACTATAATCCTGACTGTTTAACTGTTCAAAGTACCTAAGCATTGATCAATTCAAACTGCTAACTATCTGACAAGCATTATCCTACTTTTTGATCTGGCCTTTGTATCCAAGCATAACCTACATTGTTCTGCTACAGTATGTAACATAAGTACTGAGCTCTGAACCATCATACAACATAGAATTTGTCAGTGAAAAAGGACTGATTGTCCCACTTTGTCACCCAGATGTTCCCTACCTAACCTGTCTCTGCAGACCCTAACTGGCCTCTGCTAGCCCTCCCCCTCCTTGCCAGTTTTCTAATATACCCCTATGTTTATCACATGCATGATTAAAGCACCCACTGTTTTTGCCTCTACAACTTCTGCTGGCAGTTTCTTGCTGGCATCTATCACTTTTTCACTGAATAAGTATTTCTTCACATCTCTGTTAGACAACCCCCCATCCAGCTTCATCACATGCCCCCTGGTACCAGTGTTCTTACTCATTTGAAAGAGACTCCATCCCTGCCCCCTGTTTACCCCCATAAGGTACTTGTAGGTCTCTGCCATGTTGCCCATCACTCTCCTCTCTTCCAAAGTGTACATGTTGAGAGCTGTTCATAGGACTTCTCATGTAACCTCTGCACCATTTTAGTTGCCATCATCTGAACTGCCTCTACACTGTGTATGTTCCTTGTGAAGTGTGGTTTCCAAAACTGTACACAGTACTCCTGGTGCAGTATCACCATCAAGCAATACAGTGGCTACACCACCTTCCTCTTTCAGCTGGAGATACTCCTCCCAATGCACTCCATCATCCTGTTAGTCCTACTCATTGCCTTATCACACTGCCCAGCCACTTTGAGATCATTAGATATTATAACCCCAAGAACACTTTCTCATTTAGTGCCTGTCAATACCTCCCTCATCCCATACTCAGCTCATGGGTTCCTATACCCTAGATGCATGACTTTGCTCCTTTAGGCACTGAACTCCAACTGTCATGCTCTTTATCACTCCTCAAGTTACCCAAGATCTCTACACATTCGCTCCATCCCCTCCTGAGTGTCATTCCTATTGATTAGTTTTGTATCATCAGCAAGAAATCATAGCTTCTCTTCCCATTCATCTGCAGTTTCACATATAGAGACATTGAAGAGGACCAGTCCCAGTGCTGAGTCCTGTAGCACCCTACTGGTCACTCTCCCATCATTAAAGTTAATGCCATTAACAACCACTTTCTGTCCCATATCTGTTAACCAGTTTCAAACCCAATTCAACAATTTAAACCCCACCCCTAGGCTGATCCGTTCTTTATCAGACTCCAGTGTGACACGGTGTCAAATGCCTTGCTAAATCCAGATAGGCCATGCCCACTGCCCTCCCCGATCTACTTTCATTGTAAGCCAGTCAAAGAAACCTATCATATTTGTTTGGCATGACCTCTACCCAATGAATCCGTGCTGCCTGTGGTCTTGCAGCCCATTGGATTCAAGATACTCTGCCGGTCTTTCTTTCCATAGGGTTTCCATTAATTTTCTTACAACTGAAGAAAGACTGACAAGCATATAGTTGCTAGCCTCCTCTCTGCTGCCACTGTTTTGTAGAGGAACCACATCAGCTCTTCTCCAGTCCTCCAGACCTGTGCCTGTTTCCAGTGAGCTGTCGAACAAGGCTGTCAGTGGGGCAACTAGCACCTCTCTGAGTTCTCTCACGTTTCATAGACTTGTCCACCATCAGAGCTGCAAATCTCTTCAGGTCTAGTTCATCTGAAAATTGACTTGTGTCCACCTCCCTCCTCTTTTCCTGCTACTCTCTGGGTGTCTGTGAAGACTGAGCAGAAGTACCTGTTCAGGATGTCAGCTTTTTCTTGGTCCTGTTCTCTGCAATCACCCCTTCCACCTTTATAATTCTCACTGTCCCTCCCCTTGCTTTCCTCTTCACACTTGTGTACTGTATCTGAGGAAAGTCTAATCCTCTTTAGCAACTCCTTTGGCTATCCCTTCTTCTGTCTGCACCTTTTTCTCCCCTCACTGTCTTCCCTGCTTCCCATTATTTTACTTGGTATACTGCCCTGTTTTTCTGCTTATGTGTATCCTTATACATCCTGAATGCCACTCTTTTTTCCTTCACCACCTTAGCTACTTCTTTAAAGAACCATAAAAGTTGGGGTGTGGCTAGAGGTGGTAGAAGATGGCTGCTTGATCCATGAGCTCCTTCATCTAAACATTATTCCTGAGGCATTCGGCATCCCACACCCACTGAACTACCCTCTACCTTGTTGTTATACCAGACATTCCTAGTGTAATGGGTGAAGGTATTGCTCCTGATGCCAACCGCTCTCAAAATGGCTTGGTCCGGTCAGGGCACAGGTCCACCCCAGCAACAACTTGGAAGGGGAAAACAGAAGGTAATCTGACTAGGCCAACCACCCAGAAGTGGATTTTTATGTGATGCCAGGCCAGCAGGTGTCAGGGGAAAATTTTGGGGAAGGGAGCCCAAGTTCAAATACCACTACTGGGAACACAAGGAGAGGCATGAAGCTGAATCGAATGCAAATAACATTGTAAAAGTTTATTAAACTTGACTAGACAATAACATTACACTAAATATCTACACTCTAAAACTCTAAAGGACTACAACATTACTGAATTCATAACTCTAAAAGATAAGATATCTACACATTACTGTATCCTACTATAACATCACTAAATTCATATTTTACCTTCTATGCAGTGAAACAGTCATGAATACCCTACGCCAGCCGCCCATGCATGTCTACTGGGGAAGGGGGGGAAAGCAAGACAGGGACTCAGCTGCCCTGGGCAGGGGAAAAACATAGAACAGGATACAGGACAGGACTTTCTGAGGTTATGTTGGTCATCGACACAAAGGTCTCTATAGACCACTGGAAATTACGCTCCTCCAGGAAAAAGTCGGCCAGTTCCACCTACGTTGACTGCCGGAACACAAAGTCACCCAGCCACAGCCCTTACGTGGACTGCCGGGATACAAGGACAAACAAGGACATGACAGCTGGTCAGGGAAAATAGGGTTTAGGCAATTGGGATCACACACAGGCTGAAGGGTGGAGGCACAAAAAACGGTTTATTGAAATCCTGTGTCTGTGTCTTTATTTCTAGCAATCAGTACTAAGACGCTCTATGTACACGTAAAACAGTTCAGAAAATATAAATAAAGGCAAATGACAGTGGCACTGTCTCTTTTTGACCGTCGTTGGCTGTCAGGCATTACTCCACATTCATGCAGTTATTTGGTTACAGTTTCATGGCTCAACAGAGTCTTGTATTTGCCCTGCCCCTTTAAATTTAACACAAACCACTTTAAATTCCATTTAGAGGCATTAATAACAGTTACCATTTGTTTGTACATTTTCTGGCCCCTTTGAGACTGGAGGGGCCTGTCATTACTACTTTAACTCTGGTGAGCCTGTCACTGCCTCTTTAAGACTACTATACAGGCAGTCAATCATGCTGCACCATCCACACCCCTCTTCTCACTGACAGTGGTGGTTTTCTCAAAGTTCCGTCCCATGGGCAGTCCAGAGATGGGGCTTACCTGCCCCCACAGTCATTTGGCTCAAGGGAGCCCTTCTTGTTACTCCACCTAGTGGGTGGTCTTGCACTGGGACCTTACCCACCCCTACATTTCCCTGGCTCCATGGAGCAATTTCATGACCCACCTGGAGGGCGGTTCTTCCTTCTGGAGCCTTGCCCTTTGCCTCACAGTCGTTGCCTCTGTTGATGCCTAGAAGCACCGAGGATTTTATAAAAAAATGTTTTTTTTCTTCTGGAAGCCAGCATACGAAATCAGTGCTGCCACCACTCACCCTGCCACCTACCACCTGTTCCTGGGCCAGGGATTGCTGCTGAAGAAATTAGAGGGGAGGTCTGGACCTGCCTCCTCCTACAGGCCTCCTCAAATGGCTGCTGGGACTGGAGTAGGAGGGAATGGCCTACCTCTGCTGCTGCCACCCCTCCTGACTGGACTGCTGGCTTGCTGGACAGAGGGGCAGCATGGACCTGCCACCCCTCCTGACATGACTACTGCTGGGATAATGGAGGTACAGTTCTCATCTGCTGCCACCACTCCTACAGAACTCTTGTGCCCGGGAATTGCTGCTGAAATGCCGGATGAAGTGGCTGGCCTGAGATTGCTGCTGCCGCCCCTCCCACGGAACCACACTGCAGCCGCTAATAAATGGAGGGGACAGCATGGACCAGCCAGGACATCGGGAGGGACCCCAGAACATCAGGTAAGTCCCTCTCTTTTGCCAGACCTGTCCGGCCTAGCGCTCCCCCTCGCACTTGCTGCTGCTCTCTACTGCTCAAACAGAGACTGCCTGAATGGCTGTTGCTGTTCAAAAAGGCTGAGGATTCTGGTCAGAATCCTTTGAGCCCATCCCTGATTGCACACCCTCGCAACTGGGCCCATTACAGCAGCTGCCCGGCATGAGGTAATGGGGGGGAAGGGTTCTAGCATTGAGCTGCAGGCAGGGAAAAAAACAAAAATATTTCTTTTAAACTGGAAAACAGCTAGGGCTTCATGTTTGGGGTGGGGGTTCCCTCACTAAAGCCAGGGGCACAAAACAGGGCACCTCCCTAACCTGACCAGCCCCAAAGCACCTGTATGCCCATATTTGGAGGGCACCAGGACCCTGGGGCAATACATTAGCTACTGCCCAGAACCTTTATTTTTGTGATCAGACCTTCCTACTGGGCTCCATACGTCATCGACTGTCTCGCCTTCTTCACTAACAATTTTGCCAACATTGCAGTGTTCTTCTAAGTATCCCAGCTCTCATAATGATGACACACCTCTCAGCAAAATGCCTTGAAGACTTTTTCAGACAGGTTTTGCAGGAGCTGAAAGAAATAAAGTTTGTTACTACCTAGAATACCAAGTCAGTCCACAAATGTAAAACCAGAGTGTCAGTCCCAGAGACCCACACTGCTTAGAGAAAAGGAATGTGCCACTAGCTACTGGCCATCATTTAGGACCAGGAAAAACAACTCCAAGCCTTACATGCTAAAGTGTATGATTTAGAGAATCAGAGCCAACATAATAACTTATGTCTTTTTGTCTTCCCAGAGCAAGCTGGACTGAAAGACAACAGCTTTAAAGTGCCATGTCATCTCAGACATCCTTAAGCTGCTGGGCAATCCTCAGATTGAAACCGAGCAGATGTACCACTCTCTCACCCTACAGCCCAAAACCTGCAAAAGACTAAGACCTATCCTGGCATGATTCCTTCAATTTCAAGTTAAAGAAGATATGCTTCACTGGGCTTGGGAACTAGCATTACTGGAGTGGCAGAGCCACAGAATTATAATCTTCTAGTTCTATTCATGGGATTTGACTATCAAAAGGTGGACCTACAGTAAACAGGCTTGATCACCTTCTACTCACCCTGGTACACCACTTGCAGATGGGAATTGCCTCTGTCAAACTGAGTTCTGACTGCTTGCGTACTCTGTTTGATCTGATCACCATTGCTTGTCAGGCCCTCTTTCCACATTTGGTGGTTGCCATTTACTTTGAGAAGGCATTTATTTCTGTGGAGTGGGGATACCTATATGAGACTGTCACCCTCATGGGGTTCAGGAGTAGTTCTTAGCATATTCATGCCATGTACACCCACTTCCTGGACTCAGGTTCTTACCACTGATACCCTTTCATCACCCTTCAGACTAGCATGGGGCACCAGGCAAAGGCTGCCACCTCAGCCTATCCTTTTTTGTTGGCCATTCAACCCTTTGTAGAGACCATAGATAAACAACCCAAAATTGTGGGAGTTACCATGGGTCAGACCCAGTATAAAACACTACAATATGCAGATGATTTCATTGTCTCCCTAGGCAATGCACACGATAGTAGTCATCTCCTAGTAGCCCGGTTACACCCATTCTCCAGACTCTCGGGGCTCAGGCTAACTCAAGGGGAGACAGAGGTTCTAGCCCTTAACAAGACATGTCTACAACTGGATTCCAAATGTGCAGCTGTGTTGGGCTTCAAAATATATCTTCAACCTGAGTCTCAAGACTATCCCCCCCCCAGCTTGCAAAATCTACAAGATTAATTTTATGCCTTTGTTACAAGAGCTTCAAATGGTACTGGATTGATGGAAGACCCTACAGCTGTCAAGAGCATGCAACATTGAGGCTTTGAAAATAGTCACTGAACCAAAATTATTTCACCTCATCTCACACATCCCCATACATATTCCTGCCAGTTGGTTTGGCCACATGGACAAACTTTTAGAGGGGCCTCCTCCAGGAAGGTGCACAACTGCATTATAGCCATCTGAAATTTCAGATTCACAGGCACAAGGGAGGTTGAGGTTTCTAGTTCTTTAAAGGGTATTATTAGGCCTTCCAGGAAGCTCAAACCTGCCACTGGCTTTTAGTTTAGGTCAATCCCTCCCATGGGTGGGCATTCAAATTGAGTTATTTGGGGGACTCCACCCTCCGCTTGCATTGTCAACTCAACACCCAATACAAATCACTTCATTTCTCACTATTCATAACTCCATTCTTACCTACCAACACTTGGATAAATAGTTGGGTAGGTCCTGACCAACCCCAGGCTTACCCCCATCCCCCGTTGAACAATGGCTATGTTCAGGTTTGGGGTAAAGCTATTGTCTATCCTCTATGGCAATGAGTGGTAATAGTTACCCTTTCTGATATCCTCATCCAATGTGACAACACGCTGGAGTCCTTCCAAGGGCCACAACATTGGTTTGGTCTGCCTAAGAAGGTTTCTGCAGCTGCAGAGTGTCCTGACCCATATATTAAAGTCTCTGAAGGAAGCTTCTCTTACCTTGGATAACCACGCTCTTCCACGATGACTCTCCTGATACAGAGGTAGAGCAGGTGCTACCTAGTCTACAGTCACTGAGTGATTCCCTGATCAGTCCTCCTCAGAGAGAAACACCTAGGGTGCATCTCTGGTGTGTCCCATTTCAGACACAGAATTGAGCTTATGATAAGGAGAGTGCACACATCCTGTTAATGGACTCCTGCAGTAGAATTCTGTAGAATAAGGTACTTTTCTGTTGGCATTGTACACCAGCTATGTTATATACTGTACACTTTCTCCCAACTTGACAATTGCTGGAGTTGTGGACAAGATGGAGGAGACATTTCCCACATCCTCTGGTCCTGTCCAGAAAACAAATGATACTAGGACCATGTCAGGGGCCTGATTAGCAGAGTACTACAATCTCTGATTCCTGACTCACCAGCCCCCTTTCTTCTCAGTTTCAAGTCTCAGGCCCCTGCCCTACCTGCGCCACATCTGGACTGATTTGTCTGAGTGTGCATAGAAGCCAAGCATCTCCTCCTGTGAAGATGGAGCTCCAGTGCCATATCTTCTTTGCAGGAACTGCTGGTGACCATGGCCCAGATTATGCACTATGAAAGGCTGGCTCATCTCAGCTCCAACACTGACCAGATATTGGGCCACATGGTCTCAGTTTCTATCATACCTGACCACTTCAAAAGGTGACTTGCCTGCTTCCACTCAGAGTGGGCCCCAACCCCCTCAGGAAAAGGGTGGGGTGGATACATAGCCCCTAGTTTCAAAGACCCATCTTGTCCTTCCTTCAGTCCTTCCCCAGTACTCACATTATGACTCATATGTTCTGGTATTCCAGCACAACATTACGGTTTCCACTCCTATGATACCACTATAGTTTTGAAGGCAGTAAATAGTTTGGTTATTCTTTGTGTGCAGTGGCTCATTTCTTTTTCTGCTTTTTAGAATACATGCCTTAAATGATATGTTCTGTTTAGACAGCCAGGATTGAATTATATGCTAATGCTTTGTACCCCCTGTAATTATGTTGTCTTTGAGTGGTACCTATGTGAAAGCACCCTCTGGGAGCTTACTAATTAAATTGTGTAGCTAGGCAGTAGGATCTCTGGTGCCAGTAGGTCTGGGATGTGGGCCTGCCTGCTGCCAGCAGGAGGACCCACCCCTTGGATATAAATGGGGGTGGGTTGGAGCCAAAAAGATTGGGAAGGGGATCGTAAGTAGGGGTCAGGGCCTGCAAGTTCAGCTGGAGGGATGCACCAGGGCCGGGGTAGGCAGCTTGCCACCCCGGCCCTCCTCTCTTGAAGACCTATATATAAAGATGCAGTGGTTCATTATGGACCAACTTGGACTCTGCGACAGCTGGCGGGTATTCCACCCAACTGACAGGGAATATACCTTCACCTCCCTGGTCCACAAAACATCATCCAGAATAGATTATGTGCTTATCTCCCAAGCGTACATACCCCAAGGGGAGGCAGTATATCGCAGTGGTTTAAGGCTCTGAGCTGCAAATCTGGTGACATCCAGCAGACCAAAGCTGGGTTTGAATCCCACAGTTTCCACTTGCATACTGTGTGACCCTGAGCAAGTCACTTAACTTCTCTATGCTCCCAGGTCGCTCCTGTAAAACAGCTTTCAGCTTAGTGTGCTACTCCTGGTTAAACAACTAAAAAAAAAAAAAAAAGTCATCAACGTCAGAATACAACCCGGCCCCCCCATCGGATCATTCCCTTGTCTGTTGTCACCCTATCTATTGAACCTCCTAGTAGAGGTGGAGGTAGATGGAAACTTAATGACCAATTATTAAAAGACCCTAAGCTAGCCTGTACGGTTCAGGACCGTATTGATCTGTACATAGCACACAATCAAGGTACCACTCAGAGGCCGGATATAGAATGGTGTGCTTTAAAAGCCTACCTAAGGGGAGTTCTCATAAGTCTAGCCGCTAACAGGAAGAAAGAAAGAGAAAGACAAATGCCCCTACTATTATCCCAGATAAGTTTAATAGAAAAAGACTTATCCCCAAGCACTTCCGAAATCATAGTACAAGAACTCATTAAATTAAGGGCAGCCTATCTCGAGCTGCTTAGGGAAAAAGCAGAATATGCTATTATTAAAACCCAGGCATCATTTACCGACCAAGGTGAGAAGGTGGGAAGGCTTTTAGCTCAAAGGATTAAACAATACGAGTCCTGGAGACATATAGTATCCATCCAATCCAGATCGGATGGGCAAGTGAAAACCTCTTCAGAGGAAATCACATCGGAATTTCTCAACTACTACAAAGAACTTTATGGTCCTATAGCAACCCCACCAACCCAGTCCCTACTAGACAATTATTTACAGGACGCCAACCTGCCTAACCTCACCGAAGACCAACAAAGGGAGTTGATATTACCCATTACATCTCAAGAAATATCTAAAGTCATAAGCATTCTTCCTTTAAACAAAACTCCAGGAGTTGATGGATTCTCAGCTTAGTTTTATCAAAGATTCAGGGCCTCCATCATCCCTATGTTGCTCTCTCTGTTTCAATACATACTGTCAGGAGCCCCTGTTGATGCTTCATTGTTTGAAGTGCTTGTAGTGCTTATTCCTAAGCCTGGAAAAGAACCTGAGTTGGTTACCAATCATCAACCAATCTCCCTGCTAAATCAGGATGTTAAAATTCTATCTAAATTATCGGCGTGCCGTCTCAACACAATTCTCCCTAGTATTATTGGATCCGAACAAGTCAGTTTCATGAGGGGTAGATCCTCGTCGGATCACCTTCGTACCCTGTCTCATGTCTTCTCGGCGACTAGGGATGCTCCCTATCCAGCTGCATTGGTCTCCCTGGATGCCGAGAAGGCATTTGACAGGGTTAACTGGCAGTCTCTACTTAGTACTTTAAAGGCTTTTAAATTCCCAGAGACCTTCCTGACATGGATTGGATCCCTTTATAGCTCCCTCAGGGCAAGAATTGCAGGAAACGGAGTAATCTCTGACCCGTTCACACTTTACTCCGATACTAGACAAGGTTGTCCCTTGTCCCCTTTATTGTTTAACATTTACCTAGAACCATTGATCCGTAGGTTGGAGGCCAGTGTAGAAGTGCAAGGGATTCCTATTCATCCATGTGAGGTTAAGGTCTCAGCCTACATGGATGACCTGCTCCTTCATTTGGCCAACCCAGTCTCTTCTCTTCCCCCAATGTTGAATATCATAAAGTCTTTTAGCACGGTATCAAACTACAAACTAAATGTAAGTGAAACAGTTGTCTTCCCTCTCAATCATAAGTTGTATAAAACAGATATAATACAACTAGGTCTTGCCTGGAAGCAGGACTCTCTGAGATATCTAGGTATTGAACTGACAAGGCAATCGGTAAGCCATTAAATTAAATCTGGACTCGTTATGTCAAGTGATAACCCAAGACTTGAAGAGGTGGGCATCATTACCAATCTCCATTTGGGGGAGAATCAATCTGTTAAAGATGAATGTATTTCCTAGGCTCTACTACCCTCTAGCATTGCTTAACGTTTGGCTACCGATATCATGGTTCAGAAAGGTTAATAGTCTTTTCACAAAGTTTATCTGGGCCAATAAAGCCCCAAGGATAGCTTTTTACAAACTGGGGGCTCCAAAACGAAGGGGTCGCCTATGCTTGCCTAACATAGGGCTTTACTTCTAGGCAAGTCATATTAATAAATACCCGAGATGGTTAGAGCCAGTATCAACTGAGTACACTCCGAGATGGCTCATTATAGAGCAAATGAGGATCAGAAGTAATGGTATAGACCCAGAATCACTACTACATATCAAAGAGAGCCTCCTTCCGAATACATTAAAGAATACCCCTATAGCATTGTCGATCAGGATTCACAATAAATTTTGCCGCTCCCTCAAATATAACAATATCGGAGATTTGACTCAGAACCCGTTTAATAACCCCAACTTCAGGATTGATGGCAAATGCCTCCCTGTAGCTTGGTTACCCCAGTTGAAAGGTATCCCACTGTATGCCATAAAGGGAGAGGGAGATATATGGATTTCAGCCCAAGATATAAAGAATAAGTTTAAGGTACCTGCCAAACTGTTTTTCAGAATTATCCAATTGAGACATTTATTGATTAAAACTCTAGGACATAAACTAGACTCAAATAATAAACCCTCCCTCATAGAAGAGTGGAAACGTTTGGTGGGATCTCAGAATGCGGTGTCCAAAATCTATGGGGCTGTTTACAACTGGTTGTACTCGGAAAGTTTTGGGCCGACCCACTATTGGTCCCCCCTTTTCCCAGGCTATAGCCTTAACTGGGAGAAGCTTTGGTCTAACTGCCATAGGTTCATAACACAAGACAGATTATGACTGATGCAGATGTACATTCTGCATAACCTTTATTATTCTCCTGAGAGATTAGCACATTTTGGCTTGACTCCCTCCTCTATGTTTGAGAGATGTTCTAGTAGTGACGGCACCCTGTACCACATTTTCTGGTCTTGTCCCAAAATAGTCCCTCTTTGGGCAGCCATTCAGACCAAAATTGACCCAATCATGGGGCTCAAAGACCTTTTTAAACCGGAAATATGTATTCTGGGTGATTTTTCTGGCATTGGATTCAAGAATAGGAAATTCTATATGGCCTTGATTTCTATGACCCTCAAGAAAGTAGTGTTAAGGCACTGGAAAGACCAGTCAGAAATCAAATATGGAGAATGGCTAACAGAGCTGCTGGCGAGTTTGAGAACGGAAAAGGCCATTGCAAGCCTATCCAATAGATTAGGCAGGTTTAAAGAGATATGGGATCCCTTTATACTCTGTTCACAATCTAATAGAAAACACTGATTAAGACTCTGTAATTGTGTCATATTGTTAAAATGGTAATGTTGGAACTGTGGAATTGTATTGATCAGGATGTATAATATTGCTGTACTCAGGGGCGGGATACAGGGGTGGGATGCTGGGGTGGGGGGGCAGGCTTAGTCCACTGTATCCTGTCAGTATACAATGAAACTGTACTTGACTGTCTGTCTGGTATGATGTAAAACCAATAAACTGTAAATGGGAAAAAAAAGAAGATGCAGTGGTTCAGGGCATGGGTAAGTGAAGGGAAGACATGGAACACAAGTGTGGGTCCTGTTGGTGCAGTTTGGGAACTGAAGCCAGAGAAGACGAAGTATGGAGACTCACCAAGTATCTCTGGCACCTGGTATACCATTATGTCCACAAACCAAACTGAATGACTTGAAAATGAGTGGCTCAAATTAGGTGCCCATAACATTATCGACAGTGAAAATGTAGCAAGGGGGTTGGGATAGTGACGGATGAGGGACAGAATGGCGAGAGCGCATCACAGGGCTTTGTGTGGGTGTGTGGATTAAATAGACAAGTGCAGCGAGTGCATCCTGATGCTGCTGAGCTGATCGCTGGCATGGTGGCTTAAGATGCTGCCTGCAGTGCCAGTGGTCCTGGGTTTGGGACTACTTACAGGTAGTATTTTAATACCATGTGGGTCTTTATTTTTTTTTCCAGTCGGTTGCCAATCCCGCAGACTCCTCCTGTTCAGTGTCCACCCCCGAGTTGATTATATTTAGATGGGGGAGTGGGGAGGCATTGTCTCCTGAATTAAACATTTATTTACTTGTCAGTGCCATTTTGGTAGGTGCCGAGGTGGATACCTTGCTCACTGTGGATTTGGCGATATGTACTCACACTTGTGCAAGTCACCGAAGTATTTATGCTATTATGACATGGAACCCTGACACCTTGGTATGGTAAGTACCAGTGGGGGCCCACTTCCTTAGTAATCTCACCCATGGGTGAGTGCAGCCTGACAGCTGGTGTTTCGGTGGTTGGGCTTGCTCTGGCAGATGGGGCCTGGGGCATTGTCCAGAGGTGGCAGCCTGGACCATTGAGGGCACAGTAGTGGCAGTCTGCCCCTTTTTCCCCTGGCCAGTGGCCACTGTAGAATTTTGGGCTCTCATGGGGTGCAGCCTGTGAAGGCAGGAAAAGATCCATCTGTGGAATTGTTGGTTGGGACACTGATGGGGTGGCAGGCCATCCGGGTGCTCCATGTGGCAGAGCAAGCAGTCTTCTGGGTGAAGGCAGTCCAGACACTGGAATCGCTGCATTAGAAGAAAGTGCCCCGGGTCTTTGTAATCACCAGGGATGAAGTATTTCCTGGGGTGCTCAGAGCAGGTGCATGGCATCAATGATTGGGTATCAGGAAAGTATTTGATGGTTCTGTTCATGCTAAACAGAACACCGTTGTTGGAAGTTAAGACCTCTTAGTAACAGGATGGCTCCCATATGTTAAAGTAACCCCCTGTTTGTAGCAAGGCAGGTAAGAAATGGGATTGGGACAGTAGAAAAGTCTTGTGCTGTCACAGTTGCTACCTCAGTTTACGTATTGATGAGAGTAATGAAAGTGAAAGTAAGCAAGAGCCTGTGTTAAGGAAGAGTGTGAAGAGAAGTAACATGAATTGAAAGTCTGCAAGGCTGGAATACCTCTAAGTGAGCCTGTTTCAGCCCACCGTCTAGTGCTGCTGTCAGAAATGTAGCCTTTTTTCTTGAGGAAATGTCTGCAAAGCCATAAATCAATCTGCTGGAAAAAGATTTGCTGTAGAAATGGTTGTCTGGTTTATACATGTAAAGTGCCCCACCGTACTTGTTACCCCCCCCCCCCACACACCCCACAAAGTGGTTTATCAAATTCTTGTTTCCTATTAAATCAGTTTTACGCTTTTGATTCTGGAGTGGACAATGAATTTAATTGATACAAACTGTGCATGTTGTGCTTGTTAATGAACATTGCCCCCTGCAGCTAGCCCACTAAAGTAAAGAGATGTACCTGCTCCCCTGCAATGCAAAGCCATCTCGCAACAACAGATGAACCAGGTAATGAGCATATTCTATTTTCTTGGACACTGTTTTCTTGGTTGTACAGTGCCACACTCCCACCAAGATAACATCTGAATACCCTTAGACATTGGGAGATGGGGGGCTTGCATATGTAATAGCTCTATTTCAGCCTGGTTCATGTGTTTCTTTATCAATGTCACATTGTATGCTCTATTATGATGTTATCGTGTTGAAATTTCAATAAGAATGATTAACAACAAGAACCATAATTGCCGTTTTTTCCTTCAGCTTTTACTCACTATCTTCACTCAGAGGTAGGCTGCATTAATTGTGCACTCTTATTTTTCCCCACTGTGCCTCTTCCCCTCTTTTGCAACCCCCCCCACCATGATACAGTTTCTGAGGCAGTGTCCTATTTCTTTAAAACCCACCCTCCTTAAGTCCAGGACCCTCATCCTTGTGTGGTTTTCCTTTGTTCTTGTCTATACTGTATGTTAAACCACACTTTGCAGTGATCATTGGTACCCAGGGGACTGTCCACTGTGACGTCTGCAATGCTGTCCCAGATTGTGAGCACAGATCCAGTGATGCCCCATCCTTACTGTGTTCTTTGACTGGCTACTGACAAAAGCCCCTTGTAGGAGTTAAGGATGGCTCTGCTCCTTGCTGAAGTCTCGGCTGGAAGGCTGCACTCTACATCTGACAGATTGAAGTCAACAACTAGCAGCACTTCCCATTACCTGCCATTCTGATGATGGTTTCCTCAAGAGGGTTATCCAGCTTGTCTTCCTGTGCTGGAGGTCCGTACACTACCCCAGTATTGAATGTGGTCCACAGATCCTATCTCCTGGATGAACTACAGCACCTCCAGCCCTTCCTTTTCCTCCTGGTGCTCCTGTACCTCTGTGGTCTTAATTTGTTTGCCCACATATCATACAACCCCTCATGCCCTTCTCTTTGCCCTGTCTCTCCTGAACAGAGATTAGCCCAGTAAAACTATGTCCCTGTCATGGCTGTCAGTACACAATGACTATGTTATGGCCACTTTTCCAGGTCAGTCTCCACTATGATGGCTTACAGGTCTGGAATTTTGTTTCCAGTACTCAGTGATTGGTGCATATGGCCCTCCACACCTTACTTCCCTCCTGCCTGCTTCACTGCTTCCAAACATCCTTCTGCACGGGTTGTTTCCTGAAGTACCACTTAACCTTTTTCTTCTCTTTTACCTTAGAAACATAGAAACAGAATTTGATGGCAGATAAGGACTGCTTGGCCCACCCAGTCTGCCCATTTCCCTACCTGGTGGATAAGCTGCACATTCTAGTTAATCACAGCTTACTTCCTCCTGCCCCCCACTAGAATTGCCTTATGCCTGTCCCATGCATTCTTGAATTATCCCACTGTTCCTGACTCCACAACCTCTTCAGGAAGGCTGTTCCATGCATCCACAACTCTCTGTGAAAAATACTTTCTAACATTACCTCTGAGCAGTCCCTCCCTCTATCTTCAAATTGTGCCCCCTTGTTCTTGCACATCTCTTCTTCTGAAAGAAACTACCCTCTTGTACCTTGTTAATTCCCTTGAGATACTTGAAAGTTTCTATCATGTCCCCCCTCTCCCTCCTTTCCTCAAGGGTATACATATTAAGCTGCTTTAGTCTCTCCTTGTATGTCTTCTGGTGCAGACCTTGCACCATTTTGGTTGCCCTCCTCTGAACAGCCTCCACTCTGTCTATGTCTTTGCGGAGATGGGGTCTCCAGAATGGCACGCAGTACTCCAGAAGGGGTCTCACTAACTGTCTGTACAGAGGGATAACAACTTCCTGTTTTCTACTGTTGATGCCTTGCCCTATGCATCCCAGTATCCCCCAGCCCTCCTTACTGCCTTCTCACATTGTTTGCCCACCTTTAGGTCATCTGCTATAGTTATTCCAAGGTCTCTTTCAATTTTTGTTGTTGTTATTAACTCACCCTCCATTGTGTACTCTTCCCCTGGGTTTTGTTTTCCCTGATGCATTACCTTGCACTTCTTTGCATTGAACCTGAGCTGCAACGTATCTGACCATTCCTCCAACCTTGCCAAGTCCCTTTTCATTTTTTCCACCTCACCTTGTGTATCAACCCTGTTGCAGATCTTTGTGTCATCTGCAAAGAGGCATACCTTTCCTTTCAGATGCTCTCCAATGTCACTTATAAAGATATTAAAGAGGACCGGTCCCAGTACCGAACCCTGCGGTACCCCTCTAGTTACCCTCCTTTCTTCACTGTGAACTCCGTTTACTATTACCCTTTGTGTCCTGTTGTCTAGCCAGTTTTTTATCCAGGCTACCACCTTGGGACCCACTCCAACACTGGCTAACTTGTATATTAATCTTTTGTGTGAGACTGTGTCAAATGCCTTGCTAAAATCTAGGTAGGCCATATCCACAGCCCCTCCCTGGTCTACTACTTTGGTCACCTAGTCAAAGAAATCTATTAGGTTTGTCTGACATGACCTTACTGCTGTGAAACCACGTTGCCTTGGGTACTGTGACCCACTGGCCTCTAGGTACTCAACAATTCTTTCCTTCAGAAGTGATTCCATCATTTTTCCTACCACTGAAGTCAAACTAACTAGTTTGTAGTTTCCTGCCTCTGCCCTGCTCCCACTTTTGTGAAGTGGAATCACATTTGCCCTTCTCCAGTCCTCAGGTACCACTCCATCCTCCCATGATTTGTTAAAGAGAGTAGTCAGTGGTGTTACTAGTTCTACCATTAGTTCTTTTAGTATTCTGGGATGAATCCCATCAGGCCCCATTGCTTTGTCCACCATCAGTTTCAAGAGTTCTTTCAAAACCCTTTTTTCTGTGAATGGACTGGTATCAACCCCCCCCCCCATTCAGAGTTTTTCCTTTGTTTGGTTTAGGCACCTCCCCCTCCTCATCTGTTGTGAACACTGAGCAGAAATATTCGTTCAGTATCCCTGCTTTTTCACTGTCACCCTCTGCCCACGTTCCCTTCCCTTTATTAAGTCTCTGTATCCCTTCTTTGGTCTTTCTTAGCTCCCTAATGTACCTATAAAAGGTTTTATCCCCCTACTTAACAGAGTTGGCTATCTTTTCCTCAGTTTGTGCCTTTGCTATTCTGACTGACTACTCTGCCTCCTTCTGCTTTAACTGATAAAGTTCTCTGTCCTGCTCCTTCTGTATTTCCTTATATTTCCTGAATGCTATACTTTTCTCCTTAACCGTCCCTGCCACCTCTTTTGACATCCATAGTGTTTTTTTCCTTTGTTTTGTTTTATAGATTTGCTTCACACAAAGGCTTGTTGCCTCTGCAATGGCTGTCTTGATTATTCCACATTGTTCCTCCACCCCTCCTTCTTGCCCATCTTCTAGTGCTTTTCTAAGGCACTCTCTCATTTTCCCAAAGTCAGCCTTCCTAAAGTCCAATACTCTTGTTTTTGTATGGCTTGACTCTATGGCTATGTTTATTGTGAACCACACTGTTTGGTGGTCACTTGTTCCCAGATGGCTACCCACTTCTAAATCTGAGATCCTTTCTTCTTCCCTATTTGAGAGTACCAGGTTTAAGATTGCTCCCTCCTGAGTGGGTTTCAGCACTAGCTGTCTGAGGCATATCCCATGTAGGGCATCAAGAATGACCCTGCTCTTGGATGTGCCTGCAGCAAAGGTACTACAGTTAACATCTGGGATATTCAGGTCCCTCATTAACAATATCTCCCCTGTTTCTGCCATTTTAAGGATGCCTTCTATCATTTCCTTGTTCATTTCCTCCCCCTGAGATGGGGGTCTGTACACAACCCCCATGCGGACTGTGGTGCCATTTATTGTCTCCAGGGTGACCCACCGTGACTCATGAACTTCCTGTTTACTCTTTAGTTCTGTTGCTTTAATCCCTTCCTTTATATAGAGAGCTACTCCTCCCCTCTTTTACCCACCCTGTCCCTCCTGTAGACTGTGTATCCTGGTATGTTGACTTCCTATTCATGGTTCTCTGTGTACCATGTTTCAGTGACTGCCACAATATCCAGGCATCCCTCTTCCATCAAGGCCACTAGTTCAGGGAGCTTGCTGCACAGACTACAGGCATTGGTACTCATCACCTTCTATTTATTTTTGTATGGCCTTACCCCTTTTAGCCCCATCCCTGTTCTTAACACCTTTTTCTGCATTTATCCCTGTCCTGCTCCCTACTTACTTCTCTGCCTTGTTCTTTACCTCTCTTAACTACTGCGCTTTGTGGGGGAAGGCTGGGATTTCCCTGCTCCTTTTCAGTGCCTCCCCCTTGGCTTGTTTAAATGCTTGCCAATGAAGCATTTAAACCTGTCACCTAGGATCCTGGATCCCTCCTGGACAGATGCAGACCATCGCACCAGTATAAGCCTGCATCCCTCCAGGTGGCTCCCCAGTCACCAATGAAGCAAAAACCCTGAGCTCCACACCTGTTTTTCAACCATTCATTGAATCCCATGGTGTGGAATACCCTAGCATCTTCCTTGCCATAGACAGGCAGCACCTCCAAGAAGGTTACCATACATGCTACTTGTCTAAGGCCCCTCTCCAACTCCACAAACTCCTCTTGCACGACTCTGATCCAATTTACAGGCAGGTCATTTTTCCCTAGGTAGACAATGACATCCCACTCCCTCCCTCCCTCATGCTGCTGCTCCCGCAAGCCTGAGGATTCACTTCCTGTCCCACCATGCCATGGTGCCAGACAGGCACCTTACCTCCCTATCCCCTTCCTCCCCCATGTCTACCCCGCTAATGATTGAGTCCCCCACCAGGAGTTGTTTCCTTCCCCTGTGGGATCTCATGCCACCCTCCTGTGGGTCTCCTTTGTGGAGGTTCCCAGCATCCTCCTTGGTCTCCACTGCAGGTGCCTCCATAGAGGAACCACTCTTTGCCAGAACAGCATATGGATTGTGGAGAGCTACAACTGGAGGGATGCACCTCTGTTCCACCACCCTCTTCTCCCTGAGCCCATTCACCATTACTTGGCTCCTTCAGTCATTTATCATTGCTTATCTGACTTGTAACCCCCTTTTCTTCAGTCTTGTCTCCATCCCTACTTCTTGCATCCCTGCCCTAGTGACGTTTATTTCACTGTGGCCTCCCTACCTGGTGCTCCATCCTCTGGGGAGAAATTTCTGCCTCCCTTGGTTTTACTGCCTCTCCTCATGGATAGTTTATATGCTCTTCTAGTAGCATTTAATCTTCCCACCAAGGCAGTGGTCCACCTCTTTGAAGGATGCAGGCATTCTCCATTAGAGATGCCCATATTCTCCCAGTTTGGCCCCTAGTCCCCAATTTGACTGAAGCCCTCCTCCATGCGCCAAACCTTCAACCAGTTGCTAAATGCCCTGGTGCTTAGTACCCTTGCCTCTCTGTGGCTGTACACAGGCAGTATCTCAGCAAAAGCCATCATGCTTGCCACCTGCTTGAGGCCCTACCTCTCTCCTTGAAACTACTTCACACTATTCCTACCTTGTCCTTTGCCAGGCTATTTGTCCTCAGATGGACAATGATGTTTAGCACCTTCCCATATCCTGCTACCTAAGGAATTCTCTAAATATGATCTCCATTTTTTCAAGTCAAGATGCAACTTATGCAGACTATCTCCCTAACTCTTTCTCCCCCCAACTCCTAAGTCCATCCCCTTAACAATCAAGTTCCTACCAGCAACTGATTCCTCCTTGGCTGTGGTTCTATTCATCTTCCCTCCATGGGGCCTCCCCTTCTGAGAACACCCACTGCCTCCCTTCATACTGTGATGTGTGCCTCCTCTTAGCTGCCCCATCTCTCCAATATAGTGAAGGAGTTCTGCAGTGCTGTAGGATGAGGAGCATGCATTCATCCCACCACCTTCACCCGCCCAGACCCCATGAAGGTCTAGCCATTCTGTCTCTGCCTAGGCATTCTGATTGTCAGCAGCTGCAGACTTAATGGCCCCAGGGTGGGGCATAAAGTCTTCTGTACACTTACTAGTCATATGCCAATCCACCCAATTTGCATTTGAATGGACATTGCATCGCTGGGGCTAGTGGTGTCCCTCTGCAAATTCAATCACCCTCTTAAAGGAAAATAGCATCCCCTGTTCTAGTGGTACCTTCTTTTCTCACCCATTCCTTGTTGTACAATGACACGTATCCCTGTTAGTTCAGTGGTCCCTTCTAGTTGCCACTTAGCAACAACCATTCACCTCATCACTGAGCCTCCTTCTCCCACCTGTAAACAAAACAAACCTCTCCCCATACTCTTAGAACCCACCACCCTCCACCACTTCCCCATTTGGCATATTACTTACTTGATGAAACCTGTCACCATCAGCAAGCAAAGAAGAGGCAGGTAACTGGGACTGACCATCCCTCCTTTTTACCTAAGCTGGCCATCTTCTGAATGAATGGAACTTATCTCTGAAGTTTTCAATAAATAAATACCCGTGCACTAAAAGTAAAAACTTCCATCTAATGTTTGGGTGGGTGGATGGGAAGGGGATATTGTGGTGGGGTTGTTTCAAATTTCAGTGAGAAGAGGGAGGTACTAGCGGCAGGATTAAGCAACATTGTTGGTTCCTAAACAGCAGTACAGAAGGGCTTCTGATCTGCTCCCAGCATCAAAGATGTGCTCTTGAATATGGTCAATCTAATAAACTTTGGGGTGGAAACAATTTTTTGGCTGGAAACTGCACAAAAAAGGCAGTTCTGAGTCACAAAAATGGAAACCCCCCTCACATATTGGATGTATGGGTCTGTCCACACTAAATGGGTACATTTATGCCATGCCCTCTTTGCATGTCATTAATTCACATAATATAGCAATTCCAGTCTAAAAAAACTGCACTGCACTGTGCTCTATAACAAGCTTAGACAGGATTTATAACCTTGGAGTGGCAACACTAGCCAATCTATTTTATTTCAAAAAATTGCATAAATGTCCCCTCCTTTTTTCATGCTTCGAGTGGGACATTTAAATGCAGTGTGTCTTGTGCACACTATTTCTGTCATTCAGCCTGCACTGCCAAACACTAGTGTAGACTGCCAAGACACACACATCCAAACATAGTGTGTGTTTGTCAGTTTGCTGCCTTTAAATTTTAATTTAAATGCCACCAAAAATGGCAATCATGTATGTAACCTACTCCATCCCCATTGGTTACATACGTGATTGCAATGCAAATTCCTCCTAGTCAGTGATATTTTGGTGTTCCAATGCCTGCTCACAAAAACCCAAGGGCTTACCAGAAGATTGCTGCTCTTTGTTTCCTCCAGAGCTCCAAACTTCCCGAGCAGTCCCATTTTCAAATTGGGCATCTCCGATTCTATCCCTCTCCCATTCCTGTATCTAAGGGTCCCCTGTCATGCCCTGGGAGCATGGTCAGTGCAGGAGAAAGGACTGGATTATCTGTAGCCAATCATCCATGGATCCTCAAGCTTTTCAAGTGTTTGTCCACAAGCCTGGGCCATTTTGTTCTCGGTAACAACAGTAAATGGTTTTCCATCTACTGCACTCCAGAGTTGTTACATAAAGGATAATTTACATTGAGATACTCTATTTATTTAAATTGCAGCACATGATTGGACAGCATAGTTATTTTTACAGAGTGAGGTTGTTTAGGGCTCTATTCTTGAACTAGGAAAGTTCATGCTTGGCCCATTCAGCCGATTCAGCCGATGCTAACAGGCTTGAATGCAAGGATCTGAATTTAAAGGGCAATCCTGTTTGTAACAGGGACAGCAGTGGTAGTATCTGTCCCTGTTATAATGGGATATAAACATTGGGCGATGTTTTTTGTAGCACAACTCAGCATTATATTATCTATTTCAATGTAATTAATAACTGTCATTGAAATAAATAATATAAAGTCAGAAAATTGCATCTTACGATAAAAATGGCAAAAATGCAATACTTTTCCTGGGAAAAGTATGGGAAACTAATGTTTAGTGGTGTAAGCACTGTAATGATGTGGTGGTGCTGTGGTCTGGCAGTGAGTTTAAAGTCAGTTCATCTTTTAAACCTTGCTTTAATGTCCAAAAGTTGTTTTACAAGATCCCTCTTCAGTGCAATCCTGTTTGTAACAGGGATGGATTTTTCTTATTAAAGTTTGTAACTGGGGACATGTTATCAATATCCATCCCTGTTACAAACAATACTTTTAGTGCTTCCCCTTTTTTGTCCAATTATTATAGTATTTGGGGCTCATTTTAGGAGCATTTTTTCAGTGGTTGTAACAAAGAACTCTTGGTTTCAAAATGATCACTGGCTTGTTGTTGGGCTGGTTAGTGCTGTAAAAAAATATAAAATGAAATGTGGTCTGAAAAAATGTTATTAAACTCAAGAAACATACACTGCTACAAGAATTTCCGAACATCTTTAAGCTGCAGAAAGCTATTTATGTCTTGTTTGCATTTGAAAAGTTAGCTTAAAAGCCCCCTCCCCAATTCAATCTTGTTTGCAACAGTGACAGAGTTTTCATATTAAGATTTGTAACTGGAGACAAGCTGTGACTCTCCAACCCTGTTACAAACCAGACTTTTAGCACATCCCTTTTTTGTGTGTGATTATTATAGTATTTGGTGTTCATCTTAGTATGAATTTATTTCAGTGGTGTAACAAACTGCCTTTGGTTTTAAAATGGTCACTGGCTTACTCTGGGGGGGTTGGGGGCTGGCTGGTACGGCAAAGAAAAATATAAAATGTACTTTTGACTCCAGAAATTTTATTAAGCACAAGAAATACACACTGCTACAACAATTTCCTAACATGTTTAAGCTGCATAAAGCTATTTATGTCTTTTTTTTTGCTTTTGAAAAGTTACTTAAAAGCCCCCTCCCCAGTTCAATCATGTTTGTAACAGGGACAGAATTGTAAACATCCATCCCTGTTACAAACAAGATATTTATTAAACATTAAAATTAAAATGACAGTGGAGTGGTTTGTGAGTTAAAGGAGGGTGCCACATGGGCACATAAAAGGCTGATTGTTTTGGGGAGAGGGAGAAAGTGTGCCACCAGGCCTCAGGAAAGGCTGTCCTGATAGGGAGAGGTAAGAAGGTGCCATCAGGTTCCCATGGACAGCTGGCAAGGATTGGGGTGGGAGATGGAAGGCACCAGGCCCTGGAAGAGGCTGAAAGGGTTAAGGATAGGGAAGCTGGTTCCAACAGGTCCTCAGGGACAGCTAGCAGGGAGTAAGGTGGGAGACAGGAGACACCAGGTGCAGGAAAAGGCTGAAAGGGTTTGAGAGAGGGAAGCCAGTGCCAGCAGGTCACCAGGGATAGATTTGCAGGGTGTGGGGTGGGAGACAGGAACCACCATGCCCTGGAAAAGGCTGGTATGTTAAGGGCAGGTGCCACCAGGTCCCCAGGGATAGCTTTCAGGGTATGGAGTGGGAGCTGAGTGACATCAGGATCTGGTAAAGGCTGTCAGGGTTAGGGAGAGGAAAGCAGGTGCCACATTTGGCAGGTTGTGGGGTGGGAAATGGGAGCCCCAAAGTGGACAGGGTTGGGGAGAGGGAAGCCAGTGTCAACAGGTCACCAGGGACAGCTTGGCATGATGAAGAGTGGGAGATGGGTGACACCAGGCTCCAGAAAAGGCTGTCAGGGTTAGGGAGAGGGAAGCAGGTGCCACTAGGTCCCCAGGGACAGCTGGCATGGTGTGGGGGTGGGAGATGGGAGCCTCTAGGCTGACAGGGTTGGGGCAAGGAAAGCCAATATTAACAGGTCACCAGGGACAGCTTGGCAGGGTGGGGTGTGGGGGACAGGAGATGCAAGGCCCTAGGAAAGGCAGAAAGGGTTAGGGAGAGGGAAGCAGGTGCCACCAGGTCCCCTGGGACAGCTGGCAGGGTGTGGAGGGGGAGATGGGTGCCACCAGGCCTCAGAAAAGCATACAGGGTTGAGGAGAGGGAAACAGGTGCCAGCAGGTCCCCTTGGATAGCAAGCAGGGTTTGGAGGGGCAGACAGGTGCCACCAGACCTCACAAAAAGGTTGAAACAGTTGGGGAGAGGGAAGCAGGTACATCCATCTTCCCTAGGATGCCAGGCAGGGTGTGGAGTAGGAGACGGGAGCCTCCAGGCCCCAGAAAAGGCTAAAAGGGTTAATGAGAGGGAACCAGTGCCATAAGGTCACCAGGGACAGCTTGGCAGAGTGTGGGGTGGGAGATGAGAGACACCAGGCTCCAGGAAAGGCAGAAAGGGTTAGGGAGGTGGAAGTAGGTGCCACCAGGTCTCCTGGGACAGTAGGCAGGGTGTGGAGAGCAGACATGTGCCACCAGTTCTCAGGAAAGGCTGACAGGGCTAGAGAGAGAGGGAAGTAGGCACCACTAGGCCCCCTGGGACAGCAGGTGGATTTTGGAGGAGGAGACGGGTGCCACCAGGCCTCAGAAAAGGCTGAAAGGGTTGAGAAGATGGAAGCAGGCACCACAAGGTCCCCTGGAAGAGCAAGCAGGGTGTAGAGGGGTTGACAGGTGCCACCACACCTCAGGAAAGGCTGACAGGTTTGGGGAAAGGGAAGAAGGCACCACGAGGTCCCCTGGAAGAGCAAGCAGGGTGTAGAGGGGCAGACAGGTGCCACCACACCTCAGGAAAGGCTGACAGGTTTGGGGAAAGGGAAGCAGGTGCCACCAGGCCCCCAGGGATAGCTGGAAGGCTATAGGGTGGGAGATAGGAGACAGGAGACATCAGGCCCTGGGAAAGGCTGGAAGGGTTAAGAAGAGGGAAGCAGGTGCCATGAGGTCCCCAAGGATAGCTGGCAGAGTATGGGGTGGGAGATGGGGGACACCAGACCTCAGGAAAGGCTGTCAGTGTTAGGGAGAGGGAAGCAGGTGCCACTAGGTCCCCAGGGATAGCTGGAATTGTGTGGGGTGGGAGACATGAGCCTCCAGGCCCTGGGAAAGGCTGTCAGGGTTAGGGAGAGGGAAGAAAGTGCCAATAGGTCACCAGGGACAGCTTGAAAGAGTGTGGGGTTGGAGACAGGAGACACCAGGCCCCAGGAAACACAGAAAGGGTTAGGAAAAGAGATGCAGGCACCACCAAGTCCCCTGGGACAGCAACCAGGGTGTGGAGGTGCAGACAGGTGCCACCAGGCCTCAGAAATGGCTGTCAGGTTGGGGAGTGGGAAGCAGGCACCACCAGGTCCCCTGGGACAGCAGGAAGGGTGTGGGGTTGGAGACAGGAGCCATCAGGCCTCAAGGAACGCTGACAGGGTTGGAAGAGGGAAGCAGATGCCACCAGGTCCGTGGGACTGCAGGAAGGGTGAGGGTGGAGCGGAGCGCCCAGGCCCGCAAAATTCTGAAGGGTTAAGAAAGCAAGCATGTCAACTGTCACCAGAGACAGCTTAGCAGGGTGTGGGGTGCAAGATGGGAGACACCATGCCTCGGGAAAGGCAGAAAGGGTTAGGAAGAGGGTAACTGGTACCACCAGGTCCCATGAGACAGCAAGCTGGGTGTGGAGGGGTAGACAGGTGCCACCAGGCCTCAGGAAAGGCTGACAGGGTTGAGGAGAGGGAAGCAGGCACCATCAGGTCATCTGGGACAGCAGATAGGGTGTTGAAGGGTGGATGGTTGCCACTAGGCCTCAGGAAAGCTGACTGGGTTGGGCAGAGGGAAGCAGGTGCCAGAAGGTCCCCTGGGACACAGGCATGGTGTGGAAGGCTGTGCATGCTGTTACCTATGGTCTTCCAGGTCCCTGGTCCATTTTCTTCAGGGTCCTGGTGGGTTCACATGAGAAGTACTGCACACACCTGCCTGAGTATATCACTGTAGGCCAGCACCCGTGTTCTCGTCTGATGGATTCAGCTCTGCTGTCACCTGTGGTCTTCCAGGTCCCTGATCTGTTTTCTTTAGGGCCCTGTTAGGTCTCCATGAGGAGCAATGTACGCACCTACCCGAGTATGTCACTGTTGGCCAGCGCCCATTTTTTCATCTTTTTTATTTAGCTATGCCATCACCGGTGGTCTTCCAGGTCTCTGGTCCATTTTCTTTAGGGCCCTGGATGGTCTGCATGAGGAGTACTGCACACACCTGCCTGATTATGTCACTATAGACCACTGCCCGTGTTCTCATCTGATGGATTCATTTGCACCGTCACCTGTGGTCTTCCAGGTCCCTGGTCTGTTTTCTTAATGGCCCTGGTGGGTCTGCATGAAGAGTACTGCAGAATATTGACAAAGTAGATGTAAACTATATAATATGTGGACCACTGGTCATTGTGGGAGATGGGTCTTATGTGGTATAAGACATAGGAATTGTCAACAAAGCCTTCATAGTAATGAAGCTGTAAAGCAATTGGGCAGTATGAACATTTACTGATGTCACTGAGGCTGTAGTAATCAATGTATACAGTGTGTTTAGTGTGGTTTGTGTATAGTGTAGAGTTTTGGTTAAGGTTTTAGTAGAAATTTATTGTGTGTATCTACTATTTTATTTAGTAATGGTATTGATCTGTTGTATGATAAACTTCCTTTGTGGTGGTGGTATGCAATATTATAACTTTTCCTCTAATTAATTCATTAATAAAATGACCTTAAACAGTAAAAATATTAATCGGAAAAAATAAAGGACTTCTGTAGCCTAATTTTATGTTTTCCACAATGTTTTCAGTGACAACTTGCACTTTCTGGATTTTTCTCTGTCCTGTTACATACGTTAATATACTGCTCTTTCACTGGTTTTGGTTGGTTAATTTGCAAAATAATCAAAAAATGTTTAAAAGTTATCTACTCTTATTCCCATTTACACACAAATGCATTTTAATCTATGAATACCCAGGAATTCTGAGTAAGGAAAAACTTTAAAATTACTTCACCCCATAGAACTGCACCATGCATTAGATTGGTGGTCATCACACACAGCTGCATGCAAATATTTTGGTGTTGCTTAGTGAATTAAGCAAATTAAGTGAAGTACTGCAAATTCATGTGAAGATCAAAATATATTTGCCATCATATTCTTTTCATTTTGCATATTCTCTGTCTCCGTTACATATGTTACATGGTTAATGTTTCCAAACATTGGGGACTGTACCGGGAAAACCACAATTGATATTATCTTCCTGTTTACAGTTTAAGTAAAGGTCCTTAAGGGTAATATATTGATGGTGAAAGAAGAAAGAAATTATACTTTTTTTTCCCACAGTCATGTCCCACATATGTCCCCTATTACTGTAGACTGGCCCGTATGTGAGTGAGACCCTCCTCACATATTGCATGTATGAGTTTCACAAAACTCCAGTTACCCTTAACATATTTACAAAAAAATTATGTGAATGTGCAAAATATAATACTTTAACTCTGTAATAATTTAAATACTACACATTTTAACCCTTAGGCTGCCAACAAAACTGGAACATATAGGAATTCTAGACTGATATATCAGTCTGCAGCACAGCAAGGGTTAAAGATAGAACACCTATCAAAGACTCATCCTTGGCCAAACTCTACCAGCAATTTTTGTGATACCAATGAACAAAAAAAAGTCCTTATTTCCAAGCTTAACTTGTAGGCTGCCAACAGAATAGAGCATATAGAAATTCTGGACTGATATATCAGTGTATATAAATAAATAAATATATATATATATATATATATATATATATATATATATATATATATATATATGTTATACATATATATATATATATATATATATATATATATATATATACTGTATGTATATGTGTATGTATATATATATATATATATATATATATATATATATATATATATATAATATATATTAGAGAAACTCATTTAATGCATATTAGTTTGTTACTCACAGCGTAAAGTGAGGAGTTGCTGTTAGGTTGAATAACCTTGATTGCCACCCTCAACTGGCATGGTGTGCATTGATCATCAGCCCAACTCTCACCCCATGACATGAGTAAAGCAGCACAAGTATAGGAGAATGGGGTGAGAGTTAGGACCCATGATCCAATGCACACCCCAATGCTGGTTGGGGTGGGGGGGTCTAAGAGGGTTTTCAACCCAACAGTGAATTTCCTCACTTTTGTCTCTGTGAAACAACCCTAACTAATGCAATAAACAGATTTTTTGCCTCTAATTTCCTTCTTTGAGAATGATAACGAGAAATAGTGAATGTAATGCAGCGGCAGGAGGGCCTCCAGCTCCCACCGCATAATGCAGTGGTGGGAGCGCGCGGCCCAAAGGGCACCGTGCTCCTGCCACATGATGTCTTGTGGCATGCTAACAGGGACAGCAACACAAACAGAAATGCTAACAGTGGTGCACATGGTAAAACAAGTGTGAATGAGAACAGAAAGGGTAACGCACATGGTGGCCTAGACGGGAATGGTCTGCCACGTGATGTGTTGTCACATAGTAACATGGTGCCTGCAAACAGAAATGTCAATGGGCATGGTGATGTAAAGTGAAACAGAAAGATAAACAGTACTGTAGACAGAAATGGCAAAAAATAACAGAAATGCAAGCGCAAATGAAAACGCAAAGGATAACGCACATGGTGGCGCAGACGTCAACGGTAAGTGAAGTGGGTACGGAACCGCAAGCGGAAAGGGCAACAGTAACAGTAATGTAAGCGCACAGGCTGGTTTTCTCCAAAACCTGCATAGAGAAAGACAGTGAGTACAAATAATGTATGCATAATAATGAGTATCGGAGCAGAAAGTGAGAACTTGGAATACTAAATACGTTATATCTCAGGAACCGTACGATGTAGAAAACAAATTTTAAAGTCGTATGATTTACAACTATCCTGGCTAATTTTGAGCTTAGCCCCCAGTAGGGGGCTAAGCATTATTCCAACGAAAAGTCTGTATCTCGCACCGTTTCCGAGATACGGGCCCTGAAAGGTGCGGCGAACGCCGTAATGTTATCCTATGGGGAAAAAAGAGAAGTTCAGAGTGCCATAACTTTGCCTCCCTGTAATATTGTTTCACCAAACTACTGAAAGGCACATCTGTGGGCTGTTGGCTGTCTTCCCTCCAAATTGCATGAAAAAAGACCAAACCGTTATTTTGCAGCAGAGATCCAAAGGATTTCTGTAAAGCGTCGGGCGCCGTAATGTTATCCTATGGGAAAAAACATCAACTTTGGAGTGCCCTAACTTTGCCGCTGTGTAATATTTTTCCAAAACAACACTGAAAGGCACATCTGTGAGATGTCATCTGCGATCCCTCCAAATTTCAGCCCAAAACTCCCAACCGTTCTTTTGCAGCAGAGTGCCAAAGAATTACTGTTATTTTGGGCATAGTGTCGCAAAGTAGTGTCGCAATTTGGAAAACTTTCGCAAAAATTTGCAACACTTTCGTAAGTGTGACACTACTTTGTGACACTACTTTTTCCAGAAATTTGAAAAACATATTTCTGGGGTGTTTTAACCCAGAATAAAGACATGACTAGCATCCTCAGGGCCTGACTAGGTGAATACAAAAAGAATTAGGTTGCTAGAGAGTCTCAATTTTAAATGCCAAGCATTTTTCTGATCACTAACTGAAAACAAGATGGTGGATTTGCGACAGTAACAGGGCTATTTGTGACACTAAAAAGTGCATTTGCGACACTGTCGAACTTTTTGTTAACTTTTCCCAGTGACTTATAATGGGAAATTGTTTTTTGAATAACTTTTGAACTGTTTAATATTTTTTCACGAAATCTTTGAAAGGCACATCGGGGACCCCGGCCGCACGTTCCCTGAAGAGTTTGGGCTGGTCGCACAAACTGTATGACCTGTAGGCGCGACCGTAGAATTCCAGAAAAAGCGTAATTGCGCGCACAGATCATGCTTAATAACTCCACAGCCATATATCCGACCAGTATGAAACTTGGCAGATCCCAAGGCCTATGGTTCTTGATTGTGTATTCCAAATTTCAGGTAAATCTGTCAAACAGTTTCAAAGTTATTAAGGTGCAAAGTTTTGGGGTTTAACATAGAAATGGCTCCTCAGCCTAACTATAGTGGCACGTGGTGCTACTATAATATATATATATATATATATATATTATATATATATTATGCAAAAACAATTATGTACATCATTTAGATTAAACACAAAAAGTCAGAAAATGAGAATTTAGGGTTGCCCCATCCCCTCATGTGGACTACATCATCCTGAGATTGACAGCTGATGAGGTGTGTCATTGGGGTTGTGAGGCCTAAATGTCACCGCATTCCATCTGTAATCATATTCACAAGTGACAGTAAAAAAGAATGGGGTGACATTTAGGCCTCATGACTGTCATCTGTCAATCTCGGGATGATGGGCGGGTCCACAGGGGGTAGGGCAACCCTAAAGGTCTCATTTCCTGACATTTTGTGTTTTAACCCTAAATGATGAATTAACAAAGATTTTTTGAACAGAATTTCTTTACTTTTTGAAAAAGAATAGAAAAGTAGAAAGTTGCACCAGTTGGTGGCAGCCTGGGCCCTTAGGGGCCCCATGCTCCTGCCAACTTGCAAATTCCTGCATTAGGTAAGAGTACAAGTACTGAATATCATATGTATTGCTGGCAGCTCATATGGGTGGGAGTGTGGGGCACACCATCTTGAAAGAAAGCAAAGTGTCAGTCATCAGAGTGGCATAATTCAACACCTGTTTACATGTCAGACACCTAACCACTGCAAATTACCTCCATGACAGTAACACCAGGCACCCTATAAATGTGAAGCCAGTACCACAATGCAAAATGCCATATGCAAAACATAAAGTGTATCATGCAATATAGGTGCAGCAAATTAATTTTCCAGCACCTAAACAACATAATTCACATGGACAGCACATCCTCTCAACATGCTCCAAATTTCATTGTAAAAGACCAAGCTGTTTCCAAGATATAAAATGTGAACATTTCAGATTTTCATTCGTTGCACTGACAGAATTCCGCACATATTAACATTTTACACACCTAACTGCTTAAAAGTACATCCATGGCAGTAAGGCTAGCTACCCTAGTAATTTCAAGCCACTGCCACCATGGAAAATGCTGTCCACAAAACGTAAACTGCACCACGTAATATCTCCACCAAAAATGTATTGCCCGACTCCGAAGTCCAACTCTATAATTCACATCTGCAGGACATGCCATCAACATCCTCCAAATTCCAAGTTAAAAGACCAAACCATTTCCAAAATATTTAATTTGAAAAATTGTTAAAATTGTGCTATCTGGTCCCTCCAGATCTGGATATCTAGCCCCTCTCTCACGATCAAAGATTGTGATCAAAGAATCTCATGATCAAGCAATTTGCAGGCTCGTGATCAAACAATGAAAAATGTTAAAAGTACTGTAAAACTGTTTAATTGTGTGCTTTGTTAATTTTGCGATGTCTCCTGCTCGCACTGCTAGGTGTTAAATTAAGATTGTGGTTTTCCCTCAGTCCCTCTTATCATTCCATTCAATCAGCAAACTGTAAGTAACAGTTCATTTAAAAAAAACACTTCTAGCCTGGTTCTCTAATCACTAGGTAAATGATTAGGTTTGTTTCTCATCTGTTCTCATCTGGTCAATTAAGGTGAACACTTAAGAACAGGTTCACTGTGGTTCACTGTGGTTGCCCTGTCTTTGAGCTGTGTAAAAGTAGTTGCGTTCTGTTCTGTGCATTGCAATAATGTCTTTTTATTCCTGGCTACAGCATCCAAAGCAGTTAAAAAGGGAACTGGCTATACTAAATGAAGTGACACCAGATGATTTAAGTGATTGTGCCGGAGTGTCACTTAAGGTAGCAGAGAGTGTTGTGCATGAACTTCAAATTGCCAACCCACCTGCTAAACATAGATGCACGGAATACAACACATACACAGCAGAAGTTTGTTTTGAAGTTGGACGTTATGCCGTTGAGCATGGTGTAATGAACACTGTGCGATTTTATTCTGGCAAGTACAGCAAACCAATTAATGAAAGTACTGTTCGCAAATTTAAAAAGGATTATTATGACAAACTAAAGAATGAGACTGATCCTTCTAGCATGTCACCCTCCCTTCCAACAAAACCGAGGGGACAACCTACTCTCCTTCTGGATGAGGTAGAGAATGAACTTAAGTCCATTATCAAAAGTTTACGCTGTGAGGGTGCAGTGATCAATGCGAGAGTAGTTGTGGTTGTGGTAGTTGGGGCAGTGAAAGCTATAAACCCTCAATTGCTGGTTGAGTATGGGGGCTACTTGAGCTTCACTAAACAGTGGGCATGGCAGCTACTTAATCGACTGGGGTACTGCAAGAGGAAGGGACCAAAGTGGGAAGAAACGCCCCTACTGATTTCCCTGTGTTAAAAAATGCCCTTTTAGAGAGGATTTCAAATGCCCCCATGTAGGAATTGATTCCAGCTGAACTAGTTATAAATATGGATGAAACGTGGGTTAATTTAATACCATGTGCTTCCTGGACAATGGAAGTGAGTGGATCGAGGCAGGTAGAAGTTACTGGCATAAATGATAAATGGCAAGTCACTATGACACTGGCAGTAACACTCGCAGGGCATTATCTACCACCGCAAGTCATTTATGCAGGCAAGACAAGTAACTGCCACCCAGATTTTGAGTTTCCGACTGAATGGCACATGACACATAGTGAAAACCATTGGGCCAATGAAGTCACTATGCTTCAATTTATAAACTGCATCCTGATACCCTATATCTCCAAGGTTAAAGAGATCAATCAGCTTCCCGACGAACAGTGGGCCATGCTAATTTTAGACCTTTATAGAGCCCACACAACTCGATCAGTGCTGGACAGGTTAGAGGAATGTAAAATTATTCCAATATTTGTCCCAGCATCCTGCACTGACCAATTACAACCCCTCAATTTAAGTGTAAATAAATTGTACAAAGATGAGCTGAAATGTCTGTTCACTGAATGGTATGCAATGCTCATCACAGACCAGCTTAACTAAGGAACCCCATCACCCAGCATCTCCATGGACTTTAGGATGACTACGCTGAAAGTAAAACACTCACAGTGGCTCGTGACTGCATTTCAGAAATTGAGGGGGGAGAAAGGAAGATGCCGTCCGTGGATTTGACCAGGCTGGGATATCTGTAGCTCACGATGAATCCCTAAATATGGCAAGTAAACTACTGCACTGCTGGATATTGTATATGCTTACTGTAAGGTAAAAAAAGCAATTCTTATTGTTTTTATTTATTTTTACAGACAATGCTTCTTCTGCCTGCAACAATATGAGCTGATCCTGATCCTGACACCGCTATGATGTTGAACTGTGCTGTCTGTGTGTGCCGCATTTGGGGGGAGGGTGTTGAAGCTGTTAAGAACATTTGACTAAACAGCTTTTTTTGAGGTTTTAGTAATACTAAAAAAATAAAACAGTACATTAATTCACTGGAACATATGTTTTGATGCTTTATTTTGTTTGCGGTATTATCGATTTGCGAATATAGCAAGAATTACTTGTCCGTGATATTTACCTGTTCTGCAGTAAATTTTTAGACAGAAATACATGAAACTGCAGCCATGCCTCAATAGAATGATGCCCCCCTGAGCAAAAAACACCCTCATTTGGCTTAATAAGCCACCCCTGAGCTGAGAACATTTATTTTTTCAAGTGGCCATCTAGTCATGCCCTAGCGATTAAAGATCGCTGTCAAAGAATCTCGCAATCAAAGAATTTGCACGCCGTGATCAAAGATCGTTAGTGAGCAGTGATCAAAGAATAAAAAAGTTAAAAACTCTATTTTTTGACCATTTTTAAAGAAACCATAGGCATGGCTCGATAGAGGGAAGACCCCTGAGCAAAACCCACCATACTTTCGCTTCAGAAGTCCCCCTGGGCCGAGATATTTGAATTTTTCTAACCACAGACTGAAAACAAGATGGCAACCATTGTGATCAAAGAATTCCTCGTGATCAAAATTCTTTGATCGCGAGCCTGCAAATTCTGTGATCGTGAGGTGGGACTAGATGGCCAAAATACCATTCTTCTTTTGCAAAATAACCATATAAATTTTCCCATTGACTTATAATGGGAAATTAAAAATTTAATAACTTTTGAATGAATTAATATTTTTTCACCAAACAAAAAGTGACATATTCCTTGACCCTAGCCCTTTCAGATGAGTCAAGTGACAGAGCAGCACACCACATGACAGCCACACAATGCCATGGACAAAATTTAAAAAACTGCCTCATAACTGGGGAAAAGGGCATGTTTCAGCATTTTGGTGCTCAAAAACAATAAGTCCGACTGAAATGAAATTTGGCAGATCAAGAGATCTACCATGCCCCACCACATATACTGAATTTCATGCGTATCCATTGAAATGGTCCAAAGTTATTAACACAAAAAATTTAGAGTTTAACTTAGAATTGGCATCATAACCCTAAATATAGGGTAGTGACCATGCCCCTATAATATATTCCATACCCGAGCATGTTGGCATGCTACGGTAAAGGAGAATGGGCTGAGATGTAGGCCTCATGACCCCAATGACACACCCCGGCATCTGTAAAACTGTGGAGGATCAAGGTGGCATGTGTGATGGGGGTTAGGGGCTCAGCCCTAATGTCTCAGTTACTGTTTTTTTTTTGCTTTAACCCTAAATGAAGCATTAATGCAGTTTTTTGTATAGAATTTCCTTACTTTTTGGAAAAGTGTAAAATAAGTAGTAAAAAACATGTATTGGTGAGAGTGCAGAGCCCAGCTCCCACCAAGTTGCCTATTGTTGCATAACAATATGCATCTGGGCTCATGCTCCCACTAATGCAAAGTTACTGAGCCATGCAGCAGCACTGTAGGGTACCAAACCCTTGTAACAATAATTTTCATGTATCTTGGGAACCGTAAGAGCTAGAAAAAATATTCTAGCATCATTGTAATTGAGACAGTGAGTACTTCACGCAACATTGCAAAGACTATACCCATATTTCACATTGTTTCCGAGCTATAGGCACCGAAAAGAACTGGACAGGCACTCTTTCAAGCTTTGTGTCAGTAATTTCACAATATCTCATGAACTGTGCAACATACAAACAAAATTCCACTGCAGGCTTACTCTACGATTTCAGATCTTTTTCCAGTGGCTAGATCACCTGAAGGTGATCTAAGCCACTTGTAGCGAAAAGTATGTATCTCACTTCATTTCCAAGATAACAGCACCGAAAGTCATGACACAGACTGCAATGTAATCCTATGGGAAAAATGTCAATTACGTCATTGAATATTTAGATACATATGTAGGCATTGTCAGAGCACACTATATATATATATAATATATATATATATATATATATATATATATATATATATATATATATATATATATATATATATATATATATATATATATATATATATATATATATATATATATATATATATATATATACACACACATACAGTATAACATTCCCTTAAGGGGTGTCTGGCTCTTTCTTCCTGGGCTAAGATACAGATATGGCACACTGATGAGTCCAAATAAGGATGAAATTCGTGTAAGTGTCTGCTGCACTTAGCCTTTGATGATGTACTGTGAGGCCTTCCAGCACCATGCAATTCTGCTTAAATTTGAGCCAGTCTGAATTCTCTTATGGGGATTTTCATATGTTTCCCATGATGCTTTGCATTATTGGGGTATGTGCAATTGTGTTATCTTTAAAATTTGGCTGTAAGGCCAATATCCTCCGGGATAACCCGTGCCTCAGGGCATTTGTTCTTTGGGTTCTTTTGTCGTTATTTTCCTTCTCTAATTTGGGGTTCCCATGGCCCAAACAAATAACATCCCCCCTTTAGGGGTGGCTGGCTGTCTCTCCCTGGGCTAAGACACAGATATGGCACATTGACGAGTCCAAATGAGGATGAACCACCTGTATGTGTCTGTTGTTTTTAACCTTTGCTGGTTGCACTGTGAGGTCTTCCAGCACCATGCAATTCTGCTTAAAGTTGAGCCAGTCCAAATTCTCTCATGGGGATTTGCATATATTTTCCATGATGCTTTGCATTATTGGGGTATGTGGAATTGTGTTTTCTTTAAAACTTGGCTATAAGGCTAATATCCTCTGGGATAACCCATGCCTCAGGGCATTTGTTCTTTGGGTTCTTTTGTAATTTAAACAGTGGATAGATAGATAGATAGATATATTAGAGGCAAAAAAATCCATTTAATGCATCAGTTAGGGTGGTTCCACGGTGACAAAAGTGAGGAAATTCGGTGTTAGGGTTGAAAGCCCCCCTTAGACCCCCTGCCCACACCCCCAACTGGCATTGGGGTGCGCATTGGGGTTGCCAGCCCTAACTCTCACCCCATCACATGTGTGAAGAAGCAGAGGTATAGGAGAATGGGGTGGGAGTTAGGACCGCAACCCCAATGCGCACTCGATGCACGGTTGGGACTGTAGAAGGGGCGGTCCAAGGGGGGGCTTTCAACCCTAACACTGAATTTCCTCACTTTTGTTGCTGTGGAACAACCCTAACTGATGCATTAAATGGAGTTTTTTGCCTCTAATTTCCCTTCTTTTTGAGAATGATGACTAGAAATAGTGAATGTAATGCAGCGGCGGGAAAGGGCCTCGCACTCCCGCCATGTGATGTCTTGTCACATAGTAACACGGTGCCTGCAAATGCAGATGGTAATGCACATGGTGATGCAAAGTGAAACACAAAGATAAATAGTACTGTAGACACAAATGGTTAAAATAACACAAGCGCAAGTGCAAATGAAAATGCAAAGGGTAACACACACGGTGCCGTAGACAGGAACAGTAAGTGAAACAGGTACAGAACCGCAAGCAGAAGTGGTAAAGGTAACAGTAATATAAGCGAACAGGCTGGTTTTCCCCAAAAGCTGCATAAAGAAAGACAGTGAGTACAAAGAATGTATGCATAATAATGGGTCTCGGAGCAGAAAATGAGGAGTTGGAATACTAAATTGCTTATACCTCAGGAACCGTACAACGTAGGAAAAAATGTAAACGTCATGTGATTTATGACTTTCCTGGCTAGTTCTGATGAAAAGTCCGTATCTTGCACTGTTTCTGAGATACGGGCCCTGAAAGGCGCGGCAAATGCCGTAATATTATCCTATGGGAAAAAATGAGAAGTTCATAGTGCCATAACTTTACCTCCCTGTAATATTTTTTCACCAAACCATGAAAAGGCACATCTGTTGGATGTTGGCTTTCTTCCCTCCAAATTTCAGCCCAAAAGACCAAACCGTTATTTTGCAGCAGGGAAGCATAAGATTCCTGTAATGCAGCAGATGCCGTAATGTTATCCTATGGGAAAAAGCATCAACTTTAGAGTGCTGTAACTTTGCTGCCCTGTAAAGTTTTTTCACCATGACACAGAAAGGCACATTTGTGAGATGTTGGCTGCTGTCCCTCCAAATTTCAGCCCAAAAGACCAAACCGTTCTTTTGCGGCAGGGTGGTAAAGAATTGCTGTCATTTTCCCACAGCCTGAAAAGTACTGTCGAACTTTGCGAAAGCTTTTGCAAATTCATGCGACAGTGTCACAAGTGCGAAAGTACTTTGCGAAAGTACTTTTTCCAGAAATTTGAAAAACATATTTCTGGGGTGTTTTACCCCAAAATAAAGACATGCATAGCATCCTCAGGGTCTGACTAGGTGAATACACAAAGAATTAGGTTGCTAGAGGGTCCCAAATTTAAATGCCAGGCATTTTTATGATGACCAACTGAAAACAAAATGGTGAATTTGTGACAGTAAAAGAGCATTTGCGAAAATAAAAACTGCATTTGCGACACTTTCAAACTTTTTGTTAACTTTTCCCATTGACTTATAATGGGAACTTGTTTTTTGAATAACTTTTGAACCATTTAATATTTTTTCACAAAATCTTCAAAAGGCACATCGGGCATTCAGGCCGCATGTTCACTGAGGTTTTCAGACTGGTCAAGCAAACCGTGCGACCTGTAGGCGAGAGCAAAGAATTAGCAAAAAAGCGTGAACGCACATTTCGTTGGTGCTTAATAACTCTGCAGCCGTATATCCGACCAGTACAAAACTTGGCAGATCCCGAGATCTACCATGCCCAATCATGCATACTAAATTTTATGCAAATCTGTTGAACAGTGGGCAAAGTTAATAAGGTGCAAAATGTGACCCTTTAACCTTAAAATGGCTCCTCAATCCTAACTATAGTGGCACTACCATGCCACTATAATATATATATGTATATATATATATATATATATATATATATATATATATACACACACACACACATATGTGTGTGTGTGTGCTCTGACAATACCCACATTAGTTTATTTTCTTTTGCTTGTTGTCGACTGTAACCTACCTTCTGTATATACCCTGAACTGTTGTACCAATCGGTAACTGAGGTGTATTGTACCCAAACATTTGTACCACTCTAAAGCTGATGTGGAACCTTTGTGAATGAGCATTAGTGCTCAATGGTATTTATCTGATTTACTTAAATAAATAAAATATATCAGTCTGCGGCACTGCAAGGGTTAATATGTGTTTTCAGCCTTCAAAACTGTTTAATCTGTTAAACTGACCTTTGCCACATTTTCAGGATTAAGAGATCCTAGCACCAACACAACGCATGACAAATCTCAGGGTATTCCATTTAAGGATGGCCATGTTATTAAGTCGTTTAACAATAAACTGCCCACTCAGTCCTAAAATATGGGCACCACAGTGCCCTGAATATAATAATAATAATAATAATAATAGTAATAAATGTTATTTTTTATGGCACTTTTCAAAACCAAGGCACCTAACAAAGTTACAACCACATAATCACAAAATTTCACCACATCATAATCAACAAACATCTTAAAAACAGATAATCATAACATCTTAAAACTTTCTAACAGTTAAATACTATTTCCCTCAGTTAATGCCATATGCTTGACTCCATAGCCAGGTTTTAAGTGCTTGTTTAAAACCCTCCATGGTCATGTGCTCACATAGCCAATGAGGTAGAGAATTCCAGAGGGTGGGGGCAGCATACATAAATGTCCTAGCCCCAGAAGATTTCAGACGTACCATCAGAATCTCTAGCAACTCCTCGTTGGCTGAGCGGCGTGATGGCCCAGGGCAGTGAGGAACCTGGATCTCTTTCATGTGGTCAGGGACAGTCCATGTAGGGCTTTAAAAGTCAGAAGACCTACCTTAAAACTGATCTGCCACTGAACAGGCAGCCAGTGCAGTCTGCACAGCACCAGCAAAATATGGCAGGTCGGTGAGGTACCAATCAACAGCCCTGCTGCAGCGTTCTGTACTAGCTGCTAGTGGTGGATTTCTACCCCAGGTAGCCCTAGGTAGAGGAAGTTGCAATAGTCCAAGCATGAGGTCACAAAGGCATGGATCAGAGTAGAAAGACCACCAGACAGAACAAGGTGTGTGATCCTGGCGATATTCCTCAGATGGTAAAATGAGGATTTGATGACAGCTGACACCTGAGAGTGCAGGGTCAGCCCATCATTAAAAATGACCCCAGGTTCCGCACCTGTTCAGAGGCTGGTAGTGGCTCACCCCCAAGATAAGTACCCAAGGGTGAACCCCCACCAAACCTCTCTATCTGGTGACCTGGATCCAGAACCAATACCTCGGTCTTATCAGAGTTCAACTTTAACCAGCTGGTATTCATCCACTCCTGGATTTTAACAAGACAGTTATTGAAGACCGAGACAGATCAGTCCTGGTTGGGGGCAAAAGAGAGGTAGAGCTGGGTATCATCTGCATAGCAGTGAAGCCTCAGTCCTTACCTTCCTACAATGTCTCTGAGGGACAGCATGTACACTGCAAACAGCATGGGGGCACCACTGAGCCCTGAGGAACTCCATACGATAAAGGGACCGGAGCTGAGGAAAAAAACCCTGGACACCACCCTCTGAGATCTTCCTGTGAGAAACAATGTATACCACTTGAGGACCATACCTGACAGTCCACAAATGAACCTCAGGTGATCAAGCAGTACCCCATTGTCCACAGTGTCAAAAGCTGATGAGTGATCAAGGAGAACCAAGATAGAATGGTTCCTACCATCTCTAGTCATCAGGAGGTCAGTACTATGCTTCTTTTGAAATACGGACTGGAGGGGTTCATAGATGGCATGGATGGTCAAATGGTCCTCAAGCTGTGTAGTCACTACTTTCTCAATCATCTTCCCCACAAAGGGAAGGTTAGAGATTGGTCTGTAGTTAGCAAGGCAATCTGGGTCCAAAGAAGCTTTTCTTTAACAGTTGTGTTACCACCGCCTCTTTCAGGTAGCTTGGAAACTCACCTGTCTCCAAGAAGCACCAGACTATTTGAGTTACGACCAGGCCAATGACATCACTACAACTCAAAATTAGGGAAGTATGTCCTGTATCCAAACTAAAGCACTTAGGTTGCACCCTCTGGACAATCCACATGACATCCATGAAAGCCTGCCAACCAAAGGTACTCCAAGAAGAACCAAGGTATATGGACCTGCGCTGGTCCACCGCAATGCCCATAGAGTGTGCCGACTGAAAAACTGCCCTGATGTTGGCCACCTTATTTGCAAAAAATCAAGCAAGTTCATTGCACTATTCTTGCAAAAAAGCTTTCCACACTTGTAGACAGGCTGGGTTGCACAGTCTGTCCACAGTTCAGAACAGCAGAGCTGGTCAATTTTGAGCAGCCGCAATCTCTCCGGGACTGGAATTCTGCCTTCTTAAGGGAGATTTTGAATCGATAATGGTCCATCCATCTAAGGTGGTTGGCATCAAGAATGCACTTCCACCAACAACACTCCAAAAACTGCAAATGTACAGTATACACTGCAAAAACACTTACACATCAGTCTGGTTTGAGACACAACAGTAGGGAAATATGAAGTTATGGTAAAATACATGCACTGATCCTTAGTAAATCTGTAGCATGATGTTCTTGGGGGTATTACGTATTACTTGATCAGGATTGTTGGACTGTAACTTCAGCTTAGTCTTTTCAGGTTCCTAACTTTACTTGCACACCAGTGCTGTGAAAAGTAAGCTAAAGTTAGGTAATGCCAACACTTCATCAAGTGATACTTCATTCATTTATGAATTCCATGCTAAATCAAGAGTCCGTGGACTTTTTTCCTCTAACATCTCATTTCCATAATTTTAAATCTTTGTTTTATCCCTAACTGATGCCTAGAAATTTGGTTTATTGCAAAATAATTTCCATATTGTTTTAAAAGGAAACTTCAATGCAGATCACCCCTACATTCACCTTCAGCCAGCATAGTCAATACATTTAATAATAAGCAATGCATTGTCCTAGTGCTACTTGCTGCCCTTTCCACACACTCTGTCAAGCAGTCCTGGTAGTAAAATAGCATAGTGTCCTACACCCCACCCTGTACCAAGCAATCCCTGGTGTATAGTGGAACCTCCTTCCCTAACCAGGACCAGTACTTTCAATCTCAGATATTCACCAATACCCTCTCCTGTACTTGGCCTCAGATAATCTGTCCCTGGTGTTCAGTGGTACACCCCTCATCTTGCCCTGGGCAAAATGAAAAACAATTTACATATATTTGGTGGATTCTCTAAGAAATCATAATTTTGAATTTATTAATGAGCATACAGTAATGGTAGAAAACAATTTAAAATTGTATGTTTTATTGTTTCAACAACATTCAAATGATCCTATCAAGTAATTTAGAGTTTTCTGTGTATGACTGATAAAGGTATACTGAAAATATTATCAATATTCTACATAACTTATTGTTCTTTTCAAAGATTGCCTATCATTCCTCTGATAGTCACAAATTGTCTGACTTTTCATTTTCTTTGGAGGCATATTCTTTGGATTAGTGCTGTGAAGTATATAGATCAGTCCTAGTAATGACTTTTCTGTGCATTCTTGAAATCAATCCTACAGACAGTTTTTTTTTCTGGCATACACATAGCTGACATAGTTGTTGTTCCAATAAATAAATCAAACAATTCAGAAAATGAAAACACGGACCTTGACACAGATATTGACATATAGCAGTACAGAAAAATAACACAAGGGTAAAAAAGCAATTTATCATAAGGCACTTCCACAACTTCCAGTGGTTTAACTAAATTGCAAAAAAATTAACTTATCCATCAAAATGGGAATATTTGTATTCATAAACTTATTTTTTTATGTATGTGTACATAAAGCATTAAGAACTCTTAAGGATTTGGAGAAAAAGGAGCAGTAGTAAGCCATAATGAGGTTATTACTGTTTAAAATATGATTTTTGACCTCAGTTGTGCACATAACATAGAAACATAGAAACATAGACTTTGACAGCGGATAAGGACCACTGGGCCCACCCAGTCTGCCCATTTCCCTACCTACTGGATAAGCTACAGATTCTAGTTAACCAACAGCCTATTTCCTGCAACCCCCCACTATAATTGCCTTATGTCTGTCCCATGCATGTTTGAATTCCTCCACTGTTTTAGACCCCACAACCTCTCCAGGAAGGCGGTTCCATGCGTCCACCACTCTCTCCGTGAAAAAGAATTTCCTCACATTACCCCTGAGCCATCCCCCCTCTAACTTTAAATTGTGCCCCCTTGTTCTTACACATCTCTTTTTCTGAAAGATGCTACCCTCCTGGACTTTGTTGATTCCCTTGATGTACTTAAAAGTTTCTATCCTGTTCCCCCCTGTCCCTTCTTTCATCAAGGGTATACATATTAAGCTCTCTCAGTCTCTCTTCATATGGTTTCTGATGTAGACCCTGCACCATTTTAGTTGCCCTCCTCTGGACTGTTTCCATCCTGTCTATGTCCTTGCGTAGATGAGGTCTCCAAAACTGCACGCAGTACTCCAGATGGGGTGTCACCAACTGTCTGTATAGAGGGATAACCACTTCCCTTTTTCTACTTGTGATGCCCCTCCCTATGCATCCCAGTATCCCCTTAGCTTTCCCTACTGACTTCTCACATTGCATACCCACCTTTAGGTCATCTGATATGAATACACCCAGATCCCTTTCCATTATTGTTGTTGTTAGTACCTCCCCTGCTATTGTGTACTCTTCTCCTGGATTTTTATCTCCCAGGTGCATTACTTTGCACTTCTTTGCATTGAATCTAGGTTGCCATATGTCTGACCATTCTCCAACCTTGCCAAGTCCTTCTCATCCTTTCTACCCCCTTGTGTATCAACTCTGTTACAGATCTTTGTGTCATCCGCAAAGAGGCATACCTTTCCTTCCAGACCCTCTGCAATGTCACCTATAAAGACGTTAAAGAGGACTGGACCCAGTACTGAGCCCTGAGGTACTCCACTAGTAACCCCCTTTCTTCAGAATGTGTTCCATTCACTATTACCTTCTGTGTCCTGTTATGCAGCCAGTTTTCTACCCAGGCTACCACCCTGGGACCCACTCCCAGGCTGGCTAACTTGATTATTAATCTTTTGTGCGAGACTGTGTCAAATGCTTTGCTAAAGTCTAGGCAGGCCATATCCACAGCCCCTCCCTGATCTACTACTTTGGTCACCCAGTCAAAGAAATCGTATGATTTGTCTGACATGACCTTCCTGCTGTGAATCCATGCTGCTTTGGGTCCAGTGCCCCGCTGGCCTCTAGGTACTCAACAATTCTTTCTTTCAGAAGTGATTCCATCATTTTCCCCACCACTGAGGTCAAACTAACAGGTCTGTAGTTTCCTGCTTCTGCCTTGCTCCCACTTTTGTGAAGGGGAATCACATCTGCCCTCCTCCAGTCCTCAGGTACCACCCCATCTTCCCATGATTTGTTAAAAAGTGTGGTTAGTGGTGTCACTAGGTCCTCCCTTAGGTCTTTTAGGATTCTAGGGTGAATCCCGTCAGGCCCCATTGCTTTGTCCACCTTGAGTTTTAGAAGTTCTTTCAGTACTCTTTCTTCTTTAAATGGACTGGTAACAACCCCACTATCCAGAGTGCTTCTACTGTTTAGTTTAGGTAACTCCTCCTCTTCTTTTGTGAATACTGAGCAAAAGTATTCATTCATTATCTCTACCTTTTCACTGTCTCCCTCTGCCCACCTCCCCTCTCCTTTATTAATCTTCCCTATCCCTCCCTTAACCTTTCTATGTTCCCTAATGTACCTATAAAAGGTTTTATCCCCCTTCTTAACTGAGTTGGCTATCCTTTTCTTGGTTTGGGCCTTTGTTTTTCTGACTGCCTTCCCCACTTCTTTCTGCTTTAATTGATACAGTTCCCTGTTGTGCTCTGTCTGTGATTCCTTATACTTTTTGGATGCAGCCTTTTTCTCCTTAACCTTCCCTGACACTTCTTTTGAGAGCCATTATGTTTTTATTCCGCTTTGTTTTCTTTTATTTGTTTCACACAAAGGCTTGTTGCCTCCATGATGGCAGTTTTGATTTTTCTCCATTGTTCTTCCACCCCTCCTTTCTGGCCATTTGCTAATGCATTCCTCAGGTATTCACCCATTTTGCCAAAGTAAGCCCTTCTAAAGTCCAGTATCCTTGTATTTGTATGGCTTGTCTCCATGGTTGTGTTTATTGTGAAGCACACTGTGCAGTGGTCGCTTGTTCCCAGGTGTCTACTGACTTCTAAGTTTGTGATCCTCTCTCCATTTGAGAGTACCAGGTCTAATATTGCTCCCTCCCTTCCGAGTGGGTTCCACCACTAGCTGTCTAAGGCATGCTCCCTGTAGGGCATCGAGAATGACCCTGCTCTTGGATGTGGCTGCAGTCCATGTTGCCCAGTTAACTATCCATATGATGATCTACATTAAAAACACAGTTGCTTGGAAAGGTAGAACATACTGTAAGATATTCTTAACATTTCACAGTCACATATTATGCACATCAAAGGCTGCATTCTTCTATTGTAAACTGATGTTTTTTTATATATCTGCAGAATTCCTCAAGGTGCCAGAGCTTTGCCAGGCACTGGGCCTCCACTGTAATATGTTTCTTCTAATCACTTAATGGATCCCCTACCCCAGAGCATCAGGAGATCACTGAAACCTGCAGTCACAAAACAGAATTGTGGTACTTCCATATTATTAGACTAAGTACTATATCTAACTAACCAAATGGGCACTGTCAACCCCAAAGTGGCCTCAAACTGTGCCTAGTTTAACAAACTCTGGTCAGAGCCGACATGTCTGCAGCTTGCTGTAAGAGTGTTTGTTGAGTTCACAGCAAAACAGTACACCATGCCCAAGATGGCCACCAGCACATGTGCCACTTCTTGTGCATGCTTACTGAGCTCCAGTGGCCATCTTGGGTATGGTGGGCTATATCGGATGTGCCAAAATCAGAAAGTAGTGCACCAGCAGAGGGCGAGGCGAAACAAATGAACATTAATTGAGTGGAGTGCTCCAACATGTGGAGTGATTGTGATGTGACTTCAACTTTGTTGTCGGGTCAGATCCGGTCACTTATTTTTTCAAATTATCAAAAGATGGCTGCAGGATCTGCCCACTGAAGCCATAGAAAACACATTTTATTTTATTTCTCACCTTCTATATAATACAAATAATGCACTTATGTAGCTGATAAGTTGATTCTGATTCATTTTATTTTCATTTAAATCACACTGCCTAACAGGCTTCAGTTACCACACAAAAGTGTGTTTGTTTGCATTCCTTGGTCAACTCCCATTACATCTTTCCTGGACTTTTGAACACCTCAACACAGTACAGACACTTAAGACAGTGGAAGGAGAGGATAATATTGCATCATATGTGGCTGTTCTGTTTAGGGTGTTCTTAATATTCAAGAAGTATGCAGTAAGAGTAGATGAAGGAAGTAGGGAAAAATAAGGTTGGGTATAGTTACACATTTAGCATGCATTTAAGTTCTACTAAACAAATTCTGGCCAGAGCTGATAGGGCTGCATCTGAGGATTTTGGGTAAAAATATTGAAAACTACCAAAGTTACAAGCCTGTGTTACAAAAATGTTATGTAAGCTCATAAATGTGTTGTTTTATCATTTTCAACATTGCCTTCTTATGACCCCACCTCATGAACAAGGGCAGAGAAAATTTTAAACTCCTGCCCAAAAGGTGATTTTGCACAGGGACTGCAAAATCACCTTTTGGGATGAAAAAAAAAACAAAACATTTTGGAGACGATTTGAAAAATGACAGCTATCAAATCTAGGAGGTGTTGAAAAGATATGGTGATGTTGTAAATTTGGGGTTAAAATATTGAAAATTGTCAAAGTTATGAGCCTGCATTTTCAAAATTCAATGTAGGCTCATAATGTTGTTTCTTTAATATTTTTACAGCAAATTTTCAACATAACGTTCTTATGACCCCACTTTATGAACAAGGGCAGAGGAAATGTTCAACTCTTTCCCAAAAGGTGATTTCATGCAATGACCACAAAATCACCTATTGGGACAGATTTACCTAGTGTCCATGCAATTGTTCATGAGGTAGGGCCAAAAAAGGAATGTTGAATATTGGGGCCAAAAATATGCAAAAATGCCCAAGTTATGACACTGCACTCAAAACACTATTGAAATACATTGAACCACATACCTGTTTCTTCAGTTCATGGTCTGGCTGTAAAGAGTGAAGACATACCTGTGGCACAGAAAGGATTACAGTGTTCAACCCCCGATGGGTAAGTAAGGGCTTGGGGGGGGGTGCGGCATGGTGAGTGCTGATTGGGAGGGTCGAGGGCAGTTATGGCCACAAAAGACATTGATGGACGGTTTTCTTTTTAAAGGGTCTAAAGGTTTGAGTGCTGTTTTTGACAGGCTAGGAGGAAATCAATGACATTGTCATTGTGCTGGTGGTAGAGAAGGACACAGATCTCTGTTTTCCAATTTGAAAATGTTTGTAGTGATTGAGCCACTTTTCTGTAAGATTGCTTACCACTGGGATATTGCACTGCAAGGCAGGAGGGGTACGGTATTTGAAATTTATAGTTGAGCTCTCACAGAGATCAGAGCAAGGGTATATATTTCCTGGGTGGAGAGAGGTGGGAAAATCATTGTCCACATTGAGCATTGTCTGCTATTAATAAACACTTTTCCTGCCCCAGGCCAAATTAAGACTATCCTGTTTTGTGGTGTACCCTAAGAATTTCAGTACAATGGACCGTGGCTGAGCAGCTGGATTCCGGGGCTTGGGGCCAAATGCACAATAGGCCCACTGAAGTTCTATGGCATAGTAATCATTCTGTTGCAATATTTCCTGCAACATTGGGGTCCAGAATGATAGCATGTCCTGCCCCTCCGCACCATCCGGGAGTCCATAGATTCACAGGTTGGAGTGCAGTGCACTACTCTTTGTATCCTCTGTCTTAAATTCCATAGCTGCCTGCTTCTCAGTTGCAAAATCAGGTCCTCCACTGTATCCAGATGGCAGTCTGATTCTGTGATTCTGTGCTCAGCCTTGAGCACTCTGGTGTTAAGAGCAGTCACCACAGAGGAAAATGGGTTAAGGAAGGCTGTCATCTCAGCTCTGAATTCTGTAAGTGGTTGTATTTGGAAATCTTAGAGAGCAGCTTCTGTTAAGATGGTTACTGTCACCTTTATCTTGTATGTGAGAGAGGATCATATTTGATGGCAGGTGTCTAAGGTTGCACAATGGATCAATTTATATTTATATATCTGTTTTAATTAATGGTCACTAATTGCTTTATGTATGTGTCGCTTGTAAATACATGCAAAGTACTGTAGGCAAAAAAAATTAAGTCATTCAAAATTGTATTCATGAGGAGAAGAGCAACAGTGTAAATTGGTAAGAATGGATTAATTTGTACATAAAGTGTTTGTCCTTTCAAACCAGTGCCTGGAATCACTGCCAGTCTCTGCCTCTGCCTGTCACATACAGGCACACACACACACACACACACACACACACACACACACACACACACACACAGGGTGGGATATTCAGAGCGGATGCGCCATGCACAACAGGGATGCACCAGTGCAAGTGCAGAAATGTGCCATGGTGTGCTATTCAGCGGGAGCAGCAGTGCAGCACAACAAGCAATGCACCATAGCGCAACAGTAATGAATGCATGCACAACTGCAGGGGGCGGAACCAGGAATAACATGTGCAGTGCTATATTCATCAGCATGCGACATGCGCAGTAGCGGAGTAAGCAGAAGTTGCGTGACAGCAGAAATGAGCCAAAATAAAAGGGAGCAAGAGAGGGGAGGAAGAATGCACCACAGGGGCACACATAGGTGGGATCACAGAGACAGAGTGGCAGGGAGGCAAGACAAGAAGCAGGGGGCAGGTGTGGCCAGGTGTTGGACAGGGCCCACTGGAGGTGTGCCTGAGTGAGAGAAGGAGTGGGTGTGCCCATGCCAGTGTGTGCGAGAGGGCCTGAGAGTGCCTCAGTGGACAGAGGACAGTGGCAAGAGGCAGGGCAGCAGAGGTGAACAGTCGGAGGTGAACCCGGTGCAGGGGCAGCACCAGCAACACACAGTGGGGGGAACAGAAGGACAGCCACCCGGGGGAACACCAGCCAGGGACATGGCCAGTGCCACCTTCCAGATGGAGGCAGTAATGAGGGGTGTGAGACGGCAGGCAGCAGGGAGGTGCGGCTGTGGAAGGGCTGTTGGCGGTATGCCCAGAACAGGCAGTACCGAGCCTGCACCACCTTCAAACAGTACAGTGACACAGAGATTGTGTGCCAATACCGCCTGAACCAGGTGATTCTGAGGCAGCTCTGTGAGCTGTGCAGTAATGAGATGCAGGCACCCACACGAGGGAGCCATGCGCTGTCAGTGGAGATGAAGGTCACAGCCATTATGTGCCTGCTCACCATGGGCACCTTCCAGAGACCAACAGGGGACATGACAGGCATAACCCAGTCAGCCGCATCATGCCTACACACAATTCCTCAAGCACTGCTGCCACATGCTGGTAGCGTCCATTTCCCCAGACACACAAGTAGTGGCACAGCACACATACAGGAGTTCACAGGGTAGCACAGTTGCCTGGCATGCTCAGGGCCATAGACTGCACCCATGTAGGCATCTGCATGCCACCTGGCCTGGAGGGGGTGGCATACATCAACCACAAAGGCTACCTGAGTGTCAACTGCCAGGTGGTGTGCGATGCCAGGGGGTGCATAATCAATGTCTTTGCCATGCACCCTGGGGGAGCACAGGGTGCCTTCATCTGGCACCAGTCTGCACTGTGCCACAGGTTCAAGAGTGGGGACATCCCCACTGCCCATCTGGTAGGTGAGTGTGCATAGCACGCTGGACGATGTGTGCAGACGTGGGGGGGTGGGGCATTGTCAGGGGTGCCATGGGTATTGGTCATGATGGCCCATGGCATAGTCACACAGACTACCATGCTAATCACTCCCCTCTACACACAGGTGACAGTGGTTAACTGCTACGGCCCTGGTTGCTCACACCATACTGGTGCCCCATGACCCCAGCGCAGAAAGAGTACTATGAGGCACACACCACAACACGGAATGTCATTGAGCGGTTGTTCGGGCTGCTGAAGGCATGGTTCCATTGCCTGCTGTATCCTGCACAACATGACCACTGACTGTGGGATAGCCATTGAGCTTGAGGAGGGGGACAGTGTTGGGGACAATGAGGACGCCAGTCCAGCTGGTGTAGGGCAGCCACCCCTGGGCGACAGGACCCCCAGCTGACCCGGATGGCACAGCAGCACCAGGACACCATTGCGGAGGAGCACTTTGGACAACACAGGTAGGCAATGGGGCCATGTGCAGCCACCAAGGGCAAGGGCACAGCCCACAGACAGGCAGGGGTGGACATCAGAGGCGGACAGTGTAAAAGGAATGGGAATGGCTGGGGACCAGACACGGTGGCAGGGATGGGCAGGGCTGAATATGTCACATGCACGCACATGCACACACACCACAACACATGCCCAAATGGCAACAGGCATGCCCACCCCAACAGGCACCCCTACACCCTCACAGGACCACACACAACCAAGCCCAGTGGCTGGCTCTGTGTGTGCCTCAGACACTGAGCACCATTGCACAGTGGCAGACAGTGCTACGCAGGCAACATCATGCACATGCCACAGTGGCCAGCAACTGGGAGGTTGTGCACAGGGACCACGTGTGAACAGAGCTGAGAACCTCACCCATGTGTCGCACAAAGAACACCACAGTCCACACAGGGCAGCGGCAGACAGTGGCCATGGTGGGAGATGGGTCAGTCATGGTGCACAGTACCACGGCCACCACGGATGCATGGGCAGCCCTGCCGAGACCTGCCAGCTGTGCCATGCTGACCAGTGGTTTCATGGGGTGGCACCGACGGGCCTCCAGGGGTGATGCTGCATGAACACGACCGTCTCCACGCAGGGGTCTACAGGCCACCAAACATAGCCTGCACCAGTCATGCTTGGTATGCCCACAGCCGAACCCGGCATTGACATAGCAGGGGTCACACAACGTCGTGAAAGGGGGGTGGACATAACACTGTGCGGGGTCTGCAGTGGCTTGGTATCCAACTGGGTGGCCAGTGTAGCCATGACAGTTGCCATTGCAGTGGTCTGCCTGTCAATGGCAGCGGTCACATCTGCCCACTGCTGGGCCAACTCAGACAGAAGCAAGCCGTGGTCCCTGCTGTGCTGCTCCTCTGGCTGGCACAGAACTGCACTGAGTGCATCCAACGCCATCACGAGCAGCATCTGCTGATCTACTGAGGCCTGGAGAAGATGGCTGTGGTCATCCAAGGGGTCGTCTGCATGTCTAGCATGCTGTCCCCTGTGGTGTTTCTGGCCCTGCTGCCCAGCACTCCTTGATGATGGGCACTGCACAGCACTGCCATTCTGGGGTACGTCCGCACATAGTGCACTGCCACTGCCTCCCGTCCTGTCCCCCCATTGACATTGGCCAACAGCTGGTGCTGCCCCTCTGGCTGCCAATCACCAGGGGACACCGGTGTGAGCACAGCAGCCTCAACAGCCCCACCACTCTGGATGCACACCAGAGCTGCCACACTGGAGCATGCAGACACAGGCTGGAAACGGGCTGTTGTGCAGGCAGCCACGACAGCATCACCCGTGGAACCGCCCAGGCGGTTGCCTTCTGTGGGACCATCCATGTCTGCATCCCCACCACCAGCATCGGTCTGGACAGATGTGCAGATATGCAGTTGGACAGTCCCTCGGACACCTGTGGAGGTGGATGGGCATTCCTCCATGTCCAGGGCAACCCCCCCTTGGTGGACACACCCACCACCACTGCCCCATATAGATATTCAGGCGCTATAAAGGAACACAGTACCATTAGTGGCTCTACCTGGCCCTGTGGCATGCCCTCCTACCACCCACAACTGACAATGCCGGACCTACCATGTAGTGATGGGTTGCCACCCATCTGGAAGCTACCACCAGGAATGCCCTCGATGGCACTATGCCGCATGCTGCTGGCTACCTGCTCCTCCTGTGGCATCAGGTGGGGTACATCCTACTGGCCCCCACCGGTGGCAGCACATGCCTCCCTGATGGCAGCCACCTTGACCTTAATCCACCTCCTGTCCATGCCAACCTTCTTGTTGCACTCCTGCACGGACCACTGGTGGCTGCCTGCTGGTTTACAGCATGTGCCACCTCACCCCACACCACAGCATGGGCCTGTGGTGTTCTCCACTGTCTACTAAGCAGCAGCTCCCTGTTGAGGTATGCCTCAAACAGGGCTTCAGATTCAGCCCTGGTAAAGTTGGGCCTCCTCCTTCGCACCCTTCCCTGCTCCTCATATTCCTCTTGCTTGGTCATGCTCATGCCTGGGGGGATAGAAAGGTGTTACCTTGGATTGTGCAGTCCCATACAGCCCTCCCAGACCACTGTCTCCACATCACAACGGCATGCAACCTACCTCAAAGGACAGCAATATCGATCCATGGCCTATGCAGCCTCAGGTCGCATATTTATAGCACAATGCATGTGAATGAGAGCAGGCACATCTGTAATTGGATGCTTATGCAGTGGATGTGCTGTGGAATGGCTTATGAGCTGATTTGCATATCCTGGTTGAATAGCGTGCTGTTGCACCTTGCACAATGGTGTTGTGCGTGCTCAGGCTATGGCGCACCACTGTAACGTGTGCAATTAGCACCACACCATGCATGCCCAGGATGCTGACACCGACGCTAGTGGCACTGCTGACGTGCTGTGCGTGGGAGGCAGTACAGGGCACAGCCACCACTGTGCCTGTGGCACAAGTGTGCTGTATGCTCAGGGGGCACTCATGCCATGGCGCGATGTGGACACCATGGTGACACAGTGTGGCATGCCACTGCAAGGCATCACACACATGTACCCTACCACACTACACACAGGGCTTCCCAATAGCACTGTGGCGCTCCATGCATGGACAGACCCTTGACCCTGCATCCAACCTTTGCCCCCTAGGTGCCATGCATATGCATGGCTGCACCCCTATTGCACAGTCCGGTGACAGCGTGATAGCGACTGGCAGTGCAGTACCGCACTGCCTCCGCACATGGGGCACGTGCGCTACAGGGTGCCATTTTGTTGCTGTTTGCTACTGCACCATGCCGCACACTACAGAGCCCATCTGGAAAGTAGATGAGCTGGAAAACCTGGTGGCCTTGGTAGGGCCCCATGCTGGTTCCCTTTTTTGGGCAGGTACCCCTCCTGAGGCCACGGACTGCAGTGTGGCAGGAAGTGGCAGAGGGCCTGGAGGAGGCCACAAGGTGCAGCAGAACAGTGGAGCAGTGTCACCACTGATATGGTGACCTCCAGCAGTGGGACCCCGATTGTATAGGAAGACTGCAGGCAGGTGCCTGGTAGGGCACCGTGCCATGACTAGGTAGGTGCTCCAACACATCACTGGTAGTATCTGTCTGTCCAGATATCATGGTGGCCATCAGGCCATGCTATGGGGAGGCGTATATATTTGTTGCCAGTGTTGAGGGTGCCTCATGTACACCCTGCACCACCACGTCATGGCTGGGCTGTATGGACACACACACAGCAAGGGGGAGCTATGTTACTGACCTGTACTGATGTTACCCTCTCCATGTTTGCACCCGAGGCCTGGATGATTGCCATAGGGCCCAGTTGGTCTATGAGCAGGGATGGCAGGCCAGAGTGTGTGGTGTGGCCTTGCAGTGGGGGCACAGTGGAGGTGCCATGGGTCAGCAGTGCTCTGCTGACCAGGATGCAGGTGAGTGCCATGTTTCCCCTTACATCTGTGCATGGTGGGTTGCAGGGTTGGTGGCAGGGCATGGCCCCCCCACACATGGCCTCACTGCCGCACACACCACATAATGCACTCCGCACTGTCCTGTGGCACTGCATGTGTGGGTGGGTGTCACAGGTGGGCTGTGCATGCACTGGGTGCCTGGCTGTGCCACTGCCATCACACTGCATAGCCATGACACTGTATGGCATGTTTGTGCTGTGCAGTGCATGGGTGGTGGGGGTGTGCAGCAGTTTGCATGGCTATGTGTGCCTGGGTAGGCGGGTCATGTGGGTGTGCCCACTGTGGGTGGTCGCTCGCCATCACAGGGGTGAGGCCCACAGCTGTATGCCATGCACATTGGGTGGGCTGTGAGGGTCTGGCCAGTCACACATACTGACTCTGCTCCCTTGTCCTAGGTAGACAACGCTGGATGACCCTGGAGTGTCACATACAAGAAATCCTTCAGGTGACCCGGGCAACTCTGGAGCTGCTTCAGGGAATGGAGCACAGTGACTGGTGGTGGCACAGGTGCTGCCACAGAGATCGCAGGGAAAAGAGAGGCAGCCAGTAGGGTCTGCAGTGCCTGTGCTGTTCCTTCTCCCCTGGACTGTCTTTCACACCCTTTTGTCCCATTCATTGATGTTCCCCCTTGCCTCATGCCCATCCCCACCCGAGTTGTAGCCTTGTACCCCCTGCTTTGTAAATAGTTATGTAAATAGTTGTTGTTTATATTGTTACCGTTTTAATTATATTCATGTTTTATACAACAACTGTGGTGATCTCTGATTTGCAGTGGGTGTCTGGTGCCTTTCTGCAGTGGTGTGCCTGGTGTCAGGGGGTGGTGCAGGCCTGGTCGTGTGTGTGTCTGGCAGGTCCCTCCACTGGTGTGGGTGGAGGCCATGGTCCCTGTCTGTGGTATGTGTGTTGTGCCCTGTGCACTGGATGCCTGTGTGCAGTGGTCCCAGGTGCATGTGCTGTGTTCCAGTCGCCACTGTCTATCTGTGCCTGGCCCATGCAGCTGAGCCCCTTGCATGTCTGTGGTACGCACAGTCATGCCGACCCCCCTAACACATGCATGTCTGCTGGCATGACATTGGTGGCTGTTCATGCCAGTCACCATCTGGGCATGGCACCATGGCAGCTGGCATCCTGTCTCCAGGTCTATTGCACATCTGCCTCAGGTGACACTGTGGGCAGTGATGTTGTTGTCCCCTCTCCATGCTGTCACTGGTGTCTGCGGTGGTGTCTGTGGTCTGCTGTCTGTCACATGTGCTCCAGCCACATGCTGGCGGTGGACAGGTTCATGGTGCATGCACCACGTGGCTAGCTCACCAGTGCCATGGTGGTGTACAGGCTGTGGGTACATGGCATCATTGGACATGCAACAGCTGCATCTGCTGCCCCACTTTATGTGGCTCTGTGACAGGGTACCCTTGGGACAGGGTGGGGGATTTGTCCATGCCCTGTGTTGCATCCTGTGTGGCGCATTCCTCCATGCACCACAGTGGGTGGCTGTGCTGTTTGGTGGGGCCAGTGCTGGGACAGGGTGTGTGCATGGGTGGGTGTGTGGGGTGCTGTCCTGCTGGTGGTGGCATCCAGGGTGGGCCTTGTCACATGCTGGGTCCCTCAGGTACTGATGCAGGGTCAACCTCTCTGCTGTACCATGGTGGAGTCCATGCAGGGTGGCATTGTGTATGCTGCAGTTGCATAGGCTGGTGTCACCTGCTGAGAGGGAATCATAGTGGGACTGTCATGCATGGCACCATGGGGCACAGGGTTGCATTGTCACAGTGGTGGTGGTGGCATGCCTTCGGTGCCATGCACTGTTTGGTGATGTTTCTGGGCCAGGTGTCTTGGGTTGGCTGTACAGGGGGTGATCAGCATTGGTGGGGTGCGGTGGCACTGGAGGGTCCGGCCCTCCTTTTGTTGTGGTCACTGTTTGCCAGAGGAGTGTGCTGGGGCACTGTTCCTCTGCTGTTGAACCAGTGCTAGGGTTCATGGGCTGGTGGTCCATCCAGCTCAGCTCTTTTTGTGCAGTTCATGTGGGGCCTGCGGGTGTTGGTCTGTCTGGCCTGCTGCATGCTCCTCTGCCTATGGCTTCCATGGCTAGTGCACCCCTGCTTCCTGTCCTTGTCCCTCCGCATCATTGGATGTGCTACTGCGCATTGGCCCTGCTCCACTGCGCATCCCTGGTTGCACCATGGCGCATGTGTTGAGATATTCAGCTGTGTTGCGCAGGTGCACTTTGGCCTGCACTTGGTTTGAATATCGTGCACAATGCACAGTGGCGCACTGCTCTTGCACCTGCTCCCGCTATTGCACATCTTTCTGGTGCAGTCTGAATATCCGACCCACAGTATTTATTTTTGGTATAGAACTTTTCTTTGATACTTATATTTTTATTCAGATAGAAAAAAGGGGGGAAAAAACAGATGCACATTCACTTCAGTACATGGTCTCAAAGTTCAAAGCAGTCATCTATCTTCTTAAGTATAAATTTAGATTTTTCATGGGGTCAGAAAGAAAACGTAAGTACAATTTTTAATGTGCTTAAGAGCACAAGACTTATCATTTAATTTGATTCCTCATTGTGACACTGGGGGATTGGGCACACCCAGTGTCACGCTTATGTTTCTGGAGATGGGGGAAGGGCTGGTAGCCACACATGCTCAATATAGTTTGGTGGCCATCTTGGACACAGCGAAGTATGCCATATTCTGCAGCGACTACCAGCACAGTAAAAATAGTGCAGTGCTACTTTCAATTGAGACAACGAGAGGAATGCTTCACAGATGCAAAGGCAACTGTGGTACAACTCCTTCATGTTGTTCAGTCAGAAGGAATGCGCTGAGTCCTTTTCTCCTAGCAAGTGGTTGCAGGGCTACTCCTACTGCAGCCCAAAAAGGAAGCAAATAAAACAAATGGCAACATCAATAAATTTCAGAGAAGGTAAGTAATCAGAAAATGTAGATTTTCAACTAGAAATATTATGATGCAAAAAAGGGTTAAGTGTCCCTTTAAAGTAAGTATTTATCTAATAAAAGCAGAACTCTTGGAGGTGCATGTGGGCAATGAATGGGCCAGCATCTTCTAATGAGGACACCTCTGGCTATGAACCATGCCATTGTGCAAGTAATCAGAATTTAATGGACAGCACCCCTTTCCCAGTAACCCACTGCCATGCATACTGTGGGCTGTGTTCAGACTGCATGATGTTGCCCTGCTCACATGACCTTATAGCATGTCCCAATCCAGTTGCTGATAGAGCTCTTTGGAAGGCCCAGGATGAAGGAGAAGGGTCAGCTGGGGTGAGTTATAACAATAAATGCAATGAGGGCCTCCCTAGCTCTCATTTAAGTGACAAACAACCATATGCTTGTCAACATCCTGAGCATAAGAAGTGCATGAGTTTAAAGAATATTGTTTTAGCCAATGCTGGAGTCAATAATAAATGCAACTTGCATAGTTTTTAGATAAAATACATTTCTTCCTAATATCTCTGCTGAACCTAAAGACATTATGTTGTCCATTTTTAAAATTCTAGTTACATTGTTGGACTTCCAACAGATTTCAATGCACACTATGGGCCTGCTGGCAAGTGAATTGGTAGGGCTAGCACTCGCGACACTGACAAACCAGTTTTGGGAGTGAGCCCAAGTCATCTAAGGGCCAGCAGGGGAAGGGGTGTGCTGAGCATCCCAGTGGATGCTCTCCTCCTCAGGGAGGGAGGGTGTTCAGACTCTGCTGCACTACCCCAATATGGGTGACCCCAAGTGATGGTTCAGTCAGAGCCAAAAGAACTGGAACAGAGGTCACTGATGTGCTCCAGCACAAGGGTATACACTACATGCATCTGTGTCCAGCATTCTGCATCCTAGGACCAGGGAACTGAACAGAGGAGAATCCCCAACCTTTCAGAAGGATGTCAGACCCTGACTGCAAGCCCCAAACTGCTGACTATGGCTCTCACTCCAACCATAAATACCCAGTCTCTGTCAGATGGTAGGATCCATCCCCAACAGCCTCATCCAGGGGCACAAGCCAGGGTGCATCGGAGTTGAGGTAAGTCCTGGAGAAGTTATTGATGGAGCTCTGTGGGGGTCAGTACCAATGGGGGCCAGTTGATCAGAAGTCTGAAGAAGCATACTAAAATAATTTAAAAAGGAAAAGATTTCAATGCACAAGGTCATTATATCTATTACAGTTCTATGCATAGACATAATCAAATACAGTAGCTTAGTCATGGTAAACATAGAGCCTTTTAAATATTTTTGATTGCAATGATGATTATTTTCTTTCAATTTGTGAAACCATGGCTACAGAAAAAAAATACAGATAATACATTTATTGCCACATCAGAATACATTAAAACGAATTCAAGGTTTTCAGGCAAACACAATATCAGGCTGAATTTTCATATCACAAGCCAACAGCAGTGTGGCCACCCCTTTGATTTGGCATGTAGGACATTGCACCATGGTATATCTGTAATGGGGTAATTGTGCTGAAGTCAGCCTCCAAAAGGATGTTATGCCAAAAAGTCAATGAATGAGATTAATTCAAGGACATAAACTTACCTTTCATTGAAATGTTGGAGACAATTGTATGTGCATTTATATAATTAAAAAGCAATGTCTGTGGTGTAGGTATTTCCAGTGTAATTCTTACACATCAGGACAGCAAGTAACTGTAGGCATTAGGGATGAGCTGGTCTAGAAACGTTTGCATTTTTACAGCTTTGATCTTATGCTTTGTGTATACTTTTGAGACAAAGAATACATTTCTTTATACTGTATGTTTTAATTTTGGTGAGTCTCCTTTTCAGAAGCAGCATCATCTAGATTTCCATAGTCTTGTGTTTTGCCTGAGGCACTTTGGACTATCAAAAGCATCCAGCTGGGGAGGTAGTTGTCTCTTGAAGCTGATCTGTTTCAAAACCCCAGATATCTGTATGTGGCAGAACATGGAATGCATCTCAGACAATATGATATAAATCAAATTGATCCGTAAGAAAATTACCTGTTGAGAACAACAGTGGCGGCTTTTAGGTTTCATCATCTGAAATTCTAATGCACACAAGTACAAAAATCTTTACCAGGTAGGGTCAGGCATGTGGCTTTCCATCAGGCTGTCCAATGCCAGTGACATTGACACATATGATAGGCTACATAAACATATACTAACCAGATACCTCACAGGATCACCCCTACTACACATAGTGATATCACTGGAATGTCGCCAGCATAGAGGAGCTTAACTGAGAGCCCCCAACTCAGCGCATTGTCTGGTTGGGTGCAATATGTACAGTAATGTTCAAGATATAGCAATTGAGAGGCCTGTCACCTAAATTGTATTGGATCCAGTGAGTACAGCACCCCCCTAAAACAAACAAATAAACAAAAAACACAGAAGCTGTTACATGTGTTGTTGAAATTTTTACAAATGTCCCTTGTGTGCATCACCCATAAGAAACTTCAATGTATAATTGTTTCAGTGTATACTTTCAAACACATAGAGTGCCTGTTGCAGGTGGCTAAAGAGATTCATACAGGGGAATGACAGAATGAACATGATATACTCAGTGGACTTTTGGCACAACCAAAACACAGTTGTTTTAATAGGAAGGGATACTGCCTGTCAGGGATAGAGAGTTCAGTATCTGGAGAGCATACTGTCATAGTGGAGTTATTTCTCACAGTGTAACTATCCATCACTGTGCACCAGTAAGTCAGGGTGATGCATAACATGCATGTCAATATAATCAGCTATTATCCTGCCATGCCATTTGTGATCAATGTGCTTGTTTAGTACTCTTATGACAATACTGTACTACACAGGTTGAGTGATCCTTCTGACTGGTACCAACCCCCACCATCTTCTGTGTATGCCCATCTGCCATGGTGGGACTAAATCATATTAACAGGAATGTTTTGCATTGCATTAAAAAAACAATAATCTGTCTCCCATGCAAAGTCTAGCAAGAGCTTAACCTGTCAACAGGGCAACATGCAGCACTCATGATGAAACCACTGGACAAAATAAACGGCAAGGAATTGCTTATGTTTATTCCATGATAAATCATCCAGAAATAATAACAGTGGCAATACCAATGATCAATGCCAAATACAATAGCAAAAGTTACAATCAGCTACTAGCCCAGACGCTTCAGCTATCCCAGTCTACCTCAGGGAGTGTGTCAGGAAAGACTCACATGCTACACTTACATAGCCAGCAACCTATGATGTCATAGTTTTATATTTTTAGATTTTAAATTTATTTCTCTAAAGATAAAAGTGCAAACGTGTCTATGGAAAACAATAACAAAACAGTGATAGTGCAAAACAAGGGTGCTTAACATTTTTTAAAATATTCATAAAGCTATAAAACACATTTCAAGTACACAATTCATTTCTTGTTCTGTTTGTTAACTAATGCTGGCAAAGGGTCCATATTACCATTGTAATGTAAATCAATTCATATCAGTATTACATCATACTGTACTTTTCATGTCAGGACCCCTTTGCAATTGACACCCAAATACAGCAATATACAAATTAATGCAAATAAACTCTAAATCACTTTTTTATTCTCAAAGGGATAAACATGCTATACATTCAAAATCCCCATATGTTTAAAGATTATTTTGAAATTTAAAAAGAGCAGATAAAGTAGAGAGAGTGTTTGGATCTTTTACTAAGGGAGTGTTAAACCATGAGGGTTAAATGAACAATGGGATCTAAAACCCTACTTATTGTGAAATGCTAACAATACTTCTTTTTTTTACTTTTCTCTCCCACAGATTTGTGGCTTCTTTTCTGTACAGCACTGGCAGTTGGAGTTGTGAATATGTGGATCCCCTGCTATATGGGACAGCAACGTTTTAGTGATCATGTGATCCTAGTCAGTGTCTTGGTACTTGTTCTACTTTATCTGCCCTCTTCAAATTGCAAAAGAGTCTTTAATATATCGGAATTTTGAATTTAATATTTAGATAGCCCTATTCTTGCAACTTCAGTGGAGTTAGATATAACAGGGATGTGGGAGTCAGATTCTGAGTGGTGAAGTACTAATGGCCTGATTCAGAATCACAACTGGGGCAGGGTAATATAAGTACTTTGCATTTCCTCCAGTTCACTCCTTCCCAAAATTACTGAGCCCTATGCACCACTCAGGCATAGGTACATGCGACATGCATGTACCCCACTCACTGAGCTGTGCACCCGTGGACAGGTGCACACCAGTGGCATTCAAGACCACTGTCCACCTGTCCATGGCCCACTCCCCAGCGTGCAGGACTCCATAGGGCAGCCAGGGGTTGGGTCGTGGGACCAGCTGAGCATCCAATTGGATGCCAGACCTGGGTCCCACACTGGATCCCTTGCATGGTGGGGCATGCTGTGGCAGCATGCCCCATGGAAGTCTGATGGTCGGGGGATGCAGAGGTGAGTAGTGGGTGTGCAACCAGCTCATCCGTGATGGGGCACCAATGTGGTGTGCCCAGAGATGGTGGAGGGTGGGGGGACTGTGCCTGGAAGCAGAAATGGGGCAACTGGGTGGGTAGCAGACCAACTTTATGGGGTGGGTGCTCCACTGGGGGGTGTAGTGCCATGACCAGCGGGTGCCACCATGTGTTGGGTGGTGCATGTGCATGACGTGGGTGGCAGGAGAAGCATGATTGTTGTGCAGGCACTGGCCTGATCAGTTGTCCCAGCCCTCCCCGTCTGCCTGGTGGGCTCGGGCAGCATGGAGGGCTGCTTCACTGTCCTGGTGCATCCAGTGGGAGGTTTCTGTGGGAGACTGCAGTGGTTACAGCAGGGTATCTGCTGCCGTAACCTGTTTCACACTGTGCCCCCCTGTGGATTGCACTATGCACCTTTGTGACTGGAGTGTAGTGCTAGCCTGCCCCTCGCCTGCCCCCTGTGCATTGCTCCTCACATGGCCAGGGGATTGGGTGTGTATGTGCTGCATGCCCGCTGTGTGCATCCTGCATGGGGTGTGCATAGGGTGCAGAGTGGTTGCGTGCCCTGGTGGCACGCACGCAGCCACTCCGCTCAAATAGTGCATAAGTCCCACTATGCACAATGCCGGCAGAACAGCACAGTGGGAGGAGATCCTCATTAAATGTAATGCAAGACAATATTACCAGTCCAGATATTAGTTGGAGCTATGAGGGATAGTGCCACTGATATCCTCAGTGACTGCTTACAGATGTGGCACTATGTATTATTATAATATGTTGTATTGACATGTATTAGTGGTGCATCTGTGGTGACAACCCCGAGAGTTATGTTCCATGTAGTCCTTATTGTCTAGTGCCCCCACTATTTATTTATTTTTATTTATTTATTTAAAGATTGGTAACCAGGAGAGGCACACTAAAATGAGAATCATTTCCAGGTGTGACCAGGGGGAAGGGGGTAGGGGGTAAAAGTACAGTGCAGTGACATAAGATGATACAACAAGATACAAACACTGTAAGAACTTACAGTCATTAAGTTTACAGGTAGTACATGAATGCAAAAAAAAAAAGAAATAACCCCAACGGATAATAACGACAATAATGCAACACACAAATTCAATGTTTGGGGAATACCAGTGGGGTATCTAGTGCTTGTGTAACTTGTAGCACTTTTTGTGGCTTAACTCTATTCCCACCCTTGAGTAGTACATATATAGGCAGTTATTTGTAGGGAATAGAAGGCCCAGGAACAAGGATGAGAAGAGCTCCAGAGAAGGAGGAGGAGGGGATGGTGTTGGACGAAAAACACTTCCCTAAGCAAGGGGATGCGGTTCGTAGAAGGCTTAAGCAGAGGTTGAGGGAGGAGCTATTCCCCACACTGAACCACAGTCAAAGCCCTCCCATTCAGTGTTTGGGGAATAGCAATGGGGGTATATAGTGCTCGTGTAACTTGTAGTACTTTTTGTGGCTTAACTCTTCCCATCCTTGAGTAGTAGGTATGTAGGTAGTAATTTGTAGGGAACAGAAGGCCCAAAAAGATACCTCCTACAACTCATGGAGAATATGATCCCCTGGCACTCAGGAGAGGAAAACCCCCCAGGTGGAGGAAACCTCTAAGGACCCATGGCCAGTGGTCTGCCCATCCTCTGGGCATGCTAAAAGGAGAAGGACCTAGGTTCTAGTTACCATGACTAATTTTAGGGAAGGTGATCTTCTTGAAGAGATGATGGTCTATCCTTGATCCTTTGACAATGCCGATTGAATGATGATCCTGAGGTTGATAATTCGATCTTTTCTCTAGGAACAGTGGAATCTCAAGTGTGAAGCAGATCCAGTTGAAGAAGAGCGAATGAAGTCCAAATTACCTAGGGGATGAAGGATGCTTGTCCATAGGGAGTTGCGTGATCTTAATGAGCAGAGATAGCATGACTTAATTTACGATTACTGGACAGTGGAGGGTGGACATGCTATGGTACAAGAAGTTATGGTTAACTGATCAAACTTGAATAAGGACTGACTTTCAAGGTAAGATTTGGAAGCAAGGAATTCAGCAGTGAGCGAGGAGTCACTAAGTCAGCTTCCTTGAAGTAAAAAATGAGTAGAAGAGAGTATTTGAGTGCCTTGGACATGATGGTCCATTCTTGATCTGTGGGTGATGTGGTTTGACTGATGATCCTAAGGAAGAAGAGTGGGTCTTTCTGAAGGAACAGTAGAATCCTAAGTGTGGAGCAGATCCAGTTGAGGAAGGGCAAATGGAGTCTGGATTTCCAAGGGGATGAAGGATGCATGTCCAAAGGGATTGCAGAGACATAATGAGCTGGGAAAGAATAATTTGATCGATATTTTTCCAGATGGCAAACTGAGGGAATTGGACTGATTTGTGCAATCATAGGTGAATGATACAAGTTGTGTAAGGGTGATTGACAAGGTATAGTCTGGGGGCAAAAAATGTAACAGTTGAGCAATGAGTAGCTAAGTAGGTGGCTGTACAGTAGAAACAAGTAGAGGAGAGTCTGTGCATGCCTGATAGGAGGACTGCCTTAAGTGATTAGTAGAGAAATAGAGAGAGATGTACAGATGCAGTCCTGCTGGCAATCAAATGTGTGTAGAGACTGTATACTTGAATATGCTTGGCTGGTACGCTGGCTACAGTAAATTTATTTATTTTATTTAGCTTTTGTTGACCGGGTAAATGCACTAGACAAATCCTGCCTATTTTCAGGCACGACCTGGGGGAGGGGGATGCAGATGAATGCCAACTGACCTTGAACCAGATTGAGCTGTTGGTGGTACTTTTAGTGAAATACAGGTATTGCTGCAGTGTGATGCCCTTGAAATACTTTGTGGTGGCTTGTGGCTGGTTAGATTTCAGGTAATCAGATGCCTAAGTCCTTCAGACAAGCTTGGAGGCTGATACGTTGAAGAGTCTGTAGGCTTAAAGGTTGAGGATTTCCGGATGGCAACACAGAAAGCCCGATCTCGATGATAGACTTTATTGAAGAGATTAATGTTCAATGCCTATGACTCTGACATAAGGAAGGGTATCAGGAGTGAGATGAGTCTCTTTGCGGATGACTCAAAACTGGGAGCAGTGGTAGATGGGGAGGAGGGGAGGGTGTCCCTACAGTGGAACCTGGAGGCTCTAGAAAGGTGGTCTAGAAAGCGGAAGCTGAGGTTCAATGCAGAAAATGCAAGGTACTGCACCTGGGAGCCAGAAACCCAGGCCAAATGTACACCTGGGGGGGGGTTGGAATTCTACAAGTCTCGATGGCTGAGAAGGACCTGGGGGTGGTGGTGGATGTCAAGATGAACAACTTGTAGGAGGGCAGTGGCAAAGGCCAACAGGATGCTTGGATGATCGCTAGGGGGCTCACCTCCAGAAGGAGGGGAGTGATACTTCCACTGCATAACTGCTTGCTGAGGCCGCACCTCAACTACTGTGTACAGTTTTGGAGGCCACATTTAAAGAGGGACATTGAACTCCTGGAGAGGGTCCATAGGAAGGCAACCAAAATGATTTGGGGCTTGGGGGATAGGACCTATGGGGAGAGACTCGAAGAGCTAAATATGTACACATTGGAAGAGAGAAGGGACCGGGGAGATAATAAAGGTTCTCAGGTACATGAAGGGGGTAAATAGGGGAGGAGCAGTCAGGGTGCTCCGAAGGAAGGGGGGGCAACTAGAGGTCATGGGTGGAAGCTGGAGGGGGGAGATTCATGGGAGAAAGGAGGAGGTGCTACTTCACTGAGAGGGTGGTGGAGCCATGGAATGCGCTGCCCAGGGGGCTGGTGGAAGCAGAAATGGTGGAGGGGTTCAGGAGGTGGTGGGACAGGTACAGGGGAAGGGTTCTGTGAGCAAAAACCAGTGCAGTGAGAATATCCGGGACTGGGAAGGCAGAAGCCAGAGAGGGAAAGGGAGGAAGCAAGGTCAGCTCCCAGGGTGGGGGCTGACCAAATGAGCAGACAAGAAAGACCATTAGGCCTATTCTGCTGGCATTTTAGTATGTTAGTATATTTTGTGAAGGAGAGGCTGGAGAAGGAATGAACTCGACAGAAGGTACTAGATGAAGACATGTGGATGATTGTATGAGGAATGGTGACATCCAGGAGCCAAAAACGATGGTTAGGATGGTGTGGCATTCATAAGCAGCTAGGTGATGGAGATTCAACAATGAATAATCTGAAAGCAGCGGGAAGTTCTTAGAACAAGCAGAGTCTGTTGAGGATGTAATAGTCTAATAACATAGCAAATTTGTTGATGGTAGAAAGCTGCGGATTGAAAGTCGGTAATGTCTGTGGTGCCTTGATGTATCTTGAGATTCCTGAGATCCGGGTGAGCGTTGATGGTGTCAGGAGGTCTAAACCTCACTTTCAGGTTCTTGGCAATATTGGGAATGCAAGTAATCACAGACACATTGCATAAGAGTAATAAACTTGTTTATTACTACCAAAAGGATAAAATCACAGTTACCCTAAGCAGTTCTTACCAATACGAACCGGGAGCCAGTGCTAAGTGTTCCCTATACCTCGAGGTTTCTTAGTGTCTCTTGGGATCTCTGAGGTACAAGACTAGTGTATTACATTATATACCTATGATAATTACTATGGTTACTATAAGATAGAAACATTTCTAGTTACAGAGATGAGCCCTATTGGCTATATTAGAGGTGGCTCCATGGTCCAAGATAACATTATACCATTTTGTATAGTTATGAGTTTGTGAACAAGAGTTCTTATACAGAATCTTACATAACTCAGTGTAATAGTACAAATCACCAAAAGGTGGCAATGCCGACTTACATATCATAATTACTCCAAGGACACAGGTGCCTTGGCATCTTGCAAGTAAGAAATACACAGAAAATACATAGAAGAATATATGTATTAGCAAGCAAAGTGTATTACAACAATATGCATTCATATCCTGACATCTACTCTTGTACAGTAGATGGCCTTAGCCCTATATATTAGTATAACATATGCATAAGTGCTAGCTGTCTACGGTGTACCTCTGAGGGTACCAATTAGGGTGCAGGGACCTCGTGTAACAATGGAGAGTGAGTCAGAGCATAAGAGAAGAAGTTATTTCCTTACCGTGCAAGAGGATGGCCTGTGAGGCATGGTAGATAGGAAATGGCACAAAGAATAAAGGGCAACATTCGTAGGGAGTATCCAACGTAGAGACTTGTAGGTTTCCAGTGTCTAGATGAATGAGAGTCCAGAATGATCAAGGGGAGCTGATCGGGTAGTATGGAAAACATTACATTAACGTAAGAGTTTCTAAGGCAGGTTGAAGGACCGCACTCGAGAAATAGATTTCTCAAGTGAAATGAACAGAGATCCTTCAAGTAGCATATGGGAGCTGTAAGGATGGCCAGAGTAGGAGTATGCAATGAATAATTCAGGGTAGAAGTTGCCTGAGTAGGTATACTGGCCAGGGATATGGTAGGATGCCCAAAAGAGCAACAGCACACAGAACAAAGCCCCAAGCCAGAAAGGAAGAGATGGAAAGCACCTATTTGGAGATGGAAGAAAAGTCCAGAGGAAATCCCAAGGGACTGGAGGACTGAACCAAAATGGTGTCAAGGTGAAAGAAGACAGATGGCACACTGCACTGGAAGGAACAAGAGCGGATTGACTCCACAGCAAAGCAGCAGAAGACAGGAAGGCTTTATCAGTCACTAGACGATGATCCATGAAGGGCCAAGGAGCTAATTAAAGTACTAAGAGCATCAAGTTAGAGGTATAGTGGTCCCACATCAGATGAAGGTGTTGACCAACTAGCAAAGGGAGTGGAGGTACTGGAGTGAAGAAGGATAATGTGTCCACATCCAAAGGAGGAATAAAACTTGGATGTCAACTGGATGGGTGACCTGCAGCAAAGTAGTCCCAGAGGCAATCAAACTGAAGTGAGATGACGGGCATGATACTCCAGATAAAGGGTTATGGTGAAAGCACAATCAGGACATGCTCAAGTCCAGGAGGGAGCAGCAAGTGATGTTCATGTGAAGAGCAAGGAAGATCAAAACAGTTGATTGTAGACACCAGCTTCTAAGCCTGAGAAATGAGGAGAGAGAACTAGCCTTCAATACCTCGCTACAGGGGTAGAAGGATGGAGACAAACAAAATATGGCAGTCCTTTTCAGACAGGAAGCAGCAACCGAGCAAGTGGCAGAGGATACCATGACCCAGTGGATCCAGAGAGGGGCTTCCGCTCTCAGATGTTGACTGGTGGATGTGCAGTAAATGTAGACATGCGGAGCAGAGGGAGGAAAGCAGTTGCAGTGGGATGGTCCTGTTCCTGAAGGGAAGTGGCGACCGTTATCAGGCAGAGGATGCAGAAGTGAAAACAGTGATGCAAGCTCAGGCACTTGACCAGGCAAGGTAGTTTGATGTGACTGGAGGGAAGGCTGCTGGCAACGAAGGATGGAGGCTATGAGCAGGATCAAGTCCAGTTCCAGAAGGGATGCAACATCCGATGACAGAGTATGGATACAGGAAGTAGTGTACTATAAACTCCAATGTCAATCCATGATGGTCGAGGTCTTGGACTGGGAGAGGGTGAGAGCCTCCCCTATTTAAAACAAAAAATCAACTGCTGAATTTCTGGTGTGCTGATGAGATAGTGAGAGTATCTCAATCAGACCAAAACTGTACTTTAAACTTTCAGTGGATGTTGTTGGAAGAGAAGAGATAAATCTGGTTTTGTTTTTTTCCTTTTTGGACTGGGAGAGGGTGAGAGCTTCCCCTATCTAAAATTAAATGTTGAACCTCTGGTGTGCTATTTTTGGACACTGATCCTGTGTTAATTATTTTTTTTTTCATTTTTTATTTTTGTGTCTGATTGTAATTTTATTGTGTTATAGATTTTGTTTTGAGGGGTGAGGGCATATTTATTTTTAATTTTATTTATTTTTATTCATTTTGTGGGAAGGTTTGTTATTTGCTTCTCTGTGCCTCCCCTCCCAGTGTTTGTGTGGGGGAAGTCTCAAAGAAACTACTGGGGTTGTTTTAGGGGTGTGTTAATGTTATTGGTTTTAATATGTGTAGAACACCCATCCCCGCAGTTGTATGCTACTTGTCCTCTGCTCTTCATACCCTCCACCCTTTCTCCCACCCCTCCATTACAACTATCGATATGCAAATGCTGTAGAGCATTGGGTATTGAGTGTAGGAGGAGGAGGGGAGGTGAGGTGTGCGAACAGTGGAGATCGAATGAGCGGGACCATCATATTGGGGTAGTGAGGCCTAGAAGATGCCCTGGGATGAAATGGAATCTGGAACTAGGTCTCTCCTGTCTGGTTTCCATACCCATGGGCACCACCAGTATTGGTGGGCAAGTGGTCCGTGCAGCTCCAGAAGCCCGTCCTACCTGGACGGTGTAGTGCAATGCCAGGTCCATAAAGAACAAGACTGCAGTTATTGCAGATCTTGTTGGGTCAGTGGATCTGGCATGCATTACCGAGACCTGGCTGGACGAGAATGCAGGCCCTATATTAGAGGCCGTAGTTCCAGCTGGGTACTTGGTGTTACACAGCCAGAGGTTGAACTGCTGGGGGGTTGCAGTCTGTTTCAAGACTGAACTGGGCCTCACAAGTGTATCAGCAGAGGAGGCTGAATCATTTGAGTGTACCATAGTGGCAGGTGTGGGTTGTAGAATCACTGTCATCTATCGTCCACCAGGTGATGAGAAACGGTTTCTGCAGGAAGTAACAGACTTTGTGATCGACATGGCATTTGAGTCACCCAGGCTGATGGTCCTGGGCGACTTTAATGCCTGGGTAAATGAAGAACTCTCACAGTTTGGACAACACTTCCTCCAATTGATGACATCTTTGGGCCTTACACAAGTTGTTTCTTCTGCCACTCATAAAAGGGCCACTCTTTGGACTTAGTCTTCCTCCTGGGGATCGAAGCTTTCGACGTGGAGGCGGAACCTTTCAGCTGGTCTGATCATTACACTGTGGAGTTCAGTTTTAGCACCCCCGTTATAGGCCTACCCCTCTGGAGATGGTTAGGTACCGCTGTTTACGAGATGTAAACTCTGAAGGCCTGACAGCAGTGCTTGACCTATCGGAGCTTTCTGGAGTGAGCAATGATCCAGATGCCTTGGCTTTGACCTATAATAAGGCAATTTCCTTGGCTCTGGATTTGATTGCTCCCATCTGTGTTCATCCTTTCCCCCTTCACCCTCGGACACCATGGTTTGATGGGACTTTGAGGGAGATGCAGCGATATGGACAAAGATTAGATTGTTGTTGACAGAGGTCTGCCCTTGATGCCGACCATCTTAGATTGATGGAACGTTATCAACTATATCATTCTGCAATCTCGCATAAGAAGGCAGAGTTCCTGTCTGGGAAGATTGCGGCTGCTCAGAACCGACCAGCTCAGCTCTTTTGAACTGTCAACAGACTGTGCAACCCAGCCTGTCCGCAGGTTTGAAGAGCCTTTTCATAAGTGGAGTGTGACGAGCTTGCTCGTTTCTTTGTGGCTAAGGTGGCCGACATCAGGGCGGCACTCCAGCCTACATCCTCTATGGCAGAAACTGTGGATCAGTGCTTGGTCACAGTCCCTGGACTCTTCTGGAGTTCCTTTGAGTGGCTGGAGTTCATTGATGTCATGAGGATTGTCCAAGGTATGCGTCCTACATGCTGTAGTTTGGATCCTGGCCCAACTTCACTGATAAAGGGTTGTTATGATACTATCAGCCCAGTCCTAGCACTGATAGTATGGTGCTCTTGGAGATGGGTGAGTTTCCTTGCTCCCTGACGGAGGTGGTGGTAATGCCCCTCCTGAAGAAAGCTTCTATGGACCCAGACTGCCATGCTAACTACAGACTGATCTCTAACTTACCCTTTGTGGGGAAGGTTACTGAGAAAGTAGTGGTCATACAACTGGAGAACCATTTGACCATCCATGACATCTATGAACTGCTCCAATCTGGTTTTCGAAAGAGGCATAGTACCGAGACAGCACTGGTTCGGGTGCTCAATGATCTCTTGATGGCAAGAGATTGAAAAAGCCATTCCATCTTGGTCCTTCTAGATCTCTCTTCAGCTTTTGACACTGTGGACCATGGGGTACTTCTCGAATGCCTGAAGTTCATCTGTAGACTGTCTGGTACAGTTCTCAGGTGGTTTAGGTCTTTCCTCTCGGCAGAACTCAGAGGGTTGTGTCAGGGATTAATTCTTCCCGCCCAGTCTGTCTTGTTAGGTTCCTCGGGGTTCGGTCTTGTCCCCCACATTCTTCGCAGTGTATATGCTACCCCTCAGAGACATTGTAAGAAGGTATGGACTGAGGTTTCACTGCTATGCTGATGATAAACAGCTCTACCTATCTTTTTCACCCAACCAGGATAGAGATCTCTCAGTATTTAACAACTGCCTCACTGAAATCCAGTGTTGGACAAATTCAAGCTGGTTGAGGTTGAACTCGGAGAAGACTAAGGTGATGGTTGTGGACCTGGGTCACAGGATAGAGAGGATGGGAGTTGATCTACCCTCAGGACTTTTTCTGGGTGTGTCCAGCTCCCTACGTCTGAACAGGTGCGGAACTTGGGGGTGATTTTTGACAACGAGCTGACACTACGAGCGCAGGTGTTGGCAGTTGCCAAATCATTCTTTTATCATCTGAGGAACATCTCCAGGATTAAGCACCTTGTTCCATCCAGTGATCAGCCTACATCGGTCCACGCCTTTGTGACCTCGTGTGTTAACTACTGCAACTCCCTTTATCTAGGGCTTCCTGGGGTTGATATCTGCTGCTTGCAGCCAGTGTAGAACACTGCAGCCCAGTTATTGACAGGTACTTCTAGTGCCTGTCATAATTCCCTAGCTTTGCGTGATCTGCACTAGCTGCTAATACAGTGGCAGATCACCTTTAAAGTGGGTCTTTTGACTTACAAAGCCCTACATAGACTGGGCCCAGACTACTTGAAAGAGCTTCTGGTACCTTACTGCCCTAGGCGATCACTCCACTCAGTGGACGAGGGGTTGTTAGAGATTCTGAGGATTTCTTTAAAATCTTCCGGGGCCCGTGCTTTTATGTACGTGGCCCCTGCCCTCTGGAATCCTCTACCCTGTCTGCTTCCGCAGTGTGCATCCGTGGAGGAATTTAAAAAGGCCTTAAAGACTTATTAATGGTCAATGATCTATTCTTGATAATGATATTCTACTGTATTTTATGAACTCAGCAGTTTTAAATTTATGTTATTAATGTAAGGCACCTTGATTTTAAGAAAGGTGCGGGATAAATAAAGAATGATTGATGATTGATGATGATCCTGATTGGATGCAGCGAGGAGAGACAGAACAATGAGGGTACACATGTGAAACAGTACCATACCCAAAAGAAATGACAACCAGCATCTGGAATACGAGTCAGGCAGTGGGAACTGTCATATACGCATACAGGATTCTGTCTGTGGCAATTAATGGAGGGGATTGTGAAACAAGGCTGCAGACAAGGTATGATGAAAAGAGCATATCAGGCGAGTCAAAGTCCTGAAGGGAAGCAGCATCCAGATATGTCAGTAGATTGCAGACATGGCTCCCATTTCTGGTAGTTGGGGCGAGCTAACCTTCACTCAATGCAGCCAAGCAAAGTTAGGGATGGAGGATGTCAGCTGGCAAGTAGCAGGAGGTAGAGATCGTAATGGAATCCCATCCCCGATAGAAAGAGGAAGCTTACCTTTGCTCAGCACCTCAAAAGGCATGAGTTAGGGACCAAGTCCGGAGTACTGCTGGTTTGGTCTGGCTGACGCTCAGAATGCTGCTGTAGAAGGAGGGTAGAATAGGGAACAGAGATGATAAGCATGGTGACTGAAACAAGGGGATGGGAAGGCAGACGTAGTATGATGACACTGGTAGGTTCGCAACTGGAAGTGCGGCACAGAAGGTCTGGCTGAGGAATCAGTAATTAGTATGGTAGGGGAGGCCCCACTGTAGCTGAAGTGGGATCGAAGGGGGAGAATGAAAAAGGGGTAATATGAGTGAAAGGCATCAGTGGATGTGGGCAGCAGTAGTGGTAAGCCAGGACAAGGAGGAGTAGAGAGATAGAGCACCCTTCATACCCACCCCCACCCCCACAGGCAAATCATGACTAGGAAATTGCTGCCACTGTTGTCTGTGGATGAAAACCAGGAGTACTCCACACATGGTATCCTTGAGTAGTGGGACAGTGTAAAAATAAGCATTCTTGCCGTATCCATGGCAGAGTCCTGTCTAGAGGGGAATTAATCACCAGTTCCAGAATAGAGAAGAGCCTCTGACAGTACAAATGACAAGGATGTAAGGAAGTACTTATTGGGGGCTGTGAAGATGCACAGAGTGCACCCTGGTCATAATGAGTAAGCACAAGGGAAGCGGGAGTGATAGCAGTTAAGATGCCTGGAAAAATATGGTGCATGACTGGTAGAGGCAAGTTACTGACAGACGGTTCTTCAGTATTAGAAGTGCAGGAATAGCAGACAACTGTACTGTACATGGTCTGAGAAACAGAACTGTGTGAAAGAAGACAGAGTCCAGAGAAATCAGGGCTACAATGAGTTGAGCAGCAATGGTACATGGCATTATTCACAGTTGCATGGTAGACTGCATTAGTGCTCTATGAGTATACATTATGCTGGGCAGTGTTCACTTAAATAGAAAATCCCAATTCTCCTAATGTTATTACCTAGCAATAAACAACAGCTCAGTTTCTGGCCCCATGGTTTTCTAAAATCGGGAAGTCAGTGATTTGAAATGGAATGAGTGAGCCAGAGAACGTACCTGATCACAGGAGTTTGCTGTGTATGGACTGGTGACAGTGCTATCACCTGGGGAGTGAATTGAAGTAGCACCCCATGTTTTCTATCAACCAGCTAGAGAGCGATTCGATGGTGTCTGAAGAGAGACTGAACAGAACCAGGGAGTTGAGGAGGAGAATGAGATGCCCATGGGGGATGGCAGGAAGCGGGTGTGCATCAGAAGTGAAGAAGGAGAAAGCACCAAGTGAGAGAGAAGCTAGGGACACTTGCAAGCCTTAGTGGTTGGGGGATAGAATGCAGGCGAAAAGCACAAACGGAAAAAATGCAAGGGAAGAAACCCAGGAACACGGGGAAGGTGGTGAGTGGAGGATGGGAGTAGGGAGGCAGCCAAGCCGCTGAGGAGAAATGAGCAGGGACAAGGACAGGTGAGAAAACAAACAAAGACAGAGTAAAGACAGGAACGGAGACCGCACAGCCACACAAGCCATGCAGGGAGCCCAAGCAGCAAATGAAAAACACTTCCCTAAGCAAGGGGGTGTGGTTCGTAGATAGCTTAAGTAGAGGTTGTGGGTGGAGCTATTCCACACATTGAACCATGGGCAAAGCCCTCCCATACAATAAGCTGTACAGTATAGCTTGTGCCAAAAGGTGCAATCGATACAATGCAAATGCAGAGTCATACTGGTTTCAGGTAGTACAAGGATGCATAAGCATAAGGCAGGTGCAAAAACTTGTGCAAATAAGTAGAGGATGAAACAAACCACACAGGACATAGAGGACAATGAAAAGAGGGTTGGGAAAGGATCCAAAGGATGAGGGATTTGAGAAAGTAGGCACAGTTTAGTGTTTGTCAGGTAGAGGGCACGAGCAAGACAGAGATGGAGATAGGTAGAGGTTATGCTTAAAGACACTTAGGGAAGGCAACATGTGCAGTGTGCGATGGGCAGGGAGTTCTACTCATGGGGCAAGTGGAAGGAGAATGCTGCCTTGCCATAGTTTGAGTGATGGCAGGGTAGGGCAAAAAAGTGTGGCGTCACTGGAGCAGAGGCTATAGGAGGAGCAGTCGGGGAGATAGGAGGGCGGCTAGGTATGGGAGGGGGCTGAGCCGGACCAGTATTTTGTGGAGATCATGGAGGTGTAGAGATTTTGGAGGAAAGTAAGAGAGGGGAGTGAGTGAGAGGAATAGAGAGTGCAGTGATGGGTTCATGGATGGGCATTCAGAGTGAAGCGGCAAAAGGTGTTGAAGAGGATGTCAAGCCTGTAGAGGGTGGGTGCAGAGGCAGATTTATATATGACATCGGCATAATCGAAGAGCCATTCCTCAAGTCTATCAAGATGCCTCACAGCAGTCATGACTTTAACAACGCAATGTGGTCTGTTCTCTGCAGTACCCAATATCCAGCTTCCAAATATGAGTGACCGAGTACCCTCGGTATAGGGCAAGTAATGGGTGCCTGGCCCAAAAAGCACACAGTTCCAATAGCATGCTCCCTGATGAAGAGTTTTACATTCGAAGTGCCGGGGTAAGTGGTGGAGTGTGATTATGTCTGGGCACTTTACTTCTGTTTAAGGCTGTGTATTAAAGCACTAAAATCTAAATTCAGAAGTCTTATGACAATTTTTATTTTTACTTTAGAGTGCAGGTCTATTGGAACTGGTTGTTCAGTATTCACACTTAATAATATTTATTCCACCCTTCTCTCCATATGAATAGTTTCTGCTGCCCAGTGGTTCCCCATCACACTATGTTACACCATCAACATCCTTTTCCAGTATTCTGAGGCTATATTTCCATATCCCATCAACATACCTACCTAGTGCCCTCTACCCCTCCCATGCTCCAGTTCCATCAACATTCTTTACTGGTGTTCATTGGATCAACCCTCCATCCCTATCTCCTGTCCTCTGGCAGTCCTCTGTGACTGGTAACTCTGTGAGTACTATTCAGTTGTTACTGCCTGATTGGCAGTAGCTCTTGGAGGGTGCAGCAGCCTGTAACATGCAGGTGCAAGGGCCACAATGTGACATGAATGGCTATGCATGCCATTTTCTTTGAAGCCATAGCTACCAGTATTTTCCCAGGTACTTGCAAATTGTTCTTTAAGAGCATGGTAATTGTTTGTAATCCATGTAAATATGATTAAACATGGTTGCTAACAGTATGCATACAAAGTGGTCTTTGTGACAACTTTGCACATACTTTGTGACTGAACATCAGGCCCTCAAAATCTTTTGACATTACTTTCATAATTCTGTTTTGGAACATATATGTCAGAGATATAGAACTGGGATCAAAAACATCACAGTCTTATTCCCCAAAAAACACTGGCTCTTACTGAAGTGAAAGAATGATAAGGCTTATAGTCCAGTGAAGTTTTTTCTCTCTGTTATAACGGACTTCTGCTAGTCATACAGGGCTTCTGCCAGTGGCGAGGATTAGGCTCTCAGTTGTTACTGACTGCTGAAAGGTTTTCTTGCTGATGGAAACTCAGATCATCAGAAAATACCACAGATTTATGAAAGAAACATGAACGAAACAGAGCTCAAATCCTTGTTGCAAAAAAAACCCTCTCAGATTTATTATTTTGTAAAGCAGCCGTAACATTTAAAATGCAGAATAATAGTCAGCGGTTAGTATCACTTTTCAAAGCTAAAGGTAGTCTTCTATAGTGGAAACAAACAGAAAGAGAAACAAAAATATGTCACAGTACTATATCTAATACAATCTGTTTCATGCAAAACAGTAATCTACATTCACACATACACATTAACTTTCACCAGTGGTAATATAGGAATGTTTGTTTTTCTACGTTGCAGCAAGTTAGATCATAGAAAATCTGTTCATGATACATACTAAATGTCAAGGAAAACATAAAGATAGGGGAATTATTTGCCGACAGTATCATTTTCAGTATAGATGTGTTGAGGTATGACTGGTTGCAAGTAAGGAAACATGTTCCTTCATCACTGCTGGTTACCTCGTACTGTATATGTCATTGTGGGTTGTTCTTTTACATAGAATAGTGTTTGTGTTGGAAATAATACAGTGAATTATTTTTACTTCTTTTTCTGGTTTTGTTTTCACTCTAGATTACTACCTTTAGTTTTAAAATGTCTTTCTAACCACAAAATGTTGGACTTCTTTGTAAATTGGTGGCTACTTTCCCAAATATTAAACCTAAGTGAGAGTTGTTTTTTTTTTTTGCTACAAATAGTTGATATGTTTCTTTCATTTACCTTTTACTGAGACCCCCAGGGCTCAATTCTCAAAGGGCTGAGATCATCACAAGCTGCAGCAACCAGCAGCTTGCACCAAAGCCTGGTCTACCAGGGACCTTGCACCAGATTCTGGTACAGGAGGGGTCCTGGTGCTGAAATCTCCAACTTGCAACAACCTCTCCTGTGTGGCAAACACTTGGTGCAAAGAAGGGTTTGCCACAAACTCCTTGTAATCAGGGCAAGCAGTCCCCCATCCCCGATTCTCTGTTTAACAACCAAACCACCTGTCTCTGGTGGTCTAGTGCCTCCCTCCTGATTCCTGATGTCCACCATTTCATTAACAATAAATATAGTCCCTTTCATTGGTGGTATAGCGACCCCCCTTCCCGATCCCCAGTGTCCACCATTTCATTAACAATAAATATAGTCCCCGTCATTGATGGTATAGCGGCCACCCTCTCCAATCCCCGATGTCCGCTGTTTCATTAACAATAAATATAGTCCCCTTCATTTGTTGTATAGTGGCTCCCCTTCCTGATCCCCCATGTTCCCATTAGTATAAATATTCTTATAAAATGGGCAAAAAATATAAAGCCACTGATTGGCTATTTCACCCTCTTAGCCATGTCCTTAATCCCTGATATTTTACCCAACCGGCACTAACGCCTGCCAGTCTGCCCCTTCACAATAGCGAATCATTGAGCTGTGCCAAGCCAAAAGAAAAAGACAGCCTGGCACAGCTGAGCGAGCGGCAGCGGGAAATCAGTAGTCTGAAGTGACAGGAAACATAGCCGGCAACATCCCGAGTAGATGAGCATAGCATAACAGATAAAAACTAGCGGCACTACCAAAATCATCTGAAACTATAGTAGTTTCACAACACAACACATTTAAAAAATAACCACACACTACTCCGTCCTGTCCACAAAATGAATGAGCCCCAAAAACCCAAATACCTTTCAACTGTACCTCTCTCTCCGCTGCTGTGCAGTTAAGCTTCACAGTGAGGTAACAGAGAACATTACAGAGTACCGTGACTCACATTTTCGTCTATCATCTCCACTCTCCTAACTCCACCTTGCTATATCTCGTCCAACAGCCCATAAAAATACAAAATTCCCAAGCTCTAATGGCACCACAGAAAAGAAACCCTCGCACTTTGAAATATGCGAACTGAAAAGTGCTCTCTATGGCAGCCATCAAGGGACATGCTCGCTCACACTTAACCTGTACCCGAGAAAAAAAAAAGATTAAATAAATGAAAGTAAAATAACGAAAAGAAATTAAACAAGTGCTGTGGGAAAATACCAGAGAAAGTAGGACAGACAGACACCACAACAGAAATTGCTCTTTAGGGCACCCGCTAAGGCACATGGTGGATCACAGTCAAGGTATCAGATAATTACAATGGGGTAAGATTAAAAACAACAATGTGTTTCTCTTATACATGATACAGACTTCAGTCAACAGAAACACCAATGCCCATAATTTAAAATCATCTTTTTGTTCTTGTACACGCGCCTCTCAGGAATTTAGGGGGGGCGCATGAATTTACCAGATACTGTGGGTCCATTAGATTACATTACATGGAGGGACTACTTTATCACTCTTACTAAAAAAAACATTTCTTATATTTTTTCAGTTTCAACACTTTTTTCTTTTCTTTTAAATTCAGCCTGTAGTTGTGAGCCCATTTATAAAGCGCAATAACACACTCGAGGTATGGTTTATCGCCTGATAAGAGCAGCCCAGTGGCATAAGGCACTTTCGGCGCCAGCGCCTGTTGCCTTAGTACACCTAGTGCTCTTATCAAAGCGATAAACTCCACCTCAAATATATTGCTTGCATATAGCCCTAGACATTGGTGGTCCAGTGGTCTCCCTCCCCGATGCCATATGTTACCTGCTATATTGATAATCAATTAAATGCCCTTGCCTGGTGGTCTAGTGCCCCCCCTTACACCAGCTAGTAGTTCTCACCACCCTACATACCCCAATCCCAAAACACAATTGCGACTGGCACAGCCTACCTCTCATCTCTATGGCTGGCCACCGACTGAACTGTCACTGAACACATTCTGTAAAGTGTACAGCACAGTGCTCGTTGAATGATTCAATAAGTGCTGTGCACTTGATAGAATGCACTCACTTACAATTCAGTTGGCAGCCGGCCATAGAGGTGAGAGGTGGACTGTGCCAGTCGCTGACTATGTTTTGGGATTGGGGGGTGTGGGGTAGTGGGCACTACCTGCTGGGGTGGGGATGAGGGGTCACTAGACCACAAGGTAGGGTCATTAATTGATTATCAATATAGTGGAGGACATATGGCATTGGGGGGGCTGCAGGACCACCAATGTCTGTAATATGAATATTTATACTAACAGGGACATCGGGGAGGGGGGCGCGTTATACGACCAATGAAGATGACTATATTTATTGTTAATGTAATGGCAGACGTAGGGGATCAAGGAGGGGGCCGCTATACCACCAATGAAGGGGACTATATTTATTGTTAATGAAACAGCAGAGATCAGGCATCTGACAGGGGGTGACGCTATACCACCAATGAAGGGACTATATTTATTGTTAATGAAACAGCAGAGATCAGGGATCTGACAGGGGTGACGCTATACCACCAATGAAGGGACTATATTTATTGTTAATGAAACAGCAGAGATCAGGGATCTGACAGGGGGTGACGCTATACCACCAATGAAGGGGACTATATTTATTGTTAATGAAACAGCAGAGATCAGGGATCTGACAGAGGGTGACGCTATACCACCAATGAAGGGGACTATATTTATTGTTAATGAAACAGCAGAGATCAGGGATCTGACAGGGGGTGACGCTATACCACCAATGAAGGGGACTATTTTGATTGTTAATGAAACGGGATATCAGAGATCAGGAGGGCACTAAACAAGCAAAGAATGGAGTTCTATGACTAGGTATTCCAATGGGGACTTTGGGGATTGGGAAGGGGAGGGCCACTTTACCACCAATCAAGGAGACTATATTTATTGTTAATGAAATGGTGGACATCAGGGATTGGGGAAGGGGGACCACATATGTACAGTATTTCTATTAATTTATTTAGCATTGGTAGCTGGGAAAAGCACACTGAGCAGGACAGTCACAGGGTACTGCAAGGTGCTACAATCTCCCAGAGGGATATTTCTAAGTACCCTTAGACCAGCCCTGGCTGGTCTATAGGTACTTAGAAATTATCCCTCTGAGAGAGTTTTGTGAATCCCACTTTCATGTATATGCAGCCTGCATCTGCCACAAGCCCCCTAGAACCATGCTACATTCCATTTTGTGGGGTAAGGCTGGTTCAAGTCCCCATTGGTGCATGCAGCCTGCATGTGATGCATGCTGCTTTTGTGGATAGCTTAGGGGGCAGTTTTTTGGTGCAGGCACCTTGCATCATTCTCAGGGTTTTGAGGAGCGAGCGACCAATTTCCTTGGCATCCCTTCGGTCAAACTCAAATCATCGGTGAATACTGGGGTTTGGAGCTGGAATCCCTTTCCTATACTAAACTCTTGCTTTGTATTGCTCACTTTAAATATCCAAGCTCCTCCTATTTATTTTCTGAGCTTACTGACTACCCTAGACTCAGCAGCATCACTACAGCTCTATGTTTCTTGCTCTTGATGTCTTTATAGCTTTACATATTTGTGCTTAAGTCAAAACATGGTTACATCTACAGTGTTGAGACCCCACTGAGTCTTGGACAGGAAGTGAGCTCAGAAACAAAATGGAAGAGGCTGCTTTTTTGTTTTACACAGTGTGTAGGGCTGGGTGAACTTGATCAGTTTACATTTACTCAGATTCGTGAAAATGTGAATGTTATTCATTCAGATGTAGTTTTCATTAATGTTGGTGTATAACTCCCCCCAGCAGCACCCACTGACTCAGACTCCCAACATGCATCTCACCCCCTACCCTAGCCCTCACCGGATATTTATTTTTCTTCAGGGGTACACCAATGTGTGCCCCAATCATCTGCACCCCCTCCCTGTACAGGTAAAAGAAAGCAGGATCTTCAGCATACAATGCAACCTCTTTATTCATCTTTCGTAAAGCAGTCACATTCTCGGAAAACCACCCTTCAATAAGGCATGCACTCTCTCATATTGTTTTAAGAAATGTTAATGCAGTGCCTCATCCATGTGCCCATGCAGAATATTCGGGGGGGGGGTGGGCATGTGATGTAGCAGCATCATGGTTAATGGACTTTCCTAATGAGGGTATGCTGCAGCTATGGCAACAACTTTACCACGACCGACACTACAGCTAAAACAGCATCAGGTTGCTGTAGTGTCAGCACAGGACCCCAGGCACTTCTTTCTTGGGGTATTGCAACCTCTCCTCAAAGCTACTGGGACTCAGATTTGATTAATTTAGTAGTGGGGGGGCTGGATAAAATGCCCCCTGAAAAAAATACAGTCTGAAGTGACTGCCTTTATGCCGACCACAAATGCAGTCGACATAAAGGAACTGCTGTAATGTCGATCGGCAACAAAATTGTCGATTGACTGTCATAGATCCCTTACTGAGCACCCATCAAGTAATTTGAACAGTGATGTACTGCACCATTTTGTTGAGCAGAGTTTGTGTAAGTACAGAAATGGATACCATTTTGCAAACCCTGCCGAACTGCACTGACACCTCACCAAGCATAAGTGGAAGACTAAGGACACCAGTAGTACTCATAGAACTGATGGTGACGAGTTGTTCTATGGTTATATTATGGACAGTTAGTAAATGCACACGTTGTCTTATGCTTCATTGTGCTACTGTGATCATAGCAGAGAAAACTGTTCCCCATGACTTGGGTGACTCAAAAATAGCAAGCCCAAAATAGGCAAACACAAAACAGAGCGTCCACAAACAGCGAGGGGTACAAGCCAGCAAGCACAGGAAACAGCAACACACAGCTTCCCCCCTTCCTGAGTTGCTTCCCCTCAGAGCTGGTTAATTTAGTAAGGGGAGCGGGGGTTGAATCCCCCTGCAGAAAAGCCCCTTTACATTTTGGCCACCGTTTCAGTGATTGCTGAGTTGTATCCTTCACCATTTGTGTCCGCACTGTTTTGTGTTCGCCTATTTTGTGCTCACTCTTTTTGAGTCACCAAATCACATAGAACCAGTGAAAACTGACCTGGCTAGTACCCAATTAAAAAATAAACAAATTGGGGGTTGGGGTGGAGCCCTGCATTTCAAACAAAACCAATTAATATTTAGTTTTGTTTTTGTTTTGTTTTGTTTTCTGGGGGGCTCCACCTCCCCCCCCCCCCGTAAACAGGTAGATAGAGCCTGAAACACATTGTAGCATGCTAATACTGTGGTATGGCATTCTCATAATGCCAACAGTGGGGTCCTTAGTCCTCCATTTATGATGACCACCAGGCAGCATCCTGATGGACGGAGCCCTGTATGAGAAGATTGTTCACCATAAGTCTACTAGACTACGCAATGCCATTTACCTTGCATGGTGGAGTGCAAATGTATGGGGGAATAAATCACTATATACCTGAAGACCAAAAGAGAACATTAAACATTCTGTAACCAACATGAGGGAGAAGGTGCAGTCAAGATCCCTTATGGAAAGAGAAAACCATAGGGATGGCATGGGTTCCAGAGATTTTGTTTTCATTTATGGTCCCCATGGACACATATGAATGCAATGCTGTAATACAAAGGAATGAGCAGGAGGGTAGGAAGACTGATCTTATGGTTGGTATGGGAGTGCAGATGAACAGATCAAGCACAACCCATGATGTCTGAATGCTTTCCTCCAGGATATTTCACTCCAGATTTTAAAATTCCTTACACCTTAAGAATGTAACCACCAGTAACTGTGCAAGAAAATAATTTGACTTATTCCTCCGGACATATCCCCTGCCTCCTCACCTCTTTCCCTCCCCATCCCCCCTTTGACTTACAACCCTCTTACACCACATTTCCCCCCTTACTCCTGTCCCACACCACCTGTAGCTACTTTGGCAATGCCAATCTGGCTGCTTACCTTTTTCCCATCATCCCCAAAGCTTAACACGGAGTTATTATTGACATGTCTCACTATTCCCAGTGTATCCCTACCCTGCAACAACCTGATGTAATGTAATTTACTCTACTTTTAAGATGTACCTGAAACTAGCAAGTCTTGTACCTCATGTGCCATTTTAATGATGTTCATGATGCCTACCATGTTTTTCTTTTTTCACTGTTATTTTAATTTGTACTTATTGTATTGTATTGTATTTGTATTGCTCTGTTTTGTCCCTAACTTGGAACCTTAGAAAATTAGTCTTTGACTCAAAGATATTAATCCCAATCAAAATAAATAAATAAATTCACCTAGCCCTAATAATGTGTTTTGCAAAGTGGAGAGTGTCAGTGGAGTCCAGCTCTAGCCTAAACTGTACCACATGGAGTATAAGTGAGACAGCTGGGTATATTCAAGGAAAAGGGGGGAATCTTAACAAGAAACTACCACTATTGTATGCATTGTCAGAATCCAATGTTTGTTCAGTTTCCCAGCATGTACTGATACACTTTAAGCCTATTGCACATTTTTTTTACTGCCCCCTGCAACCTGAATAGATGAATCTCCTTAGTCCTACCACCTATTAATGGGTGGAAAAGGATGGAGATTTCATCCACAGGGGTATGTGATTTTACCTTCAGATCCTGCTTTTACCATCAGGGGAGAAATAACAGAAGTCAGGAATGGCTGTTACCCTACCCTTCTCCTTACCAGTAAAAGCAGTACTGGCACTGGAAAAAAAACTCTTCATAGGGTACCAAGTCCCATTTTTCTCCTGTTCCTGCTGGAGCCAAGACTTGCAGGAGAAAATATATCTAGACTGCAGCCAAAAGCAAAGTTTATTTATTTATTTTTATTTAGTTTTTGTTGACCGGGTAAGTGCACTAGACAATTCCTGCCTATTTTTATGCACGACCCGGGGGGGGGGGATACAGATGAATGCCAGCTGACCTTGAACCCGATTAAGCTGTTGGCAGTATTTTTAGTGAATGAGGGAAATTTGGCCAGGACACTGGGGAAATTCCCTTACTCTCCACTGGGGACTTTGCTGGCCATCCTGCTGAGATGGCCACTTTGCCGGGCTACGTGGACAGGGATGATGCTGCTAGGATGGGAGCTCTGGCCTCTGCTCCTGCCCTTTCTATGCAGGAGGCCATCAATCTAGCCATGGCAGTTGCAGATTTTTCTCAGGATGTTGCAGCTGAGGAACATATGGAAGCTGTGTCCATTTCCACAGACCTACCTGACTGGCAGATCCGGGCCGTTTCTAGTGAAGGCTCCGGTTCACAGGAGCTTGCTCGTCATCAGGCTCTCCTACTCTGACAACAGGAATGGCTCAAACTTGGCAAGGAACTGGAACGGAACTCTCTGTGTTGTCTACTGAATCCCCTGGGGCCAGTATTACGGAGGACCGGATAGAACATCTACTCCAGTCGGACACCTGGTTAGCTGCAGAAGTTCCTCCTTCTTCTTTGAGGGCTACGGACTTCGGTACGGCTGGCAGTACAAATGGTGCTTCTGCCGTGTGCTCTAAGCTGTCAGAAGCTCCTACAGTCCTCACAACTATGGACACTGGCACTTCGAGGAAAACAAGACTGAGGAGGCACCGAAAAGTCCCGGATGCACCTATTTGTTTACCTGTTCCACCGGTGCCTTCGGAACAAACTTTTTCCTTCTTAGATAGATGTAAGGCTACAAAGTGGGGTGATTTAGCCCCTGCACCACCTCTTGTTGCTTTTCCCCTCAAGGATGCTTCTTGGTCCCCGGAAAGAACCCTATCAGCAGCTGGCTGGGTCCCTGCAGCTTTGGGTCATTGGACTCCTGACCCTTCTGACCTGACATATCAAAGGATGGTTTCTTCGACTTCTTCTGTGGCCACCAACACCGGATCTTCAGTGGGCTCCGTCATACCCTGGGGTAATTCTTCCATTTTATTGCCTAGTGTTACTGTTGATGGTTCTTCTGGTGTAGGTACCACACCAGAAGCTATTGTAGCCACTTCTTTACCTGCTGAGGATAGGATGGGGCCTAGCTCCGAGGCCTTAGCTGAGCATCAGGAGAAGTCTTCCCTGGCCCCTTTGTTTAAGTTAGCTGATTTATTTCACTCCACTGGAGAGCCTGCTCCTAGGAGGAATGCAGTCTGGTTTTTATACAAGAGGGGTTTAGAACATACTTCTGATAGATTACTTATAGCTAGGACTCTTCTAAAGAAATCTATGAAGTTTTTTTCCTCGGAAATATTTGCCCTGATTTCCTTAGGGAATGGTAATAATGACATTAGTTTTAAAAACGTGTCTAATCTAGATAGATTTTGGGCTCAATATAATTCCCTTAAAAATTACCCTTTATGGGTTCCTTTTCAAGCAAGCCCCCTTACTAAGCCTTTAATTAAAACCATCACTGTCTTATTTAAGAATGAAGAGGGTAATGTTGAAGACATTCTTTTTTGGTTAAGACAACGTTGTGAGATTTTGGGACAGCCTACACTTACTATGGATGGTGAACAGATTTGTGATGGGGGCTGGAAGGTGAAGGTTAAACTTTTCTCTACTAATTCAGGACCTGTGCACCTACCTAGTGTATTCTTTTTGGGAAGGGATAGGGGCTCGATTTTCTATATTGGTCAACCTAGATCTTGTTTTAAATGTGTATCTCATTTACATCTTAGTTCTGCTTGTGATACTACTAGATGTAGTCATTGTTTGTAGTACGTGCATTTGGCTTCAGCCTGCCTGAATCTCTTTAAACGTAATTTGTGCGAGCAAACTTGTCATGCCTACGGACGCTGTCCCTGGGCCTCTCACAATCGAGATGACTACCCCTCTCATGAAGGACTTATCAATCAGGCCCAGCATGCCTTAGCCAAAAAAGTAGCCACTGCTACACCTATACCTACAGACACTGTGCAGGTTTCAGCCCCTGCTACTATGCCTATCGTTACTCCTCCTGTGACTACAGCTGTTGACTCTTCTCCCACACATCTTGCGGTAGGTTTAAATGATACTAGCAATGCTGTCCCTGTTGTTCCTCCTGTGGTTGGTCCTGAGGAACATATGCCCCCTCCCCCAACCCCCTGAAATTCCTTTTACAGTTGTTCCCCCTAGGAAAAGGAATAGACGTGGTAAAACCATGTCTGAGTCCAAAACCCTTCTGACACCTGTACCTCAGAAGGATCCTGTGCGGGTAGGGAATGTATTTGCCCCTTTGGAGGAGGGTAGTGTTGCGGACTCTGGGGATGATACTGATACCTCTTCCATTATTTCCACCACGGACACTGAAAATCGATCAGAAGACTCTATAGCCAAAAGGACTAGACAAAGACAAGCATGTAAATCCCCTTGAAGGTTTTTTTTCAGGATTGGGGTTACCTATGGTTTCGTTTATTTTTCTTCCCTACTATGTCCTCCTTAACATTTTGCACATTAAATGTTAATGGGATTAAGAGTGAGAGGAAGCGTGTTGTATTTTTTTTCACTTCTTAAATCTTTTACGTCAGATATTATTTGCTTACAGGACATCCGTCTGAAGTCCCAACAGGATATCCAGCATGCCTCTCAATGCTGGTCTTTGGGTCCTTCATTTTGGTCTGTGGGGGAGGATGCTTGTGATGGGCTGGGTATCCTTTTTTTTAATTCTTTCAGTTTCCAGACTAGTTAATATACACCCTTGGAGGGCCATGTGTTTAGATATTTCCTTTTGTTTTGAATGTTTTTGGGTTATTACAGTCTATGCTCCACAAACTAAAGCACAAAAGATAGCTCTTTTTAAAGAAGTGCAACCTTTTCTACTTACCTCCCGGATGGTTATTTGGTTAGGCGATTTTAATTGTGGATTATCTACAGCAGATAGAGGCCTACATACTGATAAACTATTTTGTGACTCCATTGCTTTGAAAAATATTATTTCAACAGCACACATGTTAGGTGCATATAGGGTACTATATCCTGCAGGGAGTTATACTTATTTCCGGGGGACTCTTAGGACAAGGATTGATTTTGTTTTTTTTATCAGCAGTATTACAGGTTGTGCAGGCTTTTACTAGGCCTATAGAATTTTCTGATCATACCATTCTTATGGTTATTGTTTCTTGGGATGGAGCCCCACGATGTAAAACAAATAGCTGGAGATTAAATGAGTCATTGTTAGATGATCCTCTCATTAGAAAATTATGGTTGAGGAACTGGGCTGCTAGGTTTTCTGTTTTAGAATGCTATGACTCCATTTTAGACTAGTGGGATGATTCTAAACTGAGTTGGAAGAAATTTGTTCAACATCAGGCGCATGTTTAATATACTACTGAATATATGGGTTCTGAAGTTGAGACATCAGTTACAGCATCTTATATTGCTCACTGAAACTACTGCACAGGACTATGGTAAAAAATTATTGCCACCATTAAGAAACAAATGATCAATTTACAGTATAATCGGAGTAAGTCTTTAGACCAGGAATTATGGTTTGGAACACATATGTCCAAACAATCTTTAGACCCTTTTAAAGAAAGCAAGAAAAGGATAGATTCTAGACTCATTTCTGCCCTGATTGATGTATATGGCCACACAGTACATGATCCAAAACAGCTTTTGGATGTTGTAGAAACCTACAGGACAGCCACCCTGGTTCCGGACTCTATTCTGGAAGAGGGGGTTATTAATCTGATTTTGGGTAAGTTACAGTTACCTGAATTATCTGTGACACAACAGCAAGCTTTGGCAGCTGATGTTACTTTAGCTGAAGTCACTAATGCTGTCCATGAGTTGGCCTCTCAGTCTGCCCCGGGTATGGATGGTCTTAGTGCAGGTTTTTATAAATCCTTCTTACAGACCGTTGGATCTGTTCTGGTGGTTCTCATGAATTATATTTTACACTCTGGGAATTATGCTCCCTCCATGACTGAGGCCATTTTACTTCTCATTTACAAAAAACGTGATAAAACTGACCTAAGAAATTGACGTCCTCTTAGTCTCCTGAATTCATACTTAAAAATACTTAGTAAAATCCTACTGGCTAGGCTTTCTGCTGTTACCCCACAGCTTCTTCATCCAGTACAGACTTGTGCTGTCCAGGGGCGCAAACAACAGGATAATCTGATTTATTTAAGAGAGGTATTTTCTTGGGGGACATTGGTCAGCTACAGGGGTTTGTTTTTGGTTTAGATCAAGAAAAGACCTTTGATCTGGTCGCTCATAAATTTTTATTCTTGGTATTAAAAGCCTTTTGGTTCCCTGCTAAGTTTATTTCTTGTCTATCAGCAATGTATAAAGGGACTGTTATTATCCCACATGTAAATGGATGGCTGGGGAAAAAATTAGCCATTACTAAAGGGGTAAGGCAGGGATGCCCACTGAGTCCTGTACTTTATGCCTTTACTATTGACATATTTATTAGATTATTGCACTCTAACACTGCTCTGCGGGGCTGTGATGTGCTTCCCTCCCTGCCACAACACAAGCTGCTGGCTTATGCAGATGATTTGGGGTTGCTTTTACCCCCTCATTTTTCTGTTTCTGCCTTACGAGACTCTTTTCACCTTTTTTTGAGCCTTTCTGGTTCTAAAATTAATTATGGTAAGAATACTGGGGTTGTTATTGGATCCACCCCTTTACCAGCTAATGGGGTTATAGCAGGGATCCCTGTATCTAGAGAACCTATTAAAATTTTAGGGGTATTATTTGGACCTGGTGATATGGCAAGGTGTAACTGGGGTTTGGCTTTGCCTAGGGGAACTCAGTTAGTGGGAGAGTGGAAAGGACAGCAGCTCTCAAAAAAAAAGGGTGATGTTGATTAAAACTATCCTTACCCCCATATTTTTATATCTTAGCTATATCTTTCTCCCTCTGGTGTTTGGACTCAACTTTTTAGTGTTTTCTTTCAGGCATTTCGGGGGTCTCGTTTGAACCCTCTTAAAAGGGAGCTAACCTTTCTTCCGATTGCAGAAGGAGGAGTCTCTATGCTCCAACCTATTGCTTTTTTTTATAGTATATTTGTGGTATATAATTTAGGAAAGGTTTTGAAACCTGGGTCTGTCATTTGGAGACCTTTTTTGCACCACTGATTAAATTTATGTAGGCCCAGTTGGCAGGATCAGAAACCTAGACTATTGTCTAGACTTCCTGATTTACCTTGTAGTGTAAAGGAATGTATGAAACAACTTATTAAGTGGGAATATTACCCCACATCAGCTTTTGAATGATGATAGGAAGAAGGTGTATAGGAATATCCTATTGGCAGAATGCACTACTGAAGTTGTTTTTCCTGATTGCCCCCAGGACAGGCAGGTAGTTATTTTAAAAAATCTCATGAATAAACGTATTCCATCTTATGCCTGGGATTGTTTATGACTTTGTAATTATGGGAAATTAGGGGTTAAGGGGAACAGTAAGCATTAGCAATTGTCTGAAAGGTTTTGTCCTCGGTCTACTTGTGTTCAATTACTGGAAACCCAATGTCATTTATTTTTAGAATGTGACTACATTAAACCTTTCTGGAATTTATTGGCTGACCGTTGGAAGGAGCCGGGGTTCAGGAATATTGATTACCCACTATTCTGTTTGGTCCTTTTTCAAATACCTTTGTAAAATACAACTGTGACAATCTCTATGTTATTTTTTGCATTTTATGTTTTTATATTTGGCAGTCTAGGTGTCTCTGGATTTTGCAGCAGAAGCACGTTTCACATGAGGACTTGCTTTCCAATGTTGGTAAAGCTTTGAAAGGACTAATGAACTATGACCTTGCTCATGCTCCCTTGGAACAATCTACAAGTTATTGGATTAATTGTATGGCATGGGCTGAATGATTGCTTTTATATTGTGTATACATGATATATGTTTGATTTTCTTTGTCTGTTTTCTGTATTGAAGTACACTTCTCAATAAAATTCCCCTACTCGATAAATGCCATTGGATCTTTAACATCCACCAGAACTACCACCAATCCAGGCAGATGGGACCTCAGTTTTTAACGTCTCATCCGAAAGACAACACCTCAGAAGTGCAACACCCCTCTCATGCTGCACTGCAGTGTCAGTACTGGGATACTAACCCAAGTGCCAGATGTGGGAAATGAACCCACAGCCCTCTGATCTCCCAGCCTCAGAGGCGAGTGTGCTACCTACTGAGCCACTGACACTGATTAAAGTTGGAGACATGAAGGAGCTTGGCTTGACAGGGTCTCAAGCACTTGCCAGATGTTTACAGAGTCCACTGCAAGAACCTTGGAAAAGAAGTTCGGGCTACAATGCAAATGTATTGTATGGAAATTTATACTGCATTGTGGCTCTGTCTCACCCCATTCCATCAGCTGATGCACTCACTTGTTCTTACTGCTCGGTAAAAGCAGGTAGTAATGCAAGAATGGCAATAACAGTCATGGAACTCAAAGTGTTAATGACACCAAGAACAATCCATTTGTAGATGGTGAGGAAGGATCTACATAATTAAAATGATACATCACTATCAGGTTAATCAGACCGATGGTCTAGAACCCTACCCTAATGAAGTGAGCCACACATGATGTTATGTTGGTTGCTCAGTAGACACGCCTTTTATTAAAATTCTTAACCATTTCTTTATCATAATAGTACAATCCACAATCCATTTATTCACAAAACCTTTCAATACATTTAATTCCAATACACTTCATACCGTCATCATAATTTATTTTACCTTTATTTAAATTTTTATTACATATTCTTATCACATCACTTTGTTATCCTTTTCTTCAATCCTGAGCCAGATATACATTCCTGACCCCCTTCCTTTTGCTACCTTGGGTGTCCACATCCCTGAGTAGCCCTCCCACACCCACCTTGGCATACACAAAAGTTGAATACCTCCCCCCTCATCTATTAAGGACTTCCTTCCTTCTCTTCTTTTCTTCCCCAACTGCTGTCCACCTTCAGAAGTCCATAATCACGCCCTGTGACTGATCTCCTTGTATTTCCTCCTTTTCCTTTCTTGCCCTCTTGCATGGGTGGGGGATGGGAACAAAAAATTCTGGCTAGCAAAACTGAGGGAGACCCCTCACTTGCAGCCGCTTATCAACCCCCTCAAACCCCTCCTCTTCTAGCTCTTATCCCCCCTCTCTCTCCCCATTACCCAACAAAATTGTCTTCCCTATTGTCCCTTGTCTCTGCCCCCTCTCTGACATCATAGCCCCTTAGCCCGGGCCCCTTTCTTTTGTATTCTCTTCCTCCACTCCTACTTGATGTCATGACCCCTTCCCCCATGCCCACAATCTCTCTCTCTCTCTTTCTCTCTCTCTCTCTCTATACCTATTGAGCTTCCTTCATGGGTCCAGGCCTAGAACAATGGTGCCTGTCTTTAAGGGACAAACCTTCTTTTTCTAGAGCTCTACCCCAATTTAGTGAGATGGCACATGATGTTATGTTGGTTGCTCAGTCGGCACACGTTTTATTAAAATTCTTAAATATTTCTTTATCATCATAGTACAATCCACAATTCTTTTATTCCCCAAACCTTTCAATACATTTAATTCCAATCCACTTCATACCATCATCAAAATGTATTTTACCTTTACAGTATTTCAATTTTTATTACATATTCTCATCACATCACTTTGTTATCCTTTCACCCCAAATGTAAATATGAGGGGGACTTTTTCTTCAATCCTGGGCCAGGTGTACATTCCTGATCCCCCATTTTTGATACCTTGGGTGTCCACACCCCTGAGTAGCCCTCCTACCCCCAGCTTGACGTACACCAAAGTTAGGTTCCTCTCCCCTCCAATATTAAGGACTTCTTTCCTTCTTTTCTTTTCTTCCACAAGCCCATCTCCAGCTTGTATTGGAAGATGGGCTTCCCCCTTCATTAAAAAGTGTCTCCCTCTTTTCTGAAATGTCATTCTCCCCTTTTTTATATATCCCTTTTTTTGCTTATGCCATGCATCTATGCCCCTCTCGAGCTCCATTAAAAAAATGTGATTGCCCATCTCTGATAAATGGACCCTTTCTGCCCTACACAAAACACCTCTATCCTCTTGACTAGCTCTTCATGACTCACCACTGACCTCCAAGGCCCTTGAAGCATTTTCCTACCCTCCTGTTCATCCTTTTCCGGGCTCCCTCTATAGCCGCATGGCTTTTTGCATATTGACACACCTTTCTTGGCAAAATTTCTGACCAGACAAGGTGACATTAGGCCACCACCTCTTTACAACCTCCAGGTCCTCCTGGATTTGAAAAAAAAAATGTCCTACCAAGGCCGAGTGCCCAGATAATTTCCTCCCAAATGAACTATGATAAAGTGAGGGTCCGGACTGGTCCTGTGTGTTTCCTACAGAAGAAGCAAGAATTGTCCCTGTCACATCCCCTGTATTCCTCTGCACAGAATGCACACCTCTCACTGATCAAAATAATGCTGCTTCCCCATGGCTTTCTCCGTGCTTGCCATTCTGCCCAATAAACGTACAGTAGGAGTGTCCCATGATCCAAACATCTAAACGTTGGATGTTCTCTAAAATACATAAAGGAAACATGTGAAATGCATCCTGGTAACAAACTCACCCCCCCTCTTTTCATAAACTATATTTGCCCATATGCATCTGGGTCCTGTGAAGAGGAAACAACAACATTCATTAGTCATTGATACACCGTACATATTTTTTATAACAGCTAGACGTCCATCTGCCCAGACTCTTCAGACACTCCTCTTGAACCCCTTTCACTGCCACCTCAGATGCTGCATCTATCTGAAATGAGTGTGAGGAGTATGTGCTGGGGTCCTCTCCTATAGCAGCAGTCCATTTCTTCAAAACCCCTACCAAATGGGGTCCCCATGGCTGCAGTCCCATTTCTGTGTATAAACATCATGCCCTGTCCCCGTGGCCTGATGGCCAAATAATTCCACATGGCCTGTACTGGGCAAATGATCCTCATCATATTTGTGTGTAGGGAAACACTGGCCCCCTTTCCTAGCTGGTCAGTCTTGGATTTTTTTAATATTATGGTAATCATCTCCTTGTTCCATTGAGGGTCTCCCCACTGTAGGCCCATCCAATGTGCTGACTGTGCAAGATGCAGCAACTCCTCTACTCTAAAAGCCCCACTATAGATTGTCATGAATATTGCAGTGGACTAAACTGCCTCATAGGCCAAGTAGCATACCTGTATTAAGGCACCTATCAGCCTCCCCAACATGTGCTTTGATATGGGCAATCTTTTGTCCTACTCTCAGGGGTTCTGGCATCACTTCCCCAAAATTGCTAACAACATACACCTGTTCATATCCTTAAAGGCACAGAACACTGAATAGGGGGTAGAGACACTCACAAGCTTGCACACACTAAAACAAGAACAAAAAAAAGAAAAATATCTGAAACAGGAAGGGAGACAGACATGTTGGGAGTGGTGTAATGCACTGGCTGTGGAGCAGCAGTCTTCTGGGGGACATTCTGGATACTATGTTGCAGCCCTATTTGTGGGAACCTTTCTGGTCTGAGGGAGGAGTTTGCTTCTCTCAATGCTGACCTGGCAAGGATTCAGAAAACCTGCTCCCCCACCAAGGGACCACCCAGGCCACCTCCACTACCACAGAGGTTGCCAAGAAAGAGAAGTGTTTGGACCATGGTGGGCTCAGGGAGAGTGAGGGTGGTGGAACAGAGGTGCATCCCTCCAGCTGTGCCTTTCCACAATTCATTCACCACTCTGGCAGAGCATGGTTCCTTTATAGAGGCACCTGCATTGGAGACCAAGGAGGATGCTGGGAACCTCCACAGTGGAGACCCACAGGAGGGTGGCACAGGACCCTACAGGGGAAGGAAACAACTCCTGGTAGGGGACTCAATTGTTAGGGGGTAGAAATGGGGGAGGGAGGGGAAAGAGAGGTAAGGTGTCTGCCCAGTGCCATGGCTTGGAGGGACAGGAAATGAATCCTCAGGATCGATGCAACAGCTGCAAGGTGGAGTGAGCTGGATGTCATTATCCACCTAGGGACAAATGACCTGGCTGAGAATGGGATCAGAGCAGTGCAACAGGAGTTTGTGGAGTTGGGGAGGGGCCTTAGACAAGAAGCACACATGGTAACTTTCTTGGAAGTGCTACCTGTCTATGGCATGAATGAGGCTAATTACTCCACACCATAGGATTTAATGACTGGTTGAAAAACTGGTGAAGAGTGCAGGGATTTGGCTTCATTGGGGACTGGGGCTCCATCTGGAGGGATGCAGGCCTATATTGGCGTGATGGTCTGCATCTGTCCAGTAGGGGAACCAGGATCCTAGGTGACAGGTTTAAATGCTTCATTGGCAAGCATTTAAATTAGCCGAGGGGGGAGGCACTGAAAAGGAGAAGGGAAATCCTAGCCACTCCCCAAAAATCAGGGTAGTTAGTGAGATAAACATCAAGATGGAGCAGTTGATAGGGAGAAGGGCAGGGGTAAATGGAGAAAAAGACAAAGGCAGTAAGAGCAGGGATGGGACAAAAAGAAATGAGGCCATAAAAAAATGGAGGGTAATGAGTACCAATGCCCATAGTCTAGGAAAAAAGCTCCCCAAAATGGTGGCCTTGATGGAAGAGGGATGCCTGGATATCATGTCATTCACAGAAACATTGTACACAGAAAACCATGACTGGGATGTCAACATACCAGCGTACACAGAGTACAGCTTAGTATGTCTCTTTGCAAACAACACAAAGATCTGCAACAGGGTTGATACACAAGATGGAGTGGAAAGGATGAGAAGGGACTTGGCAAGGTAGGAGGAATGGTCAAATGTATGGCAGCTCAGATTCAATGCAAAGAAGTGCAAGGTAATGCACATGGGAAACAAATACCCAGGGGAAGCGTACATAACGGGGGATGAGATTATTGACAACAGTAAAAATGGAAAGAGACCTGGGGGTACTTATATCATATGACCTAAAGGTGGGCAAGCAATGTGAGAAGGCAGTAAGGAAGGCTGGGGGGATACTGGGATGCATAGGAAGAGGTATCACCAGTAGAAAACAGGAAGTTGTTATCCCTCTGTACAGACAGTTGGTGAGACCCCATCTGGAGTACTGTGCACAGTTCTGGAGACCCCATCTCTGCAAAGACATAGACAGAATGGAGGCTGTCCAGAGGAGGGCAACCAAAATGGTGCAGGGTCTTCACCAGAAGACATACTGAAGAAAGACTAAAGGAGCTTAATATGTATACCCTGAGGAAAGAAGTGGAGAGGGACATGATAGAAACTTTCAAGTACCTCAAGGAATCAACAAGGTCCAAGAGGGTAGCATCTTTCAGAAAAAGAGATGTGTAAGAACAAGGGGGCACAATTTGAAGACAGAGGGGGGGACGGCTCAGAGGTAATGTGAGGAAATATTTTTTCACAGAGAGGGTTGTGGATGCATGGAACAGCCTCCCTGAGGAGGTCATGGAGTCAAGAACAGTGGGGGAATTCAAGAATGCATGGGACAGACATAAGGCAGTCCTAGTGGGGGTAGGAGTAAGTAAGATGTTGGTTAACTAGGATCTGCAGCTTATCTGTTAGGTAGGAAAATAGGCAGACTAGGTGGGACAAGCGGTCCTTATCTGCCATCAAATTCTATGTTTCTATGTTTCTATGTTACACAATCTACAGGAGGGGCAGAGAGAGTAGAAGTGGAGGAGGAGTAGCTGTCTGTGTAAGTGAAGGGATCAAAGCAACAGAATTAAAGTGTAAACAGGGAGGTGAGAAGGCACTGTGGGTCACGCTGGAGACTGTAAATGGCACCACAGTCTGCACAGGGGTTGTATACAGACCTCCATCTCAGCAGGAGGAAATGGACAAGGAAATGATAGAAGGCATCCTTAGTATGGCAGTGCAAGGGGAGATAGTGCTGATTGGGGACCTGCATATGCCAGATGTTAACTGGAGCATTTTTGCTGCAGCCACATCCAAGAGCAGGGACATTCTCAATGCCCTACAGGGGGAATGCCTCAGGCAGCTAGTTTTGGAACCAACGCGGGAGGGAGCAATCTTAGACCTGGTACTCTCAAATAGGAACAGAGAGAGGATCTCAGATCTAGAAGTGGATAGCTATCTGGGAACAAGTGACTACCAAACAGTGTGGTTCACGATAAATTTAGCTGTAGAGTCAAGCCATACAAAAGAGAAGGTACTGGACTTCAGGAGGGCTGATTTTGTAAAAATGGGAGAGTGCCTCAGAAAAGCACTAGCAAACAGGCACAAAGGTGTGGTGGAGCAACAATGAGGAAACATCAAAACCGCCATCAGTGAGGCAACAAGCCTTTGTGTGAAGCAAATAAACAAATCAAAATGAAAGAGAAAACCACTATGGTTCTCAAAAGAAGTGGTGGGGAAGGTTAGGGAGAAAAAAGTAGCATTCAGGAAGTATAAGGAAACACAGAAGGAGCAGGACAGAGAACTGTACCAGTTAAAGCAGAAGGAAGGAGGGAAGGCAGTCAAAATAGCAAAGGCCCAAACCGAGGAAAGGATAGCCAACTCGGAAGGGGGAGAAAACCTTTTATAGGTGCTTTAGGGAGCAAAAAATGACTAAGGCAGGGATACGGAGGCTGAATAAAGAGAAGGGTGGTTGGGCAGAGAGCGACAGTGAAAAAGCAGGGATACTGAACGAATACTTCTGCTCAGTATTCACAATAGAAGAGTAGGGGGAGATACCTAATCCAGTCAATAGAAGCACTCTGGATAGGGGGATTGATATTAGTCATTTCACAGGAGAAAGGGTCTGAAAGAACTCCTAAAATTGAAGGTAGATAAAAAAATGAGGCCTGATGGGATTCACCCCAGAATTCTAAAAGAACTAAGGGAAGAACTAGTAACACAACTGACTATTCTTTTTAATAAATCATGGGAGGATGGTGTGGTACCTGAGCACTTGAGGAGGGCATATGTGATTCTCCTTCACAAAAGTGGGAGCAGGAAACTATAGACCTGTCATTTTGACCTCAGCAGTAGGGAAAATAATGGAATCACTTCTGAAGTAAAGAATTGTTGAGTACCTAGAGGCCAGTAGGGTACATGACCCAAGGCAGCATGGATTCACAGCGGGAAGGTCATGTCAGACAAATCTAATTGACGTCTTTGACTGGTTGACCAAAGTAGTAGAACAGGGAGAGGCTGTGGGCATGGCCTACCTAGACTTTAGCAATGCATTTGACACAGTGAGGCACAAAAGATTAATAAACAAATTAGCTAGCCTGGGATTGGGTCCCAGGGTGGTAGCCTGGGTAAAACATTGGCCGGACAACAGGACACAGAGGGTAATAGTAAATGGAGTCCACAGTGAAGAAAGGGGGTTACTAGTGGGGTACCACAGGGTTCAGAACTGGGGCTGGTCCTTTTTAATGACTATATAAGTGACATTGCATAGGGACAGGAAGGATAAGTATGTCTCTTTGCAGATGACACAAAGATCTGCAACAGGGTTGATATACAAGGTGGGGTGGAAAGGATGAAAAAGGACTTGGCAAGGTTGGAGGAATGGTCAAATGTATGGCAGCTTGGATTCAGTGCAAAGAAGTGCAAAGCTGTGCACCTGGGAAACAATAACCCAGGGGAAGAGTAGCAATGGGGTAAGATACTGACAACAACAAAAATGGAAAGGGACCTGGAGTTAGTCATATCAGATGACCTAAAGGTGGGCAAGCAATCTGAGAAGGCAGTAAGAAGGGCTTGGTGGGATACTGGGTTGCATAGGGAGAGGCATCACCAGTAGAAAACAGGAAGTTGTTGTGCCTCTGTAAAGACTGTTGGTAAGACCACATCTGGAGTACTGTGTACAGTTCTGGAGACCCCATCTCTGCAAAGACATAGACAGGGCGGAAGCTGTCCAGAGGAGGGCAACCAAAATGGTGCAGGGTCTGCACCAGAAGACATATGAAAAAAAGACTAAAGGAGCTTAAGATGTATAGCAGCAAGAAAAGGAGGAATAGGGGGACATGATAGAAACTTTCAAATACCTCAAGGGAATCAACAAAGTCCAAGAGGGTAGCATCTTTCAGAAAAAGAGACGTGCAAGAACAAGGGGGCACAATTTGAAGATAGAGGGGGGACGGCTCAGAGGTAATGTGATGAAGTATTTCTTCACAGAGAGGGTTGTAGATGCTTAGAACAGCCTTCCTGAGGAGGTTGTAGAGTCAAAACAGTGGGGGAATTCAAGAATGCATGGGACAGACACCAAGGTTGGTGCGGTGGTGGATGACCTAGGGGGATGGCAGGGGTTGCAGGATGATCTGGCAAAACTTGAAACCTGGTCAGACACCTGGCAACTGGGCTTTAATGCCAAAAAGTGCAAGGTGCTGCTTTTTGGGATGAAGAACCCAAGGAGGAGTTACCAGATAGGGTGAGTGCAGCTAGCCCAGACAGAGGAGGAGAAGGAGCTGGGTGTGCTCATTACAGGGTCAATGAACAACTCGGCACAATGTAGGAAGGCAGCTGCAAAGGCCAACAAAATGCTGGGTTGTACTGCAAGGAGTATATCCTCGAGGAGGGAGGAGGTGATTCTGCCACCATATAGGTGATTAGTTAGACCACACCTGGAGTACTGCGTGCAGTACTGGCGTCTGTATCTGAAGAGGGACATTAAGTTACTGGAGGTGGTGCAGCGCAGGGCGACAAAGATGATCAAGGGGGGACTTATCATACGAGAGGAGGTTGAAGGAATTGAACATGTACTCACTGGAGGAGAGGAGAGACAGGGGTGACATGATTGAAACCTTAAATACATGAAAGGAATAAGCAAGATGGGTCACAGAGGGCTGTTCAAAGTAAGGGAGGAGGACCACCAGGGCCGGATATGAGACTGGAGTGAGGAAGGTTCAGGAGGAGATGAGGAGACACTTTTTACAGAGAGGGTGGTGGCTGGGTGGAATGCATTACCTGCAGAAGTGGTATGCAGTAGAACAGTGGACTGCTTCAAACGAGGATGGGACAGGACAAGGGGGAGGGTTAATGAAGGGGAAGGGTGGAAGGGAGGGGCAGCTGCAGAATAAGGGGTGCTAGCTGCACATTCGAGCAGACTTGATAGACCTCTAGACCTTTATCTGCTGGCAAATTTTGTAAGTTCGTATGAACAAACTTGTCTCTGCTGGAACCCAGCCCCAGACTAAATATTATGTTATAGATGCAAAGTACAAGAGTTTGAGTGTTGTGTCCTAACCAGCATATGAGCCCATGAAACCATTTTTTGCAGTGTTGACCTGTTTATGTTTCGGCTTGGGATTTTTCTCTTGAGTTCACCACCTGTGTGTTCGTGCCATCTATAAAATACTCCCACACTGCAGATAATCCATTTTAATGTACAGAGGACTGGTAGTGGTAGGGTATATGAGAGTACTTCTAAAAATGAATTAGAAGCCATGGTGGTGATGGCAAAATGATTTCTTTTTTCAGCTGTGTTGGAATGATATGCTTCAGGTGGTATTGACCATGGCAGCTGATTCCAACTTAACTGGTCTTTTCAAATTATGAGTATATCACCTTCAATCATCCTGGCCTCCTTTACCAAAAGAATTAGATAATGTAACCAGATATTATATGTTATAATATATGATATATGATAATGTATTATAAATGAGAAAAAATATAATCTGATATTATAAAATAATATAATCTGATATGCCTGATGGAAATATAACTTACTTCAACATATACAAAGATATTATCTGATATATTATACCATGCATGATACATGATAATGTACATAATTAGAAAAAATATGATTTAAATATGATTTAAAATGATATAACATAATTTCATATATGTTTTATTTTGTATTTATTATTTTTATTTATGTGTCAAGAAAACATCAGTTAAGCACCTGAAATGGTGAGTAGGGTTTACTACTTAAGTCCCTTCCCTTATGTTGTTTTCAGAAGCCACTAGTGAAAATGGGTGGGGAGGGGCTTTAAAGAGCTGATGACATGTTCAGGAGAACTTTAACAAAATCTAATACTTAGACACAGTCCAGCTTGTATTTCCCACTAGTGCTGTATTCCTCCTCCCCATTATTTATTACTGAGGTAGTTTGTATGAAAACAGGATCTCTGCTCCTGAAGAGGTTATCTATTCCTGCTGCTTTCTCCCTACTTGAAATCATAGAGCACTGCTTGTGATATCACAGTCACTCACATAGCAACATACTATGATGTCACAACACAGGATTATGACATGAAGTAGGGAGTAAGCTATAGAAGGCAGATGGACTCTAAAAGAACTGTAATGGGTGAAGATCATTTATTCATGCAAATTTTCTTAGTAATAAATAATAGGGAGAAGAAATATACAAAATATGAATGGAATACAGGCAGAATTGTAGCTAATTATTATGTTTTTTAAAGTTTTCTTTGAGGCATCAGTAGCTCTTTATGAAACTCAGCAGCAAATGCAAGTTTTTTTTTTGGGGGCTACTATTTATATATCTGAATGGATTACTTCTGTCCTGAGTAGGGAATCTAGAATAGTGATGAGCGAAGAAGCCCCAGTTCACTCCGTGGAGGTGATTCGGCGGAGTGAAGATGAATTCACGGATGCTCCATAGCAGGCAATGCCCGCATTATTAATGGGTAATGCAGAAGTCCACTGAGAACACTGACTTCCGTTACTCCTTCCCAAACCACTCTTCCAATTTTTAAGGCAGTACATTGAAAGTAATGTTCCTCCCTCACTTCGCCTTGTTTTTAAGCTCCAATGGTGAATTTTGCAGTGATTCATGGGATTTCAGGTCACATGGGCTCTAGATTGTTCTGCACAGCCTCAGTTTGGGGTAGTGTGTGTGTAGGAAGCTGTAAGAGAGAACCTACTCTGAGAGCTCTCTGTGATTCAAACCTTCAAAAAGCTGTTAAAAAAGCATTTTTGAGTCATTTTTTTTTGCTGAAACTTTAGTTCATCGATTATAGGAAACCCTCCTGTGCTCATATCATCGAGCGTTTATTGTTTGTGTATGGATTTTGAGTGTTAATGTACAACATTCAGTCTGTGTACTGAAAGACAGTGGAAGTGTGCTTTGGGGGAAGGGTGTATCTGTGGTGTAGGTAGATTAACTTGGAGAAAGAGTGCTTTCTGTTTTGGTGATTTTTTTTTCTTGTATAACTGTGTTAATGTACGCACAGTAATATTTTCAATATTTCTTGCCATTTTTTTGCTGATTGTTGTGGTGCAGCAGTGCATAATTTCAGTTTGTTTAAAATATGTGGTTATATTACTGAAGTTTTCAATTTGCTGTGCATTACTTAGTGTGTGTGTAGTATGTGTGTGATGCGTGTCATCAAATCAGACACCTTTTATTGTGCCACATAATAATTTCAGCAATGTGAAACTGCTATCCACTGCAGCTGTGTGATTTTGTACTTCTTTGTGGTATCTTTACTGGTACTGGTACTAGTACTAGTGACTATTACTGCAGCAGTGCAGCACTGCCCACAGCCCGCCCCAACCAGCAAAGGTATTCTTTTCCAGATTTGAATTTCTGATGGTGAGCACTGGTTAGGTGTTGTGCCTTTGTGTCTGCATCTCTTCAGTGTACAGCGCAATCTTAATCTGTCTGTGCATTTGCATCTCTTTAGGGCCCAATCTCCATCTCTAACTTAAGTCACAGTTGCTTCTTTGGCTTCCCTTCAGAGTACTGGACAGGTGTGGTGCTTAATTCTGCATGAACATTGTACTTATTAATTTGAGTTTTTAAATCAGGACCATTATCACGAGTCACTCATAATACAAATCACGTTCTTCATCATCATGGTCACAAATGCAGTCACAAATCATGATTCACTAGTATTCACTTTACGAATCACAACATACATTTTTTTTCTAGTTACTTGGATGTATTGTAAGCCTGTTTTGTAGTATCTCTCCAGGCTTCACCACCCCACCATTGTACTCATTGATATGTGTTTTTAAGTCTGGGAGTTTTAAGTTACAGCTCATCAGGGAAGTACAGCCATAGGTGGTAGGCATTCACGTTTCTTCATCATTATGGTCACAAATGCAGTCACAAATCAAGATTCACAATCACGATCACGTCACAAATCACAGCATTAATTTTTTTTATTAGTTAGTGTCTGCAGTACATACACAGACTAGAAAGAAGACTGACTGTGCACATGCAGTTTAGTACAGTATACTTGCACTGCTCAGAATACAAAGTGTCACGCATACGGAAGACAACAAAAAAAGGGCATAATTACATACAAGGGTCAGGAATGGTGGAGGAATACATTTCACAACACAGCAAGGAAGGTTTGCGGGGGCACATGGTGTGAGGAAAATAAAATAATGTGGGATCCCATTGTGATCCAACAGCAGTTCCAGCATGGACATAATTTGCAACTGATGCCCCTCTATGTGATCCAGCCACTGCTCCACAGCACTCACCCTCTCGTTGTTATCCTCAACAGCACTCCAGAGAACTGCCAGGTCAGCCTGTGTTACATGCAGTTCTCTGGGGTCCACGCATTCTACAGGCTGACTTGCTGGTGGTGGTGGGGGTTGGGGTGCTGGTGGAGCAGCAGGTGCTGCTGTGGCCCTCCTCTTCTTAGGGATGCCATAATGCACAGCTGCACCCTCTGCCACAGAATGGCCAGAGGGTGCAGGCATGGTCCATTCTGTGTCAGCCTGCCACTCCAGCTGCTGGTGATTAAGCATATGGGTATGCTGGCCCCCAGTCCCCAGGTGAGTCCCCTGGGGGCCATGGTCCACCTCCACCTCACATAGGCAGCACTTGACCACACTGCTGTCCCCACCAACGCAGTCAAACAGCTGCCAAACAACAGAGGTGTGGGGAGGACCAGGCACAGGCAGGGGATGGCCAGATGAACTGGCAGCCAGCTGGTCACAGTGCTGAACAGGGATGGGATCCACACCTGGTCCCTGGGGAACAGGCATATCCTGCTCCAGAGGACCTGGTGCTGGACTTGGTGGTGGTGGTTGTGGTTCAACTGCCTCAGATTCTGGACAGGAGGTGGTGCTGGTCCTGCTTCTGGGGGGGGCACTCACAAGGTTTGAGTGGTCCAACAGGAATGGGCACCCATGCCCTCCACATATGCGCATGGTACAACGCTTACCACTACCATGCTCTCCCGGCCCAGACATTCCATCACCCTGGTCCATCTCTCCTACTGAGCTCCCTCAGTCTGAGCAATCACTACTCACAATGTCACACAACACACACACTCACACACAGTCACACAGACACAGACAAACAACTAACTACTTACAAAGGTAAGAAAAATAAAATTTACAAAAAGAGCAAATTAAGTAAAAAAGAGTACAGAAAAGACAAAATAATGTAGCTTTTAAAAAAGCTGTTGGGTCTAAATCAAAGTTTAAATCTCCTCCTCGCTGTGACCTCAAAGTATCAAACACACTACTGTCTCTCTCTGTCTGCACAGGAGAAAGTAAGTGTGTCTGCTTGTATGACTCACTTTCTTCCTGCCTAGTTAAAAAGCATGTGACTTACAGTACTGTAAGCCATGTGATGTGTGGGGGCCTGTCAAATCTAAAACACCAAGTGGGTCACTTAGAATCATAATGAGGAACGCAAAGTCCATTAAAAATAATGACTTCGCTTACTTTGCATTGCCATTCTGCCTTAACGCGAAGTGGTAATGACAAGGTGGAGTGAGCACTTTGCATTGCCCGCTCTGCGGCAGAAGTGGCATCAATCTGGTGCCGCCGCATTCACTTCGCCGGTGGAATTTAAATTCACTGCATCTCTAATCTAGAAGTACTTGAAGGAGGAAGAGGGAGAAACTGGCGTGCTTTTTGATTGCGCAGAATTCTTCCATCACTAGGTGCACTGAACGGCTGGCAGGGAAGAATGCTTGTACTGCAGTGGGAATGTAACCAATGGATTTCTCTGGACAAATGAATCATGGTTTCTGTATCTGCACTATCATGTGACTAGCAGTCCTTGCCCTCACAACTCCATGACCATGACTCCCAGTCCCTGTTCTACAATGGCCAGTTCCAGTCTCCACCATCACTATTTGCCGGATTTGTACTTGGCAGAATTAGCAGTGTGAAGCATTTATCTGATGCTTTCCTCTCCCTTTCTCTTTTGTTCTTCTTTTCATGTTTGCATTTTGTACAGTATATGTATCAAAAGCAGATCCAGGAGAGCTGATGACATGGCACAAATGCCACTGGATGATAACAATGATGACTCACAATAGCTGTAGATCATTTTTATGTTGCTTGCACACATGTGCAAGAAACATAGTGCCATCATCGGAGATTTCGGAGGTGTGTCACCTCCTCCTCCAATTCAGTCAGTGAGCTGGCAGGCATGGCCCCTGTAAGCAAATGCATTTTGGAGCTGTCCATGACAACCTCCAAAATGCAGTGACATAGAGTTGAAAGGGGGAGCTATGCTTCAGTGAGCACCGATAAGCGTAACTCCCCCCCACACGCAGGCGTGCGCGCCCCCGCATGTCCTGTGTAACCACGGTGCCCAATCCCCGCCGGCTAAGCTGCTGTCATTCCCCGCCAGAAGGTGCCACGCCTGGGAGCCCACCCAGCATGGCAATCACTGATTTATTGACGGGGTGCCCAATCCCCATCGGCTGAACGTCCCCCGCCCTTGTGCCATGCTGGGAGCCCACCCCAGTGTGGCAAGCGATCCCTAAAGTCTTTTTGTTTTAACCCTGTAAAACAAAAAGCGGTCCTTGTGGCGTCTCTGAACCCCCTCCCGCAACCCCGCACTCCACCCACTGTGCACCCAGTCTACCCACACCCCTCACCCCATACTTACCTCCGGACTCGCGCGACGATCTTCGGTGGACCGGGAACACGTCTGCACTCTTCAAAGCCGACCGCGAACTGAGGAAATGCTGGTAAGCTGTATAATGGGCTAGATAGGAGGGGTTCAACTTTATTGCATATCTCAGGCATTTTTGGGAATTTTTGCACAAAATTTTCAACATGGGGTTTTTAGGACCCCTTCTCATGATTGATGTCACTGTCATGGCGTTATTCGGGCTAGAAGGGTGATTTCGTGCAGTGACTGTGCAGTGATTGTGAAATCACCCTTCAAGCCTGAATACCACCATGACAGTGACATCATTCATGAGAAGGGGTCCCAAAAACTCCATGTTGAAAATTTGGTCCAAAAATTCCAAAAAATGACTGTATTACAAGTGTGCGTTGCACAGTTCGTACGCAGGCTCGTAAGTTCGTGAAATTTCAATATTTGCACTCCAGATTTTCAACATTACCATTTTACCACACCTTCTTATGAGTAGTACAGCTGTCATTTTTCACATCTCACTCAAAATGTGTTTCCGCCCTTGCAGCGCAGAATGGCGCAGTCGGTGTAGTAAATCAATTTATGGGACAAATTAAGAAAATCACAGTGACACTGTTCATGAGCAGAGGTCTTAAAATGGCTATGTTGAAAATTTGGTGAAAAAATTCCTAAAAATGACTGTTTTACGAGCGTGCGTTGCGCTGTTCCTACGCAGGCTCGTAAGTTCACAATTTTTCAATATTTTCACTCCAGATTTTCAACATTGCCATTTTACCACACCTCCTCATGAGAAGTACAGTTGTCATTTTTCACATCCTGCTCAAAACATGTTTTCACCCATGTAGCACACAACGGTGCAGTCGGTGTGCAAACTCAGTGTATGGGACACATTAAGAAAATCACAGTGTCACTGTTCATGAGTAGAGATCTTAAAATGGCAATGTTGAAAATTTGGTGAAAGAATTCTGAAAAATGACTCTTTTACGAGTGTGCGTTGCACAGTTCCCATGCATGCTCGTAGGTTTGCGAATTTTCAATATTTCCACTCCATATTTTCAACATTGCCATTTTACCACACCTCCTTATGAGCAGTAGAGCTGTCATTTTTCACATCCTGCCCAAAACGTGTTTCCGCCCATGTAGCGCACAATGGCGCAGTCGGTGTGCAAACTCAATGTATGGGACACATTATCAAAATCACACTGACACTGTTCATGACCAGAGGTCTTAAAATGGCTATGTTGAACATTTCGAGACAAATTTCCTAACAATGACTGTTTTACGAGCGTGCGTTGCGCAGTTCCTACGCACGCTTGTAAGTTCACAAATTTTCAATATTTGCACTCCAATGACTTCCAAATACCTAAACAGCACATAGAAGCAAGCAACATTCGGCATTGACAAATGCTTGTTAGATACCCACATGACATGCAAGCCACATGCCAGGCAGATGTACAAGCCACAGTGCCACAATACTTGTGAAGTAATAGAGAAGATCTACACCACCAAGCCACTCCCCACTTTTAGACCGCATCCCACCTCGTGAGAGATATTTTGACCTTTGTGTCATAGAAATATAAAATTTGACAGCAGATAAGGGCCGCTTGGCCAACCCAGGCTTCCCATTTTTATCATTTTATTCTCTTATGGCACAATTTCTTCCCCTCCCTTCCTTACTCTTACAATTCCCTTGTGACTGTCCAAGGAATTTTTGAACCACTCCACTGTGTTCACCCCCACTACAGTGCCTCCTCTGGAAGGCTGTTCCAGGGATTCACCACCCTTTTCATGAAGAAGTACCTCCTCACATTACTTCTAAGTTTGCCCCACTCCAGCTTTAACGCATGCCCCCTTGTTCTGGAATACCTTTCTTTTCTGACAAATATTGCATTCTTGTACCTTTTTAACCTCCATGCGGTATTTAAAGGTCTCTATCATATCCCGCTCTCCCTCCTCTCCTCTGGGGTGTACATGCTTAACTCCTTCAGCCTCTCTTCATAGGGATTTTGATGCAGACCCTGCACCATTTTGGTAGCCCTTCTCTGGACTATCCCTACTCTATGTCCTTCCTGACATGTGTTCTCCAGAACTGGACATTGTACTCCAGGTGAGATCTTACCAGTCATCTGTAAAAGGCAGCACCACCTGTCTCTTCCTGCTTGCATACAGCAGTCTGCTTTAAGTTTTACTCACTGACTGGATGGCAGGCTCACACACACACACACACACACACACACACACACACACACACACAGGCAAACAAAGTAATTAAAAGATGGATTTGTGTGCCATGTTGCATCACCAGTATTCAGTAAAAAAATGATTATATAAATACTTTATAATCCCCCCAAACAATGCTGTAAGTGTACTTCATTCGGTCTGCACTGCTCTTCCTTTGCTGAGGGCGGGCGGGGTAAATAAACATTTAAAGTAAGTATAGATTTCTACACCTTCCATACCATTTAATCTCCTGCCTCACAAATTAGGGACAAGCTTTGAAAATTGGGGAAAAAGGACTAAAATCAGGAACACATCAGAACAGTGGGTGGTATCCACTCAGTCAGCTAGTATAATATGGGGTTTAGTCTAAAATACATGTTCTGATGAAGAACAAGCCTGTAACTAGTGTTCGGCATTATTTTGTGCTTACAATCCATGCTGTTCATTAATGGAAACACAAATTGTAGGAGGGACAGAGATAACTTTTAATGCAAAATCAGGGGCATCCTTGAAAATCAGGGACAGCTGAGCAGTATGTTACCATGCCATACTCTACACCATTAGCTTGTAATTGCAAATATTTGTCAACTAAATCTTACAAAAAGTCCCCACTGCATCCTTTCCCATCTGATAATTTTATTCTGCCTGTTCCAGTTGCAGGTCCTGCAGCAGCCAATGTAGGTTTTCACTGTGCCTCCCTCCTCTGAAGCATGATTTTACTTGTTTGCCTTCCTGAAACTACGCTTCAGTTAAATGTAGTGAAAACTATCTAAATGGAATCGTATTGCCCAAATATGTGTTGATTTCCAAAGTTTTGTTTATCAGAAGTCATTTTTTTCACATAGAAGTCGCTCCCTTCCTGCCTCATGCTAATCACCTGTGAGAGGGAGCTGGAAATGGCACTGGGGGTGTACATCATTAGGAGTTCACCCTTTCCAGTGTAACTGATTGGCTGCTGCAGTTCATGTGGCATGCCAACAACACAGATATGCTCAATGTGTTCTCCATGTAAATATGTTGTGTCATGATGCTGAAGTGCTGAACTGCCAATATGAAAGTGCTTTGCTGGCATCTAAAACACTAGATTTTGGCTTGTTCACCAAATTCCAATTTGTCATCAGTTCACCCTTACTTCCTACTTTGTTATGTTAGACATAAACTTGAAATTAGCACGTTTGTTGTGCCAGAACTGTTCACTTGGTCTGTGAGGCTGCTGCTGGGAATTGGTTTCCTGGTACAGTGTAAATGCCTGTCAAGCTATTAGTGTGTTCTTGTAAACAAGTTAGAGGCAGCAGCACTCACAAAGCAAGTGACACAACAACCCAAAAACATTACAGTTCATGCAGTATTTGGAAACCAATGTTGGTAAAAACATATGGAAATTTTTCATCTAACAGGTACAGGGTCAATGAAGCACAATGAACAACTAACATTTTAGTTGTTCCACTTTCTTTTTCATAGATGTTAATTCAGATTGTGTGTGTGTGTGTGTGTGTCTGTGACATTAGCTGGCTACACTGCACAATTCTAGGGACTAGTGCCTATTGTTGATTTCAAGGCAATAGCATACCTCTTAACTGTACCACATTACGAGGAACATTCCTCATTTTACTTCACAAATGCTCCCTGTTCCACATTGTGAGGACCTGTCCCACATTCAGTGTTAACATTTTAAAGCAAAAATCTGTAGTAAATTATGCTAATAATATATTATTCAATTAATAACACACTTTCTGAACATAAATGCAAACATTTTAGCAGTGCTCTGAGCTTCTTAGGTAAAGATTTGAATAAGTGATTCACATTTTGCTCATTTGTTCCACATTTTGAGAGGCAATGTTCCACATCTGGGGTACAAAATGTTGAGAGGTATGGGCAATAGCAATATCTACATTATACCATGTGATGTTTCGACAAATAAGAACACAGCTTTACAATCTAAGGTTTAATAATTCTGTTCATGATGTATGTATTCCACTATTCAGTGTTTGAATGTCACTGTATAATGTACTTGTTTCCCTATATAAATTGTATGGTCGGGTGATTCCACTGAAGGAAATGCATGCACAAAAATGTAATGCAGTAAGAGGTCATAACAAGATGCCAACATCTTATGTAAATTATGTTGTATGATGTAGGTTAAAAGGTAGCATCATTATTCCTCTAATAGTATTATTTAAAAAATGTTTAACTTCAGCATGCGTGTCGTTTACTGAAATTATGGAAAGGAAAAAATAAGAAAGCATAATTGTTTTTATATAATGGCTTCCATGTCAGCTGTATGTTTAAGAGATTTGCAATCCAGGAGAGGGAGGTAAGATAATGTTACTGCCATTAGGTGTATATGGAGATTAATAAGCAAAAAGAAAGATCAAATGTTAGACAGGGAGAAGTTATGGGATTTGCTCATCGCCACATACTGTAAGTGGTTGTGGTGAGATTCTGAGCTGGGCCTCCATTCACAGAGTAATGCTTTAGCCACTAGGACAAACTGAGAGTAAGTTTTTTTTACCACTCTATAATACAGTAGCAACACCTGTAAGTCATAATTACATTCTGTTGATGATTATTCTTTATGACAATACACACTGTACCTACGAAAAAATAAATTGGCATGCAGAAGAATACTAGTAACATTCATAGCCTTTAATAATGTTTTCCTCTGTCTGAACCTTTACATGCTGTTCTTCCCATTTAGCAAAATCCAGACAAAACTGTGACAAAGCACATGAAAGTTAATGAAGAGCACTCACCCCTGCTATAGACGCTATAATTAAAGCAGTCTCACACTCAGAGCAGTTTTAGAGCTGTATTCCTTCCATAGATGTCCAAAGCAGTGCAAAACAAGAAAAGCTTACATTTCACCCTACCATTCGGACTTCATCAGAGATAATGAACCTTTACAATCACTGGGTCTACATACACATTATACCAGTGACACTCAAGTGTATACATCAATAAAATCATAAGGCTTCTTAACTTGCAGCCTGTCAAAGAAATGAAAAATAAATTCAAAAATATCAGTACAAAGTAAAAAGTAAAATAATCAGTTTTTTTACACTAGACCACTGTTCTCTAGAGAAAGAACTTATAAAAGTTCTAGTTGAAGTCATTACTTTCCATAACTTCTTAATCTGGCTCCACAATACTTAACGTCAAACTTCATTCTCTCCTCCAGGGAAACTGTTACCACAGCTGAAAGTATTCCAGGCACAAGTACTGACCCTATAGGTGCTCAACCACCATGGTCTATTGCGAAAAGGACAGAACATTTTTCCACAGAGTATAGCATGGGTGATAGTACTTCAGAACAGGACAGTGAACCCAATCAGAACCCTTTTTTTAGGGACTGTTCCTTCTGGGCAACCGCAGCCCAAGAGGAGTGCACGACGAACAAGATTCCAATTTTATGAAGAACAATTGGGAAGGGGAAGAGTAAAACGAGGTAGAGTCAGAAGAAAAGCAATGAGAAGAGCTCAAGGGCAACAAACTATCAATAGATACTGTTTTTAACATTTCATATCTGGTTCTTACCAACACCAAAATGCAAGTATTGAGCAAAGGCATGTCCTTTGTTCCTTCCTACACAGTAACAGAATTTGACATCTTCATTGATTTGAACAAATTTGCTAGGAAGCTTAATTTAAAGATGTTTTTCTGTAACGTAGAAACAAATGACTCTGACAGAGAGGGCTCTGAGTAACAGGGTAGTGAGACACACACCCAGCACAGTCAGTAAACATTCAAACCACCCTCAACCTTTTGGCCCCTTTACATTTCAGAGTTGCTTCCTTTTTAGACTGCTGCACTGGGGACCTAGAGCAGCGGTATAGACAAGCATCTAGACTCTTCTTTTGTAACATGACCAATTTGGAAAGGGAAGCCCTGACCTCACTTTCCAAGAATAATCAGATTGCTATAAAACCAGCAGATAAGAGGAAAGTGTTGTAGTACAAAGCACAACACAGTATGTGGCAGAGATAAATAGACAGCTTTCAGATACCTCTTTTTATAAATTGTTGACCTTTGACCCCACACAACAGATAAAAAGAAAGGTAGAACATTTCCTGTTAGAACTTTTTCAGAATTAACTTATTACCACTGATGAATTATTGTGTCTGTCACTACAATCTCCAAAGAAGCCAACATTCTACACTATCCCTAAGGTGCACAAAACATCCCACCACACCACCTTGTCATCCCATAGTGTCAGGGACTGGGTTAGATAACTGAACCAATATCAAAAGCTGTGGATAGTTTTCTGAGCCCAATCGTACCTATGTCCAGGAGGTACATTAGGGATGCCACTAGTGTTTTGTCCACTATAAAAGAACAGGGGTGGTGGCTAGTCACACTTGATGTCGACACCCTTTATATGAATGTCCCTCATGAGGGGGGGCTTGCAGCAGTGGAACATAGTCTACTACAATATATCACTTTACCACTGGCGAATGTCAACATGCTGGTAAACATGACTGAAATGGTATTAAAGAACAATATTTTTATGTTCCAGGAGAAAATTTACCAACAGTTGTGGCACTGCCATGGGGGGCACATTGGCCCCCAGCTTAGCAAATCTATATTTAACAAGATGGGAGGATGAAAATGTGTGCAATCCTGATACTAATCCTTTTCTTGACAGGTTGGATTTATATAAACATTTCATTGATGACATTCTGCTGATCTGGAAAGGTACCAGAAGTGAGCTAGATGAATTTGTAAAGTGTTTGGAGAATTCTAACCCTAATCTAAGATTTAAAATCAGTGCTGACCAAAATGCAATACATTTTTTGGATCTCACTATTACAAAACAGGATGATGGGTCACTACTGACAGATTTGTATAAGTATCCCACAGATCATAATTGTTTATTGTTGGCTACCAGCTGTCACCCTAGTCACATTGTGAAAAAGCTTCCTGTGGTCAATTTTTGAGGATGAAGAGAAATTGTGAAACAGATGAGTTGTACGAAGCCAGGGCAGATGAACTGTAAGAAAGATTGAGGGAAAGAGAGTACTTAGATGCTGACATCTTAAAAGTCCGAACTAAGATAGATGCCACATCACATGAGAGTCTGTTACAGACCAGAGAGTGACCACAGGACCCAGGTGGGACTTTGACATTTGTTATAGCTGATGGGAGTGGAACCTAGGAAATCATTAGTATAGTGAAAGATAATTTACAAATCCTAAGAGGTTTACCACCCCTAGCTAACCTTTTTGAAAAATCATTAAGGATTTCTTGTAGGAGAGGCCCCAACCTAAGGAACACTTAGGTTCACAGCTATCAGGCCAAATACAAAGATACTGCACTGAATCCAAAGTGGGGGATCTGAATCTTGTAGCTTTTCAAATAAATGCCATTTCATGCAAAAAGCATAAATCTTTTTGAACCTCAAAACTGGCAACATTGAAAAAATCAGGGCAGCATAAACTGTAATACTGAGGCTGTAATATACAAATTTACATGTAACTGTGGTAAATTTTACACAGGGAGAATTAAGAGAAAACTACATCATAGATTAAATGAACACATCTTGGCCATTAAGAACCTTAATTGTGAGTATGCCATGGCAATTCATATTAAATCCAGTGTTGACAGTGCTAACCACAAGGTAACTGCAATTGGTCTAGAAAGTGTCCCAAAAGATGTCATGGGGGAGATATTGAAGCTGTCCTTAATGAAAAAGAGCAGCAGTGGATTTTCAGATTGGGGACCACAAAGCAGCCAGGTCTAAATGATAAGTATGAATTAAAACTTTCTGAAAAGGAAGAGACAATGAAGATAACTCCCCTCCATTTTGACACCCCCCCCCCAACCCTCCTGAATACAGGGTGGTGTGTACAGTAGGTATATGAACTTTTAATTAGCTGTACTAGAATTTACCTTTCAGGAGTTGAAAGAGATGTGACACATCTGGTTTCACTTCTTTTTGATGTCTTCTTTACACAGGTTCCCTGGAGGAGAGAATGAAGTTTGAAATTAAGTGTTGTACAGTGAGATTAAGAAGTTATGAAATTTCATGACTTTGACTAGAACTTTTATAAGTTCTTTACATAGAGGACAGTGATCTAGTGTAAAAAAAAACCTGATTATTTGACTTTTTACTTTGCACTGATATTTTTGAATTTATTTTTCATGTCTTTGATAGGCTGCAAGTTAGCAGCATTATGATTTGATTGGTGTATATCCTTGAGTGTCATGGGTGTAATGTGTATGTAAACCCAGTGACTGTAAAGGTTCATTATATCTGATGAAGCCCAAATGGTAAAGTGAAACATACGCTTTTCCTGTTTTGCACTGCTCTGGACATTATGGAAAGAATAAAGCTGTAAAACCACTCCAAGTGTGAGACTGCTTTAATTATAGCTTCTACGAAAGGGTGAGTGCTCTTCATCAACTTTCATGTGCTTTGCGTTCTTATGAAGTAGCACCACAACCCCAGTGATCACCACCACTTCTGACTTGGAAAACTGTGACAAACTGGCTTACACAAAATACTAGGGGTGGGTGAAAGTTGCTAATTCTGCTTTCGCGGAACTTCCACAAAATTTCTGAAATTTCTTGGAAATTGTGAAACTTTCTCCATTGGTGACAGTAGGATTTTCCACGGATTTTAGCCGAGTTCTGTGGACTTTTTTTGTGAACTGCAGAAAAATGCATATAAACTGCAGAATTTATTCTTTCCACAGTTTAATGAACTGTCAGTGAATGAGTGCCTGGTTGTAAAACCATGTGGTTATTCATTGACAATTCAGTGGGCCACTGGTAGTGGAGGAGAAAGGAGTGCTACACTGGTGGTCTGCTCATGGTCAGGGTGGGTAGGGGAGTTGGGTGGCGGCAGATGAACTGTCAGTGTGGTGTTTGTTGGGGTCTAATAGACATCAGGGAATTGAAATTATTTTTCTTTACAAGGGATCTGGGATGGGGAGGTCCACTAGACACCAGGGAATACTGGGACTAGAGGGGGATGAGTTGGTGGACTGCCGACTGTTTATTTATTTATTTGTTTTTGTTAACCGGGTCAGGCACACTAGACAGCCAAGTGCCTATTTTCAGGTGCGACCTGGGAGGGTTACATAGGTAGAAGCATACAGGAGTCAAATACATACAGCTGAGCAAAAAACAGGCTTAACAGGAACTGGATAGGCGGCTGACAGTATAAGACAAATATAGCAAACAAGAAAATAACAGACATGACCTGGAATGAATAAGGAAGCAAGACATAGTTAGAATTGATTAGGACATGGATACACATGATTGTGGAACATATAAGACAATTGTGGAACATATATAGTGGGATTGGGAGTGAGCAGCAAGATACATAATAGGAACGAATTAGTGCAAACAGAAGTAAGTGCCAGGGGGGTGGGGGGGGACTGGATAGAACGGGTGAAGACATTTTGGGAGGGAGGGGTAGGGAGGGAGAATAGTGAGCGGATGTCCAGTATGGAATTCACTGCTAGTTCTGGAGGGTAAGTGCAGTGGGCGCTGACAGCCCTCAGTACACATGTAGATAAGGTGGACTACGAGGTACAGGGACATGTGGAGGAAGATTTCAGGAAGTTCCAGAGTGAGGTTTTGAAGCGGTGATGGGAGGAGGCGGACCAGGTAAGGGCTGGAAGCGAGTTCCAGATTTTGGGGGTGTAGGTGGAGAAGGCCCGATCACCCGCAAGGGAGTGAGTTCTAGGAACCAGCTGATCTAGTGCCACCCTTGATCTTAGCTGATAGGATGGGGGGCCAGGGTTGAGGGGAGGGGCGAGGGCAGAGGGGGAGGCTGATCTGATGATGTTATCAATGAAATTTCCAAGCACGAAGGTGCGGTGCTTTTCCGGAGGGAGCCACTCCAGACCGGTGTAGAGATCACAGCAGTGTGTGAGGGGAGAAGCGGAGAGGGCGAAGCGTCAGATGTTATTGTAGGCTGTGTCCCATTTCTGGAGGCTGGATATGGGTACAGGGGCAAAGGTAACCAGCCCATAGCAGAGTGTAGGGAGGAGGACCCCTCTGGCTAGGGCCAACGCTGCTGGACTGGGCAGTGTCTGGCTTTATGTTGAGGCCGAGCTACAATTTGTAGCATTGCAGACATTCTGAATTTGCAGAGTAAGATCAAGCTAGGTCCAGGGTGACGCCCAGGTACTTGACTGCAGCCACTGTCTGCAGGGGGGAGCCATCAGCTCCATGTATTTGAAGAGGGGTGAGGCAGGATTTTTCTTGTTCTGTAAACCAAAAAGCATTGCTTGGGTTTTCTTAAGGTTGATGGTGAGCCTATGTTCCACCAGCCAAGACTGAATGCGATTGAAGTCCTCATTTAGTTGGGAGTTTGTGGTGGCGATGTCCCGGGCACTGGCCAGGATGACAAGGTCGTCTGCATACAGTGATGGATGGGAGTTTGTTGATGAAGAGGGAGAAGAGGGTTTGGCCAAGGACAGAGCCCTTGGGGACCCCACAGCAGACTGGAGACAGGGAGGAATGGGTGCGATTAAAGTTGGTGTACTGCTGCCTGCTGGAGAGGTAGTTGAGGAACCACGCATGGGCAGGGGGGGAGAAACCAAGGGATAGGAGAGTGGAGCTGAGGAGGGAGTGATCAACCCTATCAAAAGATTTGGAGAGATCCACAAAGATGCCTCCAGTAAGGTTTCCCTGGTCGGCAGCAGTTCTGATAGTCGAGGTCACTACAGCGAGGGCTGTGGACATGCTATGCCCTTTTCTGAACCCATGTTGAGCTGGAAAGAGGAGGTTGTGGTTCTGTATGTACTGGGATAGCTGGGAGGCACAATTTTCTCAAGAATTTTGGAGGCGGCAGACAGTATGGCGATGGGATGATAGTTCTGGGGATCCTTGGGGTCACCTTATTTTAGGACTGGGACCACCTTCACCACTTTCTAGATATCAGGGATGATCCCGGAGTTAAGGGAGGCATTGAAGATGTGTGTGACAGGCCTGGCAAGGAGCTGGGCCCCTAGTCTGAGCAGTTTTGGCTCGAGGCTGTCATGCCCTGCCCCGCTGTGAGGGAAGAGGCTGGCGAGGAGCTTCTAGGTCTCGTAAACAGACACTTGTTGGAGGTAGAGTGGTGGTTGAGAGTTTGATCCAGGAGGTGGGAAGTCAGGGGGCTTGGGGGCAGTGGACAGGGAAGGTGGGGCAGATAGTTTGGAGAACAGGGTGTTAAAGGTATTAGAGATAGTATGGGGGTTATTACAGCTGACCCACCAATAAGTAAGTCAGTGACTTGCACTCTGGCAGACCCACCAACCACACTTCTGATATTTTGCCAGAAACTCCTAGGGTTGCTGGCTGAGGAGAGCAGAGCGGGTTGGCAGTACTCGCTTTTTGCAGAGCGGATGGCTTTTTTGCATGAGTTTCTGAGGGTCCTGTATGCAAGCAGGTCAGTGTTGCTTTGGGAGGCCTTGAAGGTCACCCAGCATTTGTCCCTGAGTTTCATAAGGGAGAAAAGGCCCCCATGAAACCATTTGGTAACAGCGCCCCTTACTCGCCTCCTGGTGAGGGGAGCATGTTTGTTCTGCACAGGGATGAATTTAGTAAGGAATTCATCCAGAGCTCATGCTGGGTCATCTAGGGCAGTGACCCCTGACCAGTCAACTAGTGTGAGGCCTGAGAGGAAGTGATGAGTATTAAACTTGGAGTAATCCCTCATCAGGATCACTTTACTGGGGATTTTAGTCTGTGAAATGCCCCATTTGCAGAAGGTACTGTTGGTGAGTGGTTGGAGATGGCATCAGGGAGGATACCAGAGGATGTGATCCTGTCAGGTCTGTTGGACAGGATCCAGTTGATTAGAAACCCTTTAGCCCCCCGGGAGGAGGGCCAGGTAGGCTCAGTGATGATCTGGCTCAGGCTATGACCCGAGAGCAGAGGCTCATATAGCTTGCGGTTGGGTGCAAGGCAGTCTAAATTGAAATCACCTATGACTAGGATTTCATTGGACCCCACTATGTCACTAGTACTGTGGAGAAGGGAGGAGAGTCCTTGCAGTCCGCCCTTGGGTGGGTTGTAGGTACATATCAAGTGTAATTTCTTTGTGTGCCCAAGTAGAAGAAGGGTGTGTAGGTACTCACTGGGGGGGGGGGACTTTGGTGGGAGATCAATGGTGGACACATCAAGGTGCACTTTGTAATAGAGTAGCACCCCACCACCCCATTTGTGGCCCACGCTATCACGTCTGATTTGGCTGTACCCCGAGAGGGTGAACATGGCATCCGGGATCTGGGGCTTCAGCCAAGTTTCTTAGATACTCAAGATATCTGGATTGTAGTGGGCGGCCCAGGCAGTCAGTTCTGCCAGGTTGGCTAAAAGGCTTCGAACATTTAGGTGGGCAATTTTTAGCCCTTTTGTAGAGTCTAGTCAGGGGGTGAGTAGGGAGAAGGTGGGGGTACCAGCTGGTTTGAGAGATTGTCTGCACTTCTGGAAGGTCCGGGGGGAGAAGGTGAGCAGTCATGGTGAGAGTAGGTGAAAAAGATCAGCCTGTTAGGGGAGGGGGAGGGCAAGGGGCTTGCCAAAAGAATAACCAGGAGGTAAGAGCTGGGGAGGAGCAGGGGGCAGTGCAAAGGCAGGGGTGAAGTATAAAGTAGGAATGCTAGGGATGAGGAAGAAAAAAAGACACAGAGCAGGGCCTTGCAGGCGTCAGAGAGAAAAAAGATGAAAAAGACCTGAGATAAAGATGTTGCAAGTGAGCCACAGGGGGGCAGCAGTGTCAGAAAGAGAGAAGAAAACTGGCCTGGGATGTAAAGGGACACTACAGAGTTGCAAGCAAGAAAGGCAACTAAGGGGTAGTAGGATAGGCTTGGGTGGAAAGGCAGCCACTAGTGTTAGGAAAAGATAACCTGCAGATGGAGAACTGGGCTGATAGGTTATTTGCAGTCCCACGTGATCTCCACCTGCCTATAAAAGAGAAAGCCAACCAAGGGTGGTAGTGGGGGTGGTGGGGAGCCGAACGCACAGCGTTCAGATGGGCTAGACCGTCTACACTGACGAAAACTGCAGCAGCAGCCCTAGTTGGACAGGTAGGAGGCTTGCAAAAGTTAATGGTGAAGGAGGCCTGGTCCGAGAATCTGTGGAAGGACAGAGGACAGTTACTGTTAAGGCAGGAGAAGTGGGGGGAGGAGAGGGGACAGAACAAAGGACCTGGGACCCTGTATGATGATAAGGTGGCTGTAAGCACCGAGCGCTGAGCAGGGCAACGAGTTAGGCCACTGGAGTGGGGGAACACTGAGACTGTATCACAAACAAACAATTTAACTGCTATACAGCAACCAGGCAGGACAGGGTATTTGGTCCAAGCACAGTATGCTCTATAATAAACTTAGAATGCTTTAAGAAGAGGGTAATTACTTAAACTCTACCTTAAACTGCTATGCAGGACAGAGCACTTGGTACAGTCACAACAGGCTCACTACTAAAATAATCACAATAGGTTCAACACTAAAATGAATTACAATGTGGGTAATTGCCTTAAATTGAAACAAATAGCTAATTTGGGGGGGGGGGATTGCAGTTAAGGTAACCGGTAGAATGAGCATAAAAAACACAAGCAGGGGAGACTGAGTCTTAAGGTAACAGGTAGAATGAACAAAAAACACAATGCAGGGTTTGCTGGAACTGGTCATTAAATGCACTATCTCCACGCCTACACCGATGAAAACTGCAGCAGCAGCCCGAGATGGACAGGTAGGAGGCTTGCAAAAGTTAATGGTGAAGGAGGTCTGGTAAAATTAAGGTCCATTGCTGAATTGCGCCTCACAGTAAATTGTAATGACAATGTAGTCTTTGTTTGAGGTGGAAATGGTGACAAAACGCAAGAAAAAAAGCAGGCTGTACACTGCTGGTAAGCAGGAGGGCTTTCACTGGCAAACGCTCCACTGGGAGTCCTTGCTTGTTTTGGGGAGGGCTGTGGGCGCCCGCTGCCTCGCCTCGGGGTCCAAGATCTGGCAAACATTCTGCGGGGAGTCCTTGCTTGTTTGGGGGGAGGACTGTGGGGCACCCTCGCAACCTCCGCTCCTCGGGGATCAGAGAATCTGGCAAACGTTCCGCAGGGAGTTGCTTGTTTTGGGGGAGGGCTGTGAAGTGCCCTTGTGACCTCCGCTCCTTGGGGGTTTATTTGTGGACTAAGGAATCCAGGATAGGGAGGAGGGTCTGCTAGACATCATGGAAATAAAATGTTTTGGGAGCCATGATGGGTGGGTGGAGACCGGGGCACTAGAAACCATGAGGGTACAAGGAAGGGATTGGAGGTCTTTACTGGGACCCCTTATCATTGGGGGATGGATTAATGAGTTAAATTGCAGTTAAAAAAGGCTCAGAAATGATCACTGGCAGTGATCCTTTCTGCAGATTTTTTTTTCTGCAGTTTAATAAATTATTCCGCAGTTTTTTATATTTTTTCTGCAATTTTAAGGTGGAATTTCCATGGAAGTTCCAAAAATGATTTCTGAACTTTCACAGAAGTGAAATTCGCACTTTCGCCAAAATTCCGCCAGCGGAAATTAATTTTGGTACATCTCTACAAAATACCTTCATCATGCTAAAGTTATTTTAGTACTGCATATTATGTATGTTTAAAATACAGATCAGTAATTTTATTTATTTAGCTTTATGTTTACTGGGTATGTGCAGTAGACAAAGAATGCCTATTTTCATGTACAACCGGGAGATTACAAGGAAAGTGTAGAAACAGTATAACAATAACAAGGAAGCAATGTACAGGCCGTGAACAGCATAAACAGGAACGTATGCACAGTGGTAAGGACAATCGAACAGCAAAAGGTAATAAACGTCACAAATGCACTTAGCAGGTCAGACCCTCTGCTCCCACATTGCCAACCTCTGAGTGCAGTAATGTGAACAGGTAACAGACAGGGTAACCCTCCTGTCTGCTTGTGGGTCTGAATCACCTTTAGTCTCAAGTTCTGGGGGGATTCAAACTGTGAACCTTATGCTAGCATACCTAAATGTACAGGCTCAGATATTATTCTCTTCGGGGGATGCAATATATATTTTGCTTTAAGGCACCTAACCAGGCATCCAAAATGAACCATTAAAAATTTATAAAAGACCTTAGATATATTATTACCTTTTCCCAGTTTAGTAACACCATCAAGCTCTTGAACAGTTGTCAAACTTAACCCTCTATATGTCACATGCAAAAAATAACCGGTAGACCCAGGCAGTCTTTTCAAAATAAAGATTTTACTAAAGATGATAAAAATATGAAAAATGTAAACACAGAACACTATATCAAAGAGCATACAATCACATAAAAGAAAACAAGGAAATGTACAAAACATAATCTCCTACCACAATACATTTAGACTTTTTTCTATTTAATGTATTACCTCTAAGTGCCTAAGTTAGATCAGAGTAGAGAGTTCTGTCTCTCTAGTGTCCGAAGATGGAATATGACAACAAAGTTCAGACACAGTATTCAGTTTAAAACTCTGTCTCCACACCCCTTCCATGAGTCATCTAACTCTTCCGTTTTTAGTTATATAAAAAAAATACAAACATGATTACCTGTCAGGAGATATTTTAAATAAGGTAAGATCAGCAAAAATTCCACTTCCTAATTATGACTCCTTAATTAAATATTTTCTCTTTGATCTTGAGCAGTTCCTATTCCTAAGGCATATCAAAGTGTTTTATAACTTTTAGCACCATGGTGGTATAACATGTTCTTTCTCTTAAGACATGATAAAAGTTTATTAGACTCATCCCCTGGCAGACACATAAAGTCCCATTTCATTTCCATTTCAAAGAGCTTAGGCATATCATAAAAAGGTAATACAATACCATTCTGAAGTAAGTCACTTAATTAAATGGTTCCTGCTTCACTGAAACCTGGGGGGGGAAGGGTTGGCACACCCATGAAGCACAGACTCACATACTATATTTTTGTATTACAAATATCATACAGCAGTCATAACCAACTGGTCAAGTGTCACAGTCCTCCCCATCTAGACTGAATTTAGGAGCTCTATTCTTTGCATGGGATGAGCTTCCCAAATCAGTTCACTCCTCATATAGACTTGATAGGCCATCCATGTTCTGATTGATCGCTCTAGCCCTATGTAAGATTGTCATGTCATACCCATTGCAAGGCAAGACTCCATCTTAATAGTCTACCATTAGTTTTTCCCATTTGGGTCAGCCAAACCAGGGGGTTGTGGTCAGTTTGTACCTCAGAATGCTGCCCATATAAGTATGGCTATAATTTCTTTAGAGCACGCACTATGGCAAGACACTCTTTTTCCACGATAGAGTGAGCCTGCTCCCTGCGAAGTAACTTTTTACTCAGGTACACTACAGGGTGATCTTTCCCTTGGTTGGATGTCTGGTTCAGTACTGCCCCAATACCCACATCTGAGGCATCAGTCTGGACTATAAAGGGTCTGCTATAGTCAGGACTTGTCAATACAGGAGCACTGCACAATGCCTCCTTCAGTGTGGTACAGGCTTTTTCAGAGGCTGGTTCCCAATTAAATTTCTTAGGCATCTTTTTCTTTACCAGGTGAGATAGGGTAGTAGCCAGGGTACTGTAATTTGGTACAAATTTCCTGTAGTACCCTGTTGTCCCTAGAAAACTACTGACCTGCTTCTGCATTTTTGGTCTGGGCCATGCCTAGATCACTTCTATTTTATACTTGGTTAGGACAGAGTTGCCCCCAGCCTACAACATGCCAGAGGTATGCCACTTCAGCCATGGCCACCTGGCACTTCTCAGCTTTGACAGTGAGCCCGGCCCTCTGTATCCTGCCCAGCACTTCCCTAAGGTGGGACAGGTATTCCACCCAGCTGGCACTAAAGATGACAATGTCATCCAGGAATGCCACAGTGTACTCCTCAGCACCATTTAACCCCTGGTTCACCAACCTTTGGAAAGTGGCTGCGGTGTTCTTTATTCTGAAAGGCATTACTTTAAATTCAAATAAGCCTATAAGAGTGATGAAGGCCGACCTCTTCCTATCTCTGTCAATTAACTCTACCTGCAAATACCACTTTGTCAAGTCAATAGTCATACGGTAGGTCACCCCTCCCAACTTGTCCAGGAGTTCATCCATCTGGGGCATCGGGTGGGCGTCTGACTTCGTGACTGCATTCAGTCCATGATTGTCCACACAGAAATGAGTCAAACATCTGGATTGGGCACAAGGACTATGGGTGAGGCCCAGGGGCTGTGAGATCTCTGGATTACCTCTAAAACCAGCATTTCCTCCACCTCCCTCCTAATGTCCTTTTGGACAATCTCTGACACCCGATATGCTGTCCGCCATATGGGCATCTGTGTCCCTGTCTCTACATCGTGTGTTGCTAAGGAGGTTAGTCCAGGCTTGGCACTAAACAGTGGGGTAAAGTCTGCTAAAATCTCCCTTACTTTCTGGATCCAGAAGTGGGTTTCTTTCATCCTTTCCCTTCCCAGGACTACATACTGCAAACACCATGTCAGCCCTATTAGCATTAGGCTTCATCATGTTGACATGATACATTCTTTCTGTCTGTCTTCTGTCAGATAACTCTATGATATAGTTCACTTCATTTACCTTTCTAACTAGTTTGCATGGTCCTGCCCACTCAGCCTGCAGCTTGTCTTTCCAGACTGGAATAAGGACCATGACTTCCTGACCCACCATGTATGAGCAAGCTCTGGCTCTGAAGTCCTACCATACTTTTTGTTTCTGTTGGGCAGCTGCCAGGTTGCTCTGGGCTATCCCCATAAGCTCCTTCAGCCTTTCCCCAAACCTAAGGATATAATCTACTATGGGAGTTCCCTGGGTGGCATGCGTGCCTTCCCAGTCATCCCAAATCAAGTCTAGGGGACCATGTACCCGGCATCCATATAAGAGCTCAAAGGGGGAAAATCCTGTCAACTCTTGGGGCACCTCCCTGTATGCAAACAACAGGTGGGGAAGGTGTTTCTTCCAGTTCCTCCCATGCTGTTCAGCAAATGCTTGGAGCATTGACTTCAGGGTATTGTTAAAGGGTACCTAAACAAGCAGTTTTTTAAAACTGCAGACTCCAAAATCTGGCTGCACTGCGAGGTAAAGTAAAGGCTACTGTTTACATTTATGCTAAAACTGCATTTATGCGAATAACATGAATACAGTTTCATAGCTTTTGAAAAATGTAAACGTCAGCCTTTTACTTACAAAAAACAGCCTTGCCTTCTCCCTAAGATGTCTGTCAACTGTGTTAAGTGATGAGTCATGATGACATCATGGGAGCCAGAGCCAAAGACCAATATAGATTCCTATAGGATAAAGAGTTCTTCTTTCCCTCTTTGTTTTGAATTTTTTTTATCAGAATAATCAACACCATGTGTTAACACGTGGATTATTTTGATCAGTACAGGTTAGGCTATGATTTTGTTCATTTATTTTACTTTAACTTGCTGAAAATGTTTTGCAATCCAGCTGACTTTCTCTTTGGCAGTCTGCAGAACAGTACAACACTTCAAATACCTTATGATCTAGTGGTTATGTTATGCCCTAAATTTTTGTTGTTGTTAACTAGGAGAGACACACTATGCTGAAACCTTATTTACAGATGTGGCCTGGCAGCACAGGGAAGTTAAGTGACTTGCTCAGGGTCACACAGTGAAGTACTGGTCTGGTCCAATTCCAAAGCTCATGCATTCTTGTTAATCCACAAAAAAAGCTTCTTTTGTATTCTTTTTCCAAGTGAACCAACAATTGGGTCTTCATGGAGGGCCAAGCAATAAGCCTCAGGACTCACAAGAAAAACTGCTATTCCTGACCTCATAAGGGCTGCACTTACTATGGATAACAATATTATTAGAAGGAGAGGCATACTAATGCCTTGAGCGAATCCACCAGACTTCCAGTGTCAGTCTGCTCCTTTACCTGTGATCTGCAGAACCCCACAGGACAGTTCCCTGCAAATCTTCTCCAGTCCTTTTTAGTGCCCTATTCCACATTGCGAGCTGGTTGGCTACCACCCTTCTAAATCTTGAATGATCTATACACAGGTCCCTCAATACTGTCCTAATTAACATGAACACCCCCCCCCCCAACCACACCTGAGGGTAATCTCCCTACACTAAATTCAAGTAACACTTTAAGTGCAGCCCTGCCACTCTGATTATTTGTAATTGCTGGCTGCTTTCATTCACAGTCAGGTAGTGATCACTGTGCTGGCAGCCCTACATTTTAGATCTCACAATAATCTGCTAAACACCCCCCCTTCCTGTCTTCCCCTAACCTGAATATAGCTGTACCCTTGCTGGAATGGCCTCTTCAGTCCCTTTCTGGCATTCTTTCTTCTGTTCTGCTCTCCACACCAAAAACTGTTGAGCTCACTACCCTTCTGCATCATGAATGCGGTTAGTACAGTCGCCGGTGTCATTGGTACATTTTAATAGTAAACATGATCTTCTGGTAAGCCAGGCTGATAGCAACAAGGCACAAGGGGAAACATAGGCATTCCTACCCATATAAGATCTAATTCATCTATGATTAGGCACTATTACATGACGTGCATAATAATGTGCACACCCATCATTTAATCGTGCCTAATCAAAGGTAGCCTAGATCTTTTAAGGATGGGAAAGCCTGTAATTCCCCTTGTTCCCTGCTGCTATCAGCCTGACTTACTGGAAAGATTTGTTTATTTTTGATATGTCAAAAAACCTGGGGACTGTACTACTTGCATTCATGATGCACAAGGGTGATGAGCACACCAGTTTTTGGTATGAGAAGGAGTAGTGAAGAATAAATACCAGAGGAGGACTGAGAAGGCTACTCTTGCAAGGTACTGCTATATTCAGGGAAGGGGGAAGACAGAAGGGGAGAAGTTTGAGCAGATCACTGTGAGAAATAAGATGTGGAACTGCCAGCACCATGATCACTACATGACCCTATTGTCCTGGTCAACATTCCCCTTACCATAAAACTAGTTCACGCAATTGTCCAAGGCTGTGTATGGGTATTAATGTGTGAAATGGCTGCCACTACACATTCAGTCACTTCACTACCAGTCTAGCATTGTTGTAAAGCACTTTGGGATACAATGTGTATGAAAAGCACTATATAAATACTGATTCTTATTATTATTTCCCATGGGAAAAAAAAGATAAGACAGATAAGCATATTTTTGATTTCCAAGAAAGTATGAACTCTGGCATTGGACTACAGAAGAACTTTGCTACAAACAAGTGGTGGATCTATGGGGTGGTGAAGGGTGCCATTGTAACCCCCCTCATTATAAAGTACTCACTTGCTGCTGCTGCATTTCGCTTTGTTGAAGAAATCTGATTTCTTGATTGTAGAAATGTTTACATTCAAAAATATGGATTACATTCGTAGTTTCAGTCAAAAACATACTAAAAAAGCATAGTAGTAGAAAATATAAAGGTTTGATAAAAATGTTAAAAAGTGCATATCAAGTATGCACACACTCCCAGCACCCCCCCCCACACCCTCATTGTAGCATCCTGGATCTGCCATAACCACTAGACCACCTGGTTATACAAGATTTGTTCTGCACTGTGGTTTGCCAAAGAGAAAGTCAATTGGATTAAAATACAATTTCAGCATGGTAAAGTAAACAAAATGAACAGAACCATATCCTAACGTGCATATTGATCTAAATAATGCACATGGTTTTGACCATTTTGGTGAAACAATTCTATACAAAGGGAAAAACAAACTAGTTAGCACTATAGAGAGTCATATAGCTCTCTGACTTTGGCTCCAATGATGTTGTCACTTAATACATTTGGCGGCCATTTTAAGAAGCAGGTAAGGCAGTTTTTTTTTTAAATTGGAAGGCTGATTTTACATTTTTCCAATGCTTTTGAACCACATTTAGGTAACTTATCTAAATGTAGTTTTAGCATTAATGAATTCAACAGCCTTTCCTCTAGTCCTGTTTGAGGTCAGATTTTTGAATAGTTTGTTGTCAAAATGTTGTTTGGTATCCTTTAAATCTTTTCACAAGCCCATTGGCTTGCAGGTGATAAGGTGTCATGCACCTCTGCACCACCCCACACTTCTCCCACAAACATTTCATCAGGTCTGACGTGAAGAATCCCCTTCGATCTGTGATAACCTCACACGGAAACCCAACACTGGAGAAAATCTCAAGTAAGGCATCTGCCACTTTGTCTGTCCTCAGTGAGGATAGGACGACCGCCTATGGATACTGGGTTGCATAATCCACCACAGTCAAGATGAACCTCTTCCTGGGGGAGATAGGGGTATTTAAAGGCTCCACAATATCCATTCCCACCCTCTGGAATGGCTCCTCCACTATGGGCAATGGAATTAGGGCAGCTTGGGTTTTCTTACCTGCCTTCCCTATTTCTTGGCACAGGTGACAAGACCTGCAATACTCCTTCACCTGCTGGGTGAAGTTGGGCCAATAGAAATTCTGAGTCAACCACTGCATAGTGCATGCAATTCCCAGATGATCAGACAAGGGAATATCATGTGCAGTCTTGAACAATTGATCACGGTAATCCTGGGGAATGATAAGCTACCTGACTATCACCCCTCCCTCTGTCTTAGCATCCTGAGTATACATCAGTCCATTTTCCCAATAAACTTTATGTTTACCATAACCTCCCTGTGGTCTGTCACAGTCTGTCCAAGCCCTCAGCTTCTCTAGACTAGGGTCACTTTTCTGAGCAGCTGCAAACTCCTTACATGTTCTCAAGGCATGGGACAGGTCCTCTTCAGTCTCTAAACTAGGGTCCCTAGCACTAGTGTCAGGGCATTCAGGATCACCACCATCCCTACCCCTCTGTCAATGGGTCACCCCTCCTTCTTCGGAGTAACTCTCTGTAGCTGTGTGGTTAACTGATACTAGTGAAATTTTGACCCCTTTTCATTAGTCTCCATATCAGGAGACACAGGCTGGGGAACCAGCCTCCCAATGGTTTCCACAATGTCTTCTATATGGGGTCGAGGGAAATACAATTTTCCTTTGCCACTTGGCTATGGGTAACTGCACACACGATCCCCTGTTTGAGATTGTTGCCAAAGATGACTGCTAAAGTTTTGGCTACAGCCACCTGTTGCACAGTTCCAAACACAGTTTTTTGAGCAGCGCTCAGTTAGTGAGGTGGTGCTCCCAACAGAGGTTGTTAACCTCAAATCAGTACAACAAAAGAAATGAGCACTCCAAAACGATATGAATATATGCTAAGATAGCATTTTATTGTTGCCAAAAATTCCAAAGGAAACTCCTGCGCTTCAGCTTTGTGCCTTCAAAGGGGGTATAACTAGCTAGGGATACAAAAGGCTTTTATCTATACAGCTGATGACCTCATCAAAGTGAGACCTGAGAAACACTCATATACTACACCTGTGCTTATTTTTAATCATCAAAATCAAAGTGAAACCCAGTTTCTGTCATAACATACATACAGAATTCCTATTTTTTATCCTATTTCTTTTATGTTAAAAGCAAATTAAGTAATTACATCTCACCTTTTCTAACATCAACATATATACACATTCTCTATTTACTATAGTTAGAAAAACATTATTTTTTATTTTACTGGAAACAGGTCAAAAATTCATTTATAGTATTTAATATATAATATAGACCAAGTTTCAAAAAGTAAAGAAGTGTATTCCAACCATAATAAATTGTTTTCTGAAGACCTATAAAGTCATAAATATAAGGCTTAGGATAACCGAGGAGAACTAGGTTGGGGAAGGGAAGAAAGGGGGAGGGTAGAAGGGAAAGGGGAAAGAAATAGAAGGAAAGAAAAGGAAGAAGGGAGCAGAAAAATTGGGAAAGAAAAACAAGCATAGAAGAAGGAAGGGGGAAGGAAAGGGGGAGGGGGAGGAAAGGGGGAGAAGGGGGGAAGGGGGAGGGAAGGTAGAGAGGACTGGGGGAGAAGACCCAATGTGATCACCCTCACATAACTTCCATCCTCAGAATGGGAGTATGGCCTTCCATTTCAGGTGGGGATCTATAGGCATACATTCTCCACTGGACCTATATAGGGAAGAAAGCTAAAGAAAAATATATATAAATATTAACAATGCATTTGAAAATAACATCACAAACTACTTCCACATTTTCTTTTTGCCTTTCAAAAATGGCTTTAGATCCCACTTATCATTAAGTCCATCTGGTTTAACAGTGCCTAGTCTGTAGATCCATTTACTTTCCTGCTTCAGCAGTTCATTGGTTCTATTCCCTCCAAATCTAAGAGGCTGTTGCCAGTCTATACCCATAAACTTCGTATGTTTCGGGTCAGCGTTGTGTTTCTGAAAAAGATGTAGTCCAACTGGAGTATCAGTCTTGGTGTTAATTATGTTTCTCACATTCTCCTGTATTCTCTGTTTTAATGCCCTAGTAGTTCTACCTATATAGAGCTGGCCACATTCACACCACAGAGCATAGATCACAAAAGAAGTGTCACAATTAATAAAATCTTTCATCACATAGTTATTCCCTGTTACAGCATGTACGAAATCAGACCCAATTTTGCAATAACTACAGATGTTGCATCTTTGACATTTAAAGCTCCCCAACCAGGTACTCTTTTTAGGCTTGGTCACTCCACTATAGACCAGCCTATCTTTCAAATTCTGTCCCCTTGAAAAAGTGATCCGGGGTGATTCCCCTATTGCGTCACCTAGATTTTTATCTGCATGTAAGATGTGCCAGTTTCTGTGTTTTTCTGCATTTTGAGGTCTGCAGTTTAAAAAGAACTTAATGAGCCTGTCACAACTTCTGTCAAGGCATGAATGCTGAGTGAAGAGATTATTATTTAACACTATTAAAAAAGTAGTGTGTGAAGCTTATTGAAAGAAGATAAAATGCTGTGAGTGAAAGCTTCTAAATAATTACTAACAGGAACACAAAGCAACTGGCTGCAGGGAAGGCAACAGAGGGTGGTGGTGGGTGGGGAGCTCTCACACCCAAGGGCAGTGACGAGCAGTGTCCCACAGGGCTCGGTGTTGGGACCAGTGTTGTTTGGGATATTCATTGCAGACATATCATGGGAAATCAAGAGCAAGATCAGTCTGTTTGCTGATGATACCAAGGATGGCGCGGTGGTGGATGACCCAGGGGGCTGGCAGGGGTTGCAGGATGATCTGGCAAAGCTTGAAACCTGGTCAGACACCTGGCAACTGGGCTTTAATGCCAAAAAGTGCAAGGTGATGCATTTTGGGATGAAGAACCCAAGGAGGACTTACCAGCTAGGGGGAGTGCAGCTAGCCCAGACAGAGGAGGAGAAGGACCTGGGTGTGCTCATCACAGGGTCAATGAACAACTTGACACAGTGTAGGAAGGCAGCTGCAAAGGCCAACAAAATGCTGGGTTGTATTGCAAGGGGTATATCCTCGAGGAGGGAGGAGGTGATTCTGCCACTGTATAGGTGATTAGTTAGACCACACCTGGAGTACTGCGTGCAGTACTGGCATCTGTATCTGAAGAGGGACATTAAGTTACTGGAGGGAGTGCAGCGCAGGGCGACAAAGATGATCAAGGGTCTGGGGGACTTATCATATGAGAGGAGGTTGAAGGAGTTGAACATGTACTCACTGGAGGAGAGGAGAGACAGGGGGGACATGATTGAAACCTTTAAATACATGAAAGGAATAAACAAGACAGGTACAGAGGGGCTGTTCAAAGTAAGGGAAGGGAGGGCCACCAGGGGCCATGATATGAGACTGGAGCGAGGAAGGTTCAGGAGGGAGATGAGGAGACACTTTTTTAAAGAGAGGGTGGTGGCTGGGTGGAATGCGTTACCTGCAGAAGTGGTATCCAGTAGAACAGTGGACTGCTTCAAACAAGGATGGGACAGGACAAGGGGGGGATTAATGAAGAGGAAGGGTGGAAGGGAAGGGCAGCTGCAGAATAAGGGGTGTTAGCTGCATATTCGAGCAGACTTGATAGACCTCTAGGCCTTTATCTGCTGGCAAATTTCATATGTTCGTATTAAAAACTGTTCCTGGACTTCAAATCTGTTTACTTTGAATGCTAACTAATAAGAGCTGCTGTATTCACAGACCTATTAGTTTGATTATATGAGAAGTCTTCTGGATTGGATGACAAGTGAGGAGAATATTGCCATTATTTGAAATAGAAAAATAAGTCATCTTCTCTCTGGATTTTACTAGTGAATAGCATGTTGTTTTCATTCAACAAACACAGAAAGATGAGATCTGGAGATGTAGGAGAGAATACTGAACTGGATTTTGACTGGGAATCTACGGAGACTAGGGCAGCAAAGAGAAGTAAGGCCTTTGATAAATTAAGAGTTGGTGATGACACTGGAACAATACCAGGTGATTTAAAAACAGTGTTTGTGAAGTTGGAGAGATTACTCAAAAAAGAATTGGATATCACTTATAATGTGATAACGCTTGAACAGTATCTGTCTAAAGGACAAGCACCGAGAGGTCTGAGGACTACAACAGTCCCTTCTTCTGGCTTTGAAAGTTTCCTTTTTAAGGAAGACTGGTTGGCAGCTGCATTAGCATGCTGTAAAATATTTATAAACTTGCTTATTAAAGCTGCTATTCAAAAACAAGAAGAAATAAGCACAGAAATTGAAGCAGCAAAGAGGGAAGTGCTGAAATTTAAAGAGACAGTATACTATAAAGAATTGGACAAACCTATGAAAGAAAGACTTTCTAAATATAAGAGTGAACTAGTGAATAAAATGCAGAAAAAATTATTAAGAGATCAAGAAAACTATGATAAAGAGCAAGTTTTAGACTGGAAAAGAAAACGAAACTATAGAAATAGAAGCAGAAGTAGAAGAAGAAGCAGATCCAAGGTGCGTTTCGAAGAAGAGAGCAGTAATAACAGAGATCACAGTCCTTTTTTAGATTGAGGGCAACCAACACAGGACACAGGAGAAGAAGGCACAGGAAGACAAGGAGGGGCACATGTGGAGGAAAACGACACATTGAGACAGAAGAAGACCAGAGGACGAGGCAGGGGACGAGGCAAGAATTCCAAGTGATCAACATCTCTAAAGTAGAATTATCAGAAACACATATTAAGATATTAGAACATGGGCTTTCGTTTGTTCCAACACCCCAGTTAAATCCTTTTCAAGTTCAGGTAGATTTATACAAGTAATTTTGGAAATTGAGGTTAAAAGCCTTCTTTTCAAATAGAACAGAAATTGAAGAGAATCCTGACATCATGTGCTTTTTGGAGACTACTCTGGGTCAAGAAAATCTGGAAAATGCAGACATATGTCCTAATATAGACACTGGAGGATTAAACTACACAGAGGACATCGACTACATTATGAATTTAATTGATGGGGAACCTATGAGTTCTACAGGTTCGGATCCCACCACTGTGAGTACCACCAATATCAGAACTATGAGAAAAACTTTATTCTCCCCACCGTCTGAATTTATTCCCAACTTCTTTAAGCCTGTTATCTCTACTTTTGAAAGAATAGTGTTAAGAGAAGTAGACAAGATTTTGGTTAAAGCAGGACAACCTAGGAACAGAAATTTAACAACAAATGAAATTGAGGCACTAAGAGCCTTAGAAGAAAAAGATGAAATAGTAATAAAACCAGCTGACAAGGGTGGGAACATAGTGGTAATGGACAGAGAACACTATATAGATATTGTAGAGAAGTTATTAAATGATGTGTCCCGTTATGAAAAACTTAGACATAATCCTATAAGTGAATACAGGATTGAAATTAATTGTCTCCTACAGGAAGCAGCATCAAGAGGTCATAAAACAGAGAAGGAGCTGAAATATATGTGGAGTGACAACCCTGTTTTGCAATGTTATTATATATTACCAAAAATGCACAAAAGTACAACAGACCCCCCAGAGAGGCCAATTATTTCTGCCATTGGATCAGTTACAGAAAAATTAGGTTGTTTTGTAGATTTTTTTTTATAACAAGAAGTAGTTAAGTTAAATTCATATACAAAAGATACAACACATGTGTTAAACAAACTTAAAAATAAACAATGGACAGAAAATATGCTGTGGATAACTACCGATGCTGAGTCTTTATACACACATATAAGACATGAACTAGGCCTTAGTGCATGTAGGTACTTCCTAGAGAAAGGAAATGTAGCAGAAGACATACCTATAGATTTCATTTTGTCAGATGTACAATTCATATTGATCCATAATCACTTTGAATTTCTAGGAGAGAACTATAGACAAATATGTGGGACAGCTATGGGGGCATGTATGGCACCATCCTATGCTAACCTTTTTTCTGGGAAAGTGGGAAGAACTGTGTGTGTTTCAAAATACCAATCCATACCTGGGAAAGTTAGTCTTTTGGACCTGTTTTATTGATGACATTTTGTGTATTTGGGATGGTAACCTAATAGAGGTGGAGCCATTTATAGAATGGCTAAATGCAAATGATATTAACATGAAATTTACATACAGAGCAGACCCTACTAGCATAGAGTTCTTGGATCTTACTATTAAAAGGTCGTAAATACATGGAAAGGACATAATTACTAAAAATTATAGGAAATCAACAGCAACAAACAATTTGCTTAGGGCAGACAGTGTGCATCCTAAAAACTTAAAAGATTCTATTCCCTATAGGCAATTCCTGCGTTTATGTAGGAATTGCACTGAGGATGAAGATTTTTCTATACAAGCTGAGGAATTGAAGAATAGATTCATAGAGAGGGGGTACAGGAATGATGTTTTGACACAAGCAATGAATAAAGTACACATTTTACAAAGAGAAGAAATTTTAAGGGAAATGCCCAGAAAAATGCCAGATTCTACCAAATGTGTAAGTTTTGTTACAGAGTTTAATAACTGGTCAGGACAAATTGGAAACATTATTTTATAGAAATTGGCACATCTTACATGCAGATAAAAATCTAGGTGATGCAATAGGGGAAACACCACGGATCACTTTTTCAAGGGGACAGAATTTGAAAGATAGGCTGGTCTATAGTAGACTGACCAAGCCTAAAAAGAGTACCTGGTTGGGTAACCAACCCATAGGGAGCTTTAAATGTCAAAGATGCAACATCTGTAGTTATTGCAAAATAGGGTCTGAATTTGTACTTCCTGTAACAGGGAATAACTATGTGATGAAAGATTTTATTAATTGTGACACTTCTTTTATGATCTATGCTCTGTGGTGTGAACGTGGCCAGCTCTATATAGGTAGAACTACTAGGGCATGAAAACAGAGAATACAGGAGAATGTGAGAAACATAATTAATGCCAGGACTGATACTCCAGTTGGACTACATTTTTTTCAGAAACACAACTCTGACCTGAAACATATGAAGTTTATGGGTATAGACTAGCAACAGTCTCTTAGATTTGGAGGGAATAGAACCAATGAACTACTGAAGCAGGAAAGTAAATGGATCTACAGACTAGGCACTGTTAAACCAGATGGACTTAATGATAAGTGGGATCTAAAGCCATTTTTGAAAGACAAAAAGAAAAATGTGGAAGTAGTTTGTGATGTTATTTTCAAATGCATTGTTAATATTTATATATATTTTTCTTTTGCTTTCTTCCCTATATAGGTCCAGTGGAGAATGTATGCCTGTAGATCCCCACCTGAAATGGAAGGCCATACTCCCATTCTGAGGGTGGAAGTTATGTGAGGGTGATCACATTGGGACTTCTCCCCCAGTCCTCTCTTCCTTCTTTTTCTCCCCCCTTTCCCCCTTCTCCCCTTCCTTCCCCATTCCTTCTTCTATGCTTGCTTTTCTTTCCCAAATTTTTTGCTCCCTTCTTCCTTTTTCTTTCCTTCTATTTCTTTCCCCTTTCCCTTCTCCCCCTCCCCCTTTCCCTCCCTTCCCCCCGACCTAGTTCTCCCTTGGTTATCTTAAGCCTTGTATTTTTGACTTTATAGGTCTTCAGAAAACAATTTATTGTGGTTGGAATACACTTCTTTACTTTTTGAAACTTGGTCTATATTATATATTAAATACTATAAATGGATTTTTGACCTGTTTCCAGTAAAAGAAAAAATAATGTTTTTCTAACTATAATAAGTAGAGAATGTGTATATATGTTGATGTTTGAAAAGGTGAGGTGTAATTACTTACTTTGTTTTTAATATAAAAGAAATAGGATAAAAAATAGGAATTCTGTATGTATGTTATGACAGAAACTGGGTTTCACTTTGATTTTGATGATTAAAAATAAGCACAGGTGTAGTATATGAGTGTTTCTCAGGTCTCACTTTGATGAGGTCATCAGCTGTATATATAAAAGCCTTTTGTATCCCTATCTAGTTATACCCCCTTTGAAGGCACAAAGCTGAAGCGTATGGGGTTTCTGTTGGAATTTTTGGCAACAATAAAATGCTATCTTGGCATATATTCATATCGTTTTGGAGTGCTCCTTTCTTTTGTTGTTGCACAGGTCCCCCTGTTTCACCCCACTCTAGGAGGACAGTAGTGAGTGCCAATGTTTTCTCACCAGTGAAGTCTTGTACTGTTACACATTCATTAGGTATAAGCTGACCAGGCTGTACCAGATCCCCCTTTACCAATCTCAGGGATGCCCCTGTGTTCCTTAACCCTTGTGTCTGTACACCATTCACCATGACTGGGTGCATGTGTTCCCTCATGTTCACAGGCATACTTCCACGGACACATAAACAACCCACTTCTTTCTTAGCCCCATTCTGCAATTGCTCATCCTTTTGGGACACTGTCTGGCAATGTGCCCAGTTTCTTTACAAACCCAACATCTGTTTATTTTCTCAGAGAAATCTTTTCTTTGAAACCTGGGGCTAACTGTTTATGGTGGAGGAAATGAGGGTTTTAGCTGCCCTGAAGGTGCACTTTTCTGTTTCTGCACTGCCACACCCACCCCATTCGCTCTCAGAGCAGGTCTGTCCTTGGCATAGTGTTCCGAGAGTTCAGCAGCCTCTTGCACTGTTTTGGGATCTCAGTCCTCCAGCCAGGTTTTCAGCTCTGCTGGGCATGCCCAAAAAAACTGTTCTAACAAAATAGCATTTTCAATTTTATCTGCGTAATTTGCTTCAATTCCCTCAAACCAACATTTTAAACATTAACATTGTTTCATGGCTAGTTCCTAGCAGCTCATATCAGGGCTTCTCCTGAGCTTATGGAATTTAGCTTTGTATGCTTCTGCAGTTAAATCAAACTTTTTTAAAAGTGCAGCTTTAAGTTTGCTGTAATCATTGCTCTCCTCATTGTCCATTTGACCCAATGCATCCCGAGCTTTCCCTGTAAGTAGCGGGGATAGCTGGAAGCTCCAGGACCCTCTAGGAATTTTTGCCTGGCTACAATCTTTTTGAAAGAAATTTAAAAAGGCATCCATATCTTCCCCCTCTTTAAATTCAGCTATCAATTTGGAATTTAATTTGTAACCCAGTCCTGTAGTTCCAGTTAAACCCAAGCCACTTACCTGCTCTGGTGCTGGTGGTTGGAGTTGTAGCTTCTCCAGTTCATGTCACCTCTGGAACTCACACTTTTACAGTCAGTCTCCCACTGTTCCTGGTCAGCCTCTCGCTGTTCTCATTCCCTCTTCTCCTCTGTGACTCATTTCTCTTCTTCCTTTTCTTGCCGTTCTCACTCCACCTCTCGCTGGTTTCATTCAGCCTCCCTCTGGAACTCCAGCTCCATTCTGCGCAACTCAGTCTGTAGCCTGATTGCTTCTGGCTCCAGAATGCTGGTGACCATCCCCTGCTGCTGTGGCTCTTGGCTTGCAATGGCCCTGCTGTCCTTCTCACTGGATCTGGACACTGCACAGGCAGACGGCCCCTCCATACCCAAGGTCAGTCCTTTTCAGTCACAGTCTGTGACTTGATACTCTGGGACTCTGCTGCTATCAGGGCATCCACAAGGTTCTGCTTGGTGTCTCTCTCCTTGGGCAGGACTCCTCTGTCCTGGCAAAACTGCCTCAAGTAGTCTGCTGTGTACCCACTGTAGTTGGAAGCCATTTTCTTCCCTAACTATGGCTACTCTAACTTGCACTTTAGAAAAAAAATAAAATGGGTAAGAAACTTGGCAGTAAGCAAAATTATATAGTTCTGTTTCCTTTTTTAAAAGAAATAAACCACTGCCTTATTTTGCAAGTGTGCTGTAACTGTGCAAGTTTAGCTGACACACTGAACAGTTAAAGCTTGTGATATCAAATGTATTTCACTGCTGCTGACCAAATCTGTCATAAATGCACTTAGCAGGCCAGGTCCTCTGCTCCCACAGTGCCAGCCTCTGAGAGCAGTAATATAAACAGTTAATAGACAGGGTAACCCTTCTGTTTGCTTGTGGGTCCGAATCACCTTTAGTCTGAAGTTCTGGGGGGGTTCAAACTGTGAACCTTATGCTAGCATACCCAAATGTGCAGGCTCAGATAATATTCTTTTCAGGGGATGCAATATATCTTTTGCTTAAGGGCACCTAACCAGGCATCCAAAATGAACCCTTAAAAATCTATAAAAGACCTTAGGTATATTCTTACCTTTTTCCAGTTTAGCAATGCCATCAAGCTTTTGAACAGTTGTCAAACTTAACCCTCTATACGTCACATGCAAAAAAGAACTGACAAACCCAGGCAGTCTTTTCAAAATAAAGATTTTACTAAAGATGATAAAAATATGAAAAATGTAAACACAGAACAATATATCAAAGAGCATACAATCACTTAAAAGAAAACAAGGAAAAGTATAAAACAAAACTCCTACCACAATACATTTAGACTTTTTCTATCTAATGTATTACCTCTAAGTGCCTAAGTTAGATCAGAGCAGACAGTTCTGTCTCTCTAGTGTACCAAGATGGAATATGACAACAAAGTTCAGACACAGTATTCAGTTTAAAACTCAGTGTCTCCACACCCCTTCCATGAGTCATCTAGCTCTTCCTTTTTAGTTATATAAAAAAATGCAAACATGATTTCCTGTCAGGAGATATTTTAAATAAGGTGACATCAGCAAAACTTCCACTTCCTATATATGACTCCTTAATTAAACATTTCCTCTTTGATCTTGAGCAGTTCCTATTCCCAAGGCATATCAAAGGGTTTTATAACTTTTATCATCATGGTGGTATAACATGTTCTTCCTCATAAAAGTTTATTAGACTCATCCCCTGACAGACTCATAAAGTCCCATTTTGTTTCCACTTCAAAGAGCCTGGGCATATCATACAAAGGTAATAAAATGCCATTCTGAAGTAAGTCAGTTAATTAAATGGTTCCTGCTTCACTGAAACCTGGGGGAAGGGGCACCCATGAAGCACAGACTCGCATACTATATTTTATATTACAAATATCATCAAGCAATCATAACCAGCTGGCCAAGCATCACAATACAAATTTCATTGAAAACATATGCATAGTGGTAGGGACAATTCAAACAGTAAAGGATGATGTACATATTTGTGGAAGGAATGCAAGAGCACTAGAGGTAGAACAGGGTGCAATGACTCCTATACTAGGAACAGTAAGTGCTAAGCTGCTACAGTGGATAAGGGTCAATGGTCACCCTTCATGGCAATTTAGAATTCTTTAATTTCAATGTGGGCATTTTTCTAAAGCTATTGCAGATCAGAGTGTAAGCTGCCTGATTACATAGCTTCCTTTATAAAGAGGGATGCCCTACTTAAATCTTAAGCCATGACTTTGAAATGTTATAAGCAAATCACTGTACTGAATAAGCTGATGTAAATACCCATTTAATTAAGACTGGTGATATCAAAGTCCAGAAGGATTAAAAAGGATAAGGAATATGCCACCAACAAATTAGGAGAACTCATAAAGTTGGATAACAACAAAAAGCTATTTTAACTTTTTTTTGTTTATAATTAGGGCTTAGTTTATCTAAGATGTTGATAATTTGTCATACAAGAACAAAAAATACCACAATGTATTTAGTAATGGGTGATGGGTAAACTGTTTTATATAACAAAAAGAGTCAGATTTCCAGAAAGCCTGACTACAACTCAAATCTTTTTTTTTTCCACTGGAAAATGATCCTACCAATTAAAAGGAAAACTGTCATTGTGTAAATGGAGATTCTTAATAGTGCATCTATGACTGACTACCCCATCCCAATTATCATATTAAATATCACTTCTTTGCAAGAAATAAGCATACAACATTAAAACAAACAAAGCAAAATACCCAAGTGTATTGAAAATGAATAATTATTAGTCACAAGAGTGCCTCATTAAATCTACTGTGCTGTGAAGAACACATTACGTAAATTGAATAAACATCAGCAAGGAATTGCTTTGCCTATACTAGTGGTCATATGGAAGTTTCTTTTTTTTTAATATGAGCTTTCACAGACATGCATGACAACTGAGTAATTATAGTTAATGACTTACAGTACATTTTAATGCATTGATGTAAAATATGATATAAACCCTAGAGCAAAGACTAAGTTGCCTCTAGCATTCCACATTGAGGGTTACATTTCATATGCATTGCCTTTTTTATTGCTCCTATCTTCAGGAATGAGAATACTATCTTTCATTGGAAACAGAAGAAACATACAGCAGGACAATAGCATGGAGGAAGTCACGTGTGACTACTAAGAAGCTTTAGCTAATCCTATATTATAATATTCTATTTCTAGAAACAGATTATTTTTAAAGCATCTGCTTGTTGGGATTCTTTGTTAAAGTTCTTAGTAAAATATGATTAGAGTCAAGGAAAGTTTAATACTGTACTAGCAACTAGCACACTGATGGTTTAGACAAGTTAGATCATGCTACAGTTTCCTCAAAAACTCCCTTTGAGATTACACCTCTGTAGCAGTAGCTCAAGAGTTTCAGAAATCTTATTGGTGTCAAACGACTACAATTATATTTTGTGACAGACCTGGGCAATTCTGCTTCTAGAATCCACCTGTGAGGTACTAGATCTTGACATACATTCATCAGAAGATACTATTATATTTCACAACATAATGTCAGAAATGATTGAGTGTCCAAAAACTATAAATGGACACTAAATTTGAAGAATGCACACCTACAGTATTTGTTTGGCTCTCAACATCAAGTTCAGGACATCAATCCTGTAAGAAACTGTAACAGAAATAATTTTACAGAGGTTGCAAAGATCGTAGCTTGCATATTTGAAAGGATTACATACTGGGCCACACTGCGATAATCATATTTATCTCCACATGTATGGATAAACCCCATAATTCATGAGTGGCAAAGAAATAAGTGTTGTATGATTTGTTTCCTTATCAGTAAAGATGGATGAGACTCTCACACTGTAGCTCATTATGTTAGCTGTGAAGTCAATTACACTTTAAATGATATAGCTTATACATGAGATTTTTGCTGAATGTAACTCCTCTCCACAAAGCGGTGTTACTTGATCTGGTCCATTTACCCTCCATTAGCTTTGACTTGCAGACTGGTTTGTAAGTATAAAGGGTGATTTGGCTAAATGAGGAGGGAATGTGGAGTTGTCAGAAAAGAGTGTGCATTCGGTCTGTGAGTGCTTCAGCTACATTAAATGCTTCAGGACATGCCTGTTTCTCTTACAGGTCTAGCACAGTAACATCTATGTGTGAAGTAGCAGTGGCTATAAGTTTGCCCCTCCAGACATCTATGTCACACTGCTGGGGGCTACAACAACAGCTACAAGAATGGGTGAAATTAAGCCATGTGTCCTACTGCTGTACTGGCTTCTGTTTCAGAATCATATGTGAAACAAGTTTCTGAGTGTGCCAAGAGTCTCCCTATCCTCAGAAAGGTGTTGTTCCTTTCTGGTCAGGGTAATGCTCACAGTTCTTAATGCCTGCCATGATAGATTCCATAAAAGATAGAGCTCCCTGGACACAGCAAGGATGACTGACTTCATAGAGTACACCTATGGGAGTGTAAGAGAAGTGGGCCACCAGAAAATTCAGTTTGGCTTAAAGAATTCCCCAAAAATTCAGTTCAGCTGTAAGAGTTTTGGTTAATTCACTGTGACTCCCAATTTAGTAAACTTCATACCGACAATTAGATATTTATTTAATTATTTATTTAGTTTTGGTGCAGTATTATCTACTGCTAGCAATTTAAATCACAAATTGTAGTGAGAAATAAATAATGTGATCTACTGGGAACTAAACCCAGGCCATTGGAATACAATCCTGCTGTTGTAGCCAATGAGCTAAAGTGTCACATTGTTGGTTTGGGGTTCCCATATACATTTTCTCTCTATGTTATTGCATATCCTGCAACTAGGAATAATCAAGATTGCAATTAGATATTTCTTGATGCAGTATTAGCAAATGCTAAGCAATTTAAATCACAAACTGTAGTGAGAATGTGACCTAGCTGGAAATGAACCCAGACCCCCAGAATACCATCCTAGTGCTCTAACCACTGAGCTACAGGCTCAAATGGTTTGACCTGGGGTTCTCAGAAACACTTCCCTTCTCTGGTATTGCATATTCTGAAAATAGGAATAATCAAGATGACAATAAGATGTTTTTTGGTGCAGTATTAGCCACTGCTAAGCAAATTAAATCACAAATTGTAGTGAGGAAGACATGATGTGACCTATTGGGAATTGAACCCAGGCCCCAGGAATACAGTTCCAGTGTTCTAACTACTGAGCTACAGACTCACAAGGTTGGCCCTAGGGTTAGTGCATGGGGCTTGAGTGCTAACAAGCAGGGATTTGCAAATATTTAACACACTTACTGTTTACCACCTGCAGGTCATGCCAATACACACCTTTCCATAACATTTTCTTTTTGTTTCATTTCTTTATCCTTCTTCTAATGGCCTCCATCCTGTCACACCTTTGGGCAGCTCAGTGCCCTTGCTGACCACCAGATCACTCCCCCACTGCCGACTCCCATAACCTGAATCCCTGACCCGACCTGGGTCCTGGAGGGTCTCAGCTTATCTCTGATGGGGACTCCCTCCTCAATGGCAGGTGAAGGAGGGGAGTAGCAGGTTATCTAATTCCCCCAGGGTGACAGGTGTGGGGGGATGGGACCAATGTACTGTGGGGACTGTGGCACATTGTGACATGGCTGCCATCATCCAGCTTGGCTGAGATGGGCAATCTTCCCATTTTTTGGAGCCCACTCACCTTCCATATGCATACAGCTGCAGTGGTATCCTGTAGGCAGGAACATTCGGTGGCATGTGGTCACCCACATCAAGAAAGCCTCTTCTAATCCACCACCAGAAACTGCAATGGGAGCAAGTTACAGTGATCACCACCCTGGGAGGGAAGTGTCCAAGTGATGATCGTGACTCTCTCCCTGCTGGTCTCTGCTCCTGACATCCAGGCTCAGGGCACAGACTCAGATAGCCAGCATGCCAGAGCAATGCCCCATCACTCAACAACATGGAGTCCGCTGGCATTTTTGTTTGTGCTCTCCTCTCCCCTTTCTGCTCTGGCTTGCAGATTTGGCTTAGTGAAATGCCATCAGTCTAGCAAACACAATCAAGGTCCTTTAAGAGATAGACTAGATGGACATGTGGGATTTCTTGAAACATTTCAACTTACAATGGTTCATACTAAAGAAATGAGGCACAAAGAAGGCAATTAGCCCATATTTAGCTCTTATTTACTAACTGTAATACTGTAGCTGAGCATTATTTATAATATAGTTGTCTGTTTTTAAATTATGTCTTATCTTTATTAAGAATAATGTCTTGAGGTAATTTATTCCATGGATATATGACCCTTTGAATATACTGGAGCAGAAACTAACTTTAAAGTGTTAGTTTTTCTCTTAGACTAAATTTCATTTGAGTCACAGTTGTAAGCTTTGCCCTGCAAATAATCCAATTTCTGCTCCACTTTCTCTCCTACAGTACTGTCTCCTCCTTGCTTCAATTTTTCCTCCTGCTGAAAGGTGTCTCTGGGTCTAAACCACTATGCCCTTTTTATCTGTCCCCCTCTCACTACTCTTTGTTCTCATTGTATAGCCACTGGTACCACAGCTCCAGCTTGTTAATTTTCTGCTGTGAGGCGAATAACTCACCCCCCAACTGTAAACACTCCCTCTTTTATAGCTTTATAAGCTCTGGCTTTTTCTGATTTCTCCCCTTAGCTTCACCCTTGACACGTGTGCCTCTGCTGCTGTTGCAGCCGGGTGGACCTCTTCTGTTTGCCGGCTGCCATCCTCACTGTACTGCCCTCCAATCACCAGACTGAAGGTACGCTGCTGAAACTTGACTGGCCAGAACCATCGCCTCTACCTGCTGACAGGCTGCTGTAGTTCTTTAATTGCTTTGCTACTCTGTCTCCTTCTGGACTTTAAGCTAATGTTGCTGGTTGTGGCACTGGTTAAGCCTCTCCAAATTGTTCTGTGAATCCTAATCTATATGTGAACCTAAGTCTGTTTACAGTAATTTTGCATTGCAAGGGTAGTTTGAAGTGCAAGTTCTTTTAGATTGCAGGTTTGTAGATTTAAAAGTATTACGACTCTCTTTGTTTTAAGGTCCAGTGCTCATCTACTCTGGAGCAGAAACTAACGTTAAAGTGTTGCAGTTTTTTCTGTTCAGACTAGATTTCATTTTGGTCACAGCTGTAAGTTTTGCCCTGCAAATAATTCAATTTCTGCTTCACTTTCTCTCCTACTGTCTCCTCCTTGCTTGAATTTTTATGCCCACGCCCCTTCCCCCATCTCCAAAGTTTATTAAACACTCTCCCTCCCACCTCAGCACCACCCCTATGTATCTTCTTCCTTCCTTGTCACTAACATTGCAACTACACTTAAAGATATAGAGTGCAGCTATTAGGCCTATCACTTGTCCTGTCCTCCCCTTAAGGACATTTTTGGTTTTAGGTCACTGCCAAACTGAGTTGGTGTAGGTTATAAGCCACCTCCCCTCTTAAAGAGATACTCCTCCCCCTGTACTTGACTGGCACCATATGCCCATCCTCCCTGCCTACTGCTTCACCTCTAATCTAATGGCTCCACTGACAACTATTCTTGTCCTCAGCTGCTTCCTACTCCTCCCTTATGACCTCATTGTTAAACGTATGGAGAATACAGTCCTGCAAGACATGCCCAAGTACCAAGAGCTACATGGTACAGTGTTTTTTTTTTATTTAGCTTTTATTGACTGGGTAAGTGCACTAGACAAATCCTGCCTATTTTCAGGCATGACCCGGGGGAAGGGGATACAGATGAATGCCAACTAACCTTGAACCAGATTAAGCTGTTTGTATTTTTTTAGTGAATGAGGGAAATTTGGCCAGAACACCAAGGAAATTCCTCTGCTCTATCAGCAGGGGGCTTGACTTCCTGTGGAGTGGAGGAGCTCAGTTTGGAGCCGGACAGCAGTGGAGAAGAAAGTGCTGATGTGGCTGGGGAGATGGCCACTCGGCAGGAGCTGGTATGGATGTCAGTGAGACAGGGGAGAGGGTCTCCTCTCCAGGTCTCAGAATGCAAGAGGCCTTTATGGATTTGAGTAAAACAGAAGAATCTATGGAGTTTATTTCGAATGGAAATGGAGGGGAAGATTGTTTGCCTTCCCAAAACATAACTTTGGAGAACGATCATCAGGTTTCGATGGAAAATCAACAGATAAGTGGAAATCCTCTTTTTACTAGTGTTTTAGATCCTTCGGATATACCAGAGGAAAAGTTAAAAGTTCTAATGATACCGGAATTTAAAAAAAACTAAGGATATATGTTATAGCAAGAGCTCCGAGTTTTTTGACAGCAATACCAATAATTATGATGCAGAAGCAATAAAGAAAGATGACGCCCAGGTTTCAGAGCATCTCCCCTGTCAAATGCCAACTGAAACACTGACATTAGACCAGAGAGGATCAGTTGGCAGTAAAATCGTGATGGATAGCGAGTGCCTAAAGCTGGTACCTTTTTATGTGATGAGTTCTGAGACTGATTTGGTTAAAGATGTAATTGCCAATAAACCAAGTTCTATTGTTACGGAAGCAGACTCAGCTGAGGAATTGGCCTCAGGAGAAGCAAGACAAGAAGGGAACAGGCAAGCAAAACTTTTCACAACTGGTAGTACTATTTCATTAGGTAAAACCAAGACAAGAGCTCACAGCCTTACTAAACAAATACCAGGTGAGGGTGTTGTCTTCCAAATGGACCCATTAAAACAAGACCATGTAACAAACTTTTCTTTTTCTGCTAAAGGGCAGACTGTAAAATTTCCTCAGAGAGATCTAAGCTCAAAAGGGTGGCTGTAATGTCTGCAAATCATAACTTGATTCCAGCTCCCCTATTACAAAAGGGGTCTAATCACCCACAAGCGACTCCTGAAAAGGTAAAAGACCAGTATACTTCAGATCGTATTTAGTCTGCCTTCTCTATACCTTCAGAATCTAATGTCTCTTCTAAAATTTGGTCCCCTGATGTAGCCCTCTCTGAATCAGGGTGGAAAATGGGCACTGCAGGAATATGGATTCCTGACCCAGACTGGTCATCCCCCTTTTTTCCCTTCTCTCAGCAATCTACAGATTTTGCCCCTACTATCTCAGGCCCTGTCAGTAAGGTTCTACCCTCTTCTTCAGACCAGGATGGTGGTACAAACAATACTTTAAAAGCAACTGGTTCAGATCCTATTCATAAATTAACAGAGTCAAAGGATCCAGGAGAGAACCCTGAGGGCTCCTCTCATCCCAGACCTCTTCTATCTGATCTTTTTTCTCAAAAAAAGAAAGTAGCAGCACCACGGAGGAATTCTGTACAAATACATCACAAGGGAGGCCTAGATAGAAGGTCTGATCAAATTTATGTAGGAAAACACCTTCTTAAGGAATCCCTGAATTTTTCACCAAAAGATGTCTTCACTTTCATTAACATTTCTGAGGAGGACAACTATGACATAAGCTTTAGATCCCCATTTCTGTTGGACCTTTTCTGGCAGATATATAATCAGCTTAAGTTTTCTCCCTTATGGTCCCCCTTTCTAGTTATTCCCTTAGCCCAGCCTTTTATAAAATTTATGACAATAATGTTCTGGAATGAAGGGGTACACGTGGATGACATAACTTTTTGGCTCTCCCAAAAATGTGAGGTGCTAAGTGCCCCCAAAGCTGTGTTGGACTCAGAACCTTTTGGGACTGGAAGCTGGAAATATAAGGTTAAACTAAGACAGTCAAACAATGAAATTGAACATATCCCAAATTCCTTTACTTTGGGGAGGGACAGGGGAGTTTGTTTTTATGCCAGGCAGCCCCGGGCTTGTTATAAATGTGGGGCCCATAACCACTTGTCCAGCTCATGCAACACTTCCTGCTGTGAGATTTGTGGGGAGGTGGGGCATGGTAGTTTCCAGTGTAATAATATGTTGAAATGTGAATTATGTGATGAATTGGGGCATGGATATACAGATTGCCTGTGGGTGACAAAAAAACAAAACCTCACTCATCAGCCCTGAATTGCTAATCCAAAAAGCACAGGATGAAGCCCTTGCTAAAACCCAAATAAATATGAGATCTGATCCCATTCCCTCCCCTCCCAGGGGCTCAAAGACAAAGAATCTCATTATAAAGGTTATTCCTGCATCAGTTCCACCTGCAAATAAAGAAAATAGAGAAGCCCCCCCATCTATCAAATGTGATTGACTTCCCCTCTGTGTGTTACCAGGAGGTAGAGGAACCTAAAATCTCAGTCCCTCCCTAGAAACAGGCCACCCATCTGGATAACAGGATTACTAGAAGTACAAACCCCCCTTCCTGTAAAGACCCCCCTAACTTTGAAATGGAGAACTCCTATGCTATTTTGGATACTATGGGGGGTGATTCTGATATGGAGATAGGAACAGCAGGCTCTGCACAAACTTCCAGTAATAAGATTGCCCAAGCTGATTATGAAGGGGGAAAAAAGAAAAGAAGGAAAAAAGGTCTTTAGGTAATACCTCTGGATAATTTAAGTATTGGGTCTTTAAATTGTTGCAGTTTACTCAACAAGTCAAAAAGACTGGTGCTTTTTCATTCTCTTTTTCAGGAAAAATTGAATATTTGTTTTTTACAAGAGACCTGGATATATGCAGCAGATCAATGTCGTCCCTTTTCTGCAGAGTGGATTTTGGGGCCTTCCTACTGGTCCTTTGGACAGGACAGGGCAGACTGGGTGGGAATCCTTTCTAGTTCTTATGATTTTACTTTAAATAAACTGATAGATCTAATACCTGGTAGATTATTCTGGTAGATTATTGATAATCGACAGTAAATGGTGTCAGTTAAACTTTTGATTTATAATTGTTTATGGTCCACAAACCAAAGCAGAGAGACTTTCTTTATTTAATACTATTTTACCTTTTCTAGCTACTACCAGTCACATTATTTTTTGGGGGGTGGGCTTTAATTACGAACTCTCCCATCCCAGGGTAGGTACCCTGGGGGGATAAAATATATTGTGACTCCTCATCCCTGGGGAGAATTATTAAATTAGCTGATCTAAAAAATGGGATGAACTTTCAAAAGTCAGGGTCACAATATACCTTTAGGAAAGGGAAATTAACCACTACTATAGATTATATATTGTTTTTCAAATAGTTTACTATCCCCTTTTTATAATGTACTTCCCAGTGAATTTTCAGACCATCTTTTGGTTACTTTGAGGTTTACTTCATCCCCCACTAAACAAAAGATGGGTAATAGATGGAAACTAAATACATCTGCACTAAAAGATCCATGGGTGGTAATGGGTATGACCAGTCTCCTATGGGCTAGAACATCCATGGCAGATTTATATGGTGATTTTTCAGAATGGTGGGAGGATACTAAGGGAGATATTAAAAAATGGTTCCAAAACTATGGGAAACAAAGGGTGAAAACACAGTTTTTTCATTATTTAAAACTAAGAGCTAAATTACAGTATTTATTCTCCAGGGCAAATACTTCTAGAGAAGACCTTTCCTCACAAATCAAGCAAATAAAAATAGAAATGAGGGCATACCAGTACGACAGGGCTCAGACTTTGTGTACAGAGCTTTCTTTTGGGACACAGAAAAACCCAATTGGAGACCCTTTTGCGGCCTTTAAGGGAAGGAATGCTACGTCATGTATGGAAGATTTAGAAGATGAGAAGGGGATTCTTATAAACTCCAGTTTAGGGATTTATAATATAATTCTGAACTATGTGAGGATACAGGATTTTCAGGACCCTCCAAAAAAGGGCTGAAATTATTGATTTTAAAAAAAGGTTTAGATTCTCCCACTTTCCATATATAGAACTCCATAAGCTTGCTAACCCCATTTCAGTTTCTGAAATTTCAAAAAATATTCTTTCACAAAAATGAGGTACTTCGTCAGGTCAAGATGGCTTGCCCAATGAGTTCTATAAATGTTTTTGTAACATCTTGGCAATGTGTCTTGAAAGGTTTTTTTATCTCTGCAGGAAAAACCCTCTATACCTACAAACATTTCATCAGGCTTACTGGTTTATCTCTTTAAAGGAGGGGATAAAGTAAAATTGACTACCTGGAGGCCTATTGCAAATTTTGAACTCTGATTTTAAACTACTGTCTCAAGTATTAGATTATGGGGAGTGGCCGGAGATTTGATATACCACTTTTGTGGTATTCCCAATAGGAAAATCCAAGGTGCTTTAGTAATCCTTATGGAGATAATTGCATATGCAAATAGGTCAAAAAACAGGGTTGTATTCTGTCTTTAGATCAAAATAAGGCCTTTGATAGAGTTTCTAGGCCCTTTTTATTTTCAGTTCTAAAATATTATGGTTTACCTGTAGGTTTTATACGGTGGATTAAATTAATGTACAAGCCTGTAGTTGTATATCCATTTATTAAAGGGAGATTTAACCTTCCCATCTTAGTAAAGTCTGGAGTGAGGCAGGGGTGTCCTTTAAACCCCTTGTTATATGCTTTTTCTCTCGATCCCTTGCTTAGAATATTAGCCTCATCCAATCTTCTCCCAGGTATTTGTTGTAATCAGGGTGGGGATTCTGTGGTGGTACAGGCCTATGCAGATGATATTTCTGTTTTTTATATCTGATATAATACAAATCCCTACTGTATTACAATATCTTGCTAATTATGTGAAGGTTTCTAACTCCAAATTAAATTTCGAAAAATATAAAGGTCTCTTTATATGGCCTGGAACAAGTAACCAAATAAATATTTTGGGTATTATTTTTTCTTCAAGCCTTTGTAAGATATTGGGTATCCTTTTTGGTTCTCAGAACTGTCCTTAGGAAAACTGGGATATTGCCCTAAAAAGGGCTGATTTAAAGGTACAGAGGTGGAATGGGTGGATATTTTCCAAAATTAAAAGGATCCATATTATAAAAAAAATTCTGATACCAGGGTTACGTTATATTGTTAGGGTTTTTCCTCCCCCTACAGGTTTAGAAACTAATTTATATGCTTGTTTTTTTCTCCATGTTATGGGATAGTAGATTGAACCACATAAAGGGCTGTTTTACTTACTTACCTATAACTGAAGGTGGACTCGATATGGTGGATCCTATAGTCTTTTTCTACACTTTATTTCTTTCACAAAATCTGAATTTTAAACCTCTTAACCCAGTGGGTGTACAACACCTATGGATTAAGAATAATTTTTATAGCTTTTTTGACGTATTGGATATTCTGCTTCCCAGACTTCCAAATCACATTTATATCCGATTGCATTTCAAACCTTGTGCTCTAAAGCTATTTAAATGGTCTATCTCTCATTCAGTGGTAAAAGAACATGCTGGGGCTAAGTTATACAAGATTATTCTGGGTAAGATTCACCCTGTTGAACCAGAGTTTGCTAATTGCCCCCCTTCCATTAAGAAGTTTGTTATTAAACAACTGAATAGTGAGAGAGTACCCCAGCATATGTGGCAAGTTTTGTGGCTCTCAGCCTATGGAAGATTAAATATTAAAGGTAATGCAAAACATAAAATGATATGTGAAAGGTATTGCCCAAATCTTCAGTGTCATGCTTTAGAAGAAACATTGGATCATTTAATGTAATTGCTCTTATTTGAAAGGTTTATGACTTTTTTTGAGTCAAAATGAGAATTTAAGTGGTTGTTAAAATTAGATTATCAAATCCTGGTTTTGTTTTGTTTTTTCCACATCTCCTTACCCATTATGACCATAGTACTTTAGTAGTCCTTTTTTGTTGTCTGAAGTTTTATATTTGGCAGGCCCAATGTCAATGGGTCTTACAGCAAAAACATATGTCTTATGATACCTTATATATATTAGTCATGGAAGCAATGAGATCAGTTTACTTAAGGGACAAAGCTATTAATACCGCTCAGAAAGTGTTTCAGTGGTGGAAAGGATTATCTATTTTTATCAAATATAAGTAAATGGGAACTATAAATAATAAGAGGTTTTTTTTTGTTTAGTATGTTTTGTTGTAATAAACTCACACTTGCTTAGATAATATATGTGTGAAATAATTTATTCTTTTTTCTTTACAAATGCTAAAAGATTTTTTCAAATGTACTATTAATGTGAAATATTACACCTTTTTGTTTTGATGTGCTTTCAATAAAAAACTCCCCTACTTTTTTCAGTAAGTGCCATGGGATCTTTAACATCCACCTGAACTACCACCAATCCAAGAAGATGGGACCTCAGTTTAATGTCTCATCCTAAAGATGGCACCTCAGAAGTGCAGCACCCCTTTCATGATGCACTACAGTGTCAGTACTGGGGTATTAACCCAAGTGCCAGTTGTGGGAACTGAACCCACTGCCCTCTGATCTTCCAGCCTCAGAGGCGAGTGTGCTACCTACTGAGGTTACTGTTAGCTCACTATCTGTCCTACTCCGAAGTTACTGACCTCCACACACTCACTGTATCTCCCCCCAGACCAGATCTTCCATCTATACCAACTTATTGTTCCTCCTCCCAGTTGGAATGGTGATTTATGCCCTGCCCCTCTCTTATTGTTTTGCTACCTCCAGCAATGCAAACCACAAAACCTTGCACATTAAGTGTCAGAACAAACTCGCATTAAAAATGATTATAAACTGCCTTAGGAACTATTAGTTCTTCTTCAACTCTGCTCAGGGAGTGTGGAATTAAACCAAGGTCCACCCCTTTTTATAGATGCACCCTAGGACCTCCTTCTGCTAAAAGGTCTCAGCTTTCTACATATGAATATCTGTAGCTTGCCTAAAAAATTTGACATGGTCCAAGCCTGGGTACTACATATGGATCCTGATATTGCTATATTTTGGGAAACATGGCTCACAAACAACTGTTAATATCCACGGTTACAATTTATTCAGGTGCGACAGGCCAACAAGGGGTGGTGGAGTGTCATCTATACCAAAACCAGTCTCTCTGTCTCTAATATTGTTTGCACCTCTATACCAAAGGAAGCTGACTGCTTAGCTGTGAAATTGACCTTATCTTGTGGAGTGGACCTCTTAATATCTGCTTGTCATAGGCCCCTTTCTGTGGGGTTTGGCATACTGGGTCACCTTCACTCCCTGTTGGAAAAAACAAACTCAGAATGCATAATAATAGGGGACTTTAATCTCAACTGGAATGATGCCTGCTCCAACAAAATTAAGGAGTTTTGTGATGTGCGTGGCCTAACACAGATTACCCAAGAGAATACCCATCCTAACAAGAAATCCCCTGACCGCAGCTCATTACTTGATCTTATGCTGGTTAATAAGCCACACAATATCTCTCACACAGGGGTTTTCCACAGTGACCTGAGTGACCACTGTGCTACTGCCTGTTTTAGAAGCTCCCCTTACCGGCCTCCTATATCCACTTTTATGCTAAAACAAAGTCTAAAACATTTCTGCCAACCTGCCTTCCTGGCAGACCTAGGGAATATTAATTGGCAGGATTTTTACCTGGCACCCTCTGTCTCAGGAGCCTATAATATCTTCCAAAACCTGGTACTGAAGGTGATTGATAAACATGCTCCGCTTAGAAAAATCAAATCTCGGAAAAGGTCACCCGACTGTTTAACACCCACCCTAAAGAAAGCTCTGAGGGACAGGGATGTACTGTGGAAAAGGGCACAGAAAACAAAATTGGATTCTGACTAGCTGGCCTTTCGGGTTGCCAGGAATGCCTGCACCAAACTTGTTTGAACTGAAAAATCACGTTATATCCAGTCCGCTCTCGAAGAAAATAAAAATTGTTCCACTAAATTCTGGAAAGTTCTTAGAGAGGTAGTAGGTCACTCATCAGCCTCAGCTTTGCCTGCCAAGATTGTGGTAGGAGACATTTCCTACATGGACAGGGTGGACATCCTAGAAAAGCTAAATAGCCACTTTGTCACCGCAGGCCTTGATTTTGATGCCTCACCCACCAGTAATGTGAGTGTCTGCAGTGATGACAGCGATGGCCCTAGCCATGTCACCACAGCTATCCCAGAGTGCTCCTTCATTTAGCTTTCATCCAGTAACCTTTAAACAGGTGGAGGACTTCCTGCTAGCCTTGGACACTAAAAAGTGTGCCGGTGCTGACCTCTTAGAACCATTCTTCTTGTAACTTGGCTGCTATCACCTGATAGCTCCAATCATTCACCTTTTTAATAGTTCCTTGGCTCATGGTGAGTTGCCACCACTTTGGAAAATAGCGTACATTATTCCTCTTTTTAAATCTGGTGACCCAACTGACCTGAATAACTACCGCCATATTTCCCTTCTCCCAATCCTATCAAAGACCCTATAAAAAATTGTTAACTCTCAACTCAGAGAGTTCCTTGACACTGAAAACATCCTAAAACCCACCCAATCAGGTTTTAGGCCCAAGCACGGTACTGTATCAGCCCTTGCCAAAGTGTCCAATGAATGACAAACCGCCCTGGATTATAAGCAATACATCTATGCCCTCTTTCTAGAGCTTAGCAAGGCCTATGATACAGTGGATTATCATATTCTACTTAACGTCTTAAGCAGCATCAGGGTAAACAACACTGCCTTAAAGTGGTTTGATTGTTACATCACCAACTGAAGGAACAAATCAAAGATCAAGGGGAAGTGCCTCAATTTAAGTCCCTGCCGCATGGTGTGGCACAAGGCTCCATCCTGGGCCCTATTTTCTTTGCTATTTATATAAACCATATAGACTCCTGTATATGCACAAGTAATGTTCATCTATTCATTGATGATACCGTGCTCTATACTACTAACACCTCCCTAGACGTAGCCCACAAGGAGCTTCAGTTAGACTTTTACATCCTTCAATGCAACTTAATAAGGCTCAAGCTTCTGCTTAATGTCAAAAAGACCAATGCTATGATTATCTCACCTTGTGCTTCCCACTACACAAGTCCATCTTCGAGCCTCCAGATTTATACCTTGCTTGGCGAAGCCTTGGAACTAGTAGAAAAATTCAAGTACCTGGGTGTTTGGCTGGATAACAGGCTCAACTTCTTGGCTCACCTTAATGAACTATCTAAAAAGCTAAGACAATGTCTAGGCATATTTTATTGGATAAGACACCTCCTTACTCTTGAAGCAAAGAAACGACTTGTCCAAACAACTTTTCTACTGCTGCTTGATTGTGCTGAATTTCTCCCTCTACCATCGTGCACTGAGATTTATCCTAAACATGCCATTATGCACCCACCACTGCCTGCTCTATCAGGTGCTAGACTGGCCCTCCCTCACTCTGAGAAGGCAAAAAAATGCCCTCATGTGGGCATACTGGGCCTTAACCAATAAACTACAGACCTATATTTCTATGCTGTTTCAGTGTACTGAGGGAACGTATGGTCTAAGGAGTTTGTCTCTTATCTCTCTTAAAGCACCTAAAATAAGGACATGATATGGCTCAGTGGCTATCATCTTTTCTCTGTCTGCCCTTTGGAATGTCATGCAAGAATCTCTCAGGCTGTACTCCCTCCCGGGGCCTCACTATTTCAGGAGGCTGCTTGCTCTCAAACTGAGAGCCCTGTGTGTATGCCGCAAATAACCACCTCCTTCATCTCCTGTAGCTCCCCAAACTCTTGGCACTTACATGTATTCCCCTAGCACTTCTTCTTTCCACCTTGGGATTATTCTGCCAGCTCCCACCTGTTTGTTTAACTACATCTATTTCCACCCCTCACTGACCCTATCCTTTGTTTTTTACCCTGCCCATAAACCTTTGGTTGTTGTTCCCTCAATTACCCTACCTGGTATCCCTCATCTTATTGTAACTGTGTGACCTTTGCCTGAATAATCCCACATCTTGAGGGAATCCTTTATATATATAGTCAATTATCAACCCGGATAGTATTCACCATATGTACTCCCCAGCCCTGATCTTATTTTTTTTTCTGTAACTGTCTTTTATTTGCTCATTGTGCGTACACTGATTATCTGGTAATTTTGCTGTAGTTGTATATGTCCTACTTGTCCAGGACCTTCTTGCAAATGAGCTTGCTCAACGATGATTTTGCCTGGTTAAATAAATTTGATTGATTGATATTAATACTTCCTGTTATTGGAATTAAACCTTTGTTTTTTTAAATTGTAGTGTCTGTCCTTGAATATCCACATCATCATTCTTAAAGATTAATTGCAACCATTTTACACATTGATAAAAAAAGCCTGAATTCAAGTTCCTGTGTCAAGAGTAGTGTTTCCTGAAAAATGTCATGCTATTTGGCTTTGTAGTTTTCTTTAAATCGGCATTTGTTAACTTGTTCTGCACCAACTGGAAACAGTCAGGCAGTTGCTGTCCCTCTGACTGAGCCTTGGAGAGTGAAGATATCATATTAGTGTAAGCTACAGCTTCAGCAGTGCAAGTCCCCACTTGACTGAAGAACTGAAGAGCTGTTAATTTCCTATTTAGAGCAATCTGTGAGTTAATTGCTTGCTGTCCAGGGTTTTACTAACCCAGTCTCTGATATTTGTTCAGATGAATTAGCTGAAAGTCCACATTTTGTTCTTCTAAAAAGCTGATCATTTGAATGTCAGTGCTGAATTGAAGTGGTATGCATTTGAGAAATCAGCTCGTCAGTACCACAGCTGCTGCCAGTTATTGCTCATCAAAACTCTGTGTTTTGTTCTAGCTATATAACATTGGGTTTTTTATTTAATTGATATAAAATACATTTTAAATTTGTTAATTCATGCAAGTAGTTTGTCTTTGATATAGCTGCAATAAATAGGATCATGTAAGAACATTTTTTCCCCTCTCAGACTGACGAACAGGTGCCTGCCACACTCTGCTATTTCAGGCACATGTACTATATGATCTCAAAAATGTCAGTTCTTTAATGGTTTCTGTGTGAAAATAAATCATGTATAACTAGAAACACTACATGGCATCCTGATGCCCTCATCTCCTCCCTACAGTTGAGACAGCTAGACTCTGATGCCCCTGTCACCTGCCCCACAAGTCCGATATCCTGACCAACACTTGAAGCTGCTGCACTCTGCTGACCACTCTCTTCTCTTATAGAGTCAGGGTTGCTGCACCGTTACCCCACCTCCTGCCTGAACAATCAGGGCCTCTTCACCCTGCTTCCCCCTGCCTGAACAGTTGGGGTTGCTGCACTCTGCTGCCCCTTCTCCCCACCCCCCATCAGAGTCACTGCTGTTGTCCCCTGTTCCTGTCACCACAGTGTTGTACTCTGCAATGCCATAGAATTCCATGTCCCCTGCCTCCACATTTGGGGCTGTTACATCATGCTGCTCATGCCACCAGAGGTGTGGCTTTTATTGTACCCTGCTACCTACTTTCATTTTCCCAATTGGGTAGGGCTTCGTCACCATGAACATTGCATCCCACAGTTAGGTGTTGTACCCTGATGCCCCCCATGTCCTGTTCCACAGTCAAGGCTTCTGCACCATGCTGCAGTCTGCCCTCTGCCACCATAGCCAGAGCTGCTTCACCCTGTTCCTGTCTACCCAGTAAGGGCTGCTGTGCCCTGATGCACCCTACAGCCCCATGCCTCCTCAGCTGGATGACTTCACAGTTAGGATTGGTGCATCATGCTGCCCACTGCCACCAAAATCAGATTTTGTGCTACACTGCCCAAAAGAAAAAACAGAAAAATACTTTCATCATGTGTTATGTAGGTGAAGAACAGAAGGCAGTTGGGTGCAGAAGTCCTGACTGTTCGGCCTTGAGTCAAACGAGGCTTTAGGGTACAGTAGCCCAAACTGTAGGACAGGATGCAGCAGCCACACCTGGGTGGAACTGGCACAACTATGGAAGCAGAGGACAGGGTGTAGCAAGTGTCCTAACTCTTTTGGCAAGTGGCAGCATGATGCATAAGCCCTAACTGTAGAGTCAAGGGGCTGTAGGGCACAGCAGACCACAGCAGCCCTGCTTGAGTAGGCAAGAGCAGGGTGCAGCAGCCCTTGCTGTGGTGCCAGGGGAATGTGGACAGCATGGTGCATAAGCCTTGACTGTGAGGTAGGACACAAGGGGGCATCAGGGTACAGCAGCCCTGACTGTGAGATGGGGTGCACATGGTGCAGCAGCCCTGATCATTTGGGACAATGGATGTGAATAGCAGGATGCAGCACAATCTCCATCTCTGGTGGCATAGGGCTGCATAGTGTAGCAGCCCCAGCTGTAGAGGCAGGAAACATGGTACTCTATTGTGTAGCAGAGCACAAGAGCCCTGACTGTGGATAGAGGAACAAGGGGCAACAGGGTACAATGTCCCCAACTATGGGATTGGGGGATAGAGGACAGCAGGGTGTAACAACCCCAACTCTTCAGCCATGCAGCAGCATGGTGTCGCAGTCCTGATTGATCACACAGATGATACAGGGCAACAGGATGCAGCAACCCCAACTGTGTGGGAGAAGACAGTGGGCAGCAGGGTGCAGCAGCCTCAAATGTGGAGCAAGAGACAGGGGACTTGTGGGGCAAGAGACAGTGCAGCAGAGTCAACTGCCTCAACTATGGCACAGGAAACAAGGGGCATCAGGATGCTATATACTGTTCCTATTTATACATTATGTATTTTCACACAAAAACAATAAAATAACTGAAACTTGTGAGTTCATATAATATATGTGCCTGAAATATCAGAGTATGGCAGTCACCTGATTGTCAGTCTGAGAGGACAGCAATTGTTTTTACATGAACCTATTTATTAAGGCTACATCAAAGACATTCTACTTTTATGAATTAACAAACTTTAGATTTATTTTATATCCATTAAATAAAAAACTCAGTGTTATATAGCTAGAAAAAACAGAGTTTTGTACTTTTGATGCAAAACAACTGGCAGCAGCTGTGATACAGACTAGCTGATTTCTCAAATGCGTACCACTTCAATTCAGCACTGACATTCAAATGATCAGCAGTTTAGAAGAACAAAATGTAGATTTTCAGCTAATTCATCTGAAAAAATACCAGAGACTGAGTTAGTGGACAGCAAACTTACAGATTGCTCTAATTGGGAAGTTAACAGCTTTTCAGCTCTTCAGTTAAGCAGGGACTTACACTGCTGAAACTGTAGCTTAGTCCAATATGATATCATCACTCACCAAGCTTAATTAGAGGGACAAAAACAGACTGACAGCATCCAGTTAGTATACAACAAGTTAACAAATGCTGATTTAAAGAAAATCACAAAACCAAATAGCATGGCATTTTCAAGAAACACTACTCATTATACATGGACTTGAATTCAGGCTTTTTTTTTAATAATGTGTAAAATGGTTGACATTGATCTTTAAAATCTAGCTGTAGCTTGTTAATCAGAAAATAATCCTTGCAAATGTCATACATTAATTATAAGCCACCTCTAAGTCTTCTAGGGTCTAGTGATATTAATTTTAAGTTTCTCAAATGATCCTTGTAAGTATTATTTCTTTCAACATATATGAGTTTTGTTGCTCAACGCTGGATGCGTTCTCATTTTTGAACATCCTTTTTTTTTACAGCTGCATGTTGATGTCACCATGCTGACATATTGCTATTACTAGGAGAGATAGAAAGGACTCTGGAAGCATGTGATTGAATATCATAAGGGTCATCATCATCCCCTAAATACTTCAGCTGGACATGAATCACAACTCTTTCCCTCACCTCTGCAGTGCTGTTCCTAGCTGTTTCATTGTCTCCCCCTTCCACACATCTCCTCCACCCCACCACTGCAGTAGCTGCACAATTTAATTGCTTCTGACTTGAACTCCTGAGCCTACAAATAGTCATTGTTGGAGTTTTGACCTTTCTTTGTGTTTACTTTACCTCTGTCTACTGGCATTTTTGCATTCTTTGGTTTTCTATCTTTCTCTTTCATGTGTGTGTGTGTGTGTGAGAGTCTGCAAGTCATGTCTGCTTTTATGGTAACCCTTTCAGGACTGATCTAATAGTAGCATTCTATTCAGTTTTTTTTTTCATGCAAAGGTAGCTGCTAAGACATTGTGAGGTAGGCTGCATGCACTGAATCCAGCTTCATGAACATATCTGATTATACCGGATTTTTGTTGCTTTGTACCTCCGTTATATTCAGATAATCCCTTCAAAGCTTTTCTAGGCTGAGGACCTTGTGTTTAAGGATCTCTGTTTCTGCTATGCCATGATACTGGTCAGTGAAAGCACCTCCACCTCATCATTGACATTCCCAAATTGACCAAGGAACTCAATGAGGGAGAAAGTAGAAGGGTCTACAATCAAAGTCCTAATAAAACAATTAGTTCAGTGAGATTTTTTTTTTCAGTTCCTTTACTTTGCATAGTGATGTGAAGCTCAATGGTTTCCTGTCTTTATGGTCACTTCCTACAGTGGGTGGTAAGGGGTGATCCCTGTGTTATATAGCAGGACTGAGTGGGGGGGGGGGGAGACAGCCAGGATTTTGCAGTTGATAAGGTTACCCCACTGTTAACCTAACAAAAAAGAGCACATTCAATACAGTGGTACAAAATAAAACAAAAACAAGGTCACAGGTTGTAAGTAGCATCCTTGGCTGGGTCATTAGTGTGTAGGCAATGTATAGATTATTAAAAAAATGCAAACATAAATAAAATCCCATAATGCAGATAACTTACAGCTGCATATCATCATAATGCAGTACTTCATACAGTATGTATCTATCATAGATTACTGCTTAGAGTTTTGGAGAGTTTTCAATATTACTGATACGAAGAAAATTGAATTTATTCAAAGGAAGGCAACAAGAAAAGGTTTGGAACATAAGACATATGAGGAACATTTGAAACTCCTTAGACTAAATACTCTGTACAACAGGCATATTGGAGTAATGTGTCGTTGATGTACAAAATCCTTGACAAGGAGGATCTAATGGAAGGATTAAAAAAATAAATTTGTTTAAAATGGAACAATAAGTAAGGGGACATGAAAAACAAATTAAGGCAATCCATTTTAATTTTTTTATCATATCACAATTTTCACCCCTGCAGCCACTGACTTGCCTTCATACTCCAGCCACCGCTCCAACTCTACCACTGACCCTGAAGTTGCACACCCAGCTAGCATATGCAACTATACCTTCAAAAGGGGCACCCCCATTGCCTCCACGCCAGGCAAAGAACCATTACCAGCAAGCGCTGTCCAGACATCATCATCAACCAATGGAGTCATCAAGCTGCCATGGTCTGTGCTGCCATTTTCCATGTTCTGGAAGACCTAGGAGTGCAAGCGTGCAATGACATCATGGCACATATGTGCCAATGTCTACCGCACTCCATACTGCTGCTCCGACTCTAGCAGTGCCCCCGGTCATCACCAGGGGCCTCTGCAGAGTGGTGGCACCCTGGATCCCTCCCCGGGGATAGGAGAGCAGTCCTCTGGATGCTCAATCCTATCCCCCGACCGCTAATGGCCCGGGCTTGTGTCTGAACCCGGGTTGCCAGCGTTGCATGAGGTGTGGTGTCCAGCACCTCAACCCTCAGCACCACTGGGCTGAAGGGCAATCCATTTTAAAACAAGCAATGTAAGATTTATTACACACAAAGGACATTAGACATTTGGAATAATCTGCCTTCTGAAGTGGCAAATAGCAGGAATTTCTCTTAGAATAAGAATAAATTCGACAAATTGCTTGGCAGAGAAGGGTTTAGAGGATTGTTATAACTAAACAAGGGACAACTCATATGGGTGTCATGACTTCTACTGTCCCTGAAATTCAAGGTGAATCAAAGTGAATCATGGTGTCACCACTCTATGAGTAGTATATTGCTTCACACATGTTCCACTTGATTTTTTCTTCCTTTCTCAATGCATATATTAGTGCCCATCTAATTGTCGTGTATGGGTAGCATAGTATAACATGAATTACGAGTGTCGTAGTTAACAGTATGGACATTGCGCATATTAATAATGTTACACTGTATCCATTTGAATCACATAAGCTGTCACACATACATACAAACATAGAAACTGATGGCAGATAATGACCACTGGGCCCATCTACTCTGCCCATTTTTAATTATTATCACTTTTGCTGCAGACCCAACTTGATCTACAGCATTGTCCCTTCCACCACTTCCTTCCCCTTAGGATTCCCCTATGGCTATTGCAAGCATTTTTGAAACCTACCACTGTTACTACCCCCATTGCCTCTAATGAAAGGCTGTTCCAGGAATCCACCACCAGTTCTGTGAAGAAGTACTGCCTCACATCTCTTCTGAATCTACCCCCCTTTCAGCTTCATATCATCACCCCTTGTTCAAGAGCACATTTTTTTCTGAAATGTATATCCCTCCTGTACCTTAATAACCTCTGTGAGGTATTTAAAGGTCTCTATCATATCCACACTCTTCCAACTCTTCTCAAGGGTGTACATATTGAATTATTTTAGTCTCTCCCCATATGGCTTCTGATGCAGACCTTGCATCATTTTGACAGCTGTCCTCCAGATCACCTCCACTCTGTCTATCTCTTTCCAGAAATGTGGTCTCCAGAACTGGACACAGTACTCCAGTAGGGGTGCTATGCATTATCACAGAAATACAGAAACATAGAAGTTGATAGCAGAAAAGGACCACAAGGCCCATCCAATCTGTCCATTTTACCAATTTGCTCCCACTGCCTCTACTGTGTTAGCAACCTCAGCTATGCTCCCATCATATGTATGATTCCCTTGTGCCTATCCCATGCTATCTTGAATCCTTCCACCGTATGTGCTCCCACTACCTCTGGAGGCAGGGAATTTCACACATCCACCTTGCTGTATGTAAAAAAGAACTTTCTCACGTTACTCCTTATGCAACCCCCCTCCAATTTTATGTCACGCCCTCTATTTCTACTGTACTTATTATACTGGAAGATGCTATCCCCTTCCGTCTTATTTATGCCCTTAAAATATTTGAAAATCTCAATCATGTCCCCCCTCTCCCGTCTCTGTTTCAATGTGTATATATTGAGGTCCATAAATCTATCCCCATATGCCTTGTTATAAAGACCCTGAACCATCTTAGTTACCCTCCTCCTCACTGTTTCCTCCCTGTCAATATCCTTACACAGGTGCAGTCTCCAGAACTGCACACAGTGCTCTAGGTGAGGTCTAATCAATGTCTTGTACAGTGGGATCACCACTTCCCTCCTATAGCTTGTAATACACCTCCCTATACACCCTAACATCCCACTAGCCCTCGCAATTGCTTTTGCAGTCTGTTTGGAGGATTTCAGCTCATATGATATAATGACCCCTAAATCCCATTCCTCTCTGGTGACTGTCAATAACTCCACTCCCCAACATGTAACTTTCCACAGGGTTCCTGTTATCCACGTGCATGATCTTGCACTTCTTTGCATTAAACCTTAACTGCCATACCTCAGACCATTTCTCCAGCTTTTCCAGGTCTCGTTTCATTCTCTTTACGCCTCCTGGAGTGTCTACTCTATTGCAGATCTTGATGTCATCTGAAAACAGGAATACTTTTCCCTTTAGCCCTTCTGCCATGTCTCCTATGAAGAAATTAAAGAGGACTAGTCCCAGGACTGACCACTGTGGCACCCCTCTGGTAACTCCCATTTCTTCCGACTGTATTTCATTTACCACAACTCTCTGCCTTCTGTCGACTAACCAATTTATGACCCAGTTCACCCCCCTGTGCCCCACCCCCAGACTCCTCAGCTTATTTACCAGCCATTTATGTGGGACTGTGATAAAGGCCTTGCTGAAATCAAGGTAGGCAATATCCACCACCCCTCCCTGGTCCACACCTTGGTCACCCAGTCAAAGAAATCTATCAGATGTGTTTGACAGGAGCTTCCCACCATGAGCCCATGCTGCCTTGGATCCTGCATTCCAATGGATACCAGGTGATTCACAGTGTTCCTTAATCAGTGTCTTCATGATCTTCCCCACTATTGAGGTGAGACTTACTGGCCAGTAGTTCCCTGCGTCCTCCTTGCTACCACATCTGCTCTTCTTCAGTTCTGAGGAACTACTCCCATGTTCAGTGACTCACTGAACAGGGCTGCCAAAGGTGCTGCCAGCTCCATCCTCAGTTCCTTTAGGATCCTTGGATGTACTCAATCTGGCCCATTACTTTGTCCACCTTTAGTTTTGTAAGTTCCTCTAAGACCCCCATTCTGTAACTGTTGTGAAGCTCAATTCTTCCCCCTCCTTGTATCTATTTTCTAGTTGTGATCCCTGCCCCACTCCTTCTCTTGTAAAGACTGATCAGAAATACCTGTTAAGGACTGTTGCCTTCTCTAATTTCCCTTCTACCATCTCTTCATTGTCCCCTTTGAGTGTGACTATGCCCCCTCGGGACTTCCTCCTCTCTCTGATGTACCTAGAGAATGTCTTGTCCCCTTTCCTCACTGACTATGCTAGCCTTTCTTCTGTCTGTGCTTTTGCGCTTCTCACCACTGCCCCTGCCTCTCTTTGAAATTTTTGGTACTCTTCTCTGTTCCTATCCTCTTGTATCACCTTATATTTTTGGAAGGTTACCCTCTTGGCCCTGATTTTATCTGCCACCACCTTAGAAAGCAAGAGTGGCCTTCTTCTTCACACTAACACATTGATTGGTTATCCCGATAATGGACTCTTTAATGTGTGCCTATTTCCCCTCCACCCCCATCCTAACCCTTCCTTAGCCAACTCCTCTTTAACCCTCCTTCCCATTTCTGCAAAGTCAGCTCCTTTGAAATCTAGGATTTTAGCTTTTGTATGTGTGACCTGTATTCCTGTGTGCAACTTGAACCAAACCATGTGATGGTCATGGGACCCCAGGTCCCCCTCCACCTGGAGATCCATGATCCTGTTTCAATTGGTGAGCACTAGATCCAGTATATTCCTCTCCCTGGTGGACTCCTGTACCAGTTGTCTTAGGCCTGCTCCCTGTAGGAATTCCACAATGTCCCTGGTCCTGCTTGAGGCCCCCTTTTGAGATGGATCAGTCTGCATTAGGCATGTTGAAATCTCCCATAAGCAGAACCTCAACCTTATCTGTCATGTTGTATATTGACTCCAGCATTAACTTGTCCACCCCCTCCGCTTGAGCTGGTGGCCTGTAGATCACTCCTGTTCTAATAGATGTTCCATTACTCAGCTCAAGGGTGACCCACAACTCCTCTGTCTCCTCATTTCTAGCCTCGATTTCTGTCACTTTGATTGTCTCTTTAATGTGAAATGCCACCACCCCTTCCCTCCCTATCTCTCCAGTACAAGGCATATCCTGGTATAGCTGTGTCCCATGGGTGGTTATTAGTGTACCATGTCTCTGTTATGGATGCTTTGTCTATGTCAGCCTCCCCTATTAAAGCCACTAGATCAGGGAGCTTTTTGCCCACACTTCAGGCGTTCATATGCATTACCTTACAAATCTTGTTCCTGGTCCTTCTGCCATTATTTTTGTTCTCGTCCCGTTGTTCCTATCCTACATCTGTTACTACTCCATCCCTCTGTTTCTCTTTGTGCCCCTTACCCTCTCCCTGTTTTCTATCCGTAGTTGCTAAACTCTTATCCCATTGCTGACATTACCAGCCTGAGGGGCTAGACTGTATTGTTTCCATTTCCTCTGATAACCCCCCCCCCCAGCTAGTTTAAATGCCCAGCAAAGAAGCACCTTAACTTTTCATTGAGGACTGCTGTCCCCTGCCTGGACAGATGCAGACCTTCCCTATACAGACATGCATCTTCCCAGGTGGATCCCAGTCCCAGAATAGCCAAAGCCCTTATCATTGTACCATCTCTTCAACCCTTAATTGAATTTGTTGAATTATTGATTCTTTGAATCTCCCTTCTCCCTGACTGGTAAGTCCTCAAAGAAGATCACCAATTTTGCACCCCCCTCAAGCTGACTACCCAGGACCCTGAAATAATCCTGTACTGTCTCTACATTAACCCCTTACTTGTCCAAGTTGTTAGTCCCAAGGTGGACAATTGCATATACTTCCCCCCTCCTTGCCACTGGTTTGACAATCCTGTGTATTCATGTTGCATCCCTCTGAACAGTGGCCCCTGGCAGGCACTTTACCTCCCTCTCTATATCTCCATGTGTTCCCAACACCATCCCCTTAACAACTGTGTCCCCCACCAAAAGAATCTTCCACTCTTCTGGGGTCCTCTGGCTCCCTTCCCTTTTCCATCCCTCTTGTGGTCCCACACCTCTTCCCTGGTCTCAGCCCTTGGTCCCCTCTCGGGGGTATCCCGTTCCATGAGAACAGCAAATTTGTTCTCCAGCCAGACTGTTTGGGGAATGTGCTCATGAGCCACCCTCCTTATTCTCCCTGAACCCACTGTAGTTCATGGATGCCTGTGCCTTGGAATCTACTTTGGCAATGGATGGGGATACTGTGCCTCATGGGTGTAAATAAAGCTCTCCAGTGCTCCTGCCAGCTCTCCTCAGAGTCTATCCACCTCTGCTCACAGCCCAGAGAGGTGCCTACAAGTGAGGCAGTAACTCAGCATCCAGAAAGCGTTCCTGAACACTGCTGCATCACACACATTGCACTGCACCACTCACTGCATCATTTCTACTATTATTCATACTGCCTCTTAGTACTCCCCTTTATTTGCTTTTGGTTTACTTATTTGTAGAAAGTTTACTCTTGGCTATCCCTGGTCCTTGCTTTCCTGCTTCTGCTTGTATTCTTTTTTGGTTTTTGGCTATTTGTAGGTTACGACCCTGCTACCTGTGTCCCAACAGGAAGTAACACAAGGGCCAGATGAATAAAGGTAGGGACTGCCTTGGGGTGGGTGGGTTGAGATGTGGTGGTGGGACTAAGACCCTCCCGGCTCCTGGAGCAATCAGGCAGCCAGCCCAAACAGCACTGCTTAAATTCTCCAGCACAGAATTTCACACAGTAACAGCTCCAATGAAACAGCAATTCCCCAGCACCTTTTACCCTCAGAGTACTAACTATTACAATATCAAAATTAAACAGAAAGAAACCAGCACTTCCCTATGGCTGCTGCTGTTCTGGTCTCCTGTTTGCAGGGGCAACACCATCTCCCTTTCTCTGCTGGTGATACCTACCTTTGAACCCAAGCATCCCACTAGCCCTATAAAAACCAAAAAAAGTGTGCACATGGATATGGTGGTGCTAAAGGAACTACAGGTACGTAGATTTACTAAAGTTACAAGCACACACCAAGCCTATAAGAAGAACGCCAGGCAGAAATAAAGTAAAAACTTACATTTTATTGCATAAAATATAAACCACACCTGACATGTTTTGAAGCTTAAATCTCCTTTTTCAAATGCTTTGGTGTGTGCTTGGAACTTTAGTAAATCCCACTAGCCATCTTGACTGTTTTGTCACATTGCCTGGCCACCCTTAGTTCATTTGATAACATTAATGCCCAGATCTCTTTCATATTTGGTCACTGTCAGTATCACTTCCCCCACTGTGTACTCTGTCCAAGGGTTTCTGTGGACCAAATGCATTACTTTGCACTTTTATTGGCATTAAAAAACTAGCTGCTTGATTACCCAGTTAAAGAAATCTACCGATTTGCTTTACATGACCTTCCCCATATCTGTTGAATAAGTCTGTCAGAGGTACAGCTAGTACCTCCCCGAGTTTCCTCAGCACCCTTAGATGCACCTCATCTGGCCCCATAGGTTTATCCACCTTCAGATTATTGAGTTCATTCTGGACTCTGTTCTCAGAAAAGGGGCTACTGTCCATTTCTCTCCCCTCAAAGCCCTTTGTGCATTTCTGTGTTCCCTTTCCTCCATCTTGTACTCTAAACAGTGGGTAGAAATATTTGTTTAAGATGTCTACCATTTCTTGGTCCCCCTCCATAAAGTCCCTCCCCCCTTTAACTGTACCATCCCTCCCCTTGTCTTCCTTTTCTCAGTAATATAACCCCAAAATATTGCATCGCCTTTTGATACTGCCTGAGCTATTCTTTTCTCACTTTGTGTCTTTGCACTCCTTACTGCTTACCCAGCTCTGTTTCTCCTGATACACTTCCCTATCCTCCTGCCTCTGGGTCTCCTTATACCTTCTGAAATTTATTCTTTCAGCCTTTACCTTTCCTGCCACTTCTTTCAAGAACCATAGTAGTCTCATTTTCCTTTTGCTTTTGCTTACTTTCTTGGCACTGAGGTTTGTTGCCTTCACTATGCCATTTTTAACTTTGACTCACTTTTCCTCCACCCCCCAAGTCATCTCCCTCACCAGGTCATTCCTGAGGCATTCAACAATCTTTGTATCCTCAGCCCTTCTGAAGACCAGGATCCTCCCCCCTGTGTGGTTGGAGACTGTCCCAGTTCTTAAATTGAACTACTCTGTATGATAATCATTGGTCCCCAGATGGCTTCCCACCTTGAGATCTGCAATACTGTCCCTGTTAGTAAGAAGCAGGTCCAGTATTGCCCAATCATGAGTGGGTTCACTGACTACTTGTCTGAAGAATGACCCTTGCATGGTGTCCAGGATATCCCTGCTCCTTGCTGACTCTGTAGATAAAAGGCTCCAAATTACATCCGGCAGATTGAAGTCCTCCACCAGCAACAATACTCCTTTTCAGCCATTTTGCCAATTACTTCTTATATTTCTTTATCTGAGTCCTCCTTTGTGTCAGAGGTCTAAAAATCACTCATGTTCAAACAGTGCTCTGTTTTTCTACCACAGAGTGACCCACATCACCTTAACCCCCATGAAATCCCATACCTCTGTCGATTTTATGTTTTTCTTCACATAAAGCACCATGCACCCTCCTTTTTTATGACCATGTCCCATACATAGTCGTCAGTACACTGTGATTCGGTTATGGCCACAATATCCAGCTGTACCGCTACCATGATGGGATGGACACTAGGTTTGGGATCTCATTTCTTACACTCTAGTAACGGCACACATCACCTTCCATATTTTGTTAGTTCTTTTCTTGTTGCCGGCTCCTTTTCCTTTTTTGTTTTAAACTTTTTTTTTTATTTAGTTTCCATTGATGACACTCAAGAACTTTCCATACAAGAGACAATCCATATTAGTGCTGAACCATTGGAGCAATATGCCCCCTTTGTTAGTGACCTCTGTTTATGCCTCTCAATGCTGGCCCCTTAGACCTCTCTCTCAGGCATGGATTACAGGGATATGGCATTTCTCTTGCTCCTCCGAGGTCCCCTGACCCAACCTCCATCCTGGGATACTCTCTTCACCTAGCTCCGAACTAGTCAATCTCCCAATTCTGAGCCCCCCGAGGCAGGGCCATCACTCCTCCAGCACTCGGTCTAGAATCTAGTAGGCAGCCAGAAAGGAGGTGAGAGTTAGAGGCTGGTCCAAAGGACCCAGCATTGAGTGTGGGTGCCATGCTGTGGATCCCGCCATCACCTGTCTGCAAGGGATTTTCCTCTTTTTTCCAGTGAGGGGTATGGACATGCAATGATGCCCTGCATGTGATGGGTGCTCTCCCACACCCATGTGTAAGGTGTCTCCTGACACCCCATCTCCTGTCTGAGCATGCCGCAAGTTGCGCTGCCCATTGTCTACACTGGGAGATGATTATCCTGTGGTGTACATTATCCACCCACTCCCAGGAGAGAAGAGCAATCCTCTGGACTCTTAATTCTCTCCTGCTCCTGCCAACACCCAGTGACCGAGGCTTGTTCCCAAACCTGGGCCACAGACATGGCATGAGGTGTGGCATCCAGTGCCTCAACCCTCAGCACCACCAGGCCAGCTGCAATATGCCCCTTAATCACAGTAGAATAAAGCATCATGCATCTCTCATATTAATGATACAGCATCGTGGGGGGATATTATTAACATAATATAGTAATATTCTAAAGCTTAATAATTATATTGCAGTGGAGTCCATGCGCAGCATGATTGTGTCTGAAAAGTAGATATCAAAGATAAAGTCCAATATAGAAGTACCACATTTGCCATGCTAGTTCTCTTAAGAATGGTGAAAAAAGATATAGGAAAATAGAACACTGTCAGATAAGTTAAATTACAGTGGTAGCCACAGACATTGCCAGCTATTTCCAGATATTTTACGAAATTTCTGAAGAGATTCTCTCTGCTGCCCCTACCGTTTAAATGCAAAAAGCATCAGATACTTCTGGAAATAGCACAGAAATTTCGGGAAACAGCTGGCATTGTCTGTGGCTACTACTGTATATAAAAAAATACTACCCCTGATGTATAACATAGGCACTCTAAAGTCTAAGCCCCTATTTAAGAGAGTATTTACAACCATGTAACAACTTATTTAACTCCAGTCTCTAAACTTGAGACTTTTTGCCCCATATGAATTTTAGCATGTGAATATGACAAAGACAAAACGGCAAAGCAAAAACGGCAAAAACATAACAGTGAGAACTAAAATAGTGACCTAAAAGTAACAGCAGCACTACTGGAATGGTGAATCCAGTGATTTAACCTACTCCACTGTCAAGGAGCACCTTGGAGTAGTATAATTAGAGATGGGATAAAAGGCTGACAGGTGTGTTCAGTAATGATGTCCGCCACATACCTGGAATTCGCCATATATGATGGTAGCTGATATTTAAGGATACCATTTGTGCAGTCGCCATTTTGTTTTCACCATTTTGACGTTCACTGTTGTGTAGTAGCCAATATCACATGGAACCATATAAACATAGAACCAACCAATCTACCATCCTGGCAAGAGTCAGTCTTTTAAATATAACAATGAAGCCTAAAGATTAAACTGATAGAGTGGGCAGTCTCTATTATTGAATTCTTACTCCACAGACTCTTTCTTCATCTTCCAGCCCATGACACCTTTGCTCTGCCCACACCTTCTCAACCCACTTGCCTGTTTCTGTTGGATCTGAGAAGGTCCATATCTTGCTTTGACATACAGTTTGAAGATGAGCCGTAAAAATGATTGAATGTAGAAAATCCCAGCTCCTTGAAACTGCAACAAGCTCCTTCAAATTTCTTTCACCCCTGCCTCATAGTATGGCTGATATCAGGGACAAGATGCACTGGCTGTCCATCCTGGAAAAGTGGCTCATTTTGCCTGGCCAGGGACATAATCTGGTCTCTCTTCCTGATTCCTGCAGTAACCACCAGGAAAGTGCACGGTGGGCTATCGGGCTGTCAGCCTCCAATCTCCCACATAGTATAATACGATATGCCTTTTGGATAAGAAAGCCATCAGGATTGCCTAGTGACAAGAGTTTTCCTACAAGCCAGTCTCTGATGAACATTTTAGGGTGATCCCCATCGATGCCCTCCGGTAATCCCAGCATTCTTATATTTTCAGCTCTTATCTGCATCTCGAGTGTTTCCAAACATGCTCAAAAATACTGTGATTCCTTTACCACCATGGCCATTGACTTAGTGGATGCCACTGCTTGTTTCTTCACATCCAGCATTTCAACTTTCAGACAGTCCATACTAGTTTCCACCACCGTGACTCCATTGGTAAATGCGTCAATTTTCTGGCTGAGGTCAGTGATGGAGGAAATCAAGCATTGGATTTTTAGGCCCAGAGACTGTTCTATCCCTTAGCTTTGTTCTGAAGTAGTCTTGTTTACCTTGACAGGCGGCGCTGGAAAACCGTTGCACCTTGCTTCCCTATATTGGGAATATTGGAGCCCCAATCACAGCGAGGATTACCCATGATTTTTCTCTGTTCAAAGATCTGTCGATCAAGAGGCAAGGAGTCAATAAATTTTCCTCAAAATAAGCTTATTTAGGGCCTTTTAGTTACTTTTTGTTGGAGCTAGTTGAAAGCATGTCTAGTATGCTCTGGCTCCACAGCACCCACCACTGTCTTCTTTTTATAATTGTTTTCCCCTTGCTCACAGTACTCCTTTGACTGCTCCCTTCTCTCCCCTCTCTCCTTTGCTAACCCACTACTTCCTTGAATAACATGCATCCATAGTGGGACTCTCTCCCATAGAGATCTCACTACTCATTATCTCAGCCTGTGGTGGGCCACTTTCTACCTCCCCTATTTCTTCCAGCACCCACCTCTCCTGCTTTAAACATCCTTCAAAGTAACATTTAAACCATCCACTGAGGACTGTATTTCACTCCTGGATGGAATTAGGCCATTACCTCGGTATAGGCTCTTATCCTTCCAGGTTGGTCCCCAGGCCCCAGTGTAGCCGTACATCTCCTCTCTGCTCCATTTCTTCAAACATTACTTGAAAGCATTGGTGCAGAGCTCCCTCTCCTTCCCCATATAGTACAAAATGCACGTGCTACTCACATTTTAAACACATGGGAAACACAGGATCAACCCCATAAATTATCTGAAGTTTCCAAAAATGACATTTACACATGGATCTGATTATGGAATTTCAATTTTATGTTTAAGCCCATGACACACACTTGTCAAGTTAATGCATTAGCACCTGTAGTGGCTCTGACAAGAACTTGTTTTTTTTTTGTTTTTTTTTTTATGAGGACACAGTAAGTGACTTAAATAGCTTAATATGGGCTGTACATATGCTCTATACAGAGGCATCACCACCTCTCTTTCTCTCCTATTACATTTTTTTTCTGATAGACCATACAACTCTATTAGCTGCTGCCATGTTTATTTATTTTGTTTTTTGATAACCGGGCAAGTACTCTAGTAATCAAGAATGCCTGTTTTCAGGCATGACCCAGGAGGATACAAGTCAAACACTCATAACACAGTGATACAGGGAAACATAAATTAACAATTCCAAAAGTAGTCATGTAACAATGATACAGGGGTGGTTGAGATAGTAAATACTCAGTGTCAAGGGAAAAAAAGCAAAAAAAAATATAACATTTCGAAAACTCATGGGGTGAGGCACTGGCAATGCTATAAGGTGAGAGAAAATAAGTGCAGTTGAATATATATAGAGAAAGAATAGAACCAGTGGCTCCAGAAAGAGTAGAAGGAATAATGCAGGTTAAAAGACAAAGAACCTTAGTGCACAAACACTGAGGCAAGGGTCACCCCAAAGGGCATTGACTGGGAAGCCAATTTTCAAAGAAATACAAAATCACACATACCCTCATAATTCAAAGCATCATGGGCTGTATTTGCAAATCACCAAAAAATATTATGCTGGTTCAACTTTAAGCAGAAATGCATGGTGCTGAAAGGCCTCTCACACAGTCTGTAAAGGGTGCCAACAGAAGATGCAGACACATGTTTCATCTTGCCAGGACTTATCAGTGTGCTTTGTCTGTATTACACCCCAGTTAAATGAACCAGCTACCCTAAATTGATCCGTCTGGATTAGATTGTGGTGAGCCCAATAAAAACAAAGAACAAGCTAAAAGACAAAGAACCTTAGTGCGCAAGCACAGAGGCAAGAGTTACTCCAAATGGCATTGGCCAGGAAGCCATGTTTCAAAGAAATACAAAATCACATATACCCCATAATGCAAAGCATCATGGGCTGTATATGCAAATCAAAACTAAATAGTATTCTGGTTCAACTTTAAGCAGAAATGCATGGTGCTGAAAGGCCTGTCACACAGTCTGCAAAGGGCGCCAACAGAACACACAGACACGTGTTTCATCCTACCGGGACTCATCAGTCTGCCTCATCTGTATGACACCCCAGTGGAATGAACAAGCTAGCCTAAGTTGGTCTATCTGGGTTGGGTTGTGGTGAGCCCAATAAAAACAAAAAATCAAGCTAAAAGACAAAGAACCTTAGTGCACAAGCACTGAGGCAAGGGTTACCCCAAAGGGCACTGGCCGGGAAGCCAAGTTTCAAAGAAATACAAAATCACTCATGCAGATTAGCTGAGATAGATGTAAGGCTGTAAGCATAAGTGCATGTGGTTGAACAGAAACTACTGTATAGACAGGAGTCAGGTGAACAAAGGGAAAGGCGAATCAATGAGGAATGAAGCAGGTGCAGGGGTCAGAGGCTAAGAGGTAGTTACATAGGCCATGCTTGGAGCTGTCAGGAGTAGTGGAGAGACAGAGGGATACAGGTAACAAGTTCCAGAAATGTGGAGCATTGTGGGAGAAAGTTTGAGAACCAATGGATGTCTTACATCTAGGTACCATTAGCAGAGTCTGATCACCTGAGCTAAGTGGGTAGTGTAGACTTGGCGAAGTTAGCATTTGGGATAGGGAGGAGGGAATACCAGTTTTAACAATGTTTTCAATCAAGATGCCCAGAGCATAGGAGTGGTTTGTCACTGGGAAGAGCCCATTTAAGTCACTGTACAATTAGCAGCAATGAGTGAGACAATGTGAGGTCAGGCAAATCGACAAATATGATTAGACAGTACGTAATGTCCCATTTTAGGAGATTAGCTTTGGCAGTACCTACATAGGTGACGGATCCATAGTTGAGAGCAGGGAGAAGTACACCCTGAGCAATAGCAACTCTGACAGAAGGTGTTAAAGCATAGCTAGTTTTGTATGCCAGGCCAAGTTTGCAGTTTAGAGATCTGCAAGTGTTTGTGATTGTTTGGTGAAGTCCAGTGAGGGGTCAAAGGGTGATGCTGAGATATTTAAAGTTAGTGATGTTCTCGAGAAGAGAGCCATCACAGCAGGAGACAGATAACTGCTCCATAAATTTCCTTAATCTTGGTGCAGAACTACGTAGAATGGAATGGTTCTTGCTGGAGTTAAGTAATATTTTGTTATTAGAAAGCCAGGAATGGATGTTGCAAAAATCAGATGTGAGAGTGGAATTAAGGTTAGTGATGCTACTAGAGCTAGTATAGAGCAAAAGGTCATCCATGTAGAGCAGTGAGGAGCAAGCAGAAGTATTTAGAAAGGGGTTATTAATGATGATGGTGAAGAGAAGGTGGTCATGTGCAGAGCCTTGGGGTACTCCAGTGTTGATTGTGGATAAGTCAGAAATGGCAGAGCTACATTTTACTAATTTCTGCCTGTCATTTTGGTAGCTGTTATGCCAGGTTACCACCTCAGGGGAGAAGCCAAGGGATATCATTTTGCATTTAAGTAAATAGTGGTGTACATGGTGAAATGCCTTTGTTAGATCAATTAAGACAGCACCAGCTAGTAAACCATTGTTCACAGCAACTTTTGTATCATTGGTGAATTTAAGTAGAGCAGTGGTAGTATTATGTCCTTTCCTGAAACCATGTTGGGCATAAGAAAGGATGTTTTGGTCATGTAGGTAGATGGATAATTTGGAAAGAGACAAGCTGTTCTAGGATTTTGCTCAGGACAGACAGGATGGCGATGGGAAAGTCATTAGGATTGCAAATGCAATAAATGAAGTTTGCTGATTATCAAAATTCAATTTACTGTTGATCAGGACCTCTAAGTCTTTTTCATTATCAACACTTTTTAATAATGAATTACATAGGTTGTATGATTGAGGGATGGATTGATGACCAAGGTTCAATGTCAAACAACTAGGTAATAATGGCAAAAGTCAAATGGGCAACTCAATTACAGTGACTGCAAAAACAGTGCTACCAAAGCACAGTGATGCACTTTAGAGCTACAAATACAGGTTATACCTGGAGCTGCAAATTATTAGATACTCGTAAAGGATCCTAACTGTGAAGAAACTCCACCACTATCCTCAGCTCCAACCCACACATAAGTGCTTCACCTAACCAGTCACACTCTTTTAAAAGCAATCCCATAGGTGAATCCAATGCTCTCTGACTGTATCATGTGAGGGGCTATGTCCCCCACCCCCTCTATTTCTAACATTCTCATGCCACACTGCAGTTTGATGGTGGGGTATGGCAGCATCACCGCAGTTGCTTATTGTACCTGATCGCTGTTATGTGCAGGTAGCAGTAATTGTCGTCACCCTTATTCAGTCACCCATACATTGGATTAGGAGGGAGCCTACATTAAGGCAGAGGCCAGTCTTTTGTGAATAGGGGATTGAAGCTGGAAGGGCAATGCAAAAAATCAGTTAGTGTGCGAGGTTGGAGGGGAGACGACACCTAATCATTCATCTGGGGACAAATGGTCTGGTGAGCAATGATGTGGAGGAGGTCCAGCAGAGGTTTAAGGCACTGACAAAGACAAGATCCATGGCATCCTCAGAAGTATTGCCAGTCCCCTGTGCCAGCACTGCTAGGTAGAAAAGAATTAAGGAGTTCAATGAATGGCTCAGGGAATGGTGCAAGAAGGAAGGGTTCACCTGTATAGGGGAGTGGGGGAACACATGGGAGGATGAGGACTTATATTGGAAGGATAGATTGCATCTAAGTGAGAGATGGGCAAATGTGCTGAGAGATGGTCTACAAGGATATATTGATAGGGTCTTAAGGAGGGATTTAAACTGCTGGGGGAGTACAAGGCTAGGAAGGGGTGAGTTCCACAGGAAGAGAGAATGGACTGGCTAGCACTCCCCTGCAAAAGGGAGCAGGGACAGAAACAGGCAGGGAAGGGAGGGATAACAGAGAGGGGGGCAATATGATGGAAATGACTTTCCACTAATGCCAGAAGCTTGGGGAACAAAATGGAGGACTTAGATGTCATGATGGCAGGAGCGGATGTGGATATTATAGCTGTAATGAAAACCTGGTGATCTGAGCATCAGACCTGTAAAGTAGGTATCCCCAGGTACAGGCTTTTCCAGAAGGACAAGGCTGGCAGAAAGGTGGTGGGTGGGGTTGAGCTGTACATCAAGGATAATATTAAGGCTGCAGAATGGAAGGAGGAGCAAGAGGAAGCAGAAATCTTGTGGGTCAAGCTAGAAAAATGGGCTAGGACATCGATAAGCCTGCAAGTGGCTTATAGACTTCCTATGCAGGCAGAGGAAGTGGATAGGCAGATGATGCAGGCAGTTCAACAGATGGCACTCAAGGTGGAGATTCTGCTGGTGGGTGACCAAAACCTCACAGATCGGATAGCCCATCAGGAAGGTCAACCAGGAACAGGGAGATCCTTAAGTCCCTCCAAGGAGCTTTCCTGCAACAGCTGGTAATGGAGCCCACTAGGGGTGGAAGCATACTCAAAGTGGTCCTCACCAATGGAGATAGTGTGGAAGGGGTTGAAGTAGGGGTCAGCCTAGGTACTACTGAACATAATGCAGTGAGCTTCAGGTTTAGGATGGGGGAACAAAGCGAATAAAACCAGCACAGAGGTCCTGGACTTCAGGTGGGCACATTTTCCCAGAATGAGAGAGATTTTATGGAAAGAAATGAAGGTAAGGAGAAAATAGGGGAAGTGGAGGAATTATGGAAATCAATTTAGGGGGATTAGTAAAGGTGATGAAAATCTGTATTAGGAAGGTGAGGAAGAGCAGAAGACATAAAAGGCCGCTTTGGTTCACCAGGGAAGTGAAGGGGGCAATAGGGGAAAGAAAAAGGGTGTTCAGAGCATATAAGAGGACACAGGTGAATGAGGACAGCTAAACTTACAGGGAGAAGCTGAGGGTGGCAGGGCAGAAGATTAAGAAGGCGAAAGCAGAAACAGAGGAGAGGATTGTCAAGCAGGCCAAAAGGGGGGGACAAAACTTTTTTCAGTATATAGGAGAGAGAAGGAAAGCAAAGCAGGGGATTGTAAGGGTGAAAGAGGAGGGGGGAGTACAAGAAGGATCATTCATTCACACAGTTAGCCCGGCGCAAACTGCATACAAATCAGGGCATAATGAAATGCTAATCTGGATGTTTGCCCACAGATTACCTAAATATGCTCATTTGCATATCACTTTTGAATATGGCAAAGTTTAGCGCCGGGCAAACGTGTTTGCACCGGGGCTAAAGGTTTAGCCCAATGCTAAACCCATGCAAACGTGTTAGCACTGCGCAAACAGTTCTGGGAATATTTTACAGTTTTTCACACTGTACTTTCACATACACTGCTGCCTGCAGCTGTACTGGGACCACACATTTGCTGGCACACACATTGGCCACATAGTTCACCTCTACCTACCTTCACATCACTGTGCACTGTGTTGCTGTTGTGGTTTGCGCTTGCTGGTTGCCATATTCAGAGCTGTCTTATTCCAGGGCTAAGTTTGCCCTGCACTCCCAACCCAGTTTGCCCGGCCTCATTCCCATGCTATATTCAGAAGCAGTTTGCCCTGGGCTATTCCTTTTGAATATGGCTTGTTTTGTGCTCCAGGCTAAGTTTGCCCGCCGGACACTGCTAATTTAGCCCCGAGGCAAAGTTTTGAATATCTGGCCCATAGACTGCAATAACACCTCCTGCTCTGTATTTTTGGTCCAACCTAAATAGCTGATACACATCCAAATGTTTGCACCAAGCATTATATGGGCTCCACCATGTTTCCATTATGAATATCAAGTCCCTGTCCTTCTCAGAATCAATTAAGCTCTATAATTCATTGAATTTGTCATTGTTTAGGCTCCTGATGTTTCCCATTAGGCAACTTATCAAGTTTTTTCCTGAAGATTTGAGCTCTTGAAGTTTGTGTAGATCTCCTGTGCTTTACCCCACCCGCAGATGTACTCAGTTTAAATTAAATCTTTCAGTTATGGAATGAAATAGTGCACCTAATTTATCTGCCCCAATCTGGTTTAGGTGAAGATGATTATAGTATTTAAATTCTTCTTGCCCAGAAACAATTTCAACAAGTCCATATATATATATAAATATAAGGCCCTCCCTCCTACACCAGTTTTGCAATCTGGAATTGATTCTAGAGATGGTTTTGTTCTTTTCTGGGTACCCACTGCGTAGTGGTAGAATCCCTGAAATTATGGCTGTGGCTCCTGAGGTTTTTATTTCTTTTCCTACATCAATTATTTTATCACAAATGTCCTTTTCATGGTCATGTCCTACATTATTTATTCCCTCATGGACAGTTGCAATTCCTGATGAGTTCATTGTTCTTAACATGGCAGGAAGTCTGCTTTTTATATCTCCAACTGTTGCACCTGAAAATCTAGACACTGTCATGTTGAGTTTATCCTTATTACACATTTTTAAGTCATATCTCCTAATGATAGAGTCCCCAACCACTAGAATTTGTTAATTTTCATTTGTAGTAAATGGGTTCACATCCGCAACATGTACTTGATTTTCTACAGTTCCATGTCTTAACGGTGATCACCAAATAGCGATCGCGGTTACAGCAAGTGTGCATTGCTGAAAAAAACAAATGGCGATGTACGGTCCCAGTGAGGCACGCATGTGAAAATAAATGTTTATGCGGGCTGGCCCCGTAACCCCCTTACTATGGATTCTCTACTCCAGGGGGGTGCATGTCAGGGAAGGGGAGAAACAAAATTTACACCTGCATGTAAAACACAAAAACGTGTAGCCCTCCCCAGCCCTGAACCGTGCACCCTCCCCACTATAGTCAGCCAGTCTCACCACCACACCACATGGCCAGCTTGGCACCACCAAGCTGCACTACCTCCCATATGCCTTCCCTATCATCCCTCCTCTTCTGTTCTCCCTACTGTTCTTCCATTCACCCTGCTGTTCTCCCCTCACTACCATTTCAGGGTAACTCACATAACGGGCGTTGAAACTGAGTTGCTCATATCCGAGCTGTTCAATTTCAGTCACGCTTTTTACAGGATACCATTTTCTATTGTTGTTTTTGCCTCAGTTAACACAGACAATCTGTTTGGCAAGAGGATTTCTTTACTGTTTACTAGTGCCCTCTTTCTTTTTTTACTGTTTTTAAGAAATTGCAGCTGGCACCACTCCTCACTTGGACCCCCAGATTCTGGTCTACCCCATTTGTGTGACCTTTCTTCCTTGCCATCATCTTCTGTAATACTATGTTCCTCTTTCCCTCTCTTCTTTTTTATTGTACCTTCAATATTAATTTGTTTTTCGTGTGCAACAATATTGTCTTTTTGTAAATTCTTTAAAAAGTGCTCAATTTTATGTATTTCTGTGATGTTTAATAGTTCTAGCTTTCTTTTTTTTTTTTACTTAGTATTTTATCCCTCCTACTGCCCCCTCTCACCACTCCATCGGATTTCCTCTGTTGCGCAGTCCATCATCACACTGGAGTCTGCCCCTAGAGCACCTTGGTCCATATATATGACCTTGTTACCGGATTACCCCTCGGTGGGGTGGAGGGAGTCACCTACTCCCCCAGACCATTGACTTTATGGACGCTTGTGCAGCGGAGTCTGCCCTGAAGATCCGACGGCTCGCAGTGAGGAGTCATAACCTAGGTGAGGAGAGGGTGTTTTTCTTCAGTTTTTCCTTCCCCCAGCACCGGTGTGCAATGAGGGCCAATGAGCAAGGAGGCATGATGAGACACACCTCCTGCTCCGCCCCTCTGCTGACGTCTGTCCCGGAACCCACGCTGCTACCTCCCTCTACCACACCTACTGCCCGAGCTCCCCAGGAGGCAGTATTGCAGCAGGAGCTTGCAGGCTGACCCCACCAGAGAAGGAAAGCCATCGGGCTCTCATCCTTCTCTTCCCGGCTGACCTCGGTGGTCTGTGCTCGCCTCAACATGGGTCGCCGCGTAGGCGTGAGTTAAGGCGTCCAGTGCCTCAGCCCTCAGCGTCACCGGGCCAGAATAATTCTATCTTTATTTCCCTTATTTCCTCAGACATTATGAAGCAGATAATGGATTTATTACATTTATAATCTCCGTCATCTGCTTAAGTCAGTTTTAATGTATACGTATGGCAACTAGTTCACTTCAACATCGACCCTCCTTTGACCATTAAATCTATCTGCATTAGTATCCATTATGTAAGTACCTTATAATGTGATTTGTCTATAGTGGTTGACCTCCATTCCAACTGATCTAACTGATGCCAGCAGATGCCACTTGGCTCTGTTGGGTGGCACCTGTGCCCACACTTTGGCCCCTTATGCTCGGAGCCATGCTTTTAAAGCCCTGCACCATGATGTAGCCTCATCCCACCTTAGCAAACCTTTTAGAAAGCAGAGCCCAGCATTTCAAAGAGTAGCATACAAACCACAATCTGCTTTGGAAGCATAAAAGAGATAGCAAGGACAGTGAAACCGAGGATGGGCTATTCCGCTGGTTTACAAATGCAAGGGATTTGGATGCCTTATTAGTGTGTCCATGCTGATGCAGAAGTTGGGATAACTCCAAGAAGATCATGACAAACTAGATATATCATCTAAGGAGTGACTCCACAGATGGAAAGTGAGGCATAATATAAGATACCGAAGTGCACATGGGAAGAACTAAAATACAGACACCACAAGCAGTGAGACATGGGTCTCCAAACTTATGTCAGGTGTTATGTCACAATACACTCCAGCAGATGTTTTCAACTATAATGAGATGGTGTCTTTCTACTGCTGTATAGGTCATGGTACACTGAACTTGACATCTGAGATATTGATGGGTCAAAACAATGCCAAACAATGCATTTCTGTATTATGCTTCTTTAGAAAATGGGCATGAAAAATAAAGCAACCTGACTGGCTGAAAGGCATACATTTATTTTTCAATAGATGCCTGCTAAAAAAGAAGTGCCAATTCAGGGTGCCCCATTACCAAGATTGTCATTGGGCCACCCCAAATTGTCAAGTCACCAGTTGCCATTGTTTTTCTCCCACTTAGTGAGAGAACACCCCCCCACCACCACCACCACCAGCTGGTCACCACACACACACACACACACACACACACACAGAAAAAAGACTGTCTTAAATTGAGCCACATCCTCATTTTTAATTTGGCAGACAAAGTTCCTTTTTTAATCAGTCCCTCAGTGCACTTACCTCTGATGGCAAACACAGACTGCTGCCACACTGATGACTCCTCGGGTCCCGATCATGGTACCTCTGCCTGCCCACTGCATTTTTATACAGATCTCACAATGATACTTCCCTGACCAGACAAAACTGCCAAATCTACCTCTGTATGCAGTTTAGATCTTCCTTTTGATCATAGCTCCTTTTTAAATAAAATCTATAGCCCTCCCCTCTCTACTCCATTCTTCAACAGTGCCGCCATCTGCCCACCACTATCACGCTGCTGTCAATTCCCCGAAGAGCCTGTTGTTTAAGTATTGCAGCCTTTCTGAAAACGAAGGATGTACAATCCCACACAAAAGATTAATAGTCAAATTAACCAGCCTGGAGTGGGTCCCAGGGTGGTAGTCTAGGTAAAACACTGGCTGGCCAACAGGACACAGAAGGTTAGTGTAAATGGAGTCCACTCTGAAGAAAGAGGAGTTACTAGTGGGGTACCGCAGGGTTCAGTACTGGGTCCAGTCCTTTTTAATGTCTTTATAAGTGACATTACAGAGGGACTGGAAGGAAAAGTATGCCTCTTTGCAGAGGACCCAAAGATCTGCAACAGGGTTGATACACAAGGAGGTGTGGAAAGGATGAGAAGAGACTTGGTAAGGTTGGAGGAATGGTCAGAAGTATGGCAGCTAGGATTCAAAGCAAAGAAGAAGTGCAAAATAATGCACCTGGGAAACAAGAACCATGGGGAAGATTACACAATGGGGGGAGGTAGTAACAACAACAAAAAAGGAAAGGGACCTGGGGTAATCATATCAGATGACCTTAAGGTTAGCAAGCAATGTGAGAAGGCAGTAGGGAGGGCTGGGATTATACTGAAACATAGAAACATAGAATTTAACGGCAGATAAGGACTGCTTGGCCCACCCAGTCTGCCCATTTCCCTACCTAATGGATAAGCTGCAGATCCTAGTTAACCAGAAGCCAACTTCTTTCTACCCCCACCCCCCTAGAATTGCCTTATGGCTGTCCCATGCATACTTGAATTCAACCATTGTTTTTGACTCCACAACCTCCTCCAGAAGGCCGTTCCATGCATCCACAACTCTCTCTGTGAAGAAATACTTCCTTACATTACATCTGAGCCACCCCCCTTTATCTTCAAATTGTGCCCCCTTGTTCTTGCACACCTCTTTTTTTGAAAGATGCTACCCTCTTGGACTTTGTTGATTCGCTTGAGGTGCTTGAATGTTTCTAACATGTCCCCTCTCTCCCTCCTTTCCTCGAAGCTACACATATTAAGCTCCTTTAGTCTCTCTTCATATGTCTTCCGGTGCAGACCCTGCACCATTTTAGTTGCCCTCCTCTAGACAGCTTCCATCTTGTCTATGTCCTTGCGGAGATTGGGTCTCCAGAACTGCACACAGTACTCCAGATGGGGTCTCACCAGCTGTCTGTACAGAGGGATAACAACTTCCTGTTTTCTACTGGTGATGCCTCTCCCTATGCATCCCAGTATCCCCCCAGCCCTCCTAACTGCCCTCTCACATTGCTTGCCCACCTTTAAGTCATCTAATATGACTACCCCAAGGTCCCTTTCCATTTTTGTTATTGTTAGTATCTCACCCCCCATTGTGTACTCTTCCCCTAGGTTTTTGTTTCCCAGGTGCATTACCTTGCACTCCTTAGCATTAAATCTAAGCTGCCATACATCTGACCATTCCTCTAACCTTGCCAAGTCCCTTCTCATCCTTTCCACCCCACCATGTGCATCAACTCTGTTGCAGATCTTTGAGTCATCTGCAAAGAGACATACTTTTCCTTCCAGTCCCTCTGCAATGTCGCTCACAAAGACATTGAAGAGGACCGGTCGTAATACTGAACCCTGCGGCACCCCACTAGTAACTCCCCTTTCATCAGAGTGGACTCTATTTACTATTACCCTCTGTGTCCTATTCTCCAGCCAATTCTTTAACCAGGCTATCATCTTGGGACTCACTCCCAGGCTGGCTAACTTGTATATTAATCTTTTGTGTGGGACTGAGTCAAATACCTTGCTAAAGTCTGGATAGGCCATGTCCACAGCCCTTCCCTGATCTACTACTTTGGTCACCCAGTCAAAGAAATCTATTAGATTTGTCTGGCATGACCTTCCTGCTGTGAATCCATGCTGCTTTGGGTCCTGTGCCCCTCTGGCCTCTAGGTACTCAACAATTCTTTCCTTCAGAAGTGATTCCATCATTTTCCCTATCACTGAGGTTAAACTAACTGGTCTGTAGTTTCCCGCTTCTGCCCTGCTCCCACTTTTGTGAAGGGGAATCACATCTGCCCTCTTCAGTCCTCAGGTACCACCCATCCGCCCATGATTTGTTAAAGAGGATAGTCAGTTGTGTCACTAGTTCTACCTTTAGTTCTTTTAGAATTCTGGGATGAATCCTATCAGGCCCTATTGCTTTGTCCACATTCAGTTTTAAGAGTTCTTTCAGAACCCTTTCTTCTGTAAATGGGCTGGTATCAACTTCTGTATCCAGAGTGTTTCTATTGCTTGTTTTAGGTACCTCCCCTTCTTCGTTTGTAAATATTGAGCAAAAATATTTGTTTAGTATCTCTGCCTTTTCACAGTCACCCTCTGCCCACCCCCTTCCCTTTATTAAGTCTCACTATTCCTCCCGTAGTTTTCCTACGCTCCCTGATGTACCTAAAAAAAGGTTTTATCCCCCTTCTTAACTGAGTTGGCTATCTTTTCCTCGATTCAGGCCTTTGCTGTTCTGACTGCCTTCCCAGCTTCCTTTTGCTTTAACTGATACAATTCTCTGTCCTGCTCCTTCTGTGATTCCTTGTACTTTCTGAATGCTTTCTTTTTCTTTTGAACCTTCACTGCCAACTCCTTTGAGAACCATAGTGGTTTCTTACATCGTTTTGTTTTGTTTATTTGCTTCACACAAAGGCTTGTTACCTCTGTGATGGCAGTTTTTATTATTCCCCATTGTTTTTCCACCCCTCCTTCCTGCCCATTTGCTACTGTATTCCTTAGGCACTCACCCATTTTGGCAAAGTCAGTCCTCCTGAAGTCCATTACTTTTGCCTTTGTATGGCTTGACTCTATTGCTGTGTTTATTGTAAACCATACTGTTCGATGGTTGCTAGTTTCCAGATGGCTACCCACTTCTACCTCTGTGATCCTGTCTCCATCTCCATTTGAGAGGACCAGGAATGCATAGGGAGAGGCATCACCAACAGAAAACAGGAAGTTGTTATCCCTCTGTAGAGACAGTTGGTGAGACCCCATCTGGAGTACTGGGTCCAGTTCTGGAGACCCCATCTCTGCAAGGACATAGACAGGATAGAGGCAGTCCAGAGGAGGGCAACTAAAATGGTGCAGGGTCTGCAAGAGAAGCTGTACGAGGAGAGACTAAAGGAGCTTAATATGTATTCCCTTGAGGAAAGAAGGAGAGGGGGGACATGATAGAAACGTTTAAGTACTTCAGTGGAATCAACAAAGTCCCAGAGGGTAGCATCTTTCAGAAAAAGAGATGTGCAAGAACAAGGGGACACAATTTAAAGATAGAGGGGGGTGGTTCAGGGGCAATGTGAAGAAGTATTTTTTCACAGAGAGGTAGTGGATGCATGGAACAGCCTTCCTGAAGAGGTTTTGGGGTCTAAAACTGTGGGAGAATTCAAGAATTCATGGGACAGACATAAGGCAATTTTTGTGGAGGGTAGGAAGAAATAGGTCGTTGGTTAACTAGGATCTGCGCCTATCCTGTAGGTAGGGAAATGGGCAGACTAGGTGGGCCAAGAGGTCCTTATCTGCCATCAAAGTCTATGCATGTTTCTATGTTTCTACAGTATGTACTCGAAGCATTAGAATCTACACTTAGGATAGATGGCTTACTTTTTGCCCTCTCGGGTTGTCCGGCCGCTGCCACTACTCCTTGCCTACAGTCCCCAGACGAACCAATGAATAAGGAAGTCCTGCATTAAATTAACACATGAAAAAGAACAAATGGATGATAAAAAAAAGATTACAAAAGGAAAACAAATGCAGCTCAACTGCTGAACTTCAGTCCCGAATCTGTCGGGTATGGGGACAGAAACCATGGCAACCAGCAACCAAAATTTACATTTATGGAGAATGTACTAGGACAAAAGTCACTAGTTAAAAAAAATCACTAAAATGCTGCAGAGGAACTATTTTACTACAAAAATAAATGAAACAGCTCAGTTTAAATAATTAAGTAAACTTTTTTTTAAGTATATAAAACTCAGTTGCCCATTTTCTGAGCACAATAATACCCTCCAGGGTGGGCGGTATTGGGCAATACTGGACCTTCCAGGGGCTATAAGGCCCTCCACCTGCTGCGTTGGGCTTCATTGCACCCCTGGGCGGTCCAATATTGCCCAATACGGCCCACCCTGAAGGGTATTATTGCTTACATAGTATGACTGGAAGTACAAATAAAGATCATCTGGTCATGGGCAGATTTGATCAGCCTCATTACATCTGAGTGGTTTCATTTGCCATTCATTAACTGCTCTGATAGAGATCCTGTATGACCTTTGAAACTGTAACAAACTGGCTCACCACCAGGGACAGAAACCAAGTGGTCATAAGATTGCCCTTCTTTTAAGATAATTTTAGTTGGCACTCCACAGCAAAAGGGTAACAAAACATTCACCTGTTTTTTTTTTAACCCCGAAGATGGCGTGTTTGATACAAACCATATACCAAGGCATCATTTACAATATTAGCCCTGGAATCTTCTCCACCACTTCATCATGCCTTATACTCTGTCCCCCATTAAGCAATAAGCACTTTCCCACCCTCCTGTTCATTCTTCTCCTGACCATCTCCATAGCCCTTTGTTGTCTGGCCTGCCTCCACACCCACCGTGGCACCATGTCAGACCACATGATCGTGACACTTGGCCACCATGTTTTCAAAGTCTTGATGTTCTCCTGTACATTATTAAAAATATACAACCACGGGCTGTGCCATAAATCATTTCCCCTTAGATGTACTATAAGGAGGTTTATTGTTCCTCCTCATCTCCATTAGCAATGGGAGAAGCTGTCCCCATCTCATTCCTTGTATTTCTTTCCAAATGATCCATAGTGCTCTTTTGTCCAAACCCAGATGTTTTCTGCCTGGCATCTGTGCCGCCTCCCTTTTTGCCCAATAAATGTAGGAATGTCCCACAATCCAAATGTCCTTCCTGCATCTTGTATCTATAACACAAAATGAGAGAATTTGAATGGCCCATCCTTCTTCCTCCACCAGCATTGTCTCCCGCCATTACTGCTCCTGTTAGGAAGGAAACAAAATTGACAGGGTTAGTGCACTGAATTTCTGATGTATTTCTTATAACAATCTGATGTCCAACATCCCAGGCCTTTTATGCCATCCCCCTGTACTCCCCCAGGCTGCCACTTCTGAGGCTGCCCCAATCCGAAACAAGTGAGATAAGAATCTATCTGGGTTCTCCCCCAATTTTTTGACACTCCATTTTAGTACCCCTGACACCTGGGTGCCCATTATCCCTCTCCCATCCTCATGTATAAAAAGCAAACCTCCTTGTCTTGACCTAATCCTCTGGTATCCCTTTGTCAGCTGGCATGGGCAAATGCCCGTGTTTGGCATGGGCTCTAGGGTGACCCAGCAACCTTTTCCTGTTTGGTCCATCTTTGATCTCGATATGCACAGCCAAAGGGTCTCCCCCTCCCAATGTATGTCTTCATCTTGTAATCCCCTTCCCTTGGCGGGTTTTGCTGACCCCACCAGTTCAGCAACTTGGAAGGCTCCCTTATGCAGTACAGCAAACACAGCCTTGAATAGCACCTCCTCATATGCAGTATAACAAATCTCTAACTGATGACAATTCTGGCTATGTTGCCATAACCTTTCCCAGCAATTGTTCTGATATCGGCTCTCTCTTATCTCGTCCTACCCTCCTCACTCTCTGCCACCCCATCATCATTCTCTTTATAAGGGTGCCCTTGCATGGCTCACCCCACCCCTTCTTCAGGTTCACCCAGCCTATGGCTGCCAGATGTACTCCCATGGTGGCTAGGGCCAGGCCTTCCTGCCAGCCTACCACCACAAACCTACCCACCTCTTCCTCCTTGACTGCCCTACTTACCTCAATGGCGTGCTATGCTCTTAATGCCTGGAAAACCTTCCATGAACTCTTATAATCTTTTAAAGTGTTGTCTGCCCAGGAATTGCAAAAGAGGTATTCCACTCCATCCAACCAATTAACCACAAATCCTCCAGGATCTTCTCTTCCACTGGGGCTGCTCTTGGTGCTAGTGCCTGGAACCTCTCCATCTGTAGGTGGGAGAGGCTGTCAGCTACGGTGTTCCTCTCGCCTGCAATGTGCTTAGTCAAAAAGCTCATATTGAGCTTCAGGCCTTGAAAAACCAACTGTCTTAAGATTCATAGCACTACCTGTGATTTCTCCCCTCTGTTGTTCAGAACCTCGACCACTGCGTTGTTATCACATCAGAATGTAACCCGCTGGTTCTATAACCACTCTCCCCATATCTTTGTTGCCACCCAGATTGAGAATATCTCCAGAAATGTAATATCCTTGGTTAGCCCTCTCTCCACCCATTCCTGTGGCCATGGCTCCGATATCCACCTGCCCCGGAAGTAGGCTCCCACTCCGTGTCCTCCTGCTTCATCCATATGCAGTTCCAAGTCATATTAAAAAGCCATTCTTCTTGCCAAATAGCTAGTCCATTATATGTACTGAGAAATTGTTCCCACACCCTGAAGTCATCCTTGATCTCTGCTCTGAGGTTGACCCAATGGTGAGGTCTTGACCCACTGGAAATGGCCTTGGCCAGGTGATGTGTAAACGCTCATCTTGGCCCAATTCAGGTGACCCATCAGTTGCTGCACTAGGAGTAATGGCATTCTCTTCTTCTCTCCTACCTCTGTCAACAATCTCCTCAGCTTAATCACTTTTTGGCTTGGCAAACAAAACACCCCCCAACCTGCATCCACCTCTATCCCCAAAAATTCTAGACAACTTTTGAGACCTTCTGTCTTCTCCTCCACCAATGGAATCCCTATCTCATTACATAATTCCTGGAAGTCCTTCAACATCTCCTGCACCCCCTCTTTCCCCTCACCTATGAACAGGAAATTGTCCAAGTAGTGAACTACTGTACTGTGTCCATACCTTTCTTTAAATATCCACTGCAACCAGGTGCCAAACCTCTCAAAGGTTGTGCATGCCACTGAACACCCCATCGGCATAGCTTTGACAAGATAGTATTCCCTATTAATCTGGAAACCCAGTAACTCCCAATCCTCCTTATAGACTGGTAGCAGTCGAAAGGTGGACTTAATGTCTGTCTTGCCAACCATGCTGTTTTTCATGCCCTGATAATGCCCACAGCATCTTCTAAGGTCCCATAGGATACCTTGCTATCTTCTTCCGCTATAAAATCATTGACCAACCCATTTTCTGGATAGGATAGATGGTGTATTACCCAGTACTCCTCTTCTTGTTTTTTTAGGGACTAAACCCAATGGGGACACCCACAAACATGGGAACGGGGGCTCCCTGAAAGGCCCTTCAATCCTCCCTGCCTCTTTCTCTTGCACAATCTTCTCTTTTAGTAGCTCTTCCTTCCCTCCCCTGTATTGATTTAAAATTTTTGGCCCGTGTCTGAACCCCCCCACCATAATGTAGGCTAAAGCCTCTGTGAAAACTCTCTATCAATTCTAAATCAGCCACTTAACAAAATGTCTCACCACCAGGGACAGAAACCAACTGTGTTGCACCATGTGCAACCCTTCTGGATATCCCACCCATAGTACATACTATCTTAGGGTGTCAGAAATGGGTCATAGATAGAAAGCATTGGTTAGTGGCCTTACTGTTAGAACTGAGAGGGAAAACAGGTACAGAAGTAGCTACTTATTTATTAAAACTTGATCAAATTAAAAAAAATGAATGTTTTAGCAACATTTTTTGAAGCAATAAAAAATTCTGGATACAGTGCTGTGAGATAAACGACTGTTACAATTGCACAGATTAGATTAGATAAAATCTTATTGTTGTATTAAATTATTGTGTATTTATGTATGTTACTTGCTTTTTAATATTGTGATGTAACAAATTGTCTGATTTTATACATCTATGAATAAAGGAATCTGAATCTGAAGCCACACTGCTAAAGCTCACCTAGCGGCGGCTCATCACAGACAAATAACTTCAAACTACTAGCCCTATCCTACTGGCCTCTCCTTGCACCCAAACATCATCCAAATCCTCTTACTTTTTTTTTAACAACAGTACACCCCATCATTACTGCTTCTGCAATATTCATCAAAAACTTTACCCACAACTATACCTCCTACTATTTTGAGCCCTTCTGTAACCGAAATCAGCTTCCTAGCAGCCAAACCACAACTACCCATCATATATCTACTCAAACAATATGTAAGCATCGAAATCAATAATACATTACTCATTACCTTCAGTTGCTACAGGAACTCACCAACTGATGCGCCAGAGTGAAATAGAAATTTCTTCCAGCCTAGCAAAAAATAGAATGATCTCATTCATACCTTAGTCGACGGCTGGCCGTGGTGATGAGAGGAGGGCTGAGCCTGTCGCCGGCTCTGTTTGTGGAGTTTAATTCAGATGAGTGGAGGCATCACTGCTGGGTGGGGGGGCCACTAGACTACCAGGGAAATACATTTGTATCATAGAACAGAGATCGGAGTCGTGCTGGGGTGGGGGACCACTGGACTACCAGGAAAGTTTTATACTCACCACGTTTCCGGGTGTTGGGAGTCGTGCTGGGGTGGGCCACTGGACTACCAGGAAAGTTTTATATTCACCGCATTTCAGGGTGTGGGAGTCGCTGCTGGGGGTGGGGGGCCACTGTACTACCAGGGAAAATTATTAAATCAACACATTTCTGGGTGTCAGGAGTCATGCTGGGGGTGGGTGGGCACTGGACTACCAGGGAAAATTATTAAATTCACCACATTTCTGGGTATCAGGAGCCATGCTGGGGGTGGGCACCACTGGACTACCAGGGAAAATCTTCATATTCATCGTGTTTCCGGGTGTCAGGAGTTGTGCTGGGGGGTTGGGGGGCCACTAGGCTACCAGGGAAAATTATTAAATTCACTGCATTTCTGGGTGTCGGGAGTAATGCTGAGGGGTGAGGAGACCACTGGACTACCAGGGTTAATTAATTATTACATTGAGGGATGGGGTCGGGTGTTGTTTTCTTTGGGGAGGACCATACCTGCAACTGTCCCTGAATTTTAGGGACGTCCCGGGTTTTGCCTCACAATTTATCGCTGTCCCTCATGGGTGTTTTGGTTTCATGACTGAATAGGGGTGATTTTCAGCATAGATTTGCATCATAACATAAAGCTACAAACCTTATATTCATCAGACGATACATTGTCATACCGCTCATCCTCTCAGCATTACAAACCATAGCACTGGCCTTCAAAAATCACAGCAAAGGGCCAGAATGTGTAGCACTTTCTGATTTTAAATGATATGTCTACAGATAGTGGGCCCCATATAGTTAGTGCTAAGGAATGTCTCTATCAACTTAGTTCAATGGTTTAATAGTTTGTGTGCCCAGAAATAGCTCTAACATTATGAAGAAAATCAGTAAACCTATGCAGAGCAAGAGTAAATTTGAGTGTGAAAATCGTACTCTATGCGAAATTCATAGCAGTTGAGATCATCTACATTGTACACTGATCCCCTTATTCTGTCAGCTTTCTGGGTGAATCTTATCAATTTGGGAGCTGTGTCCCTGATTTGGGGTATTTGTCCCTGTTTTGTTATGCCCTGTCCATGATTCAGGAAGCAAGGGGCTGAGAGGTCTGTATGTACCAACTGTGTTCCTGCTGCGTCCAGCCTGTACTTCCATTCTGACCAAAAGGAGGAGCTTTGTGCTCCATACTGTAGCACCGGGCAAACTGCATGGTACTGTATGCTAAGCAGCAGTTAATGAGATGCAAATGAACCTGTTTGCCCACAGAGTACCCAAGTAGGCTCATTTGCATGGGAGCTTTGAATATAGCTCCTGTTTGCCTCAAGCTAATGTGTTAGCACTGTGCAATCAGGTTAGCCCCGGGCAAACCTCACTTCAGCATAGCACAGTTCTGCAGTGTGTGGCTTACATTGTTGTTTGCAGTAGATGTGAGACATCTCTGTCCAATCACGCACAATGTTCTTCACTTGCAACACTGGCTTGCAACTGAGTCTAATGAGCTGCAGCTGCAGTGTGCACTTCCCTATTACTATATTCAGTGCTGTCTTATTCCCAGGCAGTTTTGCCCTGCACTCCTGGCCCTGTTTGCCATTTCCTTTTCAATATAGCTTGCTTTCTGCTCCAGGCTAAGTTTGCCTGCCGGGCAGTGCTAATTTATCCCTGGGGCAAAGTTCTGAATATCTGGCCCTAGAAGTGTATTAGTTTACAGATAATCCAACACATACACTGAATGTCAGTTCCCTTGCATCTAAAATATAAAAAAAATAATATTAAAATATTGACAAATAACTAGTATAATAAACAGTAAATATACATCATTTAATTTTATTATCATCCTACGAGCTGAAAAAGGGACATTTAGTCCTGAAACATTACCACAGAAAAAGTTTAGAAATTCAAGGACTCGTTATTTAAACTGAGACTGTATGAGTGCATAGGGGCATTTTAAATTAATTCATTTTTCAAAATAAACAATCAGCAAAGTATTAAGTGGGTTAAGTGCTTTACTAACATGTGACTGACTTCAGATTTTTGGTACTATGTGAGTCCATCCTATAATTCATTAAAAAGCTGGGGAAATTAGCAGAAGATGAACATGGGGAAAAAAGGATATAAATATTGAAACCATGATACCCACATTACAGTAATAATTTCACCTGCCTAACTGCGGGCCCCACTGGGGCCTCCACTTCTGGAGCCTGATGTCAGTGTGTATATCTTACACTTGTGACTGAAGAGGCACAGGTACCTCACTAGCCTCTACTTCATAGATTTTGTGGTGTTTCTGCTTCTGCAGCCAGAGGTCAGTATGTATGTCTTACACCTGCAGCTACAGAAGTGCAGGCCCATCAAGTGTGTGTCTGACAGTGTGTAAGTACCAGAGGCTAAAGAAGCACTGGCGCTAAAGGGCGTGTGCCTCTTCAGACAAAATACAGTAACTCTTGAAATCTGGATGTTGTAGATTTGCATTTGTGGCTGCAGTAGCCTATGATTCTGCACACAGAAGCAGTGTTGTAAGTTGAGTATTATGGATTTCTCTCTGCACTGACAATTAGGTGTTTATGTCTTGTGGTGTGTATGCCACAGATACAAATCCAGGAAGGTAGCAAGTTAGTGCTACTGCATTTGTGTCATATGGAAACAGTTGTATGTGTTTTGTTTTACCTTATAATGGCTGTGTATGGTTACTTGTGGAGTCTTGTGCTTTTGCTGCGTGGGGTGGGTGGAGAGTTAGGGTTGGAAACCATAGCACCACATTTCAATACTTTTCTGGTATTATGTTGAACCCAACTGGTGCTTTACTGCAGTTTTTGTTTAGCAAACAATGTATATATGTACATATATATATATATATATATATATATATATATATATATATATGCATATTTTCAAATTGAATAAAACATGGCAACAGATAGTTATATAGTATAAGAACTGCTGTAGGAGGAGAAAGAAAAGAAGACAGAGATGTATAGTTGCAGTAATCAGATGCTGTGAAGAGCTGTGAATCATGCACCATCACTCATTTGTTTCCTATTCACAGTGGAATCAGATGAATATGTGTGAATAACATGTAATATTAAGCTGGCTAGTGGAGAATTATATATGAAATTCTTCACAAAAAAAATAAGAAATGAGTTAATGTAACATTTAGGGTTGAGGCTACAGTGACAAAAGTAGGGAAATGTGGTTCTAGGGTTTCCAACCCTAAAACCCCCATATCCACCCTATAACCAATCATGGGTACAGTCTGTCTTGGGGTTGTCAACCCTAAAGCTCACCCGATTAGGTGTGTATGTTTTGGGACTGTATAGAATGGGATGAGATTTAGAGTTGACAACCCCAAGGTAGACTACACCTCTGATTTGTTGTTGGGGTGGGGGTTAGGGTTGGAAACCCTAAAACCATATTTTCCTACTTTTGTTGCTGTAGCCTCAACCCTAAATGTTGCATTAATGCAGTCTTTACAAAAGACTTTCCTTACTTTTTGAGATAGCATAATTGTATCCTCATTTGTCTTTGGGAGTGCAGGGCACTTTGGGCACTGTACTCCCATCCCTCCTTAGACATGTACATATATGTTGCTGAGGAAGTGCAGGGCCAAATAGGCCCTGCACATGTATTTGCAGTGAAACAGAAACCGTATTGTCAGTATAGCCTCCTTATTACTCCATCTGATAAACCCTGTAATGAAAATTTTGAAATCCCTACCAAAGGGTGATTCCATACCACTGCAATCCTATTGCACACCACAGGTGAGAAAACACAGTTTGGGCACAGTTTGAGAAATGACTGGAAGGTGGGGGGTGCCAGTTAAGACCATGGAAAATTATTAACACCAAGGGGGAAGGTGATTGGATGGCATGGGTGCCACTAAGACTCGAAGTGATAACTTCATCTCTCTTGCTTACTGAGGCAGAATACAGCAGTCCGGGATTGCAGCTTTATATAATCCCCAATCCAAACAGTCTAAAAAGATCTTGGGAGCCGTAGAGTTCTTGAAGTAAAATATTCAGTTAATGCATACTTTGGGGATTACTGAATATTTTACTTTACTGTAAGAATTACAGCCCTCAAGATCTTTTCAGTTGGGTTGGATCACCCTGCATATACACTGCAACACACTATAGTACAAACTCAAAGTTGGATCTCTTGCTAAAAATTATTGGCATTTTTCTTCTTTCATGCTATTCTGTAACTTGAACGGATCTCATTGGACCATATTTTTTAAAGTTTAGTCAATGTACCTTGACAGTTCAAATCAAGTACCTCTTTAACTTGTCCTTTGGATTGGATGAACTCCTGTCAATCTGGAAGACTGCTCAAGTCATAACTCTTTTTAAATTAAGAGACCCAAACAACTTCAATAATTACAGTCCTATTTCTTTATTTCCCATCCTTTCTAAATTGCTGGAGAAAATAGATAAAATACAGCTCAGGAATTACCTAACCTGCTTAATTCTGTAAAATCTGGCTTCAGGCCTCGCCATAGTACAATTTCAACACTTGCAAAGATAACGAGTGATTAGCAGCGAGCCCTTGATGCAAAGAACTACGAGTGTGAAGTCTTTCTTGATTTAGTTCAAGTTCAAGTTCAAGTTTATTGCAGGAAAACTCCATTGAGCAAGCTCATTCACAAGGAGGTCCTGTGACATAAACACTTAAAGTACAAACACAGATAGGTAATAACAGTATGCACGTGAAATGCACGTTACATGATACAGGCTGGATATACATACAAGGGTACCACATAGGGTGACCGCAGGTGGTAAACATTGATATGAGACAGGGAAGCGACTTACAGGTTGCATACTGATAAATGAAACATGATGACTGGTGTGTGCAATACATATACAGTATTTTGGCAGCTAGAACAAACAACAGTCTACAACTGATATGGGGGGAGGAGTGATTTGATAGAGTAGCAGTGGAGCGTAAGCAAAGATAAAGCCAGGAGTAGAAGGGGAAGGGAAAGCAGTTAATATGACAAATCAATTATACCTTACCAGTGGATAAATATGGCACACATGGGGAAGGACGAGACTTAATGACAGTTACAGGTGTCTTTTATTTTGGCTGAACTTAGCGATTTGTAGAAGTTTATTGAAACTGTGCTAGATTAGTTTCAGTACGGTTTGTAATTAGTTCCAAATGGAGGGAAGGGCATATGCAATAACCCGTTTGCAAAGGAAGTCCAGCGTCCTTGGTATGTCAAGCATAATAAAGTCAGATTTTCTTAACGATTATGCACTATGTGAGATACTAATAAGGAAGAGAGATAGCTTGGCAATTTCTGCAGGAGCAGTTTAAGAGTCCATAGCCCAGCATGGAAACAGGTATCTAGTATTAAGGATGTCCAACCAACAGCTGCATATAAGTCACAGTGGTGCGAGCGGTAGGGAGTTGGTAATGAACCGTACATGCACGTGGATAAAGGTTGTCCAGTTTACTTAGATTTGCAAGAGTGGTGGAGGAATAGATTACATCGCCATAGTCGAGTAGGGGAGAAAAGTGGCCTGTACAGCTTGTTTCGAGTTTCAAAGGAAAGGGGCCTATTTCTGTAGAAGAAACCTAACCTTGCTTTTAACCTTCTAGAGACATCTTCGACGTGGTCACTGAAAGATAATTTATTGTCGATCCAGATACTTAGATATTTAAATTTGGTTACAACTTCCAGAGGCTCGTTTAGCGTGGTGACAATGAAGTCTTGGGCAAGGGTATTGGGGGGCTTGAGACAGCACTGCGGGAGAATATCATCGCTTTAGTCTTCTTAGCATTGAGCAGAAGCTTTGCCTTTATTAGATTATGCTCAAGTTGTGCGAAGTCTGCTTGAAGCACTCCCTTGACTTCAGATAACGATGAGCCAGAAGTATACAACACAGTATCATCTGCAAAAAAGTGCAGATTTAAGTAAAGCATTTGACACCATGGACCATGACATGCTTCTGGGCACCCTTAATGATATTGGATTGGACACCTTATCCCTGAAATGCCTCTTGTTACCTTACAGGTTGTGTGCAGCAAGTCAAAGCTATTTTTCCACTGAAACCGATCATCAGAGGAGTACCGCAGGGCTCCATTTTGGGACCACTGCTATTCACATTGTGCATTAACAATATTGACTGTGGAATCTAATAATCTGACATTCATCTATTTGAAGATGACATGGTCCTCAATACCACCAGGCCTACCCCTAAGACTGCCTTCACAGACCTTCAATCAGACTTTAATCTACTACAACAAAACCTGCTTACCCAAAAAATACTCTTAAATGCCAAAAAAACTAAGGCCATGCTCTTGTCACCAGTCAATATTGCCTCAAATTACTCCATGTCTGGTTCTGTGCCACCTATTAACAAGCTACTAAGTGAATCATTGGATTATGTAGCTAAATTCAAGTATTTAGGGGTGTGAATTGAGAATAGACGTTCCTTCATCGAGCATGTAGAGGAAATCTCAAAATAACTTAAGCAAAGTCTTGGTCTATTTTATAGACTCATACATCTGCTTACTCAAGCAGCTAGGAAGAGGCAGGTACAAACCACTTTCCTAGCACTCTTGGACTATGCTGACTTTCTCTACGGTCAAGTTCCAAGGTCAGCTCTAGCAAAGCTTGATATCCTGTACCACAGAGCCCTACAATTTATCTCTGGTGCACCCTACACCACGCATCATTGTGCACTTTATTCCCTAGTAGGTTGGTCATCTCTTACATTCAGAAGACAAAGGAATGCTACTCTTTGGACCTACAGAACAATTATTAAGAAGCTACCCCATTATACCTCTGATTGCTTGCCCTTCTGTACCTTAGGTAATTATGCTCAGAGAAGTTATTCCTACATCTCATTTTTTGTACCAAAGGTCAAAGCCTGTTTTTGCAGCTCTTCCGTCAGTTATGTGTTACCCCAGTTTTGGAATAAGCTTCAAAAGACATTAAAACTGGCTATCCCAATTAATCTAGATGAGTTTAATATGCTTTACACAAGATCCTTCATTGAGCCCTGTAAGTATTTTACCTGATGTGTTTCACGACACCCAGATCAGCTTCACATCCTACAGTAGCACCCCTGGCACTCCTCCTCTTCTTCTACCCTTCATCTCTCCTCTTTCCCTTCCCCTATGCTTCCTCATAATATTCAGTTATTTATTTATTTATTGAATTTTGTTGACCCAGTCGGCCCACTGGGACTAGAAGTCCCTTTTTCAGGGGTGACTGGGGGGGGATACAGATGGTAAGCAACTGAAATTGAACCAAATTAAGCTGTTGGTGGTAGTTTTAGTGAATGGGGGAAATTTGGCCAGGACACCGGGGAAATCCCTTACTCTTTTCAATAAGTGCCATGGGATCTTTAACACCCATCTGAACTACCACCAATCCAGGCAGATGGGACCTCAGTTTAAAGTCTCATCTGAAAGACGGCACCTCAGAAGTACAGCACCCCCTCGTGCTGCACTACAGTGTCAGTATTGGGATATTAACCCAAGTGCCAGATGTGGGAACTGAACCCACAGCCCTCTGATCTCCCAGCCTCAGAGGCAAGTGTGCTACCTACTGAGTCACTGACATTGATACTCTGTTATCTATCCCAGTAAACATCTTGTGACAGGCTGCTAAAAAATATTCCTACCTCCACTATCTAAGCTGAATCGCACCATGCCCATCCCTACCATACTCTCTCCACCTGTCCAGGGCTAATCCCACCTACTTTCCGAATCAGCCTCCTAGTCTTTCTACCAGAAACCTGGAGACCAAAAGCTGATGGAACCGCACATCATGCCACCACCAGAAAACTTCAGTGGCTAGCCCATCACACCAAACTAATGGTCACCCAGCTACTTCTCCTTGCAGGGGATATCGAACTTAACCCAGGAGCAACCCATCCCCCCCATGCCCAAAACCCTTCTGTGCCACTCCAAATCCCTGGGCCTCAAACTAATACACATAAATATATGCAGTCTCTTGTGTAAAATAATCTTGCTACAAGCCCTCGCCATGTCTCTCAGCCCAGACATTCTGATTATCTCTGAAACCTGGCTAAAATCACATAACACCGACCCAGAATTTGCCATACCCAGCAACACACTTCTCCGCCATGACCGGGTCGGCAGAAAAGGAGGTGGCATAGCCATGTATATTGCTTCCTCCATTAAATTCACCATGGTTGCCCTATCCCTACCAACGGACTCCATTAATGCCTTAATGGTAAAACTCTCCATCCCCCACTCAATCCCAATCTACATAGCAGGGACATGCTGCGCTCCAGCCACCACCTCACCTTACATATTGGACTACCTAGGCTACTTAAACTCCCTGGCAGCAGGTGGTGAGATCCACATATTAGGGGATTTTAACCAGAACTGTCTTGCTGAGTCCCTTTCCAAATTTTGTGACAAGGTAAAAGCCCTAATCCTAACACAACAAATCACTGAACCTACTTGAGGCAAACCACAAAACACAGAACCTTACACTGCTAGATTGGTCCCTCCCTATCACCCTCACAGGATTATAGCCTCTGGACTCCTTCTGGATACCCTTAGTGACCACCACGGGATCTACACCGTACGCAGATTTCAGAAACCCAAAGCTCTCCCTCCCAGATTCCTACTTTCGAGATCCTACAAATCCCTGGACCTCCCCTCATTATTAAATGAGATGGGCAACTATGATTGGTCGTGCATCAGTCATTTCACCTCAATAGATGAGGCACTGTTGTTCTTTAAGTCCAACTTCATCACCAACTGGGACCGCTATGCCCCCCTCAGATGGTCCAGAGTCTGAGGTGCTCAATTACCATGGAACTCTCCCGATAGCCAAGCCCACCTCAGAATCTGAGACAAGGCCTGGAAAACCTATAAGACCTCTAAATCCCAGGCCGACCTCCAGAACTACAGAGTGCTCCACAATTCTAGTACTAAAATAATCCACCAAGCAAAGGCCAACTACTTCTCATGCGCATTCAATTCCTCCTCCCATCTCATTTCTGGAAGGTGGTCAAATCGCTTCTATGCCCGCCATCACAACCACCAATCCTGTCCCTGCAAGTTGGTGGTCACACCATCACTGATCCCTCAGCAGTTGCTGCCTTGTTTAACACTGTCTTCACTACCAGCCACGCTACTCCCAGGGCCACCCTGCATCAGGCTCAGCATGCCTCCACTGACACCACATTTTGTAGCGCTGCAGCTCAGCCTTTATCCTTCCTGCAAGTCACCTCTGATGAGGTATACAATGCACTGGTTGCCCTTAACCCTGAAAAGTGAAAATGTCCCATGGGGTTGGACTCCAAAATGCTCCACCTGTCGGCCCCTGCCATAGCTCAACCACCTAGCCGCCCTATTTAATTTATCATTCATCCTAGCAGAAGTCCCCACTGAGTGGAAACATGCCACCATAATCCCACTTCCAAAGGGTGGTGATGCCTCAAACCCAAGCAACTACCGGCCCATCTCCCTCCTACTGACCCTTGCCAAGATACAAGAATGCCTGGTTCTCTCTCGCCTATCCACCTATCTGGACTCTTCTTTCTTCTTTTCCCCCTGCCAGTCTGGCTTTAGGAAATCCCACTCCACTACCACCTCCCTTCTTAGGATTACTGACTCCATCCTCTCAGGGATGGATGCTGGCCACATCACTGCCGCCATCTTTATTGACCTGGCAAAGGCTTTCGATAGAGTGACTCACTCTCTTCTCCTGAAAAAACTTGCTAAGGCTGACTTATCTGGCTGGGCACAGCTTGGTTCCACTCCTACCTCACTGGTAGATCCCAAGCTGTCCATATCAGAGCGTCCATGTCAGACCCCCTCCCAATCATGTCAGGAGTGCCTCAAAGATCTGTCCTAGGCCCCCTTCTATTCTCAGTCTTTCTAAATGATCTGCCCTCTGCCTGCACACACTCCACCATCCATATGTACGCAGATGACATGGTGCTATACGCATCCAACCCCTCACCCTCTGAAGTTGTGTCTAGACTTCAGAACGACTTCATCACAGTCCAGCACTGGCTCTGCTCAAATAATCTCCTCCTAAATGCTAGTAAAACAGTCTCCTTAACCTTTGGGACAAGGCAGAAAATTTCTAGGCTCCCTTCACCATTAGTTTTTTACACCCTGGAAGGGTCCCCACTGGAGTCCTGCACCACCTTCAGATACCTTGGTGTCTGGCTTGACCAGCTCCTCAACATTTCCACACATATTGACTCCTTACATAAGAAGCTGCACCCAAGGCTTGGTGCACTTTACTGGACTCAAGACAATATACCCCTTCCAGCCAGGAAGGTCATTATAAATAAAATGATCCTCCCAGTCCTCGACTATGGGGACGTAGTCTACAGTGCCGGCCCAAAGACCACATTAGCTAGACTGGACCCTCTTCCACTCTTTTTGCCGCTTCACCCTAAATAGCCCCTACTTCACACACCACTGTGCCCTATATCAAGCAATGAACCTCACCTCACTTAACTATCGCAGGCTAACTCACTGCACAAAAATTACGGCCAAGCATTGGTCTCAGTGGCTCCCTTCCTACCTCTCCGATATCTTAACAAACCCTAGCGCACAATCATACACACTCAGAAACTCAGACTCCAGGTCCCTAGCTGTCCCATACCAATCTACCTCCAAAGGGCAATCAAGGTTCAGCTACCGCATTCCCTCGCTATGGAACTCCCTCCCAGCTAACCTTCATCGCTTCACCTCCCTGTCGCACCTAAACTTCATGCTCAAAGATCATTTTGTCCCTACCTGTGCTTGTGTCTAGGAGCCTACCAACTACTAGGCAACTCTATGGGAATGTTGGCACTTAGCAAATTTGTAATTCATCAGTATCCAACTATTGTCCACTCACCTTATACTGTATCTAGTATGGATAAAAACTTAGTTTTGTTGTACACTTGCTGTATGTAACTGTGCTACCAACTACAGCACTCAATCCTGTATGTAGTGGTTTCTGAACCAAATGTTAGTGATCTTCCACAATGTATTCACTTGTCAACCCTGATTTCAAGTGTTTTCTCATACCGTATGTACTGTGATTACCAATTTGTCTCTCTCAAGCTACTACTGACATGTAACCAGATTCTAATGTTAATATTTCTCCCACTATGTATTTTCTTGTCTATACTGAGTAAACTGTTCTCCTATGTTCTCCCCTTCCCCAGGACACATCTGTAATCGAGCAGTACTCTGCTCAGTATGACTTCCTGGTAAAATGCTTAAATAAATGAATAAATAAATAAATAAGGTTATTCTCAGCGCTTATCTACATTGTACATACTCTGTAAATTGTTGTCATTATATGAGAGCTTATATAGTATATACTTCTGCAAGTTGGTGTCTTCTGAGCTGTTTTATCACCCCTTTGCTATTGTCCTTACCCATGTTGTTCCTGTTATACTGCTGTACTGACAGTATGTTCCTGTTATACTGCTGTACTGATTATGCGTATTCACCCAGGTCCACCTTGCAAATGAGCTTGCTCAAAGGTGTTCCACCTGGTAAAATAAAGATTGATTGATTGATTGACTTGTATCAAATCAGATTTCATAGATCTCATTTTCCAGACCTTTGGTAATTTATGTCTAGTCATGGTGTTACTCAGTTACAGAATAAATTGCTTTGTGCTAGCCTTGCACCTCTCTGTAGCTAAAGTCCCATGAGAGTATTGTAGGTGGGTCTGAAGTACTCATCCACCCTCACTTTAAAATTTACACTGACACTAATTAGCAAAATAACCTCATAGGAATTTAGTTACTGAGAAGTGCAAGACTAAGCACAATGCAGTTTATTCTGAAACTGAGAAACAACCCACTCAGTATGTTGGCAAGACATACAGTAACAAACACCCGGAAGATGAGCTGTATGAAATCTGATTTCTTACAAGTAACTGAATGGCATGAAAAAATAAAAATGCCAAGAATTTTCAGCAAGAGATCTGACCTTGAGTTTGCATAGTGTGTATATCCGGAGTGATCCAAACCGACTGAAAAGGTCTTGGGGAGCTGTAGTTCCTGCAATAAAATATTCAATAAATGCATACTTTCAAGAATCTGGAGAGAATGAGTAAACATAAAGATAAATTGTGTTTTAGCTGTAATGTCCATTAAAAGCTAAGACATTTAAAGACTGTCCAGCTGACTTGTTAAATATAGAATGGTAATGGCTGTCTGGTTATCTGTACCGAGTACTCTGCTTTTAGGTGATAAGATTCTTATCAGGAGACTGGCTGGAGAGAGGTTCACCCCTCTCAGTGAGACAGTCATTTTGTTGACATGGATATTGGCACAGGAAATTTGCTGCCTGGCTCTGTAGCGCCAGGCATTATGCCTTCCTGAAGCCAGAGGGTCAAAGTGCCATCCAAGAAAGCATTCTTTTTTTGCTGGGATCTTCACCCCTGCACTCTCCGCAATGAAATATAACAAACTCCAGGGTGGGCATACCCCGAAAGTGAGAAAAATTGTTAGGGCACCAAAGATGATATGAGTGAGGGACGATCAAAAATCGAGATCGCCCCTGTCACTCTTGCCCTTGTTGTGGCACCCTAATTTCAGTACCAAAACTTAGTCAGTAACTTGATGGGATATATTGGAGAGAGTAGCGTTAATACCCTGACAATGCTTTGGAAAAGGCACAAGAGAATGATGGACTTATTTCATACTTTATTAAGTTTTGAGCAATATCAGTTGTTCAATGATATTTTTTATATTGGTAAGTTTAGATATAGAGCTTTATCTCCATTTTCCAGGGCAGACAGGACTGGATTCAGTTCATCGGGGCTTATTATAGCAATGCATGTTTTTTTATTTCCCTAACTCTGTAACTCTTCAAAATCACAGTTAACTGTTAGTGTTTTTTTATACTTTTTATTTCTATGTTTCATACATTACAATGCAATGCATTGACATTCCATGAATCATGTCATACATCATGCAAATTTCTTATTCAGTTGGTATGTGAATTGAAAGACATGACTACAGTAGGTACAAGATAAGGGGGAATAACAAGTATTAAGTCATTATACACTATTATAAACACTTTGACCAATGCTGACAATGCTCTTACAAGTGTGTTTAGTAAAATTAATTTCCCCAGCTTACTAAACCGGCACTTGTTCCTTTGTTGAACAGCTCTGTTTAATAAAACTCCGGCTCTCCTTTTCAGTAAACACCCCATTACACACCCCAAAAACCATCTCCGTGTCAACTAAGAGTCCAAAAATAGTCCGACTTGAAGACAGAGCTACAATTAGTCCAACATAAACAGGAGGGTTCTGAAAAGATTAACCATATATTTTAATAAAAGATATCCACACTGTAAAGGATCAGAAACCCTCCATACATTATTAGCATAGTCCACTTATAAATGAAAGCAATGTTCAGCTCTTAGTGATGAAAAATAGCTCCATAAATCTATCATCAGACCACAATAGCAGCAGCCTTAATACACTTTTTTTGAGTAAAGAAAAACGGAGCAGATACAACTCACTGTCTCAACTCCAGTATCACCATTATCCGATTCATTTGAGGAATTCCCTTCTCTGGCTGCTCGTTTGGCCTCCAGCTTCTCCGGCAGTTTTACAGCTTCCTTGGGATCAGTATAAACATATGCATGCCGCCCTACCACAACTTGCAGGTAGGCAGGCAGAGCATACTATTGCAGATTTACAGATCCCTCAATCTGCAACAAATCAGATCTAAAGTCTTCAGCTTCACAGGAGTAGTGTATGAAAGGTCCAGAAAAATCAACAATCTGGTGCCATCTACTTCGATTCCCCTCCTAGTGTGAGCTGCCTGCAGTATTCTATCCTGGATTACCAATGAAGCTGTTTGCAGCATGACCATTCTGGTTGCTTCCGTTTGGCCCGTGGCTCTGCAGAGATTGATATGGTAGGCTCGCACCAAGGAGTCCTCTATTTTTAAATCAAAGATTTTCTCTAGCCAGGATGCACAAAAACCAGAAGATCCTCCCCTTCCATTCCCTCTGTAAGACCCAGTATATGAACATTTGCAGCCCTTGACTGATTCTCCAATTGTTCCAGGTGTGATCTCAATAATGCCTGCTCTTTAATATACTGTAAGCAGCCCCCGCAGATTGGGCCTGTCCGAAGGTTTTCTCTACTGTCTAAGTGGTCTCCACCAGGTCATCCATCTTTTGTTCAACTTGAAATATCTGATAAGAGTCCATTTTTTTATCTAGCTGTTGAACCATCTTAGTTAGATTCAAGATGGCAGATTATTGGGTTTCTAGAGTGGCCGGTTGAGGAACATCTCCTTTCGGGTTGTCCTGAGTCTGGCCTGCTAAGTGAGATGGCACCTTAGATGTCACTCCTCGTGGAGTAAAGAAGTTGGATTTCTGTTTGTTTTCTTCTTCCCCGTCGTATATCAAGTTCAGCAGTTAAGAATAGGCTGGTGTTAGGATCAGAATATGATGGAGAAAATTAAAAGAAACTCCATTATTCGTTATTTTTGGAGTGTTTTCTAGGGAGCTCACCACAATTGCTTCCACCACAGCCGACAACTAGCCATGGCCCCTGGCTAACTGTTAGTGTTTGATACAGAAAAATCAGGCATGGTCAAGTTACTTTCCAACAGTATACAGTACTGCTGGCCTATAATTCTGTCTAAACTTTTTTTTCTCCAACAGCAGTCATAGACTTTTTCAATGCTGGAGTAAGCAGTTCCATTGATAATATCTTACCTTTACACCTGGGTACTTCTTTAAACTGTTGAAATTTATATGACAGGGTTTGCCAGGTTTTTAGCATCAATGTTAGGTGCTGGAGTTAATGTTGGCCGGACGGGACCCAGTGGGTAACCTCAGCTGAAGGAGAAGGGCAAGTGCACTTTCATGATGACGTTTCAAGCTTCTGCTCTTAGGTTTAAGAAAACCAGCTGGTTGGAGCAGTGGTGGACAAGTTGTATAGCAGGCATGAAATTACACATTTTTAAGTAAAACTAAAGTAATTGAAAAACAGACAAAATTAGTTGGATAGGGTCAGGAGTCAGAAACACTTGTTGTTCCTCTGGCAGGCTCATACAGCGAGAACATGGTCTAAAAATTCAGGCTGGTTAGCAATGAGAAACTAAGACTCTGGAGCCTAGATTTATACCTGGTTCAAGGACATTCCCCATTATTTTTAGGCAACAGCTGCTATTCTTGGAGGCACCAACATCGTGGACTTAAATCGTCTTGATTCCCCTCAAAACAAAATGCCATTAAATTTGTGAATAGCGGGGATAAGGTGTAAAGAGGGTCTACTTATTTTACAGGAGGTGGTTGGCAGAAAACAGTTTAGGAGTTGTTAATGTACTGGCAGGTATTTCACACTTTTGTGTGACAAAGCAAATTCTTTTGTTTTGTAGCGTTGAGTGCAGCTCGACTGTCTGTATGGCGAACATCGAAGAGGCACTTAGCGGTTTGTAAACCTGATGTACTGGAAGAAGTGCGATCCCTCTCTCACAAATTACACCAGCACTTCATGAACTTAGGGAAAAAGAAAACAAGAAACATGATGTAAAACAGTGGGGGGTCAAAATGTACTTCCTAACCTCCTGTCTTTGAAAGTGAGGGGTCAGCTGATCACCCCCCTCCCGGTTCTATGCTAGAGAGCAGGGAAAGCATTTTTCTCATGAAAAAGAATCCTTTTTCATCATTCATGATAAGAGAAAGAGGACTCTATTCCAAGAGAGTGAGTAGAGCGGTGCGCAATCTGCGCCATGACGGAAAAGTATGCTCAAACCCTTGCGACATGCAAGCTGTGCCCCATTCCAGAACAAAAGATAGTTACAATGGAAATCAGCAGAATTATGCATGTTGCAACTTATGGCAGAATCGGAAGGCACAAGGTGCAATAGCAGGCAGAGTGGTTATGCATGCCGCAATGCAATGTCCATATATAGGTACACAAATCACAGATATGTTGCAGACAGAAACATAGGAGGAAGCGATGGTGCAAGCTGGGGCTGAAGCACAGACAGCAGCTATATGCAAGCAGAAATTAAATTTTACCACTGAGAAGACCGATGTGCTCCTTGATGAGCTTGAGGCAGGCCACCCTGCTCTTTGGCAATGGTGGGGAGCATGCTCTACACAGACAGCACAAGGCAGCCTGGGATAAAGTTGCCTGCAAAGTGAATGCGGTGGCCAATGCCAGGCACACCATCAGGGACCTTCAGAAGAGGGTCAGTGACCTGAAGTACCATGAAAAGGGGAAGGAGGTATACAGTAGGCACCAAGCAGCAGCAACTGGCAGTGTGCCATGGGAGGAGAGACCACTGAGCTCCCATGAAGAGAGGATTCTTGCCTTCCTCAGCCAGCACAGCATCCATGGTGACACATACCGGGACACAGCATGGATGGCAACTGGCACAAGTAGATGGTGGACTAACTGAGCCACAACAATGTAAGTAAGCCATGGCATGAAGGCAGGGGTGTGTGGGCAATGTAGCACAACCATGCAGGAACACTCTGTGTTGCTGGACAGGGCCTGTGTCATGGTGGGCCAAACACACCCTGGGAGGTATGCATGGATGCAGTGGAGGTGACACTGTGGTGACGGACAGTAGGGATGCACAACATGCATGCAGCACTGTGGTGCATGTGTGCCCATGCCCACCCATGGTAGCATGGCATGTAGTGCAGACACTGTGTGAGGAGAGCAGGGGCATGGGCAGGTTACCAGGACCAAGGTGACAGGGACACCCATGGCACAGTCGAAGGGGCAGTGGGGCCATGGAGCCATGCAGTGGCCCACAAGGGCCACCCCATGGCAGCACTGTGCACTGTGGCATGCACCACCAGTGCGCGGGATTGTAGTGAAGAGGTGGGTATGGTCTCACGTGTGTAGGGCAGGACATGGTGGACTGGCACTGATGCACTGTTGGCACCCTACAGGTACAGTTGCAGCAGACACAGGGCAGAGGACAGAGGTGCCATAATCAGTGAGCCAGAGTAGGACAGAACTCAGCCGACCATCCCACAGGCCACCGGTATGGACCACCAAGGCAGTGCAGACACAGTGGAGCTGGATGTAGCCCTCACAGTCATGGTAGATGAGCAGCAGTCAGTGGCAGAATCACAGCAGGAGAAGGCAGGTGTGGACTTCAGTGACCTATTCAGTGTGGGCAGCATCACAGACAACATTGCCCAGGACCTGAGCCCGGGTAAGTATGACTGGCTCGAGGTAACCCTGGATGTGGTGTCACAGTCCCTGCAGAACTCCCATGTGGACACCCTCACTGACTGTGCTGCATTCTACAGTACCCTGGTCAGAAACCATGAGGAGCAAGTGGAGATGCTGGGTAGTATCCACTTGTGCCTTGATGCCCACCACATGGTACAGCAGGATCAGATGGGCACCCTCATCAGTGCTACTGAATCTGGGACACACACTGCAGAGGCAGCCATGGGGAAGTTGGTGGATGACATGGTAGTCTCACAGGCCTGCACCAGGGAGCAGACGCTGGCACTCAACCGACTGGCAATGGCCAAGGATTGGTCAATGGCACAGCAAAGGAAGTAGACAGACATCATTGCTGTGGTGCTACACAGCACACTAACAGCCCAGCCTGTACACCACACACAGTGGAGGGGTGCTGCAACACAGGCATCACATGTAGATCCACACCACCATGGGACACCACAGGTCAGGGATGCAGTCACACAGGCACAGGTGGACCCGCAGACCCACCGGCAGAATGATGGGATACAGGTGACCACAATGGCTGGGAGCATGCAGTCACAACCTGCAGTGCTGGACATGCCACCAACAGCCCCAAGGGGCACCCAGGTGCAGCTGCTGCCAATACCACCAGCACCTCCCCCACCAACAGCAGTACCACCTACTCCAGCACCACTGGCACCACCACCAGTATCTACTCCAGCACCACTGGCACACCACCAACATCTACTCCAGCACCACCGGTGCCACCAACACTAACAGCAATCACGCCACCTGCTGCCACTGTGATGGGTCAAGATGCAGGAGCCACCAGCCGCAGGACCAGGAGCAGGCAGAGTGCAGGAACCCAGCAGACACTGCCAGACATGCCCCTGCACAGGTGACTGCACTGTTCCTGGGTGCAGAGGATAGCGATGAACTACTAAAGGGACAGAGGACTGTGCCTGGACCATCACCAGCTGTCACAGGATGGTGGGGTAGGTGTCAGAAGACAGTGGCAATACAGGACCACACTGACAGTGGGGGACCCACAGCTGTGCAACAGGGGCAGGGGAGGCTCAGTGGTGCTGTAGGGGCAAATGCACCCATGCCACAGGGTGGGGCACAGGACATATGTGTCGCTAAGCAGAGTTAGACCATGCTGCGGCAGGTCAACATGTGACTGGACATGTGTGATGCGCTGCTGCAAGGGGGCAAGCACTGTGTGTAGCAGCACATAGGAAGGGCACCTTGGGAGGTGTGTGTGTGTGTGTGTGTGTGGTGTGTGTGTGCTGTGTGTGTGTGTGTGTGTGTGTACAGTGTGCAGGTGTGAGGGTGATGTGGGACAGCACAGTGTGGGTGTGGTTGATGTGTAAGAGCACTTGGTGTGGGTATGTGTGATGAGGGGTGTTGCACCAATGTACTGTACCACTGTCATTGTTCCACATAATATGTTTGTAGTAAAGGTGTCTCACTGTCTGTGTGGCATCATTCATTCCCACCAGATGTGTCACAGCTGACTCACATGTATCCTGCTATGTTGGAAGCTACAGTGCTGCCGGTGCCTGCATGCATGGCCCGATGTGTACACACACATGTGCATCCCGCAGGCCACAGCTGCCAGCCCCGCCCACCATACTACTGCACTTTGCTAGGCCAGTTACACACCACTATAGAGAGTAAGACCCATGTGATATCCATGCAGGCCACAACGGCGGTCGCGCATTACGCATATGTGTCATATGTGATCGTGATGGTGCTGAACAGGCCACACAGAGCACAAGCCCATGGTGCACAGTGGCAGGAGCAGACCTCCAGCAGTGGTGCAGCCTATATGGCAGGGCACCTAATTACACAGCTGCAGAGACAGCCCAACTGGTAAACCTGGTGTAGCAGTGACACATCACCCTGCTCCCACTTGGCTGCAGGACCCACACTGCTACAAAGAGGGACAGGGCCTGGAGGGCAATTGGGTCATGACTGAGTGCCATCAGTAGTGTGCCACGCACACCACACCAACAGAAACATAGGTGATTGAACCTTGCCAGGTGGGACCATGGGATACTGTGGTGCCTGATGGTCATGGCTACAAGGAGAGATGTGGAGATGAGGACCAGCTGGCAACTCAGTGCAGGTGGGTATGGCGACATGTAGGTGGACACCAGCATGGCACTGCCACATATGCCATGGCCACCACTGGTGCATGGATGATACAGTGTTTCCCCATCCCCACAGGTGCAGAACACAGAGACCAGGACCAGCAGGGGCTGCAGGTGGTGGAGCACCAGCATGGTGGATGACAACATCGGTTGCAGGACCACCAGAGGTCAGGTAGGTGCATGCTATGTCTCCTATGTAACGTGACCATGCCGCCAGAGCCTGCAGTGGTTGGGGAGTGGTGTGCTTACTGGGCATACACATATGGGTCAGCCACATACAGCGATGCTAGACCATGTACCACTGATGTCCCCATGTGCCCCTGCAATGCATGTGGCCACCGCCGGTGTGCTTGCCACTGTGCTCCCTGTGGTTGATTGGGTGGGTGTGTTGCTATGGTACAGTTGTGTATACCATGCACAGGCATGCATGCACATGTGTCTATGCATGCATGGTGTTCCCATATGGCACTGACCTATGCTTTTGCTATATTGCAGGTGGGCAGGGCAGCCTTGCCGTGAGGCACAGGGCACTGCTGCAGGCCATGGGGAACCAGAAGGCCCAGGATGCCCATGAGTATGTGTGCTGCATCCCCAGCCAGTGCAACAGGGTCCGCCCCTTGCCCCGTCAATGGAGGAGGAGGAAGATGAGGGGGAAGATGACGTGGAGGTGCATGAGGTAGAGGAACAGCCAGTCACGGACGGTAAAGAGGATGGGGCAGATGACGCCACAGCAGGTGCACCATCACCAGTGAAAGGACTGCCAGAGGTGGAGCCTGGGAAGCAGCAGTACCAGCAGGGACAGCCGGCTGGACTTGCCCGCACATTCTGGCAGAGAAGGGCATGTCACAGGTGGAGGATGATGACGGGGATACCCGCTGGGAGGACATGCCACCACAGCCCCACAGTGTACCTGAAGAGGATGTTGCTGCACCAGCAGGAAATCCTGGACTGCAGTCACATGGTGGCCCAGAGCAGCATGTGGCAGAATCACCAGGCCAGGCAGCCAATAGGAACCAGAGGCTTATCCAGCTTGTGGTGTCCATCATGACAGATGTGGCTCACCTGCACAGCTCTCTCGGCACACTGCTTACAGTGCTGCAGGACCAGTAGAACTGTACATAGTGCCAGCACCTGGGGGATGCCTGTACATAATGTCCTTTGGGGGGCACTGTGTATATTGTTTGCCTCCGGGGGGGGCTTGTACCTATTGTTTGTAGGGGATGTTACTATTGCATGCTTCCAGGTTGGGCATGTACCTATTGTGTGTAGGGGGAGGTTGTTTATATTGGATGCTTCTGGGGGGGGCTGTACCTGTTGTGTGTTAGGAAGGTGTTCTTGTACATATTGAGTGCTGGGCTGTTGGTGGTGGGGGGGCCATTGTGTGCCATTGCTGCTATTGTTGTTTATTTTTGCCCCTCATTTTGTACAATAAAGTATGTTTTGCAACTCTGGCTCCGCATCCCTGCCTGTGGTCTGCATATGTGTGTGCCTGTGTGCATGTGTGTGTCACTGTGGATGTGTGGATGCCCATGCTGCAGAGCTGCACTGTTGCATGTGTATCTCCATCCTGCACATGGTACTTGTGTGTCAGCTGTCCATGGCACAGCCTCAGGCACACACTGGTGAGCATGACTGCAAGGTGCACTGTGTCCACTGTGGTACCCTGTTTTGGGTCATGTTCACATGCCACCACACTGTGTCTGCCATGTCTGTGTGGCACCCATGGGCCGTTACAGCACCATTCCACCCAGTGGCACAGTAGGCCCTATGGGTGGCAGCTGCAGCACATTGCCATGGTGTGTACTACCACCATATGTCTGCAGGACTGTGCCATCTGGTGCTGTGTCCCTGTTTTGGTTTCACTGTTTACATGCATCAGTGGCCATGGCAGGTGCATTGTGCCTGATGACACCATCCACTTATCATTGTGCTACTGTCCCATGTGTGACCCGCTCCTGACTGTTTCCATATAGCCCTTGGCCTTGCATGCTGTGGTCTTCTGTGTGTGGCCCGGGGGCCATGTGTCATGTGCAGCCATGTCTGCCAGATGCTGTAAAACATGCACGGCCACTGTTACAGCTCCAGTGTAGCCATGTGTGTTGCATGGCACCTGGCAGACAGTATCCCATCCTGTTGTGACTCTGTAACGGTGCCTTGCATGTTGTGATGTTGCTTGTGTTGCATTGCACCACACTGTGTCCCCCATTCTGCTGCAGGTGCCACCATGGTGGTGGTGGTGGTTATCTGCCACCTCAGAAGAACTGTCATATCACCTCCTGTCTCACACAGTGTCCAGCTGATGCACCACCTTGTGACAGGTGTCCTGCCATGCCGTCAGGCTCTCTGTCTCCGTTCTGTGGTGCACCTTTCTACTGGTCTGTTTTGGGCATTGGTACTCAGTGTGCCAGGGTGATGTTGTGAAGGATGCAGAAGGCAAGCACTATCCTGCAAGCCATCACAGGGCTATACTGCAGCGCATCCCCGGAGTTGTTAAGGCATCTAAATTGGCACATTAGTAGGCTGAAGGTGCACCCAATGACCACTCTTGTGATGGTGTGGGCCTCATTATATCTCTCCTCGGCTGCTGTCTGGGGTGTCCTCACAGGTGTCATCAGCCATGGCATCTAGGGGTATCCGCTGTTGGGGGGGGACAGGTTAGCTGCCTGCTGCTGTGTGAAGCATTGTCTCCAACATATACCTATCCTCTGCATGGCACACACAGCTGCATGCACATGCTGACACATGCAGGCACGCACTCTCAGTCACACATCCATCCATGGCTGTGTCCATAGACAGCAAGGGCATACCATGGCATTGTGTGACCCTCCCAGGCCCCTGTGTGTTGCACAGTGTGTGGTCCGTGGCCTTGTCTGCATCCTGTGTGTGCCATACCACATGTCTGTGTGGTCATCACATCTGTATGCTATGTTGCCAGTGCTCCCTGTGCCCCTGTTGTACCACTGTATCCACTCACACCCACATTCACTGCCTACCACTCATGCACACACAGATGCTTTCACACATTTGCAGGTGTTCACCCCAGTACATACCTACAAGCCATCCACCAGTGATGTCCCCTTTCTTGAAGGCCTTCTGTAGCCCACAGTTCCTGAATATGTGGGATTCATGACAGAATCCAGAGTACTTTGCCACCACTTCTAGAATGCAACATTCGCTGTCACATATCATCTGGATGTTCATTGAGTGGTACCCCTTTCTATTTATGTACATATTTCCATCTTTAGTTGGGGCCCTGATGGCCACATGTGTGCAGTTGACCACACCTAGCACCTGGGAAACTGTGCCACATTGTAGAAACATAGGCCTACTTCACATTGCACTGCTGTTGGGCATCCTGTGGGTAGCTGAAGTACTCTGTGGTGCGTCATATGAGTGCCACCAGGAACCTCCTCAGGTGCTTCGACACCGCTGGCTGGAACATACCCGTTGTGTCCCTGTGGGCATTTGGAATGTGCCTGTCATGAGGAAGCACAGTGCTGTGCTGTCATGCACCACTACAAGCAGTGGATGACCCCTCTTGTTGGTACTGCATTGGTCCTCCAAAGGTCCTGGCATAGCTCCCTGATGCAGCTCTTAGTGAGCCCATAGCGTGCTATCGCACTGCTTTTTGGTCAGCTCCTCATCAGATATCTGAGTGCATCTCACTCTCCGAACAGGTGGCCTTGGTTCCATCATGGGTTACTGTGGCTTGGTCCCCTGGGTCCTGTCACAATGCCTGACATGCCTGCATTCTCTTTGCTCAGTTAGCATAATGCCCAGTAGGGTTGATAGTGCTGACACATTGTGCTGTGTGTCACACTACACTGCTGTCTGTCTATGTGGGAAGAAGTTATATATGCTTGTACTCTGGTTATTCCTACTACTCCTTGTTGTAGGTTACATCTTACATTTCTGGCATAGCTACTTAAGCCTTCTGCTCTGTAATTGCAATTCCATCGTGGTGGTGCTTTATGCATGCTGCAAGCCGCTTTATGCAGTGGTGCATGCTTTTTGTGGCGTACCTCTGTCGTAACTCGTGCTTGGCACAGCTGTTGCAGCTTGAGGTGTAAGGGACCTTTTGTAATCGTGCATGTCACAGGTTGCAGGCGTAACTTATGACCTGCACCATTCGGTGCTGGCATACTGCATTTCCATCCGGTGTAACTGTTCTGGAATCTGGCCCAGAATCTTTTTTCATATATGAGATACGAAAGGATTTATAAACTTCAAAAAACAGTATTTGAGGACCATTTGTGGAACAGTAAAGTGCAGAATCCAGCTAAGGGGCTTCCGATAAGCAAGCTACATGTCTCGTTAGATCTCCGCAATGTCATTTATATGTTTTTTTATTTTATTTTTAGAAAAAACAGAAAACAAGATGCTAGACAAACAAAAATGGATTTTTTCACTCATGAAAAAGGATATCAATATGAAAAAATATTTCTTTTTTTGTTTCATACAACTATCTTGAGGTACTTACTGAGCATGCTCAGAACCGATTTATGAAAACGTTTAAATTAAATAACTTTTGAACAGATTAATATTTTTCTCCAAAGCAGCAAAAGGCACATCTGTGAGACAGTGCCTTTCTACCCTGAAAATTTCAGACAAAAATTAAAAACTGTCTGGCCTCTACAGATGACAAACAAAAATCCATTATAACCAGTGGGAAAACACTTAAGAAAATTTACTTTTTGCACTATCCACAACTTGGAAACCAAACATCTGACCAGGATGAAAATTGTCACATCCAGAGAGCTACCCCATGTGACCACAAATGCAAATGTTTGTGCAAATTTGTTGAACAGTTTTGAAGTTATTGAAGTGCAAAAACTGGGGTTTAACATGGAACTGCCAGTACAACCCTAAATATACAGGTGCTACTGTGCCCCTATAATAACGTATTACTATGATAATATTATAATAAGCATCTTTGGATTGTTATTAGGGAAAATAAAGAATGGTGTGTGTTGACGTGGAGTATCCATAGACTAATCATGGGAAGGAACATACTAAGGGTTACTTATTTATATTTACTATATTTAATCACCATGAAAATGTGAATCATGAAAAAAAAGATTCATGATTCACTAAGATATGATCAATGGTTCATGAAAATAAGATCAATATGACATGAGGATTTTTTTACTGATAATATAATTATTACTATTCATTTGTAACTATCCTCACCTCAGTGGTAGGAAAGATCATGGAGACACTTCTGAAAGAAAACATAGTGGCACATTTGGATCCAGTGGTGCTCAGTATCTGAGGCAACATGGATTCACAGCAGGAAGGTCATGTCAAATGAATCTAATAGTTTTTTTTTGTTTTCTTTTGATTGGATGACTAGGGAAATTAATCATGGAGGGGCAGTAGATGTCGCCTATCTGGATTTCAGCAAAGCCTTCGACACCATCCCACATAGAAGGCTGATTAACAAAATGGGTAGTCTGGGTATTGGGGACAATGTGATGAACTAGGTTAGGAACTGGTTAACAGACAGGAGACAGAGGGTGATGGTAAATGGGGTACAATTTGGGGAGAGGGGGTTGACCAGTGGGGTACCGCAGGGATCAGTACTAGAACCAGTCATGTTCAATGTCTTTATTAGTAACATTGCAGAAGGGTGGGAAGGAAAGGTCTGTTTGCAGATGACACCAATATCTGTAATAGGGTGGATACTCCAGAAGGAGTGCAGAAAATGAAGAGGGACTTGGAGAAACTTGAAAGATGGTTGGAGATGTGGGAACTGAGGTTCAATGTAAAGAAGAACAAAATAATGGGTCTGGGTAGAGGGAACCCTGGGGAGAGTTACATGTTGGGGGGAAGGAGCTGACTGTCACTAAAGAGGAAAGGGACCAAGGGGTTATCATCTCTGATGACCTGAAGGTATCAAAGCAATGTACAAAGGTGGCAGGGAGGGCCAGTGGTATGCTGGGCTGCATAGGTAGGCTATCACTAGCAGGAGGTTGGAGCTGGTGATGCCATTGTATAAAACATTGGAAAGGCCTCACCTGGAGTACTGCATGCAGTTCTGGAGACCATACCTGCACAAGGACATAGATAAGGTGAAGACTATCTGGAGAAAGGCAACAAAGATGGTGCAGAGCTTATACCTAAAAACATATGAGGAGAGACTAAGAGACCTCAATACGTACTCACTGGAAGAGAGGATACAGTGGGGGGACATGATTGAAACTTTCAAGTACCTCAAGGGCATAAACAAGTTGCAGGTGGGGGAGCTTTTCCAGTGAAGAAAAAGTACTAGGACAAGGGGGCACAATGTGAAATTTGAAGGAGGTAGACTAAGAGGTAATGTGAGGACGTTTTTCTACACAAAAAGGGTAGTTGACACATGGAATAGTCTGCCACAGGAGGTAGTGGGGCAAGCAAAGTGGAGAGCTTCAAGCATGCTTGGGACAGGCACAAGGTGAGGGAGTGATGATAAGCCTTTGATCACATAAGGTCAGGGGCCACATACAATGTATAGGGCCTACAGGCAGACTGGATGGGCCTAGTAGTCCTTATCTGCTGCCAATTTCTGTTTCTATGTTTAATATGTATCATTAATTTTTTTGCAATAAGATCTAATTCAGAATGAAGAGGGGGAGAGAAGACTGGCCTGCCAGGAAGGAAAATTTCAGACAGATGAGTAGGATGTCTAAAATGCATCCACATGCCTCAGTGATGCATGATAAGGCCATAAGATGAGTGCAGTTGCATCATTTTTGTTATTAGTAGTAGTTTTGTGTAAATATCCATTTATTATGTATTTGCCTTGAAAATGTAATTCAAAATTCATGACAGAGTGCTTGTGATTTGCTTCTCACTTTTCCCATCTGATTAGATCACTGTCCTAAGTCACACTGCTGGACTGCCCTGATGTAAGCAGGGCTGGAAGAGGAAATAAAATACTGACTTTCACCCCCATGTTCTTTAGCAGCAAGAGTTCCCTTCCTGTATGTCTACAATTAAATTGACATATTATTTATTGGCTTACTGAACTGAAAGCTGTGAAATTATCTGATAGCTTCTGATTTTTTTTTACTTTAATCACAAAATAACTCTTCAAAAAAGAGAGTGATCTGCATTCATTAGTAAATCCTTCTCTAAAAGAGAGAGAGAGAGAGACAGAGAGACAGAGAGAGAGAGAGAGAGAGAGAGAGAGAGAGAGGGAGCTGAAATGGCAGTGAGGCATCCACAGCACTCATAGAGTTCCTGATCTCCACTATGTCTGATTAGAAGTTCTAGGTCATTTGGTTGGCAAATAGCTTACACATGCTCAGTATGTTCTCCCTGTAAAATCAAATTCTGGCCAGAGCCAACAGGGCTGCAGCTAAGAAATGTTGGGTAAAATATTGAAAATTACCAAAGTTACAAATCTGCATTTGCAAAATGTAATGTAGGCTCATAACGTTGTTTTTTTTTTCACCAAATTTTCAACATAGCCTTCTTATGACCCCACATCATGAACTAGGGCAGAGAAAACTTTCAGCTCTTGCCCAAAAGGTGACTTCGCGGAGGGACTGCAAAATCACTTTTCATGATGTGAAAAAACACTTTGGCCAGGATTTGAAAAGTGCCAGCTATCACATTCATGAGGTGCTGTAAAGATTTGGCTATGTTAGAAAATTGGGGTTAAAATATTGAAAATGACCAAATATACAGTACCAGCCTGTGTTCACAAAATTCAACGTAGGCTCATAATTTTGTTGTTTTTTCATAATTTTTATGGCAGATTTTCAACATAGCCTTCTTATGACCCCACCTCATGAACAAGGGCAGAGAAAATGTTCAACTCCTGCCTGAAAGGTGATTTCACGCATGGACCATGAAATCACCTTTTTCAATGTGGGAAAAACTTTTTTGCCAGGATTGGAATTATGACAGCTGTCACATTCATAAGGTGCTATATAGATATGGCTATGTTGTAAATTTGGGGAAAAATATTGCAAATTACCAAAGTTATGAGCCTGCATTAGCAAAATTCAACATACGCTCACAACTTTGTTGTTTCTTAATATTTTAACACCAAGGTCTAGATATTCAAAGGAGATATGCCTGGCGCAACTCAGTTGCACAGATGCATCCTCAAAGTGTGCCCCATGGCCATATTCCAAAGAAAGGGATGTGCCACGCAATTCCAGATGTGCCACAGTGCAAAGATAATGTATGCAGTGCATCTGGAGGGGGAATTCCCATGCATATGCAGCACATCACAATATTCAGCTGTGATGCATGATGCAGCTGCTCGCATATCTTGGAGATATGCCTCACAAAATTAGGTGGGTTACTGTACTGCACAGCACAACACAGCAGCTGCCAGCCCCTGGGTGGCTTCCCCCATCCCCAAATGTAGAATAAAGTGAAACAATCCCTGTTTCCCTGGTAGTCAGTTCCCCATACCCAATCATAGTGTGCAGCAATGTATATTGATATTCCCAAGTATTCTTGTGCCCCCCCTTTCCTGTACCCTGATGTGAATAATTAAATAAATTGTCACCCATCCCTGGTAGTCTAGTTGACCCCCCCCTCCTGTCCCTGAACCCAATGTGAATAATAAAATTAATTGTCACATATCCCTGGTAGTCTAGTGGATCACCTCCTGTCCCTGAACCCTGATGTGAATAATGAAATATATTGTTGTTTATCCCTGGTAGTCTAATGGATCCCTCTCTCATCCCCTAACCCTGATGTGAATAAAAAATACATATTTATCACTCATCCCTGGTAGTGTAGTAAACCCCCCTCCCATCTCCAAACCCAATTGTAGGGTAATAGTAAAATCTCTGTATCCCTGGCACATCCTTAGGATCACGAGAACAGTTGCACGGGAGTCTGAGCTGGACATCATTGTCCACCTAGGGACAAATGACTTGGCTCATCATGAGATTAGAGCAGTGCAAAAGGACTTTGTAGAGTTGGGGGAGGGGCTTAAGACAAGTAGCACACACAGTATCCTTCTCAGAGGTGCTGCCTGTCAGTGGCATGAGTGAGGCGAGGGTACTTTGCACCATGCAGTTTAACAAATGGTTGAAAAAATGGTGTGGAGCACAGGGTTTTGGTTTCATTGGAGACTGGGGTTCCACCTGGAGAGAGACCAGCCTATACTGGCAGGATGGTCTGCATCTGTCCAGGAAGGGAACAAGTCTTTTGGGCAATCGGTTTAAATGCTTCATTGGCAAGCCTTTAAACTAGTCAAGGGGGGGAGGCACTGATAAGCAGAAGGAAAATCCCAGCCTCCGCCTACAAAACAGGGTACTAAATGAGAAAAAGACCAAGGTAGAAAGGTCAGTGTGGGTTGCTGCTACAGAAGGTATCAAAAAATGGAGAGCAATGAGTACCATTGCCCGTAGTCTGGGTAACAAGCTTCCTGAATTAGTGGCCTTGATGGAGGAGGAAGATCTGGATATTGTGGTAGTCATAGAAACATGGTACACACGAACCATGACTGGGATGTAAACATACCAGGATACACTATCTACAGGAGGGACAGGAGGGTAAAAGAGGAGGAGGAGTAGCTCTCCATAAGAGAAGAAATCAAAGCAACAGAACAAAAGGGTAAACAGGGAGGAGAAGAAGCACTGTGGGTCATTTTGAGGCAGGCAATGGCACCACAATCCACACAGGGTTGTAGACAAGACCTCTCTCAGGGAGGAAATGGATGAGGAAATGATAGAAAGTATACTTAGAATGGCAGATAAAGGGGAGATATTGCTGATGGGTGATCTGAATATGCCAGATGTTAACTGGAGTGCAGTTGCAGCAGCCACTTCTAAGAGTGGGGTTATTCTAGATGCCATACAGGGGGCAAGCCTTAGACAACTAGTATTGGAGCCCACTCAAGAGGGAGCAATCTTAGACCTGGTTCTCTCTAACGGAGATGAAGAGAGGATCACAGATGTAGAAGTGGGTAGCCATCTGGGAACTAGCGACCATCGAACAGTATGGTTCACAACTAACACAGCAATAGAGTCGCCATACAAAGACAAAGGTACTGGATTTTAGGAGGGCTGACTTTGCTAAAATGGGTGAGTGCCTAAGGAATGCACTAGCAAATGGGCAGGAAGGAGGGTGGAAGAACAATGGGGAATAATAAAACTGCCATCACAGAGGTAACAAGCCTTTGTGTAAAGCAAATAAACAAACGAACGAGGTAGAAAACCACTATGGTTCTCAAAGGAAGTGGCAGTGAAGGTTCAAGAGAAAAGAAAGCATTCAGGAAGTACAAGGAATCACAGAAGGAACAGGACAGAGAACTGTATCAGTTAAAACAAAAGGAAGCTGGAAAGGCAGTCAGAACAGCAAAGGCCCAAACCGAGGAAAAGATAGCCAACTCAGTTAAGAAGGGGGATAAACCTTTTATAGGTACATCAGGAGCAAAGGAAGACCAAGGAGGGATAGTAAGGCTAATAAAGGGGAGGGAGGGCGGGCAGAGGTGACTGTGAAAAGGCAGAGATACTAAACAAATATTTTTGCTCAGTATTTACAAAGGAAGACGGGGAGGTACCTAAAATAAACAGTAGAAACACTCTGGATACAGAAGTTGATACCAGCCCATTTACACAAGAAAGAGTTCTGAAAGAGCTCTTAAAACTGAAAGTGGACAAAGCAATGGGGCCTGATGGGATTCATCCCAGAATTCTAAAAGAACTAAGGATAGAACTAGTGACACCACTGACTACCCTCTTTAACAAATCATGGGAGGATGGGGTGGTACCCGAGGACTGGAGGAAGGCAGATGTGATTCCCCTTCACAAAAGTGGGAGCAAGGCAGAAGCAGGAAACTACAGACCTGTTAGTTTAACCTCAGTGGTAGGGAAAATGATGGAATCACTCTGAAGGAAAGAATTGTTGCATATCTAGAGGCCAGAGGGGCACAGGACCCAAGACAGCATGGATTCACAGCGGAAGGTCATGCCAGAAAAATCTGATAGATTTTTTGACTGGGTGACCAAAGTAGTAGATCAGGGAGGGGCTGTGGACATGGCCTACCTAAACTTAGCAAGGCATTTGACACAGTCCCACACAAAGATTAATATACAAGTTAGCCAGCCTGGGGTGGGTCCCAAGATGACAGCCTGGGTAAAGAATTGGCTGGAGAATAGGACACAGAGAGTAATAGTAAATGGAGTCCACTCTGAAAAAGGGGGTTAGCAGTGGGGTACCACAGGGTTCAGTATTAGGCGGTCCTCTTCAATGTCTTTATAGCGACATTGCAGAGGGACTGGAAGGAAAGTATGTTTCTTTGCAGATGACACAAAGATCTGCAACAGAGTTGATGCACAAGGTGGGGTGGAAAGGATGAGAAAGGACTTGGCAAGGTTAGAGGAATGGTCAAATGTATGGCAGCTTAGATTCAATGCTAAGAAGTGCAGGTAATGCACCTGGGAAACAAAACCCAGGGAAGAGTACAATGGGGGGTGAGATACTAGCAACAACAAAATGGAAAGGGACCTGGGGTAGTCACATCAGATGACCTAAAGGTGGGTAAGCAATGTGAGAGGGCAGCAAGGAGGGCTGGGGGATACTGGGATGCATAGGGAGAGGCATCACCAGCAGAAAACAAGTTATTATCCCTCTGTACAGGCAGCTGGTGAGACCACATCTGGAGTACTGTGTGCAGTTCTGGAGACCCAATCTCTGCAAAGACATAGACAGGATGGAAGCTGTCCAGAGGAGGGCAACTAAAATGGTGCAGGGTCTGCACCGGAAGACATATGAAGAGAGACTTAAGGAGCTTAATATGTATAGCCTTGAGGAAAGGAGGGAGAGGGGGACATGATAGAAACTTTCAAGAACCTCAAGGGAATCAACAAAGTCCAAGAGGGTAGCATCTTTCAAAAAAAGAGGTGTGCAAGAACAAGGGGGCACAATTTGAAGATAGAAGGGGGGCCGCTCAGAGGTAATTTAAGAAGTTTTTTCACAGAGAGGGTTGTGGATGTATGGAACAGCCTTCCAGAGGAGGTTGTGGAGTCAAAAACATTGGTGGAATTCAAGCATGCATGGGACAGTCATAAGGCAATTCTAGGGGGTGGGGGTAGGAAGAAGTAGACTACTGGTTAAATGGATCTGCAGCTTATCCATCAGGTAGGGAAATGGGCAGACTGGGTAGGCCAAGCGGTCCTTATCTGCTGTCAAATTCTATGTTTCTATGTTTCTATGTTGTGAATGAATGAATGAATACAGTACACACTGCAAGCCCATTGGCCGACAGTATTAAGTGTTGACCAATAGGCTTCTAGGTGTACAGTAAGCTGTCATTCACTGACAGATCAGTTGGTGGGCAGCCATGGTGGTGTGTTGAGGGATTTGCTGCCAGCCAGCTCTACGGCAAACTGGCCATGCTGGGTTGGGGTGCAGGGTAGGGTGTGGTCACCTCAGTGGGTGGGTGGGCTGGAGGTTTCACTGGACCACCAGGGATACAAGGATTTTTTTTATTACCCTATGATTGGGTTTGGGGTAGGAAGGGAGTCCACAAAACTACCAGGGATGAGTTAAAATAATTTTTTTTTATTCACATCAGGATTTGGGGATAGGAGGGATGTCCACTGGACTACCAGGGATGTGTGACAGTTTATTTTATTATTCACATCAGGGTACGGGTCAGGGAGGAGGGACACTAGACTACCAGGCAAACAGGGATGTTTTCTTTTATTTTATGATCAGGGATGGGTGGGGAGGCAATAGACTACCAGGGAAACATGTTAATATTGTAATAGTTTTCTGATCGTGTCTTGAGGTTGGGAGGGGGGCCACTGGACTGTCAGGGACTGTGGGCTGCTATGTACTTGCAAGGCACCCTGTGCATCCTGCTGGGAGAGTCTCTCCACAGGACTTGCAACTGGGCCTATAATGACATACAAATGGCCCCATTTGTGCTTTTCATGCATAATGGTCCCATTTGCCTGTTGCAGTCTGAATATCTGGAATTTGCACTAGGTGCATCCCAAAGGTGCACTGTGTATCCCCATTGCAGGTATTCAGACCACGTAGGGGGATGTGCTGGCACATCTTCGGTGGCCCTCATTTGCGCCACCCTCATCGTTTGCTATATTCAGCCGAGATGCGCGATTGCGCATCTCATTTGAATATAGCACTTTTGCACTCTGGTGCATCTCAACTGCATGAAGCAACCACTTGCGCCCTTTCTGGGCACAGTTTGAATATCTAGGCCCACATTTTCAATATAGCCTTCTTATGACCCCACCTCATGAACAAGGACAAAGAAAATTTTCAACTCCCGCACAGAAGGTGATTTTGTGCAGGGATAGCAAAATCATCTTTTGGGACAGATTTGCCTAATGACTTTGAAATTCTTCATGAGGCAGGGTCCCAAAAGAGGCATGTTGAAAATTTGGGACAAAAATATGAAAAAATGGCCAAGTTAAGCCACTAAGTTCAAAACACCTCTGAAATACATTGAACCGCATACCTGTTTCTTCAGTTCGCTGTCCAGCTTTGAAGAGTGAGGACATGTCTGAAGTCCAGAGAGGATTATGGCAGTGGACCCTATATGGATAAGTAAGAACTTGGATGGTGCAAGGTGGTGGGTGCTGAGTGGTAGGGCCAGGGGGGGAGTGCAATGGCTGTAAAAGACATTAATGGCCTATTTTTTTACAGGTAAAAAATAAAAACAAAGATTTCTGCACTGGGGGACTGGGCACCCGCTAGTGCCACTGTTACATTTCTGTGGAGGAGGAGTGGGGTGGTGGGTGCTAACAGGGAAAGTCAAGTGGGGGAGGGAACTATAAATATATAAAAAAATTAAAAAATAGCAGCACATGTGTGGTAGTGGAGGAGGAGCAGTAAGGATTTGTGATCGGGACACTGCAGAATTGGGCACCCCCAGTGTCACTATTATGTTTCTGGGGGGTGGGCTGGTGGGTACTGAGAGGGATTGTCAGGAGGGGGGTATGTATAATTTTAAAGAAAAAGAAATAAGCGCTTACGGCAGAACAGATCACAGTCTGTTATGACCAAGATGGCCACCGCATTATACTGCACATGCGCTAGTAGTCATGCATGCGCAATACAGTTCTTGGACAAAGTGGAGTGTGCCATGTTCCGCCGTGACCGTCAACATACCAGAAATAGTGCAGTGCTACTTCCAACCGAGACAGTGAGTGGATTGCTCCACGAATGTGGCGGTGACGGTGGTACAACTCAAAAATATTGTTCGGTGGGAAGGAATGCACTGAGTCTTTTTCTGCAGCAAGAGATCTGCAGGCCTACACCCACTGCAGCATTAAAAATGTTGGGACTATTGCTGGGCCAAAACAGTGAATGTTTTGAAATTTTCTGAAATTTCAACTTGTGAAAAATCTAAATCTTCTGAATGTGTTCTGTAAATTTTTTCTCATTCTATAAAATATTCTAGTTGATTTTCAGAATGATACACATGAACTGCAGAATGACAGATCTATAGAATTTCATTCCACAATGTAATACCACAATCCATAGTACAATAGAAGCTGCTTAATTGGGATACCTCCATGGATTGAATTTTATGCTGATTAAGTGGCCATCCTGATAAAGAGAATTACCCATTTTTTTTAATTTCCTTTTTATGTTGATTGCACGCATGTGCAAGAAACATGTTGTGGCAGCTTTCTCCACAAGCAGGTTGTGGAGGTGCGGCAGTGTTGTGGCCAATGCCCCCACATCCTGCAAAGGCTTGCCCCGCTTCCCACAATGCCATGGCACACTGCTTCTGACACTAGTTCAGCCAACGTGCCACAACCTTCTAAAAAAGTAGCCGCGCAATCAGGGGCCGCCTCGTCATTGCAGTGTCAGCCATCCGCTGCAATGAGGGAGCGACCCATCATTGCAGGGCAAGATGTAAACACCCTGATATTGTTTGTGAACATGGCGGTGGCTTACCGCCGTGTTCACAAACAATATAACCCCCCCACCATGTTTAGTTGCCGACAGGGCCCAATCCCCATCAGCTTCAGTGGCCCAATGTTGATTGTGCCAACAGGGGAGCCCACTCCCCGTTGGCATTATGTCAACCCCCCCGTTATTGTGTGCCGACGGGATGCCCAACCCCTGTCGGCATTATGTGAACCCCCCTTTAGTTGTGTGCCAATGGGGTGACCAATCCCCATTGGCTACTGGCCCCTAAAAGAAGCAGTCGTGTGGCACACTGGGAGCCCACCCTAGCATGCCCAATGCCCTGTGAAGAAAAAACTGTCCTGCAATTTTTTTTCAAACCTGTGAAATCAGAAAACTGTCCCTCATGGTCTCCTGGCCCCTCCCACCACCCACACCCACCCACTGTGCACTCTGCCTCCCCACACCCCCTCTCACCCCATACTTATCTCCAGAGTCCAGCGTGATGATCTTCGGTGGACCAGGAACACATCTACACTCTTCAAAGCGACAGCGAACTGAGGAAATGCCGGTAAGCTGTATAATGGAATAAATGGGTTTTTTCAACTTTAATGCACATCTCAGTCATTTTTTTGGAATTTTGGCACCAAATTTTCAACATGGGGTTTTTGGGACCCCTCCTCATGAATTCTCGAACTGTCATGGCATTAATCAGCCCCGAAAGGTGATTTTGTGGTCATTGTGTGGAATCACCTTTTGGTGCTGATTAATGAAATGACAGTGCCAGTGTTCATGAGATGGGCTCTCAAAAAGTCTATGTTGCAAATTTGGTGGAAAAAATCCAAAAAATGACTGTTTTACGAGCGTATGTTGCGCATTTGCTACACATGCTGGTAAATTCGGGAATTTGAAATATTTTTATGCTAGATTTTCAACATTGACATTTTTTCATACTTCCTTGTGAACAGTACAGCTGTCATTGTTCATATCCTGGTGGAAATGTGTTTTTGCATTTCCGCCGCAGAATAGCGCGGTGGTTGTGAGAAATCAGTGTTCAGGATGAATGAAGAAAATCACAGTGACACTGTTCATTAGCAGAGGTCATAAAATGCCTATGTTGAAAATTTGGTAACAAAAGTCTATAAAATTACTGTGCTACGAGCGTGCCTTGCGCAGTGTCCGCACATGCTCGTAACTTCTCAAATTTTTTTATATTTTCACTCCAGATTTTCAACATTGCCATTTTCTCACACCTTCTTATGAACAGTATAGCTGTAATTTTTCCCATCCTGGCCAAAATGTGTTTTCGCACTTCTGGCACAGAATAGAGTGGTCACTGTGGGAAATCACTGTCTGGGACAGATTAAGAAAATGACAGTGATACTGTTCATGAGCAGAGGTCCTAAAATGCCTATGTTGAAAATTTGGTGATGATAGCCCATCAAATGACTGTGTTACAATTTGCAAATTTGTAATATTGTTATGCTAGATTTTCAACAGTGGCATTTTTTCACACCTCCTTATGAACAGTACCGCTGCCATTTTTCACATCCTGGCTAAAATATGTTTTTGCACTCCTGCCGGAGAATAACACAGTCACTGTGGGAAACCACTGTTTGGGACAGATTAAGATCGAACGACTGAGAGGCAGGAGTGACCGAACTCAACTGAGCTCTGTCAGGACTGCTGCAGATTTGTTTGTGGGCAGAAAAAGGCCCCAAAGCAAGAGCCCTGTACAAAAGGGCAGCCTGCAGTACTGGGAGAAACAGAACGAGAGAGCAAGTGATGGAGGGGGAGTGAGCAAACTTACCGGAGCGCTGTCAGGACTGCTGCAGATTTCTTTGTGGGCAGAAAAAGGCATCAATGCAGGCAGGTGCCCAGTACAAAAGGCCAACCTGTAGTGGTGGAAGAAACAGTACGAGCGAGTGAGGCAGGGGGACTGAGTGAGCTCAACGGAGCTCTATCAGGACAGCTGTGGATTTCTTTGTGGACAGACAAAGGTGCCAATGCAGACAGGAATCCCGTACACCAGCGCAGCCTGCAGCACCAACAGAAACAGAATGATAGCGTGACAGAGCGGTAGTGAGCGAGCTCAACAGAGCTCTATTCTGACTGCTGCGGATTTCTTTGTGGGCAGAAAATGCGGCAATGCAGGCAGGAGCCCAGTACAAAGGCCAACTTGCAGTGCTAGCTGAAATGGAATGAATGAGTGAGAGAGCTCAATGGAGTTGTGTCAGGACTGCTTCAGATTTCTTTCTGGCTAGAACAAGCCTCCAATGTAAGCAGGAGCCCAGTACAAAAGGGCAGCCTGCAGCGGCAGGAGACACGAAATGAGCAAGTGAGGGAGGGGGAGTGAGTGAGCTCGACGGAGCTCTGTTGGGACTGCTGCAGATTTGTTTGTGGGCAGAAAAAGCCAGCAATACACGCAGGGGCTCAGTACAAATGGGCAGCCTGCAGTAGCAGGGGAAAGCAGAATGAGCAAGTGAGAGAGGAGGAGTGAGCAAGCTCAAAGGAGCTCTATTATAACTGCCGCAAATTTCTTTGTGGGCTGAAGAAGGCGGCAATGCAGGCAGGAGCCCAATAGAAAAGGGCAGCCTGCAACCCTGGCAGAAACAGAATGAGCGAGTGAGAGAATGGGAGTGAGCGAGCTCAATGGAGCTTTGTCAGGACTGCTGCAGATTTCTTTGTGGGCAGACAAAGGCGCCAACAGAGGTGGAAGCCCAGTACAAAAGGGCAGCCTGCAGTGCCAGGAGAAACAGAATGAGTGAGTGACAAAGGGGGAGTGAGCGAACTCAGCGGAGCTCTGTCAGGACAGCTGTGGATTTCTTTGTGGACAGGAAAAGGTGCCAATGCAGCAGGAGCCCAGTACAAAAGGGCAGCCTGCAGCACCAGGAGAAACACAAAGAGCGAGTGAGAGAGGGGGGTGAGCGAGCTCAATGGAGCTCTATCGTGACTGCTGTGGATTTCTTTGTTGGCAGAAAAAGGCGGCAATGCAGGCAGGAGCTCAGTACAAAGGCTAGCCTGCAGTGCCAGCAGAAACTGAATGAGTGAGTGAGAAAGGGGGAGTCAGCAGGCTCAACAGACCTGTGTCGGGACTGCTGCAGATTTCTTTGTGGGCAGAAAAAGCCACCAACAGAGGCAGGAGCCCAGTACAAAAGGACAGCCTTCAGCGCCACGAGACACAGCACAGAAACATAGAAACATAGAGTTTGATGGCAGATAAGGACCACTTGGCCCACCCAGTCTGCCCATTTCCCTACCTATTGGATAAGCTGCAGATTCTAGTTAACCAACAGCCTACTTCCTGCAGCCCCACTATAATTGCCTTATGTCTGTCCTATGCATGTTTGAATTCCCCCACTGTTTTAGACCTCACAACCTCTCCAGGAAGGCGGTTCCATGTGTCCACCACTCTCTCCGTGAAAAATAATTTCCTCACATTACCCCTGAGCCGTCCCCCCTCTAACTTTAAATTGTGTCCCCTTGTTCTTACACATCTCTTTTTCTGAAAGATGCTACCCTCCTGGACTTTGTTGATTCCCTTGAGGTGCTTAAAAGTTTCTATCATGTCCCCCCTGTCCCTCCTTTCATCAAGGGTATACATATTAAGCTTTCTCAGTCTCTCTTCGTATGGTTTCTGATGTAGACCCTGCACCATTTTAGTTGCCCTCCTCTGAACGGCTTCCATCCTGTCTATGTCCTTGCATAGATGAGGTCTCCAAAACTGCACGCAGTACTCCAGATGGGGTCTCACCAACTGTCTGTACAGAGGGATAACCACTTCTCCTTTTCTACTTGTGATGCGCCTCCCTATGCATCCCAGTATCCCCCTGGCTCTCCTTACTGACTTCTCACATTGCTTACCCACCTTTAGGTCATCCGGTATGACTACACCCAGATCCCTTTCCATTATTGTTGTCGTTAGTACATCCCCTGCTATTGTGTGCGCTTCTCCTGGATTTTTATTTCCCAGGTGCATTACTTTGCACTTTCTTTGCATTGAATCTAAGTTGCCATATGTCTGACCATTCCTCCAGCCTTGCCAAGTCCCTTCTCATCCTTTCTACCCCCCCCTTGTGTATCAACTCTGTTACAGATTTTTGTGTCATCTGCAAAGAGGCATACCTTTCCTTCCAGACCCTCTGCAATGTCACCTATAAAGACGTTAAAGAGGACTGGACCCAGTACTAAGCCCTGAGGTACTCCACTAGTAGCCCCTCTTTCTTCAGAATGTGTTCCATTCACTATTACCTTCTGTGTCCTGTTGTGCAGCCAGTTTGCTACCCAGGCTACCACCCTGGGACCCACTCCCAGGCTTGCTAACTTGATTATTAAACATGAGAGACTGAGAGAGGGAAAGTGAGCCACTTCAACAGAGCTCTGTCGGGACAGCTGCAGATTTCTTAGTGGGCAGAACAAGGTGCCAATGCAGGCAGGAGCCCAGTACAAAAGAGCAGCCTGCAGCACTGGAAGAAACAGACTGAGTGAGTGACAGAGGGCCAATGAACGTGCTCAACACACCAACACAATCAACATTCAGCATTGACAAATGCTTGTTGTTGATAGGAGTAATCTGTAGCCTTGACACATTGACTAAAACATTATCTTTTATGGTAGGGTGCTGGTTCAGTAAAGGTACTGCAGTAATAAGTTACTGATCAAATAAACAAATAAACTTAAAAATGAAATTACCAGTGGCTAGCATCCTCCCTGCTGCAGCTCTTATGTAGCTGGACAATGTGAGCACTTCTGTTCTCTGGAACCACACCTGTTTCTAAGTGAACTGTTAAACAGGGCTGTCAGTTGGTCAGCTATCACCTCTAGAAACATAGAAACATAGACTTTGACAGCAGATAAGGACCGCTAGGCCGACCTAGTCTGCCCATTTCCCTACCTACAGGATAAGCTGCAGATCCTAGTCAACCAACAGTCTATTTCTTCCTACCCCCCACATGAACTGCCTTATGTCTGTCCCATGCATTCTTGAATTCTCCCACAGTTTTAGACCCCACAACCTCCTCCAGAAGGCTGTTCCATGCGTCCACCACCATCTCTGTGAAAAAAATACTTTCTCACGTTGCCCCTGAGCCATCCCCCCTTTATCTTCAAATTGTGTCCCCCTGTTCTTGCACAACTCTTTTTCTGAAAGATGCTACCCTCTTGGACTTTGTTGATTCCAATGAGGTACTTAAAAGTTTCTATCATGACCCCCTTCCTCCTTTCCTCGAGGGTATACATGTTAAGCTCCTTTAATCTCTCCTCGTATGGCTTCTCTTGCAGACCCAGCACCATTTTAGTTGTCCTCCTCTGGACTGCCTCCATCCTGTCTAAGTTCTTGCTGAGATGGGGTCTCCAGAACTGGACGCAGTACTCCAGATGGGGTTTCACCAACTGTCTGTACAGAGGGACGACAACTTCCTGTTTTCTGCTGGTGATGCCTCTCCCTATACAACCCAGTCTCCCCCCAGCCATCCATACTGCCTTCTCACATTGCTTGTGAAACTTAAGGACATCTGATATGATTACCCCCAGGTCCCGTTCCATTTTTGTTGTTGTTACTACCCCCCCATTGTGTAATATTCCCCCGGGGTTTTGTTTCCCAGGTTCATTATTTTGCACTTCTTTGCATTGAATCCAAGCTGTCACACTTCTGACCAGTCCTCCAACCTTGCCAAGTCCCTTCTCATCGTTTCCACGCCTCCTTGTGTATCAACCCTGTTGCAGATCTTTGTATCATCTGCAAAGAAGCATACTTTTCCTTCCAGTCCCTTTGCAATGTCACTTATAAAGACATTTAAAAGGACTGGACCCAGTACTGAACCCTGCGGTAGCCCACTAGTAACCCCTTTTTCTTCATAGTGGACTCCATCTACAACTACCATCTGTGTCCTGTTGTCCAGCCAATGTTTTACCCAGGCTACCACCCTTGGACTCACTCTCAGTCTGGTTAATTTGATTATTAATCTTTTGTGTGGGACTGTGTCAAATGCCTTGCTAAAGTCTAGGTAGACCATGTCCACGGACCCTCCCTGGTCAACTTCTTTGGTCACCAAGTCAAATAAATCAATTAGATTCATCTGACATGACCTTCCCACTGTGAACCCATGCTGCCTTGGGTTCTGTGCCCCACTGGACTCTAGGTACTCAACAATTATTTCCTTTAGAAGTGGTTCCATCACTTTCCCTACCACAGAGGTCAAACTGACGGGTCTGCAGTTTTCTGCCTCTGTCTTGCTCCCACTTTTGTGAAGCGGAATCACATCCGCCTTCCTGCAGTCCTCAGGTACCACACCATCCTCCCATGATTTGTTAAAAAGGGTAGTCAGTGGTGTCACTAGTTCTCCCCTTAATTCTTTTAGAATTCTGGGGTGAATTCTATCAGGCCCCATTGCTTTGTCCACCTTCAGTTTTAGGAGTTCTTTCAGAACCTTTTCTTCTGTGAAAGGACTGGGATCGACCCCCCTATCCAGAGTGCTTCTGTTAATTGGATTAGACACCTCCCCCTCCTCCACTTTTGTGAATACTGAGCAGAAGTATTCGTTCAGTATCCCTGTTTTTTTCACTGTCCCTCTCTGTCCACCCACCATCCTTTCTATTCAGCCTCACTATCCCTCCCTTTGTCTTTCTACGCTCCCTGATGTACGTATAAATGTTTTATCCCCCTTCTTAACCGAGTTGGCTATCTTTTCCTCAGTTTGGGTCTTTGCTATTCTGTCTTCCCTCCCTGCTTCATTCTGCATTAACTGGTACAGTTCTCTGTCCTGCACCTTCTGTGTTTCCTTATACTTCCTAAATGCTATCTTTTGCTCCCTAACCTTCCCCACCACTTCTTTTGAGAACCACAGTGGCTTTTACTTTTGTTTTGAGTTTTTTAATTGCTTCACACAAAGGCTTGCTGCCTCTGTGATGGTAGTTTTGATGTTTCCCCATTGTTGCTCCACCCCTCCTTCTAGCCTGTTTGCTATAGGCACTCTACCATCTTGCAAAAATCAGCCCTCCTGAAGTCCAGTACCCTCACTTTTGTATAGCTTGACTCTGTAGCTGAGTTTGTCATGAACCACAGTGTTTGGTGGTCACTTGTTCCCTGATGGCTACCCACTTCTAGATCTGAGACCCTCTCACTGTCCCCATTTGAGAGTATGAGGTCTAAGATTGCTCCCTTCCCAGTGGGTTCCAAAACTAACTGTCTGATGCATGCCACCTGTAGGGCATAGAGAATGGCTCTGCTCTTGGAAGTGGCTGCAGCAAAGGTGCTCCAGTTAACATCTGACATATTCAAGTCTCCCATCAACAGTATCTCCCCTTTCTCTGCCATGCTAAGGATGCCTTCTATCATATCCTTGTCCATTTCCTCTACCTGACATGGGGATCTGTATACAACCTCTGTGTGGATTGTGATGCCATTGCCAGTCTCTAAGGTGACCCACAGTGCCTCTTATCCTCCCAGTTTACTCTTTTGTTCCTTTTGCTTTTATCCCTTTCCTTACATAGAGAGCTACTCCTCCCCCTCTTTTAACCTCTCTGTCTTTCCTATAGGTTGTGTGCCCTGGTATGTTAACATCCCAGTCATGGGTCTCTGTGTACCATGTTTCTGTGACTGCTATTATATCCATGCATCCCTCTTTCATCAAAGCCACAATTTGAGGTAGCTTGTTGCCCAGATTAAGGGCATTGGAACTCATTGCCCTCCATTTCTTGATGGTTTACCCCTTTTTGCCCCATCTTTATCCTTATTGCCTTTTTCATTTTCTCCATTTACCCTTGCCCTACTCCCTAAGAACATCTCTATCTTGGTGTTTACATAATTTACTACCCTGATTTTTTTGGGGGGAAGGATAGGATTTCTCTGCTCCTTTCCAGTGTTCTTTAAGAACTCTTGGGTGTATCCCAATTTGTCTGTTATGCTTGCCCAGCTTCAGAGCTGCAAGACCCATCCAGACTCTTTCCTCTGAAAATGGACATGAGATAATTTCTTAGGCAAACTGAATTCCCATGGACCAGCTTTGCTAATGTCAGAAATGTCAGATTTCAGTAATTCATTGAATAGAAATTCAGCACCAGCTCATCCTTATGTATGTGTTCACTAGTTGAAAACGAATGTTTCAAGAGTAAGTTTGTCTGAATCCCCCAAATCATGTTGAATTGAGCAATTCCATCTGCACCTGTTCTGCTTACACTTGTAATTACTTTAACCATAGAAACACAGAAACATAGCAGTTGACTGCAGATAAGGACCGCAAGGCCCATCCAGTCTACCCATTTCTTTTTCTGCCTTATAAATGTGCCATTGGCCTTTGATCTGTCAAAGGCCTATCTATTCATACTCATCTGTATTGCTCCCTTATGCCTATCCCATGCTTGTTTGAAGCCATGCACTGTATTCATTTCCACCACTTCCCTGAAGTAGGCCGTTCCATGCATCTACCACTATTTCTGTGAAAAAGAACTTCCTCACATTACTCCTTAATCAGCCTCTCTCCAATCTTATGCTGTGTCCTCTTGTCCTGCTATTTTTCTTATATTGAAACATATTAGATTCTTTCACCTTGTTAATCCCCTTAAGGTGTTTGAATGTTTTGATCATATCACCTCTCTCCCTCCTTTGCTCAAGGGTATACATATTGAGCTCCATTAATCTGTCCTCTTATGTTTTCTGATGCAGTCCCTGCTCCATTTTGGTTGCCCTTCCCTGGACTGCCTCAATTTGGTTAAAGTCCTTGTGAAAGTGTGGTCTCCAGTACTGCAAGCAGTACTCCAGTTGAGGCCTAACCAGTGTCTTGTAAAGAGGGATTATTACATCCCTCTTCTGACTTGTGATACCCCTACTAATACACCCTAACATCCCCCTAGCATTACCTACTGCTTTAGTGGTCTGCTTGGATGATTTCAAGTCATCGGTGATGATGACGCCCAAGTCGCTTTCTTCCCTTGTGACTGCTGGCAACTCCCCTTCCAGTCTATAGGAGGCTTCAGGGTTTCTCTTCCTATGTGCATGATCTTGCACTTCTTTGCATTAAACCCCAGTTGCCACTCTTCCGACCATTTTGCTAGTTTATCCAGATCTCTTCTCATTCTGCCCACCCCATCTGAATCATCTACTGTTGCAGATCTTGGTGTCATCTGCAAACAGACAAACCTTACCCTCCAGTCCATCTGCAATGTCACTGATGAAGATATTGAAGCGGACTGGCCCCAGGACTGATCCCTGAGGTACCCCACTTGTGACTTGCATCTCTTCCGACTGTATGCCATTTACCACCACTCCCTGTTTTCTGCCCATCAACCAGTTTGCCACCCAGTTGACCAACTTCTGACCCACCCCAAGCCTACCCAGCTTATTAATCAATCTTCTATGTGGAACAGTATCGAAAGCTTTGTTGAAGTCAAGGTAGGCGACGTCAACTGCTCCCCCTTGTTCCACCACTCTGGTTACCCAGTCCAATTAATCCAAGGCTGTTTGACTCAAGTTATGATGGGGATATATTATTTTCTTAAAATGTAAATGATTTGTTTTGGAACCCACAGAGCCTCAGTACCATCCTTCATATGAAGATAGATTACCAGGGTAAATACCTGGTTATCTCCTTCACATAGCACCACCCATAGCACAAAAGTCGTCTTGGCCAGTTTCATTAAAAATTAAGTGTTGATATGTCAGTTAGAAAAATAGAATGTGATAAAAAAGATTTGAGGTCCATTCAGGCTGCATAGACTATCAAACTGTCACTATTACAGCTAGAGACCCAATGAAGTTTAAGGGCTCCCTTGTGTAAGGTGTTCTTTACAGTTTATATGACTGGGGACAGGCACAGGGAAGGTGGTGGTGAGTGATGTATGTCTTACCAATGAGGCACAGGTGAATGGAAGGGACATCTATGTATTTTAACAAACTTTACTAACTATGGGTGAGAATGCAGATGGTAGCTGGAGGGTAGTTTGATGGGGTTGTTATCTTTAAAAGGGTCTAGGACGGTCAAAGGTGAGAATAGTTTGGCACAGTAGTTGAGGGTATGTTACACCTTTTTAAACCAGTTTTAAAACTAAATTACCTTGTGTAGTTTTCAAAGGCAAAGTGCTATGTCAAATAAATCAGGTGGGAGCTTAAAGCTTCATACAAAAAGGATTCTCACTACAGAAGGATTTCAGTTCAGGTTTCTTTTATTTTCCTCCCCCTAAGTTTCACTCTGAAAGAGCTTGATCATGGGAGTTTATGATAGTTAAAACATATTTTTTTTAATTCAAGTTAGTTGATAATCTTTCCCAAAAAAACTTTTGAAAATGTTTACTTCTTTAAAATGTTTGCTGATATTTACAGCATGAACTGACACACTTTCTAATATTCAATTGCTTCCAACTTTACTTTAATTTGCTGCCTGTGAACATACAAAATACCTTTTTAGTTGTTCTGCAGCTTTTATGCTTCTTACTCCACCAATTCACCACACGTTGTGAAACAAGACACTATTATTGTGACATCTGTAAAGCCTGATTCCCCTTGCCAGGGCACATACCTTGCAAACTAAGGTCCAAATATTCCACAACTTTACTCATTTGGTGAGCCTATTTTTCAATCTATCATAATATGCCTGTAATATACTGTATAAATAAGGCCATACTAAGTCCATTCTAAATAATGGCCAATTTCTTAAATAAATAGATTTTTTGACCCCAATACTTAACATTGAATATATACTTAATTTGTATTTACCTTCAGTCTGTTTCAATGCTGAGATCAAAAGACCCATTAAGCATTCTGTTTACCTTACTCGTTTAACTAGTAATGGCACCCAAATGCTACCGCGTATTGTGACTGTTTGCTTTGATAGGGCCTTCCCTCTTGAGTCCCACTGAAAAATGCACCCATTGAGCCCATTGATGACATAGCACCACCTGTACCTCTCATGTCATAAGACATGTTGCTTAGCAACTGTACACTCTGCCCAGAGGGCAGATGTGGTTTCTCCAAGAAGGCTGTAGCTGTGCTTATTTCACCAGTGTGTGATTTATTTTTATCCTATATTATAATGCTGGAGGAATAAGATGCTACTGGTCACAAGGTCCAACAAGGCTAGCGCTTCCATTTCAAGTATTCAGTAAATATTCCATTAAGAAATACATACATTCTTTTAACTGGTGTGATACAGGTATGGGGGGAAGGTGGTGATGGGAAAGGAAAATACTGTATTACTTTTTTCTCTTTAAATACCTTAGGCACCATACAAGCTCATAATACTTGTATGAAACTATCATATTCATTCTTACATGATCCAAATCCCATTTTGACATAATACAAATCTCCTTTTATGTAGTTGGTAGTATATTTTTACAATAAACATTTATTTTGTACAATGAACCTTCATCACCTAATTTTTCAATGACCCTTTCTGATACTTAATGGCCGTCCACCATTTTTAGCCATCAATTCAATTTTGGTGCCAACAAATATTTCTATGTAAGACTCATACACCCCAAAGTCTGTCCCTATGTGCATGCCCGCCAATTGCTTTCAATATTCATCCCGATTCTCTGATCTAATGTTTTTCAGTAACAAATCCACTTCATCTCTGCTTGTTCCAATTGTTTTTTTTATAATTACCTCCCCTGGCAGCTGGTGTGAGCATCTCTAAACCCCACAATCTGAGGGGGGCTCCTGTGTGGCCTTCCTGGTGAAAATGTGCAGCCACTAAGGATTGTTCATCTGTATTCCTAATGACTCCTTTATGTTCAAGCATCCATTTTTTAAGGTCTCTTTTTGTTTGACCAACATACAGATGGTCACAGGGGCACTGAAGAATGCATATAACACTTTGCAATATATATGTAGTTTGATCCCCAGTTCTTGATTGAAATGTGGATGTTTAAAGGTTTGTTTCTTACTAGTGTGGTTGCATACCCAACATCTTCCACACGTGGTCGTACCTGGATTGTAATAGCACTAAAAGTAACTGTTCTCTCTTACTTTTTTTTAAATTGTGAATGTACTAGTCTATCTTTTAAACTGCTCACTTTCCTAGCTACAATAATGGATTTTTGGTGAAAAATGGGTATATTGGAATTATCTGCAGCAACCATGTGCCAGTGTTTGCTAATAATCCTACCGACATGAGACATTCTGTGATTATATTTTATAGCCAGTACTACTCTATCCATGTCTGATCTTGAGCACTTAGTCTGTTAAAGTTCTTGTCTAGTTTTATTTTCTATTCTATGGCTTGCCTGTTGCAGGACCATAGTTTTATAGCCCCTGTTCCTGAACCTTTGTACCACGTCCTGTTTGTTTATTAGATATTCTTTTGGTTTCTGACAATTCCTCTTTACCCAAACCAGTTGGGAATAAGGAATACTGTTTTTTCAATTATATCTCATGGTAACTCATACTGTGTAACAGTATGTTGTGATCAGTTTCTTTTCTGTACAACATTGTACTGAAAGTACCATTTTCAAAATTGATAAGTTTGTCTAAATACGGGATACATTCTTTGCTATAATTCATTATGAATTTCAAATTTCTGTCCCAACCACTCAATTATTTGCTGAAAACTATCAATTCTTCTTCAGTTCACCCTCATATGCAAAATATATTGTTACTGTATCTGTACCATACTGAGATCTGGTTGATATACATATTCACTGTACCATTTAACACATGATCCATTTCAAAGTTATACCTATGTGAATTTGCATAAGCTGGGGCCATAGTACTGCCCATGGCAGTTCCTTTGTCCTGCTGATAAAATTGTCCGTCAAACTCAAAATAATCATTTTGTGGAGAAAAAAAAGCCAAATCTTGTAGCACCCCTGTTCTTGGTCAGGCACTATGATCTCTCACTCAGAATTCTTCCTATCCTTATCACCCCTTCTCTGTGGGGTATTGAAATGTACAGATCAGAGAAATCAGAGGTTACTAGTACAGTCCACCCCAGTTAAATGGGACCCTGATAAGCCATTTATTTCCTTTATATTAGCCATTTTTAAGAATCCCAAACCATGTCCATAGAGAAAAGTACTGGAACATGTTCTTAAAATGACTTGTAACAGCAATGTAATTCAGTCATCTGAGGAGCAGTAATCAGCTCTCAAAGTGTAATTGTTGGTCTGGCTTAAAATGTTTCTAGTGCTTTTAAATACTCAAAATGAGTAATTAGCACTAATTGACAGTCATTGTCAGCCATTGACAGCTACTTAGGCTATTTAAGTGCTTACAGGTAGACACTGAATTAGCCACCTATCTGCTACTGGGTCTTGTTACTGTTTGGTGTGTGCGTACCTGCTTGTGAAGAGTCTTCTTTTTCTCTCTGCTGCTGCTGCTGTTCCTTAGCCTTTCCCCTGCTGCACTAAGGTGAATTTTCTTTTAAGCCTGCAACAGTGCTGAAGCTGAATACTCTTACTCTTTCACAAAAAATTGACATTTTAAAGCAAATCGATGGCATACCAAAGACGTCTGTGTGAGAACTGGCAAACCACTTTGGTATGCCATGATCAACGATGTGTGATCTGCTCCATAATTGGGACAAGCTTTATGAGAACTGGCAAAAATAAGAACTCCAATTGGAAATGAAAAAGAACAGGTAAAGATGAAGAAATAGAAGATGCACTTCTTTTTTGGTTTGCAAACACACAAGGGAGGGAAGCTATGATAAGTGGGCCAATCCTTATGCAGAAAGCAGCAAAGATTGCTGAAGCTATGGAGAAAACTGATTTTATCCTATCAGAGGACTAGCTGTACCATTGGAAGGTGCGGCACATCATAACCTACTAGAAGGCACATAGTGAAAAACAGAAAGCCGATAGCAGCAGTGCTGAGTCCTGGGTCCTGGAAGTTTTGCCTGGTCTACTACAACAGTTCTCACCTGCTGATTCTTTCAACTGTGATGAGACAAGATTCTTTTTCCCCTGTATTGGCAGCACAATATTGACCTTTTGGTTTGACACACTGCAGGGTCACAAAAAAAACAAAGGAACGCCTCTCTGTATTCTGCTGTTGCAATATGCTGGATACAGAGAGGCAGGACTTGGTTGTGTTTGGGAAATCAGCTAACCCCCTTTGATTCCATTCTATCCACCACCTTCCCATGCAGTACAAAGCCAATCATAGTGCGTGGATGACTGACGAGAGTTTTATGGACTGGGTGAGGTGCTGGGACAAAAAACTTAGGGGTAGGAAAATAGCACTTCTCCTTGATAACTTTACCTGTCACGTGCCAGTCCCCGGGCTCTGGATCATCACTCTTTTCTTTCTGTCACCAATTATGGCCTGTATTATTCAGCCACTCGACATGGGATTATCTATGTCTTTCCTCATCAGTCTTGCCTCATCAGTCGCATTATGTGCGACTGGTGAGGCAGCGGTTGATCAATTCCATCGACAGCAATCAGGACATTACTGCAAGCGTCTGTGTTAAGCAGATAAATGTCCTTGATGCTGTCAGACTAATGAAAACAGCCTGGGATGAAATTAGCCAGCAGATCATTGTGTGCTGCTTCAGAAAAGCCAGTTTTTATACCGGGGATGAAGCAGCAAGAGAGAGATACAGGACTCTGAAGTTGAAAGCCCCATTGAGCCCCCTAAAGGTCTGACAGAAGAGGAATTCAACAATATCTGCCATTTGGGTGATTACACAGAAATAGCGCTCCAAGAAGGAGAGGATGAGATTGCAGATGTGTTACCATCAGCCATCCAGGAAGAATCTGATGAAGAAGATTCTCATCCTGATATGGCAGATCTGGTGTCACCAGCTGATGTACAGGCTGCTCTTCTGACACTCTGTAAGGCGATGGAGCAACAAGCAGATGTTGTCTCTGACTGGTCAGCAGTGACAGCAACAGAAAAGATGTGGGAAAAATATACATCAAAAAGTGAATGGCAGACAACCATGCTGAACTATGTGAAGACTGATGATGCATGAGACCATGTGTAGGTGCAAGAACAGTTAAGTGCAGTATGTATGTGCTTTTCACATTCTTTAGAAATATGAAATAAAAGTTACATTTTACAGTTAAAAGTTATGAAGCACAAGCACAACTATCCCCTCAAAGTACACTACAAGTCACATTAAACTGTTCCTCCAATGAGTTGCTTTAGCATTTCTGAATGAGTTGCATAAGTGTTATGGATCCAGCACAAAGTCTTACACAGACTGTTTCTTAAGAATTAAAATGTGGATTTGCACTGCACTGTGATGGGACTGCATATGTGTTCCAACTGAGTTATAAAAACATTTTACAAACATTACTCTTCAGCTGGTTAAGCATCAAAAAATAATGCAATATGAGTTACCAGTGCATTGCCAACTGTAAAAATCAATGCTAAACAAACTCACTGATGAACCATTTTAATGTGATTTGTACTGTAAACACCACAATCTACTATACCAGGAAAAAAAACAAAATCAACTGCTTAAGAGCATATGTGCATTAATTGACACAGTAAAGAGCAAAAAGTGCACTTTGACACTCTGTTATATCGCCACAAATGGCCATGCACCGAGTAGTCCGATATAGGCGGGTTGTACTGTAATACTTTGTTGAGTGTTCTGGTTTCTGAAATGTTTTCAAATTTCAACATGATGTCAGTGGAATCCCTTACATAGGTATTGGTTCCTTCAATTAATGGCTGCAAGTAAAAAATAATGTATTTTGATATTGGATCAAATATGGAATCAATGTCAGACACAATGGACTGACCTGGAGGATTAGGTAGGTGCCTGTGTATTTTTGGTATATTATAAAAGGTTGGAACCCTGGAAAATTCCTTCATTAATATGTTCATTTCCCAATCTTGTAACCAATTCAGATTTAAAAACTCTGCCATGATTTCTCTAATCTGACCTTTTAATGTTAGGGTGGAGTCCCCTATCAGTTTGTGATAATTTACCGTGTTCTCCAGTAATTCCATACACATACGTTTGTACTGCTCTGTGTCTTGAGCACAATCCCCCCTCCCTTGCCTGCTGGTTTAATGATAATTGTCTTATCCTCACATAAACCTTTCAGAGCTTGTCTCTGACTGAAAGTCAGATTTTACATTTTGGTAGTAATTATTCTTTTGTCTGGTATAGAGACATAATTTCTTTTTCCACCACTGCGCAAAATGCCTCTATGACATTGTTTTTACCTATTGGTGGTGAAAAGGTTGATTTAATATTTAATGCTGACTTAATGTTTTCCTCATTCTCAGGTAGTTCCTGTGAAAACATATTCTTGAGTCTTAAAGTATGAAAAAAATCTTTGCAACATTGACCTCAGGGTCAAAAAGGTTTGCTGTTTGTGTAGGTCCAAATGGCAGACCTAGCCCAAGTACCTGTGTTTCAGTTTCTCTAAGACTTCTTTTACTAAGATTAAAAATGGGTATCACCTTGGAGTCTCTTTGGTTGCCCCACTGTCTTGTGTGGTGTATGTTGTTCTTTTTATTGTTCCATCTGTTCCTCCATGCCCCATTCCTCGGCTGGCCCCCCAAACACCTGACTGAGACCATGAATAGTTCTTATTGAAATTCTGATTTCTTAACTCATACCTATGTGCCTCAGGATCTGTTGTGATTCTCCTGTATGTTGATATTCTTTTTGTGGAGCTACATTGGAATCCCTAGTATACCTGTTGTCACTATCCATCCAGCTTTATATGTTGCACTGTGTTTGCTTTTTCTTGTTAAACTGCTTATATGTGTGCACTCTATTGTCTTTCTAGTCATTGATATCCCTGATGAACTTCTTGATTTTCTGTTGTTGAAGTCTCTTTTCATACTCTGTTAATTTTCTCTTGATTTCATCTAAATTCCGTCTGAACTCTTCTGCTTCCAATTTTAATTTTAATGCTTCCTCAACTTTATTTGTATTTTCTGTTAATGTGTGTCTTTCATCAATTATGCAAAGGAGAAGTGTCCAAGGGTACTCTTGTTGGTCCAATCGGAAGTGAATAACGTGGCGCTTGGTTGCCAAGGTGTATAAAATCTAAGCAAAAAATAAACACTGCAGCTGCTCTAGCCGAGGCCATACACTTGAGTACATATTGCTGATTTAATTCCTTTTATTTAATTCCATCAATAAACACGCCTCAACATTTCACCAACCAATGGCTTCTTCTGGGGAACTGTAAAATAATTAAGGACATTTTTAATAAGCCAGTTAACTTTTCTTGAATATGTGAATATCATTATACAGTCAATATTACTCATCTCATTCTTTAAATCAATAAATCTTTAAATCATTCACATAAAGAACTTGTTTTATACCTTAAAAATACATTTCCAGATTACTTAATACTTAGGGATATTATTTAATACTCATTAATTCCCGAACAACTACTAGCCCAAATTAGTAGTCATACATACCAAATGCTACTTACTTTTATCTAGGCCTAAGCCTAAGGCCTAAAGAATTAGCTGCTACTGGTCTCAGGGTGTAACAAAGTTAGCTCTTCCATTTTAAGAAATCAATAAAGATATTCCATTAAGACATAGATACATTCTTTTAACTTATGTGATACAGGTACGTGGGGGGGAGGGGGGAGGGAAATAGAAAAGGAAAAGATAACTTTTTACTCTTCCAATACCTTAGTCACCATACAAACTCATAATACTTGTACGAAAGTCTCATATTCATTCTTACATGATCCACATCCCATTTTGACTTAATGCAAATCTCATTTTATGCAGTTGGTAGTATATTCTTACAATAAACATTAATTTTGTACACTTAATAGTATCTTTTTACAATGAACCTTCAACACCTGATTTTTCAACGACCCTTTTTGATAATTAATGGGCATCCGACATTTTTAGCCATCACTCCATTTTGGCGCTAACAAATATTTCTGTGTGAGACTCATGCACTTTGAAGTCTGTCACAAGCAAACAGTTGCAATAAGCAGTAGCATTTGGGCACCATTACTAGTCAAACAAGTGAGGTAAACAGAATGTTTAATGGGGCTTTTGAACTCAGCGCTGAAACAACTGAAGGTAAATACGAATTAAGTATGTTTTCAATGTTAAGTATTGGGGTATAAAAAAAATCAATGTTTGTAAGAAATGGACCATTATGAGCATGGACTTAGTATGGCCTTATTTATATATTACAGGCATATAGTGAAAGATTGAAAAATAGGCTCACCAAATGAGTAAAGTGGTAGAATATTTGGATCTTACTTTGCAAGGTATGTGCCTTGGCAAGGGGAATCAGGCATTACATATGTGACAATAATAGTGTCTTATTTCACTGTGTGTGGTGAATTGGTGGATTAAAAAGCAGAAAAGCTGCAGAACAACTGAAAAAGTATTTTGTATGTTCACAGGCAGCACATTTAAGTAAAGTTCTAAGTAATTGCATATTAGAAACTTCATCAGTTCATGCAGTAAATATCATCAAAAGTTTAAAAGAAGTAAAAATATTTACAAAAGTTTTTTTGGGAAAGATTATCAACTAACATGAATTTAAAAAAATATGTTTTAACAGACATAAATCCCTGTGATCAAGTTTTTTCAGAGCAAAACATATTGGGGGGGGGGATAAAGGAAACCTGAACTGAAATCCTTCTGGAGTGAGAGTCCTTTTTGCATGAAGCTTCAATCTCTCACCTGATTTGATTATTTGACTACATAAGCAACCCCCTTGAGCAATCCAAGAAGAAAAGAGAGAGTGGGACCATTTCCCAGATATACTCATTTTTGTTTAATTTTGGAATATGGCCATGAGGGCAGGCATTTCTTATCTGGACGTTTGTCTATGAAAAGATGTCTTCACTGAAATGATTTGTAAAAGACTGCTAGCATCTGTTATAAATCTAATATTACTGAACTGCATACCACATTTGTGCCAGAACTGAAATACTGTAAGATACAGAATGATGAGTGAAGGGTTAGCAGCCTTTCAAAGATATAGGTAATAGCATGCAAAACACATTACACTTTGAACATTTTCCGAAGATGAGAGGAAGCAGTTGTTTCAGGCCATGAGGGAGAACAGGTATCTCTCCACTCAAATGGGGGAAACACCTAAAAACCTAGCACAAAAAATTGAAAACCTCAAATTTAGAGACACCAGATTGGAGTGGCATGTAGTCACTTTAATCCAATATTTAGAGCATTTAAGAGTACCTAGAGGCCTTAGTATAGCAGTATAACTTAATATGCTGTAGCCATCAACTCACTTAAATTATTCAATAAATGGGACATCATACGTGATCGAGCTAGCTGAGATTTTATATTTGCCTTAATCGAGGCCATAATTGATGAAAGACACACATTAACAGAAGACACAAATAAAATTGAGGAAGAAATATGTAAGCCCTCTAGCACAGTGCCTCTATTTTGTAAGCACTACTTGGGCTAGCCTAGGTTCGGGGAGAAAATATTTGCTCAGCATCATGGCTATCTTTGTACTTCTGGTCAGGGACACCAAAGTAACTCCAATCACAAGAAGCAATAACTGAGAATGTCCAAACAAGTAATGGGATTCTAGAGTGTGACTTTTATTCACTTCAACACAAGAATAACAAAGCAGGATGGACCCCCACAAGGCTTCACTCACTGGAAATGCAACTTTACAGAGGTCAGAGCACATCTTCTTTACTACACAAAACCCTCAGGTTCTGAACACAACAGGGCTCACATGGCCCAAACTGGTACTTCTTCTACTTGGATTCCTTGACATGGCACCCTGGCCAGTCCTTGGACACTTTTCCATAAAGCATGAAATTTGATGGTGGCTCCCTCAACCACCCTTGAGCACTTTCTAGCTCTAAAGGGAAAACATCCTTAATCCCATGTCTGGGTACTTTCTGCAGACACTGGCCAAGTGCCTGGGAGAAAGCTATAGGTGCCCAAATTGAATCTGTGGAGGTAAAACTGGTAACTCCAGATGGGGATCTCCCACCTCTTGTTCCCAATTCCATACCCAGCCATTCATTTGGAACAACACCTTTATTCAAAATTACTGGTTGTAGATGCTATCTTGAAATGTATGACACATTTAATATTCTACACTGTAATTAGGTGGTGTCCTGACTCAAACAGTTCTGTTAGGGCTATGTCCAGTCTTTAGACCCCCACTGTCTCAGATACTTCCAAGCCATACACAAATTTAAAAGAATTGTACTTGGCTAGTCTTCTCCTGACCCCACAGTAGGCAGCTACATTTACACAACTTTGTCTTAGTAAAACAGGAGCTCTATTTCAGAGCAGACTCACCGTGGTATGCAGGTGCCCCAGGGCTTCTCTCAAAGGAAACACAAATTCACTGGTATTCTCAGTACAAACTCTTCTGAAAGGCAGCTTTTCCCTTTCAAGCAGGGCCATGGGATTGCCCCTGAAATGCTGGTCCCCCCATCCCTCTGGGGATGGGGCACTGGAACAACATGGGGAGCAGTCTCTACCACTTCTTTTGGTCTCTTCTGTGTTCTTCTCTAGGGTGAGAACACACTACCCACTTTCTGGTGTAGCTCTATGACAGAGCTTGGCTCTGAGGGGCTGCCAACTGCAGCACACCTCCTCCTTCTCAGGAGTCTCCCTGGAGACTAACTTGAATTCCCCAATGTTCTAATCTAACCCCTGCAGCCAACATTCCAGTGTGGCGTATGCTGCTGCGAGAATCCTGTGGTGATGTCATCCCTCCAGCTCAGCTGCGACTGAGGACAGAGTGAGACAGTGTAAAACTCATTTAACTGGTGTCTCAAAAGCTGCCTTTCCCTGCCTGCCACTAGTTCTAAGTTGGAATCTAGTAACCCCGGGTGACAAGGGGTTACAAATAAAATTTAAATTTGAAGCAGAAGAGTTTATATCGATTTTAGATGAAACCAAGAGAAAATTAATAGAATATGAAGAGAGACTTAAGGAACTGAAAATCAAGAAGTTCATTAGGGACACCTTTGACTATACAGACAATAGAGTGTACTCTTAAAAGGAGTTTAACAAGAAAAGGCAAACACAGTACAACACAGAAAATGGGACAGATAGTGATAACAGTTATACTAGAGATTCCCATGTACCTCCACAAGAAGAATATCAACATACAGGAGAATCACAATATGCTAACACATCCACAAGAGATCCTGAGGCACCTAGGTATGAGTTAAAAAATCAAAATTTCAATGAGAACTGTTCACATTTCCAGTTGGGTTTTGTGGGGGCCAGGAGGGAATGGGGTGAGAAGGAACAGATGGAAGAATAACAAGAACAACATACACCACACAAGACAGGGGTAACCAAAGAGACCCTGAGGTGATACCCATTTTTAATCTTAGTAATAAAAGACTTACAGAAACTGAAACACAGGTACTTGGGCTAGGTCTGTCATTAGCACCTACACAACCAGTAAACCTTTTTGATATGGAGGTTGATTTGTAAAGCTTTCTTCATACTTTAAGATTCAAGAATATGTTTTCAGAGGAACTACCTGGGAATGAGAAACAAAGATGCCATAAGTCAGCATTAAATGTTAAATCTACATTTTCACCACCAATGGGTAACAACCATGGCATAGAGGCATTTTGCGCAGTGGTGGAAACAGAAATTATGTCTCTATATCAGACCAAAGAACAATTAGTACCAAAATGTAAAAATCAATCAGAGATAAGCTCTGAAAGGATTATGTGAGGATAAGACAATTATCATTAAACCAGCAGACAAGGGAGGTCAATTGTGTTACAAGTCACAGAGCAGTACAAATGTATGTGCATGGAATTATTGGAGAACACAGTAAATTATTACAAAGTGATAGGGGATCCCATCCTAACATTACAAGGTCAGATTAGAGAAATCATGGCAGAGTTTGTAGCTCTGAATTGGTTACAAGACTGGAAAATTAACATATTAATGAAGGAATTTCCAAGGGTTCCAACTTTTTGTTAGTATACCAAAAATATACAGGCACTTAACTAATCCTCCAGGTCAACCTACTATGTCTGGCATTGATTCCATATTTGACCAAATATTTGAATACATTAATATTTACCTACTACCATTAATTGAACTAACCCATACCTATGTAAGGGATTCCACTGACATCATGTTGAAACATGAAAACATTTCAGAAACCAAAACACTCAACAAATTATTATTAGTAACCTTTGACGTCGCTGATCTGTACACTTCAATACCTCACAGAGAAGGGGTGATAAGTATGGGAAGAATTCTGAATATGAGAGATCATAGTGCCTCACCAAGAACAGAGGTGCTACAAGATTTGGCATTAATTATTTTGCCAAATAATTATTTTGAACCTGACTGACAATTTGATCAGCAGAACAGGGGAACTGCAATGAGCAGTACTATGGCCTCAGCTTATACACATTCTACATGTATAACTTTGAAATGGAACATGTGTTAAATGATAGAGTGAATATGTATATCAACCAGGTCACAGTATGGTACAGATATGTTGAGGATTTATTTTGAATATTTGAGGGGGGCTGAAGAAGAATTGATAGTTTTCAGCAGATAATTGAATGGTTGGGACAGAAATTTGACATTTGTAATGAATTATAGACAGGAATATATCCCATATTTAGACTTAATTATCAATTTTGAAAATGGTACATTCAGTACAATGTTGTTCAGAAAAGAAACTGATCACAACACACTGTTACACAGTATGAATTACTAAGAGCCAAAATTAAAAAGAAATATTCCTTAGTCCCAACTGGTTCAGGTAAAGAGGACTTGTCAGAAACCAGAAGAATATCTGATACACAAACAGGACATGGAACAAAGGTTCAGGAACAGGAGCTATAAAACTAGTCCTGCAAAAGGCAACCATGGAATAAAAAATAAAACTAGACAAGAACTTTTACAAACTAAGTGTCCAAGATCAGACACGGATAGAGTAGTACTGGCTATAAAATATAATCACAGAATGTCTCATGTTCATAGGATTATTAGCAAACACGGGCACATGGTGGCTGTAGATAACCCCAATATACCCATTTTTCATCAAAAACCTATTATTGTAGCTAAGAAAGTGAACAGTTTAAAAGATAGACTAGTACATTCACAATTAAAAAAAAAACAGAAAGTAATGGAGGACAGTTACTTTTAGGGCCATTACAATCCAGGTATGACCATGTGTGAAAGATGTTCGATATGCAACCACACAAATAAAAAAACAAACATTTAAACATCCATATTTCAATCAAGAATTTGGGATCAAACAACATATATATTGCAACATGGAGGGTGTTATATATGTTCTTCAATGCCCCTGTGACCATCTGTATGTTGGTCAAACAAAAATAGCCCTTAAAATGGATACTTGAACATAAAAGACATCAGGAATAGGAATGGACAATCCCCAGTGGCTCAACATTTTAACCAGGAAGGCCACACAGGAGCCTCCATCAGATTTGGGGGTTTAGAGGTGCTCACACCAGCTGCCAGGGGAAGTAATTATAAAAAAAAAAAACAATTGGAATAAGCAGAGATTAAGTGGATTTTTCACTTAAAAACATTAGATCTGAGTATTGGAATGAATATTGAGAGCAACTGGTAGGCATGCACATAGGGACAGACTTCAGGGAGTATGAGTCTCACACAGAAATATTTGTTGGTGCCAAAAATGGAGTATTGTCTAAAAATGGTGGATGGCCATTAAGTATCAAAAAGGGTCATTGAAAAATTAGGTGTTTACGGTTCATTGTAAAAATATGGCATTACGTATACAAAATGAATATGTGTTGCAAAAATATAATACCAACTGTGTAAAATGATATTTGCATTATGTCAAAATGGGATTTGGATCATGTAAGAATGAATATGATAGTTTCATACAACTATTATGAGCTTGCATGGTGACTAAGGAATTAGAAGGAAAAAAAGTAATATTTTCCTTTTCCAACCTCCCTCCCCCCACACATACCTGTATCACACAAGTTAAAAGAATGCATGACTTTCTTAATGGAATGTTTATTGATGGCTTTAAATGGAAGAGCTAACCTTTTTAGACCCTTGGACCAGTAGCAGCTAATTCCTCTAGCATTATAATATAGGATAAAAAATTACACACTGGTGAAATAAGCACAGCTACAGCCCTCTTGGAGAAACCGCGTCTTCCCTCAGGGCAGAGTGTACAGTTGCTAAGCAACTTGTGCCACGACACTAGAGATACAGGCGGTGCTACATCACCATGGCAGTATTTTCCAAGGGGACTCAAGAGGGAAGGCCATATCAAAGCAAACAGTTGAGATAAATGGTAGTGTTTGGGCATCATTACTAGTTAAATGAGCGAGGTACAGTAAACAAAATTCTTAGTGGGGCTTTTGAACTCAGCATTGAAACAGACTGAGGGTAAATACACAATAACTGTATATTCAATGATACTTATTGGGGTCAAAACATCTATTTATTTAAAAAATGGGTCATTATGTGCATAGACTTAGTACAGCTCTTTTTATGCATTACAGGCATATAATGAGAGACTGAAAAATAGGCTCACCAAATGAATAAAGTGTTGTAATATTTGAACCTTTGTTTGTAAGGTATGTGCCCTAGCAAGGGGAATTAGGCTTTACAGATGTCACAATAATTGTGTCTTATATCACTGTGTGTGGTGAATTGGTGGAGTAAAAAGCATAAAAGCTGCAGAACAACTAAAAAAGCATTTTGTATGTTCACAGGCAGCAAATTAAAGTATAATTGGAAGTAATTGCATAATAGAAACTTTGTCAGTTCATGCGGTAAATATCAGCAACAATTTTAAAGAAGTAAAAATATTTTCAAAAGGTTTTTGGGGGAAAGATTATCAACTAACATGAATTTAAAAAATATATTTTAACAGACATAAATCCCTGTGATCAAGCTCTTTCAGAGCAAAACATAGGGGGAATGAAAATAAAAGAAACCTGAACTGAAATCCTTCTGGAGTGAGAATCCTTTTTGTATGAAGCTTCAAGTTCCCACTTGATTTGATTATTTGACTACATAAGCCACCTCAGGGAGCAATCCAAGAAGAAAAGAGAGAGTGGGACCATTTCCCAGACATACTCCTTTTTGTTGAAAAGTGCTGTTTCACCCAGCAACAACTATATGTAGTGGCACTTCATTGACTGCTTTTCTGATACAGTTCCTATATGCAAAGTCTTCAGCAGGCAAAGGTGGGCACTTTAAAAGGTGAAAACTGTACAAAGTGACTCTGCAGCAGAGCAAAGTCAGGGAAAATTTGTAAGGTAGTTCATTAAGTGAAGATCCCTGACTTTGCACATCTCTGTTTATGGCTGACTGCCCAGCAGTGTCCTTGGAACTGACACCTCAGTACCCCTAATTGCTTCTACCCAGTGACTGGTATGACCCTCCTTTTTTATCCTGTGTTATCACCAAGTACTTGAATCAGTTCCACCCAACCATGAACCTAACTATAGTCCCTGTCTTGACCACCTTTATCAGCAGCTTTTTCCAGTAGTCCACCACCTGTGAAGAAAGTTCTTACGTCTTTCTTGAACCCTTCCCCCTGACCAGTCTCCACCAGTCTACACCCATGCCCTCTTGTCACTGCACTTTCATTCCTATCCCTGTTGTTTCAGTGTGAGAAATCCTTTGAACATCAGGTATAAGATTGGCCTTGTGAAAGCTTCAAATGTTTAATCATTTTGATACATTCCTTGAACTTAGAAGTGGAAACTTAGTAAAGATGTGACAGTACTGTAATTTGCATAGTCTCAGAAAATGATGAGTAATTTGAAACTCTTAGTATAAGTTTGCCAAGCTACCACATGGTTGTAACATGATAAAGAAGTGTGCTGCAGGTAACATGGCATATGATTTCCTTGACAATATGGTTTGCATCCCCAAGGTGAATTTAATCTGAAATACAGTGAATTGTATGACTGTACTTTTAACCTGTGTTCAACTCAACCTGAATATATATATATATATATATATATATATATATATATATATATATATATATATATATATATATATATATATATATATATGTAAATAACGCAGCTAAAATTCACCTACTTCCACTGTTTATCCCAACTTTTCTGAGATTTTCCCATTCCCAGCCTCTATTCTTCTGGAATGATTCTGTTCAAGTTATCTTGCCTATTGTCAACTTTAAGTTGCTCTCCACAGAGTAAAACTAAATCTATTAAACACATTATAAAACATGAAAATTAAATGTGATATTTTATTGGTCTGAAATAAAAACCAAACACTAAAACTAAAGCTACTACACACATTGCAAGAGATGAATGTTACCCGTGATGTTTTATTGGTGTGAGATAAAAAACACTGTTAAGAAACAGAAAAAAAGTCTGGTTCTTTATCTGATGCACAACTAACTAGGTAACTAAATATTACTGTAAATGAGAAAACCAGACCCTATCTTAAACAATATCCAAAATTGTTTTCAAAGACCTGTTTCTCAAATGAGTCTTTAATCCTAACCAACATGGAACACATTTTTTTAATGCTTGGATTCTTGATATTTTAAATTCATATGAGACCAGTCAATTAAGACTGAAACAATCAGCAATGCATAATGCAGGGCCATGAGACTAACTTAATGATACAGGAAAAAAAAAAATCTCAGCCAAATACCCAACATCTACACTTTACCTCTCATTGCTTATGAACTGTACAAATCTGTCATTACTGTAATCTCTTTTTTTGGCAGTTTGAACCAAATTTCTAATAGTCTGCTGAAATGTAAAATATTTAGTCCAAACTTGTCTATGCTAATCCTACCCTCCAATTGTTTCACAGTAAAAGTCCAACAGTTTCCAAGAATATATGCATTTTTTTTTATTCATGGTCACCCAAACTTCCAGAAAAAAATCTTGGAGTCTAACTATTTCCATGATCCAAAAAAGTCTAAACTTTTCGAAGAGCTGCAGTTCTAGACAGATCAGAGAAATTGTCATGCATCCCATGATGTATAACCTTTTTTTAGAAAACCTGACAACATTCTGAATGGATTATGAACAAGTCCTCATAGTAAACTTTGTGTATTAGAATCAATAATTTGCATATCTCATTCATATTCCCCTTATCCCTCCTAACCTCCAGTGAGTACATGTTGAGGTCTAACTATCTTACCTCATATGTCCTGCCTGCTCCCATAGATCATCTTGTTGGTCCTTGTTTGCACCATCTTCAGCCAGTCCCTATACTGCTTCAGGTGTAAGTTCCACAACAGTGCACAGTACTCTAGATAGGGTCTCTCCAGGGTCCTGCACAGTGGCAATATCACCTACTGTACTTTCTCCAGCTGTTTAAACCCCAACCTATTCACTCCAACATCATGGTCACATTGCATTTTGTTGTGCTGCACTGATGTGGAGCTTTGAGACTGTCATTGATAATGACCCTGAGATTCCTCTTCTCCACTAGCTAAGGATGTCCAGTGCGGTCAGATCTGGAATATTAGATCACGTAGGTGCCTGGTCTAGAATGGCCTAGGATAGGTCTCTCCCATGCCTTGTATCTATCCTGCAGGAGTTTGCAAGGAGCAGAGAACAGATAATCAGTTGATATACTGTCCATGTCCCTCTCCTTTAGGCAATTTTGTGTAATAGCAGATCCCAGCAGAACAGGACAGCAGTGATGCACGGTTTTGATTCCTTCATGGGTCCAGTGTGGATCATCACAACCTAGTGGAGTAATGATTCCAGGCTGACTCTGGAGCATCTATTCAGCCTAGTTTCTCAATAGCATACAAGGGAGCATCACAACAGATGGAGTAACCATCTGTTTTAGATCTGATCATGGACTCATGATTTACCCTTTGGGAGATACAAGGTAATTTTAATGTGGGGCAATGAAAGGTGGGACAGGAGTGCAGTGCAGCATTCTGCTGGTGTACCATCTGCTGGAATGGTAACAGGAGTTCCTTTAAAAATATGTGGATTTTGCTGCCTCCTTTGTGTGGGACTACCCCAGACTTTTATTGCTAGGGACTTCAACACATGGGTTGATAACAATGTCTAGTAAGTTTGCTCAGCAGTTTTTTCAGCTTAAGTTATTGCTATAACTGACTCAGGCTGTTGCAACCATCACTTATGACCTCAGCCACACCATGGAGTTCATTGCATCTCTGGGTCTTGGTATCTCTGATGTAATGGTTGGTCCAGTTAGTTGGTTGCATTATTATGTTGGATTGAGGTGACTGGAGCCATTTATTTCCCCCATATCCTGTAAAGATGATCCAGAATTGTTTTAAGAATAATACGGAGCCTGAAAAGCTCTTGGCAGGGCTGGATGTTTCAAACATGGAAAAGCATGTAGGGATGGTATGACAATGATTGACTTTAAATGATTAGAATTTAAAATCTTGGAGGTTTTAGACAAATTCACATTGGACATGTCCACCTGCTGACCTCCAAAAGTGGCTTGCCATAGTGTTATGATGAGATGTGTTGATTGAAGGCAATAAGGCAGTGGTTGGGGCATTTTGAATGAGGTCCCATGTGGTGGATGATGGACTGCTTCTGAAAGCCCATTACCAGGGCTATCAGATGGCAATAACTCTGAAAAGTCAGAGTTACTGTCATGGGGAGCTACTTCAAATAAGTACCATTCAGCTCAGCTCTTCATGCTGTAGACTATTGCACCCATCCTGCCTGCAGTCTGGAGTAGAGATGCAGTGAAGTTTTTCTCCATGGGGGAAATTGTGGTGAAGTTGCCAAATTCATATCCACAGAGCACTTCACGTAATTTTTCTAAATTACCAGGAATTCACCATTTGTGACTTTGCTTTCCTTTTTGAGGTTTTAAGTGCAAATTGCACTAAAAAACTCCAAAACAAGTAGAAGTCGCACTCCCCCAGCCTGCAGTCCAACTTCCTTCCCTGGTGTCTAGTGCCCCCCCCCGCCACTGATCACTGCCCACAATATAAACAAAATATATTTCTTCATTAAATCCCTAATCCATCCTGACCCATCCCTGGAGTCTAGTGCCACCCCCACCACCACCGATCGCCAGCCACAATAAATCCACCATGACTGCCTGGCACTTTGCCCAGGTGTCTAGTGGTCCCCCCTGCCCCAGTCAATTGCCACCCACATCCACAGTACTGTCTTAGTTAAAATAAAAATGCTTCATTTAATCCCTGGTGTCTAGTGGACCCCACACCCTGTCAGAGAGTGCCCCCACACTGCTCCCCCAACCCCATTAAACAAACAAAACACAGAGCTCCACCGCATCTACAGCATCTCAGCTGTTGCTGGCACCACAATAAGAGGTGGCAAACATCCAAATATAGAAACAATTGAGCAAGTAGTGGTGCACAAGGAACCACAAAGCACAAGAAGATCAATGCAAAATGCATTTTTACTGATTGCCAAAAAAGTGCACAATAGGAAATGTGAGCAGGAGTTCAAAACAGCTGCCCCTAACACATCGACTCCATGAGTCTTCAAGGGATGGAGCTACACAGATGAACCAGTCCCTTACATTATTGAAATTGTTCACGTCATGCCCTTATTTCTTAAAGGGCAATTGTCCTTAATTCAACAGTGTAATATCCACTCTGTTTTTATGGCAAAATAAACTAAATTGCATGGACTATTCTTAAACAAAATAAACCTCTTATAAATCTTTAATAAGGTCTGACACAGAGAGAAAACAGAAATAGGAGAGAGAAAGAGAGAAATGTCACAGTACAACATCCTAGGAGATACTGTATCCTAGGACTATCAAGTAGTAAGGCTGCCAAACACCATTGAGGCAAGTGCCAACCAGGTAGATAGAAGCCCATATAGGATGGGTTGGTGACACCTAGGGGAGGAAGAAAGAAAGAAAAAATTCCATTGTATACATTAAGTGTTACATTATTATATACAATAAACTTTAAATTCAAAGAACCATGAAATGAATAACTAGTTCCAAAAGTAAGATCAGTAAGGGGGGGGGGGGATACCCAGGATTAATATAATCTCCTTCTTTGCAAAAATGGTGTAATGTCCCAGTTGTTATTTAAGCCATTAGGTTTTACTGAATCCAACTTAAAGATCCACATATTCTCCTTTTGTAAGAGTTTGTTTGTGCCATCCTCTCCCCATGGGTCTGGTGATGCCCAATAAATTCCTTGAAATTTTAAACTATCTGGTTCGAAATTTTGGTGGGTAGCAAAATGTGTGCTCACAGGGGTGTCATTTCTTGCATTCAAAATAGACCTCACATACTCTTGTATATGTTGTTTAAGGGGTCTCACAGTTTTGCCCATGTACAGAAGATTACTTTCACACCAAAGCACATACACAACATATGTTGTGTCACATGTAATGAGGTCCTGGATATCTATATTAAGTTCTGCCCTTCCTGGATGTATAAAGCTGTTACTCTCCATTCCAAATTTACAAATGTTGCACCTTTTACATTTATGAAACCGTTTTGCTCTTTGTGGGAGCCAGGTCTGTATAGTGCTTGGTGTGCTTGTTTGCCCCTTTCTGGGCTATGTGTGAACAAGTTTGTCTTTAATATTTTTACCTCTTTGAAATGTCACCCTTGGTTTGGGCACCACAGCTCTCCCCACTGTTTCATCACTTATTAGGATGGGCCAATTTTTGTGCACTATATTTCCAATCTGCCCCGCCAGGTGACTGTATTCTGTTATAAGAGTGTGATACGCATCCTGTGTACTACTTTTAATGGGGGGGGGGGTCTTAAAAGGGAGTCCCTGGGAATTTTGTTCACTTTTTGTTTAGCTTGTAATAAATGATCCCTATTTTAACCCCTTTGCATAAATATTTTTATCAGTTCTTGTACATGATGGTCAAAATCTTTTCTTTGGCTACAGTTTTAGTATTAGAGATTTATTTTGTCTAAGAATAGTCCATTCAATTTAATTTACATTGCCGTAAAAACAGAGTGTATATTACACTGTTAAATTAAGGACAATTGCCCTTTAAGAAAAAAGGGCATTGTGTGGACAATTTCTATAATATAAGGGAATTTTGGTCACTTTTTGTTTAGCTTGTAATAAATTATCCCTGTTGTAACCCCTTTGCATCAATCTTTCTATCAGTTCTTGTGCCCGATGGTCAAAATCTTTTCTTTGGCTACAGTTTCTCCATATTTTGATATTAATATTAAATTCTACCTCAGCAATAGTATCAATAGACAAATCCAGATCCAGAAAATTCAGATTAGTTGGATCTAGTTGATAAGTAAATCTCAAACTCAAGTTGTTACTATTAAGCCATAAAATACAAGCTTCAGCTTCTACTATATCCCCATACCAGATACATAAAATATCATCAATAAAGCGGAACCAATGTCTGATGTTTCTAAAAAAGGGGTTTACTATCGTAACACTTAATGTATATAATGGAATTTTTTCTTTCTTTCTTCCTCCCCTAGGTGTCACCAACCCATCCTTTCTGGGCTCCTACCTACCTGTTTGGCACTTGCCTCAATGGAGTTTGGCAGCCTTACTGCTTAATAGTCCCAGGATACAGTATCCACTAGGATGTGGTAGTGTGACATTTCTCTCTTTCTCTCTCTTTTTATTTCTGTTTTCTCTCTGTGTCAGACCTTATTAAAGATTTATAAGAGATTTATTTTGTTCAATAATAGTCCATGCAATTTAGTTTACATTGCCATAAAAACAGAATGGATATTACACTGTTGAATTAAGGACAATTGCCCTTTAAGAAATAAGGGCATGACGTGGACAATTTCTGTAATATAAGGGACTGGTTCATCTGTGTAGCTCCACCCTCTTGAAGACTCATGGAGTTGAGGTGCTAGGGGCAGCTATTTTGAACTCCTGCTCACATTTTGTATTGTGCACTTTTTTGGAAATCAGTAAAACTGCATTTTGCATTTATCTTCTTGCACTTTGTGATTCCTTTCGCACCACTGTTTGATGGATTGTTTCCCCCCAACCCCGACCTGGCCACTGGCATAGCCCTCCACTCACCTCCATAGCTGGCAGTCCAACTGAGCTCAATGAATTAGCACATGCTTGTACAACCATGCGCTCATTCATTAACAGCTCACGGTCATTTTCATCAGCTTCAGGGTTGTAGAGAAGGGGGGGCTGTTCTGGGTGCCCTCGAGGGGAAGTGGGATGGCGATAATGGAGTTGTGGACCCCCGGATCCACAACACCATTCTCCCCCATCCTGCTGTTCCCACCAGCAACCGGAGCAGCCTCTTCCCCTTCTCAACAACCCTGAAACTGACAAAAATTACCACAAGCTGTCAATGAAGGAGCGCATGCTTGTGCAAGCATGGGATCATTCATTGAGCTCAGTCCAGCTGCTGGCTGTGGAGGTGAGTGGAGGGCTGTGCTGGTGGCCTGCTGAGGGTCAAGGTGTTGTGGCAGGGTGGGGGCACTACCTGACAGGATGGTGGGTCCACTAGACACCAGGGATTAAATGAAACTGTTTTTTTTTAATTAAGACAGTATTGTGGATTTGGGTGCAATCAGCGAGGGTGGGTGGGGGAACCTCTAGACACCAGGGCAGGGTGCCAGGTGCTCTGGATGGATTTATTGTGGCTGGTAATCGGTGGTGGGGGACCACTAGACATCAGGGAAGGGTCAGGATAGATTAGGAATTAATGAAGAAATGTCTATTTTTATGTTGGCGCGCTTGCTCAACCAACATCTTGCAGTAGTGCAACTTTGAAGGCGTGGTCACTGTTAGGTGAATGCAGGGCATGCACCAGTAGGTGCATCCCTTATTCCCTAATCAGCCTGCATGCTGGCACCACACCATGCATTCATAATGTGGTGAGCACATCTAAGAAAAGTCCGCTGCAATCCGAGCAAAACTCGTCAGACACAGTGGACCTCCTCTTCACGTGCTCACCGACATTATGAGCATGGCAGCACAGTGGCTACCAAACTGCCAACTTCAGGGGTGCCCAATCCCTGTCAGTTTACCCCACCCTCATGTATGTGCCGATGGGGAGCCCTCCCCCATCGGCATGCTTCCATATGTTATATGCGGGGTTGGCCAATCCCCTTGGCTCTTACCCACCCTTTCCTTGTGTGCTGATGTGGGGCCCTCTCCATCAGCATAAAGAAACCCCCATTGTTAAATGCTGAGGGGGTGCCCAATCCCCCTCGGCTCGGCCCCCCACTTTCTTTGTGTGCTGATGGGAGTGCCCAATCCCTGTCAGCATAAATTCCTTCCCCCTTCCCTTGTGTTGTGTGCCAATGAGGGTCCCCAATCCCCTGTTGGCTACAGACCCCCCAAACAGTTAGGTGGCATGCTGGGAGCCCACCCCAGCTTGCCAAATCCACTACATGAAAAAAACTGTCCCATGACGTTCTATTTATTTATTTTTACCTGCAAAACTAAAATGGTCCCTTGTAGTCTCACTGCCCCCACTCACCCTTCCCTCTGTGCACCCTGCCTCCTTCACCCCCCACCCCACTTACCTCTGAGTCTGGCGTGACAATCTTCAGTGGACCGTGAACACATCTGCACTCTTCAAAGCTGACTGCGAACTGAGGAAATGCTGGTAAGCTATATAAGGGAATAAATAGGGTTTTTTCAACTTTGATGCATATCTCAGGCATTTTTGGGAATGTTGTCCCCAAAATTTCAACATGGGGTTTTTGGGACCCCTCCTCATGAATTATTGCACTGTCATGGTGTTATTCTGTCTTGAAAGGTGATTTTGCAGTCACTGCGTGGAATTACCTTTCAGGACCGAGTAACAAAATTACCATGCCACTGTTCGTGAGGGAGGCTCTCAAAAAGCCTATGTTGCAAATTTGGGAAAAATCAAAAAAATTACTGTTTTACAAGCGTGCATTGCACAGCTGCTATGCACGCTCATAGGTTAGCGAATTCTCAATATTTTCATGCCAGAGTCTCAACATTGGCATTTAACCACACCTTTTTGTGAACTGTACAGCTGTCATTTTTGACATCCTGGCCGAAGTGTGTTTTCACACTTCCGGTACAGAATATTGCAGTCGCTGTGGGAAATCAGTGTTTGAGACACATTACAAAAATGACAGTGACAGTGACACTGTTCATGAGCAGAGGTCCTAAAATGCCTGTGTTGAAAATTTGGTGACAATACTCCACAAAACGACTGTGTGTTGCACAGTTTGCACTCACGCTCACAAGTTCGCAAACTTATAATATTTTCACTCCAGATTTTCAACAGTGCCATTGTTCTGCACCTCCTAATGAACAGTACAGCTGTCATTTTTCACATCCTGACCAAAATCTGTTCTCGCAGTTCCAGTGCAGAATAGCACAGTTGCTGTGGAAAGTCCGTGTTTGAGACACATTATGAAAATGATAGTGACACTGTTCATTAGCAGATGTCCTAAAATGCCTATGTTGAAAATTTGGGGACGAAAGTCAATAAAATCAGTGTTTTACGAGCTTGCATTGCACAGTTTGCATGCACACTAGTGACTTTGTGAATTTGTAATAGTTTCACTCCAGCTATTCATCATTGGCATTTTTCCATGCCTCCTTATGAACAGTGCAGCTGACTGAAACGTGTTTTCTCATGTCCAGCACAGAATTGCATGGTCGCTGTGTGAAATCAGTTTTTGGGACTGTTTGAGGAAATGATGGTGACAGTATTTATAAGTAGAGGTCCTAAAATGCCTATGTTGAAAATTTGGTGCCCAAAGTCCATAAAATGACTGTGTTGCAAGCGTGCATTGCGCAGCTTTCCATGCACCCTTGTAACTTCGTAAATCTGCAATATTTTTATGCCACATTTTCACCACTGGCATTTGTGCACACCTCCTTATCAACAGCCCAGCTGTCATTTTTCAGAGCCTGCCCAAAATGCGTTTCCACAGCTGTGGTGCACAATGGAGTGCTCGCTGTGGAAAATCACCTTTTGGGACACATTAACAAAACCACAGCGCTATGCATCTCTAGCTCCACCAGTGCCACTGCCAATGCCAGCGTGACAACATTTGACATTGACAAATGCTTGTTTTATATTGTTTGTGGTCCTGGATGGTAATCGACTACGGCAGGGGGAGCCACTAAACACCAGGGCAGTTTGCAAGGGAGGCACTGGGGGGACACTACCACTAGACACCAGGGATTTAAAATTTAAGTAGTTTTTTGTGGAAATTCCACACTTCAGGGATGACCCCCCCACTCCACAAATTGCTAAATTTTGCAAATTACGCTCAGCAAATTGAGCGCTATTCATGAAATTTTTGCAGAGCAAATTTTGTTGACATTGCCCACCTCTAGTCTGGAGGCACAGTTTCTAAAGATAAATGTGAGGCAAATGAATGGCTATTTTTAGACAGGGTGTTATCCTGTCAGGATGGGATCTTGATAGTTGAGCATTAGATACTCATGGGCCCTCCATGGGCCTGGAATGAGTTTCTCTTAGGGTTAGATAAAGATGTTCCTGGGGTGATCTCTGGGCTTTGTAAACTTACTGTACATTAAACCATAGTCCTTCCCACCAGATGGTGGACTTTTGGGAGGTCTTGGATCTGGTTTTCACTAGGCTTGGTTATCATTCCCATAATGGGGGTTTGTCTTCCCAGTGATTTGAGAACAGCAGTTGTAAGATTCCTCTTCAAGAAGCCATCATTGGATCTGTATTTCCTGACAAAATACAGGCCTGTCACAAACCATCTCTTGTTAAGGAAGGTAATTTAGAAAGTTGTGGTGGCACAGCTCAAGGTGCATCTTGAGATATATAACATGCATGATCCATACCAGTCTGATTTCAGGTAAGCAAACAAGCAAGAAAGCTTTTATTTCTAAAGCACTCTTTCTTGAGGTCCAGGGTGCTCTACAGCATACAGGCAGGTGAAGAAAATAATTAGCACAAACTTAAAAGACATAATAATAAAATCAACAGTAAAAGACTGTGTACTAAACCCCAGAGGCTTCTCTAAAAAGTTGCACCTTCAGACTTGTCATGGCAAATCAGTGGTAGGGTCTTCCTTTGGGGTTGTCAACCCTAATACTCACCCCTTCCCTAAGTGGGCCCTGCATTAAAAAAGGAAATTGTGTGTGATGTTGTTTGCTCATCAAATGGGTAAACATTAGGGTTGACAGCTCCCAAGGAAGACCCCACCACTGATTCACCAAGACTCCAGAAACCCCAAATCCTAATGTGTGTTTCTTTTCTTGCTTTGGTGGTAGGGTGTTAGGGTTGGAAACCCTAATGCAGCATTTCACTACTTTTGTGGCATTAAGTTAGCCTAACTGGTATATTAACTCAGTTTTTTGTAAAGAATATATAATTATTGCATATTTAACTGCCCTTCCATCTTCCAGTCCACACCAGTTATATATTCTGAATTGCTTTGACCAATTTTTGATAAATGATCTAACTTTTGGGTGCCCTGAGATCTACATAGAGATTCACACTCATCAGTAGCTACTGCTCTTTTTTCATACTCCTAAATACATTCCATTACTAGTAATGGGTGCAGTTGAAAAACTTTGCATCGTGGATTTTTTCACTAATTTTGCAGAATTCATTAAATTAATCTGGGAGGCAGTCGTACCTTTGCCTGAAAGGTGGAAATCTCAGATGCAGAAAATGGCAACTTTGTCTAACTTCACCTAGTAATAATGATCCTAAGACAAAGTTAGCAAAGATTCATGGGATAGAGGGTCATATGGGCTCTTTTTTATGTTGAGACTGACTGCAGTGCAGTGTGAAGGAGAGAACTGGAGTCAACTGTGTTCTCAGAGCTGTGTGCCAAAAAAAACCTTTTAACACCCCTGAACGTGCAAACTTTTCTGGCCAGATTCACTCCATTAAGTGTCTGCTTTGCCTTTTGCCTGTGGATCATCGATCATTTACCGATTTTTCGGTAATTTTTTTTAATAGTATTTTCAGTTTCTGTATTGCAGACAGTGAAGTAATGTGCTTTGGGGGAGGTGAGTTCCTGTAGCTCCAGTCCTGAAGCAGCAAAAGGCAGGCTTGCCTTATAGCCTAATGCGTAGTGCTGTTTTACTTAGTAGTTTTGGATTTTTTTTCCTGTTTGCTGTGCATTAGTTGTTTAGTTGTGTAGAACACTGTGGTTTGTTTTACTGAAATTGTTTCTGTGAGATAACTTTATTTCATGTATGTACAAACATACAGACATACGAATGTGCCAGCAGAAGCAGACCACCCGGCCTAAGTCTGCTCGAGTGTGCAGCTAGCACCCCTAGTTTGCAGCTGCCCCACCCCCCTTCCATTTGTCATCCCATTACCACCACCCACCTCCCCCACCCTCACTCTCCCTGTTCCCTGTCCCATGCCTTTTGAAACTGTTCACAGAGTTACATGATACCACACATTCTGGTAGGGCATTCTATTTTGCTAACACATTCTCTGTGAAATAGTGGCTCCTCATTTCCTTCCTAAATTCCCCCTCTATTCTTAGCCCATGCCCCTGGTGACCGTCCCCTCCTTAACTTAAAGACCCCATCTGCCCCATCCTTATTGATTCCCCTCAGATACTTGAATGTCTCTATCATGTTCCCCCATCCCTTCTATCCTCCAGGGTGTACATATTCAGGTCTCTCAGCCTGCTGTCACAGTCTGTCCCTTCCATTCCACATATCATATTTGTTGCACTCCTCTGCACCTCCTCCAGTAGCCTGATATCACACTTTAGGTATGGCCTCCAAAACTGCATGCAATACTCTAAGTGCAGCCTTACCAGCGACCTGTAGATGGGCAAGATCATTTCTCTTCACCTAGATGAAAAAAAACCCTCACGATGCACCCCAGCATTTTGTTAACTTTTGCAGCCACTCTCCTGCACTGGGCAGTGTTGTCCATTGCACCTGTTATCATTATCCCTAGGTCCTTCTCCTCCTTAGTGATCCCCAGCTTAACCCATTCCAGCAAGTATTCTCTCCTTTGGTTCTTCACCCGAAAGTGCATTAGCTTACACTTCTTTGCATTGAACCCCAGCTGCCACTTCTCTGACCACTCCTCTAGCTTGCCTAGGTCACCCTGCAGCTGTTTCCATCTCTCCTCTCCATTCACCACTGCTCTGATTTTGGTGTCATCTGCTAACAGACTTATCTTGTTCACCACCCCATGTGCAATGTCTGATAAGAAGAGCCTAAACAATACTGGCCCCAACACAGAGCCCTGTGGCACCCCACTCATCACTGGCCTTGGCATTGAGAGCTCCCCTCTCACCAGCACCCGTTGCAGCCTCCCACTCGGCCAGATTGTAATCCAGCTCATAATTTTTGTCCCTACCCCTACACCAGTTAGCTTCCACCCAAGCCACCCATGAGGCACAGAATCAAAGACCTTGCTGAAGTCCAAGTAAAGAACATCCACCGCATTACCTTTATCCAGCTCACCTGTCACCCAGTTGTAATATCATATCAGGTTGTTTTGACAGACTTCCCTGGCACAAACCCATGCTGCCTCATATCCTGCAGGCCATTGTCCTCCAGGTACGACACCAGTCTTTCTTTTAGTATTGTGTCCATGAGTTTGCACACTATGGAAGTGAGACTTACCGGGTGATAATCACCCGGTTCATCCCTTGCTCTGCTCTTGTGTTATGGTACTACATGTGCCATCCTCCAGTCCAGTGACACACATCCCGACTCCAGTGAAGTGCTGTACAGATCTGCCAGTGGCTCCGCCAACACCTCCGCCATTTCCCTCAGCACCCTGGGATGGATACCATCCGGCCCTGGTGCCTTATCTACCTTCAGTGCCCTCAGTCCCTCTAGGACTCTACTTGCCTTAATTCTTCCATCTGCTGCCTCCTCTCCCCATGTCCCAGCCCTCCCAGCCCATGGTGGTAATGGTCCTCCCTTTTCTTTTGTGAACACTGAGCAAAAGCATTCATTCAGTGCTTCTGCCTGTTCCTCACCCTTTTCCATCCACTCCCCACCACTTTTTATCCTCACTATTGTCTCCTTGCACTTCCTTTTATCCCTGATGTATCTGAAAAAGTCTTCCCCATTAATTCCCTGCACTAATCTCAGCTCCCACTGGGCCTTGACTTGGCTCACTTTTCTGGTCACTTCCCTGGACCATCTTGCATATTCCTCCCTGTTCACTTCCTTTCCAGTCCTTCTATACCTCTAGTGCGCCTCTTGTTTTACTCTCACCACTTCCACTACCTCGCTGTTCAACCAACATGGTTTTCTTGCTCTGCTCCTCTTACTCTGTGTCTTGGTGCAGGCTCCTGTTGCCTCTGTACTCCCCCATTTAATACTATCCAATTTCTGCTCTGCATCCATCTCCTGCCTTATGCTCTCTGGTTTCCCTTTCAGTACTTCCTGCATCTTCCCAAAGTCTGCCCCCTTGAAGTTTACTACCTGAGTAACTGATTTCTCTGGCGCCCCGCACATCAAGATATTAAACCACACCATTCGGTGATCATTGTCAGCTAGTGTGTAGGCAGCATCTTGCGAGTGTCAGAGTTCAACCTCTAGTGCAAAATCTCTGTTGTGTACTGCTTTCCTGCTGCTAGGTGCTGCTGTTTTTCTTAAAAATACACACACAAAAAAATATACTTGGTGTTGTTCGACTAGGGGTTATGTGAACTGTCTGTGTAAAGTGTTCTGTAGTCATCACTTGTGTGTGTGTGTCCCAGTCCCAATAGTCCCACTTGAATATTGTTCTGTGTCGAAACCAAAAAAAAGAAAAACAAGTAAAAAAAAAAATTCTGGCATAGTTGTTTTAGTGTAAAGTCTTGTAAAGTATTGGGTGAGTGCAGTCTTGCATAGGTGCCCCTAGTTCCAGCATTAAGTCACTGTTGTGCATTGACTTGTTAACCCCCCACCTCCACTGTAATAAAAGAAAACAAGCATTTGTCAATGCCGAATGTTTGCTTGCTGCCGTTGGCATTGGTAGTGTAGGAGTTAAAGAGCTGCATAATAGGAATGGCAGTGAAGTATAGAACTGAAGTCAACCCCACCACCACCCTGCAGAGATGGACAGGCATTGGGATGTGCCTTTGGGTCATCAGGCATAATGGCCACCCCATTTCACCACACCCTACCCTGCAGACACCGACAAGTGTCACGGTGTGTCTTGGGGTCTTTGGCCCTTATGCGCACCCCATTCAATCAGAACATATGGTGAGATGGGTGCAGCATAGGAGCATGGGGTGAACTTTGTGGCCAAAGAGTTCCAGGCACACCTCGATGCCTCTCACTGGCTGTAGCATGTGGAATGGTATGAGCATTACAGGCAAGAATCCCAAGTCACACTCCTGATGTCTGTCATTCTCTACAGGGTGGGGTGTTATGGTCGGAAACCCTAACACCTCAGGCATTCATTGGTATTTTCACTCCAAATTTTCAACATGTTCTTTTTGTGACCCCCACCTCATAAACAGTGGCAATATCAGTTTGTTTGCTGAAAGCTGATTTTGCACAGCGACTCGCATTTAGCACCACAGGTGCAAAAACACATTCTGAACAGGATATGAAAAATGACAGCTGTTCTGTTCATGGGGAGGTATAAAAAATGGCAATATTGAAAATCTGCAGTGAAAATATTAAAAAAACTGGTGAAGTCACGGGCGTGCATAGAAATTGTGCAACACACACCCGTAATGTAATTAGTTTTGGGATTTTTTACAGCAGATTGTCAACACAGGCATTTTGAGACCTCTGATCATGAACAGTGTCACTGTGATTTTCTTTATCTGTCCCGAACAATGATTTCCCACAGCGACCACGCATTTCTGTGCTGAAAGTGTGAAAACTCATTTTGGCCATGTTGTGGAAAATAGCTGTACTGTTCATAAGGAGGTGTGGAAAAATGCCACTGGTGAAAATCTGGACTGAAAATATCACAAATTCATGAACTTACGAGAGTGCGTGGAAACTGCGCAATGCTCACTCGTAACACAGTCATTTTATAGACTTTTGTCACCAAATTTTCAACATAGTCATTTTAAGACCTCTGCTCATAAACAGTTTCACTGTTATTTTCTAGCTCTGTCCCAAACATTGCTTTTGCACACCGACTGCACCATTGTGCGCTACATGTGTGGAAACACATTTTGGGTGAGATGTGAAAAATGGCAGCTGTACTGCTCATAAGGAATTGTAAAAGAATGGCGATGTTGAAACTCTGGCATGCAAATATTAAAAATGCACAAACTTGCGGGCGTGCGTAGGAACTGTGCAACGTGCGCTCCTAAATGTCATTTTTGGGAATTTTTTCACCAAATTTTCAACATAGCCATTTTAAGACCTCTGCTCATGAACAGTGTCACTGTGATTTTCTTAATCTGTCCCAAACATCGATTGTGCACACCAACTGCGCCATAGTGCGCTACATGCAGGGAAACACATTTTGGGCAACATGTGAAAACTGACAGCTGTACTGCTCATAAGGAGGTGTGGTAAAATAGCAATGTTGAAAATCTGGACCGCACGCTCGAAAAACAGTAATTTTTAGGAATTTTTTCACCAAATATTCAACATAGCCATTTTAACAGTTCTGCTCATGAACAATGTCACTGTGATTTTCTTAATGTGTCCCATACATTGATTTTGCACACCGATTGCGTCATTGTGTGCTACATGCACAGAAACACATCTTGGGCGAGATGTGAAAAATGACAGCTGTACTGCTCATAAGGAGGTGTGGTAAAATGGCAATGTTGAAAATTCAGATTGCAAATATTAAAAATTTGTGATCTTACGAGAGTGCGTAGGAACTGCCAACTTATGCTCGTAAAACAGTTAATTTTAGGAATTTTTTCACCAAATTTGCACCATAGCCTTTTTGAGAGTCCACCTTATGAAAACTGGCACTGTTGTTTCATTAATTGGTCCCAAAAGGTGATTTTGTGTAGTGACTGCGAAATCACCCTTCGGGCCTGATTAATGCCATAACAGTGAGAGAATTCATGAGGAGGGGTCCCAAAAATCCCATGTTGAAAATTTGGTGCAAAAATTCCAACAAATGCCTGATATATGCATTAAAGTTGGAAAAACCCTATTTATTGCATTATACTGCTTACCGGCATTTCCTCAGTTGGCAGTCGGCTTCGAAGAGTGCAGACGTGTTCCCAGTCCACTGAAGATTGTTGCTCCAAGCTCCGGAGGTAAGTATGGGGTGAGGTGGGGGTGTGAGGAGGTAGGGTGCACAGAGGGTGGGCGCAGGTGGGCAGGGTGACCGCCAAGGGAACGTTTATTTCTTTACAGGATTTTTTTTCAATTGGACAATGCGGGACATTTGCCAAGCTGGGAAGGGCTCCCAGCATGGCAGCTGGAAGGCTGTTTGTGGGGGCGGCCTGGAGCTGATGGAGGATTGTGCACCCCTGTCGGCCATAACCATTTTTGCCATGCTGGGGTGGGCTTCCAACGTGGCACCTGGAAAACTGACAATGCGGGACATTTGCCATGCTGGATTGGGCTCCCAGTGTGGCAGCTGGAAGGCTGTTGGGGGGGCCTGGAGCTGAGGGGAATTGGGCACCCCATCAGCCATACAGTGTGTGCATGGGGGGGAGTGCATGAGCACGCATTATGCATGCGTGTGTGCATGCGTGTGTAGGGGGAGCTCTGCTCACTGAAGCAGAGCTCTCCCTTTCAACTGTATGGCACTGCATTTTCAACTGCTGTCATAGACAGCTACAGCTTTGATTGGAGAACTGCGACTGCACCTGCAAACACACTGACTGAATTGGAAGACAGGTGACACACCTCCGAAAACTCAGATGATTGCACTACGTTTCTTGCACATGCATGCAAGCAAACATAAAAATGCTGTTGTTCTTCTATTGTCTGTGTAAAGTGTTGTAAATGTTGTGCATGGTTCCCTAGTACCTTAAATAATCCCTGTTGTGCATAGTACGGTATCTAAACCAAAACAATAAAAGTAAAAAATAAATTTCTGGCATATTTGTTTCAGTGTTAAGTCTTGAAAAGTCTTGTGTGAGTGCAATCTTGCATGGGTACCCCTAGTTATAGCCTTAGGTCCCTTTTGTGTATTGACTTTTTACCACCTCCTGAAAAAGCAAAAAAACAAAAGTGTGGTAAGTGTTGTGTGTGGTTCCCTAGTAGCTTTAATAATCCCTGGTGTGTGTAGTTCAGTGTCAAAACAAAAACAAAAAAAGTGTAGAAAAACAAAAATTCTGGCCTATTTGTTTCAGTGTAAAGTTGTGTGCAGTCCTGCATAGGTGCCCCTAGTTCTGGCCTTAAATCTCTGTTGTGCATTCTCTTGCAACCCCACCACCAAAAAAGAAAAAAAATTATATATTTGGTGATATTGTTCTAGTTTCTGTTTACTGTCTGTGTAATATAAGAAAATGCCTGTGAAGAGGTGGTCTGCTAAATGAATTTCTGGCAGTGGCACTGCTGCCAAGAAACCCTTAGTTTCTTTGTTTCTGAAGTGTAGCACTCCAAGTTGTGATTATGCAGTTTAATCAGTGGCTAGTAATGGTAATGCTGATCGTATTAACTGACAAGAAGTAGTTTCTGCAATTGAAGGCATTAGTGTGGCTAAGTTTTTGTCCGCCAAATCAGTAGCATCAATGCTGGTGGGTGCTGCTGGGGCTGGCAGTGAAGACAGTGCATGCAGGGACAACAGGAGCAATAGTGCAAGAACCTCAAAAAGTTATCATGTGGGAATGGGATTGAGTACGAAGACTCAGAGGTAGTTGATGTCTCCAAAGGTGTTGTAGAAGAGCATGAGCCTGAGTCACAGTTTGGTGTTGCAGCATATCCTGGTTTTAAGGCATCAGATAATGCAGGGAATGAAAGAGAGGGTGATGAGAGTGAGGATGAAGAGGGGGAGGAGGCAGACATATCTCCAGAAGTTAGCATCATAGGTGGGGATGGGGATGATGATATGGACCCTTTGTGGGAACCAGAGAAAAAGAAAAGTAAGGGCCAGGGGCAGGGCATCAGTAAAGCCCCCCCTCCCAGTTCTCCAGCTGCTGGGTCTGTTGAACCAGTAGTAGTAGTAACACTAACAGAGGAGTATGACTTAATTAAGCAATAATGACCAAAGAACTGGTCATTTCCTGGAGATTAACAACCAGTTGGGGGGGGTGGCCCGAGGTGCACCCAGTTGGTCGTTAATCTACAGAAAATGAATGGCTGAGGCCATTATTGCCATTACAAGTCTGTTCTTAGTAATGACCCTTTTCTGGAGGTTTTTTTGCTTTATTCTTTTTCATTCTGTGCAGCGCATTGATAGTGCCATGTGTCTAGAAGGGTGCCATGTGGTGTGTGCATATTGAAACGGATTTGAGATACTTCTATTTTCTTTTCTCTTTACTATGGTTTCATTTTTCCGCGTGGTCTTTTTTTTCACGGCTCTGTCAGTTTTTGTGTGTCACAGCTGTGTAGAAAACACAGAGTGCTGTGCATGAACAGCTGTGCAGCTGCCCTGCCAGGCATTTCTAAGAGATTTCAGCCCAGCACTGCAGCCAATCAATGAGCTAGTTAAGCTCAAAAATAATTAACTAGATTTATAATAGCTGCATCAGACCAGAAAACATGCCCCAGACCTCCTGTTTCTAGTCCTCTAATAATTTTGCGGTACTCTATCCACCACCATCATGTCAAAACAAGGGCTGAAAAATCCCTAGTTTGGGATTTTTACATTCTATATCCAGACAATGAAACAGTGGCTATCTACCAGCTTTGCCAAGTGTGCATGCACTGTGGGAAAAAGGGTAGCCTCTTTGGCACTAACACACACCTGAAGTCCATGCACCTGGCCCACTGGACTCAACATCAAAGGGAAGTTAGTGCAGGGGGGCCTTCTCCTTTATCAACCTCATTCAGCAAGGTATCCCAAAGTGTGATAGATAGCAAACTAGGGCAGAACTGTGAAGTAATCAAGGAAGATTACTAGAGGCATGAAGAGGAAGAAGGCTTGGTGGGATTTCTGAGTAGTGGTTAGAGTAGCACTGGTGGTGTAATAGTAGCCAACATATTCAACCGAGCACATCAACTCCTGTCTGCAAAACATCAAAAATCACATCAGTCATTCGATCATCATCTGTGCCCCCTCCCCCCGAGTCCAAAGCTACACCATCCATGCCAGTGCACAGAGCACAGTTGTTTGGTGTCTCTAGCTCAAAATCCCAAACATTGCAACCTACATTGCAGAGCATGTTTGAGCATCACATGAAATACTCCAAATCATGCTGCTGCATGTGAATGTAATGCAGCAACTGCAGAAATGTGGGCAGTTGACCCGTTGCCATTCTCTTCTGTGAAGAATGCAGGGTTCAGTTAATGGCACGTGACTATCAAAAACGGAAGATCCCGTCATGAATATATTTCTCCACCTGTGCTATTCTGGAGTTATATAGGTCAGTGACAAACAGTAAGACATGCCCTTCAGCATTCTGCATCACCATACCGATATGTGGACCAGTGGCCAAACAGCTGGTAGCTGTTATCTAAGTATTACAGCCCACTTGGAACAGGAACCTGGGTTACTATTTTATGCTGGAATGAAAAAATACAAAGCCCAACTGTGGTGGTAGCAACATCCCTAGTATTTGCCAGCATGCCACGCTGGCAATAAGAAGTGTACCAGGGTCACATACAGGTCAGACAATGTTAGATTTGCTCCTGACCAAAACTGATGAGTGGCTGTCCCTGAAAGCAGATTTCATAGCAAGTGATAATGGCTCCAATGTGTGTTGTGTGTTGTTGGAGCCCCTGAGGTTGATCTGCGGATTGTCTGGTACAATCCTCAAATGGTTCCACTCTTTCCTTGCTGGCAGGTCTCAGAGAGTGGGGTCGGGGAATTTTTCTTCCTGCACATTCTTCCTGCCTTGTGGGGGTGCTGCAGGTCTCCGTTTTATCACCCATGTTGCCTGAGTTGCGGTGTATATGCTGCCATTGGGAGACATTGTAAGGCAGTATGGACTGAGTTTTCACTGCTATGCAGATGATATTCAGCTATACATATACATGTCCTTTCTGAACAAGCAGAATTACATTGTCTCAGTCTTTAACAACTGCCTCACTGAGATCCAGACTAGATGAGTGCTAACTGATTATGGTTGAACCCTAACAAGACCGAGGTATTAGTTGGATGCCTTCCAGTCTTTGGCTTGGTGGCAGCCAGCTGTTAACCTATGAAGGGGTGCAAAATCTGGGTGTTTTTCTTGACAGTAGGCTGACTCTTAGATCTCAGGTGTTGGCTGTCTACAAGATCTCTTTTTACCATATGAGGAATATCATCCGGATTAAATACCTGGTTCCACTTGATGACCTTCTAACAATGGTTCATGTCTTTATGACTTCCTGCCTTGACTACTACAACTCCCTGTAACTGTGACTACCAGGGGTTATTATCCACCACTTGCAGCTGGTGCAGAATGCAGTGGCCAGGTTGTTGACTGGGCATTCTCAATCTTGTCATGTCATACCTGTACTGCGTGTGTTGCACTGGTAGCCTACACAGTGGTGGATCACCTTCAAGGATGGTTTTCTGACCTATAAAGCCCTACACAGACTGGGACCATGTTATCTGCAAAATCTTCTTTACCCCAACCATCCCCTCTGCTTACTCTGCTCCACTGATAAGGTATTGCTAGTGGTTCCAAGGGTTCATTTTAAAACTTCTGGGGCCCGGGCTTTCACATTTGTGGCTCCCACACTGTGGAACTCTCTACCTCTGCAGATGAGGGAGTGCCTGACTGTGGAGAGCTTTAAAACCACACTAAAAACATATCTTTTTAATCTTGCTTATCCTGAACTTGGATGAATTATGAAGCTGTTTTTATTTTAAATATTTTTGATATATTTTTAACTTGAGATTTCTATATTTTATTGTACAAGTGCCATGATTCATGTGTGAATGGAGCTTTTTAATAAATAAATCATTGATTGATTGATTGATGGAATGTGGTGAAATTCACGAGCAATGGTGGGTTTTTCAGGGTTTCCTACATGGCAGACTGCCTTAATGTTCTAGTGCAGGAGTTTCTGGCGTACCTAGAAATCAAGGCAATGCTGACTGTGGCTTGCAGCATTTGTGCCCACTTTGCCCATTCTGAAAAGGCCTGCAACCAGCTTAGGCAACTACAGATCCAAAACTATCTGCCTCAGCACCATCTGAAGCTTGAAGTTGTCATGAGATGGAACTCCACTCTCTACATGACAGAGCAGTTGTATAAGCAGTAAAAAGCGATCTCAGAATAGCTGCTGCTGTACATAAGCCGTGATAGTTCAGGAGTATCCATGTCTCATTATACCGTTGTTTCTGCAACACTCCAACAGTGAAACCATTTCAGCGACACAACCCATTCAACATCCCCAGTGTTAAATGGGTTGTCGGAGCACTGAGTGGATACAGCAATTCCCAGAGTTGGCCGGTCTCCACAGTAAACTCACCCCTCGGAGCTGTTAACCTATCAGTCCAGGGGTAAAATGTGCCCCGGTGCATGGGGCACCCCTCCGGTCGATCCACACATTTGCTGGGTGATGTAATCACTGTCAGCAAATTTGTGTTGCTGTAATGTCCATTGACAACTTTGTTGACAATGAGACTTAGTAGAACCCCATGTCTCTGACAATCAAGCAGTAGTGACTCATGGATGGCCTAATCATGATTCTGAGGCCATTTAAGCATCCCACCGAAGCAGTGAGCGGGGACACTGCATCTATCAGTCAGGCAATTCCACTGCTAAGGGTGCTGATGCAAACCTTGTTGAATGTACAGCAGGTGCTTGAGGCAAGTGGAGATAGGTCAAGCAGTGCATTACTGGAGTATGCTTCAGATGTTAGAAATAGCCACATCTGAAGCATTCTGCAGTCTCACGAATTTGGAATTGCCACAATGCTGGACCCATGCTATAAAAGGGGCCTGTCATCCATAGCTGAGGGTGGGCATGATGAGGTGAAAAATCTCACTGATCAGCTTGTAAAAGGGGTTTGTGTGCCACAAATGTTACGAGCACAGTTCTGCAAGCCACAGCATGGCAATGGTGACAGATGGGGTGTTGCTACTGCCTCCCTTAAGTAAGCTGGAAAACCAGGGCTGCTCTCAGGAGGTCAACTGCCCATAAATTCACTTTGGGATGCCTTGTCACTGGTGGGAATTTCAGACATGGAGGAAAAGGAGAAGCAGACAGATGAGTCATAAGGATTGTGGGTAGCACAGCACATGGTGGAGGCCTATTTGTCAGATAACAGGTACCTGAGCATACTGAAGGAGCCTCTGGTCTACTGGAGTTGCAAGATGACTGAGTGGCCAGCACTGACATCCATAGCACTGAAATATCTGACCTGTCCACCCTCTAGTGTAAGCATGTAGAGGACACTTATTTCGGTGGGGCCATTGTGCGGGACAGGCATACAAACCTATTGTCTAGAAATGTTGGCATGCTGACATTTATTAAAATGAAAGAATGACATATTCCACCTAGGACAAATATGTCAGTTTCTGTACCTGAGGATTATGGTTGTGGTGATGAGCAAGAAGCAGAACAGCATGGTGGTAGTGGCAAAGTTCATTCCATCGATGTGAATGAGGCACTCATGGAAAAAGAATTCCCAAGAGGGGACAACTCCAGTCTTGAAGACTGTGAGGGCTGCTTCACTTATGAGGATGATGACAGTAGCAGTGCACAAAGAAAACAATTTTGTTACATCCCTGCCTTCCTCCTTATAACTTTAATCATGTGACATGCTCTGCATTATTTATTTTTTTCCCATGTCAACATTTTCCCCATCTTGTTCAGTGATTCCCTACATTCATATAAATACATCACAGCTGACAGCCAGCCTGCTTGCCCAACTCCTCCCAATGCCAAGAATGCCTCCAAGCAAGACACCAGCTTAAACAGCTCCTCCCAGTTCCAAGAAGGCCTCCCAGCTAGCCACATGATTGTACAGCTCCTCAGTGTCATAGACACCTCCTAGCTAGCCACCTGCTTGTACAGCTTCTTCCAGTGCCAGTACTCCCACCAGCCACCTAAAGTACAGCAAAGGCCAGCAGAGTATGCTGACATGGTAAGTTAATTTCCTTGAAAGCAGCAGTATTTGTTAGTTGGCCACAAATGTCATGCTATACTGTATTAAGAAATGTATTTATGATATCTTCTTTATCATCATTCTTTGGACCATGTATGCTCAATTTGCACATATACTTTCAAAGTGCTGTTACAGTTAATGTAGTAATTAATGACTGATGTCATTAAAGATGGCCACCATTTTCAGTTTTTTAACTTGTGTTCTGTGGAGGATTCCCCATATAGTAGGATGGTATTTAACACATGCTTCTTCTCTGCTGAGAAACAGATAGCACTGTGCCACCATGAACGATATTTAATTTTCTTCATGGTGGTCCTCCCAGGTATGTGATGTGTCTGAGCTGTACATTGTTTCAGGAATGAAATCAAATGACAAGGAAAATGGGGATCTTAATATTTTTTCAGACAAATATTGCTGAACAAAAATATAGACTCAGGAAGGCATACTCTGGTTTTACATGTGTTTCAGTTTTCCCTTTTGTCTCCCTCTCACTTTAGACAACTGAATGTTCTACACCACTTTCTGTGGCACCACTGTACCACAAACAGCATGGCCATCAGTACTTTAATGGTAAGCATGTGCCACGATTTTTTCCTGCCCCTAGTTTTTAATTTTATTTTGTTTCCATCACAGGAGAAGAGTGACACTCTGGCCATGACAACTCCGAGTCCTACCAAATAATATCCCTTTGTTTCTTCACAGGTGACAGTTTGTCATCCATGTCTGGTGTCTGGTCACCCTATGTCCTCAAGGCCAGGCCATCACCTACAGTATGTGATGATAAGTATTCTTTAAGAACATTATTTTATGTTCTACTTTTTTAAGTATCTCTTCCTTTCATCACAGGTCTATGGAGCATAATACAGAATCTAAATAATTTGCTTTTTCCTTTCTCATCAGATCTGACCATCTGACAGTGATGGATCATGCCAGCAGCAGGGATACCAAATCCTTGTACAAGAAGTGACCCATTGCCACCTGTTGCTTTCTGCCACATTGTGATCATGGGCTGAACTGTGACAAAAAGGACTGAAATGAGACAAATAGGAGAAGACAGCACTTAGTTATTAAGCCACATGGCTCCAGTCCTATGATTTTAGAAAAAAAATACCTTCCTGCATAGTATGCTACTGCCCAAAAGCAAACAAACATGGTAGAAAACCATGCAGCAGCAGCAGCACTGAATCACCCTCATAAACACCTGCAAGGAGAGAAACAGTAACAAAAGATGTTTAGAAAGAATATGGTTTCACTGTCTCACACCCATAAACCCACTCCCATGCACAAAAAACGTATATTTTGCTGGTATGGCAGTAGCCACAGCAGGTATCAGTGATCATCAGCAGCAGCAAGGTATTTTTCCTTCCTTATCTCAGAGCCCTTCTGGGCAGCAGTGGAAATTTCAAAGACAAGACAGTGAACTCTTCCTTCTCAGCCACTTCTTTCCTTCATTTCCTCAACAGCGGCAGCAGCAGCACCTAGCATCAGGAAAGCATTTTGGGACTTGTAGCAGATCTTCTAATTTCAAGGCATCATCAGAATTTCTCAAGACAAGGCAATGAACTCTAGTGTCACTCTGGCACTTTTCTCTTGTTCATCTTATCGATAGCAGTACCAGTATGGGACTTTACTACTTCTCATTTCTGACCATCAGGAGAAATCTTCAAGAAAAGACAAGAATTATATTTCAGTTCTCAGAAAATTTTCTCATGTGCATCCCTTTGACTTCTCTTGGCAGTTGCACACCACAGCATCTGCAGCACTTAACAGCAGGAAAGCAGTTTGGGACTTGGGTCATTACTTCTCATTTCTGGCTATCAATAGAAATTTTCAAGACAAAGGTCTGGATTCGCAAAGCTTTCTGAAGGTGCAAAACCTTCCCTAATTCCCCAAAACTGCCGTAGTTATGAAAACAAAATGGAACTTGCACTGAGTACTATTCACAAAACCCTCTGCAGCTGTGGAAAACAACATTAAGGGCTGTGGAAAAAAGTGCAGCTGCAGAAGTCCCTGAGGAAAAAAGGTGTGAGATAAGTAAGACACAGCCCCTGAAAGACTATTCACAACCAGATTTTTTCCCCAGGCGTGTAAAAAATGTTACACACAGTGGAATGATGTGTAACTCTCCCTCAGCAAACTGAAGTAGTGCCCCAGCAATTGGAATCAACTATGGCGGAGGTGAACCACTGATAATAGCATCCCAGATAGTATAACTGTGGCTGCTGTAACAGCAATAAAAGCACACATTGCCATGATATGGCAACAGGCAACATCCACCAGATACAGTGCAGCCCATGATGGAGCTGCACAGGCAGTGGAGCCTGGCCAGCCTGCAGTGAATGCTACCCCTGCAGGCAACAGGAACACCCCAGGGAAGGAGGACCAGCAGTGACAGTTGGCCACTGTGGTGCCATGGTATTGCTGGTACCTGTGGTGCTGCAGCGGTCCCAGTTGAGGGACTGGTTGCTGGTATCTTTGGCCCCGTCCACACTACACCGCTTGTGCCCAGTGCGGATGCAATCCGTTGTAGCATTGAACACTACAATGCATCAAACCTCGGCGGTGTCCATTACAGGACCGGCACAGCCGATCCACACATCGGGATCCGGTGACCATTACAGTGGTGCCGATCACAGTGCATTTCGGCTACTTTGTGCCATCAGGGGACCGTTACTGGCAGTCCACACTACCACCGGTAATGGTCCCAGTGCGGGACCTGTTTCATAACCATTGTGGAAACCACCTAATAGGTGGTTTCCACAACGGTTATGAAAACGCCTCCTGTAACGTTACCAGTGTAAACGCACGCCGTTACCGATGCGGTTTACACCCTCTGTAATGTTACAGAAGGGATTTCGGGCTACAGTGAGGACAGGGCCTTTGTGGGTACTTTCAGCTTCATTCTATACAGCGCTGTTAAAGTCTGTTGTTCCAGCTAATTAAGTTCACCTGTTGCTATGCCTATTAAGCTATTTCTGCAGCTACGGATCTGCAGTTGTGGATTTTTAGCACGTGCACAATTTTCACAGCTGCAGAGATTTTACAAAATTCTGCACCTGCTCAAAACTTCTATATGAATATCATGCAATTGCGTTTCAGCAGTGCTGCAGGCCTTTTTCCCGCAGCTGCAGGATTTTTGGCTTTGTTTGTGAATCCTGCTCAAGGTGTCTTCTCTACTTCTCTTTGCAGTTCCTGTTACACACCCTGAACTATGGTACAGCAGGTAGTATGATGTAGCAGCTTGCCCATTTCTTTTTACAACACTATAAAAGAATTCAGAGGCTGAATAATTTTGATTTTGGCACACTTCACAGTAACTGAATAGCACAACAATAGTGCTGGTGTTGGGGCAATCTAGAAACACACAGCATAATACCAAGTAGCAGTACCTGTTGCTGACTGCAACCTATTTATTCTGGTAGTTGAGAAAATGAAGGAAAGAGACAGCCAAATTTAACATGTGAAACTTAGATGAGACAAGACGTAGAGGTAGTGACTAGGAAATATAACACATAGAAAGGTGCCAGTATTTTTGTATTTTTTAACTTTTTTCAGGGGGGACAAAGCAGTTTAAAACTTGGAACATTGGACAGACTACAAAAAAAGATAGGGAAGATTTTTTTTGTATTTCTAAACTTTTTTCAGAGGGGAACAAAGCAGTTTAAAACTTGGAACATTCGACAGACTACAAGAGAAGATATTCAAGATGTGTTTTTTTTACTTCTAAACTTTTAAAAATGTTTTAGTATTTTTATTTTTGGGGGGAGAGAAGGATAATGAAACTTGTAAACAGTAAAGTCTATAAGAGGATAGCACAGGAAGTAAAACATTACTAAAAGAAAGGCAAGACAACCTTTTTTTTTGGTATTTTGTTTTTTGGGGGGGATATGACACTTAGAAAGTGCGTAATTATGTCAGCAAAGCAATCACAGGATCAAGAACCAGTGGGGACACACTCGACCTTAAGCTACTGACCCTTACGTGTGATGAAGTACTATCCCCACTTACTCGAATTTTCAACCTCTCCCTTACCCATGGCAAATTCCCCCACAGGTTGAAATCCACCACCATTACGCCAGTTCACAAAAGCGGGGACAAGGCCCATTGAGGGAACTGTAGGCCTATATCCATACTACCCTCCCCTCTCAAAGGCCATTGAGCGTTTAGTCTCTGACCAGCTTACAGAATAATTGGCTAAGCAGGCTATGGAGGAGGGTGGATGTGATTCCCCTTCACAAAAGTGGGAGCAAGAAAGAGGCAGGAAACTACAGACCTGTCAGTTTGACCTCAGTGGTAGGGAAAATGATGGAATCACTTCTGAAAGAAAGAACTGTTGAGTACCTAGAGGCCAGTTGGGCACAGGACCCAAGGCAGCATGCATTCACAGCAGGAAGGTCATGTCAGACAAATTTAACCAATTTCTTTGACTGGGTGACCAAAACAGTAGACCAGGGAGGGACTGTGGACATGGCCTACCTAGACTTTAGCAAGACATTTGACACAGTCCTGCACAAAAGATTAATAAACAAATTAGCCAGCCTGGGAGTGGGTCCCAGGGTGGTAGTCTGGGTAAAACACTGGTTGAACAACAGAACACAGTGGGTAATAGTAAATGGAGTCCACAGTGAAGAAAGGAGGGTTACTAGTGTGGTACCGCAGGGTTCAGTACTGGGGCCAGTCCTTTTTAATGTCTTTATAAGTGACATTACAGAGGAACTGGAAGGGAAAGTATGTCTCTTTGCAGATGATACAAATATCTGCAACAGGGTTGATACACAAGGTGGGGTAGAAAGGACGAAAAGGGACTTGGCAAGGTTGGAGAAATGGTCAAATGTATGGCAAGTTAGATTCAATGCAAAGAAGTGTAAAGTAATGCACCTGAGAAATAAAAACCCAGGGGAAGAGTACACAATGGGGGGTGAGATACTGACAACAACAAAAATGGAAAGGGACCTGGGGGTAGTCATATCAGATGACCTAAAGGTGGGCCAGCAATGTGAGAAGACAGTAAGGAGGGCTGGGGGGATACTGGGATGCATAGGAAGAGGTATCACTAGTAGAAAACAGGAAGTTGTTGGCCCTCTGTACAGACAGTTGGTAAGACCACATCTGGAGTACTGTGTACAGTTCTGGAGACCCCATCTCTACAAAGACATAGACAGGGTGGAGGCTGTCCAGAGGAGAGCAACCAAAATGATGCAGGGTCTGCATCACAAGACATACGAAGAAAGACTAAAGGAACTAAAGATGTATAGCTTCGAGGAAAGGAGGGAGAAGGGGGACATGATAGAAACTTTCAAATACCTCAAGGGAATCAACAAAGTCCAAGAGGGTAGCATCTTTCTGAAAAAGAGATGTGCAAAAACAAGGGGGCACAATTTGAAGCTAGAGGAAGGACGGCTCAGAGGTAATGTGAGGAAGTATTTCTTCACAGAGAGGGTTATGAATACATGGAACAGCCTTCCTGAGGAGGTCATAGAGTCAAAAACAGTGGGGGAATTCAAGAATGCATAGGACAGACATAAGGAGGAAGGAGACCGTTGGTTAACTAGGATCTGCAGCTTATCTGTTAGGAAGGGAAATGGGCAGACAAGGTCGGCCAAGTGGTCCTTATCTGCCTCCATATTCTACGTTTCTATGTTTCTAAGCAAATATCCTTTGTAAGCAGCATCACGGATTCAGGAAAGGTCACAGCACTACGTCAGCCCTCCTAGAATTCACTGGTGCAATCCACAACTCCCTTGACAACAATCAACTGACTTGATCAGTCTTCATTGACCTGTCTAAGGCTTTTGACACTGTCCATCACCAACTACTCCTCACAGAGCTTCAAAATACTGGCCTTTTCCCAGAGGCTATATCTTGGTTTAACAGCTACCTGGAAAACTGGTCCCAAAGAGTGAAATTTGCTCACATCCTCTCCGATGCAAGACCAGTCCATTCAGGAGTCCCGCAGGGATCCATTCTCGGTCCGCTACTCTTCAGCCTTTTTTTGAACACTCTCCCACAATCCTGCCCTGAACAAATGCTGCTTTATGCCGACAATGCAGTCATTCATGCCACAAACCATGACCCCCTCCTATTCCAAAAAAAAGCTCCAGATGGGTTTCACCTCCATTGAAAAATGGTTCAATAGACAAAAGCTGGTTCTCAACTAGAAGAAAACAAAATTGATGTTTTTCTGCGACTCCCACAACAAACATAAGTCTCAACCCATCTCCATTACAAACTGCATTGGTGCTGTCCTTGACCAAGTTCACTCCTTTAAATACCTTGGAATCACTCTCAACAGTCACCTATCCTATGGAATCCACACTGACTCTGTTGCCAGTGCTGTTAATAAGCGCAGTGGTCTTCTCTATAGGCACAGACAATGCCTGACTACAGACACCTTAAGGATAGCTGTGCAGAGCTCTGTGGTCTCACTAATCAATTATGGACTAGTTGTCTATGGCTCTGCTACTGACACAACCCTTAGGCGCATGTCCTTGGCCCTAAACAAAGCCTGCCATTTCATCACAGGATCCCACCATCTCACCCACATGTATGCGCTCTACATTCAAATGGGTTGGCTCCAACTATCCAACTGTATAAAATACCACACTTGCCTAATGACAAAGAAGATCACGATTAGCCTTGCAACCTCTGGAGTCCAAATCTTCCTAAGCCCAGCTCTCACCCCCTGCCCCAATAGGGAGTCTGTAAATCAAATACTGCACATACCCAGTGCCACACCATGCAGGGACAAAGGTCCTTTGCTCACTGTGCATCCACCTAATTCAATGGACTCAACAAAGACCTCACCTCTCTTCAAAAGCTGGGCCAGTTCAAAACCAACCTTCACCTCCACCTTCTGCCTCCAGCTCCTGTGACTGTCACTCATAATCTGCTATTCCCAATAACACTTACCTCTTCCTCTTTCTCACACCCAACCACTTCCCTACCCCCCCCCGGCACTAGCACTTTCTCTAAGTCTAACAAAGCCGACGGCTGCTCCTCTCTCCTGTGTCCTGACTTTGTACCCTCCTTCCCTCAACTGTATCTCAAAAGATTGAGTTTGTTTAAGAATTCCATGCTTGCATTGTTTATACAACACTCTGTGCTGTTACCTTCCTCCCCTAAATGTATGTATTCAACTGCTCGGTTCTGCCAATTGCATTACTGTCTTGTTTGTACTTGTTTTTCCACTTGACGTGGAACCTTTGTAAAAGAGCCTCAGCTCAAAAGTACTTGTAATCCTAGAATTAAATAAATAAAAAAAAATAAATAAAATAGAAAGGAACTTGGACAGACTATAAAGAAGACAGGAAAGATTTTTCGGTGTTTGTAAACTTTTTTATTTATTGTTTTTTTTTATTTTTGGGTGGAGTAGGACTATGATACTTGAAAACAGTAAAAAGTGTAAGAGGATAGCACAGGAAGGAATACATTGCTAAAAGAAAGACAAGGCATCAAATTGTCCCATCACTGCCACCCATATCTTGACGGTGAAGCTCCTCAAGGCCCTCTAGAAGCCTTGCTTGATTCTCAAGCACTGTTTTTAGGAGCTGCTGGACTTCAGTGGGCTGACAGTGGAGGTCACTAACTTCTTCCCTCACTGAGGACAGGTCATCTGCAGTTGCTCTTCTTGCTGTTGGTGTTGAAGGTGCTGCTCCTTCAAGGGGAGGAGGAGCTACTACTACAGGGGCTGCTGCTTCTTCTTCATGCACCATGGCCCATGATCTGGCACACCTCAAGGACACCATGGCCTCCTTATTCACAGCTGCCACCATCCCCTTCCCCAACACCACCACTTGCTGCTTCCTAAAGCCTCATCTGCTACTCTGCTTGGTGATGCAACTTTAAGCGGGTTCTCTGCCCCCAGAACCCAAATGGGTACCCTTCTTCCATCTGTACACAACTTTGCCACAAATATTGCAAGTGATCACACATTGGTCACTTGGGTGACTGGTAAGGAGTTTCCACACTGGCAAGCTCTTCAGATATTGCTGCCGATATGGGGGTGTTGACATTGTACTAGGCTGCTCTGTGGAAGAAGGTGCAGCCAATGGTGGTGGAATGAGGCTGGGTGGCAGGGACCACAGGCTGCTGCTGTTCCTACTCCTGATCCTCCTCCTTATGTTCTGGGGCAGCACTCCTATCTTCCTTATCTGGTGGGCATGCCTGCTGGTGGGATGCAGTCTCACCATCATGAGATGGTACAGTTATTTTGGGGGGGAGGGTGCCTGGCTAAGAAATTGCTCTCTGTTCAGGCAGATGGCACTGGACCCACCATGGATCCATGGACCATGATGCCCAGATCCATCATGAACTCCACACTGTCCCTATTCTATTTCCAATTAGAAAACCAAAAAATGAAAAAGAGAGAGACAGAGATAGTAAGACAGACAGACAGAAAAAAAGACCTAAAAAATTAGTTCACATAAAGATTACATAAATACAGAAAGTCAAGAATAACTAATTAAAGAAAAATATTTCAAAATTTAGCAGTTCAGACTATTTCATTTTCTCATGCTTAGCTGCAGCTCACTCACACACTGTATGTTTGTGTATTGCAAATGAGAAACTGAAAGCAATGTGTAATTTCCTGCCTGATTGGAATGTACCTTGTGACCTGCAGAAACTCTGCCGTGTGACAGAGCCTTTTTTCATAACTTTGCATGTGCAGCAATAGGGTGAAGCTTCAAGGTGAAGTTCCAAAGTGAAGTCACCAAAAGTGAAATTCTGCTAAAAGGAGAATACTTCACAAAATTTTTAGCAGAGGTGGAGTTGCTGATTACATCTTAACTTCACCTGTGGAGTTAAACTTTGCAACATCTCTATCCATTACATCAAGAATACCACTTCATGCTATTCATCTGAATGGACTGGAATGGTGCTACTGATGTCATAGAATGTTCAGGTGGTATGAAATGAGACTGCAGCAACTGCTGAGGAGAACGGGATTCAGAGTAGTTACAAAGGCAACAAAATTAATTTCTAAATTTAACACAAAAGTTCAAAAACATATTGGAATATTTGATGGGCACTAGAAGGACAACCGGTGGGCATCTAGAAGTGTAAACAACTGTTTCATGTCACCTTTAACCCTTGCCATAAAACTGTGATTGCTGCTGTCTACATCCTTACTTTCTGTTTGCATGAGCTCTGTAATGTCACATGGAACTGGTGTCTTCTACAGTGTACTGTGTATTGTTGCACTATTTTACTAGGTTGAAAAATGAATAATCTTATTAATTGCAAAACATGTGGTGCTGTTTTATTATCCATAACATCTAGGTACAGAAACACTGTGAAAGTTTGGCAGTATTGGGTTCTCAGTTCCCATTGTCTCACTTTTTCTGCACTGGATACTTCCACAAATCTCATACTTGACTAAAACAGATTTCTATTGGTCGCTTATATTGGGGGTAGAAGTGCTCCACTGTTAAATGAGCAGTGAATGCCTGCCCCTCAGGGCATGGCTGGCAGCCATAAGCAACCTGGCTATTCTGACACAGAAGTCTTAAGTGACTAGTAAAACCCTTCACACTTTTGAGATTTAGGGCACTTATATTGACTCCCCTCTCTACTCTACCGATCCTCAATTTCCAATCTGGGAAAAGAAGGATATGCTCCATCCTCCATGAGTAGTCATTGCCAGCACCATATGGAAGGACTACTAGGCTAGACAATGTAGGCAATGCCCCCCCCTCTCCTCTGGTTCCCATTCATGCCTGGGGATGGATGGTCAAAGAACGTACACTTTCTCTGCTGCATCATCTAGATAGAAGGTTCTGTGTGGCCAGCAGCCAAGGTTCTTGGGCCCCCTCATACCTTCTCTGACCATACAGGCATTCTCTTCCCCTTCTTTCCTGAAAGGTACACCTTCCTAGGCCCCCCTCCATGAAGAACAGCCTTATTCTGTATCCTATGATACCATCCAGTAAAGGTGCTTTTTCAATCCACTCACTTTGCCCGTTTCTGTAGTTCTGTACATTTGTTTGCCCTACTTGTTCTACTTTATCTCATGTCCAAATGCCTATATCTGCTGTGTTCCATTTGAAGACTTTTTTTAACCAAGTACCCAGCAATACCAGTATAAGGAAAATGGTCTGGTGCACTGTTGTTGATTTAATTTTACTGTTCTGTGGTTGAAAATTTTATTGAAAAGAATTTACTACAAATAATGGGCCCTATTCACTATGCCTACATGATGTGCAGCAGTGGTCCCGTGGATCCCTGGTGGAATTCACTAAATATGAACCAGCCAGGTATGCACCAGATCCCACGGCTGCGTGGAAAGCAACGCACCATGGGCAGTCTGGGAGAAGTGTCAGGGACGTGACAGAGCTATACATAATTTACAAAGGTGCAGAATCACATGGAGTGCCACTCACTGTGGTGCATGAGACATGGCAGGGAGGGTCCTGCCGTAAATGTGTGCACATCTGCACTAATGATTCTCCCATGCACACCCAGTCTCTGAGATGGGTAGGGTAGAGTTGGGAGAGAGAGAGAGCGCTGTCATCCCACAGTCTGCCCCTGGAGGGGATGCCACCCATCACAGCCCTAACTGTCTTGTGGCAGGTATGAGTGGTATGAAACATAACAAGTGTCATGTGGCCCTCCCATACCCGATTCCCTTATAGTGTAATACAGTATCTATCTGTCCCCGGTGGTCTAGTAGACCCCCTCCCTATCCCTGATCCCCTTCAGTGTGATATCTATCTTTCTCTGGTGGTCTAACAGACCCCCTTCCTATCTCTGATCCCCTCATAATGTGACATACAACCACTTCCCTGGTGGTCTAGCAGACATTCCACTCCCCCACCCTGACAGGTATTGCACCACCACCACGCTCCCTTTCTATCCATGAGCCGGTGACCAGCATAGCCCTCCGCTCTCCACCACTGCCACTGCTGACTGAGCTGTCAGTATTACTGTACAGTCAGCTGTTACAGTATGCACTCATTACCGACAGCTCAGTCAGTGGCCAGCTATGGTGGAGAGTAGAGAGCTAAGCTGTTCATTGGCTTGGGGATAGAAAGGGGGGGGGCTGGTGGGGTGATGGGTCTGCCAGACCACCAGGGAAGTAGTTCTATGTCAAATCTATTAGGTGATTAGAAGGGAGGTCCGCTAGACCATCAGGGACAGATAGATATCACACTACGAGGGGATCAAGGCTAAAGAGGGTGGTCTGCTGGATCACCAGAGAAAGTCATATATCACACTAGAGGGGACTGGGGAGGGGATAGCTAGACCACCAGAGAAAGTTAGATATCACACGACAGGGGATGAAGGGACCACATGACACTTGTGTTGTTTGTTTTGTCCCCCACAGACAGTGGAATAGTGGCAGGGGGGCTTCATACAATTATACTGGGGTGCACTACTGCTGTCTGCACTGGCAATCACCACAGACATGTGTACTGGCACAACTACCAGGTACTGCTGGTGCCTCTTGGTGTTCCATGCCTTTCCATGTGCCCCTGCATGGGCGTGTAAGGGATCCACACTGGGACCCAGGACAGGCATCCAACTGAATGCCTAACTGGGTCCTGTATTCTGCCCACATGCAGCCCTGATTCAGAAATACAAGATTGCATGCCAGTGGTGGGGGTTGGGGGGCATTTGTGAAAACTGTGGGTCCGCACCCATCTGCAGGGGCAGAGTTGTGCAGGCAGGGTACGTGCCTTTAGAATGTACTTCATGCCCTTTTGTGAATAGGGCCCAATATACCTTCATGAATTAGGTGAGGTAGGGTAAGGTAGGGTGAACACTAGACTACCAGGGAGTAAAGGAATAATACTTGTCTGGATCGGGCCAGAGGAAGGGATACACACAACACTTGGGGAGGGGTTTAAAGGACAGAGGCTAGGGAAGGGACAATCATTTAACCAGAGAGGTACATTAAGCTGCTGCTTGTTTTCAAGTGGGACCTGGGAGCACAAGAAAGTTTATTGACTTGCTCAGGGTCACAGAGTTTGCAAGTGGGGGCTGTGGGTTTCAAACCCAGGTCTCTAGGTTTCCAGCTTAATGCCCTAAATGACAGTGCTATACCACCTCCTCCATGCCCTCCATGGAATCCATGAAGGGCATACTAGCACCTCACATGTTGCTGAAGCAATGATAGAATGCAAATGACCTCTTAGTACCTTACAAAGGCTAAGAGATTATTTGCATGTGAGCCTTTTGAACATAGCAAGTTTGTGCAATTATTCAAACAGGTTCCGCAAATAGGTTTGCGATTCCATAACTGCTTTTGCTCCTTGTCTGCCTATGGTAAGTATAGGCACTTACAGTTTTGTGGCCAACATGGTGGATATGATTAATGCCTAATGAAGCACACTTTTAGTATCTTTGTAGTACTTTCCTCTAGGGTACCATATTCAAACAACTTTGGACTTTTACACTGTGCTCCAAACTTGTCTGAATATAGCACGTTTAAGGGAGTGTGCTAATTTATGCTCAGAATATGCATTTTGTGTGGTGCAAACTGAAAACTTTGAATATGGGGCCTGTAGTTTACTAAAACTTCTCTTTGGAGGGTTCTCTTTGAGCAAGGCAGACAATTCAATATTGTTATCATTAGTGATGTGCAAAGTTGGAAAACTTCACTCTTCAGAGTAATACTCTGTATCTACTGAAAATGTATACTGTGTCTACTTGGAAATGTACTTTACTCACCTGTTCCCCCTCCCCCAAGTCGCACCTAGAAATGTGCCTCGGCTCAGTGTGCCTTTCCTGATAACCAATGTTTTAAATAAAAAAATAAATAACATTTTTCAAATTCACCCCCTTTTGCAAAATAAATCCACTGTGTGAAGTCAAAATTCGTGGAAAACTGATGACTTTGCAAAATGCGAAGTTGCAACTTCACTGGTGAAGTCTGGTACAGTGGCAAAGTTTACAATGTACTATAAGACTGGAGATCACCTGTTGCTGAAACAAGCTGCATGCCACAAGAAGATTCTCATCAGTGCAGTCTTCTGAAGACAGAGTAGGAGAGAAGTCTATATGTCCTTTTCTGAGAAAAAAAAAACTTTTAAAATACTTCTCAAAACAGCCTTTTGAATCCAAATTGCTCTCAGATTGTTCTAGAAGGCCTTGTGTTGCAAGGTTTGCTTTTTATTATTTTATTTGTTGATTATTTACTTTAAAGGAGTGATTTCTGTTTTGTCAGTCTGTGAAGCAGTTGTGTGGGGGAGGATAGATGTACTCTAAAGCAAGGCAACCCAGGAAGATCTTATTTTATTTTATTTTATCTGGAGCTCTTTTTGTCTAAGCAGGGGATTTGTGTTATATTTTGGTTTTCTCAGTCTTTCTTGTTCATCATTTTTGATCTATAGTGAATAATTTCTCATTTTTATTTCTGTAGTTTAGTTTGGTATATTTTATCAGTGTCTTTCTGTAGCAGTTTTAGTTATATTTTAGTTATATTTTTCTTTAAGTGATGGAGTTCTGTCTCTATTTGTTATACATAATATTAAATTACCCCTGCATTTTAATCCATGTTCTGTAAAAAAAAATAAAAAATGAAAGGAAGAAAGAAGAACTTTTTTGATTGTTTTTAGTAGTATTTTTTCAGATCTCATTGCTGATCCCTGAATCCCTAGGAGGACGTGTTGTCTGCTTCTGGTACTTATTTGAACTGTTATGTTTACTAATCCCTGTGCTGTGTTAAAAAAGAAAATCATTTTTTGGCATAGTATTTTTTCAGATCACACTGCTGATCCCTGATTCTCTGTGGGGGGGGGGGGTTGTCTGATAGTAGTTAATAACTTGTTTAACTCTCTTACCCCTGTTGTGTGTGTCATGTTAATCCTTGTGGTGTTTCATTTTTTTCCGATTACACTGATGATCCCTGATTCACTAGGGGGAGGTGTCTGCTCCTGGTAGTTATTTGCACTGTAGCCTTTGTTTACATAGTGTACTTTTTCATCCCAAATCAAGCTACAATTAGCAAATAAAAATGACTGGGATGAGATGATCTACTTAAGGGAGAGGGCGGGGGAAGTAGCAAAGAAGTGTTCAAAATCTGTGGGCAAAATAGTGCTGCAATTAAAACAAGCATTTGTCAATGCTGAATGGTTGCTTGCTGGTATTAGCATTGGAAATGCAGGAGTTAGACAGGCGCAGAATAGGAATGGCAGTGAAGTATTGAAGTTCACACCAACCCCACCTCCATCCTGTAGAGATGGACAGAAATTGGGGTAAGTGTTTGGGTCATCAGCCATGACGGGCATGCCATGCCATGTCATGTCACCCTATTCTGCAGACAGCGACACGTGTTGAGGTGTGCCTTAGGGTGTTTGGCTTTACAGTCACCGCATTCCATAAGGACATTCACTGAAATGGGTGCAGTATAGGAGAATGGGGTGAAGTCTGGGGCCAAAGAGTCCAAGGTACACCTTGATGCCTGTCAGTGGCTGGAGGTGAGGGTGGGATGGCATGAGCAGTACAGTCGGCAATCCAAAGGCACACCCTGATGTCTGTCAGTCTGTACAGGGTAGGATGTTATGGTTAGAAACCCTAATGCCTGAGGTGTTTGTTGGTATTTGTACTATAAATTTTCAACATGGCGTTTTTGTGACCCTACCTATGAAGAGTGGCAGTGTGATTATGTCAATGTGTCCCGAACATTGATTTCCATGCCATTCTGTGACACATGAATGAAAACACAGATCAGGCAGGATGTGAAGAATGACAGCTGTACCATCCACAGGGAGGTGTGAAGAGATGGCAATGTTGAACAGCTGTTCTAGGAATATAAAAAATGCTTGCACGTCCAAGCATATGGTACGTAGAAACTGCGCAATGCATGTGCATTACACAGTCTTTTTATGGACGTTCATCACCAAATTTTCAACATAGGCATTGTAGGACCTTTGCTCATGAACAGTGTCACTGTGATTTTCTTGATGTGTTCTGAACACTAATTTCCCACAGCAATCACGTTATTTTGTGCCAAAAGTGCAAAAACACATTTTGGCCAGGATGTGAAAAATTACAGCTGTACTGTTCATAAGGAGGTGAGGAAAAATGACAATGTTAAAAAGCTGGAGTGAACATATTACAAATGTGAGAAGTTATGAACATGACTGGAAACTGTGCAATGCATGCTTGTAACACAGTCATTTTATGGAGTTTCATCACCAAATTTTCAACATAGGCATTTTAGGGCCTCTGCTAATGAACAGTGTCACTGTGATTTTCTTAATGTGTCCTCAATACTGATTTCCCACAACAACCACGTTATTTTGTGCCAGAAGTGCAAGAACATATTTTGGCCAGGATGTGAAAAATGACAGCTGTACTGTTCATAAGGAGGGCTGGAAAAATGGCAATGTTAAAAATCTGGAGAGAACATATTACAAATGTGCAAAGTTATGAGCATGCATGGAAACTGTACAATGCACGCTCATAACACAGTCACTTTATGGACTTTCATCACCAAATTTTCAAAATAGGCATTTTAGGGCCTCTGCTACTGAACAGTGTCACTGTGAGTTTCGTAATGAGTCCTGAACACTGATTTCCCACAGCAACCATGCTATTTTGTGCCAGAAGAGCAAAAACATATTTTGGCCAGGATGTGAAAAATGACAGCTGTACTGTTCATAAGGAGGTGCAGAAAAATGGCAATGTTGAAAATCTGTAGTGAAAATATTATAAATGTGTGAAGTTATGAGTGTGTGTGGACACTGCGCAATGCACGCTCGTAACACGGTAATTGTACAGACTGTTGTTACCAAATTTTCAACATAGGCATTTAGGACCTCTGCTAATGAACAGTGTCACAGTGATTTTCTTCATGCATCCTGAACACAGATTTCCCACAGTGACTGCGCTATTCTGTGCTGGAAGTGCAAAAACACATTTCGGCCAGGATATAAACAAGCATTTGCCAATGCCGAATGTTTGCTTGCTGGCATTGGCATTGGTAGTGTAGAAGTTACAGAGCTGCAGAATAGGAATGGCAGCAAAGTATTGAACTGAAGCCAACCCCACCACCACCCTGCAGAGAGTGACAGGCATTGGGGTGTGCCTTTGGGTCATCAGACATAACGACCACGCCATTTCACCACACCCTACCCTGCAAACACTGACAAGTGTCACGGTGTGCCTTGGGGTCTTTGGCCCTTATGCACACCCCATTTCATCAAGAAATATGGTGAGATGGGTGTGGTCTAGGAGAATGGGGTGAAGTTTGGGCCCGAAGAGTCCAAGGCACACCTTGATGCCTCTCACTGGCTGCAGAGTGTGGGTGGGGGTGGAATGGTATGAGCATGACAGGCAAGAATCCAAAGTCACACCCCTGATGCCTGTCATTCTCTACAGGGTGGGGAGTTATGGTTGGAAACCCTAATGCCTCAGGCATTCGTTGGTATTTTCACTCCAAATTTTCAACATGTTTTTTTTGTGACCCCCACCTCATGAACAGTGGCAATATCTGTTTGTTAGCCGAAAACTGCTTTTGCACAGTGACTATGGCATTTGGCACCACAGGTGCAAAAACACATTCTGAACAGGATGTGAAAAATGACAGCGGTACTGTTCATGGGGAGGTGTAAAAAATGGCAATGTTGAAAATCTGCAATGAAAATCTTAAAAAAATTGGTGAAGTCACAAGCGTGCATAGAAACTGTACAATGCACCCCCATAATGTAACTGGTTTGGGGAATTTTTTACAGCAGATTGTTAACACAGGCATTTTGGGACCTCCAATCATGAACAGTGCCAGTGTGATTTTCTTTCTGTCCCAAACAATGATTTCCCACAGCGACCATGCATTTCTGTGCTGAAAGTGTGAAAACACGTTTCAAGCCATGTTATAGAAAATGACAGCTGTACTGTTCATAAGGAGGTGTGGAAAAATGCCACTGGTGAAAATCTGGATTGAAAATATTACAAATTCATGAACTTATGAGGGTGCGTGGAAACTGCGAAATGCTCACTCGTAACACAGTCATTTTAAAGAGTTTTGTCACCAAATTTTCAACATAGCCATTTTAAGACCTCTGCTTATGACCAGTGTCACTGTGATTTTATGATCTGTCCCAAACATTGTTTTCACATGCTGACTGTACCACTGTGCGCTACATGTGTGGAAACACATTTTGGGTGAGATGTGAAAAATGGTAGCTGTATTGCTCATAAGGAAGTGCGGTAAAATGGCACTGTTGAAAATCTGGTGTGCAAATATTATAAATTTGCAAACTTGCCAGCGTGCGTAGGAACTGCGCAACATGCACTTCTAAAACAGTCATTTTTGGGAATTTTTTCCACCAAATTTTCAACATAGCCATTGTAAGACCTCTGCTCATGAGCCGTGTCACTGTGATTTTCTTAACATATCCCATACATTGATTTCACACACCAACTGCGCCATTGTGTGCTACATGGGCAGAAACACATTGTGGGCGAGATGTGAAAAATGACAACTGTACTGCTCATAAGGAGTTGTGGTAAAATGGCAATGTTGAAAATCTGGAGTGAAAATATTGAAAATGTGCGAACTTACGAGCGTGCGTAGGAAATCTGCAACGCATGCTCGTAAAACAGTCATTTTTAGGAATTTTTTCACCAAATTTTCAACATAGCCATTTTAAGACCTCTGCTCATGAACAGTGTCACTATGATTTTCTTAATATGTCCCATACATTGATTTCACACACCAACTGCGCCATTGTGCACTACAGTGGCGGAAACACGTTTTGGGTGAGATGTGAAAAATGACAGCTGTACTCATATGGAGGTGTGGTAAAATGGTAATGCTGAAAATCTGGAGTGAAAATATTGAAATTTCACAAACTTACGAGTGTGCGTAGGAACTGCGCAATGCACGCTCGTAAAACAGTCATTTTTAGGAATTCTTTCACCAAATTTTCAACATAGCCATTTTAAGATCTCTGCTCATGAACAGTGTCACTATGATTTTCTTAATGTGTCCTGTACATTGAGACTGGAGGACTGCGTCATCTAGTAGGAGGGGCAGGATATATTTAAATCCTTGCGCCTCACTGCAGCATTTGCCATCAGCTGTTCCAACTTTGCTGCAGCACCACTGAGTTGAACGCGGTGTTTTATTTGTGCCAAAGCTCCTTACTTCAGCCCTCAGAACTGCAAACTTCAATGAGCCCAACTGAGAGAAGGATGGGACCGGAGGACTGCGTCATCTAGTAGGAGGGGCAGGACATGTTTAAATCCTCGTGCCACATAGCGCGAGTGTGAGTGGCACGAGCGCCACTCGGGAGAAAAATTAGCCCACGAGGGATTATTAAGTAAGCTTTATAAATATCTGAGCATACAAAGTTTGGAATTGTGTTTAAACTTTAAAATTTTTATAGTAACTAAAGGGTAACTATATGATTTAATTTAATAGATTGACGAATTAGAAATTTTTAAAAATGGAATTATGTGTTAGGCTTGTCTTATGCCATTATAGTATGGATGTTTTATGTGACGGTTTCAACTCCACAACATACTGAAATCACAAGTGCTTTGGCCTTGGAGATTGGGTTTGTTCTGAACCTGGGAAAAAGTTTACTTACTGGAGGAAATTGGTCTAGAATTAATGGAAGAAATTCATTCTCAAAGATTAGAAATCAACTATTAATGAAAGTACCTGATGTTTCTGTAGTAGGTAAGGATAAACAAAAATTGACAAATTGCTTAATAGTCATTTTGACGTTGGGAGGGGACATTGAAATAAACCCAGGTCCTGAAATTAAAAATGAGTTTAAAATAATATATGGTAATGCTCGATGCGTGAAAAATAAGTTGGATCTTTTTAAATCCCGGACAGCTACAGAGTCTCTGGACTTGGTTGCTTTAACTGAATCGTAGTTAACAAATAATATAAATACCAGGGAGGTTGAACCAGAAGGCTTTTTTGGCCATCGGTTAGATAGGGTAGGGAAAAAGGGGTGGGGGGAGTTCTTTTATTTACTAAAGAGGAACTGGGACAAACAACAATACAATTTGCAGGACAGATAGGGCTTATTGATTGTTTATTAGTAAAGATACAAAAGTTAGCCCTTATTGTGGGGGTTGTATATGCCCCTTCAAAATCTCCAATTAGTGCTTTTGATAAACTAGCTTTGACCATTCAGACGTATACTATGGGATTTGAACTATTACTTATAGGGGTCTTTAATGTGGCCTGGGGAAAACCTCGTGGAGATACATTGCAAAAATCTTTTAAAACTTTATATTTAGAACAAAAAAATAGCACTTCCAACTAGAAAAACTTCTCCAAATAGTATAGGTAACATCTTGGACTTAGTCTTTGTTTCAACAGAGATTTTAGTTCAACAATTGGAAGTGAAACAGCCAATTCTGGGAGACCATAGCTCTATAAGTTGCACTTTTAAATCCAAAGGAAGGAAATGTCTGTGGGATAGATCCCATTAAAGGTTAAAAGGAGATGTTTCAAAAAGTATAATAAGGATGTTTTCCTGGCCACATTAGCCTCTATAAATTGGCAAAGACTATTTTTAATTCCATCAATAGATTTGGCTATCCAGGAATTTTCAAAATGGTTCCTTGAAGTTTGTAATGAGTTGGCCCCTTTTAGATTAATTAAACAGAGGAAAACCCATGTTCCCTGGGTAACAGAAAAAATTAAAAAACATTAGAGGGAAAAACAGATTATGGAAAATTGCAGGGAAATCATTAAGAACAGAAGATTGGGAAAAATATAAAAATGCTAGAAACCTATTAAGATTGCAAATTAGGAAGGCCAAACAAAAATATTATGAAACAAAGACAAAGGAGACTACTGATCCAAAAAATGTTTGGTCCTTATTAAAATCTTTTGATTCTTCTGTAAACTTAAAATCTCCAGTTCAAATGGTAAGCAGGGGTATTCTTCAACCTATTAGACATTCAGCAAATATTTTAAACAATTACTTTATAGAATTGTCAGATTTAAACATTCCTTAGTCCATTTTAGGGAAAAGTAATATTAATAATATTAATGTACCCACATTTAGATTTAAATATTTCACATGTAAACAGATTAAGGAGGAAATGAGAAAACTTAAAATAAAAAAAGCATTTGGTTTGGATTATATAGAAAATCGGTTTCTTAGAGTTTCCCTTCAGGTTACTGCACCAGTGATAACCAAACTTTTTAACTGGAGTTTAAAGGAGGAAATTTTTCCTCATATCTGGAAGAATGCAAAGATAATACCTATTTATAAGAGAGAGGGTGATATTTTTGTGCCTACAAACTATAGGCCTATTGCTTTATTATCTGGTCTCTCCAATGTTATGGAGAAGTTGGTGCAAAAACAACTTATGGATTATTTGGAGCAACATTCTTTACTTACAAAATATCAATCAGGATTTCATAGAGGTTTTTCCACGGGCACCATGCTTATGGACATGGTAGATATTGTTGCCTCTAAATTAGAGGATGCCATGTCTGTGGGCGCAGTGTTCATGGATTTATCCAAGGCCTTCGATACTGTGGCCCATGATCTGTTGGGGGAACGTTTAGAAGAAATAGGAATGGGGGATAAATCTTTAAATTGGTTTAAGTCTTATCTGGGAAAAAGAACTCAATAAGTGTATATTGATGGCATCTTCTCAGATAGAGTTGTGGTAAAGTGAGGAGTGCCCCAGGGTTCGATTTTAGGGCCAACCCTTTTTCTTATATATATAAATCAGTTAGTTGATAATGTTAAAAATTCTAGTGTTCATTTATATGCAGACGACACTATATTGATCTCTGGTGGTAAGACCCCAGAGCTCATGGAAATGTATTTGCAGGAAGATTTTACTAGGCTTTCCACATGGCTATCTGACTCTGGGTTAATAGTTAACAGTAAAAAAACAAAACTGATAATATTTCAGAAGGAGGGAAAAGATTTGAATAAAAGAAATAAACAAATCCAAATTAAAACATTACAAAATGAAATTTTGGCTCAAGTTATGGAAAATAAATATCTTGGGGTATGGTTTGATAATCAGTTAAAATTTGATTTTCATATAACCTATACATTATTAAAGATAAATAAAAAGCTGGGGGCATTTAGGTGATCCAGTTTTTTGTATGAACAGAGTAATGAGGGAGATTATAATAAATCAACTTATTCTCCCTGTGCTAGAGTACGGTAGCCATGTGTACAGCCTAGCTTCAAAAGGCTTACTGTCAAAAATTGATGTAATGTATAATCGTTTGGCTCAATTTGTATTAAAAAAGGATTATCATGAACATCACTGTAAATAATATGAGGAATTAGGTTGGATGACTCAGGAAAGTAAAAGGAAACTTATTTGGGCACAATAGATATATAAAGTTGTAAATATAAATCAGCCATTGTATCTTTATGAAAAATTGGAAACAAATTCTATATTTATAACATGAGAAGTTCAACCATTAGAAGCTTTGGATCCTCCAAACTTAAGAATAAGTACAGTTATATGTGATTCCCCATAATTATGAACAGATTATGGAGTTCTTTAAAATCAATTACAGGAAAACAGTATGATACCATTAAAGTGTTTACATCCACTTTAAAGGCTGAATTAAATATAATATGTGAGTGTTTTGGATAAACTTCGTTTGTTTAGGGTACTTTTTATATTTCTGGATTGAGGGATTTAATTATATAATTAAATATATGTTGTTTGTTTACTGTTGGAGTAATGATATGTGTTTTTGTCAAGATGATTTTCATATTGTATATTGTGTTAATTGTCTAACATTTTTTTGAAAATTTTATGTATAATTAATAATGTTTTAAATAACAGGACCATCTTGAAAATAGGACTTGTCCTAATGATGTGAAAATTGACCATCTACTGTCCTGTATAAAAATAAAGATTTTACTACTACTTCATTGATTTTGCACACTGACTGCGCCATTGTGCGCTACATGGGTGGAAACACATTTTGGGTGAGTTGTGAAAAATGACAGTTGTACTGCTCATAAGAAGGTGTGGTAAAATGGCAATGTTGAAAATCTGGAGTGAAAATATTTAAAATTTGTGAAATTACGAGCGTGCATAGGAACAGTTATTTTTAGGAATTTTTCCACCAAATTTTCAAAATAGGCTTTTTGAGAGCCCACCTTATGAGCACTGGCAGTGTTGTTTCATTAATCATTCTGGAAAGGTGATTTTGCGCAGTGGCTGGCAAATCACCCTTAGGGCCTGAGTAACGCCATGACAGTGACAGCATTCATGAGAAGGGGTCCCAAAAACCCCATGTTGAAAATGTGGGCTCAATATTCCCAAAAATGCCTGAGATATGCAACAAAGTTGAAAAAATCCTATCTATCCCATTATGCAGCTTACTGGCATTTCCTCAGTTCGCGGTCAGCTTTGAAGAGTGCAAACATGTTCCCGTCCACGAAGATCATTGCGCTGATCTCCAGAGGTAAGTATGGGGTGGGGGGTGTGGGGAGGCAGGGTGCACAGTGGGTGCGGGTTGTGGAAGGGGGGCAGGGAGAAGTGCCGAGGGACAGTTTTGGTATTTACAGGGGTTTTTTTCTAAGACTATGAGGGACATTTTCCACACTGGGGTGGGCTCCCAGCATGGCAGCTGGAAGGCTGTTGGGGGGCTGGAGCCGACGGGGATTGGGCACCCTCGTTGGCCATAAAACATTTTTCCACGCTGGGGTGGGCTCCCAGCGTGGCACCTGGATGCTTTGGGGGGGTGTGCAGCCAATGGGGGATTGGGCACCCTGGTCGGCTATACAGTATGTGCGTGGGGGGGCACGTCAGCATGCAATATGTGTGCGTGCATGTTGAGGGGGGATCTCTGCCCACTGAAGCAGAGCTCTCCCTTTCACGTGTATGCCACTGCATTTTCAGCTGTCATAGACAGCTGGAGCAGTGATTGGTGCACTGCGACCATGCCTGCAAACACACTGACTGAATTGGAAGAGGCAGACACACCTCCAAAAAACTTGGATGATGGCACTGTTTCTTGCACATACGTGCAAGCATACATAAAAATGACAGCTGTACTATTCATAAGAAGGTGTGGAAAAATGGCAATGCTGAAAATCTGAAGTGAAAATATTGCAAAAATGTGAAGTTACTTGTGTGTGTGGAAACTGCACAACACATGCTCGTAACACAGTCATTTTATAGCCTTTTGTCACCAAATTTTCAACATAGGCATTTTAGGACCTCTGCTAATGAACAGTGTCACTGTCATTTTCATAATGTGTCCCAAACACAGATTTCCCACAGTCCCAAAAGGTGAATCTGCGCAGTGACTGCAAAATCACCTTTGGGGACTGATTAATGCCATGACAGTGACTGAGTTCATGAGGAGGGGTCCAAAAATCCTCATGTTGAAAATTTGGTGCCAAAATTCCAAAAAATTACTGAGATATGCAAAAAAGTTGAAAAAACCCTATTTATGCCATTATACAGCTTACCGGCATTTCCTCAGTTTGTGGTCAGCTTTGAAGAGTGCAGACATGTTCCCAGTCCACCAAAGATCATCACACTGGACGTTGGAGGTAAGTATGGGATGAGGGGGATGTGGGGAGGTAGGGTGTGGATGGGAGGCATGGGTTGTGGGGGAGGGCCAGGAGACCACGAGGGACTGTTTTTTTACAGGTTTTACAAAAAATAAAAAAGCATTGTGGATTTTTTCAGGGCATTGGACATGCTGGGGTGGGCTCCCAGCATGTCACCTGAAATATTTTTAGGGGTGTACTGTGGAGGTTGGGCACCCTGTTGGCACAAAGTGGGGGCGCAAGAGCCCAGGGGATTGGGCACCCTCAGGTTCTCCGTTACTCTTTAGGGGGCTGATGCTGATGCAGTGTGGGCTCCCCCATTGGCACATCAAACATAGATGGGGAACATACTGCCGATGAGGAGTGGGCTCCCCCGTCGGCAAGTCAGGTAGCACCGGGGATGGATGCCGATGGGGATTGGGGCCCCCGTCGGCAAAAACATACTTCTATGGGAAGCAACACATGCTGCCAAGGGGGATTGGGCACCTCCTCAGCACTGGGGCCGGTTTCATATTGTTTGTGAACACAGCAGCAAGGCACTGCCATGTTCACAAACAATATTACACTAGCAACATTCTGCCCAGGAATGACGAGTCACTCACTCATTGCAGCCACTCGTTGACGCTGCAATGATGAGGCAGCCTGTGATTGCTGTGGTGAAAATGTTACAAGATGGTGCCACTTCTGGAAGCCACTGTCATCAGTACACTGTGCCTCCATTGGTGCACCATGGCCAAGCCCCCAAATGCAATGCTTCTGCTGGCTGCCACACTGCCGCACCTCCCGAACTCGCTTCTCTACTAAGCTGTTACATAATGTTTCTTGCACATGTGTGTCTGCAGCAGTGTGTTCTATGGGCTCTGAGGCTGGTAGTAATGACAAAGTAGTTGGCAGAGGTGGCATCAGTGTAGCAAAATTTTTCTCTTCCACATGTGTACCAGTCATGCTAGTGGAGGATGTATGAGGAGACAAGAGACGCAGCAGTAAACAACCCATGGGACATGTTTATTGTACAGTTTTCCAGTGACCACAGTAACCGTAACCCTAAAGTCCAATAGTGTAACACTGCAACATTAACAAGCCATAATTCCCCCAGTCTTTGGAGTTAAAGGACTCTATTCATCCAAATAAGGATCTCAATGTGTACTACAATAGCAATACGTAACACCCCTGGAAAAATTCATGGGGTATGCGCAACACTCCCAAATTGATCCCCAAATAACCCATGGTACAAAATCCACAAATTAAGTCCAATAATCATCAAAAATGCATCACATATGCACTTCCTCTTGGACTACAACCATACCATGTTTCAGACAATTTTGACAATATTTGACTATTTTATCCCTAAATAAAAACAAAAAGAGTAGTTAGTGGAAGTCATTTTGACCCAGCTGTGTGTACCCCAAGGAGAAGTTACAGACAAAGTTACTAATGGTGAACTTCCTATTGAATAAAAAAAAACTTCACAAAATAATCTGCAGAGGCAAATTTGGTGACATCGCCTTAACTTCACTTGCAAATTAAAACTTTGCAACATCTCTAGTTATCACATTTTTAGATATTAGGGAGAATGGTACAGTAGTTACTGTATGTTGAGATCAAACTGTTTTCTTGTCTCAATGGGGTCTAGTCACAAAAGTCTATGCACCGCATATATCTGACATGTAGGCATGTCTACAACTGAATGCCATGCATCGGGTCCAGTATACCCATGGCAGCATTCACTATAGGTGAGCTAGTGCCTTATGCACTGGAGTCCTTGGCCACCCATTCAGTCACATGCCATGGATGTTCAGTGGGAGCATGCCAGGGGGTGTACCCACACTCTGTGGCATTCACTAAGGCATGGAGTGTCAGCCAGGAAGGATGCAAGGTATGTGATAGGCACTCTGCTGTAACTTTTATGTGCCCCTCAACATACACAGGCTGGGTCTGGCATCAGCAGGAATCCACTGCACAGTGCTGCACTAGTCCAAATGGCTGCCAGGGGGGGCTGGGGCAGCCATTCAGCTGTCACTCATTAAACGCCACATCCTGTGGTTGGTGCCTTCTGAAGATCCCCTGCATGTGTGCAGCAGGGGGATCGACTTCAGGACTCACAACAGGCATCTAATTGGATGCCCACCCGGGTCCCGTGATCCACCCACACTCAGTCATGATCCACACTAGAGATGGTTGAAGTTGGCAAACTGCTTCACAAATTAATCCATGAATTTAGCACAATTTGTGGATTAATTCTTGAATGTGAAGTGCAAAGTTCCACCCATGAAGTGCGGAATTTCACTGCAAAGTGTTGAATTTCACCTGCAAACTGTGGAATTTTGTCACGAACTGCAGAATTTCACCATTCATGGGCAAACTTTTTTTTTCTGCTCATGGGCTAAATTCTGCCATTTGCGGGTGAAATTCTGCACTTCTAAGCAAATTCTGGAAAAAAATGCAAAGTCACATAAGTGAATTTTTTGCCTAATAGCAAAACATCACGGATTGTTCCATGGAGAAGAATTTGTCAACTTTGCCAGAACTTCACTGGTGAATTTAAACTTCACAACATCTCTAAACCACACCTGCACAGTTGCACTTGGGGGGAGGGGCTGGGGTGTGTACAGGTGGCTGGAAATTGGGAATACTGGCCGGTGTGTGCATGTCCCATTCAGCGGAACTGCACAGGCTCTGTATGCGTGAATTGCAAGTACATCCCAAATATTTTTGAATAGTGCTCAATGGGCCCTATGTACTAAAGGGGCAGAAAGTATGTACAGTACAATAGACACGTACCCTGCCTGCACAGCTCTGAACCTGAGGACAGATGTGCACCTGCCAGCATTCACTAACAACAGCCACCTGTCCACAGACCTTCCTCCTGTGCACAGTCAAGCATTGTTGGATCAGGACTGCTCAGGGGTGGAGTGCTGGATGAGAGCAAGCATCCAATCAGTTGCCTGTCCCCAGTCCCAGAATGGATCCCTTATGTGTCCAGGGTCTCCTGGGAAGGTGTGAAACCCGACGGAATGCATGGGATGCTGACCATGCCTGGTGATGCTACCAGTACACACATGTCTGTGGTGTCGGATATACAGTGTGCAGTAGTGCTCCCCATATGGGTATACAGAGCTGCCCCTGGGACTTTTCCACTGTACGTGGGAGAAAGCACATACATGGCCATAGAGGTTTTACCACTGTGCCATCAGACATTATACCTCTTATTTGTCCCTGAGTTGCAGGGATGTGCCCAGTGGAGTCACACATTTGTCCACCTTCCCACATACATAGTGTGGTTGTGTGATGGAGGAGTGTGGAGGATAAACTCTTATAAATATTATACTGTCCAGTTATGGACATGTTCTATGGCAGGCTATGCAGCATTCCCTGTGCCTCAAATTCCATTGGCTGTCTTTAAGAGTGGTATCAGTGTGTCAGATTGGTCCCTGTCTTTGTGTATTTCTTCCTGAGTCCCTCATACTCTCTGGCCTAGATATTCAAAAGGGATGTGCCATGCGTAAAAGAGATGCACCAGCACAAGTACGAAAATGCGTCATTGTGTGATATTCAGTGGGAGACAGCTGTGCCGCACAAGTCACAATGCACAAGAGCACAATAGTAATGAATGCATGTGCAACTGTAGGGGAAGGAACCGTGAATAAATGGTGCAGTGTGATATTCAACAGCATGCACCATGCGCAATGGGGCACTAGCTTAAGTTGCACGATAGCAGAAATGATCCAAAATAAAAAGGAACAAGAGAGAGGCACAAGAAGGCTATAGGGAAGCCAGACGTGGGAGCAAGGAGACAGCACCAAGGCAGACGGTATCAGTGAGCAAGACTGGGCAGGAGCAGGACAGGGCACACCTGGAAACAACCAGGAACTGGACAAGACAGGAGTGGGGAGCCTGTGCTACTGTGCAGGAGTGACAGGGAAGTGCCACACTGGACTGAGAGCAGTGGCAGTAGGCAGGACAGCCAAAGGCCGGAGGTGTACCCGGTGCAGAGGGAGCATCACAAATGGACAGCAGGGGGAATGGGATAACAGCTGCTGGAGGGGGCAACACCAGCCAGGGACATGGCCAGTGCCACCTTCCAGATGGAGATGGTAATGAGAGGTGTGGGAAGGCAGGCAGTAGGGGGTACTTGGCCGTGGAAGGGCCCATCGGTGGTACGCCCCCAACAGGCGGTACCGAGCCTGCACCACCTTCAAACTACACTGACACAGAGATTGTGGGCTGGTACCACCTGAACCAGGTGATCTTGAGGTGGCTCTGTGAGCTGTGCAGTGATGCGATGTGGGCACCCACATGACGGAGCCATGCTCTGTCAGTGGAGACAAAGGTGACAGCTGCCATGTGCCTTCTTGCCAAGGGCACCTTCCAGAGACCAACAGGGGACACATCAGGCAAAACCCAGTCAGCCGTGTCATGCCTACTCACAATTCCTCATTGCACTGCTGTCACATGCTGCAGAGTACATCCATTTCCACAGCACACAGGCAGAGCGCACAGCACACATACAAGAGATCTGCAGGGTAGCACATATGCCTGGCATGCTTGGGGCCATTGACTGCACCCATGTGGCCATCTGCATGCCACCTGGCCTGGACGGTGTGTCCTACATCAACCGGAAGGGTTATGCCAACATCAACTGCCAGGTGGTGTGCGATGCCAGGGGGTGCATAACCAATGTCTGTGCCACGCACCCTGGGGAGCACATGATGCCTTCATCTGGCACCAGTCCACACTGTGCCACAGGTTTGAGAGTGGGGACATCCTCACTGGCCACCTTCCACCTAGTGGGTGAGTATGCACATCACATAGGATGACATGAGTAGATGTGGGGGGGTAGAGTCAGAGGTGCCATAGGTACTGGCCTTGATGACCCATGGCAGAGTGACGCAGACCACCATACTAATGTCCACCCTCTACACACATGTGTCAGTGGCTACCCACTCCATCCCTGGCTGCTCACACCATACTGGTGCCCCGCGATCCCATCGCAGCAATGGTACAATGAGGCACATGCCACCACATGGAATGTCATCGAGTGGGTGTTCAGGATGCTGAAGGCATGTTTCCGATGCCTGGACACTTCTGGTGGTGCCATACAGTACAGCCCCTTGAAGGCCTACAGGCTAATCCTAGCCTGCTGCATCCTGCATAACATGGCCAACAACTGTGGGATAGCTGTAGAGGTCAAAGAGGGGGACAGCGATGGGGACGATGAGGATGCCAGTCAAGATGGTGATGGGCAGTCACCCCTTGGGCAAAGGGACCCCCGCCTAATCCAGATGTCACAGCTGCACCGGGACACCATCACAGAGGAGCACTTCTGCCAACACGGGTAGGTGATGGGGCCATGTGCAACCACCAATAGCAAGGGCACAACCCACAGACAGGCATAGATGAACCCCAGGGGCAGATGCAGGCAAAGGAATGGGTCTGAGTGTGGAACCGCACAAGCCATCAGAGATGGGCAGGGCCAAACACGACACGCGCACGCACACACACACACACCCCACAAGACATGCACAAGGGGTAGAAGGCATGCCAACCCCAACTGCAACCCCAGCCACACACAGATCCACACATGACCATGTGAAGTGGCCGTCACTGTGCGTGTCTCAGATGCTGGGCACCATTGCACACTGGTGGACAGCACAACGTAGGCATCATCATGCACAAGCCACAGTGGCCAGAAGCCGGGAGGGTGTGCACATGGACCGTGTGTGTGCAGGCTGGGTACCCCACCCATGCATCGCATGTTGCATAGCACACGGCACACAGGGCAGTGGCAGACAGTGGCCAGTGATGGGAGACAGGTCAGTCATGTGGCACAGTGCCACAGCCTCCAAGGATGTGTGGGCGGCCCCACCAAGACCTGCCAGCCGTGCCAGGCTGATCATTGGCCTCATGGGGTGGCACCAACAGTCCCCCAGGGGTGACACTGTGGGAACACGACCGTGTTCGAACAGGGGTCTGCAGCTCACTGAACATGCCCACACCAGGTGTGCTCGGTATGCCCACAGCTGAACCCAGTGTCAACATTGAAGGTGTTGCATGAGGCTGGGAATGGGGGGTGGACATGACACTGTGCAGTGTCTGCGGCGCATGGGCAAAGAACTGGATGCCCAATGTGGCCATGACAGCTGTGAATGCACGTGTCTGCCTGTCAATGGCAGCGGTCATATCCTCCCCCTGCTGGGCCATCTCTGACAGGAGCAGACTGTGGTCTCTGCTGCTCTGCTCCTCTGTCTGGCACAAAACCACACTGAGTGCATCCATCGTTGTCACAAGCCGCAACTGCTGATCCACGGAAGCCTGGAGTAGGCTGCTGTGCTCATCAAAGAGGTCATCCACCAGATCAGCATGCTGTCCCGCATGGTATTCCTGGGCAGCATCCCTTGACGATGGGCACTGCACACCAGAGTCATGCCAGGGCACATCCACAAGCAGTGCACTGATGCCACCCCCGACACTGTCCCCCCATCACCATTGGCCGACTGCTGACACTGCCCCTACGGCCACCGATCGCCAGGGCTCACCGGTGCCACCACAGCAGCCACAACAGTCCCACCAGCCTGGACGCACACCAATGCTGCCTCACTGGTGCATACAGGCACAGGCTGGGACTGTGAAGTCACGCAGACCTCCATGCCAGCACCACCCAAGGTTACGCCAGTGCCGTTTCCTGCTGTGGGACCATCCTGCAGTCCACACGTATCACTGTCCGGGATGTGTGATCGATCATCATCGGTGCTAGATCTGGCACCAGTCCATGTCACAGCATGCTGGTGTCCATGGCCACTGTCATGCTGGGACACAGGTAGGGTCTCCTCCGCACCAGCACCACCATCTTCAGTCTGGACAGACAGGCAGGTATGCTGTGGTCCTGACCCTTGGACACCTGTGGAGGTGGATGGCCACTCCTCCGTGTCTAGGGTATCACCCTCGGTGGACACACCCACCACCGCTGACCCATGTAGACGCTCAGAAGCTGTAAGGGAACACAGTAGCATTAATGTCTCCTCCCTACCCTGTGGCATTCCCCCCAAACCCCACACAGTGACAGCACAGGACATACTATGCAGTGATGGACTACCATCTGTCTGGAAACCACCACCTGGAATGCCCTCTAGGGCACAACGCCACATGCTGCCTGCTCCTCCTGTGGTGTCAAGCGTGGCACATCTGGCTGTCCACCACTGGTTGCAGCACATGCTGCTCTGATGGCAGCCACTTTGTCCTTAATCCTCCTCTTGCCTGTGCTGACCTTCTTTTTTGCACTCCTGCATGGACTGCTGGTGGCTGCCATGCTGGTTGACTGCACGTGCTACCTCACCCCATGCTGCAGCACGGGCATGTGGTGTTCCTCGCTGTCTGCTGAGCACTGGTTCCCTGTCGAGGTAGGCCTCGAAAAGGGCATCAGATTCCACCTGGGTGAAGTTGGGCCTCCTCCGTCTGCCATGTCTCTGTTCCTCCTCTTCCTCACGTTCGGTCATTGTACAGCCTGTGGGAATGACAGGTGTTACCTTTGAATGTGCAGTCCCATGCATCTCTCACATACCACAGTCCACACTTCAAAACAGCATGCAACCCATCACAATAGACTGTAATACCAAACAATGTCCTCTGCAGCCCCATGTCGCATTTATATAGTGCAAGAGATGCAAATGAGGTTAGGCGCGCAATTTTAATTGGATGCTAATGCAGTGGCTCGCCATGGAATTGCTGATGAGCTGATTTGCATATGCTGGCTGAATATCGTGCTGTTGCGCCTTGCGCAGTTGTGTTGAGTGTGCTCAGACAATGGCGCAATTCTGTGATGTGTGCAGTAGGCACCGCATGGTGCATGCCGGTGGGGCTGACACCGACACCTGCCAGGCTGATGATGTGCTTAGCGCAGGAGGCAGTGCAGGGCATGGCCACCACTGTGCCAGTGGAACTGGTGTGCTGTTCTCGCATGTGGCACTCATGCCCTGGAGCTCCATAGGTGCCATGGTGCCACAGCACGGTAGGCCCCTGCAGGGCATCACAAACAGGCACCCTACCATGCTACATGCAGGGATTACCTATAGCACTGTGGCGGTCCATGCGTGACAGACCCTTGGCCCTGCAGTTGAACTTTGCCTCTAGGCACCATGTTTCCGCATGAGTGTACCTCTATCGTGCTGTTCAGTGACAGCATGATGGGGAATGGCAGCGCTGTACCACACAGCATCTGCACGTGGGGGGCGTGCACTACAGAGCACCATTTTGTGATCTGGCCTGCATGAATAATGTCACACAGGAGAACAGCACAGTGGAGCGCACTAGAGCTGGCCAATCGTGTGACCATTGTTGAGCCCCATGCTGGGACCCTGTTTGGGGAAGACCCTCTGGACAGGCCTAGAAGCGCTGTGTGGGAGGAGGTGACAGAGGCAATGGAGGAGGCCACTGGGATTTCCTGCAGTGCATAGCAGTGTCACCACCGCTATGGGGACCTCTGGCAGAGGGACCCAGATAGGCTGGCTCGACTACGGGCACTTGCCAGGTGAGGTGCAGTGCCATGGCCAGGTAGGTGTTCCATCCATACACTGGTAGCGTCCATCCATCCGGGTATCGCGGTGTGCATGTGTCCACCACACAGGGGGGTGGGGGCCATCCAGTGTGGGCAGTGGTGGTGGTGGTGGTTGGGTTGTGGCATGGCTGGGCTGTGTGGGATCACACACACCGGGGGGGGCTTTGCTACTGGTTTGTGCTGATGTTATCCTCTCCGTGTTTGCACCCTAGGCCCTGAGGAGAGACTCCATGCTCAGGAGGCATGGGCACAGTGGGACAGGGATGCTGCCCAGCAACAGGGATGAGGTGGAGGGGCCATTGTACAGCAGCGCCTGGCTGTTGCAGATGCAGGTGAGTGCCTTTCTTCCAAGAACTTCTGTGCATGCCGTGTTGAAGGGTAGGTGGTGGGGCATGGCCACCAGCCCTTGACACCACTGCCGTACATGCCACACAGTACACTCAGCACTGTCCTGTGGCACTGCATGTGTGGGTGTGCATTGCTGTTGGCCTGTGCATGCACCGGGTGCATGGCTGTGCCACTGCCTTCGCACCACATAGCCATGTCACTGTATGGCCACAGTGGTGCTGTGTAGGACTTGGGCGGTGGGTGTGTGCAGTGGTCCACATGGCTGTGTGCACCTGGGTAGGCAGGTCTTGTGGACACGGTCACTGTGGGTGGTCACACACCATCTCAGGGGTGTGGCCCATTGCTGTATGCCTTGCACAATGGGTGGGCTGCAGGGGGATGGACAGTCAAACGTATTGACTCTGCTCCCTTGTCCTAGGTGGACATTGCTGGATGGCCTTGGAATGAGGCATTCAGGAGCTGCTGCAGCTGGCGCAGGTGTCCCTGGTGATACTGGAGAGAATGGAGTGGGACGGGGTCTGGAGACAAAGCACCCAGAGGCACCACAGGAGTGGAAAGCAGGGCCGGCATTAGGCCCTCCATGCCCCCTGACTCACCCAACCCCCCTGGACCCACCCTCACACCCCTTCTTCCCTCTCTCATTTGTTCACCTCTGCCCCATGCCCACCCCACCTGGTTTGTGGCTCTTTCCCCCCACCCTTGTAAATACTTGTAAATAGTTTGTTTGTTACCTTTTTCAATACATGCGTTTTGTTATAACAACTGTGGAGGTCTCTGATTTGCAGCAGGCTACAGGTGTTTGGCTGCAGTGGTGTGCATGGTGTCAGTGGTGGGGCAGAAATGGGCATGTGTGTGTGTGTGTGTGTGTGTGTGTGTGTGTGTGTGTGTGTCTGGCAGGGAACTGTCTATGGTGTGGGCAGGGGACTCGGTCACTGTCTGTGGTATGTGTGTTGTTCTTTGTGCACTGGACATCTGTGTGCAGTGGTCCACAGTGCACGAACTGTGGCCGTGGTGCCCCAGTCAGACTGTCCATGGCCTGTGCAGCTGATACCCCTGCATGTCTGTGTTATGCATGGTCTGCTGGCATGTCAGTGGTGACTGTCCATGCTGGACACCCCCTGTGCCAAGCACAATGCCGGATTGCCTCCTGTCACTGGTATGGTGCACGTCTGCCTCAGGTGGCACTGTGGTCTCCACTGTTGTTGTCCCCCTTCCATGCTGTCGCTTGTGTCTGCTGCAGGGGATGTGCTCCAATGTCTGTCACTTGTGCTCCGGCCACATGCTGGTGGTGTAAGGATTCATGGTGCATGCTCAGGGTGGCTGGTACACCTGCACCATGGAGGGGTGCTGGCCGGGGGTACATGGCTGCTGTGGCCGCACGCCAGTGGGTTTGTTGCCCCACTACTGTGTTCCTGTGTTGGTGTGCCTTTGAGTATGGGTGGGTGTTTGTCCATGCACTGTGTTGCATCCTGTGTGGTACATGCTTCCATGCACCACCGTGGGCATCTGTGCTGGCTGTTGGGGCCAGTGCTGGGATGGGGTGTGTGCTTGGGAGGGTGTGCAGGGTGCTGTACCACTGGTGGTGGGGTCTGGGGCAGGCCCTGTCACATGCGGGGTACCTCGTCTGCCGACACAGGGTCAGTCTCTTAGCTGTACCTCAGGGGGGCCATGCAGGGTGGCACTGTGTCTGCAGTTGTTGCATTGGTGGCTGCTGCCACCTGCTGCAGGGTGCTCATGGAGGGGCTGCCTTGCATGGCTCCATGGTGTATAGGGTTGCATTGTCACAGTGGGGGTGGTGGCATGCATAGGGTGACATGCACTGCTGGGCGCTGCTCCTGGGCAGGGTGTCTGGGGATCACTTTGCAAGGTGTGATCTGCATTGGTGGGATGGTGTAGCATGGAGTGGCTGGACCTCCTTGTGTTCCAGTCACAGCTTGCCAGGGGGTGTGCTGGGGCACCATGTCCCGGCTGTGGGATTTTTGCTGGTGTCCATGGGCTGGTTGTTCTTCCAGCTCTCCTCAGGTTGTGCGGTTCATGGGGTGTGGGAGGTGATGTCTGTTCTGCTGAGTGCTCCTCTGCCCATATCCTCCATGGGTGGTGAACTCCTGCATCCTGTCCCTGCGCATCCCTGGTTGTGCTGATGCACTGCTACCCTGCTCCACTGCGCATCACTGGTTGTGCTACTGCGCATCAGACCTGCACCACTGTGCTTCCCTGGTTGCACCATGATGTGGTTGGCACGATATTCAGTTGTGTTGTGCAAGTGCATCTTGGCCTGTGCAGTGTTTTAATATCGCGCATGTTGCGCATAGGCGCACTGAACTTGTGCCTGCTCCTGCTATTGTGCTACTTTGTGGTGCAGTTTGAATATCTGGGCCTCTCTCTATTTTTTGAGCTATAGTGGTGAGTGGTACGGCAGGCATATAAGCAGGCAGTGGCCACTGGGCATTCATGGAATGACTGCATGAGTGGTATGGGTGTGCCAACCCCATGTCATCACACACTGCCCTATTCTGCCTGACCCTAGGGATGGGTGGCCTCACACCCGAATAGTGCCCCATGCACCAGCTGTTCCTGTTCGCATGCACCATTATAGTTCTGTACGCCATATCTCCCTACCACATATCACATACATCAGGGACAGGCACCCAACCATGGGAAACCATTGTACATATCGGTACCGGTCACCCAGTAGGCTGGCAGCACATGAGTACTTGGGTATGTTGCGATTATGGATGATGAACATGTCAATGACCATACAGCATGCCAGTACGGTGTGCTACCATCCCTACCATCCTGTCACATCATAAATGTGTATACATGGGTCAAGGGACACCACTGCAGTGCCTGCAGAGACATACCTGTACATTGGGGCCAGGTGAGGGGTCAGCTTTACCAGACGGCCATACTCATTGAGGTTCAATGGGTGTGCATGGGTTTGCCATGTAGAACAGTTATGGCAGGGTCCCCACACCATAACTCCCACACTGCTGTGTGCAGCACTCTGCTCATCTGTGAACTGCATGGAGTGCCAGCATGCCTCTGACACCCACTCAGCATGCCCCTGGGGCACAGCTGCCTGTGGGGCTAGGGGACCCAGTGCACATCTGGCTGAAGCAATGCTAGAGAATGCCGCCAGGGATATGTGGCACCCCCACTGTGTGCATTTGTGCATAGGGTTGCCTACACGCATAATATATGCAGTGCATAGGCTTGTTGCATATGGTCCAAATGGGCCCTATGCTTAAAGGCATGGAGCACCTCCGCACCACTTACGTGAGGCATGAAGACACTCCACACCCATTGTGCCCCCTACATGGGATGCACTAAGGGGGGTTGCACAGCCCCCTTGCTCCTGAGCCCCCACTGACATAGACTGCAATGGGCACGGAGTGGGCAGGGGGCGTGCCAGCACTATACTGCATGCACAAAGCCATGTAGTGCATGTAGGAGGCAGTATAGCACAGTGGATTAAGCCTCTGAGCTGCAAACTTGGAGACCTGGGTTTGAATCCCACAGCTCCCACTTGCATACTGTGTGACCCTGAGCAAGTCACTTAACTTCCTTGTGCTCCCAGGTCGCACCTGGAAACAAACTTCAGCTTAGTGTGCCTTTCCTGGTTAAACAATTTCCCCTAGTGCTGTGCATTGGGGTGCATAGTGGGTAGCTGGTACACCAGGGAAAACCTGCCATAAGTCCCCTATGTGCCCTATGCATCTGTCCCACACCAAGAGGACCAGTGCCTACACATCCAGTAGCTTCCCGGGGCCTCCTACTCCAGCACCCAGCCATCCCAGTGTATGCCAACCCCCCCACACACACATATATATGGCCCAGAACTGCATGAATCCCCCATCCATGTCTGCACCTCCCTGCACACTGGTTGGTGTGGTGGGCTGTTGCAACCCCCCCACATACACATATAAGCTCATGGTACCACCCCTGTACCTCCCCATCTGATCAGGGGCATGGCACAGCCGGCAGAACTACTCACCTCTCATCTCCACAGCTGCTGGCTGTGCGGACATCCATGGAGGAGCGCAGCCAATGTGCCCCCTCACTGTGCAAGGGATCTACTGTTTGACCCAGGATGGGCATCCAATTGGATGCCTGCCCAGTTCCGAGACTCTGCCCCAGGCAGCCCCGTGTAGTGCTGCCCACCAGGGGGCATGCCCATGAACAGGTCGCAGCCATTGGGGAATACTGGCAGCATGCACCTGTCTGCAGTTGCGGATCTCCATGGACGGGATACCCACCGAGGGCATATAAATCCCACCCATTAGAGCATAGGCCCTAATATTTGTAACCCAGTCACTTAAATTATTTAGGATAGTATTCAGCTAGAAGGATTTTATTTGTTGCAGTAATCCCTCCAAAACCATTTTAAAAAAATGTATTAAGTGGTCTGGGTAACTCAAAGATGTGAAAAATAAATTGATTTGTTTTTATGTGCATGCAACACAGAAGAACATACATTTTCAGGGTGCATCAAAAGAAAAAAATAGTCCTAAAATGTACATACTACTGGAACTCCTCAGGTACTAACATAATAATCTATAAAGGGTTTAAGGTTTATTTAAAACAATGTTTTACTAATTACATTTTCAATATACTGTATAATGCATCAATTCATTTACATCTCAAGAGAGATATTATCCAGTAACATACACAGTACATGGTATCATACAGGAATTTGTAATTACTCAATATTTTGTTACTACACGTAGGGGACTATAGAAAAAGTATTGTAGATACAATTGCAGTAGCACAAGTCAGGATATGCTGCTCAAAGCAAGCTTTTTGAAGTGAGATTAGTATTGTGCTCAATAGGTAATGAAATGTGTCCAAAGGTTGCTGCTTCCAATCATCATGTAATGGATAAGAAAAAAGGGTCTCTGTATTACATGATTTTACAGTACTTAAAATTATAACAGCATGCAGCAACTATTGATCAATACTAATAAAAATAATCTTATATAACAGTACCAGCATGAGTTGCATTAGCAATAACCCACAACAGGAAATGTGTTTCTGCAGAATTAATGCACACCCCAAGTGAATTGGAAGGAATAAGCCTAACAGCCAAGTGACTTTCAACGCACCCTGAAAGTGCATTCATTCTCATAAAACCCATGCCCATGAGCAGGTTGTTGTGTTAATAATGTCAATGTGAAATGCTTTTTAAAATGGGAAAAAAGTTCTATTTTCCTTTATGTACTGTAGGTTGTTGCTAGGTAGAAATATATGAGTTTGGTAGAAAAGTCCAGGTGCCTTTGAAGGATTTTTGTGTTTAAAAGGTAGGAAATATAGATTTATTTTTTTGATTTTCAATGAAAAAAAGGTTTTGTTTAATTTATATGTAGTTAAAAATGTGACAGGTACTGGCGGCCACTTTTGGCAGACATTTTCAACTTTTCACTGCCTATAGGAGTTGTCATCATAGAATGAAGGAGGGTAGATGTGGTACTACTCCAAAAAGGAGGGAAAAGGATGACCCCAGGTATTACACACCAGTGATCTTGACCTCCATTGTGAGCAAACTGTTTAAGACCATTTTATAACAGCATAGCGGAGTTTCCAGAGGCAAATAATGTACAGAGCAGAAGGCAGCGTGGCTTTGTAAAAGGAGGACCTATCAGACAAACCTCACTGATTTCTTCAACGTAGTGACAAAGGCAGTGGAAAAAAGGTCAGGATATCAAGACCTTCCATTCAGTGCTCCATAGAAGCTGATGGAGAAGTTAGAAGACTCAGGTCCAGGGGCGGGACTGACAAGGTGGATAGAAAACCAACTGGGAGAAGGACTCTGAGGGTAGTGATAAATGGACAGCACTCAGAGGAGAGGAGAGGAGAGTCACTTTTATTGTTGCCCATTGATCAGCCGTAGGACTGACCCTATTAAACATTTTCATCTGTGTAATCGGAGAATGAAGGGATCCATACGATTTCCCAACTCCAAGGTGCCCGACCACTAATATTCCTTAAACAGGTTCCCGACTGTTCAGATAACTCGTCGTCCTTTATGCCATCATTCACTTTACCGTCAAGCCCTTCATACCGACTACAAAATCCCCGACAATAAGATTTGAAATGCTGAGCATTAAAAACAAATGTTTTATACTGGAATGCATTTGTGCACTGAAATAATGCAACGTTTCAAACAAAATTCTGTCGGAGCTTGTTCTGCATTTGCAATTCTGTATTGGGTATAAGGCAGCAGGAGAGAAGAAGCCAGACACAGATGAAAGCAGTGCATTTTTTTTCTTTCTTGTAGGAGGAAGGATGAAAGGGCTATGGTAAACAATGTGAATGCCCAGAGGAGCAGCGTCATGGAGGCTCAGATGCAGGCGAGGAGTACTGGACTCAGCAGGGCAGCGAGGAAGTGCCAGATACAGGAATGCAAGAACGACTGACAAAATAGCAACAGCTATGGCAGAGGGAGATAAACTACCAGCTGCGGTCCAGGGAACTCAACAGTGCAAGATAGGGTAGGAGACCCAAAAGTGGTGAAAGAAGGCAGCAATGGTGGGGATGGAGCAAGAAAGCACAAAATTATGAAAAATGAGGGGGGGGGGACCGAAAAATCCTCGAAGAATGCAAGGAGAGGGACGGTGCACCCTAGACAAATGGAAGAATGTGGGAGGTAGGACCAAAGAATAGAAATGGGGGGTTGATAGAGAGAGAGAGAGAGAGAGAGAGAGAGAGAGAGAGACAGACGCAAAGCCAGTGGCTGCAGGAAAATACAAGGTGGCAAGGTGCCGGATGAGCAGCAGGGAATGTGCATGTCGCAAATAAATTAGTATTATGTATTAGGTATTGGCGGGTAAACAGTGTACCAGGGAATAACAGAGTCAGTATTATTAGCTATGCAGGAAGCTGCAAAATGGATTTCGGAGTTGAGTGCTTTAGCATCGGGCAGTATAAAGACGGGAAGTCATACTAGACCCAGAATGAATACAGACAAGATCAGCCTGTTTAAAGATGTAACTAAGCTGTGTAGGAGAGATGACAGTGATAATGGTGCCAGGATATGAAACATAGAAACTGAATTTGCCCACAGATAAGGACATCTTTCTGGATGTTAGGGACATAAACATAGAAACACAGAATTTGCCAGCAGATAAGAACCATTTGGTTCACCTAGTCTTCCCATTTTTTCTTACCCACAGTACCACTGTAGATCCTGTTGAATCTCCCACTTCTTCTCCCTTCCCCCTTCCTCTCACCTCAGATTCCTAGGAAGCACCAAGTTTTCTCATCAACGAAAATGCTGACCTCCCCCACAGCGAAGGCACAATACAGATGCAGGTATGGTGCTGTCTCTTGACTCCTTGTTTTCTGTGGAGGTCTGTGCCCCCCACACACCCCATGCAGGAGGCTGTGCTCCCCACACCCCCCAGACTCTAATATTCCAACTCCAGGTCAGAGTTGGTCCGGGGAAGGGGCACAACACTGGGGGAAGGTGAAACAAGGAAAATGGACCATTACCGTGAATGTCACCATAATGGCCCTTTTCCTTGTTTCGCCATCGGGGAGTCAACGAAAAGGGGTGATACGGGTCTCTATATGCCTATACCATGCATTCTTGAACCTCATCAATTTTTTCTTCCCCACCACCTCCACCGGAATGCTGTTCTAGAAATCCACCTGTCTTTCTGTGGTTAAGTACTTTCTGAATTCTTTTCTGAATATAAATCATTCCAGCTTCATAGCATGTCACCTTTTTTTGAGCACCATTTTTTTTGTTTGAAAAATACTTCCCTCCTGTCCCTTGTTTACTCTGAGAGGTATGTAAAGGTCTCTATCATATCCCCCCCCTCCTTTTGTTGCTACTTGTGTTCTCCTATACCTGGTTTAAATCCCCTTAAACCCCTACTCTTGATAGGGTGTTGTGTCATAACAATAGGCCAGAAAAGCAATTTATATGATAGGCACTTGGACATACTTCAGGTCTTACACTACAACATTTTCAAAAATCTTATAAATACTTATAAAATACAAACCTGATATTATCCCTATTTTATAGGTTCTATATAACAGTAAAAACATTTCTGCCACACCAAGAAGTATGAAAAATAAATGTTATTAATACCTGTGCACAAATTATAAATATCCCTAATGTGTATAAATATCAAGCATGATAAATGTAATGCAAACAAAAAACAACAAAAGTTTCAGAAAACCAAATAAAACAAAACAGAGAAATAAAACAAACAAACAAAAATAAAAACAATTTTCAGAAAATAAACAACACATCCAAGAAATAAGCAAGGTTCAACACAATAAATGGAACTGGCTATGAACTATCCTTTCAGCATGTTTTGTATTTAGCATAACCTTCTTGTATAAGAACTTGCAAAATCATTACATTGATGTCTCAGATTATATTTCTGTATAAAACTTGCTTTAATTCTTTATAGAATGTAAAAATGTATTTCTTTTTGTTTAAACTTTAGCTTAACATATGTATCCAAGATGTTGTATTTAAAAGTTGTTAACTTTGTTACCTCCCTGATAAACCAAACTGAAATATTACAAATTAAAATAATACTTAAACTTCTGGTTATTTGTGGAGACATGGTCTCCTTTACTTTTTACTTTAAAAATCATTGAAAGAATTTCTAATTCTGGATAATAAAAGTTCTTAGATAACTGGCTTTACTGTAGTACTTGTCTTTTTCTCCTTTCTCACCCTCAAATACGTGACTTTGGACTCCTCTGGCATCAATTTAGCAGTGCAGGCTTTCTGCTCCTGGTTTAGATGTCACTAATCATCGAAAGTCACTTGTTATGATTTTGGTTGGAAAATCAGACAACAAGATACCAACAGTTCAGCAGCACAACAGTAGATCCTTTCACCATCTTGATTGGTTACAGAAAAAGGTTTTCCTTGTGGATAGCAAAGTTCTTGTTTGGTAACTGGATTTTATGACTGTTTCTGTTTTTCAATTCATTTCCACTTGAACCTGGACGTTGGATCCATTTGTTGTCAAACAGCACTACAGACTTGTTTTGGCTGATGAATTTAACAGTTAGTCTCTGTCCAAGCTTGGCTTTAGCAGAAGTTTCAAAACATTACTTCAGTCAAGATGTCCAGCACACAGATCACAGCTTTGCTCCATCCAAATACTGAAAAAGTTCTTTTTTTTTCTTTTTACCAGGAGAGACACACACTAAGCTGAAAGCTTGTTTACAGGTGTGACCTGGGAGCACAAGGAAGTTAAGTGACTTGCTCAAGGTCACACAGTATGCTTTTATAACAGCTATGTTCCTGGAGCTGTTTTTTGTTGCAATTATGTGTCTTCTTCCAGGCTTGATCCCAGCACCTCTGGTGGACACAGCAAATGGCTTGCTGGTCCAACATCAACAGGTAGATGTGGTTCAGGCTTCAGGCCTAGCAGAAGTCTTAAAGCCACAAAATTACTTAGTTGACCTGATAAAGATTTTCCCAGCTCAGAGATTTCAGAAATTCCGGGTGGACCTGACAAGGCCCAGCTTTATCATCTCGGATTAAGAGTGACATCATCACCAGTTCTGATTGGTCCTTGCAGATACTGTAGAAACACAGAAACATAGAATTTGATAACAGATAAGTACCGCTTAGCTCACCTAATCTGCCTAGTTCCTTACCTATTGGATAAGCTGCAGATCCAAGTTAACTAACAGCCTCCTTCCTTCCCCACTAGAATTGCTTTATGTCTGTCCCATGCATTCTTGAATTCCCCCACTGTTTCTGATTCCACTACCTCCTCAGGAAGGCTGTTCTACGTATCCACAACCCTCTCCAAGAAAAAATACTTCCTCACATTGCCTCTGAGCAGCCCCCCTCTATCTTCAAATTGTGCCCCCTTGTTTTAGTACATCTCTTTTTCTGAAAGATGCTACCCTCTTGGACTTTGGTGATTCCCTTGAGGTACTTGGAAGTTTCTGTCATGTCCCCCTCTCCCTCTTCTCCTCGAAGGTATACATATTAAGCTCTTTTATTCTCTCTTCGTATATCTTCTGGTGCAGACCCTGCACCATTTTAGGTGCCCTCCTCTGGACAGCCTCCATTCTAACTATGTCCTTGCAGAGATGAGGTCTCCAGAACTGCACACAGATGGGGTCTCACCAACTGTCTGTACAGAAGGATAACAACTTCCTGTTTTCTACTGGTGATACTGCTCCCTGCACATCCCAGCATTCCTCCAGGCCTTCTTACTGACTTCTCACATTACTTGCTTACTTTTAGATCTTCTGATATGATTACCCTAAGGTGCCTTTCCATTTTTGTTGTTGTTAGTGTCTCACCCCCCCCCATTGTGTACTCTTCCTCTGGGTTTTTGTTTTCCAGGTGCATTACTTTGTACTTCTTTGCATTGACTCTAAGCTGCCATACATTTGACCATTCCTCCAACTTTGCCAAGTCCCTTTGCATCCTTTCCACCCCACCTTCTGTATCGACCCTCTGCTCCATCTATTACAGATAAGATAATTACTAATGAGAGGGTGGTGGAAAACATCTCCCAAATTCTTGAAGAACTTAATTCACACTTTGTTACCACTGGACTTGCATTTGACTCTTCGCCCTAGGAAAACCATTTAAACAAATGTGTCAGCGCTACCCCTGTCACCTGCACTTCAGCCCACTCATTTCAACTGTGTACTATTACCTACAAAGAAGTTGAAGAGTCACTCCTCAACCTAGATCTCAGGAAGAGCGCTAGATGATGGACTTGAACCACTCTTCCTGAGACTAGGTTCTGCACATATCACTGCCCCTATCCTTCATATTTTCAATCTATCCATTACTTCTGCCTCTGTTACAACCTGCTGGAAATCTGGTCATATTCTTCTTCTTTTCAAATCTGGAGACCCCTGCGACCTAAATAACTATAGACCCATCTCTAGCCTGCCTATCCTTTCCAAAGTCTTCAAAAAGCTAATCTATAATCAGTTAAAACAACATATTGAATCCCACTCTCTCCTAAATTCTGCACAGTCTGGCTTCAGGTCTAAACACAGCACTGTTACAGCTTTGGCGCTAAGGTCACCAATGATTGGATCTCTGCTGTGGACTCTAAGCAGATTACCGGTGCAGTCTTTTTGGATCTTAGTAAAGCATTTGACACTGTAGATCATTCCATCCTACTTAGCTGTCTTACTAACTTAGGTGCCACTCTCTCTACCGTACAGTGGTTTACAAGCTACCTCACTGGTAGGACACAGAAAGTCAAAGCGGATGGTCTCCTCTCAGCCTCCCTCTCGATTACTACAGGAGTTCCTCAAGGCTCCCTTTTAGGACTGATCCTATTCTCTATTTACATCAGAAACCTTGATTTTCACATAACGAACTCTAATCTTCATTTTTTCACACATGACACTGTCCTGTACACCTCTGGCACCTCCCTAGCAAAAGTGCGGGAAGTTTTGCAAGCCAACATTTTTTGCAACTCGAAACTAATCTCATCAATGCTAAGCTCCTCTTAAATGCCAAAAAGACCAAGGCAATGATCCTTTCTCTTAATTCTTCCATTTTTCCCCCCCATGCCTCCAACGAATTTCATTGTTACCTCCCAGGGTGAACCCCTCGAAAATGTTACTAAATTTAAGTATCTCGACTTTTGGATAGACAACAAGCTTTCCTTCAATGACCACATTGCAGACTTATCTAGGATGCTAAAATCATGGTTAGGGTTTTTATTTAGAAATAGGTCCCTTTTCAGTCTTGCAGTCCATACCAGAATTGTGTTGGCCACATTTCTTCCTCTACTAGATGATGGTGATGTTATATATGCTTCTTCTGCAGCCTCTAGTCTAAGTAAGCTGGACGTTCTCTATCATCATGCCCTACAGTTCATCACCAGTTCCCCTTATAGAACCCACCACTGTGACCTGTATGTAGCTGCTGGCTGGTCCTTACTTGTCACCAGACACTTGCTCCATGCTGGCATCTGGACTCTTGAGTTACTTCTTCTTAAATTTTTGGATTACTTAACATCTTTCTTTCACCTATCCTGCAGTTTTTATTCGCTTAGGAAATCAAACTTTATATTGCTCGACGTACCATGAACTCACACTACCTTTGGTCAACGAGCAGCTTCATTTTTCCTTCCCACATCATGGAACCAACTCCGATCCGTACTGAAACTTACCAGCACAGTCTCAATTCATCTTTACAAAGCTTTAGCCTCATCCAAAATAATAGATACTTGTAGCTGGCATTAATCCCCCCTTTTTTCTTTTTTCTTTCCCTTATGTTATTCAGTAAGATACTGTTTTTTCCATGCTCAGCCCAACTGGGAACATAACTGATAAATATAATTTGTCATAGTGTAGATACCCAGTTCTTGCCTACTCTGTCATTTTCCTCTGGAACTCCTAATTACTTAATTCCCCCCTTCTTCTCCCTTGCTCCCAACCCCCCACCACTTTTCTTTAACCCTTAACTATATCCATCCTCATACTCTTGTCTCTACTCCTTACCCATATCTGTCCCCTGATGCTCTTTTCACCACTTTTGCTCTCTAACCTCCTCCTTGGTTGCACCTAACTGTACTAGCTGATAAACATAAAAAGTTACTGTCTGAATTCTGCCCTATAAGTTGTATCCATTCATGAATTGACAGAGATGAACTCTGTTTGCACTTATTTCCTTTACTGTAATAATACGTTGCATGTAGTGTTCATATGTAACTGTATATGTCCAGGACCTCCTTGTGAATGAGCTTGCTCAGTGGAGTTTTCCTGCAATAAACTTGAACTTGAACTTGACCCTATTGCAGATCTTTGTGTCATCTGAAAAGAGACATACTTTTCCTTCCAGTCCCTCTGCAATGTCACTTATAAAGACAATAAAGAGGACCGGTCCCAGTACTGAACCATGCTGTACCCCTCTAGCAAATCCCTTTTCTTCAGAATGAACTCCATTTACTATTACCCTCTGCATCCTGTTGTCCAGCCAATATTTTACCCAGGCTACCACTTTGGGACCCACTCCAAGGCTAGCTAACTTGTATATTAATCTTTGGTGTGGGACTGTGTCAAATGCCTTCCAAAAGTCTACAATAGGTAGGCCATGTCCACAGCCCCTCCCTGGTCTACTACTTTGGTCACCCAGTCAAAAAAATCTATTAGATTCATCTGACATGACCTTCCAGCTGTGAATCCATGCTGCCTTGGGTCCTCTGCCCCACTGGCCTCTACAAATTCCACAATTCTTTCTTTCAAAAGTGATTCTATCATTTTCCCTACCACTGAGGTCAAAATATCAGGTTTGTAGTTTCCTGTCTCTGTCTTGCTCCCACTTTTGTGAAGGGGGAATCACATCTGCCCTCATCCAGTCCTCAGGTGCCACACCATCCTCCCATGATTTGTTAAAAATGGTAGTCAGTGGTGTCACCATTTCTACCCTTAGTTCTTTTAGAATTCTTGGGTGATTCCTGTCAGGCCCCATTGCTTTGTCCACCTTCAGTTTTAAGAGTTCTTTCAAAACCCTTTCTTCTGTGAATGGACTGGTATCAACTTCCCTGTCCAGAGTGATTCTATTCTTTGATTTAGGTACCTCCTCCTCCTCTTCTTTTGTAAATACTGAGCAGAAGCATTCATTCAGTATCCCTGCTTTTTCACTGTCCCCATCTGCCCACCCTCCCTTCCCTCTCTTCCTTGGTCTTTCTTCACTCCCTAATGTACCTATACAAGGTTTTATCCCCCTTCTTAACTGAGTTGGCTATATTTTCCTCAGTTTGGGCCTTTGCTATTCTGACTGCCTTCCCCTCTTCCTTCTGCTTTAACGGGTACAGTTCTCTGTCCTGCTCCTTCTGTGTTTCCTTATACTTCCTGAATGCTGCCTTTTTCTCTTTAACCTTCCCTGCAACCTCTTTTGAGAACCATAGTGTTTTTCCTTTCATTTTGCTTTGTTGATTTGCTTCACACAAAGGCGTGTTGCCTCTGTGATGGCTATTTTGATTTTTCCCCATTGTTCCTCCACCCCTCCTTCTTGCTCATTTGTTAGTGCTTTTCAAAGGCATGCTCCCATTTTCCCAAAGTCAGCCCTCCTAAAGTTCAGCACTCTTGCTTTTTTATGCCTTTACTCTATGGCTGTGTTTATTGTGAACCACACTGTTTGGTAGTCACTTGTTCTCAGATGGCTACCACCTTCTAAATCTGAGATCCTTTCTCCATCCCCATTTGACTGTACCAGTTCTAAGATCGCTCCCTCCTGAATGGGTTCCACCACTAGCTATCTGAGGCATGCCCCCTGTAGGGCATCAAGAATAACCCTGCTCTTGCATGTGGCTGCAGCAAAGGTGCTCCAGATGTCATCTGGCATATTCAGGTCTCCCATCAACAATATCTCCCCTTTCTCTGCCATTCTAATGATGCCTTCTATAATTTTCTTGTCCATTGCCTCCCCTGTGATGGGGGTCTGTATACAACTCCTGTGCAGATTGTACCATAGCTTGTCTCCAGGGTGACCCACAGTGCCTCCTCTACTCCCTTTTTATCCTTGAGTTCCATTACTTTGATCTCTTTCCCTTACATACATAGCTACTCCTTCTCCTCTTTTACCCTCCCTATCCCTCCTGTAGCTTGTGTACCCTGGTATGTTGACATCCCATTCATGGTTCTCATGGTTCTCAGATGTGGTAGGTGTGGCTCTAGGCTCCTCCTCCTCAGAACTACCCCTCTGCTTCAGAGTTTGCTTTTAAAACATGAAATTACTAGCTGGACAGGTGGCATGGGGGGCTGAGGCAGTGCTGCTTTACCTCCTGCCATGCCGGCAACCCATGTTTGTGGTGTGAGTGGGTCATCGGGGGCCAGCAAAGGTGGGAGAGGATTAAGCATCCAGAGGACTGCTCTCCTATCCCAGGGATGGTGAGGAACAGTGGCTGGCATTTGCCTGACACCGAGCAGAGGCTAGGTGTTGACACACCTGGCCAATACAGTCGGGTATGGAGGTGGAGCAGCAAGTGGTCATGTTGGATACACACATGGCATGCCCATGTTGGCATTGCATGCTCTGACCACTAAAGGAAACAGTGAAAATTGGCAGCCAGGTGAAGCAGCTTGATGGCCATCAGCCTCTATGCACTGTCTCTGGGTGCCACCTGTACTGGATCCAGTCCTGGTTGGGAACTGGGGGCTTCCTGCCACCCTGCCATGGGGGTAGCAAGATGACAGCCCAATGGGAGATGGGGTGCAGACAAACAGCTGCTGGATGAAGGAGATGCACAGAATCAGAGTCAACCAGGGCCATGGGGAGAAAAAAGTAAGTAAAAAAATACAAGAAATTACTTTTTCCTCTGTCTTTTGGATGCAACATAATGAAATTTTCAAACAAACATATTTGAACTTCTCTCACTGAATGGGGTTTTTGTAAAGTGTCTCTCATGTCTATAGGACCAGTATTTCCAGAATTAAGTTAAAAAAGACTATAACTTAATTTTCTTATCAAAGTCCCTTAAAACAATAATACTTTTGTTTTACATTTCCTAGGCTTTAGAATAATGTAAGATTTGTCCATAACATCCTTTAGAAAAGTCCTTAAAAGCATGATTTTTTTTATAAAGAGCCATCCCTTTGTTCTTTCAAGAGAGTACATAAATCAAAGCTATCAAAGTTATTTACCAGAGATTTTTCTAGATGGTGCATCTCTGCATAGCAACAAGTTACAAGTCCAAAAATAATATCTTTGGACTTGTTATGATTTAAGACTAAACAGCTTTATCTATTCAAGGTAGTTTTTGTACCAAAATATTTTGCAGATAACAAGGCTGGTGGCATAGATGGTGCAGTCTTTAAAAACACAGCCATTTAACAGATTCCCAGATCCACTATCAGGTGGTGTAGTTTGGTCTAAATGGAATTTAAAACATCTTTGCAATGGATAAAAGTTTCTTACTTAAACTGTATTGAATGTACTCTTCAAAACCAATCTGCATTTTTTCCCTCTTGGCCATAGCTGGTAACAGATACAGCCCAGCACAGAAAAAACATATGTGATACATCACCTGTCAAGCTTTTTTGATGATTATCTGTTTAAAATGAAACTTAAGCTCTTCCAGTTCTGTTAAGAGAGGCCACTCTTGGGTAGTTTCTCAATTTAAACTGGACTAGACCATTTTTATGTTTGCTTGCACGCATGTGCAAGAAACATAGTGCCATCATCCGAGTTTTCGGAGGTGTGTCACCCCCTCTTCCAGTTCAGTCAGTGTGTTGGCAGGCGCAGCCCCAGTCCTCCAATGCATGCTGGAGCTGTCTATGACAGCTCCAAAATGCAGTGGCATACAGTTGAAAGGGGGAGCTACGCTTCAATGAGCAGCGATCAGATATCGCCTGTTCATGCGCAGCTCCCCCTACACACACACACACAAACACACACACGCATACTGCGTGCTGCACCCCCCATGCACACACTGTATAGCCGACAGGGGTGCCCAATCCCCATCGGCTGTGCTGCGCTCCCCCCCAAAGCCTTCCACATACCATGCTGGGTGCCTACCCCAGTGTGGCAACTCATGGTATAGTCAACAGGGGTGCCCAATCCCCCATCGGCCCCACTGTCCTCCCCCAAGAGTACAGGGTGCCACGCTGGGAGCCCACCCCAGCGTGACAATAGATGCCATGGCCAACGGGGTGCCCAATCCCCCATTGGCTCCACCTCCCCAACCAGCCGTCCTTGTGCCACGATTGGGAGCCCACCCCAGCATGGCAAATGTCCCACATCGTCATTTAAAAAAAAAAACAACCTGTAAAGAAAAAATGGTCCCACGCAGTCTCCCCTGCCCCCCCACAACCCTCACCCACCCACTGCGCACCCTGCCTCCCCACACCCCCCTCACCCCATACTTGCCTCCGGAGTCTGGCACGATGATCTTCGGTGGACCGGGAACATGTCTGCACTCTTCAAAGCCGACCACGAACTGAGGAAATGCCGGTAAGCTGTATAATGGGATAGATAGGGTTTTTTCAACTTTGTTGCATATCTCAGGCATTTTTGGGAATTTTTGCACCAGATTTTCAACATGGGGTTTTTGGGACCCCTCCTCATGAATTCTTGCACTGTCATGGCATTACTCAGGCTTGAAGAGTGATTTTGCAGCCACTGCGTGAAATCACCTTTCCAGAAAAATTAATGAAATGACACTGCCAGTGTTCATAAGAAGGGCCCTCAAGAAGCCTATTTTGAAAATTTGGTGGAAAAATTCTAAAAAATTACTGTTTTACAAGCGTGTGTTGCGCAATTGTTACGCACGCTCATAAGTTCATGAATTTTCAATATTTTCACTCCAGATTTTCGACATTGCCATTTTACCACATCTTCTTATGAGTAGTACAGCTGTCATTTTTCACATCTCACCCAAAATGTGTTTCTGCCCATGTAGCGCACAATGGCGCAGTCGGTGTGCAAAATCAATGTACAGGACAAATTAAGAAAATCACAGTGACACTGTTCATGAGCAGAGGTCTTAAATGACTATGTTGAAAATTGGTGAAAAATTCCCAAAATGACTGTTTTACGTAGCATGCATTGTACAGTTCCCACGACGCTCATAAGTTCACGATTTTCAATATTTTCATCTCAGATTTTCAACATTGCCATTTTACCACACCTTCTTATGAGTAGTATAGCTGTCATTTTTCACATCTCACCCAAAACATGTTTCATTTGCAGCGCATAATGCGCAGTTGGTGTGCAAAATCAATGTACAGGACAAATTAAGAAAATCACAGTGACACTGTTCATAAGCAGAGGTCTTAAAATGGCTTTGTTGAAAATTTGGTGAAAAAATTCCTAAAAATGACTGTTTTACAAGCGTGCATTGCACAGTTCCTATGCATGCTTGTAAGTTCACGAATTTTCAATATTTTCACTCCAGATTTTCAAAATTGCCATTCTGCCACACCTCCTTATGAGGAGTACAGCTGTCATTTTTCACATCTTGCCCAAAATGTGCTTTCTGCCCATGTAGCGCACAATGATGCAGTCGATGTGCGAAATCAATGTATGGGACAATTAAGAAAATCACAGTGACACTGTTCATGAGCAGAGGTCTTAAAATGGCCATGTTGAAAATTTGGTGAAAAATTCTAAAAATGACTGTTTTACGAGTGTGCATTGCACAGTTCCTATGCATGCTCGTAGGTTTGTGAATTTAATATTTTCACTCCAGATTTTCAACATTGCCATGTTATTACACTTCCTTATGAACAGTACAGCTGCCATTTTTCATATGTCGCACAAAATGTGTTTTCTTTCATATGTAGCCATAATGGTGCTGTTGGTGTGAAAGCAATGTTTGGGACAGATTACTAAAATCACAGTTACACTGTTCATGAGCAGAGGTCTTAAAATGGCTATGTTGAAAATTTGGTGACAAAAGTCCATAAAATGACTGTGTTATGAGTAAGTACTTGCGCAGTTTCCACACACCCGTAAGTTCATGACTTTGTAATATTTTCAGTCCAGATTTTCACCAGTGGCATTTTTCCACACTTCCTTATGAACAGTACAGCTGTCATTTTCACAACATGGCTGAAGTGTGTTTTCACACTTTCAGCGCAGAGATGCGGGTCGCTGTGGGAAATCATTGTTCGGGACAGATAAAGAAAATCACAGTGACACTGTTCATGATCGGAGGCATCACAATGCCTGAGTTGACAATCTGCTGTAAAAACCCAACCTAATTATATTACGGTGTGCGCTGCTACAGTTTCTATGTCGCCCGTGACTTCACCAGTTTTTAAATATTTTACTGCAGATTTGCAACATTGCCATTTTACACCTCCCCATGAACAGTACAGCTGTCATTTTTTACATCCTGTTCAGAATGTTTTTGCACCTGTGGTGCTAAATACTGTAGTCGCTGTGCATAAGCAGCTTTCGGCTAACAAACTGATATTGCCACTGTTCATGAGGTGGGGTCACAAAAAAACCATGTTGAAAATTTGGAACGAAAATACCAACAAATGCCTGAGGTATTAGGGTTTCCAACCATAATGCAGAACCCTGTAGAGAATGACAGGCATCAGGGGTGTGACTTGGGATTCTTGCCTGTAATGCTCATACCATTCCACACCCTGCAGCCAGTGAGAGGCATCGAGGTATGCCTTGGACTCTTCGGCTCCAAAGTTCATCCCATTCTCCTATATCGCACCCATCTCACCGTATTTCCTAATGGAATGGGGTGTGCATAAGAGCCAAAGACCCCAAGGAACACCGTGACACTTGTCAGTGTATGCAGGGTGGGGTGTGGTGAAATGGCGTGGCCGTTATGCCTGATGACCCAAAGGCACACTCCAATGCCTGTCACTCTCTGCAGGGTGGTGGTGGGGTTGGCTTCAATTCAGTACTTCACTGCCATTCCTATTACGCAACTCTGTAACTTCTACACTACCACTGCCAATGCCAGCAAGCAAACATTCGGGATTGACAAATGCTTGTTTTTCTTAACTCTGAAGTTGGCAAGCTGTATTTAAAATTGAAACCAAACCTTTTTTTTCAGTTTCATTTAAACAGTGTTTGTTCTTCTTGCATTTTAGAACTTATGTAGATAGCAATTTCAATCAGAGATTTATAGTATGCCTCCTTTAACTTAATAATTAGGCATTTATAAAGAATATAAAATAGTAATTCAAATATTGTAAATAATAACATGATAACAAATATAGTAAACTATTTTAATAACTAAGCTTTGTTTAGGCCTACCTTTTACCTTCTGCCTTTCCCAGCAATGAGTGCAACTACAGTAGTGAACAGGGGTCTTACTTTAGTTGATTGGTAGAGCCCCCCACTCTTTTTTTCTTCCTTCTGCTGATGCCTGCCAATGCCTAAGATGCCAGTTATATGTCCCACTCCTTTGCTATTCCACTCACTCATTGAGACACAAAAGTGCTGTGACATATTAGGAGTGGCTTCTTTGAATCTCCTGAGCATTTTCTGCTTGTTCCCAATGGGCCGAATTCAATCACACAGCCTCAGAGTCTTCCATTAGCTTCTACTTTCCCAAGGATCCTCCTGCTCCATTCAAGCTAGCCCCAGTTGCCTAAAAAGAAAAAAAAAATCAGCCTACAAGGTAAGTGTGCAATGCAGGTTTACAACACAAACCACTGGCACTGAAAAAAGTGCCATGAATCAGGTGCTCAGTGTTTTAAATCTCACCAGTACTTCCAGCTTGTTCCCAGTTGGTTGAATTCAGTTACATGTTCCTGGAGTCCTCTCTCTGCTTCTCCTTCCTCAAGCATTCTCTTGCTGCATTCAAGCTAGCCATTGTTGCAAAAAAGAAAAAAGCAGCCCAGCAGGTCAGTGTGAAAAGTAAGTTTACAAAGCCAAACTCCAGCACTGAAAAGCATACTGAGAATATAAGAGGTCTGATTCTCAAAGAACCTAGAATGATGAAAGATGTCTGTGTCAAAGTTAAAAGACGTCAGTGGCACCTTGCATCAAAAAATGCATCCTGAGCTATTCTCAAACGCAGCTTGCAACAAATGCAGGCTGCTTCCACTATAGAGGTTGTGCATCAGCCTTGCTCCACAAAATCGGCTATGGAATGGCACTAGGGAGCTTGCAGCAGCCTCAGGCTGCCACATCCCCAACCTTGCTATTCTCAAACCCTTCTCAGAGGACAATGGTCTAAGTACCATTAGACCAGACAAGAACTGGTCTAACAGAACTTAGCAACCTCTGGGAGGGTATGCCATTGTGACCCTCCAACCCCAATGTCCCATTACAGCACTCAATAATAAATAAAAATATTTATATTCTCTGGAAGTCTATCACTCCCCACCAAGTCCTGATCACCCATATTATTTGTACGTATCTTCCCATAGTTGCTAAAATGTAAATAGCATGCATTAAGCCCCAAATAGATATCCCTGGTAGTCTAATGGCATCACCCCAAGCCCTGATTGCCCATCATATTAATATGTACATTCCTGTATTTACTAAAATTCAAATAACGTACAAGAAACCCCAAACAGATATCTCTGGTAGTCTACTGCCCCCCCCAAGCCCTGATCTCCCTGTCACTGGACATTTCAAAATACCTGGTGGTCTAGTGGACCCCCTATATTCCACCGCACAGTGCCCCGCCACCCCACTGCCCCCATCCCATAGATGAGCTGGTGACTGGCACAGCCCATTGCTTACCACCATGGCCAGTCACTGACTGAGCACTGAATGAGCTCATACTGTACATAGCATGTGCTCAATGATTGACAACTGCTGTCAAGTTGAGTGGTTGATGAACCCCTCTGTAAATCCCACAGCAGTCAAAGCTCTGGCAGCAGAGGCTGATTTAGAGTTGGCAGGGATCCCAAATCCCATACCACTATAAAACTCCTACGCCACACTGACAGGGTGGAACAGTCCAACTGAGACACCTGAAGCAGTGACTGGGACAGATCTGGAGGTCCTCCAGGGTGGAGACCTCAAGGGGTGGTAGCAGAAGACCCCAGATCGGGAGGAAGCAACTCCTGGTGGGGGATTCCATAGTCTGGGAAATAGAGTTGGGGGCAGGTAGCGGGGTGGAGAGGGAAGTTATGTGCCTGCTGGGAGGCATAGCTTGGATGGATGAAGAGCAGATCCAGAGGATCACCAGGGCAGCAGCAAGGAGGAGGATGCTGGATGTCATTGTGCATCTGGGAACAAATGACCTGGCTAGGCATGAGGCAGGGATAGAGAGAAAGCAGGGGGAGTTCAGGGAGTTGGGGAGGGCCCTTGGGCAGAAAGCATGCTCTGTGACCTTCTTGGAGGTGCTGCCTATCCATGGCAAAGGGAGGCTAGAAATCTCCATGCCAGGGACTTCAACACATAGTTGAGGAACTGGTGCAGAGAGAAGGGTTTTGGCTTTATTGTTGACCCATCTGGAGGGATGGGGACCTGTACAATGGCGATGGCCTCCATCCCTCCAGGAAGTGGACCATTGTCCTTAATGGGTGGTTTAAATATTTCATTGGAAAGCATTTATGCTAGCCAAGAATGGTGGCAAAAGGAAGAAGAATCAAACTGCCTTCCCCCACAGGTTGATGTAGTCAACAGGGAGGACCCTAAGGTTGGAAAATCACAAATAATAAATAAACTAGGAAAAGACAGAATGTCAGAGAACAGAAGAAAGGGGATTAAAGGCAGGGGGGTAATGAGGGAAGGCATGAGGATAAGAGAGGGGAGGACAGATGGGGAAGTCACAAAATATGGAAGGCCAAGTACGTGATCACTCACAGCCTGGGACATGAAATCCCAGACCTGGTGGCATTGATGGCAGAGGCTGACCTGGACATTGTTGCTATTACTGAGACTTGGTATAATGGTAACCGTGCCTGGGATGTAGCTACATCAGGTTACACTCTATTCAGGAAAGACAGGGAGGGTAAAATGGGAGAAGGGATAGCTCATTTTGTTAGGGATGGTATAAAAGCAACTGAGGTACAGGGATTGCATTTGGGCAGAGGCTCTGTAGGTCACACTAGAGACAGGCAATGACACCACTATTCATATGGGCATTATCTACAGACCTCCAGCACAAGGGGAAGAGTTGGACAAGGTTCTAGTGGAAGCCATCCATAAGATGGCAACTACAGGGGAAGTACTGCTAGTAGGTGACTTCAATCTGCCAGATGTTGATCAGAACATCCCAGCTGCAGCATCATCTAGGAGTAGGGATATACTGAACTCCCTGCAAGAGGCATACATCAGGCATCTAGTTCTGGAGCCCACCCATGAGGGTGCCATTTTGGACCTGGTTCTCACCAACAGAGGCAAAATTCCAGATGTCATGGTAGGTGGACAGCTGGGGTTCAATGATCATCGCACAGTGTAGTTCACTATGAGTATGGTGGCAGAATCAAACCACATGAAAGTGAGGGTCCTGGACTTCAGGAGGGCAGAATTTGCAAAGTTGGGAGGGTATATCTTAGGAAAGCCCTAGCAGGGAAGGAGGACTGGGGGAAGCTGAGGAACAGTGTGCCCGTCTGGAAAGGACCATAGAGGAGGCAACAAACCTTTGCATTAGGCAAATAAAGGCAAACAAAAAAGAAAACCACAGAGTTTCTCGAAGTAAGTGGCCAGAAAGGGAAGAGAGAAAAAGTTAGCTTTTATGAAGTACAAGGAAACACAGAAGGAGGGTAACAGGGTAGTGTATCTGGATAAGCATAGGGAGGAAGGGAAGGCAGTCAGGAGTGCAAAGGTACAAAGGGAGGAAAAAAATAGCCTAGGCAGTAAAGAAAGGAGGCAAGACATTTTATAGGTACCTTTGTGAAAGGAGAAAGACAACGGTGGGATTGTAAAGCTTAAGGGGGAAGGCAAAGCAAGGCATATTTATTTATATTGTGCCCAATTCCAGAGGCTCTGTGCACCTTTCATAAAAACAAGTAGGGTTCATACAGAAATAAATACACAGAAAAAACACATATAATATATGATACAATATTAAAACAATAAATATAAACTATATTATCTAAAAATAAACTAGCTCTGGTCAGTTAAATTCGTCAGGGAAGGCCAAGCAGAATAAGTAAGTCTTTAAATCCTTCTTGAACATCTTGACCATTGGGGCCACCCTGACAGAGCTGGAAAAGAGTTCCAAAGGGCAGGTCCAATGACATGAAAGAAAGGGAGTGTGTGGAAGGGGACTTGGAAAAATTAACAATCCTGAACAAATATTTCTGTTTAGTATTCACCGAAGAGGGTGAAGGTGAGGCACCTCAATTAAGTGGCAAAAGCAAAAATGGGAGGGAGATGGACACCAGTCCATTTACAGAGGAGAGGGTTCTAAAGGAACTCACAAAACTGAAAGTGGACAGGGCAACAGGACCAGACAGGATACATTCTAGAACTTTAAAGGAGCTTAAGGAGGTGCTGGCAACATCACCGGCAGCCCTGTTCAATGAATCGCTGGAAACAGGAGTGGTTCCAGAGGACTGAAGGATGGCAGATGTAATCCCTCTACACAAAACTGGGAGCAGGGAGAAAGCTGGAAACTATGGATCAGTAAGCCTGACCTTGGTGGTGGGAAAAATAATGGAAACACGGCTAAAAGAAAGGAATGTGGAACATCTTGAATCCAGTGGAGCACAGGATCCGTGGCAGCATGGATTCATAGTGGGAAGGTTATGTCAAACAAATCTGATAGATTTCTTTGACTGAGTGACCAGGGAAGCAGATAGAGGGGAGCTGTGGATGTGGCCTACCAGGATTTCAGCAAGGCTTTTGACACCGTTCCACATAAGAGGTTTGTAAACACCCTAGGAAACCTGGAATGGGTCCCAAAGTAGTAAACTGGGTTAGAAACTGGTTGAGGAATAGAGCACAGAGGGTGATGGTAAATGGAGCTCAATCCAAGGAAAGGATGGTGACCAGTAGGGAGCCACAGGGATCAGTTCTGGGCCAATCCTATTCAATGTCTTCATAAGTGACATTGTGCAAGGGCTAGAAAGAAAGGTATGCCTCTTCGAAGATGCCACTATGATCTGCAACAGGGTAGACACTCCAGGAGTCGTGGAAAAAATAAGAAGAGACCTAGGTAAACTAGAGGAATGGTCAGGAGTGTGGCAGCTAACATTTAATTCAAAAAAGTGCAAAATCTTGCATTTGGGACACAGGAACTCAGGGGAGGCTTACGTGATGGGGGAGAGATACTGATCACCAAACAGGAAAGGGATCAGGGGATAGTCATATCAGATGACCTGAAGGGGACCAAACAATGTGCCAAGGCTGTGGGGAGAGACAGTGGGGTACTGAGGTGCATAGGGAGAGATATCACTAGCAGAAGAAAGAAGATGGTGATGCCTCTGTGCAAATCACTATTAAGACCTCATCTGGAGTATTGTGTCTAATTCTGGAGGGTGCATCTCCATAAGGACATAGACAAGGTAGAGGCAGTTCAGAGAAGGGCAACAAAAATGGTGTGGGGCTAGCACCAAAAGTCATATGAGGTGAGACTGGAGGACCTCAGTGTGTATACCCTAGAGGAGAGACCTTCAGATATCTTAAGGACATAAATAAGGTACAGGAGGTTAGCATCTTTCAGAAAAAGAGAAGTTCTAAAACAAGGGATCATTCTATGAGGCTGGGGGGGGGAATTAGTGGTAACTTGAGGAAATATTTCTTCATAGAAAGGGTGGTGGATGCATGGAACAGCCTTCCAGCAGAGGTGGTGGGGACAAATTTGGTAGGGGAATTCCAAAATGCATGGGATAGGCATAGGGGAACCCTAGCAACAGGAAAGAGAACAAAGCCAGAGATCAAGTAAGGTCTAAGGTTTTTGCAACAGGTAGGGAAGATGGGCAGACTGGGTGGGTCTAGTGGTCCTTATCTGTTGCCCATTTCTATGTTTCTATGACATTAGAGACAGCTGAATTAGTTCTAGTCATGAATGCATCAACACAACCAGAAGAGAGGTAGTGAGAGAAGCTAACTGATGACCTGAAATCACAGAGCAACTTGGAAGCCAGCAAACTGGCAGAATGGACTTCTGTGCTAGTGAGCAGAGTGGAAATACACCACATAAAAGGGCAGGGGGTAGAATCTTTTAATTTAGAAACTGGAGGTGTTTCATTTGAAAAGTCTGGGACAAAAGAATATTTTCCCTCATGCAGCACTGGTACTGTTACAAAGACATTTGAAGTAAGTAACAAGGAAAGTGCAGGGGACTTCGAGCCTGACTACAAACCCCCCACAGAAGTGTATGAAGCAACCACATCATAGTGTATGAGTATGAGTAATAGTAACTTTGATACTTTGAAAGGAACAGTTGCACCAGTAAATTCAGTGACATTTTAATTTCTGCAGGTGGAAGGAAACTATTTTGCAAAAGTTTCAGAAAGTATCAGTTTAATAGAACCCCAAGCTAAAACTAAACTAGTTAATTCGGCAATATACGTCTCCTGATTATAGTGACTATAGCTGAAGATATTCCTTAGGCTATTTTATATATTCACAAAGAATACCATTTTAGTAAGTAAACTAGATAGTAAGAATATACGTGATAATCAGAAATTCCTTCTGACCAAAGAGACTGTAGAAGTAAACTCTACTGAAATTCATGAAGAATATCAGAAGTTTCCTAATTTTCAAAATGCGATATCCAAAATAGAAAATAGCAGTGCTATAATTGCCGAGATAGTACAACAAACAGTTTCCAATGGTGGGGACTGTGAAGCATCTGAAGTATATAGTATAGGATTAGGGAGCAGAATGTTCTGTTTAAAGAAAAGGAAAAAAAACTGCAAATCTACAAAAAGAAGGAGAGCAGGCCAGGAGTGAGAGCCAGTAAAGATTTTCGAAAGATAGTGATCGGGGTAAGAAGTATGAAAGTCAGCATTATGATGTAGCACCTTCATGGGCTAAAGTTTTGTTTCAGAAGATGTCAGATATGACAAGAAAACACTGAAAATAAATCTGAATGATTAATGCTGCAACAAAAAGTTAACTCCCTTACTGAGGAAGCTATTCCAATTCAATGACAACTTTACCACCTTGAAACAGCAAATAAAGGGTGCTATTCACAACTGTTCATGATGTACATGCAATTTCCGTGTACAGAGCCCATGCAGCTCTGCACCCTGGGACAGGCGCACATCAGCCAGTGTTCACCAATCTTGGCCACCTGTCCAGGCTCCCCCTGGTGTGCAGCTGGGTGGGGGTGGATTGTGGCTGCTTGGGTGTGGATTGCAGGACACAGGCCGGCATCCAATTGGATGCCCATCCTGGGTCCTGTAGTTGATCCCCTGCGGCACACATGCAGGGAATCCCGGGAAAGTGCAGACCCTGGTATGTGGAGTCTGATGGGTGACTGGCTGAATGGCTGTCCCCAGCTTTCCTTGACAGCCGAGTGGGCTGGGACAGCAGTGTGCAGAGTGTTCCTGTTGCCGATACTCCCAGCTGGTATCCATTAGAAAGGCACGTGAAAGTTACTGTAGGGTCCCCCAATCCATAGCTGGTGCCCCCCAGCCCAGCACTCCATGCCTTAGTGAATGGTGCCAAGTGCGAGCACCCACTGGCATGCCACCACACTACCCATGGAGTGCGTAGCTGCATGGGCAGCCAGGGGCTTCAGTGTGCAAGGCACTAGTGCACCTGTAGTGAATGCTACTGGGGTACGCTGGACCCCGCTGCACAGCATTCAGTCATAGGCATGTCTACTCATCACACATATGCAGTGGGTAGACTTTTGTGAATAGACCTCTTTGATCGTAAAGGTAAACTTTGCCTTTTTTTATAGACAAGGACCCATAGGAAAAATATATGGCTATAGGGAATACCAGAAAGCTGCATCAGTAACAGTACTTTAAAGAGACACATTCCAACAGGTGGCCGTGGCATATATGGAAACTGACCCAACTGAATTTAACATCAAAATAGACTACTTTAACAGGGGTTTGAGGGGACAAGGCAGAAAACAATACTCCCCAAAGACCAGTAACTGGAAAGCTCATGAGAGCTGCAGATAAGGAGGCTTTAATGTCATAAGTGTACAACAAAGAAAATTGATTGGAGCAAATATATCAGTTTACAGTGATTTACCCCGAAAACTGTTGCAAGAATGGAGAAAATTTGACTTTGTTAAAAAGAAAATGGGGACAAATAACATTAAAACTAAAGTCCCTGATGTACTCCTGACTTGTCAACTTTCTAGAATTCTCATCTTTCTTCTCTCCTTTCAAATATGGCTTTAGAAGGAACCATTCCACCCTTTCCTTCCTGCTGCATATAGCTGACTCCATTCTTACAAGGATGGATCAGGGACATAACACTGCAGCCATATTAATTGATATTATGAAGGCATGACTCAGTTTCCAACCCTCTTCTCCTGAACAAGCTTTCCTCAGCTGGCATCTCTGCTTCTGTTGTTTAGTGGTTCCACTTTTACCTTATGGGCTATCAACAGTCAATTCAGGTGGGGGGGTGTTGTCCCCTTCATCTGAGCAGGTGTCCCCCAGGGCTCCATCCTGGGTCCTATACTGTTGTCAAGTTTATAATGATCTACCCTCCGCCCATGTCTCTTCACATATACACATGTATGCTGATGACATGGTCATTTACTCATCAGGTCCTTCTAAATCTGCAGCTGAAGCTTCATTCCAGAGTGAATGTGCAGTGCTGGTTCCATGCAAACCATCTTAATGTTTACACCAAAAAGACTGTGTCCATGACCTTTGACACAAGCCAGAAACCAGCAAGGCTGTATCCTACTTAGCCTTCTCCACCCTGAATTACCCCCAACAGGAGGTCACCCCTGCCTTCGAATACCTCGGTGTCTGGCTTGATAGTAAATTTGATTTCTCTGTCCACATTGATGCCATAGACTCCAAACTTTGCCCCCAAGCTCAGCATTCTAAATCACTGCCTCCCATGGAAGTCCACTGGGATCTGTGAAACAAAATGGTCCTCCCTATCTTTGACTATGCAGATGAAGTCTATAGCTCTGCCCTCCCCTTCTCTTGCCAGACTAGATACCCTCTGCAATGCTTTTTGTTGCTTTGCCTCCAACTCTCCTCTCTAGTCTATACCCCACCTGGTCCTGTCACTGGTCCCAATGCTCAGCCTATAATGCCAAATATTGGGTTGGCTCTCTTTCTTCCTACATATCTTCTCTCTTCTCCCCCCTTACTCTCTATGCTCAAGGGGTACACACACCTTCTTTATTCCTCACCCTCATTCATGTACCAGTCAAGCTGCTTTCTCCTACTGGCTCCCCTCCCTTTGAAACCTGCTTCCCTCTACTCTTTGTCTGTTCCCTCCTTTTAACATTAAAATGATTATTAAGGCTCTCTCTAGCCTGTAGCAGTTACCCCATTCCTGATTCTTCTGTTCCCTTTCTCACCACTGCTTTCACGCTCTCGTCTAGACAAAGACTCCTATTTCCTGGTGTTCCTAAACTCCTGGCCCTCTGTCTGATCCCTCTGGAGGGCACAACTCACCAAAGTTCCTCTACCAGATTCTGTACTGCCTACCCATGTATGGTGTGAGCTTCTTAGCTCATTTACAACACTTATATACTGTATAACAGTTTAAATACACACCCTTTATATTTAGTGCTCCAAGCACACACCCACAGGTTCACTTCCTCTTATTTTCACTGGTGGAACACTAGTTCTGTTATATATAGTGATCTACCTAATATTCACTGTCTTTTTATTTTCACTCTACTATGGAACCAGCAAATATAGTGAAAATAAAAAGACAGTGAATATTTCCTGTTATACAGTATCCACTGTTCTATATTGTTACCAACTGAGTTTTTTGTACTTGTATCTGCCATTATTGCACTTCTGATTATTGTAATTGCCTGTATGCCTACTCCCATTCACCCTCCCCTGGGTTGCACCTTGAAATGAGCCTCAGCTCATTGCACCTTTCCCAGGTATCAAACTTTTAAATAAACAATTGATTTCCCAGCTTAACTTCCAGTAGTATTAGATGGCTAAAGAATAGTACATGAAGCCCACAAGATGCAATTAGAGACTTACAAGATAAACTTTCAGAAGTATCGGCATAAGAAGTTCATGAAGGTCAAGACAGACATATAAGTAATGAGTATATAAAAAAATCACATGGTTGCTTTATAAAAAAATTGTTTTTCTTAATTTTTCTAGCTTATTTGTCAGGTGTGATACAAAGGGTAATTTTATGAACAAGGCAAGTGTGTGCTGATAAAGGGTGGGATGTTGTATTTCATGACAGAAGTTAACATTTCTTTCAAGCTGCAAAAGGTGTTTACAAATGAGTGTTGTTTAACTTTTTTTCTTTTTTGCAATAATAATAGGAATTAAACATTCCTTAAAGAATAAGGTTAGAAATTTGGACTTGATTCAGTGGTGTGTAGGACTAATAAAGTTTATTATCAAATTCATTGGTGCTGGAAAAACAATGGCCTTGTTAAGAATGTAGGGAGAGAACCCCTATTTTTTCTTAAATATAAGGAATGATAGGAATTTAGTTGAGTTTTTTTATGTAAGACACAAATGACTAAGTACTATGGAGTAAGGTGAGTCTCTCTGAACATGATTGGTATAAACTCCCCCATAAAAGGCAAGCATTTTAACATACATTAAAAAAATCAGAATCAAACATGCCTGCAAAAAAAAAAAACTTATTCAGAAAAAAAATATTAAAGCTAAAGAAAAGTGGATGAGACAGTAATTTTGTATAACAGGGGCTAAGAAAAGTTGTGGATTATCAATCATTATAAAAAAGGAGTAAGACTTTCAAAAAAGTTGAGAACATTCAAAAAACTCCTGCTACCTTTTTAGGTCAAACAAATTATGTAAAGTATTACTAGTAATGGAGTATTATGGACCGACATCCTAATCAGCTCATACCACCAACTTTGTATAAACCTTTGTGTGAAACTTTGAATGAAATGAAATAATGGGCTCACTTGAGAAAAGGAGGGAGAGAGGGGAAAAGATTGAAACCTTAAGATACAGTACAAGCAGGAATAGTTACATACAGGCTGTAGTATACACAGGAAAAACAAGCAAGTTCTAAAGGTAACTACAACCAAACAGTAATTAAAACAAGCTAACAAATTGGGCAAGTTCCTCAAGCAGACATGACTATCACTGACTTTCTTTGTTATACAACTGTGCACAAGAAATGCCCCTGAGTATCTTGTAGCTGTCCTCACACAGTCAATAAGTTCCTACTCATTCCATTCAACAGCAACACTTACATTTTCAATTCCCAGGATGAAGCATAAATTTGGTGAAAGACCTTTGCATTTGCCTCACCAGATGCAGTACATGGAACAGACTCCCTCTCCAGCGGAGGAGTGCTTCCAACTTGCAAGTATTCAAGTTTATCTTTTCAGCCACCTTAGAACTCCATGAATTTGTTTTGATCCAGAATCCCCATCTATCTGTCCATAATCATGTTTCCAAATAGCATTCATTCTTTTTCTTTGCATTGAACCCACTTTGTTATCATGTTTTGATTATTGTTTGGAGATACAGTAGTTACCTTTAGAGATTGTTTGCTTTTCCTGTGTATAATTTAGCCTGTATGTAACTATTCCTGCTGGACTATGCTAACCTGACAGCTGCTATCCTTCCTGGGACCCTAAACTAAACAAAATGATACATCACATGGGGTTGCTCCAGTTGGAGTAATTTCAAATAAATAATGAATAAATACCTTTAAGGCATAAAGCCAGTGGCATCCCAACCTGAACAATTTATTGGATAATTTCCCTTAATTTATGGGATGTTCTGGGTCAGAAGCTGAGGACTGCAGGACAGAAAACCACAAGTGCTACTTTAATAATGTGCAAACATTTCTAACTTAAACAAGAAATTTATACTTGGAAAATTTTTTTTTTTTTTAATTAGACATTTTCTTTAAACTCCAACAATCATATTGTTGATGAGTATATACACATTCATAATAAACGATAAAGAAGTTCAGTATATTTTTTCTTCACTTATTTTCCTAACCATACAATATTATCATTATTTAATTTATTTATGTAACACATTTGAATAAAGTGGATGCAGCTACGTAATCTCCATCTAGTTATAGTAAAAAATTAACACACTTGTATGGTCTTACTATTGCAATTTGCTATCGCGTAGCCTTTCTATTTCTTTTTGTGTTTTTTACTATATTTATTTTTTTTATATTTATATAAGTTATATGATCTTATTATATATATTCTTATTCATAATATGTACATTCCAGTATGGCAGACCATACAAAAAACATAGTTTGCCTTTTTATTATTATTCTTATGTTCTAAGAATCACAGGTTCCTATCCCATTTTGTCATTGAATCCATTAGGTTTCAACATTTTTTAACTGAAAATATACATGGACTATTTCAAGCTTAAACTTAAATCTCGATTACCCCCTCTTTGTTTAAAGGGCACATGATCAAGTCCTGTGTAAGATACAACATGATGTGCTTCATCTAAACAGTTGCCTACATGTTTTGCTAGTGGGAGTGACAGGTCCATATTTTGTATGGTTCGAAAATGCTCTTGAATCCTCATCTTCATTGGTCTGGAGGTTTTCCCAATGTATACTCATCCACAATTGCACCAAATTGCATAAATTACATATTTGTTTGTACAAGCTATGAATTTGTCAAGATGGACCTCTCACAGACCAATGTCACTAGGATTTTGAAAAACCTTACCTTGTTTTGAAAACTTGCAAGTAACACATCTTTTACAAGGATAAAAACAATTGTTTTTTTCTCCAATCCAATTTTTTTGTTTATTTTTCTCAACAAATTCACTTTGAACAAAAGTATGCTTTAATGTTACGGGGCTTGTCCAGTGAGTACTGAATCTCCATCACCTTGATGTGTTCCTGGCTCCTTCGGGTAGTTGGGCTGCAATATGAGTAGCAGCAGAAAGACATACAGCAGCAATCCTCTCAAAAAATGTAATTAAATGAAGAAATAAATAAAATACAAGCCATTCAGTTTGAAATGCATTAAAGCCACATCACTAATGTCCCAGTGCTCATGTCAATAGCGTTATGCTTCATCAGGGGGCAGAGCTTCAGCACCATGTTTGTGAATTTATTTGGTTCATTTAAAGATGCAGCAATTTCCAAGTGTAGCTCCACAGTCATGGGTATCTGCACTAGTGATAAAATCCACAGCCTCTGGCCTCCCCAATACCTTATCTGCATAAGGTAGAGCATAGAGGGTCTGATGGTGTGTCAGAGCAGAGTTGTACAGTGGGCATCATGCAGCTGTTGGCCTGACACTATAGCAGACCCCCCCGTTCTGTAGAGAGCAGATGTTTTTGAAATACTGTATGACAGTCATCCAAGAACTGTCATGTTCCTTAAGGAAAAAGTGTAATTTCAGAAACTATAAAGAAAATCAAAATAATGCCCCCATCCCTCCAAGGCAGCTGGGAGAGCTGGCGGCATGTGGTGGAGGACCAGCTGGAACCTTGGGAGGCTCTGGAGAACTTGGAGTTTTATGGCTGCCTCCTTGGTAGCATAATGCTAACATCCTCTGAATCCTTTCTGTGGTGTGAAAACCAAGACTTGCATTATATGAAGAACCCCCAATGTTCACCAAGGACTCAGCTGCATTCATAGTTGGGCAAATCAGGTTGGGACAGGTCTCTGCAGGTGGTGAACTAGTGACTGTGCATGTGTAGAAGTCACTGCCTGTGTGAAGCAGCATAATCATGGCCACACTATGTACCCTTACATGGGTGCATAAGTTCTCCCTGGCTTTTAGTGGATTGTACCCTTAATCACCAACTAATCAGGAGAAGTGTGTCCCTCACCTAATTAGTATTTTTCCAATGATCAACTGCAAGCCTGTTGTGGGACAGTACTCTCTATAAGGATGCATATGATACAAAGAAGAAATAGTAACCTTCACAGACAGAGGAAGTGCTGAAACTTCAGCTCATATCATTGCATTATATAAGAGTAGGCACCTAGGCTATGAGGGGTCACCTTCTAATTGGTGCTGAGGCTTAGTAACATCAAAGCTGATTTATGAAACAAAAATCCTCTTTTAAAATCATAAAATGAAGAAACAACGTGAGTAAGAAAGTAGAAAAACTTTAAATGATTGGCAGGCTATTTTAAGCAGCATCTGGTGGAGTTGTGAATAGGATTTTGGTTGTTTATGATACTGGTGACACACTACTAGCAACCCTATAAAATAAGGAAATGAATAAGAAATGTGATTAAAACTTCAAAACATGAATGAGAAAGGGAAGGTATTGCTATAACCTTAATCAACTGATATTTGTCTAATAACTAGTTAATACTCATACTAAAGGCCTGATGCACAGAATAGAGCTGTGAGGAATGAGGAATTCTGAATTCATGGAATTTTGGTTGAATTCCATGAAATTCTATGACATTTTGCAGAATTTCATTAGAATTTTGTGGAATTTTTGGAATATATTAATTTAGTCATACCTCAGCTCTCAATTGAGCTGGAGATCTGAAGTATGGTATGACTGCTTGCTGTTAGGTGCTCCAACAGTATGCCAAATATCTTAACATTAGGATGCATCATCTCAAAATGATAAGTGATCATATTCTGTCATTTTATTATTTGTTGGAAATTTCATGAACATTTGTATCTGCATGTAACTCATGTACCTTTGGAGTTAGAAATATGAAACTAGGTACATATATAAATGTAGTAATAATGCTTATACCTGCAAAATTGTCTAACATTTCAATGAATGATTCCAAAATTTTACTAAGATAAACAAAATCAAACTGCTGGCAAACCGTTTGGCTACCTATAACACATCCCACTTTAAAGCTTGATACTTAAAACTTGATGTGCATACTCATGTTCCTTGTTTTTCTAAATCCTGACACTGTGGAGAAATTTGGATACGAATTTTTAAAATTAGATGGAAGTAAGTGAAAACAAAATTTTGATTAAAGATTTGGCCACTCACAACTCAACTCCTTTCAATCTAGGACTCTGAATTTTGATAAACTTATGAAAGTCATTAGTACTGGTATACCTGAAAATTTGATACCTAGATACATACAATTTGATGGCAGATAAGGACACCAGGCCCACCTAGTCTGCCCATTTTCCCTACCTGCTGCAAAAAACAAAGTTCATACTTAATCTCTGGCTTTGTTCTCCAACCTATCACTAGGGTACCGCTATGCAAAGCCAACACATTTTTGAATTTCCCTACCAAATTTGCCCCCACCACCTCCACTGGGAGGCTGTTCCATGCATCACCACCCTTTCTGTGAATAAATACTTTCTCATATTACCATTGGTCTACCCCCTTCAAAGCCTCATGTCATGACCCCTTGTTCTAGAATATCTCTTTTTCTGAAAGATGTTCCCCTCCTGTACCTTATTTATGCCCTTGAGATATTTGAAGGTCTTCATCATATCTGCCCTCTATCTTCTCTCCTCCAGGGTGTGCAAACTGAAGTCATCCAGTCTCTCTCCTCATATGACTTTTACTGCAGGCCCTGTACCATTTCTGTTGCCATTATCTGAACTGCCTCCATTCTGTGTATGTCTTTACATAGATGTGGCCTCCTGAACTGGACACAATACTCAAGATGAGGTCTCACTAATGAATTATATAGAGGCATCACCATCTCCTTTCTCCTGGTGGTTATACCTCTCCATATGTACCCTAGTACCATACTGGCTTTCCCCACAGCCTTGGCAAATTGCCTGGTGACCTTTAGATCATCTGATATGATTACCCAGCGATCACTCGCCTGTTAGGTTGCCATCAGTATCTCTGCCCCCCATCATGTAAGCTTCCCCTGAGTTCTTGTGCTCCAAATGTATGATTTTGCACTTTTGGCATTGAATATTAGCTGTCACACTCTAAACTATTCCTCAGATTTACTTAGGTCCCTCCTCATTTGTTCCATCCATCCCAGAGTGTCAACCCTATTGCAGATCATAATATCATCTGCAAATAGGCATACCTTTCCTTCCAGACCCTATGCAAAGTCACTTATGAAGACATTGAATAGGTCTGGCCCCAGAACTGACCCCGTGGCACTTCCCTGGTTACACTCCTTTCCTCAGAATGAGCTCCATTTAGCATCACCCTCTGTGTTTGTGATAGGGTGGGTGACCCTACCCCAATTGGAAAACTGTAGTGATGGATAAAGCAGCTCAGCTTCAACAAAGTTTACCCCATGATGCCAAATTAGGGATGTGTATAGCATGTAGTAGTCCCTGGAAGTAAAATAAAGTTGTAGTTACCTTTTCCTTCCTCTATGTACTGTAAGTCTGTTGTACTTTATATTTTGTTTATCTTTGAGCCTTGATAGCTGGCCACTATCAGGGTAGTCTTCAATCTAGATCGTGTTCTGAAATCCCCCTCCCCAAAGAATGTGGCATGTTGGTATATAGAGATCACCATAAGAAGTATTACATGAGGGTCTGCTTTTAAATAAGAGTAAAAGAAGCTGTCCAAGGGGTATAATCTGCCAGCTAACAAATGAATAAAGTTCTTCTTGCTGTAGAAACTCTCAGCATGGCAGTTTGGCTATGTAATGGGAGGATGCAACCCCCCCCAAGTACAAGTGTAACAAGGTGCTGAGCAGTAAATCCAGGCAAATATACCTGTGCTAAATAGTTTGATGTTTGCAGGCTGCTGCTGATTTTAGGAAACAGTTGAGACTATATTTCTGTGAAACAAAATATGACATAAGGAAGCATTTGATAGCTTTAAAAGAAAGAGATGTGTATAAACTATAAAAGTACATGCAGGATAACAGTTAAAGGTTGAGTTCATCTCTAAAAGAATCTATGCTTTTTAAAGGTAGTTTGTACCTGGAAGCTGAGAGTTCAGAAGCTCTTGGGCCTGTGTTTCTGTTGCTGCTGATATTTCAGCAGCTGCGGCCATTTTAGAAATATGTTCCCTTAGGGAAGGGCTGGCCCTTAATTGCATCAGTATATAGGGAAGGTTTGGGTCTTGTCCTGCCAGAAAGTGATAAGTTTAAAGGGATGAAATTTCTGAAAAGGATATTTGTTTGTATGTTATGGTTATGCTTTTGTAAGGGGCTTAGCATTTTGTAACAATTGCCCCTATATATGTATTCTGTATATTTCTTTGGAATTATTATGTAGTTGTGAGAATTATAAATTTGGTATTCCTTTAATTGTGTAATAGAACATGACTGATTAAATCATGTGATACCTGAGCTCTATATAAGAGATGCTCGTTTAACCTACAATTTAGATTTACTTTGGGCTGAGGAGCAGAGAGGAACCTCAGGGAGAAGCAGTGTGGAGCCAGAGAAGCAGTCAAACGTGAGAGAGACATGCAGTGTTGAAGTATTGAGATCCTGGTTACCCAAAGGTGAAGGTGAGGCAAGCTTAAGGTGGAGCTCAGGTTGAAAGTCCTGTAAAGCCTAAAAGCAAGGAGGAATCACTGTGGCCTGGGATTGGCCCTGGACCTCCAAAGGTCAGGTTTGGGCTACCTGGATGCTAGAAGCTGCTCACTTGGAATTTACCAAAAGGGAGAGGACTCAGACTGGTGAGAAGCTGCAGAGGCCTGAGTGGGCAGATACTCAGACTGCAGAGAAACTTTAAAAAACCCAGGAGGTATTGGCAGGGTGACCATACCATGCAATGGGTTCAGTTCCTGGTCTCTAGAGGGCATTGTAAGGTCCAACTGCAGTGTTCTAGTGAGAGGTCTCCTAGCTAAACTCCCAGCCCATACTTTTTATTGTTTTTTTTATAGTAACCTGACAAAAAGTTTACATCTGAAAATGCCATCTGTACAAACCTGGCAATAAAACAGCACCTCAGGGTGTTTTACATGATATTTAATGGTTCCTGCTGTCTTCATGAATTGAACCCCGTGACATTTGGTACCAGAAGTGGGGTGCCAGAACACACTGAAGGGGAAGTGTGACTGGTTACGTACTAGATGTGGTGGTACTGAAGGAAGTGAGATGCGCAAGAAGCCCCTAGTGCTAAAAGTCTGAACAGTTTGCTGACTGAATAACTGATCCTGTGATAATGATGTATGAGAAAGTGAAGTCCTTGGTGGAATTGGCAGCAATGAACTCGCAGAGTGAACCAGAGGAGGCGCTGTCTGAGAGAGAGATAGATGCTGATGAGTCTCTCAAAGATGGTGCAATGGCTAACTCAAAAGTGCTAGAGGCTGAGGAATGATGTTCTGTGGCAGAGCAACAAATCCAGACACTGGAGCAGATGGAAGTTGTGACTGTTAACCAAGCACTGTTTGGGAACCATGAGGCTGATGGTGAAGGAACAGCGCCATCTAATTTTGCTAAGGAGAATGATGACAATGTCCCAGATGAACAGTCCTGTGGTGTATTCCCTGCAGATTTGTGTGCTGTTTTAGAAAATGTGGAGTTGCCAGAGTTGGATGATGATCAAAGAGTGCAGGTACAATTGCCTGAACTGACAGAGCTTGAAAGGCGAGAGGGAGAGCCGAGTCAGCTATGTGAACATTTTAGGACTGGTGTGCTGACATCCAGAAGGGTCCTGGAAGTTCAACAGACTGCAGGTATGGAGAACCAGTGGTCCTTTTAAGACCAGAAGGGACTGAGTGTTTGATGCCTAAAACTAGTACTGACTTTCAAATGTGGAGTACGCTCCAAATGAATGATACCTGTGTACGTAGGTTATTTGCATTTGTAAACATGGTTGATGATGTGCCCATTAATGTTGAAAGGCTGGATAGTGCTAGACCCTTTTATTTTATAAAGAATGGGGTCCTGTATAGGCGTCACAAGAAATTTTGGGAGAAATATACTGAAGATCAATTGGTGGTGCCCAGGGTACTTTGACTGCAGGTTCTTCAGCCAGCACATTTTGATCCCAAGAAAGGACATTTGAGATGCCATGGGATGTTAAATCGCATACTATCCTATTTCTACTGGCCAGGGGTAATTAAACAAGTTGTGAAGTTCTGCATGACCTGTAAAACATGTCAGAGTGTGGTGGTAACCAATAGGGTGGCAGCCAGAATAGCTACAAGGAATAAAAATGAATTTTCTGGAAGGAGGTGTCAGGATGGATGGAGTCCTATATCCATTTGACATTAAGACTGAGGAGAGATTCTTGGAGGTGGAAGTACCTCCTAGATATAGTCTCTCTCTCTAAGCATAAAAGGTAATGTGTGTTCTGAAGAAGTGTTTAATCATATTATAATGCTGGGGAAAAAGAATTGAGTACTTCTAGGGAAAAAAAACAAAGGAATGTGAGGGTATTAGACTCAAGAATAGGAAGATGTGGTTAAAGGAATTACCATGTTGTAGAAGTTCTCTATTAATAGTACAGTCAATTGGCTGAGTTGTCATACCTGAATATAAAGAAAGGTAATGATTCTATTAAGAGAAAGGGATAAAAATAAAATGGAAGTGGAAGAGGAGTCAGTACCAGGTTAGTTAAATCAATAAAACTTCTGAAGTCAGGCATGAAAACCAGTCCTTTGCAAGAACTGGTTCCCTTTTAAGCTGGAGGGTATATGTGATAGGGTGGGTGACCCTACCCCAATTGGAAAACTGTAGTGATGGATAAAGCAGCTCAGCTTCAACAAAGTTTACCCCATGATGCCAAATTAGGGATGTGTATAGCATGTAGGAGTCCCTGGAAGTAAAATAAAGTTGTAGTTACCTTTTCCTTCCTCTATGTACTGTAAGTCTGTTGTACTTTATATTTTGTTTATCTTTGAGCCTTGATAGCTGGCCACTATCAGGGTAGTCTTCAATCTAGATCGTGTTCTGAAATCCCCCTCCCCAAAGAATGTGGCATGTTGGTATATAGAGATCACCATAAGAAGTATTACATGAGGGTCTGCTTTTAAATAAGAGTAAAAGAAGCTGTCCAAGGGGTATAATCTGCCAGCTAACAAATGAATAAAGTTCTTCTTGCTGTAGAAACTCTCAGCATGGCAGTTTGGCTATGTAATGGGAGGATGCAACCCCCCCCAAGTACAAGTGTAACAAGGTGCTGAGCAGTAAATCCAGGCAAATATACCTGTGCTAAATAGTTTGATGTTTGCAGGCTGCTGCTGATTTTAGGAAACAGTTGAGACTATATTTCTGTGAAACAAAATATGACATAAGGAAGCATTTGATAGCTTTAAAAAAAGAGATGTGTATAAACTATAAAAGTACATGCAGGATAACAGTTAAAGGTTGAGTTCATCTCTAAAAGAATCTATGCTTTTTAAAGGTAGTTTGTACCTGGAAGCTGAGAGTTCAGAAGCTCTTGGGCCTGTGTTTCTGTTGCTGCTGATATTTCAGCAGCTGCGGCCATTTTTAGAAAGATGTTCCCTTAGGGAAGGGCTGGCCCTTAATTGCATCAGTATATAGGGAAGGTTTGGGTCTTGTCCTGCCAGAAAATGATTAGTTTAAAGGGATGAAATTTCTGAAAAGGATATTTGTTTGTATGTTATGTTTATGCTTTTGTAAGGGGCTTAGCATTGTGTAACAATTGCCCCTATATATGTATTCTGTATATTTCTTTGGAATTATTATGTAGTTGTGAGAATTATAAATTTGGTATTCCTTTAATTGTTTAATAGAACATGACTGATTAAATCATGTGATACCTGAGCTCTATATAAGAGATGCTCGTTTAACCTACAATTTAGATTTACTTTGGGCTGAGGAGCAGAGAGGAACCTCAGGGAGAAGCAGTGTGGAGCCAGAGAAGCAGTCAAACGTGAGAGAGACATGCAGTGTTGAAGTATTGAGATCCTGGTTACCCAAAGGTGAAGGTGAGGCAAGCTTAAGGTGGAGCTCAGGTTGAAAGTCCTCAAAGCCTAAAAGCAAGGAGGAATCACTGTGGCCTGGGATTGGCCCTGACCTCCAAAGGTCAGGGTTTGGGCTACCTGGATGCTAGAAGCTGCTCACTTGGAATTTACCAAAGGGAGAGGACTCAGACTGGTGAGAAGCTGCAGAGGTCTGAGTGGGCAGATACTCAGACTGCAGAGGAACTTTAAGAAACCCAGGGGGTATTGGCAGGGTGACCATACCATGTGATGGGTTCAGTTCCTGGTCTCTAGAGGGCATTGTAAGGTCCAACTGCAGTGTTCTAGTGAGAGGTCTCCTAGCTAAACTCCTAGCCCATACTTTTTATTGTTTTTTTTTTATAGTAACCTGACAAAAGTTTACATCTGAAAATGCCATCTGTACAAACCTGGCAATAAAACAGCACCTCAGGGTGTTTTACATGATATTTAATGGTTCCTGCTGTCTTCATGAATTGAACCCCATGACAGTGTTCTGTTTCTCAACCAGTTTCTAACCCAGTCTACCACCTTGGAGCCCATTCCTAGGCTGCCTAACATTATTACAAGTATTTTATGTGGAACAGTGTTGAAGACCTTTCTGAAATCCAGATAGGCCACATCCACTTCCCCCTCTCCCCGATCCACTTCCTTAGTCACCCAGTCAAAGAAATCTGTCAGATTTTTTTGACATGACCTTCCTGCTGTGAATCCATGCTGTGCCCTGCTGGAGTCAAGATATTCCATAATCATTACTTTTAGCAATGATTTAATTATTGTCCCCACCACCAAGGTCAGGCTGACTGGTCTATAGTTTCCAGCCTGCTCCCTGCTCTCACTTTTGTGCAGAATGGCTACATCAGCTCCCCTTCAGTCCTTTAGAACCACTCCTGTTTTCAGCAATTTATTGAACAGTGCTGCCAGTACTGCTTCCAGCACCTCCCTATCTCCTTTAACATTCTAGGATGTATCTTGTCTGGTCCCATTGCTTTGTCCTCTTTCAATTTTGCAATATCCCTTAGAACTTTCTCCTCCGTAAATGGACTCGTGTCCACCTCCCTGCACTTATTGCTCCCACCACTTAATTGTGGTCTCTCACCTTCCCCATCTTCTGTGAACACTGAACAAAAATATTTCTCCAGGACTGATGCTTTGTGGAAGTCCCCTTCTGTACACTCCCCATCTCCCCCTTAAGCCTTACGATCTCACCCCTTGTCTTCCTCCTTTCACTAAAGTACCTATAAAATGTATTGTCTCCTTTCTTTACTATCTGTGCTATTTGTTTTCCTCCATGTGCACCTTTATGCTCCTGACTGCCCTCCCTGCCTACCTCTGCTTGTCCTGTCCCCCTTCTTCTGTGTTTCCTTGTACTTCCTGAAAGCCAACTCTTTTGCTCTTACCTTCCTGGACACTTCTCTTGAGAACCACAGTGGTTTTCTTTTTACCTTTGTTTATTTGCCTAACACAAAGATTTGTTGCCTTCACTATGGCTCCTTGCAGATGGCCCACTGTTTCTCAACCCCTGTTCCTCCCTCCCTGCTACAGCCTTTCTGATACAAATCCCCAACCTTGCAAAATCTGCCCTCCTGAAGTTCAGGAACCTCACTTTCATGTGGCTCAGTTCTGCCACTGCACCTGTTTTGAACCACAATGTGAGATGATCACTGGACCCCAGGTGCACCCCTACCATGACATCTGCAATTCTGTCCTCATTGGTCAGTAACAGTTCCAAACTCACACCCTCTCAGGTGGGCTTTAGCACTAGCTGCCTGAGGCAAGCCCTTTGCAATGAGTTTAGCATGTCCCTGCTCCAGGCTGTGGCTGTGGCTGAAGTGCTCCAATCGACATCTGGCAGATTAAAGTCACCTACTAGCAGAACTTCCAATTAAGTCATCATCATATGGATGGCTTCTACCAGAAGCTTGTCCATCTCTTCCCTTTGTGCTGGAGGTCTGTATATCACTCCCATGTGAATAACAGTACCATTGACTGTCTCTAGGATGACCCACTGGGTCTCCACCCCCCCAATCTCTGAACCTCAGTTGCTTACCCATTGAATAAGCTGTTAGGGTCTGCAGCTTATCCAATAGGTACGGAAATGAGCAGACTAGGTGGGCCAATCAGTGCCTTATTTGCCGTCAAAATCTATGTTTCTATCTTTCTGTATATCTATGCTTTTATACCCTCCCTGAGCTAAAGAGATATCCCTCCTCCCTTTTTACCATTCTTTCTTTCCTGAATAGAGTATAACCTGGTACAGCTACATCCCAATCATGGTTCCCATTATACCATGTTTAATTAATAGTGACATATCCAGATCAGTCTTTGCCATCAAGGTCACCAGGTCCAGGATTTTGTTCACCAGGCTGTGAGCATTTGCATACAAGGCCTTACATATTTTGTAACTTTCCCTCCGTCATCCCCCCTATTATCCTCATGCCTGCCCTCATTACCCCCCATCTTTAATTCCTCCTCTTCTTTTGTCTGCCATTTTATCTTTTCCTAATTTATTTACCATTGGTGATTTCCCAACATTAAGAGCCATCCTGATAACTACATTACCTTTGGGGGTGGACAGTTTGATTCTCCCTGCTTCCATCCACCATCTCCTTGCCTAGTTTAAATCTTTGCCAATGAAACATTTAAACCACTCACTAAGGACATCAGTCCCCTCCTGGACAAATGCAGACCATCACCCTTGTACAGGCCCACACCCCTCCAAGTGGGTCCCCAGTCCCCATCGAAGCTGAAACTCTTTTCTCTGCACTACTTCCACAACCATGTGTTGAAGTCCCTGGTGCAGATATTCCTAGCCTCCCCCTTCCTGAGGACAGGCAGCACCTCTGAGAAGGTCACAGAGCATGCTACCTGCCCTAGGCCTCTCCTCAACTCCCTGAACTCCTCCAGCACTTTCCCTATTATTACTGCATCCATAGCCAGGTTATTTGTCCCCAGATGGACAATGACATCCAGCTCCTCCCTCCTTGCTGCCACCTGAGCGATCCTCTGGATCCACTGTCCATTCCTGTGAGCCATGCTTCCCAGCATGCACTTTACTTCCCTCTCCACCCTGCTACCTGTCCTCAGCTCCACTCCCCAGACTATGGACTCCCCCACCAGGAGTTGCTTCCTCCTCCTGTGGGGTCCTATGCTACCCCCTTAAGGTCTCCACCCTGGAGTACCACCACATCTGTCTAAGCCACTAATCTGAGCACCTCTCTGGGACTGTCCCACAGCGGCAGTGCAGCATAGGAGTTCCACAGTATAATGGGAGTAGGGAAGTGCCTTTGTTACACCACCCTAACCCTTCCCAAGCCCACCGTTGTCCATCCACTCCTCTTTCATAGCATCGCCTGTGGAGGTGGAGGAGGACTTGGTGGTCCCTGAGTGGGGTAGTTGGTTCTCCTAAACGAAGCCAACCTGACCTTGAGTCTGGCAACCTCTGCCCTCAGCCCAGATGGGTGCCAGTAGATGGTGCAGCAGTGCAGTCTTCAGAAGATCTCACTGAAGACCACCACCCCACAGCTGCTGCACTGCACCATTCCCATCATGCCTGCTCTTTTTTGCTAGACCTTACCCACTAACCCTGAATGAAAGCAAAAGTGTTTTTTTTTGTTTTGTATTTGATTGTCTGCCTAACCAAAGTTTGAGTCAGATCCTCCCTTTATGTCGCCTGGTGGTCACACCTTTCTTACTGCTTGACAGGAAGTTCTCACTCTGTCAAATCCAACTCCCTATAAAGTGCAACTATATGGCGTCACATGATGAGCTCTACTTGAGTAGCAGCTTTCCTCATAGCTCTGTGGTCTTACTCACTAAACACAGCTTTTAAGCAGTTAAAAGTTCATATTTGTCAACTAGCCAGAAAGATTTCATTAGAGGAAGACTCACCAGAAAAAAATTCTGCAAAAATCCCACCCACGGATCAGCTAGAGAACCAACAAATGGAGACTACAACATTGACAGTCTAGCAACCAGTGGGCTAACCATCTAAAATATAAAAGCAGAATTAGTTACTAAACTCATCTACTGCCACTACGGCAATGGACCAACTGACAGGCAAACTGGATTTATTTTTTTATGGAGCTAGCATTGCTGAAACTTGTGCTGTGTGACCTGGTTATGGTTTTCAGGAATTTCAAACCCATGTTTGAAAGCATAACAGTGTGGGTATAGGATGAGGAAAACTGCATCAGCTCCATTGAGAACCTGCAAACAAAGGATTTCAAGGCAGTTACTGACCACCACAAAAAAACTTTGGAAGCTAGAAGACTGGCTGGAAGACCAAGAAAGTCATCTCCATCTGAATAATTTAGTCATTGTGAGGCACCAGAACTCGCTGAGGGATTCAACATACTCAGCTTTACCCAGAAACTGCTCATGGAGCTGGTCAGACCCACATAGTCAAGCCCCGTCTATGTGCTGGACTATGCCCTCCACTCATAAACCAACACAGCAACAGGGCGATAAACTCAGAGTCAAGTTTCATGTTCAGGTTTGAAGTTTATTGGCAGGAAAACTCCATTGAGCATGGTCATTTACAAGGAGGTCCTGTTAGGACAACATTATACAGGGGTTGCAGTATTAATTCATAGGTCCCTACCATTCCAAGTCACAGAGCAGCATGTGGACCCCATGGGGAAATATCAGAGTCTAAGGGACAAACTAGGTCAATTAGAACTAATTCTAGCCTCAGTGTATGGCCCAAATACAGATGAGCGTCAATTTTTCACCTCTCTAATAACAATTATGCCAATCATGTTTAATCTCCTCATCATACTAACAGGGGACTGCAACCTGGTACCAGACAACAGCAAGAATAAGTCTAAGCCAAGATGGCAGGGTCTCTTGTAGGCACAGAGAGCAGTCAGGGAAATGCAGGACTCAATAGGTCTAATCAATATCTGGAGAATACTGCACCCTACCTCCTGAGAATATACATTCTGGTCTGTGGCACATGACTTTCTCTCCAGAATTGATTTCTTCCTGGAAAGCCAAACTATTCTCCACACTACCATGGCCTGCAAGATCTGCCCTAGGGTGGTCTCTGACCGGGCCCCTGTCACCCTTTCCCCATTATACCTGGAACAGACAGACCGGTATATAATTTGGAGGTTAAACCACTACCTGCTCAAGTACCAACATGTCCTCAGCAGGATAAAACAGAGTGTTAAGCGTTTCTTCTAGGTCAAGTCTCACTCAGTAGACACCCAAAAACATCTATGGGGAACTTTTAAATGCATGCTAAGAGGTGAACAGATTCACCTGGCCTCCACTCAGAGGAAAAAGAGAGAATAGGAATGTAAGCAAACTCTACAGACAATCAGGGATCTTGAGAAAAAGATCTCCAGAGACACATCACCAAACACTTACATCTCAACACTGCCAGGGCCCAATATGGGGAGCTCCTTAGAGAACAAGCAACATTTGCCATCTTTAGAGCAAAAACAAAATATGTAGATCAGGGGTAAATCAGACCGGGGTAAAAGCAAGCAAACTGCTTTCACTCCATATCAAGCAGCAGAAGACACGTAATGGTTTCCTCCATTGAAGCTAAAAACATAGATACATAGACAGTGTCAGCAGATAAGGGCCTATGACCCACCCAGTCTGCCCATTTGAGCATGTAAGTTTACTTTAAAGCAGCTACTTTCCCACTTGAGGGACATCGCATTGGCTTTCAGAGACTTTTGCACAGAGCTATACATACCTGAAGCCTTAGCTCACACAGAAAAAATCCAGGAATTCCTCAGACAGGCACAACTCCCCAAATCCGACCTGGCCTACCAGAACAGACTGGGAGCACCCATCACAGAGCAGGAGGTGCAGCAGGCGATCACCTCCCTGCCACTGGACAAAGCCCCAGGCCCAGATGGGTTCTTCCCAATATTCTATAAATCCTTAGTACCAGATCTATCCAGCCCATTATCCTTACAATTTAACAAAGCCAAAACAAAATCAGAATTAGATCCATCCCTTCAAGAAACCCTAGTCAGTTTACTTCCAAAACCAAACAAGGACCAATCAAGCATGGATAACTACAGACCCATTTCACTACTGAACATTGACCTCAGACTTATGGCCAAGACTCTGGCATACAGACTGAATACAGTCTGGGGCCAGATCATAGATCCTGAACAAGTAGACTTCATGCAAGGTAGACTAGCCTCAGACCAACTGTGGAAACTGAACCACACACTAGCAGCATCTATGGACTCTGAGTCCCCGGCTGCCCTGATCTCATTGGATGCAGGAAAAGCCCTTGACAGGGTTTTCTGGTTATTCTTGTTTGAAACCCTAAAACACTATGGTCTCCCTCCATCCTTTATAGAGCTATTCAAACTATTATATTCTAACCCACAGCCAGAAAATCTTGCAACAACATCCTTTCTGCCCGCTTTGAACTGAAAAGAGGGAAACAGCGAGGATGTCCCCTCTCCCACTACCTGTTTTACTTGGAACCCCTCACAAGAAGGATCAAGATGGATGAAGCCATACAAGGGGTTCAAGTCGGGAATCAAAGGTACAAAATCTCCACATATGCTGATGACATTCTCCCATGCTTGAATAGCCTTGTCCATTCCATTCCACCTACTGTGGCCTTACTATAGGAATTTGGATGTCTAGCAGAGTACAAACTAAACATAAATAAAACATGCCTGATACACTTTAACCATCACATTCGCAAGGCACAAATAATGCAATGGGAGCACTTGGTGCCCGGAGTCTGTTAAATACCTAGGCATTACAGCATCCCAAAATAAGAAAATGATGCAGTGCAGCAACCTAAACTCCATGCCCACACGGGTCAAACAGGATTTAACCTGCTGGTCTGTGCTTCCACTAACTTTATGGGCCCGTATCAACATTATAAAAATGAACATCCTATCTAGGCTACTATACCCAATCACCATTATGGGCTGCACTCTCACAAATACCTGGTTCAAGCAGCTCCGATCTATCCTGTCCACATTCCTATGGAATGGCAAACCACAAGCAAAGCATTTCACAAATTAACACCAATAAAAGAGCAGAGTGTTCTTCAACTCTTGGATTTCCACCTATACTACTTAGCAACTCATACAAGCCAATTCTTGTGGCGGAGAAGCCATTCAGAGTAACATGAAGGTATGAAGGTGGGAAATGCACATTACAATGGAAACAAATGGAAAAGGACCTATGACAAACAGCAGGCATCAAAAAACAGGCACTCACATGCATCCTCTACAAGGCCCTTCCCCCAAACTTAAAACCCACCTCTACAGGCAGATCAATTTTAGTCAGCTAACAACTTCACAATCTACTAGCTACCTGCCCACTAATGGATCCTCAACAACCTCTATCCCATGACCCCAGTTTCAAAATACAGAACAAAACAATCCCACCCAACTTCATGAATGCAGTGGAACTATATTCCCTCAGCTCCCTAATGGTGAGCAACACACTAATCTCCCACCACAAATTCCAACTAAAGGTATCCTCTGCCTGAGCTCCAATCATTCCCTTTCTACAGCTTCAGCATATATTAAAAGCATCCCTAAGCCCAAACCCTGGCACTCCAGCATCTTCAGAAAATAGGATGATCTACACAGGCTCTCAATGCAGCAACATGGCATCTCCCTAATATAGAAAAAAAACTACATTCCATCACCACAGACCCCAAGAACCCCATTGTGCCTACTGACAATTAGAAATTTCTGAGCTTGGGACGCCAGACTCCACAGTGGCCATGTGGAGGGGGATGCACAAATATATCATGTTTGATGGTCTGAGGCTCATGCAGTTCAACCTGAAACATAATCTATACCTCACCACAGCCAAGCTCTTCAAGATGGGCAAACTTAGTACAGGCCACTGTATTAAATGCCACATAGATAGGGGTTTCCTCAAGCACATCCTACAGAATTGTCCCAAGGCTACACACCTTTGGGAAGCAGTGAAAGCAAGTCTGGATCCCTTATTGGCACTGGAGGATGCATTCTCTCCCCAAACATGCTTCCTGGGGCTCAGTCTGGAAAAATTATTGGACAATGCATAGAAACATAGAAACACAGACTTTGATGGCAGATAAGGACCACTTGGCCCACCCAGTGTGCCCATTTCCCTACCTACTGAATAAGCTGAAGATTCTAGTTAACCAACAGCCTACTTCCTGCCTCCACCACTACAATTGCCTTATGTCTGTCCCATGCATGTTTGAATTCCCCCACTGTTTTAGACCCAACAGCCTCCCCAGGAAGGTGGTTCCATGCATCCAGCACTCTCTCCATGAAAAAAATTTCCTCAATTTACCCCTGAGCTGTCCCCCTTCTATCTTTAAATTGTGCCCCCTTGTTCTTACACATCTCTTTTTCTGAAAGATGCTACCCTCCTGGACTTTGCTGATTCCCTTGAGGTACTTGAAAATTTCTATCATGTCCCCCCTGTCCCTCCTTTCATCAAGGGTATATATATTAAGCTCTCTCAGTCTCTCTTCATATGGTTTCTGATGCAGACCCTGCACCATTTTAGTTGCCCTCCTCTGGGCTGCTTCCATCCTGTCTATGTCCTTGCATAGAGGAGGTCTCCAAAACTGCAAACAGCACTCCAGATGGGATCTCACCAACTGTCTGGACTGAGGGATAACCACTTTCCTTTTTCTACTTGTGATGCCCCTTCCTATGCATCCCAGTATCCCCCTGGCTCACCTTACTGACTTCTCATATTGCTTACCCACCTTTAGGTCATCTGATATGACTACCCCCAGGTCCCTTTCCATTTTTGTTGTTGTTAGTACCTCCCCTGCTATTGTGTACTCTTCTCCTGGGCTTTTGTTTCCCAGGTGCATTACTTTGCACTTCTTTGCATTGAATCTGAGTTGCCATATGTCTGACCATTCCTCCAACCTTGCCAAGTCCTTTTTCATCCTTTCTACCCCCCTTGTGTATCAACTTTGTTACAGATCTTTGTGTCATCTGCAAAGAGGCATACCTTTCCCTCCAGACCCTCTGCAATGTCACCTATAAAGATGTTAAAGAGGACTGGACCCAGTACTGAGCTCTGAGGTACTCCACTAGTAACCCCCGCCCCTTTTTCTGATTGTGTTCCATTCACTATTACCTTCTGTGTCTTGTTGTGCAGCCAGTTTGCTACCCAGGCTACCACTCTGGGACTTACTCCCAGGCTGGCTAACTTGATTATTAATCTTTTGTGTGGGACTGTGTCAAATGTCTTGCTAAAGTCTAGGTAGGCCATATCCACAGCCCCTCCCTGGTCTATTACTTTGGTCACCCAGTCAAAGAAATCAATTAGATTCATGTGACATGACCTTCCTGCTGTAAATTCATGCTGCTTTGGGTCCTGTGCCCTGCTGGCCCCTAGGTACTCAACAATTCTTTCTTTCAGAAGTTATTCCATCATTTTCCCTACCACTAAGGTCAAACTTACAGGTCTGTAGTTTCCTGCCTCTGCCTTGCTCCCATTTTTGTGAAGGGGAATCACATCTGCTCTCCGCCAGTCCTCAGGTACCACCCCATCCTTCCATGATTTGTTAAAAAGTGTGGTCAGTGGTGTCACTAGGTCCTCCCTTAGTTCTTTTAGGATTCTTGGGTGAATTCCGCCAAGCCCCATTGCTTTATCCACCATGAGTTTTAGGAGTTCTTTCAGGACTCTTTCTTCTGTAAATGGACTGGTGTCAACCCCTTTACCCAGAGTGCTTCTATTGTCTGGTTTAGGTAACTCCTCCTCATCTTCTTTTGTGAATACTGAGCAAAAGTATTCATTCAGTATCTCTGCCTTATCACTGTCTCCCTCTGCCCACCTCCCCTCCCATTTACTAATCTTCACTATTCCTCCCTTAACTTTTCTATGCTCCCTAATGTACCTATAAAATGTTTTATCTCCCTTCTTAACTGAGTTGGCTATTTTTTCCTCAGTTTGGGCCTTTGCTGTTCTGACTGCCTTCCCCACTTCTTTCTGCTTTAATTGATACAGTTCCTTGTCATGCTCCTTCTGTGATTCCTTATACTTTTTGAATGCAGCCTTTTTCTCATTAACCTTCTCTGTCACCTCTTTTGAGAAACATAGTGGTTTTTACTCTGCTTTGTTTTCTTTATTTGTTTAACACAAAGGCTTGTTGCCTCTATGATGGCAGTTTAGATTTTTCTCCATTGTTCTTCCACCCCTCCTTTTTGGCCATTTGCTAGTGCATTCCTCAGGTATTCTCCCATTTTGCCAAACTCAGCCCTTCTAAAGTTCAGTATCCTTGTTTTTGTATGGCTTGTCTCCATGGTTGTGCTTATTGTGAAGCACACTGTGCAGTGGGCACTTGTTCCCAGATGTCTACTGACTTCTAAATTTGTGATCCTCTCTCCATTTGAGAGTACCAGGTCTAGTATTTCTCCCTCCTGAGTGGGTTCCAACACTAACTGTCTAAGGCCTGCCCCCTTCAGGGCATTGAGAATTGCCCTACTCTTGGATGTGGCTACAGTACATGTCATCCAGTTAATATCTGGCATATTCAGGTTCCCCATCAACAGTATCTCCCCTTTTTCAGCCATTTTGAGAATGTCCTCTATCATTTTCTTGTCCATTTCTTCCCCTTAAGACGGGGGTCTGTATATAACCCCTGTGCGGATTGTGATGCCATTCCCTTTCTCCAAGGTGACCCAGGGTGCCTCTTGTCCTCCCCTTTTACTTTTTAGTTCTGTAGCTTTGATTCTTTCCCTTATGTATAGAGCTACTCCACCTCTTCTTTTATCCTCCCTGTCCCTTCTGTACACTGTGTACCCTGGTATATTGACATCCCAGTCATGGTTCTCCATGTACCATGTTTATGTGGCTGCCACAATATCCAATTGTTCATCTTCTATCAGGGCTACTAGCTCAGGAAGCTTGTTTCCCAGACTATGAGCATTGGTACTCATTGCCCTCCATTTAATATTGGCTTTATCCTTTTCCCCCATCCCTGCTCTTTTTGCCCTTCTCTGTTTTCCATTTACCCCTTTTCTGCCCTCTGTTGTGATCTGTACCTCAGTGTTCACCTTACTACCTACAATGTTTTGTGGGGGGAGGCTTGATATTTCCTGCCTTTTTTCAGCACCTCCCCCCTTGACTAGTTTAAAAGCTTGCCAAGTAAGCATTTAAACCTGTCACTTAGGAGCTTGGTTCCCTTTGTGGACAGATGCAGACCATAGTGCCAGTATAGACCTTCATCTCTCCAGGTGTACCCCCAGTCCCCAATGAAGCAAAAGCCCTGTGCTCTGCACCAGTTTTGCAACCATTCATTAAACTTCATGGTGTGCAATACCCTAGCCTTACCCCTGCCAGGGACTGGCAGCACCTGTGAGATGGTAACCGTGCTTGCTACCAGTCTGAATAGAAATGATCACATCTCTCTCACCACAGCAATGGTGAAAAAAACTAATACTATACTTAAACACTGGTTGGATGACAGAGTACTAGGTTGCTCAGAGTGGTTCAATGCTATGTTAGAGGCACTAAGACTAGAAAAAATTATCTTTTACATGCATCATGTACTGAAACTTTACCAAAAGTGATGGGGAATGCTGGAAACACTTTTGCTACAGTCACAATCCAATGACACCCTAACCAAAATGGGACTAGACTTGTTACCTCTGTGAGCGGCTCTTGTGAATGTCTCCACAGCATAACCAGGATGTGAACTCAATCATATATCAGCATAATGCAGTACAGACCAGTCCCTGAATGTTGATGGGACAAACTGTATCAAGTTCAATGTATGTTTTATATGTTTTGTCTAGTGTACACAGTTTTGTCACCTATCTTGTTCTGTATAGTCATTAATAGAGTTTACTGTTCTGAAAAGAAAATGCAACTAGGCTTGGGTGGGTGCATGGGAGATTGGAGGGAGGGAACTACCAATCCCTAGAAGAGATCAAAGTGCAAACAGATTAACTGCAAATCCTGTGAACACAAAACAAAACAGTAACTCTGCTTAGCCTAAAGAGAGATCAAACTATAAAACCTGTAAGCACAAAACAGTAACTCTGCTTAACCTACAGAGAGATCAAACTGCAAATACAGCAATGGCAAAACCAGCAAGCATGTATCAAAATAACAAAACAGTAACTCTGCTTTGCCAAAAGAAGTCTTAATTTTTCCTTCTGCTCTGTCTGTCCTTTGCTTTGTCCTTTCTAGCAAACCTAGAAGACAAAAAGCTCAGGTAAAGCTATATGTTTTTACTCCCCTCTGTCAACAAACTAGTCTTCATTTCCTATCATTTGAATACATACTGTGCTTTGAAAACTAGACATAAATAACTGAAATGTAAAAATTGACAGAATTCAGTGGAATTTTAGGAAGCTATTCATCTCCATTCATCCTTCTGTTGAGGTAGAGATCTTAAATTTGGCATGATTACTTGCTGAGTTCTTATGATGTGCCAAATACATCATTTGGAGGCATCATCTCAAAATGATAAGTGTTCAGATTTTGTCTTTTTAATTTTTATGAGAAATTTCATGAACCTTTTTATCTGCATATACAGTAACTTAGGTACCTTTGGAGATAGAAAACTGAAACTGGATATATGCAAAATGTAGTAAAAACCTATATAATTGAAATATTTTAAAACATTTTAATGAATGCTTTCAAAATTTTGTTAAACTCAAATTTAAATATTGGCAAAATTTGGGGCTACCTATAGCACAGCCCCCTTTAAAATTTGAGACATAAACCTCGGTGCACATAACTATGTTGCATGTTTCTCTAAATATTGAAATTGTGGAGAAATTTGGAAACCATTGCTTCCCCCTCTATGCATAAAATGTTAACTAAATTTTGCAATTTGGTATTGTGCTAAACAGGGTTGTTAAGCTGATTAATAGCCAGTGTGAATTTAACTTTGGTAGACTGCCCAACATTTATTTTAAATTGTCCTTTTGTTGTGTATCATTTGTAACAGGGATGGATTTAATATATTCATGTGTGTAACTGGGGACAGCCTTTAAACATCTGTCCCTATTATAAATGAGAGTCTTCATAGAACCTTATTTCTTTTGTGATTATTACAATATCCATGGTTAACTTTAGGAAGGATTTACTTCGAGTGAGTGTACCAAAGGACTTTTGGTTTAAAAATGGGCAATGGCATGCTTTGGGGGGTGGGGGCTGTCACTTCTTCCAAAGCAAAGTACACAATGTGATGTTTACTTCAAAGATTGTTCTTAAATGCTAAACAAACAACTTGCAATCGCAATGTATTAATATGTTTAAAGTGAATGCAGCTTTAAGTCCTTGTTTGAATTTTATAAAGTTGCCTTGAAAACCCATTTCACAGTTCAGTCTTGTTTGTAACAGGGACAAATTTATTACATTAATGTTTGTAACTGGGTACATGTTATGAACATCCATCCCTGCTATAAACAAGACTTTTAGTGCTTCTCTTCTTTTGTGATTATTACAATATTTGTGTTTGATTTCAGTGAGAATTTCTTTGGGTAGTGTAACAAAAAACTTTAGATCTGAAAATGGCAGATTGCATGCTTTGTGGGGTGGGGGGCTGCCAGCTGTTCCAAAGCAAAATATAAAATGTTATGTTTACTTTGAAGAATGGTATTAAAATTTAGAAAGATATGGTGCTACAGTAACTTACTAATAAGTTTAAACCTGAACAAAGCTTTAAGTCCGCGTTTAACTTTTAAAAATTTGTCTTAAAAGCCCCCTTCCTAGTTCAATCTTGTCTATATCAGGGATGGGATTTTCATATTGTGTTTGTAACGGGGACATGTTGTGAGCATCTGTCCCTGTTATAAACAAGACTTTTAGTACCCCCTTTTTTCTTTTTTGATTATTATAACATTTGTGCTTGACTTTTTAGTAAGAATTTACTTGGGTAATGTAACAAACAACTTTTGGTTTGAAAATGGTAAATAACATGCTTTCAGGGTTGGGGCTGCCAGTTGTATCAAAGCAAAAAACAAAATGTTATGATTACTTCGAAGAATGGTATTAAAAACTAAAAAAGACATGGTGTGACAGTAACTTACTGGTAAGTTTAAACTGAACAAAGCTTTAAAAGTCCTTGTCTGACTTTTAAAAATGTGTTTTAAAAGCCCCCTTCCTAGTTCAATTTTATTTATAACAGGGATGGAATTATAATGTTTGTACCAGGGTCTGATGTTGCCACCAGGTCTCCTGCATCAGCTGGCAGGGATGGGGTGGGAGATGGAATGATGCTAGGTACACCAAAACTGCTGACTGGGGGGGCAAAGAAATGACAGTAGGTTACCCAGAACAGCTGACAGGAATGGGAACAGGAAAGGAATGATGCTAGGTCACCCAGAATAGCTGATGGGGATGGGGATGGGAAAAGGGGAAAGGAATGATGCTCGGTCACCCAGGACTGTTGATGGGGATGGGGACAGGGGAAGGAATGAAACTAGGTCACCTGAGATACTGACGAGGATGGGGATGGAATGACACTAGGTTACCCAAGAGAGCTGATAGGGATGGGGAGGGGAAAGGAATGACACTAAGTCACCCATGACAGCTGAAGAGATGGGTAGGGGAAGGTATAACGCTACAGTAGTAGTCACAGACATTGCCAGCTATTTCCAGATATTTCATGAAATTTCTAAAGAGTTTCTCTCTGTTGCCCCTTCTGTGGTAATGCAGAAAGCAGAAGATTTCTCTAGAAAAATCACTGAAATTTCAGGAAATAGCTGAAAATTTCTATGGCTGCTACTGTAGGTCATCCAGGACACTGACAGGGATGAGGAGGAGGAAAGGAATGACACTAGGTCAACCAGGACAGCTGATGCATATGAGGAGGGGAGGGAATGACACTATATCACTGAGGACATTGACAGGGATAGAGAAGGGTAAAGGAATGACTCTAGATCACCCAGGACAGCTGATGTGGATGGAGAGGGGGACAGAATGACAGTAGGTCACCCCGGAGAGCTGACAGGGATGGAGAGGGGAAACAAATTATGCTAAGTTACCCAGGACAGCTGATGGGGTGGGGTGAGGAGAAGGAATGACTGTAAGTAACCCAGGTTAGCTGATGGGGATGGGGAGGGGGCAGAAATTACACTTGGTCACAAGGGAGACTGACAGGGATGTGGGGGGGGAGGAATTACACTAGGACACCCAGGATAGCTGACAGAGATGGGGAGGGGAAGTAAGGAATCTAGGTCACCTGGAAAAGCTGATGAGGATGGGCAGGGGAAATTATACTAGGTCACCTGAGACACTGATGGGGATTTTTATTTATTTATTTAAAAGTTTTACCAGGAAAGACATACTGAGCAGACTACCACTCAATTCCAGATGCGTCCTGGGGGTACAGGAAATGGGATAAGTATATTCAAATAAACATACAGAAATTATAGAACAGCAAACGTTTACATAGGTTACATACAGTATGTGCAAGGTTTTATAATTAACAGTGATAAAAATCTAGAAGTAGTATGTACAGGAGGCAAGAAACAGAGAGTGCACAGCATAATAGTAGGCAGATTATGTAGAGAAGGTAATGGCAAACAAAACTTGGTGGTTAAGCATTTGAGTGGACAGCATAGATTGCACTTGGGGGTTGGATAGAGGATGGGAATGGGGAAGGAATGACACAAGGTCACCCAGGAGAGCTGACAGGGATGTAGTGGGGGGAAGGAATGACACAAAGTCACCAGTTCAGCTGATGGAGATGGGGGAGAGAATGAAATGATGCTAGGTCACCCAGGGCAGCTGATGGGGATGGAGTAGGGGGAAGGAATGACACTAGGACACCCAGGACAGCTGATGTGGATGGAGAGGGGGAAATAAATGACACAAGGTCAGCTGAGACAGCTGGCAGGGATGGGGTGGGGGGATGGAATGACACTAGGTCACCCACTATAGCTGATGGAGATGTGGAGAGGGAAAGAAATGATGCTAGTCCATCCGGGACAGCTGATGGGGATGAAGTGGGGGGGAGGAGGACACTAGGTAATCCATGACAGCTGACATGGATGAGGAGGGGAAGGAATGACATTAGGTCACCCCTGACAGGTGGCAGGGATGAGGAGGGGGAAAGGAATTACACTAAGTCAATCAGGACAGCTGACAGGGATGGGGAGAGGAAAGGAATGATGCTAAGTTACCCAGGACTACTGATGGGAATGGTGAGGGGGAGGGAATTACACTAGGTTGCCCAGGATAGCTGACAGAGATGGGGAGGGGAAAGTAAGGAAACTAGGTCACCCAGGGCAGCTGATGGGGATGGAGTAGGGGGACAGGAAGACAATAGGTCACCCAGGATAGCTGATGGGGAAGGGGAAGGAATGATACTAGGACACCCAGAACAGCTGACATGGATGGGAAGGTGGAAAGAAATGACACGAGGTCAGCTGAGACAGATGACAGGGATGGGGTTGGGGGAAGGAGTAACTCTAGATCACCCAGTACAGCTGATGGAGATGCAGAGAGGGAAATAAATTATGCTAGGTTACCCAGGACAGCTGATGGTGATGGAGTGGGATGAAAAACAAGGACATTAGGTAACCCAGGACAGCTGACATGGATGGGGAAGGGAAGGAATGACATTAGGCCACCCCTGACAGCTGGCAGAGATGAGGAGGAGGAAAGGAATGACATTAGGTCAACCAGAACAGCTGACAGAGATGGATAGTGGAAAGGAATGATGCTAAGTTTCCCAGGACAGCTGATGGGAATGACGAGAGGGAAGGAATGACACTAGGTCACCCAAGACAGCTGACAGGGATGGGGTAGGTGGAAGGAATTACTCTAGGTCACCCAGGTTAGCTGATTGGGATGGGGGAGAAGGAATGACACTAGGTCACTCAGGAGACTGACAGGGATGTAGAGGGGGGAAGGAATTTCACTAGGTCACCCAGGATAGCTGACAGAGATGGGGAGGGGAAAGGAATGAAACTAGGTCACCTGGGAAAGTTGATAGGATGGGGGGAATAATACTAGGTGTACCTGGACACTGATGGGGATGGGGAGGGGGTAAAGAATGACACTAGGACACCCAGGAGAGTTGACAGGGATGGAGAGGAGGAAGAAAATGACAGAAGGTCAGCTGACAGGGATGGGGGGAGGAATGACACTAAGTCACCCAGCACAGCTGATGGAGATGGGGAAAGGTAATGAAATGATACTAGTTCACCCAGGATAGCTGATGGGGATGGGGAGGGGGAAGGAACGACACTGCATCACCCAGAGTAGCTGATGGGGTTGGGGAGGGGGAAAGGAATGACACTAGATCACCTGAGACAGCTGACAGAAATGGGTAGGAGGAAGGAATGACACTTGATCACCCAAAATGGCTGACAGGGATGGGGATGGTAAGGGGGAAAGGAATGACACTATTTCACCCAAGACAGCTGATAGAGAATGACTCTAGGTCACCTGGAAGAGGCGATGGGGATGGATAGGGAGGAAGGAATGACAATAGATCACCTGAGAAAGCTAATGAGGACAGGGATGGAGAACAAATGATGCCAGGCCCCAGGAAAGGCCATGTTTGCAGCTTAGTGACTGTGCTTACCTCTATTTTGTTTGCAGCCTAGTGGCTGTGCATGCCTACATTTTATTTGCAGTGTCAGCTGTCAGGGGTGGCCTAATGTCATTCCTTCCCCTCCCCATCCATGTCAGCTGTCCTGGGTTACCTAATGTCCTTGTTTTTCATTCCACTCCATCACCATCAGCGTCAGTGACTGTGTGTACCTCCATTCTGTTTGCAACCCTGGTCTGTCTTCTTCAGGACCCTGGTGGGTCTATATGAGGATTACTGCACAGACCTGCTTGAGTGAGTCATTGTAGGCCAGCGCTCACCTTCTCGTGTGGTTGATTCAGCTACAGCAGGGGTTCTCAAATGGTGAGGCCAGCCTCCCTTGGGAGGCCCCAACCTGTTCCAGGGGAGGCTCAAGCAAGTCTGAAAAAGTACTGTATTTAAATTTTGGGTTTTATATATTTTGAGTGAAGAGATGAAGCAACCTGAAAGAGGATACTAATAGTAGGTGAATTTTATGTATTTATTTTCTAATAGGTGAAAGGAAAGTGAATGAGCCAAGGCTCATTCCAGGTGTACCCGGGAAAGGGTAGGAGTGAATACATTTCAAAAGGTAACTGCAAAACAATCAAGAAATATACAATGAGCAATAGTGCAAATAAATATGAACAATAAATTAATAATGAATGGTGATAATTGATCAATTTGTAAAATGATGGTGAACAGCCCAAATACAAGGGTTGAGCATAGAAGTGCTAAGAGCAATAGCAGGAAGGAGCAAAGTAATCCCCGAGATGTTGCTTAGGAGCAGAGAAGGAGGGGAGAGGCAAAGTATGCAGGAAGGTTATTTCATATAGAGAGGAAACAGAGGAAGTAGTCTGACCCATGAAGGTACTGCAACAAGGGGTAACAATGGTTCAAGAGTAAAAATAGCAGAGCAAGTAGGTTGGCCTGTGGGGGGAGGTTTACAATAAGTTGAATAATAATATTTGTTTATTTTATTTATTTGTTATTCAGATAGCACCTTTGAGCACAGGAGCTCTTTTTCAAAAGTTCCAAGTCAGTATAAGACAAAAAACTGAATGTGAGCCAAGTACTCAAAAGGGTTTCAATTTATTCATGGTGTACTGCACAAAGTACAGTACGTTATTTTTCTTTGGGGAGGCCCAAGATTATTTAAATTTTTGGTGGAGGCTCAAAATCTTTTCCATGGATTTGGGGAGGCTCACTGTGACAAAGTCTGAGAACCATTGAGCTACAGTATCACCTGTAAGCTCCCAGGTCCCTGGTCAGTCTTATTTAGGGCCCTGGTGGGTCTGTATGAGAAGTACTGTTCACACCTCCTTGTGTAAGTCACTGTGAGCTGTCACTCACGTTCTTGTCTGGTGGATTCAGCTATGCCATCACCTGTGGTCTACCAGGTCCCCGGTCAATCTTCCTCTGAGTACAGTGCACACCTGCTCGAGTGAGTCACTGTAGGCCTGCACCCACCTTCTCATATGGGTGGATTCAGCTATGCTGTTATCTGTGGTCCCTCTGGTCAGTCTTCCTCAAGGTCCTGGTAGGTCCACATGAGGAGTACTGTGAACACCTGCTTGAGGAAGTCACTGTAGGCCAACACACCCATTCTCATCTGGTGGATTCAGGTACACCATCACCTGTGGTCTCCCAGGTCTCTAGTTAGTCTTCTTCAGGGCCCTGGTGGGACCTCATGAGGAGTACTTGTACATGCCTGCTCAAGTAAGTCACTGTAGGCCATCGCCCTCATTCTTGCCTGGTGAATTCAGCTTCACTGTCACCTGTGATTCCCCCAGGTCCCTGGTTAATCTTCCTCTGAATACTGCACACACCTGCTTTAGTGAGTCACTGTAGACCAGTGCCAGCATTCTCATCTGGTGGATTCAGCTAAACTGCCACCTGTGGTCTCCCAGGTCCCTGGTCAGTCTTCTTCAGGGCCCTGGTGGGTTCACATGAGGAGTACTGTGCACAACTGCTTGAGTGAGTCACTGTAGGCTGGCTCCCACATTCTGATCTGGTGGATTCAGCTACACCATCACCTGTGGTCTCCAAGGTCCCTCATCAGTCTTCTTCGGGACTCTGGTGGGTACCTTGATCCATTTCTGGCTTGCCTGATGAGACAAATTTGTTCACCAGCAGGAGTCCAGGAAGGCAAAGCTCAAGATTAATTAATGGTATGCCACCATTGCCATTGTCTTGAAGTCCTGGGCTCTTTCTAGTAGTTCTTGTGCAGTTTTTCTGGCTCCCTGTTTCATTTATTTCCATACAGGTCAGGAGTCCAAAGGTAGAGGAGCTGCTCTATATGGGAGCCACTGGAGAGGTCCTGTGGGGGACTGTGCAGTGGAGGAAAGAGGTGGAAGATACGGGGAGTAGTGAGCACAAGCAAGTACAAGCACAAGGTGTGCAGACAGAAAGCAGAAAAATAAAAGTGGAGAAATGGAGAGACAGAAGCTGAGAAATGGTGAAAGCAGAGGCAGAGAAGGCATAAAAGCAGAAAAATCAGTCCAACTACAATAGCAGACAGAAGCATGAAGGACCAGTTTAGTGTTTTTAGTGTTTAGTGTTAAACCATGTAAAAACAAAATGTATGGTATTTAATAATACAAGATCTAATGTGAATTCTAAGCTAACTCTAAAGGATAATTATGGAAATAATAAAGAAAGGGTTACTGAAATTTGTTACCTAGGCCTGGTTATTGACTGTAACTTATCATTTGAAATATATATTCAGAAATTAATAGGTAAGTTGCATAGAAGATTAGGAATGCTTTATCGATTGAAAAAGTATTTAACAGATGAGGTTAGGATAATTTTGGTTAATAGTTTATTGTTTTCAGTTATTGATTATGGATTAATTATATATTTTTTTACTTCAGTTAGAATGCGTAATAAGTTGGAATCTACTTATCATAGTATTATTAGATTTGCTACAGGACAGAAGAAAAGAACTCATCATTGTTTACTTTATAGTTCTTTGGGGTGTTTGTCATTAGTTGATAGGTTTAGATTACGTGTTTTAGTGTTTCTTCAAAAAATTAAATTAGAAATTTTTTCTGATGTTATTTGTGATATGTTTTCTAAATTGATTAATGGTGTAAGAACCAGGTCGCAGGTTAATTTAAACTTTAAATTTCGGATTCCCTACTATAAAAGTGTGTTTGCTCAGAATTCCCTTCAATTTTATGCAGTGAAATTGTATAATGAATTACCCTCTAATATTATGCAATGTGTTACAATTTTGTCATCTAAGAGGGTTTTAAAGAAATTTTTGGTTGCTAATTCAAAGTGTTGTTGTTTTAAATAATGTATTTTTATATGTATGTGTGTTCTTTATATTTATATGTTTGTATATTATTTATGTATGTTTTATGTTGTGACTGGGCATCAGTGAAAATGGGCATTTTGCTCACTGATTATACAGAATAAAAATAAACAAACAAAAAAACAAACAGTTTATTTATGTATTTATTTATTTGTGAAATCAGTTTACAACCTTTGAGCCAGAGGCTCATTTCCAAAGGTACTTCGTCACATTAAAGACATACATAGAGTTTTAGGTTACATAGCACAGGTTTGCTAAAAATAGGCGTTCATCAGAGGCGCCATGTCACACTGAGGTCAGACAAAATACATTTAGGTTACAGGGTACAAGTAATTGAGACAGGTGTTACACAAGTTGGTATCAAAAATTGAGCAATCTAATTGGCATACCACAAAACAGCAGGCACTGGCCAGGTTAGACATAGGTACGGTGTACCGGGAAGAGGTGGTGGGGTGGGCTAGGCGGAGATCCGCCCGGTGGGTGTTGTCATGAGAAGTCGAGGTGGAGGCTGCCTTCAGAGACAGGAGCAGCTACGAGTGTTGATGAGTTGGTTTCGAAGGGTGGTTTTGAACTTGGAGATGGTGGTGGCATTGGTGATGGGGGCAGGGAGACAGTTAAACCAGGATGGGGCTCTGTAGCAGAAGGACCTCTGGCCATGGCTGGTTCTTGATCTGGGGACCATTAGAGTGGTCTTGTTGGATGACCGTGTTGCAATAGTGGGTGGGATCCAGTGGATGGATGCCGTCACCCAGGAGGAGAGCCAGTGGGGTTTTGTGAGAAGGCAGGTTTGATATCGGACGTTCATCCAGGGTGAGGGTTTAGCCTCATCATACAGCTGACAGGTGTGTGTAAGCCTGGGGGCACCAGTAATCAGTCTGCATGCTTTATTCAGGGTTAAGTGAATTTTTTTGAGTGCAGTCGTGTCGGCAGCACCATAGACTGGTAGGCCATAGTCTACAAGGGACAATACAGAAGACGTAACAGAGAGCCGGAGCACATTTGGGGGAAGGCAGGTTCTATGGTGGAAGAGGTTGCCAAGCCGTGTGTTAGTGGCGGATGTTAGGGCATCAATGTGGTCATGGAATGTGAGGGCTGAGTCGAAGGTAACCCCAAGGTATTTGTAGGAGCAGACTTGTTCCAGTGGCTGTTTGGTACTAGGAAGGATATGAAGTGGGTGGTTGCTAGCTTTGTTTTGGGGGTGGGAAAAGAGCATAGCTTTGTTTTTTTAAGATTAATGATGAGTCTGTGCTCCTTAAACGAGGCTTCGGCATCATTGAAAGACTGCTGTAGGGTGTCCTGAAGGGAGAAGGGATTGCGGTGGGTGGCAAAAATGACAGCATCATCTGCATACAGAAGAATTTTGCCAGGGCATGCATGGGCAGGGTGCTCAGATAGAGTGAGAAGAGAAGGGGGCCCAGGATGGAGCCTTGGGGGAACCCAGAGTGTATGGGATGGGTATCAGAGAGTATCCCATTGATTTTAACACACTGTGATCGAGCGGCTAGATAGCTCGTGCACCATGCTAGGGGGCCAGCCGAGAGACCAGTGTGGCAGAGAGCATTCAGCAGAAGAAGGTGGGAGATGGTGTCAAAAGCCTTTGAGAGGTCGATGAACACTGCACCAGCTAGGGAGCTGGTATCCAGGGAGGAGTGTAGGAAGTTGGAGAATTCAATTAGTGCAGTGCTGGTACTGTGACCAGCATGGAAGCCATGTTGCTCTGGGCACAAGATGTTATGCTTAGCTAGATATTCAGTGATTTGAATGGCCACCACTTTTTCCAGGGCTTTGGGGGGGGGATGGAGATTGGCCGGTAGTTGTTGGCTGATGACCTGTCGCCCCCTTTATGAATGGGCATGATTATGGCTGTTTTCCAAGCAGTGGGAAATTGTCCCAGGCAGATCAATCGGTTTATTAGGCTGGTGAGTGGGCAAGGACTTCATCTACCACCAGCCTGAGGATACTGGGGTCCAGTGAGTCACTGCCGGGACTGTTTCTATTCTAAGCTTTGATTAGGATGGGTCTGGCTTCCCAGACAGAAACCTTGTGCAGGTGGAAGCTGGGGTGGTGGAGGACAGGGGGAGATTGGTTGGGGGGAAGGTCAAAGAAATTACTAGGGAGGACTGAGCTAAGGTCAGTGAAAGTGGTGTTGAGCCAGTTAGCTATGATGGCAGGTTCAGTGGAGGTAGTGCCATCACTAGTGAGATGGGATGGGGCAGGGGAGCGTGATTTTCCATTTAGCTGTTTAATATTATCCCAGAAAGTCCGGGCTGAACCCCAGGAGGAGGTAAGGGTGGCCTGGTAATGGTCGGCCTTGGCTTTTCGGATGGCCCAAGAGCACTTATTCCAGGCTGCATTGTAAGCTTGCCTATCAGACAGTCGACCTGTTTCAGTGACAAGGTGCCAGAGGTTATCCCAATTTCTTAGCAATTGTAGAAGGGCAGGGCTAACCCAGGGTGCATTCTGCTTTTTGGATCGGATTTTGGTGAAGGGTGCAAAGAGATCACAGGCCATATTGAAGGTGTGTGAGAAGAAGGCGAGGGCAGTGTCAATGTCGGATGCACGATGAATGGGGGACCAGTTTATCTGGGTGAGGAATTGTTTAAGTTTTTGCAGCCCACCAGGGCGGAGGCACCTGCAGAGGGTTGTCTGGGCTTTGGGTTTGGGATTGGGGACTGCCCAATGAAATAGGATAGGGGAGTGGTCACTTAGGGAATCTGGTAGGACCTGGATGTTTTGGATTTTTTGGGGTCGGTTGGTGATAATTACATCCAGAAGGATGCTGGTTCCTCTCTTTGGGTTTATTCTAGTGGGCTGGGTGACAAGTTGCGTCAGGTCTTGGGCAGCAAATGAGTCTCGGATCATGGAAGAGGAGGTGCTGAGCCAATTTACGTTAAGGTCCCCAAATAGGATTTGTTCCGCCTTATGGTGGAGGGAGGCCAGATAGTCAATTAAAGATACCAGGGCCAGGTGCTGGTTCTTTGGGGGAACGTAGGCAGTGGTGAGATAGAGAAAGCCCCTAGAGGGGTCCGGGATGAGTTTGAGGATAAGAGCCTGGGCCCCATTTACAAGGGTAGGGGTGGGGAGCGCATGTCCAAATATTGTGTCCCTAGTGTGATTGCACAGCCTCCCCTCGTTTGCTTTACTCGGTCCCCGGTATAGGTATAGCCTGGGAGGGAGACAAATGAGTCAGGGTGGATTTGGACAGCCAGGTTTCAACCAGGTCTATGATGTCTGGTTGATGAGCCATGGCCCAGCACTGAAGGGCATCAAATTTTTTCAGCAGGCTGCATATGTTCATGGAGGCTATTTGGAGACCAGTGGGCCAAGTAGGTGGGTGGGAGGGGGCAGGGCCTGGGTTGGGATGTATGTTCCCCATCAGGAGCAGAAGGAGGAGAACTGCTCTGGCCAGAGGGTGGCAGAAGAAGAGTTTACACTGGGAGCGATAGGAAGAGAAGGGGGTTTCATAGCACAGGGGTGGATAGGGCAGCACAGGCAGAGAAGACTTGGAGTGATCAGATGCCCAAGGGAGCAGGGGGTAGGAAAGGTAATGTCTGGATGGGGATGAGGTGGAGAGAAGAATATGGGGTGTGTGGTGGAGGAGGGACGGGGAGGAGCAGTGGTATAGGAGGGGAAGGGAGGGCAGGAGGGTAGGTAGGAGCACTAGAGTAGTGAGGCTGAGGGTTAACAGGAACAATAGGGTAGGTGGAAGGCAAAAAGAGGAGGAGGAGAAGGAGAAGTGAGAGGCAGGTAGGCAGGAGGTGCACATGCATAATTGGTAAGGGTGAGAGAGCTGAAGTGAAGAAAGATGGGGGAACTAGGATGACAGAGAGGGAGATAGTAGTGAGAGGTCACCTCTAAATGTAGTTGCCACTTTGGTACAGTGGCAGAGCTGGTGCCTGAGGTGCACACAGCACTAGGTTCAAGACTTGCCCAGGGTAGCAGGAAGGACCCCAGACAGTGGCTGTAGCAGCAGGGAGCAGTAACAATCAGACAGTTTCAAGGTCTAGATGCTGGCATTCTTGCTCTGTTTGATTCTTTTTTAAATAAATCAGCTTAGTAGTACCCACACCTTGTGTTGTGTTGTGTTTTCTTGTTAAAATCACTTAAATTGCTTAAATCTGTTTAAAAAGCTGTTACGGGTTATTGTTCCGAAGATCGTATCAGAGAAATTTAGATTTATCTCCCTCTTCATGCTCCTGTTAAAAAGTGTTTTTTAAGGATATTGCTTTTGTAATTCAATGTATAGATTCAAATTATATAGTAAGATTTAAAAAATTTTAGTATTTTTAAACAGTTCACCCTGAAATAACCATGTTATCACTCATGGAATTTAATGCGCATGTTTTGGTGTCCTACTGAGCAACATTCGGAATCAGACAGGGGACAGAGTTGGTGTGGTATAGGGACCACAGAGTTTGAAGCAGTTAGCTTCTTGTCCAGCTTTCTTTTTATTTTAAGGAAAAGCTACAACCAAATTAGATACACCAATGGTATGTTTAAGTTAGAAGTGGTGTAGAGTGGTACAATAGAGCTCATATTAGTACAGCGTTTAGTAACGTGTGGCAGCTATAGTAGGAAAACAGTAGACACCGGCTACAAAATACCAGACTCCAGATACTAAGTTTTCCTGGACGTTCTCGGAGGGAAATACAATATAACATCAGGATCTTTCTAAGTTCTGAAAAGCTTTCCTAGACTTTTATTTTTTTATTTGTACTCCTGGCTTGTTTTTAATAGGGTATATTGTGTTTCTGAGTGGCCTTTTCTCTTTTCTCTATTTTTGTCTTTTCTCTTTTTAAAAGCAGTGATTAAGCGAACAGTAGGCACTGGAAAGGAGGCAAATTTGGCCTACAGGACAGAAGGAATATGCTAGGAGTTTGATCTGGTGTGAAGCGCCATGCAGGTGCAATTTGAGGCAGTTATGAGCAGCCGAGATTTGTGGTTCAGTTGTGGTATCTTTGCAGCACACAAGCAGGGAGAAACAAATACAAGTAAGGAGGATAATTAAGCAACTAAAATAGAATTGTTTTCTCTGGGGTGGACTGCAGACGCTGTAGAAGTAGTATAAATTTGTAGAAATTGCAGTATTCAGAGATATTTGAGGAAGTAGAGTGTACAGGGTTTAAGGGGTGCTAATAGGGGTTTGGCATCCTTATTATAAATTTCATGTATGACAGTTATTTATTACACCTTTTCTACCTTTTCTTACTTGTAGTGTACAGAAAAAGTTGTATTTGCTCAATGAGTATTTGCCTCCTTATACAGAAGAACTTGGGGTGGAAAGGTTGGAAAGCCAGAAGGAGTAAAATTGATGAAAATAAGAAAGAAAGAAAGCATATCTGCCACAATTGTTAGTAGTGATATAACAGGGTACAAGGGACATCTACCAGCCCTGGTGCTAGTATTGTTTTCAGTGGGATGCTGAGTCATTCTTTTTTAATAATTTTTAACAACTTTTGCTTCTGAATTTGAAACTTGGAGGTGGGGGCCATAATTTGTAATCTGTATGTTTCACAGTTAATATTTAATTGTGTATAACAGTGTATAATCGATTAAGTACCACCTGCTGATCCAATAACTGGCTGACCGATTGGTTGATCAATTGATGTATTAATTGATTGTCCTGTGGTTGTTCTAATGATTCGGGGAGAGTGGAAGTATTGAATTGAATTGCTGACTGAATTAAATTGCGTAAAATTGTTTTATTCTGTACTGAATCAGCTAACCATATTAATTAGAGGCTGAATAATATACTGGAAATATTTCCTTCTGTTAATATTTGTAAGAAATAGTTATGTCAGTAGCTACAAGAACTGGAAGAATTAAGATTAAAAACATGGTTAAACCAGAGGAAAGAGATGAAGGGAAAGTGGACAAAATGAAGGGAACCTTGGCATGAAAAAAATATTAAAACAAGCCAAAATAAAATGGAAAAATCTAGCAGGAAATATGATTACAGATCTAATTGGAAGTAGTGAGGTATTGCACACATTGACACCAATTGGAGATGTTTCAAGATTTATAATAAACACAAAAATGGGGTCCTCAGTAGAGAAAGTGAGTTTGTATTCACACAAAGAGTCCCAGCCAAAGTCCAGTTTTCCTATGACTAATGAGTATGAAGAAAACAGTTTGACAAGGGTGGAATCAAACATTGGAACTCAAGGGTACAGTCAAAATCAATGCCCAAATATGGAAAGTTTAGGAGAAGAGGACAAGGAGAAGGGGTTAGGGGAAGTAAGTGATATTAATATGCTAAAAGCGATTAACAATTTACAATCATTAAATAAAACAGCTCAAAGCATGACAGAATCAGTGAAGGAAGACTCTAATTATTTTGATAAAGAGAACATTTCACATATAGAAATGAATATGAACAATCAAAAGGAACTAGATGGTGAATATTCAGGCTCTTGTTCAGGGGATAATTGTTCATGGACAATGAGTCCAAGAAGTGCAGTTAATCTGGATATAGATGGATTAACTAAAGAAATAATAAGAACTTTAAGGGAGCCTTTAGATGCAAATATATTTCTATATCAGCAATTGATGGAGATTAAAAAAGATTTGACATTATCGAAAAATGCAAGTATAGATAAAGTTAGAATGGATAATTTTGTGACTAGAGAAATGGGGTGGGAGTACAGGCTGATTTAAAAATGTTAACAGTAGATCAGATTAACCTAGATGGAAAGTATCAAATGACTGAAATGACTCAGGATTTGGAATCTGCAGATGTGAATAAAGTGGGAGAAAAATAATTAAGTATATGTTCATCTAATTATGCAAGTGAAATTACTTTGGAATGTGTAATGTTGCCAGATAAGATATTAAGAAATGAAAGCACCTGTTTAGACTTGAAGAACAAGTTCCCAAAATTGTGGGTGAAGGGTGAACAACATGAACAAAAAGAAGGGAAAGGTGAAAGAAGGAAAAAAAAGAAGAAGGAGAAGAGGGTAAACCTATAGTAAGTGATAAGGAGAGTGGACAGAGAAATCTACATGGAGAGAGACATTTAATGGAAAGTTTTTTTGGAGGAGTAAATTATAAATAAAAAAGGAAAGAGGGTTGATATTAAAGAAGAAAGAGCACAGCAAACAGAAAAAGGAAAAAAAAAACAAGTAGAGCGGAATAAAAAAACATAAGAATGAAGTTAATAAATGAAAGGTAGGTATGTCAAGGGTTAACGAAGGTAAAGAAAACAAAGGAAAAAATATGAATAAAAAAAGGGAAAAAAGGGAATGACACCAAGCAAAATAAATTAGGAAAAAAAAAGAAGCAGAAGAGAGTATAGGAATAACAAAAATGGCTAAAGAAATAATATTAGAAAAACATGATGAGGATGTTAAAGTGACAGAAGGAAGTGAGGAAAAAAGAAATAGACAGAGGAATAAAATAGATGTAGGAAATGATGATATAGAGGGGCAGGAGAAATGTAAAAATGTTTTGATCAAAACACTGCCCACAGATTGTGTGTTACTATTGTATGGGATGGCAGGAATCCCAGCAGAGAATGAACTAATGCTTTCACAAATGACTAAAAATCTAATAAACATGGCTCTTGTTAGCTGTAGAAATTGGACAGAATGCATAAGTATAATCAGGCCAATTAAAGAGTTGGAATAGGTACTAATAGTAACAAACCAGTATTGTATACTTAAAGTTATTAGCAATGCACAAAAAGATTTAGAGAAATTCGGAGTACAATTGGGGAAAATAGTGATGTTAATAGATTTCTTTCCTGAATTGTTTGCATTTTATGATGCTAAGGAAGGAATAAATCTGTCAATATTTGGTTTAGCTCAATTACATTGAGAAAATAAATGGAACTTTAAAGAAAAGTTGGCCATCACTTTAACAACATTATTGAACAGTCATATCTGTAATACAGATATTATATATGCCAAACGGCAGGAGTCAGAAGGTCAAATTGTGTTAAATAGAAAAAGAGGGAAATTGTTAGATCTTTTATACCAGAAGCAATCAGCCTTAGAAGGGCTGGGAATCTACATGCATATGGAAGATCAAAAACATAATTTGTTAAAGAGCCAAATGGGACAGCAGAGTAGGGAATGGAAAATAATGATTGGTACAGCTAATAGATTTGAGGTTCTGGGTGAATCTAATTTGTGACAGCAGAATCTAAGTATGGAGAAGAGAAGATACAGGAAAAAAGAAAGGAAAGAAAATCCCTTAAAGAACATCAAAATAAACAGGGATGTGTCCATACAGCTATACTTTAGTGGAATATATCAGGCTTTAATGATAGTTGGGAGACCCAGAGGTGGAGAAATATATACACATATGATTATATATGCATGCAAGAGACATGAAGGATAGGGGCAATTTATTTGGATGGATACACATCTTATGTAAAACAAGCAGAAAGACAGAAAAAGTATGGCAGAAATAGTTACATTTTGTAAAATAAAAAATAAGGTGAAGACAACAGAGATTCAGACAAAATGTAAAATTTTTTTAATAGTGCATATTAAGGGAGAAAATACTGAGGATATTGCACTGGTTAACATCTATGCTCCACCAGAGAACAGTAAATATATAGATGTTAAATGGCTACAGATGCTTACATATGAAATAGAGAAAATACAGATGGAAATGCCTAATGGTAATATAATAATAGTGGGAGGCCTAAAATGCAAGATTAGGTAATCTGCAGGGTAATACTGAAGATCATATAGCTATCATTAGCCATTTAAATTCCAGTTACCTAAGGGACATAAGACAGTCAAAAGATTTGACATTAAACAACAGAGAGCTACAGTTGCACAAAATGTTACAAGAAACAAACTTGCTGGTGTTAAATGGACGTATAGAGGGAAATATACCAGGGAAATACACATATGAAGGTGGGAGAGGACCATCTGTGATTGATTACATTTGTGTCAATCTTATTGAATTAAAACATTGTAAGAGATTGGAAGTAAAATCACCTCTTGAAAGCCAATATGCAATAATAGAATTCCATATGAATATGGAGGGAGGTTATTCATTGACATCAGTTAAAGAGAATAGATTAAAGATAACACATAGGCATTGTATAGGTTGGGAATTGATAGATAACAGGAACTTAGAAAAAATTATGAAGGACAGGGGTATGTAGGAGAATTTAAATGATATTACTGAAAATATGGATATAAATTTATTGCTGTCAGAATTCAAAACCATATTAGGCAATATAAGACATATTATAACTAAGGAATATAAGATACAAAACAAAAAAGAAGGAAGGCATGGTTTAATTGTGAATGCAGGAAGGAAAGGAATTGAATAAGTAAGCAATATAATAAGATAATAAAGGAGAACAAGAAGAAACATTGAATTAAATTGTGGATGGAACTTGAAGATGCGGTAAAGAAAAATGATACAAAAATATTTTGGAACCTGGTGAATAAAGGAATGAAAAATTACAGGGAAGATTTGGGAGTTTATGTTGAACTGGAGGATTGTGTTAGTTATAATAGGAATTAATTTTATTACAATAACCAGGAATACATAAGGGCATTGAACCTAAGGAATTCAGAAGAGGAGGACAGTTTTAGATTTATTCCCATCACGTACTCAGAAATAGAAAAAGCAATAATAACAACAAAAAGACTCAAAGCCCCAGGTCCTGATGAGATTCCATCTCATGAAATAAGTTTAATGTCGGATAAATGGATCTCTTCTTTGAAAACTATATTCAGTTCTATATGAAAACATAATACAGTGCCATCTAGATGGAAGTTAAAATTAATAGTTCCATTATTTAAGAGAGGAGAGAGGGAAAAACCTGAGTGCTACAGACCTACTAGCTTGATAGCACTGAAAAGTTGTTTACTAAGATAATTAAAAAAAGATTATGTCAGTGGGTAGAAGAAAAAGGGATAATCGATACAGCTCAGGTGGGTTTTTGATCAGGAAGGTCAGCAATAGACCAATGTTTTACAATGGTGCATTTGATATATAAATATAAAAAGGTTTAATGACACAAGTTATATTGTTTGTTGACTTGAAAACAGCAATTGACGGAGTTAATAGAGTTAAATTGTGGACCAGACTGGAAGAACTGGGTATTGATCAAGTACTTTTGGGCATTACTGAAACCTTGAATTGTAATAACTATATGAGTATCAGATATTCAAATGCTGGATCTCTCACTGAATGGTTTGAATCAAACATTGGTGTGAAACAAGCATGCACTTTATCGCCTTTACTGTTTAATCTTTATTTTCAGACAGTGTTGGACAGTTTATACAATCCTGACCATCATATGCCAAGGACTGGCACAACTTTTTGCCCATACCTGACATATGCGGAGGACACAGTATTAATTTCCACAAGTTACATTAGGTTAAAAAGAGTGATGAATAAGTTTCTAGAGTAATGTGAAAAAGCAGATTTGGTGATAAATTATGAGAAATCTAAGGTATTGGTGTTTGGAGGTAATAAAAAGGAGTATAATTATTGTTTGGACAGCAATAAATTGGAGGTAGTAATGGAATTTTGTTACTTAGGGCTAATTTTGTCTCATGATGGAACATGGAACAATCATATGAACAAAGTGGAAAATAAGGCAAGAAGATTCCTCCCTATCCTACATCTCTTTTCCTACAGGTATGGAGGCAACTCAGTAAATGGGATTCTGAGAGTTCTTAATGCAGTGCTAAAACGTGTATTATTATATGAAGCAGAGATATGGGGGCAAGGAAATAGTAATACATTAGCTTCTATACTTAATAGATTTTACAAAAGGATAATGGGCCTCCCAAAGGGTGTACCTTCTGAACTGGTAAGGGCAGAATTCAGGCAACTACGTCTAGACAGTCAAATCAGACAGTGAGAAGTAAATTACTGGTTAAAGGTATATCCAATAAATATTAGCTCTTTACCCAGATTATGTCTTGAGGAAGCTTTGCAATACAAATGTTATAATATAATGTTTCCAAGTATGGTAACTCTAGAAAAAGTTATTAAACCTTTAGGACTATTAAATAATATAACAGATAGCCTACATTGACCATTCTCCCAGATAAAGGTAATACATAAGGAGAGAACAGAAGATAATTATAGGCACAGGGATTTGGGACTTGGAAGGCAAAGCATGATTTGCAACTGGTTATTAGAAAACAAAAGATTACACAAATTAGAATTGTATTTGGTCAAAATGACTATCCCAGTCTTGTGGAAAGTAATTACTAGGCTTAGGTTTGAACTGTTTACAAGTAATTGGAAAATAAATTTATATAGTAAAGATAGAAATAAGAAGAAGGTATTATGCAAATGTGAAAATTATGTGGATGATTTAAAACATTTGATGATATTGTGTTCTCTTTATAAGGATATAAGAAAACAATTATTGGGACCATATTTAAGTCTATTGGAATATGAACCTATAACTATGGTGTTGTACTTCTTGAAATCAAATAATGTGCAGATATTGAATGTGGCGGGCTCTTTTTTTAAAGTTGTAGAGATGAAGGGATTACATCTGAGAAAAGTAGAAAACATTTGAGGGTTTGTTTTACGACCCCACCTCCAGTTTTAAATATGTAAGTAGTATTGTGCAGTGCAGTACACAGTACATAATCTTTGATTATTATAAATTACGTGGGAATGTAATTATATACTGTGAAAATCATTTTATGTCATGTTTTGTGGATGTATTTATTTTATATTTATGACATATTGTAATGACTTTTATATAAAAAGCCAAACAATAAAAGAAACTTGAACTTGAACTTGCTGGGTCTGGATGAGCAGTAATGCACACACATGCTGGAGTAAGTCACTGTAAGCCTCACACATTCTCATCTGGTCGATTCAGCTATGCCATGACCTGTGGTCACCCAGGTCCATGGTCAGTTTTTGTCAGGACCATGGTGGGTCTACATGAGGAGTACTGTGCACACTTGCTTGAGTGAGTCATTGTATGCTGGTACCTGCATTCATGGCTAGTGGATTCAGCTACACTGACACCTGTGGTCTCCCAGGCCCCTGGTCACTCTTCTTCAGGACCCTGGTGGGTCCTCATGAGGAGTACTGTGTACATCTGCTCAAGTGAGTCACTGTAGGCTGGTGCCCACCTTCTCATTTGGTGGAGTCAGAAAAAAGGTGAACGAAGCCTTCAGAAAAAATGAAGCAATAATTGTAGCACTTATGCCTGATGTACCATGTACATTTGATGCAGGGACTTGTTCTGAAGTAAACAATGTGTATAGTGTATATCAGGGGTGTCCAGCTTTTTGTTGGTCATGAGCCACTTTTACATTTCTAACTAAGCCATGAGCCACACCATGCATCCCGTACCATACCATTATGTAGCTGTATTTAGGAGTTAAAATAATAACATAGTCAATAATTATTTTAATAAGTAATTTTATTGCTAAAAAATAGTTGTATTAATAGTTATTCAGAGCATATCTAGAGCTGAGGTCATCTCTTGGAGGACCCTCCCCCCCGCAGACACCCCCGATCACCTACAAGTCTGTTTCCCATGAAATGCAGTTCACAAATTGTTGATGATAAGCCTTAATGTGGTCACAGATTTGAGCCCCATTAGCCACTGTATATATCCCTACTCAACACAAGTCATAGTGCATAATGCTAGTGGCCCTTGGGAGAGCATTTGGGGACTTGCAACATACACAATGGAGATCTGTAAATGTTCCTGACAAAAGGTAAGGGAGAACAAGGGCAACTAAGATGCAGTCATGATCTGATATTTTCTTCCTGGTTTTTTTTTTGTTTTTTTGTTTGTTTTTTGTTGTAAATGGTGCTAGCTGGGGGGTAGGCATTTTGTTTTTGGTGGGGAGAGAGAGGGAGGGTTATGATCATGTCGTTCTGGTAGGTGGTACTGTATGCTCCTGAAACATTGGTGTCATGAACAAGATTCAAGTGCAAGGAGTCCAGAGCAGGTGGCAACTCACAAAATGATGAAAAGCAGAAGTGGTGAGTCATGGAAAATGGCAATAGGGATGGGTGATTGGGACTAGTCCTTATGGTTGTATGAGTACCTTCTCCTGAATAGTCTGTGAGTGTTCACACCCAGGAAAAAAAAAACAATACTTGTGTAATTGACACATACTTGACAAATGGCAAGGATGAACATCAAAAGTACCTTTGGACACTGACCGGTGTAATTGACTAGAAATTGAAAAATTAATCATGACCCACATCAAATGGCTTTGCCAGAAGCATGTGGCTCATAAGCTATGGGCTGGACACCCCTGGTGTATATAGTGTATCGTGTATAGTGTATATAGTGTAGAATGTATATAGTGTGGTGTTTTGGATTATACATCTTCGTTAATTTGATTGTGTGTGTCAGATATTTTTTGTGAGTAATTGTGTTGATCTGTTGAATCATGAGCTTCCTTTGTGGTGGTGGTATGTAATGGTAGAATGTTCCTCTAAATAATTAATAAATAAATATAACTTTATAAATAAAAATATAAACTGGAAAATAATAAAGGACTCAAACAGCCTGATTTTCTGTTTTCTACAATGTTTTCATGACTACTTGCATTTTGTTTTATTGTTCTCTGTCCTGTTACATACATTAACATAAACATTTTGTTTTACTAATTTTGGGGGTTACATTTTTAAAGTAATCAAAAAAGGTTTTAAATGTTATCTACTGTTATTCCCACTTACTTATAAATGCATTTTAATCTATGACTGCTATAGAAATCGTGGCCAGAAAAAAACTTTGAAATTACTTTGCCTTTACAGAGGAGCTGTGCTAGGCATTTATCTATGTATCTGCATCCAAAAAGTTTAATGACTGTTTCTCATGTAAAACAAAGAGTGTAGAATTCAGGTTTACAACTCTTATTTGTCCATAGTTGTATGTTTTCTTGGAAAATGCACTTTCTTAAGAGTAAATAAAGTTTAACATTTATGTAATAGACTCAGTTTACTTATTTAATGTATCTAATTTATTTAATAGACTTAGTTTACTTAGTTATTAATATAATTTATTTCATGTTTCAGATATGTCTAGCAAGACTTCTCACAAATCCCAGAGACAATGCATCCTACACATTGTTCTAAGAGTTAGCACAGACCATGGAGACCTTTTGATGATGCTCTTTGGGAGAAAGTAGTTGATGCAAAGGAAAGGCGTTCTAGTCAAACACTGTCAAAGTACAACACGATGCATCTTAAATTGCCTGAAAGTTATTCCAGTAACCATGGGTATTATTATATCTGCTACAAGAAAATTACTTCATATAAGAGTTCTGTTAAACTTGCAGCTGATGAAACTTTAAAAAAAAGACACTGTAAAGAGTTATCCAGCAAAATTGCTTCTCTCCCCAGTTCATAGTGCTCTATCTGAATCTGCAGAATCTACATCAGGCATATTCCCAAATGAATGTATATTTTGCAAATCATACAGGAAAAGGAATACTAAGAGGTCAATGGAGACTTTTGACTATCCTACAACATGTGTGTCTTATGGGGCAGCAGACAGTATAAAAAATGCAGCAAGATAAATGGGTGATCTACAAATAGGTAAGATGGTAGTCAGTATTGACCTCATAGCCAAAGAAGTGAAGTACCACAACAGCTGTAAGAACAAGTATGTAAAAAAGGCAGAATGAATAAAGGGCACAGGTACAAAATGTGAATGCAGTCAGTTGAGGGACAGTCATCAGGTTGCCTTTTTCAGACTTAAGTATGTGCAGTGTATCATTGTTAATAGAATGCAAGAAGAATCATTACTATCTCTACACAAAATGTACTTGGACATTCTTATGGAGTGTAGTGGGCATGGAACAAATTGCAGCCCAGAGAGCTTGCAGTCAAAACTGGCAGATCACTTCAAAGATGGTATCATATTTGATACCAAAAGTTGAAAAGCTGGTACAGTCATCAGGTCTGCTAAGAAACAGGCTGACTGGAGGGAAGCACAAGCAGCTCAACACATAAGAGGACAGTTGTTGGAACTCCTAATGATACAGCCTCATAATAAAACCAAAGTTAAAGCTGAAGACTTAATAGAAGAAAATGTAAAACTGACACCCGTTCTTCAGACATTCCTATGTACAGTACTCATGGGTTCATGGAAAGTGGACAGTGAACGACAGGAGATGGTAGTTAAATCTATTGCAGATGACATAGTGATGCAGTGTCAAGGGGAATAATCAAACCACAAAAACACCTCTTGGTGGGCATGGGTATTAAATCCATGACAGGCAATAAGAAAGTTTCAACTATTTTAAACAGGTTTGGTCATTGTGTCAGCTTCCATGTTATGGAGGAATTCGAAACTGCAGTCACAACCAATATAACGAAGAAGAATATGGCTACACCAGATGGATTGCTCATATAGCCAGGTTTAGTCACTGCTTTGTGTTTCAACAATTATGATAAGATGACAGAGACACTTGATGGTCATGACACTTTGCATGACACTGTGGGTATAGTATACCAAAACATACCATCCAGTATTGAGGAGACAGCTGTACCTAAAGAAAAGTCTGAAGAAGTTATGACAAGAACACACACAGGTGATCAAGTGCCAGCAAGAAATGAAACACACATAATAGAAACAAACACAGATAAGCAAAGACCAGCAGTTGATGCCCACAACCAGGCAAGGACATCTTTAACATCAAAGAGCAAATGACGCAGAACATCAAAGACAAAGGCTGAAGATTTTGGTGAAGACTATTTGCCAAGATTCATAGATGTATCCCACTTGTCAGCAGAGCTAGGTATACCTGTGTGTGCAGCTCTACCAGGTCTCCATGCACTGACTGGGTGTAACTATTCACCAGCGTTCAAAGACAAGGGGAAGGTGCAACCTCTAACAATTATGGAAAAGAATACAGAGTACACATAGGCATTTGGAAAACTGGGATGTTCACACTTGTCTAAAGACACTGAGGATACATTTGAGAGCTTTCTGTGTTGCCAGGGTTCATAGATGTATCCCACTTGTCAGCAGAGTTAGGCAGACTTGTGTGTGTAGCTCTACCTGGTCTCCATGCACTGACAGGGTATGATTATTCACCAGCATTCAAAGACAAGGGGGAGGTGCAACCTCTAACAATTATGGAAAAGAGTACAGAGTACACACAGCATTTGGAAAACTGGGATGTCTAAACTTGTCTAAAGAAACTGAGGATACAATTAAGAGCTTTGTGTGTACCTTTTTTGGACAGATAGTAAAGAGTGTCAACACAACTCGCTACAGTATGTTCAACATCAAGTACTGACAGAGTGACAAAGATGCACTATTAGAAAAGATCAAAGGAGCAGATGAAGCTCACTGTCACCATGCAAATCAACTCTGACACAACACATCTGCCATGCAAATTACATTTCATTGTTATGGAAAAACACAGACAAACCAGAAATAACACTACTGAAGCCAGAGGACAATGGATGAACCTATGAAGATGGCAAATACAAGCTAACGTTGTTCACATGTGAAATTGTACCACCAGCCTTAAGTGATCAATTGAATGAACACAACAATCCAAATGAAGATGATGACAGTAATTGTGATGTCGATATTCATGAGACAGACTTGCTTAACATGTGAGATAATGAAGACAGTGAACAAGAATACTGATTGTTGTACTTAGGTTCATAACACGTCATAAAAAGTTGATTGTTTCAATTCAAATATAGAATGAAATAAATAACATTAATATAAAGCATTTGATACATATGTTGCTGTTTGTTACAATGTCTATAATATTTCATTAAAAACGTATGGAATTGACATTAAAGAAGGAACCATTAATTAAAATAGACACAATTTTCACTGACAGTTAATTTTTTCATTGAAGAAATGCATTTTCCAAGAAAACATTCAATGTTGAGCGAATAAGAGTTGTAAGTCTGGATTCTACACACTTTTGTACATAAGAAACAGTCACCAAACCTTTTGGACCTAGACACATAGATAAATGCACCTGGCTCTTTGACTATTAGAAATGCATCATGCATAAGAATGATGGTTATCATATACAATTACATGCAAATATTGTGGAATTGATTACTGAAATGAGTTAAAGTCCTGCAAATTCATGTACAGACCAAAATATATTAACACTTTTTTTTAATATAAAATATTCTCTGTCCCTGTTACATATGTTACAAGGTTACTGTTTCAAAACATTAGAGACTGTACTTTAAAAACCACAAGTTGTATTATCTTCATGTTTGCAATTTAAGTGAAGGACCTTAATGGTAAAATACTGATTGTGGAAGAAGAAAGAAATGATAATATTTATTTTTCCACACTCATGTCCCACATATGTCCCCTTTTACTGTGGACAGATCCATCACCACAATCCTGTTACTCCTGTCCCTCTCGGCAGCATATGCTGCTGCACCCTGGGTTGCACATGCACCTTGGACTAGTGCATGTTTCCAGATTCCTGCTTGTATCACCATCATTGCCTGGCCATCCACCACAGCCACCTTCCTGATGTAAGGATGGTCTCTTTCTGACCATTAGTTTTGTTTCCCAAGTAACCTGAAACACACAATTTTAGTGTAATGTCAGTCCTATTGAATTTTATTGTATAATTTTTATTGTATTCTAATATTTATTTTTTTTCCTTTTACTGTTTTTTTGTATATGTTAGGCACGCTGAGTTTCAGGGAATGGGTGCCATATAAATTAAATTGCCTTGTCTTGCCCTGCTTTGCCTCTTCTATAGTGAAACATAGTGCAGCATACAGCACATGGTGAATATCCTGCACATCTTGCCAGGTGCACGTTGCAGTATCTGACCCAACTAATCAATGCAACAGAAGTGCATCTTCAGCATGCTGAATAGAAATTCAATGATGCTTCTGATAAACCTGTGTGCTTCGTTATAATGCACCTGAATGGTAGCTGGGTTCAGGAATGCCGCGATGTGTTACAGGTATATCCTCTATGGATGTCTGTTGTTACATGTGAGGTAAGGAATACAACTGTATGTTATGTGTGCCTGGGTCAGGGACAGTGCCCCCTGTGTAATATGTACTCACCAATCTGTACGCTTCAGTAAGCCAACACTGGTCCTTCATGACAGAATGAATGAGTAGGATATGACAGGACCATTCTGGGATGTATAAGTCATGATTCAGTCCTCAGAACATGGCACACACATGTTTGATCTTCCCTTCTGCATCACACACAGCCTGCATATTTATTCTGTGGTATACCTTCATGTTGTGATATCTTTTCTCATTGTGTTATTTGCCTATTGTGCTGTGTGTATACAGTCTATGACACTATTGCCAGTGGAAAACATACAACATCGTAGCAGTTCTCCCATGTCTCTATCTCTCTCTCTCTCTCTCTGTGCTGCCTCCATACTGAGAAGACCCTGCTAGTCTTTTAATGGTAGAACAGGGATGAACCTATGGAACATTTCCTTCAATAGTATTGACATGTAGGGCATAGCTTCTTTGTGTATGCATTATTGGGGTGGGGGGCAGCAGCTGGCATATTTCCTAAATAATAACCATGTTGAACCTGAAGTGCAGGTTAGTCAGTGTTGTGGGGTCAAATCTTGATCTGTACATGAACTTACACCTGCACTGATGCAGCTCATCCTCACACAGGAGGACCTTTAACTGATACCTTTGGCACATCACAGTTGCAGGGTCACTGTAGGCTCTACAGATAGGTCCGAAGGATGGTGAAATGCCATGTATACACACCATATTCTGCAGTGTACTCATACTGTTATGCCCTTTGAAGGTCATTTTATGGGTGTCATCAACGTGAGGCTGATGGGAACACCCATTCCTATAAAGGCCAGGTATGACAGTAAACACAGCTGTGTGCCAGCAGCATTATGTCACATTCAAATCTGATGAAACCTCATGCAGGAGCAGTGCCCCAGGTAAACCCTCTGCCAGTGACCTTGACACAGGATCGCCATGGCTACCGGGTAGCAGTGGCACATACTGGTGGGTGGATGATCCATCCTGTGAGAGTAGCTGTATATGGGGGGAGGACTCAGGGTGGTGGCATCTGGTTTATGAAGCAAGACCCATATACACTTTCCCCTGTCAATACAGGATTGTTGCTGTTTCACAGTAGTGATCATTGGCAGGGAGGGTCAGGAGCATCCATGACCCCAGTGGCAGTGGCTCTGTCTGCAGTGGATCCAGCAACAAGTGCTGATGATACAGGTATGTATGCCACAGCAGGAGGGCACACTGCCCATTTCAGCATTGTCGTGCTAGGGAAGATGGTGCTGAGGACAAGGCACTGCCAATATGGGGCACATTGGGGACAAATGATGCTTGCATGGCCCTTATGGACATTTCATTGAGTGGACACATTGGTCACCATGTGCCATTGAACTGAAACTTCATGGATGTGACTGTATGCTAATACTCCCTCACCACCTGTACTGTTATGCACATTGTGATCTGTGAAGTTTTTATTTATTAATACACGTGTTGGTGTAAGCATGCTGTATTGCCTACGTAGTTCTTGTCCCTACTGGTATGTGCTTCCACTAGGGTGTGCCTCATGTGTGCATGTCTCTGACTGGTGGGATGGCTACTAATTATTTATTTACATACCATGTGATGTTCCTTATCTGTTCTGTCCATCCACACCCATGGGTCATTTGTTTTTTGGCCCACCATTTATGGGCAATGTTTCTCTGTGTATCACTATTGAACTGGGATTAGTTTTGTTTCTGTTCTTTGTGTATACTGATACTGTCCACTGTTTTTGTTTGTTACTTCCCAGTGGTGCTTACAATTGTGCTCCATCTGTGGGCACCCCCCCATGCTCAACACCTCCTACTGCAGTGCATGACTTCAAACCTGGTCACCGTACATGGGTGTTCACCACCATGTACCTGCATTGTACTAAAACATAGAAACATAGAAACATAGAAACATAGACTTTGATGGCAGATAAGGACCACTTGGCCCATCTAGTCTGCCCATTTCCCTACCTACAGGATAGGCCATAGATCCTAGTTAATCAACAGCCAATTTCTTCCTACCCCCCACAAGAATTGCCTTAAGTCTGTCCCATGCATTCTTGAATTCTCCCACAGTTTAAGACCCCACAACCTCCTCAGGAAGGCTGTTCCATGCATCCACTACCCTCTCTGTGAAATAATACTTCCTCACATTGCCCCTGAACTGCCCTCCCTCTATCTTTAAATTGTGTCCCCTTGTTCTTGCAAGTCTCTTTTTCTGAAAGATGCTACCCTCTTGGACTTTGTTGATTCCACTGAGGTACTTAAAAGTTTCCATCATGTTCCCCTCTCCTTCTTTCCTCAAGGGTATACATATTAAGTTCCTTAGTCTCTCCTCATACGGCTTCTCCTGCAGACCCTGCACCATTTTAATTGCCCTCCTCTGGACTACCTCTATCCTGTCTATGTCCTTGCGGAGATGGGGTCTCAGAACTGGACACAGTACTCAGATGGGGTCTCACCAACTGTCTGTACAGAGGATAACAACTTCCTGTTTTCTGCTGCTGATGCCTCTCCCTATACATCCCAGTATACCCCAGCCCTCCTACTACCTTCTCACATTGCTTGCTAACCTTAAGGTCATCTGATATGATTACCCCAGGTCCCTTTCCTTTTTGTTGTTGTTACTACCTCCCCACCCATTGTATTCTTCCCCTGGGTTCTTATTTCCCAGGTGCATTATTTACTTCTTTGCATTGAATCCTAGCTGCCATACTTCTGACCATTCCTCCAACCTTGCCAAGTCCCTTTTCATCCTTTCCACGTCTTCTTGTGTATCAACCCTGTTGCAGATCTTTGTGTCATCTGCAAAAAGGCATACTTTTCCTTCCAGTCCCTCTGCAATGTCACTGATGAAGACATTAAAAAGGACTGGACCCAATACTGAACCCTGCGGTAGCCCACTAGTAACCGCCCTTTCTTCAGAGTGGACTCCATTTACAATTACCTTCTGTGTCCTGTTGTGCAGCCAATGTTTTACCAGGCTACCACCCTGGGACCCCTCCCAGGCTGGTTAATTTGACTATTAATCTTTTTGTGTGGGACTGTGTCAAATGCCTTTGCTAAAGTCTAGGTAGGCCATGTCCACAGCCCCTCCCTAGTCTACCACTTTGGTCACCCAGTCAAAGAAATCTATTAGATTCGTCTGACATGACCTTCCCGCTGTGAATCCATGCTGCCTTGGGTCCTATGTTCCACTGGCCTGTAGGTACTCGGCTATTCTTTCCTTCAGAAGTGACTCCATCACTTTCCCCACCACAGAGGTCAGACTGACAGGACTGTAGTTTCCTGCCTCTGTCTTGGTCCCACTTTTGTCAAGGGGAATCACATCTGCCTTAAAACATAAAAACAGAGTAGAATTTGTTGGCAGAAAATGATTGCTTGTCCCTCCCAGTCTTCCAGGTGGTTCCTGTCTAGTCTGCCCTGCGGACTCTAAGTGGTCTGTGGTGACCCTTCTTCCTCCTTGTCCATTTGTAATATTCCCTTATGTCTATCCCACGCATGCTTGAAGCCCTCTACTGGTTTTGCTTCCACTACTTTTGCTAGCAGTCTGTTCCATGTATCCACCACTCTTACAATGAAGTAATACTTCCTCACACCAATCCTAAAGTTCCTCCCCACCAGCTGAATTGTATGCCTTCTGTTCCTGTTGATCATCTCATTTTGAAAGAGACTCTCCTACTGTACCCTGTTCATCTCTGTGAGGCACTTTTAGATCACTGACATGTCAATGACATGACATGTTTTTCTAACATGTCCTCTTTCACTCTCCTGTCTTTAAGGGTGTACTTTTAATGATTATTGCCGCTGCAGCCAGCACATGAGCACACCACTCTGAGGCTTATATGCCTCTGCACCTGCACTCTGCAGCATTTCCGCAGTATTTGTTGTGGTGCAGATTGGGCCCTAAGTTTGAATTAATTTTAAAGCATTTAATATTTTTGTGCGGATCTTTGGATAATAGAGTGCTTGGATATCTAACACCCTCCCCCCATTTAAAAACAATTTTCTTTTCAGTCACCATTAGGAACAAATCACTGTATGTGCCTATATTCTCAGTATCAATGATGTCCCTTTATAATGGGATAAGAAGCAATTTAGACTACTAATGGAAGAGGCTCTGCTAGAGAACAACTGAATCAAAATAGCATTTTAACAGCTTGCTAATCTTTAATTCTACCATACAGAGCATCTGGAAAGACACTATTCATACAAAGCATACTATTGTAGACCATTCTTTCTGCAAAGGAACAAAGTGCCCCAGGTAAACCCTCTGCCAATGACCTTGACACAGGATCGCCATGGCTACCGAGTAACAGTGGCACATAGTGGTGGTTGGATGATCCATCCTGTGTGAGTAGCTGTATATGGGGTTGGGGCCTCAGGGTGGTGACATCTGGTTTGTGAAGCAAGACCCATATACCCTTCCCCTGTCATTACAGAATTGTTGCTGTTTCACAGTAGTGATCATTGGCAGGGAGGGTCAGGAGCATCCGTAACCCCAGTGGCAGTGGCTCTGTCTGCAGTGGATCCAGCAACAAGTGCTGATGATACAGGTATGTATGCCACAGCAGGAGGGCACACTGCCCATTTCAGCATTGTCGTGCTAGGGAAGATGGTGCTGAGGACAAGGCACTGCCAGTATGGGGCACATTGGGGACAAATGATGCTTGCATGGACGTTATGGACATTTCATTGAGTGGACACTTTGGTTAACATGTGCCATTGAACCGAAACTTCATGGATGTGACTGTCTGCTAACACTCCGTCACCACCTGTACTGTTATGCGCATTGTGATCTGTGATATTTTTATTTATTAATAATCGTGTTGTGCAAGCATGCTGTATTGCCTCTGTAGTTCTTGTCCCTACTGGTATGTGCTTCCACTAGGGCGTGCCTCATGTGTGAATGTCTCTGACTGGTGGGATGGTTGTTAATTATTTGTTTACATGCCATGTGATATTTCTTATCTGTCCTGTCCATCCACACCCATGGGTCATTTGTTTTTTTGGCCCACCATTTATGGGCAATGTTTCTCTGTGTATCACTGTTGACCTGGGATTAGTTTTGTTTCTGTCTTTGTGTATACTGATACTGTCCACTGTTTTTGTTTGTTACTTCCCAGTGGTGCTTGCAATTGTGCTCCATCTGTGGACACCCCCCCCCCCCCATGCTCAGCACCTCCTACTGCAGTGCATGACGTCAAACCTGGTCACCGTACATGGCTGTTCACCACCATGTACCTGCGTTGTACTAAAACATAAAAACATAGAGTAGAATTTGTTGGCAGAAAATGATTGCTTGTCCCTCCCAGTCTCCCAGGTGGTTCCTGCCCAGTCTGCCCTGCAGACTCTAACTGGTCTGTGGTGACCCTTCTTCCTCCTTGTCCATTTGTAATATTCCCTTATGTCTATACCATGCATGCCTGAAGCACTCTACTGGTTTTGCTTCCAACTACTTTTGCTAGCAGTCTATTCCATGTATCCACCACTCTTACAATGAAGTAATACTTCCTCACATCAATCCTAAAGTTCCTCCCCACCAGCTGAATCGTATGCCCTCTGTTTCTGTTGATCATCTTCTTTTGAAAGAGACGTTCCTACTGTACCCTATTAACCTCTGTGAGACACTTTTAGATCACTGACATGCCCTCTCTCACTCTCCTGTCTTTAAGGGTGTACTTTTAATGATTATTGCCAATGCAGCCAGCACATGAGCACACCACTCTGAGGTTTATATGCCTCTGCACCTGCACTCTGCAACATTTCCGCAGTATTTGTTGTAGTGCAGATTGGGCCCTAAGTTTGAGTTAATTTTAAAGCATTTAATCATTTTGTGTGGATCTTCTGATAATAGAGTCCTTGGATATCTAATGCCCTTCCCCCATTTAAAAACAATTTTCTTTTCAGTCACCATTAAGAACAAATCACTGTATGTTCCTATATTCTCAGTATCAATGTTGTCCCTTTATAATGGGATAAGAAGCAATTTAGACTACTAATGGAAGAGGCTCTGCTAGAGAACAACTGAATCAAAATAGCATTTTAACAGCTTGCTAATCTTTAATTCTACCATACAGAGCATCTGGAAAGACACTATTCATACAAAGCATACAATTGTAGACCATTCTTTCTACAAAGGAACAAAGTGATTTAGTCTGAACATGTTACTTGGAAACAAAATATGCATGGCATTATTACAGGTGATCAGTTACCACTTTAAGGCTTAATTTACAGTATTCGTGAGTTTCTAAAAGTAATATATTTAAATATGTCATTAATAATAAACAATCCTTTTCTAAATAACTATATTCATGTTATTTGGAGGATGTGCAGAATGTCTTATGAAAGCTGATGATAAATATCTATTAGTTGTAATAGTTATTGTAAAGAATGCCCTCTGATATTCTTATTTTAAAGGTATGTTTTCATGTCAAATAACAGGTCATCTGAGAAGAACAGGAAAAAATAGTCAGATTTTTATTTTGGTGCAAGCATGGCATAAACGGGTATTGAAAGACAAACAGATAAGAGGTTGCCTTCGGAGTATTGCAAGTGCAGGTATAGTTAGTGTTACAATTGTTGTTGCTGCTGCTACTGCTGCTAACTGCTGCTGTAATGATCCTGTTTTTAAATGATCTCCAGTATTTATGAGTATTTTATGGGCTTCTCTGTTAAATGTTAATATGTGGCTCTACAGTATGCTTGAGATGCCACTTGTTTGCATTAATATTGTGTTCAATTTTCCTCTGTTTATTATGGCTTTGTACATAATCCCATTCCACACGTCCCCAGGGATATATTATATCTGAAAATGAGCTGTTTGTAGTGCTGTGTTACTTTCTTGGACAAACAAATTGCAGCTACATAAAGTGCAAGAGATTAAAATCTACAGTTTATATAAAAACAGTCATAAATGTTATTACTGTCTCACTCTTAAAAAGCCATTCTTCAACTCAAGTTATGATGGAAAATTTAATGAGGCCTTTTACCATGGATAGCATGTTATAGCTATGTCCTCATAGGGGGCCAAGTTCAAGGTTCCATAAACAAAGGAGTCACCATGGGACCATAGGTACTGTATGATAGAAGCACATGTGAAACAATTTGATGCATGGGTTATTCAGTGCTGTCTTCCTTACTTGCTGTGTTACACATATATGGCTTGATCAAACCATCATACAACAGCTGCACAATGGTGTGTTTTTTTTTGCAGAAGGAAGGTACAAACTGATGCAGAAAGAAAATATATCCATCTTCTGTATACCAAAAAATAAATTGCAAAAACTAGGCACAGGGTCAAACCAGAGCATGAAAAACAGTGTGGCAATAAAGGCTACAAGCAACAGAGCGTGGGTCGAAACAGCATCAAAAAAAGCACCAACCACACATAAACAGCGTGCCCCATAGACAATAATAGGATTTTTTGGTTTTTGCAGGGGGCTGTTCCCCCCCCCAACCCATGGGTTTTGTATAACTAACTCCAAGGGGTTGTGGACTTCAGCAATGGGGAGAAACTCTGGAGAGGGGAAAATTTTATTTAAAAAAAAAAAGTAAAATGTAGTAATACCAGGAGACCTGGGGAAAGTGAAGACAGTCCCAGGTCTCCAATCCTGTCATGTGCTGGTACCTTAGCAACTCCACCATGGGAACGACTTGACCAAAAACCATGCACACTGTTACTTGACCCATTCACAGTGTAAGCACAGATTGACAGGGGTAGCAATAATTCCCTACTGCTATTATACCCCTGTCACTCTAAATCCTTTAGTGCTTTACACAGGGAAGTTATTTTTGAGCTGTTTTTGTTGCACTGTTTTGACCTGGTACCAAAGACTAAGCTAAAATACATAAAGGCAGTGTGCTAATTAGAGATGTTGTGAAGTTCTAAGTCACCAGCAGCGTTCCGGCAAAGTTATTGACTCTGCCTCCACAGTACAATCTGTGCATTTTATTGGCACGGGGTCAATATGTCATACGGCAGAATGCCGTGCAGCAGAATCGTGTTGTGCAATTCCTGGCTATCTTTTTTTCTATGGGGGCTCTACTCCCCACACCCCTATTACAGGTAGCTGCACCCTCAGATCCCCTACTAAAGATTCTAACTCCGAGGGGGTCCAACTCAGAGAGCGCATAGGTCCAGGATTCGCCATAATGCCATACTCTATTAGCATATCACATTATGACCTGGTACACATTTTATCCATCAGCTTGTAGATTTGCCTGTGAACTTTACCAGTGAGTTCACCAGTAGCTTTGCCATTAAGACAGATAAAGTCTGTTCCAAAATGAGGCAAGTGCTTGAAGTCACAATGAACCAACTCCTGCAGGTCACATGCTACTGTCCTATGTTCTAACTCATCCATAGTTTCACTTTGCAGTCTAAACTAGTGAGTGAAAGGGAACAGATCTGTTCTTTTCATAGTAAAACCAAATCAAAAAAAGTCAGCTTTCTTTTGCTTATTCTACATCTTATTTTTACTGTACAGTTTGTGAGTCTTTATTTATCTGTTATTTTCTTTATATGGAACACTTTTTTGTGCAATTTTTCCTCTCTTTTAGCTTGTTTTTTTTTTTACTTTATTTACTCTGTTTTTTTGGGAGGGTTAAAATGAATGGGAGTAATCAGGAGGACTGGTGGTTGCAAGCAGCAGGTTGGTGATGCCATGCTTTTTGTGTAAAGATGCCCACTGCACTGGTCATTGGAGATAGCAGCAGCACCCAACCCCTCCATCCCCTCACAGCATAGCACCCACAGCAGCATGATGAGGCAAGGGCACCACCACCAACAGCAAATGAAGCTCCAGCTCAGCCAGCCGTTGTACCACCACCATCACCACCACCACCACCTGTGCACCAAGAGGAGGAGGAGACACAGCCAGGACCATCTTGCTCCTCCCCTTGTCAGCAGTAGCCAAGTCCCTTGTCTGAGACTTTTTCAATATTGACCACGCTGACAATAGTGTACTCACCTGTAAACTATGCCATGCTGTTGTTTGGCATGGAAAATGGGGGAGTCATTTGGGGACAGATGGGCTGCACACCCACCTTGGAGTAGGTTACCACAAGGAATGGGAGGAGCATCTGCAAAATAAAGTTGCTGAAGGGGTGGAGGTGGTGGTGCCACCCACACTGGTTCTTCTTGGACATGCAAGAGAAAGAAATGTGGTGTGCAGGTCCAGGAGAGGGAGATGGAGGGGTCTGGGAGAGGGACCTGCAAGTGAACTTGTGTGCTATGGGAAGCACCTGAGGAACAGGCCTCAGATCCTTCTCTCACATCCATCTGTGTGGAATTACAACAGCTCTGCAGAGAGTTAGGGGAGCTCTCCCGGCATTTTGCAAAAATGAAGGAGTTGTTGGAGACAGTGCTGTGAAATCAGCGAACCATTCTGGAGGGTTTGTTTGAACTGTGAAGTGGTGGTGCACCCTTTGTCTCCAAGCCACAGCCCTCCAACCCAGTTATTTTCTTTTTTCCTTTTCTCTTTTACCCTAAAAATGAAAAAAAGAATGTAAAACACTTAAAAAAATGTTTATCCATCTTTATTTCTCTCTGTCTATATTTCTTGATTTCTGCTACTGTTTTATTCTATTAAAATTCTTTCTTCTCACTCATTCAAAAGAAAAAATCTGATTTCAACTTTATTGTTGTCTTTCTTGTGCAACTGCACATTCCTTACAAAATCAGTAAAATTGTTCTAAAGTAGTGCTGCTACATGGTGCTGTGCTGTGTATCTCACCCCCTCCACCCCCGCAGCTGCCCTTCCTACCCCTATGATTCTTCTGTGTAATTCTGCATGATGTGGTGGAAAAGATGGTGATTGGCTTTCTTGTTGGAGGAGGAGGCAACAGGACTGGAGGACACCTGTAAAGAGAACAAAAAATAAATTATTTACACTATACTCAACTTGCCACTATGATGATACTGGTATATCAGTTGTAAACTCCCATTCCTTCTGTGCCAATCACCTGTGAATAAAAATGAGAAACTGTTTTGCCTCCCTTTGGCCACTGCGGTGACTGCACAGTACGTCTGTTGTCTACTCCCATTCATTATGTACCAGTCACCTGTGAAAATATTTAGAAACTATTTAGCTTGCCTTTGGCCGCTGCAGAGGCTGCACAGTTTATCCATTGTCCACTCCCATTCTTACTGTACCTGTTACCAGTGAATAAAAATGAGAAATGATTTAGCCTAACTCTGGCCACAATGATACACTGTGTAGCTGTGAAAAAGGAAAACAAAAAATAACTAAGAAAGAAAATCATAATGATACTTACCATTGGTGTAGGAAGACATCACAGACTAGTAACTCCTGTCTGTTTCTTGAGGGCAGTGTCTGCCTTTGCCAGCCATGCCCATGAATGGTAAAACCTGTTGAGAGACTAAAAAAAAGAAAATAAAAACATTTTAATGTCTTTCTGAATAAGGTGAAAGGCTTTTCGTACTCTGCAAGGCCGAGGACTTGAGTCAACCACACCAATGAAGGAGGGATAAGGACTGCAAACCACACTTAAAGTGTTTTACCATCACAGCAGACAATGACAGGCCATTGTGGAGCTGAGGTCTTGCTTCCTAGATGAGATGGCTGGCTGGAGGGTTGGCTTGAGGGATGGCTAGTGGTCTGGCTGGTAGAAGATCTGCCTAATGGCATTTTTATGCTGCATCAGTGTGGAGGCAGTAGCTCATGCTGTTTGTGGCTGTGTAGGACCCAAGCATGCCACAGGAGAAGGAGGAGGAAGAGGCGGTGCTGTGTCTTATTGGCTGCAGCCAGCATGCCTTACTAGCTGGTAATGGCATTTTTATGCTGCATCAATGTGGAAGTGGTGGCCCATGGTGTTTGTGGCTGTGTAGGACCCAAGTATGCCAGAGATGGTGCCATTTCTTTCTATCTGGAGCAGGCATTGTCATTAGACATCACATTCAGGCGATGGAGGCAGGTAATTGATTAGGCACAAGGAAACAGCAGCATACAAATTGGAGATGTGGAACAGTGACTAAAAATAACAGAATTATGAATCATATAGTGAAAGATTATACTGATATGGGAAAAGGAGGGAAACAACACATCTTTTTTTATTCTTCAACCTCATTGAGGAAGCAACCCTCAGAGTCTTCTGAAGTGGAGTTGTCACCAGATGGGAATTCTCTCTTCATTACAGCTTCATCCACCTCGGTTGTACAAAACAGTTTGTTAATGCCAACAACACCTTGCTGTTCATCTTCACCACTACCTTTATGTGGTAGGAATATTGACATGATTGCTTTATGCAGAATGCTCCCCCGATCAATTTTAATAAATGTTAGCAAGTTAACATTTTTTGGTAATAGATTGGTGCCCCTGTCCTGCACAATGGCCTCTGGCAAACTGAATACATGCGCCACACTGACACTTGAGAGTGGGTAGTTGAGATATTTCATTTCAACTGAGGTCAGTGATAGCCACTCAGTAACCTTGCTGCTCCAGTATACCAAGGGTTCATCGGCAATGGTAAAGTGCATTGTGTTTGCCAAATAGGCATCTGCTATGGGTTGCACTGCCCACAGTCATGCTGTCTCATCAGCCTCCTCCTCCTCCTTTTTTTAATGTTTTAAACTCCCACCTGACATAAAACATCCCAAATGGGATTTGACAATTTCTCTTTTAACTTGCGTGTTTTATCAGCCCATTTCCCATGTGAGGTGGTGGTAGCAACACCTAGTTTCCATGGCGTTTCAAGTTCTGCATTAGATAAATGTGTCTTTAGCATCTGTGCCCCATATACCCTTTTTATAAGAAGATCAGTCAAGTTTTGGACCAGCTCGCACCCACCTTCAATAGATGATGCCAGCCCATGTCTATCGCCTGGGTCCAGCATGGTGGCAACCCAAAATCTTCATAATACTGAATGCTGGAAGTATGTGTACTGCAGTAAAATGCAAGGAACATGTGTTCCATTAAGGCACAAATTCAATCATCACTGCCTGCCTCCAGCACTTGCTGCACATTCACTAGTGTTTTTCATAGCACATGCAGTAGTGGAATGGCCTGAAGTATAAGGTCAGTGTCCCCACTCACTGCCTGAGTTGCATGTTTGAATGGCCTGAGAATCATGATCAGGACATCTATTTGGTGCCACTGCTCTTTTGTCAGAGACATAGATACTCCAGTACTGTCATGGCTTGTGTGTAGCAGCAAATATTCTGATATGGCTTTATACTGCTTGTACAATCGTTCAATCATGTACAGTGTTGAGTTCCATCTGGTGACAACATTCACCTTCATACGTTACTGAGGCAGTTTTTTTGTATCTGTAGCTAACAGAGCTGGTCACGGACCGTTCCAGAATGGGCAAAGTAGACACAAATGCAATGGGCCACAGTCAACATGGCCTTGATATCAGCATGGGTTGGAAACTGTTGCACAATGAGATTAAGTCAGTGTGACAGGCATGGCACCCTGACAAACCACCCATCAGTGATGCATCTCACAAAATCTGAGTCATTATCACTCACAATGAAACTTGCTGTCAGTGAATGGGGGTGAAGCTACTCATCAGCCTCAGTAAGGAGCACTTCTAGCATTTTCTCACCCACATATGATCCAGGTATACCCTTCATTGTCAGTGTGGCATGCTGGTGAATACCAAGAATGTTTCTACCACCACAATTGGGCTCAGTGCAATTTTTCCCTTGCCCAGAGTCAAATACTACCCCAGGTACCTGTATCCAATATGCTGTAATGCACAGGTAGGAGCTACCAGCTCTTTAGCCACTGGTTCACATGTCCTTGCTCAGATTTATGTATTGTGATGCTGAATGCTACAGGGCATGGTTTACCATTTGTGACACTGTTCCATAGACTTCAGGAATGGCACATTTAGAAAAATATGTTCTTGTTGGAATCTGTCATTTGGAACAGGCACGGGCCATCAATCTCTGAAATGCAACATGCTCAACAAAAGAGAAGGGCACTAGATCAATTGCTATTATCTCAGCATTGCTACATTTAGCTCGAATGCAGTAGTATGACTGGGAGTGAATTTGGAGTGACACTCAAACATGCTATACAGCATTGAATGAACTTTTTTTGAGGTTGGGCTTTCAAACAGCTGGACTCATTGTAGTGGCATTGTTAGGGTGGTATTTGACACCTGGGGATTCATATGTGCTGCTGATCAAGTGATAACAGTAATTTTTGGGGGTTTCTGCAATGGCGTTACTGTGCTTTTCTGACTCTGGGTGGTACTACTCATGCCACCACCACTGTTGCTATGCCCACTACTAGACAGACCCACAAAATCCTCCTCCTCCTCTCTGTAGTCATCCTAACTCACCTCTCCACCCACATGGTCTATTTCCTCCTCACTTCTGTTTGTTTGCCTTGCCTAATGATGATAATGAGGTACAGGGACACCCTGCACTGACTTCCTTCTGGTGTTGACGCCAACATAACAGGTGCCTGTTCTTCAGGTGTGTGTGTTTCCCACCTGTGCCTTGGTGGCTCCCCCCCCAACTAGTGCTTGATATACAGTAGCTGACAGATAGTGACTGTCTCATCAGCTGGGTCAAGTACTGTATATAAAAGTCCCAAACTAGGGATTTCAAATCCCTTGATTTACTATGGTGGCAGGAGTGGGACAACTGAGGCAAAGGGATGGAAATTTGTGATTTTGAGGATGATTTCATAACTTCAGTAATGACTTTGGTAGTTGGATAACTGCAAACAAGATCCCTTGCATACAAACATATGACACTGTCAGCAGATACAGGCCATATGGTCTATTAAGTCTGCTTGATTGTGCAGCTAGCAATCCATTACACTGCAGCTGCCCCTCCTTCCACACACCCCTCATGATGACTGTCCCCCTCATTTTATCCCATCCCCTCTTAAAGCTGCCCACCATTTTACAGGACACCACCCCCTCGGGCAGTGCATTCCACTTACACACCGCCCTTTCCCTGAAATAGTGCCTCTTCATTTCTCTCCTAAATCTCCCTCCTTCCAACCTCAGCCCATGCCCCCTCATATCCTTCTCTTCCCCTCAACCTAAAAATTCCCTCAGTACCAGCCTTGTTTATGCCCTTCATGTATTTAAAAGTCTCAGTCATATCCACCCTATCTCTTCTCTCCTCCAAGGAGTGCATATTCAGCTCTCTCAACCTCCGCTCATAGGGTTTGTCTTCCTATCCCCAGATCATCATTGTTGCCCTGTGCTGGATCTCCTCCAGTAATCTAATATCCTTCTTCAAATATGAGTGCCAGTACTGCATGTAATACTCCAAGTCCAGTCTCACCAATGACCTGTACTGGGGCAGGATCCCCTCCCCTCTCCTGCAGGTAATAACCCTAGCAATACACCCCAGCATCTTGTTGGCCTTATCTGCTGCTTTCCTGCACTGTGCTGAGTGGTTCATTTGCCCTGTTATCATCACCCCAAGATCTGTCTCCTCCTCTGCAGTGGCTACCTGTTCCCTTCCCAACTGATAACACCTCTTCTGGTTCCTTGCTCCCAAGTGCATGACCTTGCACTTCTTAGCATTGAACCCCACCTGCCATGTGTGTGACCAGTCCTCAAGGTTAGCCAGGTCATCCTGCAGCCCTTGCCACCCTTCTGTGTCATCCACCACTGCACCGATCTTGGTGTCATCTGCAAAAAGACTAAGCTTGCTCTTAATGCCATGTGAGATGTTGAGGATGAATATGCCAAGCAACACCAGGTCCAGTACCAAGACCTGCAATACTCTGCTTGTTACAGCCCTTGGAGATGATAGTCCCCTCCCCCCACCACCACTACCCTCTGTTGTCTGCCCTGCAGCCAGTTCTTTGTCCAGATCACCATCTTTTTCCCTGCTCCCTGGTATCCTACCTTCCAACCAGCCTCCCATGTTGCACTGAATAAAATGCCTTGCTGAAATCCAGATAAAGGATACCCACCACATGGCCCTTGTCAAGTTCCCTAGTCACGTAATCATAATAGTCAACCAGGTTTGTCTGGCAGCATCTGCCCAAGACAAACCCATGTTGCTTTCTGTCCTGGAGTTCATTACCTTCCAGAAAGGTTTCCGACCTCTCCTTCAAGATTGTCTCCATTAACTTTTCCAAAATGGATGTGAGACTTACTGGTCTATAGTTGCCCAGCTCATCCTTGGGTCCGCTTTTGTGGAGGGGCCCCACATGATCCATCCTCCAGTAGAGTGGCACATCCCCTGTTTCCTCAGAGGTATTGAACAAGTCTGCCAGAGGCTTCACCAGGACCTCCACCAATTCCTTCAGTACCCAGGGCTGTACTCTGACTGGTCCTGGTGCCTTATTCACCCTCATTGCCCTTAACCCTTCTAGCACCCTGCCCACTGTGATGACCCCATCTGTCACCCCCTCTACCACTGTGCCTACCCGCCCTAACCCCTGAGGCAGTGACCCATCCTTCTTCTTAGTAAATACAGAGCAGAAGTATTCATTAAAAACATGTCAGACAGTGCTGTTATCAACATTGGGGTCCCTCAGGGGTCTATACTTGGCCCTCTTCTATTCTCATTATTCGTCAATAAACTTCCTGAGCTGGTCACCACAGGTCACTCACTTCTTTATGCGGATGACCTGGTAATTTATTATCACTCTGATAAGGTCCTGGATCTAAATGCTGCCCTCACTGCAGATTTTCGTGCTGTACAGCACTGGTTGAACTCTCAACGCCTGGTTTTAAATACAAATAAAACAAAGTTATGATGTTTGGCTCCAATCACAAGCTTAGATCCTGTCCTCTGACCATCTCTGTCTCTGATATTGATGGGGACCTATAGAAACTGTCACTTCCTTTCATTACCTTGGCATCCACCTGGATCAAACCTTGGACCTGAAAGCACATATACAGGAAACCTAAGTCAATTAACTGCAAATTGGGGGCTGCCTACAGAACCAAATACCTGCTCACCCCTGCTGCTAAATTGGCAGATAGCCAGAGGCATTCTATTGCCAACCTACATATGGGTGTCCCATCCTGTCCTTGGCCACCAAATCTTCACTGCAACTATGGGATACTACCTTCAATAATGTGTGCAGGTATGCAACCAAAGCACCTCGGCTGCAGCATCATTGTCTCTTATATCAGGACCTTGGTTGGCTCTCCTTCCTCTACCAGGCAGTACTACTTGTACAATTTAGTTGATTCCATCCTAAGGCCAAGCCTGCTATCCTGTCTGATCTCCTCAGGCGGCCATTTCCACAAGGAATCTTAGATCGGCTGATCAGACCTTACTATCTATCCCCTTTGTCAGACTAAAAGGGCATGGGCTCCTTCCATCATGCTGCCCCCACCTATGGAACCTACTACCTCAGGATCTAAGATGTCTCCACTCATGTGACTTTTAAGAGCAAACTCAGGACTTTCCTCACTACCATGGACAATGTGTTGCTTTGACCCTACCTGATCCGCTGCATTTGTACTGTTTCCTCATTGCTAGCACTTTTGCCTGTCCAAATGGGTGTTCTATACTGTGCCTTGTAATTAATGTTTTATTTTGTGCCTTGTAATTAATGTTGCCTTAACCTGTTTCTTTATAAGCCTAATGTTAGCTGTTGACAATTGTAAGTCGCTATTCTACTCCATGACATTCTTATCTTCACTTCCACAGCCTCTCCTCACTTAACCCCACTGCTGCTCTCCACCCCTTCTTCTGTTATATCCTCTTCCCCATTTTGCCACTCCCCACCAAACTCACCTTTACCTGTCCCTACACTCATCCATGCCCCTCCCAGTCCCCACCCTCTGGCTGTGCTAGTCACCTTCTCCACCTACTACCGCCTACTCCCACCGCTCACCGACTTTCCTGCCTTGCTGTCTCTGATTCCACTGGCTCGGCTTGACTTTGACACTTTTGCCGCTATTGCCGTATCCTCTCGCCTCTATCCCCTCTCACCGGCATCCTCACTCTCGCCTCTGCCGTCTATTGGTTCCACCAGCCCGGCTGTATTTTCCTACCTCCTACCGCTGTTGCCGTCTACTGCGCTCCCCCTACCACCCTCTCTCTTGCCTGCCGTCTTTCGCTCCATAGGCCCGGCCCAGGTTGGCATCACCGGCTGTTGCCGTATCTGGACGGCACCTCCTTTCCACTTAATCTCTCCCTCCCATCCTTTTGCCAGTTTTCCTTCCTTGTGTCTTTTCTACTGATGCCTATCCTCTCTATTTTCTGCCTTCTATTATTCACATTTTGAGTATGTTCCATGATCAAGTGCTAAAGTATATTTTTGTTTACTAATGTATGTTACATTGCCATATGTATTTCTCTCTGCATTTTTTGTACTCGTTGTCTTAATAATCTGGCTGTACTCTTTGTGTGTTGTAATTGTACCTCCCGGGTCATGCCTGAAAACAGTCACTTGCTGACTAGCGCACTTACCCGGTTAACAAAAACTAAATAAAAAAAAAAAAAAAAAATTAAGTGATGCTACCTGCTCTGCCTCTTTTTCTGCCCACCCTCCATCCTTCCTGATCTGTACTATCTGATCTTTACAGATCCTTCTCTCCCTTATGTACCTGAAGATGTCCTTTTCCCCATCCTTGATGCCCTCTGCCAGTTTAAGCTCTCTGGAAGCCTTGGCCTGTCCTGACTGCTCTGGTCACATCCCTTGATTTCTTCAGGTACACTCCTCTCTATCCTCCTCATGCCTGATTTGGACTTGCACCTAAAATGCTGGCATCCGAGTGCAGTATTAGGGGGTTGCTGTACTGCTGGTGTGTGATATCCTTCTAATGAGACATTAAACCAAGGTTCCTTCTACCCATCCTGATGTTGTCCTGGTGGAAGTGAAAAAACCCAGGTCACTCTTTGCAAAGAGTAGGGGACATTCCTGGTGTTCTGGCCAACATTCCCCTTCCCATAAAACTGGTTCATGCAATTGTCCAGGCTGAATGTGTGTTGATGTGCGACATGGCCACCACTACACCATCAGTCACTTCACTACCAGTCTAACATTGCTTGTAAAGCACTTTGGGATACACTGTGTAAGAAACAAGTTACATAAATAATCATCATCATCATCCTCATCCTCATCCTCCTCCTCCCCCTCCTTCTTCCTTCCTCCTTCTTCATCTTCCTTCCTTCTTCATTCTCCTCCGCCTCCTTCTTCCTCCTTCTTCTTCCTCCTCTTCCTCTAATCTCCTGAGGGCTGCCCTTTTTGCTCTCACATTATCCACCACCTCCCTACTTAACCAACTTGGTTTCCTGGCCCTAGCTTTTTTGCTTTGTGACTTGGTACAGTATCTAATGGCCTATGATAGCCCTTACTTAATAACTTTCCATTTCTGGTAAGCATCCCCATTTTGGATACCTTTTTTGAACTCCACCCTCCTGCATCCCCTCCACACCTAGTTTAAATCCACCCTGGTTGCTATGTATTCCCCAGTCTCAGCTCCAACACACCTGATCCCTACTTGCTCAATTGTAACCTGTCCTGGGCATACAGGGCATTGCTATCCCAAGTTCTACCCTATCCTCTTACCAGCCCATATCCCTTTACCTGACACCATGCTCCAAGCCAAGTGTTAAACTCCTCTATTCTCAGTTTCCTCACAGCAATTGCCCTGGGTACTGGGAGTACTTCTAAACAAGCTGCTGAGCTTCCTACATCCTCGCACAGCTTCCCAAACTCCATGAACCTCTTCTGTACCTCCTTGACTGTGTTTCCCACTAAATCATTTGTGCCCAAGAGTAAAACTAGAAGAGGTTTCTTCCTACCCCTCTTTGCATACTTGAGAATTAACTGTCCCACCCTACCTGCTGTCATTCCTGGCATGAACTCCACTCATATGAGACTATGCCTTTCCCCTTTACTTACCCTTTTCACCCCATTAAGTATTGAGTCTCCCAGAACTAAGGCCCCATCCCCTTTCTCAGACTTTTGCCCCAGTCCTTTCCCATTTTCTTGGCCCAGGTTCTGACTATCTTCCCCCTCTAACATATCCCTGGTGCCCACAGCCCCACCTGCCTCCCTGCATCTACTTCCCTCATCCCGACTCCCCCGCCACTATGTCCCTTAGCTGACCCAACTGCCAGTCCCACTACTGCACTCCATGCTTCATTTCCTTCCTTCTCATCACCACAGACCTCTTGCTTACCTCTACCTCCCCAGTTTGGGTCCCCTCTCTAGGTACGGTTCCCCCACCCTGCCTCCTAGCCATATCCCTCTTCCCATTACCCATTGTATCCCTGTTCCCTCCATCCACCCTACTGCTGCCTTCTGGGTTGTCAGTACCACTCTTTCTTCCTGCTTCATCCACTATTCCCTCACCCTCAATATCCTCTAATGTAGTCAGCACTGAGTACCTACTGTTTGACCCTTGTATACTACTTTGAGCTACCCCAGCAACCTGTTTTGAGACACACTTTTACTGCCAGCAATTGAGCAATTCCTTCCCCCAATCCCAATCCTTTTCCAGTCCCTTGGTTCAGTACCTCTAGGTTCCAGATTGGGTGGCAATATTGGCTCCTTTACTCCTCTCCCCTTCTCTCTCCTCTGTCCTTCATGTCTGCTAACCTCCACATCATCTGCAGCACCATCCTTATGCTTTTTTTCTTCAGGATCCCACAGGGGATTCAACAAATCAGCACATCCACTGCTGCCTTTTCCTCATCACTGTCTCCAGGTTCTCTGACCCTCTTATCATCAGGAGTCAGAGTGTGATGCACATTTTCCAGATCTCCCACCTCAACCACTGACTCAAGCTCCATATTATCAGGCTCGGCAGCAACACCACCAGCCATGGAGACACCAACAACCTCCTCCTCAACCACTGTTCTTTATTTACTGCTGCTTCTCTTGTCACCTCCCACATCCCCCACCAGATGTGGCAGAGAAAAATATGGCTTCACTAATGCCACCACTTCCAACTACTTCTTCACTAATTCCAGCCCCGAAGCTCATAGAACATGCTGCTGCAGAAATAGTTCTTTTAACTGCAGCACTATTTTACCCCAAAGATTTTCAATACTCCTTTGTTGCCTCCCCGTCACCTCTCCCTTTAGTATAGTGTCGCTTACTGGTCATTCTTATTTGCGTATTGTAACTTGATTTTGGATGAAAAATTGCAAAATGTAAATACAGCCTGCAGTACAAATAAGTAACAGGAGCAGACAACACCTCCTCCTAGTGAATCAGGTATCAGCAGTGTGATCTGAAACAAATAAAACACCACAGGGATGAACACGATCCACACAACAGGGGTAAAACATTTAAAAAAGTTATTAATTACAAGCAGCAGACAACACCTCCTCCAACAGAATCAGGGATCTGTAGTATGATCTGAAAAATATTATAATAGTACAAAGCGAAACAAAAAAGGATTTGTTTTAAACACAAAACAGGGATTAATAAACTAACAGGACTGTACAAATAAATACCACGAGCAAACAACACCTCCACTTAGGGAATCAGGGATCAGCAGTGTGATCTGAAAAACGACTACTAAAAGCAGCCCAAAAAGTTATTTTTTTCTTTAAAAAAAAAAAAATAAAACTGAACAGGGATTAAAACAACAGAAGTAACAAGAGTAATTTATTATTAAGTATAACAAAAAGTGACAGAACACATTCTCTTTAATAAAAATATAACTAAAAAATCACATTAATTGCTACAGAAAGACACTGACAAAATACGTTACTTAAACACACCAAACTAAACCACAGAAATAACAAGCATTTGTCAATGCCAACTATTTGCATGCTGCCATTGGCATTGGTAGTGCAGGAGTAAGAGAGATGCATAATAGGAATTGCAGTGAAGTATTGAACTAATGCCAACAACCGCCCCCACCCTGCAGAGACTAACAGGCATTGAGGGTGTGCCTTTGTGTCATCAGCCATAACACTCATGCCATTCCACCTCACTCCACCCTGCAGACATCGACAGGTGTTGCAGTGTACCATGGGGTCTTCAGCCATTATGCTCACTCCATTCCATAAGGAAATAAGCTGAAATGGGTGCAGTATAGAAGAATGGGGTTGACCTTAAGGCCGAATACCCCAAGGCACAGCTCAATTCCTGTCATTGGCTGCAGGGTGGGGGTGAGGGTAGAAAGGCATTAGCATTACGTCCGATGACCCCAAATCACACCCCCAAAGCCTGTCAGTCTCTACAGGGTGGGGCATTTCAGTTGTAAACCCTAACGCCCCGGGTGTATGTTGGTATTTTCACTCCAAATTTCAACATGGGATTTTTGGAACCCCACCTCATGAACAGTGGCACTATCATTTCATTACTCAATCCCGGAAAGTGATTTTGCAAAGTGACTACGCCATTCTGCGCCACAGGTGGGAAAACACATTTCAGGCTGGTTGTTCAGGAGGAAGTGTGAAAAAATGGCAATGTTGAAAATCTGGAGTGAAAATATGAAAAATTGGTGAAGTTATGAGCCTGCATAGAAACTGAGCAATGCACTCCCAGAATGCAATCATTATTTGGAATTATTTTACTAGATTTTCAACATGGACATTTTCAGACCTCCCCTCATAAACAGTTGCAATGTGAGTTTGTTAATCTATCCTGAAAGTCAATTTCCCACAGCGACCGCACCATTCTGTACCAAGTGCAGCAGCACATTTTTGGCAGGATGTGAAAAATGACAGCTGTACTGTTCATAAGGAGGTGTGAAAAAATGGCAATGTTGAAAATTTGGAGAGCAGATATTAAAAATTGGTGAAGTTATACGTGTAAGTAGAAACTGTGCAACACATGCTCATACCGCAGTCATTTCTTGGAGTTTTTTCATCAGATTTGTAACATGGGTGTTTGGGACCCCGACTCATGAATGTTGGCACTGTCATTTTGTTAATTGGTCCCGAAAGGTGATTCCGCACAGTGACAGCAAAATCACCTTTCAGGACTGAGTAACAAAATGACAGTGACATGTTCATGAGGTGGGTCCCAAGAACCCCATGTTAAAAACTTGGAGCCACAATTCCTAAAAATGGCTACGATATCAACATAAGTTGAAACCCCCCCCCATTGACTCTCTTTATACAGCCCTTACCTGATTCCTCAGTTTGTAGGTTGGATTTGAAGTGTGCAGAAGTGTCCCTGTTCAGAGAAGAATGCTGCTCCCAACCTCTGGAGGGTAAGTATGGGTAAGGGGGAATGCAGGGGTGTGGGTACTCAGTGGGAGGGGGAGTGGGGAAGGTGAACTGGGGAGACTACAGTGGACCATTTTTATTTTTACAGGGAAATAAAAAACACACCAGAGGGGGCGGTTTTCTTTCATTTGCATGATTTAAAAAAAAACATTTTGGCACACTGAGATGGGCTCCCAATGTGCTACAATAGTGGTGGTGGTGGGCGAGGCATGCTGACATGAGGATTGGGCACCCCAATGTCGGCAGATTACAGATGGGTTTTGGAGGGCACATCCAACACCAGAAGTGGGCATCCAGGTTTTGGAAACATTTTGGTGCACTGGGGTGGGCTCACAGTGTGGCACATTAATATAGGGAGGAGGAGGATACATGCCAACACGAAGATTGGGCACCCTGATGTCAGCTTTCCTTGCAGTGTGTGGTGGGTGGCAGAAGCCATTGCTCATTACTTGTTTCACCAGGAAAGGCACACAGAACAATCAAGTTGTTGGCAGAGCAAGGGCCAGGGACAGAATGCTGGATGTCAGGAGTCGACAAGGTTGCAAGGGAGGGGGGAGGTGCCACTGCAGTGGTGAAACTGTTCGTGATTGCAGTGGCAGATTCATTTCAACTCCTTGGCTCTCTTTGAAGCTGCTGTCATCAGCAACTTTACCCTTGAGTGGTGGCTGAGGGATGAGCCTAGTAAAGCTTCAGCTGAATTGGCCACAACAGTGACACACCTCTGAAATGTGGTACTGTCGCAGGAAGTTTCTTGCGCATGCGTGCAAACAAACATAAAAATGAGAAATTACTCACTACAGATAAAAAATGATGAACAAGAAAAGTGAGAAAAACAAAGTATAATACAAATCTCCTGTTTAGACAAAAAATGATCCAGATCTTACCGGGCTGCCTTGCTAACTTGCTTGATTCAGTACACTTACTCTCCCTCACAGAACTGTTTCACATATTGACAAAACAGAAACCACTACTTTAAAGTAAATAACCACTGAACAAATAAGCAAAAGAAAAACACAAAACTAGCAGCAAATGGCCCTTTAGAATAATTTGGTAGCAATTTTGATTCAAAAAGCTTGGTTTTGAGATGAACATAGAGCAGGTGGAGGTGGTACAATGAAGAGCAACCAAAATGGTACATGGCCTGCATTAGAAGCCCTACAAGGAAAGATTCAGGGAATTAAAAATACACTCACTAGAGGAAAGGAGAGAAAGGGGAGACATGATAGAAATATTCAAATACCTCAAGAGTATAAATAAGGTATAGGAGGGGGGCGTTTTGCACAGAAAGAGAGGCTCAAGAATGAGCGGGCATGATATGAAGCTGGAAGGGGAGACTTAGAAGGGATGTGAGGAAAGATTTCTTCATGGAAAGGGTGGTGGACACCTGGAACAGCCTCCCAGCAGAGGTGGTGGGTACCGAAATGGTAGCAGATTTCAAACATAAATGGGATAGACACAGGGGGACCTTAGTTACAGGGCTGGGAGAATAAGGCAGGAGATCAATTAGGGTCTGTAGTAACACAATAGGTAGGGACTTTAGTGCAGATTAGGTGGGCCAAGAAGTCCTTTTCTGCTGACATTTCTATGTTTTTATGTTTCTATTTCACAAGTTTTGTTTCTCAGACAAGCATACACAGACTTCTCTCCTACTCTGTCTTCAGAACACTGTCTTGAAGACAGCCTCCACATGGCACACAGGCTGTTTCAGCAACATGTGACCTCCAATCCCATAGTACATTGCAACTTTGCCTCCATACCAAACCTAGCCACTGAAGTCGCAACTTTGCATTCTTGTAAGACTTTGTCTCTGTGCCAAACTCTGCTAGTGAAATTGCAACTTTGCATTTTGCTGAGTTATAAGCTTTTCATCAATTTGGAATTTGCACAGTGGATTAACTTCAAGAAATGAGGCGAATTCACAAGTTAATCCATGAAGCAAGGTTTTTCACCTCCACACATCACTAGTGTTGATATGCCAACCCTGAAAATGTAAGGTCAGCTGCATACAAATAGCCATGTTATGGTTAAAAGGTAATAACCAAAGAGGAAACAATTGTTTCTGTGCCTCATAGCAAAAAAAGAAAACATACACTGACACCATCTACTTTTGGGCCACCGGGGTGCACAGGCTCAGTGGCATGTATGATCCCCCTCAAGCTATTATGCCGTCTTCTTTATTTTGCAACGGGGGTGCCCATGCCCAGTGGCTATTGTAATTATTGATTATTAAAGCACAGGTGTCCACTTTTAGCCAATCACAAGACAGGAAAAGTAGGAGTTATTATCCCACGAACTACTACCTTCATGCCCACAAGTAGGTTATCCACATTCAGCCATGCCCATAGTAGGTTATTCACCTCTTAGCAATGCCCACAGGAGGTTATTCATCTAAAACCACCCCTGCAGTAGGTTATTCATATTCCCCTCTACTACTATCCCGCACTGTCCATCCGGTCAGACTCGCGCTTCTCTGACGTTGTTATATGACACATTCTACAGTGTACATAACAGTTGTATTTTTCCTCTTATTTAAACTATCTAGCAAACTCACCAAAAGAGAGCAACCATGGGGACTGAACTTGAGCGAGGACCAACGGTCAAATTTCTTGTTGCAGTGAGCCGTGGACGATGGCACAACGGCACGGGGTGGAGGATGAAGTGACAGAGACAGAGTCAAAGAAAACAATGTTAGCAAATGAAAACCTTGTTATTTTCTTTCTTAATTACATTATTTTGCACATTCTTTTCCTAGAGCAGACCTGCGGTGCAAAAACGTACTTTGAAAATTAAAGCGTGACCCTGGGCATGTGTACTACCACTGGCACCAATACGCATGCCCAGAGTCATGTCTTAACTTTTCAAAGCCTAATTTTCACATGAAATGCTACTCATTTTTTACTAGGAGTTACATAAATTCTACATAACTCCCAGTGGTATAATAGTAATAACATCCATCTTGTAGGTGTAGATTCGCAATAACCTTCTTCTGTGGTGATTAAACGCTGAGGCGAAAAATCATCCACAGAAGCCTGTTATTGCTTCATATACCCCTAAAAGATGGATGTTACCACTTAAGTAACTGGGCAGCCCAAGTCTGATGGCTATCCCATACACAAGACCACCAGGGTGCCTATGCTCATTGGACATTACTTTTATGGAAAACCCCACCATTTTTGAACTCCTGCCAGCCACTCCCCACTTCCCACATATGGCTACAAGTGAAAAACAAAGCTGTCCCACACAGTCGTTTTAGAATGTTTAATCCTCTAATAAGTAACAGCCAACTGTTGTCTCCCCCAATTTACCCTTAAAAATTAAATGGCCCATTGTTGCATCTCCATCCAACATGCTAACATCCTCTACTATATCACCCTACCACTTACTGCCGGCAAGTCATGAACTTACCTGTACAAGGGTCTACCACTGTAATCCTCCGAATGACTGGTAATGTGCACCCTACAGAGTCTAAGACTCATCTGAATTTCATAGAGTTCTTAGGGACTTATGTTTAAGCAACTTTTATTTCTAACTTGTTTTTTAATATTTTGACCTTAGCCTTTTAACATTTTTCACCCCACCTCATGCACCTGACTGCTGTCATTTTTAAAATCTTAGTGAAACATCATTTTGTGGTTGTACTGTTAAATGACATTTTGTGCAGCAGCTTAAAAAATTACATCTGTCAGGTTCATCAGGTGGCCTGAAAAAAGACCATGTTGAAAATGCGGGGTTAAATAAAAAAACAAACAAATTTTGGGCATGCAAACATAAGGCGCAGCTTCTTCAAGCCCTGTGCAAAGCAAGTTAGGAGAGATCTCCTGATTTATGCATGTCCTGCTTCATACCTACCTCTTAAAGGGTCATGAATAAAGCAACTATGGGCTTATATTCTCTTTTTCTGATTTGTGCCATGTTTTGTTGCGTAGGGATAACATCAACCAAGGGACTATGGCTAGCTAAGAAAAGGCAGGAAATTGGTGGCAAAGATACATTAATGTGTGATTTAGGGGTTTTGAAATGCCAATGCACAATCCAGATCCCAGTCCTAAAAGGGCTTGTGCAATGCAGCTTAAGGCTTGGGTCCTGTTTTATTCAGGGCCTCAACCTGCAATGCAAGTTAAAAGTCAGCCTCTGTTTAGCACAGGGCTCAAAGGCCTATGTGGGTCATGATTTCAAAATGTATATGAAGCAAGTAAGGATTCAGGTCCTGTTTTGCACACTGTCAACTGCTTTGCTCAGCAAGTTAGTAGTCAGATCCTGTGTCACAAAAAGCCATGTGTTTCCTGCTTTGAACAGAGACCTAAGGGTCTTGCAAAGCAAGTTAGGAGTCAGGTCCTGCTTTGTGCAGGGCCCAAAGGGCTTAGCTTGAATCAAGTTATGACTACTTTTTCAAAGACTAAGGATATTAACTTAGTTCATGTAAGGCCCTGCAGGATTTGGATCAGAATTGTTCCATGGCATTCAGTTTGGTGTTTGCAGGGATTGTGAATGGGAGTGTGTGTGTGTATGTGGGGGGGAGGGATCCCTAACATCACATTTCCTTACTTTCTTTTTGGTTAATATTTTTTTGTGTGAATTGTTATGGCTGGTGAAATGTGCTAGACTGATTTTCCTATGTTGTACACTGTATGCTTTGATGCTTATGAATGCATTCACATACTTTTTCGGATCTAATTTCCTTACTTTTTGAATAAAGATAAAGAACAACTGATACCTTAACTTTTGCTATTCTTGCACTCCTTGATAAACACTGCATAGTGACATTCACTGGGTTGGATCTGTATCTTTTTTGTGAGTGGCCATGTAGACCACTAACAAAGCAGACGCTTATGTAGTGGACTTTAACAGCATGGTCACAGACAAAGTCATGCTGATTTTTTTTCATTTTGAGACTGTGTCAAAAGAGTTAGGTCGTATGTCACAAAATCACAAAAGCTGCTTTATGAGTGATGAAAGCAGGGCCTGCTTTTGTGACATACTTCTGTTTAATTTCATTATTACTGTATAAAGTATTTTAAAAAAACTCATGAAGAGTAAACCCCATTCCCTACATTTTTGAACAAACAAGTTTCAGTCTTATGTTTCAGCAGATTTTCATGATTTTGATGTAAAACATTTTTTTTTCTTTCCCCCACTTTTCTAATGTTAGGACTCATGAATGTGAGTGGCCAATTCATACACAGATGAAATGTTGCGGTCAATATGATGCAGACGTATTGTTGTGCAGACAAATAGCGGCTAAGCATTTCATCAATAACTGAAGTTGGCGACAGTCCATTACATCGCCAGTGAACAAAGTTGCCTGACAAATTGCAGGTTCAGTGTGTAGTTCTGGTTCTAACTAAAATAAACATCCCCAACAGTGCTTGCACAGTATGAAACAGCATTACCCTCCCCAACTCCATGCCTGTTAGTGATTCTCAGAGAAGTACCCTTTTACTTTATGTGCAATTAGTGTGTAAAACCTAGCTGACTGGCAACTACTGAGATAGTGATTGATAGCAATAGTCCTTTAATCTTAGATGCTGCATCCCATTACTGCTTGAGAAAAATTATTAATCCACTAGAAACTAAATAAAGGAAAGCAAGCCAACATGAAAACAAGAAACAGTGTCAGTAGTCATTTTATGAGGTTCTGCCATTTTTGTTGGATCAGTTCAGTACTGGCAAAGTCCTGTAATACTACTAGCAGTAAAATAAAAAATATTTTAATTGTTATTAGATGCCTGGGGCATGATCAAGATTCCCTACAGAATGTGGACATGCTGTCTGTCATTTTGCACCAAACCAATTACTGAGCCAGTGTTTAGATGTCTGGGACTGAATTACCTACCTACCTGGTTTCTCTCCTGCTGCAGGAAGTTCAGCCACCTGCAGCCATGTAGTACAAAATGTTGCACTGACTGTCAGTTTTGCTGTCACCAGTGATTTGGTCACGTTACTTAAATTTTGTCCATGACTGCTACACCAGCAACATCACGTCCATTCTCCAATTTGGCTGCAACATAATGACCGTGACCAATAAACACCGCGATGTTCTGTTCGTAGGCTCTCATGAAAGTTGGTTTGTGAATCACAAAAGCAAGTTCATGATTCATGAAAGCAAGGCCTGCTTTTGTGACGTACAATAGCCTAATTTCATAAATAATTGAAAAAAGTTTGATAAAAAAATAACTTTAGGAATCAGCCTTACACCCTATACCATCAATCACATAACTTCTATAGTTACATTGCAATTCATTTTATTGTTTTTGATGGGGAGCAGTTTTGCCATCTTTCCCAACTTTCATTCAGTAACCATTAAAAATCACAAAAAATTAAACTCTTATCTTGGGAAAACTGATTTTGACTCGTTAAAAGTAATGTACATTGTTCTGAAAAATAAATTATGTTTTGAAATGAATGTTGCAAACATTGTTCAAGCATGCATGGATTGGTAAAAGGGAATCTTATTTGGGAAGCAGAGGGCCTAGTTGAAGATCAGGTAGGGTCTGTGGTAACAACATAGGCAGGAGAAAAAGAGCAGTCTGGGTGGGCCAAGTGGTCCTTATCTGCCATCAAGTTTTTGTTTCCATGTTTCTAATTGCATATGTGAAAATGGCAGTTTTCTAAATACTCGTAATTTTAAATTTACACATTTTTACGTTTGATGTATCTGGGCACCAAACATTTTGAGACAAGTTCAATGAGATGTTGGGTGTGTGTCACTGCTGAGCCCATTGCAGTTCAGAATAGCAGGGACTCAGCTGTCTACACCAATGACATTGCACTGTGGTCATGACGCAGTTCTCTGCTTGGTGGGCTGAAATGTTGTGTACTTCAAAGGACCAAAGCTGCTGCAATTAGAGAGGGCTTTGGTCCTTTGATTTGCATGAAGTTACGTCAGTAAATCGCTAAGTGGCTTTCAACATTAGGAGCCTGTGTATGGAACCATAACTCTGGCATGTACATCAGCTGCCTGAAGTCATGGAAATTCCTTGCATTCCACTATCCACATCTTTTTCACAGAAAGGGTGGTAGATGCATGGAATGGCTTACCACAAGAAGTGGTGGCTATGAATACAGTGCAGGGTTTCAAACAGGCATGGGATAGGCATAAGGGAGCAATACAAATGACTATGAATAGATAGGTCACTGACAGAGCAAAGGCCGATGGTACATTTATAAGGTAGAAAAAGAAATGGGCAGACTGGATGGGCCTTGCGGTCCTTATCTGCCGTCAACTTCTATGTTTCTATGTTTCTATGTTTCTATGTTATTTGTTTTTCCCTGGTGTCTAGTGGCATCTCCCATCTGACCCTACCTCCCAGTAACCACAACCCCACCCTACTCCCACAAACATAACACTAACACTGAGGGTGCCCAATCCCCCGGTATCACCACCTCATAGTTTTTTTATAGCCTGTAACAAATAAAAATATGCATAGATGTCTGTTGCTGGTGCCCCTGTAACTCTTCTGCACCCAACTCTCCCTCTCAGCCCCCAAACATAACACTAACACTGGGGTTCCCTAATCCCCCAGTGTCTACCTCATAAACTGTCCATCAATGTCTCTTGCTGGCACTGTAACTGTTCCCCCCACCCAATCCTCCATCTCAGCACCCACCACCCAACCCCCTCAAACATAACACTGACACTGAGGGCGCCCAATCCCCCAGTGTCTGTCTCATAGTTTTCTTTTTCCTTTTATAGTCTGCATCAAAGAAAACTGTCCATCAATGTCTGTTGTTGGTGCCTCAGTAACTCTTCTCCCACATGACCCTCCATCTTAGCACCCATCCATCCACACCCCCACACACACAAGCAACACTAGCATTGTGGGTACCAGTACCCAAGTGTACTCCCTGAAATGTGGAAAACTGTTCCTCATTATTTAATCTCTGAAAAAAAGAAAACTGTCTATTGATGTCTGTTTTGCCATTATGCCCCACCCACCCACCTGACTCTCCCACTCAGCAACCACCACCCCACCTACCCCCCAGACCTTACTTACCCACCGTGGGTCCAATGCTGCAATTCTTTCTCAACCGCAGGCAAGTCCTCACTCTTCAATGCCAGACCATGAACTGAGGAAATCAGATATGCTGTTCAATGTATTCAATGGTGATTTGAACTTAGTGGAGTAACTTGGTGATTTTTGAATACTTTTTGCCCCAAATTTTCAACATGTCTTTTCTAGGATACCACTTCTTGAAGAGTTACAGTGACATTAGGTAAATCTGTCCCAAATGATGATTTTGTGTTCGCTGCACAAAATCACTTTATGGGTATGAGTTGAACATTTTCTCTGCCTTTGTTCAGAAGGTGGGGTCATAAGAAGGCCATGTTGAAAATGTGGTGTAAAAACTTTTAAAAAACAACAAAGTTATGAGCCTACATTGAAATTTGTGAATGCAGGCTAATAAGTTTGGACATTTTCAATATTTTGACAAATTTTAGCATAGCCATTTCTTCACAGCACCTCATGAATGTGACAGCTGTTATTTTTTAAATTCTGGCCAAACTGTGTTTTTGCATCCTGAAAGGTGGTTTCACAGTACCTGCATGAAATCACCTTCCAGTCAGGAGTTGAAAATTTTATCTGCACTTGTTCATGAGGTGGGGTCATAAGAAGGCAACACTGAAAATTTTGGGCACAAATATTGAAAAACAGCAAAGTTATGAGCCTACCCTGAAATTTACAAATGCAGGCTTGTAACTTTGGTAATTTTCGATATTTTGACTCCAAATTTTAAACATAGCCATTTCTTCACAGTACCTCATGAATGTGACAGCTGTTGTTTTTTTTTTTTTTTCAAATCCTGGCCAAAATGTGTTTTTGTACCTGTGGCGAGGAATGAATTTTTGGTGGTGATTTGAAAATCTTCACCTGCAGGGGTCCACCATGTGGGATAATAAAAGGCAATGTTGAAAATCTGGTCTACAAATACGGTACAATGCCTAGGTTATGACTAAACATTACACTATTTCACCATTCTCTCATAACCTTGCTAACTTTCAGTATCTTGACTCTAAAAGTTCAACATAGCCATCATTCAACACCACCTCATAAACTTGATGTGTCATTTTTAAAATCCTGGACAACATGTATTTTTGCACCTATGGTGAGAAATGACTTTTCAGCCAATATACTATTAATTATACGTTAAGTCCATGAAAAAATCCTAAAACAAGTATCTTCTAAACTTGGGGTCAAAATGTAAAAACTAAAAATAATTGTTTACTAAGTATCAAATGTTTGGCATTGACAAATTCTTGTTTTTGTAAAGGAGTGTGGCAAAGGCTAATCCTTTAGTGAAGCTCAATCCTAAAAGTTTCAGGTTTCAACTGTCAGATAATTTGTTGCTAACAGCAACTAAAATTTATTAAAAATATGTTTTCTGTGTTTTCAGATTTCTTGAATGTTTTAACTGCTGCACCAATCATCACCAAGTGTACAGGATCTAGAGATCCTTACATTGACTGTAGGCATGACCAGATGCAAGCTATTCTATCTTAGGATGACTGTGTTATTAAAGTAGTAAAATAAAAGTTAGAGCTGTAATAAAAACATACAAACATTAACTTTGATGGCAGATAAGGACAGCTTAGCCCACCCAGTCTGCCCATTTCCATACCTATTGGATAAACTACAGAATTTAGCTAAACAACAGCTACTTTGTCCTATCCCCCACTATAATTATCTTATGTCTGTCCAATGCATTCTTGCATTCCTCCACTGTTTTTGACCCCACAACATCCTCAGGAAGGCAGTTCCATTCATCCACCAGCCTCTCCATGAAAAAATACTTCCTCAAGTTGCCCCTGAGCCATATTCCCTCTATCTTCAAATTGTGCTTCCTTATTCTTGCACATCTTTTTTTTTTTCAAAAGATGCACCCCTCTTGGACTTTGTTGATTCCCTTGAGGTACAGTACTTGAAAGTTTCTATCATGCCCACCATTTCCTCAAGGGTATACATAGTAAGCTCTTAGTCCCTCTTTGTATGGCTTCTGTTGCAGACCCTGCCCTATTTTCATTGCCTCCTCTGGACTGCCTCCATCCTGTCTATATTCTTGTAGAGATGGGGTCTCCAGAACTGTACTCAGTACTCCAGATGGGGTCTCACCAACTGTCTGTACAGAGGGATAACTTCCTGTTTTGTACTGGTGATGCCTCTCCCTATGCATTCCAGTATGTCCCCAGCCCTCCTTACTGCCTTCTGACACTGCTTGCCTACCTTTAGGTACTCTGATATGACTACCCCCAGGTCCTTTTCCATTTTATTGTTGTTAGTACCTCCTCCCCATTGTGCACAATTCCCCTGGGTTTCTGTTTCCCAGGTGCATTACTTTGCATTTCTTTGCATCGAATCTAAACTGCCATACTTTTGACCATTCCTCCAGCCTTTGCAAGTTTCTTCTCATTCTTTCCACCCCCGTCATGTATCAAACCTGTTGCAGATGTTTGTGTCATCTGCAAAGAGGCATACCTTTCCTTCCAGCCATTCTGCAATGTCTACTATAAAGAACTGGTCCCAGCACTGAGCCCTGCAGTACCCCACTAGTAATCCACCTTTCCTCAGAATGTACTCCATTTACCATTACCATCTGCATTCTGTTCTCCAGCCAATTTGTTACCAGGTTACCACCCTGAGACCCACTCCCAGGCTGGCTAACTTGCTTATTAATCTTTTGTGTGGGACTGCATCAAATGCCTTGCTAAAGCCTAGATAGTGTGGTATCCAGTCCAGCAAACTTCAGTAAACACAAATATATAATTTTGAGGGAGTAGCTCTCTACCAGTAAAGGCATTATAGAACAAAAGACACATTGGTAGAAACAGAACCCACTCGCCCAGTGTTAAAAATTATTTTTGTATATTTATTTTCATATTCTTTTTTTCTTTAGATTCATACAGTACATTTGGATATAGTATCGGTATTCAACCTCAAACATTTCAGACAATCGTCCTTCATCAGTGAGACATATTATATCTGTCATAACACAAATATACATATATATTCATGCCAAATCATAAAAATTATTTTCTTTCTACCTCTATTATGTATTACCATGTTCTTAAGTAGAAGCAACATCCATTGGAACAATCTTTATGATTATTGAATCTCATTTATTTATTTATTTATAGAAATTTGTTGACCGGGTGAGCCCACTGAGACAACAGAGTCCCTTTTTCAGGGGCAACCCAGAATTAATTACAGATGAAAGTCACATTAGCATACAAGAGACAAAGGTAGGGCAATTAATCACATTGGTTCATACATAAGGAGCATACAGTAGACAAAAGACAACAGGTAGCAGTAGAGGAAGCCAGATATACAGGGTAGGTGTACAGGTGGCCTGCCACTAGTCAATGTAAAGGCAAATAGAAACAGGGCAATACAGGTCAAAACTCAGGAATGTAAGGGAGCCAACATTTCAAGTGCAACAGCACTGATTTACTACCAGCAAGTAAGATTTTAGAGCATTTTTAAATGAGTACCGAGTAGAGCAGTTTGTCCCAGCTGAGGGTAGACTGTTCCAGAGTGATGGGGCGGAGCTGGGAAAGGACCTGTCACCAGCTTGGGTCTGTGTCCTAGGGACTTCCAGGATGGGGTGGGCAGTAGACCTCAGGTTATGTTTAGCAGTCTTGAATAGGAGAAGTCCGTTTAGGCTTGGGGGGGCCAGTAGTTTGCTGTTTTGAATGTCAGACATAGTGTAGGGTATGCAAGCCTGGCCAAAAGTGATGGGCAGCTCAGAGAGGTAAGAACATTGCAGTGGTGATCACGGGGATGGGCAGAAGCTGCAAAGGGGGCAATTTTGTGACAAAGGACTGAGTTTGCTGAGTTCAGGGCCCCGAAGAGGTTGTAATAAGGGAGCACCATAGAGAAGCACTGGAAGAATAGTACCTGTGGTGATTTCCATACGGGCTTCTCTGGAGAGGAATCCGCCAAGTCTGTGTAAGAGGCCAATTCTTTGATGGAGGATCTTGGTGGTTGCCTCAATGGTGTGGAGTACTGCAGCCTCACCCATGCCATAAACAGGCAGCACCTCCCAGAAGGTTACCATCCATGCTACTAGTCTAAGACCCTTCCCCAACTCCACAAACTTCTCCTGCACTGATCCCATGCCCAGCTAGGTTATTTGTTGAAGAATCAATCATACACCTTACATTGTTGAACAAGCAATGTGAAACAGTGTGGGTGCTCCATTTACACTACAAAAGATGCACACTACTGTCAGTCCATATGGCAGTTGGACAAGGTGGTGAGAAGTGGGTTGTGCAAGTCACCACAGTGGATCTGCCACACTGGTGAAACTAGCAAAAGGGTAGGAGGCAGGGTGGGTTGCTTGTTGGCAGAAGTGTGAGGGGCTTCAAGATGCCAGGGACAGCTTATTCTGGTAGAGGGATGGAGATTAGTTTGTGGGAGGTGCCAATAGACAACAGAGAATGATTAAATATGACCAGGAATGGCAATCAGAATGTGTGTTTTGACGGCGGGGCAAATATACTCCAGGGAATGGTTATATGCTGCCAATTCTGGGAATTTGAGGGTTTGGGAGGACTTGGCACCAGGGAAGGCATTTGTCTTAATAGGGTCAAGATTGGAGGATGGGGTCACTGGACACCAGGGACAACATTTCTTTTAATGGGACTAGGGATTGGAGGAAGGGGGACCACTATGCAACAGGAAAATATTGACTACTAACAGGGATAATGATCAAAGGGTGGAAGGAGACCACTAGGTACCATGGAAATGTTGAATACTAACAGGGACAGGAATCATAAGGTGGGGGACCAGTAGGCAACAGGGAAATATTGAATACTAATGGGAATGTTGATCAGAGGGTGAGGGAGGACCACTGGACACCATAAACAACCTTGCTTTCAAGGTGGTCAAGGATCAGAGAATGGGAAGAACCATTTGTCATGAATCCATTCATGAGGGTCAGATCACTGAGCTCACAGTGCCCACCTCTAAGTGCGATCCATGACAGGGAAGGGGAAAACAGGGATATCCTTCTCATGTCCACCCAGAGTGTTCGCTGGGTTTACAACTGAACACTTGCCACAAAGTCCCAGAGTATCCCTCTATTCTTTTGATCAGGGCACAATACCAGTACTGAGTCTTGTATCCAAATATGAACCCTTTTCATGGCTATCACACACAGGAGGAAGACCCAAGTAAGTATGCCCTCTTTGGGATAGCAGTGCAAAAACCTGATTTGGCCTTCACTCTACAGGACATGCAATAGCCAGTTCAAAATCCCTGTAGATTTGTATGAGACTCTGGTACTCTCCCTAATCCTGCCGGATCCCCTACTGACCCTTTTCCATGTGGTTGCTATTTGGTGACCTTTCTAAACATAAACAGTTGTCATAGATTTGTAATAAAACTTCTACAGTCACACATACAATACAAGGAATCTCACACAGGCAGTATTCTTTAGAAAACAAAAGCCTTTACCAAAATAATGAAATAAAAGCAGTTACAAGTAAAAGAGAACATATATTAATTAGGTTACAGTATGGAAACAAATTTTGGAAAGTACACAGTTTAAACACCTTAAAACTGTTTTTAGTACTTATCTACATTAAAGATGAAAATATGCGAAGTCATTTTTCTGTGCAGCAGCTTGACAGTTATTCTGTTATGCTCTGAAGAATGTCCAAAACTAGAATTCCCAGATTGACTGTGCTGAGAGGTTTAACTAACCTTTCTGAACTGCAGTGTCAGCAATATTTCAGTCATAAGGAAACCAGTTTATTTTCTCACCTGTGACTCACAGCATGGTTTATGACAGTTCAGAATTAACCTCTGTGAAGTCTCAGGTTTTTATAGTAACATACTAGAAGTAAAATTTCACACAGTACTTTTAGAAGGATCTGTGCCTTTTTATATTACCTTACACAGGCCTGTTAAGAAGGTATTTCCTGGCAAAGACATTCCTGGGCCTCATAAAATTTGATATGCTATCATAGTTCCTAAGATTAAAAAGCATTCCGGTTGTAGTGCATGTTTATGGCAGGTAAATGGGTTTTGACACATCTCTGTTAAAAGAACCGAACAATGAAAATCTCACTTCCTGGCAAAGCAGGTGGCCTTTGAGTCAAAATGTCAAACCTTTAAAAAAAATATAGGATTTTCCCTATGCCTTGAATTAACACTAGCATGGGCATACACAGAAATCCTATAAAACAATATATAACAGAAATATATATTGCAAATAATGATTGGCAATTGGCTAGCTCCCAACACTCCTCCCTCCTAGACTGAATTTGTGGGAATCCATCTCTAGCATGGTATGAGTTTCAAAAATTATGTTCATTGCTCTAACTGGTGAGATATCCCATCTGCGTTGACATTTGCTGACCCTGCCCTGTGGGAAATGGTCATATCGTAACCCTGTAAGGCAATACTCCATCTTAAAAGACAACCATTCATCTTCCCCATCTGAGTCAGCCACACCGGGGGGTTGTGGTCAGTCCATACCTCAAAGTGCCCCCCGTAGAGGTATAGCTTTTACTTCTTTTGGGTCCATACCAGTTCAAGGCATTCCTTCTTGATTATGGAATAGGCCTGCTTCCAAGGAAGCAACTTTTTACTAAGGTACACTATTGGGTGATCTTTCCCTTGGTTAGAGGTCTGTCTAAGGACTGTTCCAATCCCCACATCTGAGGCATCTGTCTGGACTAGAAATGGCCTACTGTAGTCTGGATTGGCCAACACAGGAGCACTGCACAGTGTCTCCTTTAGCCATGTAAACACTCTTTTACAGGCTGGTCCCCATTTTACCTTTTTAGGCATTCTATTCTTTAGCAGACCAGATAGGGGAGCTGCCAAGGTACTATAATTTTATACAAACTTATGATAGTACCCAGCGGTCCCTAGGAAACTCCGAACCTGCTTCTTGGTTTCTGGCATGGGCATACCTCTATTGCCTAAACCTTAGTTTGATTAGCGTGAAGCTGCTCTTGCCCTACTACATGTCCTAGGTATTCCACCTCTGCTATGGCCACCTGGAACTTTTCAGCCTTAACAGAGAGCCCTGCCCTTTGTATCCTGCCCAACACATTCCCCTCAGGTGGGACAGGTGTTCCTTCCAGCTGGTTCTGAAGAAGGCAGTATCATCCAGATACACCACAGCATACTATTCAGTACCATGTAACACCTGGTTCACCAACCTTTGGAAGGAGACAGGGGTGTTCTTCATTCCAAAAAGCATTACCGTGAACTAAAATGACCCTATTGGAATGATGAAGGCTGACATCTTCCTAGCTCTGTCAGTTAACACCACCTGCCAATACCCTTTTGTCAGGTCAGTGTTAGCGAGATATGTCACCACTCCCAACTTGTCCAGTAGTTCATCCATCCATGGCATTGGGTAGGCATCAGACTTTGTGACTGCTCTGAGTCGGTGATAGTCTACACAGAAGTGAGTAGAGCCATCTGGCTTGTGAACAAGGACTACGGGTGAGGCCCAGGGACTGTGAGATTTATGGATTAACCCTAAATCCAGCATTTCATCCACCTCCCTCCCAATTTCCTTTAGGATGGCCTCAGACACCTGGTAGGCTGTCGGCTGGATGGGTGCTTGCATTCCTGTGTCTATGTCATGTGTCGCTAAGGGGGTACATCCCAACCTGGTCATAAACAAAGAGGCAAAGTCCTCTAAAACCTCCCTCACTTTCTGGGACTATTCCAGAGTTAACTGGGGAGACAGTTTTATTGCCTTCAGAGTGGACTCCTGCTTGCTTTCCACCAGCACATCCAGGAGGGGTCGTCTTCATCCATCCCCTCCCCAGGACTACACACTGCAAATACGTTATCTGCTGTATTTGCATATGGCTTCATCAAGTTGACATGGTACATTTTATGGGTAGGTCTACTGTCAGGCAGTTCTACAATGCAGTTTTTGTCATTCACTTGTCTGACTACTCTGTGTGGTCCTGCTCTCTTGGTCTGCAGTTTATCCTTCCAGACTGGGATTAAGGCCATGGCTTCCTGACCTACACAGTATGAGTGAGCTCTGGCTCTGCAGTCATACCAGACCTTTTGCTTCTGCTGGACAGCTGATATGTTGCTCTGGGCTGCTCCCATAAGCTCCTTCAGGTTTTCCCTAAACTTTAGGACATATTCCACTATGGGAGTTCCCTGGCCAGTGTGTTTGTCTTCCCAATCTTCTCAGACCAAGTCTAGGGGCCCATGCACTCTACTTTCATAAAAGAGTTTAAAGGGGGAAAACCCTTTCGACTCTTGGGGCACCACCCTCTATGCGAACAACAGGTGGGGAAAATATTTCACCCAGTCCCTCCCATGCTGTTCAGAAAACACTTGGAGCATCAATTTCAGTGTACCATTAAACCTTTCCACCATCCCAATGGCTTGCAGTTAATAAGGTGTCATGCATCTCTGCACTCCCTCACACTTCTCCTACAAAGACTGCATCAGGTCCAACATGAAGGAATCCCCTCAACTGGTGATAGCCTCCTGTGGAAACCTAACACAGGAAAAAATTCCTGGCAAAGTGTCAGCCACTTTGTCTGTACTAAGTGAGGAATGAGCAACAGCCTCTGGGTATATGGTGGCATAATTGACCAGTGTCAGGATAAACCTCTTCCTGGAGGAGATAGGAGTACTCAAAGGTCCCACAGTATCCATTACTTCCCTCTGGAATGCCTCCTCCACAATGGACAAAAGAATTAGGGTGGCTTAGGTTTTACTCCCTGCCTTCCTTATCTGTTGGCACCGGTGACAAGACCTGCAATATTCCTTCACCTGCTGGCAGAGTTTGGGCCAATAGAAATTCTGGGCCAATTGCTGCATGGTGAGTGTGATTCCATGATGTCCAGCTATCATGAACAATACTGAGCAACAACTCATGGTACCCCTTGGGAATGACAAGTTGCCTGCCCATCAACCCCTCCTTCCGTCCTTACGTCCTGTGTATACAAGAGTCCATTGTCCCAAAATACCCTATGTCTCATGTCACCTTCTTGTATCCCATTAGATTCTGCACAAACTCTCAGCCTCTCTAAACTAGGGCCAGTCTTCTGAGCAGCTGCAATATCCATGCATTTTCCCAAAGCATGGGACATGTCCCCTTCAGCTTCTAAAATAGGGTCCATAGCTCTAGCATTAGGGCATTCAGGGTTACTGTCATCCCTAACCATTTGACCATAGGTTACCCCTCCTTCTTTAGAGTAACCTTCTGTACCTGTTTTGTGAACTGCTACATGGGGCAGTTCTACCCACCCTTCACTATTCTCCATGTCAGGAGACACAGGCTGGGGAACAAGCCTCCCATTGTTTTCCACAGGGGCTTCTATGGGTCCAGGGAACTACAATTGTCCTTGGCCTTCTGACTGTGGGTAACCACACATACCACCCCCTTCTGGAGATTGTTCCCTATTTTCATATCCAGGGCAAGATTGTCTGTCACTGCTAACTTTTACACCATTTCTCTCCCCCTTCACCAAACTCCAAGAGAATGCTAGCAAATGGCAGAGTTTTCTCCTCCGCAGTGGATCCCCTAACTGTTATGAACTGATTAGGTATAAGCTGTTCAGGCTCAACCAAATCCCCTTTAACTAAAGAAAGAGATGCCCCTGTGTCCCTTAACCCATGGGTGTGCACCCCATTTACAGTAACTGGGTGTACGTGCTCTCTCATGTTTATAGGCATGCATTCGGGGATACACAGTGTACCCATCTCTGTTTGAGCACCACTTTGTCCGCTCTGTGCCTTTTTAGGACACTGTCTTGCAAGATGCCCTGGCTGTTTACAAAACCAACAATAATCTTCCTTTTGTCTGAGAAATCACTTTTTTGTAACCTGGGGGCTGCACCCTTAACAGTCTGATACACTGGACTTGGAATTGAGCTGAACCATTATGCCTGTGGTGACCAGTCTCTTGAATTGCAGTTCAACCAACTCTATTGGATCCCAACACTGCACACCAGATCTGTCACAAACCCACTCATGAGGGTCAGATCACTGAGCTCACAGTGCCCACCTCTAAGTGCAATCCATGGCAGGGAGGAGGAAAACAGGGATACCCTATTTGTATCCTCCCAGAATGTTCACTGGGTTCACAACAGAACACTTGTCATGAGGTCCCAGAGTATCCCTCTATACATTGGATCAGGGCACAATACCAGTCTTAAGTCTTGTGGCCAACTATGAACCCTTTTTATGGCTATCACACACAAGAGGAAGGCCCAAGTAGGTATGCCCTCTTTGGAGTAGAAGCCCAAAAACCTGATTTGACTTTCACCTTACAGCACCCTACCGGACATGCAATAGCCCAGTTCACAAACCCTGCAAACTCAAATGAGACTCTGGTTCTCTCCCTAATCCTGCTGGATCCCCTACAGACCCTTTTTAATTTGGTTGCTATTTGGTGACCCTTCTAAGCATAAACAGTTCTCACAGGTTTGTAATAAAACTTTTACAGTCACACATACAATATAAGGAATATCCCGCAGGCAGAATTCTTTAGAAAAACAAAAGTCTTTACTAAAATAATTAAATTAAAGCACTTACAAGTTAAAGAGAACATATATTAATTAGGTTACAGTATGGAAACACATTTTGGAAAGTATATACTTTAAACACCTTAAAACTGTTTTAACTACTTCTCTGCCTTAAAGATAAAAATGTTCCTTATTCTATGCGGCAGCTTGGCCATTGCTCTGTTGTGCTCTGGAGAATGTCCAGAACCTGAATGATCCAGAGTAAACTGTGCTGAGAGGTTTAACTCACCTTTCTGAAATATTGTGTCAGCAATATTCTAGTCAGAAGGATACCAGTTTATTTTCTAACCAGTGACACACAGCATGGTTTATGAGAGTTCACAATTAACCAATTTGAAGTCTCAGGTTTTTACAGTAACATACTGGAAGTAAATTTTCATACAGTACTTTTAGAAGGATGTGTGCCTTTTTATATTACCTCACAAAGGACTGTTAGGAACTTATTTCTTGGCAACAACATTCCTGGGGATCATAAAATGTGATATGCTATCATAGTACCTGAGATCAAAAAGCACTCTGCTCACAGTGCATGTTTATGGCAGGTAAATGGCTTTTAGCACATCTCTACTAAAAGAACCTAGGAATGAAAATCTCACTTCATGGCAACGCATGTGGCCTTTGAGTCAAATGGTCAAAACTTTAAAAAAATTCTAGGTTTTTCCCTATGCCTTGAATTAACAATGGCATGGGTATACACAGAACTCCCACAAAACAATATGTAACAGAAATATATATTGCAAATAATGATTGGCATTTGGCTAGCTCACTAGCTCGACACTACAGAGGATGTGTACCACTGTCAGTCCATATGGCAGCTGGGCAAGGTGATGAGAGGTGGGTTGTGCTAGTCACTGTAGTGGATCCACAGCACTGGTGAAACCAGCAAGGGTAGGAGACAGGGTGTGTTGCTTGTAGGCAGAAGTGCAAGGGGCCTCTAGATGCCAGTGACAGCATATGCTGGCACAAGGATAGAGATTAGTGGGTGGGAGGTGCCAATAAACAGCAGAGAATGGTTAAAAATTACCAGGAATGGTTATTAGAATGTTGGGGGACAAATGTATACCAGGGAATGGTTAAATCCTGCTAGGTCTGGGACTTTGAGGGTGGGGGGCACTAGGCACCAGGGAATGTATTTATTTTAATGGGGCTAGGGATTGGAGGAAGGGGGGTACCACTGACCACCAGGGAATACTTTGCTTTTAATGGGGTCAGGGATTGGAAGAGGGAGACCACTATGCACCAGTGAAATTCAGAATACTAACAGGGATAAGGATCAAAGGGTGAGGGGGGCCACTAGGTACCATGGAAATATTGAATACTAACAGGGACAGGAATCAGATGGTGGGGGGAACACTAGGCAACAGGGAAATATTGAATACTAATGAAGATGCTGATCAGATGGTAGGGGAGGACCACTGGTCAACATTTCTTTTAAGGGGGTCAAGGATCATTGGATGCAGAGTACCATTTACCACCAGGGAATAGTTTGCTTTTAACTGGGCCTGGGATCGGATGACAGGGGGACCACCAGACACCAGGGAAATATTGAATGATAATGGGACAGGGATCAGAGGTTGAGGGGCCACTGGGCACCAGAGAAATATTAAATATTAATGGAGATGGAGATCTGTGGATGGGGGGGACAACTACCAGGGAAATATATCTTTTAACAGGGACAGGGATCAGAGAATGGAGGGGCCACTAGGCACAGGGGCAATCACATCACCGGGCTATCCATGAGCAAATGGACCTGTCTGTATCTAATTTCAGGCAGATCTGCCTACATTAGCATGCCTTATTGCACCCAGGGTACTTAAGGGGAGAGGTCCAGCTCTGACACAGCACAGTGGAACTGCTAGCCACATTAGACAGCATGTAAGATTGCCTCAACAGCATAGGTAGGTTTACAGGGGTGTGCATGGGGTAGGATGGTGTGTGCATTACAGTGTCTGTCACTGCAGTGCCTGACACATCCACCAGCTGCTTGGCCATGAGGTAGCTATCCACAGAGCCCCAGAGGCCTCCTAGCCTCACATGCCAGGCCTTCACAGCCATCCCTCTGCAGTCCAATGATAAACCCCAACCCCAATTACTTTCTATGCACTTGTTGAGGCTTGCAGGGTATCAGCAGTATGTTGACCAGTGGCAGCCTGTGTACTGTTGTTTGTGATGAGCTGGGTCATGGCCTGCTTTGCTGTTGCTCTGGGGTTATACTGTACACAGGAAAAGAAAGGTCAAGGCCATCTGGTGGTAGCTTGGAACTACACTGGAGGCTTCTATCATTCAGTTAGTAGGGGTGGGGGGGTTCTCTACAGATGACATGTTGGATGTGATACAAGTATTTGGTGCTTGAACCCTGTCCGGTGGGGTTTAGCCATTACATCCCTCTCCCCACCATTTGTCAGACTGGTCTACCATTATTGTCTGGTATATGGGCTGATTGGGATGGGGGCTGAATCCCTCACCTCCACCCATGCTGGGTTGCAGGGGTGGCGGTTTTGCTCACACATCCCTGTCAGCAGTGTAGCAGCCCTATGCCAGCCATGTCATGCAGCCCTACTAAAGTGCAACATGCAGCAGACATGGCATCAGTGGTGATGACATGTAGCATGCCGTGGGTGGTCATTTATGTATTGTGTCCCTGTGTCTGGAGTGCTGGTCTCACAGTGGCCTTCTGCATGCTATTGTGCATTCCCTACCTGGCATATAGCATACCTGCAGCAGCCTCACATATGAAGTAATAATGTGGTCTTGTAGGGCTACCTCCCAAACCATGGCCCAGCCCTGCAACTGTCACTAAGGTTTGAGGAGCATCCAATACATACAACACTGCAGTTGATGTCATGCTGCAGTATCACATGTTACTGTGTAATGACAGTCCACATCTTACATGTTGAGTGCCTGCTATTGCACTGTATGTAGCACAGTCAGAGGTGTCTATGTGGTTTCCTGGCCTGCATTAGGGATAGCCTACTGGCATACTGGTACAACTGCTCCTCTGGCTGACAACTGTGGGGAACACATATCATTGTCTGTCCCTGCAGGTACACCACATGTGGGGTCATGCAACCATCTAGACTGACTGGACGCACTCTGTATGAGTGGGCTGTCATGACCTGCACCATGTTGCCTGCACCTGCCAAGACCACAGACTGCACACACAGGTCCCCATAGCCCAGCAGTGGTGGTCTGGGTAGGGTTGTATGGCCCCACTGCTGCACTGGGACAGGAGGGTGAGGCCACCTCCATGATGTATGCCAGATGGCTCAGGGGGCCTGAGCACACTTACCTGTGTGTCACTCTCACATCCAGTACTCAACCTTGTTATATCACTTACTCTGGCAGGTACTATGGACAACAGTGGCAGACAGTGTGCCTACCCATTTCGTGAAGTGGAGCTCCATGCACTGGCACAAGCCTAAAAGGCCATGGAGGACATGCTGTCCCACAGCTGAAGCACCGATACCTAGGTACAGAGGCCTGGAAGGAGATCAAAGATGTGGTCAATGCCACTGGTAGCCAGAGGGTGGACTGTGGATTCAGCGTGGACACACTTCCAAGACTTGCAGTGGAGCAAAAAGGAGATTATGGTGACCATGAACCAGGAGCTACATGCGATGGGCAGATGCCTATGGTCATTATAGGCCAACTGGTCCCTGGATCCTACAGAGGAGGCAATTGCATCAATGATACAGCTTGTGGAGGTGACATGGGTGCAAGGTGGTGGCTATGAGATCAGTTCTGGCTCACCCAGAAATGTGAATACCTGCATGTGCCTCACCCCCATTGTGCAGTGCTCCACCACTGTTGGGGCACACTGGGACCCCCCCCAGGTCCATCTTGACACCTCGCGCACTGGGCCATGATCTGACCCTACCTAGGGGCCACACCCCATAGGGCTGCACTTGGACCAGACTGACACCATCGCCATGGGCATTCTCCATACTATCACAGCAGGCCAACCTCACCCCAGACAGGGGATTGCACTGGCATGTGGTCTGCACCAAGGGAGGTGGCCACAGACAGACAAATGTGATACATTTACCCTCAAACCCATCTGTCTCCCTACCCCTGAGATGCCCCGTAGCTGCTATGGATGGCAGATTTTTTGCCCATGGCACTGTGGCCTGTCTGGCATGGCATATAGCCACCATGCCACCTGGCCAACAGATTTTCCTATTGATCCTACAGGCCCAGCACCCATCATGCTCTTTGTCTGACTGACTCTGTGTGCCACACCCATGTCGGTGGCCACTATTGCCCATCACCCTTGGTCCTCTTTCCACTTGCCATGCCGTTTTCAGTTTTGGAAGCCCTGGACCACTGCTCAGCATGGTCCCCTCCATCTGTGTACCATATACATCTCCTCTATTGCCCTGTGGCATGAACATCTGCGTTAAGCACACCTTGTCCACTTCCCATCCATCCAGCACCACCTGCATTGTTACTTAGTGTAATGCTTCCTCTGTTGTTTTGGCTACTGTTGTTGTGGCTGTTTTTGTTATTAGTGGTGCTCTGTGTTTTTATAGTACAGTAGTGAAGCATGCAACAGTGTCCTGTGTTGTGTGTACTCACCTACCAGATGCATAGATGTCAAGTATGATGTAAGCTTTGTAGTCCTGGGCCCTCCTAACCATTCAGGGGTCTTGCCTCTTTAGATGCTCTGGTATTTCCAGCTTCATTGGCTCCATATCAGATGCACTTTGTACCTCTTGGACTGGCAGGCATATTCCACAGGAGAGCACCATGTTGTATAGTACACAACAGGCTAGGAATACAGCACAGGTCTTGTGAGGGCTATATTATGGGGCACCACAGGAATGGTCCAGGCACCAAAACCACATCTTCAGCATGCCAAAGATGCATTCTATGATGTTGTATGTGGTGGTATATGCCAAATTGTACATGATCTCTCCTACAGATGCAGGGTGGAGGACAAGTATGAGGAGCCAGGGGTGCAGGGGATATGCACTGTCCCCTGTAAGGGAAGGGCATGTGTTAGTACAGTAAGTGATAATAGTCGAAGCACCTGCACAATGGCAACAGCCACATCCAGTAGGCCATACTGTGCACCTGTCAACCCTTCCATTCCAACATTGTGGGGTGTCTGTGTAGTTCTACTTCTTTACTACACATATGGGGGATTTTCAGGGGGGGCCTGTTGTGTGTGCTCACTGACATTGTGTCCTCTGGGGAGGTCTCTGTCTTCAGATCTCTGGCACAGAATGAAACTGTGCCACATGAAGGCATCTTGGGTGCTGCCAGGGTACACTGCCAGGACACTGGTGGTGATGCACCCTGTAGCATCACACACCACCTGGCAATTGATGGAGTGGTACTCTTTCCTATTCAGGAAGAACCACCCCATCACTGTTGAGTATCTGGATAACAATGTGGGTGCAGTCAATGGCATGAAGTATTGCAGGTAGGTGCACGACTTGATGGAACGGCAGCACTGTTGCTCTGCCTTCTTCTGTGGTGTTGGGAATGTCTCCCACCAGTGTCTAGAATGTCCCAATGGCCAGGAACAAATTGCAGCTGTCATCTTCAGCTCCATGGACATAGCATGGCTGCACTGGGTGTCTCTGCAGAGTTCATCATGCAGGAGCTCACAGAGTTGCCTGATCATAGCCCTGTTGAGCCTGTTCCATCCAATGAGTGGCACTGAATGAGGAACTGAAATGCGTCTCATGACCTGGACTCACTCTGTAGTTTCATGCATTTTGCATTTGCTAATGTACTTCCAGTTCTGAAGTTCTTTCTATTAGTTTTAATGTCAAGCACTATAGGGCTTTTTCAGCTCCCTGGGTTATTTTTTGTAACTGCTATGTTTCAATTCTGTGTGATTGGTTTATATTTTCATTGTAACTATCATAATTTATCTGCTTGCCTATTCTTCTATATAAAATATAAATGGATATGTATAGCATTTTACTGAATGTATTTACAGCGTGTAGTTTAAGTATTTATTGAAAAGACTCGGGTCAATCAACCAAAATTAAAACAGAAGAAGAACAAGAACAAGAAGGAATGGGATCAACACAGCTAATTTTATCTTAAAGTAAAAAAAAGATGGCAGTGAACTTGATCCAGGAATAATCCGAGATATCAATCAAGTTACTCTGGGAACAATGGAAAAGTACTTTCAGCAAGAAAACTGACCATTTTCAATATACTGGAACAAAGACACAGGACCTGATTTTCAAAGCATCTGAAAATGATGGACAGTGTTTGCACCAACCAGAACAGGTTCAAAAGGCAACATGCACCACTCTGTGTGCTGCTGCCAATTCATGGGTGCACCCTGTGTCATATGGGGGGCTCAAATACACCAGCCAGGCTTGTGCCACTCTTGTGGTGGATGCAAGGCTGCTCCCTAGTGGACTGGGGCTTGCACCATGGCAGTACTTCCATATTCCCTTAAAGTACAGCTATCAGCTGTCCTGATTTTTTTAGGACAGTCCCTATTTAAAGCAGCATGTCCTAGTGTCCCAACATGTTTTTCAAAATTTGACTTCTGCTCTGGTTTTTGCTTACTTGTCCTGTTTTTGTCCCTGTTTTTCTGACTGCTGATCTGCGTGCAACACTTTGGTGCTGCTTGAGCTGGAGAGCAATTAGCAACCTTCTGCTCCTGTGCCTATGTTGCACCATGAATTCGAAAATGTAAGGGTAGTTAGATGGCAAGCACATCAGTGGGAGCACCCTAAAACAAGTTCCTTCCTGTTAGATTAGACTGGGTAGTAGTATGAGCAAGAGCATGTGGTTGTCTGCCTGCCAGCAGTCGAGAGGTACTCCATACAGAAAAGAGACTGGCAGCAGTGAACTAAGATACCTGAACCTGATCAGCAAAAGGGGAGTGTGTGACAACAATCCAGTGTGGAGGTGGGAGTCACTGAAGTGAAGTTTGCTCAGCAAAGGAGGGAAGTGTGAGCAGGTTAGGATGGGATTGTCATGAGGAGCAATGTATGCAGCTTGAACGTCTAAACACAATGTAAAGCATGTTTGCTTCTGATTAACTTTCTGTACATCACGATTAAGAACTTGTTGCAGCAGAATGATGTATTGTTTTAATCCAGATGTTTGCTACTGATGTTACTGTGGGGTGGCATGGCCAGACCAAGCAGCAAAATGTAATTTATTGAATGTGCGCAGCACTGTCTGTGGTGGTGCCTCAGGGAGGGAGTGACACGGGGTGGGGGGTGCCAGTTTTAGGCTTTGGAAAGTTGGTAACTTTACTTATAGGGTGATTCCAAAAGTGCTGCACCAGGCCTAGGGTACACCACGATTTAGATCAGCCCAGGTTGGTTTAGTCACACCCAGCACAGTGGTACGGTATTTCATGATTTGGGTGAATGTAAAAGACCGAGCTCAGATTTTGATGAATAGAAAATGGCAAGTACTGGAATGGCGAAATTGGTATTCCTTTTCCTGAAGGTGCTAAGTTTTTGGAGTTAGATATTAAATAAAGCATGGTCACCATTCCTGTCCTCGGTGTTATCCATTCACTGATATGGGCTCGCTCTTTTGCATTCACCCATATCACATGGAACCCAGCAGTACAGTACTAAATGTGACTGCCTGTTGGCAGGATTGGCAGAAATGTCACCTATGTTTGTAGCCATTGCTGCAGGGCAATCCTGCATCTTGCAGCATTCCCCTCCCATGCACTTTTACTTTGACACATGAGAGGATTTGCTGCAATCTGCGGCAGTTTGGCACCAGAACCCCTCCCATTCCAGAATAGGGAGGATGGTCCCTGGTGCACCAACAATTGATGCAAGCTGCTATTTGCTGCAGCTTGCGTTGCTTTAACAGGCACTTTGAGAATCTGGCCCACACTCTTTAATGAATTGTTGAAGGCCATGGCTGTGAAACAAAAGGTTTTAAAAAAGAAGTGAAAGGCAATCATGTAAAAAAGGCGGAGCAACTAACCGGCAATGAAACTAACCTCCTATACTCCTTGGAACCATAGAACTACATAGCCCAACAACACTCCTACATATGCTGTTCTTCTACATAGGAATCCATTTTACTGAAAGAATCACTATTTATTAATTTAAAAATACACAGTTGGGAAAAGCACATTGAGAGGTAATACATTTCCTGGTGGGATCAGTGGAAGGGGGAACAAAGGTGTACAAGAAAACAGTAACAAAAACAGGTACAATAATGGTAAGAATAAGTAAGATAAACATAATATTACAGGACAATAACTGACTACATTATAAAAAATACTAAATAGCAGCACATTACCACAGCATAACTATAACATACAGAGATAGGTGAAAGCCACAAACTGTTTGCAGTATACAATGTGTGTGTGTGGGGGGGAGGGGGGCAGGGGAGCAGAATTACATGTCCAGAACAATGTCAGTGTATGAGGCCCCAGAGGTACAGTATAAAGGAGAGTTGACAGACAAGGAATAATATAACATAAAATGGAGTGACATCAACTTATGTTTTGATGTTCATGGTACAAGGTTCCTAGAATACACAGAACAACCAATGAAACAGGATTTAAGACTAATATAATCTAAACTCTATAAAAATACTTCAGATCCTGAATGAGGCACTATGAGCCCCATATTCAAAGGTTAGTACAGCTTCTAAACAGTCAGCACCTGCACTAACATGGGATTGTACCAGCACTTGGGGTAGCACCATATTCAGAGGCCCCTGGGGTGCTGCCCAATCCTGGTAGTGCATTGCACTAATCACACCACTGCACTTATGCAAATGAGGGTGTCCCTTATGCATAAAAGCACAGTAGTGTAATGAGACAGTTTCAGTGGTGCTAAACAGCACCAGACAGGCACTATTTATCACTGCTGAAATGTCCATCTTATTGCAGAGCTAGGACCAGACTCCCACCCCTGAAAGCAGTGCAGCTGTACTGCAACCACCTGCCCCTTGTGTCTAGTGGTCCTCTTCCCCGATTGCCACCACAGTAACCATATTCACAGATCCCAGGTAGTCCAGTGGTCCCCCACCCCCTTGATCGCCCCATTGTAACTGCATTCAGAGATCACTGGCAGTTTAGTGGTCCCCCTCCCAACAATTGTCTCTGTGGGAACCATGTTAACGTGTAACCAACCAGTCCCCTGGGGTTACTAGAATCCCATCAGTGTCAGTGCTAGGCAGGGAAGGCAGATGGTAAATAACTAGTTAAATGGGTTTTTCACCTGCTCCCTCTCTGTTTACTTGGTGTCAACTAAGAGGAGAGATGTAATGTTATTTAGAACTCTCGCAGCAGCACATGCCACTGCAACTTCCTGTGAGTGGGGAGTTTTAGAATCTTGGGTTAGTGTTGAGCCAGAGGTCTGAGTGAGCAGTTGAAGGAATGAGAGCTGCAGTGTGGGCTCTGAGAGGATAGCCTATTTTCTCACCCTTGTGCTGAGAAATATACGCCTACCAAGACAAGTGGTGGAAACCATTGTCTAGAGCAGGAGTTCCTGATGTTTTATCCCCAGAGAGATGAAAAAGGACTGCCAGAAAGGATCCGAGGGGCAATCCCCTGACTTTGATCCAGGACTTTGAAGCTGCCTGTTTTGTTTACCAACTGTGAGTAATCTGATTTTGTGCTTCCCAGAGGAAAGTACCTTTTTTAAGGGTCTACTTTGATAAAGGGAAATATATAGCAATTCTGTGCTAAGCTGGGATTTTTTTCATGTTTTTAAAGTTGGCTGACAATCATGGGGTCCTCAGAGAGACTTGGCACATTGTTCATGACTTTAGTTCTACACACAGAAGTATTGTTTTCATAAGCTGGATGTGAAATTCATTCCAAGATGCATATTTCTAACTGTTTTAGGAGAGTTTGAGGTGTAATTCTGAAAGAATGTTTTGGTATGGTCATGGAAGCAAAAGGTGGGCAACCCCACCAACTGAAGTGATCAGTTCAGCACTACAGGTTCCATAAGGGTGCCTGCTTATTCAGGTCATGGTGGCCAATGCCTGAAGAAAAAGTCTACCCCCTGGTGTGGGTTGTGCTAATTTTGAGCACTAGTGTGCTCTGTCATGACCAGTTGCCACATTGCCAAAATTCCAAGTCTATGCCATATAGGAAATTTGCTCAGTTGTGACCAGGTCCAGTAGAAGAAAATGTATGTTCAGCTGAGGCCATTACTGCTGAAGAGAATTCAAGGTCCTGTGATATATGGGATATGTAGAGTTTCTGTCTGATATAAATTTCAGTTTGTTGTGCCATTACCTTGTGCCACAATGTGTAAGCCTTGTGGGTCCACCTTTGCTTTTGAGTACCATCGTTGGAATAAAGCCAGACTCTAGACCCCAACCTGGTGTGGACATTCATGTTTCTGCTTCCTGTGTAGAATTACTAGGTACCCCTCCAGAAATACAGACCTAGCATAGCCCAAGGCAAAAGTTCTCTGCTCAGAACCTAGGTTTTATGATGGTCATTTGTGTGAATTTTCTTTTCTATACCCCCCACTCCTTTCTGACCTCTAGAAATAATGATCCTGGTATACATTCCCAAAGCTAGGGATGGTACTGATTGTCCAAAGTAGTTTGGATGCCCAGTTGAGGGTACCAAGGTGTAGCTTGCTGTGCAAAGTAGCCGGGGGGGGGGTGGTTACAAAAAATGGGGGCTTGTCCAAGGATGTTGTTTAATTTGGGGAGAGAACAAGAGATTTTTTGCTGAGGGTGTGGCTAGTGTCTGTCTGTCTGTCTGATAGCATGATAGTCCAAACAGAAAAAGAAGCTTTGGACAAAAGGATTTTGCCCAGGAAAGTGTCATCTAAATGTGTTGCTTGCGTGCCTGCTAGTACAGAAAGAACAGAATGCTGCTTGTGTTTGTGCCAACTTACAATGGACAGTAAAGCCTGGAAGTGTATGTCCTAGTCTCTGTATCAGAAACATTTACAGAGCTTTTCAACTTGCAATTTTCAAATGCCAAAGTAGTGTGGACTTTAGGAAACAGACTGAGGAATGTGCCCTGAAAGTCTCATGTACTTTGTGTGCAAAGTGGGGGAGTCGCTAAAGAAATTGCCAAAATCTGAGGAGAAAATTGTCAAAATGGCACTCCTGCTGCTGAAACTGCAGCTGAGAAAAAAAATGTTACAGTTTGCAGTTTAAATGTGTTCCTCCTCGATGATCGCCATGAAGTAAGAGTGATCAAGAGACAGACAGGCTCATTTGCATGGCATCGAGTGATTGGTGCCACTGCAATCAGTTGCACCCCTAGCCAGTTTCTGTGTGCAGCTGAGTGTTCAAGGAGGAGAGAAAGAGTGGTGTGTGAGCTCGTCAGACCAGAATCAACCATCAACGGGCTTATGAACCTTCTAATCTGCAGAAAACAGACTTTTGCTCTGTAAATTTGGAGTCAACCCATCGTCCGACTAACTGGAAAGTGAGCGTAGAATTTATGGCTATGATCAGCAGGATCACCAGCCAGTTTCATGACAGAGGCCTTCCAGGATCGGCACCAGGCCAAAAATTTCCACCGGGGAAAGCCAGCTACTGAATTCAGTGAATAAAACCCACTAACTGTCATCAAACTGTGTGTGATTTTTCAAGCCAGCTGAATCTGTGTGCAAGCAGTCTGTTCTGCAAAGAAGGACTGTGCGTTGAAAACAGAAAGACAACATACAAAAATTCTGAGCACAGACTGTAAGCCTTTATAATGAGTTTAGCAACAGTAAAATGTTTCTAAGTAATAGAGGGACAGTGAGTTGTATATTAGGCTGCAGCAAACAAGCAATCCTGTGAAATAGAAATACTGTGGGCTTCCAAGTGACTTTGAGAAAGTACAAATAGTTCTTTGAATTGATGCTGATATCAAAGTCAAGTTAAAATCATATGAATCTTCTGAAAGATACAAGCAGTGCAATTGATTACAGTTTTGAGCAAATTCAGAAGCCAGAAAAGGTCAGAAACACAGTTTTGGTCAGTGAACTGATCTGATGCATGAGGAGATCTACCGCTGCCATTACAGGGTGTGGACAGCAATGTAAACACAAGCATCAGGGAGACATTTTGTGAGACAGCAAAGAGACTAGTGAGCAACTCAATAACAACAAACTTTTATGTGTTTGCTTTCAGACATGGCTTCAGGAGCTCCCCACTATCTGGATCATGCCTGAGCTATGATCTCAGAGGAGGTGGCAGCACTAAGAGAAATAGAGAGAACTTTCTATAGTGTAGGGTTGCCTCCAGATGTAGCAACCCCTAGCTATCCAGTGAGACTGTGCATTGTGTGCCTCAAGGCTAGAAGGAATGTGTGTCTGATATGCCATTGTTTAGATTGCCTTGTGAAGTATGATATGAGCAGGGGTGCAGCACCAGAGAGGGCATCACAAATGAATCTGGCTCCCATGTCCACTAGAGTAGGAAACTCTGCAAGTAGCAGCATGTGGCACCAGGTTGAGCATGTTGGGAAAAGCCCCATAGAGTGTGGCACAGAAGGAGAGAGCAATGTTGATCTACTGCAAAGGCAGAAACAAAGATGGGTTTCCACACCAATGTCCCAGGTGAGCAGTGCAATGGAAAGGTCCATGGACCCATGGAAGGAGGGTCCAATTCCTAGCCTAGTAGGGGAGGATAAACTTCAAGAGACACTGAACTGGGAGGTGTCTACCTCCATGCTCAGGGAGGAGTGGACTGTCTTGAGAGTGAGGATGTCTGCTCACTCCTGGGCTCAGAACATGAGTGAGGAAGAGGAGGATAAAGATGTGTATCATCATGTTGAGGATCCCAGTGAGTTGCCTCAAGCTCTTGCCTAAGAGGAGCCAGAGAGAGAAGATCAATGCTTCAGTAACCTGCTCACAGAGATGGTCGGAGACAAGTTCTTTTGTTCTTTAAGTATGCAGCACTGGCTCAACCAAGACTGGCCACCCACAAGGTTGGCCATGGGCCACTCACTTGTGAAGAGCAGCAAGGAGAGACTAATATGTAGGAGGGCTGATGCCATCTATGGGCAGTCCTTTCCTACCTTTCCTCACAGAGTCTGGGAAGAAATTGAACAGAATAGGCAATCCTGGTTGTTGGAAGAGGCAAGCAAGAATTTGTACTCTGTTGCAGCAGAATGTGTCATGGACAGAGTCATAAATGATCGACTTAAATTCTGGAAATTGGGTACAACTCTGTTATTGGACACTGTGTGAACTATGGACAAGGCAGGGAAATAGAATCCACAACATCAACTTTGAAAGCCCATATGGTGTCATAGTCCTTGCATCTCACCCTGAGTAGTACTACCCTTAATGCTGTCACTCCCTGTGAATATGCCCAGCATGCCTAGATGGAAGCGAGCAGTGACAGCCCGGTGTCTGTCATCCAGCAGCAGCAGGATACAAGGGGGAAGATGCAGCTCTACTGGTATTCCAGGATTCTTCAGGTGCATCTAGATTTGTCAGCCCAACAGTGTTTTCCCATTTTCATCACCAGGCCTTCCAGATGACATCACCCAGCTGTTTTCCTGTTTCATCGTTTGGTTTCCAGTTGACATCATCCCACCAGTTTTCCTGTTTCATCACCTGGGTTTCCAGAGGACATCACCCAGCTATATCTGAGGATGCCACCTTGTCTGAAGGGAGAGGGTCCACAGCCTGGAGAAGTAAGGTAGTCCTTTGTTTTATGTCTTCAAGGAGCTGGTAAGATCAAATTTTTATTACCTAACTGACATTGCACAACATATGCTACACTTGACGACTGTCCATGGAATTGTTTGATGGTCCACAAAAACTCTCCCCATAGATTTCAGTGCTATACAGGCCCTGTCCTGTTCCAGTACTGTTCTTCAGCAGACTCTGGCCTAGGAGAGACTCTTTAATGGCTCTACCATGCCTGCGCAACAAAAAAGATCACGACCCGCATTTCAGTGACAGGCTCCATGTCGACCGCAAGTTGCAGTCGGCATGGAGCCGCACAGTTCTTGTCTATTTTTTTACATCTGGGGGCTTTGACCCCCACATCCCCCGAACTAAAGGATTCTAACTCCAAATCAGAGTTAGTTCTGGGATCTGGGAGGGGGTGCAAGTTAGGGGATGTGGTAGCCCCCTTCTAATGTCACTTCTATGGTGGCATGGTGCTATAGTCGATAGCAATGCATGTCACCATAGAAATGTCACTGTTAGGGTGGCATACCCGCTTTAATGGACCTTGTCTTCAGGAAACAGCATTCTATCCCTAGTTTGCACTCTTTAGAGCCTTCCACCCACATGTGTGTTGTATAAATGTCTTCTTAACCATTTTTTTGCTTTTGTACTTTTAAAGAAAAATATTTTGGGGATTCTCTAGTGTTCAGGTGGCAGTTTAGCTACTGTGTGGTATGCAGAATGTGTTTTGTGTTTTCTTCTCTTGTAGATGTTTCTGAGGAAAAAAAGAAGAGAAGAGAAGAAAAGAAGAGGATCCAGGACCTCAGCTGAGTTCTTCCTTTTCTGAGAGTTTTATAATTGTCTGTGGTTAACCGAGTGTTAACATGTTTTTCCTACACAGGTGTGAGATCGTGGGGAAATATGGAAAATGTAATGCATTGCACTGTGCTGTTTCCTTGTTGTTTTTATTTGTAGGTATGCTGGGAGCTTGGAGGGAGGATCATTGGTGGGAAGCCTGGTCAAATAGATTTTACCTAGAGGGCTGGGGAGATAGACAGGCTGTGGTCCTGATCTGCAGTAGGAACCTCAATTATGGTCTATTAGGGCATGCTTCAAGCAGTCTCCTTGGAGCCGCTGAATATCCATAGACAGATCATAGGATAGGGGCTGAAGTTTCATCAGCCAGCCTTTGCGCCTTTAGTGTCACCTGCCTCTGCCTGGCACATGGTAGTGGAGGACTTGATCACCCCTCCCCATAGGTAACACAGAGGGTAGGATGGCTTGGTGCAGAGTGGATAAATGACTGCCGACAGTCACTTACTTGGCCAAGGGTGAGTGTAATCACCCAGTCCCCTGGAGTTACAAGAATCCCATTAGTGTCAGTGCTAGGCAGGGAAGGCAGCTGGTGAATAATTAGTTAAACAGGGTTTTCAACTGCTCCCTCTCTTTTTACTTGGTCTTAGCTGAGAGGAGAGAGGTGATGTCATTTAGAACTCTCACAGCAGTATAAGCCGCAGCAGCTGGCTATGAGTGGGGAGTTTTAGAATCTTGGTTAGTGTTAAGCCAGAGGTCTGAGTGAGCAGTTGGAGGAGTGAGAACTGCAGTGTGGGCTCTGAGAGGAAAGCCTATTTTCTCACCCTAGTGCTGATAAACATCTGCCTGCCAAGAGAAGTGGTGGAAACCATTGTCTAGAGCAGGAGTTCCTGATTTTTCACCTCTGGAGAGATGGTAAAGGACTGCCAGAATGGATCTGAGAGGCAATCCCCTGATTTTGATCCAGGACTTTGAAGCTGCCTGTTTTGTTTACCAACTGTGAGTAATCTAACATTGTGCTTCCCAGAGGAAAGTACCTGTTTTGGGGGTGTACTGTGATAAACAGAAATATACACCAGTTATTTGCTAAGTTGAGACTACTCTCATATTTTTAAAGTTGGCTGACAAACATGGGGTCCCCAGAGAGACTTGACACATTGTGTAAGACTTTAGTTCTACATTCAGAAGTAGTGTTTTCATATGCTGGATGTGAAAGCCATTCCAAAATGCATATTTCTAACTGTTTTAACAGAAGTTTGAGGTGTAACTCTGAAAGAATAACTGGGTATGGATGTGGAAACAAAAGGTGGGCAGCCCCCCATCTGAAGTGACCAGTTCAGCACTACATTCTCTAAGGGTACCTGCTTATTCAGATCTTGGTGGCCAAAGCCTGAAGAAAAACTCTTCCCCCTGGTGTTGGTTGTGTTAATTTTGACCAGCAGTGTACTCAGTCATGGCCAGTTGCCACATTGCTGAAATTCCAAGTACTATGCCATATAGGAAATGTGCTCAGTTGTGGCCAGTGCCACTAGAAGAAAATGTGTGTTCAGCTGAGGCCATTGTCACTGATGAGAATTCAAGGTCTTGTGATATATGGGATATGTAGAGTTTATATCCGATACAGATTTCTGTTTGTTCTGTAATTCCCTTGTGCCATGATGTGTAAACCTTGGGGTTCCACATTTGCTTTTGAGTACCATCTTTGGAATAAAGCCACACTCTTGAACTCCATCCTGGTTTGGACATTCATGTTGCTGCTTCCTGGGTGGAATTACTGGGTACCTCTCCAGAAGTACAGACCTAGCATAGCCCAAGGAAAAAGTTCTCTCCTCAGGGCCTGGGTTTTATAATGGTCCTTTGTGTGAATTTTCTTTTGTACACCTCACCCCTTTCTGACCTCTAGAAATAATAAGCCTGGTATGCATTCCTAAAGCTAGGGATAGTACCAATTGTCCAAAGTAGTTTGGGTGTCCAGTCCAGGGTACCAAGAGGTAGCATACTGTGCAAAGTAGTGGAGGGGTGGTTACAAATGAATACCTGGTAGTCTAGTCATCCTTCCTCCCCCAATTGCCTCATGTCCTCTATATAATGTAAATTTCTTGTGGGATCGTGCTCTCCCACCAAGCATCAAAGCCCCCATGTGTGTGCCACCCTCAAACACCCTCCCACTGAGGACCCACCCCTTCACCCCCACATGCTTATCCACTGAGGACCCCCACACTTCACACACCTCACTGCAGTCACCACTCTCTGGTATGAATGTAGTAGACTGGGTGGCCAACAAAGTGCTCCATCATCCCGTCCAAGAGCAGGCTGCTGTCTGACAATCACAGAGCACTATCACACGTACATTATCACAAGAAACATATCTGACTGGAACAAATTTAAGGAATTTGCAATGAACATAAAAAGAGGAGCAACAATTCTGAAGTTGAGTTTTACAAAAAAGAACAAACAAAAGATTTTGAAAATTTTAAACTATTCTGAAAAGTATCAACAACTTACTAAACCCTAAAAAGCAAACTGATATATAGCAAATTGAACATGAAACAAAAAAAACAACTAAAAAACAGTCAGAAAATAGCCAATTTAGTGAATGAAACCTTTACAAACATAGAGTTATAATTAAAACATTAGAAAATAGTGAAATAGACACTAACCTTACATTAACTTGACCACCTTTCTATTTTGAAAGATCAAACCTTAATGGACTGGTAGCAGGTTAAGGATCCTTTCACCTCTGTGTCACAGGTTCATATTCAGCACAGGTCAGTAATGGACAAAAGCCATTGTCACCTGATGGCTGCTCATTGGTTGATGTGAAATGAATTGTGGTGGACTCATTCCTGTTCCCAGTGGGAAGTTGTCTACATCACAAAAACTACTAACACAATTGGCATTAATTGGCAGCCTTGTTGACAGTCTCACATGAGAAGCCTGGGACTGAATGGGTGTGGGGTTTGAATGGGCCACACCTGAAAATAGGCACTTGGTTGTCTAGTGTGCTTACCCAGTTAACAAAAGCAAATAAATAAATAAACTGCCCCATCACCTACATGGCAGTCCCTCTGTGGCAAGGTTGAGGCACATTGGCAGGGCGATGTGGGAAAACAAGCAGTATGATTGCCCATGTTTTTCTTGTCATATGGATCAACAAAGAACCAAGTTCCAGTGCTGTCAATCTAGTACCTTTCATGAGCAGCAAATTCACATGCAGAAACAAAAAAAACATCAAACCCAAAGAGGTATATAGGATCCTGTTAAAACTGGAACTAACAGAGGGACCTGAATTTGATGGAGTATAAGCAAAATACCTGAAGTGGGCTGCCTATGAACTAACACATCCATTGAAATAAGACTTTAATTTATCCCTGTGCCTCCAGCAATTTCCTGAGGCATGGAAAACTGCTTATGTAGTATATATCCATAAAGGAGATGCAAGCAATTTGGTGTACAATTGCAGATCTATTTTGTTACTATATATAATTGGTCAGATGCAAGAAAAACTAAATAATAAAATTGTAGAATATTTTGGAAAGCTATAAGGTTCTTAAAACAGCATAACATGGCTTCCAGATGGATTATAGCACTGCAGCTCCTTTGGTCAGGTTCATAACTGAATTACACCAGAATATGGAGCAAGGTCTGTTCACTGACATGGACTTTCTGTACTTGACCAAGGCATTCAGTTTGGTTGATCACTCCCTCCTAAAGACCTGGCTACACATTTGGGTTTTTTTTTTCAAATAAATGTACTTTATTCAGCCAAAAACATATTACATACCGTACATGTGCACAAGAACAATATAAGTACCATAAACTCTAGGGTATACAGTGTGCACCAAACCCATTCTAAAGATATCTTAACAGTTAATTATAAAGGAAAAAAAAATAGAAAGAAAAAACCAAACCTCCCAATCGAAATCAAACCCTCCGACCCCCCACCCACCCGCAGCTATCCATAAAATTAAGAATAATAAAATATTAAATAATATAGGCTTTATAATCTTAGCCCTAGCAAAGCCAATTTTAAGAGGAGGAGAAAGTGTGTGAATCCCACTACTACCTTAGAAGGCACTTAAGTCACGTCAAAGAAAATAGCTTTAATAAACCCACGAATCATAAAAAGGAAAAAGGTGATCAAACGTATAGGCCAGGAGGAAGATTAAAAACAGAGGGAGGGATTGCGTGCTGAAATATTAGTATTAACAACTAATTTATTTGTTGGATTAGTATCCATATCTTTCTTTCAGACTGTGAGCAAAATTTTTCCAATATTTGTTGAATTTATGCAGGGAATGAACAGATAAATATACTACCCTTTCAGCATATAACGCATTCAGGAACTCCTCCCACCACTCCTTAAAGGATGGTGTCCAGACCTCCCGCCAGTGTCTTAACATCACCAATTTAGTAACCGAAGCTATTAATGCCATGCGTGTCTTCAAGATATTTCGTGGAATAGAGTCATACCTCCCCAGAATACAAATCTCCGGTTTAAAAAAGGGTGAGAGGTCGCAGAAGGGTTTCAACCCCTGCTTAACCATTTCCCAGAACATAGCACTCGTGGGACATGTCCATAACTTGTGAAAAGTAGTAGCAACGGAATCATTGCAACTCGCACATGCTGGAGAAAATTGACGGTTCCACCGATGTAATTTAACCGGGGAGATATAGATATTATGTAACAGCTTAAATTGGATATCTCTTAACCTATCCTGTTTTATGAATACATGAATGTCAGTCCATATTTTTCCCATACTTTCTCCGCCAGTCTAGGGACATATTTACCTTCCAATAAAGGAAATTGGAGATAAGTTAGCACTCATCTTCGTAGTAATATACTGATAAGTTTTGGATATTAATTTACCTGATAGACAAAAGCTTAACAGATTATCCCAAAAGTCCCCACCTGGTCCGAGAAAGTACCTTTACGAAAAAAGATTGAATACAACTTCTAATTTGAGCCAATCTCAACATAGATTGAGGTCTGACCCCAAATGTTTAGCTAATCTAGGAAGCGAAAGTATGGAACTATCTCCATAGAAATCAGAAACCCTGACCTTGGGAAAAGATGTTGGGAAAAAACTAACTATTGGATGATTGGCAATAACAAAATTTGGATTCTTCAGTAGAGGTTGGGAAAGATCAAACCTTGGGTTAATCTTTAGCTCAGTGTACAATTGGTGTACAGCCCTCACGTCCCATCCAAGAGGCGTACTCCTAATTTTACCTGAAACTTTACCCCATGGAACATATAAAAGGGACTCCAAATCTATCTTCATTTCGCTAGCAAAGGCCCTATCCAACTCTAGACCTACAGGGGAACTAGCGCAATTACCTGACCAAAACATAGCCCTTGCTGAATGAATTGCTAAATAATATCTAAAAATCAGGAAGTTGTTGACCCCCCATTTTACGTTGCCTGCAAAGCTTAGTATAAGCCCTCTGAGGAGGTTTGTTTCCCCATATAAAATTCGTACAAAGTCTGCATAAGTTTTTGAAAAAAGTTTTAGGGAGGTATATATTCAAGTTGAGGAGGGGGTAAAGAATTTTTGGCAGTACCACCATTTTGATTGTATTAAACCTCACAGACAAAGACAAGGTAAGCTTCATCCACCTTTCCAGATCCTCTTTGATGGTTTTAATGGTAGGTTTCAAATTCAACTGCGCCAAATCCTCTAAGTTTTAGAGATTTGTATACGAGATACACTAAAGACTTAGTTTGCCACTGAAGGCCTAAATTTACACACCATTCCTTATCCAGAAAGGTTGACAGGGATACAATGTAGATTTAGCTAAATTCAATTTAAAACCTGAAAACTGCCAAAATCTCAATAATCTCCAAAGCTCTAGGAAGAGAAATGGTTGTGTTTCTAATATGTAACAAAAGGTCGCCTGCAAAGGCCGACAATTTATGTTCTGACGACCTACCCCATACCATGAATCTTAGGGTCGGCCTTAATCGCCCTAACCAGGGGTTCTATATAAAGATTAAATAAGTAGGGCGACAGGGGCATCCTTGCCTGGTACCTCTAGAAAGCGGAAAGGACTCAGAAATTAAATTATTATTTTGAATTCTGGCTGATGGACATGAGTAAAGAATTTGGATTAGCTGGATAAACTGCTGGGGAACCCAAACTTGCCAAGACTTCAAACATAAAAACACTCCACCCAATCAAAAGCTCTTTCTGCATCTACAGAAATCAAAGAAGCTTCTAGATTGGGGTCTTTGGCCTCAGAAATTAAATAAAATAATTTCCTGAAGTGATCAGCAATCTGACCCCTCAACAAATCCTTGCTCCGGGCTGATCAGTTCGCCCCAGACCTTCCTAAGTCTGGAAGCCAAAATTTTTGCAAATATTTTTACGTCCAGGTTCAACAACGAGATAGGTCTATAATTCCCCACCAAATCTGTCGGTTTCCCCGGCTTAGGTAATAAAATTATTCTTGCTTCAAAAAGAGATTTATCCTTAATTACGTGAAGGAACCAAAAGGTAAATAATTGATTTAATAGCGGGCTACTTCGATTTTAAATGATTTATAGAAAAAGGCCGTAAAACCATCTGGCCCCGGTGCCTTATCAACCTTTAGCGAATCAATAGCAAGCAGAACCTCCTCATTGGAGATAGGGGAAATTAAGTACGACCTAGACTCCTGTGACAAATAAGGGAGTGGTATATCTGACAAAAAAGTACTCATATTGGAAAGGACCTGGGGGGTATACGACCGGCTCTTATATAGATCCTTGTAATAAGTCACAAAAATCTGAAGGATATCCTTAGGGTCGGTAACTAAATCATTTGAAACAGGGTGCTTCAGAGCCGGCACCCATTTAGATTCAGCTCTTTGCTTTAATTGCCAGGCCAACAATTTCCCAGCCTTACTGCCTTGGCCAATATAAGCCGCTTTAATTCTACCCAAAGAGCTCACCACTTTCTCCTTCATAGCACCTGCATACCATGCTCTTAACGTGGATAGTTCCCGATCCTGAGCTACTGACCTTACATCCTCATGTATATTCTCCAGTAGTTTAATCCTATTTAAACAATCAAATAGTTTCTGGTTATGTTTCGCTTTCCTCACCGAGCAATCCTAATTAATTCTCTCCACACCGCTTTAAGGGCTGCCCATGATTGATCTGTGTTCAACACTGAACCCCAGTTGAAACTGATCGATGTTTGCACGTAAGAGCGAAATCTGTCTAGCACGTGAATTATCCTTGAGTATATTGTCATTTAAGGACCATGAATAGGACCTCCTTGAGATATATGAGGGAGACCATACAAGCTGGACTGGAGAGTGGTCAGAAATTACTCTAGGAAGCAACAACGCCTCGTAACTCTGGATACACTGTTGACTCACCAAAAAGTAATCAATCCTGGAAAGGGTTTTATGTACCGGTGAGAAAAAAGTATAGTCTCGGGTTAAAGGGTTAAGCAGCCTCCATGGGTCCCTCAGCCCTAAAAATGAAGTACATTCATCCAGAGCATGCTGGGCTGTAGAAGCCTGCAAATTCTTACTTGCAGATCTGTCCAGCTTATTTGACTGGACCAAGTTCCAATCGCCTCTCAATATAATCACCCTCTCTTTGAAGGGGAATAAAATTTCAGCCAAATGAGCAAAAAAGGAGGGGGACTCTGTATTGGGGCCATAAATTGATCCCAGTACCACACCCAATCCACCCAGAGTGCCAGAGACTATAATATATCTGCCCTTCGAGTCAGTAATTATATCTGATTGTACAAAAGGGACTCCTCGAGCAATCAAAATTGCTACTCCCCGGCTAGATGAAGAATAGCCAGCCCCAAATACTTGGGCAACCCACTTTTTCCTAAAATGAGAAAGATGGCTCGAAAGCACGAGGGTTTCCTGTAAAATACAACTGCCGGATATCGAGCCAGGTGGTTCAAAATTAAATGTTTTTACAATTATCTTTCCCTTTAATATTCCATGTAAGAAATTTTAAGCTAGAAAACATCCTCCCTAATAGTCATCAAAACATAATATGGATAGCTGCCCCCAAAAACCCTTAAAACCCCATACACTCCCCTCCACCACCTCACCCCCAACCTCAGATTAACCCTCTTAACACAAACAACTGAACAACTACCCCTGGCCCAAAGCCAACTCCATACAGATTGGTTCATGATACTATAGAGGCAGGGCTCCTTCCCCAAATTAAGTAGCAGTATAACAATTAAAGGCATGCCAATTTGCCATCTAAGTAAAAAAACTTAGGTACTTGAGAACCCCTCTCCCCCCCACAAAGTTATGATCACAGCTACAAAATTATATACCCCAGATAAATAAGAACTGATAGTCCAGAATAATTAGTCTTCCAGCTTCCTCTGATAGACGAAATGAAAAACTACAAATTCCCACAGCTGTGTAAAATGATGCACAGTCTCATTCCATAGTTATGGAGAAAACGAGACAAGTCCCTTAGCTAAAGCTACTATGCTTGAAACTAATTTTGAAACATGTAAAAAAGCTCAAGTTTTCAAACTGCAAACTATATAACCATAGCAACCGGACCATGTCCAGACATAACGTCCCGATTTAACAAATAGCCACCAAAGGATATCCTTATTCTAGCAGGAGCTCAGCTTGTTGGAAACAAATCAGGCATCAACCCTCGGAGTGAAGTTAAGGCCTCTTCTGCGCTCTCAAATCACTTCACTCCATCTTTAGTAGAAACCTCCAATTTAGCTGGATACAATATACGGTGTCGAATACCCGCAGCCCATAGTTTTGATGTTATGGGGCGAAAGGAGGCCCTGGCTTGCCTCATTTTCCAAGTTAAGTCAGGTGCCATCCGAAGCTTCTTGCCCTCCCATTGCAGCAAAGATAATTTCCTCGTTTCACGGAGGATGTGCTCCCGGTCCAAATAATTAAGGAGTTTAAATATTATTGGCCTCGGAGGATCCGATGGCAAGGGCCTGGCTCTCAGGGCACGATGCCCCCTCTCTATCACATACTCCGGCCCATTTGGCGAGGGCCCAACAGTCTTTTTGAGAAACTTCTGTAAAAATAGGAGCATATTAGAGCCTTCCTCGCCCTCCGGCAAACCCAGCAGCACTAAATTATTCCGTCGGCTTCTGTTTTCTAAATCGTCCATTCTGTCCTCCAATTTAGCAATAGATTTTTTACATTCAACAGCAGCAGGCCTCAATTTCTCCATCGCCCTTTCCAAAGACGAGATCCGAGCCTCAGAATCAGTGACACGACGTGCCAACTGTGTCAGAGCTGGCTTAAATTCTGCAACGTCGTCCACAAGCTTAAACAAAGCTTCCTTAATTACAGCCAGGTCACTGTGAATCTTGCCGATGAAACGACTCGGTGTCTGTCGGAGAAGAGCTGCAGCGCGGCCACTTCGCCTCTAATTCCTGCTCGTTTAACTGCATTGCAGAGCTCCAGTCCAACCAAAGGCAAACTTGAAAACACAGCTAGGTTCTTTGAGGTATGAGAATTTCGTAAGCGAGGCGAAATGACCCTTTGAGCTGCCAAATTACCGATCGGAGTCGGGAGCCCACAACAGACGCTGCTAGTCCTCCATAGGCGTCAAGTGATCTCCCTACACATTTGGGTTTTGAACAGTCCATAGTAAACTTGTTTAATATTAACTTAGTAGACTAAAACCAAATAGTGAAGGCAAACAGGATTAGCTCATACATTCATTCGATGATGTATGTAGCACCACAAGGGTCTATATTAGAACCTTTGCAGTTTTCTCTTTTTATTAAAGAGGAAGTCCAGCCAAACTGGCTGGCATCACTAAATTCAGAATTTCAATCAGCATAGCCCCAATCAGCCTCATGCCAAAAATAAGATCTCTAGGTTACTCTGTGTAAAAAGTTACGGGTCATTTTGTAAGCCTAAATTCACTGTCTGTTGAAAAATGCCAATTTCAATGAAGATTTATTGATGATGTCAAAACCAGAACTCACAGCCTAGTCCTCTGTGCAAGCTACCATACAGGATGTATTTTTCCCATGTTACATAAAACTGCAGTTGTAGTAAACATCTGAAAAAGGAAAGCTGACACTGGGTGGGTCATAGCATGCATTTCCATACTATCCAGATGCAACACTTTCATCCCTCTTGCTTGCTCCTGCTAGCTCCCCTTGACAAACTGTGTAGACCACTCAATATATTGGGCTGCTTTGCATTGCCTTGTATGTGATGACAAAGCCTTAATTGTTTGCCTCTTTGTTTTGCCTGTTTTGTCTATTGTAACCTGACCACAAAATGTTCCTGTATGTTTTGATGTCTTGTACTGCTTTGTAAATGAGCATTTATGCTCAAAGGTATATATCTGAATGTTTTAAATAAATAAACAAATAAGGGACAGTACTTAAGATTGTTACAGGAGACGGGGTGTTGGAATGCAGCAGCAACCATGGCTTTAGAATGACAAAGTTGCATGCAAATTTTACAATACTACAGGAATGAGGTTTCATAATGCCACTGGGCTACAATTGTGGAATGCAACAATTAACCAATCTTAGAAAGCAGCTGGGATGCACAATTTTGGAATATGGCAGTGATGCAGTTTCAGACTGAGGTGATGACACACAGTTTCAGAATGTGGCACAATTTAAATTTCTGAGTATGGTGGTGATGCATAATTTCAGAATGTGACAGTCACACAGTTTAGAAATATGGCAGTGATGTAGAGTTTCAGAATTTGGTAGTGACACACAGTTTCAGAATGTGGTAGTGACCCACAATTTAAAGGGACACTGTCAACCCCCCCTTAGGTCTCAAAGTGTTCCTAGTTTAAAAACATATTTTATGATTGCCAGAATTCTGTAAAGAATGTTGATGTAGCTGGTAGTTTGATTCTGACTCTTATTTTCTTTAAAAAATTAAAAAAACAGACTGCTCAACATACTGGTGTTATCACACAAAAACAGGTTTGTTTACATTCCTTGATCAACAACAGATGCAACTTTCCTGGACTTGGGAACACCCACAAAACAGTTTAGCCCCTCATGTTGCATTGGGAGTTTAAGAGACTACTGCCTTATGAGTGGCTGCACTGTTTGGATGTGTTTCTAATGCTCAGGAAGCATGCAGTAAGAACAGAACCAGGATTGTAAACAAAAACAAGGTTGTTTATAAATGTACATTGCCATGCATTTCAGTTCTACTAAACAAGGAGACATACAAAACAAACAGCAACATCAGTGAATTTTAGAGAGGGTAAGCAATCATAAAATGTGGGGTTTGAGCTAGAAATAATATGATGAAAAACAAGTTGACAGTGTCCCTTTAAGAATGTGGTGGTGAAGCACAATTTTGGAATGTGGTGGTGTCACAAAATTTCAGAATGTGGAGGCGACACACAATTTTAAAGTTTGGCAGTGATACAAGTTTGGAATGTGATGGTGAAATATGACCTTGAAATATAAGTTTAGATTTGGCAGGGATGCATAATTTTAGAATGTGGCTCTGATGCACAATGTCGGAATGTGGTGGGGAATGAGATCCAAAAATTTAGAAAAGTGGGGAGTGCATACAATTCTGGAATGTAGCAAGGGCAAGCAATTTCAGAATAAAATGATATGTTCTGTCACATTCCAACAGCGTGCTTCCCACTATATTCTCAAATTGCCAGTCCCCACCAAATTCCTCAGTGTGTGTCCCTGTCACATTCTGAGGTTCAGTGTCCCACCACATTTTGACATGACATATCTCTGTCACATTCTGAGATTGCTTGTCCCCCCAACATTCTAAAATGGTGCACCACCTTTAAATTCTATACCTCAGTGCAGTGCTGCATTCCAAAACCACCTCTTGACACATTCTAAGGAACAGTACTATGCATCTGAGCATTCCTGAAACACAAGAACTGCAGCCAACTGTACACCAGTTTGTTTTTTAATGACTACCACAGCTACAGTGTAATACACTTTAGATAAATAGGACCTATAATGTTGCTGACAGGCAGGACTAGGCTGTGAGTTCTGGTTATGACATCATCAGTGGCTGTTCACTGAAACAGGCTTTTCTGAACAGTGAGTGAAATCAGGGTTACCAAATAGTTCATAACTTCAAAATGAAGTAATGTAGAAACCTAATTTTTGGTATGGCATTTATTGATGGTATTCTGAAACCAATTCTGCAATGGTGGTACTTTTGGCTGGACTCCCTTTTTAAAGGCTTGCCATCAAATTGTAAAGACAAAAGTTTATACTATATGTAGATGATGCTGACCTGTACATTGCCTTGAAGAACATGTATGTGCTACAAAAGACCCTTGAAGTTAGATTGGATTAGGATGGATGGGGTACTGGTTTTGAGATAGTAAACGTGTTTTGAATAAAGAAAACATAGATTATGTTGTTCTGTACATAACAAGAGTACAAAAATAAATAACTAAAAAATATAAATGGAACAGAAAGTCGGGAAGACATTGATAACTTCAAATATCTTGGAGTCTACCTGGATTCAAGATTAGCATATGAGGCATGAATTACCCACATCACAGCACATCTGCATAAAAAACTTGGAGCACTATATGCTTTAAGATATTATTTCACCACTGAGACTGGAAGAGTGATTGCCCAGAGTAGTCTGTTCCCATTAACTAAGTATGGGAATATGGGGAGAGATATCACAGAAAATACCAACAACAACAACAAAAAAAAAACCCTGTACAATTTAATTTGTAGATTTGTATTAAGGGCTGAAAAACTAGAATCTCGCTGTGTACAGTACAAAAACCTGAAGTGGCTACCCTTAAAAGAAAAATATGCTCTCAGGCTAGGCCTAATGACCTACAAAATGATTTTGAAGATGGGGGAGGGACCCTGGCTGATAATATTAAAATAACTAGTATGAAAAGTTTTAGATCCTCTGATGCACTGATGTTGGTGTTACCCCACTTCAGGACCAAAACTGGCCAAAAATCCTTTGCCTTCAGTATATCAAAAACCTGTAACACCGAACCAATAGGAATGAAACAGTCCAGAAAACTCACAGTTCAAAGTATTGTACTTTACAAGCAGTACTTGTCTAAGGAAATAAACTGACACTGCTCACAAATTTGAATACTGGATCAGGAAGTATATGATGTAGGCTTCTTAACTCTTTCTCCACTTATTGTTTTCCATTTTAATCCTTTTGATTCTACTACAGTTCTATATTAATTAATGGCATGATAAGTACAGTATATGGATGTATTTATGAATTGCATTGTCATTAACTAGGTTTTATGTACTATACAAAAATACGTCTAGTCTTTGTCTTTCATGTCTGGTTCATGTCAGTAAAAGGGTCATGTGACACAGTGCATGAACTAAGTTACCAAATGTTAAATAAATACACAAAGCAAATTGCCAATAGTCTCACAGTGAATATTTGGCTTTAGTGCAGTTTAAGCTTGCTATCTCCCATTCACAAGTTGACACTCTAACCACTAAATATACTGCCTCACAGATACTATAAGTAAAAATACAGTGTTAACCCAGGATGTAACAAGGTACCAGTGGGTCACTCAAGACTACAGACCCCCACCAGAACTTTAGGTTACCCCTCTAGTTAGGAATGAATTTGTTTTAACATGATAAAAGTAGCCAGTTTGAGACTGTATCTGATGGGTGAGAATCCATTCACTGTAATACTCACATGTATAACCACAAATTTGCAGCACTGTAATACTGTACTTTCTTATGATGGACTACTTGGAGCGTTGTTGATGCACTGATTTCTTCTGAGTCACAAGAAAGCAGGAAATGTTTGAACATTCCCACTGATCAGACCATAAAAAATGAGTGCTAGATGATATGAACTGTCTGCCTGTTCAGAGGCACATCACCTTAAAGCTGTTAGAGCTTTCTTTGAAGTACTCTGTAAGAACTGTGTCCTTATCACCCCCTCAGTCCACTTCACTCTGCTGATGAGAGTTTGCTGGAGATTCCCACCATCAGTTTAAAGACATCTAGTGCCAGGGCATTTTTGTTTGTGGCCTCAACACTGTGGAATTCTCTACCTCATTTAGTAAGGGAGTGCCTGACCATGGAGAGCTTTAAGTCAGCCCTGAAAACTTATTTATTTAGTCTCATCTTTTTGGAATGTGGATAATTTATTGCTAATGAATGTTGTTGTTTTTATGTTTGATATTGTAATATGTCATTTTATGCTGCATCTTTTTATCTGTTGTACAAACATTTAGATATTTTGAATTGCGCTTCATAAAAATAAAGAAGAGTTGAGTTGAGTTGAGTTGAGTTGAGTTGAGTTGAGAGTTGAAAGCACTTGATTGTACTGGAGCCATGTAACCTCCATGATCTCCTGATTTCTTATGCACTGAGCTGTCACTTTCATTCCGCATTCTACATTTGTTAGTCATCATCATGTTTTTCTTGACAGTAACTGGGGCAAGCATTAGAGGTTGTTGCCCCTATGTTTTGTACAATGAATGATCCCAATGTGTATTAGATCTGCATTTTTTGAGGGCTTTTAATACAAATGTAAAGACTTTTTATGCTATTCTCAATTGCAGCATAACTTTAAGGTATAAACAGGCATTGTGTTACATTGCAATCACAAATTGCCATACATAAGGGAATGACTAAATTGCTGGAGGAGGAGTCTCTCTGGTGATTAAAACACAGAGCAAATCACTGGCTAGACATTTGTTGGCACACATGAGGGATTCTATCCCCTTCCATGCTGGTCTGTGACAAAAAATTTCTGGGCATTGAATAGTATCAGTCATGTGGCACCATTCCATGATGAAAGCCCGGGGCAAATTGTGCTACCATAATACTTTTCTCCCGGCCACACACCTCTGACCGTCATCTACAAGCTTAGTTCTGGGCCAGAGATACCAATATAAGACAACAGATGCAGGTGAATAGGGCCTCAAGACAAAATCCATGGGGCTGTGAAATTGCGGGGCCATCTGGCCTTGTTCTTTTATTCGACTGTAGATGTAGACAAGTAGGATCATCCAGGCCCTGTACAAAGGGAAGAATCTATCTGACTACAGAAGTGCTTGGCCCTCCTGGACCTGGGCTTCTATGCAGCTAGAGATGCAGAAATGCAAAACACTTAGGGCCCTGTACAGTGAGAAGAATCCCACTCACTATGTACTTACTTAATTTTTTTCTAATAAGGTGTTCTTAGAAGTGTTATTTTCACTTTCATATTTTTCAATACCAAACTTTTCACTTTCATATATATCATTACCACATCGCAAATGTGATTTTCACAAAAAGTGACTTTCATGAAAGTGATTGCCACAAAAGAGATTCTCACACAAATGAGTCTCACAAATACAGATTTTTAGTGACGACAGCAAAAAACACAAAACATATCAGTAACCAAAAAAAAAAAAAAAAAGTTATCGTTATGTTCAGTTTTTGAACTGATCATGCTCAGAAACTGGGATTTTAAAATTTAAGTTTGAAACTTGAAATTTGGAAATGCACACACATTGGTTCAGGTTCTATCAAAGTTACAGGCTAAAATAATTTAGTTATAGTTGAAAAAAATATTCATAATGTGGGCGAATTTTAGCATTTTTGCAGCTCAATAACTTAGCCCACCCCCACATCAATCAACAGAAAATATTGAGGATGCAGATATGCTGGCACAACTCTGTGCCTTCTAAATTTTGAGTAAATCAGTTATATGGGGGAAGAAGCATTAGGGTGCAAAAACTGGGGTTTAACAAAGAAGTGCTTACTCAACCTTAATATGCAGGTGCTACTATGCCGATATAAGATGTTCATTCCAAAAAGCAGTGTTAATGCACCAGTTAAGGTTCAAATCTGGATCACTGGCCTCACAAGCAGTAGTGTTATATACTGTGTAGCCCTCTTACATACATACACATTCTGAAGAGAAAAAAATTTGCATTTAAGCCACTGTGTACTTATTGAGACCTACATGATTTCATAGGAAAGACTGAGCCTGAGATCTGTTTTTAATTTTATTTCTGTACTTGGAATAGCATAAAAATAAATATAATATAAAATGTATCAATGTGTTTATGTCATTTTGTTAGTGTAGTTCTTTATTTTCCATTGTAAGTCACTGTGTTAAAAAGGCAATACAGGCAAGATGCTCATTCAGATATTGTTTTCACACCAGTTGAAAACAAGCTGTGCACTTAACAAAAGCTAGTTACATTTTAATAGATGCATTGGTGAACTGTGAAAATGTGCACTTAACAGAAATGTTCACTTAATGGGACAATCTCATTGGCATTTTATTCTGCTTTCCTGTGTAGTTTGTAGGCATGAACAAAGGTTGCCTCTATTGCACCCTCCTAATGTCATCAGGATTTAAATGTAAATCAAGGCATTTAAGACTGGTGTGAAATCTGCCTGACTCCATTGTAAAGGTCATGACCAGACTCACGTAAGGCATCATGGACATTTATGGTGCTTTGGTGTTAAAGCCTGCAGTAGTTATACTGTATTAGTCAGTACTGTTGTTGTCCTCTGCAGTTCCTATGCTCTTGTCTAATGCTGGCCATGAAACGTTTCAAGGCATATTAAGCACCCTGCTGTTTTCTGTACTTTAAAGTTTATCTGAGTTAGAAAAAACATGCTTTTAGAGAACGCAAAGACCTCACAAGGCATGTAACAGAACTGAATGAGGGTATAACTTCTCCTGGCTTGTGCACATATGCATCAACAACTCCCATGATACCTTGAATGAGTGGGTCATGATCTTTGCAATGGAGGCAAACAGGTTTTCAAACCAGGGCAAAATAGAAGGAAGCAACATTATTTATATTTAATTTCAGATGGATATAGGAGAATGCAAGAGATGGAATCATTGTTCATGCCTACCAACAACACAGGTATACAGACACTAGGTTGAGGGGACTTTCTCTTTAACCACAGTACACATAACTAGAACGTGTAACATTGCAAATATAGGAAAACATCAGCAAAATGAAAGAAATGGGCATCTGTCCAGAATGTTCACTTATCTGATGTACAGTTAAGTGGGCTCCACTTTAGTAAAAAAAGCACTTCAGCCTTCTCTGATAGCCAAGGTCACTTCTTCATCCAGCCTTCTTGCCACCCAAGGTATTGTTTTTCATTATATAAAAAAACAATCTGGCTCATGGCACTGTGCCTGGTATTGATGAATGTTTGCTTAGGAAAATCTGACAGAAGGAATAGATAGGGTAGAAGAAATTGGTACTGTCTGAGTAAGGAGTGTTGAAGGATTGCAATTTACCCACGTGTGTAGCTTGCTAATCCCCAGTGCCAAGGACCCAAACAGATTTTGCCCAAAGTGCTGAAGCTGAATCAAAGACAGAGGGCTGGATTTTTGAACGCCTGTGATTGCCACAAGCCCAGGGTGCACCAAATATCTGATGCACTGGGCCTGTGGCATTCTAAAGGGATTTTATATCCATTGCAGCAATTGCCACAAGCTAGACCTGCTTTTTGTGGTGTAGCTGCATCAATACCAGGGACTGTTTTCACCAAGCTTGCACTCATGATTTGGCACAAGCTGCTGTAAAGCAGATAAACTGTTGTCAATGTGCCCAAGATTGTAAAACTACACAGTTGCAGCAAATGGGCATTACAAACAGAAAAGGTTTGATGCAGGGCTTGATGCAAGCCCTGTGGCATCCTTTGAAACAAGGGCATAGCTACCGATTCGCCTGACATGCCACGGCGTGCTGCAGCAGATCAGCTGTGTAGCAGGCACCAGCTGGTTTCTCCACGCTGCTTCGCTTTGTTTCTTTGTTTTGTTGTGCGCTTTCCCGGCTGCTCTTTGTCCATTCAATCTGCCATTGATAGGTGGGGGGTGGGGTTGCTGCTGCCTGCCTTAAGCTGCTGGATGATGTCCGTAATTATGCTGGGGCTGGGCTGACCTGATTGAGAACTAGGCTGCTGTGACATTGCCCCTTGTCTCAATCAGGTCCATTTTAAGAATGGAGGTGTGGCCTGTGGAGTAGTAAGGGGTGAGTCAAGGGTCGGGCGGGCTCTTTAAATGCCCGTCCTAGAAGCACTGTGGTCTGTTTGCATTGGGGCTGTGGAGCATCAGGACTTCAGGAGAGAGACAGGCTTCAGATGAGAGCGAGACTACGAGAGGAATCATGGGGAAAGTATGCCAGTGCACCTCTGTGATGACAAGAATTTTTGTTTTCTTCGATTCCGGTCCTTCTTACGACCTGATGTGTAAAAGGAGCCGGAGGAGTTGCACTTGCTGGTGCTGCTGCTTTTGAGAGTTTGAGGGTGAATCCTGGAAGTCCGACAACCGCTGCGCTTATTAACTTCAATTTTTCGGAGAGGGAGCGACTAGCTGCACAGTGAGGTCAGGAGACGTCTGGCTACACAATCTAGTCTTCAGCTACCAAGCCGCCTGCCAGTCGGGGAGTCCTCTTCGGCCTTCATGGAATCTGATTGAAATTGAGACAGAGTGACTCTACAAGTAACTTAAGCAAGTGGACTTGAAAATCATTCATGCAGTGTAATGATGATGGTGATTTTAGTTATTTAGTTATTTCAACGGGGCCAGTATTCTTTCTCTTTGAGTCTTTATGACTGCACTTTTTTCTTTTGGTGAGCATGTCAGGGGGAAAGTCATGGTCAGCATACACTCTCTCACTGCCCATCAAGATTTAAGTCCTTTTTGCACAAGGCTTATTTAAGGATCAGCTCTTTGACTGGATATTTGAAGAGTCATATGATTGAGTGATATGGTGCCCCCCCCCCCCGTTTTGGCTCTGAACCTATGATGCCTTGATGGGCTCTTTGAATACAAACATAATCTTTCTGGTGCAGTTACTTTGTGCAGTTTAGTTTGATGTGAATTAACATCTCCCACTGCAGATTCCTCCTAGTTACCACAGCACCCTAACTACACCATTGCTGTTACAAATTCCTGCCTCCTCCATGCCCCTCACCCCCGGCACATATTCAACCTTCAGTGTATTGTGATGGAGACAAAAAAAACCGGCTTGCTGACCCTTGACTGTCCCCACCCTCAGACAGCAAGTATCAGGCTCTTGGCATTCTTTGCATTAAGAGGGACATTGGACTGGGACCCCATCAAAAAACAGCCACCTGTCCTGAGAGGTGTCACCATGACTGCCACACTCAGGACCATACATTACACTCATGTCCCCCCTTCCTGCCACAGGGAACCATAGCTTGTGCAGTTATTTAAGCAATATACCATGAGAGGGTGTTGGTGATGCTAGGATTTACCCATGCCCTGGGGTGTTGTTCGGTGATGAGGCGTAGCAGAGTGACCAACAACACCCCAGGGGTGGGTAAATCCTGGCAGTTGAATTTGGTATGCATGTTGTGTGGACTGGGTGAGTATTTGGATCTTGCTTGCATCTAAACTAGTAATGGTACTGAACCTTTTGGGGCTTTTGAGTGGCTGATGTGGGAGCTTGGACGTAGGTCTTCTGTGTGAGTGGATAGTGTAAGATTAAGGCACTAGTGTGAATGGACCACTGTGGGACTGGCTACCTTGATATGGCACAGAAGCTTGTCACAATGCAACATTATAACTAAGCCAATGTGGTACAGAGGCTTGTTACAATGCAACATTGCAAATAAAAGCTGGTCTGGTGGCTGGCTAGTATGAATGGACCTCTGTGGGACTGGCTACCTTGATGTGGTACAGAGGCTTGTCACAATGCAACATTGAAACTTGGCCAATCTGGTACAGAGGCTTGTCACAATGCAGTATTGTAGCGAGTCTGTTAGTCTAACACCTGTAGGTGATGAAATGGTGTGCTGGCATAAAACACAGAAAATGACGCTAGCGTCTGAGAGGGCATGGACGGTGGGGGAGGGGTAGCTCAATCTAAGGGGGGGGTGGGTAGCAGTTGAGTCCACTTGGTGTGCAGCTCAGAAATTCCTGGCTACAACCCTGCTTTGAAACTCTGACCCTGGGTGTCTGAATCAAAGCTGAACTGAAGTTTACATTTTTCACATTTACTTACCTTTACTCCATGGGCCAGTGTTATGTTTATTGCTCATTAACATAGTTATTAAAGACCTGGCAGAAGAGGAGGAAGGCTGCAGGAGGGTTCTGAAGTCTGCTTGTGACAATGATTTGGCAAGATGAATGAACACAGCTGAGCAGGGGGATGCACTACAAAACAACCTGCAAATATTAGAAGAATGTGTAGAGAAATGGAGGATTTTTTTATTTATGGAAACATAGAACATAGAAACACAGACTTTGACAGCTGATTAGGATAGCTTTGCCCACCCAGTCAGCCCATTTCTCTACCTATTGGATAAGCTGCAGATCCTAGTTAACTAACAGCCTACTTCTTCCTACATCCCACCAGAATTGTCATATGTTTGTCCCAGGCATTCTTGAATTCCCCCACTGTTTTTGAACCCACGACCTCCTCAGGAAGGCCGGTCCATGTGTCCACCACCCTCTCCATGAAAAAATACTTCCTCACATTGCCCTTGAGCCATCCCACCTCTATCTTCAAATTGTGCCCCCTTCTTCTTGCACATCTCTTTTTCTTAAAGATGCTGCCTTCCTGGACTTTGTTGATTCCCTTGAGGTTCTTGAAAGTTTGTATCATGTCCCCCCTCTTCCTTATTTCCTCAAGGGTATACATTTTAAGCTCCTTTAGTCTCTCTCCGTATGGCTTCTGGTGCAGACCCTGCACCATTTTAGTTGCCATCCCCTGGACTACCTTCATCCTGTCTGTTTTCTTGCAGAGATGGGGTCTCCAGAACTGCATGTAGTACTCTAGATGGGGTCTCACCAACTGTCTGTACAGAGGGATAACAACTTCCTGTTTTCTACTTGTGATGCCTCTTCCTATACATCCCAGTATCCCTCCAGGCCTCCTTACTGCCTTCTCGCATTGCCTGCTTACTTTTAGATCCTCTGATATGACTACCCTCAGGTCCCTTTCCATTTTTGTTGCTGCTAGTACCTCCCCCCCCACACCCTCCATTGAGTACTCTTCCCTGGGTTTTTGTTTCCCATGTGCATTACTTTGCACTTCTTTGCATTGAATCTAAGCTGCCATACATTTGACCATTCCTCCAACCTTGCCAAGTCCCTTCTCTTCTTTTCCACCCTCTCTTGTGTATCAACCCTGCTGCAGATCTTTGTGTTGTCTGCAAAGAGGCATACTTTTCCTTCCAGTCATTTTGCAATGTCACTTTTAAAGACATTAAAAAGGACCGGGCCCAGTAATGAACCCTGCAGTACCCCGCTAATAACCCCCCTTTCTTCAGAGTGGACTTCTGTTACTATGACACTCTGTGTCCTGTTGTCCAGTCAATTTTTTACCCTGACCACCACTCTAGGACCCATTTCTAGGCTGGCTAATTTATTTATTAATCTTTTGTGTGGGACTATGTCAGATGCCTTCCTAAAGTCTAGGTAGGCCATGTCTACAGCCCCTCCCTGGTCTACTACTTTGGTCACCCAGTCAAAGAAATCTATTAGACTCATCTGACATGACGTTCCCACTGTAAATCCATGTTGCCTTGGGTCCTGTGCCCCACTGGTCTCTAGTTACTCAGCAATTCTTTCTTTCAGAAATAAATCCATAATTTTCCCTATGACTGAGGTCAAACTAACAGGTCTATAATTTCCTGTCTCTGCTTTGCTCCTACTTTTGTGAACAGAAATCACATCCGCCCTCCTCCAGTCCTCATGTACCACATCATCCTCCCATGATTTGTTAAAATGGGTAGTCAGTGGTGTCACTAGTTTTCCTCTTTGTTCTTTTAGAATTCTGGGGTGAATCCCATAAGGGCCCATTGCTTTGTCCACCTCCAGTTTTAGGAGTTCTTTCAGAACCCTTTCTTCTGTGAATGGACTGGTATCGACCCCCTATCCAGAGTACTTCTATTGATTGGATTAGGTACCTCCACCTCCTCTTCTTTTGTGAATACTGAGCAGAAGTATTTGTTCAGTATCCCTGCTTTTCACTGTCACCCTCCGTCTTCTCACCATCCCCTTTATTAAGCCTCGGTATCCCTCCCTTGGTCTTTCTTCACTTCCTGATGTACTTATAAAATGTTTTATCCCCCTTCTTAACCAAGTTGGCTATCTTGTCCTCGGTTTGTGCCTTTGCTATTCTGACTACCTTCCCCGCTTCCTTCTGCTTTAACTGGTACAGTTCTTTGTCCTGCTCCTTCTGTGTTTCCTTATACTTCCTGAATGCTATCTTTTTCTCCCTAACTTTCCCCGCCACCTCTTTTGAGAACCATAGTTTTTTTTTTCTTTGTTTTGATTTATTTGCTTCACACAAATGCTTGTTGCATCTGTGATGGCAGTTTTGATGTTTCCCCATTGCTGCTCCACTTCTTCTTCTTGTCCATTTGCCAATACTTTTCTGAGGCACTCTCCCATTTTGTCAAATTCATCCTCTTAAAGTCCAGTACCCTCACATTTGTATGGCTTGACTCTATGGTTATGTTTAGCATAAACCACACTGTATGGTGGTCACTTGTTCCCACATGGCTACCCACTTCTAAATTTGAGATCCTTTCTCCATCCCCATTTGAGAGTACCAGGTCTAACATTGCTCCCTCCTGAGTGAGTTCAAACACTTGCTATCTGAAGCATGCCCCCTGCAGGGCATCAAGAATAACCCTGCTCTTGGATGTGGCTGCAGCAATAGTGCTCCAGTTAACATCTGCCATATTCAGGTACCCCATAAACAATATCTCCCCATTTTCTGCCATCCTAATGATGCCTTCTATCATTTCATTGTCCATCTCCTCCTCCTGAGATGGGGGTCTGTATACAACACCCATGCAGATTGTGGTGCCATTTCCTGTCTCCAGGGTGTCCCACAGTGCCTCTTTTCCTCCCTGTTTATCCTTTAGTTCTGTTGCTTTGATCCCTTCCCTTATGTAGAGAGCTACTTCTCCTCCTTTTCTACCCTCCCTGTCCCTCCTGTAGACTTTGTAACCTAGTATGTTGAGGTCCCAGTCATGGTTCTCTGTATAGCATGTTTCTGTGACTGTCACAATATCCAGGCATCCCTCTTCCATGAAGGCCACTAGTTCAGGGAGCTTGTTACCCAGACTATGGGCATTGGTACCCATTGCCCTCCATTTTTTTGATGGCCTTATCCCTTTTAGCAACATCTATGTCCTTACTGCCTTTGCCTATTTCTCAATTTTTCCCCTGACATTCTCCCTATCTACTTCTCTATCTTGGTGTTTACTTCAATAACTATCCTGTTTTTTTTTGGTGGAGGAGGCAGGTAATTTCCTGCTTCTTTCTGTGCTGGCCCCTTGGCTAGTTTAAATGCTTGGCAATGAAGCATTTAAACCTATCACCTAGGATCTTGGTTCCCCTCCTGTACAAATGCAGACCATCATGCCAGTATAGACCTGTATCCCTCCAGGTGGACCCCCAGTCCCCAGTGAAGCCAAAACCCTGAACATTGCACCAGTTTTTCAACCATTGATTGAATCCCATAGTGTGAAGCACCCAAGCCTCACCCATGCAATAGACAGTCAGCAGCTCTGAGAAGGTTACCATGTGTACTACTAGTCTAAGTCCCCTACCCAACTCCACAAACTCCTCCTGCACTGCTCTGATCTCATTCCCAGCCATGTCATTAGTATAGGACTATGCAGATTTCCTATATGGTCGCTGCCCTAACTCTTATCTGAACAAACTGGACACACTCTACAATAGAGCCTTGAGGTTCATTACAGATCTTCCCCTCAGCACTCACCACTGCTTGCTCTACGCTGCAGTTGGATGGACTTCACTCCAATTCAGAAGAAACAGGAATGTCACACTATGGACATACAGAGCAATATCCAAGATGCTTCCAAACTGTATCTCAGACTGCTTCACACAAGTCACAGCAAGGAAATATGCCCTAAGAAGCCTTAACTTCATCATGCTTAAAGTGCCCAAATTCAGTACTCAACACAGGAGATCTGCTATCAGCTATGCTTTATCTACATTATGGAATATGATGCAGAAGACCCTGAAATTGAACAGCTACATAACAGTTACATCCTTTAAGCATCTGTATTCGAGGCTTACCCAAGAAAAATGTAATTGTTTCCACAAGTGGTAGAGTATTCCTAATCTTATCCTTCCCCCTCCTCAGACAGCCAATTCACGGAATGAATCCACCTCTATCAAGAGCCTCCACCCCACCAGACTCCTTGCACCCCACCTTCCATCTGCCTCCCCTTATTCCCTGACATACATCATAGCCTTATACCCCTGTTATACAAACCCACCAGTGCAGGCCCCCAGCCCTTTCTTAGGCCACACTTATCCTACCACATCATAAACACCTACCACTGTCCATGATCCCCACCAACTAGACACTCCACTTCCCACCCCCTTGCTCTTGTCCTTTATTACTTTACAATTGAACCATTGAATTATTTTACACTATGCTTAGGATGTATGCTTAGACAGTGTGGATATTGAAATCTGTATATAATAGCTTAGACTGTATGCATTTGTATAATTGTATGCAACTATGTAAACTGAACCTTGACCTTACCAGGTCCATCTTGCAAATGAGCTGTGCTCAATGATGTTCGCCTGGATAAATAAAGATTTGATTGATTGATTGATTGAATTTGATGCTTTCCCAGAACCTGTGGAGTTTTTTTTTCTAATTCAGTCCTGAAATGTCTGCTTTTGGCCTTCCAAATTGCCCATATACAGTTGTTCCTGACTGCTTTATAACTCCGTAGATCAGAAGGTGAGCCAGTACTCTTTGCTTTTACCCACAGTTTGTTTCTGTGTTTTATCAGTTGCAGTAGCTGAGGGGAGATCCAGGAGTTACTGGAGTCACAGATCTTACGTTTAGTGATGGGGCATATACTGTATATCACAGGACTTGTTAAATTTGTGAATGAATCCTTCAAGTGTGGATTCTGTGTTGTTAATAGTGTCTAAGAAGCTCCAGTCTTGTAGTCTTAGATGTTTTTTTATTAGTTGTTTAACCAGGAATAGCACACTAAGCTGAAAGCTTTTTTACAGGTGCGACCTGGGAGCACAGGAAGTTAAGTGACTTGCTCAGGGTCACACAGTCTGCAAGTGGAAGCTGTGGGATTCAAATCCAGGTCTGGTCTGCTGGATGTCACCAGATTTGCAGCTCAGAGCCTTAAACCACTGCGCTAAACTGCTAAAGGTGTTCTTTAAAGAATTCCAGCTTCCCTTTCTTCAGCAGTCTGTTGGTGACAGTTTTAGTTGGAACCTTAGGGGACTTATTAGACCAGCAGCAGAGTATAGGGGAAAGTTGTTAAGGGAATCTAGAAGGACTGTTGTGCCAGTTATTTTCTCTGGCTGGTTAGTGATGAGCCAGTCAATAATTGAAAAAGTTCCCATAGGGTAATTTATCCAAGAGGGGGCCTCACTATTTGAGCCATATTGAGCACAGATAGAGCATCTTTCAACAGTCCAGCCCCAAGGGATGACCAGCTTATGTTAAAATCACCCATCATTATTAGCTCAGCATTCTGACAATGGTTAGACAGAAAGTTGTGGATAATTTAAAACTGTTAGAATGGTCCTTGGGGGGATACATACTGATACCACTGTTAATGCTTTATCATTTTTGCTTAACATAAGTTTTATTGCTAGGAGCTGAGTGCTACTCCAGGTAGTGATGATAGGCAACAATTGAGCCTAGAGGTGCTCTTTTAAGCAGAGAGCACAGTCACACACACACCCTTGCCAATCTTGTCAAGCCTAAACATTGTATAGCCTGGTAACTGAACGACCGTATCAGCAAATCCTCAGATTGAGCCAAGTTTCCACAACTGAAAGAATACCAGACTGGTGCTGGGTGACCCAGGCTTGTGATAAGTCACATTTTGCCCTGAGGCTACAGATATTAATGGAGGCTAGAGTGATGCCACCATTGTTTTGGGGTAGAGTCTTGGGGTATTCCATAGGGCCAGGGTTGCGGTGGACACCCCAGAGAGAAGCAGAAGTAGCCAGGCCATATGTATTGTCTGCCACTTAAGGTTCTCTAATACCTGCAATCATTTATGTTTTTTGATTTGCAATGGTTAATTAAGGTACTGGTAATTATCAGCTAATGAGTGGTGGAGATAGAGGATAGACACAATGTATTTTATTTATTGTCAAACTGGGATGCAGTGGCATTTTATTGAAGGTTTCTTGCCATGACGAGGTGGTAGAATGAGGGCAGTGTTGTTAAGGTAGAATTTTAATTTTTAAGATAATGGTCTCATTAATAGTCAACACAGGCTTCTTTGTTAAGGGAGGAGCAAGTATCTGGCATAAAGTCAGAAGATAAACTGTTCCTAGTTAGAGCATCATGTCACTTGGTAGGGCAACTGCACAAGAAAGCTACAAAGCTTAGAAGAAGAGAAGGTGATAAGCCGTGGTCACCTGGAGACAGAGCAACCTCTGCAGCCACCTTAAGAGGGGGAAGGAGAAAGGAAGCAAGCACAGGATACAGTGAGCTCAGAGAAGGGTGATAAAGAGGGGAGTTGGTACCAGTAGTGGAAAGAGATATGTAAAGTGGAATGGGAAGAGTAATATGAGAGTAGCATAGGAAAATGAGCAGCAGAGATTTAGGAAGGGGAGGGCTAGTGAGGTAGACAATGGTTGGCTAGGTATCTGGATAGCAGAACCAATAAGAGATCAACTGTAGTGGGGAGGATGGGATTTAGCCCAATTTAATAGAGGCCAGGATCGGGGCTAGTGGGTGAGTGGGTTGGAGAAAATTCTAGTAGCAGAATACTGTCAGTTAGTCTTGGTGAAAATGCCAGCAGCAAAGCAGTGAGGTCCTCCAGAAAGGGAACATTTAAGGAATTTGTGGTGCAGCCAATCAGTGGGGCCTGTTAACAGAGCAGGCCAATAGCACTTCAGAGTTCCTGTGGTCCTGGCCAATCAGCGCAAAAGCCATGCACTGTGTTTCAGGACGGTGCTCACAGGGCAAATGAAATGCAGACAAATTACCTGTGGATGTGGCTAATGATTTTGTTGAGGGCGGTGGCCAGAAGGAAGTCATGGCCTGGGAGGGCAGGGAGCCTCTTCAGGCTATGCACCTGAGTGAGCTGTGGATGCTTCCAATGATCTTGTCGAGGGCAGCAGCCAGAAGGAAGCCACAGCCCAGGAGGGCAGGGAGCCACTTCAGGCTAGGTGTCCGAGAGAGCTGTGGATGTGGCTGATGATCTTGTTGAGGGTGGTGGCCTGAAGGAAGCTGCAGCCTGGCAGAAATAGGGAGCCACTCCAGGCTAGGTGTCCGAGAGAGCTGTGAATGTGGCTGATGAACTTGTTCAGGGTGGTGACCAGAAGGAAGCTGTAGCCTGGGAGGGCAGGGAGCCACTTCAGGCTATGTGCCCAAAGGAGCTGGAAAGAGCTTAGATTCATTTTTGGGATGTTCAAAATAATATACCTTGGGGCAAAGAAGCTGGGTCACACATACATGTTGTGTGGTGCAATAGTAGACAGCACAAGTAAACCAAAGTCATGCAGGAAATGTGCTGGTCAAGAGAACAAGCATATGTTTGAATGCAACAGAAGGCAAAGCCATCAAAAAATGGAGAGCAATGAGTACCAATGCCCGTAGTCTAGGTAAAAAGCTTCCTGAATTAGTGGCCTTGTTGGAGGAGGAACATCTGAATATCGTGGCAGTCACAGAAACATGGTACACACAAAACCATGACTGGGACATAAACATACCAGGATACACTATCTACAGGAGGGACAGGGAGGGTAAAAGAGGAGGAGGAGTAGTTCTTTACATAAGGGAAGGAATAAAAGCAACAGAACAAAAGGGTAAACAGGGAGGAGAAGAAGCACTGTGGGTAAATTTGGAGACAGGCAATGGCACCACAATCCGCACAGGGGTTGTATACAGACCCCCTTCTCATGGGGAGGAAATGGACAAGGAAATGATAGAAAGTATACTTAGAATAGCAGACAGAGGGGAGATATTGCTGATGGGTGATCTGAATATGCCAGATGTTAACTGGAGTGCAGTTGCAGCTGCCACTTCGAAGAGTGCAGTTATTCTAGATGCTCTACAGGGGGCATGCCTTAGACAACTAGTACTGGAGCCCACTCGAGAGGGAGCAATATTAGACTTGATACTCTCAAATGGAGATGGAGAGAGGATCACAGCTGTAGAAGTGGGTAGCCATCTGGGAACTAGCAACCATCGAACAGTATGGTTCACAATGAACACAGCAATAGAGTCAAGCCATACAAAGACAAAAGTACTGGACTTTAGGAGGGCTGACTTTGCCAAATTGGGTGAGTGCCTAAGGAATGCACTAGCAAATGGGCAGGAAGGAGGGGTGGAAGAACAATGGGGAATAATAAAAACTGCCATCACAGAGGTAACAAGCCTTTGTGTGAAGCAAATAAACAAAACAAGATGATGTAAGAAACCACTATGGTTCTCAAAGGAAGTGGCAGTGAAGGTTCAAGAGAAAAAGAAAGCATTCAGGAAGTACAAGACATTGCAGAAAGAGCAGGACAGAGAACTGTATCAGTTAAAGCAAAAGGAGGCTGGGAAGGCAGTCAGAACAGCAAAGGCCCAAACCGAGGAAAAGATAGCCAACTCAGTTAAGAAGGGGGATAAAACCTTGTATAGGTACATCAGGGAGCAAAGGAAGACCAAGGGAGGGATAGTGAGGCTTAATAAAGGGAGGGAGGGTGGGCAGAGGGAGACTGTGAAAAGGCAGAGATACTAAACAAATATTTTTGCTCATTATTTACAAATGAAGAGGGGGAGGTACATAAAACAAACAGTAGTAACACTCTGGATACAGAAGTTGATACCAGCCCATTTACAGAAGAAAGGGTTCTGAAAGAACTCTTAAAACTGAAGGTGGACAAAGCAATGGGGCCTGATGGGATTCATCCCAGAATTCTAAAAGAACTAAGGGTAGAACTAGTGACACCACTGAATACCCTTTTTACCAAATCATGGGAGGAAGGGGTGGTACCCAAGGATTGGAGGAGGGCAGATGTGATTCCCCTTCACAAAAGCGGGAGCAAGGCAGAAGCAGGAAACTACAGACCTGTTAGTTTAACCTCAGTGATAGGGAAAATGATGGAATCACTTCTAAAGGAAAGAATTGTCAAGTTTCTAGAGGCCAGAGGGGCACAGGACCCTAGGCAGCATGGATTCACAGTGGGAAGGTCATGCCAGACGAATCTGATAGATTTCTTTGACTGGGTGACCAAAGTAGTAGATCAGGGAGGGGCTGTGGACATGGCCTACCTAGACTTTAGCAAGGCATTTGACACAGTCCCACACAAAAGATTAATATACAAGTTAGCCAGCCTGGAAGTGGGTCCCAAGATGACAGCCTGGGTAAAGAATTGGCTGGAGAATAGGACACAGAGAGTAATAGTAAATGGAGTCCACTCAGAAGAAAGGAGGGTTACTAGTGGGGTACCACATGGTTCAGTATTAGGACCGGTCCTCTTCAATGTCTTTATAAGCGACATTGCAGAAGGACTGGAAGGAAAAGTATGTCTCTTTGCAGATGACACTAAGATCTGCAACAGAGTTGATGCACAGGGTGGGGTGGAAAGGATGAGAAGGGTCTTGGCAAGGTTAGAGGAATGGTCAAATGTATGGCAGCTTAGATTCAATGCTAAGAAGTGCAAGGTAATGCACCTGGGAAACAAAAACCCAGGGGAAGAGTACACAATGGGCGGTGAGATACTAACAACGACAAAAATGGAAAGGGACCTGGGGGTAGTCATATCAGATGACCTAAAGATGGGCAAGCAATGTGAGAGGGCAGCAAGGAGGGTTGGGGGATACTGGGATGCATAGGGAGAGGCATCACCAGTAGAAAACAGGAAGTTATTATCCCTCTGTACAGACAGCTGGTGAGACCCCATCTGGAGTACTGTGTGCAGTTCTGGAGACCCAATCTCCGCAAAGACATAGACAGGATAGAAGCTGTCCAGAGGAGGGCCACTAAAATGGTGCAGGGTCTGCACCGGAAGACATATGAAGAGAAACTTAAGGAGCTTAATATGTATAGCCTCGAGGAAAGGAGGGAGAGGGGGGAAATGATAGAAACTTTCAAGTACCTCAAGGGAATCAACAAAGTCCAAGAGGGTAGCATCTTTCAAAAAAAGAGGTGTGTAAGAACAGGAGGGCACAATTTGAAGATAGAGGAGGGGTGGCTCAGAGGTAATTTAAGGAAGTATTTTTTCACAGAGACGGTTGTGGATGCATGGAACGGCCTTCCGGAGGAGGATGTGGAGTCAAAATCAGTGGCGGAATTCAAGCATGCATGGGATAGTCATAAGGCAATTCTGGGGGGTTGGGGTAGGAAGAAGTAGGCTGCTGGTTAACTAGGATCTGCAGCTTATCCAGTAGGTAGGGAAATGGGCAGACTGGGTGGGCCAAGCAGTCCTTATCTGCCGTCAAATTCTATGTTTCTATGTTTCTATGCATGATGGGATGGAGCAGGCCAAGAAAGCTGATTCTCCCTCAGTATTAATTAGACCGCACCTGGAGTAATGTGTCCAATTCATGTCTTCAGATTACATACAGTCAATTACATTAAAGTCATTGATATGGAAATAATCAAAATATTAATCATAGAGAAGTCTTTTAGGAGAGGTGATCACAGTGTTCTGAATACTAAAGTGAAGAGACAGGGTGGAGTGTATACAAAGATTTTGGTGCTGGTGAGTTCAAGCAGAAATAGAAGACATGCACTTAGTGTGAAGAGGCAGAGTAAGGAAATACTACAAAGCATTACTTTACACAGAGGTTGGTTATCATGTGGAATAGCCAAATCAGTGAGATTGTTAAAGCAAGGACTGTTTAAACTCCTAAAGTTGGACTAGACAAATTCCTAAGGTATAATGACATTGAGGATTTTGCCACAGATGTAGAAGTAGAGTTCTATCCAATAAGTTTTGATGTTCAACATGGGTAGGCAGTGATGTACAGCAGGAGGGCATACAGGATTAGCCCCAAAACACTTGCCATCATCAAAAAATATTGTTGTACTATGTTTTTAGAGCAGTATGACTAGGGATCATACATTATAGAGAGGATGATAGAATCAGGGATGATAAGAATTTTTGCACACACACAGAGTGGCAAATTGATCAGGCAAGTTAATAATTTGCAGTTTATAATGTTTTGACCAGGAAAGGTACACTGTACTGTGATAATTTATAGTATTTTCAGGAGAGGCATGTGGTTGGTTTATATATTTCTGCTTTATTTAGGGGGGAATGGTGGCCATGAAACAAAGGAAACTCCTCTACTCTTTAGCTTCCCGGAGGTTTGTTTTGGCTCTGGGGATATGGACGTGGTGAACTGGCAGGAAAAGGTGGTGCAGGGTGAAGCCAGGGCTACCTAAGCTGTGGTATGAGTGGAAACTGACAAACTTTCTTCTACCAAAACAGCAGTTGTCACTTTTCATATTTATTAGTTATGCCCCATCTACTTCATAGGGACAACATTTTACATCTTATACTTCCAGTTGCTTAGGAGAAGCAGGTTGAACCCTGTAAAGAGAAACACCACTCATCTTCCACCCAATGAAGGAGGGTTAAATTTGCTGAACCCTGTACATTTTGTCATAGGATTTTTAGCTAGTAATTTTAGTCCAGTTTTGGGGGACTCCACCAAACTCTAGAAACCTTAGGTTCTTGGTAAGTCAGAATCCAGTTTGTAAGACTGGAGGCAGGGCCATTTAAGATTTTCATTAATTACTTCATTCTCCCCTATGCTTCGATACTTGCAAATGGCCTTAGTTATGCAACCTCCTTGATACCTGGGGTCACTAGAATCCAAGTCAGACCTAGTGGTAGGCAGGGAAGGCAGCTTGTGAAACTCCAGTTAAATGGGTTTCACACTGTCTCACTCTGTTCTCAGTTTCAGCTGAGAGTGATGACATCACCAATAGAACTTTTGCAGCCGCATGAGCCACATTGGAATCTGCAGCAAAGGGAGTTAGATAGAACGTTGGGAGTTTTGAAGTCAGTGTCTTCAGTCAGTCTTCAGTGAGTGTGTGAGAAGTTGGGAGCTTGCTGGTAAAGCAGCTCAGTGAAGGCTCTAGGAGCCTCAGCCCTGACAGAGGGCTACTTTTAAGTAGAAGGGTGTGTGTCTCCACCTTAAGAGAGACACAGAAGATTACTAAAGGAGAAGTCCACCCAGAATGTGCAAAATATATGTTATGTAGAGTGTTTTGATATGTATGTTAAGTCCTAGTGTGTTCTTCCCTCTGTCTGCTATTAGGAGTTTTTCCTAAATTAGCCTGCTAGCTGTATGGTAGTTTTACGACCCCTGGGGATCTCCATCACAAATAGATTTATTGGCTTTCTTTCTCCTACGATGCACCCTGGTTCATGTGACAGTGATGCAGCTATGCCCTAGATTTAGCAGGGTCTGTCACAGCTCAGCCACAAAGATATTACTTCTTTCAGAGAAGAAGTCACATTGCTACATTTTGGGTGAGTGTAATCATTATTATTTTTTGATATTAGTACCTTGTCATGCTGTGTTACAACCTATAAGGTGATGTTCAATTTTTGCTACTTAGTACTGGTGCAAAAACTAAAAGTGACAGAGGAATAGACAGTGACATGATTCACACACACACACACACACACACACACACACACACACACACACACACACACACACAGAGCAGAGCAGAGCAGGACAAGGTACTGATATCAAAAAATAATGATTACACCCCCAAAAATCTAGCAGTTTGTCTTCTCTGGAAGAAGTATTTTCTCTGTGGCTGAGCTGTGACAGACCCTGTAACAAGACACTGGCTTACTGCAGGGGCAATTAGACATCACACCAAAGAGCACTCTGGGAAGACTACAGGCCATAAAAGAAACCAGAATGGCAACCTGCAAGGGCAATAAAACAGTTAGGGAAAGTTAGAAAAAACATCTCTCACAGCCAGAAGAAAAGAAAATGCTGGGAACTGGTTAGAACACAGAAAAAAGACTACTACATATCTTTTTCTGATTTTAACACAGAGTTTTCCTTGAAGTGGTGGAGACAGTTGTTTTCGGGTCTCAGTGCCCCTCTCTCTGGGGGATGTTTCCCTACAGATTCCTGGGGCAACCCCCTAGTTCTGCTTGTGGAGGAAAAGCTGCCTGTTTGTTCCAGTATTTATTTGGGAGAAAAGAAGATTTGTGAGCAGGGATCGACAAATTTCAAAATTGCATGCTAGCCCAGGACAACTAGCCTTGACAAAAATTGTAGTCCCCGAGTTCCGAGTGGTAGTCCAACACATTTCAATGGAAATTTTTAACCAACTGAATAGAAATAAATTAAATGGTGTGGCATCTGTACTATTATTTCACAGGATGGATGTAGAGAGGTAGAAGAACTTCATAAAATCAGGAAAAACAATATTTTTCTATATTTTTCTGTTAATACAGGGTAGTTGTACAGTCAGAAGTCTGTATTAGAAGAGACTGGAGATGGGGAATTATGACTAGCCGGTATGGTCATATATCCCTTTGAAATACCTGCTGGGATTTCCAGCAGGGACCTCTGACCAATGTTTTGAGAGATGGGACAAACTGGGTATTAAAAGATTGGGACAACTAACTAGAGGGAAGAATATCACAGATTTGTGCTCATTACAAATTGAGATCAAAATCCCTAAGCAAGATGTTTATAGATATCTGCAATGCAGGCACTATATAACACCTGGGCCAGGGCTGATCGCTTTAACGAGTGGTCCAGCCCCAGGAGTTACCCTTATCTGCACTAAAGCTACTTTATGGGACACTAAGATTATTTCACAAATATATAAATTACTACAGGAAAATGTAGGGACCCTAGGTATCCAGCGTATACAGGACAAGTGGGAAAAGGAGATGGGAGCTGGCTGTAGGACACTTGGGTCACTCACCCTCCTTCACTCCTTTCCACACAAAATCTACTCTATCACAACAGCCCACACACAGGCTTCTCTTATTTAATTTACTTTAAAATATTTTTCTTTCTATTAACTGCTTTTTTTTTGGGGCACTTTAGTAAGTCAAATTTGCCCTTTACTGCTGCCTTTTGTTTTTTTGGTCTTTCAGTTAGTTACACTTGTCTTCTGCCCAGTGCCCTTTACTTAGTTTCTAGGCAGCACTGCAGAAAGCCCAACTCTCTGATTTGCCTCTACAACTTCTACTGCTGCAGGTTCTCAGTGGTCCAGCTGACCAGCTCCAATCCTTACTTTGGTATTTTATTTTAGTGTACAGCAGCAATCAGAGTAGCAGACAAAGTTAAGCCCTCTCTATTTTGTTTCTCCAACTCCCAGTCGTTAGGCCTTTTAGTGTGTGTTATGCTTCCTAGTTATTTTTAGGCAGGGTTTGTTTTATTCACTCAATCCAAAGTTGTATTTGTAATAATGGATTAAGTCCTTCTGTTAGCAAAACACAAAAACCTGGTCTTCTCTCTCTACTGTTCCGAATATCTGCCCTATCACTCCTTCATTTAGTCACCTTTGGCACTGCTTTGCCAGGTAGATGATTTTGTTTGACAGGCCTAAAGGCAGTTACTTCAATGAATTAAACCACTGCCGCCATGCTACAGCTCCCGCCCTTCCCATCCCCCATCACAGCTCTTCACTGACACACTGACTAGCGCCTTAGTGCTCGTCCCCACACTCATTATTATAGCTCAAGTTGGGGAAAAAAATTTTTTTTTTGGCATGCTGCTGGGGTACACAAACACAGATTGTAACTGGCAGTAGTCTGGTCTCAAGCTAGGAGTAAATTCAGCACAGTCCTCCCACCGATGACCAACACAGAAAACATCATCACTCCACGAGTCCAGAGCACGTCCTTTCTCCTCCTAACAAGATCCTGAGTCTGTCTTGCCAAATCACCGCCGTGGCCATGGGCATCACTTACCGATGCGAGCCTGATTGTCAATTTAGTGCCACACCTGCCACCAGTCCGATGATTGGCTCCTCCTCTGTTTCCTTGCAGCCGCCGCTCGCTCCCCTAACCTACTGATCACATAAGCACTACTCCGGTGGGTCAGATGACAACACGGACGGCCGGAGTAGCGAGTGAGCAGGGAGCACCCTACTGGAGGAAGGTAATTCTGCATCCAGAACCTGTTTTTTAAATATTAAAGCAGTACTAGCCCGTGGACAAGTGGATGAACAGAAAATGCTTGTCCGTGGATGAAAACTTGTAGCCCGGGACGTCGGGCTATAGGATTTGTCGAACCCTGTTTGTGAGTCGCCTGTGGGGCACCTGCAACGTGAGGGTGAGTGTCTGCTCTGGCTAAAAGGGCATATGTTTTTCACCCTGGAACTTGTGTGATAATGTGGGAATTAAACTACTAAATATTGGGAAGCCTAGAGTAATGGGCTAAGCAAGTTAAAAGTAGTTTCAAGTTCCAGAGTTTGTTGGGATGCAAATAATATGTAGAGGTGATGTGACAGACATCTACCCATAAGCTACATTTGAAAGTTCAATAAAGGAATTGTTCAGTTTCCAGAGAAATGGCTGGGTTTGGGCTGTGGGAGCTGGAGGTGGGTGGCCCCCCATCTTTAGTGACCAGATCCACCTCTACGGATTTCTTCTGTGGATTTTTACTTTGCCTCAGGCACTTGGCCAGTGATGGGGGAAGTACCCAGATGTGGGATTGTAAGGAAAATTCTCTCTAGGAGTCGCATACTCTAGTGTGGTTTGGGGAGCCACGACAGGATAATTGGTTCATTCTTCCAATGGACCATGAGTGGGATAATTGGTTCATTCTTCCAATTGACCATGAATAGGATAATTGGTTCATTCCTCCAATGGACCGCGGATCAAGTGGCTGGCGGGGGAGCCGGGCCAGTGGGAAAAACCCAAGAGTCTACAAGTCGGGCTGTGTACCCAAAGCTGCGTGCAAGTCCGGGCTGTGTGCCTGGTGGGTTTAGAGCCTGAGGGCTGGAAATAGTGATAAAGTGTTCTGTTGTCTCTAATCTGCATTACCAGGAAATGTAGGCCCATGGTGGTCCTTCTATGCTTTGTTTGTTCAGCTTGGGAGTGAATAAAAGCCACACTGAAGAATCCCATTCCTGGTTTTGGACATTACAGTTATTGCTTCCTGTGTTTGGATTTACTTGGGTGTCCCTGTGCAGAGTAGCCAAACCTAGGTCCCCTGTGCCAAGTAACCTCATCCTCCCCAAACCCAGGTCCCCACCAGGTACTGCTGTCAGCTTCAACAGCATGCCACCTGTTGTTTTACTAAAAAGGCAGAGGTGAGGGGTTACAGTTAAAATTCAGAAATGGGCATTTCCCCAGATAAGCTCTGTACCAAATATTTATAATGGGGTCATACTCAAGCCTTTTCTGCTGATGTGGAGTTCAGGCTTGTCACCTGGGGCGGGTTCACTTCTGACAGTTGGTGGATAATTGTGTCCCGGTCAAATGTTGGATGTGTTATGGATCTATGGATTAGTTGTCATGGAAGATTTTGGGCAACAGACTTTCACAAGCATAACAGCTTTGAGGAAAAACACTGTAATAGGCCTGGTTGTTTTTAACTGCATGGAAATTCAACTCAACTTTACCTTAAATGTCCCAACATAAACTTTTTTTGTGACCTCTTTCTCAAGGAGTGAGGTGAAACTTTGTTTTTAGCTATCATATATGATTGCTTGGTTTTGGCTATGTGTCATCAGATGTGGGGCAGATACCATAAAAATATGCGTACTGTAATGTTTGCTACATAAATATTTATATTTATATTTGTAAGGTACACTATCAGTTTGTCTTACTGCAAAAGTGCACATTTCACTCAGATTTGGCTTGAGTAATCCTAGACTTTCTGCAGTCCGTTTATCAGGTGGAACACGTCTTACTGCCAAGGCAATGGCTATAAATGCCTAGGCAAAATTTCATTTGGGTCGTACTGTAATCTGTAAGTTTGGAACAAGACATAGGTTCATTTTTCTCTTATGTTTATTCACTCTGTATTCATTTTATATTTGATTTACATTCATTTGATCTTTTTGTGTAGATGAACAAGTATGCATTACCCTATGTTTGTCATGTTTTTGATTTTCATTGTAAGATTCTTTTAATAAAAATTCCCCTACTTTTCATTGCAAAGTACCACAGGATCATCAACTTCCACCTGGGCAGTTACCAGAAATGGGCAGAAGGGACCTCTGTTTGATACAAGCCCAAGGATGGCACCTTAATAGTGACACACGCCTCTCATACAGTACTACAGTGTCAGTAATGGGTATTATGCCAAAATACCTGGAGCAGGGGTATAACCCAAAGGAAGAAGTGCAAGTGAAGTATATTAACCCTTTGACTGCTGATATAATTAGAATGTACTGGAGTTCTGGATGGATGTATCATTCCATGGCCCTGAAAGGGTTAAATCTTTCGAACTTCGCTTGATCAGTTTCTTATGGAGAAAAATATCTCATGGTATAATGTAGCAATTAATTCCAGAAGGTAAAGTAGCAAAGAGCTTATCACACAAGAGTAGTATGAATAGAAGAAAACTGTGAATCTATTGGCCTCACATTCCCATCGTTTTTTCTCTGCATAGTAACAAAGTTAACAGTATTTAGTGGTGCAGTAGCACATTCCATGAAACAATGGCTACAGCTGTTTCACATACAGTAATACTGAATGCTGCAGCTGCCTGCATGATGAAGAGGACATTATGGACCTGTACATTTTTTTCTTAACATTTCCTATGTTCCCAAAGTATGAAATGGATCAGATAATTACTGATTCAGTCTAGCAGTTGTACATAGAGGAGTTTCAGATGAATAGCTGCCAGTCTGTTAATTATTAATTCAACACAATCTAAATTAATTCATTATAGGTTGTTGAATGGACTTAATTATTTTCACTCATTTTTGCACTTGAAAATGCATCATGGGAGAGAAATGTCTCTATTCTCCATATGGTTTATGTCTAGGTTTTCTTTTTTGAGGCATTGTCCCTCCATTTGTGGTGGCTGTATTTCTCTGCAAAGAAAATGTGTGTGATTAAACGGTTCCCCTTGGTATACTATGAAATTATACACACTTTGCTTAGAGAAAAATAATGGCTTGTTACTAAACAGTGAAGCTCTCAAGCTGACTGCAATTCTTAAAAAGTGTTAAGAAAGTCTTATTTAATGGAGCTAAGACACAGCACATAGAAACATACAGTAGTAGCAGTAGAAAAAGGCTCACTGGCCCATCAAGTCTATGCATTCCTATCAAACTGATGTTGAATAACAGAGATCTTGAGGCTCTTCCTCTCCTACCCCCCTTCCTTTACCAACTCCACAATCATTGAAATCCCAAGTGATTTTTGCACAGATCATCTCCTCTAGCAGCACATTCCACCCTTCCTTTACCTGTTCTGTGAAAAGTTCTTCTTGCTAGCTCTCCTAATAACGCCATCCTATGAGCTTCATGGATTTGCCCATGGTATTTGTGTTTCCACTCAGTCTGAACAATTCCCTGTTATTTATGTTATTTACCCTGTACAGGTACAGTCACAGCCAAAGACATGGTCAGAAATTTCCTGAAATTTCTTTGATATTTCTAGAGAAATCTCCTGCTTTCTGCATTTCCATAGTAGGAGCAGCAGAGAGAAACGAAGTATCTGAAAATATCTGACCATGTATGTGGCTACTATTGTACAGTACAGCATTTTTATGTTTCAATCATGTCCCTTTTCTTACTTCTCCTCCATGCATGTAAATGTTCAGATGTTCTAACTTTTCTTCATATGCCCTATCCTACTGTTCCTGGAATGTGTTGGTTAGCCCCCTCTATAATAGGGATGTGTGAAATTAAGAAATTTTATTACGCTAAATATTTAGCAAAATTCACACTTTTCATGAATTATATCACAGGTGCTAAATGCACTATTTTGCCATATTGGGTGAAATTGTGCATTTTGTGGTACGATTTCACATTCTGCAAATTAAATTTTGTAACTTTACACCACACAAAAAATTTCACAGAATGGCAGAATTTCACAAAATGTTTTGTGTGGTGAAATTGCCAATTTCACGGCAATATCACTGACGAAATTTAATTTCCCAACATCTCTACTCTACACTGCCCGCACTCTGTCCCTTACCTTTTTTAGCTGTAGCCTCAAAATTGCACACAGTACTCAAGATGAGGACAAACCAGTAACCTATACAGTGGTAACAGCTCCTTCTTTCTCCTGCTGGTTATCCACCTCTCTATGCAACCCAAGACCTTATTTACCCTGCGTGTCATCCTATTGCATTGTGCTGATGCTTTCATAAATTCTGAAATTATTACTCCCATGTCCATTTATTCTGTAATTATTTCCACTACTGTCTTCACATTCTATATTCAAGTATTCAATCTTTTGCCCCTATGTTCATCATGTTGCACTTCTTGACACTGAATTTTAACTGCTGTAATTTCAATCACCTCTACAACATATTCAGGTTCTATTTCAGAACTGTGAGACCTTCTTTATTATCCTCCAAGCCATAGATCTTAGTAACATCTGCAAAAAGGCATATCTTGCCCTGAATTCCTGCTCTTATGTTTCAGATAAAGATGTTGAAGAGGACCACTCTCAAGATCATTCACTGTGACACTCTACTAGTCAGCTCCCCTGACCCATATGGAACTCCCCATTTGTTACTTTTCTCTGAGTCCCTTCACTTAACCAGTTTCCCACAAACAAAATACTTTTTTCCCCTAAACTGAGGTCCTGCATGTTCTTATCTAACTATCCTTACAGGACAGAATTGAAGGCTTTACTGCAGTCAAATTGCAGTGCGTCCCTTGATCATAGTTTTTGTCACTGAACTAAAAAAATTGATTAGGTTTGTGTGACTGACACCCCCCCCACATAATCTATGTTGTCTTTTGTCCTGCAGATCATTCACATGTAGAACATGTGCAGTCCTTAACTTATTATAGTGTCCTGCAGTTTATACAACAAATATTGGATGGGCAGACAGGTCTGTACTTCCCTAGATAATCTCTGCTCCTCTTCTTGTGCAGGATAACTACATTTGCAATCCTCCAGTCATGGGGTACTATTCCAGTCCCCAGTAAGACAATTAATAGCTAATTTAGCAGTTCAGATAGGAACTGCATCATCTCCTTAAGCACATTGTGATGTAGCCCATCTGGGCCTTTGAACTTAGCCACTTTAAGTGCACTTAAACCATTTAGTATCTTTTTCACTGAAGTGGGATCCATATTGAAACCTTCTCTCCCCCTTTCCCTGATGGCACAGTAAAGCATTAGTCTTTTTTAGATAATGGGCAAATTCAAACTCGCTTCCTGATTGGCTGAAATAGCCTGGTACCCGGGCCATTATTTCTTAACAATGGTCCGCTCAAAAAACGTGCCAGCTCGATCATTTGGAACAGAAACTTGCCAGCTGCCATTGTATTGTCCAGTTACTGAGATGGCAGTCGCAACCCGAACCGCACCATACTACTAAACTAAAATGCCAGCGACAGCCCGATACGGCCCCCTAAACTGACTGCATTCCTCCTCACCACCCGAAAAAAAAAAAAACATTGATTTTTAAATGTTTACATTGCCAGCTCGCTCAACCTCTCGTAAGGTAAACATACCAATCTTCTGTGTTCTGTTTCCCTTCACTGTCACGCTCCCTGTGAAACCTCTGCACAGTTTTAAACCCATCTACAGACTCATGCCAACTTCTAACCCATATCAAATGAAAACTAATGTGCCTGTTAAAAAAAAAATGACCAGTGTGCATGTCTCCTGTTCTCAGACAACGGTTTTCAATCAGGGTCAGTCTGCGAGAGAGAGAGAGAGAGAGAGAGAGAAACACAAAGCAGGAGGGCATGCTGATTCGAAACAGCATAAAAAAATATGCAGCAGCGACCTCCTGTAGTGATTCTAGCACTTCATACTATAGGAACTATTTTACAACAAACATTACTTCTACTTAGTTCTTAATTAATTCTTAATTATTTTTTTAAATTTTTTTCTTATATATTCTTCCCCAAAATACTATCTCTCTAACCCATTTTCTAAGTGTAATAATACCCTCCAGGATAGGCGTTATTGGTATATAACGAACCTTCCAGGAGTTATAAGGGCCTCATTACGCCCCTGTGCGGTCTGTTATATCCCATTAACGCCCACCCTATGGGGTATTATTACTTACGTACTCCACAGTGGGTGCTGAGCAGAAATATTCATTCAGGATGTCCAACTTGCCTTTATCTTCCTTTTCAGACTCATCCCCTTGCTTAAGCCTGATTATAATCCCTTATTTAACAAACAAAGGTTCCCTTGTTACCAGCAGATAAGAGTTTGATCTCTGAAGTCATCTTCACAAACCTGTCTATGGTCTTTGATACTACTGATTATGACACTATGATCTCAAAACTTTCTAGGCAATGAGTCCCAGATGATTCTAGAGTTACAGTACCTCTCTGGTTGTTTGCAATGTGTCTATTTTCAGGATATTTTTCCTTTCTCCTAGGAAATAATAGTACACTGCAGAGATCTCAGTCCTTTACTTGTTCCACTTCATGTTAACAAGCTGGTTAAGTACTTGATGGTTATCAGGACTCACTTGTATGCCAATTATGACATTTTGTATGCTGGTGAGTGGTCCCTGAACACAGTCCAAATTTCTAATCAATGGGTACTTGACAGTGTTCATCATTATTTAATTTAAACTAAGCTTGTTCTTAATGCTGCAAAAACATAAAATACTGGTTTTGGAATTAGAACATAGAAAATTTTTCAGATTCTCTGACTCTTGCGGCTCTTGATGTAGAGTTGTGATTTCACTTTCCTCATATTTTCAATCCAGGTTTTAATCTTTGCATATTACCTGTGTTTTTTCTAAAATTCTTGTTTATGTTATAATGGTTAATGTTAGCTAATCAGTAATCTGAAACTGGCAAATGGTTACTTTAGATAACAAGAACATTAAAACTATATAGAGTTATAGATATCCAGACTTATGGTTTAATTCACATTTATCCTGAAATGTCCATATCACAAATCTATATATAAAAAAAAAAAACTTAAGCCATGTATTTTTTATTTTTATTCTAACACAGTGATTGCTTTTTTCTGAAATGCTGCATAATAAGACTGCCTGTACAGCACTAATACCATTAATACACTACTTTATATTTTTATTTATGAGTGAGAAACTGCCATACAATAGCATCAGTTGGATGTTCTTTTTAATAAACTTGGCTGCTTTAGTCTTCAGTCAGCTAGGGGTACTGGCCACTATGACTTGTATCACAGACTGGATTAGCTGTCCCTGGTAAAATTCAAACAGCTTCATTTTCTCCAGTAGTTTCATTTTTGTCTTTTGTCAGAATTTGCTGATTGCAGTATATTAGTCATACATTCTTAAATAGAGTCATAAGAACTGGTTTGTATTCTGTTGTACTTGAGTTGGTTCACTATTCTACCTATGATCCAGCTAATTTGGGAGATGGACTTTTATAAATTGCATCCCAAACCTATGGGACATTATTCCTATAGATGTTCATCCCAGTTCTGGTCCTTGTCTCCATTTGAAGCTACAGCTGATGATGGGCTTATTGAGCAAGATTCACTTTCATGTTCATGTTGTTCATCTGTGTGTTATTTTATCTGGCAGATACCTTCTTGTGTAAATGAGTGTTATATTTCATTAAGTACTGCACTCAGTAAGTTAAAACTCATTGTATTGTAACTAACTGATTGAGATTGTATATTATTGTAACATATTTTAGCTTAAGATTCTTGAATCATGCTGATGTATTGTTTTGCTTTATATAGAAAACATTTGAAATGAGCTTGCTGTCAATAGTTTTTTTTATACATCTCATGTTACAAATAAAAATGTACAGTACAGTCAGCATTAAATGTTTAAGTAACTGTATTGCTGCTGAGTTGAGAATCAGTTGTCTAAACTCAGAAGAAATTAGTTTGAAGCATAAAGTCCAGTGATTTTCCAACTTAGCTGGTACAGGCATAACAGTCTTTTTGTAACTAGTTTTTTACAAATATGTTTAATATATTAACATTCATAGATTACAGTTGTAAACAAATGTACCCCATACAAAACTTACAATGAGAAACAAAACAACCAAAAAGCAACTCATTATGCAAAGAATTAGCAACTCATTACAATTAGTCTGATACTATCTGTAGTATAGTTATATACAGTATACTATTCCTTCTATGCTACAGATATATTAGAGCATGATAGAGCTACTATTACCTATTCAAAAGCATGTTGAGGTTATGCATGCAACCCCAGTTTTCACAAATGATGTTTAGAGTATTACAATGTTTCCTACCAAGGAAACACTTTCTAGGTTCACCAAACAAGGCACATTTGTTATATTCCCATTGGTAGAAAGATGTCAGCTTGGCCACAGTTTCTTTTTTCCAGTCCTTTTGACAATAATGCAAGAAAAATATGAAATATGAGATTGTATGTGCTGCCAGTACATTGTGGAATAACATAGAATTTTATAGGTGTGTTGAGATGTACAAATGAAGGTAAGGCAGAACAAAATGGGGATCAAAGACTGATTCTTAATATGCAGGAAATACTAGTGTACTGTTTCTGATGTAAATATAAGACCAAATACATCATCTTTTTTTTTCTTGTTGTCTCCACTTATATGTTCAACCCTGAAAAAAAAAACGAATTTATTGAATATTTTGGAACCAGCGTTTTACCAGTGGCTATAGACTGCATTGCTTCCCAAGATTTTAACAAAGCTGAGCAGAAGGATTTCAGTTTTATATCAGCATTTCAGAATTTTGATGTTATCATGTAGAGCCTTTTATAGGGGCACACAGAGAGCATGTTCAAGTTGTCAGCAAGCCACATTACCTACAGCAAACAGCTCCTTTACTATATAAATCTCACTGCCATTTTCAGCTCTCAGCTATCACATGGGTAGGACCTGCGGTGGTGACTACTAAATGACTGTCTTTTATTTGAAAACATGATTTATAATCAGAAATATTGAAACCCATCAGAGAATCATGCATTATCATTTCAGTTAGCTAATTCTTATAACATTTAACTACATTTAACTGTTTTAAGCTGGCTTCTGAAATCATGCTACAGAGAAGAGGTGGAGTGCACCGAAGCTGTAGGCCCTGCAACAGGAAGAGGGCAAAGTGAATTTAGCAGACTGGAAAAGGTGCAGAGCAGCAAATCAGTGCCTGGAGCTAGCCACATGTATATTTTAACATGCTTTGACACTTTTCCAGCACTAAAGGCATGTTCCAATATGCTAACCAGGCACTATCCCAATTACAATCTCAAACCCAAGCCTCCCCTACTGGCCACAGGAGGTATGTGACCAACAGCATGCTATGAATGCTGAGGCAGCATTCTGGCTGTTAGGGCCCACTAATGGTGAGTGCTCCTCTGTACCAGTCTGCCATATTAGTACTTTAAGATATAAATGACCCCATGGCACCAGCAAAGGACTTTGTGGTCATTTCCATTTCATAAGAGCCTCATTGCAGGCCCAAAGCACCCATGTTTTGTGACCCTCCCTTGGAGCCATGCCGGGCTGCTTAATGTGTACTGCAGTACCCAGTCCTGGTATCCAGTGGACCCCTGCCCTGATCACATTGCTGCTAAAGTTCTGAATTGTCCCTGGTGATCAGTTGCCCCCCCTCTTCTTAACACCCCCTTGTTAATGTTCTAAATCATCCTTGGTGTACACTGGCCATCTCCATGCATCCCACCATTATAGTTCTGCACTATCCCAGGTATCCAGTGGTCCCTTCTGCTCCCTAAGCACCCCATTATGACTGTCATATACATTCCCTAATGTCCAGTAGTCCCCTCCGCCCACCATATGTGCCTAGCACTGCACACCAACCCTGCATACCTCTCAACTATCCTTGGTTTTGAGGGATGTCCCTGATTTTTGCCTCAAAATGTTATTCTGTCCCACCTAAACATGTGCTTCTCTGACCAAACAGTGTGGGTTTTAAGCACAAAATAATGTCTAACATTAAAGTTACAGACCTGTTCTTCCTTAGAAAATGCATTGTACAATAAGTCCCTTATTTTACCAACTTCTCAAGTGGATGTCACCATTTTGAAGAATTTGTCTCAGATTTTGGTCTTTTGTCCATGATTTTTCAAAGCCTTGTCACTGATTTATGAGGCAGGATGTTGAGAGATATGCAACCCTGTACCCACCACAACCACCTCCCCAGTCACCCCTCCTATAGAAGATGCACCCCAACCCCTGTCAGTGACCATCTGCTCACCTCAATGGCCAGCTGCCAATTGACTGTTCACAATCATATCCCTACTTTAAACAGCTTCTTCTTCTTCTTCTCATCACCTCTCTAAACCCACCAGCATGCCAGTGCACCTATATCAAGGTATTATCAACTGCTTTGCAATAATGCACCATGATTTGGGGCTGATCTCTAAAGGGATAGCAACTCACTAAGCATGCCATCTAATATGGCTTGTAATCCTCCTATGCTTTGGGGGTACAAAGTTGCTTTTGTTTGATGTTAAGCCATTTAGCAACTGCAATTGCCCTTTGACTATCTTGGCCAAGATCTTTCAGTAGGTTGGGGTGAGATCCATCAGTGGAGATGGTGAAAGCATGGTGTTGTTGCTCTTCCCTGTCACCCTGTGAGACATACATCACAGCAGCTTGTGTGTGCAACAAGCAGGAATGTCAGTAGAGTGTCTACGAATCATAAAAAAACTATTTTGCATCATCTTTTTTTTATCACCAAAATGGCAACAGTGTTGTGTCATCATCTGTCATGCATGGGTTATCAGTACATGTAGAAAATGTGAAGAAAAAAACAGGAAGATAAAGGGATGCAGGAGGAGGAGGAAAGGAGAAGAGAAATATTCCTTTATGTCAGTTTCTGCAAGTACAAGTTATGCATGAAGTGATGGGGGGGGGGGACTGGTCATGTTGGAACAGGGACTGAGAGTCATAGCTGTGGAGCTGTGAGAAAATGGCCTGGACACATTCAACTACCACCAAAGAACTATGTACAGTAAATTGTTCCTGAAAAATCCACAGGTTCCTTTCCCACTGCAGGACAAGCAGTCTTCATTGCTAGTCATCCAGTTTATCTGTTAACAAAACCTTCTAAAGCAATCCAGATGCACTCCAGTGTCATGGATTTTGTTACTCAACTGCTTCCAGTTCCCCTACTGGAATAGTAGTAGTAGTAGTAAAAATGTTTATTTTTAGACAGTGTAATACTTTAGGTCACAAGACCTATTTATAAAGTAGTCCTGTTTACAAGGTATTTAGAAATTACAGTAACATAATGAACAAATGTCATACAAAACACTAAAAATTCCTATCGTACCCATAATTACAGGATAGTAACATCTCATTTCATTACTCATATCTAACATATAGACACAGACATACAAATTATAGTAGTCAGTACATTTACCAGAGAAAAGACAGAAAGTTAAACATTCCACCCCCAACTTAAAAATATTACTGACAGGTATATTCTATAGTGTAACTGTCATCCAGTCTGAATTTGAGTAAATACAGTTTTGCAAGGTTTCTTGTCTGAGGTATGATCTCATTACATATTTTTGCAGCCAGAGCATGTAACATCATGCTCCCATATCTGGTGTTTACTTTTGTATAATTTAAACCCTTAAACTTCACTTTACTGAGTACATGTTGAGTAGTTTCACAACTGAACTTGATGTCCGTATTCCCTTTTATTATTTCCTTATTAACTTAAAAAATTAAAATAGAAAATTATTTTTTTTTTATTGGATAGCTAAACTGTCCCAGTTTAACTCTGTATAAATAGAACAGTGGTGTGTTTTATAGTTACACTTCAAAGTAAACCTTGCCAGCCGATTATTTGTTTTAACTAATTTATCCAAATGTATTTAATCAGCAAGATTATATACTAGATATCCATATTCCAACACAGGCATTATTAATATTGTATCAATTTTTTTCTTAACTGAATGTTTAATATTTGATAAGATCTACGCAATGCTCCAAATCTATTATTTACCTTCTTAGACACAATTAATCAATATGGTCAGAAAAAGTAAGGGACCTATCAATTAATACTCCTAAGTACTTACATTGTTTTGTAACTGTTAATTGCTTCCCACCTCTTATTAATATTCCCTTATCATTTTTTTGTTTTATTGTTAACCCTAGTTTGTTTTTGATGACATACATAACTTGTGTTTTTTTATCACCCAATACTAACCTTGAAACTAAAAACCAGTCTTGAAGGACATCAAAGTCAGCTTGTAACTTAATCAACATCTCCTCATGTGTTTTTGTGGATGAAAATAATACAGTATCATCTGCATAAAGATGTATGTGAGTGTTATTTATCTATGAGGGCAAATCATTCACATATATCAAAAACAACAGTGGACCCAGGATTGATCCCTGGGGCACACCTCTTGCTATTTTACCTAATTCTGAATGATGGCCATCTAGTTCAACTAATTGTTTCCTATCACCTAAATAAGATTCAAACCACTTCAAGGTCCTAGGAGCGATCCCAGTCCTCCACATCCTCTCATATAACAACTGATGGTCCACCAAATCAAAAGCTTTGGACAGGTCGATGAACACCGTGTCCATGGACTCCCCCCGTCTAAGGCAGTAGCCTCCTTGTCCACAAAGTCCACGAGTGTGGTGCCAGTCAAATAACCTGTCCTAAAGCCATGCTGAAATTTAGTAAGTTTAGAATATTTCTCCAAATATTAGTATAATTAAATGTACACCATTCACTTCATTACTTTACAGAGGATGGGGAGGACCGCTATTGGCCTATAATTAGAGGAATCATTAACATTTCCACCTTTAAAGATGGGCACTATTTTTGCCACCTTCCAAATTTCAGGAAAAACTCTGATTTAATAGATCTGTAATTATTGGTGTCAGTAAATCCACTGCATCTTTAATAAATTTTGAATCAATCTTGCCCATACCACATAAATTCCTAATATTATTTTTTTTTTATTTCACCCCAACTTCACTTTTAGTAATTTTTATAAAATAGAACTGAAGAGAACATTCAACAGTATCCCCATGTCTATTTAAGTCTTTCTGGACATTAACTGGTGTATTAATGTCAGGCAAAGTAATAAAATAACGGTTCAAGACCTGCGCTATTATTTTTTTGTCTAATAGTTCACCTCTATCATTTACCATTTTTATGGTCTGTTTAATGCTTAATGGATTATCCAGATCTTTTATTATGTCCCAGTATTGCTTTGTGTCTATTGTTCCTTAAATTTTGTTGTTACAAAATCTTTTTCTGGCCTGTTTGATTAGTCGTTGACATTCACTATGCTTTAATTTATAGTCATCCCAATATGCCTTATCTTTTGTTTTATAGGCCTTCTTCCAGATCCTATCCCTAGTATGTATCTTTTTCATTAAATACTCATTAACCCAAGTGAGATGTTTTTTTCCAATATCTTCTTTGTTTTAAAGGGCTCATGTCTATTACAGATATTCAAAAAGGTTCTTGTGAACTCTTCAACCCCTAAATTAATATCAGGTATGAAACTCAACCTTTCTAGCTTTTCATTTCCCAGGTCCCTTACAACATGTTCCAAATGATAGTTTGTAAAGTCTCTCTTAACCAACATTTTTTCTTGTTCTTTTATGATGTGGTTTTGGGTCATTATACATGATACCAAGTTATGGTCACCCAAATTAGGAGGCAGAACTTGACAGCTATTAATACGAAGCCCATTTGACAAGAATACCAAATAAAGAATACTACCCTGACTATTCACCCCCATTTTTTCTTGTAACTTGATTTACTACCTGCTTAACATTTAAAATTTTAGAGCTTTTCACCAGTTTTAAACCTCTGGCCTTACCCCAAGCAGCATTACAATCTTCAGTTAAGACAATGATTTTACCCTCTGCCAAAGAAGCTAACTTTGTTATGAAAATCTCAAACTTATTCACATGTACCTTTGGTGGAGAGTAAATTACACTGATAAGAGGTTTTAGTTGGTTTGATGCAACACAGAGGCATTCAATATCCTCTATCACTCCTTGAAACATGGGTTTAAATACTCCAATATTATTTTTAATATGTAAAAGAAGCCCACCCCACCCCATTTTCATCTATCTAGCCTAAAAAGTGAATAATCACCTATTTCAACCACACTATCCTGTACTTTATACCAATTATATCAGGCTCTGATTGTTGTACCCACATCCTAAATTCCTGTACTTCACTTATATTACTTCTAGCATTATTTAACACTATTTTTATGTCTGACATGGACTCAGTGTAGGACCTGGGTTAATTTGGCTATCACCTTCAAGGAGCAGAGCAAGGTACCATGCAACAGAATCTTATGAACTGCTTTTAGTCAAATTTAAACTTTTATCTCTAAAGAAAAAATGATTACAATGGTTAAACAAATTCCAGTTGTTCGTAAAAGCATTACGTCTTACTCTGTATGCAGTTTGAAAACCTGAGGGAGCTGATATCAAATACATTGCAACTCTATGCTGCAGCTTTCTTGGAGACAAAACAGTTTTACTTGATGAACTAACAGTTAACTGGAATTGGTACAATATCAAGCCAAACAGTACACATTTCATCAAACATTTCAGCATTTTTGTAACTACTAAGACTGTGTTTTACACTTTAAAAAACTCAATGAATATATTTTCAATTCCTATAAAACAAGTACTAGTTTAGTCAAGTTTATATCCCTTATTTTTAAAACAGATTTCCTTGCTGTAACAAATCTTAATGACCAGATTTTCTTGTACAGAGTGGCGCTCATGCCACTCACATTCGCGCTGTCATGCTTGCATGGTAGCAGTGCAAGCCTTTTCAAACAGTCTGCCCCTCCTTCTGTGCTGATACAGTGTTCCAAGTGCTGCCCCTCTCACCTGGCAGCTGGTTCTGCTGATGGATTCACTGGGAGATGTAACTGGAGATTCAGTGTAGCAGAAGGAGCAATGGCACAGTTCTTTTGAGCCCACAGTAGAAACCAAACAGTTTCTCTGTCGCAGTTAGTGTGGATACCTGTGTTATAACTGCAGCACGAGCCTTTTAAAATAGTCTTCCTCTCCTTCTGTGCTGACTCAGTGTTCCAAGTGCTGCCCCTCTCACCTGGCAGCTGGTTCTGCTGATGGATTTACCAGGAATTGTAACTGGAGATTCAGTGCAGCAGAGGGAGCAACAACACAGTTCTTTTGAGCCCACAGTACAAACCAAACAGTTTCTCAGTCACAGTTAGTGTGCATGATCTGTTCAGAAATGTAATGCCCAGATCATCCCCCAAACTTCACCTTGCTTTCAGTGCCTAATTCTTCAAACTCCTCCCATCCTGATTGTCACTAGTGGCAACTGAAACAGCATGAGGTACGGGAGTAAAGCAGCATGTCTAGATCATACATTTCATTTGCTGATTAATATTTTCTTGTTGCAGAAGTAACAAGCATTTATCAATGCAGAATGTTTTCTTGTTGGTATTAACATTGGAAGTGCAGGAGTTAGACACCTGCAGAATAGGAATGGCAGTGAAGTATTAAAGTGATGTCAACCCAACCTCCACCCTGCAAGAGAAGGACAGGCATTGGGGTGAGCCTTGGGGGTTGTTGCCCATAACGCTGATGCCATTTCACCTCACCCTACCCTGCAAACACTGACAAGTGTTGAGGTGTGCCTTGGGGTGTTCGACTTTACAGTCACCCCATTCCATAAGGAAATACACTGAAATGGGTGCAGTATAGGAGAATGTGGTGAACTTTGGTACCGTAGAGTCCAAGGCACACCTCGATGCCTGTCACTGGCTGCAGGGTGGGGGTGGAATTGTGTGAGCAATACTGTCAACCATCCCAAGTCACACCCATGATGCCTGTCAGTCCCCACAGGGCATGGCGTTATGGTCAGAAACCCTAATGCCCTGGGCATTTCTTGGTATATTCACTCCATGTTTTCAACATGGACCTTTTGTGACACCATCGCATGAACAGTGACACTATCAGTTCATCAGCCAAGAGGTGATTTTGCACAGTGACTGTGCCATTTGGTGCCACAGGAGTGAAAACACATTCTGAACAGCATGCAAAAAGTGATAGCTGTATTGTTCATGAGGAGGAGTAAAAAAATGGTAATGTTGAAAGTCTGGAATAAAAATATAGAAAAATTGGTGAAGTCACAAGTGTGCGTATAAACTGTGCAACACTCACCCGTAATGCAATTATTTTGGGGATTTTTTACACCAGATTTTCAACATAGGCATTTTGGGACCTCTGCTCATGAACAGTGGCACTGTGATTTTCTTAATCTGTCCTGAACATTGATTTCACACAGCCACCATGCCATTGTGCACCAGATGTGCAAAACCACATTTTGGGCAGGATGTGAAAAACTACAGCTGAACTGTTCATAAGGAGGTGTGAAAAAATGGCACTGTTGAAAATCTGGTGTGAAAATATTAAAAATTCTGGAAGTTACAAGTATGCATGGAAACTGCAAAATGCACACTTGTAACATTCTCATTTTGTGGAATTTTGTCACTAAATTTTTAACATAGGCATTTTGGGACCTCTGCTCATGAACAGTGTCACTGTGATTTTCTTAATCTGTCCCAAACATTGATTTCCCACAGTAATTGCACCATTGTGCTCTGGATGAGCAAAAAATCATTTCGGGCAAGATGTGAAAAATGACTGCTGAACTGTTCATAAGGAGGTTTTAAAAAATGGCATTGTTGAAAATCTGGAGTGAAAATATTGAAAATTCCTGAAGTTATGAGCGTATGTGGAAACTGTGTAATGCACACTTGTAACACAGTTATTTTGTGGAATTTTGTCACCAAATTTTCAACATAGGCATTTTGGGACCTCCACTCATGAACAGTATCACTGTGATTTAATTAATGTGTCCAGAACATTGATTTCCCACAGCTACCGTGCCATTGTGTGCCAGATCTGTGAAAACACACTTTGGGTAGGATATGAAAAATGACAGCAGTACTGTTCATAAGGAGGTGTTAAAAATGGCAATGTTGAAAATCTGGAGTGAACATATTAAACATTCTCAGAGTTATGAGCGTGCATCAGAACTGCACAATGCTTGCAAGTAACACAGTAATATTTTGGAATTCCTGCACCAAATTTGCAACATATGCTGTTTGGGAGCCCACCTCGTGAACAGTGACACTGTCATTTCATTAATCAGTCCCAAAAGGTGATTCCACACAGTGACCAAAAAATCACCTTTCTGGACCAAATAACAGCAAGGTGGGGTCCCAAGAACCCCATGTTGAAGATTTGGTGCTAAAAGTTGCACAAATAGCCAAGATATTTACCTAAGTTAAAAAAAAAATGATGCCACTATACAGCTTACTGGCATTTCTTCAGTTTGCGGTTGGCTTTGAAGAGTACAGACATTTTCCCGGTCCACCAAAAATCATTGCTCCAGGTTCCGGAAGTAAGTGTGTGGTGAGGGGGGTGTGGGGAGGCCAGGTGCGCAGATGGTGGGTGCGGGTTGGGGGAAGGGGTGTCACAGACAGTGAGAAGGTTTTCTTTTCTATAGGGGCATTTTGCATGCTGGGGTGGGCTCCCAGCATACCACCTCGGTGTTTCTTACTTTTGTGGGGGGGGGACTGAAGAGGACAGTTATTGGGCACCCCATTGGCAAAAAAGGAAAGGGGGGCTGTGTTTGTGGGGGAGCATTATGTCGAGAGGGATTGGGCACCCCCTCGGCACATAAATTCTTATAGGGGATATTATGCTGACTTCAACTGAGCTCCCACATCGGCAAATTAACTGGGAGTAAAGCATGCTGACAGGGGGGATTGAGCACTCCCCTACATTGGTTTTCTGGGGACTAGAGGCAGGTGGTGGCAGCCACCACAATGTTTCATGAAATGAAACACCGAGTAAGACACACCCTGCAATGAGGGGGTGCTCCCTCATTGCAGTGGCAAAAATGTTTCAAGTTGGTGGCACATTTTTGCACTGCTGTCATGGACAGCGTGCTCATTTATTGGTGCCACATAGACAAGCCCCACAAAGCAGTAGGGGCATTGGCCACAACATCACCGCACCACCACAACCCTCTGCTCCAACAAGCTGTCGCAACATGTTTCTTGCGCATGTGTGCAAGCAAACATAAAAATAACAATAATAAATAATAATAACAATGAACATATGTTAAATAATATATGATATCATAGAATTTTAAATCAGATATTATATGACCATATGAAGATATGAAAAGCCAGCAGAAGAGGGCCTATAGGTCTACCGCATCTACTCAGTAATTGATTCAGTGTTCTTGGCTTATGACAATGACCGTGCCTCATCCTTCATCACCCCATCCCTACCTTCTACCCCTCATCAATCCCATTGGTTTACTATATGCTTGTCCAAGGCATTCTTAATGGCACCCACCACCTTTACTGAGACCACCTTCTCTGGCAGTGCATTCCATGTGGCCACCACCCTCTCCATAAAGAAATGCTTCCTAACATCCCTCCTAAACCTCCCTCCTTCAACTTTAAGCTATGCCCCCATGTAGTTCTGTTGTCACTCATTTTAAAGAGATATTCTCTTTTCACTCTGTTTATCCGCCTTAAGTTTTTAAGGTGCCTATCATGCCACTTCTCTCTTCCACAGAGTACATCTTTAGGGCACCCAGCCTCTCCTTATAGGACATATTCTGCTGACCCTGGATCATCTTGGTTGCTCTTCTTTGGTTCCTTTCCAGCTTAATGATGTCTTTCTTAAGGTATGAATGGATATCCCCCCCATATTCCAAATTGGATCTTACAGTGACCTGTACGATAGCAAAATAGCCTTGTTCCTCTTCCTACTGAATCCCCTGGCTATATAGACCCCAGAATCCTGCAACCCATTGCCACTGCCTTTTTGTCTTGTGTAGTGCATTTTACGTCTCTAGTAATCACCACCCCAGATCCTTTTCTTCCTCTGAAGCAGCTACTTGAGCACCCCAGGTAACACTCTGTCCTAGGATTCCTGGCCCCAATGTTCATCACTTTGCACTTTTTGCATGGGAATCTAGTTGCCAGATTCCTGACCATCTCATAAATTTACTGAAGTCCTCCTTCTGGTCCTGTATGTAACCCTGATGCCATTGTACCAAGGGCTACTACCCCTGCCTTGGTTGCCACTAACAAGTTTGAAGGGCCTGGATTCCTATTTTGACTTAAAATTAGTTCTTTCCCAAGTTTAATAATGTTGTGCAGTGCTTCCATCCACAGTATACCTTTAAGTTTTAACTTCAATGTCCTAGAGCCCTCTGGAATGCTGTACCCTCCAGCATTACTATAAAGCCACCCCAAGCATGACCCAATAAACAAAACCCTAATTCCATAACATTTAACTTGCTACTAATAATATGCTCACCAGACAGGATTATGCAAAATCAAACAACAATGGTTTATTTACATGGGGAAGGGTTAGGAAGGGGCAAAATGAAATGGAGGTTAAGCTATTTACAATTAATTGGATTGATTGGTTTTGTTTTGATTGGCATGACATTATAATAATCATTTTGCATTTTCCCTGAGGCAATAATCACAGAGCCACCCACCAACCTCTGAGAAAGTCAGGTCCCTGGCTATCTATCTAGCTGCATTGAAAAACATCCACATATTTACAATTTGCCCACACACAATACCAGATCCCCAAACTGTGTAAGACCCTGTAATCCCCCACATTAACCTGGGTACCCAGTAATTAACAGTTCTTACAGGTGCAAGTCTGTCATTCAGAGTAGCTGTCCATTGGCTGGCTAGTTGGGGCTCTTAAAGAAAGAAAGAAAGCAGATTAACATACAGCATGCAACAAACTTGTAACTCTTAAAGCAATTTTATCCGTGGCTAGATGGTCCAGTCTATTTAAACACTTTAACTATGTACATGTCACCTTTATATTTGAGGCAGGACATGGGCCCTGTATACTCACAGGTCAAACGTCATCATCAGGTAGACACAAGCAGGTGGTAGAAGAAGAATGAAGGTGATTACAGCAGGCAGAAACTCTGACTCTGGAAACAAGGAGGATAGCAAAGGCCTACAGCCAGGATGCCCAAACCAACTGCAAGATGGTTAAACATATGCAGATGGAAACAACACTCTTTGCTCACTGGCAGTGCCCCTTTCTGAGCTGGAATCACTCTCTGGATAGATCAGGTTAGGACCCAGGGCAGCAGAATTCAACCCTATGACTAGGCTATGCCCCTCATGTGAAATGCATATGGCAGCACCCTATGTGGCACACTACCAGGCTATGTCCCAGGCCTAATCTGATGGTTGCATAGCATTCAGCACATTTATCAGATTCAGCACATGTATATTTTTCTCTCACAATCCTTCAACCAGGGGACAGCATGGTCACCCTGGTCCTTTTACTCATCGTATGCAGGCTTTCACAAGGATGGCTGCTTTCCTTCATAAGTCTAGGGTGACCCAAATGCTTACAGTCCTTGCAAAGCAACTAGGAGCTTTGATGCATCTCTTGCACAACACTAGGCAACTTGAAACTTGCTTTTTACCACTTGAGACACTTTCACTAGACTGAGCTTGAGGTATAGCTCACTACAATTTGAAACAACTTGAACTTGACTGAGCTTGAAGCATGGCTCACTACTCTTTAGCAGACTTTACTTGTTGTAAAAGCTGAAACTGTAGATCCTTTCAGACTAAGACACATCACTTGGAAGCAACAGCTTTCTGTAGCTCTCTAGGCTCACAACACATTACTTGGCAGCAAACCAGTTCTTAGTAGCTCTCTCAGGCTCACAATTACACAAACACACTGGCATTTGCAGCTCCCAGACTGGACATGCAGATGGTAGCTGGCCCACCAGGCACTGTCCAGAGAAATTCTGCATGGTCAGGAAACTCCCCACCCAGTACTGTGGCACTTCTCAGATCAGACACCTTTATATACTTTTTAACTAAACCCTTCTCTGGTCACTAAGCAAATGTCCACCCTTTCTCTGCTTTAGTTAAAATGCAGGGTGAAGACAGACAGTCACGTCCTAAACTTGTAGCGCTTCTCTGCCCCTTGCAGACTTTCTCAGACTTGTTAGACACCATTTGCTCACTCAGATTTCTCGCTGAAATGGGGTTCTTTTCTCTGAGATCTCAGGCTCTTCTTCAGCACTCTCAATGCTGAGGTAGAACATGTTGCAGCACTCTCAGAGCTAAAGGTTCAGGTTGCCTACATTTTCCCAAAAATGTGGAAAGGTGTTAGCCAGCCCTGAAGGACAATTTTTGGCAACCCCCAGGCTAACAACTTCTGTTGTATGTAACCACTTTGTCTCTCTGGCATAAAAAAGCCCCCCAACCCCCGTGGAGGACTTATACTGGATCACTAGGTCTATTCTGGAGCAAAGGGCCTGAGCCCCCTCCCCTGTGGGGGGCTCCCACTTAAACGCTGCTCATCCTGCAAAACACTGCCCTTTATGGAGTCCTTCTGAGGCTCCTGACTGACTGAAACTATTTGCTTCTCCCTTGATAATTATGAACCTGCTTGTCAGTCCAGAAAATAATTACTCATTAGCCTCACTCGATGCACAATAGGGTCCCTGTTTTTGTGCCTAAATTAGGTTCCTGCAGTTTCCCCATAAGCACGTTGTAATGTCCCATGAATCTTCTGGCAAAAGTCCCACAAGTCCTGGCCAAAATCATGGCTTCCCGATTGGCTGTTGCTGCACTAAAATGGTTGCTAAACACACAGTCCCTTGGCAGATTTTACACTGTTCCAATTACAAAGCTATGGTGCAGCCAGAATATTTATTTTATTTATTCATGTACCCCACAGTTTCATAACTGCTCCTGTGCCTTCTTAAATGCTGCCCAGATTTAACATGATTGTTCAGTCCTGAGCCTGTCACTGCTGCCATAATCAAATGCACCCAGGCAGCAGACATGCATTTATCTGAGTCCCCAGTGCTGTCCTCTGGTGCAGCAAGTAGATTGTTTTATTCAAATCATTTACCCCTTTACTTAGTAGCCCCTATATTGTCTATGAGGGTGCTGCCAATGCACACTATTTATCTACATATTTACAGTGGCAGCAACCCTAGAAAACATGCAGGTCTTTACTTTGAAAGGGACCCACTTATGAATATTAATGTACTGCTCATTAATATTCATGAAGCTGGGCCCAAGATCATACAGTGTGCAAGGAACTCTTTATTTATGTATCCTTCAGGGCTCTCTTGGCCCTTGCTAGGGTCACCGGTCCCCAATTAGGAGAGAAGGGGTACCAGGACCACCAAACCATCTCCCAAAATGACCACAAAGATGGCTGTTGGGAGATCAAAAGTGCTGGATGTGCATGCATGTTCCCCACTAGCAGGAGAGTGCTAGCAAAAACAGTGGGGAATCAGGGTTTACATTTATGCACCCGATATAGGCTAAACTTTCACTGGGGCTGCTCGGGGGATTTTAGAGATCCTGAAAACCTGGAGCTGAGGTGGTGACTGGAGGAAATACTAAGGGAGACCTGCTGGCAAACAGGAGGCGATCCACAGAATGGGAGCTACAGGATACAATGGGGGAATGGACAACTGAGGTACTCCCCCATTTCGGGGGGCTACATGTATTCTTTCCTTTGTGTCCACCTTCCCACAGAGTTTGATGTTGTAAGCAAACAGGCACATCTTGCCTTTAATTCCTTCTCCAGTGTGTAACCCCGCTTGTGACCTCCTTAGTGCTGGATAACTCAGGATGCTGCCTGAGAAAAACATTTAATTTCCATGAGAAATATTAATCTCCTTCGTCACTTGTAGTACAAAAAAGAATCCTTTTTCGTATCTCCAGTCACAAAAAAAGATTTACAGACTAAAAAAAATAATAACAACAACTTTGGAATGGATTAATATTTGTTTGAAAAATGACCAAAAAGCACATCTGTGCTACAGTGCCTTTTCACCATCACAATTTCTGACCACAATTCCAAACCATCTGAGCACTACATGAGCACCAGGCAGCATGAAAATGGAGAACAAGGTGGCAGCCAAATGAAAAAGGATATTCCCCTAATGAAAAAGGATGACATCCATACAAAAAAAGTTATTTTTTGTTTCATACAGCTATTTTTTTTAGTGCTTACTGAGCATGCTCAGAACCAATTATTCAAAATTTCAAAATTAAGTAACTTTGGAACTGTTTGCGGCCCCGTGGTGCTGAGGGCTGAGGCACCGGATGCCACACCTCGTGCCACGTTGGCGACCCAGGTTCAGGAACGAGCCTGGATCATCGGGGGTCGGCAGGGGAGGAGAAGGATGGAGCATCCGTAGGACTGCTCTCCTTCTCTGGGGAGGGGGGAGGATCGCCATCGGTGCTCTGGCAGCCCCTGGCGATGGCTGGGGTGGCTACAGAGCACTGGCAGGCATGGAGGTAATGTGCTGGGGGCAGACGCTTGGCTCTGGGTGTGTGCAGACATGCGCGCACCCAGGAACTTGGCAACATTGCACACCTCAAGCTGTAAGGGGGGGAAATCAGAAAAATTGAGGCACTAGTCAAGGCAGCTTGATGGCCGTCTCCAGAGCAGACTATCCCTCAACGCCGAGGGTGTGCGGCAGTACCGGATCCTGATCGGGTGGGTTGAGCTCCGGAGGGAGTGCTCCTCACCACCCCGCCACTGGGGGCAAGCCGTGAGGGTAGCTGTGAGGCCCAAATAAGGATGTAGGGGGAAGCCCGAGGAGATGGCGGCCTGAATACCCAGGGAGATGCCAGACATGAGAGGTAAGGCAGACCAGTGGCCCCGGGGGGATAAAGAAATAAGAAAAAAAAACAACTTTGAAACTGTTGGATTTGTGACCTATTATTTTTATAATGAATTTAGAATTACCAATGGAAATCTTATGAGAAATATAACATGTAACATAATCCATTTTTATTATACAGGGTTCAGAACAAACAAGACACAGATATCAAATATGACATTCCTAATTCCCTAGAACATCATATTAGTAAACCATCAAACACAGAATATGAAATACATTTCAGATTTGCATTACAAAATACCCTGTCACCTTTGGCTAGCCATTGCAAAGTATGAATAGTTTATATTTACAACAGGCCTTTGCTGATCAAGGTCCTAGACACCAGTGAATCAAGTATTGAGTTTTCGCTGTCAGTGTAATAGGTGAATAGACTGAAAATGCCAATTTGTTTGTGTTGTTTCTAATTAAATGTTTTGTCTTGTCCAAGTAAATTGTTTGATATTTATTGTTGCACACGTTTTAAGTTTTGTATTTTTGTCATTTGTAACAATTAGTATTTTATACAAACAGGTATGCCTTGTAAATAGGGATTCTAGGATCCCCAAAGGCAGTTTCACTGTATAAATAAAATGTTACCTACCTACCTATTGCATCAGGACTGCATAACAAAACTTCTGATAAAAGCCTGCACATTATATACTGTTTTTATTTGTTTATTTCACTCTTGGAATTAATACCTTTGAGCCAAAGGCTCTTTTACATAGCCTCCACGTGGTTCCATGTCATAAGTGAAATTGCAAAACAGCGATTGCTATTATGTTGTGTGTATATCGCCGAAAAGCATTTTGGTGATATACAATTCTTAGTGACCCTACTTCCAGAAATACTCAGTGTTTTTGTGGAGGGGGGTGCGCTCCCACCCTTATGGGAGGATTCTCCCCCAGCACCCCCCTGCTTTTATATTCTCAACTCCAGGGGGGTGCATGTCAAGGAGGGGGCAAAACTCGGTGGGGGAAAAGAAAAGGTAGCCACAAGCAGCTACAAAATATTCACTCCTGGTCCATACCGAACCCAGTGCCTACTGCATCATAGCCAGCCACCCTCACCACCACACCACAGAGCTGGCTCAGCTGCAGCAGACTCTCCTTCAAATCTCAATACTCCTTCCTATCCTCCCCTCAACCTCTGTATCCCTCCCCTTCCAGTTGATTTCCCTGCTATGCCATAGCTACCTTTGCAGGATAGCTGATGATGATAGCACTATAAATGAGTTGCTGTTATTACAGTCACTCATTATGTTGCTTGCACGCATGTGCAAGAAACATAGTGCCATCATCGGAGATTTCGGTGGTGTGTCACCTCCTTCTCCAATTCAGTCAGTGAGCTGGCTGGCGCGGCCCCTGTAAGCCAATGCATTTTGGAGCTGTCTATGACACGCTCCAAAATGCAGTGGCATACAGTTGAAAGGGGGAGCTACGCTTCAGTAAGCACCGATGAAGCGTAGCTCCCCCACATGCAGGCGTGCATGCCCCCACACATACTTGTAGCCGATGGGGTGCCCAATCCCCACCCGGCTGAGCTGCGTCGTCCCCCCCCTTAGTTGGTGCCACGCTGGGGAGCCCACCCCAGCGTGGCAATCAATCACTGGCCGACAGGGGTGTCCAATCCCCGTTGGCTGAACAGCCCCATCCTTGTGCCATGCTGGGGAGCCCACCCCAGCGTGGCAAGCGTCCTGACACGTCTTTTTTTTAAACCTATAAAACAAAAGCGGGCCCACGGCACGTCTCCCAACCCCTCCCACAACCCCACACCCACCCACTAAGCACCCAGCCTCCCCCACCCCCCCTCACCCCATACTTACCTCCGGACTCTGGTGCGACGCGATCTTCGGTGGATAGGAACACGTCTGCACTCTTCAAAGTCGACTGCGAACTGAGGAAATGCCGGTAAGCTGTATAATGGGCTAGATGGGGGTTCAACTTTATTGCATATCTCAGACATTTTTGGGAATTTTTGCACCAAATTTTCAACATGGGGTTTTTAGGACCCCTTCTCATGAATGATGTCACTGTCATGGCGTTATTCAGGCCCGAAGGGTGATATCGCGCAGTGACTGTGCATTGACTGCGAAATCACCCTTCAGGCCTGAATACCACCATGACAGTGACATCATTCATGAGAAGGGGTCCCAAAAACCCCATGTTGAAAATTTGGTCCAAAAATTCCAAAAAATGACTGTTTTATGAGTGTGTGTTGCACAGTTCCTACACAGGCTCATAAGTTTGCGAAATTTCAATATTTTCACTCCAGATTTTCAACATTGCCATTTTACCACACCTTCTTATGAGTAGTACAGCTGTCATTTTTCACATCTCACCCAAAATGCAGTTGGTGCCACGCTGGGAGCCCACCCCAGCGTGGCAATCAGTCCTTTGGCCAACAGGGGTGCCCAATCCCCCGTCGGCTGAACAGCCCCCCATCCTTGTGCCATGCTGGGAGCCCACCCCAGTGTGGCAAATGTCCCACGACGTCTTTTTTTTAAGCGTATAAAACAAAACAGTCGCTAGCCTCCCAACCCCCTCCCACACCCGCACCCATCCACTGTGCAGCCTCCCCACCCCTCACCCCATACTTACCTCCAGACTCTGGCGCGATGATCTTTGGTGGACCGGGAACATGTCTGCACTCTTCAAAGCCGACCGCGAACTGAGGAAATGCCGGTAAGCTGTATAATGGGCTAGATGGGGGTTCAACTTATTGCATATCTCAGGCATTTTTGGGAATTTTTGCACCAAATTTTCAACATGGGGTTTTAGGACCCCTTCTCATGAATGATGTCACTGTCATGGCGTTATTCGGGCCGAAGGTGATTTGCGCAGTGACTGTGCAGTGACTGTGAAATCACCCTTTGGGCCTGAATACCACCATGACAGTGACATCATTCATGAGAAGGGTCCCAAAACTACATGTTGGTGGTCAAAATTCCAAAAAATATTCATTTCTGACGTCGTTGGCGCAGTTCTCACAGGCTCGTAAGTTTGCAAATTTCAATATTTTCACTCCATATTTTCAACATTGCCATTTTACCACACTTTCTTATGAGTAGTACAGCTGTCATTTTTCACATCTCACCCAAAATGTGCTTCTACCCTTGTAGCGCAGAATGGCGCAGTTGGTGTGCGAAATCAATGTATGGGAAAAATTAAGAAAATCACAGTGACACTGTTCATGAGCAGAGGTCTTAAAATGGCTAAGTTGAAAATTTGGTGAAAAAATTCCTAAAAATGACTGTTTTACGAGCGTGCGTTGCGCAGTTCCTACGCGGGCTTGTAAGTTCACAAATTTTCAACATTTTCACTCCAGATGTTCAACATTGCCATTTTACCACACCTCCTCATGAGCAGTATAGCTGTCATTTTTCACATTCTGCCCAAAACATGTTTCCGCCCATGTAGCGCACAATGGCGCAGTCGGTGTGTGAACTCAGTGTATGGGACACATTAAGAAAATCACAGTGACACTGTTCATGAGCAGAGATCTTAAAATGGCAATGTTGAAAATTTGGTGAAAGAATTCCTTAAAATGATTGTTTTACAAGTGTGCATTGCACAGTTGCCATGCATGCTCGTAGGTTTGCGAATTTTCAATATTTCCACTCCAGATTTTCAACATTGCCATTTTACCACACCTCCTTATGAGCAGTACAGCTGTCATTTTTCACATCCTGCCCAAAACATGTTTCCGCCCATGTAGCGCACAATGGCACAGTCGGTGTGCAAACTCAATGTATGGGACACATTAACAAAATCACACTGACACTGTTCATGAGCAGAGGTCTTAAAATGGCTATGTTGAACATTTCATGAAAAATTTCCTAACAATGACTGTTTTACAAGCGTGCATTACGCAGTTCCTATGCACGCTCATAAGTTCGCAAATTTTCAATATTTGCACTCTAATGACTTCCAAATACCTAAACAGCACATAGAAGCAAGCAACATTCAGCATTGACAAATGCTTGTTTATTATTGCTATCATCACTGGATACTGCTCCACATCATATCAAAGAACAGAAACAAACAGTATAGAGAGAAAATACATAGTGATGCTAGGAGTAAAAGTAACAATAAAATAATCACATATTGATTTAAGTTACAAAAACAGGTATTTTACAGACATACAGAAACTAGGAGTAAGCTTAATTAGCAAGGAAGGGCATTAGGTTTGGGATCCGGCTACAGAAGGAAAAAGTTGCAGCCAAGTGGCTTTGTCAGAGACAAAATGAGGGAAAGACAACTCGGCACATGGTCTTACAGGATAGACAGAAGCTAAGGACTAGGACCAAACATTGATCCAGAGTAGGGATAGAGCCAAAGGCATTGTCTGAGTGGGGGGGGGAGGCGTTGCCAGGAGACGAATATCAGCAGACAAGTGTGGTCTGTGTCATTCAGTTTGAGTACACTCCAGTGGGGCAATCAGTGCAGGAACCAATGATGCCCTCTATGAAGCAGCAAGCATAGTTTGATGCTGGGATTGGTTAATGGAAACCTCAGGAAGGCAGGTAAGTTATTAGGTAGTAGCAAGGGTAGGATGGTAGGGTGGAGGAAGGGTGGAGTAGGGTGTGGGCAAAGCAGAAGAAACAGGCCCAAGTTGTTTTATGCTCAGCAGTCACAGGTGACATTGGCGACTGGTGTTTGGTGAAGTTTCCTTTTGAAGGTGTTTTCAGTACGAGGCTGTCCATAACTTTCACTAACTCCAGAATATTTTAAAGATAAGGTACTGTATATGTTTTGCTTGTGTGAGTATGACCTCATACTAGTCTACATGGCTAATGGTGCTATCTCTTTCTAATACAGAAAAACAGAGTTTTTCCCAGAAAGGCATGGCACTTGGACATTATCTAAACAAGACAGTTTTGTCAGCAAAAGTTACAATGCTGTCAAAATGATGGATAACAAGATATAAACATACACCTTAGTTCTCACAACATACTCCAAGCCAAAGCTTTTCAAGGTTAGAAACATTTGAGGTATTGTCCTCTCATTTAACTATCTGTGTTAACTCCTTAGTAGTGCAAATTAAAAATGTGCCTGACCTATAGGTAAAGTGTGTGTGCTGAATATGCTAGCATGCTGTGGATGTGTCTGAGCATAATTCATAAATAGCCATTCCTAATATATTAATAATAATAGAAATGTGCTTAGACTAATATGCTCATACAAACAAGCATTTAAACATTTAGGCCCAGATATTCAAAAGGGTTGCACTTGGCACAACAGTGTTGCGCCATGCGAAACCCACTGATGTGCCCCAGTGCAATATTCAAAAGGGGAAAGCGCGCACAAATCCCAATGCGCCGAGCACATCAGTAATGTATGCTGGAGCAGGTGGGGGCATGCCCATGCATACTTGCACAGCCCGATATTCAGTCCGGGATTGTGGAGCCATGAATGCGCAACCGCTACCTGCACCAGCACAAAGTTGATCCCCAAAAAGGAACAATGGATGGCCACCCACAGGTGAGCTGCCACATTATGTGGTGCAACCACGGCTGCCACGTGTGCGGGTGGCCACCGGCTAAGTTGCACCTCTGTGGTGGCGCCCCATGCCCGATTGCGGGCATCAGTAAAAAAAGGATTAATCCTGTATCCCTGGTGGTCCAGGGGACTGGTGCCCACCCGATCACAGACTAAGTAAGAAAGAGATTAATCCTATATCCCTGGTGGTCCAGTGGACCTGTCTGCCCGAAGGTGGGCTGAATTAAAAAAAAAAAGAATCCCATTATCCCTGGTGGTCCAGTGGACCCCCCTCCTCACCCGCACACTGATCCCCACTGCCGCTCCCCGGTCAATGGCAGGCAGCAGCACCCACCCACCTGCCACCCCGCTGCCCACCGACTGACACTGTCAGTGGGCTGTATGCCCATTTATTCTGGCGTGAGCCAATGGGCGTGCAGCCCATACATACTACATTCTAGATATGTGAATGGATCTATTCACATATCTGGAATGTGGAGTAATATGGGTTGCATGCCCATTGGCTCACGCTTGTGGACCACGGGTATACAGCCCCACCGACGTGTCAGTCGGCGGTGGCGGGCAGCAGGTGGGTGGGGTGCTGCTGCCCGCTGTTGATGAGGGGGGAATGGGGCAGTGGGGATCAGTGGTCGGGGGAAGGGGTCCACTGGACCACCAGAGATAATAGTTTTATTTTATTTTTACTTCAGCCCGCGGTCAGGTGGACAGGTCCACTGGACCACCAGGGATAGAGGTTTCCTTCTATTCTACTTCAGCCTGCAATCGGGCGGACAGATCCACTGGCCTACCAGGGATAGAGGTTTCCTTCTATTCTACTTAAGCCCGCGATTGGGCAGACAGGTCCACTGGACCACCAGACATATAGGTTACTTTTTTAACTTAGCCCACGATCGGGTGGGCAGCGGTCCACTGAACCACCAGGGATATAGGATTAATCTCCTTTTACTGAAGCCCGCGATTGGGCTGTGGGGCACATTGTCACGCTGCAGGGGGCGTCAGTCCCCGACAGTTGCTGCTTGGCAGGGTGCCGGGCGCAAGTCATCGGGGATGGGTGCACCTGCATGCAAATGGAGTCATAATGACATGCAAATGGCCCCATGTGCACGTTGCATACATTATGGCCCCATTTGCATGTCAACTTTTGAATATCGCAGTTGCTGCACCTTGCACAATGGAACTTGCACTAGCGCATCCTCATGCTCCACTCTGGCCACTAGCGCTGGTGCAGTGCCACCGAGCCATGCGCACTGCCGGTGGCCAGGGTGCAATATTCAACACTGCTGAGCCATGGTGCAGCTCCATTGAATATCGCCCAATCCATGCCCCTGTGCAGCCAAGTTGCACTGCACCCAGGCTTGCGCCACAGCCTGGCGCAGTTTGAATATCTGGGCCCTAATGTTTAAATGTGAAACCTAACTGGCACAGTGGTTATAAATACGCTGTGCTCATGAATCTAACTAATAATATGCACACAATGATGATATGCTCTCCAAAAATTCTGGCCTTGAGACAACTGAGATTATACTTCAGGTGTTTCACCTTATGCAAGAGGTGTCATACGGTACATTTGTGCTTGTATTTTAACTTGAGACACGGTATACTTCAACTGTCGGTACACACAACTGCAAACAGTTAATATGAATTGCAAACACAGAAGGAGACAGACCATAACCAGTGTAGCTGGATGCTAAATATAAGTATGGATAAAAGGCCACCAGTCCAAGGTGGGCAAAGCATAAATGTAATTGCTGGCAGCATCATTCATAATTTTTAAAGGGAGCAGTTCTTCAGCCATTCAGCCCAATAAAGTTCAAATCTCCAGTGTTAGTGTAGGAATCTTGATTACACTTGGTGAAATGGATGTGCAGATGTCTTTCAGGTAGGCCAATTCAGCCTGAATAGTTGTTACGTTTGGAAACACAAACATAGGCTGAATGATGTAAACATTGACAATATTAGTGGAATTAGGCTGAAAACAAAAGCTTGTGGACCAAACAGTACAGTCATTTCTGAGTCCATATGTCATATGATCAGTAATTGCAGCAACATAATAATGTCCATCTCCTGTGCAAGCAACATGCACTTGCATATTGTTAGTCCACAGTTCAGTTTGCAAGTGCCAGTTTTTAGCTTCAGCAGAAATCCCACAAGGGAAACATCCCCAAGGGAAATATTACATCTGTACAGGTATACACCCTGCAATTCAGCACAGCAAGAAAGATCTGGGTCAACTCATTCATCATCCACCTGTGTGATAAAGAGTTAAACAGGCACAAGCTGTAAATGGTATATGTGTGTGTGTTTAGCGTCACCAGATTAACAACCTTTACCAAACTTAAAACAAACATTTGACATAGTATAATAAGTATTTGCAATACAGTATGAACCACAGGCAAAGTGTACTTAAACACATATCCAAGTCAAGCAAATTATACATTAGTTGGTTTTCTGAGAAGGCACTCAGTAGCATTAGTGTAATTAACATTGTGTAAAAACATTTGTAACATAGTGGTATTTAAAAACGCAGAAAGTTTACCTGTTTCAATATCCTTAAAGGTATCTTGCAACCTGTTAAAGACAGATGTACTGTATGCAATACAAAGCTCATTTGTCCTTGTTTCATACATATCATCAGTCTCTATATTGCTAGTTAGCTGTGTCCAGTTTTGTAGGATCAGAAAATCATGCAATGTCTCATTCATGCTAACTATAAGTTTATAATGTTTTCATAACATTTCCTGTCTAATGTGTACATCATTGTCTAGTACCCCCTGCATGAGCATGTTTTCAATGTTTACAGTTTCTGGTACTCTTTTACTGTTTCTAAATCCATAGTGTTCAAGACTCCCATACCTGAGTCTAAAGTACCTGTAATGTCTCCCCATATACTTCTCTTTCCCCTTTTAAGACCTTTGCCCAGCTGTGGTGGACAGTGTGGAGTCTCATCCCTAATATTTGCATTTCTAAAATTAATCCACTTATCTGTACTAAAAACATTATATAACTGTTAAATGTTGAGAGCGGTGATTGACCTCTTGGTGTTCGGTGAGACCAGCACCGATCCAGAGCACAGTGGTGGCCTATAATAAGGCTATTACTTTAGCACTTGATCGGATTGCTCCAGTCCTTGTTCGTCCCCTTCCACTTCGCCATCAGACCTCATGGTTTGATGGGTTGCTGAGGGAGATGCGGAAGTTGGGACGCAGATTAGAATGCCGCTGGTGTAAATCCGCCATGGATACCGACCATCTTATTTTGTTAGAGCATTATCAACTCTATTAATCAGCGATCTCTGATAAGAAGGCAGAATTCCTGTCCAGGGAAATCGCTGTTGCTGGGAAACAACTGGCTCAACTCTTCTGAACTGTGGACAGACTGTGCAACCCAGCCTGTCTGCAGCTCCATTGAGTTTTATCACAAACTGAGTGTGATGAGATCACTTGATTCTTCGTGAATGAGGTGGCCGACATCAGGCAGAAGTTTCATCCATCTCCTTCCATGGGAGATATGGTTGGTCAGTGCTTGATCACCATGCCCGTAATTTCCTGGAGTGCCTTTGACCTACCAGATTTCGTTAACATTATGAGGATTGTCCAAGGGATGCACCCCACGTGCTATAGTTTAGACCCGGGCCCTACTTCCCTAATTTTGGGTTGTAGTGATGTTATAGGCCCGGTCTTAGTTCAGATTGTCTGGTGCTCCCTGGAATCGGGTGAGTTTCCTAGCTCCCTGAAGGAGGCGGCGGTGACACCTCTTCTGAAGAAAGCTTCTTTGGACCCGGAGTCTCTGGTGAACTATAGGCCTATCTCGAACCTTCCTTTTGTGGGAAAGGTTATCGAGAAAGTGGTGGCAATTCAACTGGAGAACCATCTAGCCATCCATAATTTATACAAACCTCTCCAGTTGGGTTTCCGTAAGAGGCATAGTACTGAGACAGCTCTGGTTCGGGTGCTCAATAATCTCCTGATGGCGAGAGATCGGAGGAACCGTTCTATCTTGGTACTCCTTGATCTCTCTTCAGCTTACGACACTGTCAACCATGGGGTTCTGCTCGAGTGCCTGAGGTTCATCTGTGGGCTGATGGGTACAGCCCTCAGATGGTTTTCATCTTTCCTCACTGGTCGAACTCAGAGAGTTGTCTCAGGAATATTTTCTTCTGAGTCTTTCTCTCTGCCTTGTGGGGTACCTCAGGGCTCGGTGCTGTCCCCCATGTTGTTTGCAGTGTATATGCTGCCCCTCTGAGACATTGTAAGATGGTATGGGCTGAGGTTTCACTGCTATGCTGATGATACCCAGCTCTATCTGTCTTTCGCTCCCGACTGTGTGTGCCCTCTCTCAGTATTTAACAGCTGCCTCATGGAAATCCAAGATTGGATGAGTTCCAGCAGGTTAAAGTTGAACGCAGGAAAGACTGGGGTTTTGGTGGTGGACCCTGGTCGCAGGATAGTGGGGTTGGGGTCTGATTTGCCATCTGGTTTATTTCTGGAGGGTGAGCAGATCCTTACCTCTGAATGGGTGCGTGACCTGGGAGTGATACTTGATGATGGTCTGACCCTTCACCATCAGGTGTCTGCAGTCATCAAGTTAGCCTTTTACCTTCTTAGGAACATTGCCAGGATCAAGCACCTTGTTCCGTCCAGCGACTTGCCTGTCTTGGTCCATGCCTTCATGACCTCGTGCCTTGACTACTGTAACTCCCTGTACCTAGGGCTTCCCGGGGTTAATATCTGCTGCTTGCAGCTACTGCAGAATGCAGCTGCACGTTTATTGACTGGGGCTTCAAGGAGATCTCATATAACCCCAGTGCTGCGTGATCTGCACTGGCTGCCAGTTCAGTGGTGGATCACCTTTAAGGTAGGTTTGTTAACCTACAAGGCCCTACACAGACTGGGTCTGGACTACTTGAAAGAACTTCTGATTCCTTACACCCCTATGAGTCAACTCCACTCGGCTGATGAGGGATTGCTGGAGTTTCAGAGGGTTAGATTGAAGTCATCTGGGGCACGGGCTTTTATGTTCGCTGCCCCTTCTCTCTGGAATTCTCTACCTCGTCAGCTAAGGGAGTGCAGGACTGTGGAGAGTTTTTTTTCAATTCAAACTTTATTAATTTTCCCGTACAAAGAGCAAATCAGGACAATGGATAAAATGTCCATATACAGCAGGTAGGGAGTATGAAGTGATTCGCTCTCCCCCCACCCTCCCATCCACCCTACCCTACTCCCACTCCAAACAACCCAGCGCCATTGTGCATCTCTAGCACTATCCCTATGCATATTACCTATTAATGTTTAACCTTGAAGTGCATAGAGAGCCTGTAATGGTCCCCAGATTTTATCGAACTTCTTAAGTTTATTAGATAAACTGGCAATAGTCCTTTCCGTTCTGAGATTTGCAAGTAACTCCTGAAGCCATTCAACATATGTTGGCACCTCCATATCCCTCCAATGTCTTAAAACCACCTTTTTAACTGACATCGACATCAGGGCTATATAATACTTCCTGTTCACCTCCGAGATGGAAGAAAAATCTCCAAGGAGGCAAATTTAGGGGGTGAAGAGGTCCGAAACCCCCAACAGAGGGTCAACACGCTGTTTGATCGCAGTCCAGAGTAGAACAATTTTAGAACAGCTCCAGAAAATATGAAGATGATCTCCTTCTTGAGATTAACATCTTGTACAAAGGGGGGAGGACACAAGACCAAGCCTAGCAAGTTTCTGCAGTGAGTAGTAGATATTATGCAGAATTTTAATCTGCATTAGCCTAAGTCTGTCCTGCTTAAGGAATTTATGGCAGTTCTGCCACAGGAGAGACCAGTCCAAATCTTTGCCCTGAAAGAGAGAGGCCCAAAAGGAAATGGGAGCATAATTATCAGGGTAGGCCCAAGTGAAGAGAACACTATATTTTTTGGAAACGGCATGAGGCAGACCTGCCAACTCAGTTAAGGTGCTCTTAAAATTGAAATTAGGAGGTGGGGGAGGGGGTCGAGCCCATTACCTTAACCAAAAGGTGATGAAACTGGAAAATTTTAAACATATTTGCACAAGGTATCGAGAACTTACACATAATATCAGCTGAAGAATACCATTGACTATTAGGTGACACAAACTCCTCTAAACAGCAATTTCGTATCTGAGAAAGCCATGTGGCTGGGAGGGGCTTACCCTCTAATAAAAAATTGGGACTGCCTATTACAGGTTGTGATAAATCCTTGAGATTCATATATCTTAGAAATGCACATAACTGAGTATGAACCCTAATAGAGACAGTTATAGGGGAACTACATAGAGACTTTGGTAGAGAACCAATTTTGGTATATAACAACGCAGCGTGGGAAAGACCGTGTTTTTTAATGGAAGCAGATTTGACAGCTAACCAAGTCAGGATATATGTAGCAACCGTGGAGAGCTGGTCCACGGTCTGCCATCTGAGATATTTATTGGCCTGTCTGGCCCAATAGTATAACCCGATATGGGGAAGTCTTAAACCTCCTTTGGCCTTCGGGGCCGCTAACTTATGAAATGCTATTCTGACCTTCTTATCCCCCCATATAAAAGTGAAATCATACCATGCACCTTTTTGACCCAGGACAAGGGAAGTCATACATTCAACATGTTGAGGGGGTAGAACAGACAAGAGAAAACATTCATTTTTATTAAATTTATTCTGCCCCATAGAAAGAGAGGGAGTAGAGCCCACTTATGAAGGTCAATATCTACTTTATGTACTAATGCATCAATATTTAACTGTCTGAGCCGCATAGTGCTCCTTGCTGAAAGAAGCCCAAGGTATTTAATATAATCAGACTTCCAGGTGAGTCGAAACACAGTAATATCCTGCTTACAGACCCTATGATTAAGAGGAAAAACTACCGTCTTTCCTACATTAAGTTTATAATTTGAAGCCTTACTGAAATCATCTATAAGCTTTAAGATGGCAGGAATAGATGTGAGGGGATGCGATACCTATAACAATAAGTCATCTGCATAGGCCACCACTTTAACCATCTGTTCCCCAAGAGAGATACCCAATATACCCTGGGCTCCTGATAACCTTTTGATAAGCGGCTCTAAATAAATATTAAAGAGAAGAGAAGAGGAGATAGGGGACATCCCTATCTAGTCCCAACGTATAGTCTAAAGGGGTTAGAAATAACCCCATTACATGAGATTCTGGCAGAGGGGAACTTATATAGAGAACTCACCCAATTCTGGAATTCCTTAGGGAAACTGAAGGCTTCCATCGTAACAAATATGTACTCCCAGTGGACTCTGTCAAATGCCTTCTCGGCATCCAACAACATCAAGACCACTGGATGAGGAGCATCCTTGGATGACAAGAAGACATGGGACAGGGTCCTCAGATGGTCATCCGATGATCTCCGTTTCATGAAACCAACCTGTTCAGCCCTGATAAGAGAATGAAGTACTGCCTCCACACGGGTCGTCTAATAATTTTGCCAGGATTTTAATATCTTGGTTAAGTAGGGATATCGGCCTATAGCTTGCCACCTGATCCGGCGGTCTGTCCGGCTTGGGCAACAGAACTATTAAGGCCTCAAAAAGAGAGAGAGATCAGACACTTTACCAGAGAGAATAGCCTGGAAAAGTGGCAGCAGGATGGGAATAAGCTGTTTTGAGAAAACTTTATAGAAATTGGAAGTAAACCTGTCAGAGCCTGGAGATTTGTCAGATGGGAGAGATTTAATTACTCTTTTGATTTCGCCTTCAGAGATGGGAGACTCCAGAATTATTTGCTGGGATTGTGTAAGGGTTGGCAACTGTAAATCACTCAGATATTCATAAAGTCTTTCCTTAGATGGGGAATTAACCATAGGACCATATAAATCCCAGAAGTACTTTGTAAACTCCTCCGCTATCTCCAGGGGGCGAGACTCTAAGAGAATTATCACTAAGAGAGTGGATAGCAGGAATGAGTCTGGCAGATTATCCTGCTGCTTAAGATGTAGTGCTAGCATTTTACCTACCTTCTCACCTTGATTGGTATATACCGCATTTGTTTTCAAAATTGCATATTCGGCTTGTTCCATTAATATTGCTAAGTAGGCTTCTCTCAGTTTCATTAAATCTTGTTTGAATGCCTCAGAGGAAGAGGGAGAAAGAGCATTCTCCATACTCCTAATTTGGGAGAGAAGATTAGAAATCCGAGATGCCCTCTCCCTCTTCTTTTTTGTTGTTAAACCAATTATAATTCTTCTTAGATACGCCTTACAGGAACCCCATATCATGTCCTGCTTCCCCATAGAGTTAGAATTAAAAGCAATAAACTGCTCTATTTGGCATGCTAGGTATTGAACCGTCTTTGGCTCTTTCAGGATTTGGTTATTCAGCTTCTATCTGCCCCCTTTATTTGGCAATGAGGCCAAGGTTATTAGACAGGTGACCACAGAGTGTTCCGAAGGGGGTCCTGAAACAATGCTAGAACATATAAACCCTGGTAATAGGCTTTGAGAGACAAGGATATAATCAATCCTAGAGAAGGTTGCATGCACCAGAGAAACAAAAGTGTATTCTCTTACATTGGGATGCAATACTCGCCAGATATCACAAAGACCAATGGAGTCCATCAGGTCTCTAAAGGCTCTTTGTGCCAGGGAAAGACCTTGACGGGATTGACCCAACTTGTCAAGGGCCTGATCAAAAACGAGATTGAAATCACCCCCTATGGCCATGGCAGTGTCCAAAAAGGGAGTTAGGACTTCAATTATTTGGGCAAAAAAGCTAGGGGAGCCTGCATTGGGGCCGTAAATAGTACCCAGGAGAATGTCCAAGGTATGCAATCTACCTTTTACAAACAGGAATCTGCCTGAAGGATCAGATATAACTTGAAGAGGTTTGAATGGAACTGACCTATGTAGGAGGATCATGACCCCTCTACTATGGGTCGTTCCTTCCGCTGCAAACATCTGCCCAATTTGTTGCCGTCTCATCTTTTCAGCCTCCCCCATGAACAAATGCTTCTCTTGCAAAAACACAATTTCTGCCTTTAAATGGCTTATGTGCTTCAGTATTTTATACTTCTTGGTCTTGTGCCTCACCCCCCTTAACATTTCAACTAATAACTTGAATGTTTCTAGCCATCATTCATATTGCCAGCTCAGGATCCTCCAAAATACACATATATATATGCATACTTCATCTATAGTGCTCCAAACATAGTATGCGCTGGGTTGTTCTACCCTTCCCTCAATTCTGTCCCCATTCAATTCATTCCCCCAACCACCCCTCCATGATCCCCCCACCCAAAACACCCCATAGACCCTAACCCCCTCCTTCCACCCTCTCCCATACTTTACATGGTACATGATATCCAGCAGACTGAAAAGTTCCTCTCCCCCCAACCACCCCACCCTCACAAAGCAGAAATCAGGAACAAAATTGTCCCTTAATACTCAGAACATTCCAAAAGAGTAGCTTATTCTCTGCATTAATATCCTGACAGTACCCCTAGATGATCCCAGGGGGTTGGCTATACCAGCCCTTTAGAAAAAACAATTCCCCTTATATTGATCCCATGAGCCATAGAACCTCACAGCCCGCAGAGCATGAGGGCTCAAACCTAAAGGTATTATATGTGAAGATTAATCTCAGATGCCCTCTTGCAGTGTAGCCAATATTAGTGCTTTAAAGACTGAGAGCAGACCGTCTCTGGCTACTTGCCGAGAAATAGGGAAGAACTGAAAGGCCCAAAGTCGCTGTCCAGAGCATATATTAAATCAGAACCAGTGGCCATCACAATAAGAAGGAGTAATTTTTTTTTTCTTTTAAGAGAGAAAAAAAAAGAAAGGGAAAAAATGGGAGCCCTCCAGGGACAATACTTGGACAAGGTTATAAAGAGGGAGCAAACCAAAGCCTAGTGAGATCGAGCAAAACCCTGGTATTTTCATCTATCCTTAAATGCGGGATCTCTCTTAATATACATATTATCCTTGCACATTACCCATTAATAGCAGGAAACATGAGAAGGAGTGAAATCTGAGAATAATAAAAAAAGGTATAGACCATGTTGACCAGGCCAGGGAGAGACTGAAAAGGCCAGAGAGGTCTCATAATAAAATCTGAAAAAGAAAAGTATTGCCCCCCCCCATCGCCATGAGATTGGGTCAACGCTCCTGAGAAACAGAGGTACTAGGACTAGCAAAATGAGGTTTAGCATAAGAACCATGGTCCCGTTCATATGATCATTACATGAAGCCGAGAAAACACAAATGAGCCTGCTAACACCTAGCACGTGAATCAAAATTGAGACAGAAATAAACCAAAATGAGAAATAAGTGTCCACAATGTATCAAAAAGTCCTGAAGATGAAAACCAGATCGGGAATAGAATGTCTATGTTGCATCAGAAGGAGAACCCCCCACTCTAGAACTGTAATGGAGAGATAAACAACCAAGTATACAGTATATCCGTGGTCTGGCCACAAAAGTATTGCAGCCAAATATGATTTACTGCAGATAAAGAGCTCCACCAGATGGAAATTTGGCATGTCTTCCTACACCAGATCCTCTCTCATATAGGCTTGAACAGATCAGGGAACGCTTCTTTGAGCCCAGTAGATGTTGTCTCCACCTCTTCATAGGTCACCCACTAGCCATTTATACACACTTGAAGCCTTGCAGGAACACCCATGCGGAACTTGATTCCTGCGGCGATCAGCTTAGGGACCACTTTATGAAACGTAGCTCTTTTCTGGCGTACAGATAAGGGCAAATCTTGTGCCACCCTCAGCTTTTTACCTTCCCACTGTAAATCTTGCTCTTCTTTAACCTTGTATAGGAAGTGTTGTTTCTCCTGAAAATTCAGAAAACGAAATATGAATGCCCTAGGAGGGGATCCAACTGAGGGAGGGAGGGTGTAGTGCCCGGTGAGCTCTTTCTATGATGTAGCTAGCACCGAAAGGAGAAGGGCCTGCCACCTTTTCCACAAACTTTTTGGTAAACTTGTTGGGATACAAGCCCTCTTCACCCTCTGGCAAGCTGATTATTACTGCATTATTATGGTGACTATGCCCCTCCAAATCTTCAACCTTATTCTTCATTTTCACTAGCCTTTGCCTCAGGGCCACCAACTCCAGATCAGCTTTACCTTGCTTCCTTTCAACCAATCGTATACATACTTTGTTGTCAGCAGTTCTCTTAGAAAGCTCCACCAGGGTACTAGAAATGCTTTTAATTTCCCCTGCCATATTCTGCATTTCGACCTTAAAAGGCTGAAACTCCTCTAGAAACCTCAAGAGGGTAATAAGGTCACTATCAGGACACTCAACAGTAGCAGGCAGCGAGGGTTGCAAGGGGGAGGCCCTGGCTTTCTTAGAGGCCTTCTCGGGTGTAGTAGGAGGTGTGTGCTTTGGAGCGATTTTCGGCATCTCCTCGTCCATCGATACCCCACAAACAGAACCGGAGTGCTCAGAAAGGCTGTAAATTAATAGTCTTCTGTAGAAATTGCTGAAAAGCAGGATTTTGAAGGCAAATAACGGGTGGTAGGTCGGAGCGGGTAGAGAGGGGTCTTACCCAGCGCACCGCATCACGTGACTCCATGGGAATGTGGAGAGTTTTAAGCAGGCAATGAAGACCTTTCTATGGGAAAAAGCACTTCCTGATTTTCTTTGATTTTATGCTTACTTATTGTTTAACTGAGTGTGTTGTATTTGTGAAGCGCTTTGATATTCTGAAAGGTGCTATATTAAATAAAATTATTATTATTATTCATTATCTTTTGGTCACTCAATACTAGGTAAACAGAAACAGTCACATACTGAGCATTGTTATGTACAAGCTTGTCAGTTCTCTGGAAAACATATCCATTGCCTAACACAGGCTTTACAGCATATCTGGAAGGACATTTATTATCTCCTTTTCTTTGCAATGTTTTCTCAGTATTGCCAATAGTTGGCATGGATGTAGAGAGGCTTAATATAATATGTGATGCAGGCCCTCATGTATACACAGGATAGAACCCATACATAGAATCATTTCTCCACTTAACTCCATTTCCCACTAATACACATGAGTACATTCCTTCAGTCCAAGGTCCTATGGAGGGTGTGCTAACAGTCTGAATGAGCCCAAATTTAGATGGCATCCCATAATTACCTCTTTGTGCTAAATATCACCATTTATCAATCAAATCTTGGCTGTCTATTAAGGTTCCTATAGCCTGCTTATCAAGCACTTCAGGTTTATCATAGTGTCAGTTAGGGTGTGTTGTGGGATGCATAGCATGACCTATTTTTAAATTTAACCCTTCAGTACTCCATTTGCACAGCCTGAGTTCTCCATCAGTGTAAGGCACAATCCTGGTCCCCCAGACAGTGCAAAAAAGAGTGACTGTCCCAGTTTCATTGTACACTTTGAATAACCATATGTGTTTGTATTGGTATCGCACTGTGTGCAGCCACCCCCTTTTTCACAAGTTGTTGGAAACGGTGGCAAATCCACAAATCAACAGGATTGAAAGTAGCCTTCAGTCTTCTTAGCATGGCTTGGAGTCAGCAAACATCCTAAAATTAATAAGCTGAAAAACAAAACTTAAAATCTGGTAGCCACCAAATGTGTTCAACTGCATCAAATGAAAATATCTGTGTGTTGGATTTTTCCCATCTTGTACTTGTATCAAGTACACTATTGGACTGACCCTGTCCACCACAGGGTATGGACCCTTCCATGCAGCCACCAGAAATGGTCCTATCTCAGGTAGGACTTCGATCATTACTTTATCTCCTACCTCCTACCTTAACCTTTTTCTTGTGCTCACCTATAATCTCTGCATGCTGCTTGTACACTTGCTTTAGTTTTTGCAGCAAGGTTTACACAAAATTTTAAATTTTCACCCCCTGTTCCATCTGAGGTGGTATCGGAGCAAATAAAGCTTGGTCAGGTAACTACATTTGTCTGCTTGTCATTATTTCATATGGTGAGATACCTGTGATTTTGTTTGGCTTTGCTCTTGGCAACATTAACATTAAAAGTAACTGTTCATCCCAGTCTTTTCTGCTTGACCATTTTTCTTAAACTGTTTTTCAGTGTTCTGTTTGTTCTTTCAACCTGGCCTTAGGACTGTGGGTGATATGGGATATGAAACTGTTGGTTGATGTCCATTGCTTGCATTGCTTGTTGCATCACTTTACCTTTGAAATATGCCCTTGATCAGAATCAGTTAATATAGGCTTTCCCATTTAGAAAACTCTTGTTCCACTAACACTTTAGCAGTAGATTGGGCTGTCATACTATGCTTTGGAAAAGCTTCAATCCATTTAGAAAATGGGTCAATAATAACCAAAACAGCAGTGTGACCCCAGAGGTCCAAGGCAGGCCCTCAATGTAATCATTTTGAATTTGTTCCCATGGACCTTTAATATTGGAGAAGGCCAGCCAGCCTCACTTTGTTTTGACTGTGGGATTGTAAAAAGCACATTAAATTCAATTTGCACAATATTGTGTGACATTATCTTTAACACCTGGCCACCAAACAAAAGTAAGCAAATGTTGCAGTGTAGGGGGGGCATCACCATGTCCTCTGGTGTCTTATGCTTTGCACAATATTTCTTTCTGAACCCCATGTGGGGCAAGCAAGAATGGGTGTGACACAACAGGAATGTGCCAAATTAAAAGACCTGAAAATTCTTGTATGATACCGCCATCCACAGAAGTAAAGCATGCAGTGCAGTGCCATATTTCTGTAGTACAATTAAACCAGGCTGTTCTTTTGCATGCTTGACTTCTGCTATATTCTCAAAAATCCGATGGAGGGAAAGAGGTTCCTGCAGAGGGGCCCCTTTCTTGGCTGTTTGCTTAGCTATAAAATCAGCCATTGCACTGTGTTCTGCAACAGGACTTCCCTGTCTGTGTACTTTGACCTTAATGATTTCAATTTTAACATTTTCAGAGTTCATTGTTATACTTGTTTCCCACAAAGCAGGTAAAACAGCAGCATAACACTGAGATTTTCCATCTGGTGTAACAAATCCATGAGTTTTCCTTACTTGAAGATATGCAGTGAGAGCTAAACAGACTCAGTGTGAATCTGTATACACATCCATTAATGACATTTCTGTTGATATTTGCAAAGCACAAGTAACTGCCACTAGCTCAGCAAATTAAGCTGATTGAATTTTACAAGTGTAGACTAGTGAAGGCATAGCATTAGAGGGATCAAATACTGCAAAAACAGTTTTGGGCTTGACTTCCACATACAGGGATGCGCTATCCACATAGACAGCAAGGGATGAGGGCAGCACACCCTGCTAATTGAGGCTAGTAAGAGTGCCTTCCAGGAAAGGAGAGGGAGGAAGCTGAACCGATGCTGAGTATGGGCATTCATGAGGAAGCCCATCTAACAGCAAGCCATTGGCTAGCAGTGAATCCTCCTTTACCTGATGGACATCAGTGCCCATGCTCTGCAGCAGCAGAGTCAATCTGGCTACTCTAGTGCTAGTTACTGCTCCATCCTTGATGTGGGGAGACAGCAAGAACTTGAGTGGTGTGTGTGTGCTGAAAACAAAACAATTTTATTTCCTCCCACAATATACTGTATCTGAATGCTTTAATAGCCAAAAACACAGCTGAAAGATACTTTTCACATAGGGAAAATCTATTTTCAACTTTGGTCATCACCTCAGAAATGTAAGCAATTGGTCCTTCTTTTTTATAACAAGCTTGTGTGAGTACAGCAGACAATTAAACACTTGTAACTGCAGTATGCAAATGAAGATGGCTTGCTGTAATCTGGGATGGCCAGTACAGGCACTTTTGCCAAAGCACTTTTTAACATTGCAACTGCCTGAGTATGTTCTTCCATCCACAGTCAGACTAATTTTTCCTTGAACAGCTTGTACAGTGTAGCTGCAATTTCTGCACAATCAGGGATTACATTTCTGCAGAAAGCTGTCATGCATAGGAGAGAATGATGAGGTCCCTCACTAGTGGGGAGGGGCAATGATAGAATAGTCTGAACATTTACTAGTTCAAGCAATTTCCCTTCCTGACTCAAAGTAACACTTAAAATCTTTACAGAATCTTGACACAACTGAATGTTCGCTGGGTTTTCCTTTAAACCAACTTATAACAGTTTTTGCAACAGTAACAAAAAAAATTTTCCTCTCTCCCAGTTGTGTGCAATAGTGTATCATCCATGTATTGGACAATGCTTTGCTGAAAAGGTAAGTTTGACAGAACCTGCTTCATGTGTGCATGAAAAATAACCAAGGAGTTATGGTACCCCTGGGGTAACCTCATGAATATAAACTATGTCCTCTGAAGGGTAAAAGCAAACAAATACTGGCTCTCGGCATGTAATGGCATTAACCAAAAACCATCGGAGATGTCTATCACTGTAAACCACTTAGATTGAGACAATTGTTGTGATAATTTCTGGGTATGAAACAACTACAGGAGTCATGGGTGGAATACATTTATTTAGGTTATTATGAGGTTGGAAGGTGGAAGGGTGAGGGGGGGAAGAGGAGGAGGTTTTTCACTGAGAGGGTGGTGGACCCTTGGAATGCACTGCCTGGTGAGCTGGCTCAGAAATCCACAGTGGAGGGCTTCAAGAGAGGGTGGGACAGACACAGAAAGTGGATGTATCAGATGATGGCCTGTCCCAGGGGGGTGGGGATGGATGATAAGGGTTTCTGGAACACAAGGAGGGGGAGGGCCTTGGCACCCAACTAGGGATCTGAGGTTTGAGCAGACTCGATAGACCGTAAGGCCTAATCTGCTGCAAATAGTATGTTAGTATGTTAATATGTTAACTGTCTGTAATCTATGGTCAATCGCCATGAGCCATCCAGCTTCCTCACTGGCCATAATGGAGAGTTAGCAACAGCAGAGCATTTTCCAATAATGCCCTGTTCTGCTAGGCTGGCAATGACTTTGCAGGTGGACCTATGGTTTCTCTGGGAAAGGGATATTGTCGCTGAGGCAGTGGTTCCTTTCCTGTAATAATAATCTCAGTTTTAATGTGTCAGCAGTCATGTTTGTGTGTAGCGAAGACATTAGTTGCTAGCTTGCATACTGCCTGTACATCTGTAGGTAAATTTAACTTCTCCCATGATACATGCTCTATTCCCTTAATAGTATGCATCGCATGGTCCATCAGTACCACTGATACAACACTGTCACTATTACTCCTCACTTGCAAAAGTTGTAGGTTAGCCAAGTCTAGGAGGATTCCATTCGGAACCATTCAGTCACTGCCCACAAGAGTTCCTGGTCTTTCTAAATGCACAAATGTAATCAGACCTTGCTAGGTCCCAATTGTAACATGAATATGTTTTGTCAGTGGTGCTTTAACTTGCACACTGTGGATTCCTTGAATATTTACTGTGTATTTGGAATGCATTGCCCTGAACCATGTTCCCAGTACTAAAATAGGCACCCCCGTATCTAATGTAATAGTTGTATGCCGAACACCCTCTATATGAGCCATAGCCTAGGTGCACCCCCACTTGTCCTGTGTAATTGGACAGAGTGTTGTTACAGATGGGATGAGGGCTTGGTGTTCCTAATGGGTGTATAAGTGCATTGGTCCAACAGCTACATTATGCAGCCGATTATATTCTTCCTTTAATCTTTGAATTTCTGCCTGCATCTCCTGAATGGTGGGACTTGAACCTGCTTCTGCCTGTCTTGATTCTTGTTGTCTATCCTTCCCACTCTCTCATCTTGTCAATCACCATCTTGATCTTGTCAGTGGTGGCGATTCTGGTAATTATTACCTCTGTCCTGCCAATCTCCAGTCTCCTTGGTAGCCCCCATTTCCTTCATAGTATATATTCCTGTTACCGCTATACCTGCCTTAAACTCTATCTTGCCTACCACCTTCTACCTCAAATGTTTTCTCCTTGCCTACTGGTTTAGATTTACCCTTGCCATCAGTGGTGTCCTGTACTTGATAGGCATGTTGTGCCTTACTTATGACCTCCTCTATATTCATTAGGGATATTATAACTGGGGAGCACTTTTTCCCATAGGGAAAGCAGGTTATAATTTCCCCATTATAACCCACAAGTTATAAGGGGTCTGAGCTTGCACACACACCACTCCTCCAGTGTTCAATGATGGTTGGCCACCATTCCGCACCAACTTGCAGTTCGCCACCACTTGGAATAGGCGGTAAGTTAATTTAAAAAAACAAACAAAAAACCTGCAAAATGACCACTTCAGAAACTAGCTAGCAAAATGTAATGGCTTCTAACATGAGCTGAGATATTTACCATGAGCTGTTAACTGAGTGAAACTCTACTAAGTGCACAGCTTCATGATGATTTCTCTTTATTTTAAATAACTGCTGAGTCAGAAAAGTGATCCCCAGGATTATATAAAATAAAACCTGGGGAGGTGTGTAAAACTCAAATTTTACACACACCTTGGGTGTGTGTAAAATTCTCATTAGAACCACCTCCACAGCCATTATTCTATATGTAATGGTCATTCAGATCATACCTTGGGTTCAAAGGAGAAGACCCTCAATAAACAGACTTCTGTAAGATTTGAAGTTTTGGTTATAATCACTGGCCAGAGCATGAAAAGCCTGCCACAGTCTATTATCAAACTCGCAGGGCCTCTCATTTTGCATTTGGTGCATACACCCCAAAAGATCTGTGTGATTTTTGAACACATGTTAGGGTGGTCAGCATGCCATGCACAATTGCGTGGATAGTGAGGGAAACAGGGACTGTAGTAGCTCACATATCTGTGGCCATTTTGTTCAACTTATCTTCCCCTATTAACCTTCAGGGATCCCTTAGACTTTCTTGAATGGACAACTGGTCTGCCAGAGTTAAACTGATTGCCCTATACAGTCATTTAAGCATGGGATTAATGCTATGCTTAAGGAGATTACCAAGATCAGCAGCATAAATGGTTAACATTTCAGGGGTGAGAGGCTTGGCACGGTGTTCAGACAGATTCCAAATCCTGCACATAAAGGGTCTTGCATCTGCACCCTCACCTTCAGAAACCTCTTCTTCCTCCTGTTGTATAAGTAAAGACCATTGGTTCCACTGGGGACCCTTTTGGCTCTGCATGTAAATTTAGATACAGGTTTGGTGTATCTGGGTTTGGGGGAAGGGCACTGATGGTGCAGTGTCCCCCTACTAATGCCTGAATTCCAAGATTTCTTTTACTGTCCCCTTTGCTTTAAATAACTGTTCATTTAATGTGTCCACCTCTTCCTCAGCCTATTCTAACTACTCCTGTAAATCCTGAATCTGTTCACTGTATTCTTTAACTCAGGTGGATGAAACATTATCCATGCTCCTAAGATCTTGGTATGATTCTTGCAGCTGCTGTATTTTAACCTCTAATTATGTTCTAAGGTTAAGTTTATCTTTCTTTTTACAACTGCTTTCTTGTTTAAGAAGAGAGACTCTTTCTTGTAGTGCCAGCACCATACAATAGAGTCTTTGCACAGTGAAACCTTTCTGCATATGTCCCAGGATATTTTTATTGTTTAAAACTTCTGTTTCTAACTTGTTTTTAACATAATGCCATGGTTCCCCTTGCACCATGACATCTGGTGTGGAGTGCATCCCACCCCCATGTGCTCTAATGTATTCTTTGACATAATCCCTAACTGATTTTTCTGAACCTCTCATTTTTAACCTACCGGAGGTGCCTAAGGACAAAATCCCTGTGGTGCCCTCTTAATTCAGGTTGCAACCCTGAAAATACAGGAGGTTTGATGTGCTTATATCTGTGTGTGTGTGTCTGTCTGCCCCAACCTGTTTGGGCATTCAACCATTGGATTTGTGATTTATGTTTATAATGAAATTAGAATTACCAATGAAAATATTATGAGAAATATAAAGTGTAACATAATCCAATTTTATTATACAGGGTTCAGAACAAAAAAGACACAGATATCCAGTATGACATTCCTAGTTCCCTAGACCATTATATTAGTAAACCATCAAACACAGAATATGACAAACATTTCAGATTTGTATTACAAAATACCCTGTCATCCTGGCTAGCTATTGCAAAGTACAAAAAGTTTAAACTTACAGCAAGACTATGCAGATTGAGATTTGAGATGCCATTGCATCAGGACTGCATAACAAAACTACTGATAACAGCCTGCCCCTTATATACTGTTTTTCAGTACCTGGCTGTCCATAATTTTCATTGACTCCAGAATATTTTAAGGATAAGGCATATGTTTCGCTAGGGCATGACCTCATACTAGTCTGCATTGCTAATGGCACTATCTCTTTCTAGAACAGAAAAACAGAGTTTTTCCCAGAAAGGGATGGCACCTGGACATTATCTAAACAAGATGGTTTTGTCAGCGACATAAACATACACCTTAGTTCTCACAACAGACTCCCTGCCAAAGCTTTACAAGGTTAGAAACATCTGAGGTATTTTCCTCTTATTTAACTATCCATGTTAAGCCCTTAGTAGTGCAAACTGAAAATGTGTCTGACCTACTGCATAGATAAAGTGTGTGTGTGCTGAATATGCTAGCATGTTGTATATGTGTCTGAGGCTTATTGATATATAGTCATTTCTAATACAGTAATAATAATAGAAATGTGTTTAGACTAATATGCTCATATTAACAATCATGAATTTAATGTTTGAATGTGAAACCTTCTGTCACTGTGCTTATAAACACATTGTGCTCATGAATCTAAGTAATAATATGTACACAACGATGATATGCTCTCCAACAGGAACGTATTAATATTTTTTTCAATAAACAAGCAAAAGACACATCTGTGGGGCAGCCTCTTTCTACCATGAAGAGGCTAACATTCCAGACCATCTGGGTGCTAGCCAAGTTGACAGAAATCACATTCAACAATTGGAAAAAAATTCCCCAAAATTCACTTTTTTCACTATCTGTAGCTCAGAATCTGCACGTCCATCTAGAACAGCACTTGGCACATCAGGATATCTACCCTAAGACGGTGCATGCAAAATTTCATGCTAATCCACTGAACAGTTGCCAAGTTATTAAAGTGCAAATTTTGGGGTGTAACATTGAAGTGGCCATAGAACCCTAAATATAGGAGTGTGTGTGTGTGCACGCGCATATGTGTGTGTGTGTGTGTGTATATATATATTTATAAAATGGGTAGGAAAATTTATCTCTGCTGGTTTGTGAAACACATCACATAACCATCCGCATATCAGAGAATGACCGTACGCCTAAACTTTTTCAGCCTTCAAAACAATTTTGCCATTTTATAAGATAGATAACCCACTCTAGGATGTGTGGTTGTGCTCTGATATACGCACGCCTTGGGTGGTTGGCGCACACCAGGCGTTGCATATCAGGCGACCCCACCTAAGTGGGTTATCTATTACATATAAAAATATAAATATATATATATATATATATTGGCATCTCACAGGATGAAACCCAATTCTACAGCATTTTGCAGCACCCTGCAGAATGCTGCAGCAGACCTACTGAATAAAGTAATGTAATTTCAGTGGCAATTAGTCCCTATTGTTATTCAGGAAAACATGACACTGCCAGAATGGAGTGAATGCCACAGTTTCCTGCATGACAAAGAAGACTAACTGCCATTCAAATTACATTGCATATTCAGTAGATCTGCTTCAGCATATTGCAGAGTGCTTTAAAAATGGGTTTCATCCTGTAGGCCTGTGCTATGTGTCTGTACTTATGGGTAGGTGAAAGTGCATGGCACTGAGGGCCTGCACTCCCACCTATGCATACTACTTATGCTAAACTTGCGGCACTGGGCCCTCTGCTATGCCCTCTACATTCATGGGTGGGTGGGTGGGTGTGATGCAGGCCCAGAGGGCCCATGCTTCCACCTATGGATATGATTATGCAAAACTAAAAGCACTGGGAACTCCTGCACTATGTCTCTATACTTATAGGTAGGTGGGAGCGCAGTGTCCAGAACAGCTGTGGTCCCACCCAAGGAAACCATCTTGAAATACTGGGAGGACGAGGCCCTCTTGTGCTATGTCTCTACACTTATGGGTGGGTGGATGTGCACGGTCAAAAGGGCCCATGCTCCCAAATATGCATCCCATTATGCAAACTGGGAGTACAGAGCCCTCCTGTGTTATACGTCTACACTTATGGGAGGGTGGGAGTGCAGGGTCTGGAGGACGTGCACTTCTAACTATGGATACTATATGAGTAATATTTTACTTTCTCAAAAAGAAGGGAAATTAATTGCAAAAAACTCCATTAATGCATCAGTTAGAGTTGATTCCATACAAAAAAGTCTGAAAATTCGATAGTAGGGTTACCAACCCTACATCCCCACACCCCCACCTTATATAGACCAATAGGTGCTGAGGTGTAACTTGGGGTCATTTGGCCTAACTCTCACCCCATTCTCCTATACTGTACCATCTCAGCTTGTTTACTTATGGAATGGGGTGAGAGTTAGGGTCAACAACTCCAAGGCACACTTCGGTGCCTGTTGGTCTATGGAGGGTGGAGGGGAGTGTGGGGGTAGGGTTGATAACCATAACACTGAATTTACAGACTTTTGCTGGTGTGGAATTAACTCTAACTGATGCATTAATGGAGTTTATGCAATGAAAATGTATATATATATATATAATATATACTTCATTAATGCATCATTAGTGTTGAAGCCTAAAAGTTAGGAAAATGCGATTTTAGTGTTCCTAACCTGTATAGCCCACTCCACCCTTGTCTTCTGACCTGAACACCCCACCTTCACCCTCAGCTTCCAACCCTAAGGCCCAATCTCCACCCTTCATTTAGGAATAGGTGTGAGGGGTGTGCCTAGGGGTTTCAAACCCTAATGCTCACTGCATTGTTTTATTCTGTACCCATGTTAGGTTATTAACTGTTGAAATGGGGTGAGCATGAGGGTTCATAACCCCAAGGCACACCCTTCACACCTATTCCTGATGCAGGGTGGAGGTGGGACCTTAGAGTTAAAAGCCAAAGGTGGGGGTGGGGTGTTTGGATTGGAAGCTGAATGTGGGGCTGGGGTAGTATGTAAAGGTTGAGAGCCTAAGATCACATTTCCCCATTTTTTAAGCTTCAACTCTACTGGTGCATTAACAAAGTTTTTGGCAGTGAATTTCTTTACTTTTTCAGATACACTATTTGTATCCCTGTTGGGGCAGTATTCATGAGGTGGCATGAAAAAATGACATTGTTGAAAATCTGGACTGAAAATATTAAAAATTACCAAAGTTACTCACGTGCATAGAAAAATTTTAATGAATGCTCATAACTTGGCCATTTTTAGGATGTTTTTTCACCAAATTATGAACATGGGCTTTTTGGGACACCACCTCACAAACACTTGTACTGTCATTTCGTTACTCAGTGACGAAAGGTGATTTTGCACAGCTGCTGTGCCATTGTTTGACACAGGTGCAAAAAAAACATTTTGGGCAGGATGTAAGAAATGACAGCTGTACTGTTCATGAGGTGGTGTGAAAAAATGGGCATGTTAATAATCAGGAGACAAAATATTGTAGATTACCAAAGTTATGTTCCTGTGTAGAAAGTGAGCTATGCATGCTTGTACCATGGCTATTTTTAAGAATGTTGTCACCAAATTTTCAATATGGGCTTTTGGGGACCCCAGTTCATGAACAGTGGCACTGTCATTTCAATAATCAGTCCCAAAATGTGATTTTGCACAGCAACTATGCCATTCTTTGCCACAGGTGAGAAAACACATTTTGGGCAGGATGTGGGAAATGACAGCTGTACTGTTCATGAGGTGGTGTGAAAAAATGTGTATTTTGAAAATCCAGAGTCAAAATATTGTAAATTGCCAAAGTTATGTGCCTGCGTAGAAACTGCAAAATGCATGCTCATAACACTGCCAATTTCAGGAATTTTTTCACTAAATTTGCAACATGGGCTTTTTGGGACACCACCTCATGAACATTGGTACTGTCATTTCATTACTCAGTGCAGAAAGGTAATTTTGCACAGCTACTGCACTATTGTTCACCACAGGTTCCAAAATACATTTTGGGCAGGATGTAAGAAATGACAACTGTACTGTTCAGGAGGTGATGTGAAAAAATGAGCATGTTGAAAATCCAGAGTCAAAATATTGTAAATTACCAAAGTTATGTGCCTGCATAGAAACTGTGCAATGCAAGCTCATAAAATGGCCAATTTTAGGAATATTTTCACCAAATTTACAACATGGGCTTTTTGGGACCCTACCTCATGAACAGTGGCAATGCCATTTTGTTAATTGGTTCTGAAAGGTGATTCCATATATGACTGTGTACTCACCTTATGGGTCTGATTAATGAGATGACAGTGCCATTGTTCATGAGGTGAGGTCCTGAAAAGACCATGTTGAAAATTTGTTGTCAAATTCCATAAAATGCTTGAGATATAAGCATAAGTTGAAAACCCAATTGATAGCCATTATGCTGCTCTTACACTGATTCCTCAGTTTGTGGTTCAGCTTTGAAGAGTGCAGACATGTCCTGGTCCACAGAAGATCACAACCACTGACTTCTGGGGGTAAGTATGGGGGTTATTGAAGGTGAGTGCACAGAAGGATGGTGCAGATGGGAGAGGAGGATGGGGGAGATGACAAGGGACTGCTTTCTTCTTTCTAGGGGAAAAAATACATTGGGGACAGTTTTATTTTTAAATGGTGTACAGATATATGTATCAAGACAATGGGGGTGGGCTCCCCATTGTCCCAGAATAATGAAGAATACACAGGCAACTAGGGACACTGGGAGTGGGCTACGCAGTGTACCATACAGTCAGGGGGGTGTAGTGCCAACAAGGGGATTGGGAATCCCGATGTTGGCAAAGGGAAAGGACATGTTTTGCTACACTGGTAGTGGGCTCCACAGTGTACCACAGTGGCGGGGGGGTGGAGGCATATTACAACTGTCAACATGAGGATTGGGCACCCTGATGTTGGCATAATAATTAAAAAAAACAATCATTTGGGGACACTGGGAGTAGACTACCCAGTGTTCCACACTGATTTAAAGAGAGATGGGTAACTGCTGGCACAGGATTGGGCACCCTGATCTCGGCAACTAATACTACAAAGGGCATCTGCTAGACCACCAGGGATATTATAATAAAAATTTCAAAAAAATGAGATCCAGCCAGGGTTCTGCGTGGGTTTTAACCCAGGACCCTTACAATGCTAGCCATGTGCCCTGTCCTCTGCACCAGTCCAATAAGACAGGGAATACTCTGCTTTTTTATAGATATGCTGTGTGAAATACATGGCAAGATCTGTGTGACTCAACATGGCAAAAAAAATGTAACTTACACAAAGTACAACATGTAATTTGTGCAAAATACAGCAGTACCTTGTGCAAGTTATTTAACTTGTGTAAATTTATAACTTTCGTGCCTGACATATAAATCATCCCATGGGAAAACATGGGAAATTAAAACTTTAATAACTTTTGAATAGATCAATATTTCTTCACCAAACCTTCAAAAGGCACATCTGTAACCCAAATGATTTTAACCCTGAAAATTTCAGAGCAAAACTTAAAACCATTTCTGAGATACAGGTGGACAAAGAAACGTAAAAACAAACTGGTACATTTAGGATTGTTTGACACTCTGTATCTCAGCAAGCACCAAACCACACAAAATTTGTCACATCAAGAGACCTACCCCTAGAAATGGTGAATGCCAACTGTCTTGCAAATCCATTAAATGGTTCCAGAATTATTAAGGTTCACAATTTCAGGTTTAACATACAAGTTTGCACACAACCCTTAAAAAAATATATATATATACTGTATATATATGGCACTCATGAGATATCCATGCCTCACAATGCAGGATTGAAAATATTTTACATATCCCACTGATGCCCATCATGTATTCGATTTATACAATAGGTTTGTAGTTTTATTATGTGTTTGATTGGGTTTAAAAGTTAGGCATTTGGTCTAAAAGAAAAGTGTTATTTTAAGTCTATGTGTTGCTCCGCTGAGGTAGGTCACTGTTGTGAATGGGGACTGTCGTTTTTGTGAATGAGAATGGTTTCTCTTGTTTCATTGGCTGAGTTTGCATGGTTGTGGGTTTTTATTGGTTGCTGGGTGGCATTAGTAGGAGAAATGTCTTTTATTGGTTCTTCTTCTTGTGGTATAATTGATTGATGTGAGTGACTGTTACTGCATGAAGTGTATTGATTGATGATGAGGGGCAGTGGGTGTGGTTAATTACTGAAAGTGAGTTCCGGGATAGTAGTGAGTGTAATGCATGTTTTGGTGCACTTCAGGTTTATTTTTTATTTGTGCTTCATGTAGCTTTATTTCAAGTGTGCTACTTTTGTGACTAAGGTGTTATTTTTCAATAGACGTCTTCATGGATCGTGTCATCGGACTTCTACGATGGCAGCTGCTTCTGAGGTATCTGTCATTCTGTATTGCTTTCACAGGTATTCAGCTTGGATTTCTTCTTTGGAGAGCTGTCTTTCTGCTGATCTGGAAAGAAAACAACAAAGACATAATTAAAACTCTTTATCTGATGCTGGGAATGTATGAGAAATGTTTAAAATTGGGGGTATTGTGGTACAGAGTGTGGTGACTTACTTTGATAAATGTTAAATGTGATGGTCTGTGCAGTAATAGTCAGGTTACAGAAGCAACTTGACTTTGCTTTTAAAATTGTGGAAAATTCATCCTTTGGCGCAGCAGTTTCAGTGTATTTGGACTTTGACTTGGTGAGAGAAGCAGGATTATTGTGCTTGTATGTTTCTAATCTGTGAGTGTGAAGTGTGGCTTGGCATTCTACCGATGTGGATGGTTGTGAGTTATCATGGGAACTTAAAAGATGTGAAATACATTTTTGCTTTTCTGCACTCATTTTTGAATAATCATTTAGGGACTGTAGCTTCTTGTGTCCCGATATCTGTATAATATCGGTTGGAACAACATTGCAATTTATCAGTTTTTGTACAAGGTGCTTTCTGATAGAATGGTTAGTCAACCTTCTATCTGTGTCAATACCAGCTGTTTAAATCATACATTTCAGGATGTTGCCTATTGTATTAATACCTAACGGCTGGTTTTTGAACCAACAGTTACTTTGCATTAATTTATATTGCTGGTTGAGCTCTAAAAAAAAAGGAGCAGACTCATAATTACTTTTATATGGCCTTTTCTCAGAATAGAACATAAAGTTGGCAACAGGGCACTTTTTTCTATTTGCTATGGGATAAGCTCGGGGTTTTAGAAGTTGACTGTCTTTGGGATCACTCCCACTTCTGGTCTTCATCTGCCTTTCAGTGCAAAATTCAGTGAATTTTTCTCCTGTTTCAGTAGAACATAATTTAATGTCACCTCATTTTAAGTTCCTGCATTCAGTGTTGCCTCAAATGCCAAAAAACATTGTCATATTTAACTACATAGTGTTAAGTAACGATTGTGGTGTTCTTGGTCCCAAAATGTCTTTATCATACAGTTCATTAATGAAGGTGTCAGTAAGTTCATTTGCTGCAAAAGGTTTATTTCCTTTGCCTCTTTCCTTTAATTTCTTTTGCGTAGATAAGAGGACTTCTCTGCATTTAATGAATGTTTGTGAGGATGATGATTCTGGGTATTGATGTTGCTTTAACTGTCATTCAAAACTTTGAAATTTCGCTCGTACGCTTAAGGGCTCGTATTCTGAGCCATCTTTTTTTTGGAATTAATGAAATAGTGGCACAAAACTATGTTTAAGTCATTTGGAGACATTGTTTCAATATTGGTAGTAATGTTTACATTTTCTTTTAGGAACTGCTGCAAATCATTGACATCACACTGTGTTTTTCTTCTAGTGTTATTATTTTTAGCAGAATCAATGTATTGGTTGATGAATTAAGTATCTCTATTTAATAAACTTGCTGACAGAAATCCCACATTATACATTGATTCAGTTGTGCTCAGCTTACCCATTTCAGAAGGGTCAAGAAGTAGCTCTTTATCAAGTTCAAACTGCGATCAGCTGAGATTTCTTTGTCTTCATTTTTGGTTGTTTCAGTTTTATTTTGCTCTGAAATATTTTGCTTTTCAATTTTACTGCTGGTCTCTGTGGTGGAAGTTTTATTATGTTTTTTCAGCTCTGCGATGTAGTATTCAGCACTCCATGTTACATCTGCTACATTAGGTAGCGTACAAGGTGTATGTGTCTTAAATGTGTTTAATTAGAAACAGTGCTGTGTTTATTGGCACGAGACACTCGAGGTATTTTGTGGCATGCTAATATGTTTTAACAGGTGATTTCCATTAATAAGGAATGGAGTGTAGTGCCTGGATTTGTTTTACTAGCAGTTTAGCTGAAGTGAGAATAACTGTTGGTGACGTACCTACCATGTGTGTAAATGTAGATATTTTTTCTTGTATGTACAGCAGTATTATTTATCTCACTGCAGTGAGAATATCTATTTTTATTTGTAACTTTTATCAGCCACCCCTATTGTATAAATATATTTATTAGATGGTTAAGGTCAGAGAAAGACTAAAGACTATTGTCCACGTAGTCTGCCCTGATTTCTTACTTGGTGACTAGTAATGTTCAGTATCTCTGTACACTCAGCCAATGATATGCATCACTACAAGGCTAGCTACAGCTATTGTATTGTATGTGAGGGTGCCACCCAGGGACTGGCTTGTATTGTGGAACAATGGGGCATGCATAAGCAGTAGGGCACAACTGAAGCAGTCTTTACATTAAAACCATCTTGGTCCACAACCTATGTTGTAGTCAAACATTATATGAATTTACTGAGGTAGATGGAACAGCATTCATGCTCTCCCAGTGGCCCAAAATACATACATTTTTCTTCTCTTAAACATAACCCAGTGAGAGGAGACCATCAGCAAACTAATTTCAGTTTGAAGACATAATACTCTGTGTATGACCTTTGTAACATTCTTCTGTTTCTATCTTTTGGGATCTCACAACCTCTGCACTGTAGCCAGCATTTGCCCCACCACAGGAGAAGAATACATGTGTTTGGAAAGGCTCTTCAGGCTCCCGTCACTTAAGGAGTGCTTACAGGTTTCTTTTCTCCCATCCGTATAACTGCAATAATTCTTTCTCTCATCTTCAAGTTAGGAACTGGAGTAGGCCCATAGAACCCATTCATAACTTAATCTCCTGGGGATCTCACTCACTAAGTATGGAACAGCAGTCTGACACCAGTTTTATTATATGTTTTGAAACATAGAAACACAGGAACATAAAATATGTCAGCAGAAAAGGACCACTTGGCCCACCCCATCTCCCCAGAGCTGCCCTGTCTAACCTGCATCCATAGACCCTATTGAGGCCAGCTGTGGTAGAAAGTGAAGGGTTGTGCCAGTCCCAGCTCAGGGATGGGATGGGGGGGCAGGGTGGTGGTGGGGCACAGCTTGCTGGGGTGGGAGTTCTGCTAGTCCACCAGGGAAAGTAATTATAAGGGCAGATCAGGGATATGGAGGGGGTCCACTAGACCACCAGGGAAAGTAATTATAAGGGAGATCAGAGACAGGGAGCAGGATCCACTAGACTGCCAGGGAAAAGTGATTAAATAATTATAAGCAGATCGAATACAGGGAGGGTAGTATGCTAGACCACCAAAGAAAGGGATTTATAAGGGCAGATCGGGGATAGGAGGGGGTTTAGCTAGACCACCAAGGAAACTGAAAAATGAATACCAAATGCCTGAATATTTTGGTGCCAAATAACAAATATTCAGCCGAATATTCAAAAAAAGGTATTCATGCAGCCCTAATATTAAGGTTCATTAGCTGCTCATGATAGGTCTTCGACTCCTGACTGTAATTTTTGCCATCCACTAAAAGATTTATTTTCTGGCTTCTTATCCTGTTTTAGATGAAGGTTTCAAAACTGCACACAGTGTTTGACATGCAGTCTGAACAGTGATCTGTACAACTGCATAATTACTACCTCATTGCTATTTGTGAAACCAGTCTAATACATCCCAGCACCTTGTATGAAATTTCACCATACACGAAGATGAAGACCTCAGTTAACGGTTCATCATTATTAAAACAAACTGTCACTTGCAGGGATAGCTGTACCCACAATTACATGGAGACCAAGGAGAATAAAAAAGAAATGGCATGAGTAAAAAGTCCTACAGAGAAAGGAACTGTAGCACTATCATGAGCAGTTTTTTTATTTTGCCAAGTCTTAAATAATTTATTGTTCAAAATAAGTGCTAAGTGAGTGAAGAAGTACTGTACAGTATTTTAAAAACAAACAGGAGTGATTTTCATGAGTGCCAAAAAGTAGTGTACCCAGTATAACATTATGTACATTATCTATTTGCATTCTCAAGAGTATTCATATGCATGCATGATTTCATTTTATGTATCCTTATTTGAAAACATCCTTTCTTTAATAAACGGGACCTTTGCTTATATTCATGGATGCTATTTTCATTATATAGGGGGAATGAAGGAGAACATCAGAAATGTGTTGGTTGTTTATGATTGCTTTTTATGAAACAGGTCCATTTTGAATGTCCATGTTTTATTTATTGATTTTGAATTTTGTGCACCTGGATAGCCTCATTTTAGTGTGACACATGTTTTGCAAGAGAGTCCTGTGAGATTGATGTACCAGTATAGTTAATATTTTATATTTCCTACCTGGTCATAATTGCATGGACCAAACTGCACACATAAGACTGCACTGTCAGTAGCACATATGGATTTAGAGCAACAGGGGAATATCAGTGACATGAATGTATCACTACCCCCTGTCACTCACCATGGAGGACAAAGTGGATGTAGCCATGGTCGGTCTGGTACTTGGTTGAGAATCTTCCATGGTGGAGTGGCTAGAGCACCTGACTCTCCAGTGGCTGGGTTAGGGGAGAATGCAGTTGGATTCCCTGTTAGGGAATCTTTTACTTTTCATATTTTTTTCTTGCCCTTGTGTCCACACCCACTTGGAGTTGATTCTAATAGTTCCAGGGGTTGGAGGGTCCGTGAGGTGAATCCCCCTGTTAACAAAAAGAAGATCTTTTTGGCATTGCCAGCACATTGTTTGTAGGTGCACGATATTCATGTGTGTGGTTTTGTCCACAACATTATGACCCCGTGCCTTTATAATTGCATCTACAAGGACCATAAAGGGAAACTGTGCACCAAACTGTCTTAAAATCCCACAGATCAGAACTCTGTTCTCCAAGCAAAAACATATTGCCCCCTCCACACGATTTAAAACATTCCACATCCCAAGTTTAAATGTGGCAAATAATTATTTAATCCTGAGACATGTTTTGAGTACTGGTCCAATGAACTAGAAGGCAGGTTTCTAGAAAAGGTTAATTCACAGTATAGTATGTCAAAAGACTCTAATGGACAGTGGTAATATAATTAAATGCATTGTTCCATATAGATTGAGAAAGTTATGCTAAGAATCAAGTGGCTGGAAAATGTATTCCTCAGGAGGGAATCCTTTTGGCTTTGTATCTTTAGACTAAGAAATTAGTTGGATCTAACTGACTAGTTTGAGTTAACCCTCTATTTAGGCCAGAAGAGTAGAAATTAAAGGGCACATTAAGAATTATCTACAGATGTTAAAATATATATTTTGTTTCTGCAGTTACAGTTGTCAGAACCCATCCATTAGATAATCAGCAACATGGATTTTGATATAATTTTAATGGTTTTTAAACTAATCATTCTTTGATTTGTGCACCACACTTCCAACTTTGTGTTCATATCATTGTGATCTATTTAGAAGTGCCTTTGTCCCTATTTGCTCTGCAGCAAATAAATTGATTCACGGGGCTCGATTTTCAAAGACTCTGCAGACTAATGTAATTTGCGCAAATGCCACAAAAGGTGCCAAAAAATCTGTGCCAGCCATGATGTGTCACATTTCAGTAGATTCACGACTTGTGCCAATCCAGCTGCAAATGACACAAGTTGCAGCCAGTGCCATAAGGAGGTGTGCATCCTATGGATATTATGCAACCACAACAGGAGAGAATGGTGCAAGAGATGGCCACAGAGAGTGGGAAATGCATGGATCCAGATGCCGGGGCCTGCCACAGTAGGAAATAGAACTTAACAGCAGAGAAGGTAGATGCCCAGGTCAACCTATGTTTGTCTAGGGTGGTGACAAGTACCTGTGTGACCACAGAAAGGTTGCCTGGGATGAGATGGCCACTAGGGTAAATGCCTTGGCCTCAGTGAAATGCTTGGTGCAGGGGCTCCAGAAACATTATTACGATATACTGTACAGGCTCAGGTGCATGTAGATGCTGGCACACAACAGGAGGAGCAAAATTGCCACTGGTGGTGGTGGCAGCAAGGAAAGACCCCCAACCAGCCATGAGGAACATGTAGCTGGATACCTCAGCATCAACACCATAAAGGGGGACATCAACTTGAACACCTTTCAGCTGCAGAGTGGTACAGGTATGTCAGAGATCACAGTGGCAAAAGGCGTGGGGGACACCATGGGCAACAGTACTGAGAGGGCCAACATGGCAACACTGGTGTGTCTATGTAGAACAGAGAGGCAGCATTCTATAGTGAAACTTGGAAACAGGCACAGCATCAGTTTTTTTTTTTGGTGACTAGGACTCTATGGCATAAACTCAGATAAAAATCTTTCATTTTGGTAAAATAAAAATCACAGCAGACATTAGTGCATGCTTGATGCATTTCAGATTTAGTAATCCTTTATCAAAAGCTACTACACATTTCCAAATGCCACGGTAAATACCCTAGTTCAACAGACAGAAAATAATATCACATCAAAAATTTCAAATCTATTAGTCCCTCACCATGTGACTAAAAAAAAACTTCACTCATTAACCAGGCCTGTGGAGGTGCACACACACACCACAGCACAGTGCAACTGCAGGTACGCTGAATGAACCATGGGTGATGGTTTGGGCTATGAATGTTTGTCATGCTGCACAATTGTGAGGCATACTTTACGCCCATAAGGCTCACTCTGTCATATGACTGGGGCCAGGGGTCTGTCTGTCATATGACTTTCCTCCATGTCAAACCTTCCCCCATTTTGCCCATTTACATTGAATACATTTGTCCCCACAGTTCATGCACATGAACTACCTGTGCCGTCATGTACTGGACCCCGTAGGAAAGATGCTACACCCTTGGCAACAACATCTTGTTTAGCTATGGCACACATGGGTGCAGCAACAATTTTCAAGCTTGCCAGGGGCCTTGGCCTGTGTACATGTCATATGTGTGTAGTATGCCTTGTATGAGCATGAAGGGCATGGATCCAGCATCCCCGCACTGACTGCAATGCCACAGGAATGGCATGCACGCTATGTGCAGTGTTGTACATATGCATTGACAGGGTTGTGATGTTGCCATGAACGGTAATATGTGTTGTCCCCCCCACCCCACTGTGTGAACCCATATATGTGCACCCCTGTGAGCATGTAAGAAGAACTGCATGTTGGAGCTCCCATATATGGCACACTATACCCTTGGACAACTCACACATGGGTGCCATGTGTCCCCCCCTTAACCTCTTTATGGTATGACAATGGGGCAACACGTTACCATATCCTCACACCATACAGGGTGACATAAGGATGGGGGACTGCAGTGCGGACTGTATACACCCAGTGGGTAGTTACAGGGGGCCCTTGACCCAGGTCCATGACCACATCCATACATGCAATAGGTAGAGGTCATGGACGCACAATATCAGGCCATGCTAGTCAGCGTGCAATGCTAATATCCAAATGCCTGTACTTGAAGGGATGACGCACTTTCCATGGGACATTGCTGCACTGACGGACACTCCATAACAGTGCTATGAGGCAGCACTGGGACATCATCATCCACCACACATTCGGAGTAGCCTGTAACCAGGAAGGAGGGTAGAAAATAGGAAAATTGGGGTTTATAGGTGGAGGGAAATAGAAGAAAGGTGGTGAGCTAGAGCGGATTAAATGAAGAGGAGATGGGGTAGTGGGGGGCAGTGACTCCTAGTGGTCACTGAGTACAACGTGCAAATGGAGAAGTGGGGACTTAGGAAAAAGCAGGTGATGTCACCTGATCTGTCACGTGACCTGATGACCCCAATAAAGGTGGAGCTGACCTTGGGTGGGAGGGTGGCTTGGGCAGGCAGGTTGGCAGGTAATTACCTTTAGGAGGCTCCCTTTGGGTCATTGATTCCTCTGGTGATGCTAGACGTCTGTGTGGGGATGACATCCAGTTGTACCGGTCTTGTGCTCCCGATGACCTCGCTGCCTCAGATATACTGAATTGCTGTGTAGCCGAGATTAATGACTGGATGTCAGTAAACTGAGTGTGTCTCAGCCCAGAGAAAACTGAAGTTATGTTGATCGAGCCTGGTCATGTGGGTGTCTTCACTGATGGGAGGCTGCCTCCTCATATAGTTGATGGCTGTCCTCTCTCGGTGACTGGGATGGTAAAGGACCTGCAGCATGTCATCCTGAATGATCGACTGGATATGCAAAAACAGGTTGCATCAGCCATTAGGACTAGCTTTTTCCATCTTTGAAATATAGCCTGGATCCACCCATTCCTGCTCCCCAGGACCTGTCTACAGTTATCCATGCCTTTGTCACCAGCCGACTTGATTACTGTAACACCCTATACCTAGGGTTATCTGGAGGTGCAGCTAGTGCAAAATGCTGCTGTCAGGCTGTTGACAGATACCTCTATGAGGGACCATTTCACTCCTGTTCTGTGCTCTCTGTATTGGATGGCTGTGAATGTGCATATCACCTTCAAGATCGGCTTGTTGACTTACAAGGTCCTACACGGTTTGGGACCTGACTACCTAAAAGAACTCCTGATTCCATACTCCCAGGTCCACCCCCTATGCTCCACCAATGCTAACCTCCTGGTTGTTCTGCCCTCATGTTTAAAGAAATCTGGAGACAGGGTCTTTGGAGTAGCTGCCCCACTCCTCTGGAACTCCTTCCCTACACATGTTAAGCAGCCAGCTCGGTGGAGGCCTTTAAAGCCTCTATTAAATCTTACTTATTTGGAAAAGTCTGTGACTTAATCTGATTTTATACTGATTTTTCATTTCTTGAGCTTATCCTTTTTTTCTTGATGATTAATTGCTTTTTATTGTATTGTTTGATGTAAAGCGCTTTGAGCCTTTGGATAGGGTGCTATATAAATAAAAGTTGCCTTGCCATCGGGCACTGCACACACCCCTCTAGTGCCCCTTCTGCCATCATGCCCTGTACATCTGACTATGTGTCCCCTGCACTCACCTATCATGTATACTTCTTGTGTACTGCAGTACTCGCATGGGGCCGACACACTCAGGATGGATGTCATGACTCCAGGTCAACACGCACACCTTCCGTTTGTACCATGCTTTTGCCATGTACATCTTGACCCACTAAGTGAGTGCTGCATGGTCACTACACTGCAGGGTGCACACATGTCCATAGGGGACCCTGTGGTCCACACTGCCTCATGGGCAACCAGCAGAGGGGCATGCATGTGGCTCTGGATATTGGGCTGGACCTGTTCAATGGGACACCATTGTGTCTGTCCTGCACTGAGACAACATGCACTACCTACCAATGCTGAAGGCACTGCATCTCCTCAATAACCTCCCCAGTACACTCTGGTCACTTACTGGCATGTGTGCCAACATAACCCTGCTTACATTACTGCCTATGTGTGTGCTGCTAACCCATACCACTTGTCATCTTATGCCACTCTACACTCACCTTGTCTAATGTTTCAGCATTGCATACCTTTTTGCCCTTCCCTGCTGGTTGATGTGTCCGCCAGGTGCCACTCAACCTCAATGGGCACTGGTTGTGGCACAGTGCAGTCACCTCCAGTAGAATGCACCAGGCAGACAGTCATGGTCATTGCCATCACATGGTCACATGTCCATTGACTTCACCATGTGCCTGATAGTGCGAGGCATCATGAATGAAAGGTACAACTGCTGGTAGCACCCTTGGGATGATGGTGTCCTTCAGGTCCACTCTCACATGATGTCCCACTGTCTGAGCTCCTGCTCATATGTGCAGTTGGCTGCTGCCTGCCTCCATGATGTAATCCTTTCCATCCTCATCCACCTCTAAGGTATTCACATCCAGCAGTAGCACACACTGCATCAAGGCAATATTATGCAGGATGCAGCAAGTTATGAAGATCCTGCAGGCCATCTCAAGGCTATATTGCAATGATGCTCCGGACTGTCGAAACATCTTAAGTGCACATTTAGAAGGCTGAATGTCCTCTTTAAGATGGACCCTGTGGATGCTTGTGCCTCTTTGTATTGCTCCTCTGCCGCACTTTGTGGATGTTGTACCGGGGTCAGGAGCCAAAACATTTGGGGATATCCACTGTCACCGGTGGGGGGGGGAGAAACATGTTACTGTTCCATACCGTTTTTGCGTTGTCCTTCAGTATGTCCCTCTGTTCCATCATGTCTGACACAGTGACACCTGTACAGACCTCAGAAGCCAGTGCTGCTGGCATGATGCCCACCTCTAAGCCACACTTACCACCCTTGCAGTGGTAAGCCTCCCACATCGTCTGACCCCAACACTTATTGACCCGCCCCACATACTGACACTCACAGCATGTACTGCTATCATGGTATTCCAGGCACATTGTCAGCCTACATCACCAGCACACCATGTGGACCTCATTTTCACTCCTGTGCACTCATTCTTGCACATCCTGCATGGTCAATTCCCTTGCACATGTGCATGCCAGATCCCCTATTGCACCCTTGTGTCCCATTGCCACCTACCTATTAGCCATCCTCTTTCAATGTCTCCCCTTTCAATGGCCTCATGCAACCCATTGTTTCAGAAGATGTACAGTATCGATCATGGCAGGATCCAGGATACTGAGCAACCACATCCAATATGCAACACTAGCTGTCACAAATGACCTAGATTTTCATGAAGTAAAAGCCTTTGTGGTTGCGCATGCCTCCCCTTCTGATGGTGGTACTCAGATGGCCACCTGTGTGCTGTCAATGGCATCTAAAACATGGGGAAACTCTACCAGTGTGTAGAAGACCTGCTTCACAGACTGTTGCTGTGGTGCTTCCTGTGGGAAGCAGATGTACATGTGTGTTTGGTGTAGAAGCACTTCCAGCAACTGCCTTAGGCACTTGGATACCGCAAACTGGAAGATGAAAACTGCATCACCACTGGAGGTCTGGGAGCTCCCAGTGGTGAGAACACAGAGTGCTGCACTGACCTTAAAATCCATGGGTATATGGTGGCTCGGTTGCTCTGAGGGCTAAGGTATCCTTGCCTATCCTTGCACTATGCCAGTATCCCAGGTTTGGGAACAACCTCGGTTCACTGGGGTGCAGGCATGGGGGAGTGGAAGCAGGATTAAGCAGTTACTCTCCTCTCCTGGGAGGGTGGGTCACCCTTTCGCAGTCCCGCCATCAACAGATGGAAGTCCAGTGGCAGTGCAGGTGGCTACGGGTGATGGGTAGGGTGGGAAATCCCGCAATGTGTGACATACATGTGCCTCCACACACACACACTCCACCAAGAATGTGCAGGTGGGTGGAGCAGGAGAAAAACAAGTGAAAATGAATACATTTAACAAAAGTCCACAGGTATGGCATGCCACCTCCTGGTTGTACTGTGCAGGTCCTCCCACAACTCCTGGTACAGCTCACTGATGGCGGCCTTGGACAGGCGATACTGCACTATACACTGCTCCCCCGTGAGATTTTGGTACAATGTTCTTCTGCGGACCACATATGACGCATATCTCCTGGTCGCTCTCCACTGCACCTGTGGTGTACTGTTAGCCCAGATCCTGCCTTCCTGCTTTCTGGCATGCCTCCGCCACCTTTTCACTGCCATCATGATACCCACTAAGGCTAGTTGTCCTGCTATCTTTGCTATCACCCACAGTGAAGCCTGTTAGGATAAAGTGCACTGTCACAGTTTCCCCGGAGTAAAGGGCAAAGGCAGTAAAGACAGGGATGGAGCAAAAAGGCATAAGGCCATCAAAAAATGGAGGCTAACATACTAGCATACTAAAATGCCAGAAGAATAGGCCTAACGGTCTTTTGTGTCTGCTCGTTTGGTCAGCACCCACCCTGGGAGCTGACCTTACTCCCCACCTTGCCCTCAATGGCTTCTCCCTTCCCAGTCCCAGATATTCCTACTACACAAGACTTTGCTTCCAGAACCCTTCCCCTGTACCTGTCCCACCCCCTCTTGAACCCCTCCACTGTATCTGCCTCCACCAGCTCCGTGGGCAGCGAATTCCATGGCTCCACCACCCTCTCAGTGAAGTAGCACCTCCTCCTTTCTTCCCCAAATCTCCCCCCTCCAGCTTCCACCCATGCCCTCTAGTTGCCCCCCCCTTCCTTCAGAGCACCCTGACTGCTCCTTTCCCATTTAACTCCTTCATATACCTGAAGACCTCTATCATGTTTCCCCGGTCCCTTCTCTCTTCCAATGTGTACATATTTAGTTCTTCGAGCCTCTCCCTATAGGGACTGTTCCCCAGGCCCCAGATAATTTTGGTTGCCCTCCTTTGGACCCTCTCCAGGAGTTCAATGTCCCTCTTTAAGTGTGGTCTCCAAAACTGCATGCAGTATTCAAGGTGTGGCCTCACCAAGCAGTTATATAGAGGGAATATCACTTCCCTGTTCTGGAGTTGATCCCCCTAGCGATGCATCCCAGCATCCTGTTAGCTTTGGCCACTACCCTCCTACAAGTCTCAGAGTTGTTCATCTTGACATCCACCACCACCTTCAGGTCCCTCTCAGCCATTGAGACTTGTAGCATTCCCCCTCCCCCCCAGGGTGTACACTTGTCCAGGGTTTCTGACTCCCAGATGCAGTACCTTGCACTTCCCTGCATTGAACTTCAGCTTTCACTTTCTAGACAACCTTTACAGAACCTCCAGGTCCCCCTGTAGGGCCTCCCTCCCTCCCCCATCCACCACCACCCCCAGTTTTGAGTCATCCACAAAGAGACTCATCTAACACCTGATATCCTTCCTTATGTTGGAGATGTAGGCGTTGAACAGGAGGGGCCCAAGGACCGATCCCTGAGGGACCCCACTAATGACCCTTCTTGGGGATAAGACTGTCCCACCAACCTCCGGTCCTGGAGCCAATTGCCTATCCATCTGGTCATTTGATTCCCCACCCCCATTTCTCCCAGCTTATTCAACAGGTCCCCATGAGGAACAGAGACAAACGCCTTGCTGAAGTCAAGATAGAGGACATCCACCGGTCTACCCAGGTCCAAGGCACTCATCACCCAGTCATAGAATGCCACAAGGTTTGTCTGACATGATTTCCCTGGGACGAATCCATGCTGTCTACCGTCCAGGCACCCCGACTTTTCCAAGTCCCCCCCAGCCTCTCCTTGACAATGCCCTCCATCACCTTGCCCACCACCTATGTCAGACTGATGGGTCTGTAGTTCCCTGCTACCTCCCTTGATCCCCCCTTGTGGATGGGCACTATATTCACCACCTTCCAGTCCTGGGGCACTCACCTTGTCCTCAGAGAGATGCTGAAAAGCTCCACCAGGGGTTTTGCCAGGACATCCACCAGTTCTTTCAGCACTCTGGGATGTAATTTATCTGGCCCCGGTGCTTTCTCCATCTTAAGGGACCTGAGGGCTTCCCTCACTCTCTCTGCTGTGATTTCCACCTCCGCTACCTCATCCTCCTGCTTTGCCTTCCCCCCTCCTGCCAGTGATGGCCCCCTCTCCCCAGTTCTGCCGATCAGCAAGGGTCCCCCTCCCTTAGTTTCATCATCTCCTCCCATGTATGATGCAGCCCCCCATTTTCCTTGGTGAAAAGTGAGGCAAAGTACTCATTTAGTACCTCAGCCTTCTCCCCCAGGTCTTGTGCCCATCCCTCCCCTGTTTTAATTCTGCTAATCTGCCCCTTCACCCTTCGTTTTTCCCCAATATATCTAAAGAACCCCTTGTTCCCTCTCCTAATTTCCCTGACCAGGTTCTGCTCCTTCCTTGCCTTAGCCGCCCTCACCACCCCAGTGGCCCTTCTGGCCATCAGCTCATATTCCCCTTGATCCCTTTCACTCCTTGAGCACTTGAAATGCCTATAAGCCATCTTCTTTCCCCTCACCACCTCCTGAACCTCGCTGGTCCAACAGCAGGGTTTACAGGCCCTACCACCTTTTCATCTTACTCTTGCACAGGTGCTGGTAGCATCCTGCACCCCCCTCCTGATGATTTCCCATCTACTGTCAGCGTCCATGTCTGGCCCAATCCCATCCAAATGCTTCTCAAGGATCCTTCCCATTTCGCAGAACGCTGCCGACCGTGGCGGGTGAAAAACAAAGAAGCTCCTATCAGGAGCTATACTCGGGACTCCTGCTGCTTCCAGGTAAAAAGGCTTCCTACAATGCGACTCCTGGGTGTTTTTTCGTCCGTTTTCGCTAAGACTCTTGGCATCAACACTCCACAGCCCACTGATTGTCTCTGCAGACTCGGCTGTGGTGTGCTACCTGTAAGGGTGGCTGGGACTCATGTTATTTTACCCAGACTAGGCAACGTTTCAGTTGTTCCTGTTTGTGTTCAGTTCCACTGCAATTCTGATGTGTTTTTGCTGCCTAGTGATATGTGCTGTACTGCAGTAGATGTATGCCTCCTACAGTAATATGTTGCATGCCAGGAATGTCTCTAGTAATGCTGCAGAGTTGATCACTCATGTTTAATTGCCAGGATGTTACTTTATTGTGACTGTCTTATTTTGGACAACAAGCCTAACTGTATCACCCCTCTGTTTTACTGCTTAGAGCTGAACCTAGTTGTATAGTGAAGTGCTTAGTACATATATGTAAGAGTAGGGAAGGGGTTTACTGGCTAGTTCTATTGTGCAGCTCACGTATCTGCGCATGCGCAGTACGCTACCTGAGCTAGCCACCTTCCATCCTCCCGCTGCATACTAATTAGCCCTTCCTACCTCTTTACAGGCGGGTCTCCCCCACAGAATGCTGCTGACCGCGGCGGGTGAAGAACAAAGAAGCTCCAACCAGGAGCTGTACTCGGGACTCCTGCTGCTTCCAGGTAAAAAGACTTCCTACAACGCAACTCCTGGGCATTTTTTCGGCCGTTTTCACTAAGACTCTTGGCATCACCGCTTCACAGCCCACTGATTGTCTCTGTAGACTTGGCTGTGGGGTGCTAGCCTGCCCACCCACTCCAACCACCCCCCCCACCCAGGGGCGGCCCTTGTATATTGGCTCACGCCGACTGCGTCACTTCCTGTGACATCACTTCCTGTGTCCCAAATACTAAGTCCCCACTTTCCCATTTGCAGGTTATACTTGCAGGCCACCAGTGGGCGCTGGATTCCCCGCGTCCCTATCTAGCTCCTTAACCAACCGCCCTATACTATCCCTGTGTTTTCCCCCTGGAGCTCCAGCTCCAGTCCACTCTAGTCTCTGCCACCAAGTCCTTATATGTCTCTCCCTGCAATCCCCACCCCACTCCTAGCATGCCTGTCATCCCCTGTCCAGCTTGTCTCTCACTCCCTCTCCTCCTTCTAATATTCCTTGCCTACTACCATTCCCTCGGGCACCCCCTCTCCCACCCCCCTGGCCCACTCTTGTATCTTATCATGCTAGCATTCCCAGTCTGTGCTACCCTACCTACCCCTTGTACCACCTTACCCCCTTATACCCTAATCGACGTAAACTTTCCTTCTGTCACCTGCTTCCAAGGGCAGGTCTCCTCCTTCTGCTCCTGTCTGGCAACATCCATCCCAATCCTGGGCCTGTCTTCAATGGTTTCCTGTTGAAATCCACTGGACTTCGTATCGCATTTATGAATGTATGTAGCCTCCTCAAAAAACTGGACTCACTACAATGCTGGGTGGCTGTTCATAAACCGGATGTGATTGCCTTGGTTGAAACCTGGAAGTCTGACTCCACCTCTAACGCCCAGGTCTCCCTCCTGGGCTACTCCCTCCACCGGCTGGACCGGATCGGTAGAAGAGGTGGTGGATGTGCCATCTATGTTATAGACCCTCTCATTGGATTAACCCTTCCTCCCCCTGTCCTTGATCATAAGGCCCAGGCCCTAACAATAAAATTATCACCTGACCCCTCCAGGGGTCCTATATTTCTGACTACAGCTTACATACCCCCAAAAAACCAAGCTCAGGCACTGGGCCCACTAATTGACTATCTTACCTCCTTACCCAACTCCTCTGACCAAATCCTGGTGGGTGATTTGAACGTCAATTGGCTTAGTCCCACATCTTCTGCCTCCTGTGAGGCTTTTGCTGCTATTGATCTAACCCAACTAGTCTCCCAGCCTACTAGAATAAATCCTAGTAGGGGAACTAGAACTCTTCTGGATGTGGTCCTCACTAACAGGCCTTGCCATGTCCACAATATTCAAATCCTTCTGGACTGCCTTAGTGACCACTTCTCAGTTCTCTTCAACTGGGCAACCTCCCTGCCCAAGCCCTCTGTACATACCACTCGTCGGCGGCAGCTTAGACCTGGTGGGCTGAAAGACTTAAAACTTTACCTAGGCTGCACTGATTGGTCCCCGCTATTAAACACCTCTGACATTGACAAGGCACTTGCCTTCTTTGTCCGCACCTTTAACTCTGCCTGTGACATCTTCGCACCCTTAACCTCTCATAGACCCAAAGTAAGATACACCCCTTGGGTCACCCTGTCTTACGCACACTTCTTAAGCAGCAGGATAACTTATGGCACATTGCTGTTAAAACTGGTCACCCTGCAGACAGACAGGCCTACGCAGCTGCCCGGAATAAGTGTACTTGAGCCATCTGCAAAGCTAAGGCAGATTATTACCAAGCCTCACTTATCTCCTCATGGGGGAACCCCAGGTCCTTCTGGGACAATGTCAAGCAGCTAAATGTTGGAGCACGCTCCCCTCCACCATTGCTTCTTGACATCAATGGGACTATCTCCTCCGACCCTGCCCTCATTGCTACTCACCTCAATAATTCCTTTACAGACCTTAGCTCAGTGCTCCCAGGCAATTTATTGAATTCTCCTCCCCCCATGACTGCCCCTTCCATCTCTTGCCCGCTGTTCCACCTTCGCTGTGTCACCACTCAAGAAGTCAGGCCATACTTGCTTAAAGCCCTAAAGTACAATACTATTGGTAATGACTCCTTGATCCCTGTCTCTCGTCAGGTCCTGGATCAGGTCATCTCGCCTATCACTTGCCTCTTTAATAAGTCCCTCTGCCTAGGGCAATTCCCCTCTGTCTGGAGGGTCGCCACTGTTACCCCTATTCACAAGGGTGGTGACAGGACGCTCTCAGGTAACTACTGGCCTATTTCTATCCTCTCTCCCCTCTCTAAGGCCTTAGAGAAAATTGTTGCTACCCAAATTTCAGACTACCTCACTAAACATGATGTCCTTTGCCCTGAACAGCATGGGTTCAGAGCCGGTCATAGCACCAATACTGCACTCCTGGAGTTTGCTAACTTCCTTCATACCTCACTTGACGCTAGCTCCCTCACTGGTGCTGTATTTATCGACCTATCAAAAGCCTTTGATACTTTCTCACATCCTCTCCTGTTAGCTACCCTTGCCCGTGTGGGTTTTGCCACTGGTCCACTCTCCTGGTGTGCCAGCTACTTGACCGACCACTCTCAACGTGTGAAAGTAGGTGGCACTCTTTCCAATACCTGCCCAATCCGCTCGGGAGTCCCCCAGGGCTCTATTCTCGGACCCTTACTCTTCTCACTCTTTCTCAACTCCATGCCCAATGTGTGTGCAGGAAATGTCCTACTCTACACTGATGACGCAGTACTCTTTGCCTCCAAAAGTAACCCCGTCTCACTCCATAACTCCCTTCAGCTTGCCTACAACTCTTCTGAAACCTGGTTCACTGAGCACCGACTCGTCATCAACCTTAATAAAACTAAAACCATGCTCTTTACACACCCCCAAAATAAGTCCAGCAACTTTCCTCTCTCTGTCCACTCCACCGTAATCTCCCTATAGAACTTGTACACTCCTATAAATACCTTGGTATAATCTTTGACTCTGCCCTCTCTTTTCATGACCATATCTCTGCCCTGACCTCTGCCTCCAACGCATGGTTGGGTATCCTCTACCGTCACAAAAAATGCCTCCCCACAGACACCCTCCGCCTGGCAGCCACCTCCTCGGTTCTATCCCTAATCGACTATGGCCTTCCTGTCTATGGCGCAGCAGACCAGACGGCCCTCCGCAAGGTACACCTAACGCTCAACAAAGCCTGTTGACTTATTACCAGTGCCCATAGACTCACCCACACCTGTCTTCTTTATTCCATGGCCACCTACTCAACCTTGATGAGCGCCTCATGTTCCAAACCTGCCAACTTACCTATAAAGCTCTCCATGGTCAATCCCCTCCTGGCCTAGCTAACTCTATCCACCGAACTAATCCCACAGTGCGCACTCGCAGCTCCTGCAAAACTGCACTGATCGTTCCAAGGACCAGGACCTCCCAAGGCCAAAGGGCTTTCCCCTTTAGAGCCCCGTCTTGGTACAACTCCCTCTCTGCTGGTATCACTGATGCTCCTTCACTAGCATGTTTTAAATACAGCCTCAGAAATCACTTGCTCACCTCACACAACTGCCGCTGTCCTTGACCTCCCCCCTTCCCCTGACAATGCTCACTGAGCTGCATTTCTCCTTACTTAGCCTACTCTCCCCCTGCAGGGCTTCTTTTCAGCTCTACTACCCAACCACCTAATCGCATATCTCAATTTAGCTGTTAACAGTGCTATGTCCCTCAATATTTGTAACCTTGACCTTGCCTTATTGTTGAACTGTATTGCTGATCTGCGGTTGTCTCATGTATGTATGTCTTTGTCCTCCTTGTGACGAGGTACCTTTGTAAATGAGCCACCGGCACAAAGGTTGTTAAACTAATGTTAAAATAAATAAATAAATAAATACATTTCCTTGAAATCCACCCCTGAAGTCAGTTACCTTTGTCTTTGTGCAGCCTTCTACCCCTCCTAGGTCCAGGCAGAACCATACCGTGGAATGGTCACTCCCTGCCAATGGGTCCCTTACCTTCAGGCCCCCAATCTGGTCACTGTCTGCCAGGACCACATCCAGTATCCATGCCTCCCTAGTCGGTTCCCCCACCTGCTGAGTTAGGAACATGTCCTGAAAGACATCCAACAACCTCTGTTCCCTAGCCACTGAGGATGTCATAGTCTCCCAGTCTGATCCTGGCATGTTTAAGTCCCCCAACACCACCACTCTTCCCTTGCCCAATCTGCAGTGTCTCCCAACATCTGCCATGAGACTCTCCTCCAGCACCTCTGCCAGTGCAGGGGGTCTATACATGACTCCTATTTTTTACTCTTTTGCGCCCCCCTTGTTATCAAGGTGACCCAAATCGCCTCCACAGTTCCCTCCACCTCCTTCACTCCTCCTATGCCAATGCAGTTTTTGACTATTATTGCTACCCCTCCTCCCCTTCCTTCCCTCCTGTCCTTCCTGAACATGGTGTAGCCCTCCAGGTTCAGGTCCCATTCATGCCATGCAGTGTCCCAGGTCTCAGTGACCACTGCCACATCCACCTGTCCCTCAGTTAGTATCACCAGAAGCTCAGGCATTTTATTGTCCAAGCTCTTGGCATTTAGCAGGACTACTTTCCACCCTTTCTGTATACTTCCAATTCCCCTGCTCACATTTCAATGGGGACTCTGTCTTCCCCAGTCAGCACCTTACCAGTTGGCCTTTTTCCACATTCTTCCAGCTCCCCAGGGGGGTAGAGACAGAGTCCCTCTTTTATCAGACCCCCCTCAACAGCCTTTTCTCCCATCACACCCCCTTCACAAGTTTAAACCCCACCTTTCACCAACAAACCCCTCTATTTTCAACTTAAGGATCTCCCTCCACCCCAAATTGAGATGGAGCCTATCTCTAGCATACAGCCCCTTATCCTCCCAGGTCTCCCCCCAATCCCCCCATCAATCCATTCCAATGAGTACCAATGACCATAGTCTAGGTAACAAGCTCCCTGAATTGGTGGCCTTTATGGAAGAGGGACACCTGGATATCATGGCAGTCACAGAAATGTGGTACACAGACAAACAAGACTGAGATATCAATATACCATTGTATACAATCTACAGGAGGGACAGGGAGGGTAGAAGAGGAGGAGGAGGAGGAGTAGCTCTCTCTATGTAAGGGAAGGGATCAAATCAATGGAATTAAAGGGTAAACAGGGAGGAGATAAGGCAATGCGGGTCACCCTGGAGACTGGAAATGGCATCACAATCCACACCGGGTTGTATGAAGACCCGCATCTCAAGAAGGAGGAAATGGACAAGGAAATGATAGAAGGCATCCTTAGGATGGCAGAAAAAGGGAAGATATTGTTGATGGGGGACCTGAATATGTCAGATGCTAACTGGAGCACCTTTGCTGCAGCCACGTCCAAGAACAGGGTCATTCTTGATGCCCTACAGGGGGCATGCCTCAGACAGCTAGTGTTGGAACCCACTCAGGAGGGAGCAATCTTAGACCTGGTACTCTCGAACAGGGACAGAGAGAGACGATCTCAGATCTAGAAGTGGGTAGCAATCTGGGAACAATTGACCACCAAACAGTGTAGTTCACAATAAACACAGCTGCAGATCAAGCTATACAAAAGTGAGGGTACTGGACTTTAGGAGGGCTGACTTTGTCAAAATGGGAGAGTGCCTCAGGAAAACACTAGCTAGCAGGCAAGAAGGAGAGGTGGAGGAACAATAAGGAAACATCAAAACTGCCATCACAGAGGCAACAAGCCTTTGTGTGAAGCAAATAAACAAATCAAAAAGAAAGAAAAAAATATTATGGTTCTCAAAAGAGGTGGCAGAGAAAGTTAGGGAGAAAAAGATAGCATTCAGGAAGTATAAGGAACCAAAGAAGGAGCAGGATAGAGAACTGTACTAGTTAAAGTAGAAGGAAGCAGGGAAGGCAGTCAGAATAGCAAAGTCCCAAACCAAGGAAAAGTTAGCCAACTCAGACATAAAGGGGGATAAAACCTTTTACTGTACATTCAGGAGCAAAGAAAGACCATGGGATGGATGCTAAGACTTAACAAAGGGGAGGGTGGTTTGGCAGAGAGGGACAGTGAAAAGCAGTGATACTGAACTAATACTTCTGCTCATTCACACAAGAAGAGGAGGGGAGGTACCTAATCCAATCAATAGAAGCACTGGATAGGGGAGGTTATATCAGTCCTTTCACAGAAAAAAGGGTTCTGAACGAACTCCTAAAACTGAAGCTGGACAAAGTAATGGGGCCTGATGGAATTCACCACAGAATTCTAAAAGACCTAAGGGTAGAACTAGTGACACCTCTGACTACCCTTTTTAACAAATCATAGGAGGATGGTGTGATACCTAAGGACTGGAGGAGGGTGGATATAATTCCCCTTCGCAAAAGTGGGAGCAAAGAAGAGGCAGGAAATTATAGACCTGTTAGCTAGACCTCAGTGGTAGGGAAAATGATGTAATCACTTCTGAAAGAAAGAATTGTTTCTTACTTAGAGGTTAGCGGGGCACAGGAACCAGGACCCAATGCAGCATTGAGTCACAGTGTGAAGGTCATGTCAGACAAATCTAATAGATTTCTTTGACTGAGTGACCAAAGTAGTAGACCAGGAAGTGGCTGTGGACATGGCCTACCTAGACTTTAGTAAGGCATTTGACACAGTCCCACCCAAAAGATTAATAAACAAATCAGCTAGCCTGGGAGTGTGTCCCAGAGTGGTAACCTAGGTCAAACATTGGCTGGACAACAGGACACAGAGGGTAATAGTAAACAGAGTCCATTCCAAGGAAAGAGGGCTTACTAGCAGGGTACCGCAGGGTTCAGTACTGGGTCTGGTACTTTTTAATGTCTTTATAAGTGACATTGCAGAGGGGCTGGAAGGAAATGTATGCCTCTTTGAAGATGACACAAAGATCTCCAACAGGGTTGATACACAAGGGGGGTGGAAAGGATGAGAAGGGACTTGGCAAGGTTGGAGGAATGGTTAAAAGTATGGCAGCTTAGATTTAATGCAAAGAAAAGCAAAGTAATGCACATGGGAAACAAAAACCCTGGGGAAGAACACACAATTGGGGGGGAAGGTATTAACAACAACACAAATGGAAAGGTACCTGTGGTAGTCATATCAGATTACCTAAAGGTAAACAAGCAATGTGAGTAGGCAGTAAGTATGGCTGGGGGGATACTGGAATGTATAGGGAGATGCATCACCAGTAGAAAACAGGAACTTATCCCTTTGTACAGACAGTTGGTGATATCCAATCTAGAGTACTGTGCGCAGATCTGGAGACCTCATCTTTGCAAGGAAATAGACAGGATGGAGGCAGTCCAGAGGAGAGCACCTAAAATGGTGCAGGGTCTGCAAGAGAAGCCATATGAGGAGAGACTAAAGGAGCTTAATATATATATATACCCTTGAGGAAAGAAGGAAGAGTGGCACATGATAGAAACTTTCAAGTACCTTAATGGAATCAACGAAGTCCAAGAGGGAAGCATCTTTCAGAAAAAGAGATGTACAAGAATAAGGGGACACAATTTAAAGATAGAGGAGGCACAGCTCAGGAACAGTGTGAGGAAGTATTTTTTTCATGGAGAGGGTGGTGGACACATGGAACGGCCTTTCTGAGGAGGTTCTGGGGTCTAAAACAGTGGGGGAATTCAAGAATGCATGGGACAGACATAAGGCAATTCTGGTGGGGGGTAGGAAAAAGTAGGCTGTTGGTTAACTAGGATCTACAGGTTATCCAATAGGTAGGAAAATGGGCAGACTAGATGTGCCAAGCGGTCCTTATCTGCCATCAAAGTCAATGTTTCTATGTTTCCCTGCATGAGAAAAGGAATTAACTCCTACTGAAACTGCATTGTTTCCTGCAGTAACTGTATTGCAGAATTCTGCAGAGTTGGGCTTCATCCTGGCAAGGTTCACTGTGTGTAGGCTGGTTGTGCATGCACACTGCTACCTCCCAAGTGACTCTGCTGCATCTGTCTGTTAGGGCCTATTTATATGCTCTAGTGTGGTTAGACCAGTTCCACCTTAGTCTAATTGGTGGATGTTTTGATCAGCACACTGTGTTGCTCTCCTCTGGAATCCCAAATAAGGGGATACTGCAGCTTCTTTTTGATGCAGGTCACTTTATGAAATGGCACACTGCATTTTGTGATGCATCCTTAATGCAAGGCACTTTGAGAAAGGCCCCAGTACATTGACACAGTCTGCTTTGTAAAATTGCAGTTGGCACACCTTTTAACTCAACTCGCCATTTGTGTCAGTGTCACTTGAAGTGACTGCCTTGTGTCATTCCTGATGCTTTGAAAATTGAGCCCAATATGCCTTTAAATTCAGGTATATAAAGTAAATTCAGACATGGATGTACGAACTTATAAAAAAAGTGTATAGATCATGCACAGAAAGTCATGCTGGAGACGTTACTTTCTGTAGCACTCACGAGGATTGTTCTTTGTTTTCAATCTACTGGTTTGTCATTGACTTGGATCTTTAAAAAAAATCATTGCATATGAAACTGATGAAGTGTCTTGCTCTGCAGGACGTTTTGCTAGCACTGTTTTTTCATTGCGTACTGCTCATTTTTTCTTTCTAGGTTTCTATCTGTTGACGTGAAGTTTTGACAGGGTCACTGTCTGCAGTATGGTATATTTTATCTGTGGCTTCCTGTGGTCTGTATGCATAACTACATTTTTCAAATTGAATTTTAGCAGCCACTGTTCAACTCTATCTACATATTTCTGAAAGTTTTCCAGCCCCTGTATTGGTGTCCACTCTGACGCACATCTGCGTCATCTGAAAATGTACCCGCTTTTGCTTTACAATCCCTTTCATCTGTCACTGAGGGACATATTGAACAAGACAGTTCCTAGTACCAACCCTTGTGTCCAATTTGTCACATTCTGACATATGAGATTTTACATTCAGTAACATGCTTTGAATCTGGTCACACAATTAATAAGTAAATCACATTATTATAGTAGTTCCCCCAGCCCAAGTTCTCCTGTATTCTGGATTAATCTCTTATAAGGCACCATGTCAGAAGTCTTGATAACTCTTGATAAAGAACTTCAAATGTCTGGTTCCTGGAGACCTTTTTGGACAATTTCCAATATAATTTTCAGCTGGTAATATAACCCAGAGGTAATAAGCTGTGAAAAAGATTGTTATATCCAGCAGACCTGGATTTGATTCCGCCAACCTCCTCTTGCATATTGTGGGACACTGAACAAGTTGCATAACTCCTCAGTGCTCCCAGGTCACCCAGGAAAACAGACACTTGTGCCTAGTGGGCCTTAGCTGATAAGCAAAGAATAAAAACAAACTTTCTTAATGATTGATTCACTGTTCTCCTTTCTTTTATCTTATTTTTGCTTTTTGGCATTGAACAATCTTTGTCAATTGTAAACATTGAGATGCTGTAGCAATTTAATATGTTTAGTTTGCCCAGATCGTCCTGAAAACAAATGACCATCTTTCTTGAACCTAACTATTCTCTTCTTGCTTTTTTCCTTTTAATCTTGTATGACTTTAGAAGGTTTTGTGATTATTTTGGTACTTATCTGTTATTATTAGTTCCGGGTTAACTTTATCCCTTTTTATGCTGTTGTTGATAGTGGCATGTTTGTCCCTAGTCATCTCATTTTAATCCCTGACATTTTATTTATTTATTTATTTCAAAAGTCTCACAAGGAAGGCATACTAAGCATGGAAATAGCTCCTTTCCAGATGTGCCTGGGGGTAAGAGGAAAGGGGTAGTAACAATTTATAACAATAGCTTGAATAAAAATACACTACAGAAATAAAATCAAACAATACACACATACATCTAGTATATTACAATAAATTACATATTATACATACAGTTGCATTTAATGGGGGCATCAAGAAAGTAAGGCTTTCCAGGGAGGAGTGCAGGAGGAAGGAGGGAGGTGAGAATGAAGAACATGAGCAGAATAAGAAAGGTAGGAAAAAGAGGGAGGAGGGATTAGTGAGGTGGAAAGGGATGGGAAAGGGGAAGAGAAGGAGAGGGAGGGGTAAGATCAAGGACAGGTACAGGAGGGAGCGGTGTGGTTATGGATCAGGGAGGAGAGAGAGAGTTTTGAAGAGACAGATCGAATGTCTTGGGGGTGAGAGTTCCAAAGTTTAGGAAAGCGGAAGAAGGCAGCTTGATTAGCAAGGGATTTACAAGAGGGAAGCGAGAAGGAATGATAGCCAGAGTTACCGATGGTGTATGAGGAGAGGGGCAGTGGGAAGAGAAGATAACTAATGTAAGGGGGAGGGAGGCCAGACAGAATTTAGAGATGAAAGAGGTACAGTGGATTAGGCTGTGATCTTCTGCTAAGAGGAGGGATAGGGCAGAGTATAGGGAACAGTGATGAGTTTGAGACTGGCAGTTCAAGGCAAAATGTCAGACGGGGTGAAAGAGGGGGGCCAGTCTGGCCAGAGTGGACTTAGGGGCAGCACTGTAAACAATATAGACATAATTGAATGTAGAAAGGATCATGTCAGTGATGATAACTCAGTGGGCAGGGACAGGGATGGAGCTTTTATTCCTAAATAGCACACCAAGTTTGGGGTGGAGCTTTCTATATATGACATCCAAGTGCTGTGAAAAGTCAAGGTGCCAGTTGAGCCAGACTCCAGTGTACTTAAATGAGGCCACATTGTCAAATGTGACCCCATCTAAGGTGAGGAAAGATGAGAGGCCTGGAAGTCTGGAAATCCTCTGCTTCATGCCAAAGGTCATGGAGACCTTATTTGGGCATTTAAGGATAACTGATTTGATCTAAACCAATGCTGGACATTGTCAAAATCATGTTGGAGCTGGGCCATTTGCTCCGAAGGGGAGAAGCCAAAAGTAAAAAGAACCGTGTCATCTGTGTGAATGTGAATAGGTGCAGATGAACAAGCAAGAGGGAGGTTATTTAGGAAAATTGTAAAAAGGAACCAGCCAAGGACGGAGCCTTGGAGACACCTGTTCAAATGGGAAGGAGGTAGGGGGGATAGGGGTAGCCAGCGACATGCGCAACTGCGAATGAGCAAACTGCAAAATGGTGACTCAGTCATGACGTATGTCATGGGGGCTAACGATGAGGTAGGATAACCAGATGGGTGTAGGTTCATCCATATAGCTACATGTACGCATGCACAGGGAAGTGGGAGTGAGCATACTCATCAAGGGGCAGGAGGGTTTTAGAAGGGTGATGCCACTGTGGGCTGCCGAGCTGCCCTGTGGCATAGATGGGTGGGTTTGCAGCTTGGGTTGACATGGTGCTGGGTTTGGGTCAGGGCTCAGGTACATTTTTGTTGCACCTAGCCCCAATTGTTTTTTGTTAACGTTTTGCACCCCCCCCCCGACATGCACCCCCTTGGAGTCGAGAATTCCTTAGTGGGGGGGTCCGTGAGGTGCAACCCCACTCATAAAACATTATAATTGGAAGTCCCTGGCACAGTTTTGCTGTGCACTGGGGAGTCACATTGCCAAAACTGATTTTTGGCAATGTGACTCTGCTGTAATGGTGATCGCCTTTTGGCGGTCACCGTTATGACATAGAACAGGGATAGGGACTCACCAGTTCTTACTACCCGACATCCACCCACTAAGTATGAATGGAACTAGCTTATAGTGGAGTCTGAGAGTCCAGCTAACTTGCGCTTGTCAGGGAGGACAGGGTGGGAAACATTATTAAAAGCCTTGGCCTTGTATGATCCCTGAGCGCCACTCTTTTGGAAACTTCTTCCATTCTTATATGCTTATTGAAACATAATATTTTCTTTTACATTTTAGATCTTTCACACACCTCACACAAGGTTAGAGGCAGTATAGCGCAGTGGTTTAAGGCTCTGAACTGCAAACCTGGAGACCTGGGTTTGAATCCCACAGCCCCCACTTGCATATTGTGTGACCCTAAGCAATTCACTTAACTTCCTTGTGCTCCCAGGTTGCACCTGTAAATAAGATTTCAGCTTAGTGTATTTCTCCTTGTAAAAAACAAAAGGTTGAATTATCTATGATACTGTTTTTTCATATACTAGCCCTTTTAGTTTGTTGCTCCTTCCACTTTGGAAACATAAAAAAACTACTGGCAGAAGGTGGCTAACAGTCTAGTCATCAATCCAGTGAGGTAGTACATGCACCCTCGAGGTCCATAACCATCCCTCCAACTCAACCTCAATAGTTCCCTTAACCAGCCCTTTATGCCTCTCCTGTTCTGTCTTAAATCCTCTGTCACCATTTTTGCACTGGCTGCGGGGAACTATTTAGCCTGAATACAAACTTGCGGTCATGTGGACACTAATGGAAATTAAAAGGAGGTAGGTTCAGGAGAGATGTGAGGAAGTGTTACTTTATGGAACTGGTGGTGGAACTTTAGAACAGTCTGTTGGCTGAAGTGGTGGGTGCAAAAACAGTCAGGAGATTCAAGCATGGCTGGGACATAATGAAGGGAATAGTGGTTGCTGGTGATAAGAGGACCAAGGAGGAGAATAGAGAGAGGACGGGGAGGGTTAGCACCCTAGAGGAACAGTAGGTTCCAGGTATTATAGGGAACTTGGAGAGACTGGATGGACCACTGGTCTTTTTCGGGCTGTCATTGTCTATGTTTCTCTATCTTGGGACAGTCAGTTGCAACAATCCACCTCCAGCTCCAGGAAAAAATACTTCCTAATGTATGCAGTATTTGAAGGTTGCTTAGATATGGTTAACTGGAGCCATAGCATCTGGACTGACACACTTCTTTTTCAAGCACGGCTCATAGAAGGACACCAGGAAACTGTAAGTCACTTTTAGGTTGAATAAAAAGTTTGTATTTTATAGATCCATGCTTTTCTCCAGGCCACACAATAGGCACAAATTATACCGGTTGACCATTCTTAACAGCCTTAGCTCTCCCCATTGAACAGGTCCATCAGTTCACATACCTTGGGATAACTCTAGATTCCTCCTTGTCATTCACCTCTCATATGGAATGTTGTTAAGGCAGAAAACACCAGGTTAGGGATCTTATATAGACATTGGCACTATCGCACCCCATATTAACTCCATCTAGCAATCACTAGTTCAATACTTTCTATAATTGATTGTGGTCTAGTCATTTATGGTGCAACAACTGATAACATGTTCAAAATAATCAATATAGCACTTAAAAAGACTAATAGGCTAACTGTGGGGGCATTTAGACTCACTCATACTTGTGAGCTGTACGTCAAGTCTAATTGGCTCCACCTTAAGGGCAGGATAAAATATCAGACTTGACTGTTAGTAAAAAAAAATCTGCCTTGGCCTAACCTCCCCGTCTTCCTAGAACTTCTTAACCAAGTAACAAACCCCCACCACATACACAGAATGTCTAACAAGGCATTCCAAGTCCTGTTCCATCGAACCTCCTTGGCACAGCGATCATTTAAGTTTAGGGCACCTAGCTAGCTAAACAACCTCCCCTCATTAATCTGTGACCAGTCAAAGATGGGCCCCTCTAAGCACAAACTCTGCCAGCACCTTACTGCTCAGTGCAGGTGTGATTGTCTTCCCAAAGCAGCTCTCCTCCCTAATGTGATCTTGCCCTCCCCCTGTCACTGTACATATCCTTCCCCTCCACATCTGTTGCCTGTTTACTTTTTCCTTACACTCACGGCCACTGGCACTTACATACCTCTTTGCCATTCTGTAACCCCTCTTACCCCTAGTAATTCCCATCCCATCCCCTTCCAATCTCTTCTACTCCCCCCACCTCAATGCCCCTGCTTTCTCCCTATCCTCCCTCCACATCCTTCCCTATGCCCTACCCATCTCTGCTTTGTTTCACCTATCCTGCCTTTACTCCCCCTTCCACTTTTCACCCTCCCCTCTCTATTTTGAGAACACCATCCCCTGGCTGTTTTGTTTATGAACTAACGTGGAACTTTGGTAAAAGGGGCTCTGGTTCAAAGGTATTCTAATCCAAGAAGTTAATAAATAAATAAAGATATACAGCCCAGCAATGCAGTTTCCACTACAGTCAACATTTCACATTTGAATACATATTAATAAGTATTTTCCTAATGTCTTTTTAAACCTACTCCCTGCAAGTTTTCTCTTATTCCCCCACACTTAATGATGTGACTCTCTGTAACAGTTTGCTTGCCTTGCATTCACTTTGTTTATATCCTGTAGGTTTTTAAATATTTCAGTGGTGTCCACCATATTCCTTCTGGTCTGCAGTAGGTAAATGTTGAGACTTTCCAGTCTCTGCTTGTAAGCCCTTCCTTGCTGACCATGTATCATCTTGGTCAGCTTTCTCTGCACTATCTCCAGCCTGTTTACATCCTTCCATAGGTGAGGGGTCCAAATTTGCTCACAGTATACAAGGTGCAGTCACACTAGGGTTCTGCATAGAGGCAAGATAATCTCTTCTTCTGCTACTTCTTTATCATCGCTCAGTGGGTCATATGAAGCATTTTGTTTGCCTTCCCTATTGCTTTGCGATACAATGGTGCTGATTTGAGGTTGTTAGTGATCACCACTCCCAATTCTCTTTTCCTTTAAGTCACCTTGATTATTCCACATCCACTTTGCAAGTTTTCTCTCTGTAGTTCTAATATAGATTTAAGTGTGCTGTAATCCACTTTCCTAAAGTCTGGTACTTGGGTACTGGATTTTTGTTGCTTCATATCAAGCACACTTTCAAATTTAATGGTGTTGTGACCATTAAGTGCTATTAGAGCTTCACTTGTATTTCTATTTATTATCTCCTGGTTACTCAATATTAGGTCACGTCTTGCCAACCCACTTGTTGGATTGTTTACTGACTATGTAAGAAAGCCTTCCAATACTGTTTCCATGAACCTCTAACTTTTTATGCTGCATTTGTGTGCTAATCTATGTCTGGAAGTCATATATGAGCACTGTTCTGACTTAACTTGCTGCCTTTGAAATCTCCAGGCCCATTGCTTCATCCCTAGCTTTCTCCTGGTTGGGTGGCCTGTATAGTACCCCAGTTGTGTACATATTTTTCCAAATGTCAAATTAGTCAAAGCCAGAGTGAATCTTCCCCTCTCCTTCCATGATTTTTTTCTACTACTTTCTAATGTGCTTTTGCATGGAGTATATTGAAATTAAATCACCTTTGGCTGTCTCTCTAGCCCTTCTAAATAGTGTAGAAACATAGAAGCATTGAAATTGTTGGCAGATAAGGACTGCTTAGCCCACCCAGTATGCCCATTTTTTCCTGTTTATGCTGTCACTAAAGTAAAGAAGTCAATAGAGAGCAGGACAGAGGTCAATGGACAAAAAGGCAAAGACAGTAAGGACAGGGATAGAGCTAAAAGGGGTAAAGCTATCAAAAAATGGAGGGTGATGAGTACCAATGCACATAGTCTGGGTAACAAGCTCTTTGAACTAGAGGCCATAATGGAAAAGGGACACCTGGGTATTACAGCAGTCACAGAAACATGGTACACAGAGAACCATGACTGGGATGTCAACATATCAGGGCACACAATCTATCGGAGGGATGGTGGGTTAAAAGAGGAAGAGCAGGAGTTCTCTACATAAGGGAAGGGATCAAAGCAATGGAACTAAAGAATAAACTGGGAGGAGAGGAGGCACTGTGGGTCACTCTGCAGACAGGAAATGCCACCACAATCCATACAGGGGTTGTATACAGACCCCCATCGCAGTGGGAGGAAATGAACAAAGAAATGGTAGAAGGAATCCTTAGAATGGCAGAAAATGGTGAGATATTGTTTATTGGGGACCTGAATATGCCAGATGTTAACTAGATCACCATTGCTGCATCCACATTCAAGAGCAGGGTAATTCTCAATGCCCTACAGGGGGCATGCCTCAGACAGCAAGTATTGGAACCCACTCAGGAGGGAGCAATCTTAGACCTAGTACTTTCAAACGGGGACAGAGAGAGGATCTTATATATAGAAGTGGGTAGCAATCTGGTAAGAAGCGACCACCAAAAAGTGTGGATCATGAAAAATTGAGCCGTGGAATCAAGTCACACAAAAGTGAGGGTAATGGACTTTAGGAGGGTTGATTTTGGCAAAATGGGGGAGTGCCTCAGAAAAGCACAAGCAAATGGGCAAGAAGGTGGGGTAGACCAACAATGGGGAAAAATCAAAGCTGCCATCACAGAGGCAACAAGCCTTTGTATGAAGCAACTAAACAAAACAAAACACAGAAAAAAAACACTAGGGATCTCAAAAGTGGTGGAGAAGATTAGGGAGAAAAAGATAACATTCAGGAAGTATAAGGAAACATAGAAGGAGCAGGACAGAGAACTGTACCAGTTGACGCAGTAGGAAGCGGGGAAGTTAGCCAAAATAGCAAAGGCCCAAACCAAGGAAAAGATAGCCAACTCAGTTAAGAAGGGGGATAAAACCATTTATAGGTCCATCAGGGAGTGAAGAAAGACCAGGGCAGGGATAGTGAGGCTTAATAAAGGGAATGGGGGTGAGCAGAGGGTGACAGTGGCAAAGCAGAGATACTAAATGAATACTTCTGCTCAGTATTCACAAAAGAAAAGGAGGAGGAGGTACCTAAACAAAATAATAAAAAGACACTGAACAGGGGGTTGATAATAGTCCATTCACAGAAGAAATGGTCCTAAAAGAACTCCTAAAAATGAAGGTGAACAAAGCAATGGGGCCTGACAGGATTCACATCAAAATCTGAAAAAAAAAACTAAGGGGAGAACTAGTGGCACTGCTGACTGCCCTTTTTAACAAATCATGGGAGGAGGGTGTGGTACCTGAGGACTGAAGGAGGGTGGATGTGATTTCCCTTCACAAAAGTGGGAGCAAGGCAAAGGCAGGAAACTACAGACCTGTTAGTTTGAGCTCAGTGGTAGGGAAAATGATGGAATCACTTCTGAAAGAAAGAAAGAATTGTTTTGTACCTAGAGGCCAGCGGGGCACAGAACCCAAGGCAGCATGGATTCACAGTGGGAAGGTCATGTTAGATGAATCTAATAGATTTCTTTGACTGGGTGACCAAAGTAGTAGACCAGGGAGGGACTGTGGATGTGGTCTACCTCGACTTTAGCAAGGCATTTGACACAGTCCCACACAAAAGATTAATAAACAAGGTTGGCAGCCTGGGAGTGGGTCCCAGGGTGATAACCTGGGTAAAAAGCTGGCTGGACAACAGGATGCAGAGGATAATAGTAAATGGAGTCCACTCTGAAGAATGGGGGGTTACTAGCGGGGTACCACTGGGTTCAGTTCTGGGACCAGTCCTCTTTAATATCTTTACAGGTGACAATGTGGAGGAACTGGAAGGAAAAGCATGTCTCTTTGCATGCAACACAAAGATCTGCAACAGGGTTAATACATAAGGGGGGAGAGGAAAGGATGAGAAGGGACTTGGCAAGGTTGGAGGAATGGTTAAAAGTATGGCATCATACAGTCAATGCAAAGAATTGCAAAGTAATGCACCAGGAAGCAAACCCAGGGGAAGTGTACACAATGATGTGAATGGGGGTATTAACGACAACAAAAAATGAAAGGTACCAGGATGTAGTTGTCATAGGCTGTTGGTGTAATGATGGACACTGACTCAAAAAGGTAATGTGCAAGGCTAAAAAAAAATTGCCAAGCCTAAAGCTTTATTAAAGTAAGAGCAAAAAAAATATAAACATATATATATATATATATAAAACTATTAACTTTTTAACAGGAATACAGAAATAAACATAAAAGGTACAAAAATAAATGAATGTTTCCACAGGCAATATCAGCAAACAAAAAGGCCACCTGGGATTTCAATTATCTTAGTCTGTAAGTGCAGAATCCCAAATGGACCAGTACTGGCTGATCCCAAAATGAATCTGAAGGTATCACAAGAATGAGTCTCATTTTATCCTAGGGAACCATCAGGTGATCACTTCAGACTCCGCTCCCTATACTCTTCAATACAGATTTTCATTTATAAAACACTTTTATTTCATTCTAAGTAAAGGGGACATTCAATATATCTTTATTACAAAACATTGGCATCCCTGAAATGAAACATAATACAAGTTTTACTAAAAACAGTACTCTTGCCAAGTTTAGCCCCTCCCTCAACCTATCCACAGTATAACTATAGTGAGAAATGGGCCAGCTGCCTCCTAGGGAAACAACAAGAGCAACAAGTGCAAATGGCTGTAAGGATTACCTCTGGCGCTAGAGGCCTGAATACCGATTATCTGGTAAGTTTTACTCTTTAAAATTAACAGGAGCCAGACTGCTATGAAAAGAAGTAAAACTGAAAAGAGTCCATCATTTATCTTACAATGTCTGAAATACTGCACATTTTTTTTTACAAGTTTCTTTTGGGAGTGCTAAACACATTGCAGCACAAGCAAACAAAAGCAGTCCCTTTAATTTCAAATCTGCTTATGTTTAAAACCATTAGTGCTGCTGGCATATTGCCTTTCCATGTCACCTTACCAAAAATAATAATGTTAAACAGTAAGGAAAAGTAAATTGTTTTTGGGTCAAAATAGTGTTGCTAAGGCATATCTAAGGAACCTTACAACAACGCACTAAGGGATTGGGTGACCAGCAGGCAGATTCTGAATCTTTTTACTATCTTTATTTTTCTTGTCTGCCCAAATAAACTAAGTGCTTGCACTGTGAGGAGAATTCCCCAATATTTGGCATACACATTTGTCTCCTGGGCATTGCTTAAACATGAAAAGAGGAACTACTAGCCCAAATATGCTAAACTCTAGGTCTATACACTGTAGCCTATCATGGGGGTGGGTACTGAAGCTCCATACCTGTCTTTTTAATGAAATGAAAGTGATAGAAAGGGCCTCTCATCCAGGTGGCCTGCCTGGAAAAAGGGAATTAAAAGGGGGAAGTAAGGGAAAGGACAGTAAAGATATTCAGAGAGTGCTGCTGCAGTAGACTTGTGAAACAGAATTAGACAGGTATTTGAAAGTTTAACAGCACACTTTCACAGCAGTCATATGAGACAACCTAAAGGTAGGCAAGTAATGTGAGAAGGCAGTAAGAGGGCTAGGGGGTACTGGGATGTACAGGGAGAGGCATCACCAGTAGAAAACAAGAAGTTGTTAAACTTCTGTACGGATAGTTGGTGAGACCCAATCTGGAGTACTGCGTGCAGTTCTGAAGATCCCATCTCTGCAAGGGCATAGACAGGATGGAGGCAGTCCAGAGGAGGGCAAATAAAATGGTACAGGGTCTGGACCAGAAGCTAGATGAAGATAGACTAAAAGAGATTAATATGTATACCCTCGAGGAAAGGAGGGAGAGGGGGGACATGATAGAAACTTTCAAGTACTTCATGGGAATCAACAAAGTCCAAGAGGGACGCATCTTTCAGAAAAAGAAATGTGCAGGAACAAGGGTGCGCTATTTGAAGATAGAGGGGGAAAACTCAGAGGCAACATGATGAAGTATTTTTTCACAGAGAGGGTGGTGGATGTACTGAAGAGCCTTTCTGAGAGGGTTGTGGGGTCAAAAACAGTGGGGGAATATAAGAATGCATGTGACAGACTTAAGGCATTTCTAGTGAGTGGTATGAGGAATTACTGTAGGCTGTTGGTAAAATTAGGATCTGCAGATTATCCGATAGGTAGGGAATTTGGTAGACTGGGTGGGCCAAGAGGTCCTTATCTGCCATCAAAGTCTATGTTTCTATGTTTTTATGTCACTGCAGACCCTGCCTCATGTTAAGCTACCTTCCCCTGCTTCCCTACCAGGATGGTGCAGATCCCATGCATTCTTGAAGAACATCACTGTTTTTGTCCCTACTCCTCTAGAAGATTGTTCTAGGCATCCACCCCCCCCCCCTTTTAGTGAAGAAGTGCTTCCTCATATTTTTCCAAAATTTCTGCCCTTCCAGCTTCATTGCATGGACACTAGTTCTCATCATGTACTTTCTCCTCTGACAAATGCCACCCTCCTGTACCTTATTGACTCATGGGAGGTATTTATAGTTATCTGTCATGTTCCCCCATTCCCTTCTTACTTCTGGGGCATACATATTGAGATCCCTCAGTCACTCATCATAGGACTTCTGATGCAGCCCCTCCACCCAGTCTATGTCATTCCTGAGATGTAGTCTCCAGAATTGGACACAGCACTCCAGGTGGAGTTTTATCAATGATCTGCACAGTGGTAAAACCACCTTCCTCATTCCTCCTTCTGCTGGTGATACTCCTCCCTATGCACCCCAGCATCCCACTGGCCCTACCTACTGGCCTGCTGCACTGGCTTGCCACCTTGAGGTAATTCACTATGATTACAAGGTCCTTTTCCTGTTCTGTGACCATCAAAACCTTGTCACCCATTTTAAACTCCACCACTGGATTTCTGTGCCCTAGGTGAATGATTTTGCACTTTTTTGCATTGACACCCAGCTGCCATACCCTTGATCACTCCTCGAGTTTTCTCAGGTCTCTGCTATTCTCTCTACCCCTTCTGTAGTGTCTACTTTATTACGAATGTTGGTGTCTTCTGCAAAGAGAGACACCTTCCATTCCTGCTCTTCTGCAATGCCACTTATAATGACATTAAAAAGTACTTGTCCCAGTACTAAGCCTTGAAGTACCCCATTAGTTACTTCCCCTTCCCCAAATGAGTGTCATTTACCGCTACCCTCTGTCTCTTATCCATCAACCAGTTTTGTACTCAGTTTACCAATTTATGACCTACCCCCAAACCACCAAGTTTATTTATAAGTCTCCTATGTTGTGTGGTGTTGAAGGCCTTATTGAAGTCTTAATTGACCAATCAATTTCCCAACCCTGATCTATTTCCCTGATCACCCAATCAAAAACATTTACCAGGTTCATCTGACATGATCTCATCTTCATGAATCTGTGCTGCTTCAGGTCTAGTAGCCTGATGGATTTAACAATCTCTACAAGCCTTTCTTCTAAAAGCATCTTCATTAACTTCCCCACCACTGATGTCAGATCAATAGGCGTATAATTGCCACTCCAGCCTCCTTCCTGCTACCACTTTTATGAAGCAGGACTACATCTGTCCTCCTCCAGTCTTCCAGAACCACCTATGTTTCCAGACAGCTGTTGAATAGGGCTCTCACAGCAGCAGCCAGCACCTTACTGAGCTCTCTCAACATCCTTGGGAGAATCCCGTCTGGTCTCAGAGCTTTGTCTACTTTTAGATTATCAAGTTCTTGTAGAATCTCTCCTTTGTGAATGGAAATGCTTCTCTCCCACAAGTTTTCCTGCTGCTTTTATGCAGTCTGTCCCTCTCATCTTCAACTATGAAGACCAAATGGAAGATTCTGTTAAGGATACATGCTTTTTCCTAATCCTAATCTGCACAGTCCTACCTTGCCTTTTTCAGCCTCAAAATATGTAATTATGTACCTAAAAAGGGTCTTGTCCCCCTTAGTTACTGCTTTGGCTATTCTTTCCTTTGATTGCAGCTTTTCACCCCTCACCACTTTTCTTACTTTTTTTTGCTTCTCCTGGCAAACCTCCCTATTTTCTTCTGCCTGTGACTCATTTTACTTCCTGAATAGTGCTCTTTTAGACTTAGCCTTTGCAGCCACTTCCCTTGAGAACCAAAGTGGTTTCCTTTTCTCCAGTTTTTGCTCATTTCTTTTGTGTAGATGTTTGCTGCCATAACTATGGTATCCCATAATTTCTCCCACCATTCCTCCACCACACTTTGACCATCCCCCCCCCACCAAGTTGTCTCTGAGGCATTCACCCTTTTTTTTTTAAATCTGCCCTCCTGAAGTCCAAGACAATGGGTCCCTATGTGGTTTGCTTCTGATACCAACCTTATGTTGAACACCATCATAAAGCAATCGCTGGTACCTTGGTGGCCACCCACCTTGATGTCTACAATACTTTCCAAAACAAAACAAAGTGATTGTATTCATGTTTGTGCCAGGTTATAGTAAGAATATATTAAAAAAAGGCACTTAAACCAAGCACTGTGCTTGCCAAGATGTATCTTTTGCTGTGCAGTTCATGAAATAAAGTAAAACACTTTAAGTTCCAGTGCCACAGAAAGGAACATAGCAATATTACTGAGAGCCCCAACGGGTTTGATGCATGAGGAAGCGCTCATGCGCAAAACCAGTAGGAGCTCTTAGTAGCATTACTATGTTCCTTACTGTGGTGCTGTACCTTGGAGTGTTTGACTTTATTTTGTGAACTGCAGAGCAATAAATATGATCTCATAACTAAAGTGCTTGGTTTAGGTGCTGTTTCATTCCTTGTCTGCAATACTGTCTCTGTGTGTCAGTACCAGGTCCAGGATTGCTCCAACCCTAGTGGACTCCCATAGTAGTTGTCTGAGAAACACACCCTGCAATGAGTCTAGAATGTCCCTGCTTCTAGCTGAGGCCATGGCTGGGATGTTCCAGTCTACATCCAGCAGACTGAAGTCTCTGTCCAGCAGCACCACCCCCTTTTTCTAGTATTGGGCTAATGGCTTCCTCAAGTGCCATATCTTGTTCCTCCTCTAGTGTTGGAGGTCTGTATATCACCCCAGCACAAATAGTCACTCTGGCTCCCATCTCCAGGGTTTCCCACAGAACCTCCAATCCCTCCACTCCTCCTAACTTGCTTGTGTTTCTGTTGCTTTGATATCCTCCCTAACATATATTACAACCCCTCCTCCCTTACTCACCACCCTATCCTTCCTAAACTGAGTATAGCCTGGTACTGCAATGTTCCAGTCATGGTTGCCTGTTTACAATGACTTATTAATGGGCACAGTATCGATGTATGCCTCTGCCATGATCGCCTCTAGGTAGGAAATTTTATTTCCAAGCTTCCTTGCATTTGCACAGATGGTCATCCACACTTTGTTCCCATTCGTTTGGCAACCCCACTTTCTCCCTTTGTGTCCCCCTCCTTTTCCTCTCTTTTTATGCAAATGTTGTTCTCTTCCCCCTTTTAATCTACTTTACTGTTTTCCCCTTTAATATACTCCCTGGGTGATACTCCTCTCTTCAGGTCCACCCCTCCTACTGCTTTAGTCTGTGGGGGGGGCAGTTTATACCGTCCTTTTTGTTTCTGCCTCCTCCTTAAGCTAGTTCAAATACTCATCAATGAAACATTTAAATGATCCATTGAGGACTGTGGGTTCCCTCATAGACAGACACAGGCCATCACCTCTGTACTGGCCCATATCCCTTCAAGTTGGTTCTCAGTCCCCAGTGCAGCTAAACTCCTATCTGTGCCATTCCTTGAAACATGAGCTGAATCTTCTGGTATGAAATACCCTCTATTCCCCTCAGTCATAGACAGACAGCAGCCTGGTGAAAGCCACCATGTGTTATACCTGCCTAAGACCTATCCACAGCTCCCTGAACTCCCTCTCACAGCCCCATCCCTTGCTAGGTCATTAGTCCCCAAATGGACAATGACATCCAGCTCTCCCCTGCCCTGCAGCCCTAGCAATCCTTAGGCTCTGCATTCCTTTCCTCTGTGCTGTTGCACCTGGTAGGAACCTTACCTTCTCTTACTCCCTTCCTGTTCCCAAATTTAACCCCTTAACAGTTGACTCCCACATCAGAAGCTGCTTCCTCCTCTGCTGGGGTCTTCTGCCACATAATCCTTTGCCTCTACTATGGGTGCCTTTTCTTGGTAGTTCCATCTCACTAGAATGGCAATGAAATTTTGCAGTGGCACAGGGTGAGGAATGTGAACCTGACCTGCCATCCCCGTCCTCCTGGAGCCCACAATGGTCTGGCCTGCCTTCCTTCTCCTTGGCAAATTATGAAGCAGTGGTGGTAGGCTCAGTGGCCCTTGGGTAATGAAAGAGGACCTCTGGACACTAGCCAGCTTGAAGAAGCTACTGACCACCTCCCTTAACCCCAAGAGGTGTGTTCAGAAGGAACAGCACCTCAGTCTCCAGAATGTCTACCAGAAAACTGCATCTCCACCTCCCTCTATTGTACTGTAACACTACCAAGATTGTTTTTATGTTTCACTGTCTACTACTGACTGCATCTTTCCACTACAACCCATAACCTGTTGCTTTGGTCACTTCCTGCCTACACCTTTAAATGCCATTATCCTAATCACTGTAACCTGTGTTTCTTGCTTTCCCCTTTTTTGTTGCTTTACCCTTTATTTGATTTTATGTCTCACTCATTGTACCCCTCTGTTTGCTTACTACCAAACTTTCATCTTTTTGCCTTCCTTAACAGTTTCATAGCCCGACTCTAGATAGGGAGTTTCCCTTTTCCTAACAACAGGTACTAACTTCTTGTAAGGAATGTCTCCTTACCCCTCCTCCAGTAGACAGGCTAAAGCAAGCTAGCAGATACTGTACCTTAGTAGACTGGCAAAGCCCCCTGCATACAGTACCTGTTGTTGAATGTAGATACATGCCAATGCTTAAGACACCAGTCCCCTCATATTCCATGCATAGCATCAAGAACCAGCTATTCAAAACTTTGCTCTGGGCGCAAACCATTTACATCAGATTTGTCCCGGGTTTGTGCTGGTCCCCTATATTCAAAAGGTCAAATAGCATGGGCAAACTGCATTAGTGCCAGGCAAAGGTATAATGTATGCAATGTGCAAAGAGAAGGGGCGTGTACATGAATACAGGCGCTATGCTATATTTAGTGCATTAGCACTGTGCCAAGTGTGTTTGCATTACTTTGCTCGACACTTTGCATGGTGCAAATTACCACCCAGGAAAAGGTAGTCTTAACTCTGGGGAAACCAAGTACGGGGGGAGTGAACACAGTAGAAACAGGGAACAAGGCTGTATGCAGCCAGTGAGGAGGCAGTGTGGGCTGTCGGCCACCCTGGGTCCCTCCATATGCACAGGCAGCAAAACTGTGGAATACAATGCAGTAACATTGTTTAGAAGCCAATCATCCTGTCATTGATAGAACTGAAATGAAAAAGCACCTGCAGCAAAAATGGTTTGTAATGTGACACTATGTTGCACATTGTGAATTGTGTGTTGTTGTTAATGGTATGTATTTAGTGTACTCTGTATCATCTCAGCCATACATGTAGTGGCTCTGGGTGGTTACTGACATTGTGCCTTGGCCCAATGAGCTTACCTGGAAAACAAAGTGATAAAATATAGAACAATGCATGGGGAAGTGTGGTTAACAAGGATTTTATGCACACCCAAGGTGTGTGATGCCCCATAAATCCTCAAGGCGAAGCCCAAGAGGTGTATCTCTGGGCATCATACACGAGGGATGTGCATAAAATCTGATTTCCCAGAGTTCCCCATGTTTAACTTTTTATATTTACTGTTGGTTAGCACTGTTCAAAAGTGAGTTTGTGTGACCTTGTGCAGCTTTGTGCGGCTTTGATGACATATAACCATGGTTTATGGAACTCTGTAATTCACAAGTGCAAATTATGGAGATTGTGAGGGTCTGCCAGCAGTGGTTTACTGACCCTAACCAGTAAATATTAAACATAGAAAGAAACCAGACATGGAAGAAACATGCTGCATAAGGATGGCATCTTTTATGTTTCCATCATCTAGCACTGGTCCCAACCATGCCAGGCATTATTGGGTGCCCCAGCACCCAGTGGACATTATGGCAATGTGTCTATAAAGCATACACCTCCAGTCCCTCTATTGGAGTACAATGACACAATCCAGCACACACATGCAGCACCTGGAGTGTGGAGGGTGTTGAGGGGGAGGGTGTACAGATGGCAAGGCTGCACCACATACTGTGTGCTGCCACAAAGCTGGGACCATCCACACAGTACACATGGTCCAGTGTAAGGAATACCCCATCACTAGTGTACCTGTCTGATGGTATGTGCCCCCCCCCCGGCCACATACCGCGCATCTGTACAGACACCACAGCACACACAGCCAGCCAAGTGTATGTCACTGTGAATATCCTATGCCAGTGGAGCAGCATCTGTGGGTCACATGACAGCATGACAGTAATATCCACTGTCATAACACACCTGCCAGATGGGCCTGTCACTGTGTGGAGTGCAGCAGTCATTGCTGCCCTACACAATATAAGCATTTCTGTATCCCTCACACTTCCAGACATCTTGCTGCTATAGCATCTGCTATGCACTGTAGCAGGAACTACAGTCTGACTACTGCATGCAGCACCACCACCTGTGCATGTGCTGTGTAGTCCCCTGGGGCACAATAGTCTATGCAGCTGTGCACAACATAGCCTGTAGCTACCACCATGCTCTTCCAGACTGACCTACATGTGGATCTGTGAGCAGATCCAGCCTGTCCCTGTACTTTCAGACTGACCTACAGGTTGAATTGTGGGACCCCTGCAATATCACTGGGCAATCTACATACATTAGGCCATAATGAGATGCTAATATAGATGTTTGCCCATGGACTGCTAAGTAGGCTAATTTGCATGCCACTTTTGAATATAACAAATTGTTGCCCCGGGGCAAACATCCTAGCCCTGGGCAAATGTGTTAGCCCTGTATAAAAGCTACACAAATGTATTTGCACTGTGAAAACCTGTCTGTACCATAACTCAGTTCTGCAGTATTTGGCCTGCACTGTTGTTTACAGCTTTAGTGTATCCACTTCTTTGATAGCACACACAGTGGCCACATAGTTCACCTTTACCTTCCTCCAGGTTGGTGTGCACTGGGCTGCTGTTTTGGTTTGCACTTCCCAGATACTATATTCAGAGCTGTCTTACTTGCCGGGCTAATATTGCACTGCACTTCCAGTCCTGTTTGCATGGCTTCATTTACACAGTATATTCAACTGCTTTAGCATGCCAATGGTTCCAATCTACTTTAGAACACTGTGCAGTGCTAATTTTGCCCTGTGGCTAAGTTTTGAATATCTGGACCCAAACATTTTAATCACAGCTGTTTTTCTGCATGGCTGAAATCTAATGAGAATGATGACCTTCTGTTTTTCTGCAGTACTGGTAGTTGGAATTTACTCAGGATAAAAGTCTCTTTGTAACTATTTTTAAAATGGTGTTCACCACCATAATTAAATTACATTACAAAATCTTTGAACTGTTGACAGGACATTACTTTTGCTTGAATGAACTGATCAAATGTGACTATAATGAAGTCTTTGACATTGCTATCCTTGTACCTGTAGCAATTTGGATGTCTTACTTGTAAGTCTACAGTTGATTATTTATGTAATATTTTCTCAAGATAGTACACCTGCTGTGCAAATGTAATGTTATCTGTTTCCCTGTAATTGACCATTGCCACTGTTGAAGATGGACACTTGTTGCCAATAGCACTACCTGATAAATAAATAAAATAAAATAAAGCCATTCTTAACAAAATATTTGTGTTTCTTATTGGTAATCATTTAAACACTTGGTTGTTCATAGTTTTAAGAAAGAGAAAGAAAACTATCTCCAGAAATAAAGAATAACTCTTTCTCTATACTCCTGCATTTCTTACTACTGAATGCTTTATTAAAACTTCTTTCTTCCCAACTAAAACAACTGCTCATGCACTGAGCTACTTACCATCTTTTGTACATTCCTCAACTGTTCAACAAAAAGGCTTTTCCCCCACTGTGGAGCTATGCCTTTTCCCATGCCTTAGCAGGATCAGTAATTCACCTTTATGGTGCACTGCAGTGCCAAGGAAGCAAGAGAAAACTGCCATAGTAAATAAAGTGATAAATGCAGAAGAAAAATCAGGGAGTAACAGAGATATTCATCAAGGAGCAGTGTTTACAACGTTGTTCTGGTGCAGCTTAGAAGGTACACAGAATTAAACAAATATTTCATAGAAGCATATACAATTTCAGAAGAAAAAGAATACTGTATCTATCCATCCAGTCTACCCTGTCATAACCTATCCTACCCCAAGATTTATTGTCTAGCCATAGATTCTGCCCCAGTCTCCCTTAGCTCCTGACTTACTGTTTCAATTGTGTTTCTCAATATGTATAAAAACAGCAGTTTGTACATATAAAATTCATTAAAACAAGATCAAATTTTAATAATCCCATTACATTCATGAACTGGTAGAGTAACAGCTATATTATTAGACAAGGTTAGAGTCAGCTATTATTGGCCAAAATGTGCATGTTTCAGTGTTTTGTGTGCACAGGAAGCTAAGGCATAAATATGACTAGCAGAATTGCAAAACAAAATGCATTCTTTACCTCATTCTCTACTAAGAGTTTTGCTTGCTCTGCCATAAATAGGGGTTAGCCAACTTTCTCTTTCCTTTCTCAGCAGTCCATAATAAACAAGCATTTGTCAATGCCGAATGTTGCTTGCTTGTATGTGCTGTTTAGGTATTTGGAAGTGACAGTGTCATGCCTTCCTCCCAAGACATCCACTGTGTCTTTCAGCTCAGTATTCACAGAACAGTGGGAGGGGCAAGGGCCACAGCAGTACAGCAGTTGCCAAGGGGGTGAAGAGGTGGACAAAAGAGTCCTGCAGGAGCTCACTAAATTGAAGGTAGACAAAGCGGTGGAACCAGATGGCATACGCCCAAGGATATTAACAGAACTGCGAAGGGAGATAGCAGTACCTCTGGTAGCCATGTTCACTGAGTCATTCAACATGAGTGAATTGGAGGAGGGCACATGTGGTCCCTCTACACAAGTCCGGCAGCACGGAGGAGGCAGGGAACAATAGGCCATTCAGCCTCACCTGAGTAGTGGGGAAGATCATGGAGACATTGCTTAAAGAAAGGATAGTGGGGCATCTAGATGCCATCGAACCAGGACCATAGACAACATGGATTCACAGTGGGGACATCATGTCAGATAAATCTGGTTGATTTATTTGACTGGGTGACAAAGAAGCGAATCAGGGTGGGGCAGCGGACAACGCTTACCTTGATTTCAGCAAAGCCTTTGACACCATCCCATATAGGAGGCTGATAAACTAGCTGGGTAGGCTGGACATGGGGAAAGGGCTGTAAACTGGGTTAGAAACTGGCTAACAGACAGGAGGCAGAGAGTGGTGGTAAATGGTATGCAGTCTAGGGAGAGAGGGGGTGACCAATGGGGTGCTGCAGAGATCAGTCCTGGGGCCAGTTCTGTTCAATGTCTTCATTAGTAATATTGCTATACATCTCAAGGGATTTTTTTCACCAAATTTTCAACATAGTCATTTTAAGACCGTTGCTCATGAAGACTGTCACTGTGATTTTCTTAATTTATCCCGTACATTGATTTCGCACACCGACTGCACCATTGTGCGCTACATGGGTGGAAACACGTTTTGGGTGAGATGTGAAAAATGACAGCTGTACTGTTTATAAGAAGGTGTGGCAAAATGGCAATGTTGAAAATCTGGAGTGAAAATATTGAAAATTTGCGAACTTACGAGTGTGCATAGGAACTGTACAAAGCACGCTCGTAAAACAGTCATTTTTTGGAATTTTTTTCACCAAATTTTCAACATAGCCATTTTAACACCTGAGCCCATGAAAAGTGTCACTGTGATTTTCTTAATTTATCCCGTACACTGATTTTGCACACCGACTGCGCCATTCTGCGCTACATGGGCAGAAACACATTTTAGGTGAGATGTGAAAAATGATTGCTGTACTACTCATAAGAAGGTGTGGTAAAATGGCAATGTTAAAAATCTGGAGTGAAAATATTGAAATTTCGCGAACTTATGAGCCTGCGTAGAAACTGCACAATGCATGCTCATAAAACAGTATTTTGAATTTTGGCACAAATTTTCAACATGAGGTTTTTGGGACCCCTTCTCATGAATGATGTCACTGTCATGGTGGTATTCAGGCCCGAAGGGTGATTTCACAGTCACTGCACAGTCACTGCGGGAATCACCCTTCGGGCCTGAATAACACCATGACAGTGACATCATTCACGAGAAGGGTCCTAAAAACCCCATGATGAAAATTTGGTGCCAAAATTCCAAAAAATGCCTGAGATATGCGACAAAGTTGAAACCCCTATCTAGCCCATTATACAGCTTACCGGCATTTCCTCAGTTCGCGGTCGACTTTGAAGAGTGCAGATGTGTTCCCGGTCCACCGAAAATCATTGTGCCAGAGTCCGGAGGTAAGCATGGGGTGAGGGTGTGGGGAAGCTGGGTGCGCAGTGGGTGGAGTGCGGGTTGTGGGGGTCGGGAGACGTGCCGCGGGACCGTTTTTGTTTTACAGGTTTTAAAGAACAAAAAAAGTCATGGGACATTGGCCATGCTGTGGTGGGCTCCCAGCATGGCACAAGGATGGGGGGGCATTCAGCCAATGGGGGATTAGGCATCCCCATCAGCCAAAGAACTGATTGCTACATTGGGGTGGGCTCCCAGCATGGCACCTACTACTGGGGGGGGAGATGCAGCTCAGCCGAAGGGGATTGGGCACCCCATCGGCTACACAGTACGTGCAGGGGCGTGCATGCCTGCATGTGGGGAAGGGCCATGCTTCTTATCACTGCTCACTGAGGCGTAGCTCCCCCTTTCAACTGCATGCCACTGCATTTTGGAGCGTGTCATAGACAGCTCCAAAATGCATTGGCTTACAGGGGTCGTGCCTGCCAGCTCACTGACTGAATTGGAGGAGGAGGTGACACACCTCTGAAATCTCCGATGATAGCACTATGTTTCTTGCACATGCGTGCAAGCAACATAAAAAATAAATGAGTAACAGTCATTTAAAATTTGGTGCGCATTTATACCATATTTGTTTCCCCAAATTAATGATTATGGGGTGAATCTGACACTTCTCCTGATTATTCTAGACTAAAACACAGAGCTGCCCCCTGATTTTGTAAGCAGGGTCTGAAAAGGGTAGCACTGCCACTGAAAGTGATACACAGTACAGCCTCAATTTTACAAACAGGTTGAGGGACATAAAAATCATTCAGACAATCAGAAGTTCTTAAAAAAGTATGTCCCATTAAAACACATTTAACTTATTGGTGCTAATGTGGGAGGGGGCATGGTATGAATCCAGATAATCCAGAGTTTTATAAAATAGAGGTCTGTAAAATTTGTGGTTGTACTGTAAATCATTCTGTTTCTTAAACCTCCTTGCAGTTTTCTTGAGTTGGAGAGGGGGCAGCTGTGTTCTAGCAGAACAGGGAGGGGCAGAAGCATGTGTTTGTGCTCTGCCAATCAGAAGGGACCTGGAAGTCAGGAATTAGAGGATAAATTCTCAGGAGCACATCAGTGTTTGGGGTGCAGGGGCTGAAAAGGGTAGTGCCACCACTGAGAGTTATATAATTACTTTTTATTGTGTTTCTTGGACCTTGTTGCAGGGTTTGTGAGCCAGAGAGGGGTCATCAGTGTTCCAGCAGAATCAAGAGGGATGAAGCAAGGGATCAGAATCCAGGAATCAGAGGATAAATTATTGGGACCACATCCATTTTTGGGATGCAGGGGTTGAAAAGGGTAGCACAACCGCTGAGAGTGATACAATTACATTTTACTATCTTTTACCTTATTGCAGGTTTCTTGAGCTGGAGAGAGAACAGCAGTGTTTTGGTAGACTTGGGAAGGGCAGAAGCATGTGACTGTGCTCTGCCAATTTGGAGGCATCAGGAAGCCAAGTCAGAAATATAAAAAGGCCTTCCACTGAGCATGTCCATCACACTTGTGTCCCAGTGTGTGAGCGGAACAGGACAGGAGTCGAAGAGGTGAAGAGATTGACATCATAGGCATCAGCAGGCATATGCAGATGACAGCAGGCATGCAGGGAAATCTGCTGGTCTAGTAAGGTAAGGTACAGCTATGTTTACTTGCTGCTGCCTGTGAAGGAAGATAAGGGGGGAGGTAACGGTCCTTATAAACAGTAAATACCTGTTGTGTGGTGAAAACGGCAAACACCCTATCTAGCATAAAGACATGTAAACAGTTAAGCAGGGGCACAAAGGGAAAGGCCAAATAATAGGTAGGTAGAGAGGTAGATGGGGTGGGATATAGGAACAAGTAAAGGGTAAATTAAAGCAAAAAGGGGGAACAAAAACACCCTATCTAGAGCAAGGTTACAAAGGGTTAAAGTATGGGCAAAAAGGAAAAACTAAAAACACACTTTCTAGGGTAAGGTTACAAAAGGGTAAAGTAAGGCATTGAAAACTAGAAACACCCCATCACTGGTAGGGTTGAAAGTACTGTAATTGCCAGTAGAAGTAGAGCATTAAGCAATGGGAATTTTTGGAGTGGCGCAATTTCGTGTTTGTGGAGCTTCAGTTTTCAGAGAGACCTTCTGGAGATTGAGGTGTTACTCCATCTGCACATGTCTCTGAGGACTGAGGAAGGAGGTCACTGGATGCTGGGCCATGCTGGCTAGGATCCTGAGCACCTCTTCTCCCACCCAGGGGTCATTAAGCCTACTACTGTTGCCCCAGAGGGTACCTAGAAGAAGGAAAGCCAGCTGGACTGTGGTGGGCTCTGGTGGGGTCATGGGTCAAGAATAAATTCCTCAGTTGGCAATACTACATAATTGATTTCCTGTTAGGGAGGGATGGGGCTGCTGGGAGCAGCCACCCATGATAGTGGAAAGGGAGGATGTGGGGGTTCTCCATAGGGGAGGCCTCAAGGAGGGAGGTAGGGGATCCCATCAGAGGAGGAGGCAACTTCTGGTAGAAGACTCAATTGTTTGGGGAGTAGATATGGGAAGAGGTAGGGAGAGAAAGAACCTAAGGTGCCTACCTGGTGCCTCAGCCTGGAGATAGGGAATGCAGATCCTAAGGATTGTTAGGGTGTTGGGCAGGAGGGAGATCTGGATGTGATTGTTCACTTGGGGACAAATGACCTGGCTAGGGAGAGGGCTGGGATTGTGCAGGTGAATTTCTTGGAATAGGGGAGGGGTATAGGCATGTTGCATGCACAGTGGCTTTCACAGAGGTGCTCCTGTCTATAACTGGGTGGATTATAATTTCTCTGAACCAGGAGCTTCAACTCTTAGTTGAAGGAAAGCTATAGAGAAGAGAGAAAGTTGACAAAATTAGGAACTGGGGACCAACCTGGAAGCATATGAGCCTATACAAACATGATGACCTGCATTGATCTGGGAAGGGAACCACAGTCTTCACTGGACAGTTTAAATGTTACTTTGATGAACATTTAAAACAACTGAGATGGAAGGCTGAAGTACAAAAGGTGGCAGGAAACTGCCCCCCCACACACATAGATTAAAACAGGAAGAAAGGAGAACCCAAGGGGAAGAGAATCCTCCAGGGAGCAGGAGAATGGAAACAGCACCATGGAAGTAGACATTGGGGATGGAAGCAAATGTTACATAAAAAGAGGTGAAAGGGTAGTAGGGCCAAGGAAAATTCAAAAAGGTGTGCAGGGCATGTGTGCAAATTGAAGGAGTCTTGGAAATAAAATTCCAGACCTGGAGCCCATTATAGCAGAGGCTGAATTGAATACTGTGGTCATTACTGAGTCATAGTACACAGGAAGGCATGACTAGGATATGACTTACCAGGCTATACTCAGCTCATGAAGAATAGGGTGGCATTTTAAATAAAGGAGAGCATGATATTGTATGTAAGAGAGGGTATCAAAGTGATGGAAACAGGGAAATGGGGGGGTAGAAGGAGAGGTTACAACTTCTATGGGTTACCCTGGAGACAGGAGCAGGGCTATCTATGCACACTGAGGAGACATACAGATCTCCAACATGGGAAGAACTAGACAAGACCTTGGGGGGACCATTAGCACAATGGCAGAAAAGGGGCCGTGCTGCTGCTAGTGAGGGACTTCTGTCTACCAGATGTAAGTGTGAGCCTCCCAGCCACAGCCTCAGCTAGAAGCAGAGACATCCAAGACTCCCTACAGGGAGCATTTCTCAGGCAACTAGTCAGAGAACCCACATGTGGTGGGGCAATACTGGACCTGATGCTCACTAAAAGGGACATTATTGTAGATGTCAAGGTGGGAGGCCACAATGGGACCAGTGATCACTGTACAGTGTGGTTCAGCATAAGGAGAGATGCTGAAGCAAACCACACAAGAACAATGGTCATGGACAACAGGAGGGCAGAGTTTAAAAAGCAATTTGTGTATGCCTCAGAGATGATCTATTTGGAGAAATAGCTAGTGTGGGGTGGAGGAACAATGGGCCAAATTAAAAGAAGTCACAGTGAAGGCAATAAACTACTGTGTAAAATAAGTGAGCAAAAACAAACAAAAGAAGAGAACACTATGATTCTCAACGAATGTGGCTGAAAAGGTTAAGCCTAAAAGAGTAGCATTCAGAAAGTACAAAGAGACGCAGAGGGAGAAGTATATGAAAGTGTACCAGAAAAGGCAGAGGGAAGCAGAGAAACCAGTGAGGAGTGTAAATGCATAAACTAAGGAAAAGCTAGCCAAAGGCATAACAAAAGGGGACAAGACCTTTTTTAGATACATAAGTGAGAAGAGAAACACAAGGATAGGGATTGTGAGTTAACAAGGGCAAGGGGGCTGTGCAGGGGAGGATAAAAAAAAAAGCAGATATCCTAAATAAATATTTCTGTTCAGCCATCACGGTGGAAAGGGAAAGGGATGGACCATATTAAAGCAGCAGAAAAACTGGGGGAAGGAAGGTAGACACAAGTCCATTTACAAAGGACAGGATATTGAAAGGACTCTCAAATCTGAAAGTGGATAAGGCTATGATTCCAGACAGGGTACATCCAAGGGAGTTGAGATAACTCAGGGAGGTTCTGTTTGCACCTCTGACAGCCCAATACAACAACCCACTACAATCAAGCTTGGTTCCAGAGCTGTAGAGGAGGGCAGATGCAGTCCCATTTCATGAAAAAGAGAACAGGGAGAGGCTGGCAAGAATAGGCTGGTCAGTCTAACGTCAATGGCAAGGAAGATAATTATGTCCATTTTGATGGAAAGGATTTTGGAGCATCTTGAATCCAGCAGGTTACAAAACCCATGGCAGCATGAATTCACGGGGAGGTCATGTCTTTGACTGGATGATCAGGAAAATAGGTCAGGGTAGGGCAGTGGACATATCCTACTTAGACTTCAGCAAGGCCCTTGACACCAAAGCACAAATAACACTCAATAGGAAGCAGGACAGTTTTGGGATGGGTCCTAATATGGTAAATTGGGTATGAAATTGGTTGCTGGACAGGTGGCAGAGGGTGGTGGAAAACATAATTCACTCAAGGAAGGGAGGGTGACAAGCAAGGTACCTCAGGGCTCGGTAGTGGGTCAAGTCCTCTTTAATAACTTGCTAAGTAACATTGCAGAAGAACTGGAAGAGAATGTATGCCTCTTTGCAGATGACAAGAAAATCTGCGATAGGGTGGACACTAAGAAGGTAGTAAAGAGTATGTGTAGAGAACTGAGAAAACTTGAGGAGTGATCAAATTGGTGGCAGCTGGGATTTAAGGCAAAAAAATGCTAAATCATGCACTTAGAGCACGGAAACCCAGAGGCACAATATAATATTGGGGGGAGTGGTATTGATGGTCACTAAATAGGAAAGAGATCTGGAAGTAATCATATCTGATGATTTCAAGGTGGTGAGGTAGAGTGACAAGGCAGTAAGTAGGCCCAGTGCAATTTTGGGGTACATAGGGATGGGAATCACCAGCAGAAGAAGGGAGGTGGTGTTGCCACTTTATGGATCATTGGCAGGACCCTGCCTGGAGTAGTGTGTCCAGTTCTGGAGACCACATCTCAAGAAGGACATGGCCAGGGTGGAGGCTGTCCTGAGGAGGACAACTAAAATGGTGCTGGGGCTAGATCTGAAGCCCTCTGAAGAGAGGCTAAGGGATCTCAATATGTACACCTTAGAAGAGTGGATGGTGGGGGATATGATGGAAACCTATAAATGCCTCATGGGATTGAACAAGGTACAGGATTTAGGAGGGATGTGAGAAAGTAATTCTTAACTGAAAGAGTAGTGGATGTCTGGAATGATCTTCCAGCTTATATAGTTGGGGCAAAAACAGTGATTGATTTGAAGCATGTATGAGAAAAGTGTGACAGTTGTACAGCTTTTTCTGATTACTTTATGATTTTTGTAATATAAAAATGTGTTATTGAGTGTCTCTCATGAGACATGCTGAGACAGCCCATGGGATGCCCCCCCCCCAATTTCAACTACAAGCTGTTAACCTAAAAGTCAGGAGATAATTACAGGCTGGAAGAGACACAAATTAAGGATCTCCTGTTTATCTGGCTTAATTGGAGCTGGTGGTCAAATGGACAATGAGGACAGTAATGATTACAGCAAACTTAAAGCTGCACTGTTAGAGAAATTTGAATTAACTGCTGAATCATACAGAGCTAAATTTATTAAGCTCAGGAGAAGCCCTGACAGGTGCTACGAGGAGCTATCCATGAAACAACACAAGTTTTTAAAATGTTGGTGAGAAGGAATTGAAGCAAACTCTGTTGATAAAATTGAAAATGTGATTTTGTTAGAACAGTTTTTCTGGGCATGCCCAGAAGAGCTGAAAACCTGTCTGGAGGAACGAGATCCTAAAACAGTGCAAGAGGCTGCTGAACTCTCTGACCGCTATGCCAACAGCAGACCTGCCCTGAGAGCAAATGGGGTGGGCGTGGCAGCACAGAAAGGGAAATGCATGCCTTCAGGGCAGCTAAAACCCTCACTGCCTCCACTGAAACCAGCCAGTCCCATGTTTCAGAGAAAATATTTCTCTGAGAAAAGAAATGAATGTTGGTTGTGTAAAGAAACTGGGCATATTGCCAGACAGTGTCCCAAAAAGGCGAGCAATACACAACAGGGGCTAGGAAAGAAGTGGGTTGCTTGTATGTCCCTGGAAGCATGCCTGTGAACATGAGTGAGAACATACACCCAGTCATGGTGAATGGTGTACAAATGCAAGGGTTAAGGGAGGAGGCCTCCCTGACCTTGGTAAAGGGGATCTAGTAGAGCCTTGTCACCGTATACCCAATAAATATGTCACTGTACAGGACTTTACTGGTGAGGAGAAAACATTGCCCCTCGATAGTGTTCTCCTAGACTGGAGTGAAACAGGGGGAACTGTGCAACAGGTGGCTGTATCCAAAACCTTAGCAGTGGATATGATCCTGGGCAACAATCTCAAACAAGGGATGGTGTGTGCAATTACCCATAGCCAAGCGACAGGGGAACACTATAGTTTCCTGGACCCCACAGAAGCCATTGTGGAAACCACTGGGAGGCTGGTTCCCCAGTCTGTGTCTTCTGATATGGAGACTAACAAAAAGGGGGTAGAAATTTCCCAGTAGCAGTTAACCACAGAGCTACAGAGGGTTACTCCAAAGAGGGAGGGGTGACCCATGGTCAGAGGGTTAGGGATGACAGTGATTCTAAGTGCCCTGACACTAGTGCTAGGGACTCTAGTTTAGAGACAGAAGGGGAATGTGTGATGAGTTTGCAGCTGCTCAGAGAAGTGACCCTAGTCTAGAGAAGCTGAGGACTTGGGCAGACTCTGACAGAGCACAAGGAGGTGACAGTAAACATAAGGTTTATTGGGAAAATGGACTGATGTATACTCTGGCTGTGCAGACAGAAGGAGGAATGCTAGGCAGGCAGCTTGTTGTTCCCCAGGGGTATCGTGAGCAGTTGCTCAAGACTGCACATGATATTCCCTTGTTTGGTCATCTGGGAATCACGCACACTATGCAGCAGTTGGCCCAGAATTTCTATTGGCCTAATTTCACCCAGCAGGTGAAGGAGTATTGCAGGTCTTGTCACCAGTGCCAAGAAATTGAGAAGGCGGGCAAGAAAACCCAAGCTGCCCTGATTCCATTGCCCATAGTGGAGGAGCCATTCCAGAGGGTGGGAATGGATATTGTGGGGCCTTTAAATACTCCCAGCTCCTCAGAGAAGAGATTCATCCTGACTGTGATGGATTATGCCTCCCGGTACCCAGAGGCAGTCACCCTATCCTCACTGAGGACAGACAGAGTGGCAGATGTCTTACTTGGAATTTTCTCCCATGTTGGGTTTCCGCAGGAGGTTATCACCGATCAAGGGGGTTCCTTCATGTTGGACCTGATGAAATGTTTGTGGGAGAAGTGTAGGGTGGTGCAGAAATGCACAACATCGTATGACCCACAAGCCAATGAGCTTGTGGAAAGATTCAAAGGTACCCTGAAGTCAATGCTCTGGGTGTTTGCTGAACAGCATCTGAGGGACTTGGAGAAATACCTTCCCCACCTGTTGTTTGCATACAGGGAGGTGCCCCAAGAGTTGACAGGATTTCCCCCTTCGAACTCTTATGTGGACATCAGGTACATGGGTCCCTAGACTTGATCCAGGAGGATTGGAAGGCAAGCACACCACCCAGGGAACTCCAATAGTGTATTACGTCCTTAGGTTTAGAGAAAGGCTGAAGGAGCTTATGGGGACAGCCCAGAGCAACCTGGCAGCTGCCCAACAGAAAAAAAAAGCATGGTATGACCGCAGAGCCAGAGTTCGCTTGTACATGGTGGGTCAGGAAGTCATGGTCCTTATTCTGGTCCAGAAAGACAAGCTGCAGGCTAAGTGGGCAGGACCATACAAAGTAGTAAGGAAGGTAAATGACGTGAACTATATTATAGAGTTACCTAAGAGGAGACAGACAGAAAGGATGTACCATGTCAACATGATGAAGCCATATGCAAATAGGGCTGACATGGTGTTTGTAGTGTGTAGTCCTGGGGAAGGGACGGAAGAAGGAGACCCCCTTCTGGACTTGCTGGAAGAAAGCAAGTGGGAGTCCTCTGTGGAGGCAGTAGAATTGTCTCCCCAGCTGGCCCCGGACCAGATCCAGGAAGTAAGGTAGTTTTTAGCAGTATTTGTCCCATTGTTTAGCGCCAAGCCTGGACTAGCCCCCTTAGTGATGCACGATATGGAGACAGAGACACAGACGCCCATACAGCGGACAGCATATCGGGTGTCAGAAGCTGTCCAAAAGGACATTAGGAGAGAAGTGGAGGAGATGCTGGATTTAGGGGTAATCCAGAGATCCAACAGCCCCTGGGCCTCACCCATAGTCATTGTGCCCAAGCCAGATAGCTCTACTTGTTTCTGTGTGGACTATCATGGAATGAATGCAGTCATGAAGTCAGATGCCCACCCAATGCCCTGGATGGACAAACTCCCGGACAAGTTGGGGGAGTGACCTACCTTATGACCATTGACCTGACCAAGGGGTATTGGCAGGTAGAGTTGATGGACAGAGCTACGGAGAGGTCAGCCTTAATCACTCTGATAGGCTTATCTGAATTTTTAAGTAATGCCTTTTGGAATGAAGAACACCCCGGCCACTTTTCAAAGGTTGGTGAACCAGGTGTTAAATGGTGCTGAGAACTATGCCATGACATACCTGGATGACATTGCCATCTTTAGTGCCAGCTGGGAGGAACGCCTACCCACCTTAGGGAAGTGCTGGGCAAGATACAGAGGGCCAGTCTCACTGTCAAAGCAGAGAAGTGCCAGGTGGCCATGGGAGAAGTGGCATACCTTGGGCATGTGGTAGGCCAGGGACAGCTCCAACAAAACAAAATAAAAATAGAGGTAATCCAGGTGTCGCCCAGACCAGAAATGCAGAAGCAGGTCAGGAGTTTTCTTGGGACAGCAGGGTACTATGGAAAATTTGTACCCAATTACAGTGCCCTGGCTGCTCCCCTATATGACCTGGTAAAGAAAAGGATGCCAAAGAAAATTGCCTGGGTCCCAGCCTGTGAGAAAGCCTTTACCATACTGAAGGAGGCACTGTGCAGTGCTCCTGTTTTGACAAGTCCTGACTATAGCAAACCCTTTATAGTTCAGACTGATGCCTCAGACATGGGTATTGGGGCAGTACTGAGTCAGACATCCAGCCAAGGGAAAGATCAGCCTGTAGCATATCTGAGTAAAAGGTTACTTCCCAGGGAGCAGGCATACTCTACTGTGGAAAAGGAGTGTCTTGCCATAGTGTGTGGCCCTAAAGAAGTTGGAGCCATACTTGTATGGGCAGCATTTTGTGGTGCAAACTGACCACAACCCCCTGGATTGGCTGATGCAAATGGGGAGGAATAATGGCAGACTGTTAAAATGGAGTCTTTGCAAGGGTATGATATGACAATCTTACATAGGGCTGGAGAGAAAAAATCAGAACTCAGATGGGTTGTCTCATGTCTATGAGGAGTGAATTGATTTTGGGAAGCTTATCCCATGCAGGGGATACAGCCCCCAAATTCAGTCTAGGTAGGGAGGATTGTGATGCTTGTACAGCTGGTTTTGATTACTCTATGATTTTTGTAATATAAAAATGTGTTATTAAGTTTCTCTCATGAGACATGCTGAGACAGCCTGTTGGATGACCCCCTCCCCGAGTTTCAACTACAAGCTGTTAACCTAAAAGCCAAGAGATAATTACAGGCTAGAAGAGACACAAATTAAGGGTCTCCTGTTTTTTTCTGGCTTAATTGGAGCTGCCAGCTGCTAGGATGAAAATCATAAACTGTTATGACATTTAGAGGAAGAAACCAGGTTATGTCACGTAGGTGCTAAGTCATAGATGCTCCTTTGATGTCTGTGTGGGGCAAAAAGACACACTAGATCAAAGGGTTATGGGGGAAGTGAGTTTTTGATGATGTCATCTACTTAATTTACCTTCTGAATGATAAGACATCCTGTTTTGTATAATTGTTATATTCTGACAGGGAGGAGCTAGATGACCTCATGCAAAGAGGTTGGCAAAGCCAGTTTTAAACAGTATTCTGTTTTCCACTTAGAGACATTCATGTTTGGACTCTGAAGAAGAAACATCTACTTTAGATAGATAAGTCTAATTGTCTGGTGGTAGGAATTTGCACTTTTTAAACCTTGTTCTTTTTAAGTGATTGTATGTTTTTGTGATATATTGTTCTGTAGTTATATTTTACACATTTTTGTCTATTTTAAAGTAAATCTCTATTTTAAGAGACTACTTGGTCTGCCTTTGAAATTCTTTCTTTGACAAGTGAAGCATATATGGTTAAAGTTGATATTGTGCATAAGCTTACTGGTTTACCAATTTGGGAAAAGGTAAGAGTTTATTCTGCGGTCTTTCATAGAGTTTTTAAGGGTTTATTCTGTACACCTGGTTAGGTGCCCATAGGTGAAATATATCTGGCATTTCCCCAAAGAGCAGAATTATCTGATCCTGTACATTGGGTACACTAGCAAGAGGTTCACACTTTGAATCCCTCCAGATCTTGAGACCAGTTTTATGTGAACCCACAAAACAGACAGGAGGGTTACCCTCTTTCTGTTTCTGTTCACAATACTGTGCTCAGAGGTTGGCACTGTGGGAGCAGAAGGCCTGACCTGCTGAGTCGGGTTGTGACAAAAGGCATGAGGGAATCTTAGTTGAGAAACATGCAGGGAGAGGTAGCAGATCAGCTAGTGTCCCTGGTGAAAGTATAGGCAGGGAAAAAAGGAACAGAATAGTTGGGCCAAGTAGACCTCATCTGCCTACAAACTCTCTGTTTCTGTTTTTGCAAAACTTCAAGAATGTTTCCTTTTTCCTCCGGGATTAGAATTTTCTTAAATCATCAATGTATGGTATATCAATGAGTTTTGGAAATTCTCTTTGGTAAATAATATTTATTACATTTACATATATATGTGTGTATTTAGTTTACTTAGTTATTTCATCATTTAGTTAGTTAGTTAGTTAGTTAGTTAGTTAGTTAGTTAGTTAGTTATGACATACTTTACAAAGTAAGCACACAGAGCCCCTGGCTTGTTTCTAGTTGTGACCTTGGGGAGGGTAGGGAAGTGGGAGACTGAGAGTATAATTACATTTGTCAACATGAAACAAAATACAAGTGAAACAATATACTTGTTGCAAGTACATACAAATGCACATTCCCCTTATGTGAATGCAGGATAAAAGTACATTCAGGAGATAAGACTGAGTTGAATTAACATAGCAATTGTACAGAAACAAATATCTATGGTATCTTGGCACCTAGAGAGTATATTACATTCTGACATTCATGACAAGGCACCCAAACTTAAGGGCAGCTGCAGACTGCAGGGACTGGTCATATTGACTCAGGCTGGGGGAACCAGGGAGTATATGTGGCAGTTTTTTAGCAGAACATAAGAGAGTTTCAAGGAACCTTGACCAACTTGTTGCCCAAGTGGAAAGTATTTCAGCTGGTAATTTTGTACGAAGGCTGTTCCATGAATAGGGGAGCCTGTAAGTTATAGAGACTACCTTTAGATTTTGCCTGCAATGTGGGATTTTATCACAATGTACTTCTAATCTGAACAAATAAGTTGTGTTTGATGAGGGAGAGAAAAGATCAGAGAGTTAACTCATCAGTTTGCCTGATCAATACTTGGCTCCCACTAGGACAGTGTATGTCGAATGTCTCACAGAGGGAGGGGTCCAGCCTAGTTTTTGTGCATGGAGCAGTGGTGGGTTCGGGGAGGACAGGGAAGTACCAATCTAAACAATGCATTAAACAGCATAATAAGTTTTGCTAGGGTGGTGGGGTTGGCTTCAGAGTAGCCAACTCCTCATAATCCAGCAGGGAAAGGATTCAATGTTCAACAACCTGATGTTTAAAGGGGAATTGCCTTCAATACCTGATTCTGTATCCAGTTCCACAGTCACATTTTAATGCCCACAGCTGTGCCCGACCTTCCAAACTTTGAAAACTCACTTTAAAAACTCACTTCATGCCCTCCCATTCAATATATATTTCTAGTCTGCACAGCACTATACGTGCACTTGAGCAATAGCATGACTGACCCGGTGACTTCACTGATGGGCTCAGTGCTCTGCAGTCTGCAGCACTATGCAGTACATTCTCTGTCCCTGTCACACAGAGCCATTAAATTGTCTTTAGCCTCATATCTGCAAATGGTAAATTGGACTGCCTGTATGCAGATACATAGTTACACTCATTGTTGATGTTAGCTTGTGGTTTTTAGTCCGCTTCTGGATGAGGTCACAGCTCCTTCTGGCACACTACTCTCACAGACACTGCACCTTGAAGCAAACAAGTCACAACTTCCCTGTATCACCAGTGATTGGGAAGGTGTGGGGTTGGTGGTGTGTGCTGGGGGTTGGGGAGATTGCTACTTTCTCATAAACAGAAACACCTTCAGTAACCAACCCCCCTCATAGAAGGCTGATAGAGGGCTTATCCTGGAACCAATCAATCTGATGGTCAATCAATGTCTTCTTCCATTGAATGGTAATGAACAGTACTGAAATCCAAGTTCAGAACTATGCTACCGCTGCTTATGAATACTGGGGTCATGTCCCGAAACCCTGGACAACAGTAATACCCTTCCATTTATCCAACACAAAGTTGAATGAACATTACCAATATGTTCCCCCAATCTGAGGCAAAGACACTTTCACATCCATACCTTCCCACTGGCATTGAGGTTCTGTTTGTTGTGAATCTAAATTGTAGCATATCCTTAACAGAGAAATCAAGACCCCCAAAAAGGACTGTGACAGCTTTTCTGAGTCAGAACCGAGACACATGTACAGTATCACAGGAACATATCTTCTTCTGCAATATAGTATATTTTTTCTTCTTAGTCTCCACCCCTGCAATTAATAAATACAATTCTGGTTCCTAACTCAGACCATTGTATAATAGGTAGTCAGTTCCCAATCATGTAGGAAGGGGTGGAAATTGAATAAAACTGTGACACAACCATTCTGTATGGGAAGCATAGGAATGAGTTATATTTAGCCAGACAACCAAGATTTTTTCTAATTTTACCTTGTTTTTGTGGTAAGATGCTCATATTTATTTGCTTCAAATCTTTTTGAAACAAGCTACAAATGCAACATGAACCCAACACTAGAAATGTATGGACCTTGTGAAACAGTGCACTTGCTTGTTTTCTAAACCATATGTGAGGATAGGAGGCTCATAAAATTGAAGTACTCTGTTTCTGGATAACATGAAGTTCTAACAGTATGATAGGGCTAAGTCCTTACATATGGCGCCCAGGGTTAAAAGGCTGTGTACAAATGGGCATTTCCCTAGTATACCCACATGATCTGCTGCGTGCACACAACTGTCAAACACTGCTGGCTCTGTGGATAGTGACAGCTTGTGGACACTTCTTTGTGCAGCTGCCTAAAAATGGGGACAGGGGGTTGGGGAAGATTCTGAGGTGCATAAGCTCTGACCTCACCTGGTGCCACATGGTGCGGCTGTCCTGGGGGCCACTAAGGTGTGAGAGCCTAGCTATGAACATTTTCCACCTGTCACAACTGTACAGGGAGCTCCAGATGAGCAGGAACAATCAACAGAAGTCCTGACACATGGCAGAGCAGCTGAACAGGAGAGCTCAAGAGAAACAGGAGCCCCAGTCTGGGCTTTGGTTGCCTGGCATGGATGTTCCAGGTGCTCACGAGAAGCAGAACGAATGAAAGGTACCTCATAGAAGCAGCTGAACAAGCTCACTACAGAGAAACAGGATCCCCAATTTCATTTTCTGATGTCTAGCGCAGATCTATAGGTGAGCTCAAAAGAAGCAGTGTTCCCTGTCTCAGCTGTCCCACAACGGGCTTTGCAGAATGCTTACCCTGCAAGTTGTCAGTGTGCACTGCTGGCCGAGTGGGATCTGTGGTATACCAAGATGTGTATACCCATCAGAATGGCCTCTTCTGGATTCTGCCATCAGAAGGGGTCTATTGCAGCTAATCTGGTTTCAGTAAATGCCACCATTGTCTCTTGCAAGACTATCAGGCTTTACTGCAAACTGCCACCATTCAGGAGACTGTTGCCTGTGGGCTTTGTTGAATTATCCCCAACAGCGGCTGTACTTTGTTGGGCAAGCAGGCTTTGGACCACGCTGTCATCTGCAGCATTCTGTTGTCCATACAGCTGCTGAGCAAAAGCAATGTTTATCATGGGAAAGAGAAAAAAGACAAGCAAACTGAATGAAAAGACTCTCAGCCAGTTAATAAAGTAAAACTGTGGCAGTAACATTAGCAGTTACTTTTAATCCATTAAGTTAATGACAAAGTACACAGTGTACTACCATGGGGATTTCTGCAATGTAAATACAGAGATAAACAGTGGAATCCATCACTGATGGCATTTCCACTACAGGGATGTCAATCAACCTCCAAAAATGGGGGGGGGGGGCGAATGTGCAGCCACGTATAGAATTGCAGCTTAAATATACAGCTCCTTCTTGTCATGTTAAAAATGTTGTTAAAATATCCAGTATTTCTTGTCTCTGTTAAGTGGTTATACACTAGTTACCTGGCTGATCCTCTGCTGTAACAGGTGCTGCTGTTTTGTCTCCGAAGTGAAGACCAACTGAGGCTACTTAGTATATTGCGCCACACCAAGTGCGATCCACTGCAGGTCTAATAATGGTGACTCCTGGATCCCATGTCACTGTGGGGCTAGCTGACCTCTCAGACATTTGGGCTATGTTACAATCGCTAGTCATTGACGTTCCAACGGAAAAATAATCTGTTGCTCATCTGGACAAAAGAACAGAAGAAGTGGAACAGTGAGCTGTGGCAACAAAGCAGTTTACATCGCAAGTGGAGTTGGACTTGGCTCAGCAGACTGATTGGATTGCACGTTTGGAGCATTTGGTTCACTTTTTAGAAACTAAATTAGACGATTTAGAAAAAAGAAACAGATGCAAGAATCTCTAGATTGTGGGGGTACCAGAAGGCTCGGAGGGACCGAACATGAATGCATTTCTAAAGCTCTTTATCCCGGAACTCCTAGATCAACATTGGGACTCCCCTTTAGAAGTGGAAAGGGCACATCAATCCTTAGGCCACAAACCAGCTAATGGTCTTCCTCCCTGTCCCATCATTGCCAACTTTTTACGTTTCTCTATTAAGGAACAAATCCTTCATTTGGCAAGGGAAAAGGAACCCCTTAAGTGGATGGGTCATAAAATCTACCTATTCCAAGACTTCTCTAAGTAAGTGGCAGCTAAGAGGAAGGCTTTTGTTCCCATATGTAAGGAGCTAGCTCTGCAGAAGGTACAATACTCCATGCACTATCCTGCTGTGCTACATGTTTTGTGGGAAGGAAGATTGTTAGCTGACCATCTGTCTCACCAGGGACCTTGATCTACCTTGTTCCCAATTTTGAAAGGGGAAGCTGCACAGATAGTTAAACCAAAGTAACAATGGGAAGGGAGGACAAATGTTGATGCCCAGCAGTCACTATTCCCTGATAGAAACATAGAAACATAGAAACATAGAATTTAACAGCAGATAAGGACCTCTTGGCCCACCCAGTCTGCCCATTTCCCTACCTACTGGATAAGCTGCAGATCCTAGTTAACCAGCAGTCTACTTCTTTCTACCCCCACCCCCCAGAATTGCCTTATGACTATCCCATGCATGCTTGAATTCCACCACTGATTTTGACTCCACAACCTCCTCCGGAAGGCCATTCCATGCATCCACAACCCTCTCTGTGAAAAATACTTCCTTAAATTACCTCTGAGCACGCCACCCTCTATCTTCAAATTGTGCCCTCTTGTTCTTGCACACCTCTTTTTTGAAAGATGCTACCCTCTTGGACTTTGTTGATTCCCTTGAGGTACTTGAAAGTTTCTATCATGTCCCCTCTCCCTCCTTTCCTTGAGGCTATACATATTAAGCTCCTTAAGTCTCTCTTCATATGTCCTCCGGTGCAGACCCTGCACCATTTTAGTTGCCCTCCTCTGGACAGCTTCCATCCTGTCTATGTCTTTGCGGAGATTGGGTCTCCAGAACTGCACACAGTACTCCAGATGGGGTCTCACCAGCTGTCTGTACAGAGGGATAATAACTTCCTGTTTTCTACTGGTGATGCCTCTCCCTATGCATCCCAGTATCCCCCCAGCCCTCCTTGCTGCCTTCTCACATTGCTTGCCCACCTTTAGGTCATCTGATATGACTACCCCAGGTCCCTTTCCATTTTTGTTGTTGTTGTATCTCACCCCCCATTGTGTACTCTTTCCTGGGTTTTTGTTTCCCAGGTGCATTACCTTGCACTTCTTAGCATTGAATCTAAGCTGCCATACATTTGACCATTCCTCTAACCTTGCCAAGTCCCTTCTCATCCTTTCCACCCCACCCTGTGCATCAACTCTGTTGCAGATCTTAGTGTCATCTGCAAAGAGACATACTTTTCCTTCCAGTCCTTCTGCAATGTCACTTATAAAGACATTGAAGAGGACTGGTCCTGATACAGAAGATCCATCTTTAGAGCAACCTGCATTGATATCCTTCTCAAGACTTTCCATCTCCAGACCCCTGAGTGGTCTAAAACTCCAAATCCTAAACATCCCCACATCCCTCCAAGCCAAACTCATGATCAGCCTCAGTCTCTGGACATGGACTGTGCTGACTATCCAGAGGAGGATCTTATTGCTTCCTTATCAATGGAGGGTTCTACTGTAGGGTCATAATCCATACCTCAGTTTGATGGTGGGGATGAAACTGCAGACACTAATTTCAAGAGACTGTACCCCCCTGCCCTTCCTGTGGTTAGTCTGACTGCAGAAGCTCCTGCCTCTGGCTCATGATGGAGTGAAGGGGTTATTTGTCCTGCTATGCCAGAATTTATCCTAGCTAGTATCACCAAAAGCTCATTGTAGGGGGATTGTAAATTCTTACACCCATAGTCAGGCAAAAGGAGAGGAGGAGTCCACCTTTTTAACTATTTGGGTACCATCTGTGTTTTTCTCATGCCAGGGTATTGAACTGAATGGATTTTTGGTATTTGAGGCCACGTCTGGTAAGGTAGTGATCTCATTTGTTCATGACGCAATTTTTGCTTTCCCCCATATTATTATTTTTAGGTAGATTGTTTGGCTTTTTAAAGGGTTGGGTCTGCAATGTTATATAGACAATTTCTTCACTATGAGATGCCATTGGTTCAGCAGTACAAGTTACATTAAACTGTTCCTCCAATGAATTGTTTTAGCATTTCTGAGTTGTATATACCTGTATGTTTTTGGATCTGGCACAAAGCCCTACACAAACTGTTTCTTATGAGATAAAACTCAGTTTTACATTCCATTGTGACCGGACTACAGATGCATTCCAACTGAGCTGCAAAAACATTTTACAAACATTACTCTTGAGCTGGTTAAGCACTGAAAATCGATGCAATATGAGTTGCCAATGCAGTGCCAACTGTAAAAAACAGTGCTAAACCAACTCACTGGTGAAACAATTTAATGCGACTTGTACTGTACCTGAGGGGAAGCTACCCTGCCTGGTATTGGTTTTTTCCTCTTTTTGGGTTCAGAGGCCTGTGGAAAAGACACAGCAGGAGGGTATCCTAGTTGCCTCTTATGGTTACTGGCTGATACATAGGATGTATCCTCTTATGCCTCCTGAGGAGGGGGAGGGCGTGGGTGGTTTTCTATCACAAGCTCTACTGACCTCCCTTCTCCTGCTATTTTTTTCTCAATGTTTGGAATATTTAGGACCCTGATTTTGTCATGTGTGTACACTATATTTTGTATTTTCCTTCATAATATGGGAAATTGTCTCTATATTTTTACTTCAACACTTCAGGGTTCCTGAAAGGTCCTTAATTGTTAATGTTGGTTGGTTATTGCATTACTGAGTTAGGGATGTGGGTTATTTTTTATCTTCTTGTTTAGATTTGGGGATGAGTGGGCACTCTTTATTGTTGAACATTTTTTTTTTGTAAATATCTACTTTGTCTGTGTGAAATTTGATACTAGTTGCAATGTAGACCTTAAAACACCACCTTCACTGTTTTTTTCTTTAACAGACATGGCATCACCCAAGGGTCTCCCTGAGTTTATTGGGTTAGGGCATGGTTTTGCTTTGACATGGTGGACTTAAAAGTGTTGAGTTGGAATGTGCAGGGCATGAATCACCCCATTAAGCAGAAGAAGATGTATTCCTTCCTTTATTCTTCCAAATTTGACATAGCCTTCTTGCAGGAAACCCATCTTCTCAATAGAGAGGCTGGCAAGCTGGTTAAAAGTTGAGTGGGGAAGGCTTTTTGTAGCTCCTTTATAGCTAATAAAAGGGGAGTCTTGATCCTGGTTTGCAAAGGGTGCCCTTTGTAAGTTGTGGATTCTATTATAGATACAGAAGGCCGTTGGCTTATAGTGCAGGCCCACATTTATGGAATAGATCTTCTACTGGTTAATATCTATGCTCCCAATGTTGATTTCCCAGACTTTTTTTCTGGCAATTACTCATTAAATTGCTGGGAAAGTCGGGGGCTCCACAACTATTATTCTAAGGGGGAATTTTAACCTCATTTTAGATTCCAATTTTGGATAGATCCCCTCTGGAGAAGGACAACCCATTGCACTCTAAATCTAGGAAAGTTGTTAATCAATTATGTTCTGAGAACCTAGGCCTCCAAAATTGTTGGAGGCTTTTTCACATGGATGCACTCACCTTTACTTTCTGATCACACAGGTTTAAAACTTGCAGTCAGTTGGACCATTTCCTTTGTAGCTCATTGATTGTGGGAGATTTATTTGATGTCTCCATCCTTCCTATTGTTTTATCAGACCATGCACCTATTAGGTTGGTCTGGGTCCCTAAAACCACTTTCAGTAAAACACCTAGATGGCATTTCAACCCTGCACTTTTATATTTGGAAGAGTTCTTCAGCTGATTATAGGACGAAATGCTATTTTATTTTGATTCTGAAGCATCCCCCCGAGGTCTCGATGGTTACACTATGGGAGGCGTTCAAGGCCTTTGTATGGGACTGAGAAATTTCCTATGCCTCCAGACTTAAACTGCACAATCAGGAGGCATTGGAACTTACTAAGAAAATTAAAGCATTAGAGGTAGCAATTTACATGTCCTCTTTGTCTTAGGACTCTCAAATTGCGGAACTTACGTCTCTCAAGTACAAGTTAAATGCTATTTATTCTCAAGAAGCCACTAGAACTTTATTTTTCCTGAAGCAGTCATATTGGGAATCCAGAGACAAAGCTGGAAGGTTGCTTGTCTACAGGCTGAAAAAGAAAGCCATGGAAACCTCGGTTGCATTTTTGAAAATGAACAATGGTTTGCCTCTTTTGAGAGTTTTATTCAACTCTTTATTACTCACCTGTAATTCCCAATGCAGAGGCTTATGAGGCCTTTTTTAATAAGTTAGATTTACCTCATCTATCTCCAGAAATTGCTCAAATGTTGGAGGAAGATATCACACCGCATGAAATTAGAGCTGCTGTTTATTCCTTGGCTCTAGGAAAGGCTCAAGGACTGGATGGCCTGGGTTTGGATTTTTACCAAGCTTTTGAACCTGTTTTATCCCCCTGGTTGCATAAACTTGTTTTGGCCATTCAAGACTCTGGTACCTTGCCTATGTCTCAGCAAGTAGCCAATATCACTGCCTTGCCAAAATCCAACAAGGACCCCACAAGGTGTTCTAATTTTAGACCTATCTCCCTGCTTAACATGGACTGTAAAATTTTAACTAAAATCCTGGCTCTCTGGTTGGAGAAGATCCTACAATTTTTTGTTTTTTTAACTTTATTTATGCACCAGTACTCTCTGTGGCATCCTTCAGAGGTTCCCACTTAATCCTACCTCTTCTTCTCCCTACTGCAGCCAGTCATCACTGGATCACCTCTCCCAGAGGAACTTCCCAGCACTCTGAATCACCCCCCGGAACAGGGCTCATCTGACCTCGGCGGCTCTTTCTGAAATTAGAGAGTCCATGCCTCTGGGAGGTTGGCTGTGGATCCCCAATGTGGCCTGGCCCGGCATTAGGGATGAGAGGGAGATCCCTGCAGCCCTCGTCATCTCCTCGGTGAGCCAGGGATTTTTTGCATTTAGTTCCCACCTCTCCATGTGGAGCCCGGCCAGCAAGGCAATGAATTGCCGTGGCTCTGCCTCCAGGCATACGCCTCGCCACTACAGCCAGTGATCCTCTAGCCACCACCAGTGGTTGCTCCAAGAGCGAGCACACCCCATACCCACCCCTGGGAAGAGAGAGCAGTCCTTCAGATGCTCAATCTCTTCCCTTCCCTGCTGACCCCTGGCAGCCCTGGCTCATTCCAGAATCTAGGTCACCAGCATGGCGCGAGGTGTGGCGTCCAGCGCCTCAACCCTCAGCACCACCGGGCCAGCTGAGATCCTACAATTGGTTATACACAAATCGGAGGCTGGATTCATGAGGGGTCATCAGGGCAGTGATACTATGCAAGCTGTGATTGATTTAATACAGATTGCTTCTAAAGGGACATACTCTGCTGTTTTGGTTGCAATAGATGCCAAAAGGGCATTTGATTTTATTGAATTTCAATAGCTCTTTTACATGCTTTCAGCTTTCAGCCTTGGGCCAGTTTTTCTAAAATGGGTTCAGTGCTTGTATTCCTCACCCAGAGCCAAGGTTCTGGTTAACGTTGTTCTGTCAGACACTTTTTCTATATTCCTGGGCACAAGGCAGGGCTGTCCCTTGAGCCCATTATTGTTTCTGCTTGCTAATCAGCCTCTTAATGCTGCACTAAGTCAACATTTGGAGATTCATGGAATAAACATAGGAGGTCACTCTTTTTCTACTGTGTTATGTGCTGATGACTTACTGTTGACATTATCCAAGGTGGAGTTTTCTCTCCCGTTGGTTGAGGGAGTTATTGATACGTTTAGTGCCATATCCAGATTGAAGGTGAACTGGTCAAAAATAGAAGTCATTCCCCTCTTTAAGGCAGACCCTTGAAGGGTGAATACTTCTTTATTTATTTAGTTTTTTGCTGACCAGGTAAGTGCATTAGACAGTAAAGCTGCCCATTTTCAGGCACGATCTGGGAAGTTACATGTAATGGGTGGAAAACAACAGTGAATATAAAAGATAAATCAGGTGACAACAAGCAGACTAATTAATGAAAAGCATATAGTTAGGTTACAACAAACAGCAGCCAGGATCAAGCATGAACCATATTACAGTACAGTGGCATAGGCCAAGATTCGACAGTTAAGGCCCCTGAAACACAACATTATCATCCATACAAAAATATGGGGTAAGTGCTAGGGAAATAAATAGTTTAGGCAATGCTCCAGTATAACACAAATAGGGAACAAGTGCCAGGGTGAGTAGCTAAGAGGGACAAGCAAGTAAGTAAGTACATCTTTCACAGTAGCAGTATTCAGAGCAAGCCAGGATCTTACAGACTTCCTGCTTGAAACTTCATGGGGTTTGGGAGTTCCTGAGAGCCAGAGGAAGGAAATTCTACACTTTCAGAGTGCTGACTGAGAAGGCGTTTCTACCCATTTGAGTGTTACACTTAGGTTGGGCAAGGAGGGATTTATCAATAGATCTTAGGGAGTAGGCAGAGTAAGCAGGTTTTAATAGAAGGATAGCATGTCTGGTATCTGGGAGGTGATGATGTTTCTGATAAAATAAGTGGTAGTGTATTGCCAGAAGGCTGAGGGGGCTAGCTAGCCCAGGCCAGAGTAAAGTGAGTGGCATTGAGACAGCATAGGTACCAACTATGCAAAGTGGCAGATGTTGTTATAGAAGTCGTCCCACTTGCAAAGGAGCCCCCTTGAGGTTTTTGGAAAGGCAATCAACCCATAGGCCAATTTAGGTCTGAGAACCACCTGCACTATGCCATCCTTGTAGTGGATGTAAGGCTGTGCTTAACTTTATACGCAAGACCAAGTTGAATGTTGACTGCTTTGATAGTGGTAGTTAGGTGCAGTTCATAGTACAGGGCCAGATCCAGGGTAACAACAAGGTATTTGAAGGAGTTAACAGTGTTGGGAGGGGTGTCATCAGATGCTCTGATGCATATAGGCTAGTGACAGGCCCTGAGTTTGGGTCCCAAGCCAAAGACCATGGTGACTGTCTTTTTGGAATTAAGTTTGTTTAGCTTCAATCAGCATTGGAAGGTGTTGAACTTTGGATTAAGGTTCTGGTTGATGTCCAATATATCAGAGGAGCTGGACTACAGTGCCAAATCATCAGCATATATCAGGGCAGTGCATGGACTCGACAGAGGGGGGAGATAATTAACAAAGATTGAGAAGAGTAGAGGGCCCAATATCAATCCTTGTGGAACTCCAATCCACATGTATGTTGGGGAGGACTTGGCATTTCTGTGCTGTACAAACTGTTGATGTTCTGCGAGACAATTGTGGAACCAGACAGTTGCAGAGATAAAAAAAACAAGGGTAGACAGCTTGGATAGGAGCAGCGGGTGGTCCACCAAGTCAAAAGGCTTTGTGAGATCGAAGAAAACCACCCCATTGAGATGGATTTTGTCCATGGCATGCATGATATCATTGGTGAACTGGACAAGAGCAGTAGACATGCTGTGCCCTCATCAAAAAATATGTTGATCTGGGGTGAGATCAAGTATCCGAAAGCCTTAAAAGGGGCCCTAGTTTGATCAGGTATTTAGGAATGTTTATATCATCCAATGTACAAGACATGTGTGTGAAAAATAAACAAGATCTGTTGAATAGTCTAGCCTTGGATACGAATCAGTGGGGTAAATTGTTTCTGTCCCTTCCTGAAAAGATTGTTGCTATTAAACTGATGGCTTTTCCTGAATGATTTTATTGTTTGAATAATTTAGTTATGCCCATTTCTTCCAAGCAGTAGTTTAAAATAGAAAAATTATTTTCCAGTTTCACATGGGATGGAAAAATTCTTTGCTTTAGTAGGAAGACACTAAAGGCTCCAGTTATGAAGAGTGGATGGAATATGCCTTGCCCATGGACATATCATCTGGCAAACAGCTTTAAGCAATGTTTTCATTGGCTTCATGTAGATAAAAAGTTTACCCCCTTAAGGGTTAACATTGTGTAATCTATTGCTAGGAATCTTCCAGTTGCTAATCTGCCCGGTTATTCAGTTTTGTACTGCCACTATGAGGTATAGCAAGCAAGTATTGCGTATGGTAGTTAAACATTTAGGATGGAATCTTACTTACTTGAGGCATTATGAGCTGTTATCAAACAACACATTTTTATGGATGGGGGTTCCACAGTTTTGTGGGTATTGTGGTCTTCTAAAGGAATCTCCATGGTGGGCGACCTGTTTGACCATTAGAGTGGTATGTTTAAATCCTTCTCTCAGTTGCAAGAGGAGTATGGTCTCCTCAGTAAATATTTTTGGAGGTTTTTACAAATAAGACATGTTCTTGCTACTAGGTTGATGAAGGGTGACACCTTGGTTCAGTCAGATCTTACCACTGAGCTGTGGAAATGGTCTGAAATTCCAAAGGGGCATACAGGTATCATCTATAAGCTTGTGCAAAAATGGTATACTCCAGACTGGGAACCTCACAGGTTACAGTGGGTGGAGGAGTTGCAAGAGCCTATTGATGCAGATAGGTGGGGTAGATGTTGGGCTGATGCTCACAGGCTCTTTTTTGACCCCAAGACGCAACTTATACAAAAGAAGATCATGGGCCAATGGTATATGACTCCTGTTAAACTAGCCCATATGGGCTTATCCTACTCTAATCTATGTCAGGGGTGTCAACAGGAGCTAGGATCTATCTACCATATACTATGGAGTTGTGTCCTAGTGAAGAGGCATTGGAGAGAAATGATCACAAACATAGAATGTATAATAGCTGATAATATATCCCACTCTGCTTGTATATGGATACTAGGTGATTCTTCATTGTTAAATGCATCAATTTCACATTTTAAGGTATTTTGTTTGTGGCAGCTTTAGAGGCAAAACAACTGCTTCTTCTTCACTGGCGTTCTGCTTCCCTACCCTCAACTAATCAGTGGTTACAAGTGGCATCCAAAGCAGTCTTTTATTTACAGGTGATCCATCGGAGAAGAAGGTCTAAGTTAAAAATTCCATAAAACTTGGAATCCCTGGTTAAGGTATAATGGGGTGACTGTCTAAATTATTTTTTTTTTTATAAATGCACTTTTCACTGTTATTGGATTAAAATTTTTCTAGAAGGGAGACCAGTCATATACATATATCCTTCGCAAAAAACTTAGTTAATGCAATAGTTAGGGTTCCTATTACAGCAACAAAAGAATGGAAATTCAGTGTTAGGGTTTCTGCCCCTACCACCCCACCCCCACCCGCCATACACCAACAGGCATCAGGGCATGCATTGGGGTCATCAGCCCTAACTCTCACCCCATTCTCCTATACTGTATTATCTCAGCTTCCTTACTCATGGAATGGGGTGAGAGTTAGGGCTGATGACTCCAAGGCACACCCCAACGCTTGTTGGTGTGTGGAGTGTGGGGTTGGAACCCTAACACTGAATTTCCACTCTTTTGTCACTGTAATAGGAACCCTAACTGATGCATTAATTGATTTTTTTGCAATGAATTTCCTTACTTTTTGAGATAGTATAATAGTGTCCTTATTTAACTGTGAGAGCACATGGTCTTTTGGACCCTGCACTTCAGCCCCTCCGTAGATACACATATGTATGTAGATCTGAAAGCATTGGGCCCGCTGAGCCCTGCACTTCCATGTGTCAAACAACAGTGATTAAATTGTCAGCATAGGCATCTTATTATCCCACCTCATGTATAGAGAAATTGTGAAATGCAAGGCAAAACTTAATGAGCAACCTACAGTTGTACTGCTCATGAGGTGGTGTGAAATAATGGCAATGTTGAAAATTTGGAGTGAAAATATTAAAAATTGCCAAAGTTAGGTCCATAGCAAAATTTCAGTGACCTACATATACTTGGGAGGTTTTTTTTGATATTTTTCAGTTTCAACATGGGCTTTGGCATCCCCACCTCATGAGCATTGTCACTTTCATTTTTAATTGGTTGCTAAAGGTGATTTCATGCAATGACCATGAAATTACCTTTTGGGACTGAGTAATGAAATGATGGTGCCAGTGTTTATGAGGTGGGGTCCCAAAAGGCCCATGTTGAAAATTTGGTGAAAAAATAATGAAAAATGGCTGAGATATCAACATACATTCAAACATTCCTGCACGTTAGGCTCGTGACTAGGTGGGCCAAGCGGTCCTTATCTGCCGTCAAATTCTATGTTTCTATGATCCTACTTCATATCTCTGCATACAATGCAGAATCCTGCTTTGTATGACACTAATATGAACAAAGAATTGAAATGTTTAATAAAACACATTTTAAGGGCATTTCTCTACCAGTAAAGTGCAGAATGCACATGAGGGGTCCCAATAAGCAAGCCACATGTTTTTGTTCCTTCCAAGAATATCCTTTTAGGAGGTTTCCAAATTTGAATTTTTCAGGCAAAACTGAAAACAAGATGGCAGCCATACGAAGTAGGAATTTTCCCATACAAAGCAGGTTTCCTACTTCTTTTCATACAGATATCTTGAAGAGCTTACTGAGCATGCGCAGAAATTATTTTTTCACATTTTTAAATTGCTATAACTTGAAAATTGCTTATGATTTTTTCACCAGACTAGCAAAAGGCACATCTATGGGATAGTCCCTTTCTGCCCTGAAAATTTCAGACCTAAAAACCAAACCCCCTGGGCTGTAGGCAAGTTCAAAGAAAAATCCCAGCAAATTCAATGAGCAAAAACATGTTTTCTTAACATCTCCATAACTCAGAGAGTGCACATCAGACCAGAACATAACTTGCCACATCAAGAGACTACATCACAGGACAGTGCATACCAAATTTTGTGCAAATCTGCTGAACAGTTGCTAAGTTATTAAATGGCAAAATTTAACATTGAACTGACTAACCAACCCTCAACTATAGGGGCACAACCACACCCCCTATAATATTAATATATATATATATATATATATATATATATATATATATATGTATACATTGCAAAAAAATTTCATTAATACATCAGTTATGGTAAATACACATAGCAACAAAAACACCCCAGGGTTCCACCCTGCCATGGGGTCATCAGGTCCAACTCTCACCCCATTCCATGTGTAAACAAGCTTAATGCTATAGTATAGGACAATGGGATGACAGTTAGGCCTGATGAACCCATAGCACCCTAATGTTTTTGCTGTTTGGTGGGGGATGAGGGTGGGGTGGTAGGGGTGGGAACCCTGGGGGTGGGGCAGTAGGGTTGGAAACCCTAACACCTAATTTCCCTGCTTTACTTGCTATCATTTTCACCCTAACTGATGCATTAACAACATTTTTTGCAATGAATTTCCCTTCTTTTTCAGACAGTATAATTGTATTCTCATTTTATTGTGGGAGCGCAGGGTCCTCTCTCCATCCAAATTGTACAACAGTGTCTATATGTCTTGGTGGGAGCCATCCCTCCATCCAGATAATACAACAGTGTCCATATGTCTTGGTGGGAGTGCAGGGTCCATCCCTCCTTCCAGATAGTACAACAGTGTCCATATGTTTTGGTGGGAGTGGATGGTCCGAACCATCCAGACAGAACAACAGTATATATATCTCACAGTGGGAGCGTAGGGTCCTTTGGACCCTGCATTCCAATCCCTCCACAGATGCACATACGGTTTATATATCTAGCTGTGGAAACACAGAGGTCTCTGAGCCTTGCGCTTCCACACATTATTATGAATGGGTGTAGTAAAATTGCAATAAATAGTCATAACTGTGCCATCTTACATAATTTTCACCCAAATATTCAACATAACTTTCTTAGCATCTAACCACATATACCCAGTACAGCAAACTTTCAAATCCCCATCAAAATGTAGTTCCATGCAACGGTAACACCATTTTTGCTCCTCAGTTGCAGAAAAACATTTTTAATAGGATTTGAAAAATGACAGCTGTACTATTCATGAGATGGAGTTGAAATATGTAAAGTATTGTAATGTAATGTAAAGTTTATTTCTATAAGGTACCCTTCCCAAGCTCAGAGCGCCTTTACAGAATTACACAAACAGTATTAAAACCACACTAATAAATAACATTTTATCCATAACAAATTTAGCATAGTTTACATCATTGAAAATGCTTGATTAAAAAGGAAGGTCTTTAGAGCTTTTTTAAAACCCTCCACAGTCAGGCAAGGTAGAGAATTCCACAGGTAGGAGCCATAAAGGCAAACGTTCCTCCACCAGATGTTTTTAAGGTTACCCTGGGAATCTCTAGCAATCCCTCACCAGAGGATCAGAGGGAGCGACAGGGACACTAAGAAGTCAGAAGTTCTTCCAGGTAGTGGGGTCCAAAACTGTGTAGGGCTTTATAGGTCATCAACATGACCTTGAAAGTGATCTGCCACTGTACAGGCAGACAGTGCAACTCGCAAAGCACAGGTGTTATGTGGTTGGACCTCGGGCTTCCAGTCAACAACCTAGCCACCGCATTTTGTACCAGCTGCAAGCGGCGAATATCCACTCCCGACAGCCCTAGATAAAGGGCATGCAGTAATCAAGACAACTGGCAACAAGGGCCTGGACCAGGGTAGGAAGATTTTCTGATGGAATCAAGTGTTTCACCCGTGCTATATTCCTTAAATGGAAAAAGGATGATTTAACTACGGCCGACACCTGCGTCCTCAGGGTCAGGCCCTCGTCAAATATAACACCAAGGTTACGTACCTGACCAGATGCCATAAGCGGAGTCTCCCCCAGAAATAAACCTGAGGGTTTTCCCACCGAGGAACTTGACATCCTCACCCTTGGTTCCACCACCAATACCTCTGTTTTTCCCTGGTTCAACTTCAGCCTAATGGTACTCATCCAGTTCTGTATCTCCAGGAGGCAGTTGTTAAACAATGCACTCGACTCAGACTCCTGCTCAGACACAGAAGACATATGGAGTTGAGAATCATTGGTATAGCAATGAAACTTCAACCCATATTGTCTTATAATGTCCCCCAATGGAAGCATGTACACTGCAAATAGCATGGGGGTTGACACAGAACCCTGTGGCACCCCACAGCGTAGGCAGTGAGAGGCTGAAGAATAAATCCCCAACATTACTCTCTGAGTCCTACCCTGCAGGAAAGATTTAAACCAACTGTGGACAAACCCCTTAGTCCACAGAGAAACCACAGGCATTTGAGCAGCACCTCATGATCCATGGTGTCAAATGCTGCTGAGAGATCAAGGAGAACCAAGAAAGAATGAGTTCTCTGATCTCTCACCATCAGGAGATCATTTAGTACCCGTACAAGAGCCGTCTCAGTACTATGTCGTTTCCTGAAGCCAGACTGGAGAGGCTCATAGATACTGTGGATGGTTAAATGGTCCTCCAGCTGCAAGGCAACCACCTTCTCAATAATCTTCCCCAAAAAGGGAAGATTCAAAACCAGTCTGTAGTTTTCTGGGCAGTTGGGATCAAGTGAGGGCTTTTTCAAAAGGGGGCATACTATTGCCTTTTTCAAGGGATCAGGAAAGATCCCTCTCTCCAGTGATACCACAACTATTCCAGTAAGGATCGGGCCAATAACCTCTACACACTCCACAAGTAGGTGAGTAGGGCCTGGATCCAATCTACAGCAGGTTGGATGCAAAGTCTGGATGATCCTCACTATATTCATGACTGCCGGTTGACTGAAGGTGAACCAAGTTAGTTGGGTATTTGTGTCCCTCGGATGATCACTGCAAGCCCCAATGGGGAGGCACTGGCTGATCTCATCCCTGATAGCGGACACCTTATCAATAAAGAACATCGCAAATTCCTCACACTGTAACAGTGACAATGCTCGACCAGCTTGAAGACAGATTGGATTGCACAGTCTTTCCGCAGTCCGGAAGAGCTGGGCCAGTCTATTTTTCGCTGTAGCAATTTCCCTGGACAGGACCTCTGCCTTCTTATGGAAAATTGCTAACTGATAAATCTTATAATGATCTAACAGTCTAAGCCTGTCCACTTCCAGATGAGTTTTCCGCCAGCATCTCTCCAATCTTTGGCCCCGTCTCTTCAAACCACGGATCTCTGCAGTAAACCATGGGGCCCCTGGGTGGAGAGTACAGGGATGAACACAGAATGGAGCAATGGCATCCAGGGTCCTCAAAACTGCCCTATTATAGGCTAGCACTAGGGACCCTGGGTCAGTGCTAGCCATTGGAAATGCCAAGAAGTCCAGCTCTGTTATTAGGCCTTCTGAGGTAAGTCCTCCCAAAGGACAGAACTGTACTATCTCCTTAGAGGCAGGCCTCTTTGGGGGAGCTGTGAAACTGAACCTCAGGACATGATGGTCAGACCAACTGATGGGCTCCACCTTCACAGCAGAGACTTCCATCCCCAGATGGAAAATTGCAATGCTAATAATCTGGAGTGAAAATATGAAAAACAGGCAAAGTTACAACGGGGGGAGAAACTGTGCAATGCACGCTCATAATGCGGACATTTTGTGGACATATTTCACCCAGTTTTCAACAGTGGCATTTTGGGACATCCCCTCATGAACAGTGCAACTGTGATTTTGTAAATCCATCCCAAAAGTTGATTTCATAGAGTGACCACGCCATTCTGCTCCACATGTGTGAAAACAGTTCCAGGCAGAATGTGCAAAATGACAGCTGTACTGTTCATAAGGAGGTGTGAAAAATGGCAATGTTGAAAATCTGAAGAGAAAATATAAAAAACTGGCAAAGTTATGAGCGTGTGTAGAAACTGTGCAATGCACACTCACAACAGTCATTTTCGGGAATTTTTTTCACCAGATTTGCAACATGGACTTTTTGGGACCCCACCTCATGAACAGTTGGACTGTCATTTTGTGAATTGGCTTCAAAAAGTGATTCCACACAGTGACTGAGAAATCACCTTTCAGGACTAAGAAACAAAACGACAGTGCCAGTGTTCATGAGGTAGGATTCCAAGAACCCCATGTTGAAAATCTGGGGCAAAAATTCCTAAAATTGGCTGGGATATCGACATAAGCTACACCCCCCCCCATTGACTCCCATTATACGGCTTAGGTTCATTCCTCAGATCACAGTTCGGCTTTGAAGAGTGCAGACATGTCCCTGGTCCTCAGAAGATCACTGATCCTGACCTCTGGAGGGCAAGTATGGGTGATGAGGGTTCAGGGAGGTGGGTGTGTAGAGGGAGGGTGGTGAGGGGGGCATGGGGAGACAGCAAGGGACTGTTTTCTTTCTTGCATGGTTAAAAAAAAAGACTTTGGGGACAGTTTTCTTCATTCAAAGAAAATTTATAAAAGACATAAATTTCAGCATACAAGAGTGGGTCCCCAGTGTGCCACATGAATTTAGGGGGGCATACATGATGCTGAGAGGGGGATTTGGCACCTCCATTAGCAATGAAAGAAGGTTGGCAAGCAGATCCCACACTGGGAGTGGGCATCCCAGTGTCAGCAATTAATAAAACAAAATTCATTTATCTGGGCACACTGGGGTGGGCTCCCAGTGTGCCACAATAGTGTGGGAGGTACACATCAACATGGGAATTGGGCATCAGGTGTCAGAGTGGCTCAGTTGGTAGCACATCCGCCTCTGGACCAGAAGGTTGGGGGTTCTCGTCCCACACCGGGATTGAACTTGCACCTAAAATTCGCTGGCATCGGAGTGCAGTATTGGGAGGGTGCTGTACTGCTGGGGTGTGCCATCCTTTGGATGAATTGTTAAACCGAGGTCCCTTCTGCCCATCCTGGTGTTGTCCTGGTGGGTGTCCAGGTGGAAGTAAAAGAACCCAGGGCACTCTTCACAAAGAGTAGGGAACATTCCCGGTGTCCTGGCCAACATTCCCCTTCCCATAAACTGGTTCATGCAATTATCCAGGCTGTGTATGGGTGATGATGTGCTATATGGCTGCCACCACACATTCAGTCACTTCACTACCAGTCTAGCATTGCTTGTAAAGTGCTTTGGGATACTGTGTATGAAAAGCGCTATATAAATGCTGATTCTTCTTCTTCTTCTTCTTCTTCCTGATGAGAGTGCGAAAAATAGGAATGGAGTGCAGAATACTTCGATGCAGGATCCTGCATCAACATTATCACATATTTGGATGCAGGATTCTGCATCGAAGAAAAGAGGTTGGGGATGTTTTTTCCTTTTCAGAGTTTTTTTTTTTAACAATAATATAACAGAAGGGCACACTGGCATTGGCTCCCAGTGTGCCAAATTAGTGTGTGTGTGTGTCTGTGAGGGATAGACGGGTCTCCCTTGACTCTGCATCCAGCAGCATGAGTTCCAGCTGTGGCTGCAGACATCAAGAAAATACCACTGTTATCATACAGAGAATGGCCTACAAGCTGTTCTCTGTATAAGCTGGCACCCAGCAAAAAAATTGTTTGGATCCAGCTTCAAACAAAAAAAAATCAGAATACATGTCTTTAGCTGTGTTCTGGTGGTTTTTTTTTTTTAAATGTTCGGTACTTCAGCATCCTCCCTAAGCGACAAACAAGATGGCGGACACAACCCAGCTCACTCAATGGAACGATTGAGAACTGTGTGCAAAATATCACCCTTCTATGCCAAAAGAAGCTAATATTTTTCACACGGTACTACTATCGTATGAAAAGAAGCTGGCATTTTTCTCATGGTACTACTATTGTGCGAAAAATATGTTTTTCGTGTCTGTCATATAAATTTTCCCATAGGAAATAATGGGACAATTTTAAATGTCATAACTTTTGAACGGATTAGTATGTTTTCAACAAACCTTCAAAAGGCGCACTTGTAACACAAAGGCTTTCTCCCCTTGAAATTTCAGACCAAAACCTAAAGCCATTTTGGAGATTCAGGATGACAAAGAAATGTTAAAAAAAAAAAAAAAAAGATTTGACTGGTTTTTCAACACTTTATATCTCAGAAACCACTCAATGGATTCCCACAAAATTTGGCAGATCATGAGATCTACCCCCAGAGATTATGCCAGCTGTATTTCATGCAAATTAATTGAATGAATCCAAAGTTATTAAGGTTCAGAATTTGGGCGTAACATAGAAGTGCAATTTCACCCTGACTATAGTGGCATAACCGTGATGGTATTTTATATATATATATATGTATATATATATATATATATATATATATATATATATAATATATATATTTATATATATATTAGATTCAATGTCATTAATTGGCAGAAAGGTGGTGCTTTGAGTTTTGCTATGTTTTGTTATACTATGTTGTGACATACACGCAGTCCAATTGGCTCAATCTCCAGAAATATCCTATCACACCTGTCTTACTGCCAAAAAGATCTCTTTAGGGTTAGCCCCCCTGTCTATCCAGCAGCTCTTTAACAGGGCCCACACTAACATGCACTGCATGAGAAGCATGCCCATCCTAACTTTTTAGGTACCTTCATGTGGACAACTCAAGGACAAAGAGCCTTTATGTACAGAGCATCTAGCATGTTTAACAACCTCCCCGCACACCTTGAATCTACTCCCAAACGTGATCCTTTCAAAAACTGTCTTCGACAGCACCTAGTCAATCGCAGCAGTTATGACTGCCTCACTTAACCCTAGTGGCCCTCAGCTTAAACCTGTCCTGCCATTTTAATGATAATGCCCTCTTGGGCTGCTATTCTGTGTTACCACTCAGTCTATGGTCATCTGCAATATTTCCCACACTAAAACCCGGAAAATCATTACTATTATCACCTAAAGTTAATCTCCTCGACTGCTCTTTCTTATTCTTTTTTTTCTCCCCCTATTGGCCTGTTATGCATCATAACCAGGGCCACTGGAAAACTGAGGAAAAAGTTACCCAAAATTGCGGAGCTTTTTACACAAATAGTGGGGAAAATGCGGGAGTTCCACTATAGACTCTGAGTGCTTCACAATAAATCTTTTAATGTTTTCTACAGCATGTATTAGTCAGTATAAACTGCTAAATGAATACACTGCCACTTTAATATATTTAAAACATGAAGAAAAGTTTGTTCCTAAAATGAATACTAAACTGATAAGCTATCATAATAGTGCCTATCTTCCAAAATTTAAGAACATCTGCCTCATACAGTAGTAAATAGATTCTATAAAGTGAGCCACAGCAAATCAATAATAAATAAATCTAGAAGAAATACATGTTTCTGTTTCTGGATGTACAATAAACAGCTCAAAGGGACCGACCGACAGAGGGTGCCAGACGAAGAGGTGAAGAGGGTTACGGTGATCTCACCCTCTCCCACCCCCAGAACAAAATTAGGAGTAAAGTTCAAATGGACCAACCAATGGAGGGTCCCAGACTCAAAGGTTGAGAGGGCTACGGAGATCTCACCCTCCCCCACCCCAGAACAAAATCAGGAGCTAAGCTCGAAGGCACCAATCAATGGAGGGTCCCAGATGCAGAGGTCGAGAGGGCTACGGTGATCTTGCTCTCCCCCACCCCAGAACAAAATCAGGAGTTAAGCTCGAAGGGACCAACTGATAGAGGGTCCCAGATGCAGAGGTTCAGAGGGCTATGGTGGTCTCACCCTTCCCCACTCCCCATAACAAAATCAGGGGCTATGGTATGCAGCTTGCACAGCCTTGAGCAGTGAAACATCCACAGACCTGTTGAGGGGAAAGTGGCACCATTTTCCAAATTCAAATTAACACCAGGACTGACTGCAGTCAGTGTACATGTGGAGATAGTCTCTACATCTACAGAATTGTGCCTGCTTGCCTTAATTTTAACATGTTCTGACTGGTACTTTAATTGTTTCTGTAAGAAGCTGTGTCTAGCTACAACCTACTGTTACTTTATTGGAAATTAAGCAATAGATTCACTGTTTAGTCACTTTCCTTACAGCATAGTGATTGCTAGCCTCTTTTTATAATATTCAGAATGGCACACCAAATATCCTGTAAAGAACTGGGTTTAGCTACCAACTGCTGACACTTTAATTTGCTCTCTAGCCGAAGATTTACTTGCAGTAAGCTGTTATTTAGCAATGACCTGATTGCCTGTTTAATTAGTTCTTAAGGCTCTCAGTGATTTTTTGATGCCAGAATTGTTTGGAATGAAAGCTCACCTTAATTGTAGTATAACATCCCAGCCCTGTCTGCTTCTCGGCTGTAATTTGAGAACATGGGCTCCACATCTCTGTTCGCCCCATCTAGCTTGTGCTTACCATCCCCCCCATAGTCTGGCTTTTCCTACATATATTCCTACCCCCTCTCCTGTTCTCCACAGCTTGAAAGGCCTGACTGATGGAGGTTCCCAGACACAGAGGTCGAGAGGGCTATGGTGAACTCGCCCACCCTCACCCTTGGTACAAAATCAGGGGCTAAGGTATGCAGCTTGCACAGTCCCGAGCAGTGAAACATTCACGGACCTGTTGAGGGGAAAGTGAGACCCCAACGATGCTCCCGCTGGCTCCCCACCACCCCACCACCACCCTTTGTGAACACGCCCTTTTATAGGGACTTGGCTGCTGGCTGAACCAGTCAGTCCATTTCTCCATTTTCAGCCTATAGAAGTTCGCCACTAGAGGCTGCGCAGCTCCCTGACACATGCAGATAGCACTGCTATGAGCAAGAACCTCAGGTCTCAGCTCACACAATGCTGTTAAATATAAGCTTTTCCTTCCTAATTGCTGTGTGCTAATTTTAATCAGCCCTTCCACCCCACCTACTCTAGACTTATGCCTTTGCTTAACCGAGAACTACTGCCTCAGTGTTCCCTGGCTGTTATCCCTTCAGAATTTCTCCCCCTCTCCTAAAGGGTCTTCCAAATTCTGACACTTTGTTTAATATTGTACTTCTAGAATATTATTTTCCCTGGCACACTTATCTTCTGTCCTTACTCATCCTTCCACCCTTGGCAGGAATTAATAATGGCAAACATACGGAGTCCCAGCCTAGTGCCGTGCATTCATTAATTAGCACTGTAGCTAACATATATGGTACATTGGAGCACCCAGATCCTGTATCCAGCAACCCCTTGAGGTTCTCTTTTCAAGAAAGAATGAACCAGACACCACCCCTAACTCCAGAGGTTGCCTTGGCCCTGATGTGCATATATACCACTAAACAGCAGATACCAAACCAGGACAATACAAGGTGCAGAAAGTCCCAGATCACTAAAATCTGGTGGAAGCGATGCCTCCGCAGGGTGATCATTATACTGTTACTGATTTCTGGGAACATTCACCCCAATCCTGGACCTCCTGGCACTGGGTATCCCACAACCAATGGATGCCTAAAAATTGGATTAGTTAATATTGGGAGTCTCCTTCCCAAATTACCCTAATTCCAGGCATGGGTTGCTGTCCACAAACCAGACATTATCTTGCTCACTGAAACGTGGCTGTTTCAGACAATACCTGATCCCTCCATCTCACTTGATGGATATACCTCCTTCCAGCTAGATAGACAAGCCAAGCATGGGAGTGGATGCTTGGCCTATCTGAGTAACAAAATAAGTGGCCAGGTTGTGCCACTCAGTGTAAACACTACTGAAGCCCAGCTTCTCTCCATCAAGCTATCTATAGGACAGCAAGACAAAGCAATGTCTCTGACCACTGTCTAGATACCTCCCGGCAAGCAAGCCCATGGACTTGACCTATTTTTCAACCACCTTAGCAAGATCAATAAAGAATGCGAGCAGGTCATACTAGGGGACTTTAATACAAATTGACTTGCCCAGGATTCAGTTACCACGACGGACCAAATCCATGGCCTATATCTCACTCAGATGGTAATGCTGGCAACAAGGCTGAACTACCGCACTGGCACATGTACGCTCATAGACTGGCTTCTTGCCTCCAACCCTGAGCATATCAAAAATGTTACTGTCTTGCCCTACACCTTAAGCAACCATTCACTGGTACTATGCTCCTGGAATAATAAGGGTCCTAAAGTCCCCCTTCAGGTCTCCAAAAACTGCTGCCTCAAACAGGGGCTTGTAGGTAATTTTAAGAGGTATCTGAAGGAAGCAGACTGGTCCCCCTTAGCAGGCTGCAGTGACAGTAATAAAGCCCTTGACTACCTCATATCAACCTTTAACAAGGCTTGTGATATATTTGCCCCGTTAGAACTGTCAAAATTAAAGGAGCATTTAACTCTTGGCTCACTGGCTCTTTAAATGTCCAGAAGAAACAACGGGACAACCTCTGGCATATTGCCAGGGAAACAGGCAGGCAATCTAACATTGCTGCTTACAAAGAGGCTAGGAATAAGTGCACTAGGCAAGTAAGAAATGCCAAAGCTACCTACTATAGAGAACAACTTACGAGAAACTGGGGCAATGGCAGGGAATTCTGGAATAGCACTAAGTCATTCACTGGCAAAGAATCCAGAACTCCACCAGATCTCATAGTAACCACATCTGGCCCATTACAGCAACATATTGATCTGGCCAATACCTTCAATAATGCCTTCACAGACCTCAGCTCTGTCCTCCCCCCTGAATTTCTCCACACCCCGCCAGCAACAGATTCCATTGACCCACACCCTCCTCTCAACCCTAAACCAGGCCAACCTCCATTCTACTTTGGGCAAATAACTAGGGCCCAGACCATAAAATATGTCAGAAAAATCCTAAACAAAAAAAGAGTCGGGAGTGACTCACTAGACATGAAGTTGCTAGCTCTAGCGTTGGATGAACTTGCCTCTCCACTGACCATACTTTTCAACATTTCCTTGTGCACTGGAATCTTCCCAGATAGTTGGAAGACCACCTCAGTCACCCCAGTGTTTTAAAATGGGGACAGAACTAACCTGGGAAACTACCACCCAATCTCAATACTACCACCTCTATCTAAAGCATTAGAAAGGGTTGTTTCAGACCAGTTAACTGAATACTTAAACAAGTGCAATCTGCTCTTCCAGCAGCACCACCACTGCTTTAATCGACTTTACCTTTCACATCTACGAAGCCCTTGACATGGGCAAAATGGTGGGGTCTATTTGTTTAGACCTCACCAAAGCCTTTGACACAGTCAACCACCAAATCTTGCTCAGACACCTGAGGACCGTGGGACTGTCAGTAGATTCCATCTCCTGGCTTAATAGCTACCTCTCACACAGGACACAGTGCGTGAGGATAGGGGGTGTAACCTCCAAACTTAAAAAGGTAACCCTTGGGGTTCCCCAAGGCTCGATCATAGAGCTACTTCTCTTTGGCCTCTTTATTAACTCCCTTCCCAAAACCTATCCTGCTAAAATGCTGCTGTATGCAGACGATGTAGTTATCTCAGAGCCTGGCAGCCACACTTCAGAAATAGAACAAAACCTACAGCATTGCTTTGCTATGCTTGAGAACTGGTTTACTCAAAACAGACTCCTTCTAAACTATAAAAAAACAAGTTATGCACGTAAATTTGCCATATGCCAAAAGAAATGCTGAAAACCTGACTATCTATAGCCAGAAAGAGGATGGCATTAAACAAGTCACAACTTTAAAATATCTCGAGGTACATATTGATGACACCCTCTCCTTCATACACCATATAGACCATGTAGTTAAATCTGCTAATATTAAGTTAGGAATCCTTAATAGGCACAGGCAAGCCATGACCCCAGAGGCTCTAAGCCTAGTCACTCGAAGCTCCATTCTGTCGATTATTGACTATGCCCTCATCATCTACAGTGCTGCCACAGACTCAGCCCTAAATCGAATAAAAGTACTACTCAATAAGGCTTGCCACCTAGTCCTGGGAGCTAAACACTGAACCCATACCTGCACCCTCTATTCCTCTACTAGCTGGCTCCCTATACACTTAAGAGCGAAGTATCAGGCTTGTCTAATAGGCAAAAAAGCCCTCCTTGGACTCACTTCCTACTCCACCGCAGCTCTGTTTCAGCGCTCCAACTCCTCAAAAGTCACCAGGAGCTTGGCTAAGGGTGTGCTCCATGTACCTTTCAAAAGAATCAGCCTCGCACAGCATTCTCTCTCCTACCGTGGGCCCACCTGGTTTAATGAACTCCCTCCTACCACCCCGGAACACACACAAATTGGACCCTTTAAAAGAGAAATACTAACCCTTCTGGCCCAAAAGAACCAATGTGAATGCAATAAATAAATACCTGTGACTAATCACCATCAAACTTTTTCACCCCTCTGCTTACCTACCCCCTTCCTTCCTCCCCCTCCCTGACAAAACCTCTTGGGGGCTACCCCTACCCCTGCTCTTCCCCTCACCTCAATCCCCTTATACTGTGACAAAGCCCCCTCAGGCTGCTCCCACCTTGCTATGTAGTTCTTATCTGTTTGACTCCTTTTCCTGATTTTTAATGTGACCAATTTAGAATGTCAAATTGCACTCCTCACCTTGTAACACTTCTGATACTGTTAATGGCTTATTTGCCTGCTACCTGTACAGCCCGTAACCAATTGTGTACTCTGAAAGTTCCGTAACCTGTTTATGTAAATTTTGTCTCTCGTCTACTTGACATGGAACCTTTGTAAAAGAGCCTTCCTGGCTCAAAGGTATTAATCTGCAACTGAAATAAATAAAAAAAATAAATAAACAATAATGAAGCCTAATCAATAGCTGTTTAGAGTGCTCTGCCAGCTATTCACCCACTTTGGTACAAGAAAAAATAAACAGATAAAGTGGTGAATAACTGAGTTTCAGTAAAATGTTGTTGAAGTGTTTAATGTTCATAATTTGCACTGTAGGTACTGTTTACTAGTTTTGAACTCACATATTTAAACAATAGTCTGAGGGGTTATTGTGGCTGGCATTATAGCCTAGAGGTTAGAATAATAAACTGTGAATGAGCTGAGGACATCTAGCAAACCTGGGTTTGATTCCCACAACCTCCACTTGCATGCTGTGTAACTTTGAACACATTGCTTAACTTCCTCAGTGCTCCTGGGTTGCGCCTGAAAACAGGCACTTGTGCCTAGTGGGCCTTACCCGGTTACTAAAAAATACCAATATATTTTTACTGCATCATACAGTAGTCAGGGTATCCTGTAACTTACGTTTGTTTTACTCTGGCTGCAATGATTTTGTTTAGTTAAAGATTATTGTTCAGATACATTTTATTTGTTTTATAAGCTTGTTTTTAGACTTTAGTCAGATTTTTATTGTAGTCTTTGCATGTGAGCATCTAGGTGGCAGATTGCTAAGAGCGAGATACTGTTACCAACTAGCTTATTCTAGTTTATAATCAACTGCCATCCAAAAATCCTAAACTGTTGGAATCAAAACTAGCCTGAATGAAAGCATGCTCACAAGGAAAATCTATTCTACCACTTGCAAAAAGGTTTTACACTGTAGTTAGCACCACATTTAGGTGAATGGGATAGTTTGCACCTTTTCTCCCATCTTTTGTTTCAGTCTCTGTGGCAAGAAAACTGTTCTGATAGACTGCTTCAACACAAAACAAATGTTAAATATACTTGTGCTTGGCCAGTGGATTTTGAAACCAAACAAGAAAAGGATTCAAAAGAAAGCAGTGTTAAAACCCTTGCCCTACAATACACTGCATTGTTTCGGCCAAACCGAAGTCTGTATGCAAAACTGTCAATATATTTGATATGCGATATGATCGAAACATTCAAACACCTTAATGGCATTAACAAGGTTAAAGAGTCTAACATGTTTAAATATAAGAAAAATAGCAGGACAAGAGGACACAGCATGAGATTAGAGGAAGGCTGATTAAGGGGGAACGTGAGGAAATTATTTTTCACAGAAAGAGTGGTGGATGCATGGAACGGCCTACCTCAGGAAGTGGTGGCTATGAATATAGTGCAGGGCTTCAAACAGGCATGGGATAGGCTTAAGGGAGCAAAACAGAAGAATATGAATAGATAGGCCACTGACAGAGCAAAGGCCGATGACATATTTATAAGGTAGAAAAAGAAATGGGCAGACTGGATGGGCCTTGAGGTCCTTATCTGCCGTCAACCTCTATGTTTCTATGTTTCTATGTATTTGAGAGTATTTTATTAAAAATTTTAATACTTTTTACACAGTTCAATGTAAAAACTCAAAAATTGCAAGAAATTGTGGAACATGTCAGTTTTTGCAGAGAATGGTGAGACTTGTGTAATCTGCAAAAAATTTCAGGTGCAATTTCTCACCGGCCCTGCTCATAACTCATCACTGTTCTAGTATGCTTCTAACTGGCTTTCTCTGCCTGTACACCTCCCCTACACAAACTTATGGTTACATTTTTAACCCTAGCACTTAATATCAGTATTATTATGTAGTGTATGTACTAGGTTTATTTTCAAATGTCTCCTGGGTTTATTGTACCTCACTCAGCCTGTTTATTTGTACTCAATGTACTCATGCCTGGTGCTCCCTCCTCTGTATAATTCCTTGTTGATGTGGAGAATTTGTAAAATGGCCCCTGGCTCAAAGGTCTTAATTCCGAGATGCAATAAATAAAATAAATAAATACATTTTGAACTGCATTCTCATCCCTTGTGTTTGCCTTCTTTGGATCTGGAAAATTACAAAGTTGCATTTCTGAGATACAGTAGTTTCTGGTAGTTTTGATTCTCTTCTGTTATGGCTTGTATTTTTCTTATAATGTCATGCCTAATTGGTGCTATATTTATTGTTGTTCATTGTCTGTGTAACTTGCTAATAAGTTGAATAATCAATAAAATGTTTCTATACAAAAAAAACCCTCCAAAAATGGAGGGGCAACGTGATAAAAAATTATGTTTTTGAGTGAGCCATAACTTTTTTATGTATACAGCACTGAATGACTGGAATTTAGAGAGCACAGCTAAACCTGTGCAGATGCACAGATTGCTGGCAGTTCCCCTTTAACTGGCGGCAGCACTTTACCCAGTAAAGAGTGCCAATTTTGGCAAAGGACTTGGCCACTACCTGCAAAACATACCCGGAATAGTTGAGTGCTGATACAGGTGAAGTCCTAGGTACTATAAGTGGAGACAGAGTCAAAGCAGTCCTCTAGGAGAGCGCATAGGGTCAGGGTGGAGAGGGTGAGTTAAGCCACTGCCTGTAGCCCACAAGCATGGAGACTGTTTTCTTTTGGTTCATGACAAGCCAGTTGTTCTGGAACCATTTTTGTACTGCAAGGATATCCTATTGAAGGGTATCTGCAATGGAGTAAATGGAAGGGCCAGATGTGTAGATGATGATATTGTCTACACACATGGGGAAGCTTCAGAAAAGAGGGACAAGGGAAGGTCATTGATAAAAACTTTGATGAGCAGAAGTCACAAGACCAAGACCTGGGAGACCCCGATTGTGAAAAGAAGGCAGAGGACATGTTTGTATCTAGCTTAACATACTAACTAGAGTTAGAAAAGTAGGACTTGAACAAGGCAAGGGTTGGAGAAAAGACACCCAAGCCATTAACTATGCATGAGTTGATGGGGGTCCATGGTGTAGAATGTCTTGGCCATATCATTGAATATGGCATCTGTTCCCATACCCCTTTGCTTGTGTTGTTGTGGTCGATGACTTTGATGAGGGATGTGGGGGTGGAGTGATTGGATCAGTAGCCAGATTGATCAGGGGTCAGGAAGCTAGAGTGGGAGTGAAATTAGATAGCTACCTGCAAACAAACCTCTCAGAATCTTTGGAGAGGATGGACAATAGTGATATTGGCCAATAGCTGGAAGGCAGGTCAGTGGGACTGCCGTTGTGGATAGGAACAACCAATTCGTTCTTCCAGCTATGGAGGAAGGAACTTGAGCAGAAGAACCATTTGACTATGTGGTCAATAGAAGCTGCTAATATGGGGGAACCAAGTCAAAGGAATTTGGGAGAGATGCCATCAGCCCAACAACTGAAGTCTGTATTTAGCACTGACAATGCTCTCTGTCGACTGGGATCACCTGGAGGTGGAAATTACCACAGCTGGACATGATGTAGTCTAGATGGTGGTAGGGGAGCTGAGGATGAGTGTACTGGGACCTTTGGCGAAATATTGGTTTAGGTCTTCTGCAGTTAGAGGTGATCCAGGGCTGGAATGGGTGCCACCATACAAGGGGGAAGGATACTGTATTGTTTTCCAGAATTGAGATGACTCTGGTTCACTGCAGGAGAGCTTGCTCTGGAAGTAATAAACCTTGGCTTGTCATATGATCTCAGTTCAGTGATTCTGAAGGGAAGGGAAGGCGTGCCTGTCTGAGGATAGACCACTTGATTTATATCTCGTCCATGTCACATCACTTCAGTGGGAGAATTCATATATATCTGGTGTGATCCAAGGCAGGTGGTTGCCCTGAGCTCTGTACCACTTGATTAGTTACAGGTGGCTGCAGAGGAGAAATGAGCTGAGGCCTCCTCCTGGTCAGGGGCTGAAAAGGTAGGGGCCCAGTTGGCCCAGAAGATATCCTGGAGAAATTCATCAAAGCTAAACTAATTGAAGGATCTAGCAAGGGTTATTTTAGGGGGATGGCTTTTACTGATTTAATTTTCTGCACACAGAAGGTCATGCAGTGGTCACAGAATAAGTTGGGTAAGGTGTTCACAACCAAGAGTCTCTGAGAATGAGATAGCAACACCCAGTCTATTGTGCTGTGGCTGGAGGTCTGGGGCTGATGTATGTGGCTGAGAAGAACAGCTGGCTCAGGTTCAGGGTTTTAATTTTAGTACACAGATTCCTAGAAGTAAGGCCTGGTACCAGCTGTCGAACTGATGTTAAAGTCACTAAGAATGATATGCTCCCTGTTAGGAAGGGAATACAACACCTTTTGCAGTATTTCCATTATTTCATCAGTGGTTTTCCCCTGGTGAGCAGTAGGCACCTGCATTTAGTACTGAGATGAAATGTGGGGTGGGATGGGACCTTTGAGATGAGCTCATGGGATTAAAGGATGGTTTCTTGTATGGTTACAGAAAGAATGTGATGGCAGGCAGAGTAAAGTAAATAAGGGTCCTGCCACCTCATTTGGTGTGTTCTTGTCTGTGGTGAGCAGTAGGCACCCGCAATCAGCATTGAGATGAAATGAGGGGTGGGGATAGGACATTTGAGATAAGCTCATGGGATTAAGGGTTGGTTTCTTATAGGGTGACAGATGAATTGTGATGGCAGGCAGAGTAAAGTAAATTAGGGTCCTGCCACCTCATTTGGAATGTTCTTTTCTGTGGGAATGCTATCTAGTGATAGCACAGGATGCAACAAGGGGAACAAATCAGGGTTTAGATACTATGAAGAAGTCAGGATAGTTCAGACTAGTCAAGGTTTTGACTAGATCAATTTTGGGGAGAAGGCTCCCAATGTCAATATGGTAGATTTTAAGGCCCTTGGGTAAGGGGAGGAATTCTCCTTTGGATTTGGGAGGCAGGCCAGGGTTGGCCTCCACATTTTCTCTGATAAGAAGCAACAGTATTAGAAGATGTTGTCTGCCATATGTGTGTGTGTGTGTGTGTGTGTGTGTGTGACTGACTTTTTAGAAGCTTGCTGACAGGGAGGGGATGTGGGCATGCAGAGTCTTTAGCCTCATCAGCACCTCTTGGCAGTATCAATTGTGATGAAGTAGGCCTAAACAGATGTCTGCCATGAATGAATCTTGGTAAAATTTGGTGTGGGGGGGCTGTATATGGATAGTGAAAATAAGCATGTATATCAGAAGCACCAGCATGTTGGGTGCAAAGTGCTCTTACCGGTAGGGAGATACTTCAGAATCCAGTGGTTGCATAATTGAGATGGGCACCTAGCCAAGAAGTGGCTGTTTTTACAGTACTGGCCTGCTTTCCTAATTCTCATGCCACCTGGAAGGGTATCCTACATGAGATGCTAGCCGGAGCTGCTGTTGCACTTGCTCTTTGCAGCTTTTGATGGATAAGTGGTGTGATATTAGTAGCAATTAACTACGGTGGCAGTAGCAACATAAGCAGTGGAGCCCACAGGATGAAGTGCAGTGTCACCTTCCTGCATGACGAAAGGGATTAACTTCTATTGAAGCTGCTTTTTTTCCTGCAGTAACTCTGCTGCAGAATTCTGCAGGACTGGGTTTCATCTTGATGGACTTTGCTATACTGGCATGCATAGTAAACCTCAGAAAACAGTGGTCCTTAGTCAGTAATAATAATCAGCTTTTGAGCTACCCTACTTTTTAAGCCTGACAAATCATACAAAATCCTCAGAACAACACATTTTGACAAGCAGTATTAATGAACCACTTTCTAAGTGAACCAGCTTTGCTGAGCCTGACAGATCTTGTAGTTAACTCAGTAAACAACACTAGAACTTAAACAAGTTAACAACTGTCATTACCTAAGGTATGTGGGACACATCATATAGTAATCTTCCAATCAGTATACTTAGACAATCAGTAACAATAACAAGTATCTAAGCGAGCCATCACTGCAGTGTCAGTGGCTCAGTATGTAGAACACTCGTCTGTGGGGTTGGAAAATCAGAAGGTTATGGATTCTAACCACACACCCAGTACTTATGACAATACCCATAACTGACACTGTAGTGCAGTACTAGGGGAGAGCTGTATTATTGAGGTGCTATCCTTCAGATGACACATTAAGTCAATGTCCTTTCTGCCACTATGGTCACTGTCCAGATAGAAGTAAAAGATCCCATGGCATTTATCGAAGAAGAGTAGGGGAGTTTCGCTGGTGTCACTCCCCCATCAATAGAAATTGGTCCATGTAACAGACCCAAGGACACACCGTGAAAAAACAGACATACCTTAGTGTGCCCTACTTGGTCAACAATTACAGACAAAAAACAAACAAACAACTAAATAAATAAAACTTTGCTAAGCCTGTCTGATCTTGCAGTTAAACCCAGCAGACAATACTAGCATTTACAGTAAGCAAAGCAGCTGATGTCACTATCTTGTCTAGCTATATAGGGCAGTGCAGTGTCTATCTTCATTTAGGACCACTGAGGATGCAGTACCTAACACACTGTTTAAGAATTTAGCAACTATAAACCTGTGGAGCTGTGTAAGACAGGAGATACAGTGAGTCAGCATGCTGTTTCAGTTGTTATAATGACTTTATGAGCTACCAGGGGAACCAGCTTGGTACAGCCAACCTCAAATAGTGTTGTTTCACCAGTGTCTACTGAATAACATAATGGAGTACAGTGCTATGAACTCAGATCTGTGTCAGTAGACACTGGTGAGTTACAGGGGGCAAACAAAAACAACATTGTGAGAAACTGAATTAGCTCCACTTACAAGGCATATTTAGGGTCCAGCTGGCAGGAACTTGTGTCATTGCCCCATCTGCCACAGCTGACTCAGCAGACTCCCTACTCAGCTTGTACCACTGAGCACTGGGTCACTTCTGTTAAGCCACTCAAGGGGAATACTTTAAGTTTGGGAGGAGAGGAGTGGGAGCCTGCCCCTTGATTGGCTGCTGGCAAGGACAGCACAAGTTTCAAGCAGTCTGTTTCTTTTGTGTGGTGGCATGGGGGGATGGGCTCATCTACCCTCTCTAACTCTGATGGAAGATGCCACTGATGGCTTTGTTGGGGGGGGGTATATGTTGAGTGGTTGTCAGGCATAAAATTTGTCCCAGATTGTTTTAGTTTGACTAGCAAAACAGAATTAGTGGTGGCCTTAATATTGTCTATTATGTGTTGTGTTTCCTCGCTGATACAGCACTGCAGATTATTTGTAACCATCTCATCCTGTATCTCAGGAAGGCTGGAGAGAGGAAGATATCACTCTAATAGCAGTTAGAAATACACTGGGCTCTCTCAGAAGACTATGGAATAAATATAAGGTAGAGGGGGAGACATGGTCGCTGAGATGGTTCGCTTGGGACCAGGAATTTAACCCATCTAAGCAGGACCTCACTTTTAGAAACTGGGGAAGACTGGGACTGCACTCACTGAGTCAGTTTCTTCAGGGAAATGTTGTCACAGAATTTGTCCAGATTAGAGAGGAATTTTCACTAAGACAGTCAGACTATTTTAGATATCTCAAAATAAGATCGATATATACACTTTACAAAAGAAATACATGAGCCTGACTCCCACAATGAAGCTAAGAGATACCATAGTTGATATAATGAATTTAACGAGGGCCAAAGGCCTTATTTCAGCCATATATGGGGCCCTGAGAGACCGAAGTGGGGACCAAACTAGACACATTAGGACCAAATGGGAGAAGGAATTGGGGGAACACTTGGAAGAGAAAACCTGGACATACACGTTGGTCGGGGCCTTGCGCAACACGTCCTCTCCCTACTGGAGGGAGTATGAATGGAAGGTCCGGGTAAGGTATTTTTATACCCCAGAAACACAAAGCAAATGGGACAAGAATTGTTCAGGGTCTTGCTGGAGGGGGCTGTGGAACTAATAAAGCAGACTATCTTCACATGTTCTGGTCATGTCAGGTCCTCACACAATACTGGAAGGATGTAAAAATGAAGATAAAAAAGATACTATCCATACAATCAAACTTAGGCCGAGAAACCTGGTCTTAGGGATGCTACCGAAGAAATAAGGGAGCAAATCGAACTTATCTATGGAATATTCTTTTAGTGGCATCCCACAAGGCAGTGACCAGGAAGTGGCTTATCAGGACTCAGTCGATAATCCAGGAACGGGAGTCAATTGTAAATGAAATTAAAGATATGGAGGAAGTGACATACAGAATAAATCTGAGGGGACAGATTTGGGTAGAGAGATGGACCCCCTGGGTTATGGAAGGGGAGAATAAAGAGAAGGAATAGAAAGGGTGGAAAAGTAGAGAGAGAAAATAGGAGGCAGAAAAAATATCTGAATATGAAGTTTCTGGATGTGACAAGCCACACCACATATGATTGAATATATAAAGGCATACAAATGATAATGTGAATGAAATGGAATAGTTTGGTCAGAATAGAGGGGACGGGGAGGGGGGGAGTAAGAAATTCTGAATATGTACCGTCTTTTGCACTGTGCAATGAAGGAAAATGAAATGTAATAGATATTTATATGTGCCAAATATGTAATAAACTTGAATATAAAAAAAAAAGGAAGGCTGGCCTGTTTCAACAGTTGGTTTAATTAACTGAACCAGTTCATATCTTCCCTATGTGCAGATGCTGCTGTTGAGCATAAATGTGGAAAATGTATTTATTTATCTATTTATTTTTTCACCGGTAAGGTGCACTGATCCCATGGACCGTTTTTAGGCATGACCTGGGTCATGAAGATGGCACATACGAGTACATACAAATACAACATACATAACATAAGAAGATTACATTACATAAGAATTATGAAGGTGTCTTAATGAACAAGGAATACCTAGAAACACTTAAAATACAGCAGCAGGATTCTATTATATAAAGTGAGTGCAATATAGTCCATACAGGGAACGAGTACAGTTTATTTTATTTGTTTATTTAAGTCTAGGATTACAATAATACCTTTGAGCTGAGGCTCTTTTACAAAGGTTCCACATCACGAGAACAGACAATACAGTTTATGAAATTACAGAGTAAGGCAGTCATGACACCAAGTGGTTATAACAAATTGGTTTCAAGTACAAATTACATGACATATTACAATCACAAAAGGAGGTGAATTAAAACATAAGTGAGGGGAAAGCGAGATAATGGGGTGGTACAGAGTATAGCAGCCTAGAGGGCTTTGTCAGTTGGAACAGTCTAAAGCTTATCTGTAACAGAAGAAGGGATGAGTTGGCCCTGGAGTTGGGGTGACTCACATCCATAGATTACTAGCTAGCAGGAACATTTAGCTGCAGCCAGTAACCAGGCTTTAAAGGGCATTTTAAACATAAGATGCGAGTCCAGTGAAAGGAGGGAGGCGAGGAGTTTGTTCCTTAGTGTGAGAGCAGTGATCGATGGGTCTTTGCTACCAAGAACAGTAGAAACCCTAGGGACTTCAATAGGTGGACTGAGGATTCCTGGAGGCACCTGTGAAAAATTCTGTATTTAAGGAGGGATGAGTATGGGGATAGACTACCACTCCTAATGGCAGTGTCTGTGATGCAGCCAAGGTCATATTCATGTAGTTCTTGCAAGGGAAGTCAGCCTTAGGACTGGTATAGGGTACAGTGATGTGTGGAGTAAGGTGACATAAGTGCAAACTGACAGATACTGTTATATACAGAGTTAAGCCTAGTGTGCAGAGAGGAGAAGACATGAGAATAAATCAGGGTACAGTAATCTAATAGAGGGAGAAGGTTACCTTGGGCAATGGAAAGGCACATCTCAGGGGTCAGATAGAGTTTATGCCTGTAGCCAGGCCCTAGCTTCTGGTTTATCCTTCTCACAGTACTGTTGACATGCTCCACGAAAGTGAGGGAGGGGTCTAGGATGACACCCAGATATTTTAAGCAGTGAACGTTCTGTAGGGGGGCCTTCAGGTGTTAGTACCATAAGGGAGGAATTGGTTCTGATGAGATTAGCAAGGTAGAGTTTGGACCCCAGGAGCATGGCTTTGTTTTATTTTTCATTTACTAGTAGCCTGTTAGAAAGGAACCACTTGTGCACAGCCCTATAGTTAAGGGTAAGGATTATGGATAGGTTTAGAAACATAGAAACATAGAATTTGACGGCAGATAAGGACCACTTGGCCCATCCAGTCTGCCCATTTCCCTACCTAATGGATAAGCTGCAGATCCTAGTTAACCAGCAGCCTACTTCTTCCTACACCCACCCCCTAGAATTGCCTTATGACTGTCTCATGCATGCTTGAATTCCACCACTGTTTTTGACTCCACAACCTCCTCTGGAAGGCCGTTCCATGCATCCACAACCCCCTCTGTGAAAAAATACTTCCTTAAATTACCTCAGAGCCGCCTCCTATCTTCAAATTGTGCCCCTTGTTCTTGCACACCTTTTTTGAAAGATGCTACCTCTTGGACTTTGTTGATTCCCTTGAGGTACTTGAAAGTTTCTATCATGTCCCCCCTCTCCCTCCTTTCCTCGAGGCTATACATATTAAGCTCCTTAAGTCTCTCTTCATATGTCTTCCGGTGCAGACCCTACACCATTTTAGTTGCCCTCCTCTGGACAGCTTCCATCCTGTCTATGTCTTTGCGGAGATTGGGTCTCCAGAACTGCACGCAGTACTCCAGATGGGGTCTCACCAGCTGTCTGTACAGAGGGATAATAACTTCCTGTTTTCTACTGGTGATGCCTCTCCCTATGCATCCCAGTATCCCCCTAGCCCTCCTTGCTGCCCTCTCACATTGCTTGCCCACGTTTAGGTCATCTGGTATGACTACGGTTTGCTAGGGACTCATCAATGTGATATATCACAAGATCATCGGTTTATAGTAAGGCCACACACAAAAGGCTATCAGAAGGAAGGGAATTTATAAAAAAGGAAAACAGCAGAGGGCCCAGGATGGAGCCTTGGGGAACTCCAGTAGAGACAGACATGGTTGGGAAGGTGGCTGCACCGATGCTTACAGGCTGGGACCTGCCTGACAGGCAGCTCAGAAACCACATAGATGTCTCAGCTGAGCAACCAAGGTGCCGGAGTTTAGTTTGAAGAAGGTTGTGATCCATGAGGTTGAAAGCCTTTATCAGGTCAATGAACACAGCCCCAGTGGCAGTCCCTGTGTCCATAGTCCTAAAGACATGATTGGTAAGGTGGGCCAGGACTGACATGGTGCTGTAATGTTTTCAGAACCCATGTTGTTGTGGGCAGGGCAGATTGTATTTTTCTGTATGTTCAGGGAACTGGCAGTGGACAATTTTTTCCAGCAGTTTGCTTAGTTGGGGGGAGGATAGAGATGAGCTGAAAATTGTTAGGGTATAGTGGATCACCAGTCTTAAAAATAATAATAATAACTTTATTTTTAAAGTGCCTTTCAGAATATCAAGGCACTTTACATATCAAAACCACAACATACAATGACAATTACAAACATAAAAATCAAATAATTTCATTAAAACATCACATATTAAAACAAACAATAAAATCATCCATACAATCAACAAAATATTTAAAATCAGATTCCATTAATCTTCCAAATAAGCCAAGTGCCAGAGGTCAGTTTTTAAATCTTTCTTAAATACCTCCACGGAGGTGCACTCCCTTAACTGGCGTGGTAGAGAATTCCAAAGAGTGGGTGCAGCATAAGAAAATGCTCTACTACCAGAAGATTTTAAACTCACTCTTGGAACCTCTAACAACCCCTCATTGGCCGAGTGGAGCGATCGGCCAGGGCAGTAAGGCACCAGAAGCTCTTTCAGATAGGTTGGACCCTGATCATGAAGGGCTTTGAATGTCAATAAAATTACTTTAAAGGTGATCTGCCACTTTATAGGAAGCAAGTGCAGTTTGCGCAGCACCGGAGTAATGTGACTGGATCTCCTTGTCCCAGTCAAAACCCGGGCTGCAGCATTCTGCACCAGCTGTAGGTGATGGATCTCAACCCCAGTAAGCCCAAAGTAAAGGGCGTTGCAGTAGTCCAAGCATGAGGACACGAAAGCATGTACCAACGTTGGTAAAGAGTCAGACGGAACAAGGTGATGCACCCTGGCAATATTCCTAAGATAGTAAAAGGAAGTCCTGACAATGGCTGACACTTGAGATTGAAGGGTCAGTCTATCATCTAGGACAATCCCAAGGTTGAGCACCTTTTCAGAGGTCGGAAGTGACATGCCGCCAAGAAAAATTCCAGAAGGCGTGCCATCATGCGACCTCGTTATCTGACTATCTGGGTCCACCACTAACACCTCTGTCTTCTCTGAGTACAACTTTAACCAACTAGAATCCATCAACCCTTGGATTTCTTCCTGACAGTTATTAAACACAGAGAGTGCTCCATCCTGGTCAGGTGCAAAAGACAGGTATAGCTGGCCATCATCTACATAGCAGTGAAACCTCAGCCCATGCCGTCTTATAATGTCTCTGAGGGGCAGCATATACACTGCGAATAACATGGGTGACAGCACTGAACCCTGAGGCACCCCACACAACAAAGAAGTTGTGCCGGAGGAATGAACCCCCGACACAACTCTTTGTGATCTCCCATTAAGGAATGAAGTAAACCATTTTAAAACAGTTCCTGACATTCCACAGATTAGCCTCAGGTGTGCTAACAACACCAGGTGATCCACAGTGTCAAAAGCTGATGAGAGATCAAGAAGAACTAGAATGGAATGTCTCTTCTGATCCCTCGCCCTCAGAAGATCATTAAGCACCCGAACCAGCGCAGTCTCGGTGCTGTGTCTTTTATGAAAACCAGATTGGAAGGATTCGTAGACATTATGGATGGTTAAATGGTCTTTCACTTGAGCTGCCACTACCTTCTCAACAACCTTCTCAATAAAGGGAAGGTTAGAGATAGGTCTGTAGTTTGCAAAACAGTCTGGGTCCAAAGTAGCTTTCTTCAAGAGGGGTGTCACCACTGCCTCTTTCAGGGAGTTAGGAAACTCACCTGACTCTAAGGAGCACCAGACTATTTGCACCATAACTGGACTGATGGTCTCATAACAACCCAAAATTAGGGGAGTTGGTCCAGGGTCCAAACTACAGCTCATGGGCCGCACACTATGGATAATCCTCATAATATCCACAACTTCCGGTTGGCAAAAGGAACTCCAAGGCAACTGAGGTATTGTGAACTCACACTGTTCCCCAACATCACCCTTAGAGATTGCCAGACGTAAGCCCGCTCTCATGTCAGCCACCTTAGCTGCAAAGAACCGAGCAAGCTCCTCACACTCTAATTGCGAAAAAGCTTTTTGGACTTGCAAACAGGCTGGGTTGCACAGTCTGTCTACAGTCCGAAACAATTGAGCCAGTTGATTCTGTGTAACTGCAATCTCGCTGGACAGGAATTCTGCCTTCTTATGGATGAATGCAGATTGATTGATAGAATAATGTTCCATCAATCTAAGGTGGTCGGCATCAAGGGCGGATTTGTGCCAACAAGGCTCTAACCTTCACCCCTGTCTCCGCAACTCCCTCAGTGTCCCATCAAACCAAGGGGACCTGGGGTGAAGGGATAGGGGGCACTCACGAACAGAAGCAATAAGATCCAGGGCCACTGTAATGACCGTATTATAGGCCAACACCAGTTCCTCTGGGTTACTGCTAGTCAACAAGGGGGATGAGAGGTCAAGGACCGCTGCAAGACCCCTGGAAGTAATATTCCATAATTGGCGGTACCTGACCATCTCCACAGGGGAAGGCCTTCTCAGGGGGGTGTAAAAATTGAACCTCATGGTGTGGTGGTAAGACCAGGTGACTGGTTCCACCCACAAGTCGGATGAATCGATCCCTAAGAGGAAGACTAAGCCCAGGGAGTGCCCAGATTTATGTGTAGCAGTGGAAACTACCTGTGTGAGACCCAAAGAAGACATAAGTTGGAGGAAGTAATTACCAAATTGTGAGAGTTCATCATCGACCCAGCATTAAAGTCACCCAGAACCATCAATCTGGGTGACTCAAATGACATATCGATGAGGAAATCTGCTACTTCCTCTAAGAAGTGTTTCCCATCTCCGGGTGGACGGTAGATGAGAACGATTCGAATGCCTACACCTGCTACAACTGTGCACTCAAAGGATTCAGCCTCACCTACTACCACATTTGTGAGGCCCAATTTAGTCTTAAAACAGACTGCAACCCCCCCCACCCCTGCAGTCCAATCTCAGGCGGTGTATCACCAAGTACCCTGCCGGAATCATGGCCTCCAATATGGGGCCTGAATTTTCATCAAGCCAGGTCTCGGTGATGCAAGCCAGGTCAGCCAAACTAATAAGATTGGCTATAATGGTGGTCTTATTCCTAACAGACCTGGCATTGCACAACACCGCCCGGTTGGACAAACCTCAGAGGCTGTCTGGCCTATCTGCCCACCAAATTCAGTAGCGCCCTTGGGTATGGGCACCAGACATAGGAGACCTCAGTCTGGATTCCATTTCACCCCAGGGTGCCTTCTGGACTTAGTAACCCCAATACGGTGGCCCTGCTCTTTCATCCTCTCCTGTTCACCCACCCCCACCCTCCTCACTCTCCTACGAACAATCCCCAGCACTCTACAGCACTGGTAAATCTCAAATTGTAGGGGAGGAGTATAAAAAGGACAGAGGGCATGAAGAGAGAAGGATGAATAGCGCACCACCGTGGAACCTACAAGCCAGCACATGTTATTGCTTAAACTAAACAATATACACCAAATATCAAACTAAACTAATCTAAAAACTCTAAATTCCTAAAACAAAATAGGGACAGCTTTGGCAGTCTTCCATATTGTGGGCATGCTAGACTTGGCCAACCCTAGGCTAAAGATTAAGATAAGGGCTTAGAGATGCAGGGAGAGATGAGCTTAAGAAAGCGGGGGATAAAGTCAATCACTGCCTGGACTGTCCTTATTGAGGAGGCTCATTAGAAGCTTTAGAGTATCACTGTGGGAGATTGCTCTGAAATAGAATGGAGGGTAGGAGGCGCTGTCCTTCGGGGAGTACCTGAGGTGGTACTCTGCCAGGGTGGGTTTGTGGTGGGGAGTTTATTTAGGTGGGCTGAAAGGTCAGCAAATTTTGTGTTGAAGACCTGGGCAACAGCAGGGGGAATCAGTTAAGAGACCTGAGTGGGGAGCTAAGATAAAAGACAAGGTTTTGTGTCCATGGGTTTATCATGGAGCCAATGGTGAACCAATAGCAATGGTGGTTCTGAGGCCATCCCTCTGCAGGTTACAGCAGTAACTCATTTTCAGGAACTGAATGGTTTGCTACCATTTATTGTGCAGGTGTCTGTGAGAATTCCAGAGGGGGGGGTTGTAACTAGCCCTCTTTTTGTCTCTCTGTTTTATCAAGGAGAGTAGGTCTTTAGAGATCCAGTGAGTGCTCCCACCTCTTACTCTGCATGTGGTCGATGGGATGTGCTGGTCCTGAATCTGGAGGAGGGCATCAGTGAAGTAACAAGCTGCTGGTGCCACATCCATGAGGGAGTGCAAAGTAAATCAGTTTACAACCCTGACATCCGTGAAAATGGTAGAGGTGTCAGTGCAGTTAAAGTTTCTAAAAGTCAGGTATTTTGGGGAAGGGGGTGTTTGGTTTTGGTGGACCAGATTATATAAACAGGGGAGTGGTCACTAATCCAATCAGATATGATCCCTGCTTGGAGTATGTCATCCTCTCTATTAGTTGCCACCGAGTCTAGCAAGGAGTGGTTTGGGTATTGTGTCTAGTAGGGATGGTGATGGATTGGAAGAGGTTGCATTGCATTAGTAAGTTGCTGTATTCCATCTCCATGATACTTAACCAGTTAAGGTTGAAGTCCCTAAGTCGGATTGTGTCCCTGGGAGAAGAGAGTTAACCCAGTCCTGACAGGAAGTTTTCTAGCCTGGGGATATCCCCTTTAGGAGGTTTGAAGCAACACCCAACATAGTTATTTTTGTGTGATCCCCGAGTCATTTCTGCTATGAGCCACTCACATAGGGATGTAGGGTCAGAGCAGAGGACAGTGGTGGTTGAGAGAGGTTCACAGAAATACAGTGATACCCACCACCCTTCTTTTTACTGGGCCTGTCTTGCTGTAGCATGGAGTACCCAGGCAAGTGGTAAGTGGTGCCAGGGACATGCGGTTTGAGACAAGTTTTTTTTAGTTATCCGTTAGCATAGTTTTTTCCCAGTATTTTACAGCCCTTATCAATGTAGTTAAAGTATATTACTTTAAATCTGTTTCCCATCTTAACAAAGCTGTAGGAATATCTCATGGTAGATTCAGAACCCATTTACAGAAAACATTTTTAGTTGCATCCAGTTTTTTACTGCTAGGAAACCATATTTCTCCACATACAGTAAGTGATTGGTTATTTTTGCTTTAGTGGCTCTACTGAGAGAAACATTTGATTGTATTGCAAAAGAGCTTGCAAAATGAATCAGAGCTTTGGCTGGGTGAACACCCACTTGTAGCTTTTTATGATTTTCCAAGTGAGGTTTTGGTAAAAAGGTATACCCAAATATTGATAATAATTTATTTCTTCTAAATTATTTTGGCAATATACCCATCATTTAGAGGCAGACTTCTGGTGCAGCTGCTCATAGTTTACACTTTCAATCCACCAGAGGACTGGAAGTGTCTGTGTTCCTGTTGGACAGAGTTAAAAGCACTTGACACAGAGAGTGGAGGTAGGTCAGGAGCTATACTGAGCTGTGGAGTGTTAAACAGGGTGTTTCCTGCCTATAAGGGACTGTCTAATCTGCAGTAAAACAGGAGGGCTTTAGCAGAACCAGCAGTGACTAACATCAGAGCTCTTCCCCCCTCCATGAAGATGGATAGAGTCATTTAGCTGCTGTAGTTGTGCTACAGTTTTGGTTTGCCCTTTTGTGCACCAGGGTACCTTTATTTTACCTTCTGGTGCAGTTACTTATATTTTACTCTTTTAATCCACTAGAGGACCAGAAGTGGCTGTGACATCACTTCCTATTGGACAGAGTTAAAAGCACTTGACACAGCAAGTGGAGGTAGGTCGGGAGTTATACTGAGCTGTGGAGTGTTTAAACAGGGTGTTCTCGCCTTTTAAGTGACTGTCTAACCTGGAGTAAAGAAGGATGTCTTTAGGCAGCAGAACCTGTAATGACTGACATTGGAGCTCTGTCCCCTTCCCCACAGAGAGAGACAGATTCATTCAGCTTCTGTAGCTGTGCTACAGCTTTGGTTTGCCCTTTTGTGCACCAAGATTCTTTTATTTTGCCTTTTTAAAGGCATACATCTGGTGCAGCTACTTATATTTTACACTTGTGATCCAACAGAGCACTGGAAGTGGCTGTAACATCTCTTCCTGTTGGACAGAGTAAAAAGCACTTGACACAGTCAGTGGAGTTGAGTGTGTGGTAGAGGTAATGCTGGCAGAGGCAAGCTGTGTCTACCTGCATCTGCTGAGGAAGCAAGGGACGTAGGCAGAGTACCATATCAGTTGAACAACAGATGGAGGGGGTAAAACACTTTGGAATCAACTGCACTGACAGTTGCTGAACCAACTCTTTAATAATTACTACAGGTACGTAGGGATAACTATATGACATACCAGGCAATTAGGCATTTTTTTTTATTTATTCTTTTGTTAACTGGGTAAGGCCTACTAGGCGTAAGTGCCTGTTTCCAGGGGTGACCCAGGAGCTTTGGACTGGTTAAGTGACTTGTTCAGAGTAACACAGTATGCAAGTGGAGGCTATGGGAATCAAATCCAGGTCTGCAGGTACCAAACTCATTCACAGCTCATTACTCTAACCTCTAAGCTATACTGCCAGTCCAAATAATAAAACTGTACAACTATGGACCCAACAAGTGATAAATTAAAACTAATGTGCTGGGAATGCTCACTGGTGCAGAGTGCTAAATATAAAATGTTTACAAAAAACTCCATCTCTATATGTCCAGAGGGATTTATCTGTCAAGCGTTAGGCATACTACAACATTAGACACAAATTTAAATGTAACTCAAGCAGAACTAGGGAATCTGCAACAAATCAAGCAAATAGAGCAGTTTGTTAATTCTGGAGGTACTGAATCACAGAACATAAACACAGAAATGTTAACTCTAAACAAACAGAGGATAAGAGAGGATGAGCAAAACAGTTCTGAATTACTTACTGAAAAAAGCAGTAATAAAAAAAGCAGAAAAACTCCAGGTGGGACCAATGAAAATGCTTGGTGAGTAGTAACTGCTAGCAATGAACAGAAAAAGGGGAGAAGAGCAATAATTGCAAACAAGCTTCTAACCAATTTACAGCCCTTTAACAATTCAGAATGAACAAAACACCAGGCAAAATCAGGACATGCCTGAACCCAGACAACTGGTAGTCCTTGGAGACTCTATTATTAAACAGTGTGACACAGTGAGCTGTAATTCAGACAAACACAACAGAATGGCATTGAGTTCTCCAGCAGCTAAAATAAGGGACATCAGAGAGAGAGCACCAGGAATATAAAAAAAAAAAACGGTGTTTCAAACCCAGTGGTGGCAATCCATGTGGGGACTAATAATATGGGGAGGGATCATGAAAAAGGTATTAGCTCAGATATCGCAGAAATAACAAAAGAATGTCAAAACCTAGGGGCAGAGGTACTTATATTAGGGACACCCCCGATTCCCAAAGCAGCCATGAAAAAGAACAAGACTATAAAAAGAGTAAATACCAGGTTGAAAAACTGATGTGAGGAGACAGGCACCAGGTTCATTGATAAATGGTCCCTCTTTTACAATAGAAATAATTTGTACTGCAAAGATGGCTTACATTTCAACAACAGCAGAGCATACATTCTAAGATGACTAATCAAAGCTCATTTAAAAATCATCCCTTTAAACCAAAAAGTGGGACCAGCCAGGTGGTGCTGAGGGCTGAGGCATTCACCTTACCTCACTCCATGCCAGTGACCCAGGTTTGGGAATGAGCCCAGGGAGCTGGGAGTCAGTCAGGAAGGAGGGGATTGAGCATCCAATGGACTGCTCTCCACTCCTGGGAGGGAGGGGCATCCATGTCCTGCAATGCTAGTGGCCCCCAGTAGAGACTGGGTGCACAACCGTTGGGGACCATGCAGGCAATGACATGAGGTGGCCAACCTGTGGATGTGCATGGGAGCACAAGTATCCTGTGCTGGATGTTAGTGCACATCCTGCTTCGGAGGGGCACAGAACAAGTGAAAATCTCCAGTGCTGGGGAGGTGATGGTGAACTCCCGGTGACTGATGCCCACATGCCCAATCCATCCTTTACCCCAACTTGACTCTCCATGCTTCCCTACCTCTTCCCAAGGGCCAGCGGGAGGGGGATCCATCCTACCCGATTCCTCGGTCAGGGAAGGGATTCATATGGGAGGTGGAGGCAAAAGCCAAGCCAACCCACCAGAGAGATGCCTCGGCACTGGCATCAGGAAATGTAAAAGAGTATAAAAAAACAATAAATAGGGGGATAGGTACAGTTACGCTAAAGGCAAAGTGGGAAGAGAGACCAATAAGAAAGAAAACAACACAAGAAGTCTAAATAACAAAATGGGGGAACTATAGGTTATGTTAGATCCTGAAAACAAAATAGATATTGCAATAATTACAGAAATGTGGTGGGCAGATGGAGTCACCTGAGATAAAAACATTCCAGGTTATTCTGCTACAAGATTAGATAGAAGTAGTAAAAAAGGTGGAGGGTGGCTATATTCACATCAAAGTTAATATCAATTACTGATGTACTGGATAAAATTAAAAAACAAAATTCTAACACTAAAACAATCTGGCCAAATATAAATCCAAACTCATAAGATAAATTTGTTCTTGAGACATGTTATAAACCCCCCAGCATGATAGAGAAAACTAACAGAAATAATAGAAGAACTAACAAAAGCTTGTGATATGGGCTGCGCAATTTTCACAGGTGTAGCCATGCCCCCTCAGTGTGCAGGGTCACACAATCAGGGGTTGAGCCACCGACCTGGGTAGGCATCCAATAGGATGCCCATACCAAGTCCCTCGAAGGAACCCTTGGGCCCATGTGGTGGGCACACAGCATCAGGGACAGCTGCATACAGCAGCACCAGATGGACTTCTGCTGGGCATTCACCCAGGATGCTGCTCCAGCCCTCCCCTGCAGCCTAGTGGGCTGTGTCAGTACGGAGGTCAGTTGTGTTGGTCCACTGCACCTGGCAGCCATAGAACATGGGGGCGCATACAGAGTTATGCTTGGTCCCAGATGGCATACCCAGCAACCCCCCATGCCTTGCACTACATGGCTTAGTGAATGCAGTGTAGTGCAGGCACACCCCCGACACACCCATAGCACAGTACTCCCTGAGGGGCCTGGACAGCAGGCATGAAAGTGTCTAGCGTGCCCTTGGTGAATGCCAACGGGGGTCCACAGAACTCCTGTTAGGCAGAATTCACATGTACAGTTGCCTGTGCACCTTGATTGTGCAGCGCGTAGGCAACTATTATGTTCAGGTATAGGGCCCAATTAGCATAAAGAAGTGTGAAGTCGTGACACTATTAAGAAATAGTGGCCATGCATTCATTAGATTTGACATAGAAAGCATCAAAATTAGATTCAAGGAGTGCACTGAAATATACTTGTATAAAATAGCTAACAGAGATCTTATAAATACAGTAGTGAAATGACAAAGATTAAATGGGACCCAGTTTTCAAGGACAAAACAGTGGAAGAATGTTTTGTCTATTTGAAAGAAAAGATCTTATCGATAGTAAACACTCATGTAAAGAAAGGCATAACGTATAATGGTAGAGGACTTAAACCAAAATGGCTAAGCAGAAAAATCATAAAACAAATAAAATACAATGATAAACTATATGCAAAACGTAAAGAACAAAGTATTACAGCCAGTTGGGATGAATTCAAACAACAAAAAAGTACCTGTAGGAATGCTATAAAAAAAAAGGAAGCTTGAAGCAAAATTAGCAGCCACTGCAAATAAAATAGTTAACAGTTTTATAGCTATTATCGATTCATTACAGAATTCTCAATGTGGTATAACGGCAATCTCAGATAAGAATATGACAACGAAACTGGATGAATTAGCAGAACTTTTTAATGAATATTTTTGCACAAGTCACACAAAAACTAAAATTAATAATCCAATCAAGCTAGAACAGAAAGTGATTTACACAATAGATTCAGCAGAAATAAAACAGAAATAGCAGGACTAAAACCATTTGGGACACCAGGGCTGGATTACATTGCACCACAAATGTTAAAAATTATGGAAAGTACCATGTGCCACCTACTCAAAATACTGTTTGAGAAATCTTTGAATATAGAGGAGATACCCAGAGATTGAAAGGTCATAAGAGTCACATCAATACCCAAAAAGGGAAATAGGCAATATGTGCAAAATTATCAACCAATTAGCCTGCCATCTGTCCCTGGGAAAATATTAGAGTCTATTTTAAAGGACAAAATATTAGCCGACGTGACCACGAATAATAAAATTGATAGGAACCAGCATGGTTTTACTAAAGGGAGATCCTGCATAACAAATCTGGTATGTTTTTTATGAACATGTGAGCAGCATATTGGAAGAAGGGGAGGTGGTGGATGTGATTTTAATGGATTTCTGTAAGGCATTTGTCAAGGTTCCACTTTGGGAAGTTACTGAAAAACTATTAAAATACAATATTGATAATTCTATTGCCCAATGGATAACATATTGGCTTACAGAGAGAATGTAGAGTGTATCAGTGAATGGTTTCACTTTTGGGCAAAGGCAGGTGACAAGTGGAGTGCCTCAGGGGTCGGTCCTAAGACCCATCATATTCCAGATCTTCATTGCTGACTTAAGTGAACATGTAGAAAACTACATGATAAAGTATGCAGATGACACAACATTGGAGGGTCCATGTAGTACTCTGGAACAAATCAAGACTATACAGTCTGATTTGGACAAAATAGAAACCTGGGCATACAACTGGGAGATGTCATTAATTATGGAAAAAAGTTATTTTCTACATATGGGTAAAAAGCCCCTCCCCCCATTGCTATATGCTAAGTAATACCATTTTAAGATCTGTTAGTAGAGAAAAGGACCTTGGTGTCATTGTGGCATTGTGGACACAGACATTGACTTTAAGTAGCAATGCTCCACAGCAGTAGCCAAGGCAAACCGAGTTATGGGATCAATCAAGAGGAACATAAAAAGTCACAAAGTTGAAGTACTGATGTCTCTTTAAGTCTCCTATTTAAGACCACAACTAGATTATGGAGGACAGATATGGTGTCTCTATATGTAGGCAGATACATAAAGAGTTGAAAGTGTTCAACATAGGATAACTAAGTTGGTCAGAATCATACAGAATAGTAGTGGGCGAAGTGGGCTCAATTCGCTCCACAAAGTGATTCACTGAGTAAAGGCAGATTTGCGGAGTACTTTGCAACATGAAGTGGAGTAATCTGCATTATGATGTGTAACGCGACGTCCATTGAAAACACTGACTTCACGTTACTCCACCTCCCCAGACCACTACTCCACCAATTTTAAAGGTGAAATGCATTGAGAACAATGTACTTCACCTCACTTTGCCTTGTTTTTAAGCTCCAAAGAAGAATTTTGCAGTGGTTCATGAGATTTCAGGTCACATGGGCTCTATATTGTTCTGCACAGCCTCAATTCAGGGTAGTATGTGTAGGAAGCTGTAGGAGACAGTGTGCTCTGAGAGTTGTCTGTGATTCAAACCTTCTAAAACTGTTAAAAAAGCCTTCTTGAGTAATTTGTTTGCTCAAACTTTAGTTCATCAATTGTAGGAAACAGTCCTGTGCTCATATCATTGAGCATTTATTGTTTGTGTGTGGATTTTGAATGTTAATGCACAACATTGAGTTTGTGTAGTAAGAGATAGTGAAAGTTTGCTTGGGGGAGGGGCGTATCTGTGGTGTAGGTAGATTTAAGTTAGAGAAATAGGGAGTTCTTTGTTTTTTGGTTATAGTTTTGTTGTGTAACTGACTGTGTTAATATACACACATTAGTATTGTCAGTAATTGTTGAAATGTTTTTGCTGATTGTGTGTTGTGTGGATCTGGTGCAGCAGTTCATAATTTCAGGTTGTTTACAATACATGGTATATTACTGAAGTTTTCAATTTGCTACGCATTACTTGTAGACAAACTGTGTGTGTGTGAGTGTGTGTGCAGTGCGTGACATCAAATAATTCACCTTTTATTGTGCCACAGTGTAATTGCAGGTGCAGCAGTGTGAACCTACTATCCACTGCAGCTGCATGATTTTGTACTGCCATTGTGGTATCTTTTCTTTTTTTGCTGCTTGCACTGCCATAAAAGTCTGCAGTCAGTGCTCCCTCTCTCCACTGGCAAAAGGAATTCTTTTCCAGATTGGATTGTTTGTGACTTCAACACCACTGGTTAGTTAAAGTGTTGTTGAACTTGTGAATTTGCATCTGTATCTCTTGCTAAAGCCACACTTATTTTTTTTTTTTGGCTTAACATCCAGTGTCACCCCAATCAGAGTGAACATTGCAAAATCTAAATTTGTTTAGAATATTGTTGTTGATCCCCCAAAATGCCCACAAAGAGATGTGCAAGCAAAGCTGCTTCTCGCCATGCTACTGCTGCCAGTGGTAAGAATGTCTGTGGACGTGGTAGTATGCAGACGCAGAAGTGCATTGCTGATGAGAGGTAAGGTATTTCTCCTGCAATGTTTTTTTGCAGCCCAATCAGTAGCTTAACTCATAGCTGGAGGAGATGATGTTGTCCCAGCCAGTCATGTGTTAGTGTAGTTGCTGGTGGTGGTACGAGTATTGCTGCCTCAAGTTCCACTTCTGACCTGTTTACCATGTCCAAAAATACAGTGGAGTGTGAAGCCGTGTGAGTGAGTGGCAGTGTACATGATGTTATACTTCCCAGTAACATCCCAGTAACTGAGCATGAGGATTCTGATAATCATGTCAACGATAGCATACAATGTGACATTTCTTCCACTGCGGTTCAGGTCACACATTTTCCATGCAGTGATTCACAGTGTGGTGAAAAAATCTCAGGTGATGGTGGTGTTTATGATGATGATGAATCTGATGATGATGACGTTGCTGTGGTTGCAACATGCATTTCACATGCCGGGATCCAAGCAGAAGATGCAGATGTGGGTGATGTTGATGGATACGATGATGATGTAATTGTCCCTAGTCGGGAACTGGAGAAAAAGAAATTCAAGGTGGCTGTGTCTGGGTATGTTTGCATTAATCCCCCTCCCTGTAAAAACTTGTGATTTACCAGTTCATTTGATGATGATGATGATGACCCAGTAATAATGATAGGTAGTCATGGTGGTCAGTTACAGTCCAAGTATGTCCTGCCCGAAAAATCACATAGCACCCACCCCCCACTGCATGGCTTAAAACAATGGAGTCCAATAAGCAGCATCAGGGACATGTTAAAAGTAGAGCATCACAATCCCTTGTTTGGGATTTTTTTGTGCAAGATGCAAATGATGAGTCAGTTGCAATCAGCCAAGTTTCCCATGTGCGAGTGAGTCGAGGTAAGAAGGGGAGACATCTGGGCACAGGAGGACAGCATACGCATCTTAAGAACAGGCATATGGTACTGTGGACCCAGCACAAGATGGCAGCTAATACCACAGTGAGGCGTTCACCCTCGTCATCAGCCATAACGAGCACGTTATCCCCTTCCATGACTGTTGAATCCAGTAGGAAATTAAATGTGTGCAGTAGTGATGAAATAAGAGCAGAGGATTATCACAGGCATGATGAGGTGGAAGAGCATAATGATTTTGAGATGTTGTCCAGTGCTGGTGAGAGTAGCAGTTTTGGTGGTGGTGGTGGAGCATGCAGTATGTCTAGTGCAAGTGGTACATCAATCCTGGTTGGTAAGTGTGTCAAAATAACTGCATTTGTGGGTTTGTCATCATCACCTGTGCAACCGTCTTCATTAAACATCCACACTCCACCCCCTGCCATTTGCAGAGCAGAACCATTTGTCATCACACCCAGTGTAAAACGTTTAAGTCAGCCCACGTTACAGAGTGTTTTTGTGCATAAGCTGAAGTACCCACCCAATCATACAGTGTCATGTGAGTGTAATGCTGCTGTAGCTGAAAACCTGGCAATTGATCTTTTGCCCTTCTCCTTTGTGAATAATTCTGGTTTCCAGTGGTTTGCTGCACGTGCCTGTCCAAAATGGAAAGTCCCATCCAGGACATACTTTTCGACCCATGCTGTCCCCGAGTTGTACTGTACTGTGTCCAACTCAGTAAGACATGCCCTTCAGCATTCCTCCACTCCATTCATCCATGTAAGTATGGATATGTGGACAAGTGGCAAAACAGCAGGGAGTTCATATTTGTGTATAACTGCACACTGGGCGCAGGTGCCGGGAGTTGTTTGTGCTGTTGGTAATGTGAATAATCAGTGCAGTAAGATGGAGTGTCATGGTAGCAATCTTCCAGGAATTCAACAGCATGCAATGATTGCTATGCACAATATGACCTGTTCGCACACTGGTGAAAACATGTTGGCTGTGGTACTGACTGAAACTGACAAGTGGCTGTACCCCCTGTTCCTGAGAGCTGGGTTCTTAGCAAGTGAAAATGGGTCAAATGTGGTGAAATGCATCATGAAAGGTGGCTTTTTTCATGTTCCATGCATGGACCACTGTTTAAATCTTGTGGTGCAGGAGTTTATGCAGCACCCTGATGGAAAGGAAATGCTGATAGTTGCACGCCATATCAATTCTCACTTTTCATGATCTGCAAAATCCCATGACCGACTTTGGCAGTTGCAGATGCGAAACAGCCTCCCTCAGCACTGCTTGAAGCTGGAAGTTATCACCCAGTGGAACTCCACTTTATACATGGCAGAGAGGTTGTATGAACAATATAAAGCATCTCAGAATATCTCGTCATGCGCACTAGCCGTGACAGTTCCGGGGCCCCCATGTCTATGACGACTGAACAGTGGCACCTCATGGACTCTGTAATAACAATATTGCGGCCTTTTGAACATGCCACACAGGCAGCTAATGGTGAGTCTGCCTCCATTAGCCAATCAATTCCACTGCTGCATGTGCTGAGGCAGACATTGGTGAATGTACAGCATTGCCTTGATGTTGCCAGAGACAGTGCTAGCAGTATGTTGCTGAAACACATGCTGACAGTATTGGACCAGAATTGTCACATCTTGAGCATTCAGCGTCATGACAACTTTGCAATAGCAACAATGCTGGGCCCACGATACAGACATGGAATTTCCTCAGAACTGGAGGGAGGTCCTGAACAGATAAAAAATGTTAGTGGGCAACTGCTTCACTTATTTATTTTATTTATTTATTTAAGAATCAGTTTACAACCTTTGAGCCAGAGGCTCGTTTCCAAAGGTACTTCGTCACATAAAGACATACATTGTGTTTTGGTTACATAGCAAAGATTTGCAAAACAATAGGTGTTCAACAGAGGCGCCACGTCACATTGTGGACAGACAAATACAAATTGGGTACAGGGTACATGTAATTGATAACAGGTGTTCCACAAGTTGGTATCAAGTGAGCATTCTGGTAGGTAAACACTGAAACAGCTGGCACTGGCCAGGTTAAACATAGGCATGGTGTACAGGGAAGTGGTGGAGGGGATGGTTAGGTGGAGAGCTGCCCAGGGGACATTGTCAAGAGAAGCAGAGGTGGAGGCTATGTTCAGAGACAGGAGCAGTTACGAGTGCTGAAGATGTGGTTCTGAAGTGTGGTTTTGAACTTGGAGATGATGATGGCATTGGTGATGGTGGCAGGGAGAGAGTTAAACCAGGTTGGGGCTCTATAGCAGAAGGACCTCTGGCCACGGCTGGTTCTAGATCTGGGGACCTTTAGAGTGGTCTTGTGGGAAGACCGTGTTGCAACAGTGGGAGGGCTCTGGTGGATGGATGCCATTACCCAGAGGAGGCAGTAGGAGGTTTTGGTGAGGAGACAGGTTTGAGTATTGGAGCCGTTCATCCAGGGTAAGCAGGTTAGCATCGACATATAGCTGACGGGTGTGTGTGAGCCTGGGGGCACCAATAATGATCTGCTACTTTATTCAGGTTAGGTGAATTTATTGAGTGCAGTGGTGTCCGCAGCACCATATACTGGTAGACCATAGTCTACAAGGGACAGCACGGATGATGTAACAGCCAGCTGGAGAGCATTTGGGGAAGGCAGGTTTTATGGCGGAATAGGATGCCAAGCCGTGTGTTGTTGGCGGATGTTAGAGGCGTCGATGTGGTTGTGAAATGTGAGGGCTGAATCGAAGGTAACCCCAAGGTATTTGTAGGAGCAGACTTGTTCCAGTGGCTGGTTGGTACTGAAGGATATAGAGTGGGTGGTTAGCTTTGTTTTGGGGGTGGGAAAAGAGCATAGTTTTGGTTTTCTTAAGATTGATGACGAGTCTGCGCTCCTTAAACCAAGCCTCGGCACTGTTGAAAGACTGCTGTAGGGAGTCCACTTGGTTCATGGGGCACAGAAGTCACATGCCAAGGTCAGCAAACCTCAGCAGCATAATCAGGTTGAATGTGCACCTGAAGGAGTATCAAGCATATCCTGTAAGGGGAAGGGGATTGCAGTTCCAGGTGGTCTGTCATCCAAAGCGGTTGGCATCAACCCACTTTGGGAGGCTTTGTCCCAAGTGGGAATTTGTGAAATAAATGATTCCAGAGAACAGGATGATGCATAAACCACTGGACTTAGTACAGCACAGAGAATGGTTGAGCCATATTTGTCTGAAAACAGACATCTGTCAGTAACTGATGATCCTCTTTTATACTGGAGTAGAAAGGTCAGTGAATGATCAGAATTGACTGCAATGGCACTGAAGTACCTGACATGCCCACCCTCCAGTGTAAGTGTTGAGAGGGTATTCAGCTCAGCAGGTGCAATAGTTAGGGATCATCGGGCAAACCACTCTCCTGCAAATGTCAGTTTGTTAACATTCATATGGGAGGCACATACCAGCACAGACTGCAACCTCAGTATTTGTACTCTGGCCTAGTCATGGTTTTGGTGATGTAGAAATGGACCATCCTGGTGGCACTGGCAGTGGCAGCATGAAACAGCCTACCACTGATGTAGATGATGACACAATAGAGAAAGAATGTCCCAGTGGTCAGACTTCAGACATAGATGACTGTGAGGGCAGCTTTCATTATGAGGATGATGATGAGGTTAATGTTGGCAAGTTTTAACTGAAATTGTTAAAAGGCTGTCACATTTGTTGTATGATAGATGTTTCTTTTTCACATGGTTCAATGAGTGTCCCACTTAGAGTGTGACTCAAATTCCAAATGTCATGTCACATTTGTAACAGAGAGCACAATATATCCTGGCCACTGTACCACCACCATAAGGCCGCTGTTAGCCACTGCCACCACAGGGAATGACTTTGTGTGCCCCCACTGGACCAGCACCATAAGACTGCTGTTAGCCACTGCCACCACAGGGAATGACTTTGTGTGCCCCCCTGGACCACCCCCATAAGACCACTGTTAGCCACTGCCACCATATCAAATAACTTTGTGTGCCCCCCAGACCACCCCCATAAGACCGCTGATAGCCACTGTCACCACAGGGAATGACTTTCTGTGCCCTCCTGGACCACCACCATAAGATTGCTTTTAGCCACTGCTACCACATTGAATGACTTTCTGGGCCTCCTGGACCACCACCATAAGACTGCTGATAGCCACTACCACCACAGGGAATGACTTTCTGTGCCCCCCGGATCAGAACCATAACCACTATTAGCCACTGCCACCACAGGGAATGACTTTCTGTGTCCCCCCAGACCACCACCATATGACCACTGATAGCCACTGCCACCACAGAGAATGATTTTGTGTGCCCCCTTGTACCACCACCATAAGAACACTGTTGGTCACTGCCACCACCACCACCACCAGATGCAGGAAGATGTCAGAGGGAATGTCATCATGTGCCGCAGCTATGACCCCCAGCTCCCACCACCAGTGTCATTCTGACAATGTTTTCCCATTACATTCATCGTGCCAAGGCAGAGGGAGTTGAGCAGGAGACCACATCCATCAGCCACAGGCACAAGGCTTCTTAATATTAAAACTATAAAGTGAGTATGTGTACTAATGTTTTTTATGCTATTCAACTTCCTTTAGCTGTGTGTTTTGTTTTCTGTTGCTTTTCTGAGCTGTAATGGTCAAACACATATGGTAAACTTATGTTTTACTTTTTACAGGTTAATAACAAATGACTCTCCTTCACTGAAAGTCGGTATCAATGGTACAGCAGCAGTACTGTACACAGGAACCCATGGAATATCCATTTCAAATCCATACTGGTAGATATATATATTTTATTTAATCTGTTCATTTTTTTTAAAAGAGTGCAACAAATACGACTGAGAATTCTTAAAGTAGGTGTCATGTGTGCATCACAAAAACTATTCCTGCAACATATCATGCACTGTATTCAAAACTTGCAGCTATGCAGCCATGACAGTGCTAAAAAAGTTGGACACAGGTTGTGTTACTTGACAAAATGTGGTTTTGAAATGTAACTTGGGTTGAGAACCACAGACACTGGCACAGTATATTTGTTATACAGCCTGGTACTAAATTAAGTTGTGATTGATCTGCTGATTGCAGTGTGACAGTTTACTATCTGTGTTAATAATCCAGATCCCCCGTGGAACAGCCAAGGCTTAAACATAATGTATTACTGCTGCAATCAAGTTGTAATAAGTCCTTCATGTCTTTTTTTAGGAAACTTCCAGATGCTTTGTTGAGGCATAGTTGCTTTAGCCAAAGAAGTTCTTCAACATCAGCCCCCCAACCCCACCCTAGGCTGAGGCAGACATGCAACACGCAGAGGTCTTCTCAATTGATAACCATAACCATTATTACCAACAAGACTCGAGAAGGATACAGATGAAATCTGTGAAGAAGTACCCATTAATGAGATCTACCTGCAAATATGCTTCTCCCTTAAAAAATATACTTACCTTAACTGGCTTGAGAGTATTCCATTTCCAATTTCAATGCAAAAAATTTTCATCAAGCACTGGAATTTGCACACCAACAGTATCTGTGATGTGTGATACAAAACAATACAATGAGTACATGTCTATATATGTCAACCCCCCATCTTGAAAATACATATATAGATATATATATATATATATATATATATATATATATATATATATATTTTATGCAAAAAACTGAGTTAATGCAAGAGTTAGTTTTATTTTGTAGCAACAAAAGTGAGAAATCTGGCTACTCTGCCTAACTCGGCTTCCCCAACACCACACCACTCCCCACCCCACCCCCATCCCCACTGGCACATACATACAGACAGGCATAAACAAAGACACACACACACACACACACACACAACTATGGGGCAGTACAAGGAAATACAACCAATCCAAACAGACCGATCTCCGCAAAGACTTAGACAGAGTGCAAGCTGTTCAGGGTAAACAAAATGGTGCAGGGTGTGCAGCAGAAAAGATACAAGGAGAGACTAAAGCAGCTTAACATGTATACCCTTAAAGTTGAAGAGGATAGCATTTTTCAGAAAAACAGATATACAAGAACAAAGGAGCACAATAACGTACAACTTCTTCAAGGAGAGATGTCTTAATGAATTCCCAGTAAGACTAAACATACATATATATTTTTTAATCTTTGGTAACAGGTTGACACCAACTAGAGAGAAGTTCCTGTTTTCAGGAGTGAAATGGAAGGACTAGGCACTTAAGAGACTTCCTCAGAGTCATACAGTATACAGGTGGAGCTTGTGAGAATCAAACTTAGGTCTTGTCTGCTAGATGTACCAACTTCATTCAGAGGTAATTACACTAACCTGTAGGCTATACAGGCACCTGGCTTCTCATGTTCAAGCATATATAAGGGTCCAGTTGATGCTGCCTAACTCTAGTAAGAATGCATGCTCACAGAAGAATTGAAAACACGTTCTGTTCAGACTTGATATGGCTGTGGATAGCATTTAGGATCACCAACACTGTAGGAAAGAATATGCAGGTTCTTGCTACAGTGCAGTCACATATAACAGGTACTGCAGTAATTGCAGAACTGTGCATGCATGATAGAAACATACATTAAAACATAGCATTTGACATCAGATAAGGACTGCTTGCACAGCTACACTGTCCATTTCCATATCTCAACGATAAGCTGGAGATTCTAGCTAACCAACAGGTTACTTCCTCCTACCCCTCGAGTAGAATTGCCTTATGTCTCTCTCATGTATTCTACAATTCTGCCACTGTTCATTACTGCACAACCTCCTCAGGAAGGCTGTTCCATGCATCCAGAACCCTCTCTGTCAAAAATTTCTCTTTAGCATAACCTGTGAGCCATCCCCCCTCTATCTTCAAATTGTTGCCCTTTGTTCTTGTACATCTCTTTTTCTGAAAGATGGTATCCTGTTCTACTTTCTTAATTTTCTTGAGATTGTTGAAAGTTTGTACCATGTTCCGACCCCCCTTTCCTCAACGGTATACATGTTAAGCTGCTTTAGTCTCTCCTCATATCTTTTCTGCTGTACTCCCTGCACCATTTTGTTTACCCTCCTCTGAACAGCTTGCACTCTGTCTATGTCTTTGCGGAGATTGGGTCTGTCTGTGAGTGGTTGTATTTCCTTGTACTGCCCCCACAGTTGTGTGTGTGTGTCTATGTTTGTGCCTGTCTGTGTGTGTGTGTGTGTGCCAGTGGGGATCGGGGTGGGGTGTTGGTGTGGTGTTGGAGGGTGGAGCTGAAGTTAGGGTTGAAAACCCTCATGCCAAATTTCCTCACTTTTGTTGCTACAAAAATACCCTAACTCTTGCATTAACACAGTTTTTTGCAATACATTTCCTGACTTTTTGAGAAACAAGAAAAAATGTTATTTTTCTCACTACACCTTGAAAAAGATAATGTAACCTTAACATAAGACTTTTTATAATCAATACCTTACCCAGCTTCACAGGCCATCTCTGCATAGCAGTATTGCATCATGCAGTTCTAGTCACAGACATTGACACCTATTTCCAGATATTTCATGTAATTTCTACACCATTTCTCTCTGCTGCCCGTACTATTAAAATGCAGAAAGCAGAAGATATGTCTCAAGAAATCACAGAAACTTCAGAAATAGGTAGCACTGTGTGTGGCTCCTACTATAATGCTAAAATAATAACCCAAAGGAAACCACCATCATTAACACTATATTACTTTTACACCAACTATTAAGTTGCTGTGACAGTCATGTTTACTATACTGTCATGTATGCTATTACATCAAGCCTCTTTAGCCAATAACTCTATTATATACATATCTATAATAATGACACAAACAACTTCTTGAAAAATTATTTTTAATATAAAATTTGTATAAAAAATATAGAACTTTTATTTACAAAAAATCTAGAAAACACAAATACAAAAATAAATACATGTTTCACTCACACGGTGGGAGAAAGGAGGAATAAATAAATAATAAATTAAATAAAAGTTTTGTCAAATAAAATAAAAGTATTCCTGCACACTAAACAAATAACCATTGGGTGGGGACATATAAATATAAATAAATAATTATTTGTTTTAACAAAAGTATTTACAAGAAGTGGCCAGGAGTGATAGAGAGGTGATGGCCGTTCAGAGTGTAGGGACTTTGGGAGATGACGGTGATGAGGAAGTGGAAGGCTGCTCAGGAGTAGGTGTGGGTAGGTGCCCCAATTCTGCTGCAGTTGTTGATGGTGTTATTGGAGGGGCACCTTCAAGGAGCTATTGCTGAGGTGTTTTGGAGGGCTGGTCAACCTCTAGGTGCTGCAGGTCCTGGTGCAGAAGCTGGTGGATTGCTTCTGTGGCCTTCAGCTAGTTCTCAGCCAGCCGCACAATGAGACGTGTGTAGACTCCAGCGAAGCAACAGAGGCCTATTTCAAATCCCTCAGTGACTGAATAGCTTTGATGAGGCCCCTGTTGCTCTGCTCGGGCCCACGAGTGGCAACTAAGGCCGCATGCCCTACACGCCTGTGATGCTGCAGCAAGTCAATTATTTCAGACCCTTGCTGTATGATTTCACTGGTCTGGCCAACCAAATAATTAAGCTTTGCTGCAGTGTCACGGACGTGTTTGGCAACAGCCCTGTTACCACTCCACACAGTCTCAAGCAGCTGGCAGAGGGTACTGCTGATGGTATTCAGAATGGCGAGTTGCCTTGTGAAGACAAAAGACAAAGAAAGAATACATGTGTCAATAGATGAAACTCTTCTGCAGTTGTCTGAAAATGGACTACACAAAACTCTGTGTTGTAATATATATATAATAGCTCAGACGTCTTTACATCTATGGTTTTTCAAAAAAAAGTTATCTTGACTTAAAAATACTGTTATCTATCTTTGTTATACACACACTACCCTCACCATTTCAGATACTACAATGCCAGACATATTCCACCAGAATTAGATTCTGTTAACCCCAGAATAGGTGCCTATTAATGCTGTTCCTTAAACCACTTTATAAATGACTATATGCAACATGTGTAAAAGTTGTAAAATAATAAAACATCAGCACCCTTACATACTTGTACTTTACCACCCTACTGTACAATGATGTCTTCTAGAACCACATCTCAGCACTGTGGTACTATTGTCACTATGGAACATACAATTACACAGAGCACTACACAGTCAGTAATATAAATTCATGCTCACTTAGTTCAAAAACATATTCAAGAAGACACCAGATTTGAAAGTTGACTGCTTAAACCACCACAACCCCCCCCAATGATACAGCCATACAGAAATAGTCTATTTCAGTCACACAGTACTATATTGTTACACTCCATGCCCATTTCATGTCTCTCAGCACCATTTCAGTGTGGGTCTGTAATGGTATGGCGTAACAGAGATATTGTAGCTCAATAGGACAAGCAGGAGAGACGTACCATTTTGCGAAAAACCATTAGTGCAGTACTGTGTGATCTCTTTACACCCCATCAGATTTCTGAACCTCATGCAATGCAGTTCATAAAATCACAATGTAACAGTATTTAATGACACATATCACAGATAAAGACACAATAACTGTAACTCAACAGTAAATTTAAGATCAATAAAGATGAATAAAAAAATCATTGTATACTCCCTGGTTCTGCATACTTGCTCATCCAATGTTCTCTATGTGATTCAGCTTGTTGAAGACAAATATATACAAGCAGATATGAAATTGATAAAAGCCACACAGGTCTCCAGCAGGCAGATAAGTAAGATGATTCACCATATCAACATATACTGTACTCCTTATTGCATACTTTATAAGTGCACATTCAGTACCTCATATAGCATTGTCCATGTAAGAATGGCTATAAATGCAGTACATATACAACTTATATAGAATTTTTCTTGTACCTTTTTTCATGTACAGTCTTCACAGAAAAAAATATTCTTATCTAATACATAACATTTAGTATGCTGATTAAACATTACACAGTCCTACCACATACTACTGTCTTATGTAATACTGCTGGCTAACTCTTTCATAAGTCCATCCTCTATACAGTGTGTGTGTCTGTGTGTGGCTGCTACTTACTTAACCCATCACCGAACTGGCAGGAGATTAAATCATGGGAGGCAATCCGAGAACCATATGCTATGAGTTTATGAAAGATGGATTTGCTACTGGCTTCCTGATAACCAGACATGAACAGGAAACAGTAATCCTGTAACAGCAAAAGGAAGAAGGAAGGGAGCAAAGGGAGCACACAGTTGGAGCTCCAGGTTGCAGAGTGAAGAGGTGTGGAGCAAATGCGATCAACCCACACAGAAGAGGCTGCAGCACAACCAGGTACGATAAACAGCTGTGCAGCAGATATGAGCAAAAGGCAGCAGGAGCAGGTAGCACGGCTAAGAATATTCTTATAACTAATGACTGGGAGACCCAGTGACAGTTCAGGAAGAGCATATCACCTGTGGTTGTACACAAACTACAGTACTACCATCAGTGAAAATCAGTATACTGACCACCCTGCACTGGTTTTTAAAAAGAATCTCAGAAACATAATAAAAAGCACTTATGTTCCTCAGCTGGAGGCCCACCTGGACCTGCAGCTGTTGAAGGATGACCTGCTGCTGGAGATTCTGGCATTACCTCCACAGAGGGTTCTATCTCCATGATCTCAATTCCCACTGTGGAGTCTTCTCCTCCAGCTGCACCTTCAGCAGATGGTTCATCCTCTGTAAAAACATAGTAAAAGAAAACAATTTACTCATCTCTGAATATTAGTATCAGTATATATAAATATATATATCACCAATACCACTTGTACAATGTTCTTTATCTTGACAACTATGATACTATGTAGGGTTGAGTTTATAACAGTATATAGATCTGTTCTGTTAATTAATACAGTAACTAGAATTATTAGCACCTATATCTTCTGGATCTATAGCACCTATATACAATCATGTGCTCTTCAATTTACACATTCTGACACTGTCTTACTTACAAAAAACACCTTAACAGCTTTATACTAATCATACAAAAGACATTAAATAAGCAGTTCTTCTGAAAACAGTCTCTCACAAAATTTTTCTCCTACTACATACAATACTCTAAAAACTCATCTTGCTAGGAATTCCCTAATCTAAGGATAATTTTTGCAATTACATAATACAAAGTAGATACGTGAATAAATAACCTCAACAGTGAACTACACACAGTATTGTCATGCCATATGACAGACATACTACATATTTACTTAAAATACCGTTATCAGTACATTAATCAAACTCCCCAGCAGTCGAGCACCAGTAGCTGCTCGACTGCAGCCCCTTGAGCTGCACCTTCTGGGAGTGGTTGCAGCTGCACACGATGGGAGAATGCAGGTTCCGTTGGTGTAGTAGCTGAGTGAGAAAACAAAAATGAATATGATCTTTAGCTATTTCAGCATAAACATCAGTATCACTATATTGTTTTATTACTTTTATTTGCACAATATCTTTGCACCACTTCCTTTTGCTATCCTCACTATCAAGTAATTTGGCCACTCAAGATCACATGCAGACCCCAAACCTATGGGCTATCCCTGGAGTACCAGTTTCAAACTGCAGCACAAGACAGCTACCATACAATTGGTGGTCAATTCAAAGTAGTGAACTGATCTTCTAGATTCACAAAGTTATTTTTACAGTCCTATCTTGCCCTCTGATGACGCTCATTAGATAATACCACTTAGGCTAAGCATCCAGAGCTGTGATATGATCACATACATCTCCCCTACCATTTGACACACAATAACCGATCTCTGATTTTAAATAATGCACAAAAAACTTCAATATTTCTAAGTAATAACACCCTCAGCTTGCAATGTGACTATTAACATTGTGAAAAACATACAGTATTGTTCAGACTGTCTCCTACTGTACTCCTCTAATACATACCCTAAACACAAATCACATGTGTCTATGTTTCCAAATAATATATTGAGAGCATTTAAATGTTACTACATGTGATGTGTTCAACATTTCATACATTACCATACTACTAGACAAGTCTCATTATCTGCTTTCAAGGAACTAAACAAATGCTTGCTTTTGCCTCTTACTTAAAATACAGTATTACCACAAATACAGTCCTCAGTTAATAATTATTTAACTGTACTTGTGATACACTCTTTCTTTACAAGTCACTACTTTCAGAAGCATAATACAACTTAAGGGGAGAACTGATCCATATAGCCTCGAAACGTAAAAAACAACAAAACCAGACCCTTTCCTCTCTATTTAATCAGATCATAGTAGCGGAAGCTAACTTATTAGCTTCATCCCTGGAAGAGGACTGGGAAGCAGCGGAATCCTTGCCAGCACAATACAATTTATTGTTAGTCGAAAAGCCGAATTTCACGTGCTTAGATCCAAAATCTCCTACTTTGATCAAGAAGAAAGAGCTGGGAAGCTTCTGGCCCTCCAGCTTAGGTCTCAAACATCAGACAGAATGATTACCTCTATTTACTCTTCATCAGCTAATATTTTCACCTCCCCCATAGATATTAGTAAAGCCTTTCAAGACTATTACAATTGTTTATATACGCTGCCCACCTCCTTCTTTTTGCAGCAAATGTTAGATTCCTTTATGAGTGGTATTAATGTCCCAACACTGTCTGAATCCCAAATTCATATTCTAAAGGCCCCTATAACAATTAAAGAAATAATTGATGTCATTGAATCACTCCCCTTAGACAAAGCGCCCGGCCTTGATGGTTATTCCTCAAATTTTTATAAAGCATTTAAAAATATATTAGCAACTATTCTCCTAAATACCTTTCAGTACCTTTATACTAATGGTGTATCTGATTTTTCCCTTACCCAGGCCACTATAACAGTCTTTTCCAAACTGTGCAAAGACCCTCTGCTCATCATCGACTATAGACCCATCTCTCTTATTAATGTGGACTTAAAAATCCTTGTCAAAATTATGGCATTAAGATTGAAAAGAGTCTGGGACTCACTGATTGGTCCTGAACAGGTGGAATTTGTTAAAGGCCGCCTTTTCTCTGATCATCTTCGGAAGGTGACTTATCTTTTTTCTGCGGCCAAGGACTCCCTGACACCTGCTGTTTTGGTGACCTTGGATGCAGAAAAAGCTTTTGATAGGGTTTCGTGGGACTACCTCTTTTCTTTACTTCCTAAATAAGGTATTCCCCAGGAATTTATAAATTGGGTTAAAATACTTTATTCTTCTCCCTCTGCAAGAGTCCAGTGTAATAATGTGCTCTCCGCTCCTTTTCTTTTAAATCAAGGGACGTGGCAAGGTTGTCCTCTCTCACCCTACCTATTTAATCTTTTTCTAGAACCCCTTATAAGGAAACTGAGCTCCTCTCCTTTAATTTCGGGTATTAAGATAGGTGATATGGAATATAAGCTATCCGCATATGCGGATGATATATTCCTACAGGTTTCATCCCCATCACAATCTCTCCCAGCTGCATTCACAATAATTTCCCAATTTGGCTCCCTCTCCAATTATAAACTGAATTTACAGAAGATGGAAGTCTTTCCCCTAAATAAATATTCATAGAAGGCAGAAATTGCAAATCTGGGTTTACAGTGGTGTACAGACAAACTTAGATACTTAGGAATTAATCTCCATTCCTCCCCCCAAATGATGACGAAACACAACCTGGACACCCTTGTTAACACTTTAAAAGAAGTCATCAAATGCTGCTCCCAACTACCCTGGACCCTGTGGGGCAGAATGAGTATAATAAAAATGAATATTCTACCTCATGTACTATACCCATTACAAATGTACAACTTGGCCCTGCCAAACTCTTGGTTCTCGCAATTGCAAAAAATCGTTAATTCCTTTTTATGGGCAGGTAAAAAGTCTAGGCGTAGCTATATTAAGCTTACCCGTCAAAAGATAGATTGCAGTTTACAGGCCCCAAATGTTTATTTATATTACTTAGTGATACACCTAACAAGGATGAGGTATTGGTTAGTTTCCCCTAACCCCTCTCCCGAGTACCACTACCATCCCCTCTGGTTAGATATTGAGTGTGTCTTATGTTTAACACAGGAAGTGAATCCCAGGACCCTTCCTTTCCTTACGAGGAGGAATTTTCCCAACAAACTAAAAGATTCTCCACTGGGTGCTATGCTTGAAGTACAGCAACAATGTAACACTCTTCTTAAGACTGAGGGTCACAAGGATTTAGCACAACCTCTTTTTAATAACCCTAACTTTTTAATTTTGGGCAAACCTCTCAAAATTACCTCATTTTGGCCTAATATGGGAGTTGTGAAGATAGAGGACTTGATTGATAACCATAAATTGATGTTGTTTCAAGAAGCCAGTACTCTTTATAAATGGTCTTCGGTATATGTATTTAAATATCTGCAGATCTCCCATATGTTAATGAAGCACTTTGGTACAGGGCCTTGGTCTAGTACTCTGACACCTATACTAAACCCATACATTGTATCTCTTCCGACTTCCCATTTAAACTGCATATGCATATGCCTTCTTGCAGACCACACTGGCTCAGTTAGAAAACCAAAGATGTTGTTGGTGGGACCAGTCACTGCCGGCAATTACATATTCAAGAAGTTGGATGAGAAACTGGAAACATTAATATAGATATATTAAATGGGATAGGTATCGATTTATGCAGTTTCAAATAAATCACAATTTGTTTTACACTCTGGTTAAGTTAAACTGGATAGGTGCCCTTACTTCTGAGCTCTGTACCAGATATGCAAAACTCCCGGGAGACCTGCTACACATGTTGTGTATATGTGAGAGAATTTCTCCATTTTGGAACAACATCAAATCCCACTTGGACCCACTGTTATCTCTGTCAGATAAGTTTAGCCCAGAGATATGTATCCTAGGAGATTATGCCACCCTTCAGGGCCAATCTCAGTGATTATATATGGCATTAATCTCAGCATGTGCCAAAAAATAATACTCTGGCACTGGAAAGATGCAATCACCCCCTCTTATACGGAATGGTATCAAGACATGTCGACCCTGAAAAAGGGACCTTCAGGGCTCAGTGGGCATACCCGGTCACCAAAATTTAATAAATAAATACTCGCAGAACGGGTTGTAGTGGGAGTGTCAAACAATATGTACAAATTCAAACAGATCTGGGACCCCTTATTAAGCTTGTTGTTGATCCGAAGTGAATATGGTAAATCTAACACCGGAGCTCCTGAATATCCAGTGACAGTTTAAGAGTTCTTGAGGTGAATTATATGTGATATAAGAAAACAGTATTACCTGTTGGCAGTCGGGGTGGGTTGGGAGGGAGGTTACAGGCATCTGTTTATCCTGTTGTACTCTGTTTAACTGGCAACAATACCAAGAGATAACATTTTTTCTTTCCTCTTTCTTTATGTAAATGCTTGTAATATATGTAGACTATAATGTATGTTGGATGCCTGTAAACATTGTGGTGGGGAAAAAAAGAAAGAAAAATCTAATAAAATATATTCAATAAAAAAAAGAAGTATAATACAACATATCATATGCTTTAAAGTTCTAAAAAAAGTGACTACTTCATTTAAATACAAAATAAAACAACCTTGCTAGTCACACACTTACAAATGATAGGTGCATCGTATAAGCCTGTATATTTACATCACAACAGTTACAAAGATATACTCAAAGGTGTGATGACAATCACCAAATTCTGGTTTCCCTGCATTCTCCCACATAGCATATGCTATGTCGTACCACTCCCAGGCATTCCTTCGCATATCACCCGCCACTGACTTTGCCTTAAAAAAGGTCTGACCAGTGATCTTCTACTTCCTGTGACACTTGTCTGGAGATTTTGTCATCTCCTGTCTCCCCAAGGCTCGACTAACCTGAAAAAAATCAAAAAGAAAAGTATGCTGAGTGTTTTTTCTAACACAAAAAATAAATAACTTTACAAAGACCACAATCTCACCAGTAATTCACAAACTCTAACAATATGGACTCATATGCACAGATTATTACATATGAAAGGAATAATACATGACATGCTTTGATGCAGTGCTATAATGCCAGACATCTGGGGAAAGGGGGTGACACTGTGCACAAGATCAAACACCAACTCCATCCAATGACCCAGTTTAACCATTTTTCCAGAACAAGAGACACCCTTTAGTCCATTTTTTTTATACAATGCAATATCCTATAGGAATATATTAAATAAAAACATTTGTGTAACAAATATCTATATAAATATCCAACAATTGTTTGTTTTTAATTTTTTTTGTTTATTTTACTTGACATACTCCATATATACATCTACATCTCCTCACAGTGCTGACAGTAAATTTGTCTTATCATAGTTCAAGTACACCATCGTCCGGCTATCCACACTGCGCCAGGCACAAGCGCAAGCCTGGGTGCAGCGTAACTGGGATGTGCTGTATCAAGTACTGGATGATATTCAACAGTGCAGTGGCATGGGTCAGTACCACTCAATATGCCATCATGGGCACCCGCATTGCACATGCTGCACTGGCACTACACCACTGCAAGTGGCAAGAGAGTAGCAGGGGGATGCACCAGTACAACTGCAGTTGCGATAGGCACAGGAACTGCGATATTCAGCGATGGATATGGACATGGGACCATAATACATACAAGGCACAAATGGGGCTATTTGCATGTCATTATGGCCACATTTACATACAGGTGCACTAATACCTGGTGACTTGCACCTGGTGCCCTGCAAGGCTTCAACAGTCAGGGACTAATGCCCCTTGCACCTCAGCGGCAAGGCACCTCAGTACCCGATTACAGGTATGTAATATATGGATAATTAAAATAATACCCCCAAAATACATACAAAAAATTCCCTATAATACATCGCCCGGAACGCAATAATACTATTGATGGAACTCAATAATACTATCGTTGAGATCTCGTAATACTATCGATGGAAGATCTCAACAATAGTATCATTACAAACTCACAACAGCGCAAGCACCACCGGACGACTCGAGCAACTTTCACTGACCACAAGCCGGCTTTTACTGTAACTGTCACATACAGTAAAAGCCGACTACACATTCACATCGCGGTAAGCATCTGACTAAAAATGTCTCTGTCAAAAGAACAAAACCTGTCAGAAGAAAGGAAAAAGTTTATCAAAGAGCAATAAAACATAAACACTGTCAAAAAAACAGCTTTCGACCTACAGCTGCTTGGATCGCACTGCAACTTCTTTGGAAACGTTGCAATAACCATTAAAAAATCTCCTCAGGCTACAAAAAAAAGATGCTATGTGATGTACTCCGACTCCGACTCCGAGTAGCTCTCTGCACTAAGTGTTACTCATTCCACAACAACAAAAAAAGAAATATTTGTACTGTTTTGTTTGCAGTTTCTTTAACACTGCTCACTTTTCTTTGTTAAACTTTTCAAAAGTTTTCCAAGTTGCCGCAATCATTGGCTTTCTCCGTCACAAAATTACCTCACCACCAACTCAACCCACCATTCCTGACTATTGCAAATGTAAGAAACTACAATTTCCTCGCATCCATATATTACAAAAAATAACAAATGCATTCTGGTGTTACAAGGCAGTAATTCATCTTGAGGATCTGGGGGCATTTAAAACCTCTCGAGCTTCGCTCTCGAGGTTTACTGTGCCCCCAGATCCTCTCGATGAATTACTGCCTTGTAATACACCAGAATGCATCTATTATTCTATTTATGTATAATACTAAATAAGTAGTAATATCTATTGCTGGTGCTCCAGCAGACTATAACCAGACCAATAATAAGCATATGTATAATATAACTAAAATAAATTTATCCATGGTGCTCCAGTGGACTGCTCCCAGCCCGATCACAAGTTTTCTAAAAATACACTTATCCCCAGTAGTCAACTGAGTCCACTTCCAAGCCCATCACAGAAATTGTTAAAAGAAAACTCTGGTTGTACAATGGTGCTCCCTCTCCCCACCTGGCCACTCAGACCTGCCACTCCACTCCCACCCACTCAGCAACGGGCAGCAGGTCCCTACCCGCAAGCCGTCCGACCACCCGTCAACTGACAGACCACAGTACAGCTGTATGCCAATTGGTCCAAAGCGTGGAACAATGGGCATGCACACCATACTGCAGAACACAGTCCCGATATGAGAATGGATCCATTCATATATTGTGACTGTGTTGCACAGTACAGTCAGCATACCCATTGTCCCATACTGTGGACAAATGGGCACAGAGCCGAACTATACACTGAGAACCAGCAACTTACCAGCTGATTTACAGCTGTGGAGCTGCCGCCTGCCACTGGCCAGATGGCAGCACACTGGCTGGTCTCAGTGGCTGGCTGGAGAGAGGGGGTACCACTAGACCACCAGGGTTTTTCCTTTTACAATGCCCACAGTCAGGCTTGGTAGTGAGTCTGCTGTACCAGAAAAGAGAGGTTTATTTTATTTCTAGTAACATAGAAGTTGACGTTGACAGCAGATAAGGACAGCAGATAAGGACCACAAGGCCCATCCAGTCTGCCCATTTCTTTTTCTACCTTATAAATGTGCCATTGGCTTTGCTCTGTCAGTGGCCTATCTATTCATACTCATCTGAATTGCTCCCTTATGCCTATCCCATGCCTGTTTGAAACCCTGCACTGTATTCATAGCCACCATTTCCTGAGGTAGGCCGTTCCATGCATCCACCACTCTTTCTGTGAAAAAGGATTTCCTCACATTCCCCCTTAATCCGGCTCCCTCTAATCTCATGCTGTATCCTCTTGTCCTGCTATTTTTCTTATATTGTCACCTTGTTAATACCCTTAAGGTGTTTGAATGTTTAATCATATCACCTATCTCCCTCCTTTGCTCTAAGGTATACATATTGAGCTCCGTTAATCTGTCCTCATATGTTTTCTGATGCAGTCCCTGCACCATTTTGATTGCTCTTCTCTGGACTGCCTCAGTTTGGTTAATGTCCTTTTGAAGGTGTGGCCTCCAGTACTGCACACAGTACTCCAGATGGGGCCTAACCAATTTCTTGTAAAGAGGGATTATTACCTTCCTCTTATGACTTGTGATACCCTACTAATACACCCTAACATCCCCCTAGCCTTACCTACTGCTTTAGAGGTCTGCTTGGATGATTTCAGGTCATTGGTGATGATGATGATGCCCAAGTCTCTTTCTTCCTTTATGACTGCCAGCAACTCCCCTTCCAGCATATAGGTGGCTTCAGGGTTTCTCTTCCCTATGTGCATGATCTTGCACTTCTTTGAATTAAATCCCAGTTGCATCTCTTCTGACCATTTTGCTAGTTTATCCAGATCTCTTCTCATTCTTTCCACCCCATCTGGATCATCAGCTCTGTTGCAGATCTTGGTGTCATCTGCAACAGACAAGCCTTACCCTCTAGTCCATCTGCAATGTCACTAATGAAGATATTGAAAAGGACTGGCCCCAGGACTGATCCCTGAGGTACCCCACTTGTGACTTGCATCTCTTCTGACTGTATACCATTTACCACCACTCTCAGTTTGCCACCCAGTTGACCAACTTCTGAGCCACCCTGAGCCTACCCAGCTTATTTATCAATCTACTATGTGGAACAGTGTCGAAAGCTTTACTGAAGTCAAGGTAGGCAACATCAACTGCTCCCCCTTGGTCCACCACTCTGGTTACCCAGTCAAAGAAATCTATGAGATTAGTTTGACAGGACCTTCCTTTTGTAAACCCATGCTGTCTTGGATCCTGTGCCCCTATGGATTCCAGGTGTTGCACTATCCTTTCCTTAAGGAGTGCCTCCATAATCTTGCCCACTACTGAGGTAAGACTGACTGGTCTGTAGTTCCCTGCCTCCTCCCTGCTACCACTTTTGTGGAGCAGGATCACTTGAGCCCTTCTCCAGTCTTCTGGGACCTCTCCTGTGCTTAGAGACTCACTAAACAGTTCTGCTAATGGCTCTGCTAGTTCCACCCTTAGCTTCTTAAGTACCCTGGGATGTATGCCATCAGATCCCTTTGCCTTGTCCACCCTGAGCTTAGTGAGCTCTTCTAGGACCCTTTCTTTTGTGAAGGGAGTAGTGCTCACCTCCCTCCCCCCTGTGTCCATGGTGCTGAGCTGTGGGCCCTGTCCTACCTTCTCTTCAGTAAATACTGAGCAAAAGTATCTATTTAGGATAGATGCTTTTACAGGATCCTCCTCCTCACATGTCCCATTTTCTCCTTTGAGCTTAGTAATACCCCCTCTGGACTTTCTCCTTTCACTGTTGTAGCTATAGAAAGTCTTGTCATCTTGTTTTACTGTTTGTGCTAGTGTTTCCTCAGTTTGGGACTTTGCCTGCCTTACTGCCATCCCTGCTTCCCCTAGGGCAGTTTGGTATGCCTCCCTATCTTCATCCTGCTGTGTTCCCTTATATTTCCTGAAGGCCAGCCTTTTGGCTCTGACCTTTTCTGCTACTGTATTTGAGAATCAAAGTGGTTTCTTTCTTCTTTTGCACTTCATTTTCTGTCTAACACAATGGGATGTTGCTTCTAGTATTGCATCCTTAATGCTTGATCTCTTTGCCTGTACTCCCTCCTCTATGTTTCTTTTTGCCATGGCTAGCTTAACTCTTTTGGCCATCTTATCAAAGTCAGCTCCTCTGAAGTCCCATATTTTTGCCTTGAAAAGGGATGATTTAGATGTAGTGGCCAAATTGAACCATACCATGTGATTGTCACTGGCCCCCAGGTGACCTTCTACCTGGAGATCTGTGATCCCTTCCCTGTTAGTACTAGGTCTAGGATAGCCCTGTCTCTTGTGGGTTGTTGTGCCAGTTGTTTGAGGCCCTCCCCTGAAGGGAATCCACCATGTGTTTAGTTCTGGCAGATGTTCCTGCTGGTACTGACCAATCTGTATCCGGCATGTTGAAGTCTCCCATTATCAGAACCTCCCCTTTAGCTGTCATGTTTTTTATATCTTCTAACAGTAATGTGTCTATGTCCACCCTGGCCTGGGGCTATGAACAACCCCAGTTCTTATAGCTGTCCCATTTCCTGTTTCAGGGTGACCCCATTTTCTTCTGGCTCCTTATGTGTATTCTGAATTTCTGTAGCTTTGATATTTTCATTGGCATAGAGGGCCACTCCACCCCCCTTTTTGCACCTTGGTCTCTTCTGAACAGTACATAGCCAGGTACTGAAGTCTCCCAAGTGTGGTTACTGGTAAACCACGTCTCACTAATTGCTACTATCTCCAGTTTAGCCTCTGACATTATTGCCTGCAGGTCTGGGATCTTATTTCCCAGACTGTGTGCATTTGTGTACATGATTTTCCATTGGACAGATTTCAGTGTGTTACTTGTTGGGCGAGGTTTGGCATTTCCCCTGTGTGTCGTATGGGGAGACGGAGATTTTTTCTTACCTGGTGATGCAAATGAACTGCAAACATGCTGAATCCCTGTTTGACCACTAGCTGAGGGGAGAGGGGTGTTCTTCCCTTTCGACGTATGGGGTGCTGCACCCCTCTCCCCATTTGCTAGTTGAAATATTCTGCAAAGATGTCAAACTTCTGTCCCAATGCACTGACTCCCTCCCTCCTTAGTCAGATGCAGTCCATCCAATTTAAAGAACTTTCACTTCCAGAACTGTTGCCAGTTCCCTACAAATCTGTGTCCTTTTTCCTGGCACCAGCCCTTGAGCCACATGTTTAGCTCCCCTATCTCCCCTTCTCTGACCTTCTATCCATCCACCCCCCTTTTCCAGACTGGCAGGATCTCTGAGAAGGAGATGCTGGATGAAATGGATGATAGTTTGTCACCCAGCCTGGTCAGGTTGTTCCTTGGTCTCCACAACTGACCAACTGGCGAGATCATTAGTCCCTATGTATACCAGAACATCAATGTTTTCTCCTGCTTTGTGAACAATTTTAGCAATGTGGTCAGTGTGTCTCCATGCTGATGTACCTGGGAGACATTTGACCATTACCCATAGCTGGAGATGGGTATCAACTCCCTGAATTATGGAGTCTCCTATGATCAGAAGTTTTTTGGATTTCCTGTTTACTTTTTTTGTTTTCTTTCCTGATTTGGATGAGTTTTGTTGTGCTAGCTCCTGTGCTGCAGTGTCCTCTGCCCCTTTGTTTGATTTCGGAGATGGAGGCAGATACCTGTTTGTAGTGTTTATATGATTTTTGGAGGTAATATGTTGGAGAGCACAGAGTGATGGGCCACCCGATTTGCCCATCCTAACCACCTGCCAACATCCTGGACCAGCTACCATCTGGGGTCGAGGTTTTTCTGTTGGATGTTGGTGAAATGGCGGGTGGTTCTTATAATGTATTTCCCCTTGAATATGAAATTTGAGGCATGCAATCTCTGCCTACGCTGCTTGGAGCTGAGCCTTAAGATCTCCAATGGCCCAGCATGTAGGACAGTGTCCTAAATCCTGCAAGACTGTCCTTCTGAAAAGTGTTCCACAGTAGCTGCAGTGAATGATATCCATTCCAGATAAGTTGCTGAGTTTATAACCTGGTCAGAGTAATTAGAAGGAAGAAAATGCAAGTAATGGTTTGATTTTGTGTTTTGTTTTCATATAACTTGTTATAACAAGTTAAATTACTAGTGCCCCTGTAAATGAGCTCACCTTGTGGATGCCCCACTGATCTGCCCCTTCCTGCTCTGCCACAGGAAATGTCACAACCGTGGTACCTTATAAAAGAATGTAGTGGGGGGTGGTTGGGGATGGGAGTGGGTGGCTGGGCCCTTCCCCTGCCAGAAAAGAAGTACCATGGATGAAAGAACAAGTAAGTAAGAGCAGAAACAATCAGTCAACAACAAATGTAGTAACCCTGAAAGCTTATCCTAATGTTAGATAAAACTGTAAAACCTGTAAAGCACCACCTGTAATAATTTCAGAGAAGATATACCCTGTAAGAAACACTTTGCTACAGAGAAAAATAAAACAATAACAGAATATATACCTTGCAAAAGACAATTTGAATTAGAAGATTACGGCAGTAATCTGTTAGCACACACTTGTAGGCACACCTTGTAATAATGCAGAAGAAGGTATATCAGCAACAACAATCTGAATCAGAGAAAAATAAAGCAAGGAAATGTTAGCAACAAACAGTAGCAATCCCTGTGACTACAAAATAAAAATAACAACACACAGTAAATCTGCTGAGCCAAAAGAAGTCTTAATCCTTTTTCCTTGCTCTGGTAAGGTTCTCTGCTCTGCCTTTCAAGCAATCTTAGAAGGAAAGAGCTCAGGTGAAGCTAGGTGCCTGGGTCAGCAAACCAAGTCTTCTACCTCCACAGAATACAGAAGATCACAGTCAGGCTGCATATGGTCCACCGCACCACCAAGGATACATTTATTTAATCAATATTTTACATAACCCACATTTGTCATTGATCACATCTATAGGTGTGGAAAAAAAATATTGAACTCTCAATCAAATAAAAGACCTACCTTATCCCATGTGGCTGTCAGGCTGAGGTTAGTCGCACGCCTGACGATGCATGCATTCGTATGGTCCCTAACAGCCTGAACAAGGGCCAGCACCTCCCTGTCACTCCAGGATTTCAGCATTGTCTATCTGTAATAAAAAAAGACAAGAAAACATATCAGAAAATAATTAGATATAACATTTATAGTGCTGTATCTCACACCTGCTTCTCTTTCTTAACACTCAAAATGAGACATGTGTAATAACTAATGAATTCTGAAGTTACAATGACTCTACTATTTAAACACATCAATACACCCCCCTTCCTGACATTAACAAAACAGTATAGTAAGTAAATATTGACAACTGCATTCACAGCTGCTGTAGTATCTCCTTTAAAATTATGTAAGCTCTATTATTCATAGACTGACTAAATACATTCATAGGGCAGACCAAACAACTGCACACCATGCAAGCACACTGAGGTTACTTCCCACTATTCCCTACACAACAGAAACAGTCCTACAACCAAGTATTAATACCCAACAGGGTGGAAAATATTGCAGAACACCACACCACCCGGGGGTGCAATTACGCCCAACTGACCAACCTGTAGTGTATTATTGCACTTTCAAAATGGTCACTTTGTGAGATGTATAAAACATATATATCTTAGTAACTTTTCATACTGAAATTTTTTATCTACTTGTATGTAAAACAAGTAATCCCTCCACCTGTTTATTAGCTGTCATCCAACATCCTGTTTACACTCACAACCCCCACCCTGCACCGCCACACATAGACACAGTATTGACATTTTTTTTCTTTTTTTTGCAGATAGGAGGTAGCAGCCAGTCAATAACATCAGAGGTGTCATGGTTACACTCACTACCCCCTCCACCAGCACACAGAGACACAAGCAGTATTCTAATTTAAAAATATTTTTTCCTCTCTTTTTGAAGTTTGTTTCTTTGCAGCTATTGGACAGCCAGTGGTGAGGAGCTGATGAAGTGCCTGAAACTTAACACGATGTTACTACAACATGACACTTTGCAAATGAACGACCAAAGGTGAAATTCACAGGAGTCATAAAAAAGAAAACACTGCACTACAAAGACCAAGCAACAGAAGTTAAAAGTAAGAAATCTAAATTTTTGGATCTGCACACTGGCATGGCAGTTGGAGGAAAGTGGAACATTACATAGTAAAGACCTTAGAGGCCTCAAGAAGTGACAGTGAAAAAATGGCACCACATCAGTATGCCAATTCAGGGTGCCCAAACACAGTGTTACCTAAAGGTGCACCTTCAATTCACAGTTCTTTCAAGGTGGGCCTCTATCGTAGGTTAATCTACCCCCACGCTATTGCTATGAGGCAATCAGAGAGCTGGTAGTCTCTACGTCATTTTCTAAGAGTTCAATAAGGAAATGGTGGACAACACAATGGGTTTTTAAAAAAGACATCCTAGGATACTGGGGCATTATTCACTTTAGCATCAGTGTAGTAACCTGCTGAACACTCAGTGAATACGAAAAAGAACAACACTTACTTCACAGTAGCGTATATGCACAAAATCTCAAGCTATATATGTATCTGTTGAAAGAAATACAGAAAATATATTACAGAACTGTCATACAACATACACATTTTTGACAACAAAACACAATCAGTGAGTTACCCACTGAATACATCCCTACCAGCACACTGGATAGTACATTGATAGCATACATGCTTTAATGGCATAGCCCTCCCAATTCTTTGCAGTTCTCCTTCAGAAACACACAAAACATTCTCATCCACAGTCAGAAAATACATCCTCCCTTAAAACCAAACATAATCAACTGTCACAAAAAGTTGATATCCCCAAAAAATTTGAAACACTAACAGTACACGCACCCCACATCACATGAAGAAATAACACAAAAAAAAACCATTTGCACAGCAACACTCAGCCAATATGTCACGTAACCCCCCCAAAACATATATAACATCTGGAGTGAAAATTAACATGGTAATCAATTGAAAACAATTACCATAACACCTGTGTGCTGACAACACCACCAAACCTATGTTTCACACAAACTCACACTCTAACATACAGACAACAATGTGCAAGATGTCATTTTTTCTATTTTTTGACCATTCATATTGGCTCTAAAAGGAGACGTTGTTGTCAGTACATATGTGATGTGCTTGAGAGGTACACTTCTACAGGTACACAATCACAGAACTGTAAGGATACCATCTCGAAGATCCCCAACAAAAATGTTATTACCTGTGTTAGAGAGATGCACACCATCTTTTAGATATAGCCAATATTTGTTATAAGTAATTTGCGGGTGATGAATGGTATGCATTCCCATAACATGAAGGAATCTGGATATTTGTATGTTCACCTTCCTGTGTGATCTTTCAAGTGCAGGACAGTAATCCTCACCTCTCCAGACCATGTGCTGTGTAATATCTGAATACAGAATTTTCCAAGCTGGTAACGTACTCATAATATGCTGCAAGTCATATTGTGCTGCCTTAATTAAATGAATCACCCTTTTCTCCCCCAAATCATTACCTCTGAGATGTATCAGGAGTATGTCTGGTTGCGGGTGTGTCTCTAACAAGTGGTACATGGTAGGTATGAGCTGCTCCCACCTCATGCCACTCTTCCCAAATCAAGACACTGAACATCCAGGTAGGTGTTAGTCATTGCCAAAATGACTACCTCTACTGAACACTGCTGCCCTTCTCACCAAACTTGATCCCACTATCCATACGGTCAAGGTTTTCTGCCATGCTAAGTGAGGAATCTCAAAAGCTCAGATGTAGAAATATCACAATTGTGTCTGTCTGACTACCAAGCACTATCAAGTCTAAGCAGCACAATGATCAGTATTCAGTTGTATCATAAAGATAAATCCAGTCAAAACAATCACAAGTAATAACCTGCTCCCAGATTGGCTCATACACCCTAAAAGATCTAACTATCTATGTAAAACCTCTTGCTATTGGCATTATGTTTATTAAACATTCTTTTTTGGTTTGGTGGGACAATACTGTCTGCTCATTGGTTCAGCTCATGACTTGCCAACAACACAAATGTTCATTGGGTCAAACTTAGTGGCCATTATGCTCTGTTCAACTAAATTCCCTCTCTTTCTCAGCCAGCAGCTTGAGTGATGAGTGGAACCATACCTATGTACTTCATAGGGATAATGTACAACAGTTTAAAACGCTACTATATTAATTAACCTGCTATAGTATAATTACAATAGTTAAAATTAAAGCTAGCATATTTCAACTAAGAAGTACTGTTATTCTATATGTGAAGTGAAGTATGTTTTACTGTCTGTGTTTTAGCAATTCAAATGTACTAGCATATTAACCAGGATAGTACACAACTTTTTCTCAAATAGTATTGTACATCTGTAAACACACACATATTTAATCAAATATTGCTAATGTTGTCACATTAACAACCAATTCTTACAAAGTAAACCACCACTAAAATGCAGTATATCTGCTTTACAGAATAAATACTAAGTGCTCAAAAATTGTCACAGATAAATGTGAAACTGTAATAGGCAATACCAAACCTGAAGCACAGTTATCAGCCACTAAATGCTAACTGTAAGAGTAACACATTTGACAAAACTCCTAATCAACAAGTAAAAACATAATAGTTAAATTTATAAATATCATAGCACAAGCTTTAAAATTATTACTTAGCATTTTTTTTCTTGGACAATTCTAACTCATGACAAACTATTAATATAGTCTTTCTAGAAGTCTTATGTGTGTAAAACACATGGAGGCAAATACTATGCATTTTCAAAATGTTTTAGCACTTTTATTAGCAAAATACAACTAAATGTTTACACTTAAACAAAACCCTGTGCATCACACATAAAGATTTATTTTATTTATTTATTTTTAGTTTTAGTTTTTGTTGCCCGGGTAAGTGCACTAGACAAATCCTGCCTATTTTCAGGCACGACCCGGGGGAGGGGATACAGATGAATGGCAGATGACCTTGAACCACATTAAGCTGTTGGTGGTATTTTTTTAGTGAATGAGGGAAATTTGGCCAGGACACCAGTGAAATTCCCTTACTCTTTTCGATAAGTGCCATGGGATCTTTAACATCCACCTAAACTACCACCAGTCCAGGCAGATGGGACCTCGGTTTAATGTCTCATCCAAAAGATGGCACCTCAGAAGTGCAGCACCCCTCTCATGCTGCACTACACACTACCAGTATTTGACAACAGCACAGGAGTAAACTGCTATGCAAATGCTAAAATGCAAGCACTTCTCCACATCCCTGAGTTTGCAGATGTGTTAAACTCAAGTCAGTTGACATCTCTGTCAGAAGCTTTAAAGAGAGTCATTAGAGGTAGTCAACAGCAGTTGCCCAGTTTACAAGGCTTGACTCCTGTATGACTAACTCTTGGAAAATATGCAGGACAATCAATGTTTGCTAACAATGCACAACAAGATGTCACAGAGTTCATGATGGGAATGATAAACAGTTTAGCAGATGATGGCATTGATCTGCGTCAACACTTTAAAGTTGACTATGTGTCCAAGTAGACTCCCAAGCAACTCATGATATGATCTGGCTGTCTGTCTATGTCCCAGAACAGAGAATTGTGAAGTTCCGCAAGTTATTTGCAAATGCAGAAACTGGTTGGCTGTGCTGAATATGTGGTCATTCTTGTGTTTGCTCTTGGGGAATTACATCTTCAATTTCATACATAATGATTGTATAGCAATGGTTTAACTCTCAAGGCTTGAAAATCACAACACCAATTTTGCACTTCATTGCAGGGAGAATGATGTTCTCAGGAACTCAATTTGACACCCATGCAATAATCTCCCATCATGGCCTATGCATTCTCTCTGGCCACTATATCACTTGGTAAAGGTTCAGAATGGGATGGGTGGAGTGCAATGATACAGTATGCACTCTGAAAGAAAGACTCCCAAATAATCTGAAAGATGCATATGTCATAATTCTCCTTTGCACCAATGTTGCACAATGTGTGGAAGAGTGATGCCATCTAATCATAGCATCTCACTAAACCAGCATCTCTGCAACAATAACATCCCATGTGCATATTCCATCCAGATATAATTGTTAACACCAATGTACACATGTAGTTTCCTTTAATAGAATAAGTGACACCCTCATCAGAAACTATTGGTCTGAAAGACCACCCATGATGACTTATGTCTTCTATTTGTTGCACAAGATCACCACAGCCCATATTAATTGCTCTGTTCTTCTCTGCCATTGTAGAAGACACCACAACAGTACAGCAATGCAGCTACCTGTGTTAGACAATTGCTTGTTTATCACACTGCTATCCTCATACATTGGATACAAAACAACGCTGTTTCCATCATTCATTGCAATGCAATTTTCAAAAAAAATTGTATTGTGATATTCAGCATTTGTAACTTAGATATACTCTCTACAAAAGCTGCATTGTTACTGCTCAAGTAGACTTGAGGGTATTGAACTGTATTCAGTAGACAGTCAATCATGTCTTTTTGCAGATGCCTTACTTACATCCACATGTCTCAGCAAATATTATTGTGTATTCAGTTGTTTCACAGTACAATCTTACATGGCAATGACAAAGTCAGTAATGTATTTATACGCTTATCAGAGATGTGACTACTATTCTTAACATATTGTCTAGAGAACTCTACTTGTTTCAGCAATACACATCTGGTTAAGTTCTCGGTCCTTTTCCTGTTGTTGTCTACATTATTAACCTTGAATATAATACTTACTAAATTGACTCTCACCAAATCCAAGCAGACTCAAGAGTACTGGATATTACACAATGTCAGTTAGTAAGTTATGTCTTGACAAATGTAGTTATCACACCACATTAACAGCATGACTGCCTACATTATGGTGGCATCTGCTAGCACTAAACTGCAATTGTTGAAAACAATGTGATAGAATGTTCTGTCACTGTTCTTGCACTCTGAACACTGAACATGATGAACTCCACCCAAAAAATGTGACTCAGACTTGTACATATTTATATAAAGCTGAGCTTCTACTTGAATGTATATAACTAAAGTAGACTTTCACGTATTTATGTTTCTTTTTAAAAAAGAAAACAGACAAATTACATGCATGCATTTATTAACTGTTCAGCATCATCTGTCACTGTTCTTGGACTCTCAACACTCAATATGACAAACAATGCCCAAGAAATACGACTCAGACTTGTACATATGTATATAAAGCTGAGCTTCAAATTGAATGTTTATAAGTTAAATAGAGTTTGAGATATTCATGTTTGTTTTACAAAAAACAAAACAGAAAAATTGCATGTATTTGTATATTCAATCTGCGAAACCTGCTTTATCCATGCATTTAATGGTATTGCATTGCATTAAGTGCTAATGTTCATATTACTCATAGCTCATTATAAAGATGTGTACATGTGATTATCTGGTCCACTCTCACTGTACAATACATGTCTATATATCTGTGCAGATGTGTACAACGAAAACCGAACACAAAATGTTAAAAAATGATTGTATACTTCTGCTCCACAATGCAAACACTTGGTGTGCTCTTGCTTTCACAGGATCGTCCATGTTTTTGGAGGTCGGATGAGGAATTTTTCCCAGTTCCACAAATAATAAATAGTTTCAAAAACTCATTGATTTAAAGCTTAACCAACCATCTCACCATCACTCATTAAATGGATGTGAAACAAGTATCCTCACCACTCCACAACATAGTTAAATATGTAACATATTTTAGTAATCCCTTTATCTTTTTATTAGCTCTTGATAATTGGTAGATCCACTTTCAAATAAATAACTGCTAGTTTAAGAAAATCAGCAGTAAGGCATATCTAGGCATCACTAATAAAGCACCATAGTACTCAAATTGAAAATGAAAAAATGTCTCTAATTTAACTAAAACACAATAAATACATAAGAAGAAGCAATACATCATAATGTGTGTGTTGCAATGAAGCTAAAACTCTCTACTCACATGTAAAACATTCTAACCTACTTTAACACTGTTGGAATAATCTACACACATGTGGTTCTCCCATAGATAAATGTATTGATATGCTCATCGGAACCAGTAAATGTTTCTTACTGTCTGATGTGCAAATGAACTTAATAACTAAACACCATAAAGTATCAATTAGCTAACAATCTAACTATATTCTAATCAGTTGCCAAAAATAGCTTTCAAATGTTGATAACCACATGTTAAATAAGATATTATTGGACTCCATTCTCTTAATATCTAAGTTATCAGTGAATGTAATAAAAGTAAATACTATCAATAGACACATAACAAATTCCACTCAGCAATAAATGGAGCAAAAATAAAGATTAGATCAATACATGTTATGTAACATAAACATCCATATGGAACCATTAACCAAAAACTATTTTCAATCTTAATTCCAAATGTTATGCATATTAAAAGGCACAGTCTAGATAAACTCAGTAAAATATCAATAAATAGAAAACATCCCAATAAATAATCATGGATAGAGACAATTAACTGGTTTTTTGCCCATCCCAAGAGCAACCAAACAATTTGGCCTAAAGGAATAAAAATAGTAAAATAATAAAATAATTATTAACCTTATCCTATGTCTCCTGAGTTTTATTTTAAAACAATTACTGTTACATATGTCAACTATTGATCAACGTGTTTTGTTGCACTCTGACTGCATGGTCCAGAGAAAGTACAAGAGTTGACAAACAATCTCCTGGCAGGGAAGCAGTGGGGGCACAGACAGCAGGTACAGGAAACCTGGCATCATGCAAGTCTTCTGACTTCTAAATAATTTGCAGCTGTTGCGAAGTGTTTATAGAATCTATGAACATGCTATTATTAGCATTTTTCATCTGTTCTCAAAAACACATTTCTGGCCTACAAGTCTTCACATAGTACCTTGTTACGGTTGTGCAACTGATCAGGTTTCTATCTTCTTAACAACTGAAATGAAATGTGTAACAAATAATACATAACATAGGCTTGATCAAAGTACACTTAACACACTTGAGTGGTATCTAACAATCAACAGGCAACTGACTTCACCACAGAAACAATGGAGTAATTTAACGATAAGTCACAACAGGATGTGTCTTAATGGAGATTTACTCACACCTGTATAGTGCGTCATAAGGCACAGTCAAGTAACTTAGCCACACAAGAAGTCAGTAAATCACCAAATAAGTCAGACCCTGGACTGCGTTACTGCTATTATACAATGGACTCATGTGAAAAATAAGTAAAACATGTCTTTAATAATGTTTTTAAATAGATACCATTCCTCAGCCATTGGTTATACAAGATTTATCCACATTCATGAGACATCTTTTTACTAATGATGTAACAGTATTTGTACATACCATTCTACAATTAACAATAAGTCATGTACTACACTGCATTTTACAAATGTATCTCTATTTCTGTGTTTGGGGGGTGGAATATTCTCTAACTTCACCCTGTACCCTAATATAAATGCATTCCTCAATCATGAGTAATGCTGCATATACTCATGGCACCTAACATCTTTTCACCAATAAAGTTATAGCATTTTTACACACCATTGTATAATCAAGCTATATGCCACAAGGGGATGTGGCTTCTCAGTACATTCACCACATCTGCAGTGGTTTTCACACGAGACACAACCAAGTGGGTAAATCCACACCAGCCATGGTAAATCCCCACAGAACTTGCATCCCCCAAGAAGCTTATTGCAATCATAGCAAGTGCTGTTTTTTTCTTATTACTAAAAATAAAGCAGTACTTGGTATAATGTTTAAATAAGTGAGTGAGTAGTACACCACTATTTTTCCTTTTTTCTCACTGATTTATGCAGCTGGTGTTTTACACTCTCCACTTACTGGGTAAACAACATGGTACTCATAGTTCCGAAATTTTACCATTTGATTGTTTTTTTTTCTTTAAGCTACAGCTGGCTGGCACCGTTCCTATTGCTAATAACAGTTTTTACAATGGTGGTAACATGCTACCTTGCTGTTCTCATTGGTGGTTTTCAAACATCCATGGTATAATCCACAATAAAGGGGCAGCTCATTAACAAAGGTTCCACAGCAAAGGAAAGGGTTACAATAAAGTTGTAAGTTATAAACAACATTCATGGTATCAACAGAGGTACAGACACATTCATGGCATCATCAGAGTACAGCAACTCAACTGGCATCTAAGTTGGAACAGTGCTACACACAAGATTACAAGCAAGCATAGAAAACCATAAGGTACGTTTGAAGCAACATTGGTAATCAGAGGTGTGGGGGAGGGGAAGAGTAAGGAAGGGGTAGGGGACATGAGAGGACAGAGTCCAGATACAGAAGGAAAAGAAAATATGGCAGCCAGAGGCCTTGTCATAAGGTGAGAGGAAGATGATGCTAAGGTGGGGAATGGGTAAAAGAGGGGAAAAGGGGGGCAGATGAAGGGGAAGAAGATAAGGGAGAGTGGAGACCAGAGGGCCTGGAGAGGTCCAGGAACCGGGGGATCAGTGGGTTAAGAGTAAGGAGGGGGTGAGTTAAGGGAGTAGGTGGCAGTGGGAAAGGGGAAATTGTTCTGTCAGGAGTGGTAAAATAAAGCAAGAAGCAAAGTAAGAGCTTCAGACAGTGAAAAAAGTGGTATAAGGGTGTCTGCAGAAGTGGAAAACTAGGTGTAGCAATGACAAGTGCTTTCAGTTAGGAGATGCTGATGAAGCATAAGTTTAAACTGGGCAGACTATAAAGCCTGCTCAGTTGGTTATTTAGACTGTTAATCCACAGGGGGGCTCTATATTGAAAGGATCACTGGTACTGAGCAGTCCAGCAGTGGGGTACTAGAAGGAGGTCAGAAACTGAAGTACATGTGTGTTGGGTATTAGGAGATTTGCTTAGTAGGTAACCAACGGTAATCAGAGGTGGGGGAAGGGAAAAGTAAGGAAGGGGTATGGGAGATGAGAGGGCAGAGTCCAGATACAGAATGAAGTGAAAATATTGTAGCCAGAGGCCTTGTCAAAAGGTGAGAGGGAGATGAGGCTAAGGTGGAAGAAGGGGTAAAAGAGGGGAAAAGGAGGACAGATGAAGGGGAAGAAGATAAGGGAGACTGGGGAACAGAGGGCCTGGACAGGTCCAGGAATGGGGGGGTCAGTGGAGTAAGAACGAGGAGGGGCTGAGGTAAGGGAGTAGGTGGCAGGGGGAAATGGGAAATTGTTCTGTCAGGAGTAGTAAAAAAAGCAGGAAGCTATGTAAGAGCTTCAGACAGTGAAAACAAGTGGTATAAGGGTGTCTGCAGAAGTGGAAAACTAGGTGTAACAATGACAAGTGCTTTTGGTTAGGAGATGCTGATGAAGAATAAGTTTAAACTGGGACAGACTAGAAAGACTGCTCAATTGGTTGCTTAGATTATTAATCCACAGGGGGCTTTGTATTGAAAGGATCACTGGTACTGAGTAGTCCAACACAGAGTTACTAGAAGGAGGTCAGAAACTGAGGTATGTGTGTGTTGGGTTTTAGGAGATTTGTTTAGCAGGCAACCAATGCCCGGGGGTAGTAATCCAAGTAGAGTTTTTTTGGACAGGAGGCAGGTTTGATATTTGATCCTGTTATTTAGTTGGAGACAGCCACATTCAGCATATAACTCACAGGTATGAGTGAAGCATGCAGCACCTGTAACTAATGAAATCAGGTACATGAAAGTCTAGGTGCACCTAGCAAACATGTCACAACCTGCAGCACACCTCACAACACCCCCCATACCAAGCTACCTTCAATACGCACTCAGTTCCATACCTACAAAGGTGACTTGCAGCCTTGGCATGGACATCAGCAGTGCACTGTAACAGTTGCTGAGTGCAGATATCTCACTGTGTGATGGTACAGGTGTCACATGAGTGCAGCACAACAATAGTGTCAGGTGTAGTCAAGTTATTTGTTCCATTCCCGTTCACCAACTTGAGTATTAGAGGATAAGCTGCAAGCAAGAGAGTGCACTCTGAGACTCATTTTGCAATAGAGCATCTCCAGTACTCACGCTGTGAGTAGTTCTGTGGGATCAGTCATTGCACATTATACATGGAGCAGTTAGATAGGCCTTAACAAAGTTTTTTTGCAAGGATTTCTTCGCTTTTTAAGAAAGAATAGAAAGGTGGAGAATTGCACAAGTTGCACCACACCATATCTCCACAGAAAAATAAATTCTGACACATAAACACTGTAATTTACATCCACATCATGTGCCATAAACACCCACCAAATTTCAAGTAAAAAGACCAAACCATTTCCAAGATATCAAATGTGACAAATGAATAATATTTCCCTATCTATTCCATTACAAAAAATATGGCCTTCTTGTCCTACCGTCGCGATCAAAGATGATGATCAAAGAATTTTCAGACTCACAATCGAAGAATTTACACCCTCATGAACAAAGAATTAAAAATGTTAGAAAACACAAAATTGAAGGAATTGCAGAAAACCACCATCACAGTTCAACAGAACACAGCCCCCTGAGGAAAACCCAGACTCATTTGACTTCCTAAGGCACCCCTGGGCTGAGAAAATTGATTTTTAAATTGTGCCATCTCGTCCCCCACTCGTGATAAAAGATGGCGATCAAAGAATCTTACAATCAAAGAATTTGCAGGGTCGCGATCAAAGAATTTGCAGGCTCATGAACAAACAATGAAAAATATTTAAAATCACAAACTCAAAGACATTGCAGTAAACCACCGCCATGTTTCAACAGAATGAAGCCCACTGAGTAAGATCCACCCTAATTTTACTTCCTAGGACAACCCTGGCCTGAGAAAAATAATTTTTAAATGGGGCCATCTCGTCCCTCACTCGTGATACAAGATGGTGATCAAAGAATCTCACAATCAAAGAATTTGCAGCCTCGCGATCAAAGAATTTGCAGGCTCACAATCAAAGAATGAAAAATGTTGAAACGCGATGTTTTCACTGATTTGAACCGAACCGATGGCATGCCTCGACAAAATGGACCCTCTTGACCAAACCCCAGCCTCATTTGTATCTCTAGCCCAACCCTGACCTGTGATATTACTATTTTTAGGTCACGATGCAATATCATGGTGAAAGAACCTCACGATCAAAGAATTTGCATGCTCGCAATCAAAGATTGTTAGCGAGCAGTGATCAAAATTTTAAAACCATGTAACTCTGTTTTTTGACCAATTTACAATAAACCAAAGATGTGGTTCGATAGAACAGAGCCTCCGGAGTAAAACCCATACACATTTCACTTCAGAAGTGGCCCCTGAACCGAGATATTTGTGTTTTTACGATCGGAAAACTGAAAACAAGATGGCAGACTTCGTGGTCAAAGAATTTTTGAAATTCCTCAGTGACAAACATTCTTCCACCACGAGGCTGCAAATTCTTTGATCTCCAGGTGGGATGAGATGGCCAGAACCCCATTCTTTGTTCTCAAAACATACATATAAATTTCCCCATTGATTTATAATGGGAACTTAAAAGTGCCATAACTTTTGAATGCCTTAATATTTTTTCACCAAACAAAAAGAGGCATTTTTGGCCACAAAAGCTCTTTCGAATGAGTCATCTCACAGAGTGGCACATGACATGACGGCCATGCAGGACCACATTCAGAATACCAAAAGGTGCCTCCCAAAATGGATAATTTTGCATTTTTCAGTGCTTTGTACACAAAGACCATCACTCCGACTGAAACGCAATTTGGAAAATCAAGAGATGTAGCATGCCCCAACATGTGTACTAAATGTCAGGCAAATTCATTGAATGGGTCCAAAGTGATTAACACCCAAACATTTGACTTTAGTATGTAAATGACCGCTGAACCCTAACTTTAGTGGCGCGAACGCGCCATACTAATATATATATATATATATATATATATATATACACACACACAGGAAACAACACTGACTGCACACATGTAATTTAGCACATCATACTTGCACTGCTCACACCAGCTTTTCCACAACCACTCCACAACAGAAAGACATTACTGAGGCACTGGATTATACCAACAGCACAATAAGGAACATATATGACTGTTTGTGTATGTAAATATTTAAAGAGAAGCAGTCAGCAACAGTCAGCAACACAAGCTTCTGCCCCCTGCAAGGCTTACCCTCCGGTTAAGCCTTTTAGGTATGTTCCTGCATTTTTGTCGCACCGCAACATACTTTATTTTAGTAAAGAAAAGTCAGTGACCCCAAAAGATGGCAGATGCTATGGGGGCTCCATTATGTGTAAAGGGAAGGTGCGGCGGAGACGCACCATGCGCTTCAATACTTTTGTATTGAAGCACATGATGTATCGCCATTGCACCTTTACACATAATGGAGCCCCCATAGCATCCGCCATACTTCCAGATTGCTGACTTTTCCTTATTAAAAAAAAGCATGTTGTAGCACGACAAAAATGCCACAACATGCTTGAAAGGCTTAACCAGAGGATAAGCCTTGCAGGGGGCAGGACCTCATGTTGCTGACTGATTCCCTTTAAACTAATAATGTGTGGCCTTCCCTCTGTCTGTTATTAAACATAAAAACACACAAAACACTACAGCAGTGGGGGGGTGTGCAGAAAAAAGAAGCTAATGGGGATACCATGATGTTGCAGCGGCAGATTAAACATCGACATTATCTGTGCCTGCTCTTGCTTGATGTGCTCCACCTGCTGCTGGACAGCACCCACCCTCTCATTACTTTTCTCCACTGCAGCCCACAATAGTGCTATGTCAGCCTGAATTGCAGGCACTGTGGTGGGTTCCACTGGTGTGGGGGAAAAGCCAAGTTGTGGTGGTGGTGAGGGTGGTGCTGGTGGCAGTGGTGGTGGTAGTGATGGAGCAGCTGCTGCTGTGGCCCTCCTCCTGCTGTGGTGAGGCACAACATCAGTACCCTCTGCCACTGCCATAGAAGGGCCAGCAGGCGAAGCTGTACCATTCAGTGGCAGCCTGCCACTCCATCTTGTGGTGGTTCAGCATAACTGTGCACTGGCCACCACCCCAGATATGTCCCTCGGGGGCCACGGCATACCTACACACCACATAGCTGACACATCACAATGCTGCTGTCACACATAGTTAAAAAACTCTCAAACTGTTGAGCTGTGGTGGGACCAGGCACAGGAGGGCAGATGTAGTGCTGGCAGCACTATCAGACTCATGTACCTGGGCCTCTGCCAGCTGCTGTGGAGATGGTGCTGCTGAAGCTCCTGCAGCAGCTACTGGTGGTGGTGGTGGTGCACTTGCTGGATGTAGCGGTGATGCTGGTGGTGGTGCTGCTGCTTCTGGAGTAGGAGAGGCAGGACCAAACAGATGGGAGCAGTCCAATGACCCCCACATGTATGCACTCTCCTATGCCCATAGCCATGGGCCACAGACTCTCCCTGGTCCATCGTGATTCCCAAAACACACTCCTTCCATCTCCAATGAGTGAATTCTTCACACACACTCACAGTCTCACACACACACACACAAAACAAAACTTACAAAAAATCAGTCACAAAAAAAAGATTGGAAAAAACGACCTAAAGATTTAGCTTTTAAAAAAGCTGTTTGTTTTTCTGCAATTTTCTCAAAAATATACAAACTATAACACTCTAAACTCTCCTCTGCACACAAATTACTTCCTCCTTCTACTTCTGCAAAGGAGAAAGTGAAAGTATCTGCTTGTATGACTCACTTCCTTCCTGCCTCGCTAAAGCATGTGACTTACAGTACTGTAAGCCATGTGATGTGTGTGGGGGATGCCCTATTGTTTTCATTCTGTTTTACTGCACATTAAGGAGGAATAATAACTCAAAGTCATAATGACAAGGTGAAGTGAGCAATTTCCAATGACCACTTTGCATAGTGTTATAATAATGCAAAGTGACCACTTCACGTTCACTTCGACGATGGATTTTAAATTTACTACAACTCTAAAACAGAACCATCATTACAATGACAGGCTGGTCGTCCTTAACCTGCACTCCCTAGAAGTTAGAAGGAAAAGAGGAGACCTACTTTTACTCTACGATATATTGCAAGACGACATGCTAAGAAATAAATTAAAAATTAAAATTAAAAGCAATAACATGACAACAAGAGGACACCCACTGCAGATAAAGGTTACAAAGTTCAGAATGACAAAGATAAATCACTTTTTCACCCAACAGGTGGTGAACCATTGAAATAGATTACCTACTTGGGTGGTACTAAGTAAAACCAAAGAATCCTTCAAAAAAAGTTTAGATAAGTACATCAAGGATGGAGGAGATACGAGATATTACTAGAGCTGTGTGGAATATGAAATTACACCCGTGGAATGACCATTCCAATTCTGTTGAATTCTGCAGAATTTTAATAAAAATTCCATGGAATTTTGCAAAATTTTAAATTTCAGTTATTTCACAATAATGTTAAAAGTACATGTCCAAATAACACCACATTTGGAACGTAAACAGTACCACAAATTTCAGAGCTGTAGATTGCAAGGGGGAAGAGTTATGGGTGGCCACGTATTTATTCAAAATTTAATTTTCAGTTATTTTGAGGTAATTTTAAAATTTCTTATCCAAATTTCTTCACAATACCAGGACTTAGAGAAGCACCTAGAATGTGTATATGCACCATGTTTTAAGTCTCAGGCTTCAATGGAAGCTGAGTTTAGGTAGACAAATATTTTTTAAAAATTTGGATTTCTGTAATTTTGGTATAATTTTAGTATAATTTTGGTAGTATTCATTGAAATGTTAAAATAATTAACAGATAGACAGGTTAGCATAGTATTTGTATATGCACATAGTTTCAGATTTCTATCCCTAAATGTAACTGAGTTATAGTCTGCTGAACATGTTGCCAAAATTTAAATTTCAGTTAATTCCCTCTAATTTTAAAACTACATAGCCAAATTTAACCAGAGCTGAAACATTTGAACTACTATACCACATTGTATTTCTGAAAAAGTTCATAGTTTCAGCTTTAAATGGGAGTGATTTAAAAGTAGTCAAACTTTCACAACATTTAAACATTTAATTTTGCAATAATGTAAACTATAAATTTATAAATCCCAAAAACATTTGGCAGGTTCTTAGCCCTTACAAGGAGACTGTGTGTGCCAATTTTATTTATTGCTTGCTGTGAGAAAATGCAAAATAACACATGTACTTAAAGTCAAATCCCATGAGTCTTTGTGAAAATTGTAGAATTTCATGAAAAATTCCATAAAACTGGAATTTTCCAATTTCACTCAGCCTTATCTGAGGGATTCTAATTAGAGGATAGGGGAGTAAGAGGCAGGTAGCATGGAGGTCACCAAGTTCTGGAGTTAGATGCACAGTTTCACCAAGAAATGGACAGCTGAACTGGGTAGCACAACAGTGGTAGACCCCCAGGTGTACAGTACAGTACATGCATGTCTAGGAGTTAGAGAGAAGGGAATCGTCACCAAGAGAGGAACAGCAGGACTGTAAAAAGCTCAGCCCAGCTTATCAAATGAAGTAGTGATATGTGCATTGTTAATGTTAAATTCCACAAAAACATTCTGGATGCTTCATCTATAGTATATGCTATCATAAATGTGCGAGAAAATGTTACTAATCATTTTTTTCTTCTGCAAAATTAAAACTGCTTCACCAATTTATCCAGTTGTGTTAGACACCAGGATACACTGACTAAGGATATGCATATAAAATGTTTACTGTATGCATGCAACAGCAGAGAAGTTACAAACATCCACATTTATGATAGTTTTCACAAAGTTTTGCAAATATTTACATAATAAATTTTTGAACCCCTGTAACTTAAATATCTCTTATCTAATTCTGCCCACATTTAGATCATCCTATAAGCATAAAAAAAGGTTATCCATGCTAATTTACACATGCCTAGCTCCATTGGTGCCTGACTTGTATGCAGATTTTTTTCATGACATTTCCTGAAAAAATAAAATGACAGATTTTGAGCACATATAATTTTGAGACGATGCATTATATTGTCATGAAGTCTGGCACATTGTTACAACAGCTATCAACAAGAAATCATGCCAAATTTAAGATCCCTGACCCAATAGATGGCTAAGGTATATGCACATAAAAATGTTCATGAAATTTAGCACAAACAATAAAATGAAAATATTTGAGCACCTATCATTTTGAAACTGTCCATCCTATTTTCATGACATTTGGCCTGTTAGTGGCCTCACAACCCTAATGACACACCCCATCATCTGTCAGTCTGTGGAGGATGGTGGGTGGGGGGTTAGGAGGCAACCTTAATGTTCTCATTTCCTGACTTTTTCTGCTTTAACCCTAAATGATGCATTAAACATAGTTTTTTGCAAACAATTTCCTTACTTTTTGAGCATATTATAACTACCAAAAAAAATATGTATAGCTATACAGCAAATATTGGTGGAAGCTACAGTGGTGACAGCAATCGTACAATGCAGTGCAATGAATTCCTGCTCTTTTCTGCCAGAAAAAAGGTGTTAATTAGATACTGAGTGTCATTGATGAGGTTATAAATTGGTTGGAAAAAATCTGCTTGTACTTAAATGTACTTACTTGAATAAGAGTTTTTTATTTTGAGAACAATGTTTCATCAACCACTCTATGCACAATTTGTTATATTAATAAAGGGGTTATAACAGTGCACAAGATGAACCCCTACCCACCACCACGCCACCAAAGAACATATACAAAATGTAAACTCCACCGATCTAAAATGTTTCGGTGGTTAACAGTGTGGAGCCAAGGTGTAAAGCATTTGCTTTCCACTGCCATAAAATCAACGTGTAATATAACCATTAGAGAGGAGTACACTGTACAACAACATGTTCACATTTTGGGGGGGGAGTGAGAAAAATGTGTATTTTGATAGAATATCAGTAACTGAACGCAAGAAATGCTGATGTGGATGCTAAATAAAGACTCTTGACACCCATTAACAAAACAATGAGGTCATTTTAACAAACCTACTTCCCTCATTAAATAAAGATCAGATTTCAAGGGCTGGGGTTCAGGTATCAGCTAAATCTCCTTAATTCTCCCACCTGCACCTGTTTTGACTGACTTTGTTTTGCTTGATGCGAACCTCAATTTTCAACCTGCACTTGTGTTTGTACAACATATTTTGCACTTTATCCTGGTCTTCCTTTTTACCAGTTATGTATTCTTGCTGCTAATTGTCTGCACGTTATCTGTGTCATGTAAAGTACTGTGCCATTACAGTTTTTATTCCTGTAAACCTTTCCCCGGTCGCACCTGAAAACAAGCCTCTGCTCAGTGTGTCTTCTCCAGTTACCAATTTTCATCTAACTAACTAACTAACTAACTAACTAACTAACTAACTAACTAACCAACCAACTACTTTCACTCTTATGTACTCTATGGGGGGGAGACACCCTCTTCTAGGGTTTACAAGAACAAACTATTCTGTATGATACATGCTTTCTGAAGGAAAAGCCCTGTCCTAGAACCCTTTACCTCTCACAATAATGTTTATCCTGAGTGGATATCCCTTGCTCATCGAACAGATTGGTGAGGTATGGGCATTTATCAGATTTCTAACAGGCTTTTAGGAAATATAAAAAGTAACATACACTCTAAGTACTCCACTGCCGATTCTACAGCGGGGTATGTTTTAAACACTTCTGCCCCTTCCCTTCCCTGACCTCTTGCACGTTTCATGTTGTTCCTTCTGTCATGAATCCAGCAAACCTCCAGGCTTCGAGACACCTTTGACATTAAGCACGAATCCGAATGTTCATTTTTCTACAGTTTCCTTTTTATGTTTGCTTGCACGCATGTGCAAGAAATGTAGTGCCATCATAGGAGTTTTTGTAGGTGTGCCACCTCCACTTCCAATGCCCTTATCCTTTTTGGAGGTGCAGCCACACCACACCAATGAATGTCAGAGCTGTCTATGACAGCAGCTCAGATGCAGTGCCATACAGTTGAAAGAAAAGGACCGCTAAAATCAGCGGTGGTACCATGTAGGCAATTTGCATACTGACCAGGCTGTCCTCCGCAGTATGCAAATTGCCTACAGGTCACCACTGCTGATTGTAGAGGCCGTCAACTTACCAAAATCCTGCTACCCAGCCCAGTCAGTAACTGGTTAAAATAAATCCCCCCTCATTTTATTTTAAAATGTCTACCATTTTTTGTCTCGCATAGTGAAGGCTCAGACTTGACTCCAATCCTACAGCCATTCTCATCTTTTCTCAGTAAAATCCCCTAAAATAAATAAAGTAAAAAGAAAAACATTTCACAATGTGGTGTGATGAAATAGAACTGATCTCTTCTGGTGGGAATGGTCACCTGCCTCTTTCTATCTGACTGGACCAGCCTGTTCTCCATGTATCCCTACCCTGACTGCTCCCCTTCTGTATACCGGCTGGCTTGTGCCATAAGTTTCATTCTAGCACTCTGTGGTTATCTGACTGCTCTTCAGTGTGGTCTGGGTATGGCAGCAGCACATCCCTGTTCGATTTCTGGCTGGGCCAGAGCTCTGAATATGGGGATTGCTAACTAATAGAGAAAAGCTGAAAACTGGACATGATGACCATCACCATTCCCAGTACAAGGTTTATTTGCCTGTTGATGTTTGATATCACCAAATGGACAGGAACAGAACCGGACATGGTTGCACTCACCTGTCCAATTTCTAGGAGTAGGTTTTGAGGGACTGGGAAGGGAAGGGCCACGACTCCTAATCACTGCCTATTTTCTGATTTCTAGGACTAGGTTGTTTGGAATGGAGGGGAGAAGGGGGGCAGCACACAGATGGCCACAGCTCAGGGACTATGCTGCTAAGGAATGGAAGGGAACAAAACATGGCAAGTCCCTGTCCCAGTCTGAATTCAGAAACTGGGCTGGTGAGATGGCAGTGAGAGGTGGGGAATGGGAAGAGGGAAGAGAAAATGGGCCATGGACTGGTCCCGGTTTGTTCAGAGACTATTAAGCAGGGTAGCACTCAGGAGAGAGCAGATCATGGCTGTGGATTCCATCCCATTTCAGGAGGTTACTTAGGAAGGTGGAGCAGGTAACATACTATGGGCATGGATGCTGCTCCAGGTCTGATTTCACAAGTAGGTTACTGAGGAACTGGATATAACAGAACTTCCTGACCACCAGACAGGGTCTAATTTCAGATACTAGACTCATAGCTGGGGATAGGAAGGGAGCAAGGCATGTGCTGGACTCTGTCCGATTTCAAGGACTAGCTGGGATCGGGATCATATATGACACATCCCCAAGACCGAATTCTGTTTCAGGGACAGGGACTAGGCTGGTGGGGCTCACAAGGGCACTGGTCCAGGTCCAATTTCAGGAATTTATTTTACTGCATATGGGGTGGCACTAGAAAAAGGCATGCATGTGATCCTAGTCCAATTCCAGGAACTTGGCTGTTTGGTGAACCTCCTCATGAAGTGTCACACTTGAGATGCAAAGCATTGAGGGTAAGGCTCACCCATGCTGTTAATTAAATGCTCACTGGCTTGATGCAAATTGTGTGGTCCTTTTTGTATTTTTGTTTGGAGATTGGGATGGAACAGTATAACCACTTCTACATGTTAATACAGGGAACACTGAATTCATGCCCTCCCACATCATCAAAAATCAGGGTGTGATTATTCAGCATTCCCATTGCAAAACAGCATACATGAACAAGGGATTATCCAAATTGCAGTACGCCTGTGCCTCTGCCCCACTTGTTAACATCTGGAGATGCTGGAACTTCTGAAAAGGTCAGGGGTGCTGATATATTGAGCTGCTGGTGTTGCATCTGATTATTCCTCTATATTTTGTAATATGTTAATTGCTGTTAGTTCTGAAAATACCATAGAGTAATTAAGCTAATAGGGCAACATAATCAGAAGGATCCCTTTGACACCCTCACTACACCAGTGGGTGCTGGAAACCAGGAAAATGTTAGAAAGGATAATATTAGTTATAGGGGGTAGTATATATCAACCACGACAGTATTCCATGGGAAAACATTAATTATAGTGAGAAAACACATACTTGTTAGCAACTGACAGCTGTGCTGTCACTGATTACATTAGTGTATATCTGCAATAGATCGTGGTCAGGGTCTGATTGACCATGTTTTGTTTCCAAAATCATGGCCCACTCAGTTAAATGGAAAACCAGTGCTGTTCACAGTTTAATATGTGCCATTGCATTTACCATTTACAGTCTGGTTCTGCAAAACCATAATTAACTTGCTTGAACCCTGGTCAAGTGGTCCACTTCACCTTAAGTATCATGCCAAAAAAAGTCTCACAGCTATGCTGATAAGTAGTAGTTGAAATATAAAATATAGAATAAAATGAGTCTTTGAATTCAAGGCTAACTGTCTAATCCATTAGAGATTATCCATCTTTGAAAAGGCTAACTGTAACTACTAACTAGACAGTCAATGGAGGATGACAAGAGTCCTTTCTTTCCCACTGGGCTGCTTTTAATCCTTAGGCTGCCGACAGAATTAAAACATATAGTAATTCTTAAGCTATCTGGGAGCAGATGGTGATAGCATGATGGGTGTCATCACTCAATCCCCGACATCACTCTTAAAGCAGTCCAGGAGCTAAGGAAGGACTATCGGCATCCTCTGGTAATGGTGAAGTGACAAGAAAAATTATGTAAGCTACACTGCAGGTACAGAATCATTTAAGGTGGAAGGCAAAAAACTGATAACCTGAAATTAGTCTCCTTCTTGTATTCTAGCTGCAATAACTGCAGAAATTCTGAAGCAGGAGATGCAGCTGTCAAGGAGTTTTTAATAAAATAAATACAGGTCTCTTGAACCTTTCTTCTCTGCAACACAGAATGGATTTGAAAGTAATATAGTTGTAAGCGGCCACCATAGGCAATTAAACCTGGTGCAGCATAATTATTTGCAGCACTCCATTGAGTGTCTCATTACAGGCAGTTAACCATCGGGGCTAGACTCTAATCAAGTAGACAGTTAGATTTATGGAACCCTCCTAACAGCATTTTAGAGCAAGTAGTATTTATCTGTGTTACAATTTATTTTGAGTAATAAGCATGAGCATGGCAGTGGGATTATTGTTCGAAAAAGAATGTTTGGCATATGCACCGGGGTTCAAGCAAGTTAATTAGACTGTCAATGAGTCAGACTGTACAGAGCTAGACTGTAAATGCTGAATGTAACAGCACATATCAAAACCTTGCCCCCCCCCCATTTAAAGGAGCCATACATTTGTATCAAGTGATATATGTTAATCACTTTAGTTTACTCTATGCACTTCTACTCCGGCACTGGTCCCATTTATATAAAATATTTTAGCAATCGTAAAATTTGTAAACAAATACATTTTCATCACTCTAATTGAAGTGCTCTATTTTTATGTGCTGATATTAAGTGGCGCTGTCAGGCTTGTGTACATAAATCTAAGCATGCTTCTGACAGGTCAGCAGATCATGCTTGGCATTCTGCACACCATCAATGATACAGTAAAAACTCCAAATTACTGTTTCCATGAAGATAACTGTGCAGAAGGTTGTCCATAACAATATAAAAAAACAAAACAAAAAAACATTGAAAACTATTTTTACATTGGTGTATATTCAGGTACAGTAAAATCTAGTTTATTTGGAATTGTGGATTTCATTTCTGTATATAAGATCATTACTAACTGTTGTCAATAAGCACAAATTTTCTGCCCTTTTGAACTGTTTCTGTTTGAGTTTACTTCTCTGTTTTGAGTGCAGTTAGAGACCATTGTGATATCATTAGGCTTTGCCGGAGCTGCTCTCTCATTCGTTAAGAGTTCATTTGTGACCCTTCCAAAAGTGGAATTAAATGGTAAAAATGAAGATAAATTAGTTATCTTAATTTAGACTGATTTAGTGGCTAAAATAAATCATTCATCTGTAAAGTTTTAATCTCATCTAAAATGTTTACATACAATAAACAATATATTTTGTATTGTATCTTTCATACACAGTGTACCACATAACATTTACAGTGGGAGAAACCCATAATAGGAAACACAAAATACAAAACACAGAAAATTAAAGTTAAAAATCAGGACAATATATTACAGCAGGAAGAATTATCACTTTTACTGAGACTCCCCCCATCCCTCCCATCTTTGTACCGAATTCTTCCATGGGTGGCTCGTGGAAATATACTTTGGCTCAGAGTGCATTAATGGCCAAAATTCTTACCTACCAACCCACCCACTTACCTGCCTACCTAATCAACTAACCAACTAACTAACTATGTATACATACATCCAGCTCTGGCAATGTGTTATTTCTTCTTTTAATATGGAACCAGTCCCAGAGCTAAAAAGGAGATAATGAAGGCCTTCTTTTGAAAATGCCATCTGTTTCCTTTTCTCAAAACAACTTAATATTTAATAGCTTGGGTTAAATTTATAATAATAATAATACAAACCATGTGCACTGATTAGAATATTGCTAACTAGCTCAACAGGACATTTTAAAATCACTTTACCAGTTAGCATTTCATCAACATGCCAGGCTTACAGTGTCATACAATGCAGAATAAAACATTTAACTGTTTTTTTTTTTCAGCTGGGGGTATTGCTGAATTATATTTATTGGATAAAGAGGCCAATTGAGCAACTACCATAGCAAGGATAAGTAAAATACAAAATGTAAGGGTTTGGACTAGATTATCTATAGCTATTTACAAATACAGTAAATAAGTGGATCTGTCTGCTCCCCTCTTCCATGTCTGGATATAAAAAAGTGCAGGATTTGTGGAAATGCAGTTATGTTTTGTAAAGAAAACACATTTAATCATTTTAAAACAAGAACTAATTCAAAAGAGAACAGGGGAAAAAATATTTGTGAGACATGCGATTTTTACTTTGGGAGTGTTGTATTGTTAGCACACATACCATGATAAACATTTTGTAATATTCGCAGACCATAATATCAGTTATTATTTACTCTAAATTTCTTTATGGAAGGCTTTTCTAAGAACAACAACAACAGCTAAAGCAGTTCTGGACAGCTGGACAAGGGTATGCTGGTATAACTGGCAATAGCATTTTTTTATTATTATTTTGCATCTATCATAAGCCATAAGAAACTGCTTAATTCTTAGAATTACAGCTGATACTGTGTGTGTGTGTGTATGTGTGTGTGTGTATGTGTGTGCATGTACGTGTGTGTGTGTGTGTGTGTGTGTCTGAAGTACAAGACTGCTGTCCTAATGCCATTGTTCAAGCAACTCTTCCAGCGGTGTCCAGCTGCACTTCTTTCCCCGCAGGGTGCAGGATGCAAGTCGGGCTCAAGGAAATGAAGCTCCCCCAAAATAATAATAACAATACTAGCAATCATAATAAAAAATGAGTTCCAACCAGAAATGATATGTTTGACTTCAAGCATACTCAATTATGTATTTTTGAATAAACAGATCACTCGTACAGTTAGTTGGTCGATTGTTTTGTGGTTTGTTGCTTTTGTGCACACCCCTGACTTATTACATGTTAATTCTTATGTGTGCCCTCTGCCTTCTCACAGTTGGAAACTGTCCTCCTTGAATCTATTTGTTTACCTGATAAAACAGGTAATACATAAAATAAATTTATTGCTTAATACTCACACTCAAAAAAGAAGAAATAAAACACAGTTTGATCTCTATTTTAGTTTAACATGAATGACTTTCGGATGTAAGCAGAATGACTACAGTATCACTCAAAACAAACTCTTTTAAGAAAACCTGCTGTACATATTTGGGGAATTTAAAGCTCAGATTTGCCTGTAAAGGATACAATACCTTACTCATTCCCTACAGTTTTGCTGTACCTCCAGCTTCTAAACAGAAATGATGAGCTCTCATCAGGGACACTGGTTTACCGGGATTGAGAAAGGGCATATTCCGTTTTACACATTATAAAAAACGGTATTATCACCGGTGACTGTTAAGCCAAAATCCGGTTTTACCGGTGTTTGGTTTTGTGTACTTTATTTAACAATTTTTTAACTCTGCTAACATGCATTTTAGCAATTTTGACCTCCACTATTACACATCCTTCTATCGTTGTACCAATTTAAAGTTAGTTTAGGTACAAGATGTGATGGCAACAAACATTACAGCCCCATCCTAAGGTGTGATAGAAGCAGCATTATAACCCCATCCCTCAAGTCGATGGCAGCACCAACAGCACTCATCTCCATCCCTCTGATGTGATGGCAGCAGCAACAGCACTATGACCTCCCTCCCTCAGGTGTGACATAAGCAGCAGCACTGTGGCCCCCATCCCTTAGGTGTGATGGCAGCAGTACTACGGTCACCATTCCTCAGGTGTGACAGAAGTAGCAGCACTGCGGCCCCTATCCCTTAGGTGTGATGGCAGCAGTACTACATTCTCCATCCATCAATGTTGATGGCAGAAGCACTACAGCCCCCACCCCTTCGGTGTAATGGCAGTAGCAACAATGCAGTCCACATCCCTCTGAGGTGATGGCAGTAGTGACAGCACTATGATCCCCCTTCTTCAACACCCACACCCAACATGCACAAGTTACAAATGACTTGGTCTCTTTGCTTGTAGAACTCAGATGTGAATTAATCGGAACCATCACCACTAAGGTTGGCTGCTTTGTTTTTTCCTATCTATAATTTAACTGCCTGAATTGGATTTCTGCCTGTGACACCGCTGACCAGGTTTAGGGAACAGACTTGGGTGTTGAAGAGCCAGCTGGTGGGTGAAGACTTGGTGTCCAATGACCACTCACCTTCTCCTGGGAGGAGGGTGGGTTCACAGCTCAGCATTTGCTGGCCCTGATGGAGGCCAGAGGCATGACAACATGTCAGCCCTCACTGCAGGAGGGGCGGGATGGGCGTCAGCTTGTGCCTTGACATCATGTGGCCTGTCACACTCCCAAAAAATGGGAAAACACCTGCTGACCAACCGAAGGACAGCTGTTGGTCCCTCCATAAGCTGTAAGCCCCAGACATGTGTCTGTTCTGACCCCTGCCATGCCCAGGATCACAGGAAGCTCTTAGGGCAATTCTCCTCCCTGGTAGCCTCCCACAGGGGTAGGGGCTCACTCAATGAAGGATTACTTTGGGTTACCTGGTAGCACAGCAGTAAGCGGCAGTGGATGGTGGTTGGGACTCAGCAGCAGTGGTAGGAGGCCTTGGCAAGCCTGAAGGAGTGGATGGCCAGGGGGTAGGAGGAGCAAAAAAAAAACTGCTTGAATTTGCTTCTTTGAAATACAGTGTCTTCACCTAAAAAATCCATAAGTGATTAGTGGAGGACGTTCAAATGGATTTATGCATCTCCCAGACATGTGGATGCTTTTTTTTAACTTGGTGTCCATGAAAAGGGTGTCTCCCACTTTTCATGTCTGAGCTCAGATGTGAATTGAGCACTACTCTGCCCACCAGCATCATACAGCCCCTGGGGTCTTACCTTCTGTACGTCATTGACTGTGCTTTCAAAATCCACTGGCCAAACATAAGTACACTTAAATACTTAACATTTGCTTTTTGTTGAAGCAGTCTATCAGAAAACTTTTTGTTGTCACAGAGACTGAAACAGCAGGTGGGGGAAAAGGTGCAAATTATCCAATTCACCTAAATGGGGTGCTAACTGTGAAGTCTTTTCATAAGTAGTAAGGCAGTTTCTCCTTTGTGAACATACTTTCATTCAGACTAGTTTTCATTCAAAGAACTGAGGATTTTGGATGGCCCTACTGATTATAAACTTGAATAAGCTAGTTGGTAACAGTGATCCTGCATTTAGCAATCTACAACCTAGATTCTTATATGCAAAGAATACAATAAAAACCTGGCTAAAATCTAAAAACAGGCTTATAAAACACATAAAATGTATTTGAACATTTATCTTTACCTATACAAAATCACTGCAGCCCAAGTAAAACTCAGGTAAATTACATGGTACCCTGACTACTATTCCATGATGTAGTAAACATATATTGGTAATTTTTTATATTCTTTGTAAAGCAAGTAAGGCCCACTAGGCAGAACTGTTTGTTTTCAGGAGTGACTGAGAAGCACTGGGGAGGTTATGTGACTTGCTTGGAGTCACACAGTATGCAAGTGGAGGTTGTGGGAATCAAACCCAGGTCTGCTGGATGTACCCAGTTCATTCACTGTTTGTTACTCTAACCACTAGGCATGGGTGGTTAAACTGAATGGCTGATTACAACAAAGCAGTGCGAGTGATTTCCTTACTGACTCTATATGCAGCAAAACAGGAAGAGCATAAAGCACAGCAGCATTCATTTTAAGATGCTGAAATCTGGGCAGCCTGCTGGCGCTCGTGCTATTGCTTGCAATGCCACCAGCGACCCAGGGTCAAGCGAACTCGGGTTGCTGGAGGTCTGGCCAGGGAGTAGGATCAAGCACCTGGGGACTGCCCTCCTTCTCCAGGGAGGGTGGGCTACAGGTCCTGTTGCTTTACCACCACCTGTGTGACCACAGGTGTTGATCCAAAGATGCTGCAGAGTGATCAGTAGGGGACGACGCTAGCCAGGATCTGGAGCAGTGGCATGTTTCTATGTGACCTACCTCACTGGATCTCCTGTAGTGCCGGTGCCCTCAGGGACAAAGATCAGAAAACCAGAACAATCACCCCACATCGGCCACTGGCAGAAGGGACCCAGGTGCTCCAGACTTCATAACCAGGCTCCATGAGGGACCCACTGAGCTTCCCGACACACACAAAGGGAGTGTGGAGGGGCGACCTGGGGTCTCCTTCCTTCCCACCTGGGGGGGTACAATCCAGGCAGGATAGGGGCAGGACCACAGGAGCTCCTGAGCATTAGGTGGGGGTGAAGCTAAGGGATAGCCAGCCTAGGGATCTCTGAAAAGTGGAGACTGATGCTGTGAGAAGGGGACATAGAAAAAAAAAAAAAAAATGTAAAAAGTTGCTGAAATCTTAGACATGCAATTTCCGTGAGGCACCGGTACAAGAATTCAAAATCCGCAAACCAAGCAGGATTCCGTGATTGTTACCGGTGTTACCGGTAACAATGGAAAACCAGGGTCCCTGGCTCTCATCTTTTGAAATGGGCATTCATTTACCAAATTAACATCGTCCATATAAAGAAACTGACATACTGTAAACAGTATGTTTGATGAATGATGCTGTAGTCAGAGAGTACTATCCCTTCATGTTGCTGGAAACCTTCCGGTTATATTTGCTACTGTACTGCTGAGCACAAACTTGTGTGGTCACTCTACATTACACTGGAGAAACAGAGCAATACTGAGTCAGGACAGGTTTATTTCTCTCTCAGTACCAATTTAAGGAAATTAATTGCTGTACCGTCTGGCTTGGTGAAGCTTTTAATTTCAAAATATGTATATGAAATGGTTAGTCCATGTAGGAAATCATAAAGCAAAACATGGACCCTGAAAATATATTTTCACTCCGACCCTTCTATAGCATGAACATATTTAATAACTAAAATCTTGTGTTTTCCCTGTGACTCAGTCAATGTTTTTTTTTTTTTTTTAGGTAAAGCAATTATCCATCACATCTTTTTTAGCCCACACAGTCTAGTAGACATACAGCAACTCAAACAAGTGTGGTCTACCCAATTTCACAGCTAAGAGAGAACTGATAGAGGGAGTTCAAGACAAGAGACTAGCTCAAGGCTACACCATAGCATATGGGTTCACTCTTATCTGCTGTGAACTGGCTGTGCCATATAGCTTCATAGTATATAACCTAGTAAACCATAGTGAAGTTAGCAGTGTACCATATTCACGTCAGGAATGGTCACAGTCTTACACATGGGAAGAAGGTGACAAAGTGAAACAATTCCAGACATAGGTCAGTAGTCATCAGGCCAATAAAAAATGAAAGAGATTTGCAGGATTGATAAGGATTGGCAGCAGCACTGATGATGGAAAGGGTTGAGATAAACAAAAACAGTTTATTGGTCTAATTAAGTTCTGAGAACTTGAGACTTCACCCAGGGGGTACAAGAAAATTCATCACCCCGCTGAGGTCTTGTGTTCAGTAGCAGGACAATAAAAGTAGAGCAGGAAAGTAAAAGCAGAGCAGTTGCTGTTTACCTGGGAGGTGCAGAGGTAACCTAATTGTTAAATATCATTTTCTTATACAAGCTTTTGTGTACCACCAGTTTATGCAATAATTTTGCAGCCCTTTTGTTTGTTTCAATGCACCTTGTATGACTGTCCCTTGTCCCCTGATGATGTGCTGGCCAAGACACAGTGTTTCTTACGTTTGACGTGTTCCAGTTTGGGTTTGGATTACAGTACTACATTTTTGTAGGCAGAGCATGATGCTTGCAGGCTGTTGTGTGTGTGTTGGGGGGGCTCAGACTTTGCCTGTGTGCTATAGTTATCTGAGAAGCCCCTTTTGTTGGGTAGATGGGCTTCTGTCTGAGTGCAGGTCCTAAGGGAGTTGCAGGGTGGAGGACAGTGCAGCACTTCCCATCTGGCAGCCACATGCTTCAATACAGACACACACATACACATTCTGAGCCTGCCAGAGCAGCAGAAGCACTGCCAGCCTTTTCCTTTCAGCCTATGCACACATACACACACACACACACACACACTCACACACTGCATCAGCCACAGGCAAGGAGAGTCCCATTAACTTCCTCGCACTGACTAACTGAAGGCTTAAGAACTCCAAGTTAACCTGACCATTAAATTCCCACCACAGCTACAGTTTCTCACTATGTCCTATGACCTGGGGCAAGTCATCTGACTACCCTGCTCTTTAATCATTCTAGCTGTAAAACTGGACCAAAGCATGGCCTCCCTGAATGTGCTGTGTACCAGGTATTCACTCGGAAATACTATAGGACTCCAATGGTGTGTGCTGAGGCATATGACTGCAGCCCAGAATGGGATACTGTTGTTCAGCAACAATAGTCTAGACTTGCAAACTCCTGAACTGTTGGAAAAAAAATGTTTAAACTGGAAAAACGACAGAAATGCTCTTGACCCCTTTATCTTCGGCAGCAGTCGTGACTCACCAGCAGTCTTTGACCGCAAGGCTACAAAACAATCGGCCGTGACCGCGGCTGAAGATTTTGCAGGCTTGCTGTTAAAGATCATTAGCAAGCCATGGCCAAAGATTTTAAAAATGTAAAAGGCAATTTTTTGACAAAACTAAAATTAACCAGAGGCATGGGTCAATAGAGAGAAGTCCCCTGATCTAAACCCATGCCTCAATTATTTCATAAGTCACCCGTGGGGTGAAATATTTACTTTTTTTCCAACCCCAAACTGAAAACAAGATGACAGCCATCATGATCAATACATTTCTCGTGATCAAAGTTTCTTTGATCGTGATGGCTAAAACCCTATTCTTCTTTCACAAAATAACCATATAAATTTTCCCATAGACTTATAATGGGAGTATAAAAGTTTAATAACTTTTGAATGGAATTATATTTTCTCCCCAAACAAAAAGTAGCATATTCCCTGACCCAAGCTCCTTCTAAATGCCAAGTTTCAGACCAGCAGACCACATGATGGCTACACAGTGCCATGGACAAAATCTGAAAAACTGCCCACAGAATGGGCAAAAAGTGCATTTTTTCAGCGTTTTGGTGTGCAAAAACCATAAGTCTAACCAAAACGCAACTTGCAGATCAAGAGATCTACCATGCCCTACCACACATACCACATTTCATGCAAATCTGTTGAATGAGTCCAAAGTTATTAACTTGCAAAATTTCAAGTTTAACATAGAAGTGTCTTCATAACCCTAAATATAGGGGTACAACCATGACCCTATAATAAATATATATACATATATATATATATATATATATATACAGATACACACACACACACAAATATATATATATATGCGTGTGTGTGTGTGTGTGTAGTACATTATACAGCTCTTAGTTTTGAAAATAAAAAAGTATCCAATAGACATAAAACATTAGCACTGAATATCCAGTAGATGGTATATTATCTTTGTGTCCAAGAACTCAGCCATTCAGTAAACTCATAAAATTATCATAAGCCACCACTAAAAGAGCCAGCCTTCTGCAATTAATTTTAGACTCTTTAGATTAGCTTACAGAATAGCATAGGCATCATCAATTTGTAAGTTGTTTAAATTGCACTCCGGTCTATTAACCACCCTGGCATTTAAGTCTCCAGCTAAGAGAATGCTGCCTTATAGTTACTGACTGCGTAACTTTTAAGTCCTTAACTCTGTCCCAGCCATATTTGAAACCATTAATGGTTTTTGCACCCATTGCCTTTGCAAGCAGGTTGTTATATGGACCAACCACTCTCTCTCTGAAAAGTGTAATTTTCTTACATCCCTCCTGAACCCCCCCCCCAGCTTCCATTCATGTTTCCATTCATGATAAATCTTGTTCGTTCTTTTCAGGAATTTGAAGTTCTCAGTAATGTTGCCCCTCTCCTTTCTGGTCTCCTGCCAGTACATATTCAGTGTCCTAAGCTGATCCTCATGGGATCTACTGTGTTGGTCCTGAATCATTTCTGTTACCCTATGCTAAACCATATCCATTCTGTCTTTGTCTTTCTTTAGGTGGGAACACCACATTTGGACACAATGTTTCAGACTGGGCCTCACCAGTGATATATATAGAGGCGGTAGTACCTCATTCCTCCAACAATTAAGACCCCATCCAATACATCACATTATTCTGTTCACCATGATGTAGGCCTTGTTGAATTTGCTAGATTTTTTGGGGGGTCATTTAAGATGACTTCCTGGTCCCATTCCTCAGAAGTAGTGCATAGTATAACCTCTTCCATCCAACAGTCAATTGTTCTTATTCCCTGTGTGCATCACATTGCATTTGTTGGCACTGAATTTCAATTGCCAAATCTTGGACCACCACTCTAACCTTTGCAGATCCTTCCATCTTCCTTACCTCCTCCACATTGTCTAGCCTGCCATAGACCTTAGTATCATCTGTGAAGGTAGACATATACCCTTGTATTCCTTTTTTTATGTAACTGATAAACAAATTGAAAATTCTGGTCCCAAGACTGAACCCCTCTGGCACCACACTTGTGACCTCCCTTTCCACTGACTTGACTTTGTTTACTATCACCCTTTGCTTTACCAACAACAAACTTCCCACCAATCTAACTAGATCTTTCACTGCACCTAGATCCTGTAAAGTCTTTACCAACCTGAGTCAAATGTGTTGTTGAAGGCAAAGTGGAGTAAATCCATTGCCCTTCACTTATTCAGTGCCCTAGCTATCCAGTCAGAAATACTATCCAGTTGTTCCGGCAAGACCTCTCTGCTATCAGTTTGTGCTGCTTATTATCCCGTAGCCCATTTCTTTCCAGGCAGTCTACGAGGTTCTCTTTGATGAATGCTTCCATCACTTTACCCACATTGGAGTTTAGTTACTGCAATCTCTATTTGCTTACTTACCATATCTTCTGTTGACAATGAGCAGAACCTGACTTCATTTAAATGCACAACACAAAAGTGCAGAACCATGATAAGTTTCTCTTAATACTACTGGTGCAGTACATGATGTAAATCCTTGTGTGGTACAGGCTCACAAAGCTAACCAGAACAAAGATTGCTGAACATTATTTCAAGCAGCTTTTCTGGTATGCTTCCTCCAAGCATACAAAATCTATGAATTGCTTAGGGGATGACCTAGTTGATTGCTGAGATAGAGACTGTGCTGTACTGATGAGTATCAAAGAGCAACACACATGTATGTAGTGTCATTTTTGTGTATGATGCTGTTTTCCCATTTTGTAGTCAGTCTACTCAGTCAGGACTTGAATAATTTCAAAAGAGTGCTTAAAGTGAGCTCAGGGAAGAACTTGTGAAATGGCACTGAAAAATAAAATAGTTACAACTGAAGTGTCAAAAAGTTTTGGACATTATTGAAAAACAAAATGCTGGAATTAGAAGAATAATTTGTACATGACAAACAGCTTTACAATAAAAAAGGACAGAATTAGGAAACAAACAAAACAAAATACTTTAGAATGAAGAGGGACCAGGATCTATTCAAAGTGGAGAAATATAGAACAGAACTGAAAAACTAAAAATATGATTATGAGGGAAAAGGGAAAAATAAAGTTCAAGATAACGCATTTAAAGGATAATGGAAAATCTTTCTGTACATACATTTATTGTAATAAGAACATAGATCAATGGGACCAATAGTGGAAAGTAACATTTACATTAAAGAATCAAAAGAACTTTCAGATGTTTTAATAAATAAGTTTGTTCAGTTTTGAACAATAATAATGTTACAATATGATATACAAAATGCAAATAATGTAGCATACAAGTTGGTAGGAAAAACTAATTAAACCATAAATAAATAAGACAGGAAAAAACTCCTTGATAAAATTAAAGTAAACAATTTTGCAAAACCAGACCTGCTACACCCAAGATTACTTAAGGAAATTAAAAAGATTGTCTGGTGGAAACTTTGGCAATTAAGCAATATTGCATGACAGGGTGTGTGTTAGTGTGTGATAATGTCACTCCTGGGGTGGGTTAAAGCATGAGGTGAAGCTGAGTGCTTCTACTACCCCAGGAGCGTGTATACACAATAACACACCCTGAACTCCTCATTACTAATATACAATAGCTCATTTTTAATTAACAAAAAAAGAAAAAAACATTTGAAGACTTTTTTTAAAATGTTTTAGTGTGTGGAAGTGTATGTTTAAAAAAAAAAGTCCAGTATACTTCACCACTAGGTGGAGAAGCTACATGAATTAAACTGTCCATCCAGCTCCCCATGACCTACTGTTGTTTTAGTGATGTTTTGTGATGTGATGACTGACACCAAGTCCCCCCAACATGTCTGTTCACCCACCCTTTAAAAAGGGCTATAGTTCAAGTAAATTGTTGTGTTATTTATTTAAATTGTGGCTGTTTGCTTTGGTGGTTATCGAACCACTCAGCTATCACACTGCAGGATATTGAAGTGAACATGCAGTAACAGGATTTCAGTGTTGAGGAGGAACTGGATTTACCTCTTTTTTTAAAAACTTGGCAGTGAGTAAAGATGCACACAGTGGGTGGTGGACAGAGGTTCTATGTCAGGGGTTAAAATCTTCAGAATTCCAAATACATTAAATTTTAATGTCGATTTTTCCTTTATCTGAGTGGCTTCCATGAACCATGGGCTTGGCAGTTATGGCCTGTGTGGTTCCCGGTAGCCACTTGGTTTCGGGGGAAAAACTGCATGAAAATAAATGTATTTTGTTTGCTGTGATAGGGAACTATGGTTTTTGCTCTACGTGGTGAAGTGAGGGATACAACTACAGTTTGGGGAGGTGGGGTTAAGTCATGATGGGTTAAGGATTCAGTGACACTTGGCTTCTCTCTATATTTTAGCTGGGGAGTGATTTATAATGTGCCATTCAGTCTTTTTGTGCCTGGTCAAGATACAGTGATGTTATTGTGTAATAACATCACTGTGTCTGAGGGTCATCAGCCAATCAGGCTCCTACAAATTTTCTTGCCATTGTATAATGTTATTTAATAAACTGTTCTATATAGGTGATGTTCCAGATGACTAGACCAATGATACTGTAATCCCAATATTTACAAAAGGAGATAGAACTAGTATTATTAAGTATAGACCTACAGTAGCAGCCTTATTTCTATGTTGGGTAAATTATTGGAAAGTTTAATAAAGAAAAATGGGAAAACAGCATCATACACAAAAATAAATCAGACATAACACAGCAGTGATTCAAAATAAACAGATAATTTACAACAAATACACTGGTGTGTTATGAAAAGGCCGCTCAGAATATTAATAACACCCCAAGAGATATAATATATCTGAACTATCAAAAGGCATTCAATAAGGTTTCACACATTTTACTTATTGAAACACTCATAAATATGTATATAGGCACAAAAACAGTTCAATGGATAATAAACAGGCTACATAAGAGAACACAGAGGGTAAAAATGAAGGGAACACATTCAGAGCTGGGTGAGGTGACTAGTGGGATGCCACAGGGGTCAGTTTTGGGACCAGCCCTGTTTTCAAGATTTTTTAATGACTTCAATGAAGGAATAGACAACGGGGTGATAAAGTCTGCTGATAATAGCAAACTGGGAGGGCCGGTAGATACAGATGACAGCATCAGCAAAGTCAAAGAAGACCTTAAAACATTGAATTTAGCAATCAAAAAAGCCATGTAAATCAACAAATGTTGGAGAAATGTGTAGTAATGCAGAAATGATCAGAAAACAAAACTCAAACATTTACACTAAACAATAGTGTTTTAAAGATAGCTGAAAGTGAAAATGACATAGGTATACTGAACAATAAAGAAATCAAATTCAGTAAACACTGTAGTAATGTCATAAATATCTCCAATAGACTATTTGGATACATTACGAGGATGTTTGTGAAGAGAAAAGAGCAATGTATAATGCCAGTCTACTGGATCTATATAAGGCCATACCTACAGTAAATTATTGGTCACAGCTATGGAGTCCATATCAGGTGAGATACAAGCAACACTGAAAGAGTACATCACAGGGCAACAAGGATCATGCCAAGGCTGATAAATATACCATAGGATAACAGGATGAATAGATTAGGACTACACAGTCTAAAAAAGAACAAGAGTGGGCATGCTTCAAATGTTCAAAATAATCAATGATCAAGAACTAATGGAGAATATAAGGGGTCTTGGTCAAAACAGTGGGACAGAAATTACACAGTCAAAATCTGCACAGTGCATATAGTGGGAGACTTAACAGTGCTAAGGGAAAATAGCAATGGTACAGACAGTGCTGAAACTCAGGGTGGATGAATGTCGGGGGTGGGCACAATATAAAATGAAACTCTGCAGGGCATGGAACACTGGGAGGGGGGTACAGTTCACCCCCACACAACCCCTATATATCCTCCAAATTGGAGCAAATCACCACACAATGACATTTTTATTAGGGAGGCAGGCATGGCGAAACAACAACAAACATAAAAATAAAAAAAAACAGTAAAAGTGGAATGCAGGTGCGGAGAAAAAGTCAGTGGAGAAGCTGGATTCGAACAGCACTTACACATACCACTGCCCTTTACAGTTCGTTACCCTCACCCCTATGCTACAATGCCAGCACACTGACTTGGCACACAATGACATATTTATAGTACTCGCCCAATAGAAAATAGTTATAGGTATTGTGCTATAATGTCCACACTATAAATTTACCTGTAGCTGTTTTCGCCTATGTTATTTTCTATGTGTGGTTTTTACTGTGCTGTTATTCCCATGAACTCTTGACCTGCTACAGAATATACAGTAGGTATGCAAACATAGAAAAGGGACTTTAATTTGAGAAGTCACAATAAACAAATAAAACAAGATAACTCAGTAAAGAATGATAGAAGATGGATTTTACCCAGAGAGGTGGTGGTGGGGGAGGGTCGTGGAATGCATTATCAAAAGAAACAGTAGAATCAAAAACATTTGCCATATTCAAGGCCAAACTAAATCAATTTCTACCACTGAAACCAAGGGAAAAGTGGCTCCACTGATGCAGAAGACAGACGCAATCGGCAGTTAGCCATCTTCTTTCTTAGTAAGAAGTATAAGGAACAAGTATAAGATTAAGCCTGGTCAGCAGTCTATAGAGTTCATGAACTGGCTTAATCCTAGTACGTTGAACATCAGATTTACATTCACCATCAGTCCCAAAAGCCTGTCTTTTCTGGATGTAGTATTGAGTATTGATGAAATAAAAGAATCATAACCAAAAACTATAGAAAACCCACTGCTGCCAACACACATCACAGATATGACATCTTATATTCTAGGAAACTGGTTACTTCAACTCCATACAGAAGGTTTCTAATGTGAAACAAAACTACATTAATGAGATTGATTTGGGGCAGAAGCATTAGGGCTGTATGACATGTTTCTGTAAAGGGGATATATATATAAAAAGTGTAGAAGATGAGGCACTGTTGAGAACTAGACTGGTCAATCACACATTTCTGTTAACACAAAAAACAAAAACCAATTTGAATAGCTCAGTCCAATCCATTTGCTTAGTTATTGACTTCAGTAGCTTGAGGGGTAAAGTAGAGACTATTATTACATATTTTGGGCCAATTGTGCAAAATAATACATCGGGGCATTTGCTGAAACCCCTCAGAATCTCATTTCATAGGGACACAAACATAAAAGATCATCTATTGCTTAGTGACTTCAATGAACCTTCCCCGCAGCAACCTTATATAAACTGGCTTCCGCCATTTCTACATGGAATATTCAAGTGTGAGAAATGTAATGTCTGCACATACTGCCATCAATCACCCATTTTGACCTGCCTCACATAAGTGAAAAAGTCAGTGTTAGGGAATCCCTCAACTGTAGTTCCATATTTGTAGCTCATTTCATTTGGTGCAACAGCAGTAAAACATACATAGGAAGGATTATTAGACAACTACATGAATGCTTCCAAGAACATGTTAGGAGAATAAAGAATCTGCTAAGCAATACCCATGTAAATAATCATTTCAGAGAGTCCCACAATGGAGATATTAAAGAATTTAAGTTCAGGGCTTTTGAATAGGTCAGAGTAGGCCAGGGCCGGGGTGAGGGGCAACAGACTCCAACATTTATTGCAAAGGGAAATTTCTGGATTTCACTGAATGCTTTGGAGTTAAATGTAAACTTGGACCTAAAACTGTTCTTGGTATAGTATGAAAGATAATTTTTGCTCCTAAAACATAAAGGATTTAAAGCAATGTCACAAATATGATAGTGAATCATTTTTGCCAGAGATTTTTGTTTCTCACTCTAATTTTATGAATTGTTCATGCTCGAGAGACTCCTGTTCATTGATTTTTCCAAGAACATGGTTTTGAAAAGCTTACATATTAAATGAATTACTTGTGCTCCTCCTATTATGAACTATTTATGGGAAGCAGAACTATAATCATATGCCTTCTTTTTCAGACACCTAGATTTAAGTCTGTAGCAGACTCCAAATCAGGCAACTAGCAACAGGGAGATCACAACAGCTAGCACAGGATTTCTGTTAATTTGGGGTCTTTCCACAAAAATGTTTTTGCTACTGATTGTTATTTGAGTCTACTTGAGTCTATTTGTTTCTTTGCAAATTAATATGTGATTTTCCCTGTGTTTGTTTCCCAATGTTTATGGCTGTGGGCAGAGCCTACAGCCATCCTGCTTTCCCTTGAAAAAAGGTTTTCATGGAACACATCTTTTAGGAGTTTTCAGTGTATCCTTCAATTCTGCAAACCTCTATAACAGTTAAAGAAATACTTCCTTCTTTCTGTGAAACTACTATTGCATTTCAGACAGTCTGCTTTGTGAAATTACTATGCTTAGACCAACATATGGTTTGTATCTTGTCATGCCTAATTTAACAGCAGATCCTGAACTATACCTTTGAAGTTGGCTGGCTAGAGTAGAGTTTTATGCCTGTAATTAAACAGTCAGTTGCTAATTCTTCTTAATAGCCTTCAGAACAGTCCAGCACATTGTTAACAGGTGACAGTCTTCATTTTCATTTGCTTTCTCAACTGTTAACATGTGTTTCTTTTTAAATAAAGATTCCCCCTGCAGCAGTATGTTTTTCTAAAGTTGAATGAATCAAAATCCAACAAATGCAACCATGAATGGTGCATTAATAAATAAATACACTTACTGAAAGGGTGTTTTTCTGACATCTCCACCATGACTTTTGCTGTATTAAAAAGCCATATGGTTGGTACTGAAAAAGAGATCCAGTGATGGTCTAATTTTGACATAGATGTAAAAAACACCTTTGTGAAACAGGAAAATTATCACCTTTATGAAACCTTGTAGTCACTTTAATATTTTGTTTAGCATGAATGACAAACAGAACTATATTTGCAGCACTTAATGTTATACACAATCTGATGCACTTATTTTCTTTCAAATGTGGCTGACTCCAATATCACTTTATTTGCTATTATTCTTATGCATACCAGCTTCCTGATATAACCCTGACATATGTATGGAAAGGAAAAGGGGAACTTGTTTAACCAGGAAAGGCACACTAAGCCAGAGCTTGTTTCCAGGTGTGACCTGGGAGCACAGGGATGTTAAGTGACTTGATCAGGGTCACACAGTATAGAAGTGGAGGCTGATGGGATTCAAATCCAACTCTCCAGGATTGCAGCTCGGTGCTCTTAACCACAACACTATACTGCCTACTTGTATAGACAACATACATTTTCTGTTTTGGTTCAGGCATGTAGCCACTACATGCAGCATTTCTCTTGCAAAAAGTGTTTTTTTCCTTCAATACACTATTACACTACATTAAGTCCTGAATGTCCAACAAGAGCTTTTATTTATAGCCAAACTTCATTTAGCAAGCCAATGTACAGTAAAAGGGGAAGGGTAACTTGCTTAGCCAGGAAAGGCACACTAATGCAAAGTGTGTTTCCAGGTGTGGCCTGGGAGCACAAGGAAGTTATGTGACTTTCTCAGGGTCACACAGTATGCAAGTAGGAGCAGATGGGATTCAAACCCAGGTCTCTGGCTTTGTTGATCAGTGCTCTTAACTACTACTCTATATTGCCTCCTACTAAGAAAAGTATAGTCTTTTTGACTGAAACTAAAAGAAGTCACATTCATTATAACAAAAATAGTACAATGATGTAAACATGCCCCTCCAGCAATGTCATGCTGTGCAATTGCTGTTAAGATTTAGGATAGCCTACTGTATTAACTTTCACTAAGTCTTTATGTGTTACTGGACTAGGGGCACCATGACCATTTCACACCTCAGAGTAAAAGTTCAAAGCATAGCTCATATTTGCTAAACATGTGTGTGTGTGTGTGTGTGTGTGTGTGTGTGTGTGTGTGTGTGCAGACAGAGAGAAAGATTGTCTCGTTCAGATGCACCACCCTGTTTTCAGTGGAGTAATGCTTCTTATGTTATAAAGTTTGAACAACACATGAATGGTAATAATTTCACACTTTTAAAATCTGGTACTTTCCAATTCTGCATATTTCTTTCCCATGAAATTATATTAGGGGTTTGTTCATTTAACAAAGCAGTATTTGTCAAACAACATCAATTTTATTTTTTAGCAAAATATGCATTACATTCATAATCAGTATATTTCTATCTAGCTCACTTACTTAAAAGCAGATTTTATAACTATACAGTATTTGCAATTAATGGCTCAAGACATTAGAATGGCTGCCACTGTCAATACTGAATCTCTGTGGTTGACAGTATCTTATACTGTTGTATTATGGTGTATATCAAAAATGGTTTGGCTGGCACTGGACGCCACACCTCACGCTGCACTGGTGACCTGGGTTCAGGAATGGACTTGGGTCGGTGTGGGTTGGCAGGGGGAGGGAGGATCGAGCATCCCAATGGATGCTCTCCTCCCTCTGGGGAGGGTTACCAGGGGTGCCTGGTGCACCGGCAGAGAGAGCTGGTGGAAGCATGGGTTCTCCAGGGTTCTGGTTGCTCCATTCAATGGAGTTGGGAGGGGGGACGCTGTCAGGTGCTTGGGAGAAGGCATGCATTAGCACATCACCTCTCTGGATGTACGTCCTCCTGCCAGTGTCCCAGGGGGGTCTGGAAACCACAGAAAAGCAGAAAAAAGCCTCAGTGAGCCTAGATGTTGGCCGCTTCAAACAGCCATCCAGGTCCAGAACCCAAGGGCAGATCTCCACTGTGCAGGTGCTCCACAAATAGGAGAAGAAGGTAGGGAGTAACCAGGCACTCTAGGGGACAGATTCAGTGTTAGCAGGACCTTGGAGAGACATGAGCAATGCCTGAAGGAGTGGAGCACTGAGGGAGTACAGAGGGTATAAATGGAGCAAGGTATCCCAAAGTAAAAAGAAAAAAAAAATGGTTTGTTAAAAATGCCCTTTATACTCTAACACATGTATTTATTTATTGAATTTTGATGATCGGGTTGGCCCACTTGGCCCCGAAGGTCCCTTTCTGGGGGTGACCCAGAGAACAGAAGCAGTGCAATACATACAGTCCGGTAATACAGAAGTAATACAACATAAACAGCCAGGTGATACAGGGTTATGAGAAGCAGACATGATAAAGAAGATAACAGTAAAGGCAATTATAAAAATTGTAGACCATAAGTGCAACATTTGAAAGAATTATGGCATGCTTTAATGTCGCAAACGCCCTTCCAATTTTCTGCACCCCCATCTCTTTCAATCTTCTAGCACCCCTGTCTGTGAGCATTGCTGTCTGACAGAGATGCTCTTCTAGCTTAGAATTGCCCTGGTCAGCAACAGGTAGACTGCATTACATTCTAATACACAGCACAGAGCAAGACAAATTATACAAAAATGTTTAGTTACTGCAGTGTACAATCAGTGATTATGTCTTCATCTCAGTAAGATTGCTAGAAGCCATGCAAAGATAACAAAAAACAAGCATTTGTCAATATTGAAGGTTTCCTTGCATGGTGTATGTGGGATGTCATTCAGTGGCACTAATGGCACTCATTACTTGGAGCTTCTTCAAGCTCACCACAGCCATATTGGCTGTGGCTAGAGTTTGCTCTAACAAGCTTTGTCTTTTTCCTACTGCCCCAACCCCCTACGGACTGTCCTAGTCCATATCTTCATCTTCTTTATTTCTGTAAAAAGTTTCAAAATGGAATTTATTATGTGAGTTATTAATTTTGTATCATTAAGGTGGTCTTGTAAATAGTGTTATGTGCTTAAATTTTTGATTTTCTCCAGTGCACTACTGAATTTAAATATAAGTAAAACATCATGCCCAGTCGGTGGTGACATTGGCATCCTTCAGTGGTTTTAAGGGCGGTCAGTTGATGTGGAGCTCTGACCCTGACAAAGACCAGTTGGTTGAATTGCCAAGGCTTTACAGTGACAGTCTCCCATTTATATCTACTGTAAATCTATCAATTTGACAATACCTTTTTTGTTATTCAGCATTCTGACAGTCTATTTTCCATTATTTTTGGTGTTCTTCTAAGTGTGCACTGGTTCTTGTTCTTTTGTTAATGTAACTGTAGGGTTAGCCAAACACTCAGTATCACCTTCATCCTGCACTAGGAAGCACAGACCTTCCCTGGATTTGTTTAAGGCTTTGTGATGTGTCTTCCCTGGTGATGTTCATTCAAACTTCAGTGCAACACTGGAATTTTCTGTCCAAGAGGAGACTATCACTTGCAGTGCAAGTAAACAGGACATAAAATACAAGAAACAGGAGAAATAGAAGCATGACACCAGAAAAGAGAGGATTTAAGCAGTGGAAGCTACTAGTCCAACTTCACTCCACTTTGCTGGTCAAGTTACACCATCTCAGTGTTGTAGTCAGAAATTCATCTGTGAAGTTCTGGTGAAATTAATCACTTCACCGAGCCCCACACTGCAGGCAACTTCACTTTGCAACATTCAAGAACTTCACAAAGTCCTTGTTGAAGTGAAATTTCTTCATTTTGCTCATGTCTAGTCAATAGCATTTCTGAATCATTAATAGAACAACTAAGGAAATGCTTAAGAAATACCTAGAGCAACCACTGAACAATCATTTGTTAAGCAATAACATCAACTGGTTACATGCAAAGTAAATGATATTTAATAGGCATACTAAAGACAGCGATGAGAATGGCTAATAAAGTAGTTCACCTGTTTGGACACAGCTTGGTAAATGTTCAGGCAGCAAAATGTGCTATTCAGGAATAAAAATCATTATAGTTTTTTTTTTTTTTTGTTAGCAGTACAGTGGAGCACACCAACTGGCATATCTGATGATTGCACATTGTGATGCAATGCATACATTTTCTGTTTACTTTTTTCCCCTGTATCAGCCAAGCAAAAAAATGTTTTGTTAAGTGCAAACTATAAGTGAAAGTAAAAGTCCTGCTTTATTCACATCCTGCCTTCCAGATGAACTAGACTATCACTTAAAGAACAAATTCACTTCAAAGAAAGCTATACACACTGATATGGAAGGCAATATGTGCAATAAATGGCTAGCTCATCCCTGCCTCTTGTCATTTTACATAGGCTACACTGGAGTAAACTATCAAACATGCTAAAATGACCAATCCCACAATCTCCTGATTCTATAGCTGATCTTTTTTTGAGAGATTATTCTGACATGGAAATTGTAGTCCTAAACTCACCAGTCATACCAGTCTTTTACCAGTCCCCCTGAATGCCATAATCACTGCTCCAAACTGTGTACAGCTACCTTGTGCTGTGGAGGAGACTCTGATGCAGAATCTTGTCTGCTTCTGTCAGCTTTCCTTGCTTTTTACCATTCACCACTATTAGCCCCTTAAACCCCCTCACATGTCTCTCCCCCATAATGTATGCAGAGGCTTCAGATGGATAGAAGGGAGACTGAGGCCACAGAACTAACTTCCCCATGACCCAGAAACTACAAATATCACTGACCATAGGACTACTGGTGCACTGAAACTATAATCTTTCTGTGAGCACATTTATCCAGATCATCCCAATTAGAATCTATATCTCCAGTATCAGGGAGCAGTAGTGTCCTGACTGGTTTAGTTGACAATGGTGATGGCCCTGAAGAAGCAGACACATTGGGTAATGGACTGCCAATCATGGAGCAAAACATAATGGAGCTGGCTAAATGGAGCAAAGAGACTCAGGGGTGGGTGGAAGCTACGAGGTAGGTATAGCAGCATTTCCCAGTTAAGAACACAACCCACTTAAGTGCACAAAAATGCTCTTTCTTGTGGGTGTGCACTTAATGGGCTCCATTGCAATGTGCTTCTGTCATTTTTAGATTCATCTACATACTTTTAATTTAAATCCCTCTAATGTTTTTAGAATGTGTTATTATTTTTGTAATTCAGGATTCAAGCTAATAAATATGATTGCCACTAGTACTTCTAAAAATGTACTTCAGTATATAAGTTAATCAACATGGCTAACAAAAGCGATTTTAAAAATGTATTTCTTAGAGACTACCTTTTGATTGTACATACTAAATCTACACTGGTGATTCATTAGGATGATACAACTCTAGTACATGTTTCTAATGGTAGCAGTGCAGCACCACAGCAAAATATTTTTTTCACTAATCACATGCAAGAGCTCAGATATATACAGTCACTTCAAAACCACAGATCTTGGTTCGGAAATGAAATAATAGGAAAAGAAAGATGTGTATGTTAACATGTTTTGTAAGAAACACAATACTGCTAAAAAAGTATAATGGTGTGGCTCTATTAGGATGATGCAACTGTAGTACATGTTTCTGATGGCAGCAGTGTAGCACCACACCAAGATACTGTATTTATTTTGTTTTCACTTATCACATGCAAGATACCAGAAATATTCAATCACTTCAAAACCACAGATTTTGGTTCTGAAATGAAATGCTATGAAAAGAAAGATGTCTGTACTGATATATTTTGTCAGAAACACACTACTGCTAAAAAAATGTATAATGATTTTTTTTTCTGGCTAACAATTGCTTCTACTTGAAATCAATTGTTGTTTTTTTTTTTTTTTGCCTTATGAAAGTAATTTCCCCTCTGGATTGCCGTTGTTTATTTCCAAAACCAACTCTAAAGCTGTGAGAAATGAAAAATTATGTTAGTGGAATTCAGACAAAATTACTGCTCCGATTCTGTGACATGTTTTGAATTTCCATGACAATGTCATGACATTTTGCAAAATGTGAATTTCAGTTATTTTGGTCTACAGTAAAAAGCACCCACCAAATGCTGCCAGTTTTTGATAATATAGGTTCATGTACAGTCCTCTGTGGGAAATGGTATCTTTATGTTCTCCTTTTATAGCTCCCCCAATCTGCTTGATGAACTTTTGTTAAAATTATTCCAAGTGGCAATGCTGGAATTCTTATAGAAAAAAATGGATTCCATGCTCTACATATCAGACTTCCACATTTATTAATCATCCCAACATTTTGCTTAGTCCATTTAGCTTTTTCAAGCATCCGTACAGCTGTTTTAAAACAGAAAATATAAGATATAAGGTTGTATAATTACATAATTATAATAAGCTGCTTATTATTTAAGTTTTAGTTAAAACAATTTTATGGTAATAAATCTGGTACCTCTTGTCACTATGTATTTTTATTTATTTATTTTATTCTTTGGTAACCGGGTAAGGCCCACTAGGCACAAGTGCCTGTTTTCAGGGGCAACCTGGGAACACTGGGTGGTTAAGTGACTTGCTCAGAGTCACACAGTATGCAAGTGGAAGTTGTAAGACTCAAACACAGGTCTGATCTGCTGGATGTGTCAAACGTGTTCACAGCTCATTACTCTAACCTCTAGGCTATACTGCTAGCCCTTGTTCCTGTTCCTATACTTGTCACTTCAATAATTAATAATCACATATGCAATTATTGCAACCTACATAAATGTAAAAAAAATGGTAATTAGTAAACTCTAAGATACAATAGGTATATTATTACACTATGATGCAACCATCACCTCTCAGTGCAATGCTAGTGTTATATGCCATACATGCATTTCCCCACTCCATATCGAGGGATCAAACATACCATTTATGTGCTTTGAGTTCAAACTGACAAAATTCTTCTGCCCTTTTAATTATTTTTAGTAAGTGCCATAGCCATTCTTGTAATGCTCTGTCCTTCAGAGTCTAATATGCGGTTCCAGTCACTTTTGAATAGATGTGACCTAAAAATGCTTGCCAATTTTGCAAATGAAATGAAAGCTTTTACCTTATAGTTTCTTTCTAAATGTGTAGCTCATAATGGCATCCAACTGCTTCCAGATACTGTTTGATCACTCTCCCTCTCTGGTCCATTTGAATGTCCCATGATGCAATGTCATGCGGAACAATGCCTGATGTCATCATCATGTCCCTGCATTAGAAAGCCTGGTTGCTTAGCAACCATCAACAACCACCAGCACAATGCCGAGCCAGAGGTGCTCTCTATCAGTCCCATACTATGCACTGAGAAATGAATGGTGATGTTACTGATTAATTATTTGAAATGCCTTATCATAATGTTACATGCTAAAGAGCACATAAATTCATTTCTTATAGTAAATGTGGGTAGAGACTTTATTTACCAATTTCAGATAAAAAGACAATATTGCTACCAAACAATTCATTCTTTATAAAGAGGCAGTGAAGAGTGGGGGAGCAAAAGAACAGAGGACATAGGAGGTGAAAAGTAACTTGAATCTACATTTAGATAATCCTTATCAAAATGTTGCATGCTAATGAGCACATAAATTCATTTCTGATATTCGGGTAGAGACTTTATGCAACAATTTCAGATAAAAAGACAATATTGCTGCCAAACAATTCATTCTTACAAAAGATGCAGTGAAGGGGGGGCAAAAGAACAGAGGTCATTGAAGGCGAAAGGTTACTTGTATGTACACTTAGATAATCCATACTATAAGATATAAATATTTGTCATTCTCGTACATTAAATTACATTACTTAAACCATTTGTTGACATCATTACTGTAATACTATTGATTTTATATTATTGCAGGATTTTTTCATATACCTTTTTCATGCACTCCTAAAGCATCCCAACATTTGATCTCTCAGCGTAGTTGCTCTTCTAATGGAGGACTACCATTCATACCCCACCATCCATTGCCAGCCTATTCCAGGGTCCACCAGCAGGCAGGCCAGTTCATCTTCATGTTCATACCTGCCCTGGGCTTCAAAACTTCCATATTAAAAATCCATCTTATTTCTAAACAGTGCAGTTTTTTGCCATAATCTCCTCCTCTGTCAGATGGCGAGGCCATCTCAAGTCCCCAAAATTTAAGTGATGCCCCAGTATGTCCTGCCTCAATGAAATATTGTGCAATGTGTGAATTCATGACCTTAGTTCTTATGTCACTTTTATGCTCCTGTATCATTATTTTTAAGCTCCTAGTAGTTTGCCCTTCATAAAGCTTCTCATGAGGGCCCTGTAATATATATATATATATATATATATATATATAAAACATCTTGTATTGTGCATGTTATATGCTGCTTAATATCAAATCTTTTTCCATTATGGGGTGTACAAACACCCATTTGTTACTTCTATGACTGCAAATGGAGCATCTGCCACAAGATAACATTCCCAGTTGCAACGGGCCCAATAGCAACTGTTGTTGTGATTTCTGAGGGACCTTGAATTGTTATTTCACCACCTGATCCTTGATATTTCTTACTCTCTTAGCTGCCACAATTGGTCTGTTAATCAAACTTGGAATGGTTGGATTATCTTGTCCACTAATTGCCAATGTTTGTTTATAATATTGGGAATTTCAGTAAACCATAGTTCCAGGACTATATGCCCTGGATCTAAACCTATTAATCATCTATGTTTTATGTATTTCAATATCTTCCTTCCTGCTACAGTTCCTCTTGATCCTTATCAATTGTGCATATGGTATGCTATTTTTTAACTTTGGTTCATGGTGACTTTTCCCATGCAGTAATGTATTCCTAGCTGTAGATTTTTTTATATAGTGTGTTTTTCCAATTTACCCTGCCTTTTAATGATTCTAAGGTCAAAATAAGGAACCTCCTTTTCACTGAATTGCACCACAAATCTTATATTAGGATCCCAGCTGTTACGGTACCGATGAAAATGATGCAACTCTTCTACAATCCCATACCAAATTAAAAAAAAATTATCAATGTATCTTAACCAAGAACTCAGTTTCTCATAACATGTTTTTTTTTAGTGTTCATCACATGATGTTTCTCAAAATTATACATTACAGTTTGCATATGCCGGTGCCATGGTGCTGCCCATGGCTGTTCCCTGTGGTTGCTGATGACATTTTCAGTTGAACTCAAAATAGTTATTTGTGAGTATATAGTATGCTAACTGTTGAAGCACCCATGTTCTGGATTTTTCTGTTACTCTCTCTGGTCTAGTATGTAACCCATACATTTAACTCCTTCCTGGTGCAATATGGGCATATATAATTCAGATATGTCAATCATGAATAACAATGCTCAATTTGGTAAACCCTGTTTAGATATTTCTTGCAATTTCATAATCATATCGATCAAATCCCTAACATATGTTGACATCTTCTCAGCTTGTCGCTGCAGATGATAATTGATAAATCCTGCTATAGCTTCAAATACTGACTCATTGCCTGAAACTAAAGGCCTGCCTGGAGGTTGTTCTGCATGCTTATGTGTCAGTATGGGGTCATGTTTCTGAAGACAAAAACCATCCTGCAATACATGCTGCAAGGAAAAAAGTTCCGTCCCAAACAATGTCAGGTAACAAAGTGACCCAACAACAACACTGCAGACCCATTAGCATTAATTGGACTTGATTTTTGTGGGGGGCTCTGCCATCTGCACCCCACATACACCCTGGACCAAATATAATAAACTCTGGGGGGAAGTGAACTTCGGGGATGGAGAGAAAATTGGGAGAGGGAAAATGATTACTTTTTTTAAGTTGCAGCAGGAGGAGACCTAGAGGGAACTGAACCACAATCCCAGGTCTCCTACCATGCCATGTGCTGGTGCCTTAGCCACTCCACCATGGGAGCAGCTCGAACAGACACCCCAGCACACAGCAACTTGTTTCCTCTACAGGTAATGTACAGAGCAACGGGGTAGTGTTAATTCCCTAACACATTTATACCCCTGTTTCTCTAAACCCTGTCGCACTTGACACAGCATGGTTCTTGCAGAGGTCTTCCTGATGTGCTGTTTTGAACCGGTATCTTGGAAGTACAGTAAAAGGTGGAGATGCTAGTGTATTCTTTACAAAGCATATTACCTTCCCATGGTAATAACCACTCCATATCGATACACTCCTCAATCATTTCTTTTATTTCCTTTTTTTATTGACAAGGTGGGGTCACCATTAATTGGTTCATAATTCTCTCTCACTTATCACAAGCTCAAACACATTTCAAAATATTGTTCTTTATCTTGCATCACAATTCCATCCTCTTATCTCCTAGTTTTGTGACTACACTAGTATCTTTACTTAAATTATGCAATGCTGTTCTGTGTCCCTGTCAGGTTGTTATATTTTGGAAGTAAATCATTTCTATTTTTGAAAGATATTCATTATCTTCTTCTCAACCAATAAATAGAACAAAGATTTCTGCCTGTGCAGGATAGTTATACTGTGACCTAATCTTCATTGCTTATCGAATTTATTGTTAATATCCATCCTCCTGCTGTGAAGTGCCAAACATGTGTTTTAATTGCAGTTTCCTAAAAAAAACCTTTCAGGTCAGCCTCAAGCTATAACGGGTTAACTAACTGGTTGGGTACAAATGGTAGCCAATAACTTAATACCTCAATTTCTGTAACAGTTAATGTTCTCCTACTTGAGTTAAATATTGGTATCACTTCAGTTGATGAACTGTTCACCTCCTCCCTCCCGTTTGCTTCTTTGGCCTTCCACCTGGCCCTATTCCCATGCCTTGTTCAACCCCTGATGAACACTCTACCCCCTCCCTATCCACATCCTGAGATATTGCTCATTTGTTCCTCAGATCATACCTGCACTCCTGGTCTGGGTCCCCTTGCACCAGTATTTGTTGTTGTTGCTGTTTTTGTCTGTCCAAAAAAGGTTTTTCATATGTTGATGGTCTCTGTGACTCCCTGGTGTAACTGCTATTGCTATCTGTCATGGTATCAGTTCCATATACTGCACTAGTACCTTGTTTCTTTTTACTAAATTTTTTAAAGGTGTACACCTTGTTATCTCAGTAATCATTAGTATCACATTGAAATGACTTTATTTTATTTGTTTAATGTGTTCTTCATATACACTAAAATTTTAGTTTAATATTGTATTGGCCCTTCTGAAATTCAGCTTCTTCTGTTTTTAGTCTTAACATTTCCTCAACCTGTTTAATTTCAATATCTGTTTTCTGACATTGATCTATAATAGCCCCGATCAAAGCATACGTAAAATCTATACTAACTCTGTTGCGGATTCCATCCCATTTCATTGTTAATTTGTTTAATACCCAAATTTAGTTCTATGTTAATCCTCAGCCCCCTATGTATTCTTTTGTATTTCAATCACTGTGTAATTGTGGGCCCATGCCATTCCAGGTAACAATTTTTGAATTTTAAATTTTCAATCTTGCATTCTAATTACTTGACTTAGTCCCCATCTGATTGGTTAAGTCCCTACCTCCCCTCATTGTTTGAAATAACTGTTTTCTATCATCTTCCAAAAAAAGTGATATAACGCATTGTGTTCTGTAGACTTATTATTACATAATTTAAAAATGTGTTATCCAATTTTCTCTACAGTTGTTTCAATATGTAGTGGACCATACAACATGGGTATGTGAACCAAATGTTAGGTCTCAAACTTTAAAGAAGCCTGTGTTATAGGCAGCCACACATTTTGCCAAAATTGAAATTTCAGTTGTGTAATATTGAATAATGTATAGGATGGTGTGTGTGTAATGAGAATGTTACACACACCCAAGGTGTTGGATGCCACATAAACCCCAAGAGCAAAGCTTGGGGGTTTGAGCAAGCATCCAACACTGAGGGTGTGTGTGAAATTTAAGTTTACACACCATCCCAAGTTTTATTTTATATAATTTCTGAATAGCATATTTTTGCAGCAGCAATTATATAAAATAAGATGTATCTGTGCAGCCATGGGCCAGCTGGGTTTCAGTGGGGTTTGTGGTTGGAAGCAGCTGCTGAAGGAAATGCAATTTGTTTTTAAAGTAGCTCAACTTTGTTTAGTTTTTTTTCTGTTTGTTTCTTTTATTTTTTTTTTGACTTACCTCCGAGTCCAAGTGATGGTGTAGTCTCTGGCAGTAAGCCACGATGTCCAGCAACCAGGAAGGGAAGAGTGGGGTCACGTGATGGCAGCCTAGAGGAAAGCAGCTTTTTATTTAGCTCCACTCCCAGCCCAGATTATAACCCTCAATCTGATTTATCTTGATAATTTCGAACTGGACTTGGTACATAAGCTTCTAAAGAAGGCTATCAGCTTTAAAAATATGATAAAATGGAGGCATTTGTTAAGAAACAGCCTGCTAAACATATGCCACCTCCTTCTCGGAGAAGGAGCAGGCCAAAAAGCGCCCTCGGCAGGGATCTAGTAAATCAATGTTGAGGCCCTCCATTTTGATGGAAGAACATTTTTTGGAGATCATTATGCCGCTGCAAAACTCAATCAAAGAGATTTCTTCTGAATTATGCAGTTTGAGATCATCACTGGAATCTTTAGCCACCAGAGTGGGCGATAATGAAGTTAGAATTAAGTCTATGGAAACTAAACTGGATAAACAGGAATTAGAGTGAGTTTCTATGGGCAAAAGAATCAAGATTATCGAGAATAAACTCGAGAATCTGGAGGGGAGGAGTAGAAGAAGTAACTTAATTGTTTTTGGAATCCCGGAGAAAGAAGAAGGTGCGTCACCCATTCGGTTTGTACAGAAATTGTTTGAAAAATTAGCTGGCCCATCTCCGAATGGTTCAAGCTACATTGTGGAATGGGCACATAGATCTCTCCATCCTCCCCCTCCCATTGGCGCACAGCCAAGACCAATGATCTGCAAATTACTAAATTATCTAGACAAGCAGCATATCTTAAACAAGATTAGATCCCTATAAGAGGTTTCCTGGGAGGGCAAGCGGATAAGGATAGCTCATGATTTGCCACATTCGGTGTGACTGAAACTTCAGGAGTTGCATCCAGTAGTTTCCAAATTAATTGCAGCTGAAATTCAGTACCGTGTGAAATACCCAGCCTTGCTGCAAGTGAAAATAAGCGATCAGTGGCATTCTTATGAGGGTGTTGAAATTGCATGTCAAGAACTCAAGAAATCTCTGCCAGAACTGTTTAAATGAGATTTTGGGACTACCACAATATAGTAGAATTAAGCTTAGTGGTACCCACAAGATGCCCTAAATTTGAGAAATTTAGACTATTAGCTGATTGAGTTCCCTTGATGCCTCTATTAATAAAGTTTTCGATGCGGTCCTAGAGCCTCACTGAGATCCCTTCCCTGGTAAGACAAGATTCTGCTCATCTTGAAGATAGTGTTAACTATGCCTCCCTCTTTCAATGATCTGGAATATAATTCTTCCTGGTTCTGTAAGCATTTATACTGATGGCAATTCATGTCATGATCCGACTACATTGTGAAAGAGTAAATCAATCTCAACAATGTGCAAATGTTATTGACTGCTCGCAAATATTTCAGGTTATTTCAATTCTGCTTGTTGAACTTGGTGAATGGCTTAATTCTTGGTTCGTAATGGGATCCCAATATTAACATCTACTGCACCCTAAGACTGATCTGGGACACTGGGTTCTGTGAAATTTCCTTTAGTAATAACTGTCTAAAATTCCTGTTCTGAGAAAGTCAAGTTGATTTTATATGGTCCTGTAAAGGTTGCTGCTTAACCCCGATCTGCTCTGTCAAGTTGCTTAAATAAATTGAAGTTCAACCTACAGCATTTTTCTTGTAGTCCCATTCCCTGTATATCAGCATGATCACCATTTTAATAGATTCCTCACCTCAGACATGACATGGGATATGGTGATCTGCAAATTTCTCCCTCGCATGGATATCTGGGGGAGAGCTTGGTTGTTTCTCGGTGTTTGGAGTGACATACAGAGCCTGCTTCCAGTGTTCTGGCTGCCCTAGGGTGGACATAATTGTGCCTCATCTGCTCATGGAAATGGAATCAAAACTAGTGCATGGAGGATCCTAGCCTAGAGTAGGGCTAATTGGTCCCCTGTGCCATCTAGTTGAGTCTGGCAGTTCGCCTGGCATCGAGACTGGAGCAATTACCCGATGGAGAGGAGTGGGACACCTGAGCAGAATAGTAGTGGGGTCATTGCAGAGATAAGGATGAAAACAATCGGCTGTATATGATATACCTTAGCATTAACAACTGTAATTAGGGGCAACTTTAATCGAGGGGGGCCAAGAAGGACTGCAACCAGGGTAACTTTAATGGCAGAGAGCACATGGAGTTTAAAGGGGGTATTTCAACATTCTAGTTAGCAGAAGTAGCCATATTTTGTAATTTAGTTATGGCTTCTCAACGTTATGGTCCCAAAATGCAGTACTCTCTACTCCCCACTAGAAGGGAGTAAAAGTTAACGAATAAGTTTCTTTCTTTTTTATAATTGCAGAGGGATTGCTATTATTAGAATATAAGTATAATGGCTGGAAAGTAAAGAGTATATTCATAAAGGGTATCTTGATGGATCTGTTCTACTGAGGGGGTCCTGTAATGGAAAGGGGCAACAAATGTTTTATTTTACTTAGTTATGACAATTTCTAAGTTAAATTGCATGAGGGGCAAGATTATAAAAGTGAGTAGATGTAGCGAGTACAGGGACTGGGATTTGGGTAGCGGGTAGACTTTCTACTGGGTTGATATGAATCACATGACGGTTAGGTGTAGTAGAGCAGTTGCTAGAACTGGGGTAGAATTTTGATTTTGTGGGGTCACTGGTGATGTATGGGGGATGGGGGCAGGGAAGGGAAAGCATTTACTTATTTTGTAGGGGAAGAATAAGAGCCACCTCTATGGGTATGATTGATGGAGTTTTAATTAAAATGCAGCAGGGAGCCCATCAGTTTGATCCAGATGACGATGCCAGGTGTTAATAATATATTAAGCTGGAATATTAAAGGGGCTCAGGATAGATGCAAAAGGCAAATTGTATTAAGACATCTTTCAACTTTAAATTGCGATGTGGCATGCTTACAAGCAACTCATCTTAAAAGAGAGGACATTCACTTGTTTAAGAAATATTGGGTTGGTCAGGTATTTGGTCCAGGGGTTTCCTCAAATAAGGGTGGAGTCATTATCTTATTTCACAAAATAATATATTTTCAACTGGAAAAGGAAGTATGGGATGCACAGGGTCGATATATCCTACTGATTGGGGTCTTAATGATGCAGCAGGTCATTATTGGGTCGATCTATGGTCCTAATATGAACTCCCCACAATTCTTTACACATCTACTGGACAAGTTAAATTCTCATTCATCCAGGATCTTATTGCTTGGTGTTGATTGGAATATAACTCCACAATTACAGTGTGACAGGTCAGATAATAAAAGAGTAGGGTTATCCCCCGCCCAAAGAGTGCTAAGAGAGTTGATGGAAGGGTTAAATCTTGTGGATGTTTGGAGACTTAATAATGTGAGAGTAAGGCAATATACCTTCTTTTCAATGCCATATAGAACATGCTCCAGAACTGATTACTGGTTAGTAAGTAGTAAATCACTTCCTTCAATTTTAGATACAAGGATACACACCAGGGTCATTTTGGATCATTCCCCAGTATCTATCCAGTATGAGTCTAGCCCTGGATTTAAGAGGGATCTCATGTGGAGATTTAATAATCAACTATTACATGACTCTTATATCTACAAACACCTCAAGAGTTTCATAACTTATTTCTTTGACCAAAATATAGGTTCAGTTTCTAGGACTGATATTGTTTGGGTAACTCTGAAGTGTGCACTGAGGGGGGAATGCATCAGAATCACATCCACAAAAATTAAAAAAGATAAGTTACAGCTAAATGAGATCACTAACGCAATTAGGACAATGGAACATACCATCACTAAACATTCAGCAGAGGTAGATTGGCTTAAGCTGCATCAGTTACACTCTCAATACTCCTCTATTATGTTACAGAAAGCAGAACTAGCCCTACGAAGAACTAAGATTAAATACCTTGAATCTGGCGATAGGGCAGGTAAACTCTTGGTGCTAAGGATTAAACAATTAGATTCAAGTAGATTTATTGCAGCTTTGCAAAATAGTGAGGGAGATACCATTATTAAAGACCCTAAAGAAATTGCTGCAGTGTTTAGAGAGTATTTCTGCAAGGTTTATTTTATTCCTACGAAAGAAGGGCAAAAGTAGAAGAGATTAATGATTTTCTAAACTCTGTTGCTCTGACTAAGTTGGATTTTATAGATGTGGCCAAGTTGCAGTTACCTATACAAGTATGGGAAGTGAAGCAAGCGGTTGCCCAACTCGCCTCAGATAAGTCCCCTGGACCGGATGGCATCACTACTAATAAATATAAAGCCTTACAGAAGAAATTTCCCCTATACTGACTAAGGTTTATAATTATTGCTTCCGTGAAGGTTTTTCTGATGAGAGTTTTCTGGAGGCCTTCATAACTCTTATTCCTAAGCCAGGGCAAGACCCCATCTTCCCTGGTAATTATCAGACAATATCACTGTTGAATGTGAATGTTAAAATACTTGCAAAAGTTTTAGCTGGTCGACTTAGCCCGTTTATGAGTAGGATGGTTAGTAATGTGCAGGTTGGCTTTATGAGCAGTAGAGCATCAAGTGATCATATACGCAAACTCCATCACTTAATTGCACATGCACGTAATACACAGACCCCATCGGCCCTCTTAGCACTGGATGCAGAAAAGGCGTTTGACAGGGTTTCCTGGGATTTTCTATTTGCTGTCTTATCAAAGTTTGGACTATCAGATGGTTTCCTAAACTGGATCTGTCTATTATATAGATCTTCCAAAGCACAGGTATGGTGCAACAAAACACTGCCAGACTCTTTTCCTCTCTCATATGGCACAAGACAGGGTTGCCCTACTCCCCCCCTCCTGTTTAACTTATATTTGGAACCCTTGATTCATAGGTTAATTACAGTTCAGGAGATCAACGGAATACAAATAGGTAATAGGAGATACCTGGTATCTGCATATGCAGATGACTTGCTCCTGCATATGGAGGATCCAGACATAAGCATTCCAGTAATTTTGCATGAAATTGCACAGCTTTCAAAAGTCTCGAACTATAAACTTAATATTTCCAAGACAAAGTTCTTTCTGCTCAATTCCAGATGCCTTCCAAGCGTGGCTAAAGATTTGGTGTTTAGCTGGGAACCAAAGGTGCTATTATATCAAGGAATTAAAATTGCAAGGGAGATAGTTACAATGATAAAAGACAATCTTAATAATCAAGTCAAAATAATTAAGCAAGACTTGACCAGATGGAGTTTGCTACTGCTGTCACTTTGGGCTAGAATTGAAATAGTTAAAATGAATATATTACTGAAGTTTTTTTATCCCTTAAATATGCTGGGTCCTTATTTACTGAAAATGTGGTTTGGTCCATTGCAAACAATTCTTAATGATTTCATATGGAAAGGGAAAGCGGTTAGAAGATCATATGTGAAACTCACTTCTCCAAAGAAGCTAGGGGGCCTAGCGCTCCCTTCCTTTTTCAAGTATTACATGGCATCACATGTCAGTAAATTATTCCATTGGATTTGGCCGACCCCTGTGGTAGACCTCAATCAGTATGTGCCTCCCTGGATTTATATTGAGAGAGATTTGGTCTCTAACTGTTCACTTACGTTAAATTCAATACCTTATATTTCTCTCAGACTTCTACCCAAATCACTTAAAAATACGCCCATTGGATGGTCAATAAAAGCTCTGCATCAGGTACAGAAGTTCCTAAAGGTGAATTGGCAGAATTCGGCGGACCAACCTCTGATGCATAATATGCATTTTCAAATTCAGTACACCCTGATCCCCTTCACATTTTTGGAACCCTTAAGTGGGTTAAATCTGGGAGACCTATCCCCCCTTAGTTACTGTCGTATGAGCAAGCTTGTGTTCAGATTCCAGATTTAAAAGGGAAAACTTATAAATTCTGGCAAATTAGTAACTCAATAAAAGCCCATCTGAGAAAAACAGGAATATGGGGTGAAAATAGGATTGAACTGACCTCTCTGGTTAAGACAGCAGAGCAGCGACATTCTGTTTCCAAATTGTACCGTGAATTTCAGATCTTGGACAAAGGAATTTCCTCTAAGGTTGGTACTTATTGGAGGCAGAGATTAAGGATAGGAGAAGAGGAAAGAGTATGGGAACAAATTTGGGAGAACAGTAATAAATATATAAGACAGGACAGATATAAACTATAGCAATTTAATATCACACACAACTTGTATTATACCCCTGTTAAATTACATAGAATGGGTAAATTAACATCGCCTAAGTGCGGCAGATGTGAGGTTGGAGAGGGGGATCTACACCATATATTATGGGCTTGTCCCAAGATTCACCCTTTCTGGAATTCAATTTTATTTTAAATTTTAAATTCATACTTCACTACAATCAGTAATAGGATTAGAGCCTTTTTTCATGCCAGAAATCTGTTTACTAAATAACTTTCCCAGAGACATGGGTAAGCAGAGGAAGGCGTTTATGGCTATCATATCAGCTGCCACAAAAGCGGTTATTCTTAGGCATTGGAAAGATGTTAATATGCCACCTGTGATTGAATGGTATAAGGAGATTATGATGGCATTACAGCTGGAACTGCATATAGCAAAAATGAAAAATAAGGTACAATCTTATAGTACTAAATGGGGGCTTTTAGATGCGGTTTTAGTTACTTGGAAACTCTAATCTCCTTAGACCAGTGAGGTCTTGTCTCCAGAACTTGTAGTATCTCCTGAGTCCTTGCTGTAGGAAATCCCAGTGGCTCTTTAAATAAGTAGATGCTGATGGGGAGGAGGGTTAAGAGCTCTGTGGGGGTGGGATAATTGGGTTAGGTTGTTTTAATGTTAAAAATGACTTTTGCTGAGATTGTTAATTTTTACTGTTACTGTTAACCAGGCCAATGTTCATAACAATTGTTGTTAATATAGAAGTACTGGCCTGGTTAGGCCACACTCTGAATGTAAAGAAGCTGTGTCAATAAAGTAAACTGAATAACAAAAAAAGGAAGGGAAGAGTGTCAGCTGACACATGTGCAATTATAGGGAAACCCAGGGCATATGTGCTATTATAAACACTCCTTTGTAAAAGCAAATTATGCCACAGGTTTTCCTTTGGGAAAAAACAATAGCCAATAATTATAGTACAATTTTAAACACACTAATATAAATGTTACAAACCTTCGCAGGTATTCAGATCCATATGACATGTATAGGGATACATAGTTGCAGGTTCCTAGCTTTAAAGTGTACTAAGTTATTAGCAGTTAAAATTTGTGCCAAAATAAAATTTTGATTATTTCCATTTAATTTTCAAGCAGCATATCCAAAATTCAACCAACTTAGAAACACTTAAACTACTCTACTATATGGTTATGCTTATCATAGTTCACATTCCTAGCTTTTAAGTGGTCCAAATTACATGTAGCCAAACCTACAGAAATGTTTTAATTATATTTTGCATATACTGTAACAAGACATCAAGGATGCTGGGTTGCATAGGGAGGGGTTTTGATTGTCAGAGAAATGAGGTGATCCTGCCATTGCAAAGATCCCTATTGAGGACTTATGTAGATTACTATGTCCAGTTCTGGAGTGCTCACCTGAGGACATACATTGAAAGATAAGAAACAGAACATGGAAGGGTCACTGAGATAATCCATGGTCAGTAGGAATCTTTAAACATGTGTTCACTAGAGAGTAGTCAGGAATTCAAGGGCACAGTTTAAACAAATGATGTAAGCTTCTCAGGAGTATAATATAATAAATAGTATGGACCAATTTCTAACAAATAGAAATTCATACACTAGGAGTCCTGTCTAATAGTTGGTGGTGAGGGGAAGATGTAGGAGACATTTGAGGAAGTTAAACTTCACTGAGATGATGGATCCATGGAATAATTGTATAGCAGAGGTGGTGGTGGTGGCAGTTACTCTTAATATGTTTAAGCATGGCTGCAATAGGCAAGGGGACTCATAGTACCAAGGGGGGGGGTAGCAAGAGTTTGAGGGATGGGTTAGGAGTGCAAGAGGTAAACAGCCCACAATGATAGTAGGTCAGTGAGGTGAGGTAATATGGTAAGGGCAGACTAGATGGATCTCCAATCTCCTTCTGTTGTCAAATTCTGCATTTCTATGTTTCTAAGTATGCACACTACAAAATTATAAAACCCTGCTTTAAAACTAGAGAATACAATGCCATTATAGTTGGCAGGTTCATAGACCTTAAATGGATGTGTGTGTCAATTTAATCATTCTCTTGCTTAATGGATGTCTGTGTTATAAGCTATCAAAAACTAAAAATAACATCAGTACTTAAATTGAAATGCCATGACTCTTTGACAAAATAGTGGAATTTTATGATAAGGGAAGCACTATGCATGCATATTCCCAAGTCTTTCACTTGACCTGTCATGCAGGAGAAAGGAAAAAGGCTTATGAGAGTAGCAATAGCGTTGGATTGTTGGGGACTGCATTTTGAAAAGTTTGCTCCCCAAAAAAAGACAACACATAAAAATTAAAATTTACCATAGGTAGGCACAAAAATCAGTAAATTAATCAAAACAAAAAAAGCAGCTCTGGAATCAAGTAAATAAATCTTTGCATCTGGAACTATGGACAAGCTTTAAAAAGGTAAGGAACAGAGTCAATACTGAAGTCAGAATTTCAAAGGCTTATTATTATAAACAAAAAATTAAGGAAACAATAGATCCTAAAAATTATTGGTCTCTGATAAAAAATCTTACTAATCCAATTAGAAATGATCTGGAAGTAAAAATGAAAGACAACAGTGTGTGCAACAAATGGATTCTTCTGCAGACTTATTAAATAATTATTTTATTAATTTGCCAGATCTTAAAATCACAAATGTAAATGTAACAAACATAATAAATAAAGGAGATACATTAGATACAAATTCACCCAAGCTCAGATTCTGGAAAGTAACTACTGCTGGTATTTTTAAGATTGTTGATGGTCTATAGTTAAAAAAAGACTAGTGGCATAGATGGCATTGAAAACAGATTATTAAAGGAGTCAGCTCTGGAAATGTCACCTATTCTCACAGATATTATAAACTGCAGTCTGAGTGAGGGGATATTGCCTCAGAGTTGGAAGCTGGCTAAGGTTATACCAATTGCCAAAGAGGGTGATCCTACAGATCCAACAAACTATCATCCTATAGCCTTTCTACCAACTGTCTCAAAAATACTTGAAAGAATTGTCCATGGACAACTAACTGATTATTTGGAAAAATATGAGACGTTAACAAAATATCAGTCTTGTTTTAGAAGAGGCAGGTCCACGGCTACTGTGCTAATGGACTTCTTGGATATGGTTACCACCCCTTTGGGGAAGGCGAGGTCCATGAGTGCAGTGTACGTGGACCTGTCAAAAGCATTTGATCTGGTGGATCATAGGATCTTGATGGGTAAACTTAAAGACATAGGAGTGGCAAACAAACCTTGCCAATGGTTTAGATCATATTTAAGTGGAAGAACACAGGTGGTTAGTGTAAATGGGTTTACATTAAACGTCTTATCAATAACTCATGGCATGCCCCAGGGATCAATCTTGGGGCCATTATTGTTTATCATTTACATCAATGATCTCCCAGGGTACATAGACAACTCCTGCATTCTGCTATATGCAGATGATACGGTACTGGTGGCAGAAGGGGGTTGTCCCAGTGAAGTTGAGAATAAATTGCAAACTGATTTTTTGGCAATGCAGAAGTACTTTATTTCCCTGGGCCTGGTTATAAATAATAAAAAAAACACAAGTAATGTGATTTCACTCAAAATAGTCCAATTTAAATAAAGCATGTTCTCAGCTGGAGATAAAGACAAAAGAAGAAAAAAGCTTAAATCAAACAGCGATCTACAAATACCTAGGGGTTTACTTTGATCAGCATCTTACCTTTGACTACCATATCTCATATCTCATAAAGAAAATAAATAAATGTATTGGGGCAGCAAGGTAGTTTACCACTTGTACAACTAAGACTGTATGTTTAACAATAGCAAACCAACTTATCTTGCCAGTCGTTGACTATGGGAGCCATATTTATGGGCATGAGAGTAAACAATAGCTAGAAAAGTTGGATCATATTTATAATAGACTGGCAAGATTTGCTCTGAAGTGTAAATGCAGTACTCATCACTGTAGAATGTATAGCACATTGGGCTGGAGCTCACTGGACCTAAGAAGGAAATATATTTGGATCAGTTCAGTTTGGGGAATACTCAAAATCAAAAAAACCTCAACATTTAACAGGGAAATTACATAAACCTAATCATGGTTTAAATTTAAGAAAAAAGGGGGCTAAGGATCTGGTGCAGCCCAAGATTACAAATAATTTTAATAAAATGACATTTGAGTATAATGTTGCCAATAGTTGGAATGCACTACCCCTATACATATGAAATGTAACTATCATAAAACAGTTCTAAATCAAAACTTAAACAGAATTTAAACTTTCCCTGTGAGTGCAATAGGTAAAGTGTGACAGGTATTTAAACTTGCTGTTGGAATTGGTATTGAATATTCTACTACAACTAGATGTACAAATAAGCCTATGTGTCTGTGTCTATTTTATTATGAAACAAGTATCGGTCATGTATTTTGTGATGTACTGGATTGTATGTATTTATTCCTTCAATGTAAACAAGTTTTTGGTCATGTTGTATATAGTGTATAAGATTGTTTTAAATGTATGTTGTTACAGGTACACCTTGTAAACAGGGCGTATATTGCCCTAATGGTGCTATACTGTATAAATACATTTTATTACTACTATTAAAAGTAGCAGGAAGATTGGAAGGGCACTGCAGAACATCTGTGCTAATGCAAGTACTGTAAGAAGACTTGCCTGCCTGAATTGCAGATCAAATGAGTGTGATCCATAGCTAAGCACTGCATGTAGATGTAGCAGTGCCAGCCAGGATCAACATAGTAATGCTGCAGTGTATCATACAATGCTTCAATATACTAAAGGGAACAGTGTAATTCAATGGCAATTAAGTACTTTTATCATGCAGTATTTTGTGACATGTTATGTACTGCAAGTTATTGCATTGCACTGTGGCTGGGTCTGAAGCAGCTGACTATTTTGCATATTGTGGTTGGGAGTACAAGCTCTGAGGATATGAGGATGTCACATATTGAATGAGGGATGCACTTAAAGGAAAACATGTCGAGAGGGATCTTCTCCAAGGCCCTCATGGTTCTGGGACATGTGATAAATGACAGTGGCAATAATCAGACAAGCAAACTTTTGCTAGGATTCTGTAAAAAAGCAAAAACCTTCTTTTGCTAAAGCCTGCTTTTTCCTTTTCTATATTTCTTCATTTCATAGCAGTCTGGAGGCACCACTGTATGGGGCTATACTCTCGCCTCTTGTTTCATTTTGATACAAGACGATGTTGCACATTTATACACTAGTCAGCACTTTGCTTACAATGACTACTATAAAATCGATTGTCTTGCCAGTATAATGCAAAGATAATTGGGCCAAACTAGTGAGAGTTTGGTGGTGGTGGTAGGGATAGTTGAGTTAACCTGTTTATTCTCAATGTTACACCTGTTGTGTATTTTCCAATGAGTAATTTCTGTTAAGTTTAATAACACTGGTTTCCTTGTTGGTGGGAACCAACTTGCAAGGCTGGAGGTTGGAGGAGGGCACATCACAAGTAATAATGTTGCTAACTACAGAGCCCCTGCAACGTTCTCTAATTGTGAGGATGATAATATCTTGGCATGGGGGTCTTTAAATATTCTGGAGGCTTGAGATGTGAGGGTTGGGATGGTGGTGGGAGAGGTATCAAAAAAGGGAAAATATCAAATTTCTCTTTTAAGGATAGATGCAACTGAGTTAAATAACCAGACAGAAGGAGTTGGTCTCAGCCTTGTTGGATCATGGCCAATGTGGGTAGGGTGTCAAACTGTAGCCTATACAAAACATTGGTGAGCAGTTAACAATCACAAGCTGGAACATAAATAGACTGAAGAATGTTATTAAAAAAGAGAAGGTGCAAAGTAGATTATAAGATTTCCAAATCCAGATTGCACACATACAGGAAATGCATATTGGGTTGAAGAAGTTTGAAAGGACCAGAAATTACTGCGGATGAACCTGTGGGATGGCCTGTTTAGTTCTAAAGGAGGGGGTCTGCAATTTGGCTTCTGAGGGTGTGTGAAGGTAGGGTGGTAAAAACTTTGTCAGATCCAGGAGGGAGATATGCTTTGGCTCAGCTGGAACTCTGTAGTGGAGACAGGTTACCTTTGGGCTTGGTGTATGGAAACAACATTGAGAATCCAAGTTTTTATTAGATGCTTTCGGTAGACATGGCACAACTTCAGGGGCCCTGGATCCTTGGGGAAACTTCAACTGTGGTGGGGATACTGTCTTCAATAGGACAAATGTGACTCCAGTCCCTCTATTTTGCAATGCCAGGGCCTTAGATGAAGTTGAAACTACATAATCCTTAATAGACATCTGGTGGCACAACAACCCCTCAGGCAGAGGGTAATTTTTTCACAATCTCACTTCTGGTCTCCTCCTCCCTGGTTCTACATGTCCAAAGGATTGATTATGCACCACTACTAGTGCTGGATCATTCCACCCTCTCTAAGGGCTTGGCGCAAGGCACTGACGCACCACAACTGTGCCCCTGGTGACTAGACCCAACCTTGTTAAAATATGAGATATATAAGCAACATATCACATGTGCAATAAAGGAATTTTTAGACCACAAGATGAGATTGAAGACATCCTATTCCAGTAGGTGGGAGGCCTGAAGGCCTTTATAAAAGGACATTTCCTACTCTAAGCAGCTTATAAGCAGAAATGGAAGGAAACTGAACTGGGACATTTGGAGGCCAAGGCACAGGCCTCCAAATCTCAAAGAATCTCAGATTTAGAAGTGGGTAGCCATCTGGGAACAAGCGACCACCAAACAGTGTGGTTCACGATAAACACAGCCATACAATCAAGCCATACAAAAGCAAGAGTACTGGACTTTAGGAGGGCTGACTTTGGGAAAATGAGAGAGTGCCTCAGAAAAGCACTAGCAAACAGGCAAGAAGGAAGGGTGGAGGAACAATGGGGAGTGATCAAAACAGCCATCACAGAGGCAATAAGCCTTTGTGTAAAGCAAATCAATAAAACACAATGAAGGAAAAAAACGCTATGGTTCTCAAAAGAGGTGGCAGGGAAGGTTAAGGAGAAAAGGACAGTATTCAGGAAATATAAGCAAACACAGAAGGAGCAGGACAGAGAACTTTACCAGTTAAAGCAGAAAGAGGCTGGGAAGGCAGTCAGAATAGCAAAGGCCCAAACCGAGGAAAGGATAGCCAATTCTGTTAAGAAGGGGGATAAGACCTTTTATAGGTACATTAGGGAGTGAAGAAAGACCAAAGGAGGGATACTGAAGCTTAATAAAGGGGAGGGAATGTGGGTAGAGGGTGACAGTGAAAATGCAGGGATACTGAACGAATATTTCTGCTCAGTATTCACAAAGGAAGAGGAGGGTAAGTTACTTAAACCAAACAAGAGAAACACTCTGAAGACAGGGGTCGATACCAGCCCATTTACAGAAGAAAGGGTTCTGAAAGAACTAATAAAATTGAAGGTGGACAAAGCAATGGGGCCTGATGGGATTCACCCAAGAATTCTAAAAGAACTAAGGGTAGAACTAGTGACACCGCTGATTACTCTGTTTAACAAATCATGGGAGGATGGGATGGTACCCGAGGACTGGAGGATGGCAGATGTGATTCCTCTTCACAAAAGTGGGAGCAGGACAGAGGCAGGAAACTGCAGACCAGTTAGTTTGACCTCAGTGGTAGGGAAAATGATGGAATCACTTCTGAAGGAAATAATTGTTGAGTACCTAGAGGCCAGTGGGGCACAGGACCCAAGGCAGCATGGATTCATGATGGGAAGGTCATGTCAGACGAACCTAATAGATTTCTTTGACTGGGTGACCAAAGTAGTAGACCAGGGAGGGGCTGTAGACATGGTCTACCTAGATTTTAGCAAGGCATTTGATACAGTCCCACACAAAAGATTAATACACAAGATAGCCAGCCTTGGAGTGGGTCCCAAGGTGGTAGCCAGGATAAAAAATTGGGTAGACAACAGGACGCAAAGGGTAGTAGTAAATGGAGTACACAGTGAAGAAAGGAGGGTTACTAGCGGGGTACCGCAGGGTTCCATACTGGGACTTGTCCTTTTTAATGTCTTTATAAGTGACATTGCAGAGGAACTGGAAGGAAAAGTATGTCTCTTTGCAGATGACACAAATATCTGCAACAGGGTTGATACACAAGATGGAGTGGAAAGGATGAGAAGGGACTTGGCAAGGTTGGAGGAATGGTCAAATGTATGGCAGCTCATATTCAATGCAAAGAAGTGCAAGGTAATGCACATGGGAAACAAAAACCCAAGGGAAGAATACACAATGGGGGGTGAGATACTGACAACAGTAAAAATAGAAAGGGACCTGGGGGTAATTATATCAGATGACCTAAAGGTGGGCAAGCAATGTGAGAAGGCAGTAAGGAAGGCTGGGGGGATACTGGAATGCATAAGAAGAGGCATCAATAATAGAAAACAGGAAGTTGTTATCCCTCTGTACAGGCAGTTGGTGAGACCCCATCTGGAGTACTGTGTGCAGTTCTGGAGACCCCATCTCTGCAAAGACATAGACAGAGTGGAGGCTGTTCAGAAAAGGGCAACCAAAATGGTGCAGGGTCTGCACCAGAAGACATACAAAGAAAGACTAAAGGAGCTTAATATGTATACCCTTGAGGAAAGAAGGGAGAGAGGGGACATGATAGAAACTTTCAAGTACCTCAAGGGAATTAACAAAGTCCAAGAGGGTAGCATCTTCCAGAAAAAGAGATGTGCAAGAACAAGGGAGCACAATTTGAAGATAGAGGTGGGACAGCTCAGAGGTAATGTGAGGAAGTATTTTTTCACTGAGAGGGTTGTGGATGCATGGAACAGCCTCCCTGAGGAGGTCGTGGAGTCAAGAACAGTGGGGGACTTCAAGAATGCATGGGACAGGCATAAGGCAGTCCTAGTGGGGGGTAGGAGGAAGTAAGCTGTTGGTTAACTAGGATCTGCAGCTTATCTGTTAGGTAGGAAAATGGGCAGACTAGGTGGGCCAAGCGGTCCTTATCTGCCGTCACATTCTATGTTTCTATGTTTCTATTTCAGTGGGCTCACATGTTAAAGCCTGACCCATCACTTTATAATGTGGTCTAAAAGCTTAAATGGAAGCTTAACTCACACAGAATACATGCCTGGAAAGAACCATTCTTTTGGGAGCAAGTAGGATTCTATTTTGATGGGGAAAGAGGGGACAAGTTCTGGCATGGCAACTGAAGCAAAGGGAAGGGAAAGCGATCATGAAAATAAGGAATGAAAATGAGTAGCAAGTAACAGACAGGCAGGGAATAGGGAAAGCTTTCAACCCTTTTTACCAAAAAAATTGTACTCCTCCAAGGTGAGTCCATCTTCTCAGCAGATGCAGTTGTTTTTTTTGAAAGCTCCCATCTCCAAGGAAAACACTCAGGCACTGGATCAGCCACTGTCCAGGGATGAATTTCTGAGCACAATCAGGAGTCTCTGGAGTGGTATAGCCCTGGACCCAAATGGGTTCCTTACATACTTTCTGAAGACCTTTGTCTCACCACTGATTGACCCCTCGAGGTGATGACTGAGGAAAGTTTCTAATGAGGTGAATTCCCCACCTCCATGTAGTCTGCCATAATAATGGTTCTGCCCAGGCTAGGCAAAGACTCTGCCCAATATGCCTCATATTTTAAATTGAATGTTCATGTCTCAGTAGCCCTTAGCCTGAACAGGCCAAAGTGTGACTCTGGTGGTCCTGGCTGATCAATGCTGGGGTGGCTGCTGCTGCCTCGACTGCAACTTCAAATTGCCACCAAAGCCCTGAGTGGGCTGAATAATGGCTTTCGGTCATCTGCTGCATCCACAAGCCCTTATCCAAAATGGGCTGAAGTGTGGCTCTGCAGGTCATAGCTAATCAGTGCTGGGTCAGACGCTCCTGCCTCGACCGCAACCTTGAACTGCCACCAAAGCTCTGAGCAGCCTGAATCATCGCTTTGGGCTATCCGCCGCATCCACAAGCCATTAGCCCAAATGGGCCAAAGTGCGGCTCCACTGGTCCCGGGCTGATCAGTGCCAGGTCAGCCATCCCTGCCTCAACTGCAAATTTGAACTGCTACCAAAGCCCTAAGCAGGCTGAATCAAAGCTCCAGGCCAACCGCTGCATCCACAAGCCCTTAGCCTGAACTGGTCAAAGTGTGGATCCACTGGTCCCAGGTGATCAGTGCTGGGTCAGCCGCTCCTGCCTCAACTGCAGCTTTGAACTGCCACCAAAGCCCTGAGCAGGCTGAATCAAGGCACTGGGCCATCCGCTGCATCCACAAGCCCTTAGCCCTAATGGGCTGAAGTGCGGCTGCGTTGGTCCTGGCTGATCAGTGCTGGATCAGACACTCCTGTCTCATATGTAACCTCGAACTGCTACCAAACCCCTGAGTGGGCTAAATCATGGCTCCTGGCCATCCGCCACATCCACAGGCAATTAGCTTGAATGGGCCAAAGTGCAGCTCCATTTGTCCCTGCTGGTCAGTGCCAGGCTTGCCGCTCCTATCTCGACCACAACCTCAAACTGCCACCAAAGCCAAGGAAGGGCTGAACCATGGCTCCGGGCCACCCTTCGCATCCACAAGCCCTTAGGCCAAATGGGCCAAAGTGCAGCTTCACTAGTCCCAGCTGATCAGTTCTGGGTCAGCTGCTCCTGTCTTGACCAGAACCTCGAACTGCCACCAAAACCATGAGAGGGCTGAATCATGACTCTGGGCCATCCGCCACATCCACAAGCCCTTAGCCTGAACAGGCTGAAGTGCAGCTCCGCTGGTCCTGGCTGATCAGTGCCAGGTCTAATGCTCCTGCCTTGTCCACAACCTTGAACTGCCACCAAAGCCCTGAGTAGACTGAATCATGGCTCTGAGCCATCTGCCACATCCACAAGCCCTTAGCCTTAATGGGTTGAAGTGCAGTTCCGCTGGTCCCAGCTGATCAGTGAAGGGTCGTCCACTCCTGCCTCGACTGCACACTTGAACTGCCACCAAAGCCATGAGTGGGCTGAATCACGGCTCTGGGCAGTCCACCACATCCACAAGCCCTTAGACAGAATGGACCAAAGTGTGGCTCTGCTGGTCCCAGCTAATCAGTGCTGGGTTGGGCACTCCTGCCTTGACCACAACCTTGAACTGCCAGCAAAGCCCTGAGTGGGCTAAATCACAGCTACAGGTCATCTGCCACATTCACAAGCTCTTTGCCTGAATGGGCCAAAGTGTGACTATACTGGTCCCAACTGATCAGTGCCAGATTGGCTGCTCCTGCCTCAAACACAACCTTGAACTGCCACCAAAGCCATGAGTGGGCTGAATCATGGCTCTGGGCCTTCCTTCACATCCACAAGCCCTTAGCCTGAATGGGCCAAAGTGCGGCTGCGCTGGTCTCTGCAGGTCAGCGTCAGGTTTGCCATTCCTGCCTTGACCACAACCTTGAACTGCCACCAAAGCCATGGGAGGGCTGAATCATGGCTTTGGGCCATCCCTCGCATCCACAAGCCCTTAGCACAAATAGGCCAAAGTGCAGCTCCCACTGGTCCAGGGTGATCAGTGCCGGGTCAGCTGCTTCTGCCTTAACCACAACCTTGAACTGCTACCAAAGCCATGATCAGGCTGAATCATGGCTCTGGGCCATCCGCCACATCCACAAGCCATTAGCCTTAATGGGTTGAAGTGTGGTTCCGCTGGTCCCAGCTAATCAGTGAAGGGATGGCTGCTCCTGCCTCGACTGCAACCTTGAACTGCCATCAAAGCCATGAGTGGGATGAATCACAGCTACGGGCCATCTGCAGCATTCACAAGCTCTTTGCCTGAATGGGCCACAGTGTGGCTATTCTGGTCCCAGCTGATCAGTGCCAGGTCAACCTCTCCTGCCTCGACTGCAACCTTGAACTGCCACCAAAGCAATGAGTGGGTTGAATCATGGCTCCAGGCCATCTGCCACATCCACAAGCCCTTAGCCCGAATGTGCCAAAGTGTGCGTCTGCTGGTCCCAGCTAATCAATGCTGGGATGGGAACTCCTGCTTAGACTGCAACCTCAAATTGCCACCAAATCCCTGAGTGGGCTGAATCATGGCTATGGGCCATATGCCAGATTCACAAGCTCTTTCCCTGAATGGGCCAAAGTGCACCTACGATGGTCCCTTCTGACCAGTGCCGGGTCAGCCGCTCCTGCCTCGAAAACAACCTTGAACTGCCACCAAAGCCATAAGTGGGCTGAATCATGGGTCTGGGCATTCCTCCTCATCCACAAGCCCTGACCCAGAATGGTCTGAAGTGCGGCTCCATTGGTCCCAGCTGATCAGTGCCAGGTTGGCAACTCCGGCCTCATCTGCAACCTCTAGCTGTCAACAAAGCCCTGAGCGGGCTGAATCACAGCTCTGTGCCATCTGCCGCATACAGAAGCCCTTAGCTCTAATGGACTAAAGTGCAGTTCCACTGGTCCCAGCTGATCAGTGCCTGGTCAGCTGCTCCTGCTTTGACCGCAACCTTGAACTGCCACCAAAGCTATGAGTGAGCTGAATCATGGCTCTGGGCCTTCCTCTGCATCCACAAGCCCTTAGCCGAATGGGTGGAAGTGATGTTCCGTTGGTCCTGGCCGATCGGTGCTGGATCAGCCACTCCTGCCTCATCCGCAACCTCAAACTGCAACCAAAGCCACAGTGGGCTGAATTATGGCTCTTTGCCATCTGCCACATCCACAAGCCCTTAGCCCAAATGGGCCGAAGTGCAGCTCCGCTGGTCCCTGATGGTCACTGCAAGGTTTGCCGCTCCTGCCTCTACTGCAACATTGAACTGCCACCAAAGCCATGGGTGGGCTGAATCATGGCTCCGGGCTATCCCTCCCATCCACAAGCCCTTATCCTGAATGGGCCAAAGTGTGGCTCCGCTGGGCCCAGCTAATCAGTGCTGGATCAGGCACTCCTGCTTCAACTGCAACCTCGAACTGCCACCAAAGCCCTGAGAGAGCTGAATCACAGCTATGGGCCATCTGCTACATTCACAGGCTCTTTGCCTGAATGTGCCAAAGTGCAGCTACACTGGTCCCGGTTAATCAGTGCCAGGTCAGCTGCTTCTGCTTTGAAAACAACCTTTAACTGCCACTAAAGCCATAAGTGGTCTGAATCATGCCTCTGGACCTTCCTCCGCATCCACAAGCCCTTAGTCTGACTGGGCTGAAGTGTTGCTCCACTGGTCCCAGCTGATCAGTGCTGGGTTGACCACTCCTGCCTCATCTGCAACCTTGAACTGCCACCAAAGCCCTGAGTGGCTCTGGGCCATCTGCCACATCCAGAAACCTTTAGCCCAAATAGGCTGAAATATGGCTCCACTGGTCCCGGCTGATGAGTGCAGGATTTGCTGCTCCTGTCTCGACCACAGCCTGGAACTGCCACCAAAGCCATGGGGAGGCTGAATCATGGCTCCGGGCCATTCCCTGCAACCACAAGCCCTTAGCCGAAATGGGCCAAAGTGTGGCTCCACTGGTCCAGGCTGATCAGTGCTGAGTTTGCAGCTCCTACTTTGACCACAACCTTGAACTGCCACCAAAGGCATGGAAGGGCTGAATCATGTCTGTGGGCAGTCCCCTGCATCCACAAGCCCTTAGCCTGAACAGGCCGAAGTGCGGCTCCACTGGTCCTGGCTGATCAGTGCTGGGTCGATTGCTCCTGCCTCAAAAACAACATTGAACTGCCACCAAAGCCATGAGTGGGCTGAATCATGGCTCCATGCTGTTTGCCATGTTCACAAGCCCTTAGCCTAAATGGGCTGAAGTGTGGATCCGCTGGTCCCAGATGATCAGTGCTGGGTCAGCCTCACCTGTCTCGACCACAACCTCAAACTTCCACCAAAGCTCTGAGAGGGCTGAATCATGGCTCTGGGCTGTTCACCACATCCACAAGCCCTTAGCCCGAATGGGCCAAAGTGCAGCTCTGTTGGTCCTGGCTGATCAGTGCCGTGTCAGCTGCTCCTGCGTTGATCGCAACCTCAAACTGCCACAAAAGCCCTGAGGGGACTGAATCATGGCTCCTGGCCATCTGCCGCATCCACAAGGTATGGTCTGTTTTCTGGGAGCATTCAGCTTGAAAGCCGGCCATTTGATTGGCTTCTGAGTGGCACTGCTGCCTTCTCATTGGTGGTCTTGATCATTGCCTTTATTTGTAATTTGGCGCTCTCAACACTGATTTCTATAGCTTCCTTATCTCTCTAAAATTTTCCCACATCATCCTCCCCTGACCTCAACCTCTATTAAATGCTCCCCTTCCTTGAGTAAAGTCTCCACCCCCAGCTCTCTCATTGTTACTTTAGTTTTTAAGTCCCTAGTGTAGCCTACCCATTCCCTTTCGGTTGCTCCAACTCTTACGTACAGATCCTCTGCATGACTCTTGCGCTGATCCTGTCATACCAATAACTGGTATTCTGCATACAGGAGCCCGACCACCAAGTGTTGTTACTCATGCCCTGCTTCTCTCCTCCTCATCATACCACCATACCGAATCGAAGATGGCGGCCACGCTGGGCTGCCGTCTATGAGCGCCGCTTAGAAGTTTTGGTCTTTGGCCCAATTTTATTTTATTTAAACGTTTAAATGTTGCCGTTTGAATTACAGTACCGCCCGTTGTATAGTCGCTAGCAGTCGTTTATTATTGCGACTATTTATGCTCTGTTATTTAAAGTTTGAGAGGCTTTGGAGAGACTGACCTGGTCGTGGGTGGTTCGCTTGGGTGCTGTCGGTCTGCCTGGACGTTGTTGGAGAAGTTGGTGGCCTGTAGCCTGGAGGCTTGGTGGCGGCTTTTCCTTCTGTTGAAACTCAGCAAGTGAACTGCAGTTTCTGTTCGGGGACAAAATCTTTGCCGGACCGTGGGAAAGAGGCTGTCGGCTCTCGTGTGTGTGGGACTATTCTACAAGGAAGTGGAAGGCAGAAGAACGGCAGTGAAGACTGTGTGATAGCTGTCCACATAATTTGGAGGTTTGGTTCCCTGGTCCAGACGGGGGGGGCTGGCTTTTCCTGCCTCCAGAGGGTGGTGGAGCTTGCTTTGCTCCCTGGGTGAGGCAGGGGTGCTATCGGAGGGTGGTTCTGCCTGCCTCATCATAGTGAGGGTCGGGTGAGCTGGAGCCTGTGGCTAGAATTTGTGGAGGTGGAGGAGTTGTTTGTGCTATCTGCTGTCTGCTCATTTGCTGCTTCCAGGATCTCGCTACTGGGAGTTTGGAGACTTTGACTGAAGTTAGAGCGTGTGGAGTGACTTGGTGAAGTATTCCTGAACCATTTCTTGCTGTAACTGTTGTGTTTTAGTTATTGGGAGATTACGGGAGACCAACAGGAAATTTAATTACAACTGAGTTCATTTTGAACTATCAGTCTCGTGAGAGGAGTCTGATTAATGTTGGAGCCATACAGTGTGGTGAGAGCACAGAAGTGTGACTATACAACAAAAGACCTTGAACTTTGTTTCTTGAGTTAAATGAGGGTACTGATGGATGGGTTTTAAAGTGAAGGGCCATTTTCGGTGGTTTTAGGTGGGATGCTCCTCTCCCCACAGTGGTGAGAGTACTGTGGGTGGGTAGAAATATAATATGTTTTGGTAATCTGACAGCACTAGAATTGGTTAATAGATTTTGTATTATATTGTGATTATTTAGTGTTCTATTTTAAGTTCTATTTGAAATTCTGTTTTATATAAGTTTATATAATTTTGTTTTATATAAGTTGAGTAGGGTTTATTATTATTAATTGTGGTGTGAACTATGTGCTGGAATGATAATAAGGCGGTCGGGTATTATTCCCCCTCTACGCTCAGGGACCTCCGTCCTTTCTCCTGTCCCCCTTTGTCACCGGGAGTCTACAGAAAATGTAGGGCTCTGGGGATTGTGAGAGGGAGACGGAGGGTTGGTGCTGGGCTTGGGGGGGGAATGGAAAGGAGTGGGCCGATTGGGATAGTGGGGTCAAGGAGACGCCCTGGGGCGAAATGGGCACAGGAGAGGGTCTTCCTGTCTTGTGCCCATACCCAAGGGTTCTGATTTGGATCAGCCAGTAGGGCGGTCATTATCGGAGGTTTATCCTACTCAGGCGGTGTTATGCAACACCAGGTCTATTAAAACAAGAGCGGCTGTTGTGGCCGATCTTGTCGGTCATCTGACCTGGCGTGCATCACGAGACTTGGCTGGATGAAAATGCTGGGCCAGTTTTAGCCGCAACAATTCCAGCTGGGTACTCGGTGATACACCGCCCGAGGCAGGATTGTAGGGGCAGGGGTGTTGCCATATGTTTTAAGTCAGAACTGGGCCTGGTGGAGGTACCAGCGGGAGTCACCAGATCCTTTGAGTGTATCGTGGGTGAGGGTGTGGGGTGCAGGATACTTCTTGTATACCGTCCACCAGGTGACGAGAATGTTTTCCTGCTGGAAGTCGCAGACTTCATTGTCGACCTAACGTTAGTTTCCCCCAGATGGTTGGTTCTGGGTGATTTCAATGCTTGGGTTGACGATGAACTCTCTAGATTTGGTCAAGACTTCCTCCAGTTGATGATGTCACTGGGCTTCACACAGGTGGTTTCCTCCTCGACCCATGTTGGCGGACACTCATTGGACCTGGTGTTCCTTCTGGGGATGGGGATATCCAACTTGGTGGTGGAACCGGTCGGATGGTCTGACCATCACTCCATTAGGTTCAGTTTTGAGGCCACCCCTGTTAGGTCTGCCCCTTTGGAGATGGTCCGATACCGCCCTTTGAGGGGTGTATCCCCAGATGACCTGATGGCGGTGTTGGACCTATCAAGCCTACCGATAGATTGCTTAGATCCAGGTGACCTGGTACATGCTTATAATGAGGCAGTGACAGGGGCCCTGGATTCTATTGCACCAGTTCGTGTTCGTCCTCTTACTCCTCGCCCCAGGTCTCCCTGGTTTGATGAGACCATGAGGGAGTTGAGGAGGGTTGGACGAAGGCTGGAGAGGCGTTGGCGAAGGTCCGGTCTTGACGTTGACAGGCTTAGTTTGATGGACCATTATTTGGCCTATCAATCCGCAATCTCTCATAAGAAGGCAGAGTTCCTGTCCAGAGAGATAGCGGCTGCACAGAATAGACCAGCTCAGCTCTTTCGGACTGTGGACAGACTGTGCAATCCAGTCTATCTTCAGCCCAGAAGAGCTTTATCTCAAGAATGGTGTGAGGAGCTTGCTCTCTTCTTTGCAGATAAGGTTGTCAAAATCAGATCGGATATTCGCTCTTCCCTCCCCAATGGGAGCGATGGTGGTTGGCAGGAGATGTCGAACACCCAGTTTAGATGGTCTGATTTCAGCCTTCCCACAATCGATGATGTTGTGATGATCATTCGAGCACTGCGACCGACTAGCTGTGATTTGGACCCTGGCCCCACACGCCTTTTAGTGGGTTGTGTGGATAAGATCGGCCTAGTCCTAGCTTTGATCGTCTGGAAGTCTTTGGAGAGGGGGAATTTTCCAGATCCCCTTAAAGAGGCTATAGTTAAGCCTCTATTAAAGAAATCCTGATTAGATCCAGATTGTCTAGCAAATTACAGACCAGTCTCTAACTTACCCTTTGTGGGTAAAGTTATTGAGAAAGTCGTCGCAGCGCAGTTGGAGGATCATCTGACCAACGACAATATCTACGATTCTCTCCAGTCTGGATTTAGGAAAAGGCATAGTACCGAGACAGCGCTTGTACGGGTACTAAATGACCTCCTAATAGCGAGAGATCGTAGGACCCAATCCATCTTGGTACTACTTGATCTCTCTGCAGCGTTTGACACCGTTGACCATGGTGTGCTGTTAGAGCGTCTGTGGTCAGTCTGTGGACTGTCTGGTATGGTCCTCAGATGGTTTCAATCTTACCTCGAGGGTAGGACTCAGAGAGTGGTGTCGGGAATTTTTTCCTCAACATCACTCTCCCTGCCCTGCGGGGTACCGCAGGGTTCTATTTTAGCACCTATGTTGTTTTCGGTGTATATGCTGCCGTTAGGGGTGATTATTAGACGATACGGTTTGGGTTTTCACTGCTATGCAGATGATACCCAGCTGTATATGTCTTTTTGTGCCCGGCCAGGACGCTGCCTTGTCGGTATTTAATAACTGCCTTGAAGAAATCCAAGACTGAATGAATGGGAGTTAGCTGAGGTTAAACCCGGAGAAAACTGAGGTGTTGGTTGTGGACAAAGGTCGCTGTGAGGCGGGTCTGCCGGAGGGATCGCCCTCAGGCTTATGGCTTGGAGGTGTCCAACTGGCAACCTCAGATCGGGTGCAGAATCTTGGCATAATAATTGACGACCGCCTGACACTTACATCCCAGGTGTCCGCGGTCGTCAAGTCTTCCTTTTTTCATCTGAGGAATATTGCCAGGGTGAAGCACCTGGTTCCTCCAGAGGCCCTTCCAGCATTGATCCACGCCTTCATTACCTCCCGTCTTGACTACTGTAATTCCTTATACCTAGGGCTATCGGGGGTTGAACTTCGGCGTCTGCAGCTAGTGCAGAATGCGACAGCCAGGTTGTTGACTGGATCTTCTAGATCCAACCATATAACTCTGCTTCGCAGACTGCACTGCTACTCAGTATTTGGCGAATCACCCTCAAGGTCGGTTTACTGACCTATAAAGCCCTACATGATCTGGGACCTACCTACCTGAAAGAGCTCCTTTGCTCCTACAATCCCTCCCGCTTCCTCCGATCCACTGATGAGGGATTGCTAGAGATTCCCAGGGTTCGTTTGAAAACATCAGGTGCTAGATCGTTTAGTTTTATGGCACCAACCCTGTGGAATTCTCTACCTCATCAGGTGTGAGATTGCCCGACCGTCCCTAGTTTTAAGGGAGCTTTGAAAACCCACCTTTTTAGCATAGCTTTTAAGGATTTATATTAGTTTTAATTTTATTTGTATTTATTGTTTTGTGAATTTGTACAGGTGCTTTGATTTTAAGAAAAGCGCCTTCTAAAAATAAAGATGAATTGAATTGAATTGAATACCTACTGGGTCATGGTGCTAATAATTTCCATTATATTACTATCAATCTCAAGCACTCATTATGGCCATAATCCTTACGGCACACCAAGAACATATCAAATACACATCTCTATCCCACTCTTCATCCACAAGCACTACACCTGTAGCCCACAAATACATCTCCCTACCCATATCTCACCCCCTCATACCCTTCCTACTACTCCCCTCCCATGTCAATTAGAGCACTCTGTAATCTCAATGAACCTTAATTTTCATGCCTTCACCCCATTGCCAAAGTCCTTACTTCTGTCATCAAAACTCAGACAGTGTCAAAGAAAGAATGTACTTGCATTCCACAAGTGCTTCTCAAAGATGCTACTACTACTGAGCCTCCTCTACTCGGGTAATGTGGAACTTAACCCTGGCCCAACATCATTTGACTCCCTAACCAACTTCACTATTGCCCCAGGATTTAAGATGATGTTAATTAAGATCCTTAGCCTGATCAAGAAATTCGACTAGCTCCTGGTCTTGGCTGCACATACCGCACCAGACCTCATTATAATTACAGAATCATGGCTTAAAAAAATTCAACACGGACTAGCAGATATCCATTCCTGGATATAATATATAGGGCTGATGGGGTACCAGAGGGGGTAGTGTGGTCAAAGATAAGTACAACATTAGCGACATCCATTGTAGGTCTAAACCCAAGGAACACAAAATGGTATCCCTGGTGTTTCACCTTCCTTCCATGAAAGCATCTCTATTATTGGCTTCTTCAGCCCTCTCCCCCCCGCTGGTGGTACTAACATACCTACAGCCTTTAAAGAATTGGTTACCTTGGCTAAAAATGAAATCATTATTCTTGGGGATTTAAACATGGAGTGGCTTACCTCTATCAACTGGACTCAAGTCTCTGTGTGACAAGCTAGGCTCATCCCAGGTTGTTAATGAATCTACAAGGATAAATAATGCAAACAACACCAATAGTACCCTCTCGGTGTTATACTAACTACTCACCCACACAAAATCCTGCACTCTGCTATCTACCATAATGACTTGAGTGACAACGGGATTGTGCTTTGTACATGAGCACAGGCTAAGAGTTACCAACAGCCCAAGCTTATAACAAAACAATCAATCTGCAAGTTCAACCCAGCAAACTATCTGGCAGATTTGGGTAACATAAATTGGCAAAACCTGTATCTAGTGAAATCGGTTGACGAGGTTGTCACTATTCTGAATAATAATCTCTCCTCCTTGGCCAACAAGCATGCCCCATTCACAAAATCTAGAGTATGCAAAACCTCCCATCCCTGGTTTACTCCAGACCTCAAATCAGTGCTCATACACCATGAAAAACTCTGGTCGCAGGCCAGGTGAACCAAGAGCCCATCTAACTGGCAAGCCTTCCGTACTGCAAGGAATGCATGTGTTAATCACATATGTGCTGCCAAGACTCACTACTACATCACCACCTTAGAACAGGTCAATTGTAATGCATACACAATTTGGAGGACCCTTAAGGTAGTCAAAGGACTTCATGCTGCTCCCTCCATCCCAGCCAAGTTGCATGTCAATGGTAAGACAATCAACAAAAACAAACAAATCCTTGAAGATCTTAACTCGCACTTTGCTACCGCCAGACTGGCCTTCAAATCCTCACCATGTGCTGGCCTTGTGAATAGTGCTTAGCATAGGGTTATTCCCAAAACATCTGCTCCACCATGCCCATTCCAACTACAGCAGGTCTCTTTCAAAGAAGTTGAAGACCTGCTCAATAAACTGGACACCAAGAAAAGCGATGGTGATGATGGGCTGGAACCTCTCCTCCTAAAGTTAGGCTACTATGATCTCACAGCCTCCATACTTCATATCTTTAATCTTTCTACAGACACAGCCACAGTACCTTCATGCTGAAAATCCACACACATCCTTCCCTTTTTTAAATAAGGTGACCCATGCAATTTAAACAATAAGAGGCCCATATCTATCCTGTCTGTCCTTTCCAAAATCTTCAAGAAACTGATTCACTCTCAACTTTAACACCATCTTGAGACATTATCCCTCCTTAATTTGGATCAATCAGGCTTCCATCCCAACCATAGTACCATATCTGCCCTTGCCAAAGTAACACATGTCTGGATTACAGCCCTGGACTCCAAAATGATCACTGGTGCAGTCTTCCTAGACCTAAGTAAGGTGTTCGATACTGTTGATCACAACCTTGTTACCAGTAGCCTTATTAGTATAGGAGCTACTCCCCAACCCCCACTACCCAGTGGTTTACTAGTTACCGGTCAGGGAGAATCCAGAATGTTCAGGCCGATGGACTTTTCTCAGCCTCTATATAAGTCACTAGAGGTGTCCAACAAGGCTCCATTTCAGGCCTTATCCTCTTTTCACTTTATATGAACAACCCTCGACTACAATATAAGTCATTCCATATTACATTTCTTTGCCGATGATACAGTTCTGAATGCCTCTAGCTCAACCCTATCTGAAGGAGGGAGAGAGGTGTTATGATTGAAACATTCAAACACCTGAAGGGCATTAAGAAGGTGAAAGAGTCTAACATGTTTCAATATAAGAAAAATAGCAGGACAAGAGGACACAGTATGAGATTAGAGGGAGGCGATTAAGGGGTAATGTGAGAAAGTTCTTTTTCACAGAAAGGGTGGTGGATGCATGGAACGGCCTACCTCAGGAAGTGGTGGATATGATTACAGTGCAGGGCTTTAAACAGGCATGGGATAGGCATAAAGGAGCAATACAGATGAGTATAAATCAAATCAAATCAAACTTTATTTGTAAAAGGCTCCTTTCCGAAACCAAGGCACCAGTACATAACATAATAAAAAATCAATAAATAATTAAAACAATAATTAAAATCAATCCAAGGCAGCAACATTAAAAATTATTATATGCAAGGCTAAAAAGAAATGTTTTTAATGCCCCCTTAAAGGTTGGACAGTGGGCAATCCGCTGGTGAAGAGAATTCCACAGGGGTTGAACCATAAAACTAAAGATCTGGCCTCAGATGTCTTTAAACAAACCCTGGAATCTCCAGCAATCCCTCATCAGTGGATCGGAGAGAGTGGGAGGGACAATAGAGAGAAAGGAGATCTTTCAGGTAACCAGGTCCCAGATCGTGTAGGGCCTTATAGGTCAGCAAACCGACCTTGAAGGTGATTCGCCAGCATACTGGCAGCCAGTGCAATCCGCGGACCACAGGCGTTATATGACTGGCCCTAGAAGAACCAGTCCATAGATAGGCCATTGACAAAGCAAAGGCCGATGGCACATTTATAAGGTAGAAAATGAAATTGGCAGACTGGATGGGCCTTGCGGTCCTTATCTGCCATCAACTTCTATGTTTTTTTTTTGGTTTTTTAACCAGGTATAGCACACTAAGCTGAAAGCTTTTTTACAGGTGTGACCTGGGAACACAAGGAGGGGAGGTTAAGTGACTTGCTCAGGGTCACACAGTATGCAAGTGGAAGCTGTGGGATTCAAACCCAGGTCTGGTCTGCTGGATGTCACCAGATGTTTCTATGTTAAGTAAGAAATGCATTACACGCGGACTTTGCCCAACTCGAGTTAAACCTTATTAATACAAAGCTCCTTCTAATGCCAAAAAAAACAAAGGCTATGATCTTTACCCTCAATAACTCCCCCTGTTCCACACCAATTTCTCCTACTGAGTTTATTATTACTGCACTAGGCATATCACTCGAGGTTGTTCTCAAACTAAAATACCTAGGTGTATGGTTAGAAAACAAACTTAACTTCAAAGCGCATATAGATAATTTGGCCAGTAAGCTAAAATATAGAAAAGGCTTCTTCTTCAGGAACAGGTCTCTTTTTCCATACAAAATCAGAACCAGGCTTGTACAGACCATATTCCTACCTTTACTTGATTATTCTGACGTAATTTACAATTCGTCTGCTGCCACAGAACTGAATAAATTGGATGTCCTTTACCATCATGCCCTTCGGTTCATTACCAACTCCCCCATTCATACCCACCATTGTGACCTCTAAACAGCTGTCAGCTGGATGTCGCTTACCACCAGATGCATGATTCACTCTGGGACCTGGACACTTAAAAGTCTCCTGAACAAGCTTCTGGGCTATATCCCTCTTCCCTTGTTCATATCTCCCACAGCTTAGGAAGTCTGATCTTAACTATCTAGACTTGCCTAGGACATTTGGTAAACGTGCCATATCCAACGCCCTTCCAGCTGCCTAGAACCATATCCAGTCAGCACTTAAACTCTCCTGCCTAGTCTCTGTTAATTTCTTTAAAAACCTTTGCCACTATTAACTTGAAAACTACTTGCAGCTGTAACTAGCCTCTACCTTGACATTTGACTTCTACTCCAGCAACTACTCTGTATGAACTTGTTCATATTGACTTATTATTGTTGTGTTGAGCATTGTACTCCAATATAGCAAATATTGTATTCCAACATAACAAACATCCACTATATTACAATTGTATGTCCTTATAGAACTACTTGTTACTTTTTTATTTATACTAATTGCCTTAATTCTAATTGCTTGTATATGCTCCTGAAATATGCCTCTTGAATTTCTTGTGTTGCCTTAAATATTCTTTGTTGTGTGCGTTGAGCATTGTATACCAAACTTCCCTTATACTAAAATGTTAGGTCCTCATACTACCATGTATGTATGTATTATGTTAATGTATTATGTTTCATGTATACTAGTTGCCTTTATTTGTATTTGCTTGTACATGCTCCTGTTATATGCCTTCAGGACCTCCATGTGAATGAGCTTGCTTAATGGAGTTATTCCTGCAATAAACTTGAACTTGAATCGCCACCATTTTTTTGCCGTTATCCAAGCATGTCCCAAAACCTATTAACCATATACTAATTTTGTGACTGTACTACATACATTACAACTGAATTTTAACTTTCTGCAGAGCATCTCTTTCTATTACATGAACTGCGAGCATACATTCCCAAAGCTACTGATCTGCTGACAGTGAAACCATGCCATTAATTCAGAAACTGCTGGACATTACTTTGTTTTCCATCTCACATACTTGCCCCCTCGCTCGTGCAACTCCCTGACTGAAATACGCTGGCTTTACTGATTGACTCAATTGAGAAATTGTCCCTCCCCCCAAAAAAATCATCCCCACAATCCTGAAATTTCACCTGTCTAGACAGCCCTCCCAAAGCCCCCCTCCTGAAAATGAAATTTGTCTAAGCAGCCCTCCTTCAGCATGGTTATTGTTCTACCAGCAATCTCACTTGCAGACTTGCAGAAAACCTTGCTCTCAGTCCTGTTCAGGTCACATGGTCACTGTCTTTAACAACTCTCCTTTTAACTCGTCAACAAAATAAAAAAAAATACCTGTTTCTTCAAGCTCACGCTCATGCTCTCAATCCCTGCTTCCCTGCTCTCTCTCAGAACTCCTTCTAAGATCTAAGAGCAGCATCCTTCAGCACATGATCCTCACTATCACCTGCCAGTACATTTCACAATAAAATGATTACAAAAAAAAAAACAACTACCCCCCCGACTAAGGCTCTCTCTCTCTCTCTGTCTCAGCATACACTCAGAACTGCGTTCCCTGCTGAAGCAGTTACAGCTTTCCTTGCTCCACATCACTCACTTGCATGTTCACTCTCCTTATATCATATCAGGGCATAGTTTAAACAAATCATGTTAAACCACATACTGTAAATGATAAAATCCATCAGCATGTGTGTGTGGGGGAGGGGGGTGGGGGGTGGAAATCATGACAACCACCTAAACCTAAGCTGGACACAGTAGGACAAAACTACTTAGGACAAACAATATATATATATATATATATATATATATATAATAAAATAAATTAGTGGGGTGTATTAGACATTTCTAATGCACAGTCAGGGATGCAGTGAGGCATGAGGCCACTGGCCGAGAGCCTTCTTCCCTTGGCCATGCGTTAGAAATATCTAATGTACACCCTGGGATTGTCTTATTGTGCATTCAGAATGGGAGAGTGTATTTTAACATGAATGTAAAACTAAAAATGAATAGGGTTAGATAGTAAAACAATGTTCTTTAAGGTATTTTGATGTAAATAGTTCCTCTCTGCCTATATATATTCTAATGCATGACCAAGGGAAGAAGACTGTCAGCCAGTAACCTCATGCCTCACTACGCCCCTGACTGTGCATTAGAAATGTTTAATGCACACCCCCCTTGCGTCCTATTGCTTGCTTATTCCAATCCCTGCCCGTACATATGCCCAACAAAATCTTAAAAGTTCACGTGCAATGGTTTTTACATATTTGTAAGAAAAGCTTGAAAAGCTGAAATGCAAGTCTCTGTGTCATGATTAGTGTTTCCTGAAAATGTCATTCTATTTGGTTTTGTGGTTTTCTTTAAATCAACATTTGTTAACTTGCTCTACAGTGGCTAAAAATGGTGGAGTTATTTCTGTCCTTTCAAGCTTAGAGAGTGAGTACATCATTTTGGAGTAGCTTCCTGTTTCACATTCCCAATCAGAGCAGCACTCTGTAGAGTTATTGGTTTTCTGAGCTCTCCAAGTTTCTTACATACCCAGTCTCTGGTTTGTGTTTAGATCCATCTGCTTAAAATATATCATTCTCTTCCTTTTAAAAGGCTCATCATTTGAGATTCAGTGCTGAATTGAAATAGTGGAAATCTTTCTCTTTGAGAAATTAGCTTGTACCTTACATATCACAGCTTTCATGTCTTTCTAATCAAAACTCTGATTTTTTTTTCTAACTATATAACACAGGGTTGTTTAATGAATATAAAATAAATCTAAATTTTGTTCATTCATAGAAACAGTTTGTCTTTGATGTAGCCTTCATAAATAGATTCATGTAAGAATACAGGGGGCTGTAACAGCTGTCAGCAGCTGTATTTTGTCTGGACCCATCCTCTCCTGGACACAGAAAAAGGTGGGGGAAGGAAGAGAACAGATGGTGGTCCCAATGGGGACAGGTATAGTCCAGTGATTGGACACAGGGATCACCGAGGCTTCCCACATGGGATGGGGGTCACATCCTGTGGGGGAGAGGAGGAGTGGATATCTGGGACTGTAGCCAGCAGTCCTGCCTCTTTCTCTTTTCTCTCTCTCAGAGGATCAAGACATCCAGGATAGCCAGGACAGTGTGGTAAGGCCTGCAGCCCTAGGGGACCCAGCCCCAGGGGCTGGAGTGGAATCAGGACTGAGAGGGAAGGGGATAAAGAGGGACGTGTGGAAAGAGCAGTTTGCTGGATGTTAGACGATCTGTTCTCCTGCAGCCAAGGGAGCTGGGGCCCAGATCCCTGCAGGGGTATTATATATTAAAAAAAAACAGTAAAAATAAATAAATAGCCAGGACAGCTATATGCATTGGTTTGGGCACAGCCCTCTTACAGAGCAAATTGAACCGTTGGGCTGCCCAGGTACAGAGTTCTTGCTCTGCCCCCCCCCGGCTATCAAAAAAAAAATATATAAGAGGAGTTGAGAGTTCCTATCTTGGTTCTCTGCAGCTACCTACCTCAGCATGTGGGTCTAGGAGTGGAGTCTTCCAGTAGTTCAGGCCTCCGGGGTCCGTCCAGCTGTCTGGCAGGCACATGGGCTGGAGGTATCGGTTCCACCTGGGTAGGCGAGCTGGGGTCCATGGAGCAGTGTGGGCCACGGCTCTGCATTACTGTGCTGGGCTGGCAGCATCGGAGTGTTAGCCCCATGGTTAGTGGCATGCGTAAGCATTTGAGGAGGGCAGCCAGTTATGCTTGGGGGGCTGGTGCTGGTGGCCATGGTATTGGGTGGCACTGCAACCAGGGTTGGGCTGGTCAGGAAATCTGGTCCTTCCTCCTGGGCTATGGTGGGGGGGTTCTCTCTGGTTTCTACTAGGGTACATTCTCCGAAGGAAGAGGGCTGTTCATGGCCGGTCTCGTGGCTTCCCACAAGAATTGAATCAGCCTATGACTTGGGGAAGACAGGTAGCATAGGCCTAGCCCAGGCTTCATGGTTTCCTGCGAGAGAGGGGATGACCATCTTGCCTGGGTGTGGCCTCCTCTGGCACCCAAACTGGCCATTCTGCAGCACCACTGCTCAAAGTGCATGGTCTCAGGTGGTGTGGGGATCCTTCTGGAATCCTGGAGCAGGCAACGGTAGAGGCTGTAGGCAGTTTGGGGCTCAGAAGGAGAGCAGGTCAGCACTAGCCCGGGGCAGAATTAAAAAAATAAATAAAAGACGATGAAAGACATAAGGGATTAAGCTACACAGATGTAGCAAAGTGCATTGGGACATGCAATTACCACAGGCAGATAGTATGGCTAAGTGATTAAAAGGCATGGACCTGCAATTCAGGAGACTTGGTAGCATCAGGACCAGGGTTTGAATCCCAGCTACTCCAGCCCATGGGGCACAATCCAAGTAAAAAAGCATTCCCACAGACAAGCGGTGCTAAGGGTAGAGTGACTAGGCTTTCACCTCTGGTAGGGAGGCAACCTGGGGACAAGGGAACCTCCTACATATAAAAAAGTAATAAATTAATGTTGAACAGTGATGTGGTGAGTAGTTGGATTAGTTTGGGATCAGCGTTGCTTGGTGGATCGACCCCTGGGAGAATGGCATGGAGTGGGTCACTACCTCTCCCCCCAATTTTCCCTCCTGTATGTAGGAGGAGGGAGCCGGGCCTTGCAGGGCTGGGGGGCCAAGCAGGGAGGGTTGAGGCCTGCGAAGTAGGGTGGCTTCCCCTTGACCACTGCTGTGCTCCTATTGCATGGCAACCAAATTTTGGGGGGGCCTTCAGTGTTTTTCAGATCATGGCTACATGGCAGAGAATCCCATCACAGAAAGCGACAGAGGACCTGGAAGGGCAGCTTTTGGAAATGTACAAGAAGAAGGGAGCCACTTGGCCGTAAGCCTGCTTGAAGGGGCTTGATGGCCCATTGCCATTGACAGCCAGGTGGAGGGGCGACACCGAAGAAGCGGCCAACAAGTAGGAAGGTGGCACCCCCGGCCAAGGACCCTAGGATGCCGGGGAGAGGTAAGCAGAGCAACAGAGTGTGGGAGCTGACTGATGGGGAAGTGCAGCAAGTTGTTGGCATGGTGGTAGGAGTAGGAGGGCAACCCTGCACAGGCAGGAGGTCATGGGGAGGAGGGGCTCCTAGCGACTCAGGGACAGGCCAACAGCGAGGGGAGTAGGGGGCTGGGGGCTACCCCTGCCGATGGGGTGGAGGCCAAGATGGACAAGCTCCTGGACCACATGGCAGTGATGGTAGCGAAGACGGGGTTGTAGGACTGGCCACGGGGGCTACGGCCACAGGGGTGCCATCTGCTCTAGTGCCCCCTACCCCAAGCTTATATGCCAGTTTGTACATGCAGCTGGGGTCCCACCTTATGGAGAAGTTCAGGCAGCAAATCAGGAACAGGGAGTACGTGTACATGTTCTCCCTATTGTACAGACTGGTGGAGTGGGAAGACAAGAAGAAAGACTAACAGGAAGAGACAGATAAGAGACCCCCTAAAAGTTCCACATACCTTTGAGAATTGGATAGTGGCCTTCCCCATATATGCAGGCACCATACTGCAGCCAGAGAAGGAACAGGGACTGGGACTTTATACTTATCAGAACAGGATCATGCTCATGCACTGGAGAAAAGGGGGGATGGCATGGCCCAAGTATGATGAGGAATTCAGAAGGTGGAAACAGGAAGAAGGGTCCCTGGGGTGGGGGACGGTGGACATGACTCTGCTGGTGGATGTCATTCATATTGGTGGGGTGGTGCACACTGGCAGTGGCTTGCCACTTATGCCACCACCGCCATCGAAGCCTGAAGAGGTCACAGGGATTGGACAGGCTTGCTATGCGTACAAGCTGGAGAAGTGTACCAGGGCCTCGTACCGCTTTCTGCACTTATGCATGGCCTGTGGGCAGCAGCATCCCTTCCTCCAGTGTACTTCACCTCAGCCTCCCGGGGGGATTCAGAGGAGTGGCTAAGAAATTGGGGAAGCAGCAAGGTGACAGGCCTGCTTACCCTGGTAAGGGTGGACAGGATTAGCCAGTGGTTGGCCCAGTACCTGGACTGGGAAGCCGCCAACCTGCTCAGGGAAGGTTTCACAGTGGGTTTCAGGTTATAATACACAGGCCCCAGGGGGGGCCAGGAGGCAGAGAACCTGAAATCCACCAGGGATCACCCACAGGTAGTCTGGGAGAAACTGGAAAAAGAGAGAGGCACGTGGGGAGGATTAGTGAGCCATTTGCTGCTCCGCCAAGCCAAGCTCTGAGGGCTTCACCCATCAGGCTCATGCCAAAGAGAAAGCTGGGGGAATACATAATGATAAACCACCTTTCATACACAGAGGGGGACTCAGTGAATGACCACATTGACCCGTGTCATATGGCAGTGCAGTATGCATAGTGTGATAGGGCAGTTCCAGTGGTGCAAGAGGTGGGACCTCGGCCACTCCCAGCAAAGGCGGACATCGAATCTGCATTCCAGTTTCTTTCCATTCACCCAGCTGTCAGGGAACTACTGGGCATGAAATTTGAGGGTCAGTATTAAAAAGACAACTGCATGCCTATGGGGTGTTACGTAGCCTGCGCAGTCTTTGAGACATCCAGTAGGTTCCTCCACTGGGTAACGGAGAAGCAATCGGATAACAAGCTCGCGGCTCATTACCTCAACAACTTTCTGTTCATCGGGGCAGATGAAAAAGACGATTGTGAAAGAACACTGTCCACCTTTATGGCAATCTGCAGGGACTTTGGGGTCCCCTTAGCTCCAACAAAGGTTGAGGCGCTGGCCAGGGTACTAGTTTTCCTGGGGATTGAAATTGACACCATCAACAGGCTCTGCCACTGCCTCTGGAGAAGGTGGAGGCACTGAGGTGCCTGCTCGACTCCACGGGGGCGCCAGGAAGGTAACCTTGAGTCAGTTGCAGCAGCTGGTGGGACACCTCAGCTTTGCTTGTCAGATCATGCCCATGGGGACACATTTTTGCTATGCCAATATGGGAGGGGGGGTGCACCAGGCCACATCACAGGATTGCGGGTCATGGAGGACTTTCAAGAGGACCTGCAGATATAGAGGGTCTTCTTGGAGCACGTCAATGGAGTGGCTCTTTGGCAGGTGGACAACCGAGAGCATGAGCTTCAGCTGTTCAGAGACACAATGGGATCTCTAGGGTTTGGGGCACACTTTCAAGGGGAGTGGTGTGCCAAGCAATGGCCACCAGAATGGGAGGTGGTGGGGCTGCACAAAAACATCACTTTATTGAAATTCTTCCCCATAGTAGTAGCCCTGCATTTATGGGGTGCAAAGCTGAAGGATCGCAACGTCCTCTTCAGGTCAGATAACATGGGAGTGGTGCACACTATTAACAGGCAATAGGCTAAAAGGCCTGATGGGGGACTGGATGCATATCTTTGTCCTAAAATGTTTACACTTGAACATCTCTTTTAAGGCCATTCACATACCAGGGTCAATAATGGGATCACTGCCGCTTTGTCTTGTTCACAGTGGAAACGGTTCTGGGAGCTGGCTCCCGCAGCAGAGCAGCAGCCACAGGCGGTACCCACCTTCTCGTGGAAGGTAGTCACAAATTGACTTGGAAATGGGTAGGTAACTCCATTGCACCTAGGACAAGGGAAGTATACAGGCGGGGAGTTGAACATTTCCTAGGCATGAGGGCTTAGGCGGCATTGCCGGAGGATTGGCCCATTTTGGTGGAGCAGCTGTGTCAATACATCATGCAGTCAAAGCAGATGGGGGAAATTCCAGATGTGGTGGCTGGGTGCCTTGCTGGCTTGTCATGGATTTCCAGGGTCCTGGGTGTCTTGGACACCACAAAAGTGTTTAGGATGAGGAAGGTCTTCAAGGGGTGGGCAAAGTCAGTTTTTTTTTTTTGTTTTTTTTTTACCAATTATTTTACCAGGTGAGACACACTAAGCTGAAAGCTTGTTTGCAGGTGCAACCTGGGAGCACAAGAAAGTTAAGTGACTTGCTCAGGGTCACACAGTATGCAAGTGGGAGCTGTGGGATTCAAACCCAGTTGCCCCTCACCAGGACACGAGGCAACCAATCACACCAACAACCCTCGTGAGCATCAGGGGGGTCCTGCCAAAGGGATGTTGGACCCCATTTGAAGCGCTTATGTTCGACACCATGTTTCTATTGGCCTTCTGTGGGGAATTCCAGGTATCAAAAGTTACCCAACCATCTAAAAGAGCCAAGCACATAGGGATGAAGGAGGGGGAAGTGCTTGTGTTGACACAGGGGGCCTGAGCGAGGCTCCAGATGAGCAAGATCAACCAGGAGCAGAAAGGCCGCTGGTGCCTGGTGCAGTCTCCACCCTGGGTGTCCTGGAAGATCCGGAACAGGATGCAGGCCTACATGGTGGTCACGCCAAAGTTAGGGGTACCTTTTTTAGGTGCACAGATGGGGCTCCGGTCATGGCTTACCAGTTTAGGGCCATCTTGGCTAATGCTGTCTGGGAGGCAGGGGTGGATTTGAAGGAGTATGGGACACATTCCTTCAGAATCGGGGCCACCACATACGCTAGGAATCTGGGATGGGCAGACAGCCAGATTCAGGCACTGCGGCATTGGAAGACCAAAGCATTCTTGGGGTATGTGTGCCCCCATTTGCAATAACATCTTTTGTTTTCCAGGATTCCCACTGGTTGGTTCGAGCTGGTTGGTGGCTAGACCTTCATGCTGAAAGGACATCGGGGCAAGAGGCTGCTTTGATGGAAGGGGTCATCAGAAGCTTTTCACTGGGCAGGCGTAAGACCATGGACTTGCTGCTGGAGGCATGAAGAGTGAACCATGGGGGAGTAGCCATTGTATGACCTGCTCTCCTGGCCAAGCTGATCCAGTAGTTACCAGGCTGGAGGGGGAGTGATGGTCCCTCTCATGCATGGCCCACCTTAGGGTCAGCTTGGGGGATGAGCAGGGTCAGGCAGGAGCTCAGGGACCACGGAATAACATAGCCATTTACAGGCTTTGGGTCAAGGTGCACTAGTCGAGACAGGTCTCTGCCCAAAGAGGGGGTGAAGCTGGGTTAGGCGAGGCAGGAAAGGGTCTTGGAGGAATTAGGGGAGCAGTCGGCTTGGGGGGGTCAGACATTGTCTGTTCTGTGGCATCTTGGGAGGATCACGATATATCAAACTGTCGGTGGGGGTTGTAATGAGCCGTATTCTTTTAAAGGCTCATGGCCCCTCTGCTTTGGTTAGCATGGAGGCAGAAACTGAGTATCCTGACCCGGGGAAGGGGTCAAGGTCCGCCTCCAGCAGGTACAGCTATCCTGCAAGGCTAACAGCTCCTGACGGGGGGGCCAGTAAGCCTTGACCCTGACGACCTTGGACCGTTGATCCTCCTGTGTGCGTACTCTGCTCTCAATCTGGTTTGTAATCAATAAATGCATGGCTGCTGCCATTTCCTTCAAGATCAGTGTCTGTGTTTTTCTTTCTGGGGAAAGGGGGCTATAGATAGGTATCAGACAATATAGAGGTTGCATTAGCTGGCAGCAGCCATATTTTGTCTGAGGCCATCCTCCCCTGGACACAGGAAGAAGTGGGGGAGGGAAAAGAACAGATGGTGGTCCCAAGGAGGACAGGTATAGTCCAGTGATTGGACACAGGGACCACCAAGGCTTCCCACATGGGAAGGGGGGGGTCACATCCTGTGGGGGAGAGGAGAGGTGGATATCTGGGACTGTAGCCAGCAACCCCACCTCTTTCTTTTTTCTCCCTCATAGGATCACCCACCTGCCCACCCTCGGAAAAGCAGGGGCATGGGGCTAGTCAGCTAGGGCCCCCTTTTTGACCCCTTAAGGGTGATCGCAATAGGGATCAGGGAGCGGTTTTCCCCTGTAAAAATGTTTTCCAAGGTTTTTCACCTCCTCCAAAAGGGTGCAAAAACTGAGTTAGAAGTGGGAGAAACAAATAGGGCAGAGCAAATAGTCATGGCATAGGTGCAGGTCAAACTGTCACAGTCATTTTTATGGCATCTTGGTAGAATCACAATACATCAGATAATCAGTGGGGGTGGTAACGAGCCTTATTCTTCTAAAGGCTCATGGCCCCTCTGTTCTGGTAGGTGTGGAGGCAGAAACTGAGTATCCTGACCTGGGGGAGGGGTTGAGGTCCACCTCCAGCAGGTACAGCTACCCTGCAAGGCTAACAGCGCCTGATGGAGGATGGCCAGTAAGCCTTGGCCCTTACAACCTCGGATGGTTGATCCTCCTGTGTGCTCACTCTGCTCTCAGTCTTGTTTGTAATCAATAAACGTATGGCTGCAGCCATTTCCTCCAAGATAAGTGTCTGTGTTTTTCTTTCTGGGGAAAGGGGGCTATTGATGGGTACCAGACAATTTTCTTTTTCATGTCAGATTGACAAACAGATGCTTGTCACACTCTGCTACAGTATTTCAAACACATGTATGGTCTAGTGGTTCCTGTGTGAAAATACATCATGCATGTGTATAACTAGAAACACAATATGGCATCCTGATGCACCGTATCTCTGCCCCACAATTGAAGCAGCTGCAGTCTATTACCACCAGTCCCCTGCCCCACAAGCCCCCTGACGTCTGCTCCACATTCGAGGCTGCTGCACCATGCTGACCACTGTCTTCTCCCACACAGTCAGGGATTGTGTACACTGCTACCTCTATCCCCTGCATAGAGAATCAGGGCTGCTGCATCCTCCCACCCCTTGCCCAAACAGTTGGGGTTGTTGCACCCTGCTGCCCTCTCTCCCACCCTCACAGTTAGGGATGCTGTACCTGTTGCCCCCTGTTTCTGTCTCCACAGTTGGGGCTGCTGTGCTAAGCCCAAGAGTGTCATGGTCCCTGCCTCCACAGCTGGGGCTGCTACACCATGTTGCCCTAGCCACCAGAGGTGGGGCTTTTGCTGCACTCTGCTACCCACTTCCATTGCCCCAAATGGGTAGGGCTGCTGCATCACATGTACCCGTCCACAGTCAAGGCTGCTGTACTCTGATGCCCCCTGTGTCAAGCCCCACAGTCAAGGCTTCTGCACCATGATCTACTCTTTTCCATGTCACCGCAGACAGGGTGACTGCATCCTGCTCCTTTCTACACAGTCAGGGTTGCTGTGGCCTGCTGTGCACTAGAGACCCATGCCTCTGCAATTTGGGCTGCTGCACCATGCTGCCATTTGTCACAAGTCTCAGGGCATTTTCTACACCCTGTTGCTTGCCTCCACAGTTGAGGTAGTTGCACCCTGCTGTCTCACTGCCACCAGTGTCAGATCCTTTGCTACTCCCTGCTGAGACAGAAACAGGGGGCAACAGGCGCAGTGTCCCTGACTGTGAGAGTGGGGGAGAGAGACGGCAGCAGGGTACAGCATTCCCAACTGTCTGGGAAGGGTGCAGCACAACACTAAGGACATTTGCAGCATCCTGTCCCCTGCCTGTGAAGGCAAGGGGCTCTGCAGTACAGCAGGGCACAGTGGTGGTAGGGGACAGAGGACAGCATGGTTCAGAAGCCTTGAATGTGGGGCAGGACACAGGTGGGCATCAGGTACAGCAGCCCTGACCATGGCACAGGGTGAAAATTGTGCAGCTGCCAAGCTCATGTGAGGAAATGGAAGTGTGTTGCAAGGTTCAGCAGCCCCAACTGTGGAGGCAGGGGGCATGAGACTGTAGGGTGTAGCACAGCAGCCTTGACTGTGGAGATAGGAACAGGAGGCAACAGGGTGCCATGGCCTTGACTTTATAGGTGGGGACAGAGGACAACAGGGTGCCACAGCCCTGAATGTTCTAGCAGGAAATAGGGTTAGCATCAGGATACAGCAGCTGAAACTGTGGGACAGTGTGCAGCAGCCATGCCTGTTTGGGATAAGGGATGTGGGCTGCTGTGTGTAGCAAAGGATATGAATCTGGTGGCAAGGGGATAGCAGGGTATAATTGCCTCAGCTGTGGAGGCATGCAACAGGGTGTAGTAAATGCCTTGAATCTTGTGGCAAATGGTAGCATGGTGCAGCAGCCCAAGCTGCAGAGGCATGAGGCTCTATGGCAAAGTAGATCACAGCAACACAAACTCTGTTTTATTTTTTTTTACTTATTTTTATTGAAATGTTTCACCAGGAAGGCACACTGAGAAATGGGTTGCTCTTCTGCTGATGTGACCTGGGGTAAGGGTACAATAGGGGTGAGACATTTTACATTCAAGTTACAAAGATCAACATAGCATACAATTAATTAAGGCAGTTGTTACAAACAGTGTTGCATACATATGTCATTTGTGAGAACAATTAATAAGTGCAATGGTAATAAGTGAACAAGTATGATCGTGAAATAAGGGGCGAGAGGATGAGAAGACAGTGCAGAGTCGTGTCCCGGAGAGACCCCTTCAGGATGCGGGGAACCATGCAAGGGGATGGGGGACTGGAGTAGGGATTAGAGAGGGGGAGAGAAAGAGAGAGACAGAGAGAGGGATTATGTGTGATTAACACCTAGGAGAGGAAATGAGGCTTGGCCCAAAAAGAGAACCCTTCAGGATGTTACGAACCTTGCAAGGGGGCAGTGAAGTTCAGGCGATTGTAAACCCTCTTGTGGTTAGGCATTGTAGTTAGAGAGGGATAGTGAGAGGGAGGGATTGAGAAATAACAACTGGGAGGGGGTGAAGCCTGGTCTAAGGAATCCTCCAGGATGCTGGGGACCCTGCAAGGGAACCTGGTAATCGAAGAATAGGTGGAGGGGGAAGAAAAGGTGACAAGCCTAGGCAGTATAGGACCCCTTCAGGATGCTGAGAACCCTGCAAGGGGAGTGTGAAGGCTAGGAAAAAAGGGGGGGAGAGTAGGGGAAGGGAGAAAGGTATGAGAACTAGCACCTAGGAGGGGCCAGGATCAGTAGAGGCAGTAGAGTCAACAGAAGCATTGGGTAAATTCCAAAGGGGGACGAACTGTAAGGAGCAAGATATAGGAAATTAAGGAGGGCCATAACAGGAACAGTTAGGTGCAACATAGTTGAAGAGGGCAGTATTGAAGGAATAGAGGGAGGAGGAGTGTCTACTATGGGAAGGTAGAGAGTTCCATATTTCAGGGAAAAGTTGAGAGCACCTAGACTGGCTGGAGAGGGTGGAGCAGTGGAGGACAGTTAGTGTACAAGTTTCAGTAGATCTGAGGGAGCTTGAAGGAGGAGGGGGTGTTATATATGAGGGTGGAGAGGTAGGAAGGGAGTTCACCCAGTTGGTGTTTAGCGGTGAATTAGTGCACTGTGAGAGGTGTCTATTTGTAAGGGAGGTGAAGGAAAGGGTTTAATAGAGGTCACAGTGGTGGGTGCCACAGGGAGCATCAAGGGCAAGGTGTTAGAAGGAGTTGAAGACAGTGTCCAATCTGGTCAGGGAGGACCTAAGAGCAGCACCATAGACTACATCACAGTAGTCAAAAATTGGGAGGATCATCTTCTGGAAAAGCTCATGCCTAGCCACAGGAGGGATGCCACTGTGAGTCCTGAACAAGGCACCGAGCTTGGGGTACAATTTGTTTTCTGGTTGGCATCAATGTGTCCAGAGAAGTTGAGGTTTTGGTCTAGTCAAACCCCAAGGAATCTGAAGGATGAGATGTCCTCAAGTAAAGTCCCATCAACAGTGTGGAAAGTGGGCAGGGAGAAGCCTACAGAGTCGCTGCCTTGTGCCAAAGGTCATGCAGACTGTCTTCTTGACATTGAGGAATAACTGATGGTTTGCAAAACAGAGCTGGACTTTGTTGAAGTCATGCTACAAACTGGATGTAACCTCAACTGGGCATGAGCCAGATGCATACAGGACAGTATCATCAGCGTACATGTGTATGGCAGAGGAGGGGGAGCAGACAGATGGAAGGTCATTAAGGAAGATGAAGAATAGAAGGGAACCAAGCATGGAGCCCTGAGGGATGCCAGTGCAGAAAGGGAAGGGTGGTGAGATGCCATCTGCGATCATAACTGATTGGGTTCTACCAATGAGGCAGGAATTAAACCAGTTAGTGGTTAGGGTTGGAGATCATGTGGCCTGCCAATCATAGTTTAAATGTTAATTAAATGTTTGCACCAATTTTAAATATGGTTGCTTCATACAGAAAAGTAAACAAAACATGAAAAAACAACATTTTAACACATATCTGCTTTTAAACAATCAGAAAATAAAGCAATAAGAAAATAAAGAAGGGAACTTTCAGGCAAGAAGTCCCACCATTCTTGTTCTCAGACTCCCTCGTGCTAGTGATCTATAAAGCCCACAGATTTCAGCCAGCCTGAGCCCATAGTGATCCACAAAATGGACACCAGCAAACTAAAGGCACATGGAGTTAGGCATTCCCCAAACAGCTACATTTTCCTCAACATATAGCAATGTGGGCAGTTTTGGCTTAAAGAAACATTTCATCTAGTATCAGGAAAATTCAGATAAGACCAGCAATATAAACCAAAATGCATTGCTAATGCATTGTTTGTAGCAGCTGGTAAACCATTTGTTTGGTACATTTCATCAAACAGTAAGAACTTTGGGATTCCTGATATCTTTATTATCTTCCATATAAAACTAAATGTAGTTTATAGTAGTTCTTCAGTATTTTGCTTTATGTTTTGTAGGGCCAAAAACACAGATTCATTTTATGTACTTTCTTCCTCAGGTACAGTATAATATTTTGCAAATGGAAACTATTAACAGGGGAATACAGCACCAAAGTACACAACATTTTTTTCACCCTAACTGTGCTAGGGCAGCACATGTATACTTAATGCTAGCTGTGCGTGTGTGTGTGGGGGGGGGGGGCAGAAAGAGTATTAAAGTTTCAGTGCTAGGTGATCAGTTCAGCAAAGACAAGATAGAATATTAGCATTGAAGAAAGGCTGCAGCTAAAGGATAGGAAAGAAACATTAATTTGCCATGCTGTAAGATTATTCCTGGACCAAAGGTATCATGTCTCAGCAGGCTTTCATCTTATTTGGTACCTTAGAGCAGCCTTATTGTGGCTGTATGGCTTTATAGTAACCCCTTAGGACCTCATTCTCAACTTTCATTAAACAAAAATACAGTGAGGAGGGGCATGGCTTTGATGCCGAAGAAGACGGACGTCTAAGATCTTAGCTCGATCCCTAGCTAAGTTAATCCGAGCTGTGATGCTGGCATCCAGGAAAGATTTTGCTCCCTAAGGCTTGAACATGCCTCCTTAGTTGCTATCTATCCGATTGGTACGGGTATTATAGTGATCGGGATTCGGTACATTGTCATCTGTGCTGGTCCCTTCGCGACCCGATCTAGAACTGAGTAGGCCTCATACCCTAGCTTAGCTTGACAATCGGTTTGACTCAGAAACGCAGTGGAGGATAGCCACCTATAGCTACTGGTAATATCTAATATCTACAGACAACACGGTGCCTAAACCTTTTATTTACTTCATGCAATTCAGCGCAGACTGGCCCTAGCTTCCCTAATGGCCTCCTACAAACAATCCACTGAAGGTCTGGCTACTGCAACCCTGGAGCCCTCTGCCCAATCACCCAATGTAGGCAGCTCTCTGCAACACATCACAATGCTGCTAGAGACATTGCTCTCCTGGGTGGATTCTATTTCAACAACCTTGGTGGGCACAGTTGCTGAAGTACAAGTCCTTAATGATAAAATGAACATGGTAGAGCAAAAAACAGATCATCTGGAGCTTAACCAGGCCAAAATTCTACAACGCCTACAAGACCACGATCACAAGCTAGCTACACTCTGGCATAGGGCTGAAGATCAGGAAATCCGGGGACATAAAAACATCAGACTATTAGGTAACCCTGAGGGACTGGAAGGTTCCAGTACTGAGCGATTCCTCAATGAAGAAATACCTAAAATGCTGGGAGATAGGTGGCACGGCCCAATAGAAATGGAGAGGGCACATCTGATACCTGGTGGTCCTCATTCTGTGAATGCACCACCCCGTCCCATAATAGCCTACCTGCTTAAATATTCTATTAAGGAGAGAGTTCTAAGAGCTGCTTGGGATATAGGGGACATTACATGGTGAGGGGCAAAAATATCCTTTTTCAGGAACTTCTCTGCAGAGGTAGCAGCCATCAGAAATGCCTTCATCCCTATCAATAAAATCCTGGCACAGCATGGATTTAAATATGGCTTTCACCATTTGTCCTACCTGTTTGTCTCCAAGAAAGGAAAGGACATAATGGCTGAGACTCCTCATGAAGTCGAAATGTGGATCCCCAAACATTGGCCGAGGCTACCCCTGAGGACTTCATCTCCCAAGAAGCTTTGGAATCCAGGGCATCATGAACAGAGCAGGGGGAACCAACTTCCTGAAAGCAGCTTCCAGAGGGACCACATAAATAACCAGATGGTCCCACAAACAACTGTGCCCCCCAGGCCCTCTCACTATACAGGCTTGACTAGCAGCAACTCTAAAGGGCAACAAGAGCCGAAACCCACCTCTCCTCCTCCTAGACCGCAGTAGGGGCCAGGCCAAATAACCAGGATATGTCATTGCTTGCATTGTGATCATGATTCAGCCTTCGATGCGCCGGAGACAGCTCCACCTGCCAAGCAAACCAAGGATGAGCTCCCCCATGCAAGCTGGCTTAAAAATACTGACATTTTGGATAACCTCATAATGGAAGCCATAGCTATTGATTCCTGTGCAGATTTTTCTTCAGAGATGGATGACCACCCAGATCTTGCTGTGCTACCAATTTAGCCAGGACTCTTAACATTTGCTGAAGTGCTTTCTAAAGATCTGCAGACAGCTGCTACTGACCCAATCCCAATTGAAGAGGCTACCCCACTGGACTGATTACTCTAAGTGTTCTTTTGATTACTTTGCAATACTTACAACCCCCTTCCTGATTATTTAGCTAATGACTGCAGATGTCTAGAATAGTATAGGCAGTGGATGAGGCTTGCTCCTGCTGACGCAGCAGTTGGGCATTGCGATCAGATTCTCCCGCTCTGGTAAAGGGACTCTGGTTCATGAATTGGGGGGCCCAATAGATGTAGCGCATTGTTCTGTAATTGCTTCACCCACTGGCGATGACCCTATTATATATATATATATATATATATGTATATATACATATATATATATATATATATATTAATTATAGTGGCATGGTAGTGCCATTATAGTTTGGGTTGAGGAGCCATTTACATGTTAAACCCAAAATTTTGCACCTTAATAACTTTGCAACCATTTGACAGATTCATCTGAAATTTGGAATACACGATCGAGATCCATATGCCTTGGGATCTGCCAAGATTTGTACCGGTCGAATACACGGTTGCGGAGTTATTAAGCGTGATCTGCGCATGCATTAACGCTTTTTCTGGAATTCTACGGTCCGCCTACAGGTCGCACGGTTTGCACGACTGGCCTGAAATCTTCAGAGAACGTGCGGCCAGGGTCCCCCATGTGCCTTTTGAAGATTTCGTGAAAAAATATTAAACAGTTCAAAAGTTATTCAAAAACAATTTCCCATTATAAGTCAATGGGAAAAGTTAACAAAAAGTTCGACAGTGTCGCAAATGCACTTTTTACTGTCGCAAATGGCCCTTTACTGTCACAAATCCACCATTTTGTTTTCAGTTAGTGATCAGAAAAATGCTTGGCATTTAAAATTGAGACCCTCTAGCAACCTAATTATTTTTGTATTCACCTAGTCGGGCCCTGAGGATGCTAGCCATGTCTTTATTTTCGGGTAAAACACCCCAGAAATATGTTTTTCAAATTTCTGTAAAAAGTACTTTCGCAAAGTAGTGTCGCACTCATGAAAGTGTCGCAAATATTTGCGAAAGCTTTCTCAAATCATGACACTATTTTGCGACACTATGCCTAAAATAGCAGTAATTCTTTGGCAGCCCGCTGCAAAAGAACAGTTTGGAGTTTTGGGCTGAAATTTGGAAGGAATGCAGCTGCTATCTCACAGATGTGCACTTCAGTATTTTGTTGAAAAAGTATTACATGGCGGCAAAGTTACGGTACTCCAAAGTTGATGCTTTTTCCCGTAGGATAACATTACGGCGTACAACGCATTGCAGCACTCGTTTGGCACCCTGCTGCAAAATAATGGTTTGGTATTTTTGGGCTGAAATTTGCAGGGAACACAGCCAACATCCCATAGATGTGCCTTTTAGTGGTTTGGTGAAAAAATATTACAGGGAGACAACGTTATGGCAGTCTGAACTTCTGTTTTTTTCCCATAGGATAACATTATGGCGTTCGCCGCGCCTTTCAGGGCCCGTATCTCAAAAACGGTGCAAGATACAGACTTTTTGTCGCAAAACTCTTAGCCCAAAAAGTAGCGAGGAAAGTGGTAATTCATATGACTTTTACATTTTTTTTTCTATGTTGTATGGTTACTGAGATATAAGCAATTTACTATTCCATGTCATTATTTTGCATACATTCTTTGTACTCACTGTCTTTCTCTATACAGCTTTTGGGGAAAACCAGCCTGTGCGCTTTCATTACTGTTACCATTACTGTTTCTGCTTGCGGTTTCCGTACCCGTTTCACTTACCGTTCATGTTTACGCAACCATGTGCGTTACCCTTTGCGTTTTCATTTGTGGTTGCGTTTGCGTTGTTTTTAACATTTCTTTCTACAGTACTGTTTCTCTTTCTGTTTCGCTTTGCGTCACCATGCGCAATACGATTTGCGTTTGAGGGCACAATGTTACTATGTGACAAGACATCACGTGGCAGAAGCACGGGGCCCCTACATTCACTATTTCTCATTATCATTCTCAAAAAGAAGGGAAATTAGAGGCAAAAAACTCTGTTTAATGCATCAGTTAGGGTTGTTCCACTGCAACAAAAGCGAGAAATTCGATGTTAGGGTTGAAACCCCCTTTGCACCCCTCCAGCCCACCCCCCAACTGGAATCGGGGTGCGCATTGGGGTCATCGGTCCTAACTGTCACCCCATTCTCCTATTCCTCAGCTTCTTTCCACATGTGATGGGGTGACAGTTAGGGCCGATGACCCCAATGCGCACCCAATTCCAGTTTGGGGGGTGGGCTGAGGGGTGCAAGGGGTTTCAACCCTAACATCGAATTCCTTGCTTTTGTCATGTGGAACAACCTAACTGATGCATTAAACAGAGTTTTTGCCTCTAATTGTATATATATATATATATATATATATATATATATATATACACACATATATATATATATATATATATATATATATATAAACCCTTCTCTCTGGGGTTGATATACCCACTGCAGGAGAACCGTGTCACCTCAGGTGGCCACCCTCTATCATTCCCTGAAGGGTGCCCAATCCAAAGCCACCTCATCCAGACCTTGCCCTCCACCTCATATACCCTGAGGGACCTATACAGTACATCACCTTTCTATATGTAATGCCGGTACATTTTGTATAATGCCTGACCTAAACATCAGGATTCATAATACCCTGAGGTGTTTAAGTAAACTTGCTTCCCCTCTCCCCTTTATACCCCTTCCTCCTCATTCCTCTCCACCCTACCTTTCCTTACCCCCTCAATCTCCTCCCCCTTACCTACCCTCCTCCCACCCCCTCCTTTTTTCTTATCCCCTTCCCGGGTGCCCACCTGCTAATCTCTCTCTCTCTCTCTAGGTGGGGGAAATAGATTATAAGTGCACTGTTATTGCTGGGGATGGAGCCCTGAAGCATTTATCAGCTAAGATCCTTCCCCCCTCTTTTCAGGCATTTGGCTTTCATGGCAGTGCAATTCTCCCCTTGAATAAGTGGAGGACCAACACTTTTGTGCTTAACCCAAATACCTTTAGCTTGTTGCTCATATAAACCTATGCTGATCTTGTTAAAAATTGTTATTAACAAATTGATAAATATATTGTTTGCTCCACCTTTTTAGTGGACATCTTGGTTGAATTTATCAAGCATTGTTATATATAACTGTCTTCTTCAATAATTTCTAAACTGTTTATTGGTATATTTCATTCACCTGTTCTCTTTTATTACTAGGTCAACTGTGCTGTGTCTCTCTTTGACAAGCTCACTCTGACCTCTTTTCTTGCCTGACACTCTCTACCACTTCTCAGGTAACCTTTCTGCTCACACCTATCCACCCCTATTGGGATCTCCGGGTGAGTACATATAAATCATTTAAACTTCAGGTATAGAGATGCAGCATCCCAGGGTGGGAGTTAAACTCATATCATGGAATGTTAAAAAGCTGAACCACCCAACCAAACAATCAGTGGTTCTTAAGCACTTACACTCATTCAAGAGATGCATCTCACTGCAAGAACTGCACTGTGGCTCAAAAAGTCATGGGTAGGGTCAGTGATAGCTAGCTCTGCAGCAAGTAAATCCAAAGGAGTTACCATCTTAGTTCAGAAAACATGTCTTTGGATGGAGGACAGAGTAGTCACTGATGCCCAAGGCCGCTGGATAGTGGTCAGATGTTCCTATCTGGGGGTCATGTGATACTGGCCAATGAATATGGCCAAAACACGGACTCACCTTAACTCTTTCTGGACATCAATCAAGCTTTGTAATCTCTTACCATGGGACACCCCAATATCCATATCATTGTAGGTGAAGATTTCAACCGAGCTCCAGATATTTTTCTGGATAAATCCAAACCTACCCCACAAACACATCCTAGAGCAGTGCTTACACTGCAGGAGATCATGAGGGAATGGGGAATGATTAACATACGGCGGAGAGACCACCCCAGGGGAGGGATTACTCCTTTTTCTTGCTAGTGCATACCACTTCTAGCTGCATAGACTTCTGGTTGGCAAACTCGCCTGCAGCTCAGGACATTGTCTCCTCTGACATTGGCAATATCCTTATCTCTGATCATGCCCCAGTTTCGTGCACATACACACCCTCTGGACAAAGTGGCTCAGGCACCAGGTGTTGCTGCAACCCCTTGCAAATCAAGTAACCCTCATTCCAAGCTATGGTAAAGAGCATGGCTCAAGTTTATTTTGCTAACAATAAGGCTATGGACACCTCTACTGCAACAGTCTGGGAAGCCTTCAAAGCTGTCCTGAGGGGACACATCATTGCATTTGTTGCTCAAAAAAACAAGGTAAGATGGTCTGACTTTAATCATCTTCAAGCCAACCTGTCACACTAGAGGCTAAGATCTAGACCTCTACAACAGGATGTCCTGATACAACGAGCCTTCGGGAGATAGTTGGCCTAAAATATCACATTGTCACACTGCTCCACCAAGAAGCAGAATGGCTCATGGCCCGGACTAAACACACCTATTGGGAAGCTGGGGACAAAGGAGGGAAGCTCTTGGCCTTCCAGTTAAAGAAACAACAGGCTGCCTCCCATATACATGCTCTTAGGAACTCTAGGGCAGAAGTGGTCACTACCCCTAAACAGATCAATGACTGTATGAAACAGTTTTATCAGCAATTATACCAGTTGCATATATCCTTAGATCAAAATCAACTAGGGTGTCACTTGAGGGAATTCTGCTCTGCAGCTAACATCCCTCAGCTTACAGAACCTATGAAGGCTGCATTAGATAAGCCCATCACTGAGTCAGAACTCCAGCTGGCGCTATCCCAACTCACCAAAGGCAAATCCCCAGGGCCAGATGGCATGACCACTGAGTTGTATCAGTTCCTGAATTCAGAGATTAGTAGCCCGCTACTGTCTGCCATCCAAGAGGCCCACTTGATGGGTATCCTTCCATCAACCATGCGAGAGGCTCTAATTACTTTTATTCCTAAAAAGTCAGACAGGTGGGTGCAGTTAGAGGCTCAAATTCTGCAAGGGCTCCCTCTTGGCCTACTTCTAACCAACGTCACCATAACCCCGAACAAGCTCACACCAGTCATGGCTGAAACCAGGAAAGCGTGGTTTCGACTTATGAATGCAGCCAAAACCAAAAACTGAACGTGCTCACTACCGTTCAGGTATCTCAATCTATGGCATAATCGACTTTTAACAATGGACAACAAACCTTTTAACTGGCCATCATGGGACAGGAAGGATATACACATTGTTCAAGATCTCTACCTGCCCAACTCCACTACACTCATGTCATTTGAGCAACTTCAGACTCGCTACTCCCTTGAAACTTATGACTTCTGGAAATTTTTACAGCTCTGCAATGCAGTACAGTCCCGTAACTGGTCCCGTGCAACTGATCTGAAGTGGCACTGGTTGTCCACCCTACATCTAAAACCCTCCTCTCAAGGGCTGGCTGGTAAGTTCTATAGAACCTGGCGTGAGGTGCAACCTGACCACACAGACACCTGTAGAGCTGTGCGGAGTAGCGATATAGATTGCCCTATCACACCAGAAACATGGTCACGCTGCCTACACTTGTCTCATTCCACTTATAATGATACTAACAGCCAAGTGATAGAACTCAAAATCCTCCTTTACTGGTACCGTACGCCAGAAGCCCTCCGCAAGTGGGGTGTCCTACCACATGCAGAATGTTGGAGATGCCAGCACTGTTCGGCCAGCATTCTTCACCTTCTGTGGCAATGTGCCCTGTTCTGGTCCCCTTTTGGTCCACAATAGCAATGGACTGCTCTGGGGTGTTTAGAAAGTCCATAGATCTCTCCAGTTCCATGTGACTGTTAGGCAATAGTGCCCCTCTGAAACAACTTGGCTCACAGCAATAAAGCTGGATCTTGGCAGTCCTCTTAGAAGCTAAACGGCTCTTACTTATGACTTGGCAACAACCCTCCAGTCCTGCCATCTCTTTATGGAATTCTGCTTTGGCTAGGCTGGCTACTTTTGAAAGGCTCACCTATGCCAGCAAAGGACAGCTTTCATTGTACTACAGCAAATGGGAAGTCTATCTCAACTCAGCATTGTGTTGAGTAGCACTCCCCCCTCCGCATTACCCTTCCACTTAAGTAGCATGCAAACTCTCGTCCCCTATTTGGATAGTCTGTCGGTGGAAATCTTGCTTTAGCCCTTTATAAACCTATATTGAGTGCTTAAACTCCTCTATATCAATTCCTATCTTCACCGCCTTTTCCTTTTCCATTGCTATCTGTTGATACGATACAATACCTGGCCATTGGGATCAAGTGAGAGAGTTGTTAACCTTAAGTAGCTTGATCGTATGACCTCTATTCTGACTTTTATGTAAATAGCAATGAAACAGTGAATTACTGAACTTAAGTTTATTATACTAATTGCATATATTGGTTTAGGACTGTTGCTCTGATAATTTTGTAGCTCAGTGTACCAGATAAAAGTAGGCCCTTCTTGGATATGAATAACTATCCTTGTATGTACTGTTGATACGTTTTATATATCCACGTATGTATGTTTCCACACTTGAAGTGTGTACTTAATGAATAATAATAAAAATTATTCTATGATAAAAAAAAAAAACAGTGGGATGGTTTAATCCTACCACAGAGCAGAAGGCAGGAGGAATGTGGCAGTAGACTGCAGCTGACTCAACTGTGGGCAGAGACATGGTACATAAGGATTCTATGCAATGTTTCTAGTTATACACATATATGTAAGCAATAAAATATGATGGGGTGTGCATTATGATGTGATAACCGCACTCCTAGGGGCATAGTTAGGCACAAGGCCAAAGGCCAAGTGCCGGTCATCCCTAGGAGTGTGGTTCTCACACTTTAATGCATAACCCTGGAGTGTCTTATTGCATTTATAAAATGGCCCTTTATTATTGGAATCATTTTTTTTATTTTGAAACATTTTTAAATAGGTAAAGATGTAAGTGAATCTGTGCTTTTAACATAAAATAGTCCTTCTACCTATTGGTGCTAGATAAAATTAATGTTATACAGTGTGTGCCTGCCTGCCCACTTAAACTTCATATTCTCCTGCCAGCCACAACAATTCACAAATGCTGTTTTCCTCATTCTAAGTATGACACATTGCCCCTTTACTTTATTTCATTCTCCTCACTCTGTAGACAAAACAAAAAGGGAGCTTTAACAGAGGCTTCTCAGTTCCCTGATGGTGCAAGAATGAGCGTGGTTCAAAACTGTCACACTCACTGACAGCATCATGAACTGCTCACTCTGTCCTAAAAGATAAACAGCAGGGTGAGTCATTTGCCACCTTTTCTCTTTGTTTATATAGTAACATTGCTTACTTTCTTCATTCTGTTATTTTTTTCTCTGTGCTTCCCCACATTCAAGAAATGGAATGTTTATCATGGAATGTTTACCATGGAATACAGGGATTCAAAATTCTGCTTGGTTCTACAAGCAGAATATTCCTCTTCTAACATACTGTACACACACAACAAAGGCTTGTTTTAGAGCCAGCGACTCAATTTTCTAACTGTTAGGGCAAGCAGAAGAGATTTCTCTCATGAGCGGGTATAGATAGAAGGGGGAATTTTCACTGTTAGCAAAGAAACAGTCATAATGAAAACTGTAAACAATGCTTAATGTTCATAATTTGTTTATGTGTATAAGGAGAATGTGATGATCTGGTAAACAACATTTAAATAATTTGTTTTATTTTATATTTAAGGTAATTTTATTTTTAGAGCACAGTTGAAGGTTTCTACAGTGTTAGGGTAGAAGCCATGTTTGTGGTGGAAGATCAGTTCTGGTTGTAGGGAAATTGATGGAAGATAGTTCTGGTTGTAGGAGGACTGATTTGCTCATTGTGTGAGGTGGTTTAGGAACAGGATGACTGTGTGTATATAGAGATTTAATATACGGTCAGCTGGTCTCTCTTGGCCAATAAGATTTCTAGATTTTTTTCTTGCCATTTTATAAGATGAATTTTCACACAGCAACCACCAAAGAACTGAAGTTTGTAGGTTCAGAAAAGACATGTGCTTGAAAAACTGTAGCACAGTGTGACAGGCACCTGTTTGTCAATCTGACATGAATAAAAAATGTTCTTACATGAATGTATTTATGAAGTCTACATCAAAGACAAACTGTTTCTGTGAATGAACAAAATTTAGATTTATTTTATATTCATTAAACAGCCCTGTGCTATATAGTTAGAAAAAAAATCAGAGTTGATTAGAAAGAACTATGAGCTGTGATACATACAAGCTGATTTCTCACAGAGAAAGATTTCCAGTACTTCAATTCAGCATTGAAACTCAAATGATTAGCTTTTTAAAGGAAGAGAATAATAGATTTCAAGCTGATCTATCTAAATACAAACCAGAGACTGGGTTTGTAAGAAACCTGGAGAGCACAGCAAACCATTAACTCTACAGAGTGTTGCTCTGATTGGGAATGTGAAACAGCAGGCTACTCCAGTGTGATGTCATCACTCTGTAAGCTTGAGTGAGAGAACAGAAATAATGCCAGTGTTTTCAGCTATTGTAGAACATGTTAACAAATGCCGACTTAAAGAAAATCACAAAACTAAACATCATGACATTTTCAGGAAATATTAATCATGACACAGGAACTTAAATTTCAGCTTTTTAAGCTTTTTTTGAAAATATGTAAAAATTGTTGCACATGATCTTTAAGCAGATAGATTCTACTTTACATAGGTTCCTCTGGAAGCACAAAAATACCCACAAATGCAGGGAATTTCTCGCTTTTCCCCCAGGACAAGGGGGAAGGGGTTTTTCCAATTTAAGGCTACTGTATACTAATGGGCTGCACAGCTGGCCTTCCTTCCTACAGGAGAAGACCCAATTCACCACACTTGGATGCTCCATGAGTCAGACGAGGTAGAGGGAGACCTGAGGGGGGAACTTCTGTTTTATTCCATGGCTTTCATCCAGTAAAGGGAGTGCAATAACTCATTTATCCAAACACTGATGAGAATGTGGGTGGCAGCGAACAAGCACATGAAAACTCTGCAGAGGATCTCAGTGTATACAAGCATATGTGCAGCCCTCCAGTTCACTCCTAAGCATTCTATATTTCTACAAAGGGGCCTGATGAGGTGGCATAGAGAGGGCCTCAGACTCCTGGTGCATCTATACAAAGGATAAATGCATCTAACCTTTGTAGAACTCAGGCAGGCCTGGTCCTTGCAACCAGAGGACCTATTTGTATATCTGCAGGTTAGGCAAATAGTGTTGAGGCTGAACTCAGCTCATGTGGGCAGCCCTAGCTCTTTCCCCCTTGACAATTAATTATACAGGCCCCAACTCTGTATGAAACCACTATCAGTGTACTATAAGATGTTACTTGGGGAGGAGGTACCCCAACAGCAAAGAGCACTTGTAAGATGGGGAGGACCATGGAACTGAAATAACTCTGGAACCTAGTGGTAAGTCCATTAAAGAACTGCTCTAAGAGCAATACATTGTGCCAGATTTAGCTAAACTATATGTATCGCTTATTTTTCTCTGAAAGATTTCACAGGGTCAGCAGAGACAAACTGAGGGAAAGCTTCAAGTTCAGGTCAGAGATTGACAGTTTTGTCCACATGGCACTAATGTGTACAAAGATGTTATTCTTTTGCTCTGAGGTTCACAGAATGATGGTGGGGTACTGGTTCCAGACCACTTCAGTCCCCTCTTATAGTTTGTTCTGGGGGCATATCACACTAAACATGGGCTTAAACAAGATCTACCATTATGGTTCTTCACTCTTATACATGCCCACAAAACAACAGCTCAGTGTTGGATTTCAGAGACCCCTCCCTCAATACAAGAATGGGCAAATAACTTACAGGTCTGCCTGAGGATTGAAAAGGTGCAACTGACCACCATGGGGAAGCAACAACAATTCACAGTAATGTTGGGAAAAATGGAGAGGCTATTGAAAAGGTAATTCCCCTTTGTAAGGGGTCATCGCCCAGAGTGTCCTTTGCTGATTCTCTAAAGTGTACTATCACAGCTTATGAGCTGGGAACAGGCCTTTTATATTGCCTAGCCATGAATTGTATATCTTGTTCTATTACTTGGGAAATATCATTATGAGTGTAATATTTTTTTGTCTAGATGCTATAATACATTTCATTCTAAAACTGTGCATGTTCCTTCAGTGTGTTTTATGAATTATTTTGCTACATCTGTATGTCATGTTAATGCATCTGACCATGTGTTGTTGTGTTTGTGCAACTTCAATTAAAGTAGCAGCAGCAGCAGGATGCATTACTCATTAAAGAAGTTGCAGAGATAATTCTAACACAGCTTGCAGACAGGTTTGATAGCTTACACTGCACACATGACATGGCAACACTACTGGATCCCAGATAGAAAAAAAATACAGTATATACATTCTCCTGGGCACATGCACTACATCGTAAACATTAACCTTTGCACACACTTGTGATGGAACAGCAGCAACACCTTGAAGAAACCAATATGAATGTGCACACTATGTAAATTCCTGGGCATACTTCTCTTTCTACTCTTCCGATGACTCCACATGTTGCCAGTGAAAGGCATCAGTGTGATATAAAAAATAACAGAGCAGTAATAATCCTGAGACAACCAAGGATATGTGGGAACATTCTGAAAGTAAATAATGGGGCTGCTTGGACATTTTGGAAGCAGCCTCAGACCTGTTTCCAACTAGCAGAAACAGTGATCAAATTCTGGCAAGACAAGAAACCCATTTGGTCTGCTCTGGCTAAAGAGACTTTGTATTTTCTTCCCCCATAAGACTGGTTATTTTTGTTAGATGTTCAAGCATAACTGGTGATATTGCCTCACCACATCACTCAAATGAGATCCTTAGAATCTTACATTCTTAGTCTTTCTAAAACTGAACATGCCAAGGATTAACTTTAACTATTTATTCAATTACTTAAATGTGAAACGAGTGACATCTTCTGCTATTCTGACTTCAGTACCTCCTGGTATCTTCCTGGGCTCCTCCCACTGGTACTTGCACCATAGTCTGTCTCACTACTACTAGTAGTAGCAGTGCAACTCTTTCTCTTAATGACACAATAACTACTTTCACCTTGTCATCATTAATATGCTCATTATGATCAGCTGTGTCCCTAAGCATCAAATTGCTATCTGTTAAATAATTCCCAGCCCACCACCAACCATGAATGGGATAATAAGTACATGACTGATTTTTTTTGGGGGGGGAGTGGATACATTATTAGATAATACAGTGGCTAGCATACAGGTAAAGTAAAGACTACAGGATGTACTGTATATGCCTTGAGGGTTGCAATGAATAGTAACTATTTCTGTAGTTTATACTGGGCCATGGCAGTCTTATTGAGTTTTGTAGACCCAGTCACAACTCCAAAAACAGCAATCCATAGCAGACACATGCCAATACATCCTGCAACAAGTGATTTACAGTAATTAACATTTATTGATAACTTCAAGACTCTTTAGGCATCCACATTTTTACTCAAGTTTACCTGATGCCCTTTACTGCACTGGAAGACAAAGAGATTCAGAAGAACTCTAAAAATTGAACAGAATTTGGGGCCTCAACTCAAAGCTAAATCATAGTAGCCACTGGCCCACATCTCTCACCCTTTGGACGGAAATCCTCTAGCCTAGAGAGAAAGGTGCCAATGCACTGTAGCAAGCATTTAAACTATATGGGGGAGATAAGTGCAGGTATAGCCAACAGTGCTGTTGCAATTGTGAAAGGTCTAGCTGCAATCTACATGCTACTGGGGTTAGACAGGGTAGCAACAGTAATGTTGGACCACTGAAAAGAGGACAGTAACAAAGAGGGGGTAGGGACAAAGGGAAGGGAGAGAACAGCATGGAGGGTGTAAACCAAGCTCCGTGAAGGCAGTTTGCATGATGATGCCCCCTGCTGAAGCATCACATTACTGATAACCATGACTTGTATTTTCATTCTACACTTTGAACAATCTTCATGATGATAAATTTTGCAGCATCATTACTTTTGACTTTCTCTGGATGTTTTGATTATTTTGTGTATGAGTGTGACTTTCCTGTCTTCACTTATAGCTTCTATTGAGTTTGCGCCCACTCAGCAGCTGAATATGTGTGGTTGGATCTCTGGCTTGACATAGTATCCATCTTGGGAATATGGTTTACACAGAACCATGGCTTGGACCTCACAGTCTCTGGATAAATTTAGAAGGTTCAGGATTTCAGGCAGATGGGGAGGCATTACACTGTATATAAACAAGAGCACAAAGGCAATAGAGGATAGGTACATGGGGATGGAGTAAGTGGGACTGAAACAGTTTTGATGCATATGGTAATGTGTGTAGAAAAATAAATTTTGGGTGTGGTCTGAAGTCCATCCAACCAGTCACAGGAGGGCACTGTGGGACTCCAAAAGGCAGACACTATTACTACTGTGATTCTGATGGGGCTAAAAACCTGCTGGATATAGACTGTCAAATACCATCAGTAGGAAGTGCCAGGAGTTCAGCTGTTTTAAACTTGATTCAGGACTGTTTCCTAGTATAGGGCATACATGTGCCAAGATAGGAAGCGGCCATCCTTCACCAAGTGCTCTAAATGCAGGACATTGGGGTGGGCTCAGGGTAAATGGCTCTGAGGATGACTGATCATAACTTGATTTGGTACAGTGTAGCTCTAGAACATCAGAGCCCCGAGACAAAAACAATTCTTTTGGATTTTGGGACAGCAGATTTTTAAATGTGGTAGATTATAAGTGTTAAACTGAGGAGGGTGGAAAGTTTTGAGGGAGCAGTAAATTAGTGGAAAACCATCAATGAGAGCAGGCTGGAGGTTATAAAGTCCTGAATGAATCAAGTAGGGTAAAGCAAAATGCATAGATCATAGGGTGTTGAAGGAACTAATGTAAGCACTAGTGGTGCCCTTAGCAGATCTGTTTAACTGCTACTGAGAAATGAGGGTGCAGTCAGTTGACTGGAAGGCTGCAGATATGGACCCCACTAAGACTGAGAGCAGGAATCGTCCTGGGAACTATTGAGCAGTTACAGTAGTTTGACCTCTATAATGGGGAAACTACTGGAAACTATCATTAAGAATCAAATGATAGATCTTTTAGAAACTAATGAAGTTCAATAAAAGAGGCATCATTGTTTAGAAAAAGGAAAATCTATACAAAAACAATCCTGACTGAGTTCTTTGACTTACCTTTTGGGCTGTGCTCAGAGGGTCGGCAGTGGATATCCCATATCTCGATTTCAGCAAGGCCTTTGATTTAGAGCAGCAGATAAAGCTTATAAAGAAGCTGGGGACTCAAGTGTTTAAAGGTAAACTATGTGGATAACAAACCAGTGGGTGTTAAGGACCCAGAAGGTTGTGTTGAAATATCAACAATTCAGGGGTCAGAAAGATGACATGTGGTATGCAGCAAGGGTAAGTCTTGGGACTGGTACTCTTAAATCAGTTCACTTGTGACATTTGGGAAGGGATTACAGGAAAAAATGTCTCTGCAAATCACAGCACACTCCATTGGAGGGCTGACATTAAAGAATGGATTTTGGGCATGAAGAGTGATCTACAAATACTGGAGAAGTGGTGAAGGATCTGACAGCTCAAGATCAATGACAAACAGTGCAAAGTTATGTGCACACTTTATGTGCAGTAGGCAGGAGGAACTAGGATACAAGGAATGGATAACTGGATGGGAGTTGAGATAAAAGAGTTAGCCTGGCATAGAAGGAAAGGGATCAATGGGTTATCATAAGTAATGATGTCATGTTGACTGCCCAATACAGCAGGGCACATGGAAGGCCAACGGGATGTTGGTTGCTTAGGAAGGGGTTTCTCCTGCAGGGTGAAAGAATTACTGCTGCCATCTCTAACTCCCTAATGAGGCTGTGTCTGAATTACTGTGTGCTTTTCTGGAGTTCACATCTAAAAAGCATTGGAACCTTACAGAGTTAGTCCTTAGGACAGCAATGAAGATGATACAGGGCCAGCAGTGGCAGCCTCATATGGAGCATCTAAACAACATGAACATGTACTCTTTAGAAGTAAAAAGTCAGAGGGGTAATAGAAACATTCAAATGCATAAAGGGAATAAGGATTGACTGTTATGACTTCTTCAAGTGGAGTGAGGGGAATGATGACAAGGGAGGCATAAATACAAGTGGTGGGGTGGGAAATAAAAAAGCTTCAGACAGTAATACACTTCTTTACATCAAGAGTGGTGTATGTGTATAACTGCTTACCAAGAGGAGTAATCATTTCCGAGACATTGACCAGTATTAAGAAAGAATGAAACAGATATACAGTACTGTAAGAAGTTGGCGAAAATGACATAGGGGAAGGGGTGCAGGAGGAGAAAGGTCCTGAGCTTCCACCAGGGCACTTATCCAAATCCCAGCTGGAAATATGTTAGTAAAACCGAGGTAGGGTACTGGCAGACTCAATTGATTAGTGGTGTTTTACTGCCTGTACGTTCAATGTTTCTTAAAGAGATACTTACTGTATATTTTTAAAACACATGATGGTGCTTCTAATAAAATAATTTCATGGTTGCATCTGAGCTTCACTGGGCCCTATTCATGAAATGGGCAGTGTATGTGTGATTTGTAAATAGCCTATACTGCTCCACACTCCCAATGTTAATCTGTGAGAAAAGTCATGGATGCCATCACCCACCATATCCATTCCCTCCAATCAGTGTGGAGTCCTTCAAAGAAATAGTGGGATCTAGGTGAGCTAAGCTAGATTATAATCTTACAACTAGAAACCCAGATGTGGCCCCTGAGAGGATCCCCTGTTCTGATCAATCGGTTTATTGTGGGATATTGAAAGGCATAGTCCAGGACAGCTGCATCTCCGTATTTGGGGAGAAAGAAATTAAAATAAATTCCATGTTCCTGCCCTCTCTAACTTCCCAAGACATGAAGGATGGCTGGGTACCAGAAATGGAGCTTTTATCAGGATAGAGGACAGTGCAACATTTATGCCACAGACCCACTCTAATGTACATTTCTCCAAGGCACTAGGCAGCCATATGTAGATGGCTTCCTGCATGCCAAGAATCATTCAGCTTGGCTTACTGATGCTTGTTTAACCTGATGGCAGTGCAACACAAGCTGGGCAGTGATGGTCAGGTGTATTTTGTTGTGGGGAAGTCAGTGTAGCAGGGGCCACCTTATCTTTGTCTTGGATGACTTGAATGCACAATGGAGTAAGCCATGATTTAATGCAGTAACTTGCAGTAAGTGACATGTCACAAAATACCTCACAAATAAAGGGCTTAACCATCATTGAATTACACTGTTCCTAGCAGCATACTGTATACTGCAGCATTTTGTGATATCCTGCAGCACTAATGAATTGCATACTGGATGGCACCGCTGTAATGAAGCCCACTCACTACATTATGTAACTGCTACATAGAGACATACTGTAGCTACAGACACATAGATAATGAAAGCAGAAAAAGGCCTGTTGGCCTATCCAGTCTGCCCACCTTACCTAACTACCCTGCACTGACCTTAGTGGCCATCCCTTCCCTTTCTTTCTGCCCCCCCTTCTAACTAACCTCAATTCAGCTGCCCAATTCCTGCTTGTACCTGTTCATTGATTTGACCTGCGCTACTTCCTTTGGCAGCTTATTTCACTTGCCCACTACTCTTTCTGTGAAAATGAGCTTATGGGCATCCCTTTTTGAATCTACTCCCTGTGAAAGTTAGTGATTTCCTTTTCACCCCTGTAATTGAACTCGAGGAGAAAAGTTCCTTGGCATCCACCCTATTTATCTCATGCAGGTACTTGTATGTTTATGTCATGTCACCCCTTTCCCTCCTTTTCTCAAGGGTGTACATGTTCAAGACCTGCAGCCTTTCCTCATATGTCTTGATCCCTAGTTCATGGTCCATCTTGGTTGTTCTGTACTATACTACTTTCACCTGGTCACAGTGGGTTAGATTCACAATGCTAGCCAAAATGTCCACACATGTGGAAAAAAGGCCTGCAAAACAATGGAAATACAAGTGTAGCTTATTCACAGTCAAAATTTCAACAGGTGCAGAAAATTGCAAATCTGGTGAGTTGCAAAATTCTGCAAGTGCAGAAAATGGACATTTTTTCCACAGTTGCAGAAATAATGTAAAAGGCCCAGCAGATAGAACAACAGGTGATCTATATTAAGTAGAGCAGGAGACCTTGCAAAAGTTACAGTAGAACCAGCACTTCCAGTGAGGCAAGCAGCCAGTCCCATAACTGGGACCACGGTATCACCACCTGTACCAGCAGGACCTTGCACCCAGTGGCAATACGTATATGTTGGCTGTGTCTCTCTCTCTTAGGTGTTTCTTTCTCATTCATCTGTAGCACACACTTCTGGTTGTTACCACATCTACCTCTACTGCTTGTTGGGCTCCTTTATGGGCTGCACTGGGTGATGTGGTTGTGGTTTGTTGCCTTTCAATAGAATTGTGTGTTCTTTTTGTTGTAACAACTGACACTACTATACAACCCACAGGTTTGTTGTTGCTTGGTGGCTGAACCCCCACTATGATTGTTTCCCAATTGTTAGTACACTGCCTTTTGCTTAGGGAGAGTTATGCCTAACTCTCCTTGATGCAGCATGTGTGCAACATCTAACTGCACAAAAACATTGGCTGAGAATAGCCTTTAAGGGGATATAACATATTTTTCAGTGGCATTTTTTTTTTGCACAGGAATTTCTGCAGCTGCATATTTCCCACAGTCCTCAGTGTATTTTTTTCAGCAGCTGCAGATGTTTTGTGTATATGATGCAGTTCAATTACCCCTTTTTTATGCAATTGCACAAATTTGAGGGACTTGTGCATTTTTTCTCCTTCAAAGTGTTTTGAGAATTCTGCCCAGTATCTTTTCAGGTGTGGACTCCAGTGCATTACGTAGTATTACAGATGTGGTTGCGCCAGTTACCTGTACAATGGTACAATCACCTCCTGATCTCTACTGTTTATCCCACTCCCCATGCAAACTAGAATGTTGCATGTGTTCTTCATGCATTAAGGCCATAGTGAGATTTTGATGCTCCAAAATCATACAAGTTTATAATGTCTTTTATTCATATGGATCATGTTCAGTTTATGACAAATCTGTCTGCTAATTAATTTAAAGGCGTGGGCCTCTCTCAAGAGAGTCATTTTGCTGCTCTACAGTTTCTGTAATTTGTGTCATTACTTTCTATTATATATCCCACTTTTTTGGAAGCAAAGCTAAGATCTTGGTTGTCTTTTTTCAAGTGGGCAGTTCTGAGAGGGACATTGCATTCCATCGGTATTATGCAGTTGGGATTGCTAAGTAAATTGTTTATATCCCTATACTTCTTGCAACCCTAAAGTTTGTATTTCTTCTAAATGTACTATTTCATACCATGGTCAACAAAAAAAGACAACATTTAAGGTCTACACAAACAGGTTTTCCATGCAGTCTTTCAGCCTTAAGCAGATTGCTTCTGTACATAATATAATTGTCAGTATGTGGATAAACGAATCATAGTTCAATCGATTATGCACCATGGCTTTAAAGGAGGTAGGCTGCATACTCATAAGTGTTGATGCAAGATTTACTTAACCAAGTTTAATTTAAAAAGATCCATTTCACATTCACTGAATAAAATAATTTTCCACTCTAAATATTTGCATTGAATATCAGAACAGAACCTTGCTTAAGTCTTCCTACAGTAGTAGAAAAAGCCTTTATTTTTATACAGGATAAAATCATTAGGGCAACAAACCCATTTTACAAAGTTGTCCTGTTGCATTCAATACGCTAACAAATGTAATAAAGTTAACACAATATAAAATATATAACAACAGTACAAATAGTGATAAAATATATACAAATAATACAAACTAATAATAAAATAACAAATGAACCATAGTAGAGACAACATATCACACTGAACGCATCACTGTACAGGAACGGACTTATACAGATACTACAGCTGTGCAATCTGACAGTGTTTTCAAACACATTAAGAGCTTTCAGAAACCATAATGGTATTTCCCTGTATTCTCAGCCTCATGGGTCAGAATCTAAAACAACTGAAATGACAATTTTCTGAGTATCAGCATGTCAGACTGAGCAGGTTATGCTACTGATTGTCTACACTTAAAGAGGCTGATGTCTGCTCAGATGAGTAATGCCATGAAAGTCAGTGTCAATAACAAATGAATTGTAAGGATTAAAACTATGTAATGTAAACATTTTGTTTGCAAGGTGGTGCAGAAAGTTGAAAATACATACTGTACTATCAGTCATATATGCTGATTTCTAGACAGTGCTCTCTCTCTCTCTCTCTCTCTCTCTCTGTCTCACTCACTTGCTCGCTCTTTACCTAAATAGGTTTTCAGCAAAATGGCTTGCTTTGTCTTAAAAGCTACTTGAGGTCAACACCACTGCATCCTTTACAGACAGTTAAAGAAGCTGTTCCTTCTCTACTGAGAAAAGTTTTGCATGCTGTAGCCTTACATTTATGTATAAATATTTTCATCAAAAGTTGCTTGTTTATTTTCAGAACTATTAATCTTACCCAGAATGGTTTCAGGTCTGCTGTAGACTTGAAACTAACATCCTCAAACTGAATACAGCAACATTTGATCATTTAGTTTTTGGTTACCAGGTACTGGCACTACACTTACAATGCATATGTTCAGGTATGACCAGTAAGAGCACACACACAAGTTCAGAGCAGAACCACCAGTGTTAAGCATTATAGTAGCACAGTACAGATCAATAAACAACTACAAAAAAAAGTAGAATCATATAAAATCACATCACCATACAAGTGAATGTACAAGTACAAAACAGGTACAGTATTAATTACATCATCACAGTACAGAACAAAAAGAAATACAATTATAAAATCATATACTGTAAACTATCATAACTGTATAAGTGAGAAGTATAAACAATTTAAAACACAGGAATAAGTATTAACTGATTCAAAATCCCTGTGCAGAAATGTCTTGTGATCAATAAGTAAACATAATTCATCAAATAGTAGCAGCTTAACACTGGGGATATGTAACCCATAATGGCACCTACAATTTCAGCAATAGGCATTGTCATATATTTCCTGAAATGTTTGTGATTTCTCCAAATATATTTCTTTCCTGCTTGCAGTACCCCTAAAGGGCCACCAGAGAGAATATTCTTTAGAAATATTACAAAATATTTGGACCATGTCTTTTCTGCAACTTCAATGACTATGATATGCACAGGTACAAATATTTAGGGTTAGCAAATGTTGCCTGAAATGCTTTCTTAATTTTTTATAAATAGTATACTGCACAGCCCCAGAGGAAAAGAGCTCCAGTCAATGGGAGAGACAAAGAAGGCTAGCTGGCCCATATCAAAGGGCTGCTCATGTATATATAGATCTTTGCCCTTGGACCTGAGAAGTTAATTGCATAAAATAAATTTTCATAGGTAGGCCTGTACGGTACGTATTTGGAATATTACAACTTTGTCCACAAAGCATCTAATGGCAAAAGAGCACCTAGCCTCTGGGAAGCCAACCTAGTCAAGAGTCCAGTAAACAGCTGAGAGTGAGATGATTAGCAAGTTAGCTAGGGTGCAGTGGTATTATAGTTGTGTGGTAGTGTCACTATAGTTAGGGTTGAGCAAGGGTATATATTAAACCTCAAACTTTGCACTTTAATATCTTTCCAATCCATAAAACAAATTTGCATGACATGTTGCATGTGCAGTCTTTTTTTGAGGGGGGATAGATTTCTTGACATGCCAAGTTTTATTCTTGATGATTGTGCAGATTCAGAGACCCAGACAGCAAAAAAAGTTTGAACATTTTGTTTTTTTTTGTCATTGCCTTGTGCTCAGATGGTTTGGAATTTTAATCTAAAATTTTCAGTGTACAAAGGGCTTGACACACAGATGCACCTTTTGCTGGTTTGGAGAAAAATATTAATCCATTCCAAGGTTATTAAATTAAAAAATTTCAGATCTGAGTATGCTCAGTACAGTCTTTCAGTTAGCTGCTGGAATGAAAACAGAATTTAGTCCATATGAAAAAGGATCCTTTTTTGTATGGAGGTAATCCTTTTTCATCAGGAACAAATATTTTTGCATGGCCAACATCTTGTTTCCATTTTTTTGGAAAAAAATTCAAAACCCACAAAAATTATATCCTACACACACACCAATGCATGTATCTGGCTAATTGGGTCCCCCATTTGGTAGATTCTGCATATACTTTCTGGAAAAATATATCCAGAAATGTATCTTTTAACACTTAACAATCCTTTTTTGTGGGCCAATTTTCTTTTTTTGCATTGGCATAGAAAAAAAGAAGTGGTCAATACAAAAAAGGATGGCTTCATATAACAAAATAATTTGGACTTAGTTTTTTTTTTCCAGTTCTTTTTTGTATGAAAGCATTCTTTTTTCATATAAATGAAAAAAAGTACAAAAAAGGATACCTTCATATGAAAAGAGAATGTAAAAAAAACAAAGTCCAAATTATTTTTTCATATGAAGGTATCCTTTTTCATATACTTTTTTATGTTCATATGAAAAAAGAATATCATCATGCAAAAAAAGAAATTAGATTTAGTTTTTTTCTGATTCTTTTTTCGTATGAAGGCATCCTTTTTTGTATGCTTTTTTCATTCATATGAAAATAGAATTATCTCCTACCAAAAAAAAGGATTTGGACTTAGTTTTTGTTCCCCCATTCTTTTTCATATGAAGGAGTGCTTTTTTCATTCATATGAAACATGAATGTCCTCATACAAAAAAAACAAAAAAAAAGGATCTGGACTTAGTTTTTTTCCCATTTTTGTTTCATATGAAGGCATACTTTTTTGTATGTTTTTTTAATCATATAAAAAAGATTTTGGACTTAGTTTTTTCCCCACATTTGAACTTCAACTAGCCATAACTCCCTCAATATTTAAACTTAATAGACAATCAATATATCAGAACAAAGGTCTTAATGAGTACTACAAGAATACATAATTCACCTAAAATCTAAGGCCCACATAATCAATCAATCAATCAAAATCTTTATTTATCCAGGCAGGCACCATTAAGCAAGGCTCATTTGCAAGGTGGACCTGGTCATGAATACATCAAAGTACAGTACAGAAGCAGGTATACAAAAAGCAATAATAGACAAGCAAGAAAAAGTATATACAGTGTATACAGTACAAGGTTGAAATAAATTAAAAAAACAACATTATTTTACAATTGAAAAAGTCAGCAGATGAACAATCAACCATAGGCATACAGGGGTTATAAGCAGAAATCTTTTGAGTGAGGCAGCCGGCAACTACACATATAGGGGAAAGAGGCCATGTATGGGGTGGCAGGTTAGAGAGGTAAAGAAGAGGAGGGATATATTACCATGAATGGGGGAAAAATTGAGCTAAAACCACAGAAAGTGACGATGGCTGTCGTGTACTTGTTTATTATGATAATTCAATTCAATTCAATTCAATCTTTATTTATATAAAGTGCCTTTCTGAAACCAAGGTGCCTGTACAATACTTGATAAGACAATAAATAATTAAAACAATATTAAAATTAAGCTAAACAGCAGCATTCAAAATTCATTGTATGCTTTGCTAAAAAGATTAGTTTTTAAAGCCTCCTTAAAGCTTTGGACAGTCGAGCAATCTCACACCTGACGAGTTAGAGAATTCCACAGGGTTGGGACCATAAAACTAAAAGATCTGGCAGAGGAGGGGTAGATAACTGGGCACTACTATGGATGGGGTGGGGCTTTAGCTAGGTGATAGTGGACAGGGAAGGGTGGGTGCATCAGGAAGAGTTAATAGGGAAAAAGTGAGAGCCAGGGGTAGAAACATGGTGAGCGTCAGGATGGAAAGGGGGAGTTGCAGAATTAGTGGGCTAGCAGTGAGGAAAACATTTGCAAGGTGCTTTCATGTAGCGATCGTAGAGCACCTTGAAGATATTCAGGCTAACAGGGCAGCTCAGCTTCAAGTTCCTTTGTAAACTGTTCCACAATGTGGGTAAAGAGAAGCTTAGAGCAGCTTTGCTGAAACAAGTTTTGATCCTTGGAACTTGGAGGGCAATTAGGGAATAGCTCCTTAGAGCGTAGGTGCCTAACCCACTCCGGGAATACAATTTGAGACATATGAAGGCAGCTTGTTGGTCACTGCTCTGAAGGCTCTTAGGGTGGCATTTCTATTCCTTCTATAGTGAAGGGAAGTCCAGCCTAATGATGTGTACAGGGAGCAGTGGTGTGTGGAAAGTGGAAGGCCTGTAATGAACCTGATAGCTCTGTGGTAGAGGTTGTCCAACTTAGCCAGTGCAGAGGTAGTGCCGTGGCTGTAGAGCAGGTCTGTGTAATCTATTAAAGATAGGAAGGTAGCTTGAACCAGTTGAATCTTGGACTCCTTTGTGAGCAGGTGGAAAGTTCTGTAGAATAGTCCTAATCTTTGTCTTAGTTTCTTCTGTAGTTCTTCGAGATGGTCGGCGAAGGAAAGTTAATGATCGAGCCAAACTCCTAGATATTTGAATTTAGCTACATACTCTAGTGTTTCTCCAAGAACAATGATAATGTGTGGGATAGCTCCTCTCCCCCCAGCAGGAATTGCCACATGCAAGGAAGGGGAGAAGAGCATGGCTTTTGTCTTTTTTGCATTGAGCAAAAGCTTTTTGTTTATGAGCTGGTATTGTAGAAGGTTAAATTCAGCTTGGAGGTCTTCACAGGCTGCTTCCAGTGTGGGATGACTCAAGTACAGTACAGTGTCATCCACAAAGAAGTGGATGTTGGCTTTTTTGATGGGGTCATTGATGTTGTTATTGTAGACTGCAAAGAGGAGCGGACCAAGGATAGAGCCCTGGGGCACACCCCTCAGCATAGGTTTTAATGGAGAAAGATCACCTTCAGCTTTAACCTGCTGTTTTTGTTCTCCAAGGCAGTCTGCAAACCAGCACATAGATTTATGGTCCAGACCTAAGGTGCTTAGGGAGGAAAGAAGCAGGCTGTGATTGACTGTGTCAAATGCCTTACTAAGATCCAAGAAAATGGCACAGACGTGCTTCTTGTTGTCAAGGTCTAGGAGCCAATCATTGGCCACCTTAGCTAGGGCTGTTATGGTGCTGTGCTTTGCTCTGAATCAAGACTGAACTGGATTTAATAGGCTTCTGGATTCTAAGTATATCCTAGATGGCCACATACTATTTTTTCTAGTAATTTAGACAGGATGGGGAGGAGGGAGATCGGTCTGTAATTATTTTGATCGCAGGGGTCACCTGCTTTTAATAGGGGTTGACATGGGCTATTTTCCACTGAGGGGGGAGGTTACCCTGGGACAGTGACATGTTGAATAGGTGGATGATTGCCACCACAAGCACATGGTAGGCACATTTCAGATAGTATGACTCTATGAAGTCAGAGCCTGCTCCCTTCCTGGTGTCCAGCAGTAGGTCTTCCACTCTTTTAGAGAGACAGGCAGGAGGGAGAAGGTCTCCTTGGTAGAGGGGGACTCATGGGTTGGTGGGGTCTGAGCTGTGAGGAGGTCACTGGCAGGAGAAGTATCAAATGCTAGCCCTGCCATTGCAAAATAGTTATTGAGGGCTTACAATATCTCCGATCGGTTAGGGATAACGCTGCCACCAGACTTATTTTTTGCTGGAATGGAATTACCAGGTACGTGTCCAGACATGTCTTTTAATGTTTTCCAGAGCTTTGAAAGATTTCTTGAGGCAGAGGCTAGCTCCGAACAATAGTAGGTGGCCTTGGCTTCTCTGACCAACTTGGTGCACTTGTTACGTGCGCTCTTAAAAAGACACCAATCCAAGTCACTCTTGCTTCTTTGGGCTTTTTTTCCATAAAGTACCCCTTTCTAACATGGAAGCTTTGAGCTCAGGTGAGAACCAATGGTAGGTGCTGCTCCAGACCTTCACCTTAACCAAGGGTGCATGCTTATTTAAAGCCTCACTTAAAATATCGTAAAAAATAGTGTATGCCCTGTTAGCCATTTTGGCTAGGAAGAATTCCTGCCATCGCGGTGAATGTTTCAAGTCATGGACATAAGCAAACAAATCAAAGTTGCGTTTGCACCTCTTGATAGAGAACTTTGCCACAAACTGTGCATTGTGCACAGATCTAATGGTGGTGATTATAGAATGATCGCTAATGTCTGAGAAAAATGTTTCAGCATGAGAGAACAGGTGTGGCTTGCTAACCAAAATTACATCTAAGAGGGGGCTGTTGTTAAGATTCTTTTTATTTGGGTGAGTAGGCTTGCCAATGAGTTGCACCAGCCCTAGAGTGTCACAAAAGGATTTCAAGGGAGCTGATGCACTTGATAGCCAATCGTAGTTCAGGTCACCAAGAATAACAGTTTCCAAGGAACTGAGCCCCAGTATGGAACTGAGGTGAGACAGGAGATGCAGCCCGGCAGAAGGGGGCTTGTAGCAGTCTATTACACAGAGTGCACTGGAAGGAGAAAGTTCAATCTTTAGGGTCAAGCACTCGTGTTCTTTGGGGGAGGATGATGAATCTATGAATGTGGCTGAGTATTTGTCCCTTACATAAATTGCCACCCCACCTCCTCTTGATTGCCTATCCGCTCGGAAGAGTAAATAATTTGGGATATAACATAAATATTGAAAAATGTTAATTTTCTTAGGATAACATTGGAACAGTAACAAGCAATAGGTCCCACAATATTTGGACTTTAGGGACACTCTACATATGAAAACAAAGATCTTAATGAGTACTACCAGAATAACACATAATCCACCCTAAACAATGACAGGCAAAAAAGAAAAAAAAAATTCCTTTAGGATAACATCGTAACATCAACAAGCCACAACTTCCTCAATAATTGGACTTAAGGGACAATGTATATATCAAAATAAAGGTATTAATAAGTACAAAAAAATAATACATTACCACCCCCCCCAAATAAAAAACCTTTTAAGGGCAATATAAAAAAAATACAATTCACATAGGATAAGATGGGAACTTCAAGAAGCCTTGATGCCCTCAGTTTTTTGACCTAAGGGACAATCTGTATTTCAAAAAAATGTCTTAATGAGTACTAAAGGAATAACACCCTCCATCCCTAAACATTTAGGGACAAATAAAAAAAAATGAAAATTCTCATAAGATAACATTAGAACTTCAACAAGCCATAACTTCCACAATATTTGGACATAAGGAGCAATGCATATATCAAAACAAAGGTATTGATAAGTACTTAATCAATAATGCACAACAGGGTGTGGGTTATGCAGGGATAATCTCACACCTTGGGTGGTTGGGCATGAGGCCACAGGCTGAGTGTGACCAATGCCCCAGAAGTGAGGTTATCCCAGCACAACCGATACCCTGGAGTGCATTATTGTTATTATACAATAGCTTATTTATATTTAAATTAAAAATAAAGTAAAAAAAGCCCAATTTTTAACTGGTTTTAAAATTATTTTGACTGTGGAAGCACATTTATAAAAAAAAAAAAGTAGTTCCTTTTTTTCTGGCCAGTGTGTGGTGCTTTATTGGATAGGCTGCATGTGTGTCTCTGTCTGTGTCTTCTTGCCTGTCCCTCTTTCTGTCTGTCTCCTCACCTCATCCTCCCCTGCATTACAATCACCATTACAAAAACGTAGCCCCTAGGATGAAAACTCTAGAAACATAGCTTTCACCAGTGAAATTGTGTGTAAGTCTAGTGAGGGGATATGTGTTTCTTTGTTGACCCCCCCACCCCTGCTTCTGACAATATTGGCTCTGCTCCTGCTCCCAACAGTAACACTTCCAGTTTTTGTAAAAGTATTTTTTTTTATTAAAGTTTGTAATAGCCGCAAACCTGCAATCATTTCTTTCCAGAACTGAGGTTTATGGAGCAAGCATGGTGCTACTGAAATATGCACATGCCACAATAATTGCTGCAATCCTAAGGCTATGTCTATGTTCACTGTTGTTGAGAAATCCCCTGTTCCCGCCAGTATCACTGTCTTTTTCTATGGTATAACTTTTTTCAATTATTATTTAAAACATATTAGTGTGGATAGAGGCATACAGTCATTTGGGAGTCAGGTGATTTGTGGAGTGAGCACAGCACTTTTGAACCTACAGCTGTGCTGCCAAGTGAGGGGAAGTTGAGGGGAGTCATGGCTTCACTTTGTATTTTCCTTTATTTATTTTTCTTTATAGAGATTTATGTCAGGGCAAACTGACTGGTATGTGAGGCCAGATGAATATTGAAATACAAAAAAAAAGTTGGGAGCTGAGAGGCTGGTATGCATGGCCAGGAGAATAACGGGGGGGGGGGGGGCCGTCAGAGCTGACGGGTATATGAGTAGTGATTTTAACATACCATCATGTGAAAGGTTCATGTGTGTGCCTGGACTTCATAAAGTGAGGACTCAGATAACCTCACTGTCCTAGGCACACATTAACCAATCAGAGCCTAGGAAATTTTCTAGCCATTGTATAATACAAGAATTACACATATCCCTTCCCCCACCTAAACATTTAGAGGCAATATAAAAAAATGAAACGTCCATAGGATAAGTTTGGAACTTTAGGAAACCATAACTCCTTCACTACCTGGACTTACGTGACAAGATAGATAGATGGATGGATAGATAGATAGATAGATAGATAGATAGATAGATAGATAGATAGATAGATAGATAGATAGATAGTTAGTGGTGCAGTAGTGCCACTATAGTTAAGGTTGAGTGCTAGTTTAATGTTAAAGCCCAATTTTTGTGCTTTAATAACCTCACAAAGGTTTAACAGATTTGTATGACATTTTGCATAATCTTGTGTGGTAGATGTCTTGATGTGGCAAATGTTGTTCCAATCAGTTGTGTGGTTTCTGAGATACAGAGTGTGAACAATTGTGTAATTTGTGTGTTTTTGCTGCTTCTTCGTCCATCTGTATCTCTGAAACTGTTTCATATTGTGATCTGAAATTTTCAGGGTGGGAACAGTAGGCTTTGCCTCACAGATGTGCTTTTTGCTGGTTTGGTGAAAAAAAAAATATAACTTTCCAAAGTTATAAAATGTTGAAGTACATTATTTTCAATGGGAAATTATAGATGTTCAGCTCAAAATATGATCCTTTTTTGCAGGTGCCTAATCCTTTTTCACATAGGGGTCATCCTGTGTCACAGATGGGAAATCCTTTTTCAAACTGTTGCCATTTTGTTTTTCAGTTAGTGAGGGAAACATATTAAAAAAAAAAAACTAAAGAAAATGGCCCCGGTTCTAGAAATGTTAAGCCTGGCATAACAGCACCTGTGTCAAGTAGAATGGCGCAAGTAGCAACTTATGCCAGCAGTTGTGACTTGTGCAATTCTATAAAGTGGCCTACAACAAGTCGCAGGCCACTTGCACCAAACAGCTGTTACGTTTGCAGTTGCACCATAAACCCCTGCGACATTGCGCTATGGGATTTATGGCAGCAGTTGCGCCCCATTCCAGAAGGGCAGCAACAAAGACCCCAATGTCAGGATTCTACAAGAACCCCCAGAGAACCAGCAACGTAAGTTATACCTGCATTTAGCTAGTGTAACTTACATATGTCCTCTGAGGGTCCTGTAGAACCCTGTCCATGTGCCTCCCCATGCCCAGACCACCCCTGTTGTTGCCCCAATGGGCATCGCACATGATCCCACCTCATCCCCATACTGTACATGCCCCCCATACAGCAATGGCCCTGCAAGGCTGCCCACACCAACTGCCCTCCCAAGCGTATGATAAGTGCCCCACAGGGCTACTCAAACCCCCTGTCCCCCAGAGTGTTCTTGAAGAGCCCCACAGGGTTGCCCACACCCCCAGCCCCTCCAAATCCACCATTGTGAAATGCCCCACAGGGCAGCACTGTCATCCTCCCACCTGTGCCCCAAACCCTGAGTCGCAACCGCAAATCCAACAAATTAAAACCCAGTTGTCATACCATTGACCACTCCTCTAGTTTTCACATGTCTCTGCTCATCCTTTCTATACACACACCCAGAGTGTCTACTGCACTGCAGATTTTGGTGTCTTCTACAAGGAGGCAGACCTTCCTTTCCAGCTCCTGCAATGTCACTTATAAGGACATTAAAGAGGACAAGTCTCAGCACTGATCCCTGAGTTACCACACTGGCACCCTACTTTTCTCAGAGTGAACTCCATTTACCACCAGCCTCTGTCACCAAGCCCCTAAACAATTTCTAATCCACTTTACCACCTTTTGACCCACTTCTAAGCTATGCACTTTGTTTACTAGTCTCATATGTTGAACAGTGTTGAAAGCCTTACTGAAATCTAATTAGGCCATGTCCACTACTCTACCTTATGTAATTCCATTGTCACCTAGTCAGAGAAATCTATCAGATTTATTTGACATGACCCCCACAAGACACCATGCTGCCTTGGGTCTTGTAACCCAGTGGATTCAAGATATTCCATAGTCCTTTCCTTCAGCAGTATTCCATTAAGCTTCTCACCACCAATGTCATGCTGACTGACCTATAATTGCCAGCCTCCTCCCTGCTGTCACTTTTGTGTATTGGGACTATATACACCTTCCTCCAGTGCTCTGGAACCCCACCTGTGTCCAGTGAACTGATAAATAGGACTGTCAAAGGTGCAGTCATTACCTCTCTGAGCTTCCTCAATACCACTGGATGCACCCTGTCTAGCCTCATAGCTTTGTTCACCTTCAGATTAGTAAGACACTTCAGGACCAGTCAGAGGGATGTACAGAATATGACTTAATTCATGCCCACTAATGCTAGGGTGCTGCAACTATGGCAGATAAAAGCACTTTCATAAGTGCACTCCTGGATTGGTGAACCCAATCTTTGGATGAGGAGAGCAGAGCAGTGAACTCCGGAGGATGGTCAAAATTCTGCTCTGCACCCCAGAAATAGCTCAGTTTTGTCCGCAGCACTGTGGGAGTGACCAGCTATGAGGAAGATGCCTCATATCTCAAACAGGGGATTATAACAGTCCTCAAAACTAGTGGCCAACAAGATCCCAAACAGCACAGTTTCACAACAGGTAGGTCATGCTAGACAAATTTGCTTGAGTTTTTTGACTATGCTACAAAAATAGTGAATGATAGTGGGGCAGTAGATGTGGTCTACCTAGACTTTAGTAAGGTCTTTTACTCGGTTCCACACAGAAGGCTGGTAAAGAAGCTTGACCACACAGGGGCTGGTCCAGAAGTAGTAAGATGGGTACAAAATTGGTTACAAGGCAGAACCCAGAGGGTACATGTTAATGGAATACAATTGATGGATGACAGGGTGAGCAGTGGGGTGCCCCAGGGCTCCATGCTGGGGCCTCTGCTCTTCAATGTTTTTATAGCAGACATCACTGATGGACTGGAAGTGAAGGTGTGTCCCTTTGCAGAAGTCACCAAGATATGTAACAGGGTGGACACCTCAGAAGGAGTGAGAAAGATGGAATCTGACCTCAAGAAACTAGAAGAATGATCTGGAGTGTGGAAGCTGAGATTTAATTCCAAAAAGTGCAAGGTCATGCATGTAGGAAAGAAAAATCCAAGAAAAGAGTATTACCTAGGAGGCGAAAGACTGGCAGCCTCAAACCAGGAACGAGATCTGGGAATCATAATCTCAGGTGACTTGAAAGCTAGTAAGCAGTGTGAGGAGGTAACATTGAAGGCCAACAGAATACTGGGCTACATTGGGAGGGGAATCATGAGCAGGAGGAGAGAGGCGGTACTACTACTGTATAGATTGCTGGTCAGGCCTCACCTGGAATACGGAGTCCAGTTCTGGAGGCCTCACCTTGGGAAGGACATTGACCAGGTGGAAACAGTACACAGAAAGGTGACAACAATGATTCATTGTCTGCAGTACATGTCCTATGAGAAAATACTTAGGGAACTAAACATGCACTCCCAGGAGCAGAGACAAGAGAGAGGGGACATGATTGTAACATTCAGGTACATAAAAGGCATTAACCAGGTACAGGCACAGGAACTTTTTCACTTCAGGAACGGCTCCAGGACCATGGGACATGATCTCAGGCTGCAAGGAGAGAGGTTATCTATCAACACCAGGAAGTTTTCTTCACAGAAAGAGTGGTGGACACCTGGAACTGCCCGCTGCAAGAAGTTGTGGGGGTTAACACTGTGGGGGGATTCAAGAATGCATGGGATAAACACAAGAGAACCCTGACTATAAAGGGCAACTAGAGTGTCAAAACAGGTCTAAAACAAATGGGCAAACTAGATGGACCTAGCGGTCTCCTTCTGCCGTCAACTTCTGTGTTTCTATTCCAGGCTTCAGAGCTCAGGGAGACTGGGTTGAATGAGGCAAGTGGAGAGATCAGTGGTAATTCGAAAATGGTAGAGATGGCAGAGTTGAGGGATCCCAGTAGTCAGGATACAGGAGTGGAAGGGAGCAAGCAGAAGATTGCCACCGAAGCTGTTAGAAAGAGGAGCTTGCAAGTATAATCAGCACAAGTAACACTAAACTGTTGAGTGGAGAGAATCCACATTTATGTAGTGGGACTGTCAAAATAACATTTTTGTTTTTGTTATAAAGTGCTTTCTTCCAATTTAATAACTGCTTCCTGAATGTAGTCAGTGGATAAAGTATTGCTATTCATGTAACAGGTCAGAAAGGTGAAAACAAACTGAATGAAAACATCTACAAATGCTGACCTTATAGTAGAACTGTTACACATATTTTTACACATATTTTTGAATGTTGGATGTATATTACATATATTAAGAGGTAAACAAATTACATTTTAAAGGTTTGTTATTCAAATTTATGAACGGACCAAATAGATGCCTGTATCCAGTGACATATTGTGACAGGGAGCTCCTGCCAGTCTTAAGGACCAATCTTTCTTAAATATGTTGCAACAGTTCTTCTGTTTCTTAGCCTAATATATCCTTTACAATTTCTAGTCCATAAGGATGGCCAACTTTGGGCACCCCCTTCCCTTTCTTGTATATGCTATAGTGTCCTTTTTAATTTTCTTTTTCCCTCTCAGGTCCTCATACAGGGAGGTTATTGTGGTGACCTCCAAACACATATAAAATAGGTTGTGTTTATCATTATTGTATTTCGTATGTAATCACACTATGTCATAAAATACCTTGATGTGTATACTTTATGTTTATGAAACCTGCAAATGTTGAAAATACAATGACACTAGGTGTTTTTGATAATGGTAAAAAGTACTAGGTGACTATTATAGAAATTAAGTTAGTTGTGCTATTTAAAATGCATGTAAATTGCTGTAAAGTGAACAAGTCTGAAATGTCAAAGTGATTTGCATATATCCCATGATGCTTTGAATTATGGAAGTATGTATGAAGTATTTCTTTGAAACTTGATTTGTTGCCAATGCTCTTTGGAGTAACCCTTTTTTCAGTGATTCTGCATTGAGATTCTTTGTCTGTAGCTTTTTTTTTGTTTTGTTTTTTTTCTTTTTGAGCCCCCAATACCCAAGCAAACAAGGCCCACATAGGGATGAAGGTTTTTCACTCAAAATGTTTAGATCAGAGATCAGTGTCAGTAGGTGCTGGCTAAGTGCAGAAAGGACATACATAGTCTGTTGCTGCAAACTGATGTACTGAAGAAGGAATATGCCATTGCTGAAGGTTAGTTCTGTATTTTGAATAAACATCACACAGATATTGTGTGTTGAACTTGATGTTCGGTGTCTGGTCCATCTATTATCCCACAACCTCTCCACAGACTTGGTGTCAGCAGTGGGATAACTTGCTGAAAGCATCTAGACTAGCCAAAGAGGGTCCTTTTCTGGTGGATATCACCCAGATATCCCAGATGGACAGATGCATAAGGAGTTGCCAGAGGAGAACACGGAGAAGAAAGTCTGTGGAGTTCTGACCAGAACCATGGCTGACAGACTGAGATAAGCTGCTGCCTGGATGGGATCTGGGAGCTCAGAGGAAGGCCAAGCCTGAAGATGATGAAGAGATACAGGTCAAGTCAGACTGGAGGTGTGAGAGACAACACCCAGGAGGTGGAGACCCTGATGAGGATGATCCACTGGATGAGTGGGCAATGGCTGGAGGTAGACCAACTATGCAAAGAGGTGGAACACTCATGGTAGATGCATGAGAGCTTCCTGTTGGAGAGTTTGGATAAAGAGTCAGAGGAGGATTTTTTGTGGACTCAGTTTGAGGAGGACCCCCTGACTGAGCAGGATATTCCTCTGTTTCCTGTGTTCCCAGGGTGTTACCTATTGGAGGTCAGAGATGCAAGTATGGAACTTGAATGTGAGACCTTAGGTCCTCATACAGGGAGGTTTTTGTGGTGACCTCCAAGCACATGTAAAACAGGTTGTGTTTATCGTTGTTTGATTTAGTATGTAATAACACTATGTCATAAAATACTTTGATGTATACACTTTATGTTTATAAAACCTGTAAAAGTTGAAAATACCATGGCACCAGGTGTTCTTCATAATGGTAACAAGTACTAGGTGACTATTAACATAGAAACATAGAATTTGACGGTAGATAAGGACCGCTTGACCCACCCAGTCTGCCCATTTCCCTACCTGATGGATAAGCTGCACATCCTAGTTAACCAGCAGCCTACTTCTTCCTACCCCACCCCCTAGAATTGCCTTATGACTGTCGCATGCATGCTTGAATTCCACCACTGTTTTTGACTCCACAACCTCCCTCTGGAAGGCTGTTCCATACATCCACGACCTCTCTGTGAAAAAATACTTCCTTAAATTACCTCTGAGCGCCCTCCTTCTATCTTCAAATTGTGCCCCTTGTTCTTGCACACTTTTTTTGAAAGATGCTACCTCTTGACTTTGTTGATTCCCTTGAGGTACTTGAAAGTTTCTATCATGTCCCCCTCCCTCCTTTCCTCGAGGCTATACATATTAAGCTCCTTAAGTCTCTCTTCATATGTCTTCCGTGCAGACTCTGCACCATTTTAGTTGCCCTCCTCTGGACAGCTTCCATCCTGTCAATGTCTTTTGGAGACTGGGTCTCCAGAACTGCACGAGTACTCCAGATGTGGTCTCACCAGCTGTCTGTACAGAGGGATAATAATCTTGTTTTCTACTGGTGATGCCTCTCCTATGCATCCCAGTATCCCCCCAGCCCTCCTTGCTGCCCTCTCACATTGCTTGCCCACCTTTAGGTCATCTGATATGACTACCCCCAGGTCCCTTTCCATTTTTGTTGTTGTTAGTATCTCACCCCCCATTGTGTACTCTTCCCCTGGGTTTTTGTTTCCCAGGTGCATTACCTTGCACTTCTTAGCATTGAATCTAAGCTGCCATACATTTGACAGAAATTATAGAAATTAAGCTAGTTGTGATATTTAAAATGCATGTAAATTGCTGTAAGGTGAACAAGTCTGAAATGTCAAAGTGATTTGCATATATCCCATTATGTTTTGCATTATGGAAGTATGTATGATGTTGCATTTCTTAGAAACTTGATTTGTTGCCAATGCTCTTTGGGGTAACCCTTTTTTCAATGATTCTGCATTGAGGTTCTTTGTCTTTAGCTTGTTTTTTTTTTCTTTTTGAGCCTCCACTACCCCAGCAAACAAGGCCCACATAGGGATGACGGTTTTCCACTAAAAATGCTTAGATCAGAGATCAGTGTCAGTAGGTGCTGGCTAAGTGCAGAGAAAGGGCATACATAGTCTGTTGCTGCAAACGGAGGTACTGAAGATAGAATATGCCATTGCTGAAGGTTATTTTTTGTATTTTGAATAAACATCACACAGAGATTGTGTGTTGAACTTGAAGTTCGGTGTCTGGTCATCTGTTATCCCACAACCCCTCTACATGTGTGATGTTAAGAAGTCTCTCACCATAGAAAAGGCAGTTGAAAAAAAGTGGATCACATATCCACAAGGATTCAGTAATTTGTGAAAGGCTGTGAGGAGGGTTCCAGCACTTGCATGCTTAACTCATTTTTCTCTCATTGTTAAGAAAACGTCTTACAAAACACAAGATAAACAAGCTTAATTGCTGAGAAGGAGAAATTACTGCCGAAGTACTATCACTGAATATTTAACTGTTACCTGAGTGGTATAGACAAAGTAGGGGTTTTGCCTTAAATTGCTTTAAATTGTATATTACATTGTAGTTATTGATAATTATTGGCCATAGACATCTGTAGCTCAAGACACCTGATACCTCGGTAACTGCAGACTATATTCATATAAGCACATAACTCTTTTTAATTTATTTTATACTTTTTAAACTTATAGGTTATCAAGAACTTTTCAAGCCAGGGTCAGCCCACCGGTGCAGTGGCAAGGCTTCTGCTTGCAGTGCTGACATCCCGGGTTCAGTGACAGACTCAGGAGTCTGAGGGCTGGCCAAGGGGAGAAGGATCGAGCATCTTGGGGACCGCTCTCCTTCTCTGGTGGGAGGAGGGCAGAGTGTCCGGCACTTTGTGGACCAATGGCAGATGCTGAGGGAACCACTGCAGCAGGCACTGTTAACTTAGGGGACAGGGTAGATGCTGGATGTCATTACACGTCCCCACCCCCGGGGGTCCAACATTTGAAAATATGTACATTGATGAATAATGTTGGCACTGGTCCTGCGCTGTGGATTGGGTCCTCTATCCTCCTGGAACTGCTGAAGCACCACTGGGAAGCCATCGGCTTTGCCCTGGTGGGCAATCAAGGATAAGGGAAACCCTCTTCCTCTAGTACTGATGAAGATTCACCAGGAAGCTGGCAGCTCCCTTCCAGGGGGGTAATCCAGGGGTACTTGGGGGTAGGTGGCTGGAGGGGGTGCTTCATGTAGGTGGACTGGGACTGACAACTGGCTGATGGGGTCAGGTCTGGACAGTCCCCTCCAAAAAAGAGACCTTATCAAGTCCATTAGGGTGTCCTATTTGATTCTTAGTGATTATTGTGAGGGCACAATTTTATAATTTTATTGTTTCATGCATGTATTTATGTATGTATGTATGTATGTATTTATTTATTTATTTATTTATTTATTTAATTATCTCCATTGTTTTAGACTTTCAAAAAGCATTTGATAAAGTCCTTCACTCAACATTGTCAGATAAAATTGAAGGACTCTACCTTAACAATAGGATTCTTAGATAGATACATGATTGGTTGTATTCAGGAACCCAGGGCAGGATTTTGAAAGCCTTAGATTGCCACAAACCCTGGTGCACTGACAATACAGCGCATGGAGACTGCAGCAATCTAATGGGATTTTCTATCCTGTGGAACAATTGCCACAAATTAGACCAACATTTTTCCATCTAACTTGTGGCAATCCTAGGGGCTGTTTTTTACGGAGCATGCACCAGATATGTGGTGGAAGCTTCCATAATTCATGCAAACTGTGGCAACTGGTCCCAAGATTGTAAAATTGGGTGCAGTTGCAGAGAAGGGTCTGGTGCACCACCAGATCCTATGTATCATGGCACAGGGCTGGACGCAAGTCCTGTGCCTTGCTTAGAAAATCCAGCACCTAGAGAGTAAGGATTAAGTGGGTGCTTTCAGAGATTGGACGAGTGACAAGCAGAGTTCCCCATGGCTCAGTTTCTGGTCCAGTTCTTTTTTGTCTTTTTGTCAGAGATCTGAATAAGGGTACAGAAGGATGGCATATCAAATTCTTAGATTTCCTGTATTTGGAGGGACAGTAGAGACTTTTGAAAGTAAGATACAATTAGTGGAAGAGCTAAAAAAAATAGAAGAGTTAGCAGTTAATAACAGGATTACCTTAAATAGAGACAAATTCACTGTAATACACCTGGGAGAAAATAACATAGGAAATAAATATACACTAAACTGTTGGGAAATGAAAAACTGTCGACAGTGAAAAAGACCATGGGGTCATCATTAGTAAACACCTTAAGTTTGGTGTACACTTCAAGAGAGTATCTTAAAATGGAGAACAGAATCCTAGGCTATGTTAAATCATTCACTAACAGAAGTGAGCAATGCATCATCATGGTTTACAAATATTGCATTAGGCCACACCGGGACTACTGTTCCCAGTTGTGGATACCTTATCTGCATCAGGACATTGAGAATATTGAAATGGTACATTATAGATCGAGACAGTACTCCTGACCAATCAGAGTGCTCCTTTCCCCTGCGCGTGAGACACTCTTATTCTGTGAAGATCGTCTCATGCACAGATGCCCTGTAAATGGACATATTCTGGGGCAGTTTAAAAACAAAAAAAATAGTAACATTGATCCGTCAATCTATAATATATAAAAATGTCCTGGGTCACCACTCCTTGTTGTATAAGAATGGGTTCACTTGCATTTTTGAGTATTGTAGAGAATATTGAAATGGTACAGCACAGGGCAACCAAGCTGGTGGCAGGTTTAGGAGATATGCCATATGAGACTAGATTAAACACTCTGGAGCTGTATATCCTGAAAAAGAGCAATATAAGAGGGGACCTCTTGCAAATGTACAACATTTTAAATGATAAAAAATTAAGAATTGAAATGGATGTTGAATTATATTAAAAAGAGTATAGTCTAAGGTGGCATGACTTACAAATAAGACTTGAAAACTATACAAAGAAAAAAGAAAGAAGATGGTTTTTCACACGGAGAACAGGGAAATGGTGGAACAAATTGCCAAAAGAGATAGTCCAGGTAGATTCACTGACACAGTTCACAATAAAATTATACAGTTTCCTACTTGAAGGGACTGGGGTAAATTGGACCTACTATTGTGGGGGGTCAGCTTAGATGGGCTCACTGCCTCCTTCTGATCGACTACAAAGCATTATAAAGCACTATCACTGCTGCACCAACCAGAATGATGCAACCAGTTACCTCTTATTCCCCACACAGATGTCATCGTGTGTGTTTCTCAACTGCCTCCTGCCACTCTGCAGTGCAGCTTGCAGTCTATATCTCTGAAGAGCTTCCCGATGCTTCACAGTGCTGGTCACAGTCTGATTACTTATAAAAACAAACAAGGAGAGGATGGAAGGTTTGATACCTTTTATTGAACCAATAAGTGCCTTGTACAAAGAATTATACACAAGCTTTCAGGGCCACACAGGTCCCTTCTTCAGGGGAATAGCAAAACTGAGCAACATAAGCAGTATTTATATCCACTGTGGAACAATTAAAATCAGGAAATGAAGTAGGAAGGTTACAAAGGGGACTAGAGATGAAAGTCTAAGATGCAAAATAAAAACATGAGGAGACATGGGGAGAGGGGACTAAGTAGGAACAAATCAGAGGGAGATGAAAGGTAGCTAAAGGGAAGACAAAAGCATGCAGATAGAATCTGAGATCAGAGGCTAGCTTGGTGATTGAATAGACAGGAGATGCCTAAAAGATGAAAGGAAATCAAGAAATTTGGAGAAACAAAAGATCAAAGGCCTATATAAACAGAGTGTGAGGTAGTATAAACAGAGGTAGGAAAACAAGAGGGAGTGGGTGGGACTCAGCTAAGGAGTTAGTGGAAGAGGCAGGGAGGATGTGAGATATAGGTAAAAAAACAAATCAGGTAGAACTCAGAGAAATACAAAACCAAAGTGTGATAAATAATGACATGATTTAGTACACAGTAAAAAAGAATTACACTATCTCGTCTGGTTAGGTGTCCCATTTGTCCATCACTCTTTCAGTGAAAAATGTGTCCTCATCTCCCTCCTGAATCTTCCCTCCTTCAATCTCAATCCATGCCCTTTCATGACCCTCCCCTTTCTCATCTGGAAAATCCCTTCTGTGTTGGTTTTGTTTATCCCCTTTAGATACTTAAACGTCTTGATCATATCCCCCATCACTCCTCTACTCCAGTGAATACATATTTAACTCTCCCAGCCTGTTCTAATAGGGTTTGCTCTCTAATCCCTGAAACATAGAAACATAGAATTTGATGGCAGATAAGGTCTGCTTGGCCCACCCAGTCTGCCCATTTAATCATGTCCTGGATCATCTTTATAGCTCTTTGCTGCACCCCCTCCAACAATCTGATGTCCTTCCTCAGGAATGGGTGCCAGTACTGCATGTAGTACTCCTGGTGAGGCCTGACCAATGACCTATACAGGGGCAGGATAACCCCCCTCCTTCTGGAGAAGATCCCTCTTTCAAGACACCCCAGCATTTTGTTGGCTTTTGCTGTCACCTTCCCGCACTGGTCAGAGTTGTTCATGCTCCCCATAATAATCACTCCTAGGTCCTTCTCCTCTGTGGAGCTCCCCAACTATACCCCATTCAAGTGATAATCCCTCCCCTGGTTTCTTGCTCCAAAGTGCAGAACCTTGCACTTCTTGGCATTAAACCCCAACTGCCATGTTTCGTCCCACTCATGTAGCTTAGTCAGGTCCTCCTGCAACCCCTCCCACTACTCCGCATCATCAACTACAGTTCCCATTTTGGTATTGTCTGCAAACAGACTGATCTTGCTCTGGATCCCATATGAGATATCTGCAATAAAAATCCAAAACAGCACCAGTCCCAGTACCAGTCCCTGTGGTAACCAGCTTGTCATCACTCTCGGTGACAAAAGGTCCCCCAGCACCACCCTTTGCTGCCTTCCCTTTAGCCAGTTTGTGATCCATTTCACCATTTTTGGTCCCGCCCCCACATGTTCCAGTTTATACCCCCAACCTGCCATGTGGCACTGAATCAAAGGCCTTGCTGAAAAATAAATACAGGACATCCACTGCATGGCCCCGTCCAGTTCCCATGTCACCCAGTTGTAGTACTCTACAAGGTTTGTCTGGCAGGATCTGCCCACTACAAACCCATACTGCTGACCATCCTGGAGACTGGCTTCCTCCAAGAAGCTCACTATCCTCTCTTTAAGGATGGTCTCCATGAGCTTTCCCACAATCGATGTGAGGCTTATTGGCCTATAGTTTCCTGGTTCATCCTTTGGACCACTTTTGTGGATGGGTACCACATGGGTCATTCTCCAGTCCTGTGGTACACATCCCTTGTCCAGGTAGGTATTGAACAGGTCAGTCAGTAACCTCGCCAAGACCTCTGCCAACTCCCTTAGTACCCTAAGGTGAATGCCACCCCCTCCAGATACTCTTGTCATACTATCTTCCCCTTATCTACTTCTATTCATTCATCACTATCAACTATTCCCCAACATCTCCCTTTCTCAGTCCCTGCCCCAGCTCTTCTATGCTCCCTTTACTAAACTTCCAGCCCACAAATCCCCCTGCATATCTGACATCCTCCCTTTACTAGTTCAAGGTTTCTTCTTGCTGGCTTCTCGCATTTTGCATCCTTGAGCCTCCTGCAGATAATCTCCCTGAACCCACTTCCTGGCTCACCTGAGGTAACATTATGGACTCCCTGTAAAACCCTGCTGCCTTTTCTCCTGTGTCCTTATCCATGATAGCCTGATTACCTTTCACTTGAGAGCTGGCCTAATTATTTTTATTTAATTATTTAATTACTTTTTTGATAAATGGGTAGGTGCACTAGACACAAAATTGACTATTTTCAGGCATGACCCGGGAGATCACAACATAGAAAGAAACAGGTACAATACATACAGTTTCAAGAAATGTACAGCACATCACATATCGGAACAGGTTTAAGACAATAGTAGTACAAGGCCACATAAGGTGAATTATACAAATAGAAGGTAAGTGTCCGTAAATAACAGTTATAGTAATATCACATTTAAAGTGTGAAAATGCCAAAAATCATAACAGTATAATAGCGTCATACAACCAGCTGGCTGAATATCATTTTTTACAGGAGGTTGGGATATACGAAATGTAGTAGTATAGCATAATGAGAGAGAGAGGGAGAGAGAGGGAAAGGAATGGGAAAAAAGGGGTAGGATAGAATTAGTGGGGGAAGTAGTAGGAGCAGGGTGACAGCTCACACCACAGAAGACTGGAGAGAACTGAGAGACAGCAGTAGCAGAGGGAGCCATGATCTACAGTGTGTTGAGGCAGGTGCATTGGGCATGTACAGCAAGGAGGAAGCAGTGCCTCTTCTCAAATGTGGCATGACTAGGGGCCAGGCATGCATCTAGGGGCAGTGAGTTCCAGTAACTGTGAGCTACATGGGAGAAACCTGATTTCCCTTTAGTAGTTCTACATCTGGGAATGCTAAGCAAGGAAAGGTCAGCAGATCAGAGGCCATAGGAGATGGGCTGAGGGGTCAGCATGGAGGCGAGGTGGGTAGGCATGTTGGACCACAGTATACTGTCCAGAAGGTTCCCAAGAGACAGGAGTAGGTGGACAATAGGGGAAGGGCAATTTAAGTCTGAATACAGTAGGCAGTGATGTCTTAACCTGGAGGATGCAGAGGTGTATCGGCATATATTGTTATAAGTTTCGTCCCACCTTTGGAGAGAAGCCTTAGACGCATTACTATAGATTATGGATCCATATGAGAGTGATGGGAGTAGGATTCCTCTAGCAATGGGCAGCCTTGCAGAAGGGGTTATAATATTGCTTGTTTTGTAGGCTAAACCAAATTTAGCATTGACAGCCTTACACGTGGAGGTTATGTGAACATATGAAATTTACCAGCAGATCAAGGCATAGAGGTCTATCAAGTCTGCTCAAATGTGCAGCTAGCACCCCTTACATCTTACATGGGTGTCATAAGTGAGTGATTCATCGACCAAGACACCCAGGTATTTAAAGGAAGTTACCATTTCCAGTGGGGAACCATCAGCCCAGGAGACTCGGAAAAGATCCCGGCTATGGTTTAGTTTAACAGATGAACCAAAGAGCATAGCCTGGGTCTTGCTGGCGTTGAGAACAAGCCTATCTCTGGTGATCCAGGATTGAATATTTAGTAGGTCCATAGAGAGCTTTTGGTTAATAGACTGAACATTATCTGAGCTTGTGTACAGAACAAGGTCATTGGCATAAAGCAATGATGAACAGGAGAATGCGTTTTGTGCTACGTTATTAATAAAGATCGAGAAGAGAAGGGGTCCAAGGATAGATCACCAAGGTACACCAACATCAATGACTGCTTTTTCTGAGGTGGCCGAGTTGAATTTTACAACTTGAGCCCTGTTAGGTAGCTACAAAACCAGGTTAGAACTCCAGACGAGAAACCCAGGGTTTGGAGATTAGCAAGCAGAAGATGGTGGTTAACAAGATCAAAAGCCTTCATCAGATCAATAAATACTGCACCGGTTAGATGACCCTGACCCATGGCATGAAGTATGCCATTTGTTAGATGTAATAGAGCAGTTTGAGTACTGTGGCCTTTTCTGTAACCATGTCGGTTTGTGTAGAGGAGATTGTACTTAGAGAGATGTTCTGAAATCTGTGCTGTGATGAGCTTCTCAAGAACTTTATTTAATACTGACATTATAGCTTTTGGCCTGTAGTAAGCTATGTCTTTTTTGTCGGCTTTTTAAAAAAAACAGCGTAACTCTGGTCAGTTTCCATATATCAGGCACCACGCCTTCACCCAGGGACATATTGAGTATTCTGGACAGTGGTCCTGCAATGAACGGGGCTGCCAGCTTTAAGAGTTTTGGATCAAGGCAGTCAGACCCAACAGCAGTACTATCTGATATAGTATTGAGATATTTGAGGACATCCTTCTTCAAGATAGCTTTAAAGTAGAATGGTGGCATCATTGTCATGTTCTTCGGGGTTGGGGATCCAGAAATTAAGTTCTTAGGAGAAAAAGCAGTGGTATATCTGGAGAGGTCAGAGAAGTGAGTATTGAATGCATTGGCATTTGTGCATGAGTCATTACAGTGACCTCCTTTCAGTATCATGTCACTGTTGGTGTGAGTTTGCATTGAGCCAAGGAATGTTTTTATACGTGACCAAAATTTCTTAGGGTCACCAGCTGCATCCACCAGTAGGCCCTTATAGTAGTAGCTTTTTGCATGCCTTATTAGTGTTTTGCACTTAGATCATTGTTCCTTGTAAATGTTAAAGTCAGCTTTGAGACCAGACATTTTGAACTTTCTCCAGCATTTGTCCCTATTCTTATGGGATTCAAGGAAGTCTTTATGCAAACTGGTTTGTTTACCATGAACTCGCCGAGTGATGACTGGAGTATGTTTATCTTGAAGGAACACAAATCTACTCAGGAAAGCATGAAGGTCAGCATCTGTATTCGGTGATTGGTAGACAGCTGACTAGTCAGTGTGAGACACATCATATAGAAAATGAGCCTGGTTTAAGTTGGCGTAGTTCCTGAAGGATATACAGCATTGTGGGGATGTGGAGATTGTAGATGGACTCCAAATACAGAAAACAGGGGAATGATCACTGATCGTGTCCAGCCACATTCCTGTCACTGCAATCCTGTCCAAGTGATTAGTTAAGATCCAATTAATAAGCGTGCAGGAATCAGCACTCACAGATACTCTTATAGGATCAGCAACGATTTGATGTAAGTTGTAGCTCTGCACCAGGGATTGTAGGGTATCCTGGGATTTGCTAAGCCAGTTTAAGTTTATGTCCCCAAGGATGATGGGTTCATTTTTCCTGGCATATGCAACTGTATGTTCCAGCAACTCCACTAGGCCATTTTGCCCACATTTGGTGGGATTATAGGTACAGATAATGTGAAGTTTCTTAGCTCCTGGTCTGAGTATGGCATGGATGCATTCACATGAGAAGTTACGCTAGTTAGTTATCATAGTTAGATTAAGATTGTTTTTGAAATAGATTGCAACACCCCCAGCATGCTTTGGAGGTGGCCTGTCACACCTAAGGAGATTGAAGTGTGGGAGCATGCAACAGGTATCTGGGATAGAGGGCTTTAGCCACATCTCAGATAGACAGAGCACATCCAGGTGGTAGTTAGCCACCAGGCTTTAAGTTCTGCATGATTGTGGAGAAGTATCCTGACATTAAGATGGACAATATGTAGACCTTTCATATCATAGCCAGCACAATTTATAGGTAATTGACTTGGCATCGGTCCTGGGCTCAATTCAGTGTTCCCATACAGCATGAGCACCAACAATATTATGTACTCTAACTTATGCAGGGCAATTGGAGGGATATTACAACTATAGATATGCCACCATTTAGCAACAGATGTGGTAGCATAGTAGATGAGTAATCTAGGGAGCAGGGCAGGGGTCACATCAAGGCCTCTTTCTGGTAGGATTAACATGTTAGAGTAAGTAAAATCATTTTGGTCCATGTCTCCACTAGGGAAGTGATTATTGGGATCGAGCACTCTGAAGATACTCAGTAATATCAGAAACAGGATAAGAGAATGTATTAATAGTGATTTCCAGGCCACTATGCAGGAATTTAGAATTAGCAGTATGAGTAAGGCTACTGGGGGTTTGAGGATGCAGAGGAGGGTAAACGAAACAATTGTATTGAAGTGCTGTAGAGCACCTAATTTTATGGAGATCCTGAACACTAGAACCTAGAGTGGTGGAAGGGTATGAGTGTGTCCATCTGACAGAGAAACTGCTAGCTACAGCACTCAGCGGGGAGCTATAAGATGTGAGTGGAACAGCTGTGCAGTATTGACCAGTCAGGAAGACAGTGCAAGCACAGTTGATGAGGACAAGAAACTGTAGCCTCATTTAGGCTATGGATATAAAAGATCAGTGCAGTCCTGAGCTAGAAAAATTGCTGCACTGTGCAACATTAGATAGTTAGTAAAGCATTAAGAAGTGAGGAAACTAGTTGAGGGTGCCCTCCAGTGGCTAGTTGGTATAATGAGCCAATGGAAAAATGAGAAGTTAGTTAATTTTCTTGATTGGTCACAAGACACTATGTAAGTAAATGCCCAGATAGGGCAGGCGGGTGGGTGGTGGGGAGATGCCATGGCATTTGGGATTACAGCTAGTAGGAGAGAGAGCTGCCATAGGAGTGTTAAGGTGCCAGCTTTACAAAAGGAGCAGAATCAGCCGTGGAGCAAGCAAGTGAAAAACTCAGCCCAGCAGATCAGCAGTGCTTTTGAAACATAAGCAGCCCGAGCTAGGAAAAATCCTGGAGATCTGCAACTAATGGTCCCACTTTTAAAATAAATTAATGCTCTAGCTAGTTCGTGCCTAATTTGGTCCACAATCCACTCAGTGCAGGGCCAGGCTAAATCATTAGCTGCGGTGATAAGCTCCATGAACAAACACTGGTGGCCAGAAGGAAAAAGGCGCCAAGTTTCTAACCCAAAAGGAATCTGGCTGGGAAAAGGTGCCACAGGTAGCCACTCATACCTTAATGTTGCAGGCGGCGACTGGGAGCAGTTCCTATCAGGTAGAAGCCCGGGGCAAGGGTGGGCAGCTAAGGAGAGAGCAGAGAGATAAAATTAATAGGAAGAAGGGGATGAGAAACAAAAGAAAGCTGTGGACTAGGACGATTAGCGAGAGACCACGAAAGGTAGGGGAGAAGACAGAGAAATCACTTGGATGATGCAGTGGGGTGCAGAGGTGGGGGTGGGGGTCAGAGACATAGCAGGAGGCAGAAAGAATTGAGCAGAAGTAACCAGAAGAGGTGATTTATGGTTAAGGAATTATCCCTTCCTTCTGGCCTCCTTGTGGCCAGTTTAGTCCCCTTACCAACTCTCCCTGGTGCTGGTTTACAGATTCACCCATTTCTATCTCAACTCACCAGTAACCTGACTTAAGTAATTTCACCTCAACCCTTTTAAAACCCAACCTCCTGCATACCATGCAAACCCTATCCTGTCAGAGTATGCCTAGAAAAATGCAACCCCACATCCCCTACAGCTCACCACTCTCCCTTTTCCTGCCTTGTATCTGATCATTTTTATGTCCTTATATGCCTACCATAGATAAGTAGTAGATCCTTTCCCTCAATCAGCCCCATGAGCTTACAATGGACAGGGAGTAGTTTATATCCTCCCTGTAACTTGTCTCCAGAAGCCTACCCCAAATAGGGAGTAGCTCAGACCTTCCCTCAACCTGAATCTGTGGGCCTTCTCCAAATGGGGATTAGTTTGAATCTTGCCTCAAATCTGCCTCCACAGGCCTACCACACATAGAGAGTAGTTCAGCCCTTCCCTTAACCTGCCACATGGGCTTACCTCAGATAGGGATTAGTTTAAAACCTTGCCCTTATGACCTACCCTGTCACCTGTGTTTACACTCCTTGGCCCTTTTCTCCAGTACTTTACTACCTCCTGATAGCTTCCCAGGTTCCCATAACTCTTTACCTACCTGGTTGCTGTTGGGCACAGTCTCCTGAAGTGAAGAACAAAGGATAGCACATCCTGGATCTGCCGTGGAGGTGCAGGAAAGGGCTGCAAGCCTGGGAAAAGTGAAACAGAACAAATTGTTGCACTCCAAGAAAGAGACTCCACTTCATTTAATGCAAACAAAAAAAAATAGTTTATTCAATTTCTGGAGAACTATGATAGCCCCAGCACTTTGACCTGTCCTCAGGTCTTTGTCATGCAACTGCTGAAGACCTGAGGACAGATCAATATGCTGGGGTTAACATGGTTCTCCAGATATTGAATAAAGTAGTTTTGTTTACATTAAAAGTAGTTAAGTCTCTTATTTGAAGTGCAGGAATCTGTTTCATTTCAGAGTCCTCTGTAGACCTGCAGCAGGCAAATGGATGTCCTGCAGATATACCTAGTTAAGAAGCCACACTCCTGCTTCCAAGCACTTAACCTTAAGGGTCACTCAAGCTTCAGGCTTGCTTTTAACTACCCTGAACTTATACTTGCTTTCACTCTCCCTCCCTCTGATTAAGCCTCTGTGATCAGAGACCTCCCTTCCTCCAGAAACAAAGAGAGCCCAGCCTTTAGTTGTGATTCTTTTTGTTTGTTACCGTTCAAGCACATTAAACCCACATAAAGAGGGTTGCCCAAATTTAAGAAGGGCAGGCCCCATTGTCGCATGGCCCAAGCCAATGAAAGGGGAAGCTCAGAAGAAAAGGAAAGAAGGGGGGAGGGGGGATAGGGGGCCGGATTGGAAGGGGGAGGTCCAGTGACAACACAGGAACAATGAGGTAGCAGCAGCTGAGTGGGTAAAGAAATAAGGGGTGGGGAAAAGGCAGCATGAAAAAGGGGCTGCACACTAAGGGAGCTCACAATTTTGCTCCATAAGGAAATTAAGTTACCTGTGGAAGCACATCAGTCGTAGGCAATAAAATTAAGCCATTGGGCATTTGAATTGGTTTGGAGTAAGTTCTGAGGTGAAGTAATATTAAAAAAAAAAAAAGAAAAAGGAGGACAAGTATTCTTTACAAGAGAAAAGGACTGCAGGACAACAGTAAGAGGACAATCGGGAACCTGAGGTAAGGTGAGGTGTAAGGAGGGGGAGACAAGCAGAGAGCCTGTTTCAATGCATGGATGATGTACCAAGAGCACTCACTGGTTGTTTCAATGCCTCAGCTTTAAAAAAAAAAGGTAAAAAGCACCCGTTGTGGTTGTTGCCATGGAATCGAAGGTGGAAGCGTTGGAGGGGGCATGAAGTGTACAAGGGCGGCAGTAGGGTAGCAGCTCAAGAAAAGAAGGTTTTTTTTTTCTGTTGAAAACAGAGCCGAAAAAGTGAAGGCTGCTGGTTAAGGAAAAGTGCAGGAGGTGCAGTCTCAATAGGTACAAGAGAAAGCCTAAAGAGACTAAAAGGTGAGCGATAACGTCTTTACAGTAAAAAAAAAAGCATTTTTGAATGGCTGGGGGGAGCAGTGAAAAGCATTTACGCACGCTCAAAAGGGGAGACAAGGGAATGGGGTCTGGCATGTGGTCGGTGAAGGAGGCAGGCAGGGGAAGCCTGCTGAAGGTACAGGGTGAAAAGCTCCATTTGGGCAGAAGCAGAGTTCCTCCAAAGGAGATATGGTGCAAAGTGGCAGGGGAAACAGATGAAAAGAAAGTGAGGGATGCTGTAATAGCTGTGGGGTGACAAGCTTGGGGGTTTTTTGGTGGTAGGGCCACAGTGGGGGCTGAAGAGCTTTGTGGTCATGCAAGCGGGTGAAACCCATGAAAGAGGGACAGATGAGGAGCCAAAGAGCTCATGGACTGGGCCACAGCAGGGCCGAAGGGGGAAAATAGCAGGATGCGGTTCTTTGCAGGGGAAGGAGCTGGGTATTGAAAGAGGAAGGTAAAGAGGGGGAACAGGGCAGAAAAGAGAAAGAGAATGACGGAAAGGGCCCCAAGAGGCAGGGGCCTGACAGTGTGGCGATGGCGTGTGACATCATCACCACGCGGTGCGAAAAGGAGCCAATAGGCAGCCAGTATAGCTGAATGGTTAAGAGACAAACAACATAAGTTACGGGGGTAGGGCTCGGAACTGAAGAGGAGGACACTATGGGTTATGGCACAGAATTCAGAATGCATTTCATGGCCATTGCAGGAGGTTGAGAAGTGAAATCAGATTACCTACGTATTTTAAAGTGCACTGCAATGGTGATCAGTGGCAGCATTGTTTGGGGGACAAGGTTTTGTTAGAAAATGGGGTACTGGCAATGGGAGGGTGGGAAGAAGGAAATGACAGAGACCCGAGTTTGGGGCTACGGCCAGAAAAGGAGGCCATAAGGCGGGTTTTTAAAAAAAAAGGCAGCACGGAGCCCAGTAAACGCTGTTAGGTTTAAACAGACATGGGGAGGGCAAAAGGGGACACGGGGCAAATGGCAAGGGTGGCCTGGGTAAAACCTATGCCGGATGGGGAGCAAGGAATCGGCGTGGTGGCAAAAAAAACAAAAAAAACATCAAGGATCATGAAAGGGGTCAAGGGGGGGTTGGAGGAGGGGAGAAGGCAAACCCCCCCAAAAAAAAACACATATAGTGGCGCAGGCAGGTATACCAGAGAACAGTGGGGTTGGGGGGGGTTTGTGGTTCGTGGAGGGTGTGTTGGTTGAGTCCCAGAAGACTGGGAAGCCAAAAAAAAATAAAAAGGCGGGGAAGACAGAATGTGGGTCGGGGGGCGCCGGAACAAATTAAACACAGTAGTGTGAAAATGTGGAATGCAGTGGCAGTCATTAACAAAGATTTGTCATTGTAGATATACAGTAGAAACAGGATGGCACCAAGAAAGTAAAAACCCAATAAGGAGGACTGCTTCAAGGCGGTGATGGTTTTAGTGGAGAAGGCTAATTGGCTGCTGGAGGTGGTAGAGCCCTAGGGTGTGGAAAAGGGAAAGAAGCAGAAAGAGAAGTCGAGGAAGGGTGGGGACGCTAACAGGAGGGTACCGGTGCCGGTCGCCAATAGGGAGCCCAGTGGGGTGATTCCGGTGCCGGAACCACGGGACCTTTCCCTGGTGAGACACGTACCTGAGCCATGTCCGGACCACATCCCGGGGCCAGAGGGAAGAACAGTACCAGCAGTACCAAGTGCCAGCCAAACCTACCAGTACAAAATCTAGTGCCATCACTGCAGAAAACAAGCGTCCCCAAGTAGCGGAAATACCAACGCCGGGGCCTGGTCCTTCACAGAGAACTGACCAGGTAATCAAGGAGTGACAGTGGAGAGCAGTATAAAAGAATATATAGCATAAATGGTAAAAAGTGTGGGGGACAGTGGCATTGGCCAACTAGAAAAGGCATTGGGTGAGCTAAAAGGGGAGGGAACAAGGTGGGGGATGGGGCAATGGGGGTAATCAAGGGGTAAGGAAAGAGTTAGGGGCTCCTGGTGTCTGACTAGCAGATCATGTACCAACAGCAGTGAAGGATAAGATATGGAAAGGGGAATATGTGGATATTTTTGCATTGGCAAATGTGGATAGCATGGAGAAATACGAAGAAAAAGATAGCTTTGAGAAGAAAGACATGGCAGCGGCAGTAGTGCTGCTCAGAAAGGAAGAGGAGGACAAAACATGGAAGGGTAAAACATGGGACAACTGGTCCACTGGGTTTACATATTTCATGGCCATTGTGATAGAAAAGCGAGTGGAATTAGCTATCCCCCTGCTCACTTACTCCCACATTATAAAAAATGCATACAAGTGGGGGGGCATAGTTGGTTACGATACGATGAAAAATTTAGGAAGAGAATGGTGCATTTCGGTGATGTGCAGTGGGATGCCAGGCAAATAGATTTGTGGCTGGAGATTTACACGGGGCATTCGGACAGAGAAACGGAAGGGGATAAAAGGGCAGTGGCAGCAATGAAGGCTTGTTGGGGATACAATAGAGCAGCCTGCTCATGGCCAAACTGCCGATTTTGGCATGTGTGCTCCAAGTGCGGGGGCATCATCCAGCGACCAAGTGCAGGTACAGCTGGGAAAAAGGGATGAGCAGTCAGGACAGCTCACATCAGCCATCCTTTCGGGGAGGGCAGCATCCCTTTCCGGGGCAGCACTGTGGGAGAGGCATTAGGAGTAGAGGAGCAGGGGGAAAATGGCAGACCAATCAGCCCTGACATCAGGACACACAGGGGGACCAGGGAAGTCTGTTTCCAGCTGGCATGGATGCCCATAAAGATAGGAAAATTGAAAAAATGGTTGGTGGGATATCCGGACAGGTTAGCGGCAAAAAAATTGGGAGAGGGTTTTGAATATGGTTTTGGCTTACAGTTTAAAGGGGCAAGGAAACAGACGGTACCAAAAAATTTGAAATTGGTAGTGGGAAAAGAAGGGGTGTTGGCATTAAAAATTCAGAAGGAAGTAAGAGAGGGTAGGGTCGAGGGTCCGTTCACGGTTCCGCCACTACCCAGACTAAGGGTCTTGCCTTTGAGTTTGGTACCCAAAAAACAAGAGTGGGAGTATCGGATAATACACCACTTGTCCTATTCGGAAGGGGATTCAGTCAATGATTCCATAGGAAAGGAGGACAGCAAAGTCACATACACCACACTGGAGGATGCGGTAAAAATGATTAGAACAAAATGAAAAGCGTGGGTGGCCAAAACAGACATAAAATCAGCATTTCAGCTCTTACTGGTTAGGCCAGAAGACTGGGAATTGCTGGGTTTTAGGGTGGAGTACAAGTATTATTTCGATAAAGCTATGCCAATGGAGTGTTCAATATCATGTGCGACATTTGAAATGTTTAGTACCTGGCTACAATGGGTTTATCAGAACAGGTTTGGGTACCAGACGGTGGTGCACTACCTGGATGATTTCCTGTTTATCGGGGAAGGAAAGGCAGAGACACAAGTCATGCTTAAGAGTTTCCAGAGTTTATGTCAGGAGGTGGGGGTCACACTAGTGGTAGACAAGACTGAGGGACTGAGTCGCAAGATTGAGTTTTTGGGATTGGAACTGGATACAGAAAATGAATTGTTCCGATTGCCTGAGCAGAAGGTTAAAAAGTTGAAGGAGCTATTGAAGGCAGTAAGAAGCCGCAGAAGGGTAATGCTGCCGCAGGTACTGCAGTTACTGGGTCACCTGAACTTTGCATGTAGAGCGATCATGCCAGATCCATCGTTTACACGGTGTTTAGCCTGGGCCACGTGGGGGGCCACACGGCCTCACCATTGGGTGGACCTGAATAGAAGGACTACGGAGGACGTGGCAGTATGGGAGCAATTTCTGCAAAAATATAACGGGCATACATTTTGGCAGGATGAATGGGTGTATAACACGGATCTACAACTATACACAGATGTGGCGGGGGAGCAGGGATGGGAGGATACCTCCAGGGAAGATGGTTCGCAGAACCGTGGCCAGTCGCCTGGAGTCAGAGGGGGTGACAAAAGACATCACCTTTCTGGAACTATTTCCCATATGGGTGGCCATGACAGTATGGGGAGGGGAACTCAGGAACAGACAGGTCACGTTCTGGAGCGACAATAGAGTGACAATAGAGCAGTGGTAGAAGTGCTGAACAAAAAGGGGACGAAATCAGAAAGGGTTATGAGAGTATTGAGCAGAATGATGTGGTTGGGTTTGTCCTTGAACATGTCTTTCAGGGCAAAGCATGTCAGGGGAGTTGACAACGTGATAGCTGATTGCCTCTCCCGATTGCAGAAGGACAAATTCAGAACCTTTGCACCAGGAGCAGAGACAAAGCAGACTGCCATTCCGGATCACGTATGGTCGATTGGATTGGGGGAGCTGAGGCATTGTTCTGCAACTCCTGGGCCCCTCGGACACTGAGAGAGTATGAAACCTCCTGGAAGGCTTTTCAAAAGTTTCAGGATGAGTGCTGTGGACAGGTAATTGGTCCAGCAACAGGGGAACAAGTGGCGCAATTTATAGTCAAGGGTTGAAATCAGAACATAGCACACTCAACTATGGGGGTGCATTTGGCAGCCATAGGTGAAATCTGCACATTAAGGGGTTGGGAGGACCCTACAAAAACTAACCTTATTAGGAGGATGATGCAAGGATGGATGAGGGGGAACAGGAAGAGACAAGATGGGAGAAAGCCAATATCAGAAAAGCTGTTGGTAAGGTTACTGGAGGCACTAGGCCACGTATGCACGTCTAGGGGGAAGACGGTGTTATTTCAGGTGCTATACATCACCATGTACAGTGGGACCTTCAGGCTGAGCAAGATAGTAGGCCACAGTAATAGGACGGAAGGTGGGGGTTTACGATGAGAAGACATGGAATGGCAGAGTGAAGCCATAACAGTCAAGTTAAGGGAGTCCAAAACTGATCAGAAAAAACAAGGGAGGAAGGTGTGTTTGTGGACACACCAAAATAAATGCATATGCCCAGTGGCGGCGCTGTACGTGTACGTGGCAGACTGAAAAAGTCAGGGTAAGGGAAAGAAATTTACACACGGGGATGGCGGGCCAGTTTCAGGGTACCAGGTGGCTGCAGTATTAAACAAAGTACTCCGGTTTGTTGGGGAGTCAACAGAGGGCTACTCTTCGCATTCATTTAGAATTGGGGCAGCATAAACAATGTCTGCGCAGGGCAGAGGAGCTGAGGAGATTAAGGAGAGAGGAAGATTGTCATCAGGATGTTATAAAAAATGCATACGAGAATTACAATGCTAAAATGTTTGTTTTCTCTCCCATAGCAGGTGCATAAAGAAATGATAAAAGAGAAGGGGGGGAGGAAGGGCAGGGACAGATATTCATTCTTTGTGTTTTAGATCAATCAGGTGCGGCTAAGAACTCGAGGCATGGATTTGTGGGCACTCTTTTGTGCATCGGGCAGAAAACTGGGCAGCCTGGAGACAAGGAGGAAAACAGCTGTACTTGGATATTGACACGATAAGGCTGGTGCGGAAAGGCCAACGGGGCATGAAGTGGGCACAGATGCTTCCAGAGTTCAGGAAAATCAGGAGAGATCATAGGAGACCAGGCCTGATTGTGGTACATCTTGGGGGCAACGATTTGGGAACAAAGCCCTGGTTGGACATTTTTTATCAGATAGAACATGATGTTAAAGTAATAAAAGAATGGTGGCCAGAGGTTGCTCTGGCATGGTCAGACATCACGCCTCGCAGGGTATGGAGGCAGGCAGTGAGCCACAAGAGCATAGACAGGGCAAGAAAACATATGAATGCAAGAGTAGGGAGGGTATTTCACAAGAATGGGGGAATGGTGATAAAACACGGGATCACAGCAGGGGTAGACGAGTACTACAGAGGGGATGGGGTGCATTTGTCGGGTCTCGGCCTGACCATGTTCAACATTGAGATCTCGAATGCAATAGAGTCATGGCTGGTAAAGAAATGAAAAATAAAAAAGGGGGGGCTGAGGGGAGAAGGAGAAGAAGAAGAAAAGAGGGGGAAGTCCACCATCCATCGCAAGCTGGAGGTGGACTAGTGGAAAGAAGAAGCAGGGGCACGGTGTGTACGCCCATGCCCCCGGTGCAGGATATAAGAATAAGAGGCCAGGATACACCCCCCCCAATGATGTACATTGGGGGGGCAGCAGAAATGGAGAGACCTGGCTATTAATTAAGAGAAAAACAATAAAAATGATATAATGTATGTACAAAATGGAAATGAAAAGTTGATGTACATATAATGTGGAATATGGAAAAAGTGTAACAAAGTTGAAAATGATGATGATTACAATATATCAAATCAGTAAAATTATTGCCAAGACTGAGCAACCTTACACTACTGGTCCATGTATTTATTGGAGGGGTTCTGGGGACAAAGAGGGTTGCCCAAATTTAAGAAGGGCAGGCCCCATTGTCCCATGGCCCAAGCCAATGAAAGAGGAAGCTCAGAAGAAAAGGAAAGAAGGGGGGAGTGGGGAAGGGGGCGGGATTGGAAGGGTGAGGTCCAGTGACAACACAGGAACAATGAGGTGGCAGCAGCTGAGTGGGTAAAGAAATAAGGGGTGGGGAAAAGGCAGCAAGAAAAAGGGGCTGCACACTAAGGGAGCTCACAATTTTGCTCCATAAGGAAATTCCCACCCTCCCACTCAGAAAAAAGGTTAGAGGGGCACTGTGGAAGGTGGAGCAGAGTGCGCTACTGGGAAAGGTGAATCACAGTGACTGGCTATGAAAATACTGTTGAAGGTGGATGACAAGTTGGAAAAGGGGGGAGAAAGAGAACAAAAATAGAAAAAGATGAAAGGGCATGGTGCATGCACTCATGCCAGAAAGAAGAAGCAGGGGCACGGTGTGTACGCCCATACCCCCGGTGCAGGATATAAGAATAAGAGGCCAGGATACCCCCCATGATGTACGTCGGGAAGGGGGGCAGCAGAGATTGAGAGACCTGGCTATTAATTAAGAGAAAAACAATAAAAATGATATAATGTATGTACAAAATGGAAATGAAACGTTGATGTACATATAATGTGCAATATGGAAAAAAGTGTAACAAAGTTAAAAATGATGATGATTACAATATATCAAATCAGTAAAATTATTGCCAAGACTGAGCAACCTTACACTACTGGTCCGTGTATTTATTGGCGGGGTTCTGGGGACAATGGCAAGAAAAAAAAAGACTTCCTCAACTCTTAGCTAAGCAAACCTCTCTTCCTACAGAATACTGTATGTACACTATGCAGTATAATTAAGCAATAATGCCCAACAGGGTGTGTGTCGTGCTGGGATAACGGCACGCCTCGGGTGCATCCAATAACTGAGGCGTAACGTTATCCCAAATGACACACACCCAGGAGGGTATTATTGCTATTATACAATGGCTCATTGTTATACAGAATAAAAAATATCATTTTAAAGATTTTTTTGTGTGGAAAAACATTTTTGTTTTTTAAAAGAAGATGAAACAATGAAGCACATTATCAAGCACATCAAGCAGCACATAATCAAGCAAAAGTTCATCTACAGGTTCACAGTGAGGCTGAGACTAGACCCGTGATCTTGTACTGGGATAACAGCACAGGTCCAGCCCAAGACTGACCAATCAGAGTCCATAATTTTTTTCTTGCCATTGTATAACAGCAATTATTATAAGGTTCTCTTGAATGCTGAAATCCTTATGTTAATCTCTGTGTTAATGTACATGTACAGCCTAATCACAGGAGTATTAGCTTGTGTTTCACTAGTTTTATTAAAAATGCCAGTATTAGAATTCTGGTATGCCAATATTGTTTAAGGCCTGCAAGCCTGAACAACAAAATCCAATCCCCCCCCAACTTGATCACAAACCACAATACCCCCACCATATGGAGGGGGCTCAAATTCTATTGCTTTTCTAATAGTTCTCACAGAGTAAAAAAAAGTTTTCTTTTGAAACTAGTATCTCTAGCACACCATGTGCTCAGCGCTGCACGTACTCAGTACCTATCAAAACTGTGCCCCTGACTCATCCTGGCAAAACTCCTGCTCCCCAAAACAGTTTCCAATCTGTTTTCTTCTGACACAAATCAAGGCCTGCTAAATCCATGTCATTACCTGTAGCCTCTTCTGTCCCTTTCCCCAACTGCCCAATCGCACTGCTACTGTCAGACACTAGCAGTGCCCAAAAGCAAAACAAGCAATTCTCAATGCCGAACATTTGATGCTTGTCTTAATGATCAAGGAATTTTTTTTGGTTTTTGTGTGCATGTGTGTGTCTGGAAATGGTAAGTTCATAACATTGTTAAGAATGTCACTAGGCCTCTGCAGAGAAACTCAAGTGCACAAGACCTGTCATGGAGTGGGATGCAAATGTTGAACAGTAAAACGCTACGTAAAGAACAACTGGTGATTCCGTAAAAAAAAAAAAAAAAGAAAGAAAATCAATATTTATGAGCAGACTGTAATAGTGTTTGAGCACTTCAGTTAAGATTTCAGAAACTGACATACTACCTAAAATCATAATTGTACTGCATACATTTTATGCCAGCCCTTACTAAAGTGATCAGGGCAGTTGAAGTAAATTACTGGAACTAGAGAAATACAACAGGCTCATTTGTGATTGTAATTTTTTTAAGGCATTTAATTTAAACATGTGTTGAACTTAAGTTAATCTGCTTGCGGCAGATTCCAGGGACCGCTGTAGCTGATGCTTACTGTTCCACATCTACAGCATGTGCGCTGCAAAACTGGGGATATGGCAAAAACTGGGTGAGAAGGGATAGCTCCTCTGAAAATTCAGTGGATTAGTTGAGATATCGAAGGTGCTCTTCTCTCTGTTACCTGAATACTTTGTTATTTTTTTTTTCTTTAAGGCAGACAAGGAGTGTCTTGTGCAGGGGTTCCTTCCTGACACATCCAGACTTATTTAAACTCCTTTGGGTATTGCATAAGCTCACACATGACTTGTGCAGAGGTATGAGGGAGAGAGAGAGAGAGAGAGAGAGAGAGAGAGAGAGAGAGAGAGAGAAGAGCAAGAGTGAAGTAAAAGGAAAAAAATATAGTTATAGTCTGGGAAAGGAATGCTTGGTTGAGGTCAGTGAATGGGGGACTAAACTAAAGACAGACCAAAGGAAGCACAATACTATTTGTGGCTTGTGTTATCACTCTAACTGGACTGCCTTGTCAAATAAAAAGCAAGCACTTGACATGGGGGGTGGTACACATTTTGTGAGAGAGTAGTTCAGATGGCATATCTTGCAACTCTAAATTACTTGCACATTTTGACATCCCCTATCTCTTATGGAATCACCACCCCTCCACCACCTGCACAGCAAGCAAATTAAATCCTATGCAGTTTAACACGGCAGAGGAACTATTTTATCTTAACTTCACACACACAAATAAGCAAAAAATATTAAAAAAATTATTCAAACTACAAGTAACTCATAACCCAGTTATAATAATAGCAATAATGAATGCTAGGGATTACTGTAACCCCCACCATTAATTATTGCTTAATAACTCATAATTGTCACACAGGAATGTGTAACTTGCTTATCACAGGGCATTGCGTCTTGAATAACTCCACTGTATCTCAAATTCTGTATGCAAGGCCCAGTCTCCAGACAATGAATTTGAAAATGATAGAGATATGGAAAGGGAAATCAAATGAGGGGTCCAGTGTGCTTACTAACTATGTAAAGTGAGTGTCCTTATCCAGCTGAGACCATCAGTATAATAAATAGAAAGCTAAATACGTTAGCACAAACCTAGGGCTATAACCAATTGACATACAGTAGATTTGGTCAATTTAGTGTTTATGACAAGACTATTGGGTTGAAGTCAGCCTTAGACCTGGCAGAAATCAGAATTTATATATTTTTTTTAACTCGGGCAATGTGTGTAAAGTACAGTACTGAGCCATCATCATACAATATAGTTGAAAAGAGAGTGGTGACTTGAGGGAGATTGTCAGTGAAGATGATGATGAGCAGAGGGCCCAGAACAGAGCCTTCTGGGACACCAATATTAGAGACCATAAATTCAGAGAGGGAGAATAATAGAGAGAGAGGGAGATTAAAGACACATAGAAACATTGACAGTGACAGCAGAGAAAGACCACTGGTACATCCAGTCTGCCACTTGGACCCTTCCCTACCCCATTACCAATTGCCTAGACAGGGTTTTTGTCCACACCTGACCTCCCCCCCACTTGGCACAAAGTCAAAATGCCATATTGAACAAAAGCACAGTCAAGAACTGGGCAGGAGAAATGGTGCCAAGCAGAACAATGCCAAACCAAAACACTGCACTCAAGAAAGATGCCAATGGTAGAGGTCAAAAGATACATGGCAAACTAACATAACAAAACTTGAGCCCCACATCCCTTGAAATTTAGATTATCAACTACACATGGGGGGTGGAACTTGGGGACATGGAGAACCTTGAAGGGGGGATCAGTCTTCACAACTGTCTTGGGGAAAAAACAATACTTGGGGTGGGAGAACAGAAAACATAAATAAAATCATACTTGAGGTGGGAGATTGGAAAACATAAAAATCAGGAGACCAGGAATAGAACTATGCTGTCTGCTCCTTGTGTTAGTGCCTTAGCCTCTCCACCACAGGAGAGGCTTTACCAAGCACTACGATTTTGACTACATGAATCCTTTTTCCATCTGTCTTGACAGCTACAGGAGTAGCAGTATTTGACTTTCGCTGTTCTACCATTCTTGCTGTTAAGGAAAACATGGTTTTTGAACTGTGGTTTTGCCTGCACTTTTGTTGAAATGTCGTTTTGACCTGATAAGCCCCTACTACCTGCCTTACTGCAATATTGCTGAGTAACTATTCACCCCTTTACCCTGTGCCAGACGTGCTTGTACTCATTAATTGTTTTTGGTTCTACCACCTCTGCCGATAGGGTGTTCCTTGGCTCAATCACTCTGTGTAAATTAAATGTTCTTGCATTCCTCCTGAATCTCTCCCTGACAGCTTACATTCATGTCCTCTTATTTTCAACTCACCGTTCCTGCTAAATAGTTCCTCTCAGTTTACGTTGTTTATTCCTCTCAGGAAAATGAAGGTGGCCTCCAATGGGTACAAGTTCAATACCCTGAGCTAGTCCTCAGGGGATCTACCCTGTTGGCACTCAATCATTTGGTTGCCCTGTGATGCACCATCTCTAGCCCATCTATGACTTTCCTCAGATGAGGACTCCAGAAATGGGCACACTATTCTGCAGGGAGTTTCACCACTAATGTACAGAGAGGAAGTATTAGCTTTTTTCTTCTGCTATCAAAAATGCCTTCTAATACACCCCGATATTCTGGTTACCTTGCTGTAATCCCTGTTACATTGGCTAGTTTGTTTTAGGGTGTCACTTATAATGGCCCACAGGTCCTTTTCCTCTGATGTAGTGATCTACTTAACCCTCTCCATCCAGTATTCTGTCCTGCATTTCTTATTCCCCATGTGCACTACCTTGAACTTTTCATCACTGAATTTTAACTGCTGGACGTTGGACCACCTTATTTCAAATACAGTGAAGCCAGTCAGGATGAAGTACAGTGTCACAGGATTCCTGCATGACAAAAGGGATTAACTCCCATTGAAACTGCATTGTTTGTTGCAGTATTTCTACCGCAGAATTCTGCAGAGTTGGGCTTCATCCTGGTGGGTTTTATGTACCTCTGTAACTCCTTTTATCACCTCCTAGCTTTCCACCCTGCCACAGAACTTAGAGTTATCTCCAAAGACACACACCTTGCCTTGTAGTACTTGTTGAAAAGTTGTGGTCCCAGAACTGATCCTTGCAGTACCCCACTTGTGACCTCTCTTTCTCTTTGAACCTGTTTACCATCACCTTCTGCTGTCTCCCCTATCAAATTTCCCACCCATTTAACTAGGTCCTTTGCTGATCCTGTATCCTCTAATTTCTTCAGCAACCTTATACTGTAGGATCTGAAGCCCTTTTGAAGACAGAACATGGGCATATTGTTCTATGCCATGTTATGTATTATGAAATGGGTAGAAAGAATGCTGGCTACTGATTGCCCAAGAGGTACTTTCAGCCAGGTCTTATCCCAGCACAACTCAGTTAAATGTAGCTCAACAAAATTATTAAAAAAATACATCCAATTTACTGAACATTATCCATTTCATAATTACAATAAGACACTTCAGGTGGTGCATTATGGTGGGCTAATGGTCATTCTCTGGTGGTGGAAGCACTTTGTTTCACCTCGACCTTCAACCCCCCAAGCAAGCCATTATCCCTCCATATAGTGCCCCGTCATGCCTCATTTTTAAGTTTGTTTCATGTTTATTTGTTCACAAGTCATTACAAAACAGACAAATCCATAAGCAGTGAAAGTATACAATATACGTATACAATTCTGATCAATCTCCTAAAACAGTACCATATGCTGTATAAAACAAACTTAACTAACATTTTAAATTGACATTTCTTCAAATATGCCATTTTACAGATGACCTGTTAATTCAGATCTTGTATATTATAGCTTATTGATCCAGTTAGCCTCCATAAATTCCATACCAATTGATAGAAAAGTCACAATCAACAAGTAGGAGGTCTCAGGGAAAAATATCCAAACCCTGAGAGGGAGAATCCAAGGGACCACACTGGTCATTACCATAAAACACTTATACCATTTCAGATATTCTTGGGGTGAATCCATCCTATAGTTTCTCTATGTCTGGATAGAACTCCACCAACATTATATCCCACTAAATGCCTTTGAGTAATTATACTTTGGTTCATTTTACCATTGTGTGCCATATCTCATTATAGTTTTATGGCCACTTATTTGAGAATTAAAACCCCCACAAAAACTCATTTACTGGCAAATGCAGGATAATAGTTAGTCCATTCCCTTCTTGCATAATTTGACCATTAACAGTTTCTTTCCTCATATACACCTTACTGAAAAATGCGATGTAACTCACAGTGCTATACCATGAACTCCTCCTCCACACTTCAGACAAAATGTCCAAGACCCCCACAATGATACAAATGGCACACATTTGGTAATTGTATAACCATTTACATCATGAGCAGCTGCTCTGTATATGATTGTCTAAGAGCTTAGTGGAGTTGTTAATTAGTAAAATTTCCTAATATGACAAATTCTTAGCTGATTTATGTTGTCCATCTAATAGAAAATAGATGACTTTAAATGACAGATCAATAATACAACAGCACTGTAAATTATGGTATTATAAAACAACTCAGGGTTTTCTATTAAATGCAGTTTCTTAGTTAAGTTTAAAAAGTACTATCCTACTTAACAATCCGGGATGTTAAAAACTATCTTTGGAACTTTATAAATATGCATCCTAACTTGTATAGCCAGATATTTTAGCTATTTAAAAGACTGAAATAATGTTCAATAATGCAATGGTTTAAAATGCTCCTTTTGCCTCAGAGTCCAAACAAGTAAGTAAAATAAGCAGTGCCTTTGCTCTCAGGAGTCCATATCATGCATCAGTTGTCTACACACTTGATTCAAGTTAAACTGACACTCTATTCAACCTTCCTAGGAGTGTTCAAAAATTTTAATATAAATCAACCTCTAATGTTTTCAAAGTGCTCATGGTCCTCATTTGTCCGAGCAAAGATTCACTTTTCCAAATCTTACAACTTCTGCGTTTAGCTCCATGAATGCAACAGATACTACAGTATTCTCCATTCAGTATACTCATATAGCAGAGACCAATTGTTATCTATCAGGAATTATTTCACTCAGCATTTCAGCTACTGGAACAGGAGTGCCAATTCCAATATATGCTCTGATAGCCAACAGCCATAATAGCTGCAATCAAACATCAGTAGGTGCAAAAGTATATAACCACAGACTTCAGGTTATAAGCATCACAAGCATTGTGCCTATTAAGCATATTTATAGAAATGGCAGAGTATAACTATTCAACAGATCGGACATACCTCTGGTAAAGTTACATTTATCAGTAACTACCAACCTGTTGCTGAAACAGCATCTTTTACGGCCTGAATAAAATGGAGATATCTTAGTCCATCATGTATTCAAGGGCTCCTTCTTTTTATCCAGGAGTCACCTCAAATAAAAATTAAATGATCCATAAATCCACATCCTGGTGCTCATTTCAATTTTAGCAATGTTTTGATTTGTTGTCTTCTCTTAAACAACCTCCAGTAACTTCTCTTGTCAACTGAGTTAACTGTGAGCACCTAAGAAGAAAAGAAAAAAAGAAACGCTCCACTGAGCGCAGTAAACTTTGTACATCAGATGTAAGACAGGACCTCCAAGCCCTAAGCAAGGGTAGCATACCTTTTCCAAAATAGATTCAGACATTCCAGCACATCTTGTGCAACTTCAGCTCCATGTTTCTTCCGCAGCTAGGAACCTTTTCCTGGAAAACTCCACCAACAATGTCCCTATGATCTCTAGCTTTTCTTTAAGTCCAAGACCTACTCCAAGAGCAAATTCAAACCAACAGTTTGCAGCATAGCTGGAAACGTACTAGCTCTTGCTTTAAAATTCAGCATTTCAGCATTTCATGTATGCCCTCGAGACACCGGTTACCGGCAATAAATTTCCAAGTTATAACATCTGTGAACAAAAAAAAACAACAGTACTACATCAGCCAAAGTGGCTAAAAAAGTGATTAATGTCAGCTAGGTTTCATTCACCAAAGCATTTTGGCTCCAGAGATAAAACTCTTATGATTCAGAGCCACACTTCTTAGCCTCTTAGCACACTGCTTCACTGTGCATATTACAAACGCTAGCAGCATGTTCGTCAGGATAATACCTCATGACAAAAAATATACTTATTGCAGCAAATGCTGCAATTCCCGCATCAAAATAGCAATAGTTTAATTCATAAACTCCCAAATGGACCTGAATAAAACTTAAAAAGTTAAATTCTAAAATGCTCGATAAGCATGGAGTCTTGTGGAGCGTAGCGGCAGCATGGCCATCTTGCTGCCCCGCCCCTTCCTGCCTTATTGCTTAATTATAACATTTTGACTTTAAAGGTGCTATACAGTTTTGAATACCAGGAAGATCTTTTTACTCTGAATGAAGTGTTCACTTAAAAACCTAAGGTTCCCTAACAGACACAAAAATATTGCAACAAATTGTCTTATTATTTAAGCCCTATAATTAAAGCATCTAAAAGACTGCTTGATTTGAACATTGATAACAGATACATATACTGTAGCACCTTTAACCAAAGGCACTTTTCTGCCCAAGAAATACTGCTTGAGCTGTATACTGAGTACTTTGCACTTTTTTGCTGACAGAGATAGCATAACCTGGGAATTATTTTAAGTTACATGCATATACTACTTTATATGCTACAGAACTATATATTGAAGTGACTGTATGTATATATATATATATATATATATATATATATATATATATATATATATATGAGAGAGAGAGAGAGAGAGAGAGTATATATGGAAGATCTATGACTGACTTTCACGCACTTAGTATCTACTAGCAACAAGAATGCACAACTGCAAAGTAATAGAACAATTAAAAAAAGACTACAAATTAATTGAGGCTGATCATTAATTGTGGAGCTTTGCACTGCATCTACATTTTTCTGTTGTAAGAAACTGGGTATTTTATGATTTTGCCTCTGTTACTTGTCCAAGTGCAGAAGGAATCAGACATGTTTGCTACTGCATTGTTTTCTCATTGAACCACCTGTTTGGAAAGGCACACAAAGGTTTAGAGTCTCAGAGCTAGAACATCTTTGTTTTCTCTTAATTTGTCCACCAGAAGGGAAGAGTGTGGGTGAATATCTGATACACCTATACATCCCAGCAGGGCAAGCCCCATGAGACATAGGCCCAAAGCTGCAGACATCACAGAACATACCTCAGGGAATGTACTGGGCTTTGCGTGAATGATGCTTAATTTCATGTTGCAAGAGCTGTGAAGGGTATCAGGTACGGGGCAGCATTTTCTGCTGACTGCCATCCTATGCTAACACCCTCAGTGTGGTGCCCATATGTTCCTGCCCTTGTACACTGACCCATACTATTTAGGACTGCTTGTAGCCCAAACACTTCCATAATGTAGGGCAGACCTGCCTCCTATGCCTGATTTGCAGAGGACACATGATAGCTGGTTTGGACCTCTGCTTATGTTGTTGTGATCCTGGCAGAGACTGGTGATGTTGGAGTAGCGTACTGCCACAAATCATGACCACCACAGCTCCCATGTCCTAGACTATTGCCAAATGGCCTGATTATGTCCAGGTGCTCAGGAAAGATAAATTTCACATCCACCTTCAGGCCTTCCTCCTTTGTCTACCTCCATCACTCGATTGGCAGTCAGAGATTATGTGATCATAAGTTGGGACAACCAGTTCCATTGCTGTAATCTGGCAGCAGTCAGTATTGGGGGGAGGGGAACACATTCTGGCCCATCATAACCCTCACAGCTCCAGAGACTCAGACTGCTGCCAAATAGCCTGCTCACCTCCTGGCACTCAGGAATGATTCAAATTTCATGAGTACCTTCAGGCCCACCTCCTTTGTTCACTTTTTCTACCCGATTGGTAACCAGAGGTACCGTGATCTCTGATTTAGACCCCCGGTTCTATTGCTGAGATCCTGGCTGTGATCAGGATGGAGGGAGGTAGAGCAAGAAATGTGCTACCACAACCTCCCAAGTCCCAGAATACTGGTAAATGGCCCAATCATGTTGTGAAACTCAGGAAACATACAGGTATGTATCCTTTTTCTGCCTTCACTACCCAACTGGCAGTCAGAGGCTAAGTGTTTACCAGTTTGGACCCATGTCACATAGCTGTGATCCTGGTGGCAATCAGTCTTGGAGTATGGGACAGCAAAGTTTTGACTATTGTAGACCTGAATTTGGAAATGTTTTATCTTCAGTACTAGTACTACATATTGGTCTTGCATGTTTTCTTAGTCATAGTCATATTCTGCAGTAATTTAAGGCTCAAGTTACCCTAGCACATTATTGTTACACAGGTGCAGTTGGCATAACCTGATTTTGTTCTGCTTAGCCCTGCTTCTTACCAGTTTGCATGGAATACTGATTTTTTGTAGTGTAATAATATTTCTGAAACTATGTTGTACATTCACTTTGCATTTGTTTTCTTAACATTTCAATTGGGTTATTGCATTTTAGAAAATGGCATAGAAAATTATTGTCTGTTGATTGGCTGACAATATTCCTAAGGTGTGTATCTATTTTCTATAGAACCTGATAAAAAAAGGTGCCAGCCCTTCCTGCCCCAGAACCAGATTGGTATCATTCTGCCTGTAGAATTTTCAGTTTGAAAATGCCACCATTTTTAAATTCTGCTTAAAGGGCAAGTTAGCATCCAGCCCCGATTTGGTCAATGTTTTTATCAGTAAACAAAAGCAGCACAATCACTCCTAAGTACACAAATGGCTTTATTTTTAATGAAACCTGACTATACTTTCCTGGCAAGGGAACTCCTCCTCCTCAATTACACAGACACCCCCCCCCGATGCTGATCATCATGGAAACACATGGCACCATCTAACAAGCCACCCCAAACCAGCTGCCTCCTGACATTCAAAGGTATCCTTCCAACACATACAACTAGGAGCTCTGCTGAGGTACAGTTTAAACAAAACAAAACAACAAAAAAAAGAAATTAGAGTGCTACTGTCCCTTGACATACTCCCGGGTCTTTGCTTCCTGATATTATGTGTCAGGGTCATGCAAGGTCATATCCTGACAATCGCATCTTCCTGCCCTAAAAGGAAAAACTCTTGCAGGAAGAGCACATCATTTTTCTAGAACTGTTTTTTAAGTACCAACATGATAGACACTGCAAGGGGTAGAGTTTACAATAAAGTCAGTCTCTTCTTCTTCTTCTGGAGGTGGTGGGGGGGTGTTAGTACAACAGAATGGCACTGATACCTATGTGTTTGTGGGGAAAGGTAACAGAGATGGAGTAGCACACAAATGGAGGGATTACTTTACATAAAAAAGCTTTTTTTCCCTAGATTTTATATTTGTTTTGAAACTGATTGACTCAGTTATTTTATTAATTAAAATTTATACACATAACCATTTTCTAAGTGCAATAATATCCTGAAGGGTGAGCGGTATTGGGTAATACCAAACCTTCCATGGGCTATATGGCCCTCTGCTTGCAGTGTCGGGCCTCATTATGCCTCTGGGAGGTCCAGTATTGCCCAGCCTGTTGGATATTATTGCTTACATGTCTTGTATATGGCAACTGTGTTTATAAGCCAACAGAAATACACATTTGGCCTGAAGACCTTCTCATTTCTAAATAAAATTGAATTGACCTGCACATTTAGAGTAAGTGTTGTATTCACAAAGATTTTTACCACATGTACTGAATGAGAGAAGCTTTTTTTTATGGATAGGCCCTAAATTAGAAATCACTTGCAATCTGATTGCAGTTTCACAATAAAGGTATTACATAGAAACCTAGAATTTGATGGCAGATAAGGACTGCTTGACCCATCCAGTCTGCCAGTTTCTGTCTGCCTACACTATCACTGTAAACTGCCTGATCTACAGCTCCTTCTCCCTTCTCCCTTCCCCTTTCTACTATGATTCCCTTGTAGTTTTCTTGAACTCCACCACTGTTTTAGCCCCCACCACCTCCACTGGAAGGCTGTTCCAGGAATCCATCACTTATTCTGTGAAGTACATCCTCACATATCTCCTGAATCTACCCCCTACAGCTTCACAATGTGTCCCCTTGTTCTTTAACACATTTTCTTCTGAAAAATACTTCCCTCGTGTACCTTATTTACTCTTGTGTGGTATTTAAAGGTCTCTGTCATATCCCCCCTTCCCCTTTTCTCTTCCAGGATGTACATATTGAGGTCCTTTAGTCTCTCGTTGTAGGGATTTCTATGCATACCCTGGACCATGTAAGTTGCTGTCCTCTGGACTGCCTCCACTTTGTCTATGCCCTTCTGGAGATGTGGTCTCCAGAACTGGACAAAGTACTCTAGGTGGGGTTTTACCAGTGATGTATTTCGAGGTAACACCACCTCCCTCTTTCTGCTGGTGATACCTCTCCCTATGCACCATACCATCCCACTAGCCCTCTTGAGTGCCTTGTCGCATTGCTTGACTACTTTTAGGTCATCCGATATGATTACACCCAGGTCTCTTTCCTGATTGGTGGTCATCAATACCACTCCACCCATTTTGTACTCCACTCCTGGGTTTCTGTGTTGTAAGTGCATTATTTTGCACTTTTTCACATTGAAACCCAGCTGCCATACCCTTGACCACTCCTCTAGTTTTCTCAGTTATCTGATCATCCTTTTCCCACACTCTTTGAAGTGTCTACCCTATTACAGATTTTGGTGTCATCTACAAAGAGGCAGACCTTCCCTTCCAGCTCCTCTACAACACCACTTATAAAGACATTGAAGAGGAGCAGTCCCAGCACTGATCCCTGAGGAACCCCACTGGTCACCATCCCTTCCTTGGACTGACCTATTTTGCTTACTAGTCTTCTTTCTAGAACAGTGTCAAAAGCCTTACTGAATTCCATGAAGGCCATATCCACTGTTCTACCTTGATCTAGTACCATAGTCACCCAATCAAAGAAATCTATCAGATTAGTTTGAAATGACTCCTGTCCGTGAAACCATGCTGCCTCGGGTCTTATAACTCACTGTATCAAAAATATTCCAAACTCCTTTCCTTTAGCAGTGATTCCATTAACTTTTCCACCACTGATGTCAGACTGGCTGGCTTATAATTGCCAGCCTCCTCTGTGCTACCACTGTTGTCTAGTGGGACTACATCCACCCTCCTCCAGTCCTCCGGAACCACTCGTGTTTCAAAGTCAGCTGTTAAATAGAACCATCAGAGGTGCCGCCGGTATTTCTCTGAGCTCCATCAATATGCTTGGATGCACCTCCTCTGGTTCATTGCTTTGTCCACCTTAAGATTAGCAAGCTCCTTTAGGATTCTCACCTCCAAAAAAGAAACACAGAAACATAGACTCTGACTGCAGATGGGGACCTCACAATCCATCTAGTCTGCCCAGTTTTCTATGACCCACACTTTTAGGTCTTATGCCCTGATGACCGCCTTATGTCTGTCCCACACAGTTTTGAATCACCTAACAATTTTAGTTTTCACAACTTCATGGGGCAAACTGTTCCAGGGTTCCACCACCCTCTCTGTGAAAAATAATTTCCTCATATTCCCCCTGAACCCCCCACAGTATCATCTTGTGCCCCATGGCTTATGTGCAGTCTCTGGTCTGAAATAGGTCCTGCACATGTACTTTATTTCCTTTAGGTATACAAATATTTCTTTCATATCTTCCCTCTCTCTTTGCTTGAGTGAGTACAAGTTAAGTTCACTCAAACTCTCCTCATATGGCCTGTGATGTAGTCCCTAAATCATCTTTTTAGCCCTCCTCTGCATTCACTCCAATCTGCCTATATCCTTCCTGAGAGGCAGCCTTTAGAGTGGGACACAGTACTCAAGCTGGGGTCTCACCAGGGACCTTTACAGTGGCATCACCACCTTCCTCTTTCTGCATGTAATGCCCCTCTTGATGCACCCCAGCATGCTGCTGGCCTTCAGCAGTGCCTTTTCGCACTGTTTTGCCACCTTCAAATCCTATAATATAATGACACCCAAGTCCCTTTCTTGTCTGGTCACTGTCAGTTTTTCCCCGCAAGGTAGTATTCCCTTGTTGTGTTGCCTTTGACTATGTGCATGACTTTACACTCTTTTTGCATTGAATTTTAGTTGCCATGCCCTTGATCATGCTTACAACTCCTCTAAGTCCATTTCCATTTTCTTTACCCCCTCATGGGTGTCTACCTTGGTGCAGGTTTTAGTGTCGTCTGCAAATAGATGCACCTTACCTTCCAAACCATCCACAATGTCATTAATGAAAACATTGAAGAGGAGAGGTCCCAGCACTGACCCCTGGGGCACCCAGCAGGTCACCTCCTTCTCCTCAGACAAGGCACCATTTACCTGCACCCTGTGCGTCCTACTACTCAGTCAGTTCCTTATGCAGTTTACCACCTCCTGCCCTACTCCCATGCTTTCCAGCTTATTTATCAGATGCCTTTGTGGAACAGAGTTGAATGCCTTACTGAAGTCCAGGCATATTAAATCCACAGCACTCCCCTAGTCTACTACACTGGTGACCCAGTTGAAGAAGTCGATCAGGTTTGTTTGGCATGATCTGCCTGCCATGAAGCCATGCTGTTTTGTGTCCTGCTGCCATTTTTTTCCAGAAACTGTAGTATCCTATCCTTGAGCAGTGACTCAATCAGTTTTCCCACCATTGATGTGAGGCTGACTGGACAATAGTTTCCTGCCTCCACCTTGCTTTCCAATTTATGGGAAGGGACAACTGTTGCCCTCTTCCAATCCTCTGGGATGACCCCACTCCTCAGGGATTTGGTAAATAGTTCTGCAAGAGGGGCTGCCAGCTCATGTGCTAGTTCCTTCAATACTCTTGGGTCTATTTCATCAGGTCCCATGGCCTTATCTACCTTTAGCCTGTTCAGCCCTTTTAGCACTTGATCTACTGTGAAGGGACTTGTATCTATCCCTGATTTTGTGACTTCATTTCTAATTCTAGTAAGTCCATTCCCCTCTTGTTCCTCCATTAAAACTGAGCAAAAGTACTTATTTAGGACTTCTGCCTTTTCACTGTCCTCCTTCACTGTTCCCTCACCCTCATTCGTGAGTCTCAAGATGCCTCCCCTATTTTTCCTCTTCTTCCTGAAATATTTAAAAAAGGTTTTGTCTCCTCTTTTTACTCCTTATGCTATGCTAAGTTCTGTTTCAGCTTTTGCCCTCCTGATTTCTTTACCTGCTTCCTTCAGTGTTTCTTTATGTGTCTCCTGGTCCTCTTCCCTTGTGGACTCCTTGAATTTTCTGAAGGCCTGTCATTTCTCCCACACTTTGGTTGCCACCTCTCTTGTGAACCACTGTGGTTTTCTTCTCTTTTTTGCCTTACTAACCTTTAGGTTGGAACCCTCTGTTACTATCTGTATTGCTTTCTTTAGGTTTTCCCATGTTTCTTTGACCCCTGCCCCTGTTTGGTTACCTAGGTTACTTTCCTTGGAGACCCTCATATTTTGAAAGTCTGCCTTTCTAAAATCTAAAACCTTCATTTTTGAGTGACTGTTGTCCTCAGATGTTTTCAACTTGAAAAATATTGAGTGGTGGTCACTTGAACAAAGATGGTGTCCTACTTGTGTACTGTGTACTTTGTCACTGTTAGTAAGTATCAGGTCGAGGATAGCACCCCCACCGGTGAGTTTACTAGCTGCCTCTCGCCTGCCTCCTGTAGTGTGCCAGAAACTCCATGCTCCTAGTTGATGCTGCTGTGAATGTGCCCCATTCTGTATCCAGCAAATTGAAGTCCCCTACTAGTATTGTTTCACCTTTGCCTGCCATTTTATGTATTGTTTCTATCAGCTGTATATCCCCTTTATCTCCTTACATTGGGGGTCTGTAAATAATGCCTACTCAAATTGCAGCCCCTTTCCTGCTTTCAGTTGTTATCCATAGGGTTCTGACTCATCTTGAGTCACCTGCAGTTCTGTTGCATTTAAGTCCATTCTGACATAGAAAGCTACCCCTCCTTCCTTTTTCACTTTTCTGGCCCTCCTGAACAGGTTGAAATCTGGGATGGCTATGTCCCAGCTATGGTTTTCCATGAACTAAGTTTTGGTCACAGCCACCCAGTTCAACCTGTCCTCTTCCATTGTGGCTATGAGAACAGGGATCTTACTTGTTAAGCTCCCTGCATTTCTAGTCATTGCCTGCCAGACACGTTTTTCCCCTTTTATGGCGAATGCATCCCCCTTATGGTATTTCCCGTTTGTTGTTACCAAATGAGTTTTTCCTGTTTTTTTTTTTTGCACGTGTTGCACGATACCTACAGTTTTTTTTTGCACATGTTGCAGGATATCTCCTTCAATATTTGCACTTGAGGTTACTTGTTTTCTCTGTTTTGGGGGAGTGACCACAGGCTCGTTATTTTGTGTGAGTGTTGTCACCATCTCCTCATTTCTCAGTTTAAATGACATTGAATTTCTGGCTGAGTGCCCTCACCTCTTCCTTAGTTAGGTGGAGTCCATTGTACCTAAAAAATCCTCTTTCACAGAAGTCCGCTTGCCAGTCGCTGATGAAGTGGTGCCCATTTTCATGGCACCATCCATGCAGCCATGTGTTAAGTTCAGAGATTTCCTTCTCTCTGATTTTCTTAGTATTTCCTATTTTTTGTCCATACTGGCAGTACTCCTGACAAGGCAAGAGTGAATGAAAAAAAGTTCAGTCTGTCACCCAGTTGGGCTAGGTGTTTTTTGGCTTCCACTATCATTTGGTCCGCTAAGTCATTTGTATCAAGGTGGATTATGATGTCTGCTTTTTCTCCCTCATTTCGATGCAGTCAGTGTCCCTTTCTGCAGAAGCTCTCGAAAGACACTGGACCACTATTTTAGTGTTTTTGATTGGATTTAAGCATGGTTGTACTCTACGTGTCATGAAATTCCCCCAAGATGATGATTTTTTTCTTATCCTCATACTTTTTGTTTCGTTACATGTCACCCTGCCTCTTTGCAGGTTGGTGAGTGATATATTTATGACTGGTTTCACCATTTTGTTTGATGTTTGGACAGTTTGTTAATGCCAAATATCTGTTTTTAGTTTGTATTTTATTTTTCTGTGTAGCATTTTGCTGGATTGTTCTGCTTGTTTTGCTTCTATTTTTCCCCCACACCACCTGAAACCATCAGATCCAGCAATCCTCGGTGGGCAATGGATTCTTTTTTGTGGACTGAGGAATGGGAGGTGGAGTTATGGGGAATTTGCCTGCTTGCTCCTCTTGCCATAGCTGATAAATTTGAGCCCTGGCTTCTCAGAGCTGGGTTTTAAGGCCAGTAATGGTCCAGCATGTGGGGCAGTTGCCTATAGCTTGTATGTGTGCTCTGTTGAAGAGTGTCCCACATTGTCTACAATTTACATATCCATGCTTCAGAAACGTTATTTAGTCAGTAGTTTTATGCTGTGATGCAGATGAAAGAGAAGAATAAAGGAAACAACAACTACAGTGTGCTGTGATCTGGATGAATGAGACAAAAAAGTAACAAAAAATATACCAACTTTTTTTTTTTAATGAGTTTCCTTTCCATGTGCTACATGTGCAGCAATGCAGTTTGCCCCTCCCTGGCTGAAAAAAGAAGAAAACAAAAATTAAAACAATAAGGAAAAAAACATTCAGCCACAGCAGGTAGGCTTCATTTATGCTTGTCCTTATTACAGCTGCCAGTTTGAAACAACACACAGTAACCTCCCTAACAAGCTCTATAATCAAAACTCTGTACCCTCCCCTGCAAAACTCAGTCCCTTCCCTTTCTCAGTAAGCTGCTCACTCAGGGAAACAGTGGCAAAATGTCAAGGCTGCCTTCCCAGACTCCGAACCTGTGGACCTGCAGTAATCAGTTGTATGTCTGCTGTACGGAAGAAAGCAAAGCCGCTCTCCTCTGTTCCCAGTCTCCTTCCTGGCATTAAGGAGATGACCAACTACTGAATAAAAGAAATTTTAATCTAATTGTAGTGATTAAGGGACCACCCCCTATACCTGATATGTTTAGGTATCTCACTTGGAGGGATTAGCTTGTAATTGTGCTGACTGTTCAGATAACCTTTGTGTGAAGTAATATCCCCCTGAGAAGCCTATAAAAGCAGAGTACCTATGGGTGGATGGGGATGGGGGCGGGGGGCAGGACTGACCATCCTTACCCTAGACTAGCAGCTACAACAATAAAAACAATCAGCAGCAACCACAATCGGAACAATCAGTCCCCCTGTTTTGTGCATGTAGGGCAAAGTTTCAGCCCCTCTGAAACCCAATTGCCAGATGAAAGAGATGATAGCCTTTCAGGTATAGTACACAATAGATATTAAACAGTTGCCTAAAAGGATGTCTTCTGTAGTGACACCAAGAGCCTGTACCCCGCCAAATAAGAGGAATATACACTTATCATGTAGCAGTCCCTGTAAGCCCTATGCAACACACACAGGCCTATAAAGCAATTTCAGTTTAATTCCCCTATTCCCTTTGCAAATCTCTCTGGCCCACCACTGACTGCTCCTCCTTCCCAGAGAGCAGGCAAGAGAGAACACCTGCAGGGATCACTCTGGTAGACAACTGCACTGCTCTGTTTCACTTTCTGGTGTGGCTGCCCCCTGAGTCCGAGTGTCCACTTCCTTCTCCCCCGCCAAACTTTCTGTTACTTTGTTGCCCCTCCTCTTCTCCTTCCTCTGTGAACACTGAACAAAAGTATTTGTTCAGGATGTCTGTCATTTTCTGGTCCCCTTCTGCGCAGTCCTCCCTTTCCCTTTTAAACCTTTCAATCCCACACCTGATATTCCTCTTTTCACTGACATACCTAAAAAATGTCTTGCCCCCTTTTGTTACCTCCTGGGCCATTATCTGTTCAGTTTGTGCCTTTGCACTCCTTACTGCTTCCCCTGCTTTCCTGTTTCCCTGATATACCTCTCTATCCTCCTCTCTCTGCATCACCTTATACCTTCTGAATGCCACCCTTTTTGTCTTCATCTTTTCAGCCATGTCTTTCAAGAACCATAGAGGTCTCTTTTTCCTCTTGCTATTCCTCACTTACTTGACACAGAGGCTTGTTGCCTTTACTAGACAGTACTCTCTTTTATATTTGCACACTGTTTCTCCACCCAACCTATGCAACCCTCCCCCCCCCAGTCAGGTAATCCCTGAGGCATTCACCCATCTTTATGAAATCTGCCATCCTGAATTCCAGGACCCTTGGCATTGTGTGGTTTGATTCTGCAGACGTCCTTATATTGAGTCACACTGTACAGTGATCACTGATCCCCAAGTGGCCTCCCACCTTGAAGCATAGAAACATAGAGGCTGATGGCAGATAAGGACCACAAGGCACATCCAGTTTGCCCATTTCTTTTTCCACATTATGAATATGCTGTTGGCATTTGCTCTGTCAATGGCCTATCTATTCATACTTATCTGTATTGCTCCCTTAAGCCTATCCCATGCATGCCTGTTTGAAGCCCTGCACTGTATTCATATCCACCACTTCCTGAGGTAGGCTGCTCCATGCATCCACCACCCTTTCTGTGAAAAAGAACTTCCTCACATTACACCTTAATCGGCCTCCCTCTAATCTCATGTTGTGTCCTCTTGTCCTGCTATTTTTCTTATATTGAAACATGTTAGACTCTTTCATCTTGTTAATGCCCTTATGACGTTTGCATGTTTCAATCATATCACTGCTCTCCCTCCTTTGCTCCAGGGTATACATATTGAGTTCTGTTAATCTGTCCTCCTATGTTTTCTAATGCAGTCCCTGCACCAGTTTGGTTCTGGACTGTCTCAATTGGGTTACTGTCCTTGTGAAGGTGTGGCGTCCAGTACTGCACACAGTACTCCAGATGGGGCCTAACTGGTGTCTTGTAAAGAGGGATTATTACCTCCCTCTTATGACTTGTGATAACCCTACTAATACACCCCAACAGCCCCCTAGCTTTACCTTCTGCTTTAGTGGTCTGCATGGATGATATCAGGCCATCAGTGATAAAGATGCCCAAGTCTCTTTCTTCCCTTGTGTCTGCCAGCAGCTCCCCTCCCTGCCTATAGGTGGCTTCTGAGTTTCTCTTCCCTATGTGCATGATCTTGCACTTCTTTGCATTAAACCCCAGTTGCCACTCTTCTGACCATTTTGCCAGTTTATCCAGATCTCTTCTCATTCTGCCAAGCCCATCTGGATCATTTACTCTGTTGCAGATCTTGGTGGCATCTGCAAACAAACCTTACACTCCAGTCCATCTGCAATGTCTCTGATAAAGATATTGAAAAGGACTGGCCCCAGGACTGATCCCTGAGGTACCCCACTTGTGACTTGCATCTCTTCTGACTGTATACCGTTTACTCCCACTACTCTCTGTTTGACATCTGCAACACTGTCCCTGTTAGACAGCACCAGGTCCAGCTCCATCATGAGTGTATTCACTGTCTAGTTGCCTGAGGAATGCCCCCTGAAGAGAGTCCAGGATGTCCCTGCTTCTAGATGAAGCCACTGCTGGGAGGCTCCAATCTACACCTGGTAAGCTGAAGTCCCCCACCAGCCAGCAACTCCCCTTTTCTACCATCTTGCCAATGATTTCCACCAATTCCTTATCTAATTCCTCCCCCTGTTTTGGAGGTCTGTATATCACTTCAATATGAATAGTGGCTGCATTCACGATCTCCAGTGTGACACACAGTACCACTGCCTCCCCCATGTTACCTGTATCTCCTTCACTTTTTTGCTTTTGCTCACATAAAGAACCACACCTCTCCTTTCCTTCCCACTTGATCCTTCCTGAACAGAGTATAGCCTGGTATAGCCATGTCCCAGTCAAGGATTTCAGTGCACCATGACTGGGTAATGCCTTTAATATCCAGTTCGGCCCCTGCCATGATGGCCTTCTAGGTTATGAATCTTATTTCCTAGACTTTTAGCATTCGCACACATAGCCTTCCAGATTTTGTTTCCACTCTGCTTATTGTCAACCTCTTTTCCTTTTTCCCATCCTTCCCCCCTCTTTATAATGCTCCCATTCTGTCCTCCCTTTATCTCTACTACCCTGCTTCCTTTATTAATTTGCATCCTGGGGGATTCCTCTTTCTTCAGGTTCTCCTTACTCTCTACTTCAGCCTGTGGTGGGGGGCAGTTTTTCACTTCCCAGTTCCTTCAGCCACCCCCTTGGCTAGTTTAGATATTCAGCAATGTAACATTTAAACCATTCACTGAGGACTGTGGTTCCCCTCCCATAGAGATGCAGGCCATCACCCTTGTATAGGTCCCCAGTCTCCAATGAAGCTAAACCCTTTCTCTTAGCACCATTTCTTTAGCCATGTGTTGAATCTCCTAGTGTGGATATCCCTCCCCTGTCCCCTGCTGTAGACACTTAGCACCTTAGCAAAAGCCACTGAGTGTGCTACCAGTCTAAGACCCCCAGCTCCATAAATTCCTCTTGCACAAACTCTGTCCCTAGCCAAATCATTTGTCCCCAGGTGAACAACGACACCAAGTTCTCCCTCCCAGCTTGCTGCCCTAATGACCCTCAGGATCCACTTCACATCACTCCAGGCACTGATGCCAGGTAGGCACCTAACCTGCATCCCTCCCCCATTTCCAATCCCCAAATCTATCCCCCTCACAACTGAGTCCCCCATCATAAGTTGCTTCTTACTTCTCTGGGGTCTTCTACCATGCTTCTTGGGTGCTCCACTCTGGAAGGCCCCCACATCCTCCTTGATCACTACCATGGGTGCTTCTTCCTGGTAATCACACCCCATCAGAGCAGCATTGGAATTATATAGTGGTTCCTGTTGAGGAATGTTCCCCTGTCAAACCACCCACACCCTTCCAGAGCCCACCATAGTCTAGCTGTTCCTCTCTCCTGGCATCCTCTGAGGTAAGGGTGGCAGACTTGGTGGCCACTGTGTATGTTAAGAGATCCCCTGAATCCTAGCCAACCTGGTCTGGAGTCTAGCGACCTCCTCCCTCAACCCAGAGGTGTGTGCAGATGGGACAACACCACAGTCTCCAGAAGGTCTCTCTGAAACTGTCTCCCCACAGCCACTGCACTGCACAACTCCCAGCATTCTTAACTTCTATTATCCCTGTGTTACTTGGAAATGCTTCTGTAACCTTACGCCTGATAGGGTGTTTCTGGTTTTGCCTTGTTTTTTTTCTTCCTAATTGTGTTCCCTCATGCCTTGTTTAAATCTTTTTATACTCCTACTCTAGGATGGTGTTAATCCTATTCCCTGTTCTGGCCTGCTTTTGACCTTTCCTCCTTCCTAGCAGTGACTGTTACACAATAGTGAACAGGTGCCTTCCCTTAGTTGACCAGTAGAGTCCCCTGCTTCTTCACTTTCTTCTGCTGACACCTGCCTATGCTATGATTCCAGTCTCCTGTTCCACTTCTTCAGTTTTCCACTCACTCGCTGGACACAAATGTGTGTTAACTGCTGGCAGTGGCTGCTTTTATGCAGAACCTGTTCCCTTCTTGGTGGCATGCTATTTGCTGTGAGAGGTCCATTATCAACTAGTTGAGGCCCCAAGCCAGACCATTATCACCCCTTCCCGAACTACACAACTAGACACAGTTCTTATACTATGGCCCCTAAATGTGGGCTACTCTGGCTGGTCTCACTTTTACCCTTCACTCAGGAATAAATACATTAATTCAAACAATTTTCACTAAACTTACACAACCTATGCTGTCTCCAAAAACACAAGTCTTTATAGGTCCCACCTGAAGCAAATTCAGACAGACTCTGCTTAAGGCAGCACCTGCAGAAAAATTTGTCAAACAGGCTAAAATCAACCTGCTATTGGAAATCTGACTCAGCCCTACCTGCAGTTATAACATGGGTGTCTGAAAATGTGAAACCCCATTGGTGCAGTCCCTCAGCATGGCCATGCATTAAATTTCCTTTTTAATGCATGGTTCCATGGAGGGAGTCAAGGCAAAAGCTGTCAGCACTCATTGCTGACTTCTGAAAATCAACTCATAGCAGCAGCCATTACAGGAGTTGGGAAGCGAGAGTTACCTAGCGGGTAACAGACTCTGTAATGGCTGTGGTGTAGTGTTGTGAACTGTGCCTGCTTATGCCGTGTCAACAGTGTTAGCATTGAGGTCCCCAAGCCATGTTGCCAGTGCGACTCAGAGTACACTGCCGATAGAGGGAGAGACAGTGAAAAAGACAGTCAGAGACATAGTGAGAGCGGTCGGCAGATATAATGAACAGTTAGAGCAGTGTCGTGTTGCTGTGTCTCTGTATTTGTTTCCCTTTCTGTCTACATGCAAGTTGGGCAAACTGTCATGCATATAGAAGCTGCTGTCACACTCCTTAGCAACTTCTTAGCAGTACCATGCCTGTGACACTTTTTACTAAGTGTTGTGACACTCCTTACTAAGTGTTGTGCTGTAGCATGCCACATTGAGAAGTTTGCACCCCTGTCAAGTGTTTGCCCTGTCCCAGTTGTCTGTCAGTGACAGAAAACATCATTGTGCTTCATTTTGTTGACCAATAACTGTGAGTGCAATGGTCATTTGCCTGTGTCTGGTAGCGAGCAAGACGAGCAGCAGGCAAACAGCAATAGTACACAGTTGCCCTCTTTTGCCAGTGTCAGGAAACATGACCAAGATACAGTGCAGTCAGCAATGGATAGAGAGTGGCATTTGTTCAGCAGCTCTAGCTTGCATGTGTCTCATGCATTTTGACAGCATTGAGAGCAAGAAGTTGTGGTTTGCGTTTCGTGGCAGAAAACCGGCAGGATGTTGTCACAGGTGGGGTAAGTGACAGACAGTGAGAGACACTGGTGAGAGAGAGAGAGAGAGAGAGACAGGGGGAGGGCCACCCTATTCCTGTGCCAGTGAGTGAGCCACAGCTGTCAGATCTCTGCCCTGCCTTCCAGTACACAGCAATATCCGTGTGAGTGACATAAAGAGAGAGATAAGACAGCAGATTTACGGAACTTCTCACTGCCCAGTGAGAGTGACAGTGGGAGTGGTAGCTGTCATTAGGAAGTACTACAAGTGTGTGCTCTCTCTTTCTGTGGCTGTGCATTGTGGGGCAGAAGCAGGTGGAGCACAGGCTTCCCCCAACCACTACCTGACTGTGTCAGGAAGACTGGGTGCTGTGGAGAGAGACAGAAGTGCAAGCAGCCTGTGTATCTTCACTCCTGTGGCATTTGTCTTGATGAGCTTGCTTAAACAGATTTTCCATTGCTGGTCCCCACCCCCCTCTCAGCAATGAAAGACAGTGTTCTCAGACTGTGCCTGACATAATGATCACCCAAGGGAGACACAGAGAGACACAGAAGGGCAACAGTGGACCGGGTGCTCAGTCACTGTCCCATTCCTGGCTTCCCACCCTCAGCAATGAAACACTGTGTTCCTGGACTATGCTTCAAATAATGAGCAACCGACAGAGACAAACACACACAATAGGGCAACAGTGGACCAGATGCTCACTCACTGTCCTGATCCCAGCTCCTGCACCCTTAAAGTCTGTGGGGTCTGTGTATCTGTCATGATAAGCCTAGGAGAGCGAGAGAGAGACACACACACACGGCAGGAGTGCCTTTGGTCAAGTGTTTCCATGTTCTGTAGTTGTGAGAGAACGAGTGCTGTTATGGAGACACAGACAGCTTCAGGCTGCTTACTGGGAGGACATTGTAGCAACAGAGCTGGGGGACTTCACTGTCCTCTGGACTGTTTAGTAAGGAATGACAGACAGTGACCCAGAAGCAGGCAGTTAGATAGTGACATCCAGCATTGCAGCTCCCTGTTTTGTCTGTACTGCAGCAATGACATGTTGTAGGTACAGTACCAGACTGTATTATGCACAAGAAATTTCCCAGATCATGTCAGCACTGTATCTGCAACATTTCTATGTGCATAACAGTAGGGAAATGTACATTTTTTGTTAGGGGCTATTTTGAAAGGTGGCAGGATGCAATTACTTTTTGTCTGTTTAAACAGGGGAAAACCCCCTTAATGTGGGTTTTTTCCTTGTTTAAACATAACCCATGTTATAAGTGCAATAACCCACTCCAGGGTATGGGCTTATGGGGATTTAGTGCACGGCTAGGGTGCTATGGGGACACTCGGGCTGTGGCCTTGTGCCTCACAACGCACCCAGTCATGCATTAAATCAATACCCTGTCATGCATTATTGTTTACTTATCAACTAGCTGAGGCCACAGGCCAGACAATTAGTACCCCTTCCCCAAACTACAGGGCTAGACACAGTTCTTATAATACCGATTACTAGTTGTTACTGATTTTAACCATGTACCAAAATAATAGATGAGTTGGGCAAAATATTGTGGGAAACGAATAATGAACAACAACGTTTTTCATTGTGGCTTCATTTGTTATCTTTGACTTTATACTCTAAGAAGTAAAATACATGTTTGATCAAATATTTTATTTACTGCATATACCTATTGAATTCAAATACATAGTTATGGCATGGGAAGAAAAAAACAGTTTGCTCTGAAGTAACAGTACTTGTGCACCAAGTGTTTTTCAGTTTCATAATAGTTGCTTAAGTATCTTTTCCTTTCTGGTATTATCACAGGCTTGTGTGTCATTAGTAAGATAGAGCATGCTAGATATTAGAGTGTTCCTCTATGCAGCTGCTCATAAGCACTATGTAAACATACTTGCTTATTTGTGAATGGTGAACTGATTGCATTTTAATTGCTCTCTAAATTACATTTTTAAATGTAATCTCTTTTGCAGTTTTCAAGTAATGTTTCATTGCTAAAGTAAAAAAAAAAGAAAAAATTCTGCTGAACTCAAATGTGTAGTGATGTATAAGGGTTACGTTTGGAGAGTTGCACACTTTACTACTACAAGTAACATTGGATGAATTTGCACTATTCAGTTAATCCTATCTTTGAATATAAATACCCAGAGGATAATGGATTTTGCTTCCAATTTTCCATCTCTCTCATATTCTTTTTACTATATACACAGAACAGAGATGACTTTCATGTAATGTGAAGAACATTAAAACAGTTACTTCCATAACAAATGTTGCAGAAATAAAAAACGTCTTCAAAAATGTCTTTAAAGGGTGTTTCATCTATATCATTGGTTATAGTAGAAATAATAAGTTTTCATGAACAGTTACACAGACGTTTGGATTTTTAGACCTTTCTACAAAAAGAAAATGGTTAAAGAACTCCAACAGAGATCTGTAGAGCAAACTGCATGAATACTAGATCAGAGTATGGGTTCACATCTAAAGTGAGCTGTGAATCCCATGGTTATCCACAAAAAAATGGATTCCAATTATAATAAATTTATATGCACCATAGTTGTTTTTTTTCTTTCCTTCAGAAAGTTATTTTCTGAAACAAAATGTATGTGCTTCTCCCAAACATGTAGGTTTTTAAAACATTCTATTTAATTTCAGTAGCACATACTGTATACTCATAATTTCTTGAAACTGGTTAAAGATAGATAGATAGATAGATAGATAGATAGATAGATAGATAGATAGATAGATAGACAGACAGACATATATGTATAATAAAGTACTACATGATTTGATAATGTGTCATCTTGATGGCCAGAGTCATGCCCAAAAATGACCCTGAGATCAGTGCACTCATGTGGTTAACATATGTGTGTGTGTGTGTGTGTATATATATATATATATATATATATAAACACAAATTGCTCATATCCCAATAATGCAAAGCATCATGGGGAGCATATGTAAATGCCCATGAATAAATTTGGACTGGCTCAACTTTAAACAGATTTGAATGATGCCACAAGGCCTCACAATAGAATCAGCAAAGGATGAAAACAACATTGTGAGGCCTTCTGGCACCATAGATTTCTGATTAAAGTTGAGACAGTCCAGATTAATTCATGGGCATTTGCATATGCTCCCCATGATACTTTGCATAATTGGGCTATATGCAATTTGTTTTCTTTAATATTTGGCTGCATGACCAATATCCTCCAGGATAACCCTTGCCCCAGTGCATTTACTCTGGGGTTCTTTTGTTGTTGTTATATATATATATATATATATATATATATATACATAACACATATATTTATAAAATGGGTAGGAAAAGTTATTCCTGTTAGTTGGTTGAAACACATCACATGACTGTGCGTATATCAGAGCGTGACCGCACACCTGCACTTTTACCCCCCAAAACAATTTTGACATTTTATAAGATAGATAAACCACTCTGAGGTGTGTGGTCATGCTCTGATATATGCACGCCTTTGGTGGTTGACGCACTTGACCTGTGGCCTCGTGCATGACTACGCACACCAAGACGTGCATATATCAGAGTGTGACTGTACACCTCAGAGTGGCTTATCTACTACATATACACACATATATATCTATAGTGCAAAAAAATTACATAAATGCACCAGTTAGGGCTCAATTTAATGCAGCAAAAGTAGGGAATGAGGTGTTAAGGTTTCAAACCATAACTCTCTACCCCATTCCACAAGCAACAAAAGGAACAAATATTAGAGTTTTGGTTCTCCAGAATCTTGGTGGATCAGTGGTGGGGTCTTTCTTGGGGTTGTCATCACTAATGCCCTCCCAGTTCTCTGAGAAAACATGGCCAAACATGATCTCCTTTATGTAAGACCTTGTGGGTCCTACAAGAAGAAAGCAACAACCGATCAATTGGCAACATGTGGTGAGAAACACTTCTATACCTTTGAAGTGTGTATCACTATAAGAGACTGGCTAGGAGCTGTAACTCATGTTTTGGACAGGAGGCTATGGGCTGTGGGAGGAGGTGTTTGCATTTGGGTTGACAACCCCAAGGAAGACCCTACTACTGATTTGTCAAAACTCAGGAGACCCACAAGCCTAATGTGTTTTCCTTTTGGGGGTGTGGAGGTGGGGAGTTAGTGTTGGAAATCCTTATACCACATTTCCCTACTTTTGTTGCAGTAAGTTAAACCCTAACTAGTGTATTAAAGCAGTTTTTTTGCAAATAATTATGTTTCTTATTGAAGATAGTGGAATTGTATCCTCATTCATGCAGATCCATTTGGGTCCTCTGTGAACAGTTGCAGATGCACTGAACACTCTGGGCCCTTCATCCAAGTAAGATTCTGTCTTCCTGTCGAAGAGTAGGATCTTTTCCAGCTCTGCACTTTTGTTTGGCAGTGGATGTCAAGGATATGTGGTGCTGTCTGGCAGGATGCAGAAGCACAGGGACCACTGGGCCCTGCGCATCTATATGGTTATGGATATAGACACACAGGGCAAAGAATCCATCTGTCTGCTGAAGCACAGGACACTCTGGCAGCCATGGGTACAGAGGTGCAGGGCACCATGCCAAGAGAATATGTCACTTCACTATATGGTACTTGAGCCTGTGCAGGCAACTTTTCACCTTCCCTTCCCAGGCTGGGGGTGGGGGGGTGAAGTGTCACAGTGCCATACCCCCAGCCTAAGTCCATTCAGCTGGCTCACTGAGATTGCCCTCAGACTCAATTCACCAACACAGGATTACAAATTGCTACCAGTTGGGGTAAAGGCTGGCTCTACACACAACATATCTTAATAAGTTTTAGCTTTTAGAAATTTAGACCTGACATTTTAAACATAGTTGTTTATGATTCCCCCTTAAAGACATGACATGTGGTATTTATAGAACACTGTCCAAAATGTAATTTTGTGCCTGAAGTGTGAAAACAAATTTTGGTCTGGATTTGAAAAATGAATCAGTCCAAAAGTTGAAGGTGCGATCAGCAAAACTGAATTGGTGCTCACTGCTGCAGGCTGCCAGCCCCCGTTGGAGTTTTTTAACAAAGAACTAAGGACTACAGTGTCACTCAAGACCTTTACCATAAATAACTTCAAACTAAAAGCTGATTTCTTCAGGTATGGTAGATTTATTGCTGTGTAACAAACATGGAAGTCTAACAGAATACCTCTTCCTGACCACCAAGGTGGTCAGGTAGGAGTACTTTTGCTGTTAGGCCTTCCATGAAAATCTTAAGTGACACTGCAACCTTTGGTTCTTTGTTTGAAAAATGACACTTGTTATGTTTATGAGCTGGTTTGAAAAAATGGCTATGTTGAAAGTTTGGGGTCAAAATATTGAAAATTAGCAAAGTTATGGGGGAATGTTGAAATATGTCAGCATTCACTCATAACCTAGTTAATTTACCAGATTTTTTCACCAGATTTTCAAAATGGTCTTCTTATGATCCCACTTCATGAGAAAGGAAGGTGAGCATTTTTATAATCCTGCCAAAACATGGTTTCATAGAGTGACTGTGAAATCACCTTTGGGCTCAAATTTGAAAACTTATATGTGCATTTTTCATTAGGTGGAGTCCAAAAAATGGCCATGTTGAAACCTTAGTGAAAAGACATTGGAACTCACCCATGTTATAAGTGAATGCTGAAATATTTCAGTGTTCACTTATAACTTTGTCATTTTACCATATTGTTACAGCAAATTTTCAATGTAATCTTCTTATGAACGCATGTCATAAACACAGTAGGTGAACATTTTCAAATCCTACCCAGAATGTGATTTTGCACAGCAACTGTAAAATCTCCTTACAGGATGGATTTGAAAAAAAAATCACCACTGTTGTTTATGAGGTGGGATCTCAAAGAGGGTATGTTGAAAATTTGGTATGCAAATAGTAAAACATAACAAATTTAGGAGTAAACGTTCAAACCCCATTGAGATGCATTAAATCAGACTTATTTTTTTTTTTCTCATATCACAGTTTCTGGTTCCAGTAACAATATATGTTTTCAATTGGAGAATGGATCTACAACATGGTACGTGTGCAGGTGAGTGAGGGTGTGGGGTGGTGGGTGTTGAATGGGGGGCCGGGGTCAATGGGGATGCTGGTTGGGGGGTCAGATTGGTGATGGACCATTTCTTTCTTTAATTACAGGTAAATTTAAATGTTCCTGATTATAGAAATGAAATTCAGACCCCTAAATGATTCATATTTAATTGTACCTAAATAAGCACTGATATGAAAAACAGTGTTTTCAAGGGTTTTCTTTTTATGGGCAACATTCTATGCAGTTCTTTTCATGGAACTGGTAGTTTGGAGTTTTTACAATAGCACAGCTTGTGTACAGAATGCTAATTATGAGCTACCGATCTATCAGAACCTAAATCAGAGTTCTGTGCACAAACTGTGACACAGTTAACACCCCAGATCACTGGTTCCACGAGGAGAACTGCAACAAAATGCTGTCCATAATAACAAAGCAATGCAAAATACAATGTTTACATCACTTTTTATTCAAGTACAGTTAAATACAGATAATTTAGGGGAATGAATATAATTTCTGAAAATAAGAACATTATAAACGGCTGCCAGTTAGAAAAGATTTCCTGTCCTCTTCAACAAAAAACTAAAGACATCAAGGGACTGTTTTCTTTCTTTCTTTTTGTTTCTTTTTTTTTACAAGGAAGAGGCACACTGACAATGGGGATTGGGTACCCCAGTGTGTGGGCACCCTGGTGATGCTACCTATTTCTTTTTTTTGTGGGAGACAGCAGGATGGGTGGGAGAGGGATGAATGAAACAGTATTGGGGTAAAACCATGGTACTGTATGCTGTTTTAAATTATTATTACTATTACTGGGAAGGTGGATGGGCATCCTGGAGGGGAGAGAGGTAGAAAGCAGTGGCACTGGGGGTGGGTACCCTGGTCCAATTTAGATAGATAGATAGATAGATAGATCGACAGACAGACAGACAGATAGATAGATAGATAGATAGATAGATAGATAGATAGACAGACATTAGAGAAAGGGAGAGATAAGGGATCACCAGCTCACTGCTCCAACTGAAGCTGGCAGCAATATTTCAGTGATGGCTATGGAGGCCGCACCTCAAAAGGGACATAGGCAGAATTAAGAAGGTGTAGATGAGGGCCCTGAAAATGATTCAGGGGCTGCACCATATGGCATATCAGGACAGGCTAAGGGAACTCATGATGTGCTCCCTGGAACAGTTGAGGGAGAGGGGCAATATGATTGAGACTTTTATATATATGATGAGTATAAATTAGGTTAATGTTCAGAAGCTTTTTCTATTGAAAGACAGCGGGAGAATGAGATGGCATGACATGAGGCTGATGGGAGGGAGGTTCAAGAGTAAAACAAGGAAGTTCCTCTTTACAAAGAAGGTGGTGGACCCATGGAATAGCCTACCAAAGGAAGTAGTGGCACCCAAAATGGTAAGTGAGTTCAAGAATGCATGTGATAGACATAAAGGTAGCGTATGGAAAAGCAAAGGAGTGGAGGGGGAATAGGAGTGGAGGGGGAATACCACCAGGTAGTTTCTTGGACAGACTAGATGGACGTTTTGGTCCTCTTCTACCTTCATGTTCTATGCTTCTATGTATCTATGGCTTTACAGTTCAAGAAAGTCCCACTTTTCTCATACTGAGAATGTGAGTGAACAGGTCCTCTTGCTAAGCTGGGCACCCAGGATCTTTACTGTTGAGTCCCAGAAAAAATATTTCCAGGCATAAAAAAATAACAACAGAATCTACTTAAATGAGCCAGTTTACCTAGGTGCAGGTGTTTCTTTTCTGAAAATACATTGGGCAGGATTTATAAAATACTTTAAAGTTGGAAAAAATTTGCAAGTCTTCAAAATTTGAGCAGTTGCAGAAAAATGGGGTAACTGTGCTGCATCATATACAAAAAATAGCCACTGCTGTGGAAAAAACTACATTGTGGACTGCAAAAAAAATGCAGCTGTGGAAATTTCTGTGCAAAAACTGCCATTGAAAAGCATGGCATATCACTTTAATGGCTAATTTCAGCTACTGTTTTCCCGCCTTTGTGGAAAAAATGTTGCGCACATGCTGCACCAAGGACACTAATGTGTAACTCACCCTGAGCAAAAGGCAGTGTACTAACAACTGGGAAACAGTGTTGCTGTAATGGACAGCACCCTTCTTCATGCACCCACTTCATGGGTTACCAGATGTTTCTATGACATGTAAAACATATGCCTGCTGTACATGGATGATATGTTTATAATGGTTAAGGATAGTGGGGCAGCACACAAGGTTCTACAGCACTTTGTTAACTTTGGGGAGATTTGGGGGTCCAAACTTAACAAGGATGAAAGTGTAGCAGTAATGACTGGTGTGTATAGTAAAGGCTTGATCCAGTACATTGGTGGTATTAAGGTACTTTCAGAGCTGGTTAAAATACTTGAGTTACAGCTCAGGTCTATATATAATACAGTCTACAACTGGAAAAATAAAATTGTATATGCAGGTGCCCAAGTTACAAAATGGAACACTTGGCTAATGTTCAAAACAAAGAAAATTTTATGATTAAGACTTTTTTTAATACCTATTTTTTGTTGTATTTCAGTTTTGTTTACCCACCCCCTGCAGTCTTGAGACCAAGCTACTTAGTCTGGTGTTTGACTGCCTACTGGGGAGTAGACAGAACCCCATCAAAAGGTGCCACACACTTATCAAGAGGTCAGGGAGGGAAGCCTTTCTAAGGTTAACAAAAGTAGTTCTCTCTCTCTCTCTCTCTCTCTCTCTCTCTCTCTCTCTCTCTCCCCCCCTTCGCTCTGTTAATTTTAGTTTTAATATTAAAACCAGAGACATGAAAGGAATCATTGCCATTCCACAGCCAACTTCAGCAAAATATCACCCAGATCCAATATGCCACTGTCAGCACCTCACCAACAAGCACCAGCTGGCTCCAGGCTGCCACAAGGGGATAGAATGGACTGCCAAGTCTCCAAAGTTAAAAGGTCAAACAGAGGTGGAAGACAAAATTCACACAACAAACACTCCCAATCAGATCCACAGTACTACATCAGGGAGAGAATTCAGGAATCAAGGGGATCTGAGGCTAGTACAGATTCAGTAGATGAATGAGTGCCAAAGTGGAAGAAGCTGAGCCCTCACTCAACACCCAATAAAGACCAAATGTATACAACAGACATGACTTTACAGAAACACACAGAGTCATCAGCCCCACCACCAGCGCTGGTAACTCCTAGCACTTCTTGAGCTCACATTGAAGAAGGACATCTTTCTACATAAACAAAAGGAACTGAACATCCTAACTGAACACTGCCTCTTACCTGAGGGGGCACTGACATTGCTTATCTAACTTTTGGAACCTTTCTTTTTTTCTTAATTGGTCACTGGATAGTGGCTAAGGAGCTTTTCAAGAACAGGTCACTTTTCCTTTCTGTCCCCCAAGTAGATACAGCCTTCTTGGCTTTTTACATTTTTTTTCAATTATAGGATGGGGAAATATGTGTAAATGTAAATGATGGGTATGGTAAGAAGCCTTTTGTTTATCATTCTCATATATGTTGCTTTCTTAACACTCACCTCACATGAAAGGGCTGATGATTGTTGACAAATGGAATCTGTCAGTCAATCAGCTGGTTCCCATTGACAGATACTGAGCCCAGGAGTTGGAACCCACCTACTTTATCCAGAAGTAACTTTGCAATTTGCTAATAAGCTTTCAGTTATGAAAATAACAGTTGGAGGAGGATGATGAATAAAAGGATGGTGATATACATTTTCTTCTGTCACCAGTGTTTCTTTTAAACCTGGGAGGAGGGGAAAAGATTATAAATCACCCAATTACAGATGGGAGGATACCTAAGAAAATGTGGTCTAGCTGTTGGCACATTGCCATGTAAATTTTAAAAGAAATGCTAATCATAAACGGATTTCAGAGCATTATTGTGCTAGACCTGACTTTGTTTGTCAAGAGGAGAGCATGAATTAATTTCCATTGCAGCTACATTATTTACTTTTGGAGACACAGAACATTAGTTTTGTTGCCGTATTGGTCCTTGTGACAAAAGATCCAGGAAAAAAGAGATGATCTGATACCTTTTATTGGACCAACACGATGTTACAAAAGAAAATAGGTGCTTTAGCTTTCAGACTACATCAAGTTCTTCATCAGAAACTAATGGCAGTTGTTCTGGAAGTATACATTCTATTAACACCCAGATCATGCATAACAAAACAGATACAAAATTTGTAAAAATTCTACTGGCCAAAAATCCGTTCAAAGATCAACTGAGAAATAAATAGGAAGCACACAGTCAAACTGTTTTTTCTTATTTATCCAAGCAGGCCTTACAAGGTTGAATGTCCATAGACCAGATAACACATTCTTTAAAAACTCATAAAACATGATTGAGTGTCATTTTGAAATATGCATAAGTGAATGTGTTTGTGTATACATGAAAAAACTAAATCTTATTAGCCTAAAACTTGCATTTGAAAGTTAACTTTCAAATGTCAGTTTCAGGCTAATAATATTTGGTTTCTTCATGTATAGAACTGTCTCTAACCAGAGTATAATAAGTACTGAATACAACAATGCAGTGAACTGTATGTACAGTACATCTAGTATAATAAGCGTGCAGAGATGATAATTCAGGATATTTTGAGCAGGGGCTCTGTACTTCAGACGTCATACTGTAATCCCCCCACACGGACTTATTCCGCATATTTGAAAGCTGTGCACAGAATAAGAAAAATCATTACTACATGTTTTAAACTGTGAGGTATCTAATCAAGTCATCAAAGTAAGAGCACAATTTTGCCCTTTTTTTTTGAGAAAAAAAATAATTCAGCATTTAACAGAGGGCAGGGTGAACCACTGCCAGGAGAACCCTTTCTAGTGTGTGAGTCTCCACTCCTTCTCAGCCCTCCACACCACAGGGAGATCATCCAAGTTCAAGCTTGAGCTACAGATGGCATGGCTGAGCAGTGGAGTCAACTCTGACATCATCAATGACATCGGCTCCCCCACCAGACTGAACAAATAAAGTGAGCATGCTTGAGAGGTAGATCCTCAGAAAAAGAGAACTACCAACCTAGAGTCCTACACAGTAAGTGCTTCAACTTGCTACTAATATTTAAAAAAAAAGTAGAGAGACAGTATAAAGTTACAACTTAAATAAGGACTAGCTACTAAGAATGATTTAATCTTCTGTGCGTGCAGTTATGAGGAGCACAAGAAATACTTAGAAAAATAACAAGCAGGACTGTTCTTCTCTAAAGAAGTGAGCTGACTTATGTTGCCATTCTGAATGGGGGGAATGGGAGACTATTTACAAAATGGGCTTATTTTAGCAAAAGAAGAAATGTCTCATTTAAGTGCAGTAGTTCTCAAATAAAATTTAATGGGGAATTGTTAAATTATACTGTTGGAAATAGTTGTTAGCAGAGACAAAAACAGAGCAGTTGTGACAGCTTTAAAGGTTGAACAGAGTATCAACGGTGAAGGGTTCAGCAAGGAGATAATGTACACTGAAAAGTATTCAAACTGAGATAAGAAAGCAGCATGCTGTTTCTAGATGGAAATCTGCTGAAAAGTCATAAAGAACTAGTAGTATCAGGCTTAGTAATGAAATGATGTATATTGAAATGCGTTTTAAAACAAAGCAACATCCTGTTTTTAGATGGAAATCTGTTGGAAAGCTATAAAGAAAATGGGATTCAGAAATTATCTAAACTGAGACAGCAGCTGAGGTATACTACATAAATGATAAGAGAAATTGTAAAAGAAAAAGTGCATCAGTATCAATCTTTGGTGAAACCTTTATAAAATAAAAAAAACAGGTGATAGGTAAAATCACATATGCAATAGGATAATTAGCTCACTTTTGAATGGCTGTATTTTTTTAAAGGCACAATGGTAAATGACAAAGAAAACTGTAATGTGTGGCAGGGGTTTTGTGTGGATATAATTTGCTTAGGACAATGAGAAAAAATAATGAGCCCAATTCTGAAAGGATCCCTTGGAGTGATACAAGTTGCATTGCTCCAGGGATGCGGCAATACACAGGTGTTTCAGGAACCCTTCACTGGATTTTGCAGAAAGCAGGGATTGCTGCAAATGCAGAACAGCACCCAACCATTGGTGCAGCCATGGCACACGCCGCAGGAATCTGGCAACCCCCCCTTTGCTGGCACAAAATAGTACAGGCCAGCATTGACAGTGGGGATGAGGAGGGTAACCCCTTGCTGGGAGGGTGGCAGGGAGCAGGAGGGGTATGGTGGGGCAGAGGGTGAGTTGGAGTGGCTGCGAGGATTTACTGGAATGTGTTGGCACCAGGTATGATGCATATACCTATGTATAATATTTACTGAGGCATATGCACCCTACTAGGTGCCAAAGCAATCCCGTACTTCTCTGCCATCACACCAACCCACCCTATGCTCCTCTATGCACATCTTGTCCACTGACCCCACTTGTAGCCCTCTCAACACAGTGTCCCACATTGACACAAGGGGCTTAGACCACCGCCTGGCAGGTCTAAGTGGAGCCGCTTGTTACTGCCCCGGCGTGGCTTTCAGAATGTGAAAAATGGGAATGTTGCAGCCCCGCAATGGTGCAAACCCCCTTGAGACCTGACATATCCAGATGCAGGCTTAATGGTGGCACAGTGCTCAAGCCAAGACAGTTGCTTCCCATTTTGGTGCAGATCGTGTACCAAAATAAAGAATGCCACAAACTACGACACAAGGTGCAATTTACGTCATTACTGTTTGACGCAAGCACCTTGCATCTCCCATAACCCTTTTGGAATCAGGCCCAGTTGTGATTTTGAGCAGAAAATTATGATGTTATATGTTTTTGAAACAGATCCAGCAGCAAATGATTTCACTGTTCGCTGACGACACAAAGCTCTGTAACAGAGTAGACACACCAGAGGGTGTACATAGAATGAGAAGGGACTTGCAGAAACTTGAAGAATGGTCAGGGGTTTGGCAGGTGAAATTCAATGCAAAGAAGTGCAAGATAATGCATATGGGGCACAAAAACCCTGGCACAATATATCAGTTGGGGGGTGAGGATATAGCATGCACCAAACAGGAAAGGGATCTTGGAGTTATCATCTCTGATGACCTCAAGGTAGGGAAACAGTGTGACAAGGCAGCAGGTAAAGCAAATAGGATGCTGGAATGTATAGGCAGGGGCATCACCAGCAGGATAAGGCAGGTCATAATTCCACTATACAAGACACTAGTGAGGCCCCACCTGGGGTACAGTGTACAGTTCTGGAGACCATGCCTACATAAGGACATAGACAGGGTAGAGAAGGTTCAGAGGAGGGCAACAAAGATGGTGCATGGATTGCATCACAAGTCCTGTGAAGACAGGTTGAAGGAACTAAACATGTACTCCCTGGAGGAGAGAAGGGAGAGAGGGGAGAGAGGGGATATCATAGAGACATACCAGTATCTTACAGGGAGGAACAGGGTGCAGGAATACACTATTTTTAAGTGAAAAAGATGCTCCAGGACTAGAGGGCATGAGATGAAGTTGGAGGGAGGACGATTCAGAGGAAACATGAGGAAGAATTTCTTCAGAGAACGGGTGGTGGACAAGTGGAACACCCTGCAAGAGGAAGTGGTGGGGGCTGAAACAATCACAGGATTTAAGAATGCATGGGATAGACATAAAGGAATTCTGGAGGTCAGGGATAAGGGGCAACAGACTTCTAGGAAAACATAAATTGAACTTACATGCTCAAATGGGCAGACTGGGTGGGCCATAGGCCCTTATCTGCCGACACTGTCTATGTATCTATGTATGTATCTATGATACCTTTTAATGGAACAACATAGAGGTAACAACAAGAACAAAGTGCTCTAGCTTTCGGACCAACCAGTCTTTCAGAAGCATAATGCAGTTATTTAGAAAAAAGCAATACTGTTAACAGCTAGATCAAGCAGAAAAAAAACAGAAAAACTCCCCATTGGTTTAAAATACTCATTTAAAAAAAACAGAAGATGAGGTCAGAGAAGTTTAACAGTACCATGTTACATTAAACTTAAGCTTAATGTTTTTGAAACAGGTATATCACTGAAGACCTGATGAAGCGGAGGTTCCATGAAACTGTCGCTCACCCTAGTAAAAAGTGAATACAAAAGAATATTATTTATTTTATTTCAGAGTGGAGTTCATCCTTCATAACTTTTGAACATTGGATTGGTTTTCTTTGCATGACCCAAGCTGTTGAAAAACATAATTCCTAACAGGAAAAGGGCATCCTGAAAACAGCAGCCACATATATAACAGGGTTAAAAAAGCTCTGTCTTCTGCAATGGTGAATACGTTCAGGAAAAACACTCGCTGGATTTTCCTTTATCTTCCCCTTTTTACTTTTATTTTCCTTTTTTTTTGTTTTATAACAATCAAAATACAGAGAAGTGCTCCACTTAGACTGAGTATGGCTGAAAATAGCAAGCAGTCATGTAAAAACAAAGAAAAACGGCGCTAAACACCAATGCTTACCAGTGCATACTTAAATAAAGTGTATTTAGTGCATAGTGTGAAATACAAGCTCAGGCAGTTTTCAGACATAAACTTACCAGGCAGTGGTTGGCAAATCAATAGAGACCTGAAGCGATACTTTTTTCAGCTGATCGATAATGATGATGGTAGTGTAAACACAGTAACGTGCAGTATGCAAAAATAGCAGTTACGTACGCCCTCAGATATACAGACTTACGCCAGACATGCTTTAGCCCATCATGAACATCTTCAGAGGGCTGGCTGTTGGGACTCTGGGAGGAAAAAGTACCAGTGATTGGTCACAGGGTCAACCAGATAAATATAAGGATTATAGACAAGTAAGTGACTAACAAAGTTAGCCTTACTTGTGATTTTCCAAATCAGACTTCTAGGTCCCTTTGCTTTCCTTGTGGAGAGCTGACAGTTTTCCTTTAATAACTTGCCTGAAATTTGGTAGTCGTCAAGTCTGAACCAGGGTCTCTGGATCCAGAAAATGTTGTGTCACTCAGTTTTGGGGGTGAAAGTTACAGAGCTGCAAAAACACTATAATTCACAATTTAAGACCTTTTTTCCTCATCTGTAGCTTAAAAACTGATTTTTTGTTTAAACCTGAAACTTACAGGACTGGTCAATGGTACATGTTTTTTTTGCAACTTTGAAGTATTTAACTTCAAGTGTTGTTAAAATATAACTTAAAGGTTGACTTCTGGTATGGCCATGAGCAGGTTTGCTGCTTGATAGCTTAGCACCCTACAGTACCTCAGGCTCTCACTACTAAAATTGTCCAAATTTACAACCACAGATTTTTAAGCTTTTTGTGCAGATATGATTCCCCTATTTTCCTTTGAAATATAAAATACCTTTGCCAACAGAATATGATCACTTTTTCTTCTCTTGTTCTTCAACTTGATATTTGTTTGGTTCACTCTGTCAGGTTGGCCAGCGGCGCTGCAGCAGTTGGGGGAATGATCAAGCAAGTCATTAAGGTGATGTTTGAACAACTTTTACAGGAGGTTACTGGAGTTAGACAATCTATTACTACATTAGAGATCCAAAATGGAGCTCCTGGGCTGGTCCGCCGGTGCAGAGGTAGGGCTACCTTTTGTAGCGCCGGCCACCCAGGTTTGGGAACGGACTCGGGTGGCTGGAGGGCCAGCTGGGGGGGAGGAGGACTGAGTGCCCAGGGGCTGCTTTCCTCCTCTGGGTGGGGTGGGATGCAGGTCCCGTTGCGATACCGCCACCTGGGTGACCACGGGTGGAGGTACAGCGAGATGGCATATAAGGGAGGGAGGACTTCTACCGGGAGCTGGAGCATTAGCACGTCGTGACATACGGCGCTCCATGGCCCCCTTTGTGTGCAGACGTACTGTGGGCTGGGACCAGGAAAGTGGAAAAACTCTGTGCTGGACTCCTGTAGATGGGACCCGGCTGTCCTGAGATAACACTTAAAAAGGCCCCATAAATGGGTCTGGTGATGCCTTCCGATGCATACTTGAGATGTGAGAGGGGGACTAAAAGGTGGGGTCCCTCTCCTCCCCGTCCAGGGGGGGTAAACCGAGGCAGAATGGGGAAAGGCTAACCAGCACCTGGAGGGAGGTACCTGGTGTGGGACTAAGAAAAGAAAATACGCAGCCTAGGGATCCCCGAAGAAAGGAATCTAGTACAGCAAGAAGGGGGCATAAAGAGAAAGTATAAAAAAAAAAATGGAGCTCCTGATAGCCCGAGTTATCAAAACGGAATGCACCCTCAGGCATCTTGACCTTCAAGCCACACACAGAGACACACAAAGCCACATCCTTCAGAATGAAATATCTCTGTTATGGGACAAGACAGATGACCTGGAGTATTTCAGCTGCTGAAACAACATTTGTCTTATCAGTGCACCAGAGGAGCCTGAGGTGAAAAATGTTTCCAATTGTGTTCAGCATTCTCTGACTCACATTTTGGGCTCAAGAACTGTCCCATGGAGTAGCATAGAGCCCACTGGTCCCTCTCTCCTACAGACAAAGCCCACAACAATCCTCAACCCATCATAGCTCTCTTCTTGCACAATGCGGTTAAAGAGAAGGTTCTAGCCCTGGCTACAGAAAAGGGACAGTTCATGAGGTATGGTCTCATAATCTCACTGTATCTGGACTACTCTGTGAAGCTGAAGAAAAAGTGAGCCTCCTTTACTGACATCCACCACACTCTACAGATTTTGGGGTGAAACACAAAATGGCTACATTTATAATAGAGAGACCTGGTCTTGTTCATGATTTCATTGACCCTGGGAAAGCTTCAAGCTTTGTACAACAAAAGTAGGTAGAGAGAGTGCCAGATGCTCAGACAAAGTTCAAAGGTAACTTCCCCGCAGTCTCTGGGAGAGAGAGGATGAGGAATAGCAGACCATGGACACTTCCCATTATTCATCCAACCCCTTTACTAGCTCAGCACCCCCCGGATCAATGGCAGAGAAAGTGGATCAGCTGGAAGAAAAAGGCTGATACATTACACTATCTAGCCATCCTTAGCCCAGTCAGAGACATTGCAGCAGAGGGTTGAAGCATTCAGTGCAAGATTTATTGTCCACTGATTCACCACCCACTTCACCTCTTCTCCACCCTGATATTAGTCAGATGGCTCTGATGCCCCAGCATCTGAACCATGGCACCCTCCTTCATTGCAAGTATCTTTGCCTTCCTGGGCTGACATATCCCAGCAACTACCAGCCAATAACCCACCCAAGACAGCCAGGGACTCTACCAGACATGATATGCCGCAAAATGGCAAGAAGTGCATTTGAACCATGTCTCAGAACTGTATTCAAACAAGCTGAAGACTTGTGGATCATTCAACTGGGTGATGATGTCTGCACAACTTTGACCAAGAGCATTAGCATAATTGACAGGCTGCAGTTTCTGAAAATGGGACTATATCCGTTTTCAAATGACTGCTCTAAAATTATGCATTGGTTGCATTTGTCTGTTGGTACTATATTTTTTAAGTAATGGGCTAATGGGCAGGCTGATTGAGGGGAATTGTTGTGAGGGCTCGATATAGAACAGTGGGAAAATGTTTGGTGTTCTACAGCTCCCTCAGTAGAAACATAGAAACATATAGAAACATAGAATTTGACAGCAGATAAGGACCGCTTGGCCCACCCAGTCTGCCCATTTCCCTACCTAATGGATAAGCTGCAGATCCTAGTTAACCAGCAGCCTACTTCTTTCTACCCCCACCCCCTAGAATTGACTTATGACTGTCCCATGCATGCTTGAATTCAACCACTGTTTTTGACTCCACAACCTCCTCTGGAAGGCCATTCCATGCATCCACAACCCTCTCTGCGAAAGAATACTTCCCTACATTACCTCTGAACAGCTCCCCCATCTTCAAATTGTGCCCTCTTGTTCTTGCACACCTCTTTTTCTGAAAGATGCTACACTCTTGGACTTTGTTGATTCCCTTGAGGTACTTGAAAGTTTCTATCATGTTCCCCCTCTTCCTCCTTTCCTCAAGGCTATAAATAATAAGCTCCTTTAGTCTCTTTTCATATGTCTTCCGGTGCAGACTCTGCACCATTTTAGTTGCTCTCCTCTGGACAGCTTCCATCCTGTCTATGTCCTTGCAGAGACTGGGTCTCCAGAACTGCACACAGTGCTCCAGATGGGGTCTCACCAACTGTCTCTACAGAGGGATAACAACTTCCTGTTTTCTACTGGTGATGCCTCTCCCTATGCATCCCAGTATCCCCCAGCCCTCCTTACTGCCCTCTTACATTGCTTGCCCACCTTTAAGTCATCTGATATGACTACTCCCAGGTCCCTTTCCATTTTTGTTGTTGTAAGTATCTCACCCCCCATTGTGTACTCTTCCCCTGGGTTTTTGTTCCCCAGGTGCATTACCTTGCACTTCTTAGCATTGAATCGAAGCTGCCATACATTTGACCATTCCTCTAACCTGTCCAAGTCCCTTCTCATCCATTCCACCCCACCATATGCATCAACTCTGTTGCAGATCTTTGTGTCATCTTCAAAGAGACATACTTTTTCTTCCAATCCCTCTGCAATGTTGCTTATAAAGACATTGAAGAGGACCGATCCTAATACTGAACCCTGCGGTACCCCACTAGTAACCTTCCTTTGTTCAGAGTGGACTCCATTTACTATTACCTTCTGTGTCCTATTCTCCAGCCAATTCTTTACCCAGGCTATCATCTTGGGACCCACTCCCATGCTGGCTAATCTGTATATTAATCTTTTGTGTGGGACTGTGTCAAATGCCTTGGTAAAGTCTAGATAGGCCATGTCCACAGCCCCTCCCTAATCTACTACTTTGGTCACCCAGTCAAAGAACTCTATTAGATTCGTTTGGCATGAACTTCCCACTGTGAATCCATGCTGCCTTGGGTCCTGTGCCCCTCTGGCATCTAGGTACTCGACAATTCTTTCCTTTGGAAGTGATTCCATAATTTTCCCTATCACTAAGATTAAACTAACAGGTCTGTAGTTTCTTGCTTCTGCCCTGCTCCCACTTTTGTGAAGGGGAATCACATCTGCCTCCTCCAGTCCTCAGGTACCACCCCATCCTCCCATGATTTGTTAAAGAAGGTAGTCAGTGGTGTCACTAATTCTACCCTTAGTTCTTCTAGAATTTTGGGATGAATCCCATCAGGCCCCATTGCTTTGTCCACCTTCAGTTTTAAGAGTTATTTCAGAACCCTTTCTTCTGTAAATGGGCTGGTATCAACTTCTGTATCCAGAGTGTTTCTATTGTTTGTTTTAGGTACCTCCCCCTCTTCGTTTGTAAATTCTGAGCAAAAATACTTGTTTAGTATCTCTGTCTTTTCACAGTCACCCTCTGACACACCCCCTTCCCTTTATTAAGCCTCACTATCCCTTCCTTGGTCTTCCTTCGCTCCCTGATATACCTAAAAAAGGTTTTATCCCCCTTCTTAACTGAGTTGGCTATCTTTTCCTCGGTTCAGGCATTTGCTGTTCTGACTGCCTTCCCAGCTTCCTTTTGCTTTAACTGATACAATTCTCTGTCCTGCTCCTTCTGTGATTCCTTGTACTTTCTGAATGCTTTCTTTTTCTCTTGAACCTTCATTGCCACCTCCTTTGAGAACCATAGTGGTTTCTTACATCATTTTGTTTTGTTTATTTGCTTCACACAAAGGCTTGTTACCTCTGTGATGGCAGTTTTAAGTATTCCCCATTGTTCTTCCACCCTTCCTTCCTGCCCATTTGCTAGTGCATTCCTTAGGCACTCACCCATTTTGGCAAAGTCAGCCCTCCTGAAGTCCAGTACTTTTGCCTTTGTATGGCTTGACCCTATTGCTCTGTTTATTGTGAACCATACTGTTTGATGGTCGCTAGTTCCAAGATGACTACCCACTTCTACATCTGTGATCCTCTCTCCATCTCCATTTGAGAGAACCAGGTCTAAAATTGCTCCCTCTCGAGTGGGTTCCAATACTAGTTGTCCAAGGCATGCCCCCTGTAGGGCATCTAGAATAACCCCACTCTTAGAAGTCGCTGCTGCAACTGCACTCCAGTTAACATCTGGCATATTTAGATCACCCATCAGCAATATCTCCCCTTTTTCTGCCATTCTAAGTATACTTTCTATCATTTCTGTCCATTTCCTCCCTGAGAGGGGGTCTGTATACAACCCTGTGTGGATTGTGGTGCCATTGCCTGTCTCCAAATTGACCCACAGTGCTTCTTCTCCTCCTGTTTACCCTTTTGTTCTGTTGCTTTGATTCCTTCCCTTATGTAAAGAGCTACTCCTCCTCCTCTTTTACCCTCCCTATCCCTCCTGTAGATAGTGTATCCTGTATATTTATGTCCCAGTCATGGTTCTGTGTGTACCATGTTTCTGTGACTGCCACGATGTCCAGATATTCCTCCTCCATCAAGGCCAGTAATTCAGGAAGCTTGTTACCCAGACTACGGGCACTGGTACTCATTGCTCTCCATTTTTTGATGGCTTTACCTTCTGTAGCAGCATCCCCCACTGACCTTTCTACCTTGGTCTTTTTCTCATTTAGTACCCTGTTTTGTAGGGGGAGGCTGGGATTTTCCTGCTGCTTACCAGTGCCTCCCCCCTTGACTAGTTTAAAAGCTTGCCAATGAAGCATTTAAACTGATTGCTCAAAAGACTTATTCCCTTCCTGGACAGATGCAGACCATCCTGCCAGTATAGACTGGTGTCATTCCAGGTGGAACCACAGTCCCCAGTGAAGCCAAACCCCTGTGCTCAACACTATTTTTTCAACCATTCATTAAACTGCATGGTGAAAAGTACCCTCGCCTCACCCATGCCACTGACAGGCAGCACCTCTGAGAAGGATACTGTGTGTGCTACTTGACTTAGGCTCCTCTCCAACTCTACAAAGTCCTTCTGCACTGCTTTAATCTCATGATGAGCCAAGTCATTTGTCCCTAGGTGGACAATGACGTCCAGCTCAGACCCCATGCAACTGTTCTCATGATCCTAAGGATGCACTTCCTGTCCCTCCAATCCATGGTACCAGACAGACACCGTACTTCAGTTTTCCCTGCTCCCCCCAGTTCTATCCCCCTAATAATTGAGTCCCCCAACAAGAGCTGCTTCCTTTCCCTGTGGTGTCCTCCGGCTCCTTCCTGCGGGCCTCCCTTGTGACAGTTGTCTCAACCTCCTTAGTCTCCTCTGTGGGTGCATCCATAGGGGAACTATGCTCCCCCAGAATGGTGTATGGATTGTGGAGTGGAACAACTGACTGGGTGTGCCTCTGTTCCACCACCCTTACCATCTCTGAGCCCACTGTGGTCCAACTGCTGTGCTTTATTCACAACCTCTAAGGTAGTTGTGGTGGCTCTGGTGCTCTCTGGATTGGGGAGGTTCCCTTACTACTGTCCAGTGTGGCATGAAGATGGGCAACTTCCTACCTCAGGGAAGAGAGTTGTCTGCAAACAGGGCAGCATCTCAGCCTCTGGAAAGACTCCCGGAAGACTGCTGCCCCACAGCTATTACATTGCACTACACCCCACATGTCTTTCTACCTTGTTTATTTATTTTTTGTGTGTGTGTGATTTATTTGTTATATCGGAATATATATAATGCAATGTGTATGCTTATATTGTCAGTGTAGTGTGCTAGAGAGAATATGACAGTGATATGCACCTTGCCATCTTGAGGAAATTATATCAGAACCCCAGGTATAAAGGAACTATTTCGAGGTGTGGGTGAGGTGAGGGGTGGTAAGGGTTTGGGCCTAAACTGTGCCTTCACAAAACAATCAGCTAAAAGCTCTGACCTACTGCTGCCATGATTGCCTTCCTGTCAGCAAGATGCCCAACATGACAATTTGACGGAGAAAATACCCTGCTAATCAAACAGAGAAAAAGCCAAACATCCAAGTCAGACACAGGTAAACCTCCCCAGCCCCAAAACAGCCTGGTGACTTGTGCTCTGAAAGCAGTCAGCCCCAAAACACGTCAGCTGTCCACAAGGACAGACACAGTAAACAGTAATCAGTCCCTCTGGGTTTAAACTCTTCCTGCACTGAAAATCTTAACAATTGTAACAAAAGTAAAGCAAGGTCCACCTTCCTCTGTTGATTGAAAGACTGCATTTTCTGATAATTCTAAGTTCCTTATTTCACCTTTCAGTTAGAAGTATCCTCCACCTGAGGAATATTAACTTTCATAAGGAATCTGCTTCAAACCAAAGACAATTGTAAATTGTAAGGTTCACCTTCCTCTGTTGTGAACACAACTCACTTTCTTGCAAATCCTAAGTCCAGTGTAGCAGCTTCCAGCCAGAGGTAGCTTCACCTGCCCCAAAACACGTCAGCTGTCCACAAGGACAGACACAGTAAACAGTAATCAGTCCCTCTGGGTTTAAACTCTTCCTGCACTGAAAATCTTAACAATTGTAACAAAAGTCTCCCAGGTACATCAGCATGGAGAGACACTGACCGCATTGCTAAAATTGTTCACAAAGCAGGAGAAAACATTGATGTCCTAGTACACATAGGGACTAATGATCTCGCCAGCCGGTCAGTTGTGGAGACCAAGGAACACCTGACTAGGCTGGGTGACAAACTTTCATCTATTTCATCCGGCATCTCCTTCTCTGAGATCCTGCCAGTCTGGGAGAGGGGAGAGATGGACGGAAGGTCAGAGAAGGGAGATGGGGAGCTAAACACATGGCTCAAGGGCTGGTGCCAGGAAAAGGACACAGATTTGTAGGAACTGGCAACAGTTCTGGGAGCGAAAGTTCTTTAAATTTGATGGACTGCATCTGACTAAAGAGGGAATCAGTGCATTGGGGCAGAAGTTTGACATCTTGCAGAATATTTAAACTAGCAATGGGGAGAGGGTGCAGCACCCCATACGTCGAATGGAAGAACACCCTCCCTCAGCTAGTGGTCAAACAGGAATTCAGCATGTTTGCCGCTCATTTGCATCACCAGGTAAGAAAAAGGTTTGTCTCCCCATACGACACAAGGGTAATGCCAAACTTCACCCAACAACTAACACACCAAAATCTGGCCAATGGAAAATCATGTACACAAATGCTCACAGCCTGGGAAATAAGATCCCAGACCTGCAGGCAATAATGTCAGAGGCTAAACTGGACATAGTAGCAATTAGTGAGACATGGTTTACCAGTAACCACACTTGGGAGACTTCAGTACCTGGCTATGTATTGTTCAGAAGAGACCGAGGTGCAAAAAGGGGGGGAGGAGTGGCCCTGTATGTTAATGAAAATATCAAAGCTACAGAAATTCAGAATAAAAATAAAGAGCCAGAAGAACTGTGGGTTACCCTGGAAACAGGAAATGAGACAGCCATAAGAACTGGGGTTGTCTACAGGCCCCCAGACCAGAGAGAGGACATAGACACATTACTGTTAGAAGATATACAAAACATGACAGCTAAAGGGGAGGTTCTGATAATGGGAGACTTCAACATGCCGGATACAGATTGGTCAATACCAGCAGGAACATCTGCCAGAACTAGACTCATAGTGGATTCCCTGCAGGGGGAGGGCCTCAAACAACTGGTACAGCAACCCACAAGAGACAGGGCTATCCTAGATCTAGTACTGACTAACAAAGAAGGGATCACAGATCTCCAGGTAGAAGGTCACCTGGGGGCCAGTGACCATCACATGGTATGGTTCAATTTGTCTACTACATCTAAATCATCTCATTCCAAGGCAAAAATATGGGACTTCAGAGGAGCTGACTTTGATAAGATGGCCAACAGAGTTAAGCTAGCCCTGGCAAAAAGAAACACAGGTGAGGGGGTACAGGCAAAGTGGGCAAGCATTAAGGATGCAATACTTGAAGCAACATCCCATTGTATTAGACAGAAAAGGAAGTGCAAAGAAGAAGGAAACCACTTGGTTCTCAAATACAGTAGCAGAAAAGTCAGAGCCAAAAAGGCTGGCCTTCAGGAAATATAAGGGAACACAGCGGATGAAGATAGGGAGGCATACCAAACTGCCCTAAGGGAAGCAGGTAAGGCAGTAAGGCAGGCAAAGTCCCAAACTGAGGAAACACTAGCACGTAACAGTAAAGAAGGTGACAAGACTTTCTATAGATACATTAGTGAAAGGAGAAAGTCCAGAGGGGGTATTGCTGTTTAATGGAGAAAAGGAGCATGTGAGGAGGAGGACCCTGAAAGGCATCTATCCTAAATAGATACTTTTGCTCAGTATTTACTGAAGAGAAGGTAGGGCAGGGCCCACAGCTCAGCATCATGGACACAGGGGGGAGGGAGGTGAGCACTACTCCCTTCACAAAAGAAAGGGTCCTACAAGAGCTTGCTAAGCTCAGGGTGGATAAGGCAATGAGACCTGATGGCATACATCCCAGGGTACTTAAGGAGCTAAAGGAGGAACTAGCAGAGCCATTAGCAGAATTTTTTAGTGAGTCTTGAGCACAGGAGAAGTCCCAGAAGACTGGAGAAGGGTTATGCGTGATCCCGCCTCACAAGAATGGTAACAGGGAGGAGGCGGGAACTACAGACCGGTCAGTCTTACCTCAGTAGTGGGCAAGATTATGGAGGCACTCTTAAGGAAAGGATAGTGCAACACCTGGAATCCATAGGGCACAGGATCCAAGACAGCATGGGTTTACAAAGGAAGGTCCTGTCAAACTAATCTCATAGATTTCTTTGACTGGGTAACCAGAGTGGTGGACCAAGGGGGAGCAGTTGATGTCGCCTACCTTGACTTCAGCAAAGCTTTTGACACTGTTCCACATAGAAGATTGATAAATAAGCTGGGTAGGCTTGGGGTGGGTCAGAAGTTGGTCAACTGGGTGGCAAACTGGTTGATGGGCAGAAAACAGAGAGTGGTGGTAAATGGTATACAGTCAGAAGAGATGCAAGTCACAAGTGGGGTACCTCAGGGATCAGTCCTGGGGCCAGCCCTCTTCAACATCTTCATTAGTGACCTTGCAGATGGACTAGAGGGTAAGGCTTGTCTGTTTGCAGATGACACCAAGATCTGCAAAAGAGTAGATGATCCAGATGGGGTGGGCAGAATGAGAAGAGATCTGAATAAACTAGCAGAATGGTCAGAAGAGTGGCAACTGATTTAATGCAAAGAAGTGCAAAATCATGCACATAGGGAAGAGAAACCCTGAAGCCACCTATAGGCTGGGAGGGAGTTGCTAGCAGTCACAAAGGAAAAAGAGACTTGGGCATCATCATCACTGATGACCTAAAATCATCCAAGCAGACCTCTAAAGCAGTAGGTAAGGCTAGGGGGTGTTAGGTGTATTAGTAGGGGTATCACAAGTCGTAAGAGGGAGGTAATAATCCCTCTGTACAAGACACTGGTTAGGCCCCATCTGGAGTACTGCGTGCAGTATTGGAGGCCACACCTTCACAAGGACATTAACGAAATTGAGGCAGTCCAGAGAAGGACAACCAAAATGGTGCAGGGACTGCATCAGAAGACATATGAGGGCAGATTAACGGAGCTCAGTATGTATACCCTTGAGCAAAGGAGGGAGAGAGGTGATATGATCGAGGCATTCAAACACCTTAAGGGCATAAACAAGGTGAAAGAGTCTAACATGTTTAAATATGAGAAAAATAGCAGGACAAGAGGACACAGCATGAGATTAGAGGGAGGCCGATTAAGGGGGAATGTGAGGAAATTCTTTTTCACAGAAAGGGTGGTGGATGCATGAATGGCTTACCACAAGAAGTGGTGGCTATGAATACAGTGCAGGGCTTCAAACAGGCATGGGATAGGCATAAGGTGGCAATACAAATGACTATGAACAGATAGGCCACTGACAGAGCAAAGGCCGATGGCACATTTATAAGGTAGAAAAAGAAATGAGCAGACTGGATGGGCCTTGCGGTCCTTATCTGCCGTCAACTTCTATGTTTCTATGTAAGAATATTAGGTTAGGTAGTACTAATAAGGCAGGGGGATGTGATTAGTCTGCTGCTATCTGTTGACTTCAGATTCGTAAAAAGGTGGATGGCTGTTGTCCCCCCCAAGGGATGTCTCTGAGTTGGGTCTTAATTGTTATAAAGTGGGGATGCATGCTTTGGTACTTTATTCCTGGATTTTTACTTTCTTCTTGCTTCCTTATCCCCCTTAACACACAGAACAGTACTTTGCCATCTCTGCATTCAGTACTCCTGTCATCGAGGGGGTTGACAGTTGTCAGCTGATGAATAATCTGTCAAAAAAGAGCATGGAATCACTAAGGCAGGCTGTCACACTTAGGGAGTTATTGACTGGCTGCTCAGAATTGCCCCTGCCACGTCCACCATTTGTGCATGAATGTGCAAGAGGTTTACCTTCTTGATCATGCTATATACAGGCATCTGGGCTGCATAAGTGCTGTTTATTTGATTATATGGGTTGGCAAAAGCTTAGTGAGAGAAGACAAGAGCACTTATTTGCCTTTATTCGTAAGGGCCTAAGTGGTAAACTTCCAAAATATATAACTATGAATTTGGTATACAGGAAAAACATTGAGTCTCTAAGATTTGCTATAGCTATGGATTTAGAGTTTCCAAAATGTAACATGGAACTGGATTGTCATTCTGTTTACTATATGGGGACACTTGGGTGGAATAATATACCACCAACTTTGAGAGTCGAAGTGGGGTATAAAATATGGAAAGGAAAATAAATCTGGTTAAGGAGTACAGCTAGCAAAACAAGACAATGCTATATTAGTACTTAGCTGGGAATTTATAAAGTAATTTTTGAGAAAGGTATGATATTCTGTAATAAGATAACATAGTTTTGTGCCAGGGTAAGTCTATGGATCGTTTTTTGGTAAATTGTATCTCCTTAAGCTTTTACTGTGTATTATTGTATAATAATTAACGGGTTCCATTTTTTCCTATTGAAAAAAGCTTGTGTTAAATACTGTAACACCTGAGTAGGTGTTACGGCATTCACGCGCCTTTTTCAATTGGAAAATGCTTGAGACGCAATGCAGCTCGAGACTGTCACAAACGGTGTCCCTCGTGAATTCAGTCAGCCAAACACTCACCTCCTGAGCTGCTGTGAAACCACAAGATATTTTCTCTCTTCCCTACTACCTCAATAAAATTAAAACGAAGCTTTCTCGCAACTTTTTTTATCGCCGTTTCCCCTCCCTCTGCAGGTTACTAGACTCGACTCCACTGCTAAGCAACACCTAGCAACGCCCATAGCAACCTAACAAAAAAGCAACCCGGGAGATTGAATCAGACTTTTTTTTTTCTTGCCGCTAAAGTTACTTACATTCCCACTGTAACACTCTTACAAACTCCACATTTTACCAAATGAAGAAAATCCACGAGACAAGGCAAAACTCTGTGTTTCATTAATTTTCATACCTCTCAATGGAAAAAACGGAACCCCTTCAATTATATAAAATAAAATATGGGGTGCAGTGTGTTTTACTCGAATTTAACACACACCCTCATTGTTGGAGGGCTAGCATAAACCCCTCGGGCTTCGCCCTCGGGGTTTATGTGCCATCCAACAACTTGGGTGTGTGTTAAATTCTCGTAACACACTGCACACCATACTTTATCCTATATTTATCTTTTGAATATTTGTAACCGGAATATTGTAATATTGTTATTCAAAGCTATGGACCTCGTAAATGAGTTGTAAACTCAATCAAATTAATCCAGACTCATATGAATTTATATGAATAAAATATTTTACTGCTTACTACTACATAAGCAGAACGTGGCTGTCTTATCCCTCTCCAATCCCTCAGTTTGCACACTGACAGGTCCTTCTCTGCAGCAGGGTTGGGGAGTAAAGCTGAAATCAAGAGACCACACCATTCTTCCCCCTCCCCAGTCCCACGGGCTGCTCACTACCTTTCCATAGTTATATGTGTCTGTTGGTGCTCTGCTTTTAACTAATGGCCTACTAGGTGGCCTTCCAGTGGCAAAGTTGAGTGATGTGAGGGCACAATATAGTAAGGTGAGCTAATGTTTGGTGTTTTGATTGATTCTTGACTCTTTAGATTGTTTGGTGTTTTGACTTCAGACTGGGAAAAAGTGGGTGTCTGTCCCCCTTCTCTACTTCCTCCCTTAAGGGAAGCCTCTGAGGGGAGTTGTAAATGTTACAAATTGGGGATGCATACCTTGATATTTAATTGCTTCTTTTTTTTTTACTTTTCCTTGGCCTCCTTCCACATCTTACACAAGGAGCAGTCTGTTGCCATCTCAGCATTCACTGTTCCTGTCATTGAGGAGGGTGGCAGTTGACAACTGCTGAGTAATCTTTCAAAAAGAGTGAAAACCCACTAACACAGGCTGTCACTCTTTGGGTGCTGCTGAATGGCTGTTCAGAACCACCTCTGCCACACCCATCATTACTGCACGAATGTGCGAGAGATTCAACCACTCAGTCATGTCAGTTAAAGGTTATTGAGTAGCATGAACAGAAAATGTCTCTCTTATCCCTCCTCCACCTCCTCAGTTTGCACACTGATTGGCCCCACTTCATAGTAGGGTTGGGGAATAATGCCAAGATCAAAGGATCATCACATGCCCATTCCCCGTCACAGGGGGTTCTACTTCTTGCTAATCTCCCTAGGTGTGAAGCCCACCACCATCACTGCTGCAGTGCCCTTGGTCCTCACAGCATGGCAGATAAAGTAGGAGCTCAGGTTCAGTTCACAAGGCTATAGTCCTCTTCTATGGCCCCCGGTATCTGCAGAATTCATCTCCATGCTAGGGGAAGGTGGACAATGGGATACTCTCTCCATCTTTTGGTTCTGTAACCCTGGAGTTTATAATGCTTTCTTATATCTTCAGTAGATGGATAACAATGGGCAGCAGTAGGACAGAGACTGACCCATGCAGAGTTACTTCTCATGTATGGGGATTTGTGTTCACCACACATTACAGGATACTTCCCCCTGCCAAAGAAGCAATAAGCTGCCAAGCTGGACAGTCGCAATGACTTGTACCCAACAATCTCTACACAGTCTTGATGGGGGCACATTGTTTACTATTAATGTTGTTTTACTGACCTGCCTTCCCACTTTCCTGATATTATATTGCTTTCCAGGAGAATGGCTTCTGTGAGATGCAAGGCAGTAGTGTGCTCCAGAAGACGGGGTGCATGGTCTCCTGGTTGGGTCAGCAGCACTGATGATGAGCTCAAGCCAATGTAGTTGCTGTGCAGAGTGGCAACAGGAGATTATCACAAAATGTACGTAGCATGAGGAGTTCTACATGGGGATGCACAGCATAGAAATGTAAAAACTGATGGTAGGTAAGGGCTACTGAGCCCACCCAGTCAGACAACTGTTATTATCTTCATTTGTGCTGCAGACACCACTCTGGTAAAATCTTTATTGTGTGGCTTAAAGCCTTTACAATTAAAATGGATTCACAAATAGTACATGTCTATACAAAATAATACAGTGCATAGGAGAAAAGTATGCACAAAATAGAAACAATTTATAGGATCTGAAGTTTACATCATTAATATTGTACATATTCCCTCTGACACGAGACATTATAGTAAAATGAGTCTCTATATACATTGACTAACAATAAGCCTTCTTTTAACCTTACTAATTTTATGAAAGTATTTGGTTATGCTCTTTACCGTCTGGGCATCCTCTGTATGCATTAAAATGCACGTGAGAATTTGTTTATCTATTTCATACATATTATTTAGAAAGAGGCTCATTCAGTATGTTCTTTCTTTTAAATACCAGGGATAATCCCACATCACATGTATTAGATTATCTTCCTCCCAGATGGACAATCACAATCTCCTTACTCAACACTACTCGATCTATGGTGCTGTCTCTTCCCCCACTTCCTTACCCCAGTGATTCTCTTGTACCTATCCCAGGCATGTTTGAACCCTACCACTGTGGCACCACCCCACCACCAAGTTTTGTAAAGGAGGCCCCGTCAGTGGAGATATTCGAGAGGGGCCTAAAGATTACTTCTTCAAACAAACCTTTCCAGAGGGCACATATGCTTTTAAACCTGCTTTTATTATTTATTAATTATTTATATTTAGCTTATTTATGCTCAAATTTTAAATCTTTGTATGACCCTTGGAGCTTTTATTTTATTTTATTGCTTACCCTGCCTGTTTTCTGATTGTGTAATGTGCCCAGAGCCTCTGGGTTTGGGCACCATATAAATAAATTTTACCTTACATTACCACTGTTTTTGCTCCTACTATCTCTGCTGGAAGGCTGTTCCAGGAATCCACCACCCTTTTCCATGAAGGAGTACTTCCTCACGTCTCTCTTGAACCTACCACCATTCAGCTTCATAGCATGTCCTCTTGTTCTAGAACACCTTTTCTCTGAAAAATACCCTCTACCTCTACCTTACTAACCACCATGAGTTATATAAAGGTCTCTATCATATTCCCTCTCCTATCTGTCCTGCAGTGTGTACATGTTGAGCTCATTTAGCCTCCCTCTTAGGGCTTTTGATGCAGACCCTGCACCATTTTGGTAGCTGTCTTCTGGACTGCCTCCACTCTGTCTCTCTTCCTGCTGGTGATACCCCTACTTATCCACCCAGGCATCCTGATTCCCACTAGCCCTCCTGACTGCCTTGTCACACAGCTTGGCCACCTTTAGGTCATCTAACATCATCACCACACCACATTTTGTACTCCCACCATGGGTTTCTATGGCCCAAGTGCATTACTTAGCATTAATACCCAGCTGCCATACCCTTGACCTCTCCTCCAGTTTTTTCTGACCCCATCCATCCTTTCCACACCCCCCCCCCCCAGAGAGTCTATTCTGTTGCAGATCTTGGTGACATCTGCAGGAAGGCAGACCTTTCCTTCAAACTCCTTTGTTATGTCACTTATAAAGATATTAAACAGGACCGGTCCAAGCAGTCATCCCTGAGATATCCCGCTGGTCACCCACAGAGCAAACTTCATTTATCACAACCCTCTGTCTCCTATCCTCTAACCAGTTTCTTACCCAGATTGCCATCTTATTGCCCACCATGAAACTACTCAGATTGCTTATCAGTCTCCTATGTGGAACAGTGTTGAAAGCATTGCTAAAATTTACGTAGACCATGTCCACCACTCCTCCCTGATCTAGGTCTAGGTCATCTAGTCAAAGAAATCTATGACATTTCTTTGCCATGATCTTTCCCCTGTAAATCCATGCTGCTTCATAACATGTAACACTTTGGATTACTGAACAATGCTTTACTTCAGTAGTGTTTCCATTAACTTACTTACTTACTACTGAGGTCAGACTGACAGACCTATAATTGTCTGTATCTTCCTTGCTACCACTTTTGTGAAGCTGACTACTTCTACCCTTCTTCAGCCCTCCAGGACCACTCCTGTCTCCAGTGATCTGTTAAATAGGGCTGTTACAGATGCAACTAGTACCTCCCAGAGCAGTGCATCAGAAGTGGAATTCCCTCTGCAGCTGCTGTGGTATATGTAGGGTTTTGATGCCAGTACTTTGATCACCCTTGGGGGAGATTGATTCTGATGTCATCCCTCATGGCCAAGGTAGGGCATGCATATTCATACCTATGCTACATGTTACTGGCCTGTCTCTTAATGGGCATGGTCATAGGCCCTGGTGTGTGCTCTGTTTCACAGGGGGAGCACACAACACCGAGCAGTGGCCTTAATATAATTGGTACATGCACAAGGTGGGGTGGAAAGGATGAGAAGGGACTTGGCAAGGTTAGAGGAATGGCCAAATGTATGGCAGCTTAGATTCAATGCTAAGAAGTGCAAGGTAATACACCTGGGAAACAAAAACCCAGGGGAAGAGTACACAATGGGGAGGGTGAGATACTAACAACAACAAAAATGGAAAGGGACCTGGGGTAGTCATAGCAGATGACCTAAAGGTGGGCAAGCAATGTGAGAGGATAGTAAGGAGGGCTGGGGGGATACTGGGATGCATAGGGAGTGGCATCATCAGTAGAAAACAGAACGTTGTTTTCCCTCTGTACAGACAGCTGGTGAGACCCCATCTGGAGTACTGCGTTCAGTTCTGGAGACCCAATCTCTGCAAAGACATAAACAGGATGGAAGCTGTCCAGAGGAGGGCAACTAAAATGGTGCAGTGTCTGCACCGGAAGACATATGAAGAGAGACTTAAGGAGCTTAATATGTATAGCCTTGAGGAAAGGAGGGAGAGGGGGGACATGATAGAAACATTCAAGTACCTCAAGGGAATCAACAAAGTCCAAGAGGGTAGCATCTTTCAAAAAAAGAGGTGTGCAAGAACAAGGGGGCACAATTTGAAGATAGAGGGAGGGTGGCTCAGAGGTAATGTAACAAAGTATTTTTTCACACAGAGGGTGGTGGATCCATGGAACGGCCTTCCAGAGGAGGTTGTGGAGTCAAAAACAGTGGTTAATTTCAAGCATGCATGGGACAGTCATAAGGCAATTTTAGGGGGTTGGGGTAGGAAGCAGTAGGCTGCTGGTTAACTAGGATCTGCAACTTATTCATTAGGTAGGGAAATGGGCAGACTAGGTGGGCCAAGCAGTCCTTACCTGCCGTCAAATTCTATGTGTCTATGTTTCTATGTATGTTTATATAGTACAGCTTACAGATGGCGTGCCTCATGCGGTAAGTACATATGCACCCGGAGGAACTTTGAAACTTATCTGTTGGTAGCCCAAGAGTCTCACCAGAACACCTCCCCATCTATCTCCTCCTATCAGAGTGACTCTCCTCAAAGCTGTGGTGAAGAGCTACTTCCTGCTTCCCCTACCAAACTCCTCCTAGAGTATGATTTTAACCTTTCCCCTTCTTCTGGCATCATGCATCTGCCAAGAAGGCTGCCACTGCCACCAGGTGACTGGCCACTCCCTAAAAGGAATCTGGTGGCATACAGTTCAGTTCCCACCTCTTTTCCTTGGGCCCGAGGAGGGATAGAGAATGGTAGTCATTGGACCTTAGGCCAACAAACTTAGAGGCTAGTAGATTCTTTTAAGGGTGGAAACAGTAGTACTTCTTCCCTTCAGTTTTTCTATTGTCTAGTAGTCTTCCCTCTAAAGGTAGTGTATTTATGTTCTTAGTTATGTGTAGCATATTATTGTCAAATGCTGGTGTTAACATGCTTGTCAACTGTTTATCTATTTGGTATTTCGTATCATTGCTGTTAGTGGCTACACTTAATCACTCAGAAGCAGATCCATACAACATGGGAGATGAGGTCTGCTTCAGGAATAAAGGGATACACTGTCTCTCAAGCTCATGGTTAAGGGGCCCTGGGAAGCCCTGGTAAGGAGGGATCTGGGGGGTTGATACCACAAGGGCAAATATCAAACCTCCCAGGCATCCCTGGGGCCAAGCCTTGATACCCACACCTGCTCTCACTGTTAAATCTAATGAAAAATTCATTCTAGGTATTCCCCATGCTAAACAACCCTCTTTACCTTTTTACAGTGAGTTCTGAATATAGAGTCTATCAACTGGTTTCATGGAATGTCCTGGCAATGAATTTACCTTTAAAAGAAAACAGGTGTTTGATCATTTGCTTAACAATCACTGTGATATTGTTGTACTGCAAGAGACTCACTTGCTTCATGCAAGAACTCAGAAACTGCAGAGGGAATGGGTGTGTCAGGCTGAGGATAGTGCACACTCTGTGAAGGCCAGGGGTAGAAATTTTGCTCCACAAAAGACTGCAAGCTTATATCCTAGCAATGGCTTGCTCTAAGGATGGCAGATGGGCTTTAGCCCATATTCTGCTCAACTCCCAATCTGTTCTCCTAAGTAATATCTATGTGGATTCAGACAATTTCTTCCCCGAGCTTGCACAGGAGATAATCAGATATGTTGCAACAGTGAGATAGCTTGGTCCTGGTAGGTGGCTTCAGTGAACTCTGGAAACCACTGCTCGATAAACTCCACTGTTATAGTACCCTTCCTACAAAGGTTAGGAGATCTCTCCCGCCTTAGCTGAGGAGTTTAATCTTGCATACCTATGGAGCAATCAGAATGATAAGGGCAAGTGTCACTTTTCCTCCAAATCACACCAAATTATCAGCAGAATTTATTTATTTGTGCTCCAAAACACACATGCAAGCTGTGCAGCATGTGTACTTTGGTCCCATTGTTATTTCCAATCACGCCTGTGTTTCTCTGAGTCTTCAGTTTGGCCCTCCAGTGCAAGGGCCCATAAAGTGGTGAAAGGCACCTTAATGTTGTCTCTGGATGACTTCAGGCAGTGGCTGAAGATGGAAATAGTCTTATTCCTGGAGATGAATGACACACCAGAGATTTTTAAGGCCATCCTATGGGACTCACTCAGGGCCTTGCAAAGGGGTTGAATAACTATTATGCCTCTTACCACAAAAAGAAATGTTTTGCAGCAAGCACTCAGAAAAAAAAGAATTACAGTACGATAACCAGGTGGAATAGCATGTTTAAAGTGGAACTTCAAATTTTGCACTATAATAGCTTAGTATGCCTCTGATGAAACCATGCAGCGCTGCAGTGAAACGTAAGGCTTTTTTTCACCAGTAGCATGGCATTGCTTTAGCATTTTATTGGTCTGTCCTGTTTGTGTGCTGTGCTTCTTATGGATTACATTTTTGTTCTACAAATAAATTATACTGAACTGTAAATATTGGAGTCTTTGAATTTTTCAGTGACTGAAGTTCCAAGATGAAGCAAAAGTATATCAGAAGTGTAGTGTTACAGTAAGTGATGGATTTAACAGGTGGGTGCACTACCCTGTTGGTGTACTTTAATAACTTTGCAAATGATCAGTGGATTTGCACATAACTTGTTATGTGTTGTCCTATGGGGAAGATCTCTGGATGTGACAAGTTTTGTTCCAGTTGGACGTGTGAATTCAAAGATCCTTACAGTTGAAAAGGTCATAAAGTCTCCACTTTTTGCAGTTTTTTCCTTATCACCTTGCATCCAGACAGTGCAGAATTTTGGCATGATTTTTGCATTGTAGAAACTACTTGGGTAACAGAACTGTCATGCTTAGATTGGTGAAAAATATTAATCAGTTGCAAAGTTATTCAATTTTTCATTTCTCATTGTTTTCGATAGGAAAATCACTTTTCAGGATAGAGGGAGAAAGTTCGACAAAAGATTTGATCTTGCAAACAAGATTTTGTCTCATAAGTCTCTCCTTTGCTGTGAGAATAAAATCCTTTTTCATGAGAGAAAATTCCTTTTTCGTAAGCTGCAATCTTGTTTTTCCCTTCCACCAACTACAAAATGAGGAAAATACATAAAACTGCTGAGGTGTTTAAAAACAAACATCCAAACCTAGCTAAATGGGAACTGTTTAGCTATATTCTGATGTTTGTTTTTGAAAATTGTGCCTACAAATGCCTTTTCTGGTCATCCAAAATCCTGGGTGCCCAGCTTAGCCAGAGGAGAGCTTCCTCATCATTCTCTGGATGAGAACAGCAGGATTTTCTTGACTTCTACAGTGGCAGCTGCAACTGTTGCTGTGGGCTGCAGTGATAGCCATGATCTACCATTTCCCTGGTGTCTAGTAACCCTCACACTGTGTTCTCAGTCCCAGTAAATGACAAATCTTTCCTTCGTGTCCAGTGGCACCTCCCACCCCCCAATTGCCTTTGCTATTTTTAACAGAATTCCTGAAAAAGTGTCCTACTGCGAATGTTTTGGTGGACTGAAGATCTATGAAGCAGGTGGACTGAGTAATAAGGATCAAAGGAGCCACAGAGCCTTTTGAGAGGTCTGTGAACAGCACTCAGAAGGAAATGGTCTGAGGGAACAGAGAACTCTGGGCATTTGAGTGGGACCCCTGTTGAAGCAGAGCATGATTTGTCTACTCAAGGTTTCCAGTGGTTGCCTGTTATAGACAGTGCTGCTTTGGCATTTTGGGAGCAGAGGAGAGCTGAGAAATGCAGTTGGGAAACTATTTAAATGAAATACATAATTGATGAAAACTTATCTAATGATTCCTTAGGTTCACCTTTTCTCCTGGCAATGTAAGGGGAAACAAATAGCTGTTTTTTTTTTTGGGGGTAAACAGTTTTAGGAAGACTTTTCTAATTATCCCTGAAGTATGATCATTGCCCTTTATCCTATTAGGTGGATTTTGTAGGTTTTGCCCTCTGTTCAAAGGTCCTTCTCCATGCATCAGTTTACGTCTGTCATCTGTTTGTGGCCATTAATGGAAAGTGGTACATTAACTGATCAGCAAACAAGGCATCCTCTTGTTGCATCAGTTACCTGTTGCAGCTGCTTTGATTATAAATATCTGTACAGTCTAGTGAAAAGAAACACTTGGAAAAGACATTCTCACCTACCGACCTGCTTTGCTTTCCCTTTTACCTGACACCCTCTGTTGGGATATGGAATGTAGTGTTTTGGGAGAGTAGGAGCACTGTCCCATTCCTTGTAACTGGCACTGTTGTTGGGATTTACTGTATACTCTGTATACAGTAACACAGGCTGGAATCATGACTGTGAGTTTCTCTCAACCCTGCAGTGTAACCAGCAGAAGAGGGGGTGGCTAGTATCCTGAAATATTGGTTTATTTAAATCATGTGCAAAGAAAACAGTCCAAATCAGCAAAATAAAAACCACACCATGGTAAAGTGTGGTGCTCGGTTCTATGATGCCAGTTCGACAACACTTTTTTCGATTGGAATAACAGTAACAGGATTTATGTCAACAGCAAGTTGTGTTTGACATAAATCCTGATTGTCTCTTGGTCCATTCTCTTATCAGGGGGCTTTGCCTCCAGAACCCCCCATACTAATGATTATCAACTCTGAGTCAGAGTTGATTCGGTGAGGGGGCACAGGACTGGTAGACAGTATGTCCCTGTCTCAGACACACCAACACAGTGACCTGTTGGTGAACTTTTGATTTTGTCAACAGTGAGGTAGGTTGCTGTGTTGCTGTCACCATTGGGGAGGCATACTGTGGTGCTCTATGACAGATAGCAGATACAAGTAAAACCAGTCATGGCACTCACCAGCACAGGTAATGGATGAAAAAACAAAGAAGTCCAGAAATACTTTTCAAAAGGACAATTTCCTTCATTTATTGAATAAATAACACCAAGTTCACAAAGACCAAACTGAGTCTGGAGGACTCCAAAAAGACTACTATGTTTCACCTGCATGTGAGACTTTCTCAAAGATGAAAAGGAAAACAGTCCCCTGATGTCTTTTTATTTTTTCATCTAAAAATACAGATAACAGTCCCTTGTCGTACCCTCTGTCCCCCTCCCTCATTCCGACCCTTCCACTGAGCACCAACAACCCCACACACCTCCCTTACCCTATACTTACCATCAGAAGTGGAACGTTGTCATCTTCTGTGGACCGGAACAGGTCGTCACTCTTCAAAGCTAAACTGCAAACTGAGGAATAAAAGTAAATGGCGTATAATGTTATTTCAATGTCATTTTGAACTTATGTTCATAACTTTACCATTTTTTGGAATTTCTTTCACCAAATTTTCAACATGGCCTTTTTGGGACCCTGGGCCCCAAGGGTGATTTTGCAGCTGCTGTGTGAAATCACCTTTTCATATTGAATAGTGAACTTTCACTGCCAGTGTTTATGAGGTGGTGTCCCAAAAAGGCCATGTTGAAAATCTGGTGAAAAAATTCTTAAAAATGGCCATGTTACATGTGTTGGTTGAATTTTTTCTATGCACATGCATAACTTTGGTAATTTTCAATATTTTGACTCCAAATGTTTAACATAGCCATTTTGTCACACCACCTCATGAACAGTACAGCTGTCTTTTTCACATCCTGTCCAAAATGTGTTTTCACACCTGTGGTACAGAATGACATTTTGACATGGATTTGAAAATGTTCACCTATGGGGTTTATGAGGTGAGCTCATATGAAGACTATGTTGAAAATTTGGGTCAAAACATGAAAAAATGCCAAAGTTATGACCATTCATTGCAATTTCACTGCACCTGCTCATAACATTTGAAATGTTAAGTGTTTTGAGTCCAGATTTTAAACATAGCCTTCTTAATATCCCAACTCATGTATATCACAGATGTCATTTTTCAAATCCTGGCCAAAATGTTTCACACCAGTGGTGCGGAATGGCGTTGTAGTTGCGTGGAATTATGTCTTGGCGGGGATTTGAATCTTTTATGTAATGGGTACATGAGGTGGGGTAATAAGATGTTTATGTGGACAGTTTGGTCACTGTTGCACTATAAATGGAAGTGTGGGGCCAGGAGGGCCCTGTGCTTCCACAGCTACATATGTATAAGCATATACCGAGGGATGGGAATACAGGGTCCAAAGGACCCTGTGTTCCCACATTAAAATAAGGATACTATTATACTATCTCAAAAAGTAAGGAACTAAGTTGCATAAAATATCATTAATGCTGTACTTAGGGTCAAAGCAACAAAAGTTGGGAAATGAGGTGTAAGGATTTCCCTATCACTCCACCCTCTCAAACCAGGCAGGGGAGCAAGTGTAGGTGTACCGTGGGCTTCTCAAGCCTAACGTTCACCCAATTCTCATAAAATCTAAACATCTAACGTTATTTTCAGATAGAATGGGGTGAGCGTTAGGCTTGAGAAGCCCAAGGCACACCCCACATCTGCTCTCCTGCCTGGTTTGAGAGGGTGGGGTGTTAGGGAAACCATAATGCCTCACTTCTCAACTTTTGTTGCTTTGACCCTAACTGGAGCATTAACAAGGTTTTTTGCAACATATATATATTCCTTACAAAAAACTACATTAATGCATCAGTTAGGGTTGATTTCGAACCATAAAAAGAAGGGAAATATGATGTTAGGATTTCCAAACTCACAGAAAATTTTCAAATTCCCACCAAAATACAGGTGTAAGTCCACAGAACTGCAACACCATTCTGTGCCACAGGTGTGAAAACACATTTTGTCTAGGATTTAAAAAATGGCAGCTGTGGCATACACGAGGTGGAGGTAAAAAGAAGTTTATGTTGAAAAATTGGGAACAAAGTCTTTCAGATTTCCAAAGTTATGAGTGTGCATAGTGAAATTGCCACAGATGGTCATAACTTTGACATTGTCACATATTTTGACCACAGATTTTCAACATAGCCTTCTTATGACCACTTCTTATGAACAATATGACTGTCATTACACAAATCCTGCCTGAAAGGTGAATTCACCAAGCAACCACAAAATTACCTTTCAGGTGGGAGTTGCATAATGACACCACCATTATTCATGAGAAGGGGGTCACAAAAAAGGTATGTTACAAATATGGTGTCAAAATATGCAAACATGGCAAAATTATGCACCAAAGTTGAAAATCCCATTGAAATACATTGATTTCCCATGTGAAAAAAGATATTTTTTCGTGTTGTCATACGAAAGAAAATCTTTTGCATATGATACCAATTTAAAAAAGAATTTCAGTGCTAAAAAAACATATTTTAAGGGCATTTCTTGAGCACTAATGTGCAGAATGCAGCTAAGAGGATCCCGATAAGCAAGTTACATGTGTTGATTTCTCCCCAGAATATCATTTTTCGGGGGGTTCCAAATTTGAATTTCTCAAGCAAAACTGAAAGCAAGATGGCAGCCATATGAAACAGGATTTTCCTCAAACGAAAAAGGATGAAGTCAAATGAAAAACAAAATTGTTTTCATTTCATACAGCTATCTTTTCTTGCTTACTGAGAATGCTCAGAAATTATTTTTATACATTTTTTAAATGCAATAACTTAAAAATGGCGTATTATTTTTTTCACTAGACTAGCAAAATGCACATCTGTGGGCTATTCCTTTTCTGCCCTGAAAATTTTCAGACCAAGATTCCAAACTGTCTGGGCTGTATGCAAGTTCAAAGAAAAATCCCAACAAAATCAGTGAGTGAAAGAATACTTTTTTTCACCTCTCCAGAACTCAGAAACCTCACCTCCAATTGGAATGTAACTTGCCAAATCCAGAGATCTACCCTGGCAATGGTGCATGCAAATTTGCATGCAAATTTATTGATCAGCTGCAAAGGTATTAAAGTGCAAAATTTAGAGTTTAACTTTGAAGTGCCTACTTATCCCTAGCTAGAGGGGCACAACTTTCCTCCTCCTTCCTCCCTCCTTTCACACTGATTCCCAATTAGGCCACACTGTACAGGGTGCCAGGCATCTAAATAACTAGCTGATTTCTCAGACTCCTTCTTTTCTCTACTACCATGCCATATTCCACATGATCCCTTCTTATGATATGAAGAGGATGTACTGGTCAGCCTCTCTCCTCATAGCTCTAGCTGCATTACTGACTTTATCAGATACCCTGCCCACAGACCGCCTCAAAATCTAATAGTTTTCTCCTTATCCAACACCCTAGTCACCATTAGCAAGTACTCTCACAACTCACTACATCTATTGTATAGAAACTGACTTTCTATTGCATGTCTCCTTTTCAAACATTTCAACTGCCATGCCCTTTCAACACCTAAGCCTATACATATGACCTGGGTCCTCCACTTACTATCTCTCTTACTAATAGGCAGCAATATTCAACCTAACCCTGGGCCCTCCTCTTACCCCATCCCTTCAAGGGTTCTCCGTCTTTTTCATCTAAATGTGAGGAGTCTGCTTCCAAAAATGGACACCCTTAAAGTTTGATTTACCCAGCATGCTCCTGATGCCCTATGTTTCACTGAAACCTGGCTGTCTATCAGGATTCCCAACTCCTCCTTCTCTCTCCATGATTTCGCCCTCTACTGCCAGGACCAAGGCAAGCATGGTGGTGTGGTCACACTGTAAATATGCTAATCTTTATCAATCACCATATCCTTTCGGGAATCTCTTCTCTCCTCCCACAAACTTCTCATTGCTCTCCTCTCCCTCTCCTCCACTGCCCCTATCTACATAGGTGTACTTTATGCCCCTGCCTAAAGTGACTCATGATTTCCTTTTCACCTGAACAGCCTCTATCATCTTCCATGGTGACAATGGTGAGCTTACCCTCTTTGGTGATTTCAATGTAAATTGTCTCTCCCTTGCCTCTAAATTTACCTTCCTCAAGACTGAGTCACTAAACCTCTCCCAATTTATCTCAGAGCCTATGCACCTAAATCTCAAGTCCATAAACCACTCCCTCCTAGATTTAATGCTAGCCTCACACCCCCACCACATCACTGCTTCTGGCATCATCCCAGATGCCCTCAGCGACCACTATTACCTATTGTGTAAGAAATGCGGTCGCTCCCCAATCAACCTCCAAATACATCTGGTATCACAATCTCCATACTCTTGACAGTTCAACACTTCTCCAAGAACCAATCTGTGCTGACTGGTCACCTATGTTCCTGATCGAAGATATTTATTCAGCCCTCTGCTTCTTCAGAAACACCCTTCTTCAGAACTGGAACAACCATGGCCCCCATAAAAAAGACTAGGGTCAAGTGTTTCTACCGCCCGTGGATCACATCAGACTTTTTATCACTTTGCAGAAAAAGGGAAACATTATGGACACTTTTCAATTCTTCAAGTCCCCTACACACTAATAACTTTACAAATCCAACAGTCCTAACAGACTCCACCCAAAACTCCTATGAATCTCAGCCCGAGCCATAACCTATCCTCTTGCCCACATCATTAACCTTTTTCTCTCATTCAGCACCATCCCCCAGGCTTGGAAACTAGCTAAAGTGATACCTTTCCACAAAGGCAGGGATCCAACCTCACCCAGCAACTACAGGCCCATCTCCCTTTCCTGCCCTCTCTTGCCAAATTGCAAGAATCACTGATATACTCCAGGCTCCTGGACCATCTAATTGCCTCTGATACTCTCTCTGCCCACCAGTATAACCTACCAGTCAGGATTCAGGAAGCACCATTCCACTATAACCTCTCTGCTATGAGTCACTGCTTATATCCACTCTGCAGTGGATCAAGGACAGATCACCTTTGCCATCTCTGTGGACCTGGCAAGGGCTGTTCATTCCATTTCCCACCACCATCTGTTACACATACTACACTCATCTTGGTTGCCTCAATTGGCAGTCAACTGCTTCAGCTCCTATTTATTTAACAGACAGCAATCAGTCCAAATTGGTAATGCCCTCTCCTCCTCTCTCCCCTTCCCTCCCCATCCAGGCCGGCATACCCTAAGATTCTGTACTCTGTCCCATTCTGTTTTCAGTGTTTATGAATCATCTCCCACTGCCTGCTCCACCTCCCACATACAGATGTATGCGGATGACATCATGATCTACTCCTCTGGCTCCTCCACCGATGACGTAATTACACCCATTCAGCTAGACTTTACCAAAGTTCAACTTTGGTTTCAGGAAAACCAATTAAACCTTAATGCTAAATAAAATGTCAATGGTATTTGGCACTAGACAGAGGCTGACTCATCTCCAGTCCTCTCTTGTGTTCGTCACATTGGAAGCCTCCCCCCTTGAGGTCGTCAATACCTTCAGATACTTAGGAGTCTGACTGGACAGCCATCTAAATTTTTTCTTCTCATATAGATGCCATTTGCAGTAAACTGTATCCTAAACTTGGTATCCTATACCATAACAGAGACTGTCTCCCTTTACCTGCTCGCCGTGACCTGATTACAAAAACAATTCTGCCTGTATTTGATTACACTGATGTTGTATATGCCTCTGCTCCTGCAAACTCCCTCTCAAGATTTGATATACTCCTGAACTCATTCTGTCTCTTTGCTTCCTACTCCCATCTCCTCACTCACCACTGCATCCTCTACTCCTCCATCTCCATCACTCCTCTTTCCCACAGATGGGTACTCCACTGCCTCTCCCTCATTGACAAATACTGGTTCTGGACCCTTCCTCCATATCACCTCTCCTGCATATCTCCTGCTCACCCTTTTACCCTTTCTCTCCACTCCAGGGATTCTTATTCTTTCTCCCTCCCCCACCCTCACTCCAAGATGAGGCAGTCTGCATTCTCTTATCGCCTCCCTCTTCTCTGGAACCAACTCCCCTGACTACTCACCACTCCCTCTCGCTTATGTCATTAAAATCCACTCTTCATCTCCTCCCTAGCTATAATTGCTGCTGCTCCTCCTCCTCTCCACCCGCTCCCAACTAGCCTATTTCTCTCCTCTCTACTTCCAGTGCTCCCCTCTCTGCTACTTTGCCTCCCTTTGTGTGTATCTCCTCTTCTAAGGCACTCAATTTTTTTATATAGATTTGGTACTCATAATATGCTGAATTGTCCAGCTTTTAATTAACTTGTATATATAAGATTCTTAATGGATCTCAACACCAACCTAGGTACTCAGCTTACACTCTGATGTAATGCAATGTCCTATATTAATTTATGATTGTATTCAGTTTTGAATCTCTTGCCTGACTGTTCTTTTGGGTTACACCTGGAAATGAACTTCTGAGCAGTGTGCTTTTCCCAGTCACACACTTTTACTGTAAAAATGATATTATTATATATATATATATATATATATATATGTCTTTATACACTGTGTGTGTGTGTGTGTATATATATATATATATATATATATATATATATATATATATAGTGCTACCATAGTTAGGGTTGAGGAGCCATTTCTATGTTAAACCCTAAAACTTTGCACCTTAATAACTTTGCAACCATTTGACAGATTTGGCTGAAATTTGGATTACATGATGAAGTACCATAGGCCTTGGAATGTACCAAGTTTTATAGTGGTCGGATATAAGGCTGTGGGTTATTAAGCGTGATCTGTATGCGGCGTTTATGCTTTTTCTGGAATTCTACGGTCACGCCTACAGGTGAAGTGGCTTTGCCGAATCGTCCAAAATCAGGAACATGCGTCAGGGTCCCCAATGTGCATTTAGTTCGTGAAAAATATTAAACGGTTCAAAAGTTATTCAAAAACAGTTTCCCATTATAAGTCAAAGGGAAACGTTAACAAAAGTTCAACACTTTCGAAATGTATTTTACTGTCAAATGGGCCTGTTACTTTGGCAAATCGGCCATTTGTTTTCAGTTGGTGATCAGAAAATGGTTGGAATTTAAATTTGGGACCCTCTAGCAACCTAATTCTTTTGTATTCACCTAGTCGGACCCTGAGGATGCTTGCCATGTCTTTATTTTGTGGTAAAACACCCCAGAAATATGTTTTTCAAATTTCTGAAAAAGTACTTTTTCAAAATTGCTTTCGTGCTCACGAAGTGTCGAAGCTTTAGCAAATTGAAATGCGAGTAGTTTTCCATCTGTGGGACAGTGACATCTCACAGATGTGCCTTTCAGTGTTGTATTAAAAATATTACACGGCGGCAAAGTTATGGCACTCCAAAGTTGACGTTTTTTCCCATAGGATAACATTACGGCACCCGACGCAATACAGAAATACTTTGGCACCCTGCTGCAAAATAACAGTTTGGTCTTTTTTCCTGAAATTTGGAGGGAAGACAGCCAACAGCCCACAGATATGCCTTTCAGTGGTTTGGTGAAAAAACATTACAGGGAGGCAAAGTTATGGCACTCCAAACTTTTCTTTTTTTCCCATAGGATAACATTATGGCGTTCACCACGCCTTTCAGGACCCGTATCTCGGAAACGGTGCGAGATACGGACTTTCCACCGAGTGCCACATGTCACTAGACAGTGGTAAACTGACCATTAACATAATACCTGGGAGTGGCTTCTTGCTATCATAATAAAACTGTTTTTTAAACAACATTAAACCATGTTCATCATATGGTTAGGCTCTACATGTATGTTAATAAAAACTAAACATAAGGCTGTTACAATGTTTACAGTCAATTAGAAAGCTGCATTTCTCAAACCCTTGTTATAATCAGAGATATTATACCTGTACAACTCCTTGGTTTTGCTGAACTCTATTGCTCAGGTGGCCCACCATAAGCGGTGTGGTCTGGTGTGTGGCATCGGTAGGTAAGGCCATGCAACTACTAAGTGTGGTACGCTGTGCGCAGCTGCAATCAGGGGATGTACGCTTGGTGTACATGGCCTCAGTTTTGCTGTTGATCTCCACTGAGCATGCAGTACCTGGTCAGGTGGGTGGGGATGTCTCGTAGTACATTTAGACAATTGTTTGTTATTTCTGTCACCTGCTGCTGGATGTCTGTCATTGGTTGTGTTGACTTGGTCCCCCCCCATGCTTGAATGTGTGTGTGTGTCTGTGTGTGTGGTGGTGCTGGGGGGGTGAATTCGGAGTTAGGGTTTTCAACCCTAACAGCGAATTTCCTCACTTTTGTCGCTGTGGAACAACCCTAACTAATGCATTAAACTGAGTTTTTTGCCTCTAAATATATATATATATATATATATATATATATATACACATAGATAGATAGATAGATAGCTACATAGATAGATATAGATATAAATAGTCATTGCAAAAATTCATTAATGCATCAGTTGGGCTTGATAGTAAACTGACAAAAGTTTGGAGATTTAGTGTTTGGATTACCAACCCCTACCACCCCATCCCCATCCTCCACACATCAACAGGTCTCAGGGAGTGTGTTGGGGTCATCAGCCTAACTCTCACCCCATTCCATGTGTAAACAATCTGAGGTGGTACGGTATAGGAGAATGGGGTGAGAGTTAGGTCAATGACCTCAATGCACACCCCGATGCCTAACTGATGCATTAACAAAGTTTCTTTGCAATGAATTTCCCTTCTTTTTGAGAAAGTGTAATGTAACTGGTATGTGGCTGTGGGAAAACAGCCCTCTGGGCCCTGCACTCCCCTTACACTACCCATTTTTGCATACTGATATTCATATGTGGGAGCATGTCTCTCCAGGCCCTGTGCTCCCCTTGCACTGCTCATTTTTTGCAAAATGATATGCATTTGTGGGATTGTGGGACCTACAGGCACTGCGCTCCCACTTACACATAATTACAGAGACATATCACACCCCTAGAGTCATGAAAATGAAGCCTTGAAATACTAATTTGGCAATATCTCAATAACTGTAGCAACCAAGGAAAAAATCCCACTGCAGTTGTAGTCATAACTTCAAAATCTCCATGGAGGCTTAGTCCACCGAAAGGTATACATAGGTCACGACAGCGAAAAATCTGTATTTTGAACCATTTTCAAGAAAAGGGTGCCAAAAGGCACAGCGGGCGATGTAGTGTTATCCTATGGGAAATTCGGCAACTTTGGAGCACTGTAACTATGGAACTATCAGCAGTTTTGTTACTAAACCACTAAAAGGCACATATGTGGGACCAGGGCTTGATACACTGCAAATGTCAGCCAAAAAAGCCCGAACCATTATTTTGCTATGAAATGGCAAAGAAATTGGCTCATTTGGGGCTTTAATTTCATGAAATTCCACAACTTTCACAAAACGCTCATAGGCCAACATAGGTTACTTTCGCAAAGCTAAAAGTAGTGTTGTAACACTGCTGGTACTTTTGCAAAACTAAAGGTAGTGTCACAACACGACTAGTACGTTCACAAAACTAAAGGTAGTGTCACAACACATCTGGCTCTTTCCTGACTCACTTTTGAGATAAGGGTGCCAAAAGGTGGCACAGATGCCGCTATCTCAGTAATGTTTTCCATAGTTGCCTTTTGCTAGTTTACTAAAAATATTTACACCAGTTCCATTAGTGTAATGTAAGTAGTAGTAATAACATTTATTTATACAGTATAACACCATTAGGACAATTTATGCCCTATTTTCAAGATGTACAGTACCTGTGCAGCAAACATTTTGTACAAATTTCAAGTTTCCACAGATAACATTAAGCTTGAGAACATACCTTATTAAATCATTCAATCAATAGTTCAAACAAATATGACCTAGCTGGAATAAATTATTACAACAATAGGCAACAAGGGCTATACTAAACATACAATTACACTCGCATCTGAGACTAAAATGCAGTCCAATCTGTTTTAAAACTAAGTTTCGAAAGTTCTAAATTTCTTACATCTGGGGGCAATGCATTCCATGTACTAGCTGCATTGTATTCATAGGTCATTTTATCAAAATTATTTGTTATTCTAGGCTGTATCAAGTCCCTAGCCCCGTTTTTCCTTAAATTTAAACTGTGTTTGGGTCTTTGAATCTTCTCTAACAAGTGCTGGGTTGTTTTATTTCTAAGCATACTCCAAAAAAAATTGGTCCAAATATAGTTATGTTTCAGGTCAAGTGATTTCCAACTCAACTTCTTGTACGTTGTACAATGGTGAGTGTTGTAGCTACACCTCAAAACAAATTTTGCCAATCTGTTATAGAGATAATAAAGTTTTTCTAGCTGCTACTTACTGAAATGTTTGTAAATATGATTCCCATAATCGATTATTGGCAAGATAAGCTGGTTAGCAATTGTTAAACGTACTGATTCAGTTGTACTCATCGAGAACCTTCTGGCTGCCCCAATACAACCATTTACTTTTTTAACCAAATCTGAAATATGATAGTCAAAACTCAAATGCTGATCTATGTGAACCCCTAAATATTTTAGGTTGCAGTTTGAGTAATTCATTTCCCTTTCAAAGTCATTATTTGTAAACCCAGGTTTTTTTTATCTGGATTGCTTATTTCCAAATAACATAGTTTGTGTTTTTTTACGATTTGTGATCAAACCCAGAGATGTGAAACACTCCTGTACTGTCAAGAAATCCTGCTGCAGTTTGCATTCCACTTCACTAGGACTGCCCCCTTCAGCCATCAGCACTGTGTCATCCACATAAAGGCAGATACAGGAGTGCCTCACTAAATCTGGGAGATCATTTTCATAAATAACAAACAATAGTGGCCCCAGGATCAAACCCTGGTGCACTCCATGGGTAACCAGTAAAATGTTCGACTCAAATCCATTAACTGCTACTACCTGTGTTCTTCCATTTAAATACAAACTAAACCACTGGCAAGATTCATTTGTTAAACCTATATTTTTTAACTTTGCCATCAAAATGTTATAGTCCACCAGATCAAAAGGCTTTGACAGGTCCACATACACCGTGCCAGCGGACCTCACCAACCCCAAAGGGGAAGCCACTGTGTCCAACATAGAAACATAGTAACAAAGACTTTGATGGCAGATAAGGACCGCTTGGCCCATCTAGTCTGCCCATTTCCCTACCTACAGGATAGGCCACAGATCCTAGTTAACCAACAGCCTATTTCTTCCTACCCCCAAAAAGAATTGTCTTATGTCTGTCCCATGCATTCTTGAATTCTCCCACAGTTTTAGACCCCACAACCCCCTCAGGAAGGCTGTTCCATGCATCCACTACCCTCTCTGTGAAATAATACTTTCTCACATTGCCCCTGAACTCCCCCCCTCTATCTTTAAATTGTGTCCCCTTGTTCTTACACATCTCTTTTTCTGAAAGATGCTATCCTTTTGGACTTTGTTGATTCCACTGAGGTACTCAAAAGTTTCTATCATGTCCCCCCTCTACTTTCTTTCCTCAAGGATATACATATTAAGCTCCTTTAGTCTCTTCTCATAAGGCTTCTCTTGCAGACCCTGCATCATTTTAGTTGCCCTCCTCTGGACTGCCTCTATCCTGTCTATGTCCCTGCGGAGATGGGGTCTCCATAACTGGAGACAGTACTCCAGATGGGGTCTCACCAACTGTCTGTACAGAGGGATAACAACTTCCTGTTTTCTGCTGCTGATGCCTCTCCCTATGCATCCCAGCTTACCTCCAGATCTCCCTACTGCCTTCTCACTTTGCTTGCTAACCTTAAGGTCACCTGATATGATTACCCCCATGTCCCTTTCCTTTTTTGTTGTTGTTACTACCTCCCCCCCATTGTGTATTCTTCTCCTGCGTTCTTATTTCCCAGGTGCATTATTTTTCACTTCTTTGCAATGAATCCTAGCTGCCATACTTCTGACCATTCCTCCAGCCTTGCCAAGTCCCTTCTCATCCTTTCCACACCTCCTTGTGTATCAACCCTGTTGCAAATCTTTGTGTCATCTGCAAAGAAGCATACTTTTCCTTCCAGTCCCTCTGCAATGTCATTTATGAAGACATTAAAAAGGACTGGACCCAATACTGAACCCTGCGGTACCCCACTAGTAACCCCTCTTTCTTCAGAGTGGACTCCATTTACAATTACCTTCTGTGTCCTGTTGTCCAGCCAATGTTTTACCCAGGCTACCACCCTGGGACCCACTCCCAGGCTGGTTAATTTGACTATTAATCTTTTGTGTGGGACTGTGTCAAATGCCTTGCTAAAGTCTAGGTAGGCCATGTCCACAGCCCCTCCCTGGTCTACTACTTTGGTCACCCAGTCAAAGAAATCGATTAGATTCATCTGACATGACCTTCCTGCTGTGAACCCATGCTGCCTTGGGTCCTGTGCCCCACTGGCCTCTAGGCACTCAACTATTCTTTCCTTCAGAAGTGACTCCATCACTTTCCCTACCACAGAGGTCAGACTGACAGGTCTGTAGTTTCCTACCTCTGTTTTGGTCCCACTTTTGTGAGGGGGAATCACATCTGCCTACCTACAGCCCTCGGGTACCACACCATCTTCCCATGATTTATTAAAAAGAGTAGCCAGTGGTTTCACTAGTTCCCCCCTTAATTCTTTTAGAATCCTACTTAGAGGATAAGCTGCAGATCCTATTTAACCAACAGCCTATTTCTTCCTACCCCCCACAAAAATTGCCTTATGTCTGTCCCATGCATTCTTGAATTCTCCCACAGTTTTAGACCCCACAACCTTCCCAGGAAGGCTGTTTCATGTGTCCACCACCCTCTCTGTAAAACCATGCTTCCTCACATTGCCCCTGAGCCATCTCCCCTCTATCTTCAAATTGTGTCCCCTTGTTATTGCACATCTCTTTTTCTGAAAGATGCTACCCTCTTGGACTTTGTTGATTCCACTGAGGAACTTAAAAGTTTCTATCATGTCCTCCCCTCCCTCCTTTCCTCAAGGGTGTACATATTAAGCTCCTTTAGCCTCTCCTCATATGGCTTCTCTTGAAGACCCTGAACCATTTTAGTTGCTCTCCTCTGAATTGCCTCCATCCTGTCTATGTCCTTGTGGAAATGGGTTCTCCAGAACTGGATGCAGTACTCCAGATGGGGTCTCACCAACTGTTTGTACAGGGGAATAACAACTTCCTGTTTTCTGCTGGTGATGCCTCTCCCTATACATCCCAGTATCCCCCAAGCCCTCCCTACTGCCTTCTCACATTGCTTGCCAACCTTAAGGTCATCTGATATGATTACCCCCAGGTCCCTTTCCATTTTTGTTGTTGTTACTACCTCCCCCTCCATTGTATAATCTTCCCCTGCATTTTTATTTCCCAAGAAGTCCGCTAGCATGGTGGCTGTGGACCTGCCTCTCCTAAAACTGTACTAATAGATTGTTAATTGTTCATACTTTTCCAAGTAACCCAACAACTGACTGTGCACTATTGTCTCCAAAAACTTTGAGACTATTGATAACAGAGCTATTGGTTGATAGTTAGTGGGATGTGTAGGATCATCACCTTTTTCAATTGGTATGACTTTGGCTGTTTTCCAACTTTGGGGAAAAGTTCCCTCATACAGACTCCAATTTACTATACTCTTAATTACTGGGGAAATTTCTAATGCTGATTCCCTCAATGACCTATTTTCAATGCCATCAATACCACAGGCCTTTTTTATCTGCAAGTTCAATAAGATCTTGAACATTTCAGTAACAGTAGCCTTACGAAACCTAAACTCAGGTATGTTTCTGTTTTGCTTTACTTCTGTTACTACCTTTATTTCTTTTTTTTCAACTTTAATTTGTGGAATTGTTAAATCGGGCAAGTTAACAAAATAACTGTTCAATAAATTTGCAGAAACATCTGTTTGTTGTAACACCCCATTTTCCTTAATCTGAATTTTCGGATATTGTTTAATTGGATTAGTAAGAGTTGTTATCAAAGATCAATAGTTTCTAGGATCCACTGTTTCTTTTATTTTTTGTTTATAATAATAAGGCATTGACTTCCTAATCCCTGTACTAACTCTATTTCTTATTGTTTTAAATTTTATCCACATTTCTGGATCCAATGATTTATTAACTTTTTTCCAAATCCATTTTTTTCATTGAATTAACTTGCTTATGTTAGTTGTTACCCAATGTAAATTTTTATTATTTTGCATAATCCTTTTTACAACTGTGGGTGGAGCCTACAGGAGTTTTGCATGTACAAAAGGAGTGATGTCATGTTTTTTGTTTGTGAAACTGACTGAAGGTGTAAATAGTCTCTTCCGCCTTACCCTCCTCCAAGAAATGTTTTCAGCCCTCAAATAAATACGCTTTCATGTTACTCAATGGTTGCAGGGTACTACTTTCTTTCTTAAATGGGTGGTGCAAGAACTGGAACCTGAGTAGTGGGAGGCAGCATTGTTTCTTGGGGGGAAGTAAGATCCAACCCCCTTCCACCCAAGAAGCTCCTAAAGATCCAGCCCACCTTTTTTGTATTAATGTGGGATGGGCATGAAGTGGATGTTGAAATAAGATTCACTAGTTTGGGAGCTGGACCTAGGAACACAAGAAATCTGGGGAATCCCTGAATTTTTTAAGGAGTATGAGAACATAAAATACTTAATGCCTTCAAACTGACTTAAAAACCCTTGGAACAAATGATTATCTGAGTCATCTGGTGTCTCAAAGGGAAAGACTACATGTCTGAAACTACTACAGATTCACCTTCTATGGAAAATAGACTGCTTTCAGGTATTTCTTAAACATTTATGTACTAAAATGGGCACAGTTCTTGGTAAATACAGTCTGTAATGAAGTGTATTTTTCTTTTTAAGTTTGAGAAGTGGAGTTGATATGCACATATTAAAAATACCAGTTGCAATTAGCAACTTATTTTAGAAACAAAATTCTGTTTTTTTCTTGTCCTATTTACTTTTTACCTAGCTCAGTTTATGGTGGAGTTGACTTTCTAACATTCCTTCCAAGTTAATTACTCCTTGGAACCTGTAATTCCAGTTTTTATGACTGTGTCCCTTGAAATTTCTACATGACAAGTTCCCATAGGCACCTCACAGCATGTCATTAATCCATTTGACAACACCTTCTTTGCTGGACACTGCATAATAAGAGACCCAGCCTTGCAATTTTCCAAATAATATACCAACTTCATTCTCAGGCAGGCAGTTCTGGGGGGGGCACTGGAGATCAGCTGTTTGCTTGATATTGGTCACAACCAGGAGCCCCTCTGAAAATAATTAAATAAATTTATAAAGCCAGGGTTGAGCAGATCACACATTGAATTGGTTTATGATTAGGGGAAAACTGTGATCACTTTACTAGTGATTTGCTCCCAGCCACACCTAGCAGACTGCACTTTATAAATGTGTGACAAGGAAGCTGGAGTATTGTCTTTGCAAAAAGAGAACAAAACAGCTGGACTCTAACTCAGATCAGCAAGGTACTTTTTATATTATTTAAAGTGCAGGACCAAACCAATTGGGGCCATGTTCACATTTTGGCCAAAGTTTGATAACTAAGAGCCCCTATTTGGGACATGAAAGATGGAAAAATCCTCCATTACAGGCCTGTTTGGTGGGGACACACTGGACTTCAGTTGTTTGTTTGATATTGGTCACAACCAGGAGCCCCTCTAAAAACAATTAAATAAATTTATAAAGCCAGAGTTGAGCAGATCACACATTGAATTGGTCACAGCAGCAGAAGAAGCATGTTGGCATTAAAAGCTTAGTGGTGTGGATGTAGAGGCACCAGTATTTGAGCATGACTTTGGTAGAGGATTAATTGTGACTAGGGAGTGAGGGAGGGAATGAGTCTTGATATTTTTAGCATAATGGTTTTCTGAAACATCAGCCTTCAATGGCTTATACTTTGTAGCCATCTGTACAGTATACCACTACGCCACATGCAGTGTGGTATGGGTAACCCCCCCATGACCATACCTAGGCCAGAGCTGTAAAATCTAGACTGGGCACAGCTTGTGCAAATATTGCTGATCCAGTGGAGCAGCAATAAAAGATAAACTATGCAATACTCTCAGTAACACACCTACCCCAGTTTACATTTACCTGATGCCCATTTTTAGACCTTATATACTAATATCTTCCTTCAACAAAACAGCTTGTAATTAAATGTGTCAAATTTACATTGACATTTGGGCATATGCACTTTTATAGTATATGAATTTTGTGTGTGAACTGTATATCAGTTTCTAAAAAAAAGCAATGAAATGCATCAAATGTCTTCAAAAACTTGTCTCAACATTGTGTTTATCTTCTACCTTGTCACAACATACAGTTGTCTCAGCACTGTTTTCAGTTAGGGTACAGTACCTTCATGTATATAATGGCCTGGTTCTGTTGAGTTGATTGCTATAACAGTGCATAGAATAAAATGCAAAACATATAGGTAACTGTAATACAGATGGTTTCATTATTTTTAATTATACAATGGCAAGGAAAAATGTAAGAAGCTGGCTGTTGACCCATTGAAACAATGATGTTATTACACAAAAACATCACTGTAGCTTTGGATTTGGATCATTCCTTGCATTTTCTCTTAAGAAATATTTTTCCACACTAACAAAAACATCCTTTAAATGTTTTTATTTATTTTGTATATAACAGCAAACCATTGTATCATTGCAATAAGGCACTCCAGGGTGTATGTTATCTTGTAATATTGTCACTCCTGGGGTGGTGAAAGCACTCGGCTTTGCCTCATGCTTCAACCCACCCCAGGAGCGACATTATTACATGACACACACACCATGTTGTGCTTTATTGCTTAAATATGCCCTTTCTCACTGTACTGTACTGTACTTTGATTCAGTTAGTATATTTGCAACAGCCTTCATGTGAACAGTCTGGGCTTCTCTTTGACTCCTGATGTCTATTTGCTTTAGCTACAGTATATTGTTTGAACTGCTTTGGTCTTCTTGATGTGGTGCCTGTGTACCTAAACTATATAATCTGTTAATCTACTGCTACCCATGCATCTCCAGTGAATGATTATTATAACAGTCTGCTCTCCAAGCCATTGTTTTTGACTTGTTAACTGTGCTGTTTTTGTATTAGTTTCAATGAGGTGCCTTTTGCAACTGAGTCTCTGACACAAAGATTTGCAAATCTGATATGTTTTAAATAAATAAATGTTTATGTTTAAGCCCATGAAATACCCTTATCTAGTTAATGCATTCACAGTTGTAGTGGCTCTGCCAGAGCTTGTTTTAAAAGGGGCAAATTTATCACTAACTTCCAAAAACATTTTTGTGAACTCCTCAACAGCCATGCCCAAGTCTGAAATAGAAATTCCCTATACCAGGCATGGTGGCTAGGTAATTCCTAAACTGAAGATTATTAAATTTAGCATAGCTTCTCCCATAGGTGTCAGGGCTCCTAGGCAGAGCCTTATGCTCTAGGTCCATCTGTATTTTACACTGGATGACATGATTGTCTCCCAAATTAGGACAGCAACCCTGGACATCACATATTTGCACACTTGGAGAAACAAATGTCTAATCCAAGATATTTCCGCAGCTATCAAATAAACTTTTCCTTGAAGGAGATTTAATTACCTGGAATAGCTGTAACTGGTATGTGGTTGGGGGAGAGTGGGCCTTCCAGGCCCTGTGCTCTCCTAACACTGAACATTTTTTGTGTAATGATATGCCAATGTGGGAGTGCGGGCCCTCTGGGCCCTGCATTCCCACTTACACATAAGTACGGGAACATAACACAGGCCTGAAGACATGAAATTTAACCCTTGGAACACTAATTTGCCAATATCTCAGTAACCATAGCAGCTATGAAAAAAATTCCAGTTGGTGGTATTCATGTCTTGAAACCTCCACTCATGCTTAGTGCTCCTGTGAGTAACAAAAAATCTGTATCTCAAACCATTTTTGAGATATGGTGGTTGAAAGATACCATGTGCATCGCAATGTTATCCTATGGGGATTTTTGCAAGAAATTACGCAATGGACACTCGGAAAGCAGTGAATGTTTTGGATTTTTGAATGAAATTTTCAACATGGACATTTGGGGCCTCCCCTCATGAACACTGGCACTGTGATTTTGTTAATCTGTCCCAAAAGTTGATTTTGCACAGTCACCATGCCATTCTGTGGTAGAGGACTGAAAACATGTTTTGGGTAGAATGTAAAAAATGATGACTGTACTGTTCATAAGGAGGTGTACAAATATGGTAATGTTTTAAATCTGGAGTAAGAATATTAAAAACTGGCAAAGTTACAAAGGTGCAACGAAGCAGCAAAATGCATGCTTGTAAAACGATCATTGTTTGAAACGTTTTCACCAAATTTTCAACATGGACTTTCTGGGCCCTTCCCTCATGAATAGTGGCAATGTGGTTTAGTTAATCCATCCCAAAAGTTGATTTTGTACAGCGACAGAGCCATTCTGTGTCACAGGTGTGAAAACACATTTTGGGAAGGATGTGAAAAATGACAGCTATACTGTTCATAAGGAGCTGTGAAAAAAATGGCAATGCTGAAAATCTGGAGTGAAAACATTAAAAATTGGTGAAGTTACGAGAGTGCGTGGAAACTGAGCAATGCACACTCATAATGCAGTCATTTTTTGGAATTTGTGCACCAAATTTTGAACATGGGCTTTTTGGGACACTATCTCATGAACACTGGCACTGTTATTTCATTAATCAGTCCTGAAAGGTGATTACACAAAACGACAGTGAAATCATCTCCCTTGACTGAGTAATGAAATGACAGTGACTGTGTTCATGACGTGGGGTCCCAAGAAACCCATGTTGAAAATGTGGGGCCAAAATTCATAAAATTGGCTGATATATAAACATAAGTTGAACCCCCATTGACTCCCATTATATGGCTTACCTTGATTCCTCACATCTCAGTTTGGCTTTGAAGAGTGCAGATGTGTCTCTAGTCCAGAGAAGATAATTTCTCGCCACCTCTGGAGGTACGTATGGGGTAAGGGGGGTGCAGGGAGTTGGGTGCTCAGTGGGACAGTACGGATGGGTGAGGAGGGACTGGGGAGATGACGAAGAACCATTTTCTTTTTTACAGGTAAAAAAAGTTGTCGAGAACAGTTTTCTGTCTTTAGAAATTTGTTTTTTTTTTACAAAAAAAATTTGGCATACTGATCTGGGCTTCCATTGTGCCACACTAGTGGGGGGAACACAACACAACTCAAAGATTGGGCGCCCCGATGTCAAGATAAAAAAAATGGGCTTGGAAGGGAGAGCATCTGACATTGGGAGGGGGCATCCCAGTGTCAGAAACATTTGATATAAAATTGGCACACTGGGGTGGGCTTCCAGTGTACCACATTAGTACAGGGGAGTGAATACATGCCAACACAGGGACTGGGCACTCTGATGTTGGCCAAAGAGCTAGGCAAGCTGCTTCAGTGCAGGATCCTACATCAAAAATTCCAATGCAGGATTCTGCATCAAAGAAAAGACATCAGAGGACAATTTTCTTTTTTCACAGGTTTATTTATTAAAATGAAGCATGTTTCGTCACACTAGGGTGGGCTCCCAGTGTACTACATCAATGGTGGTTAGGTGGGGGGGATGCAGTGCCAAAAGGAATGGGTGAGGCAGCTTTTGTGATGTGCTTGAAAGTTGCCGCACAGGTTTTGTGAAATTTGCAAAACTACAGGTGGCCTGATTGTGGAAAAAGTATTTCTGGGGGCCAGATGGGACATCTAATCCCCCCAGTGTGTTCCTCAGCCTCTGATTAGGTAGAAACAGCCAGCAGTGTTTACCTGGGACAATAGTTTTGTAGTTACAGTACTTTGTTTCTCTCACTAACTGAAAAGAAGATGGTGGCAACACAAAAAACAATTCCATAGCTCAGAAACAAATTTTGCTTTCTCAAAAGCTTTTAAAAGCTTTTGCGGTGCACATGTATTTTTTCCTATAGGCTATAATGGGAAACATTAAAGTTTAATAATTTTTGAACTGATTGATATAGTTTCACCAAATCTTCAAAAGGCCCTTCCTTGACCTAGTCCCCATATACCCTGAACATTTCAGATCAGTCAAACAAACTGTTCGGGCTGTAGAGATGAGCAAAGAATTCAAAAAAAGTTGAGGATTTTTCACACTTTTCAATGCTCCACAGCTCCACAGCTGAAGATCCGACAGGAACAAACATTTCTAGCTCCAAAGACCTATGGTACCACACTGGGCATGCAAAATTTCGGGCAGCTCAGACAATTGGTTGTAAAGTTATTAAAGTGCAAACTTTTGGGGTTTACCATAGAAGTGGTTTCACAATCCTAACTATAATAGCCCTACCAGGCTAGTTTATATATATATATATATATATATATATATTTATTTATATAGATAGATGATAAGGAATATACTGTACAATGGTGAGCTGTCAGATAAATGATTTTCTGCACAAGTGGTGTTTGACCTCACATAACCTCTTAAGTGGTGTAAGCCATGAGTGAGGTGTCCAAGGCCAAACAGCACGAGTGTAGATAAATCACATATCTGACAGCTCACCATTGTATATTTCATTTATGTAATAGGGATGCTTTCTATCAGTGCAGGGACATTTGCTTTTGACTGTTTATCCTTTTTTTAAAATGGTAATTTCTGGGACATTTTGCTAATTTCCCTAGTGTATGTCCACCTAGTGTAGTGGTTGCTATTAAATAAAATACCACTCATTTTGTAGAAAACATTGTGCTGAACAAATGACATGCTTATAGTACCATGCTATTTTTTTTTTCATTTTAAAGGTATTTGCATTTGTTTGTCTAAAAAGTGGATAAAACATGAATTCTCTGCTGTTTTTTTGCTAATTTAAAAAACAAACTAGGAATCTATAAATGAAACACCACTCATTTTGTCAATATTTTTTTTGCTGAACAACTTCTATGCTCACAGTACTATGCTATTACTTTCCATTTTAAAGTTATTTGCATTTGTTTGTCAAAAAGTGAACATCAAATTAAATTTCCTGCTGTTTTTTGCTAATTATAAATAAATCTATAAGGTATCTTTAAATGAACCACCACTTATTTTGTAGGTAATTTTGTGCTGAACAACTTTTATGCTCACAGTACTATACTATCTTTTTTGCATTTGAATATAGTTAGCACTGGTACTGAGGCCAAACATTCTAAATGAGTTCCTGAGTGATTGTGACATATCTACTATGGCCCAGATACAGTATTCAAAGGAGTTATGCCTGGAGCAACAGAGTCGCACCGGCACAACCCCACACTGCACCCAGTGGGATATTCAAAAGGCTGCCAGGAGCAGCCCAAATCCTGATGCGCCAGGGTGCAATGGTAATGTATGCAGTGCAAATACAGGGGGCGTGCCCATGCATATGTGATACATCCCGATATTCAGCCCAGGATGTGCAGTGCATATGCTGGCACAACCCTGCATTGTGCCCCATAGTGGGGCTCAAAGTTGAGCCCATGAAAAGGAGAAACAAATCCTGGCCATCCACAGGTGGGCCACTGTATTGCAGGGCACAACACAGCAGTAACCAGCCATGGGTAGCCACTCACCCACCCAGCACACCATCCACAAGCACCCATATCGGCCCAGGTAGTCTAGTGATACCCCCCTCCCTCCCATTGCTGTGATCGCGGGTAAGAGTGAATAAAGCATAATCCCTGGTAGCCTAGTGGTACCCCCCACCCTCCCCATAGCCATGATCACCAGTTAAATGAAACATTGCAATCCCTGGTAGTCTAGTGGCCCCCCTGCCCTGAGCACCAATCATCAGTAAAATGAAACATTGCAATCCCTGGTAGTCTAGTAGCCCTCCATCGCACCCATAACCCTAATCATGGGTAGCCCTACAGATCGTATCCTCTAGTGGTCCTTGGCACCCCACCCTCCCACCCACACAGGACCCTTGCCCACCCAACACCCCCCATCATTGGTGGGTGGCTGCAACCCAACTGCATACTGCCTGGCCACCTGATGAATGACAGCTTACATAATTGGCTGTAAGCCCATTGGTCCACACTGTAGACCAATGAGCTTGCAGGGCATACTGTACTAGACAGCCACATATATGTGAATGAAGTGGCATGGGGTGGACAACTAGACTACCAGGGATTGTATTTATTTCATTTAACCAGTGTTCTTGGCTATGGGGAGGGAGGGGGTACCACTAGGCTACCAGGGATTGTGCTTTATTCACTCTTACCCATGATCGTGGCTACGGGAGGGAGGTGGGTACCGCTAGACTACCAGGGTCTGTGTTTTATGTACTATTACCCACAATCACAGCTAAGGGGCTGGGGAAGCCCTGGGACCCCCTCAATCCACACATCAGTATGTGCAGGGCACCAGGCGCATTTCACTGGGCTGCCCTGGGCAATGCATGCAAATGGGGCAATAATGACATGCAAATGGCCCCATTTGTGCCTTGCATATATTATGGCTCCATTTGCAAGCCCTCTTCTGAATATCATGGGTGCTGCACCCAGCGCAACTGCATTTGCACTGGGGCATCCCCATGCTCCCTATCTGTGGCTTGTGCAGGCACAATGTTACTGCACCATGTGCATTTTCACTGCACCATGTGCATTCTGTGCCATATTCAATGGTGCTGCACCATGGTGCATCACCGTTAAATATCATCTGGTCCTGGCCTTGGCACATCTCAGATGCGCTGAGCCTGTGCTTATGCCATTGCCAGGCAGATTCTGAATATCCGGGCCCATATGTATAAATCTGTGATGATGCGTCTATCATCTGTAAAAATGTGAGATTTCACATTTATACACATAGTAGCTCAGATTTATTACATAGGATTTAAGTCCATGCCTATTGCATATATATATATAAAATATACGGGCGCAATATCGCCACTATAGTTAGGGTTGAGTAGGCACTTTAATCTTAAACCACAAATTTTGCACACTAACTTTGCAAACATTCAATGGATTTGCACAAAATGTGGAATGCATGGTCTGGTATGGTAGATCTCTTGGTTTGCCAAGTTGCATTTTGGATGGACCTACAGTTTCTGCGCAGCAAAGTTCTGAAAAACACATTTTTTGCTACTTTTGTCATGTTTTTTTGGCCATTACACTTTGACCACACTGTTCTGTGTTTTGGTCTGAAATGTGTAACATACAAAGAGTTTGGGTCAAAGCACTATTCAGCATTAGTTTGGTTAAAAAATATTTATCCAATCCAAAGTTATCTAATTTAAAATGTTTGGGTTCTGAGCATGCTCAGTTCACTACAAGATTTATATGTATGTTTTGCAAATGGGGATTGGGCTCACGGTCAAGGATTTTGTTTGCTCACAAAAGGGAATTTAAAAAATCCTAGTTTGTGAGGAAAAATTAATTGTCCACAATTCACCATCTCATCTTCATTTTCTTCCCCCAAACAAATTGTCATAGCTTCTTCCATGGGTGACTTCTTTTTGCAAAAAGTCATGAGTTTTGTTCAGGGTGATACCCTCTAGAAACCTATATCTTTGGTTTGCTTCATTTTGGCCAAAAAACAGCCGTTTCAAATTTTGAAATTCTTCTTTTGCAACTCACTTCTTATCCTCTTTTGTGAGCTGACAAAATCCCAGTCTGTGAACCAAATCCCTTTCATGTGGCAGCAAAATCCTTGACTATCACCTTGTGACCAGATGGCCCTTCTCTCTGATGATGATTGACTCACAGTCAAGGATTTTGCTGCCTCATGAAAGAGAATTGGCTCACGGACTGAGATTTTGTCAGCTCATGAAAGGGGATTGGGTTTTTGTATTCCCTTTCATGAGCTGACAAAATCCTATTCCATGAGCTGTCAAAAACCCAGTCTGTGTGCAATCCTCTGTCATGAGGTAGCAAAATCCTTGACCATTACTTAGGGAGCAGATTTCCCTTCTTGCAGACAAGGATTGACTTATGGTCAAGGATTTTGCTGCCTCATGAAAGAGGATTGGCTTACAGACTAGGATTTTGTCAGCTCACAAAAGGGGACTGGGTTTTTGAATCTCTTTTGTGAGCTGACAAAATTCTAATCCTCAAACTGACAAAATCCCAGTCCACGAGCAATCCCCTTTTGTGAGATAGAAAAATCCTTGACTGTCACTTAAGGACCAGATGGCTAAAATCTGACAGGCAAGGATTTCTCATGGATGGCAATTCTGGCAGCTCACAAAAGGGAATTGATTTCAGAGTCAAGGATTTTGCTATCTCACAAACTAGGATTTTAAAAACTTTGCATTGCACTGTAAATAAATGGTTTGGTCTTTTGACTTGAAAGTTGCAGGGTATTAAGGGGATGCCCCAGAGATGTCAATTATGCTACTTAGATGTTGAAAAGTTAATTGGTTCCATAGATATGGTATCACAAAGGCTTGATTTCTCCCATAGGATAACATTATGGTGCCCGTAGCGAATTCTGGCACCCGTATCTCAAAAATTAAGTGAGTGATAGAATTTTCACTTCCCACAGCTTGAGCTAACCTGTGAAAACAAGTTTGGAAATCATGTATTACACCAGCAATGTAATTTTTTCATTAATTGCTACGGTTATGGAGATATTGGCAAAAACATGTTCCAAGGGTTCCAAGGGAGACTTGTCAGTGCTTTTCAGTGCTGTATCTTATAAACAATGTAAGATATTGATTTTTTCAATTATCTTGCATGGAGGACTTAGTGTCATGATTACAGCTATACTTGATTTTTTTTCACATCTGCTACGGTTGCTGAGATATTGGCAAATTTGTGTTACAAGTGGTTCTTGCCCTATATGGCTGCTGCATGGCTCCATACCAATTTATAAGTGGGAGCACAGGGCCCAGAGAGCCCACACTCCCACAGATGCATATCATTATGCACAAATGGGCAGCTTGGGGCCCCACATTCCCACCAACACATACCATTTACTATTTATATTACACTTTTACAAAAAGTAAGGAAATTCATTGCAAAAAGCTTCATTAATATATCAGTTAGGGTTAAAGCAACAAAAGTGGGGAAATAATCTGTTAGGGTTGAGCCCCTAACCCCACCACCACTACCACCACCCCACCCCCTATCCTCCACAGACCAATAGGCGACGGGCTGTGTCATGGGGTAGTGATGCCTAACTCTTACCCCATTCTCTTTTACTGTAGCATGTCAACCTGTTTACACATGGAATGAGGTGACAGTTGGGCCTCATGACCCCATGGCACACCCCATTGCCTGTCGATCTGTGGAGGATGTGGTGGTGGTGGGGTTGGGGGTTCAACCCTAAAAGCTTGTTCCCCCACTTTTGTTGCTTTAACCCTGTTGCATTAATGAAGTTGTTTGCAATACATATATATTTATATATATACATATATACACACACACACATATATCTATCTATCTATCTATCTATATATATACAGTATATAATAATAGTGCCATGGTAGTGGCACTATAGTTAGGGTTGAGTAAGCACTTTAATGTTAAATCTCAAATTTTGCACCTTAATAACTTTGCCACTGTATGATAGATTATCACAATGTTGTGCACACATGCTCTGGTACCATAGATCTCTGCATTTTCCTAGTTGCATTATGGTTGGATGTACAGTTGTGGAGCTACAAAACACCAAAAACACACAAAAAATGGAATTTTTGTGCATTTCTTTGCTCGAGCCCACAGCCTGCACGATTTGTCTATTTGGTCCACAATCTTCAGGGAAGAAGCAGTCTGGGTCAGCAATGTGCCTTTTGAAGATTTGGTGTAAAAATATTAAACCATTCAAAAGTTATTCAAAAACAAATGTCCCAATATAGTCAATGGGGAAAAAATATATGTGTCTCACAAAAGTTTCGCAAATGCACTTTTACTTTCGCAAATAGCCCTGCTACTTTCATGCTGTGGCCATTTTGTTTTCAGTTAGTGAGAGAGGAAATATGCCAGGCATTTAAATTTGGGACCCTCTAGGTAAACACTGACTGTTGGGTTTACCTAGTCGGGTCCTGAGGATGCCAGCCCTATCTATTTTGGGGGTAAAACATCCCAGAAATGCCATTTTAAACATCAAAGGAAAAATACTTTCATAAATGATAAAAGAAACTGCCAAAATACATTCACAAATGCAATAATTTCATGCTACTTTTTGTGAAATTTCCATGATTTGCGAAAGTATTTATAAAAAACAGCAAATCTTTGCTATCACCTTGCAACTGTACAGTTGGGTCTTTTGGGTTGAAATTTGCAGAGTGACAAGCTCTGATCCCACAGATGTGCCTTTTGGTGGTTTGGTGCCAAAACATTCAAGGGGACCAATGTTACAGTGTTCCAAATTTGAGAAATTTCCCATAGGACAACACTGAGTGCCCATGACACCTTTTGGCTCCCCGTATCTCAAAAACGAAGCGAGCTACAGATTTTTTGCTACCAGCATCTTAGTTCACCTTTAGGTGAACTTACCTGAAGAAACAAGTTTGGAAATCATAAGTTAGACCATCAGTGGAATTTTTTTCCTGTCTTCTAGGGTTACAGAGAAATTGGCAAAAAACATGTTCCAAGAGTTCCAAGGGTGCCTTTTCAGTGCATTTCCATGCCCATATCTCGTAAACGATGCGAGATACAAGATACAGATTCAGTCGATCTATCATGTAGATGTCTCACTGTCATGATTACAATGACACTTGAATGTTTTTTGTAGCTGGAACAGTTGCTGAGATATTGGCACATTAGTGACATAAGGTTCCTTACCCTATGGGGCTGCTGTATGGCTCTGTACTTACGTGTAAGTGGGAGTGCAGGGCCCAGAGGGCCCGTGATTCCACTTGCACACACCAGTTACCAGTTACATTACACTTTCTCAAAAAGAAGGGAAATTCATTAAAAGAATCCGTTAATGCATCAGTTAGGGTTCATAACTCAGTGACAAAAGTTTGGAAATGTGCTGTTAGGGTTCAATCCCCTAACTCCGCATTACCTCCCACTCCACTCCACTCCCACACACACATACACACACACACACATGCACACACACACACATATGCAAGACACATGCAATATTGTAAGACACTATACCACTCCGTCACATCTGTAAGCACAATAATCACAACACTGTACTAATTTCCATAACATATTTAATGAAAAACCAAACACAGTATGATCGACTCTGTGCTGCCAGCACAGTATGATGACACATTATTGCTGGCAAATCTTCTTCATACAATCAGATGTCATCTGTATACATTTTCAAAATATTGACTTTTATGTGTCATAATTCAACAATTGGCTCACTGCAGGATAGAGCTGACACATACATAATACTTTTCAGATACTGCTCAGATATGAAATTAGCAGTATTACATGTTGTTATACTGCTGCATTACCTCAAAATTCTCATTAGCAGTATGTTATGGTTACCTTTGGATGTTACAACTGTTGCTTTTACCTCTTACTTGTAAACTATACTGCAAAACATTACTTTTATTATTACTACTGTTTGATAATAGGACTGATTCAATCTATCAGAAAAAAAAAATGCAAACATCCAATGGCTGTTGGTAGGCTTATCCAAACTCTCATTTCCAATACACTATCTGTGGATGACCATCTGTGTGTTTTACCTGCTGCTGGTTGTCTCTAGTTGGTTGTATTGCCTTGGCCCTTCCCCTGCTTGCATTGTGTGTGTGTGTTGTGGGGCTGCAGAGTTAGGGATTGAACCCTAACAGCATATATCCAAGCTTTTGTCACTGTGCTCTGAACCCTAACTGATGCATTAACAGAGTTTTTTTGCAATGAATATATATCTGTACTATATATATATATATATATATATATATTTATTAGGGTTGAGTAAGCTCTTTAATGTTAAACCTTAAATTTTCCACCTTAATAACTTTGTCACCATATAACGGATTTGCCTGAAATTTTGCATGTGCGGTGTGGTACCATAGATCTCTGGAAAGTTTCAATATGGTTGGATGTATGACTGCGAAGCTGAAGAATGCCAAAAAATGCAAAAAAAAATCTCAGACTTCTTGTGCGTTTCTTTGTTCGCACTCACAGCCTGCACAATTTGTCCATTTAGTCCAAAATCTTCAGGAGAGATGCAGTCCGGGTCACCGATGTGCCTTTTGAAAATTTGGTGTAAAGATATAAAACCGTTCAAAAGTTATTTCAAACCAAATTTCCCATTATAGTCACTGGGGAAAAAAAATATATGTGTCTCACGAAACTGTCACAAGTGCAATTTTCCTTTTGCAAATGGCCCTTTTACTTTCATGCTGCTGCCATCTTGTTTTTGTTTCATATTGGCATTTAAATTTGGGACTCTCTAGGTAAACACTGGCTGTTGAGTTTACCTAGTCGGGTCCTGAGGATGCCAGCCCTATCTTTTTTGGGGGTAGAACCCCCCAGAAATGCAGTTTTAAAACTCAGAGCCCCAGTACTTTCACAAATCATGGGAAAAATGTCTGTGAAACATTCTCAAATGTGAAAGTTTCATGCTGTTTTTTGTGAAACTTTCATGATTTGTGAAATAACTTTTCCAAAAAACTGCAAATCTTTACCATCCCCCTGCAACAAAACAGTTGGGTCTTTTGGGCTGAAATTTGCAGTGTGACAATCATTGGAACCACATATGTGCCTTTTGGTGGTTTGGTACCCAAACATTCAAATGGCCCAAAGCTACAGTGTTCCAAAGTTGAAAAATTTCCCTTAGGATAATATTGCGGTTTCAATGAAGCCTTTTGGTGCCATATCTTGAAAATGAAGCGAGTTATGGAGCTTTCCCTACTTGTAGCTTAGATCACCTAATGAGTTTGGAAATCATAGATTATACCAGCAGTGCAATTTTTTTCCTACTTGCTATGGTTACAGAGATACTGTCAAATTACTGTCACAAGGGTTTCAAGGGTACCTTTTCAACACTGTTTGGTGCCCACATTTTGTAAATGATGTGAAATAGATTTGGTTGATCTATCTTGCATGGAGTACTTACTGTCATGATTACAACAACACTGGAATTTTTTTCCTAGCTACTACAGTTGCTGAGATAGTAACAAATTAGTGTTACAAGGGTTCCTTGCCCTGTAGGGCTGCAGTGTGGTTCTGTATTTATGTGTAAGTAGGAGCATAGGGCCCAGAGTGCCTGCACTCACACATACACGTACCATTATGCCAAAAATGGGCAATATGAAGAGAGTGTAGGGCCCGGAGGGCCTACGATCTCACATACACATACCATTTACCAGTTACATTACACTTTCTCAAAAATAAGGGAATTTCATGGCAAAAAACTCCATTAATACATCAGTTAGGCTTTGTAGCACAGTGACAAAAGCATGGAAATGTGGTGTTAGGGTTACCACTGATAAAACCCCACCCCACCCCTCAACCATCAACACCAACAGGCATTGGGGTGTGTGTGGGGATCATAGTGCCTAACTCTCACCTCATTCTCCTATACTGTACCACCTCAGCTTCTTTATACATGGAATGGGTTTAGAGTTCAGCCAATGGCCCCAACGCACACCCTGATGCCTGTTGGTGTGTGGATGGTGGGGAGGTGGGGGGTGATGGGGTGGTAACCCAAACACCACATTTTCATGCTTTTGTCACTGTGCTATGAAACCTAACTGATGCATTAATGGAGTTTTTTTTTTCCATGAATACATATTATACTGTAGCTGCACGGTAGTGCAACTATAGTTAGGGTTGTCAGGCCACTTCTGTGTTAAACCCCAAATTTTGCACTTGTATAACTTTGCCACCATACTACAAATTTGACTGAAATTATGCATGTGCACAGGGGCTCCAATGATCTCTGGATCTGACAAGTTGCATTATGGTCGGATGAGCATTAGGGGAGCTGCAGAGCACAAAGAAATGTGCAAAAACAAGGGTTTTGTGTGTTTCTTTGCTTGTGGCTACAGTCCACATGATTTGTCTTACTGGTCTGATATCTTCAGGGAAGATGCAGTCTGGGTCATTGATGTGTCTTTGAAGATTTGGTGATAAAATATTAATCAGTTCAAACATTATTCAAATTTTAATTTTCCCATTATAGTCAATTGGAAAAAAATATATGTGCCTCACGAAAGCTGCAGCCAGTACATTTTACTGATGCAAATGGCCCTTTTTACTGTCATGCTGTAGCCATCTTGTTTCAGGTAGTGGTGAAGAAAAATGTCTGTAATTCAAATGGTACTGCACCTAGGTAAACACTGACAGTTGTATTTACCTACTATAAATGGGGCCTGAGGAACACAATGGTGCTATCATTTTTTTTCAAGGACCCCAGGAAGTACCTTTTTTAAAATTGGGTCACCCATAGTGTCATAAATCACAACAGTACATTTGCTACACTGTTTCAAATCAGGACACTGTCGCATATGTACTGTCGCAATTGACGACACTACTTTACCAAAAAGTACCATTTCTTTGCCACACAACTGCACCTAAATGGTTAGGGCTTATTGGCTGAAATTTGTAGAGTGGCAAGTCCTGGCCCCACAGCTATGCCTTTTGGTAGTTTGGTAAAAAAAATGTAAAGTGGTTACAAACTTACAGCACACTGAAGTTGAGGCACTTCCCTTAGGATAACGTTGAGGTGCCCGTATCTCGAAAATTATTAGAGATTCAGATTTTTCACTACCCACAACTTTAAGCATGCATGGAGGTTTGGAAGTCATGATAACAACTGCGTGGAATTTTTTTTCATAGTTGCTATGGTTACTGAGCTGTTGCCAAATATGTGTTACAAGGGTTCCTTCTGAGCACTCTGGGGCTGCTGTATGGCTCTGTACTTATTTGTAAGTGGGAGTGCAGGGCCCAGAGGGTCCGCGCTCCCACTAACACATACCAGTTACCAGTTACATTATAGTTTCTCAAAAAGAAGGGAAATGCATTGCCCAAAACTTTGTTACTGCATCAGTTATTGTTGATATCACAGTGACAAAAGCATGGAAATGTGATGTTAGGGTTACAACCCTGCCGCCTTACCCCCACCCCCACACCCTCCACACATCAACAAACATTGGGGTGGTTCATGGGGTCATCATGCCTAACTCTCTCCCCATTCCATCTGTAAACAAGCTGAGGTGGTGCACTGTAGGAGGATGGGGTGAGAGTTAGACCCAATGACCCCAACACACACGCCGACACCTGCATGTGTGTGATGGGTGGGGGTGGGTCGGTAGGGCTGGTAATCTTAACACCAAATTTCCAAACTTTTGTCAGTGTACTATCATAGAAACATAGAAACATAAACTTTGATGGCAGATAAGGACCGCTTGGCCCACCTAGTCTGCCCATTTCCCTACCTACAGGATAAGATGCAGATCCTAGTTATCCAACAGCCTATTTCTCCCTACCCTCCATAAGAATTGCCTTATGTCTGTCCCATGCAGTCTTGAATTTTCCCACAGTTTTAGACCCCACAATCTCCTCAGGAAGACTGTTCCATGCATCCACTACCTTCAACTATCAATCCTAACTGATGCATTAACAGAGTTTTTTGCAATGAATTTCTCTTCTTTTTGAGAGAGTTTAATGTAAATAGTAAGTGGTATGTTGTTGCAGGATCACAGGGCCCTCTGGGTGATGTGCTCTCATAACACTGAAATTCAGGCATGCTGTAAAGAATGACAGCTGTACTGTTCATGAGGAGATGTTACAAAATGTCAATGTTGAAAATCTGGAGTGAAAATAATAAAAATGTGCAAATTTATGAGCGTGTGTTGAAACTGCACAGTGAAAACACATTCCGGGCAGGATGTGCAAAATTACAGCTGTACTGTTCATTAGGAGTTGTGAAAATATGGCAATGTTGAAAATATGAATTGAAAATATCAAAAATTGGTTCAGTTATGAGCGCGCATAGAAACTGTGCAACGCGCACTTGTAACATGGTCATTTTTGGGATTTTTTCATATTTTCAACATGTTTTTGTGGGGACCTACTCTCATGAACACTGGCACTGTGATTTTGTTAATCCACCCTGAAAGTTGATTTTGCACAGTGACCATGCCATTCTGAGCCACAGGTGTGAAAACACATTCCAGGTAGGATGTGCAAAATGACAGCTGTACTGTTCATTAGAAGTTGTGAAAAAATGGCAATGTTGAAAATGCAAAGTGAAAACATGAAAAATTGGCAGTTACAAGTGTGCACAGAAACTGCACAATGCATGCTCATAACACAGTCATTTTTTTGGTATTTTTTCACCAAATTTGCAACATGGACTTTTTGGGACCCCACCTTATGAACCGTGGCACTTTTTCATGAATCAGTCCTGAAAAGTAATTCCACGCAGTGACCATGAAATCACCTTCTGGGATCGAGAAACAAAATGACAGTGCCAGTGTTCATGAGGTGGGGTCCCAAGAACTACATGTTGAAAATTTGGGGCAAAAATTCCAAAACATGGCTGAGAAATCAACCTAAGTTGAACCCCCCCCTTTGACTCCCATTATACAGCTTACCTTTGATTCTTCATTTTGGGGTTTGGCTTTGCAAAGTGCAGACATGCCTTCTGTCCTGAAAAGATTGCTGTTCTCAACATTCAGAGAGTAAGTATGGGTGAGGGGTGTGCAGTGAGATGGTTGCTCAGTGGGGGAGATGGGGAGGGGGACTAGGGAGATGACAATGGACCATTTTCTTATTAATAGGGAAAATATAGTCAGTGGTGGATGGTTTTCTTAATGTATAGGCACAGTAAAAAAAAGGTCTGGGCACACTGGAGTGTGCCACATGAGTTTGATGGGGGGACATGCTGCTGAAAGAGGGATTGGTTACCCCCATAAGCAAGTGTGAAAAAACAATAACTGGCACACTAGGATGGGCTTCCAGAGTGCCACATGAGTTTGGAGGGGGGACATGTTGTTGACAGAGGGATTGGGCACCCCCATCAGCAAGTGTTTTTACAAAAAAAAACCATTTTGGGCATACTGGGTTGGGTTACCAGTGTGTCATGAGTTTTGGGGATGAGGGGAGGCATGATTCCAACACAGGAATTGGGCACCCTGATGTTGGAGCAGTAAGTGTGCAACTATGCACACAACATGAATTCAATGAAGGATCCTGCATCAACAATTTTGATGCAGGATTCTGCATCAAATATGAAAGACATCGGGGCCCCAGCCAGTTTCCCTCATTTTGTGAGGTAAAAACTTGTGTTTACCTATTGGGGGACATAGGAACACGATGGGACAATTACTTTGGGGCAAAGGAGGCCACAAAAGGGTTTAGGATTTTATTTTCAATGCATAGAATATTGGCAGCAATTTTTGCAATTTGCAAAAGATTGGGTGTGACATTTTAGCAAATGCAAAAGTGCCGCATCTGTTTCTTTCACACATTGCAACAGTATTCTGGAAAAAAGCATTTTGGAGGCTAAAATTAAAAATATGATGCCCTCAGTGTGTTCCTGGCCCACAGTTAGGTAAACACAACAACCTGTGTTTACCTAGGGCCATTATTTTTTAAATAGTAGCCATTTTTAGTTGCCACTAACTGAAACAATGATGGCAGCTGTTGCATTTGCAAATAGGGCATTTGTGAAAGCTGGCAGCAGTTTTCGAGAGACACATATATTTTTTCCATTGACTGTAATGGGGAACAGTTTTTTTTAATACCTTTTGAATGGATTAATACTTCTTTTCACCAAATCTTTGAAAGACACATCAGTCACCCAGACTGTATCTTCCCTGAAGAACTCAGCACAAACGGACAAATGGTGAGAGCTGTAGACACAAGCAAAGTAACACAACTTGCCAGATCCAGAGATCTATGGTACCAGACCACTCATGCAAAATTTCAGGCAAATCTGTCATACAGTGGCAACGTTACTAAAGTGCAAAATTTGGGATTTAATGTAGAAGTGGCTGTGTGTGTATGTATATATATATATATATATATATATATATATATATATATATATTCTTGCAAAAAGCTGCATTAATGCAAAATGTAGAGTTCAGGCTAAAGCAAAAAAAAAAAAGAAAGGGAAATGTGGCTTTAGGGTTTCCAACCACAAAACTCCACCCCACCCCTAAAACAAATCAGAGGTGCAGTCTTCCTCAGGTTTCTCAATCCTAAAACTCACACTACTAGGTGTGTATGTTTCTGGAGTGTATAGAATGGTGTGAGCTTTAGAGTTGAGAACTCCAAGAAAGACTGCATCCCTGATTTGTTTTAGGTGTGGGTGGGGGTTTTAAGATTGGAAACCCTAAAACTATATTTTCCTACTTTTGTTACTTCGCCTCAAACTTAAATGTTGCATTAGCATAGTTTTTGCAAAGAAGGTTCTTATTTTTTGAGATAGTATAATTATATCCTTATTTACCTGTGGGAAAGCAGGGCCCTCTGGGCCTTGCACTCCCATCTATCCATCCATACTTTATGAGATTATGTAATCATAATCTTATTTGCCTCCATAGATGTGTATATGTATGTTGCTGTGGAAGCTCAGAGCTTTTTGGGCCCTGCAATTCCACTTTTAGGAGAAGAGGAATGAAATTGTAAGCACAGACATATTATTACCCCACCTCATTTACCTGGCATTGAACATTTTCAAATCCCTGTCAAAATGTGATTGTGCACCACCGAAATGTCATTCCATGCCACAGGATCAAAAAGACAGCTTGGGCTGGATTGTTTTTCAATTCAAATTTTATTAACAGATTTTCCACAAAAAGAGGCAGTTAACATGGGAAATAAAACAAGAATACAGCAACTTATTCTGCTAAAACTGCTCCTCCCTCCCCTTCCCCCATACAGCAGTAACATACCATTATGTAACATAAGCTCAAAACCATTATACATAAGTTTACAGGGCTATTTACTCTGAAACACTACTTATGTCCGAGCAACTAGAATTAAGGAGTGAAGGGGATCCCATATTTGAGTGCAAGCAGATAATCTGTTGTGAAGGCTGGCAATAGCTTTTTCCGTATGCAGGTTAGCAAGGGTTTCATTCACCCATTCCTGTAATGTCGGAGTAGTTTTGTCTTTCCAGTGATGTAAAATAAGCTTATTGACAGATAGTGCTATCATAGAAATATGAAACCTTCTTACTTTGACCCTGATGGAGGATAGATCTCCTAGAAGACAAATGTCAGGTGTGGAACACTCCTGCAAACCCAGTAAAGGATCCAGGAAAGCTTTGATAGAATCCCACAAAAGGGAAATTTTGGGACAAGACCAAAATATGTGAAGGAGTGTTCCCTCTCCCTGGGAACATCTAACACATATGTTTGAGTCCAGGAGACCCCATTTCTTTAACTTAAATGGAGTATAATACATGTTGTGCAAAATGTGATATTGCATACAATGCAGTCTATCCTGGGACACAAATTTATGGCAGGACCGCCAAAAGGCCTGCCAGTTGGGGGAATACTGGGGAAATATGGAACTCCAGAACCTCGTCGGTCCAAAAGAGTCCTCATATCTTCTATGAAACAGGTCTTGATATAATTTGGAGACAATAACCGACGACCCAAGTAGAGAAGAGAATTCTGGGATCAGGTCCCCAACCGTCTGGTTAGGAGGGATATAGCCCATCACTGTTGTAAATAAGTGCCTTAACTGTACTGCTTTGAAATGTGAGTATGCCGGAATAGTAATTTTCCGAGTAAGATCACCTGCTGACAGCCATTTCCCCTCCTCATCCAAAAAGAAAGATACTATCCCATCGCCCAATTGGGGCAACCAAGTGCAGGGAATCTGCTGCTTGTTCATAGTGAAGGATGGGGAGTTCCAAATGGATTGGGCCAAATCTAACTGGGGGATATAGCGCAAAAAGGAGCAAAGTTGCGCGTATACCTTTAAGGAAGTGGTAACAGTGGGACACTTTTCAGCACCATGCACCTGGGACATTTTTACATAAAACAGAGTTAGGGGATCCATATTCATAAACTGAATTAAATCCAGCTCTATTCTAAGCCATGTCGGTCGTAAATTTTCGGGGCCCGGACATACCCATTTCAGGCATTTTGCAAGGTGGCTAGCCCAATAATATATAGCCAAGTGAGGAATCCGCAATCCCCCTCAGATTTTGAAGCAGCCAATTTATAAAAAGCCAGTTGGGGGTATTTGTCAGACCAGATAAACTTGGTGAAAATACCATGCAGTTTCTTAAACCAGGATAATGGAATAAAAGTATTGAGGAGAGATAGGGGATAGAAAATTCTTGGGAAGATATTCATCTTGATTATGTTAATCTGGCCCCATAGCGAAATAGGGAGCTTAGACCATTTGTCAAAATCCTGAATTATAAGCTGGAGAGAAGATTCAGATTTTCCTTAAACCATGCCGAGGGACTGCGAGTTAGTTTAATGCCCAGATATTTTAGTGTCCTAGGAGCCCAACATAAACCTAAGAGGGTGATATCAGTCTTGAATGTCTTGTGATTTAGGGGGAAAAAGGAGGATTTGTTAGCATTTAATTTCTAATTGGATTTAGCAATTTCACCCAGCAAAACTGGAATGGAGGATACCGGGTGGGATAAGTACACAAGGATATCATCCGCCTATACAGTAATCTAAGCCTCATGACACCCCACCCAGATGCCTTGTATTTCTGCATTATTAGGAATATTTTGAATGAGAGGTTCGAGATACAGGTTAAATAGAAGAGGAGAAAGGGGGACAACCCTGTCTGGTACCTGAATGTAGTGAAAAAGACTTGGACAATGCACCATTTCCAGAGATCTTTGCTGTTGGGGTTTTGTATAATGCTCTGATTCAGGATATAAAAACAGGAGGAAACTGGAAGGCCTCAAGGACTTGGAACAAAAAGTTCTAGTTCACACAATTAAATGCCTTCTTGGCATCCAGGGAGGCCAGCCCAGTGGGAAATGCAGCATCCCTGGAGACCGAGAAGACATGAGAAAGGGTGCGCAGATGGTCTGAGAATAAACGTCCCCTTCATGAATCCAACCTGGGCCATACCTATTAGATTGGGAAGGACTACAGTTAACCTATCAGCTAATACTGTATCTTTGAAAGTATTTTGATGTCTTGATTTAAAAGAGGTATGGGCCTGTAACTTTGAACTAACTCGGGATCCAGCTTGGGCTGGATTTGAAAAATGACAGCTGTCACATTCATGAAGTAGTGTTTAAAAATGGCTATGTTGAACATTTTGGGTCAAAATACTTAAAATTACCAAACTTACTAGTGAGAGTAGCAAAAATCGATTCCTACTCGCTCATAAGTTTGCATATTTTTAATATTTTCACTCCAGATTTTCAACATTGCCATTTTACCGCACCGCCTTATGAGCAGCACAGCTGTCATTTTTCACATCTCACACAAAATGTGTTTCCGCGCATGTAGCACACAATGGTGCAGTCGGTGTGCAAAATCAATGTTCAGGATAGATTAAGAACATCACAGTGACACTGTTCATAAGCAGAGGTCTTAAAATGGCTATGTTTAAAATTTGATGACAAAAGTCCATAAAATTACTGTGTTACGAGTGAGCATTGCACAGTTTCCACACACCCTCGTAACTTCATGAATTTGTAATATTTTCAGTCCAGATTTTCACCACTGGCATTTTCCACACTTCCTTATGAACAGTACAGCTGTCATTTTTCACACCATGGCCGAAATGTGTTTTTGCACTTCCAGTGCAGAAATGCGTGGTCGCTGTGGGAAATCACTGTTCGGGACAGATTAAGAAAATCACAATGACACTGTTCATGAGCAGAGGTCCCAAAATGCCTGTGTTGAGAATCTGCTGTAAAAAATCCTCAAACTAATTACATTATGGGTGTGCATTGCACAGTTTCTATGCACGCTCGTGACCACCAGTTTTTTTTAATATTTTCACTGCCGATTTTCAACATTGTCATTTTTTACACCTCCCCATGAACAGTACAGTTGTCATTTTTCACATCCTGTTCAAAATGTGTTTTCACACCTATGGTACCAAATGGCATAGTAGCTGTGCAAAACCAGCTTTTGGCTAACAAACTGATATTGCCACTGTTCATGAGGTGGGGATCACAAAAAAAACATGCTGAAAATTTGGAGTGAAAATACCAATGAACGCCTAAGGCATTAGGGTTTCTGACTATAACGCCCCACCCTGTAGAGACTGACAGGCATCAGGGGTGTGACTTGGGATTGTCGCCTGTAATGCTCATACCATTCCATCCCCACCCACACCCTGCAGCCAGTGAGAGGCATTGAGGTGTGCCTTGGTCTCTTCAGCCCCAAAGTTCACCCCATTCTCCTTTACAGCACCCATCTCATCATATTTCCTGATGGAATGGGGTGAACATGAGGGCCAAAGACCTCAAGGCACACCGTCACACTTGTCAGTGTCTGCATAGTAGGGTGTGGTGAAATGGCATGGCCGTTATGCCTGATGATCCAGAGGCACACCCCAATGCCTGTCAGTATCTGCAGGGTGATGGTGGGGTTGGCTTCAGTTCAATACTTCACTGTCATTCCTATTATGCAGCTCTGTGACTCCTACACTACCAATGCCAATGCCAGCAAGCAAACATTCAGCATTGACAAATGCTTGTTTTACTACTTTATAGCAGTGGTAATATAGAAACCATAGGAAGACCAGAGAAGTGAAGCCAAAGTAATCATTCAACATTGTATACTACAATAACAGGATGAGTCTAACTGGCACTAGCACCATATACACCATGGAAAATTGTACAGCCAGTACTGATTCACAGGGAACACTGAATTCAATCACAACTGCAGTGGGAGCAAATGTATCCAACAATGCATTATGGAATCATCCACTGAGGTAGAGACTGAACTACTTTAATGACACAATGCCTGTCAAACCCCAACACAAGCAGATGAGTTAGTAGCATACCACATTCCACTGTAAGATTACAAGAATAACATCTTTTTTTTTCACTTTTTTCTGGGAGTCTTCTCAGTGCCACAGCCTCACTGAGTAGAGTTAAGGAGGGTGTGAAGGTCTTGGAAATGTATTTGATCATGTCTTGGTGTGTATGTCTGCACTCTGAGCTAGGATCCTGAATCCTGACAGTCTCATTTAAGTGTAATACTAATAATTTAAGTGTCAATGGCATGAAAATAAGCATGTAAACCAGGAGACTCTGGTTAACAAATTCTACCAGGGCTACTTACTTACATGGCTTCACTCAAGCTCTGATCCACACCCCAAGCCAGCAATTTGTTTGTTTCTTTGGTTTTTTTTTTTGTAACACTTGATGAACTACACATCACCGACCGGACCAATAATCTGACCGACACTCACACCCATCCATATATATACATTAATGAAACTGAAACAAACACAGAAATAGTGGAAGCAGCAGTTTTAGTGCAATTTGAATACTTGATAGATTGATGCAGACATTAAAGGTGCTGGTGGTTAAATGCCTTAGAATTATTTCTGCGATGACAGGTATTATACAGCAGCAGTCCAATAATCCAGGAGTCTGATCTGAAGCGTGTGAAGTGAATTAGTAAAGCACTGCCTGAATCTGCCCCTACACTTTAGTTACCTCTCGCTCCAGCTGCTTCAGTGCTTTTCTCATTGTCCCATGCTCCAGTCCCAGCACAGCTTCTGTGCTTTCATTGTCAACTTGCCACCAAGCCAAACACCATGACCACCATGGTCAACATTTCTTCTCCTCCACAGGCAGACTTTCTCTGCTTGCTAGTCACTTGCTCCCTTAATGAGCCTCTTCTCTGAAGTCTCAGTTTATTTGCTGCTCCATAAAATTTCTTCTCCTGCTATGAGATTTGGAAGTGAAAATACCTGGCTGGCTCCTATGTTTGTTGGGGCATTTAAGCATGTCACTCATAACTAGCCACACCCTCTGCATGACACATGCACTGGACAGTGCAGACCTGATTAAGAATCTCCACTGAACTGGAGTTTGCCCTTTAAGAGGCAGACCAGGTTTTTCCTGGTGCACCCTTTCCCTTTCCATCAAGATGGTGTGCTCAGAAGGGAAGGGGGGAAGGAAGGAGGGAAGGGGATGGCCAGGGGATAGAACAATGGGCAAGCAACAGGAAGGGGAGGGGCAAGTGGAGGTACATAAGGGACAGCACAGAAGTGGTTCAGCCACTTTTGCTGGAGTTTTGATCTAATTGAAACTGCAGTACATCAGATTGGCTGAATAACTGGAGAGGTTTGTGCACTAGGATATAGCAGATAAGATAGCTTCCAAGAATGAAGTTTTAAAAAAATAAATAAATAAAATAAACAAATAAGTTAACAATGATGTATAATGATAGTTATATTATTTTACTCAAAGCAAAAAAAAATCATTTTAGGGTGAATTGTATGTGACTGGCTCATTACGCTTCTTTGAAGGATGCTTAGCATTACTGGTTCGAGTGAATGTGATTTTAGTAGTTGAAAAAAAAATTTGCAGCTGTACTGAGGTTGTACACCTTGTTTTGTATGTGACTGGTTCACTAGGTTTTGTTTGAGGGAAGTTTTAGCATTGCTGGTTCGAGTGAATGTGTTTTGGTGGTTGGAATAAATTTAGCAGCTGCATTGAGGTTGTATGCCTTGGTTTTTAAATCGCAGGGCGAATAGGCACGCAAAAATGAGGTTTTTTGGAAAAGCTCTTTTGGCCCAGATAAGGGTCATTCAGCTAAAAGGCTGAGGTTGGCTTTAGAGAGAAAGCCTGAGAGTGTAGAAGCTGGATTGACTGAGGCCTCCCCTGGCCTTTAACATTGCTGGTGGAAGGGAATCGCGCGATTCGATGGGAACAGGTTTCTGAGGCCTACAGGGTGTGGTAGTCTCGTACTGGAAGCATTGTGAGATCTTCAGCTGTTTGGGCACCAAGGGTTTTTTTCAATGAGGCTGCAGGGACAATGGAGGATCACTTGCCCCCGACACAAATCCTTTGTGCTCTTTTATTCCCTACAAGGATGCAAGTGGCAAATTTTGAAAAAACTCTCCCTTGATGTTTCCAGTTAGCTGTGCTGAGCAGCTCTACATGGAATTGTTCGAGTGGGAAGCCACACGCTAGCTTTACTGCATGGCCCAGAAACGAACCCCTTCCCCCCTCCTCCCTGCTACCTTCTCACATCCCCAGGCGGAGATTGCATCCCCCTTCTATGGGGGTACCGCCGGGCTTGTCACAATGAAAAGGCTGATCAGATGGACAGCATCAGTTTCTTGGCCCCATGTGGTGACATGGCAGGAACCATGTGGCCACAGAGGCCTATGCTTTTGGCCAGGCAGAGGGGGTATAGGGACTAGCCCTTCAAGTGAGGAGAGGATCTGGGGGACATTCACTTGCTGCAAGCTAGTAGGTCAAGGAGAGGCCTACTAAAAGGCCTAGCAAGTGGGGGGAGATGAAACGGCCAGTTGGCGTGACGTCACATGCCAAAGGGGCAGGCCAAAAAATGAGCAGCTGGCAATTTAGCCTAGCAAATGGTACAGGGAACTAGTGCTTCAGAGGGGGGCACTCGCACATTGCAAAATTAAGAGGGCTAGGATAGGCCTATGGAAAGGCCAAGCAAATGAGAATGACAAGCGACCACTCTGCGTGAAGTCACATGCCAAGGGAACAGACCGAGAGCGAGCAGATGGCCCATTTGGCCTGGCAGGAATGGCATGAGGCCTAGCACTTTGGGGGGGGGGCATTCAAAGCTAGCAAGGCAGGGAGAGGCCTACCAGAAGGCCTAGCAATTGGAGATAACAAGCAGCCACGTGGCGTGATGTCACACGCCAAGGGAGCAGGCCATAAACGAGCAGCTGGCATTCTTCTGGGGCAGAGGAAGGTTGCCTAATGGCAAAGGGATAAAGTTTCTTTAGGTGGGATGCAAGACAGATGGCCTTTGGGAAAGAAAGCACTGGGGAGCCACGAAGCAATGACGAGCAGTAACAGGCCAGAGGACTGGAGAAAAAGGGCCAGGCCATGCGACGTGACATCACATATATATATATATGTGTATATATATATATATATATATATATATATAAATATATATATAATAGACATATATGACTGGGGGCAAAGCAAGGGAAGGGGAATGGGGAAGCCTGTGAAGTCTTAGCAGCCATATCAATGCAAAGGCATGCAAGGGGAACAGAGTTAGGCCTGGACAGCCATAGAGGGCAATGATTAAAGTGTTTTCGAAGCCTGGGGGGCACTAAAAAAAAAGAAGGGGGGTCACTTTGTGGCGCCATGGGTTGACTGTTTATCTTGGAAAATGGGGCTGGGTCATAGGGGGAGTATTATGGGCTAAGAGGTTCAATGGAATTCTCTTTTCTTTCTTCAGTGTTTCCACAGTTGGCTGACAGCAAGGAACATGTCTCCAAAAAAGAACAGCCCTTCAAAGGAGGATGCCTACAGGGCTATAGTGGAGCTGGCAGAAAAAGCCAATAAAATGTGGGAGCTGGTCGAAGGGGAGGAATGGAGGAGGCCTGCGGTGAAAAGGAAAGCAGAAAAGGGAAAAGGAGGCAGAGGGAAGTGACCAGCCGAGTGACCAAGAAGCCTGGCTAGGACACAGTCACCAATAGAAGGACTCAACAAAGTGGCTAGTCCAGCATCCCTGCACACTGTTAACCCGGTGCAGCCAGTACCTCCCCAGGACCAGTTTGGTTTTCCCCCAGTGGAACCCAGACCAGATCCCCAGCTCACAGTGGTTCCTCTGCAGCCACTAGTAGAGCAACCACCCCTCTGACCACAAGGCACCCTACTCAGGCATCAGGAGGATGGCAGGCAACCCGGAGTGAACAAGGCTACAGGTAATGCACCCGGCTCCGTGGGGGATGGCATCAAAGAGTATATAAATCAAATTGTTTCGGCACTACGGACATGGGGTCTGGGGTAGATGGAGTCGGCACTAGCAGAGATTAGGTCAGAAAAGGAAGTGTCAAAAGGAAAAGAGGGAGGGGTGGAGAAAGAAGGAAAAGGAACAAGGGAGATAGGGGCTCCTGGGATGAGGGTAGGCGAACACGTACCATTGGCCACGAAAGAGAAAATATGGAGGGGAGAGTATGTGGATAGCTTCACCTTAGTAAGCCAGGAAGTGGCAGCAAAATATGAGGAGACAGAAAACATAGGGAAGAGTGAGATGGCAGCAGCGGTAGTTTTGTTAGGAAAGAAGGAGGAGGACAAATTCACAAAAGGGAAGACCTGGGAAGGATGTTTCATAGGTTTTGCCACATTCTCAGCCATAGTATTGGAAAGGAGGCCGGAGTTAGGCATTCCACTCATCACATACTCCTTGATAATAAGGAGAGCAAACGCAAAAGGGGGTGTGGGGTGGATATACTATGATGAATTCTTTTGGCAGAGGATGGCGACATATGGGGATGTAAGATGGAACTCGAAACAACTAGACTTGTGGACAGACTACGAAACTGATCAGTCCACGCCAGAGGGGGAGTTTGGGAAGAAAGGCGCCATGTCACAGAGATGTTGCTGGGCCTACAATAGGGCCTTTTGCTCCTGACCACAATGCCATTTCTGGCATGCGTGTTCGAAATGTGAGGGATCACATCCGGTGAGCAGATGCAGGATGACATGGGTCCAGGGAGCCCAAGGATCTGGGGGGCAAGGGTCAGGTCAGCAGTTTTTTTGGGAAGGGCAGGGATATAAAGGGCAGACGTGGAATAGACGAGGGAGGGGTAGGGGACATGCAAATAGAGGGAGTCAGAACCATTGACCAGCAAGGCTGGACATCAACCAGAGGGGGAGACCTTGGCAGAGGAAAATAAATGAGGACAAGGGAGCAATTTAAAGGCACTTGAACCCCATCAGGATAGAGGCATGGAGAAAGTGGTTAGACAGATACCCAGATAAGAAAACAGCAGAAATGATTAAAAAAGGTTTTTCGTTTCAGTGTGAGGGGCCAAGGTGAGCCAGAGAAGTGAACAATCTGGGTTCAGTGAAGGAGAGGGAAGAAATGTTAAGACAAAAAATAAAGAAGGAAAAGGGAGCAGGGAGAATAGAAGGACCATATGAGACCTCCCCCCCATTGCAGAATATGAGGATTTCTCCATTGGGTTTGGTCCCCAAAAAACAGAAAGGGGACTACGGGGTGATTTGTCACCTATCCTTTCTGGAAGGTGATTCAGCAAACGATTTTATCAGCAAGGAATATAGTAAAGTGACATATTCCACTCTGGAAGATGCAGTCTGGATTATCCGGGAAACTGCGGATGCAGGGATGGCAAAGACAGACATAGAGTCAGCTTTCAGATTACTTCCGGTTAGAAGAAAGGACTGGGACCTGTTGGGGTTTCAAACTGGGGAACAGTACTATTTTGAGAAAGCTTTGCCCATGGGCTGCTCTATAGCATGTGTGACATTCGAAGCATTCAGCACATGTTTGCAGTGGATATTTCAAGACAAAAATTGTTATAAAACAGTGATTCACTATTTGGATGATTTTCTTTTTATAGGCACTGAGACAGAAAAATGTTGGCCAGCTTCCAAGAGCTGTGTAAAGAACTAGGGGTCCCATTGGCACCTGAAAACATGGAAGGGCCCAGTAAGGTGTTAGAGTTTCTGGGTATTGAGATAGATGCCCCGGGGGAAATATTTCGGCTTCCACACAAAACAGTGAAAAAATTGACGGAACTGATTCAGATACACACCAGTAGAATAAGAGTACAACTGAAACAGGTACAGCAGGTATTGGGACATCTGAACTTCAAGTGCAGGGCTATTGGGCCAGGGAGGGCTTTCACCAAAATGTTAGCTAGGGTTACAGCAGGAGTGACCAGGCCACACCATTGAGTAGACATGACAAAAGGAGTCAAGGAAGATTTTAAAGTATGGGAGGAATTCCTGAGGGAATATAATGGCTGCTCCTTCTGGCAAGAGGAATGGGTGTATAACACAGACCTTGATCTTTACACAGATGCAGCCGGGAGCCTAGGCATGGGGGTGCTACCTGAGGGGCAGATGGTTTGCAGAACCGTGGTCATTAGACTTAGTAAGAGATGGTAAGGTAAAAGATATAACATTGTTAGCAATCATGCCCATCTGGGCATGCACCCTCATGTGGGGGGAAGAATTACGGGATCAAAAAGTGACATTTTGGTGTGACAATAGAGCAGTGGTAGAGGTCCTGAACAACAGAGGAGCTAGATCAGAGACGGTCATGCAAGTTTTACGACTTCTAGTGCTAAGGGCATTGCAGTTGAATATGTCATTCAAAGTGAAACACATAGAAGGGGTACACAATACCCTAGCTGACATCCTTTCCGGTCTGCAGCTGGAACATTTCTGGAGGCTGGCACCAACAGCGGAGGAGCAAAAAACACCCATACCAATGAACGTATGGGACATTGGCAGGAAGGAGCAGAAATGTTGTTCCACAGTTCATGGGCACCACGGACTCTGAGGGCCTACGATGGGGCCTGGCGAGTGTTTCAAACATTCAGCGCAACACACCACATGGAGGTAAGTAGGCTGCTCGCAGAAGAACATTAGGGAAGCTCACAATAGAACAATGGCAAAAAGGAACAGCCCATGCCACAGTGGGGGTCTACTTGGCAGGGATTAGTGTTATCTGCAGTCTAAAAGATGGAAGGACCCAACAAAATCAATGTTCATCAGAAAAATGAGATGCAGGGATGGGGTAGGATTAAAAACAGGGATAATGGACATAGAGAACAATAGAGCAATGGCTGGCAGAAGAAACGAAGGGCTGTGTTATGACAATATGAATCAAGGCAGGAGTTATTCCACATTTAGTGAAATATTTGCAGAGACCTTGAGTGAATAAGGTGGAGACCGGCAAGCAAGACAAGGAAGGGGGATTAGAATGGGAAGATATAAGCATGGGGATGAAGGAGATACAGCTCTTGATTAAGAGGTCAAAAATGGATCAAAGGGGACAAGGTTGCATGGTAACATTAGAGAAACATGTAGGAGGCGCAGTGTGCCCAGCGCAGGCTTTGTGGGCTTTCGCTGCAGAGTGTGGGAATAGGACAGGGAGATTATTTCTGCATGGTGATGGAAGTAGAGTCACAAGTTATCAAGTCACAGCATTGCTCAGGAAAGGCATGCAATTCCTGGGGGAGGATCTGATTAATTATTCTTCCCACTCCTTACAGATAGGGGCTGCCTCACAGTGGGCAGCAGCAGGTGAGACAGTGAATAATATTTTGGAGAAGGGGCGATGGCAGTTGGCCAGTTATAAAAGATACATTCAAACACTGCAGTGTGGAGACTAACGGATCACCTATGTTTTGTTACAGATATGGAGCCATGGGGAGGGAGAGGTGATATGATGGTAAGAAACTAAGACCATATATAAGATATTTATTTTGTTTAAACCCTATAGGAAGAGGGAGGATCACGGAAGTCTGGATCTGCAGCCACTCTTATATTTATTGGGCAGAAAGGAGAGCTGAGAAAAAGGCTGGGGGAAAGCAACTTTACCAAGATGTGAAGCAGTGTAAATTGGAATGGTGTGACATCCGAGAGATGAGATGGGCACAACTGCTCCCCACCTTGAAAGAGCTGAAGAAGTGGCGACCTGTTCCAGACTTAATTATTATACATTTGGGGGGTAATGACCTTGGGGGCAAGCCATGAGTGGACACATACATGCAGATAAAAAGGGACTTAGAGACAATACAGCAGTGGTGGCCTGAGGTATGCATTGCATGGTCGGATATGATACCAAGGAGGGTTTGGAGACATGAGCACAGCCATAGAGCTGTGGATAGGGCCAGGAGAAAGATGAACAGAAGGGTAGGGACACTGGTAAGAAAAATGGGAGGACAAGTAATACTGCAGGGTGTGGAAGAGTGGGTAGAAGATTTCTTCAGGTCAGATGGCGTTCACCTGTCAGATCTAGCCATAGATCTGTTCAATACAGAAATTATAGGTTTTATAGAAGCATGGAGAAGGCATGCAAAAAAATGGATAAAAAAAAAAGGGGGGGAGAGAAGGATTGGAAAGTGGGTTCCCCGAGGTATGGGGGAACAATACCCTAAGTGAGGGGAAATCCAGTCATCCAACGCAAGCTGGAGACCGGCTAGTGGGGAAAAAGGGGGGAAGGGGGGAAGAAAAAGGAATAAGAAGAAAAGAGGAAGAAGCTGAAGGAGAAAAGCAGTCTCGGTTTTCACCGTTACGTAACAGAAAGGAGAAGAAGAAGGCACCCAGGTTTTCACCTTGAGGGAGCAAAAAGATCTATCTAAGCACAACAACAAACAATGGTCTCTGTCTTTTTGTGATGGGAAAAAGGGGGAATCCGGGACAATGGAGTTTGCCCTTTAAGGGGCAGACCAGGTTGTCCTGGTGCACCCATTCCCTTTCCATCAAGATGGTGTGCTCAGAAGGGAAGGGGGGAAGGAAGGGGAGGGCTAGGAAGGGCCAGGGGATAGAACAATGGGCAAGCAACAGGAGGGGAAGGGGCAAGTGGAGGTACATAAGGGACAGCACAGAAGTGGTTCAGCCACTTTTGCTGGAGTTTTGATCCCTCCAACCCACCCTACAACATGGAGCAAGAGGGGACGACAGTCAATAAGGGACTGTATGGTAGTCAGTCAAAGGTGGATGACAGATGTGTCCGGTAGGACAATTATTGTACTGCCAAAGGTGGATGGCAGGAAACAATATGGTTATTTGGACTGCCAAAGGTGGATGGCAGAGGAAAGGGGAAAAGGGGGGGGAGAGGGAGAAGAAAAAGGAATAAGACGAAAAGAGGAAGAAGCTGTAGGAGAAAAGCGGTCTCGGTTTTCACCGTTACCTAACAGAAAGGAGAAGAAGAAGAAGGCACCCAGGTTTTCACCTGGGGGGGAGCAAAAAGAGGAAGAAAGAGGGATGATCAGAGATCGATATATGGATGAAAATAAATGAAATTGTGAGTGATATAAGAATAAAAGATGATAAAATGGAACATGGAATTATGATATATAAATAAATTAATTGCCAGTCGGAGCACAACAACAAATGATCTCTGTCTTTTTGTGAGGGAAAAGGGGGAAATCTGGGACAATGTCCACTCTGGGCTGCAGCTACCCCTCCATCCCCACTGAAATGCAAGGAAAGCCCATGAAAGTCAAACAAAGGAAATTAGACATGAATGAGCAGAAGAGTCAGAGGCCACATTAACCAACCTGTTTGCTGCCCCGCTGCAAAGTTTAGTACATTATGGTGTATTTAGCATATCAGTGGCTACGGCCTTGGGTGTGTGGTGGTGCACTGGGTGGTACGGGCTGGTGGGTGCTGAGGGGAAGGTTGGGATTGGGGGGATGATCAGCGAGGGACCTTTTTTTTTTACAGGTTTGGAAAGGAAAACAAAACATTGATGGACCATTTTCTTTATTTCAGCTCTGTCTGAATAAGCTTGGCATGCAGTTAGGTCTAAAGATGAACCCCTTTTAATTATCTTAAACATAAAAATATGCTGAAGTAGATTCAAAATGGGGACACTGGGAAATCTTACAAACAGGAGAAGTGGTGGTCTAAAATGTATTAAAAAAGTAAAGGTTTAAAATGTTTACTGTAGCATACAGTAGAGCTTTAAGCATTTAAAAAACATAAATACAGTGGAACTGCAGCATTTTACAACTATTGTAAATGAAATAGCCTGTCTGAAATTGTTTATAGTTATAAAAGGTCTGATTATTTACCCAGCATTTGTTACAAATACATACTTCAAAGTGAAAATAATGCAAGGTAGGTTATATTCTTCCAGTGAGCTTAAAAAATAAAAGCTCTTCACAATTGAACATTTTACTTTTATACTTTGCCAATGTCTGACACTTAGGTAAGAACTATAAGACACATCTCTACAAACCTATGCACTCTAAATAACAAAAGTCACAAAGAAATTATTTTTTACTTAGGGTCTAAGAATCAGTTGTCCCTCAACACTTTTCCTTTAGAAAAATCTTTTTCACGTATTTTCGCATAACAGGATTCCAGGTAACCACGGACTTCAAAGATTCCAATTAAGTGAAAACAGGTTATGTTCCCTCATATTTATTGTTTACACTGCTACCCATTATATTAAAGTAAGGCCCGAGGCTACCACCAGGACTGCTACCCACTATATTAAAGTAAAGCCCGAGGCTACCACCAGGACTGCTACCCACTATATTAAAGTAAAGCCCAAGGCTACCACCAGGACTGCTACCCACTATATTAAAGTAAAGCCCAAGGCTACCACCAGGACTGCTACCCACTATATTAAAGTAAAGCCCGAGGCTACCACCAGGCAGAGAACAGCCCATGGTTCCACGGTTGCCCAAGTGTTTTTAGTTTAAAGACTATTCAAGATGGGCATTCTGAAAGAGATGTTTTTTTGGGGGAAAAACAAACAGAAACATAACAAGCATTTGCCAGTGCTGAACATTTGATGATTTGGAAGATGTCTGCTCCTGCAACTTGTTTATGTCCTTGAGGTACTTGAATGTTTTATGCCCTGTGGCAGACTACCCATCTTGGTAATCAGCCTTCTGTGTTGGTTGGTGTTGAAGGCTTTCCTGAAATCAAGGTAGGTGATATCCACTGTCCCTCCCTGATTTACTTCCTTACTAAGGTATTAGGGTTTCCAATCCTAACACCAACCCCAACCCCCACCTAGCTGAGACTGACAGGCAGTGGGGGGGAGGTGTCTTTGGGTCATTGGCCATTACACTCACCCCATTCCATAAAGAAATAAGCTGAGATGGGTGCAGCATAGGAGAATGGGGTGAACATTAGGGCCAAAGACCCCAAGGTACACCTTGATTCCAGCCATCGGCTGCAGGGTGAGGACTGTGGCTAACAACCCAAATCACCCCCCAATGCCTGTCAGTCTCTACAGGATGGGGGGGGGGCATTACAATTTAAAATCCTAATGCCCCAGGCATTTGTTAGTATTTTCTCTCCAAATTTTCAACATTGGCCTTTTGGAACCCCACCTCATGAACAGTTGCACTATCATTTCATTACTCAATTCCAAAAAGGTGATTTTGCACAGCGACCATGCCATTCAGTGTCACAGGTGCAGCAACACATGTTGGACAGGATTTGAATAAATGACAGCTGTACTGTTCATGAGGAGGTGTACAAAAATGACAATGTTGAAAATCTGGAGTGAAAATATGAAAAACTGGTGAAGTTACGAGCATGCAAAGAAACTGCACAATGCACGCCTGTAACACAATCATTTTTTGGAATGCTTTCATCAGATTTTTAACATGGACATTTTTGTACCTCTCCTCATGAACAGTGGCCTTGTGATGTTGTTAATGTGTCCCAAAAGTTGATTTCCCACAGCAACTGCGTCATTCTGTGCCACAGGTATGAAAACACATTTTGGGTAGGATGTGAAAAATGACAGCTGTACTGTTCATAAGGAGGTATAAAAAATGGCAATGTTGAAAATCTGCACTGAAAATATAAAAAATTGGCAAAGGTACGAAGGTGCATAGAAACTGCACAATGCATGCTTGAAATGCAGTCATTTTGGGGAATATTTTCACCATATTTGAAACATGGGCTTTTTGGGACCTCCTCTCATGAACAGTGGCACTGTCACTTCATTAATTGGTCCCAAAAGGTAGTTCCATGCAGCAACTGCGAAATCACCTTTCAAGATTAAGTGATGAAATTAAAGTAACAAGTTCATGAGGTGAGGTCCCAAGAACCCCATGTTGAAAATCTGGGGTCAAAACTCCTAAAAATGGCTGAGATATCAACCTAAGTTGAAACCCCCATTGACTCCCATTATATGGCTTACCTTGAAATCTTCAGTTTACTGGTCACCTTTGAAGAATGCAGACATGTCCCACTCTGCAGAAGATCACTGCTCCCGACCTCAGGAGGTAAGTATGGATTGATGGGGGGTGCGGGGAGGTGGGTGCTCAGTGAGAGGGTGGGGATAGAGAAGGGGTACTGAGGAGACATTGGTGGACCATTTTGTTTTTTCCGGGGGGCGGAAGAATAAAAGACTTTGTGGAACCATTTTCTTTATTTTACAGGTAAAAATATACATTTAGGCACATTGGCATTAGCTCCCAGTGTGCCACAATAAGTGGGAAAGACCGACACCGGATTGGGCGCCCCAATGTCAGCAAAAAAAATAAAATAAAATACATTTAGGCACACTGGGGTGGGTTCCCAGTGTCACAATAGTGTGTGTGTGTGGGGGGGCATGCTTACATGGGGATTGGGCTCACCAATGTAGGAAAACATAACCAATGGGTTTTGGGATGGAGGGGGCACATCCAACACTGGGCGTGGGCATCCTGGTGTCATAAAAAAATAAACAGCTACTTTGGCACACTTGGGTGGGCTCTCAGTGTGCCATATCAATGGGGAAGGGGAGATATATGCTGACATGGGGATTGGGCACCCCGATGTCAGCTTTCTGTGGAGTGTGTGGTGGATGGCATGGGCCGCTGCTCGCTCATTTCTTTATTGAAATGTTTCACCAGGAAAGGCACACCAAACAAACAGGTTGCTCATGGAGCAAGGCCTGGGGGTAGTGTGCTCGGTAGCAGGACCTCACCTGGTTGCAAGGGAGAGGGAAGGGGAGGTGCCATTGCAATGACAAAACTGTTCATGATTGCAGTGGCAGGTTTCTTTTAACTCCTTAGCTCTCTTTGAAGCTGCTATCATCAACAGCTTGTCCATTGATTGGTGGCTGCAGGATGCATCCAGTAAAGCATCTGTTTAATTGGGTGGCAGTGACACACCTCTCATTTCCCATTATTGTCCCAAAGTGTTTGGTACGCAAGCGCATCAAATGCAAAAAGTAAGAACAAAAAAAAGGTGCTAAGTCCAGCAAGTCAGCCATCTCCCACCTTTCCTGTAGCATCAGTTTTCACTTTCCAGTAAGACTTGAAGAGATTTTACTTTAGCAAACTGGAATGTGACTTGTTTGCCTATTTGAGATTAGAGGAAATTAAAGTTTGATCTGAAATGTTAGCACTATTATCTTTGCATTGCAAAGGCATTTGCTGACTTGTGTGATCACACTTCTCAACTGGTCAGCATGAAAATATGTAATACTGGTCTTAAAATGTGAAAGGACATCTGTAGAGGAGTATGTGTGTGATGCTACCTGGGCTTAGAAAATGGGCTTGAAAAATAAAGCATACTGATTGGCTAAAAGCCTACTCAGCCATGCATTTATTTTTCAATAACGCCTGCTAAATAAGAAATGCCACTTTTGGGTGCCCCATTACGTAGGGAATCCTGGAGCCACCTGAATTGCAAAACTCCCCTGCTGCCATGTTTCTCCTACTCGTGAAATGATGAGAACTCATGCATGAACAATGTTGGCATTTTGGGAGGGCTATGAAAGAAAGACAGTGCCATAAAGTACACTGCTTTTTACATGGAGTCCTGCAGATATATTCATTAAGAAAACTGAGGGCTAACTTCTCAAAAATGGACATTTAAAAAAGTGAAACTGGGACTCCGTACATGGGCAAAGTCCTGGTTTCACTTTTTTAAGTGTCAGTTTTGGAGAAGTTAGCCCTCGGTTTCCTTAAATAATTTATTTGCAGGACTCAGTATAAAAAACACTATACAGCACTGTCTTTCTTTCATAGCCTTCCTGAAACGTCGACATCATCCATGCATGAGTCCTCATCATTTCATGCTACCACAATGTTGGGGGCACTCAGAATGAAGCAAACCACGTTATCAGGATGACCAATTATAATTTTCTACCCAAAATAATACTAGAAAAGGCTCCCAGTGAAATTATGACTTAATGGGAACAAACAGTGACTCGGACTTTATTCAACAGAAACACAAATACAATGGCCGTATGAAGGGCTACAAAAGCTAACAGTGACCCTAGAGAGTATATTCATGTAAAGAAGCTTGAAAAAGATTAAAATAACAGCAGTGCCATCCAGTGGTGATTCTGCCAATACAGGAACTACTTTACTGCAACAGTTATTTTTAATAGTGTTTTATTTTTCAGATATATATTTTTATTCTTGTACTTTTTTTTTAAAAGTCACCTATAGCCCATTTTCTAAGTGCAATAATACCCTCCATTGTGGGTGTTACGGTATATAATGGATCTTCAAGTGGCTATAAGGCCCTCCGCCTGCTGTGTTGGACTTCATTGCACCCCTTGGCAGTCCGTTATATCCCAATAACACCCACCCTGTTGGGTATTATTACTTACTTACCTTCGGACTGCATTTTGTTTTCAGGGTATTTTCCAATAGAGATTCAACAAGTCCACATCACTGGGGATGGGGGGGACAGTTGCTGCTGTCCACATCACGGGGGGTTCTGCTTCCTAGTTTGACAGCTGAGAGGGACTGAAGCACAGGATAGGTGAATCAACTTGCTCAGTGTCACACGGTGAGCCATTGGCTGTGGTGGGATTCGAACCAGCATCTCATGTTTCACAGTTCTACGTAAAAACACTATACCACAGGTTATTTTCGTTTTTCTTGTTTTGCACAGCCCCACATGTCTCACATTATTGTGCACTTGGCATTAGTTCCCCAAAGCAACTTTGGAGCAAAATATTTTTGGACGTGCAGTGCCAAAGTGTACAACTGATTCCTTTCTCAGGTGCCTACAATTAATGTATATATCAGTACTTTGCTGTTAAAAGTGCTGAGTTTTGGGCATTTCAATAAAAGAAAACATGCATCATGTTTAGAGCAAGGGGATTGGGAGACAGGAAAACAGGTTTAAATCCCACAACAGACACTGATAGACACTGCATGATAGTGACCCTGAGCAAGTCACTTGACCTTATCCACTCAGTGCTTCAGCGCATCCACCAGTAAAACATGTTAAAGCAGGACCCAGAAAACACATGTATTCAATACACTCATGCAAATAGAAGAAACAAATGATGCAACTGCAAAATGCAAAATCACTGTTTGCTGTAGCAACAGACAGAAGGGAAAGTCTGTTTGCTCTGACTTCTCTGATGCTGAAATGGATCTACAACAACTCAACAAAACTCATATTAGTGTGGTACAAATCAGAACAGCAAATTCAGTGTGCTGGCAGTACCACACTGATAAAATATGCCCAAACTCAACTCGCTGCAACTACCTTTAACACCACCCTCGAGAAAACAATCACAGATCAGCAGCACATTTTCCTTAACTGTCCATAATTAGTACACCTACCTTATGTATGCTCAGTGGTTTTTAATGGGGAGGCATTGCCCCAGAATCCCCCTTACTTAGTTTAATCGACTCCAAGGTCGTACATAATTAAAAAAAAGGAGAACGTTTTCAAACCAGCATGGTATCGCCGTGCGAGGTGGAATCACCCCCGACACCTCCCTTAAATGTATATCTGTATAAAACAGTGCACATATGTAAAAAAACAGAAAGAAAAAGAAAATTGATGGGGACGACAGGTTTCAACCATAGTTCCACTGTAGCCCCATCTACTATTATGCTGTCACTCTATCCTCTATACCATTCTGTCATCTCTGCAGTACACCCCAAATCTACATACTTAGAGTGCTCGGCCGGGATGGAAGCAGGTATCCCTATAGCATGGTACCAGACATCACTATTACATCACCTTAGTACATGCCTTTTTCCTGCTCTTCGCTATGTGGCATTGACCACGTACTAATGACACTCACAGAGCGGTCATACTATCTGCTGAAATGAATATTTTCACCCCCAGCTGCAGCACTGGTCTTTTATATTTGCGGGAGTGCACATTATCCTCTGCCTTTTCTTATCTTCTGGGTGTTCGGCTGTAGCACCCGACCCCCATCCTTTCACAGGTTCAGTTCTGTGTTTGAAATTACGACCCCACTAAAAATGATATATTGCATCTCAGATCGATGTCCCCAAGTAACACAAGTAATTCAAATTGTAAAATAGCAATAAATAATAATGATGATGACCAAGATAACAATTATGACACGCCACAGGAGGAAATCACTCTATTGTACATTTAGTCCTTTGGTCCACTGAATTTCTGGTGAGACTACTAGCAGAGAGCTCTGCTCAAGGTGCCTAGTTAAACTCACTTTGCAAAATGCTTTCATTTTTCAGTTTTATGCTGACAGAATGAGTCGGGCAAATATGTTTGTATGCAACAAAACAAACACAAATAAAATACATGGAAATCAGTGCTATTAGAAAGATGCATCTTCATAAATAATTCCTTCTTGAGCGTGTTTTACTCCCCATGCCCAAGAATTGTGAACTAAACAGAAGGTTTATTCCCATAGATTAAAAATTGCATTTGAGTCCATTAACTGCACAGATCAACACAAGGTAATAAATACTGTTAATAAATAGGCCCTTTGTAGCCAAAGGTGCAAGGTTCTTTCTGTTAAATATATGTTTGTGAAATAAGAGAAACAAACACACACACTCAGACACACAATTTGTATTTCATTTTGATGCATTCACAGTATTAGGCATTTTGATTTCCGGTCGGTGGCACAAGTAAAATGTATTAAGTTAGTGTAAAAAATGCTGGACCACATATAAAATGATCCTGTGTTGATGCCATGAGCTCTGATACCTGTTTTAATGCCGTTCACCTAGTTATGTTAGATATCTGGAAATCATTTGCAAGTTGAGCATTTAGAAGCTGCTTCCCTGCTTTCTGAAGCAATGAACATTTTGGAGAGCTAACCATTTTACTGCTTTTGTGGTATTGTGCCATAGTGATTTTCTACCTTGGTAAGTGCACCCTGAGCTTGTGTCTGTAACTGACTTTTGAGCCACTGTTCTCTCTTTGCTTTTTTAGTAATGGGGTAGCCAGGGGTTGCACCAGAGATAGGACAGTGACAGAGTGTGTGTTTTTTGGGGGGTGCACCACCAAGCACCAGGGAAACAACGACTCCTATCTCACACTGCAGCCAGCAGCACGAGTTCAGCTGCAGCTGCAGTAGTCAAGAAATTCCCACTGCTCACATACTGAGAATGCAGGGGAAGTGCTCCTCTGGCTTCACTGGACACCTGTGATTTTGGGTGCCCAGAAAACACATTTGTGAGATTTATGTAAAGAAACAAACATCAAAATCTAGCTAAATGGATCCAATTTAGCTAGGTTCTGATGTTTGTTTTTTAAAATCCCAACATTTTTATCTGTTTTCCACCTTTGCTAGTTCGTGGAAAGCAATAACAAGATCAATCAATCAATCAAACTTTTATTTATAAAAAGGCACTTTTCTCAAATCCAAAGCACCTGCACAATATCATAAAACAATAAATAGACAGAATTTAAAACTATTATATATCATTAAAAGCTATACTAAAAAGGTGGGTCTTCAAGGCTCCTTTAAAGCTCAGGACAGTCAGACTATTTCACACAAGATAGCAGTTTGCACAGCGAAATAAATGTTTAGTGCCCTGCCAAGTCAATGGAATGAAACCAAAAACCAACATTTGCTGCATAAAATTTTTACTTTTGCCACAGACTGTTACCAGAAAATCCCTACTGTGCATGCACAGGTCAGAAAACACTAAATTTAAAAGCCTTATAACTCAGGAACCCTTTAATATTTTTTCATCAGACCTGTCAAGGGCATTACCTTGGTATATGACACATGTTCCATGCAAGTTTGGTGAAACAATTCTATACCATGTAGGCTGTAGGTGAGAGCAAAAGAAAAAAAAAAATTAAATATAGGAAAAAATTTATTTTTTCCCACAAAATGACATGCGTGGATCTCAGAAACTACACAAGCTATCATCACAAACATTTCCAAGCATCTAGACCTTGCCTCATAGATAACATATGCAACATTTCAGCTTATTTCGTCAAAAACAGTCAAATATATTAATGTGCAAAATTTGAGGTTTAACATTAAAAAGCCTACTCAACCCTGACTATAGGGGCGCTACCATGACCTATATAATATTCTTTGCAAAAAACATTGTTAATGCAGCAGTTATTTATTTATTTATTTATTTATTTATTTAGTTAAACATCAGTTTAGAAACCTTTGAGCCAGAGGCTCATTTACAAAGGTACCTCGTCACAAAGAGGACATCAGAACAGTAGTACAAGGGACACAGTACTTACAAACAAAACAGTTACAGTTCAATTACAATTTTGTTACAATAGAATACAATCTCCAACGAAGCAAAAGATAACAAAAGGTGCAAAACTTATGGTCTGGGAGAGTTGGTGGGAGTAGAAGGGAAGGAGATGGGAGAATTAGTAGGAAAGGAGGGAGCCGCTCAGTGAGCATTGTCAAACAGAGTATATATATATATTTTTTTTTTTTACACTAGGCTAGCGAGCAGTTGCATTTTCTGAGAACTAAGCAGGAAGTTTCTGAGCCTAGAGCTAAAAGCAAGCTAAGGTAGTGAGTTTGAGACACTGGCAGGGAGGGAGTTATACCAGTGGGGTGCAGTGGGGAATGCCCTCTGACCTTGAGAGGTCCTGGCTCCGAATAACTAGGGTAGCTCTTGATGAGCTGCGGCGTGATCAGAGTCAGTGCAGTGCAGTGAATGGAGTTGGATAGGCCTATGGGGGATAGGCCACTAGGGCACAAGGTGAGCTGGAATGTCTGATGCATGAGTCGCTCTTCCAGGTTGAGTAGGGTAGCCAAGGTGTACAGCTCACATGTGTGAGTGAGTCTGGGAGCACCAGTGATAAGTCTGCAGTCCTTATTAACTGTGAGGCGAACCTTGTTGAGGGCAGTCTGATCTGCTGAGCCATAGACGGAGGCCATAGTCAATGAGAGACATGACAGAGGAGGTGACAGCCAGGCGGAGGGCATCAGGAGGAGGCATTTCTTGTGCGGTAAAGAATGCCTAGCCGTGAGTTGGCGACAGAATTTAGGGCAGATATATGTCATGGAATGAAAGTGCAGGGTCAAAGGTTATACCAAGATATTTATAGGACTGCACTTGGTCAATGACGAGATTGGGTGTGGAGTGGACAGCTAAGAAACTTGCTGCACTTATTTTGGGGGTGGGAGAAGAGCATCGTTTTTGTTTTCTTAAGGTTGATAACAAGTCAGTGCTCAGTGAACCAGGTAGCTGCAGAGTCAAAGACTAGTTGGAGAGGTTCTGTAGCAGCATGGGGTCATTGTGGGAGGCAACGAGAACAGCATCATCAGCATGAAGCATCTTACCCGTACAACTGCTGGGTAGGGAGTTAAGAAAAGAGTGAATAGTAGGGGTCCAAGAATTGAGCCCTCGGCACAAAGCGAATGGGGCATGTTTCAGAGAGTACCATTGACTTTCACACATTGGGAGTGGGTGGAGAGATAGCTGGTGCACCAGGAACAGGTCCTGAGGCAAAGCCTATTAGGGTCGAGGGTGGAGAGCAAAAGAGGATCTACAGCGTATTGAATGCTTTAGACAGGTCAATGAATATAGCACCAGCCAGGGCACCAGAGTCAAGGAGGCATGGAGGAAGTTGGAAAATTCCAGGAGTGCTGTATTGGTACTATGACCTGCTCTGAACCCGTGTTGTTCAGGGCAGAGAGAACATTACTTACAGGGTAGTTAGAGACTTGGGATGCACAGATTTCTCTAGCCTTAGAGAGGAGAGGATTGAGATGGGTTGGTAGTTACCGGAAGAGTCCTGTCACCACCTTTATGGACAGGGAATTGTGGCAATCTTCCAGGCAGAAGGGAATTGTCCGAGACAGAGTGATTTGTTGAAAATGCACGTAATAGGTGAGAGGACCTGATCCAGGACCTGACGTAAAAGGCAGGGATCAAGTGAGTCATTACCGATGGTGTTACCTTTTAGGGCTTTTAGCAAGTAAAGCCTAGCTTCTTGCATGGTGACACGACGCAGGTGGAAAGAGGGCCGGGCAATGGGTCGTGGTACAGATGGAGGAGGTGGACTGAAAAAGTTACCAGGAAGTACTGAGCTAAGGTCGGTAAAGGAGTTATTGAGGTGGGTGGCAATGAGGGCAGGGTCAGAGGAGACAGTACCATTGATGTTGAGAAGAGAAGGAGAGGGGGACTGGGAGTGGCCATTCAGTTGCTTGATGTTGCAGTTAGGGTAACTTAATGCCACAAAAGTGTGAAAATGTGGCATCAGGGTTTCCATTTCTAACTTTACACCCCCACAACCCAAGCAGTAAAAGGAAAAAGAAAATAGAGTTTGTGGTATCAGGAGTCTTGGCAAATTACTGGTGGGGTAATCCCTGAGGTTGTCAACCCTAATGCTGATCCCATTCCCCTGAGCAAACAACATCACACATCCCACAGGGCCCAGCATGAAGAAAGCTACAATAAATTGCATTGGCAACATGTGGTGAGACATAATTCTCTACCCTTGAAGAGTATATCACTATTAGGTACTGCCTTGGAGCTGTATCTTCTGCTTCAGACTCAAGGCTATGAGCTGGGGGAGGGGAACATTAGAGCTGACAACCCCAAGGAAGAGACCACTACTGATTTGCCAACACTCCACAGAACCAAAATCCTATTTTTTTTTCCTTTTGCTGCTTGGTGGGTGGGGAGAGTGGTGTTAGGGCTGGAAACCCCAACACCACATTTCCCTTCTTTTGTGGTGCTAAGTTACCTTAACTGGTACATTAGTGAAGTTTTTGCAAACAAAATGTCATGTCTTTTAGAGATAGGGGAATCATATTCTCATTCACACAGGCCACACTAGCTGCAGATGCCCTGTGCCAAGGGAACACTCTGTCTGCCTACAGCAGTGTAGACTCCTTGTGGGTCCTACACTTTCAAGCAGTCACAGATGTGAAGAATTCTTCTGGCTGTCTGGTGGGCTGTTGAAGTTCAGGGCCCTGTGGTCCCTGCACTTCAATATGGCAGCAGATACAGATGCACAGAGCAAAGAGTGCATTTATTAACCAATGCATAAGGGCCTCTGCCACCCAAAGGTGGAAAGGTGCAGGACCCTATGGAAGGAGGAGAATTGTGTTCACTATATGGTAACTGTACTGATGCAGACCACCCTAAACCTTTCATTCCTTTTATGAGGGGGGGTTCACATAACAGCACCCATCCCCCACCCTAACCCCATCCAACTGGGTCACTGAGCTCACCACCAAACTCAACTCACTGGCACAGGATCACAGAGAATACCTGCAGGGATGAAGACTTGTACTAAGCACAAAGTTTGTTAACAATTACATATATTTTTTTATTTTGACCTCAAATGTTCAAGATACTGATTTAATGATTCATCTTATAAACATGACATGTACCATTTACAGTATATTGGATGAAAAATCATTTCTCACCAGAACTGCAAAAATATATCTCATTCAGGATTTAAAAAATGATTCATGTTATATTTATGAGGTGGTGTGGAGAAATGACTATGTTGAAAGTTTGCAGTCAGAATATGGAAAATTAGTTAAGAGTGAATGTTGAAATACTGCAATGTTCATTCATAACCTGAATATTTTACTGTATTTGTACACAACATTTTCAGCATAGCCTTCTTATTACCCTACTTCGTGAACCTGGTAGATGATTTTCAAATCCCTACCAAAATATCACTCTGTGCCACCAAAAACATAATTCCATGCAACAGGTGTGAAAACACACATTGGCTGGGATTTGAAAAATGACAGCTGTCACATGCATGAGGTGGTGTAAAAAATGGCTATGTTGAAATTTTGGTGTCAGAATATTTAAAGTTACCAAAGATACGAGCAAGCATAGTTTAAATTTCAGTGTGGATGCACAACTTTACCATTTTTACATATTTTGACACCAAACATTCAACATAGCCTTCTTATGACCCCACATCATGAATAAGGGCAGTGAAAATGTTCAAAACCTGCCTGAAAGGTGAATTTGGAAAGTGACCACAAAATCTCCTTTCGGGACAGATTTGCATAGTTCCACTGCCACTTGTCATGGAGTGCTGTCCCAAAAAATTCATGTTGAACATTTGAGGTCAAAAGATGCAAAAATGACAAATGTTCAAAACACCATCAAAATACAATGAACCACAATTACCTTAGTTTTTAAGGCTGCAGTTGGCATAACCATTCATAACCGCTTGCTGTCACAAAAGTACTCAGCACATTCCTTCCAACCAAACAACATGTTGGAGTTGCACCACACTCGCCTCCATATCCATGGCATCTGCAGAGCACTCTGCTCATTGCCTCCAATTTCACTGCACTATTGTGTACTGAAAAAATCAGCCCTAAGTCCTGATCACAACTCTGGGGGACTGGGCACCCCCAGTGTCACTCTTATGTTTCTGGGGAGGTGGTGGGTGCTGAGAGGGAGGTCGGGTGAGGGGGGATATCTATAGGAGCATAGAATTCGATGGCAGATAAGGACCGCTTGGCCCACCCAGTCTTCCCATTTCCCTACCTGATGGATAAGCTGCAGATTCTAGTTAATCAACAGCTTACTTCCACTTATCCTCCACTAGAATTACCTTATGTCTATCCCATGCATTCTTGAATTATCCCACTGTTCCTGACTCCACAACCTCTTCAGGAAGGCTGTTCCATGCATCCACAACTCTCTCTGTGAAAAGATACTTTCTAACATTACCTCTGAGCCGTCCACCCTCTATCTTTAAATTGTGCCCTCTTTTTCTTGCATATCTCTTTTTCTGAAAGATACTACCCACTTGTACTTTGTTAATTCCCTTGAGATACTTGAAAGTTTCTATCATGTCCCCTGTCTCCCTCCTTTCCTCAAGGGTATACATATTAAGTTGCTTTAGTCTGTCCTCGTATGTCTTCTGGTGTTGACAATGCACCATTTTTATTGCCCTCCTCTGAACAGCCTCCACTCTGCATTTGTCTTTGCAGAGATGGGGTCTCCAGAATTGCACTCAGTAATCTAGATGGGGTCTCACCAACTGTCTGTACAGAGGGATAATAACTTCCTGCTTTCTACTGTTGATGCCTCTCCCTATGCATCCCAGTATCCTCCAGCCCTCCTTACTGCCTTCTCACATTTCTTGCCCACCTTTAGGTGATGTGATATAATTACTCCTAGGTCTTTTTTGATTTTTGTTGTTGTTATTTTCTCACCCGCCATTGTGTACTCTTCCCCTGGATTTTTGTTTCCCAGATGCATTACCTTGCACTTCTTTGCATTGAATCTGAGTTGCCATATATTTGACCATTCCTCCAACCTTGCCAAGTCCCTTTCCATCCTTTCCACCCCACTTTGTGTATCAACCCTATTGCAGATCTTTGTGTCATGTGCAAAGAGACATACTTTTCCTTCCATGTGCTCTCCAATGTCACCTATAAAGACATTAAAGAGGACCAGTCCCAGTACTGAACCCTGCGGTACCCCGCTAGTTACCTTCCTTTCTTCACTGTGGACTCCATTTACTATTACGCTTTGTGTCCTGTTGTTCGGCCAGTTTTTTATCCAGGCTACCACATTGGGACCCTCTCCAAGGCTGGCTAATTTGTATATTAATCTTTTGTGTGAGACTATGTCACGTGCCTTGCTAAAATCTAAGTAGGTCATATCCACAGCCCATCCCATGTCTACTACTTTGGTCACCCAGTCAAAGAAATCTATTAGGTTTGTCTGACACGACCTTCCTGCTATGAAACCATGCTGCCTTGGGTCCTGTACCCCACTGGTATCTAGGTAGTCAACAATTCTTTCATTCAGAAGTGATTCCATCATTTTCCCTACCACTGAGGTCAAATTAACTGGTCTGTAGTTTCCTGTCTCTGCCCTGCTCCCACTTTTGTGAAGTGGAATCACATCTGCCCTCCTCCAGTCCTCAGGTACCACCCCATCCTCCCATTATTTGTTAAAGAGAGTAAGCAGTGGCGTTACTAGTTCTACCCTTAATTCTTTTAGAATTCTGGGTGAATCCCATCAGGCCCCATTGCTTTGTCCACCCTCAGTTTCAAAAGTTTCTTCTGTGAATGGACTGGTATTGACCCCCCTATTCAGAGTATTTCTCTTGTTTGGTTTAGGTACCTCCCCCTCCTCTTCCGTTGTGAATACTGAGCAGAAATATTGGTTCAGTATCCCTGCTTTATCACTGTTACCCTCTGTCCACATTTCCTCCCCTTTATTAAGTCTCTGTATCCCTCCCTTGGTTTTTCTTTGCTTCCTAATGTACCTATAACAGGTTTAATCCCCCTTCTTAACAGAGTTGGCTATCTTTTCCTCAGTTTGTGCCTTTGCTATTCTGACTACCTTCCCTGCCTCCTTCTGCTTTAACTGATAAAGTTCTCTGTCCTGCTCCTTCTGTGTTTCCTTATATTTCCTGAATGCTATCCTTTTACATAGAAATATAGAAACATAGACTTTGATGGCAGATAAGGACCGATTGGCCAACCTAGTCTGCCCATTTCCCTCCTACAGCATAGGCCGCAGATCCTAGTTAACCAACAGCATATTTCTTCCTACCCCCCACAAGAATTGCCTCATGTCTGTCCCATGCATTCTTGAATTCTTCCACAGTTTTAGACACCACAACCTCCTCAAGAAGGCTGTTCCGTGCATATACTACCCTCTTTGTGAAAACATAGTTCCTTACATTGCCCCTGAACCGCCCCCCCTCTATATTTAAATTGTGTCCCCTTGTTCTTGCATGTCTCTTTTCTGAAAGATGCTACCCTCTTGGACTTTATTGATTCCACTGAGGTACTTAAAAGTTTCTATCATGTCCCCCTCTCCTTCTTTCCTCAAGGGTATACATATTAAGCTCCTTAGTTCTCCTCATCGGCTTCTCTTGCAGACCCTGCACCATTTCAGTTGCCCTCCTCTGGACTGCCTCTATCCTGTCTATGTTCTTGCAGAGATGGGGTCTCAGAACTGGACACAGTACTCCAGATGGGGTCTCACCAACTGTCTGTACAGAGGATAACAACTTCCTGTTTTCTGCTGGTGATGCCTCTCCCTATGCATTCCAGTATACCCCCAGCCCTCTCTACTGCCTTCTCACATTGCTTGCTAACCTTAAGGTCATCTGATATGATAATCCCCAGGTCCCTTTCCTTTTTTGTTGTTGTTACTACCTCCCCCCCCCATTGTGTAATCTTCCCCTGGGTTCTTGTTTCCCAGGTGCACTATTTTGCACTTCTTTGCATTAAATCCTAGCTGCCATACTTCTGACCATTCCTTCAACCTTGCCAAGTCCCTTCCATCCTTTCCACACCTTCTTGTGTATCAACCCTGTTGTAGATCTTTGCGTCATCTGCAAAGAGGCATACTTTTCCTTCCAGTCCCTCTGCAATGTCACTTATAAAGACATTAAGAAGGACTGGACCCAGTACTGAACCCTGTGGTACCCCACTAGTAATCCCTTTTTCTTCAGAGTGGACTCCATTTACAATTACCTTCTGTGTCCTGTTGTCCAGCCAATGTTTTATCCAGGCTACCACTCTGAGACCCACTCTCAGGCTGGTTAATTTGACTATTAATCATTTGTGTGGGACTGTGTCAAATGCCTTGCTAAAGTCTAGGTAGGCCATGTCCACAGACCCTCCCTGGTCTACTACTTTGGTCACCCAGTCAAAGAAATCTATTAGATTTGTCTGACATGACCTTCCCGCTGTGAACCCATGCTGCCTTGGGTCCTGTGCCCCACTGGCCTCTAGGTACTCAACAATTCTTTCCTTCAGAAATGACTCCATCACTTTCCCTACCACAGAGGTCAAATTGACAGGTCTGTAGTTTCCTGCCTCTGTCTTGGTCCCACTTTTGTGAAAGGGAATCACATCCACCTTCCTCCGGTCCTCAGGTATCACACCATCCTCCCATGATTTGTTAAAAAGAGTAGTCAATGGTTTCACTAGTTCCCCTCTTAATTCTTTTAGAATTCTGTGGTGAATTCCATCAGGCCCCATAGCTTTGTCCACCTTCAGTTTTAGGAGTTCTTGCAGAACCCTTTCTTCTGTGAAAGGACTGGGATCGACCCCCCTATCAAGAGTGCTTCTGTTAATTGGATTAGGCACTTCCTCCTCCTCTTTTGTGAATACTGAGCAGAAATATTCGTTCACTGTCCCTGCTTTTTCACTGACCCCCTCTGCCCACCCACCGTTCATTCTATTCAGCCTCACTATCCCTCCCTTTGTCTTTCTATGCTCTCTGATGCACCTATAAAAGGTTTCATCCCCCTGCTTAACCAAGTTGGCAATCTTTTCCTTAGTTTGGGCCTTTGCTATTCTGATTTCCTTCCCTGCTTTCTTCTGCCTTTACTGGTACAGCTCTCTGTCCTGATCCTTCTGTGTTTACTTATACTTCCTGAATGCTATCTTTTTCTCCCTGACTTTCCCAGCCACCTCTTTTGAGAACCATAGTGGCTTTTTCTTTCATTTTGATTTGTTTATTTGCTTCACACAAAAGCGTGTTGCCTCTGTGATGGCAGTTTTGATGGTTCCCCATTCTTGCTCCATCCCTCCTTCTAGCCTGTTTGCTAGTGCTTTTCTGAGGCACTCTCCCATCTTGCCAAAGTCAGCCCTCTTGAAGTCCAGTACCCTCACTTTTGTATGGCTTGACTCTGTAGCTGAGTTTAACGTGAACCACACTTTTTGATGGTCACTTGTTCCCAGATGGCAACCCACTTCTAGATCTGAGATCCTCTCACTGCCCCCATTTGAGAGTACGAGGTCTAACATTGCTCCCTCATGCGTGGGTTCCAAAACTAGCTGTCTGAGGCCTGCCACCTGTGGGGCATCAAGAATGGCCCTGCTCTTGGATGTGGCTGCAGCAAATGTGCTCCAGTTAACATCTGGTATATTCAGGTCTCCCATCAACAATATCTCCCCTTTTTTTGCCATTTTAAGGATGCCTTCTATCATCGTCTTTCAGATGAGACATTAAACCGAGGTCCCATCTGTCTGGATTGGTGGTAGTTCAGGTGGATGTTAAAGATCCCATAACACTTATCAAAAAGAGCAGGGGACAGTTTTATTGAGAACAAAAATTGTACAAACAAGCCAACATAATATGCATAAATAATAAGTGTACAAGAAAACCAAAAAAGGAAAACAAAGGGGGGATGAGAGATGGGAGAAATAAAGACACTGCATAAGTTCTTCAAGTCACAGCTGAGTCTGTGTTTGTGATCCATGGAAGGGCTGTCCACAAGGCCAACAGAGACGATGCCAAATACAAAGTCCTTTCATGGTTGTATACTTTCTTTAAGTCCGCCACTATCTTCCCCTCAAGTTCCGAATAAGAACAAATCTTTTATTGTAAGGTAAACAAACATCTTGACATCCAAATGTTCCATTTAATCACAAGAAATACAAGGTTCAAAGTGTCCCTATGCCACAGAGACCAGTGAGAGAAAAAAACACCATTCATAACATTTTGATATGTGACTGTAGAAAATATGGGAACAGCCCAGGAGTCGGCCAAGAAAGGCCACCAATTTATAATATAGGAGCAGTCAAAAAACAAATGTGATATGGTCGCCAGTGCATCAATACAGTGAGGTCTAGAACAGAAATGAACATGAGACTGCTTATGTTTATGGTTGGCTTTCACATTTATCCATTCATGACAAGATAACCAGTGGAAGTCCCACATGTGGGCCGGGATCCTAGAAAATCGCAACAAAACTAGAATCGAAGGTAGGTGACTGGCCGGACATTTAATAAAAGGGGCTTGCACCAGACAGACAAAGGACAAAAGCTTCTTGTACAATGTCTTATGCGTGTTCACGACAAGAGTCTGAGGTGACACTTGCCACTGCTTTAAACAGAGAAGCATATGCTTAACATACAACGGAACATCCCCAATTTGTCACAACACACCCAAAGAATTATGTTCCCACAAGTGAAACCAATACCTACACGAGTCATAAAACCACACTTCCCACCCTCTCTGGGTGTTAACCAGTAAAGGCCGCAGGTTGGCCGAAAGAAAAATACTGGTAAAGAATAGCAACGGATTGATCATCTGGACACCGCCTTCAGAGGTAGGCAGGTAAGTGACATTCCTCTTAATCGGATTCAACCGATTGCCCCAGAGAGCTTGAAAAAACAAGCTGAAAACCGTAGTTTCCAGTTGCTTTGGGATTGGGAACACATAACTTAAATACAGGAACAGAGGGAGAAGATAAGTTTTAATCAGAAAAACACGTTACTTCTTCCCGATCTGTCCCCTATTCCAAGAGGCCACCATGCCTCGGCCCTGCTTCAATTTCTCTTCCCAGTTAAAGGAATCAGAATCTCTTGTCCAAAAATATATACCAAGTATACGAATTGGGCCTTCTACTACATGTAAAGAACCGATATTATCTGAAGAGATGGAAGATGAACCAAGCCGTATCCCCATACTCCTACCAAAGTTTATACTTGCCCCAGAAAATGCACCAAAGGAGGAACATTCCTGAAGAGAGACAAGCACCGAGGTCTCATCAGCTACAAGGAAACACATATCGTCAGCATATGCGATCACCATAAACGGCGATCGCAGAGCCGAACACGAGATGCCACGGATCTGAGGGTGGGCATTAAGACCGTAAGCAACACATCCAGAAAAAATCATATAATAGAGGGCTCAATGGACAACCTTGGCGTAATCCCCGCTTCACCGGGATCATCGGGCCCACCCAACCATTAATCAGCGGAACAATAGTAGCCGTCCTATAAAATGTCTGGATCCAACGAATCATCTTATCAGGAACATGCAGAAAATGCAATACGTTCCATAAAAAATCATGGTTAACCGAGTTGAAAGCAGCCTTTTGGTCAACCAAAACAATAAGTCCCAAAACGGAATCTGAAAACCCATGGGAAAATAATTCATGGAGAAGAATTAGGTGATCAGAAATTCTCCTGTTCAGCATAGAACAGGATTGGGCTGGGTGAATGACTATTTCAGCGATCCCAAGTAAACGTTGTGCGATGAGTTTCATCAATATCTTAAAATCAGTATTCAACATACAGAGGGGGCACCAGTTTTCAAGGGAATGAATGTCACCTTTCCGTTTATATACATAAATCAAAGTGCCCTTTGTAAACTCCAAAGGGATAAATTCAGAAACAAGAAGGGAGGCAAACACAGAGGTCAATTCCAATAGGAGGTAATCCTCCAGATATTTGTACAAGGCAGAAGGAAGGCCATCCGGACCAGGGGTCCGAAGTAGGGGCAAGGAAGAGATGGCTAACTGAATTTCCCTTTCCGTGAAGGGTTGACATGCAGTTTCTGCACTCTGCAAGGAAGGGGAAGGAACATCAAGAGCACCGTACAATTGTCCCAGGTCAACTGACACAGTAGGTAGAGGAGAAAACAAAGCGGTCGTATGGTCTGTAACAATCTGACATACGTCCAAATGGGAAGTACAAAGATCTCCATTCGAATTAGAAAGACATAACATAGATTTATGGGCAATCTGGTGATAATTAGATTCAAACGGGCAAACAACTTCCCGGGTACCCTTTACAGCATAGCTATGTTGGTGGTACAGTTGTTGCGACTGTTTAGACTGGAAATCCAACATATCCTTCTGCACTAATTGTATTTGCTGTGCAAGATCCTGTCCCGTCAAGTATGCAAGTGACAGTAAAGACTGTAAATGAGCCCTATTCTTTAAATATGCAAGCTAGTCAGTCCTGCATTTTGTACAACTATAGGATTTCAACAATCCAGTAAGAGTACATTTCGTATCCATCCACCACTGAATTGGATCATCATACATGGGATACACTGACTTACGGGCATAAATAAATGACAAAAGGGTTTGCTGAAACGATGGTACCTGCACTAAGGATACATTAAATTTCCAGAAACCCAGCCCTTTACTGCAACTGGCAGGAGATCCGAAACTAACAGAGAGTAGCTTATGGTCAGAAAAGGCTACCGCCTGTACTACAGCCGAAGTGACCTCTAATATACTTGACACAAAAACAAAATCTATGTGGGTGGCCAACCTACCCTTTTGAAATGTGGGAGTATGTTGTTTCATGAAAGAAAAATAAGAGTCCATCAAATAGGCAGTACGGATCATGCGGTCCAGCACTAGCGAGTCACAATACAATTTTTTGGTAGTAGCAAAGGAACTCTTATCCCGAAGACTAAGGCCACAGTTAAAATCACCGGAGAACAAAATCTGGAAAGAAGAATGCAAATAAGGGTGGATTAAGTCAAAAAGTGCTATCCGCTCAGTCTTAAGTTGGGGGGCATAAATATTCACCACCCGATACGGGCTTTGCCCAATCAGAAGGTCCAAAATTAAAGCCCTACCAGGGGCCAAATCGAACAGCTTCAAAAGTCTGAACTCCGGGACATTAATTAGAATACCAAGACCAGAGCAGGAGTCTTGGCCTGTAGACCAAAAAGAAGGACCCATAAGCCAATCTCGTTGAGCCAGTCGGATCTCCTGCACAGTATGGAATCTCGTATCCTGTAAAAAAAATATCCCAAATGGCAAAAGCCTCAAAAAGGAAAACACCAGCCATCTCTTGTCCAGACGTTTCAGACTATTCACATTAACAGTATGACAGGTAAATTGTGACATAGCAGCACAAAGATTAGGTAAACATCATTATTAAGTCTTTCTCTTTCCAGCTACCTTAGTCCCTTTCAGCCTGACCTTGGCCTTCCGCTTTTGTGAAAGGCCAATGCCCAACTGAATTTCAGAATCAATAAGACCATCAGGGAGGGAAGAAGCAATAGAGGAAGAGTCAGACTCCCCACCTGCGTCGTCCGATATCGACTGAAGCACCTCAAAGGCATTTGATAAAGCAATAGATGGTGCTGCGCAGGCCTTTGGAGGGGATGGTAAGGTGCGGGAACCAGACCTTAACGACCTGTGACACATTACTTTGGCAGGTTCCCGAGGGGGAGGCATAGTACTAGGGCCAGGACCCTGCATATTGCCCTCTTGTACCATAGCACAGATGGAAATAGGAACCTCCCAAGGGGGCTGAGCACTTTTGGAAGATATAGGTACAGCACTACAGGAGGCTTCCAAGACCAAAGCCTTCGGGGAAGGGGGAGCTGCCCCAGTAGGAGGGGCATCCAATGTGGTGCGAAGGCGAGCCTTTTGAGCTTTCGTAATCACAAAACATTGATCTACATCTCCGTCATGCGTTACCTTAGTATGCGCCACCCATGGACATGATTGAAATGTGTGGCCCAGCTCATCACAAAGATTGCACCTACAGTCATTCAGACAGTGCATACCCACATGTCCCATTTCACCGCAGTTGTTGCATTTAATCTTGTCACACACACTGCTCAGATGTGAGGGATCCCCGCATCTGTAACACGCCTTGAGTTGACCAGGATAAAACAGGACCCCTCTATCCTGACCTAAAAAAAAAGAATTAGGCAAGTGCACTGGACCAGATTCAGAAACATTCAACATGACTTTAAATTTCCAGCCCCCTGTCCAGATGTTCTCAGAGTCCAAGATTGTCTCCGGCCGACCCTGTAAAGTACACCGCTGTTTTAACCAATAAACAATATTAGAGACATCCACTCCCTCATTGCGAAACATAACAGTAACTATCGTAAAGGCTGGTTTAGAGAAGGGTATTGCCTGAAAGGGGGTCCAAAGAGCAGTATGACACAAAGCATGATATTTTGACCAAAAACGGTCAAGTCCACGAGACGTCTGAAAACTAATGTCAAAGATTAGTTCACCCGATACATGTATCAAGGCATATATTTTGTGTGCAAAAAACTTCAGGGAATCCTTCAATAGTGTCCTGGCTACATACACACAGTCGGGGGTTCCGGTAGCCCACCTCGATAAGAAAGCTTGATGGCATTGTGATGTTTGGCTGCCAGAACTGGAAATTTGAACAAAGAAGAGAAGGGCCTAGCTGGCCCAGTCTGTGCAGAAGAAGGTCGAACATTGGCAGAGGCACTATCAGTCAGTGGGTCTGGACCAGGGAAAGACTGAGTGGCAGGGACCCGATTAAGGTCCAGGACAGGATTCTGGGTTAAATGGAGCTCCACAGGGAGATCGAAGGGTTCAAGTGAATTCTTAGAAATCTGTTCTCCCCCACTCATATCCAAATCATTCATGGGGTGAGGGGATCATATAGGAGATGGCCCTGAGACCCATAAACCCGCCATGGGGTCTTGCACCCAGCCAGCTGCCCTAAGCGCCGCATCCACAGACCATGTGGGGGTGATAGCAGGGTGCACCATATCAGGAGATGTCTGTGAGGGAGCTTCAGCAGCTGTTAACCAAGGGGGGCAGGCTCTCCACCACAAAAGTACTCACGGGTTCCGTTGCACCCTCCGCCGTAGAGGAAAGTCCAGGGACATCCCCACCAGTCATCTCCGAATGTGCCATATTAGGTTCCTCAAGCAAATTCACAGAATCCATCACGACAGTATCAGGAGGAATCATAGTCGCTCCTACTAGCTGAACAAGACGAAGTTCCTGCTGAATCTCCAGTTTGGTGGTCACATAGTGGCGTTCCGCCTTCAACAAGCGGTCGTGCAGCACACACTCTTCCGGACTCAAAGGTTCCGAGTCTAAGGAAGTGTGCTTCTCTTGCAGTCCCCCAGTACACTCGAGTGAATCCAGACTAACAGCACACAGGAAAACTGCGTTTGAAGCCATAGGCGCATCCGTCATACGAACAGCAAACGCTGCAGAAACAGGTAAATCAGACTGACAATCCATCGAGGTCTCCTCGAATACAGAGACAGGAGTTGAGATCAGGTCTCCTGCCTACACAGCTCCAGCAGCCACAGGCAACAGAGCATCCTCCATCTTGGACAGGGATTCCCCTCTGACAGAGTAGGGGAATTTCCCCAGTGTCCTGGCCAAATTTCCCTCATTCACTAAAGAAAAAAATAGCACCAACAGTTCAAGGTCAGTTGGCATTCATCTGTATCCCCCTCCCCTGGGTCATGCCTGAAAATAGGCAGGATTTGTCTAGTCCTGTCTCCAGGGTGACCCATAGTGACTCATCAACTTCCTGTTTACTCTTTAGTTCTGTTGATTTAATCCCTTCCCTTTTATAGAGACCTACCCCTCCTCCTCTTTTACCCACCCTGTCCCTCCTGTAGATTGTGTATCATGGTATGTTGACATCCCAGTCATGGTTCTCTGTGTACCATGTTTCAGTGACTGCCACAATATCCAGACATCCCTCTTCCATCAAGGCCACTAGTTCAGGGAGCTTGTTACACAGACTGTGGGCATTGGTACTCACTGCCTTCCATTTTTTGATGGCCTTACACCTTTTAGCCCCATCCCTGTCCTTACTGCCTTTTTTTACATTTACCCCTGTCCTGCTCCCTACTGTCTTCTCTACCTTGGTGTTTACCTATATAACTACTGTGTTTTGTGGGGGGAGGCTGGGATTTCCCTGCTAATTTAAATGCCTGCCAATGAAGCATTTAAACCTATCACCTAGGATCCTGGTTCCCCCCAGACAAATGCAGACTATCTCACTAGTATAGGCCTGCATCCCTCCAGGTGGCTCCCAAGTCCCCAATGAAGCCAAAACCCTGAGCTCCACACCAGTTTTTCAACCATTCATTGAATCCCATGGTGCGGAATACCCTAGCATCATCCTTGCCATAGACAGACAGCACCTCAGAGAAGGTTACTGTACATGCTACTTGTCTAAGGCCCCTTCCCAACTCTACAAACTCCTCTTGCACTGCTCTGATCCCATTCACAGCCAGGTCATTTGTCCCTAGGTGGATAATGACAACCAGCTTCCTCCCTCATGCAGCTGCTCCCGTGATCCTGAGGATTTGCTTCCTGTCCCTCCAAGCCGTGGCACCTGGCATACACCTTACCTCCCTATCTCTTTCCTCCCCCACTTCTACCCCGTAATGATTGAGTCCCCCACCAGGAGTTGTTTCCTTCCCCTGTGGGGTCTCATTCCACCCTTCTGTGGGGTCTCCTTTTATAATTTAAACAAAAACAAAATTGGTGGTCATGGCACACACCGTCGTGTTCAAGATGGCCTTCACACTCCATTGCGCATGTGTTAGCAGTCACACATGCACGGCATGGTGTAACATCCATCATGGACACAGCAGACTGTGCCATATCCACCAATTTGTTTTTCATTTTAATGATAGATATCCCTCCATCCAACTTTCCTCTCAGCACTTACTAGCCCACACCCCCCCCCCAAGAATCATAAGAGTGACACTGGTGGTGCCCAATCCCCCAGTGTCATGATCAAGACTTCTCTATGTTTTTTTTTCATATTTCCACATCCAATCCTCCCTCTCAGCACCCAGCACCCCATCCTAGAAACACATGAGTGACACTGGGGGTGCTCAATCCCTCAGTGTGGCAATGTGAAATCCTCATTTTGTTTTGTTGTATTCCCCCACCTGACCCTCCATCTCAGTGTCCACTCCCCCCAGAAACATAAGAGTGACACTGAGGGTTCCTGATCCCCCAGTATCACAATCTGGACTCCTCAGGAGTTTTTTTTAAACCCTGTAAAAAATAAAACCATCCATTCATATCTTTTGTGACCATTTCTGTCCCCCACCCAACCCTCCCACTCAGCACTCACCACCCGCAGCCCCCCAAGCCCTTATATACCCATCAGGGTCCAATGCTATAATCCTTTCTGGACCACAGACATCTTCACTCTTCAAAGCCAGACTGCAAATGGAAGAAACAGTTATGTGGTCAATATATTTCAATGGTATTTTGAAGTTTGTGGCATTACTTGGGCATTTTTACATATTTTTGGTCCATATTTTCAACATGCCTTCTTTGAGACCCTGAATCATGAAAAGTTCCACTGACATTAGGCAACTCTGTCCTGAAATATGATTTTTACGGTCCCTGCATGAAATTACGTTTTGGGCAGGAGTTAAACATTTTCTCTTCCCTAGTTCATGAGGTGGGGTCATAAGAAGGCTATCTTGAAAATTTGGTGTAAAAATATTAAAAACAACAACATTATTAGCCTATGTTGAAGTTTAAGAATTTAGGCTCATAACTTTGGCAATTTTCAATATTTTCACCCCAAATTTACAAGATAGCCATATCTTTACAGCACTTCATGAATGTGACAGCTGTCATGTTTCAACTCCTGCCCAAAATGTGTTTTGGTGTCCCAGAAGTTAATTTCACAGTCCCTGTGTGAGATCACCTTTTGAGCAGGAGTTGAACATTTGCTCTGCCCTTCTTCATGAGGCAGGATCATAGAAAGTCTATGTTAAAAATGTGATGTACTAATATTATAAAACAACAAATTTATGAGCCTACATTACATTTTGCTAATGCAGGCTCATAACGTTGCTAATTTTAAATATTTTTGCACCAAATTCCTCACCTGCAGCCCTATTGGCTCTATACCGATTTTGTTCATATTGCAGTCAGTGGTTCCAGCAGCAAGATGTGTCTTTGATCAGAGAGTGGATCTTTGCCATGGAACATGTTCAGGTCAGTGAGGGTGTGTGAGGGATGTGGGGTGGGTCGTGTAGTGTTAGATCAGGGTTGGGGGGGTCAGATTGCCAAGGGACAATTTTCTTTCCTTGAAGTTAAAAAAAAAAATACATATGGTTTTCTTTTTTTCAGGGGATGCTGAGATTCCAACATTGGGCACCCTAGTGTTGGGCTACTGTTTGGTGGCACTGGGGAGGGTACCACAATTCAGCCACATATTTAGGGAAGGGGTGGGGACAACCAGGAGGAGAGAGGAGAGAGGAGAGGAGAGAGGAGGAGAGGAGAGGAGAGGAGGAGTGGTCATAAGAAGCAGTACCATGGGTTGCCCACTCCCCCCACAATAGTCCACTTTTAAACAAAAGATATATAAACATTAGGAACAGCAGGTGAGCGACATGAAGGGAAGGGGAGAGAAAGAAGCTGTACTGGGCATTGACATAGCGTTCTGCTTATGACAGAGGGATAGGCAGATGGATAGACAGAAAGATGGAAAGATAGGTAGACAGATAGATAGATAGATAGATAGATAGATAGATAGATAGATAGATAGATAGATAGATAGAGATAGATAGATAGATAGATATAGGATCAGCAGCTTACTCCTCCCACTACAGACCACTGCAGGTCCACAGCTATGGCTGCAGAAGTCAACAAAGTCCCCCTGTTCTCATACAAAGAATAAGGGTGAAAAGTTCCTTTTTCTAAGCTGGGTGCCCTGGATTTTGAGGTGCCCAAAAAAGTATTTCTGGCCATTATTGAAAAAATAAAACAACAACATCAGATACTAGCTAAACAAGTCCTGTTTAGCAAGGTTCGGGTGTTTGTTTTTTTTACCGCTAAATACACCATTGTGTTTATTTTCCATGTTTTCTTTTTTATTTCAAGAGGAAAAAAACAAGATGGCAGCTCTCACAGCACAATGAAACATTTTTAGTGTTGTAAGATGCTGGTGGTAAGAAAACAAAGTGGTCTTGCACATAGAATTTTTGATCTCGTATCAGAATGTTATCCCAAAACCCCCTACTGAGCATGCTCCAAACAGAAGAAAAACCTTCAAATCTTTATAACTCTGAAACTATTATTTTTCCATAAAACCTTCCAAAGGCACTACCTTGGCACAGCACATTTCTATCCTGAAAGTTTTAGAAATAAATTCCAGTCCGTACAGACAGTATGTAAGAATAAATCCAAATCCCATGGTAAGTATACATCAAAATTTAGACATTTATAGGAAAATGACATATGTGGATTGCAGAAACTACATAAGATGACATCACAAAACTTTTCACAAATTTAGACCTTGCCTCCTAGACAACACATTCAAAGTTTCAGCCAATTGTTTCAAATGCTGGCAAAGCTATTTAAAGTGCAAAGTTAGGGGTTTAACATGAACACCCTACTCAACATTAACTATAGGGGCACTACCGCTACCCTATCAAATTCTAATTTTATTGATATAGCACCATTCTCAAAATGATCCAAAGTGCTTTGCATAAAACAACATTTATAATGTACTATAAATACAATAAAAACATAACTATTATTAAATAACAGCAGATTACTAATCTAGATCTGGAAAAGCCAGTCTAAATAAATAGATTTTTAGCTCCTGTCTAAACTGGTTAGTTGTCTGGCTTTCTGGAACATGGCAAGGTAAAGAGCTCCACAAGGTTTGAGCTGCTAAAGCAAAAGTGCAAGCTCCAGATTTTCTTAGAAAGACCCTGGGAACCTGTAGCAATCCCACATTAGAAAAGTTGAGTGAGAGGATGGGGCAGTGAGGAAGCAGGAGATTTTGCAGGTAGCCAGGCCTTTGCCCGTGAAGGGTCTTATAGGTCAGCAAACCAACTTTGAAGGAGATCTGCCACCTAACTGGCAGCCAGTGCAGATATAGGTAGGCACATCATCAACCTGGCATCCGCATTCTGCACTAGCTGTAGGCAGCGAAGATCTACCGCCAACAACCCTAGGTACACAGTAGAGCGTTGCAGTAATCAAGGTGAGAGGTCACAAAGGCATGGACCAGTGCTGGCTGATCACAAGGGGGAATCAGGTGTTTAATCCAGGTGATGTTCTCAGATAGTAAAATGAGATTTGGACTATGGCTGACACCTATAACTTAAGCGTCAGATCGCTATCCAAAACAATGCCCAGATTTCTCACCCGATCTAAGTTAAGCAATTGGGAGTCCCTGAGCCACAGCCCACAGATTAAACCAGCTTTCCCCATCATCCCCCTGTGACCAGGTTCCAGCACCTCAGTTTTGTCTCAATTCAACTTCAACTAGTTGGTCCTCATCCAGCTTTGGATCTCAGTAAGACAGTTGTTAAGTAGAGAGACTGTATTCTGTTGTTCTGGTGCAAAAGACTGTTCGAGCTGAGTATCAACTGCATAACAGTGAAAACTCAGCCCATACTGTCTTACAATGTCCCCCAGCAGCAATATAAATGCACCACAAACAACATGGAGACAAGACAGAACCCTACAGTATCCCACATGGGAAGGGCAGAGGTGCCAAGGAAAAATTCCCTGACAACACCCTCTGTGACCTGCTAGTAAGGTAAGATTTAAACCAATTGAAAACTGCACCAGCCATTCCACAATAAACCTGCAGGCACTCCATCAGTGCCCCATGGTCCATGGTGTCAAATGCCACTGAGAGATTGAGGAACACCAGGATGGTAAGTCTTCCCTGATCCCTCACCGCCAGGAGATCATTAAATACCCAAACTCAGTACTATGCCTTTTCCTGAAACCTGACTGGAGATGATCATAGATGTTGTGAATTGTTGCATGGGTCTCCAGTTGCATGGCCACCACCTTCTTAATAACCATAGCCAAAAATGTCAGGTTAGAGACAGGTCTGTAGTTTGCCAGGCAGTCTGGATCCAGTGAGTTTTTTTTTTTTTAGGAAGAGCCTTACAACTTCTTCATTCATGGGTTCTGGATAAAACCTTGTCACTATAGAACATCATACTATCCTGTCTAGGACTGAGTTGATGACATCAATCCATCCTACAAGGAGGTGCTTTGGTCCCAGATTAAAACTACAGCAAGTTGGCTGGAACCCCTGGATGACCGTCTCAACACCCATGACATCCAGTTGGTCAAAGTGAGACCAGACAGACTGACTGCCTGCAATCTCAAGCCCATCACTGAAAGGTCCATTAGAGGGCACCGACTGGAATTCCGACCTGATGGAGGCAATCTTATCAGCAAGGAACACAGCACACTCATCACATCTTGATTGTGAAAAAGCTCCCCCAGACTGAAGACATGCTGGATTGCACAACCTACCAATAATACAGAAGAGCTGAGTCAGTCTGTTGGTTGCAGCAGCAGTCTTCTTGGACAGGAACTCTGCCTTCTTACAGGAGATTGCTGATTGGTAGTCTCTATAAAGGGCCATCAATATAGAAACGTAGAAGTTGACGGCTGATAAGGACCACAAGGCCCATCCAGTCTGCCCATTTCTTTTTCTACCTTATAAATGTGCCATTGGCCTTTGCTCTCTCAATTGCCTATCTATTGATACTCATCTGTATTGCACCCTTATGCCTATCCCATGCCCATTTGAAGCCCTGCATGTATTCATATCCACCTCTTCCTGAGGTAGGCTGTTCCATGCATTCACCACCTTTCTGTGAAAAATAACTTCCTCACATTCCCCCTTAATCGGCCTCCTTCTAATCTCATGTGGTGTCCTCTTGTCCTGCTGTTTTTCTTATACTGAAACATGTTAGACAATATAAGTTTGTCCTCCTCCAAACTGGTCCTCTGCCAGTGCCACTCCAACCTTCAACCCCTCCTCCTCATCTCCCAAACAGTACCATCAAACCATGGGGAACAACAATACATGTAAACACAGTAGAACCTTGCTAATCCAAACTGCTTGGGATACATTGATTTAGTTCACATTAGTTCACTCAGTATCAGTTTTTTTTAGTGCAGCTCTTGTGAATCTTGTGTGGTTTTTTGTTTTGTTACAGCACACTGGTTTGTGCTGTGTCATGACATGTTCAGTGTTCTGGGTTTATGGGAGGGTGGGTGAGGTAATGTATATTGTGCTGTGGTGCTTTACTGTTAAAACTGTAATTTTGTTTGTATTTCTTATTTACAGGAGATTTAATCATTTAAAATAATTGTTGATTTTCTTTTGCTGCAGACCTGTTGCTCTGCTCTTTGTTGCTTTCCCTTGCAGGTTATGCAACAGCAGTAAATTAAGTATATTACAACTGGGCTGGTTCTTGAGCCATAGCAGACAGTTTCCAAAGCTTTCAACTATTTCTCTATGGCTCAGGATAGGTGTATCGGGCCGAATTTCTTCATCATACTTTCCCTATTCTGGCTCCTGTTCTTGTCTGTTCTTGCACACTGCCTCAACTATGCAGTTGTCAAACATCTGCACATACTCATCCTTCACTGAGTTACCAACCGATTGCCATGTGGGAGATGGAAAAACTGCAACCACAGTAAAGAATCTAATGCCGAAGTCCATTCTACCATATGCAGTTCATTAGACAGGGCTTTTGAGTAAAATGGGGTGCAGATTAATGGATTCTACTGTATAGATAGATAGACAGGCAGACATGCAGACAGACAGAGAGACAGATAGACAGACACACAGACACAGACAGACAGACAGATAGACAGATAGGTAGAGGAAGATGTAGCTGTAGATGTAGATCTAGATGTAAATGTAGTTGCAGATGCAGATACAGCTACAGATACAGATATACAGTGCCTTCAGAAAGTATTCACCCCCTTGGATTTTGTCACGTATTGTGATGTTGCAAACTCAAATTAAAATACATTTATATGGGATTTTTTTGTCACGTATCTACACAAATTATAATGTCAAAGTGGAATGAAACTTCTGGAATTTTTTGTACATGTAATTTAAAATAAAAACCTGAAATGTCTTGATTTGATAAATATTCACCCCTTTGCTATGACACTCCAAATTGAGCTCAGGTGCATCCAATTTCCTTGTGAGATTACTCTAAAACTTGAATAGAGTCCACCTGTGGTCAGTTCAAATGGTTGACATGACTTCAGAGGAAATACACCTGTCTATATAGGTCCCACTGTTGACAGTACATGTCAGAGCAGAAGCTCTACCATGAAGACCAAGGAGTTGTCCGTTGAACTCTGTGATAGGAATTGTGAGGAGGCATAGATCTGGGGAGGGGTATAAAAACATTTCTAGGGTGTTGAAAGTTCCCAGGAGCACAGTCAAGTCCATCATTAGGAAATGGAAAGATTACGGAACCACCCAGACTCTTCCTAGAGCAGGCCGTCCTCCCAAACTGAGCAACCGGGCAAGAATGACCTTGGTCAGGGAAGTGACCAAGAACCCAATGACCACCCTGACAGAACTACAGAGTTCCATGGCTGAGATGGGAGAACCTGTCCAGAGGACAACAATCTCTGCAGCACTTCACAGATGTAGCCTCAATGGGAGAGTGGCTAGACGGAAGCCACTCCTGAGAAAAGGGCCACATAATAGCATGCTTGGAGTTTGCAAGAAGGCAAGTGGCAGACTCTGAGACCATGTGGCAAAAGATTCTCTGGTCTGATGAAACAAAAATTGAACTCTTTGGCCTGAATGCAAAGCACTATGCCTGGTGCAAACCGAACACAGCTCATCACCTGTGTAACACCATCCCTACCATGAAGCATGGTGGTGGCAGCATCATGTTATGGGGATGCTTTTCAGTGGCAGGGACTGGGGCACTTGTCAGGATAGAGGGAACAATGAACGGAGCCAAATACAGGCACATCCTTGAAGAGAAACCTGCATCAGTCTGCAATAGACCTTGGACTGGGGCAAAGATTTACGTTCCAACAGGACAACGACCCCAAGCATACAGCCAAAGCAACAAAGGAGTGGCTTCAGAACAAGAAAGTGAATGTCCTTGAGTGGCCCAGCCAAAGCTCAGACTTGAATCCCGTTGAGAATCTGTGGAAAGACTTAACGATTGAGGTTCATCGATGCTCCTCATCCAACTTGACAGAGCTTGAGCAAATCTGCAAGGCAGAATGGGCGAAAATCCCCAAACCCGGATGTGCAAAGCTGATACAGATATACCCAAGAAGACTCAAACCTGTAATTGCTGCCAAAGGTGCTTCTACAAAGTATTGACTTGGGGGGTGAATACTTAAGTAAACAATATATTTCAGTTTTTAATGTTTCATATATTTTTGTTATACAATAAAAATATTTTTGCCCATTTAAATTGTTGTGTATGTTACGTGAATCAAGGGGGAAAAATCATTTCATTGCATTAGAAATTCTGGTAGTAACACAATAAAATGTGACAAAATTCAAGGTGGGGGTGAATACTTTCTGAAGGCTCTGTAGATGTAGGTATAAATATAGATATAGATTTTCTTTGCAAAAACTGCATTATGCATGAGGTTATATATTTAGATATAGATTTTCTATGCAGAAACTGTGTTAATGCACCAGTTAGGGCTAAACTTTATGCAACAAAAGTAGGAAAATGTGGCATTAGAGTTTCCAATCCTAACTGCCCCCCCCCCAGCACTGAAGAAGCAAAAGGAAAGAACATTAGGATTTTATGTCTCCAGAGTCTTGTCGAATCAGTGGTGGTGTCTTCCTTGTGGTTGTCAACCCTAATGCTTGCCCCTCCCAGAGCCCAAAGACTCCTGTCCAAAGCAAAAGGTACAGTTCCAATACAGAACCTCATACTGATACTTTCTTCAAAGGATAGAGAAGTATGTCTCATCACATGTTGCAAACAAAATCTGATGTACAGTTGCTGTCTTCAGGCCCTGCCTGAAGAAAAGAGATCACATCTGACCTTGTTTTCTCAAGGAAGGGGGTGAACATTAGGACTGACATCCTTGAGGAAGACCCCCCCCCCCACAATACTAGACAGTTCACATTAGAGAGTTCATACCAGAGTTCTTTAGGTCAGAAGAAGGATAATTTCCGATGTGAACTGCCCCCGACACACTATTTCAGTGGTAGTACAGTATTTCAAATTAGTTGTTGATACCATATGGACATCCAGTCTATCTTTAAATTATGTATCTCTTTGTTTTTACCTATTTAATGGCAGATTATCCCATATCCCAACTATGCTTTGGTGAATAAAAATGTTCTTTTCTCACTCCTGATGTTATGCCCTTTTAATTGTAGTGGATGTCATCGTGTTTCTTTATTAACCTGTCTGAAGTCCATGTCAAGTGTCACCATCAGGTTGGGATTGTTTATTGTATCCGACATGAACAACAGGTCCTGATTTATTCATCTTGTTTCTAAAATAATTAATTTTGTATTCTGTTTGCATGAGTCATACTCCTAGTCATTCATTGCCCTACCTGATTTAGTCATCATCCTCTGCACACTCTCAGTACCATTTACATACCTTCTCTTGTGTTGTGTTCAGAACTGTGACCCATAGTCCAGGTGAGGACATGTGTAAGCTCTGTGTAATGGTGTTATGACCTCCTTGTCTCTGCTTTTAATATTTCTCTTGATGTTTCACCATTTTTTATTAGCCTTGGCTATTTCACTATTGTAATGACTGTCAAGACTGAATTTTTTATTAGTTTGTATCCCCATGTCTCCCTCAATGTCTGCTGCCTCTAATGTGGTTCCTAGGAATTCATATTTCTGTTTGGGAGTATGCTTTCCTGAAGTTCATCACTGTACATTTATCCTTATTAAAGATCATGCCCCATTTATTGGCTGATGTATTTATTTTTGACAGGTCCAATTGGACTGATGCTCTCAGTTCCTCTATTTCACATACTCCTCCTAATTAGGCATCATCTGTGTATTTTTGGGACTGATTTATAGCTCTTGTCTAAATCAGTGATGAATATGGAAAACAAGACTGGGCCAAGCAGTGACTCCTGTGGAACCCCACTACTCCCTCTCACCCTTGAGGATGTATAATAATTTAATTTAACTTTTTGTATTCTTTCAACCATGGCTTTGCCCAGTCTATAAGCTTTTTGTGAAGTTTCCCCCTTAGGAAGGCTATAGGTCAAGGCACTAGGGATTGTGTGGTGAAGTTAGCAACAGTACATGCTGAGGATTTGACTTGTATATCTGCAATCTGCAGTTTGCAGTTTCAAGCAACATGGAATAAAGCTGTAGATCTGGAAACCAACTGTGTCCTGAACTTTGTTTGAAACTGCTTACTTTTCATGTTCTGGAATGCTTGCCTACTTGGATTACTCTTGTGAGAGAAGACTGATAGGAAATACCTGTGGAATTCTTCAGCCATTTCAACTGGTAAACTTAATGTACTATCTACCACTTTTAATAGTTTTAAGTGAATTTATGTATCCATAAAGGCTTTGCTATTTGATTTCTTTACCATTATGGACAATCTTTTTTCCATCTTTCTTTTTTTCTTCCAGATTAGGTTTTTGCACTTTTTTTGTAAAGTGTTATACTTCTCCAAGTCCCTTGTGGTTCCTGTTGATCTGTATTCTCTAAAGGCCGTGCACTTCTTTTAAGTTTTTTTTATATAGCTTTAGTTAAAAATTTGGATTTTATCCCCTTAGTGTTGTATGTATGTATTTTTTACAGACATCCATAATTTTAGTTTTGAAGGTTAACCATACCGTTTCTGAATTATGTTTGCTCAAAATGGACTCCCATTTTAAAATGTACAAGAGTTTTCTTAGTTTGCCTCAGGTTTGCTTTATTGTGTAAAAGATCTTTGCTCCTGAAGAGTTTATCTATTCCTGCTGTTTTCTCACTACCTGAAGTCACAGAGTACTGCCTGTGACTTCACAGTAATTCCCATGGCAACAGATTGTGATGTCTTAAAAGTAGATTATGACTTGAAGTAACAAGTAAGCTATAGAGGCAGGTGGACTCTAAAGAAACTCTAAGCAATGAAGATTATATATTCAGTCAAATTTCCATAGTAATAAATAATGAGGTGGAGAAATATATAAACTGTAAATGGAATGCGGGCAGAATTGTATCTAATTATTATGCTTTTTAAAGATCTCTTTGAGGCATCAGTTGCTCTTTAAAGGATTATTTCACCCTTGCAAGCAGGTGTCAAAGTTTCTTCATTTGCAAGTATTGTATCTAATTATTTTGGCCCCTACTAGGTTTCTTAACAAGTTGTTGAAGTCCACATTGCTTTCTTGCTTCAATAAATGCTTTGTAGAAATTTGATAAGCTTTTATGTCTGGTAGATTAAAGTCACCTGCTATTATTACCTCTCCCAATTAACAGGCACTGTGTATTTCATCCAGTAATTCACTATTTACTGCATCATTTGAATTTGGAGGTCTGTAGCAAGTGCCAAGGATTATGTTTTTACCTTGTGGACTAATAATATGGTCAAAAAAATGTATTCTACCCTTCCATCTGCTTTTTTTATTTTATCAGAGATATTTGTTGCCTTTAGGTGTTCTTTAAAATAGATGGCTATGCCTCAGTGGGGGATGCTGCTACAGAAGGTAAAGCCATCACAAATTGGAGAACAATGAGTACCAATGCCCATAGTCTGGGTAACAAGCTTCCTGAATTAGTGGTCTTGTTGGAGGAGGAACATCTGGATATTGTGGCAGTCACAGAAACATGGTACACACAGAACCATGACAGGGACATAAACATACCAGGATACACTATCTACAGGAGGGACAGGGAGGGTAAAAGAGGAGGAGGAGTAGCTCTTTGCATAAGGGAAGGAATCAAAGCAACAGAACAAAAGGGTAAACAGGGAGGAGAAGACGCACTGTGGGTCAATTTGGAGATAGGCAATGGCACCACAATCTGCACAGGGGTTGTATACAGACCCCCCTCTCAGGAGGAGGAGCTGGACAAGGAAATGATAGAAAGCATACTTAGAATGGCAGAAAAAGGGGAGATATTGCTGATGGATGATATGAATATGCCAGATGTTAACTGAAGTGCAGTTGCAGCAGCCACTTCTAAGAGTGGGGTTATTCTAGATATCCTATAGGGGGCATGCCTTAGACAACTAGCATTGGAACCCACTCGGGAGAGAGCAATCTTAGACCTGGTTCTCTCAAATGGAGATGGAGAGAGGATCACAGATGTAGAAGTGGGTAGCCATCTGGGAACTAGCAACCATCGAACAGTATGGTTCACAATAAACACAGCAATAGAGTCAAACCATACAAAGGCAAAAGTACTGTACTTCAGGAATGCACTAGCAAATGGGCAGGAAGGAGGGGTAGAAGAACAATGGGGAATAATAAAAACTGCCATCACAGAGGTAACAAGCCTTTGTGTGAAGCAAATAAACAAAACAAAATTATGTAAGAAACCACTATGGTTCTCAAAGGAGGTGGCAGTGAAGGTTCAAGAGAAAAAGAAAGCATTCAGAAAGTACAAGGAATCACAGAAGGAGCAGGACAGAGAATTGTATCAGTTAAAACAAAAGGAAGCTGGGAAGGCAGTCAGAACAGCAAAGGCCTGAACTGAGGTAAAGATAGCCAACTCAGTTAAGTAGGGTGATAAAACCTTTTTTAGGTACATCAGGGAGTGAAGGAAGACCAAGGGAGGGATAGTGAGGCTTAATAAAGAGGAGGGGTGGTGGGCAGAGGGTGACGGTAAAAAGGCAGAAATACTAAACAAATATTTTTGCTCAGTATTTACAAATGAAGAGGGGGAGGTACCTAAAACAAACAATAGAAACACTCTGGATACAGAAGTTGATACCAGCCCATTTACAGAAGGAAGGGTTTTGAGCGAACTCTTTAAACTGAAGGTGAACAAAGCAATGGGGCCTGATAAGATTCATCCCAGAATTCTAAAAGAACTAAGAGTGGAACTAGTGACACCACTGACTACCCTCTTTAACAAATCATGGGAGGATGGGGTGGTACCTGAGTACTGAAGGAGGGCAGATGTGATTCCCCTTCACCAAAGTGGGAGCAGGGCAGAAGATGCAAACTACAGACCTGTTAGTTTAACCTCAGTGATAGGAAAATGATGGAATTACTTCTGAAGGTCAAGAATTGTCGAGTACCTAGAAGCCAGAGAGGCACAGGATCCAAGGCAGCATGGATTCACAGAGGGAAGGTCATGCCAGACGAATCTAATAGATTTCTTTGACTGGGTGACCAAAGTAGTAGATGAGGAAGGGGCTGTGGACATGGCCTACCTAGACTTTAGCAATGCATTTGACACAGTTCCACACAAAAGGTTAATATACAAGTTAGCCAGGCTGGGAGTGGGTCCCAAGATGATAGCCTAGGTAAAGAATTGGCTGGAGAATAGGACACAGAGGGGTCCCTCAAGGGTCCATTTTGGGTCCCCTCCTATTCAACCTCTTCCTTAATTCCCTCCCTGCAACCGGCACCTCCAATCTATTACTATATGCAGATGAAGCTGTCATCTTCTCCTCCAGCCCAGATCCCTCTCAACTCCACCATTCCCTCCAGTCCTCCTTCAATGCTGTCGAAAGCTGGTTCACCTCACAACGCCTTATTATTAACTATAAAAAAAAACAAAGGTATGCTTTTCACGCACCAGCAGAATTCCAGGATAGGGCTTTTTCCACAAATACTATCTGCGTCTCAGACCCCCTTGGAATTTGTGCATTCATTCAAATACCTGGGCATCACTTTGGACACTGGTCTTACCTATCACGAGCATATTCATCAATTATCTAAGGCCCTAAATGTTAGATTCGGGCTTTTGCACTGCTTTAAACATTGCCTAACCCAAGGCCCTTAAGTTTGCTATCTCCTCCTCGGTACTCTCCCTGCTTGACTATGGCCTTCTGACCTTTGGTGGGGCAAGCTCCTCAGCCTTTGATAGTCTTAGACTTGTCCTAAACAGGGCCTGCCATCTTATATTAGGGTGTGACAGGCTTACACATACCTGTGCGCTATATCAGGACATCAATTAGCTTAATCAGGACAATAGAATCAAATTCCACACTTGTGTCTTAGCAAAAAAAATCTCCCTTGGCCTCTCCCCTGCAGCACTTACCCCTTTAATCACCATGGACTCAAAAGCTCAGCACATCCGTAGCTCAGACACACATCGTCTCTCCATCCCTTCCTGTCGCACAACACAATTCCAAAGATCCTTTTGCTACAGGGCACCCTTGTGGATGAATTCCCTACCCTATTCCTTGCATCTTGATCAAAGAATTGGTCAATTCAAAATGCACCTTAGGGCCCATCTTCGGTCCATAAGTATCTGTGACTGTACGTGAACCAGTGCCCCCCGTCCCTCTACTACTTTGACAATTGCCTCTGGCTGGCACCTTCTTACAGCTCTTAACTCTGCCTTCTCAGGGTTGTTAAGTTCCCATTATCTTCAAACAGTCTCAAACTGCACTAGCTCGGAAGATTAGTCAACTAGTCCTGTTAACAAAAAAAAACATTTCTTTACTCTGTAACATTTACTGTATTGGGTATCTGCACTAACTGTATTGTGTATCTGTATCTATTACATGTGACGTGGAACCTTTGTGAAGGAGTCTGTAACATTTACTATATTGTGTATGTGCCCTAACTGTATTGTATATCTGTATCTATTATACATGACGTGGAACCTTTGTAAAGGAGTCTATGACTCAAAGGTATTTCTGATCTCTGAAATAAACAAACAAAACAATAAACAAATAAACAAACAAACAAACAATAGTAAATGGAGTCCACTCTGAAAAAAGGGGGGTAGCTAGTGGGGTACCCCAGGGTTCAGTGTTAGGACCGGTCCTCTTCAATGTCTTTATAAGCGACATTGCAGAGGGACTGGAAGGAAAAGTATGTCTCTTTGCAGATGACACAAAAATCTGCAACAGAGTTGATGCACAAGGTGGGGTGGAAAGGATGAGAAGGAACTTGGCAAGGTTAGAGGAATGGTCAAATGTATGGCAGCTTATATTCAAAGCTAAGAAGTGCAAGGTAATGGGCCTGGGAAACAAAAACCCAGGGGAAGAGTACACATTGGGGAATGTGATACTAACAACAACAAAAATGGAAAGGGACCTGGGGGTAGTCATATCAGATGACTTAAAGGTGAGCAAGCAATGTGAGAAGGCAGTAAGGAGGCTGGGGGATACTTGGATGCATAGGGAGAGGCATCACCAGTAGAAAACAGGAAGTTGTTATCCCTATGTACAGACAGCTGGTGAGACCCCATCTGGAGTACTGTGTGCAGTTCTGGAGACCCAATCTCCATAAACACATAGACAGGATGGAAGCTGTCCAGAGGAGGGCAACTAAAATGGTGCAGCTTCACACTGGAAGGCGTAGGAAGAGAGACTAAAGGACCTTAATATGTATAGCCTCGAGTAAAGGGGGACATGATAGAAACTTCCAAGTACCTCAGGGAATCAACAAAGTCCAAGAGGGTAGCATCTTTCAAAAAAAGAGGTGTGCAAGAACAAGGGGCACAATTTGAAGATGGGGGGTGGCTCAGAGGTAATGTAAAGAAAGTATTTTTCACAGAGAGGGTAGTGGATGCATGGAGCAGCCTTCCAGTAGGTTGTGGAGTCAAAAACAGTGGTTGAATTCAAGCATGCATGGGACAGTCATAAAGAAATTTAGGGGGTGGGGGTAGAAAGAAGTAGGCTGCAGTTTAACTAGGATCTGCAGCTTATCCATTAGGTAGGGAAATGGGCAGACTGGGTGGGCCATGCAGTCCTTATCTGCCATCAAATTCTATGTTTCCATGTTTCTCTCCCTCGTTTGAGCGCTCTGTCTATTCCAAGTCATTTTTGGCTCCCACCGTGTCTCAGTTATACAGACAATGTCTGAATTTTCCCTCACTGTTGAAGCCTTCAGCTCTTCTTTTTTTCTATTATTAAGACTGTGCATTAATTAATGCCATTTAAATGTTCTATTAGTCCCTTTACAGTTTTTTCTGTTTTTTCCCCTGCTCTGTCCCTGCTATTTTTTATTTTGTAGGGTGTAAAGGCTTCTGTGGGTCATCAACATATAAGAACAGTTCTTCCAGACACAAAATGCAAGGTGTCAAAAAATTATTTATTGAAGAATAACAAACCACATAGCTTTAAACAGCAAAATTCAAACCAAACGTTCTCCCTGGTGCTTCGGATCCAATTGACCCTTCCCTTAGGGGGGCGTGGTTTCACACAGTACACATAATTCTTTAAGGAGGCAGTATTGTGCAGTGGTTTAAGGCTCTGAACTGCAAATCTGGAGACCGGAGTTTGAATCCCACAGCACTCACTTGCATACTGTGTGACCCTGAGCAAGTCACTTAACTTCCCTGTGTTCCCAGGTCGCACCTGTAAACAAGCTTTCAGCTTAGTGTGCCAATCCTGGTTAAACAATTGGAAAAAAATACCCCATACAATTAAGTTTCATTCATTACATTGTTAACTGGTGCCTCATTATTTGAAAATTCTTAATTAATTACTTTCTGTTGGAGTGCATAATGAGTAAATCAAAACACTTTTTAACACACAAAATACAAAAACATTCACATTCATGTTATAGCAACTATTTCATCTATGCTATTTTTCAGATCTGTAGCTGCCTGTGCTTGGTGCTATACTATTAATCGATCATTGTTGGAGCATGATGACCTGTTGCATTGGTGTGCCTACTGAAAGAGAGAGAAGGAGAAAACAAGCAAAAACATAAAAATATACAGATATAATTATAGTTCCAACAAATTATGGACCAAAATGCTGCTATCTGTCCTTCTTAATGCAGGAAACCATATGCTTATTATATCCTTTCAAAATTATTTATTTTTCAAACATTAGAATTACAGCCTGAAGTGCTGGGGAGAATATTTGGTTTGAATAGTGCTGTTTAAGCTGTGTGGTTTGTTATTCTTCAATAAATTATTTTTTGACACCACGCATTTTAGATCTGAAAGAACTGCATTCATATTTTGGAGACCCATAGAAGTCTTTACACTCAACAGGAGGTGTGCAATACTTTTTTGAACTTGTTATTTCTGTATTGGGGGCACCATTTGTATTTGCACCCTGAACTTCACGTTGCAGTTCACAGTTCTAATGGTTTGGTAATTTATGTTTCCCCTGCCCTTAGCACAACTAATATTTTTTTCAGTTTCCCCATTTGTCCCCTTATGTTTTAGTTTAATTGTGTTAGTATAATACACATCACATTAAACTGCTTCCCCGATGAGTTGTTATAGCATGTATGACTGATTTGATTAAGTGTTGCTGGACCCAGCACAGAGCCCTGAACAAATTGTTTCTTAACAGTTAAAATGGAGTTTTGTATTGCATTGTGACTGGACTGCAGATGCATTCCAAATGATATGCAAATACATTTTACAAACACTGTTCTTGAGCTGGTTAAGCATTGAAAAACAATGTAATATGTGTTGGCAATGCACTGCTGAACTTCCTTGGACAAAGGGCTTTTTTCTACAGAGCCCCCATTGGCTCAACAACCTCCCCCCACTGTCTTCCTGGAGCCCAGGATCAGTCCCTTCAAGACCAGTCTCAAAGCTCATCTGCTTGAATCTTTAGCTTGTGACTGTCCCTAACCCTCTCTTCCACCTGCTCCACCATCTTGGCGGGGCTCTGTAATATAAATCTACTGTACCTAATAAATGTGATGATATTTATGGAAAACAAAATGTGTATTTGTGCACTACCTAAATATTATGTATATTATGGATGATGTTGGGTCATCCTCTCCCAAAGACTATTGTTTCAGTATCCCCTGTCTGTGTGTTTTTGTGCATTATCTTTCTTCCATGATCACTGTACTTCTAATATTGTATAATTTTTTGAATGTGTGATTTCTGTTATTTGTTTTCTCTCTTGTTTCTATTACCTAAATATTGTACTGCTTATTACTACAGTATTTGTATGTCTTTATTGTTGTTGGATGTGGAGTCTTTGTAAAGGAGTCTATGACTCAAAGGGTTATAATTCCGAATGTTATTAAATAAATAACTAAAATAAAACTGTAAAATAACAATGCTAAATCATCTCATTGGTGGAGTAGTTTAATGTGACATACTATACTTTTAGTAGGGCTCTTTTCTTCAGGCCAGACCCTGCGTCATCTGACCTTGTTTGTTCATGGGAGGAAGGGAAAGTAGACAACACTTTACCAAAAGGATTAGCAGTCTTTTTTTCCCTTTCTGGCTGCCCAGAAATCAGAGATTATGATGTGGCAGTGGTTACTTGAAACTGTGTTTCAGCACAACTCTCAGCCACACTGCTGTTAGCATGGTGTAAGGCAACTGTGTTAGCCAAGAACTGTGGTAAAATCCTGTTATGTGCAGGGTTACTGGAATTAGAGCAATCTGGAAAGGAATTTATTTGCTTTGTTCTAATTTTCTTTTGTCAGATACACTTCAAAGAAAAAAATATATTAACTGTTCATCTGATTTTACATGAGCAAACGTGTTTTTTTTTTTTTTTAGGCATAAGCCTGTCAATTTTTTGTTGGATTTGTCTGAAACTTGGTAAGATTATAGTCCATGAAGAGAGACACATTTGGTGCATCTTTGAGTACTATCATACTTGAAGTTTGACTTTGGCACCATGGTGAATTTTGAAGGTAATTTAGGGGTTCTGTGCATAACCCATGAATTTGTCTTGTACTAGTTGTGTAGTACTCATTGAGATGCTTTTTTGATACATAGATTGCCCCTTAACTCCAAAGACTGATAGAATTATGGCTTGTTAAAGTTGCAATGTTATCCTATGGGAATTAATATTTTTTAATGTTTATGTTTTTTTAGGTCTGTTTTCAGTTGGTATTTCTTACACACTTCATCTTGTAGTACTAAATAAGATTGTTGCTTTAATATATTGGTTATCCCTTAACTCCAAAAACTGATGGAGTTAACTGCTTGTTAAAGTTTCAATGTTATCCTTCGGGAATTTTCTTTTTTTTTTATTACGTTTTTTATGTCTTTTTTCAGTTGGTATTTCTTAGGGACTTGGTCTTGTAGTTGATGGAGGCTCTGTATCTGTCACAAGTTGTCACTTCAGTGACCCACTCACGTGGTTACACCCTGGACCTGAAATTTACACTGGTTCTTGGTAGATAGCTTCAAGATTGATCTGCTTATTTGGTCAGATCATAGCACTGTGGGGATCACATTTGGGGACTCCCAGTTAGTCCAGCCACTGTGGAGATGGTCCAATATCATCCATTAAGAAGTTTGACACCAACAGGACTACAGGTGATACTGGACCTATCGAGTGTTGAGACTACATGTGTGCTCAGACCAGAAGAATCTGCTGATACTTGTACTAGAGTTATTGGGGTGGCTTTTTTTTAGATTGTACCTGACCATGTCCATCCTTGGTCCTCTCATTTCAGGGTCCCATGGTTTGATATGGAGCTTAGGGAATTGAAGACCATAGGATGGAGGTTGGAATGGTGCTGGAGACACTCTGGTCTGTAGGTGGACAAATTGGCCCTGAAGGTGCATTATGCTGTCTATCAGGGGGCAATCTCCCACAAGAAGGCTGATTTGTTTTGTTTTGTCCTGGGAGATTGCTGTAGCAAAGAACTGCCTGGCTCAGCTCTTCTGTACAGTGGACAGACTGCTACATCCAGTCTGCCTGCAGTAGGGAGGGGCTGGTTCAAGTGCAAAGTGTAGCAAGTTTTGACTGTTCTTCACTTACAAGGTATCCTTTATTTGGGCAGCGATATCCTCCTGCCTTGCCTCTAGGGATTGTGGTGTTCAGACTAAGCCATGTCAAGGCATCCCTCCTGCATGGGCTGAGTTTGACCCAGCTGGAGTGGATGGGGTCGTGGACATAATCTTGATATTGGGGCCAACATATTGTGACCTTGATCCTGGTCCTAACCACCTTCTGGTTGGAAGTGTGGACCTAATAGGGTCTGTGGTTGCTGCAGTTGTACAGAGTTCACTCAGTAGTGGGGTCTTTCCCAGAGCTTTGAAAGAAACCCTGGTTAAGCCTTTACTGAAAAACCCTCAATGGATCTGGAATGTCTCAGTAACTACAGGCAAGTCTTGAACCTCCCATTTTTAGTGAAGGTGCTCTAGAAAGTGGTGGCCATACAGCTAGAGCTGCATTTAGTTTCCTTGGTCACTTATGAGTGCTTCCAGTCTGGCTTTAGGTCAGGGCATAGTACAGAGACTGCGCTGCTCAGGGTGCTAAATGATCTTCTAATGGTGAGAAATAGAGGAGATCATTCCATCTCAGTCTTTCTTGATCTCTCAGCAGCATTCAACATCATTGATCATGAGGCATGCACTATGTCTCTATATAAATGGGTAGATTGCAGTGCAGGCCCAGTGGGCCATGTGCTCCCACATATGGATCCCATTATGCAATAATGGAAATGCTGGGTCCTACATTATGCAATAGTGGAAGTGTTGGGCCCAGAGGGCCCTGCACTCTAACAGGGACATGCAAGATCATTAAAATATCTCTACACTTATGTTTACATGGGAACACAGGGCCCAGAGTGTGCTATCACATGAAAATCAGAGACAAATACAAAATTTATGTATGATGGGAGGGCCCTGCACTCACAATCACATATGAGTAACATTACACTTTCTCAAAAAGAAGGGAAATTCATTGCAAAGAACTCAGTTACTACATCAGTTAGGGTGGTCATTGTAGTGACAAAAGTTTGGAAATTCAATGTTAAGGTTACCAACCCTACCACCCCCCACCCTCCACACACCAACCGACATCAGGAGGTGCCTGGTGGTAATCAGTCTTAACCCTCTTCCCATTCTCCTATACTGTTCCATCTCAGCTCCCTTACAAATGGAATAGTGTAAGAGATAAGACTTATGACCCCAAGGCACACCCTGACACCTGTTGGTGTGTGGAGGATGGGGTTGGGTGGCTGGTAGGTTTGGTAACCCTAACATTGAATTTCAAAACTTTTGTCACTGTAATGACAACCCTAACTGATGCATTAATAGACTTTTTTCCAAAAAACATTGTTGATGCTCTTGTTAGGGTTAAAGCCACAAAAGTAGGGAAATGAAGTGTTAGGATTTCCCTAACGCCTCAACCCTACTCTCCACACAACAACAGGTATTGGGGTGTTCCCTGAGGTTGTCAGCCCTATTGTTCACCCCATTCCATAAGTAAACAAACTGAGATGAGTATAGTAGGGTATAGGAGAATGGGATGAGTGTTAGGGCTGATGACCCCAAGGCACACTTCTGACACCTGTTGGTGCGTGCTGGATTGGGGTGGGGTGTTAGGGTTGGAAACTTTAATGCCACATTTCCCTGCTTTTATGGCTTTAACCCTAACTAGAGCATTAATATATTTTTTTGTAATTTATTAGCTTACTTTTTGAGATAGTATAGGTTCATAGCTTCACAGGTGTTATACGAGCTTTGGTGGTCAGAGACCTGTGAATTGCTTTTTCCACTTTTCAGTGGAAACCTCTGCATCTTTGAACACCCATGTATATGTTCAATGATGTTTTAAATATAGCCATAGTTTCACTGTTAACAATTGCTTCAGGTAAAGAATTCCATATACTGACAACCCTTTGGTTAAACCATTTATTTCTCCTAGTTGTTCTATTAACTTCCTTTGTTAGTGTCAAGTTGTGAGACCTTGTATTCCTTTGACTGGGATGTTTTACCAGCCCAATGGTTTCCCATATGACCTCATTCTTACCTGTGCTAAAGACCATGCACAGGTTCCCATGTACCCTTCTATACTCTAATGAGTATAGGCACAGTAGAGTTAATCTGTCTTGGTAACTCATGTGCCTCATATTCTTTGTCCTCCTTGTTATTCGTCTCTGCACTTTTTCTACAAGTTTGTTTCCAACCATACTTTGTGGAGCACAGAATGATGAACAGTACTCCAGGTGATGCCTAACCAATACAGAATATAGTGGGAAAAGTATGAAGGACTCTCTGATTTTAATGCATTTAAAAATACAGGATATTATCCTCTGACATTGTTTAACTATCTCCTTAAAATGTGTACCAAATGACAGGGAGTTGGTAACTGTAACCCTTAAGTCCTTTTCCATTTCTGTTATCTGCAAAGTAGAGTTATTCAGTTTATAAGCAAATAGTTTTTCTGCCCCAAATGCATCAGTCTACACTTTTCTTGATTAAAGGTCAGTTTGCATTGACTTGCCCACTGCTCTACTCTTGTTATTTCCTCCTGTGATATTATTGTTGCTTCTTCATTATTGACTATAGCTCCCACCTTACTATCATCAGCATACTTGCATAACCAGACTGACTTTGAAGTTTTCATTTTGGAATCAAATATGTTAAACAGAGTAGGACCCAGGAGAAAGCCATGGGGCACTCCACTAGTCACCTCTCTCCACTCTGAAAAATAACTTCTGAGTCCCACACTTTGTCACCTGCTATGCAACCAGCTATTCACCCATCTAACTATACTCGGGTAAAATTGTATTTTCTCTAGTTGTCCTATTAGAATATTACGCAAAACTGAGTCGCAGGCCTTCAAATAATTTTATAAATTGCCATTACATTAACTTCACTCCATTCACTTAAGGTATCTCCTTCATGTATTGAGGCATTAAAGAGCATCATAATAGGGCTTGCAAGTTCATCTGAAAGTTCCTTCAAAAATCTTGATCTCAGCCCATCTGGGACTACGTATGTATCTGGTTTTATTTTTTGGAGCCTTTTCTGGACAATATCTTTAGTAAAAGATATATTATTTGTACAAGTGTTGTCTGTACATTTAATGTATGGTTCTTTTTTAGGTTGAAAAGTTGTCCGGAATTATTTATTTAACTCATTTGCCATGTCCTATTCTTTAAATACAAGTTCTTCTCTTACTTTAAGGGACCTATTTCTTTTTGGTTGCCCCTCAATGAGCTCACATAGCTAAAAAAGCTTTTTTTATTGTCTTTGAAGGATGTTACCATCCTTTCCTCGCTCTTTTCTTAGACTTCCTTATTATACTCTTGCTTTTATTGGACGCTCTTTTATATTTCTCCCAGTTCATTTCTATGGGATTCTGTTTGTATCTTTTGCATAAGTGTTCCTTCCTTTTTATAATTTTTTGAACTGTACTTCCCCACCATCCTGGGATTCTACCATTTTTGTTATAGTTTGATATTTCAGACACCCAGGTATTGACACAATAATCAATCTCCTGTTTTATTTTCACACAGACTTGGTTCAAGTCTAGACCTTTTAACTCATTCTGCCAATCCCATTTGTTTAGATGTTCTTGAATATGTTTATAACCTGCTTTGTTGTAGCACCTCAAGGCTGTTATATCAATGACCTTAATTTGTTCCATGTTCATATTCCAGGGTCTGCTGGTGGTGCTGGACCTATTGAGTTGGCCATTGGAATGTGTGGATCCAGGAGATCTAGTAGTGTGCTATAACAGTGTGGTGCTGGAGGCCCTGGATTCCATAGTGCTTGTCAGAGTTCACCCCCTCCATCTTTGTCCTCAGTCCCCTTAGTTTGATGGGACTTTAAGGGAGTTGAGGAGAGTGGGGTGAAGGTTGGAACATCACTGGCAGAAATCCAGTCTGGAGGAGGACAGACTTAGGTTGATCACCCATTATTTGGACTATCAGTCAGAAATCTCCTATAAGAAGGCAAAGTTCCTATTCAGAGAGATTACTGCAGCAAGAAATCGACCTGCTCAGCTCTTTCGGACCATGGACAGACTATGCAATCCAGCCTGTCTTCAGGGCCAGAGAGCCTTTTCACAAGCTAAATGTGAGAAAATTGGTCAATTTTTTGCAGATAAGGTGTCCTCCATCAGGTCAGAAATCTGTCAACTCATTCAAATGAGTACGGCAGAGGTCGATGCGAGGGCACACACACCAGATTTTAACCAGACAGCGATCATGGATATCATGAAGATTGTTCAGGGCTTGCAACCTACTTACTGTAGTTTGGATCCTGGTCCAACGCACCTCATTGTGGGATGTATAGATGTCATTGGACTGATCCTCACAGAAATAGTCTGGTGTTTGCTGGCTCAAGGGGTGTTCCCTGATACATTAAAGGAGGCAGTGGTGACTCCCCTTTTAAAGAAACCGTCCAGCGACCCATACTGTCTTGTGAACTACAGACTGGTCTCTAACCTACCCTTTTTGGGTAAGATGATTGAGAAGGTAGTCGCACTGCAGCTTGAAAACTTTCTTACCACCCATGAAGTCTATGATCCTCTCCAGTCTGGGTTCAGGAAGCGGCATAGTGCTGAGAGTTCGGATGATGAATGATCTCCTAATAGTGAGGGATCAGAGGAGTCATTCTATCTTGGTCCTCCTGGATCTCCCAGCAGCATTTGAGACCGTGGATCATGGGGTGTTACTGGAATGCCTGTGGCTAATCTGTGGGCTGTCAGGGATGATCCTCAGATGGTTTTATTCTTTTCTCATGTTCAGGTCTCAGAGGGTGGTGTCAGGAATTGTTTCTCAGCCCCCTTTGCCTTGCCTTCTGGGGTTCTGCAGGGTTCCGTACTGTCCCTCATGTTGTTCACAGTGTATACGCTGCCATTGGGAGACATTATAAGGTAGTGTGGGCTGAGTTTTCACTGCTTTTGCAGATGATACTCAGCTCTACTTGTCCTTTGAACCCTAGCAGAGTAGTGCAGTCTCGGTATTTAACAACTGTCTCACTGAGATTCTGGATTGGATGAGTGCTAACTGGTTGAAACTAAATCCAGATAAGACTGAGGTGTTGGTGGTGGCCCCAGGTCACCGAGTAGGGAAGTTGACTCCTGGGCAACCATCTGGCCTGGTGCTGGGTGGTGACCAGTTGAGTCCTTCTGAGAGGGTGTGGAATCTGGAGATTGTGCTTGACAATGAACTGACACTTAAGGCACAGGTGTCAGCAGTTGTCATGTCCTTGTTTTTCCATCTGAGGAACATTGCCTGGATAAAGCATCTTGTTCCACCCGATGAACTTCCGGTATTGGTTCATGCCTTTGTGTCCTCTTGTTTTGACTACTGCAATGCTCTATACCTAGGGTTACTTGGGGTGGATCTCTGTCACCTGCAGCTGGTGCAGAATGCAGCAGCCAGGTTGTTGACAGGGCAGTCAAGATCTTGTCATATCATGCCTGTGCTGTGCTAATTGCACTGGCTGCCAGTACGGTGGAGGATCACCTTCAAGGTCACATTGCTGACCTATAAGACCCTACACAGACAAGGACCGGGTTACTTGCAAGACCTCCTTCAACCTTACCAGCCCCTCTGTCCTCTCCGCTCCACCAAAGAGGGATTGCTAGAGGTTCCCAGGGTCCGTTTACAGACATCAGGTGCTAGGGCTTTTGCTTTTGTAGCCCCGACCCTGTGGAACTCTCTACCTCGTCAGATTAGGGAGTGCCTGTCCATTGAGATGTTTAAATCCTCTTTAAAAACATATTTATTTACCCTAGCATTTGGGGAGGATTTTTAGTCATACTTATGCTACCTCTTAATTCTTTGTGTTTTAACTGTTTATTGATTGTTTTAATTTTGTAAATGCGCATTGGTTTCAGAAAAGCGCATTAAAAATAAATTATGATTTGAATTGATTTGATTTAATCTTGTTGTGGTCACTATCTCCCAAAGGTCCTTCAGTTCTTACATCCTTGACCATGTCTTCAAAATTACACAATACTAAATCTAAGATTTTGTTCCCCCTGGTATTTTCATTAACTAGTTGTTCCAGATTGTTATGTATAATCATTTCAATAAATCTTTTTCCAATTCCTGATGAACCTTCCAGCTTAGCCCAATTAATATTTGGGTAGTTGAAATCTTCTATTAACATAACGTCTTCGTCTATATTTACTTGTTCTAAACTTTCAATGAAGCTAATATTATCTTCCACTTTCAAACTTGGTACTCTGTATCCCACTCACAGAGTTAGTTGTCTTGTAGGCAGCTGTATCCTAACTCATATCTGTTCTGCATGGTTTGCCACATTTCCTCCGGAATTAAATTCATATGCGTTCAGTTCTTTTTTCATGTACAGTATACCACAATGCCTCCACCTCGTTTACCCAAACAATCTTTTCTAAATGAATTATATCCATTTATTTCTGTTCCCCAGTCTCCCTCCTTGAACCAACTTTCTGTAATGGCAAACATTGATATGTTGTCTTGATGTAGTTTATATTCCAGCTGTGTCATTTTATTTCACAAACTTCTGGCATTTGTTAACAGCAGTTTGACTGTTTTTAACTTGTTTTTTGTATTCCTTTTCAATAATATTCTAGTCTACATTTTATTTGGAACAGTCTTTCCTGTATCAATTTCCTTTAGATTTTCCCAGTTCCCTTGGTTATTTAGTTAAAGTATGTTTAATGGTTTCTAGAAACTGAAGGCCAAAATGTCACTTCCTTTCCTACTCAGATGTAGTCTATCATAACTATAATAAGAGGGATTATTCTCAAATAATTCCCATGTTTTAATGCTTCTGATTCATTGCATTAGACTCCACTGATAATCCAATTATTTAACTTAAGTATTTTTCTGTTAATACCCCAATTCATTCTAGGTATTGGAAGTACCTCTGAAAAATTAGTTCACATTTTGCTTCAGTAGTCATACTGTGGATAACTTTAATGGCATTAAAAATATTCTCAGCACTACTTCTCTTTCTATCATTTGCCCCTATATGCAACGACATTATTGACTGTTCAGCTATTTTAGTGATCAAATCTGTTACAATACCCAACATGTCCCTTACTCCAGCTCCTGGAAAGCAGCTACTAATTACTTCTTCTTTACTAATTTTAGTCATGATGTGATCTGTAAATCTGATAATAGAGTCCCCCAAAATGTAAATCTTCTTGTTTGTTTGTTTATTGTTGATCAGTTAAATAACCATTACAGCATTACCACATTACAAAAATTACACGCCTGGGTTATTACAATACATCACTGGCAATACAAAGGTAATACAGTAACATATACTTTAACTTTCATCAATACAATAAACTAAATTTAAGCAGTTATCTTAAAATCAAGTCTATTGAGAATCTCAAATAACATGTGAACATTTATTCTAAGAGTCTAACCATTTTGTGGACAGATAATTAATTTAAAACCTCCTTGTAGTAGGAAGGCTGCTAGTAAAGAAAATGAATATCTTTTCCCTAAGATCTCAATTATGCTAGCCGTCCAAATTTCATAGCACCAATGGTCATCATGCTGAATCTTAGACAAAGAAAATAGGGCCATTTTGAGACCCTCTATAGGTATCCAGATGTCCTACAGAAATACTATGACATTACAGATTGAGAGCACTTAGTCTCCTAACCTACTATTAGGATTTCTATACCAGTGACACCATCCACTTTAAGGTAAGACTTCAGGTGCACCCCTCAGCTCATACTACCCCGTGCTCCTTATCCCCAAATATGAAAGTATTTATACACCAATTAGAGTGAGAATCACTTAAAGGTATACCCTGACCATAGCAATCACTCTGTTCATTCTTTTCTTTCTATGTTTGGACATCAAAACAACCATTTAAGGGACATATATGACCTTCAGATCCAATACAGAAAATAGGTTCCTACCACCATGGTTGGGACCCATTTGGGACTCCTGGACCACCTGTTAGAGTACTCTTTTCCAAACAGAGTGGTAAGATTCTGTCCCAAGACCAACATTCAGAAATTGTATGTTATCGGTAATACCTTCCCCTTTTTGGTATAAACCCTGGTGCGCCCTGCAACGTATGCTGCTCCATGCACCTGGTGTTTTCCAGGTATGGGAGGATTCATATACCAACTACAAATTATAAATCATATGCTGGTTTCCAAGGACCCTATTTAGTTCCACCCGTCTACAATTTCCTCATCACAATTAGACCCCCAGAGACCATTATTGGGCCTAGCATGGCTACCCATTTCAAGACCAAATTTAAGCCATCAACTGGTTACTGGATGCCAATTCAAGCTGTTTAGGCATGCTCATTGAACAATCAGATAGACCTGTCATTCAACGATTTAATATTAAAACCTTAAAATATCACAACAATTAAAAGAAAAAGAAAATGTGACACAATTTAGCACATGTTCCATAATATACATTTTAAACAAACTGTTATTATACACTCAACAAATATTGATTTTATCCCAGACATTAAAAACTCCTTAAGTCTGGAATCCATCATTTGCATCGAAATTTTGCGACCCTGAAAAGCAAAGATAAATTAAAAAAGTTCAGGACTCAACCAAGTGTAAAAGTATATTTGCAGTTTGACTGTCCTTAGTTCGAATCTGACTTGAAACCTATTTTTCAGAAGTCCACTTTCTGCTCTACCGGCACACCATCACTTTATCACTCTTAAGAAGCTAGCACACATGAGCCTGCAATACTTTCAGCGAAGTTACTGGAGCACTTCAATTCCCAGCTCATTTCTCAGCTCTCAGCTTCTCACTCCAGTTTTTAATCATAAGACACGCACACACCAGTCACTAATGTAGCATTCTCCATTTCTCCATTTCTCCGTACCTATTAGTATGTCTTTCAGTCAGGAATTTAAATGGCCTGGATCAATCTTATACCACAGACACCTAGAAGGAAAATAGAAAACAAACAATGCACTCCTCTAAGTGTGTTAGCTTTGTACATCTTTGTAAAAAAAAAAAAACAGCCCTAGGCAAGGATTGGCATACCTTTTCATAGCATTTTACAAGCCTTTCAACATATTATTCTCCACAGGTCTCCTCGTTACACATCCTAACAGGCAAACAAAACTAAGACCTTCTCCAGCATAACTTTTCTCCAGGAGTTTCCTCCATGCTTCCTTCTTCTTTTGGAAGATATTTGAAGTCCAGCCATTTCTCCTCCGAGTACTGGCAAATAATTCCCATCACTCACAAAGCAAATGTTGGTTCAGAGCAGGTGGGATAGCAAAGCAGCACACATAAGGCAGATACAAATGCAGCGCCAAAGTTCCAATCTGTCGACCGAGTATGCAGCCAGCACAAAAGGGACCATCAAATAAATTGACAATGAAATCCCAATAAAAATTCAGCCAAACTTTCTTTCATAAAAAAATAAAAACATACAAAGAAACTAAATAACGAATGAAACCCAGATGCTATTGAAGGTGCAGCAAAGAGCGGGACAGCATTGCATCCATCATGCTGCCCGGCCCCCCCCAGCATCATTTACCATGTAAATCTTCTTATTTATATTTCCTGTATTCAGTGTATCCATCTCCTCCACTATATTTTCACTAATATTCAGGCTGTGTTCACCTTGATTGTCCAGTACTCTTTGTCGGAGGGGGTCTTCCCAGATGCCTTGAAGGTGGCACTGGTGAGACCCCTTCTGAAGAAACCATCTTTAGACCCTGATGTCAAGGTGAATTACCATCCTGTCTCCATCTTCCATTTCTGAGAAAGGTTGTAGAGAAGATTGTGGTGCAGCAGCTCGAGGAACACCTTGTGGCCTTTGATATCTACTATCCACTCCAGTCTGGGTTTTGTGCAGGGCATTGTACAGAAACTGGGTTAGTTCAGGTGCATAATGATCTCCTCAGGGTGAGAGATCTAAGACAGAGGACAATTCTCATTCTCCTTGTTCTCTCCTCAGCTTCTGACATGGTGGACCATTGTGTCTTGCTTGACCACCTGAGGGAATTTTGTGGACTTGCTGGCACTATCTCATCTGCTGGTTTGAGACCATCTCACAAACGGAGGCAAAAGGGTTGTGATGGGGATTTCTCCTCCTCTCCCCTAGCCTTCTTGTCTTGTGAAGTACCTCACGGTTCGGTCTTGTCGTTAGTGTTGTTTGCCATGTATATGCTGCTCCTGGGTGAGATCATTAAGAAGTACACTCTGGATTTTCATTGCTATGCTGATGATACCCAGCTGTATCTATCCTTTGCCCTTGGGACATCCATTGCAGTGGATGTACTGAACAACTGCCTGGCCGAGAATAATGACTGGATGGCCTCTAGCTGGTTGTGACTGAACCCCAATAAAACAGAAGTACTGGTGGAGGAGTCAAACAGGAGGCATGATAAGATGACCTCTGGTGCAGAGACTGTACTGTTTCTGGCATCTATGCAATTGAAGGCCTCCCCTAGAGTATGTGATCTTGGTGTTATTCTTGACAGTGGACTGACACTTGAATCTCAGGTGTCGTCCATTGTCCAGACCAGCTTTTACCATCTGACGAATATCACTAGGATCAAATACCTAGTTCTGCCCATGGACCTCCCCACCTTGGTACATGCATTTGTGACATCTAGGCTTGACTATTGTAATGTGCTCTACCTTGGGGTCTCTGGAGGCACCCTCCACCAACTGCAGCTAGTGCAGAATGCAACTACCAGACTGCTGACGAAACAGCCAAAGTACTGTCGCATCAGCCTGGTGCTGCATGAACTGCACTGGCTGCCAGTTCAATGGAGGGTTCTCATTAAGGTGGACTTGCTCACTTTTATGGCCCTACATGGACTGGGCCCTGGCTACCTGACAGAACTTCTAACACCTGCTGCCTTGGTCCACTCCCTCCAGTCCTCTAATATGGGCCTAGTTGTGATTCACAGGACAAGATTAAAAGCTGCCAGTGACAGAGCTTTTAGTGTCGCTGGCCCCATCCTGTCTAATTCACTCTCTCCATCAGTAAGGGAGGGCCCCCTCAGCTGAGGCATTCAAAGCCCACCTCAAGACCTTTTTATTCAGTCTGGCATTCCCAGACGCTGTCTTTTAGATACTGCTCCCGAGACATTCTGAAAGAATGGCTCCCTCCAGGAATTTACTGCTAGATCAGGCCTCTCATTTTGGGTGGTCTGCTTTTAAGTATTCTTAATTGATATGTTTTATATTTTAATTATTGTGTTTTAACTGCTTTTTGATTCATTTTGATTGTACAGCACACAAAGCCTCTGGGATTGGGCACTTGAAAAATAAAATTTGCCTTGCCTTGCCTTGCCTAATATTCTATCCCTCTTTCTGAACCCCTTGCCATTCATTATGTGGCTGCTTGACTTCACCCTGCTGCATTCCATTTTCTGTGTGGGCATTGTTTCTGAGAATTGTTGTATCATTATCTTCTGTATCCTCATTTTCAGTAAATAGGACTGGGGCATGAACCAATTTTGTGTTCGGAGTGAGAATTCTATCACTTATCTACCCCTTTTTGTGTATCTACAAGTGTTCGCACCCTGTATTATGTCTTCACATTCAAACTCCCTCATTCTCTTCCCTCGTGCCTCCATTCTGTGTTCTTTTACTCCTTCTTTGTGCCTTTTAATTTACCATCTGATTTTTCCTTTAGGGTATGTTTTAGACACTTAATCTCTAATTCTAAGCCAATATTTTTGTCCTCAATTCTATTAGTCCCACACACTGATTACATTTTGTGTAATCTTCACCTTCTATGTATTTTATACTAACTTTGTTACATGTATCACATTTGACCCTAATTTACCCGTCTGTTAGAACTACATACACTGTCCATTTTTTTAATTATTTTTTCTTTGTGTATTTTTAATCATTTGACTCTAAATCTAACAGACCTGTGAAATAACAGGTTTGAATAACTAATTCCTGTTGGATGTAATTGCCTTAGTAATTACATGACAATATGGATATTACTTTTTGCAAAACCTCTGACACCTTTTCCCCATTCCTCATCTGATATTGTCAGATGCTGCTGGCCTTTACCAGTGTCACTTCCTTTCCATGCTCAACTCTGCTCACTAGAGCTGAGCATTAAATAGGGTGCCTAGTGGTGATGTCACCAGGTTACTATGATAATACTCGCACCCGATATTACCTCCCTGCGGGGCTAGGACAATGTATATATATAATGTAATGCATACATAGTATACTCAAATCCTTATTTGCCTGTGAAAGTGCAGGGCCCTCTGGGTCCTGTTCACCCACCCATCTATAGCTTTAGAGACAGAGTAATTGTACCCTTATTTATCTGTGGGAGCGCAGTGCCCTTCAGGCCCTTCACTCCCATCCCTCCATAGATGCATGTATGTATATCCCTGTGGAAGGGCCCTGCACTTCTATTTATAGGACAACAGCAAACAAATTGTCAGCATAGCCATCTTATTACCTCACCTCATGTACCTGGTGCCGAAAAATTTAAAATCCCCACCAAAACATAATTCTGAGCAAGACGCAACACCATTCCATGCCACAGGTATGAAGACATATTTTGACTAGGATTTGAAAAATGAAATCTATGACATACATGAGTTAGGGTAATAAGAAGGCTATGTTGAAAATCTAGGTTGAAAATATTTAAAATTTACCAAGTTACAAGCATGTGTAGCGAAATTGCAATGACTAGCCATAACTTGGCCATGTTTTGAGATTTTGACCCAAAATTTTCAGCGTAGGATTTTGGGGACCTCATCTCATGAACAATATGACTATCATTATGAAAATCCCACCCAAAAGGTGAAATCACCATGTGACTGCAAACTCACCTTTTGGGCAGGAGTTGTGTAATGACAGTTATATTGTTCATGAGGTGTGGTCCCCAAAAGACTATGTTGAGAATTTGGGATCAAAATCACAAAATATGTCCAAGTTATGCAATAAAGTTGAAACCTATATTGAAATACATTGAACTGCATTTACCTTAGCCTCCAATATAGCAGTCGCCAGTTCCATCAGAAAGATGTGTCTTCCATTGGAGAGTGGGTCTAGAACCTCAGACCTGTTCATGTGAGTGACGGTGTGTGGGGGTGTACTGGGGGTATGGGGTGGTGGGTGTTGAGTGGGAGGTGGATGTGGGGAGACGGATCAGTGAGGAACTGTTTTATATTTTTACAGGTTTTGGAGAAAAAGCATTGAAGGATCATTTTGTTTATTTCAGGTTCTGCCTGCAATGGGAAGGTGGGGGTGCCACTAGACACCAGGGAATATAATCCATAATAACAGGGATCAGTGGGTGGACTAGACTCCAGAGAATGGGGAGCATTGATAGGTGGTTGGGAGGTGCCACTGGACATCAGGGATGTACAATGCCTTAATGGGGATGTTGATCGAGGGTGAGATGTGCCACTAGGCACCAGGGAAATTGTGTATTGTAGAACTGCAATCAGCGGGTGGGGGGTGCCACTAGACACCAGTGGTTTTATGGGAGGGTGATCAGCTGATATGGAGTGCCACTAGACATCAAGGAATATAGTTCTTTAATGAAAGGGATGGGGACTGACAGGTGGGGGGTGCCCCTAGACACCAGGGAAATACAGTAACACATGGGACAGTGATTAGCATGTGGGTGTGCTACTAGGCACCAGGGAAAGTAGTTGGTATAAGGGCACACCCATGAGGAGGGTGAGGCTGCCACTAGACACCAAAGCAACATGGAACCACACTTGTTTGTTTAGGTTTCTTTGATCAAACTTTACCTTAAGGGCAAATATTTTTTTTTTAATTGATAATTTTTTTTTAAATCAATATATTTTTTCTTTAATCAATCTGTTTCTTTTGAGGGCTGCATTTCAATGTTATCACAAAAACTGTTAAAATTCAAAAACTGTCCAATATTTTTTTAAAACACCATCCAAAGGCACACCCTTGGAATAAGCCTCACCATCACCAAAATTTTCTGGGAAAAAGTTCATATTGTCTAGGCTGTAGGTGAGAGCAAAATTCCCCACGTTAAGTATAAGGAAAAAAGTTTTTTTTTTCTTTCAGTTTTGGACACTGCATTTCTCAAAAACCGTACAAGATGTCATCATGAAACTTTTTACATCTTGAGATTCTGACAGACTAAACACACACATTGCAAGTGTTGTGCAACTTTATTAATGGACAGTAAAGTTATTAAGGTACAAAAAGTTGAATTTAACATTAAACAACCTGCTCATCCCTAACTATAGTGGCACTACTGAGCCACTATAATTCCTTGCAAAAAAATGTGTTAATGTACTGGTAAGGGCAATTTAAAGCCACAAATGTAGGGAAATGTGGCATTAAGGTTTCAGACCATAACTCCCCACCCCCACTCATCAGGTAGCAAAAGGAAAAAATATTGGGGTGTTCGGTCTCCGAAGTCTTGGCAAATCAGTTGTGGAGTCTTTCTTGGGGTTGTCAACCCCAGAGCTCACCCCTCACTCCCAGCCTCCCATAGTCTCCTGTCTGAAACACAATCTAAAGCTCCTAGCCAGTGCCACATAACGACATGCTTCAAAGGCAGAGAAGTAGGTCTTGTCTTCTCTGAGGTACTCCCAGTATGGGGGAAGAGAGAAGGCCAAGGAGAGGTTAGGGAATCTGAAATCACAGAACTGAACTCTTGGCTCCACACTTGGTGCTCAGAAAAGAGCAGCACCTTCATCGGTGATTGGAAAGATTTCTGGGAAAGGACTTACTTTAAATTTGATGGCTTACACCTCAACAGGGAGGAGGTAAGGGCATTAGGGCAAAAACTCAACATATTTGCTGTGAGTTTAAACTAGAGGATGGAGTGGTGTTGACTAGATGGGAGCAGGAATATAGAACCCCAGTCACCCCCCCATGCCTTGTAACAGTGCTTTCATCAATAACATAGACATAAATAACAGGAGCGCACAAAGGTTGTACAAGATAAACAAAATGCAAGGGAACAAAGTATCAAGGATGCTTGACTCTGGAAGGCAATGATGACCAATGCCCAGAGTCTGGCTAGCAAAATCCCCAAACTCTCAGCCACAATAGCAGATCAGGATTGGAGTGAGTCACAGTCACAGAAAAATGGCTTAACAAGAACCATGAATGGGAAGTTGCAATCCCAGGTTACAAATTATTCAGGAAAGACAGAAAAGGACATTGGGTGGGGGGGTTGTGTTATATATAAGGGAGGACATAAAAGCTAAGGAGGTCCCAAGGTGAATCTGAGGTACTCTGGGTCGCTCTCAAACCAGGCTCATGCTCAGCCCTCAAACTAGGAGTGATACACAGGCCTCCCTTACAAGGGGCAGAAGGAGACAAAACAATGCTTGAAAACAGACTAAAGATGGCAGGAAAAGGAGAAGTCATGCTGATAGGAGACTTCAGCCTCCCAGACATGGACTGGAACTCCTGCATGGCATCCACAACTAGGAGCAGGTATTTCCTAAACACCTTGGGAGGGGCTGGACTTAATCAGTGTGTCACAGCCCCCACTAGAGAAAACACAGTCCTGGGCCTGGTGCTCACAAACAGCAGCAAGGTCCAGGAAGTGGAGGTGAGGTGCCATTTGGTGTCAAGTGACCACAAATCTGTCTGGTTCAAGGTCAGAAAGGCCAAGGAAACAAGCCATACTAAGACATGGGTCATAGACTTCAGAAAACACACTTTGATCAGATGAGAATATGCTTTAGGGATATCATCAAGAGGAAGGCAAAAGGAGGGGTAAATGAATGCTGGATAAACATAAGAGAAGCACTAGCAGAGGTTACTGCAAAATACTCCAGGCTAGTAAGTACGACAAAGAAAAAAGAGATCCACTGTGGTTCACAAAGGAGGTGGCAGCTGCAGTGAGGGAAAAGAGACTTACATTCTAAAGATACTAGGGCTCAGACAGCAAAGTAGATAGAGAGGCATACAAGTGCAGCTTGAAGGAGGCAGGAAGGATGATCAGAAAAGCAAAGGTGCAGACTGAGGAAAACATAGAGCGGGGGGTTAAAGGTAGCAATAAGACCTTCTTTAGGTAGATAAGTGACTAAAGGAAAAACAAAGGAAACTTAGTCAGGCTCATAAGCAGGGATGGGAGGAGGGTAAAATAAGACAGTGAAAAGGCAAAAGTCTTTTAAATGAGTACTTCTGCTTAGTCTTTAATAAGGAGGCACCTGGAAATGGACCCACCCCAAAGGGGGAAGAAGTCATCTAAGGGAATGGACACAAGCCCATTCACAATAGAGAGGGTAAGGACAGAATAAAAAAAAATAAAGGTAGATAAAGCCACGGGGCAAGACAGAGTCCACCGATGCATATTGAGAGAACTTAGTGATGAATTGGCAGCACCACTAGTGGATCTTTTTAGCAGATCCTTGACAGAAGGGACAGTTCCTCAGGACTGGAAAAGAGCAATAGTGGTCCCCATATACAAGAGTGGTAGCAGCGAGGAGACAGGAAACTGCTGCCTGGTCAGTCTCACTTTGGTGGTGGGTAAGATGATGGAGTTGCTGCTCAAAGAAAGGATACTAGCATTCCTGAAGGAATCTGGACAACTGGAACCCAAGCAGCATGGCTTCACAATGGGAAGGTCCTGCCAGACTAACCTGATCGCGTTCTTGACTCGGCTACTAGGTCTGTGGACCGGGGGGACCCATTGATGTTATCTACCTTCACTTTAGCAAGGTCTTCAACTCTGTACTACACAGAAGGCTGCTAAACAAACTCAACTGTACAGGAGTGGGGCAGGAAGTGGTAGCATGGGTGAGTAGCTGGCTTGAACAGTGAACTTAATCTGTGACAGTAAATGAGGCAGCATCAGGGGATGGGGTGACAAGCGGGATGCCACATGGGTTCATCCACAGACAATTACTCTTTAATAACTTCATCAGAGATATCACAGAGGCATTGAGTGGGAAGGTGTGCCTGTTTGTAGATTACTCAAAACTCTGCAACAGGGTGGACACTGCACAGGGTGAAGAGCAAATGAAAAGTGACTTACTCAGGCTGGAACATTGGTTCGGCTTGTGGCAGTTAAAATTCAATGTGAAAAAGTGCAAAGTTATGTATCTGGGCAGAAGCAACCCAGAGACAGACTACTACTTGGGAGGGAAGAAGCTAGCAACCATCCATCAGGAAAGAGATCTAGGGGTTGTCATATCAGACAATTTGAAGGTAGGTGGACAATGTGAAAAGACAGCAAAGAAGGCAAGCAGGATACTGGGATGCATAGGAAGGGGCATCACAAGTAGAAGAAAGAAGGTGATCCTGCCACTGTACAGGTCACTGGTGAGACCTCACATCCAGTACAGCATCCAGTTCTGGAGATCTTAGCTCAGGAAGGACATAGACAGATTGGAGACAGTACAGAGGAGGGTAACACAAATGATACACAGTCTCCATAAGTTGCCATACGAAAGCAGGTTACAGGAACTCAACAGGTACTCCCTGGAACTATGCTGGCATAGAGGGGACATGATTGAGACATTCAAGTTTCTGAAGGGTATAAACAGAGTCTCCATCCAGGAGCTCTTTATGGTCAATACCACTAGTAAGACAAGAGGACAGCAGATAAAATTGAGGGGAGGAAGATTCAGGGGCAACATGCAAAGGTTTTTCTTCACAGAGAGAGTGGCTGACCTATAGAATTGTCTATTGGCTGGAGTCATTGACTCAAAAACAGTAGGAGAATTCAATGCAGCTTGGGACAGACATAAGGGGATTGTCTCACAGAAATCCTAAAGAAGGGGGTAGGGCTCAGGGCAGACTGGTATCACATCACTTGAGCAATGCAATTATAGTGACATCAATTCAGCACATCCAATAATAGCTACTACAATTACAGCGCTATACACAGTAGAGAAAATTAGGCATCTGAATGACTACACATATTAATGCATACAAATACAGCACAAAACAGTCTGAGCAAATCCACAGCTACTACTTACCCCCAGTGTCCATTGCGTCATTGTGTTAGAATCCTAGAAAGTTGGGGGTGTGGGGGAGCAGCCTACCATAGGGGGTGCAGGTGGCCCAGCCCTCCTGAATAAAAACAGGCTCAATTATCAATCAGTGTAAATTATTGACAGATGGCAGTTATACATTATAAATGGGTGTTGTTTAGTTAGGCAAGACACGGTACAATCATTTCTGTCGAGTTTCTAAGGAGCCAATGAGGTATGCCTATGTTGTTGTACGGGGACTTCATACATTGGGATCTGACCGAGAGGATAGTACATCTGCGGCAGTATGGGCGTCATCCTCGGATGGAGTACCTGCTAAGGCTTGCATTTAATTTCAAGATGCAGGTGTAGGTAGTGGGTTGTACCATCGCTGAGTTTGCTAATATGCACTGAAAACGTGTGCCGGCGAAATAACCATTCGCTGTGATTGCATTTATTATATTGTAGTTGCTGAAATTGTCATTCGGCGATATTGCCTCACTGAAATGACATGGATCTGGGCAGACTAGATGGGTCTTTAGTCCCCATCTGCCATAATTTCTATGTTTCTATGTTGCCACATGTTGGCAACACAGTCTGTTGCACCTTTCTTCATGTAGGTCCCTGTGGACCATGCTTGAACAAAGGAGATCATGTCCGATGTTGTTTGCTCAAGGATATGGACAAGGATATGATAGAAGGCATTCTTAGGATGGCAGAGAAAGGGGAGATACTGTTGATGGGAGACCTGAATATGCCAGATGTTAACTGGAGCATATTTACTGCAGCCACATCCAAGAGCAGGGCCACTCTCTATGCCCTACAGGTGGCATGCCTCAGACAGCTAGTTTTGGAACCCACTTGTGAGGGAGCAATCTTAGACCTCATACTCTCAAATAGGGACAGTGAGAGGCTGTCAGATCTAGAAGGGAGTAGCCATCTGGGAACAAGTGATCACCAAACAGTGTGGTTCATGATAAACTCAGCTACAGAGTCAAGCCATACAAAAGTGAAGGTACTGGACTTCAAGAGGACTGACTTTGGCAAGACGGGAGAGTGCCTTAGAAAAGCACTAGCAAACAGGCTAGAAGGAGGGGTGGAACAACAATGGGGAAACATCAAAACTGCCATTACAGAGGCAACAAGCCTTTGTGTGAACCAAATAAATAAATGAAAATGAAAGAAAAAGCCACTATGGTTCTCAAAAAGAGGTGGCAGGGAAGATCAGGGAGAAAAAGACAGCATTCAGAAAGTATAAGGAAACACAGAAGGAGCAGGACAGAGAATTGTACCAGTTAAGGCAGAAGGAAGCAGGGAGGGAAGTCAGAATAGCAAATGCCCAAAATGAGGAAAAGATAGCCAACTCAGTAAAGAAGGAGATAAAACCTTTTTTAAGTACATCGGGAAGTGTGGAAAGACAAAGGAAGGGATAGTGAGGCTGAATAGAATGGACGGTGGGTGGGCAGAGAGTGGCAGTGAAAAAGCAGGGATACTGAATGAATATTTCTGCTCAGGATTCACAAAAGAGGAGGGGGGAGTGCCTAATCCAATTAACAGAAGCACTCTGGATGGGGGGGTTGATCCCAGTCCTTTCACTAAAAAAAGGGTTCTGCAAGAAACTCTTAAAACTAAAGGTGGACAAAGCAATGGGGCCTGATGGAATTCACCCCAGAATTCTAAAAGAATTAAGGGGAGAACTAGTGAAACCACTGATTAACCTTTTTAACAAATCATGTGAGGATGGTGTGGTAGCTGAGGATTGGAGGAAGGTGGATGCGATTCCCCTTCACAAAAGTGGGACCAAGACAGAGGCAGAAAACTACAAACCTGTCAGTTTGACCTCTGTGGTAGGGAAAGTGATGGAATCACTTCTGAAGGAAATAATTGTTGAGTACCCAGAGACCAGTGGGGCACATGACCCAAGGCAGCATGGGTTCACACAGGGAAGGTCATGTCAGATGAATCTATTGATTTCTTTGACTGGGAACCAAAGTAGTAGACCAGGGAGGGGCTGTGGACATGGCCTACCTAGACTTTAGCAAGGTATTTGACACAGTCCCACAGAAAAGATTAATAGTCAAATTAACCAGTCTGGGAGTGGGTCCCAGGGTGGTAGCCTTGGTAAAACATTGGCTGGACAACAGAACACAGAAGGTAATTGTAAATGGAGTCCACTCTGAAGAAAGAGGGGTTACTAGTGGGGTACTGCAGGGTTCAGTACTGAGTTCAGTTCTTTTCAATGTCTTTATAAGTGACATTGCAGAGGGAATGGAAGGAAAAGTATGCCTCTTTGCAGATGACACAAGGATCTGCAACAAGGTTGATACACAAGGAGGTGTGGAAAGGATGAGAAGGGACTTGGCAAGGTTGGAGGAATGGTCAGAAGTATGGCAGCTTGTATTCAATGCAAAGAAGTGCAAAATAATGCACCTGGGAAACAAAAACCCAAGGGGAAGATTACACAATGGGGGGGAGTAGTAACAACAATAAAAATGGAAAGGGACCTGGGGGTAATCTTATCAGATAACCTTAAGGTTAGCAAGCAATGTGAGAAGGCAGTAGGGAGTGCTGGGGGGATACTGGGATGTATAGGAAGAGGCATCATCAGCAGAAAACAGGAGGTTGTTATCCCTCTGTACAGACAGTTGGCAAGACCCCATCTGGAGTACTGCATCCAGTTCTAGAGACCCCATCTCTGCAAGGACATAGACAGGATAGAGGCAGTCCAGAGGGCAACTAAAATGGTGCAGGGTCTGCAAGAGAAGCCATGAGAGGAGATACTAAAGGAGTTTAATATGTATACCCTTGAGGAAAGGAGGGAAAGGGGGGACATGACAGAAACTTTTAAGTACCTCAGTGGAATCTACAAAGTCCAAGAGGGTAGCATCTTTCAGAAAAAGAGATGTGCAAGAACAAAGGGACACAATTTGAAGATGGGGGGGACAGTTCAGGGGCAATGTGAGGAAGTATTTTTTCACAGAAAGGCTGGTGGATGCATGGAACAGCCTTCCTGAGGAGGTTGTGGGTTCTAAAACTGTGGGAAAATTCAAGAATGCATGGAACAGACATATGGCAGTTTTTTGGGGGGTAGGAAGAAATAGGCTGTTGGTTAACTAGGATCTGCAGCTTATCCTGCAGGTTGGGAAATGGGCAGACTAGGTGGGCCAAGCAGTCCTTATCTGCCGTCAAAGTCTGTGTTTCTATGTTTCTATGTTTCTATGTTAATGGGTAGGGATTACAGATGACAACCCCAAGGAAGACACCTCCCCTTATTTGCCAAGGCTCAGGAGACCCAAAACCCTAATGTTTTTTCCTGTTGCTGCTTGGTGTGGGAAGTTAGGGTTGGAAACCCTAATGCCACATTTCCCTACTTTGTGGCATTAACTTTAACCCTAACTTGCACATAAAGTTTTTGCAAATAATTTCCCTTCCATTTAAAATAGTGGAATTGTATCCGCATTTACACACAAAGAGACCAGCATGAGCAGAATCAGATACACAAGGCCATTTGTGCCCTGCACCATGGGAAGACACCATCTGCCTAGAGAAGTGCAGGGCCCACAACTGTGCAACAATGGATGTCAATAATTCATGGGGCAATGGTGGGATTGTGGAATGGCAGGGCTCTCTGTTCTCTGCCTTTCCATGTGGCTGCAGATACAGGTACACAGGGCAAACAGTCAATCATTCAGCCAGCCCAAAACAGGACCCTCTACCACCCACAACAGCAGAAGTGCAGGGCCCTGCATGCCAAGAGGACAGTTGTCTTCACTATGTGGTACAACAGGCCCATGTGGACAACCCTGTAGCTTTCATTCCCCACCTGGTGTGAGTGTCACATAACAGTTCCTTCCCCCACCCTCACCCACTCAAGCTGGGTCACTGAGCTGTCCACCTAACTCAGCTCACCGGCACAGGATAATAAAGCATATACACTGGGGTCTAGACTGGCACTGCACACAAAGTTTTTCAATTTTTTTTTAATTTTCACTCCCAATTTTCAAGACAGTCATTTTATGACTCCCATTATAAATCTGACATGTAGCATTAACAGTATATTGGCTGAAATGTCACTTTGCACCAGAAGTCTAAAAACATGTCTTGGCCAGGATTATAAAAATTGTATCTGTCATGTTTATGAGATGGTGCAGAAAAATTGCTATGTTTAATGTTTGGAGTCAAAATTTTGAAAATTAGCAATTATGAGTGAACATTGAAATACTGCAATGTTCACTCATAACATGGGCATTTTACCATATTTGTACACCAACTTTTCAAAACAGCCTTTCATTACCCAACCTCATGAATCCAGTAGGTGAACATTTTGAAATCCCCATCAAAATGTCATTCTGCACCTCTGAAATTTCATTCTGTGGCACAGGTACAAAAACACATTTAGACCAGGATTTGAAAAATGACAGCTGTCATGTTCATGAGGTGGTGTTAGAAAATGCCTATGCTGAAAATTTCGGGTTGAAATATTTAAAATTATCAAAGTTATGAGTGAGTGTATAAAAATGTCAACGTACGCTCATTACTTTCTCATTTTTACATAATTAGCCTCTAAATTTTCAAAATGGCTTTCTTATGACCACCTCATGCACAAGGGTAATGGAATTTTTCAAATCCCATGCAAAAGGTAATTTTACAGAGCGACAGTGAAATTGCCTTTTGAACCAGCTTTGTATAATTCCACTGCAATTGGTCATGAGATGGGATCTGAAAAAGGTCAGTTTGAAACTGTGGGGTCAAAATATGTAAAAATGACAAAGTTATGAATCAAACTTCAAAACCCCATTGAAATACATTAACCTGCACTTACCTTATTTTCTCAAATCACAGTCACTGGTTCCAGCAACAAGACATGTCTTCAGAGAGTCGATCTATCTGTGCTGTGGAACCTGTTTAAGTGAGTGAGGGTTTGTGTGTGGGGGGTAGTGGGTGCTGAGTGGGTGGTCGGTGTGGGATAGTTGGTGGGGTCAGATCACCAATGGACCATTTGTTTTTTGGCAGGATAAAAAAATGATTGACTGGGGTGGTGTTCTTTATTATAGAGGGAGAAAAATGACAATTGGGATAGGGCACCGCAGTGTCTACAGAATCTCCAGCAACACCAGAGGTGGGCAGCCTGCTGCCACCACAGATAACAAGGAAGGGGATCCTGGAGGTTGGAGGGGCAAGAGAAGCAATACTGGGGATGGGCACACCAGTCTACTTACTAGATAGATAGACAGACAGACAGAGAGAGAGAGAGAGAGAGATAGATAGATAGATAGATAGATAGATAGATAGATAGATAGACAGACAGATGGATAGATATGTACATCCATACATACATAGCTACATAGACAGACAGACAGACAGATAGGTGGTGGTCTGTCAGGGGGGTAGATCACCAATGGACTTCTTTAGTTAAAAAATGAAAAGATCAATGAGTGACAGTTTTCCTAATTGTAAAAGGACAGAAGCCAACACTGGGAATTGAGCAACCCAGTGTTGGGAGGATCTTCAGCAGCACCAGGGATGCGGATCATAGTGCCACCAGCTATATATAATGGGTGGTGTGGTGTGGTGTCTGGGGGGGTCAGATCGATGAGGGACCATTTAATTTTTTTTCTGGATGGGGAGGCAGATCGCAAATGGACTTTTTTGTATAAAAAAATTAAAACATCAATGAAGAACAGTTTTCTGATATTCTGGAGCACCGGGAGTTGACACTTGTATTCACATGGGGTGTGGGTGACCTGGAGGGAAGGTGGGACAAGAAAAGTGGTACTAGTTGTGGGCACCACTTGCTAACAAAAAAAAAAAGAAGAAGCAAACAACATGGGGGCAAGTGACCTGAAGAGGAGAGGGATATAGAAGTGTTACTGGGATTGGGCACCTCAGTCCGCTTAACTGAATTAAAAAAAATGGATAGCTCGATAGATAGATAGATAGATAGATAGATAGATAGATAGATAGATAGATAGACAGACAGATAGACAGACAGACAGATAGTCTACAGTCAGTTCTTTTGTGAGATTACACAAAAGAACAATGGTTCTTTCATTTGTCCTAATGAAAGAACAGTGAAAAAAACCTGTCTCCCCTCTTTATTCATGAGAAGACCTTGTTCTTTTATGATCATGAAGGAAGTCATGAAAGAATAATCTCAGCTTGTGAAAGATGTTGGACTTTGTTTTCTTATCATAATTGTCTCATGAGCCAACAGTCTTCTTTCCTTAGTTCTTCCATGATTAAGAAAGAAAGTTGGCTCATGAAAGAAAACTAGAAAAAAAAATTAGACCAACATCTTCTTTCAGGAGTTAATATTTGTCTTCAGTGAGACTTAAAAAAGAACACTCAATTTCATATGAAACATTGATCTGAAAGACCCTACTGAGCAGGTTCACAACTGAAAATTTAAATCCTTACCATTCTGGAAATGAATAATAATTTTTTCACTAAACCAACAAAAGGCAACATTCTAAGGCAGCCCCTTTCTGCTGTGAAAATTTCAGACCAACATTCCTAACTGGGTACTCGTCGATGGCAAAAGAAGAGCAAATAAACCTTGATTTCCACTATCTGTATCTCAGAATCTAGACATCAGACCAGAACAAAACCTGTCAAATCAAGTGACCTTGCCTCTAGACTGTGCATGCACAATTTTGAGCAATTCTGTTGAAAGCTATTAAAGTGCAAAGTTAGGGGATAAACATTAAACAGCCTACTCAACCCTAACTATAGTGGCGCTATTATGCCACTATAATTTGTATTCACATGCACAACAGATGAAGGTATAAACAGAAGCAAATCAATTCCATTATCTAGACCAGCAAGTAGACACACAGTACATACAAATAAGTATTTTCTTTATGTAAGTCCAGGAGGTGAATCAGGATCCTAGGTGATAGGTTTAAATGCTTCATTGGAAAGCATTTAAACTAGCCAAGTGGGGAGGCACTGGAAAGGAGAATGGAAATCCTAGCCCACCCCCCAAAAAATCAGGGTAGTAAGTGAGGGAAACACCAAGATAGAGATGTCAATAGAGAGAAGGGCAGGGGTAAATGGAGAAAATGACAAAGGTAATAAGGACAGGGATGGGGCATAAAGGGGTAAGGCCATCAAGAAATGGAGGGTAATGAGTACCAATGCCTGTAGTCTGGGCAACAAGCCCCTTGAACTGGTGGCCTTGATGGAAGAGGGATGCCTGGATATTGAAGCAGTCACCGAAACATGGTACAAGGAGAACCATGACTGGGATGTTAACCTATCAGGGTACACAACCTACAGGAGAGATGGGGAGGTAGAAGAGGGGGAGGAGTAGCTCTCTATGTTAGGGAAGGGACAAAAGCAACTGAACAAAAGAGTAAACAGGGAGGAAAGGAGGCACTGTGGGTCACCTTAGTGACTGGAAAAGGCACCACAATCTGCACAGGGGTTGTATATTGACCCCCATGTCAGTGGGAGAGAATGGACAAGGATATGATAGAAGGCATTCTTAGGATGGCAGAGAAAGGGGAGATACTGTTGATGGGGGACCTGAATATGCCAGATGTTAGCTGGAGCACCTTTGCTGCAGCCACATCCAAGAGCAGGGCCATTATCGAGGCCCTACAGATGGCATGCCTCAGACAGCTAGTTTTGGAATCCACTCATGAAGGAGCAATCTTAGACCTTGTACTCTCAAATGGGGACAGTGAGAGGATCTCAGATCTAGAAGTAGGTAGCCATCTGGGAACAAGTGACTACCAAACAGTGTGCTTCACGATTAACTCAACTACAGACTCAATCCAAACAAAAGTGAGGGTACTAGACTTCAGGAGGGCTGACTTTGGCAAGATGTGAGAGTGCCTTAGAAAAGCATCAGCAAACAGGCTAAAAGGAGGGGTGGAGCAACAATAGGAAAACATCAAAACTGCCATCAGAGAGGCAACAAGCCTATGTGTGAAACAAATAAATAAATCAAAATGAAAGAAAAAGCCACTACGGTTCTCAGTAGAGGTGCTGGGAAAATCAGGGAGAAAAAGATAGCATTCCAGAAGTATAAGGAAACACAGAAGGAGCAGGACAGACAGCTGTACCAGTTAAGGCACAAGGAAGCAGGGAGGGAAGTCAGAATAGCAAAGGCCCAAACTGAGGAAAAGATAGCCAACTCAGTTAAGAAGGGTGATAAAACCTTTTATAGGTACATCAGGGAGTGTAGAAAGACAAAGGGAGGAATAGTGAGGCTGAACAGAATGGACGGTGAGTGGGCAGAGAGGGACAGCAAAAAAGCAGGGATACTGAAGGAATACTTCTTCTCAGTATTCACAAAAGAGGAGGAGGGGGAGGTAACTAATCCAATGAACAGAAGCACTCTAGATAGGTGGGTTGATCCCAGTCCTTTCACAGAAAAAAGGGTTCTTAAAAGAACTCTTAAAACTGAAGGTGGACAAAGCAATGGGGCTTGACGGAATTCAGCCCAGAATTCTAAAAGAATTAAGGGAAGAATTAGTGACACCACTGACTACCCTTTTTAACAAATCTTGGGAGGATGCTGTGGTACCTGAGGACTGGTGGAAGGCAGATGTGATTCCCCTTCACCAAAGTGGGAGCAAGACAGTGGCAGGAAACTACATACCTTTCAGTTTGACCTCTGTGGTACAGAAAATGATGGAATCACTTCTGAAGGAAAGAATTGTTGAGTACCAAGATGCCAGTGGGGCACAGGACCCAAGGCAGCATGGGTTCACAGCAGGAAGGTCATGTCAGACTAATCTAATTGATTTTTTTGATTGGGCGACCAAAGTAGTAGAACAGGGAGGGGCTGTGGACATGGCCTATCTAGACTTTAGCAAGGCATTTGACACAGTCCCACATAAATGATTATTAGTCAAATTAACCAGTCTGGGAGTGGGTACCATGGTGGTAGCCTGGGTAAAATATTGGCTGGACAACTGGACACAGAAGATAATTGTAATTGGAGTCCACTCTGAAGAAAGAGGGGTTACTAGTGGGGTACCGCAGGGTTCAGCACTGAGTCCAGTCCTTTTATAATGTCTTTATAAGTGACATTGCAGAGGCATTGGAAGGAAAAGTATGCCTCTTTGCAGATGACACAAAGATCTGCAACAGGGTTGATACACAAGGAGGCATGGAAAGGATGAGAAGGGACTTGGCAAGTTTGGAGCAATGGTCAGAAGTATGGCAGCTTGGATTCAATGCAAAGAAGTGCAAAATAATGCACCTGTGAAACAAAAACCCAGGAAAAGATTACACAAAAATGGGTGGGGGGTAGCAACAACAACAAAAATGGAAAGGGACATGGGGGTAATCATATCAGATGAACTTAAGGTTAGCAAGCAATGTGAGACGGTAGTAGGGAGGGTAGGGTGGTTTCTGGGATGTATAATGAAAGGCATCACCAGCAGAAAACAGGAAGCTGTTATCCCTCTGTACAGTTGGTGAGATCCCATCTGGAGTACTGCATGCAGTTCTGGAGATCCCATCTCCACAAGGACATAGACAGGATGGAGGCAGTCCAGAGGAGGGTAACTAAAATGGTGCAAGGTCTGCAAGAGAAGCCATTCGAGGACCGACTAAAAGAGCTTAATGTGTATACCCTTGAGGAAAGGAGGGAGAGGGGGGACATGATAGAAACTTTTAAGTACCTCAGTGGAATCAAGAAAGTCCAAGAGGGAGCATCTTTCAGAAAAAGAGATGTGCAAGAACAAGGGGACAGAATTTGAAGATAGCAGGGGGACGGCTCAGGGACAATGTGAGGAAGTATTTTTTCACAGAAAGGGTGGTGGATGTATGGAACAGCCTTCCTGAGGAGGTTGTGGGTTCTAAAACTGTGGGAGAATTCAAGAATGCATAGCACAGACATAAAGCAATTCTTGTGGGGGGGTAGGAAGAAATAGGCTGTTGGTTAACTAGGATCTGCAGCTTATCCTGTAGGTAGGGAAATGGGCAGACTAGGCGGGCCAAGCGGTCCTTATCTGCCATCAAAGTCAAAGTCTATGTATGTACAGTATGTGCACAGTAAGCAGAACACATCTCCTAATCAAGAGTAGCTGTTTATTATATTAAAAACACAATGTTGGGGTATGGCCAACCAAGCAAGATGGCAGACACTTCTTAGGCTAGCACCAGCAAGGCAAAAACTTTTAAACAGCTAAACTATATAAGTGCACCTAAGTTCATTGATAAATGGCACCACCAGCTATAGTATGAACTATGACCATGAAAAAGGAAGAAAACAGGGAGAAAAAAATTAAATTTTGAGCTGTTACAGCAATCAGGACAGCTGCAGAAGCACCACAAGGCACATGCTTGCTCCCAAACCACCAGTGATGTGGAGGGCCACACAATGCCTGCTCTGGAGAAATCCCTAGCTGGGATGTCAACAGTGCTCACTTACCTGAAATTAGAGGTAAAGGCTGAGTTTACGAACATTACAGTCCAACTTATCCACATTCAAACAGTAATCTCTGGACTGTCCAAGTCCTCAGCAACTTTCACTTCACTTCTGGATGAGGCAGAGTGGTGCATCAATGATCGGGGAGATAACATCGCCATCATTACAAGGGAAAGTAGTCCTTGTAAGCTGCCATAGAGGAGCTCAAAATTAAAACAGATGATCAGGAAAATAGATCCCATAGGTCCAACTTGAGAATCATCAGACTCCTGGAGGACTTTGAGGAAAATAACCCTGAGAAAGAGGCACAACTATGGCTGGTAAAACATCTGAAGCTGGCAGAGGATGGACAGCTCTATAAAGTCAAGTGGGCACACATCACTGGGTAGAGGGTCATGCCTTACAAGCACCTTTGGTATTTCCTAATTAAATATTTAAAATACTCTGACAAGGAAAAAATTCCTCCAGGCAACTAAGGTGATGGGTCCATCAAATTTGAAGGCCAGTGAGCAACTATTTTTCAAGACTGCAGCTCTGATGTACAGCAGAGGGCACATCAAATTAATGGAGTCAAGGCCAAGTTGCACATCAGTTGGTGGGAGTTCACCCACCTTTATTCATGCAGGCTATATGTGTCAAGACTGGGATGGCCGCCCAGATTTTTCATTGACTCCACATTGATGGAAAGATTTGTGGAAGATGAGGATGTGTAAGTGGAGGGTCAATCACAAGTCTAAAGCACAGCTCCTGCATAGGTCCAAGGTATGTTTTTTTAAATAATGTGATCTGTCCCTTTACTGCAAACCCACTGGTCTGACCCTCCTGAGGTGTCCCATCCTTGCCACTCTATGGTATCTCATGCTGTCAGTTCTGCCATTCCCTGAATATAGCTGCACACTTTGGCAAGGTATTCTCTAACAGTGTGCTGACACTAGTGGTTAGAACTTGAACAATGGCCCTGCTTTTGGATGAAGAGTTGTGAGTGAGAAAGTTCATGGGGGACACATGCCTGATTTGGAGAAGCAAAGGGACTGTGGTCAGACAGGATGCACAGGTGCTACAGTGACTGCCACTGTCTGACTTGTTTGGAGCAGCAACCAAATACCATTCTTATGGATATAAACACTGCCCCTGTTACTGTGTGTGTTTAAGGGGTGAGACTGGTACAAGAATCACCCCTTAATATCCAGTATCAAACCTGCTTACCTGTCAAGAAGGCACAAATTGAATTGCTCCCCCCTAGGGTCCAACAGTTCCTTAGCCCTTGTCACAGTATCCAACGTCCTCGCAGATCAGCAACTCAGGTCTTTACTGTTCCCAGATGCCACACCACCCTAGGTCACTGGTCTTTCACTTATAGAGCCCCCCCTCTGGCTCAACTCCCCGGGTAGGGACATCTCTGCTGAGTCAAAACTCGGCCCTTTCTAACACAAATTCGGCAGCATCTATTAGCAAACAGTATATGTGCCTGCTGCCCTTAGCAGCCTTCTGCTTATGTTATCATTGTACTTATACTGTTTGGCACTTTTAACACTTGGTACTTCATTTCAATCCTACCCTCGAGCATTTTCCCCTCCACCACTCACCCCTGCTTCTTCCCTGCTAACGCATCTTTGAGATCTTCCCCTGCTCCTCCTCACCTTCCCTCTTCCACCCCCTCCCACTTTCTTATCTCATGTCACCTCTTTTGCAACTTCTTCCCCTCCTTTCCCCTACATTTCTCTCTCTTACATCTCTCCCACCCATATTACTGTCTCTCTCTCTCTCTCTCTCTTTCTCTTGGGTTTTCGACAAGGCATGCTAGGCTGCCCCCGTCCCTTGTCTAAACACCACCTCTTCTCCCTCTACTATTAATTTGTCTTCTTCCCCCTCACTTCGCCAGCACTCCCCCTTCTCTCTGCAGTTGCCCCAGTTCCTCCATCCTCCTCCCTCCCTCATCTCTCTATCCCCATTACCTCCTTTGCAACTCTGCTCCACCTCCTGAGCAACTCATCTCCTTCTCCCTCTTGTTTCTCCCGTCCCCCACATTACACCACATTATTTTCTCTCCAAGATTTTGACAAGGCCTCCCTGGCTGCCCTCTCTCCTAGCCCACTGTATTGTATATTGAGTAACATTCAGGGCTATTTTGATTGCATTTGATGTATTAGTTTTTTAAAGTATATTCTTGATATCCACTATTTACTTATCCATTGTTTACCTTGTTTTGCATTTGTACTACTGAAGTGGAACCTATGTAAATGAGTTGTATTGCTCAAAGATGTTGTAATCCAAGACTCAACAATAAATAAATAAATAAAAGTCAACCTGGATGTAGCAAGTGCAAGTATATCACACTAAGAAGGAACAATGGCAACTGGCACCAATTGATTCTCCTACAGAGATTTGGCAACTTTGAGCAGGAGAGTGGGAACCTTCTTGCAGGTTTCCCTATTGTTCATGTGATATAAACAAGGTCCCTGGAATTCTGCGGTTCTGCGGTTGCGGAATTTGCCACAGAATTTGCATCATGCCGCAGAATATATATAGTGCTGCAGAATTCATTGTATTTGGTAAATTTTCATATAAATATGCTGTTTTTCCATAGTGTCAGGCTTTTTTACCCACCTCGTTTATCCTGAAGCCCCTCCTCTATGCTCAGCATATGATGTCATCGATGACATCACATCATATTTAGCCAATGACAGGACTGTATTCTGCCAAAGAAATGAATAAATCATGCCGCAGAAATCAGAAAATGCTGCCGCAGAAATCAGAAAATTCTGCCGCAGAACACCAGAGGCCCTGGATATAAACACATCACCATTCACTTTTCTGAGGGAACTGGTAAAATCACAAAAGTGACCTCAGTGTTACTAGATAGGGATCACTTGATACAATATTGTTCTCCTCCATGTGGGGGAGCTAAGGTCTTGGTTGGAGGGTTCATACCCCTGACTTCACCAATGGGTGCAATTCTTAGTGGGTGATACAAGGGCAATAGAGCTCTATGTTGTCTCTGTTATATATACTCTTTTAGCAGGCAACCAGTATGCTGTACATTTGGTCATGTTACTGAACTGAAGCAACCAATATGGTGCCTGTGTGCGTCATCTCTCTTACAAACGTGGCAGCACTGGGAGGACACTAACTATGGTGGACAGCAGATTGGATTTGGGCTTTGCCCTAACAATCTCCTGGGGAAAGTCCTTGCCTGTGTCCTAAAACTGTTTATAGAGCCTTAGTTTGGACATTTACATGTAGGCTCATAAACCTGTTCAAACCTTTTTCTTGTGAAGTTCCACATTTTATATGCCTTTACTTGTCATTGACAACTCATAGGTCCAGGGGGGCACCAGCTCAGTTGGAGCCCACCAACCCTTTCCTGGTATACTGTCCAGTTGCTGTTTCAACACTTTAAATTCATAATAGGGTAATTTCTTACCTGCTTCTGTATAACTATATTCAGCCATCACAAACCAAGGGGTCTCTGGTTGACTAGGGAGAGGTTCGGCCATTGTGTTGCAAGCCAGCTACTATGTTGTGTTCTCAACTGTGTATGTTTTGGGAGGAATTACTTCAGTTACATGAGTGTTGGCTGGTACCCAGGGCTACTTAGGAAATGCCCAGCTATTTAGGATATTTCAGATTTTGTGGGGGTGTTGAGTGTTTGGAACGGGCAGGATAGGATGGGGTTAAAAAGTGAATACAGTTTGAAGTTTCACACTTTTGACTCAATTTAGGTATACAAACAGCAGGAAAAAGCCTAAGCCCTGTTGGCTAGGGCAACACAGAATATGAAGGTCATAATCTAGTTTACATTTACCACTGGTGAGCAGCTAAACATCACTACTTGAGACATAAATGGTTTGAAAAACGTTGTTAAAAGAAAAAAAGGCACAGTGAAAACTTCAGATGCTGAAATCTAAGACAGTTCTATCCCAGGAAATGCATATGGGAGTGAGAGAGTTTAAAGGAACCAGAAGTAGCTGCGGGAGGGGTGGGCTTTGGTGGTGTCCTGCTATAGTTGCAAGGCAAGAGGGCAGCAGTATGGATTCTGTGGGACTTTAAGGACAGGGTGGTTAAGATATGGGCAGATCTGGGTGGGAGGTAAGCAGTGGCACAGCTGGAAGTCGGTAATGGCTCAATATATGGCCCCCAACACTGAAGACCCAAATTTCTTTCAGAGGCTCTTGGTAGACATAATGCATTACCAGGTGCCCTAGATTCTAGGAAGAGACTTCAACTGTGTTAGTGACATCATTCTAGATCAATCCAATTTGGCTCCAGTCCCCTTATCACGCAACTCTAAATCTTTGGGAGAGGTGCAAACTACGTAATCCCTCATAGGTATTTGGAGACACTGTTACTCCTCTGTTAGGGAGGATAGTTGCTTTCCATACTCTCACCAATCTTATGCCCACCTTGACAGGCTCCTGGTTTTTTCCTGTTTGATTCTGAGTGTTCACAGGATAGATTGCACATCAATACTGGTCTCTGACCCCTCTCTCCTCACTATGGGATTAACTTTAGGCTCTGAGCCACCACCAAAGCACCCCTGGCACCTTGACCTCACTCTGCTGAAGGATAAGGCTTATAAGCAACACATCGTTTCTGCTATAAGGACATTTCTAGCCCTTAATCATAAATCAGACACATCACACTCAACTTGAGGGGAGACCTTAAAAGTTTTCATTAGGGGGCAGACCACATCCTACACCTCCTTTTCCAAAGCTGGCAGAGGGGGCAGAACTTAAGCGAGTACAGGTCAAGGTACAGACCTATAAAAGGGCAAATATGTTATTGCCTACCCTGGTTCTTTACAATGTATCACTAAAGCTCAAATGGAAATTTAATACCCTCAGTAGTACACCACAAGAAATAGTTATCCTACTGGGGCAAGTAGGTTCATATTTTGATGCCGAGGTGATAGAGGGGGGTAAGCTTTTAAGCATGGCATTTAAAAAAGAAGGACGAGGAAAGAGTGACCATGAAAGTAAGGAGTGATGAAGGGAGTTGATAAAAGACAGACAAGTAATTGGAAAGATCTTCACTACATTTTATAAACAGTTGTATACCACTGAGGTATCTCTATGCTTACATCAGCTACAATCCATTTTTTCAAAAGGTTGGGCTTTCTCCTCTCTCCACTGAGGCATCACACTCTCTTGATCAGTCATTTTCCAGGGAAAAAACACTAAGGGGTGATAAGGAGAAGTCTGGGAGGGCAAAGCCCCAAGACAATATGGGCTCCCTATATATTTTATATAAGCGTTTGCTCCACTTTTTCACCTCCATTTTTCTTCCCTACAGAGGAAGGGCATGCATTGATGCCAGTGGCAGTGATGCACATGCTCCTGTGTATGGCACATTGGGTGTCTGTCCCGCCTCCACCCCCATTCTGCAGCATCAGTGTGCCAGCCTCCAGCCTCCACTAGGGGCCAGGCTAACACTGGTTAGCTGAGACCCTTCCCTCCCCAGAAGAGGAGAGCAGTCCCTCGGATGCTCAATCCTCCTCTTCCCGGCCAACTCCCAGAGCCTGAAGTCACTCCCAATCCTGGGCTACAGGTATAGTGGCAGGTGAAGCTGATGCCTCAACCCTCTGCACCACTGGACAGGCCCATTTGCTTCACTTTTGATTGAATCCCTTCAAGAAATGATTGAGGAAAGTCTGGGATGTGGTGAACTGCCCTCTCCACACACTCTAACATTATCATGATGCTCCCAAATCCAGGCAAGGACCCCTCCCTCTGTGCATCGTACTGCCATATTTCTCTGCTGACTGCAGACTATAAGATCCTGACTTGGGTAGTAGCAGCTCATCTTCAAACTCTGTTACCCATATGTATACATCCAGAGCAGCGGGTTTCATACAGGGGAAACAAGGGAAGCATAACATCTGAAGAACCCTTAATATAATTCTCAAATGGACAAAGAACTCTGAATCCCATGGAGTGGCTGTTATTGCCATGCACACAGAGCAGGCTTTTGCCTTCATAGAGTGGGGGTAAATGTTTGCCATTCTAAGGGAGTTTGGGCTGGGAGCTCACCTGATTGGGTGGATTGGAACACTGTATGCCTCCTTAAATGTGCAAATCTCTTTTAATGGATCTCTGACAACCTCCTTTACTCTCAAGAGGGGGACCAGATAGGGCTGCCTGCTTTCTCCTCTGCTATATGTTTTGACATTAGAACCCCTCACAGCAGCAGTTCAGAACTACTCTTGAAACTAGTGTATGGGTGGGGGTATCATAAAATCACACTACTTGCAGAGACCTACTGCTTTACCTGCAAAATCTGGTTGAGGATCTTCTAATTGTCCAATACCTGTTATCTGAATATGGTGCCCTGTCTGGTCATACAATTAACTGAACAAAGAGTGACATTCCAGTAATTCAATCGCTGTTAGCCAAATATGGTGCCCTGTCTGGTCATAGAATTAACTGAACAAAAAGTTAGATACCAGTGGTAGGAGGCTACAGAGACAGAGACCCTAACTCACAACCCTGTAAGACTACAGGTAGTTGATAATATTAAGTACCTACATATCCAGATACCAGCCAGACAGAACCAGGAACTATGGGCCCCTGCTTTCCAGTATCACAGAGGATTGTGACACAAGGAAGGATCTTCCCCTCATCTTTCTAGGCAGGATCAATGTGGTAAAAAAGACTTTACTCCCAAAGTGTCTATTTTTATTTCAAGTATTGCTCACACATATGCCTGAAAAAAGTATTTAGACAACTAGATTCAATTTTGCAGAAGTTCCTTTAGAAGGGGAAGAACACATGCATCCAGAGGGAAATCCTCCATCTGCCTTCAGGACTGGGTGGTGGGCTCCCAAATTTATGTCTGTACCATTCTACTGAGCAACTTTACTTCATCTCCATGGGAAAGGCTCACTGTACTCAGGCTTCAATAGCCCTGGAGGAGGAACAAAGTGCAGGGGATCTGTGGAGAAACAAGTTGTTTCCTGACATGGCTTTTGCACAGTACCAAGAATGTACTTTAATAAGCCATTTACCAATGTTGTGAACAGAGATTGGGCAGCAGCACAAAAATTCTTGAAAATTCCACAGAGAGACTCTATGTATACTAGTATATGTGTCACCCTCAAGTTCACCCCAAAATATTCTGTATTTTTGCACATAGATCTGCTGAGATGGCAAAGGAAGGGCCTATGATATATCACTCAATTGCACGAGGGAGAGTGACTCCTCTCCTTTAACTAACTTGGGAGGGTTTGGGGTTTACTTCCAGAAGACATGTTTGTGTTTCCCCAGGTGAGGCAGAGGCTGGCTGGACTAATGATGACCCCCCATAGGTGTCTCTAACCCATCACCCTTAGAATAAGAGTTATATAAGCCCCAGCCATACTCTAAGCCACTTTTCAGTTTATTATTACATTGAACCCCCACAGCAGAGAATACTAAGCAGGTAGAGGGAGGGCTTGGGGGCAGGGATTACTCCTGTAATCGGGAAAGAAGCCATCAAACATTCAATGAATGCTCCAAAAGCAATAAACTCTGCCAAATCCAAATGAATTTTATGTACAGAGCTTATATCCACCCACAAATTCTAGTAATGTCAATCAGGGAAATCTGTGGGAAAAGTGGAGAATGACACATTTCTTTGTATGTCTCTGATGTGGTCAAAGTTATAGCCTTGTGGTCTGAGGTACATAAAGTTATGGTAGGGGTGCTGATTAATAGGCTACCTAGCTGACCTCTGGCATTTGTTTTGGGGGCAGACCACACTAGATGCTTGCTTAAACAAAATCTTCCACTATGGTCTCTTGCTCTCATAAATTTCTGAAAAACAATAGCTCAGTGCTGGTTTTTGGAGGGCCCTGCCTCACTTCAATCATTTTAGCAATGGGCAAACAATCTCCAAGTCTGTTAAAAAACTGAGAGAGTGCAGCTTACTGTCTTGGGGCAATACCAGAAGTTTGAGGTAATATGGGGCAATTGGAAAAAAGCTATTGAAGGTGTTAAATTTCCACTATGAAAACACTGAACCCCAGATCCCTTCCTTTATACTAAAATCTGGAGTCATATGATGTGTGATTCATCCTTATTTGGAACATTGAATTAACAGAATTTCAGAATTTCATAACTTTGACGTAAGAATGAACCCAGGGTCAATTGAAGATTTGTGCCCCCTCACCAGCTCCCTACCAATAAACTGGTGCATGTACCTTTGAGCCTTGTTAATGAAACAGAGTCTAGGTGTGAATATAGTACCATTTCATATGCAAAGAATTGCTTTTTTATTCTAAAACATTGAAGTCCAAGATTCAAACTGATGCTTCTTATTAAATTTTGTATAAAAGAGAATCTTATAAGAACTACAAGTGATACCCATGTAATGGTATATACCTGTAGTAATCAACTATGGCAATTAATTCTGGCAATATGTATCCAGGTACTAACTCATGCCTTATGATCTCAGGATTCAATGTATGCATTGGATGCCTTGTTAATGCCTCTGACCTTGTTTGCTGTTTGTGAAACTTCAATAAACTTGTTTCAAAAAAGCACAATGTTGTGTTAAAACCCGTTATTACACATGCCATGATTGTATAATCAGATTGATTTTCACTTACACATTTAAGCCTAATTACACAATTGTAGCTACCTCTCCCCCCCCAGTGAGTAAGGAGGCTTAAAGGTACTCATGAAAATAAATCAGAATGTACAATCGGGGCAAGTGCAATAATACTGCATACCATACAAATATTTACTGGAGGTTTGGGATATCATGGGTAAATACTGACTGGTAGGAATGAACTATTGCCTGACATTTGCTCAGTTTAGTTTCCATTCAACACTTTCTAGAAAAAAGGATAAAAAAGTAAAATATTTGTTACTACCTCCTTGAGTAACTACTATGCCCTTAACTGTGGCTCAGCCGTGTTTTAATTCATTAATGGTTTTGGTGGCTACTACCTCTGTTGGCAGTCTTTTCTTAGAATGCTGGGAGTTATTCTCTGAGTACTAGAAGATTATTTTAGAATGATGGCAATTGAACACAGACTGCTGGACATGGACTTGGCATTCCACCAGACATTCTTAGAATGCTGATGAAGAACCTGGATGGCTGGTAAAGTACTTGGAATAGAGAAGGAAGAAGAATGGATGACTAGCAAAGATGACTGGAATGTTGACAAATGAAACTTTGAAACACTTGAAAACAAAACACAATACTTTTTCAGACACAGTATATTAAGGAAAAAAGAAAGACAAGAAGAGGAATAGGTATGCTGTGAGATAGAGGCAGGGTGATAGAGGAGGATGTGCAGAAAGAAGCTGTTCCTAATTACTTCTTGTGCTCAGTTTTCACAGTGCAAGATAGCTGGCATCTGCTGGACAGTGACAAAAAAAATGACAAATGGGGATTGCCAGAAATGATACAGAAGGTGTTTACAAGTGAAAGAGTCAGGAAAAAGGCTTGCAGCCCTAATCATAGATAATGGCATGGAGTCAGATGGGATGTATCCGATGGTACTTAGGGAACTGGCATTGCAACTGACTGACCCTCAGGGAGGGCTATTCAATAGCTCAATTCAGTCAGGTGTGGTTATAAAGTATTGGAGTGTAGCAGAAGCTGTTCTGCTCCATAAGAGTGTGGACAAAGGGCAACTGGGTAACTACATAACAGACAGGCTTATGACTTTTGTGGATAAACTGATGGAGACATTGGTAAAAGAGGACCTAGTGGACTACCCCGAAAGTAGTGTACTTCAGGATTGTAAACAGCATATGTTTTCTGGTGGGGAGGTCTTTTCAGACTAACCTGATATTATTCCTGGACTGTGCAGATAGGGCATTCGATTAGGGACAAGTAGTAGATTTACTCTACTTCTATTCCAGCTAGGCATTCGACTTGGTGCCAGACAGAAGTTAGCTGAAGAAACTAGAGGAGCTAGATGTAGCAAGGACGTACAGTAGTTCCATGGGTTTGTAGTTGTTTAGGAGGGAGACAGAAATGGGTCTTGGTAAACAGAGTGAAATCTAAAGAGAGAAAGTTCTGTCATGGGCCCATTCATTTTAAACATGTCCTTCATCAACATAGGAGAAGGAATTCAGGCTATGATGTTTCTCTTTGCAGAGATAGGCAAGCCAGAAATTTTTCACTTACAGTCAAGACAGAGGCAAGCCAGGGGTCTGGCTTGACTCTTTGAAGCAAAACATGAGCTGAGACTGGCCCAGTGGTGCTGAGGATTGAGTCACTGGATGCCACACCCTCACGGCATGATGGCAACCCCCATTCGGGAACAAGCATAGGCTGCTGGGGGTTAGTGGGGAGGAGAAGGATTGAGCATCTGGAGGACAGCTCTCTTTCTCTGGGAAGGGGGGGGGACTCAGCAGTCAGTGTTAGCCTGGCCCATAGCAGTGACTGGGGACTGGCACACTGATGCCGCAAGACGGGGACGGGAGCAGTGCAGATGCTTGATGGTGGTGCGCACGGGAGCATGCGTAGCACCATTACAGGTGTCATTGCACGCGCCACCCCAAAAGGAAAAACATAAAAAGCAGCGCCCCACAGAAGATGAAGGGGGAGCTCACAGGCCCTGCACCGGGCCCGCCATGGCACATGAACACTAGATCCAGTCTCAGAAGGGGATGGACCCCCATCCGAACCCTCCAGCGAGGGTAAGCCCTGGAGCAACTACTGAGCTGGTTGGTGGATGCTGGGATGATGGGGCTGGGGCTTATGCAGATTGTGAGGGCTGTGGAGGCAAGGAGCATAAAAAATTATAATTAAAAAAAAAAACATGGTCTGAACCCTGGAGATTGCAGGCAGTTTTCTACATAAGAGTTGCAAGTTAACAGACACTTCACTAACTGCTCAAGCTGATAGAAATGCCTACTGTCACCATAACTGTCTCAGATTGACCATGGCTATCAATTGCTGATAAAGGTCCAGCCAAGCTGAGCCAGGCACTAAGCTCAAGCCAGGCTTGAGCCTGCTCTTGATTGCCCACCTCTATCTATTTTCAGATGTCATTAAACTCTGTGGTGTGGTAAGAGAATGAGAAGGGGGTAAGGTAATTGCAGAGGGACCTGTAAAGTTTGGAGAAGTGGTCCAAGTTTCTGCAGTTGAAGTTCAGTGCCAAAAGGTTCAAGGTGATGCACACTGGGAACATAATACAAGGACAGAATTTTGGATAGGAGGGGTTAAACTGAACACTGCTACCATGGAAAGGGATCTAGGAGTCATCATAAGTTACTCCTTTAAAACTTTAAACAATTTAACAAGGCCTACAGCATGGGAACTAGATTTGAATGTATTGATAGGGCATAAGAAAGGAAGTATTGCTACCTCTCTATAGATCACTGGTAAGACCACACATGGAGTATTGTGCCATTGAGAATAGACATGACATATCAGAGATGGTGAAAATGTAGAGTAACAAAAATGATTCATGCCTTTCAGAACAGATACTAAGAGGATCAACTTAGGGCACTGAACATTTTTTGCTGGAGGATAGAAGGGAGAGAAGCAGCATGATAGAGAACTTCAGTTTCCTGAAAGGAATGAAAAAAAGTAAACTGTGAGGAACTATTGAACAGGATTAATGAATCTACTGTAGAACTCAGTGACATGAGTGGAAGCTGACAGGAAAGAACTACTGAAGAGATCTGTTTTACAGGGTGAAGCACTGAGCTATGGAACTGTCTGCAGGCCCAGGTGGTAGATGTCAAGACAATTACCATCTTCAGACATGCTTGAGACAGAGTTAAAGGCTTAACATTCAAACAGGAAGGTATCATCAAAGCAGAGAACATGGCATGGGTAGTGTGGGCATAAACCTGGTCCATCCCCCCATGCCTTTGGCACCCCCCCCTGCTTGCACTTACCACTGTCACTGCTACTGTTTACACATAGTGTTTACCTTGTTCTAGAGCTAGCCTCTCAAACGCCTGATGTGTTAGGTTACCCTCTTGTCTCCTCAAGCTGACTAATCATGTACTCTACCCATCCACGTTTTTTGAGTTATTTCCTATGTTATTACCTGTATTCCTCCCATGTATTTTCACAATTTACTGAGCCACCTTTGTATTGCCTGGCTCTCCTATGGACTTTTTCCCTATTCTGTAATCTGTTAATTGTATGATGTCTGACTCCGGCAACTCTTCCGGGTCGCACCCACTCTGTAACTGTTGATGTACACTGTATGATACCTGTAACTCTCCCCGGGTCACACCTGAAAATAGGCACATGGCTGTCTAGTGTGCTTACCTGGTTAACAAAAGCAAATAAATACATAAATAAATAGATACTTAGTCTTGGGGGTAGGACAGGGTATTATAGGCAGACTAGATGGACTAATGGTCTTTTTCATCTACCAACTTCTTTTTTATTTTATGTTTCTATGTAATTTAGCACATGCAGCCTAAACAGGGTGTGGTCACTTACTGAAGTGCATTAACACAGACTCAATTCAATCAATACTGTTCACCAGCTCAATACTCTCAATAATATGATCAGTAAGCTTGCACTTTAAAACTTCCGAACCAGATTACTAGAATAATGCACTTTAAATAGAAATGTTTTCACACCAAGCACTTTTGCAATTTAAATATTCAGTTACTTAATTCTGCATGTGCTCTTTGTAGGCAGTTTAGTAATGCTTGCACCTTAAATGAATTGCCTTTAAATGCTGTACCATGTTTTAAATTACTTTTAAACCAGTGTCAGTGATTCAGTAGGTAGCACACTTGCCTGTGTGTCCAGAAGATCAGAATGTCCTGGGTTCTAGCCTCACACCAGGTAGTTGGGGTAATACCCACAACTGACAGCATAGTGCATTATGGGGGGGGTACTACACTGTTGAGGTGCTGGCCTTCGGATGCAACATTAAACTGAGGTCCTCTCTGCCCATGTCTGGTAGCTGTCCAAGTGGAAGTAAAAGATCCCATGTTGCAAACTGATGAAGAGTTGGGAAGGGGAGCAGTGTCATTGCCAATATTTCCACATCAATAAAGCATGTTCATGTAACCCACCTCTTAGGACACACTTGGAAACAAGTTGTCACAGTTTAGTGTGCCTTTCCTGGTAAAATAAATAATAAATTATATTTGAATATACTGCTCATAGATTTTACACTTTTCACTTTACTGTTTAGTCAGGTTCTGCATAGTCACTTGAAATATATTTATCCCTAGTTAGATTAAGTGAGGGAACAGAGTGGCAGTCTTTTACATAATTAATAAAATCAATAACTCTCTGAGCCACTTGTAGCCTCAGCTGATGCTCCAGTAATTTAAACAATAACATATTAATTTGTTCTCTTTATTGTGCCACTTCCCAGCTGACCAATCTGAATAACTTAGTAAGCATTTGGTCCCATGTATTAGGCTCAGAGGTTGCTGCTTAGTAGCTACCTCTTTTCCATTGTGCTTTGAGGGCTGCGTTCACTTTACATGGGCATGTGTTCCATAGCTCTGTCTCAAGGGCAGCCCTCCTCATGGGCCTGATGTGCCACTGAAGCTGTGGCTACAGACACTTATGCTAAGAGCAGGGCTCCAGTTATGATTTTTTTGGAATGAGTACTGTACTTCTCATTTTCAAAGTGAGGTGAGTAAAACTAAATTCAGATGTGTAGAAATGTCTGAACAGAGTGGAGTGAGGAGAACATTCTGAAAAACAATGTAGTTGTTTGTTCGATAAGAATTGATCAAATGCCAACAATACCCCAGATAATGTAGGCAGGAACCGCTACTGCTGCTTCTGTTACAATGTTATGTGGATAACTGCTGAACTAATGTTCTCACTAGAGCCAATACTACTGCTGTGAGAAGAGGGGATCAGGCTGCTTAAGTGTCTCTTCTGCCTGGAGCCTCCCAGACCAGACTGTGGGAATGAGTACTAGCTGAAGAAGCAGAGAGGATTACACTGCCAACAGGGACATTTACTGAGCAAGTAAGGTTCCCAGTCCTCTGTCACTATGTATCCTTCTTATCTTTCAGGCACACTGCAACCACATCATTGCTTGGGAGTGGAGGCGAGACTGTTGACTTCTCTGACTGGGACACTGGGACAGCCCAAGCAACAAAGGCAAGTCTTCATTTTCCTGGTCCTGGCTGGCTGGTTGGCTCCCTCTCACACAACCTCTTCCCTTTTCACAGTCCTGTTTTAACAAATTAGTTATTTTCAAACCTAGGCTCCAAGTTCCAAATAGAATTTTCCCTTCAAGTCAGTCCGGAATGTTGGGGGAAGGGTCATGTGTTGGGGTAACCACATTCCAATGTTTCCAGCACCTGGCAAAAGTTCCATTACTTCCCTTTTTGCTTTTTTTTAAACTGGGGAATTTATGGATAAACCAGTTTGTGATATGGCTTACATTAGGCAGTGCCCACTCGACAGTTTTGGCAATACTGATGTCTTTTTTTTTTGTAAGGCACCAGAGTAATGAAATTCAGGGACAATGCAATAGTCATACCCTGCAGCACTTGTATAGATGTTTCATATTGTACTGTAACTGCACTTTATTTTGTATCAAGAGATGTACTGTAACGTGCCATCTACTACTGTTTCTCCTGTTCACTTCCCCCTGAGTCACACATTGAAACAAGCCCTAGCTCAGCGTGCCTCTCACGGTTACAAAGAAAGAGAGCGAGAGAGAGAGAGAGGTAGAGACAGAGAAAGAGAGAGAGAGAGAGAGAGAGAGAGACCTTAGAGTTCTCATTTGTTATACAGTAGCTAGTATCTATGAGCAGAGGACCCCTCTAAAAAGTTACTAACAGTGATCCAGGTGTTATCATAGGATCAGTATTTAAATGTGGTACAGCTAGGAGTTAGTCACTTGTGGGGACTGCAGGGTATTCTTCTCCAGGGTTACACTCTGGAGGAGGGGGCACTACCTCATCTGCAGGACTTTTGCAGACTCTGTGCTCAGCTGGTAGCAGGAAAAGATGATATATCAGAAGTGACACTGGGTCAACTGGGATCCACCCCCACACACCCACTCCCCAAGAGACCTTCTGCCCCAGTGGAATGGAGTGTGGTGGAGAAAGGGATGGGTAAGGGTGGCAGAAACAGCTGCAAGGTGTTTGACCAATCTGACACCATCCAGATAGCAAATCACTTTGCACCCAGGAGGAGGCTCAGGTACATGACTCCATCTGTGGGATGCTGAGGCAGTTGGGGGAAATGGGCAGGAAAACTTGGTGGTACCCAGGAAACAGCAGGAGGACATCAGTAAGGAGAACCTTACTGGTTGGGGTCTCAATGATTAGGGGAGTAGGGAGGGTGGTGGGCATGGAAGGGAAAGTGAGTGAAATTGTCATATGTCTTCTTGGTGTATCAGCCATCGAGGATATACATACAATAGGGAGAATGGCAGAGATAGGGGGAGATGAGGAGCTGGTGCACTTGGGAACCAATGATTTGACAAACTAGCTTGTGGAGGCAGTGAAGCTGAACCATAAGAGACTGGGGGACAGATTAAAGGTGCACTCAGTTTCTGTGGTCTTTTCAAAGGTACTCCCAGTGTGGAATGGGGTGATGGTAATTATAGAATAAGGATGGAAGTGACTGAGGAGTTTAATGGGTGGTTGAAGATAGGTCCTGCTGGATACATTGCATTACTGTCTGCTGATGCAGCTGGTTAAGTAACCCACTAGACAGGCTGTCATTCTCAATATGATGCTCACCAACTTGGAAGGGGTAGGAGGAGTGAATGCAGGGGAGCCTCTAGGACTCATAACCATACCTCTGTATGTTTCAATGTGGCCTTTGGGACAAGTAAGCCCTTATCAAAGGTTGAAGTCCTAGATTTCAGAATATCAGATTTCAACCAGATGAGGGAGCTGATCTGGGACAGGTTAATCAGAATGGACAGCATCAGGGATGTAGAGAAAAGATTGGGGTAATCAATGGTTCCATCCTCAAGGCAACAAAGTCTTGCATGAGAATGGTAATCAAACAAACAGGTTTAAAAGTACAGAATGGTTCCCTTGAAATGTCAGGGGAAGCAACGAGATCCAAGAAGAAAGTCTTTATCAGATACAAATAAAATCAAGAAAAAAAAGAATGGGAAATGTACCAAATGAGAACAAGAAAAACCACGGGGGTGGTCAGAAAAGGAAAGGCAGACAGAAAGCAGCATATTGCCAATGGACTAAAGGGAGCTGAAAAAACAGTTATTTATATATATTAAGGAAGAAAGAAAGAACAGAGTAGGAATTGTTAGGCTAACAGAGGAAGGTAGGGTAATTGAGTAGGACAGGCAGAAAGCATCATTTTTATGTTGGTGTGCTTGCGCAGCCAGCAACGTGGGACAGTGCAGCTTTGGAGGTGGGGTCGCTGTTGGGCGAATGCAGAGCATGCACCAGTAGGTGCGTCCCACATTTCCCAATCAGTCTGCATGCCGGCGCCACACCATGCATACATAATGTGGTGAGGACATCTAAGAAAAGGTCTGCTGCAATCCGAGCAAAGCTCGTCATAAGCAGCTGTCCTTTTCTTGCCGTGCTCGCTGTCATTATGTGCATGGTCGGTGAGTGGGCGGCTGCCTAACTACTGCCTACTTTGGGGGTGCCCAATCCCCTTGTCAGTTAACCCCCATGCTTTCTTTGTGTGCCAACGGGGGAGCCCACTCCCCATATAAACCCCCAATTGTTGAATACCGAGTGGTGCCCAATTCCCCGTGACTCGTGACCCCCCGCTTTCTTTGTGTGCCAACTGGGGTGCCCAATCCCCATTGGCATTACTACCTCCTCCTCCCTGTGTTGTGTGCCAATGAGAGTGCCCAATCCCCCATCGGCTGCGGACAACCCCCCCCCAAACAGTTAGGTGGCATGCTGGGAGCCCACCCCAGCATGCCAAAACCCTTGCAACAAAAGAAAATCTTTCCGGCGATGGTTTTTTTCATTTTTTTCCCTGTAAAATGAAAACAGTCCCTCATAGTCTGGATGCCCCCCTACCCCCACCCGCACCCATCCACTTAGCACCCTGCCTCCCCTCGCTCCCCTTACCCCCATACTTACCTGCAGAGTCTGGCGTGATGATCTTCTGTGGACCGGGAACCCATCTGCACTCTTCAAAGCCGACCGTGAACTGAAGAAATGCCGGTAAGCTGTATAATGGAATGAATAGGGGCTTTTCAACTTTAATGCGTATCTCGGGCATTTTTGCGAATTTTGGCCCCAAATTTTCAACATAGGGTTTTTGGGACCCCTTCACATGAATTCTTGTACTGTCATGACATTATTCAGTCCCAAAAGGTGATTTCGCAGTCACTGAGTGCAATCACCTTTCGGGACTGAGTAACAAAATGACGGTGCCACTGTTCATGAGAGGAGCTCTCAAAAAGCCTATGTTGCAAGTTTGGTTGGAAAAATAAAAAAAAAATGACTGTTTTATGAGCATGCATAGCAACTTCACAATGCAGGCTCATAAGTTAGTGCATTCGCACTAGTTTCATGCCAGATTCTCAACATTGGTATTTTACCACACCTTCTTGTGAACTGTACAGCTGTCATTTTTCACATCCTGCCCGAAATGTGTTTTTGCACTTCTGACACAGAATAGCGCAGTTTCTGTGCGAAATCAGTGTTCAGGACACATTACAAAAGTGACAGTGACACTGTTCATAAGCAGAGGTCCTAAAATGCCTATGTTGAAAATTTGGTGACAATATTCCATAAAATGACTGTTTTACTAGCTTGCATAGCAACTGCGAAATGCATGCTCGTAAGTTAGCGCATTTGCAATATTTTCATGCCATATTCTCAACAATGGCATTTTACCACACCTTCTTGTGAACCATACAGCTGTCATTTTTTACATCCTTGCCGAAATGTGTTTTTGCACTTCCAGAGCAGAATAGCGCGGTTGCTGTGTGAAATCACTGTTCAGGACACATTACAAAAATGACAGTGACACTGTTCATGAGCAGAGGTCCTAAAATGCTTAAGTTGAAAATTTGGTCACAATACTCCATAAAATGACTGTGTTACGAGCGTGCATTGCGCAGTTTGCACTCATGCTCGTAAGTTCGCAAACATATTTTCGCTCCACATTTTCAACAGTACCATTGTTCTACACCTCCTAATGAACAGTACAGCTGTCATTTTTCACATCCTGAACAAAATCTGTTTTCGCAGTTCCGGCGCACAATAGCACGGTTGCTGTGGAAAGCCCATGTTTGAGACGCATTATGAAAATGACAGCGACACTGTTCATTAGCAGATGTCCTAAAATGCCTATGTTGAAAATTTAGGGATGAAAGTCAATAAAAATGAGTGTTTTACGAGTGTGCATTGTGCAGTTTGCTCGCACGCTCGTGACTTTGTAAATTTTTAATACTTTCACTCCAGCTGTTCATCATTGCCATTTTTTCATACCTCGTTATGAACAGCACAGCTGGCTAAAATGTGTTTTTGCACACCCGGTGCAGAATTGCACGGTCACTGTGCGAAATCACTTTTTGGGAAACTTTCAGGAAATGACGGTGACACTATTCATCAGCAGAGGTCCTAAAATGCCTATGTTGAAAATTTGGTGGCGAAAGTCCAGACAATGACTGTATTGCAAGCGTGCATTGCGCAGTTTCCATGCACCCTTGTAACTTTGTCAATCTGCAATATTTTCATGCCACATTTTCACCATTGGCATTTGTGCACACCTCATTATCAACAGTCCATTTGCCATTTTCCACAGCCTGCCCAAAATGCATTTCCGTAGCTCTGCTGCACAGTGGCGTACTCGCTGTGCAAAATCACCTTTTGGGACACATTAACAAACTCACAGTGCTATGCCTCTCCACCTCTGCCACTGCCAATGCCAGCGCGACAACATTCGGCATTGACAAATGCTTGTTTAATTACTACTTCTGCTCTGTATTCACAAGGGAAGACACAAGGCCTCTGTCAGACAGCAGCATAAAGGCAGCTGTAAAGGTGATCTCTGAGATGAGGCAGTAAGTATTTACCACTGAATGGGTTTGGAAAGAGCTAGCAGCCATAAAGATAAATAAGGCCCCAGGGCCAGACAGGATGCATCTGAAAGTGCTCAAGGAACTGGCAACGGAACTGTCTGAACTGATGGAAGAGTATTCAGTAGCTCAGTTCAGAGAGAGGTAGTTTCAAAAGACTGGAAGGTAGTGGACATAGTCCTGCTCTAGAAGCGGAGGTACAAGGAGCAACAGGGTAACTACAGACCTGCCAGTCTTACCTTTATTGTGAGTAAACTGATGGAGACACTAGTCAAAGAGGACCTTGTGAACTACTTGGAGGCAGTTGACTCCTGGATGGTAAACAGCATGGGACTGTGTCAGGGTGGTCTTATCAGACCAACTTGATAGTATTCTTTGACTTTTTAATGATGGTAGTGGATGAGATCCACACTGTGGATCTACTCTATTCTACTTTGATTTCAGCAAGGCTTTCAACTTGGTGCTTCACAAAAGGTTGCTGAATAAGCTCAAGGATCTGGGTGCAGTGAAGCACATAGTTACAAGGGTGAGAAAGCAAGAAAGCAGAGGGTTCTGGTTAACTGAGTCAATTCAGAAGAGATGGAAGCCACCAGTGGTGGACCGCAAGGATTTGTCCTGGGTCCAGTTCGTTTCAATATTTTCATCAGCGACATGGGAGAATAAATCTAAAGCAAGATGTGTCTCTTCACAGATGACAATAAGCTCTCTGGCAGGGTAGACAATAAGGAGGCGGGGGGGTTGGGAGGTACAGATATACTTTCAAAGGCTATGGAGGTGATCAAAGTTTTGGCAGTTGAAATTCAATGCCAAAAAAGAGTGCAAGGTAATGCACATAAGGAACAGGAATCCCAGGCCAGATTACCAGATTGGGGGGGGGGAGTTAAAGTTGGGATGGACCGCCGAGGAAAGACACATAGGGGTCATCAACAGTGACTCCTTAAATCAATCAAGACAGTGTAACAAGGCTAACAATAAGGCAAGTAGGATCCTGGGGTACATGGAAAGGGTTACTGAGAGCAGAAGGAATGAAGTATTACTATCTCTTTATAGATTACTGGCAAGGCCCCATCTGGAGTATTGTGACCCATTTTACAGTCCTCACCTAATGAAAGATAAAGACAGGTTGGAGTCAGTGCAACATAGGGTGAACAAAATGATCCAGGCCATCAGGGCAGATCTTACAAAGATAGGCTTAAGGCACTGAACATGTATTTACTGGGGGCCAGACGAGACAGGGAGATATGATTAGAGCTGAACAAAGTTGGCAAACTTAGCTCCACCAATTAATCTGTGAATTTTGAGCAATTTTGAGAGGTTCATGGAACACGGAATGGTGAAGTTTGTCTGTGAAGTGTGGAATTCTGCCTGTGAAGTGCAGAATCTTGCCTGTGAATTATGGAATTTCACCTACGAATGGTGGAAATTTGCAATTTGTAGGTGAAATTCTACCATTTGTGGCAAAATTCCACAATTTGTGGGTGAAATTCCACACTTTGCAGGCAGAACTTTGTGACTTTGGGTGAAGTCAAAGCTTCTGAAGGTGGGGAAAACTTAGCGGAGCTCCGCAGAGGTGAAGTTCATGTGCTTTGCGGCAGTTTCACCTGGGAATTTAAACTTCTGTCCATCTTTAGATATCTTAGAGACCTGCAAGTTTCTGAAACTAATAAACAAGGTTAACAGCAAGGAACTGTTTAGCATAAGTAGCAGATCAAGAACAATGGAGACAAGTGATAACTGACGAGGGTAGGATAGTCCAATAGGCAAGTGATAAAGTGTTATTTTTACAGAAAGGGTGGTGGAGCTGTGGAACAATATGCCTCTAATGTGGTGGGTGCCAAAACTATTATTGGCTTCAATCATGGCTGGGACAGAGGTAAGGGCTTTGTGGTTGCTCAGGATGATAGCAGTATGGTGGGGAGCCTGAGGTTGGATAGCGTGGGTTACTGTAGAACTAGAGATGTGTGAATTTGGTGAAATTCATTCTGCAAAGAAATCCACAAATTTTGGCAAATTTGAGGAGATGGGGACTGCAATTCACCTTGTTATTCACCTTGTTATGAACCAGCCAGATTGGCCAAAATTCATCTGGTGAATGGCCAATTCACAAGTAATTAATGAGGTGAATTTGGTGTTGCAAACAATTACTGCCTCAATCACCCCCCAACTGGCACCCTCCACCTCCCCACCTGACACACACATGACTGCTTCTGCAGCTGTAAAATAATAGGTAACCCCCACCTGCATGCCAAATACACGCCCACCTCCCCACCCAAGTTTCACTGTCTTACATTTTTACTCCCATTCCTCTACCCAACCCCTTCTCTGGTCCTCATCATCTTTATCCCCGAGCAGCACCCACAAAATATAAACCTGTAAATAAAATAAATGATCCCCTGTTGTGAGCATCTGCTCTGTTCAGTGCCAAGTCCCAACTCCTGTCTCATAATAACAGCTTTAATGAATAAATGGTGATGTCTTAGCTCCTAGTAAAAGCTGATTGGTTGAAAATTCAGCCAATCATATTTTACCTGGAGCAAAGCCATCATCATTCATTCTTTCAAGCCATTTTACAAGATGGGACTGGGAGTCAGCACTGAATAGAGCAGATGCTCAGCACTGTGGGTCAATTTTCTTTATTTGTAGCCCATATTTGTGGGTGCTGGTGGGGGGAAGAGGGTGGTGGGGACTGGAGGGGGTTGGATGGAGAACTGGGAATAACAATTAAAGACAGTGGAACTCAGTTGGGGGATGTGGGAGGGTACATCTGAGAGTTGGGTGGGGGGAATTACCTTTCCTTTTATAGCTGAAGCAGAAGCAGCAATGAGTGATAACTGCTATGGTAAGTGGAGGTGAGGGTGCCAGCACAGGGTTATTTTGATAAGCTTTTATATTCTTTGGTGGGAGGAGGAGGTATCACAGCATAGGGGGAGTTTTTTTAAGTATTTTAAGAAAAATCTGCTGGTGAAGTTGGCTGGTTCAACTGTAACATTTTTTGGCTGGTCCAACTGCAGAATTTTTCGCAAATATAAATGCTGCTGATTCATGCCAACTTCGCTGGCAAATAAAAAATTCACAGCCTCTCTAGTTAGAACCTTGTATGGACAATAGGTCATGAGTTCATTAAAGCTTTATGGCCTGATGGGTTGGACCAATGGTCTTTTTCTGCCATCATTGTCTTTGTTGCTATCCTTCTATGAACCAGGTGGTCACTGCTGGCTGCAGCAGTGATGAGGTGCTGTTCCAGATGTGCAAAAACTGTACTATTTTTTTGTCTTCCACATGGACATGGGGGAGGTCATGGACACCCTGCTGGAGCTGTGGTCCCAACTGTCAAGGGAAAGACAACATGAGGAATGCAAAATACAAATTGTGATTGGTTGGCATCCCATGGCACTCCAGACATTACCTCATGGGTTACAGCCCTCCCAGTTGTAATTTGTGTATCTGAATAGGCAAGAAGCATCCAGAGAACCCCTGTCTGCTCTTTATCCTCCAAGGTAGGAAATGTGTTTATATTTAGCCTTTGCATGTGCTGGTAATCATTGGATTATTGTATAGGAATTTACTCATCCTTGTTTTATGAAAGGAGCTTCTGGGCTCCCAGAAATATCAGCATTGTCTAAGCTTTATTATTGTGCTGATGGGAGCGTTCTCACTTCTGTTTATATGTTTTTCTCTAACCCTGGAGGCCTCTCGAGGCGTTTATTTCATTTGCCTGAGGGAATTCTTCGCGTTTCTGGCCAGCAGCCCTACCTTCCCAACTGTCAAGGGAAAGACAACATGAGGAATGCAAAATACAAATTAATCACTTGTGCTCAGCAGAAGGCAGATGGGGTGCAGTCCCAGGGTGGCAAACTCTCACAGAACACAATCTCATTGCAAAGAGGAGCTGCACTCCAAAGGTAAACAGATGACACTCAGTCAAAATACTGCTGCAAAGTTTCCATTTATTTTACACATCGCAAAAATAACAAAATAAGCAAGCATGGTGGCAATTCCAACCAGTAGCCCCTGCGCTTCAACTGTTAGGTCTTCATCAGGGACCAGCTAATGAAGATCTAACGGTTGCTTACTTGGTTATTTTTGCAACGTGCAAAATAAATGGAAACTTTGCAGCAATATTTTGACTGAGAGTCATCTGTTTGCCTTTGAGTGTGGTCCTTCTTTGCAATGAGGTTTTACAACATGAGGAGGAGCCTGGCAAAAGTACCCAACAGCATCCACCTGCATTGTCTGGGCCATAGGCAATGATGCACAAAGACTTTTTATTATGCAGATGTTCTTCTTGTTGGGTTCTGGGTTTTATTTAGCTTTTTCTTTAGTTTACTTCATTTAAGATGGCCACAAAGCTCAATTGCCTTCTCTATATTTTTTCTTTACCATGTGAGTGGTCATGCGGTGGCCTGTGGGGGTGGGGGTTTGTTTGGCAGATCCAATGACTTATATTTATGTTTAATTTTTGATTTACTGTTAATTTAACATGGCCCACTAGTTTTGTGTTATTTAGTTTATACTATTAAGGCAGTAGGGTGCAGGCTATTAAACATCTTCTTCATGATATCTATGTGTGCCTCATCTGTGTATGATGCGTTGTGCCTATGCAGCACAGTCCTTGAACTAGTTTATGTTTTTGACAGGACTTAGATGCCACTGTTGAGTTATTATCAAAATGGGGTCTATACATCATCATGTGGATTCCCTACATGATGTGAATCTGTGGTGCATAGGCAATCCTAAGTGACAATACCATCAATTGGGGGTCCCTTGGACCCCTGCACACAGGCATGGAAAAGACACACACTCTTTCCACGCTGGATGCCCAGGCAGGTTGCACAGCTACATGCGTGGCTAGTATGGGGGTGTGCATGGGGGCTTGCCCACACTCACGTCATTCATAAAGGCAAGGTGTGCTGGGTGAGGGGGATGCTGTATATTCAGCAGGGACCTTGATGTAGCGATTGCACACTCCTCCAGATTTTGACTGCTGACTGCAGTGGACATAACCACCCCACCTACACTGCTGCCACAGCCCTCTGGGCAGAGAGGAAGGGCTGGGGGCAGCCATTTCATCAGTCACCCATAAACATTCAATTTGTCCCTCCTGTGCCTTTCCAAAATTCCCTGCTCACCTGGAGCAGTAGATTCATGCCTGGACCCAGGGTGGGAGTCTGACTGGATGCCTGCCTGTGTCCCTTGATTTGTACCCCCATGCAGCAGTTCACTGGACAAGTGAGGCCATGGACATTCACCTTGCAGAGGCACGTACTAGTGCATACTATGCACTCTGCACCTTTCCACTTGTTTGGTGCTGGGTACACATGAATTGCACATACCTGGCCCCGCACTGATGCATACTCTCCAGTAGGCATGCAGTCAACAGCTGTTATCCACACATCTCTGTCACACTAAACTGCATAACAATTGTGTGTCTTGCACACAGCTTACTGGTATCAGTGTGGCGCTGTTATGCATTCAGGGTACAAAACCACCTTGTGACAGAACCAGCTGTGTCAGCAACACATGGGTTACAAGCATTGCACTGTATGTATGGGCATTGGATAGTTTAAGACATATAACGTGCCTATTGTACTTGTTTGATGGATATTGACTTCATGTGCATCTACATGCACCTCACGGTTAGCTGTTACTATACTGTACTTGACATCACATATAGTGTTGGTGTGGGATTCACAGCCATGCATTTTTTACCATCTGGCTGAGGCCTGATTTATTCACTACTGTTGTGCCTGATGTTCATCAGGGTACTGCCTATTTGTGTGTTTATGGTTTAGTTTACATTTGCACTGCCTTTTCTGTGTTCATATTTTCCTCCAAGTCTCAGAGCTATATCCAAAGCTGTTGTGTTTGCACAATGTCACTGCTCCATTTTGGAGCACAGCGTATGCTTCAGTGCTACATTAGTTACACAGATCAGAGTACCTTTTGTTTGCTACTTTTCCCAACATTCAAACCTAGGGCCTCAGGAGATTATGGATACTATACATTCATGCTATTTTTTTAATTACTTCATTATGCATGGTACTTTTTTCTTTTTTCCCCTTACTTCTCTGTAGTCATCCCCTTGAACTTGCTCCTCCACATCATCATTACCCACCTTTCCCAGAAAGATGTCTCTTTCTCCTTGCCATTATGGCTTGCTCCCAATGGTAGAGCAATCAGAGCTTAGTCCCTAGCTCATGTGAGCTTCCTTGCATGGTGAAGGTTGGAATCATGGTCAACAGTGTGGTGCCTGTGGGAGGAGCTCACTGCCATCATGTATAGGCAGTGCTATTTTCATTTTTCTCCCCCAGCCCTCAGTGATGGTACCAGAGAGGAGCTTCTTGGCATTCATATAAACATTGTGGCATCTTGACTTGCCCCATGTTAGCTCCTGCTTCTGCCACCACCTGTGGTCACCCAAGTGGTAACAGTGGAGTGAGGCCCATTACCCACCCTTCCAGCAGGAGAATATCCTCCGGGATGTTAGATCCTCCAGCGACTATGTCAAATACCAGACTACCATCGAACTTCCACTATTAGTATAGCAATCAAGTTACATTACTTGCCCACTTCGGCCTGTCTTTTTTTATTAGATTATTTGAGTTTGGGGGCATCATCCCCACACCCCTGTGTTAAAAAAAAAATACAAGGAGGGTGAGGGGGTTAAGCCCCCCAACTCAGATAAACTGACAAAACATCACTTACAGCAGGCTTTACTCCACATTGGACTGTTGGTTATTTTTTATTACTTTATTTGAGTTGGGGGGCGTTTCACCCCACACACCCACGTGTTATACAAAAAAAGTGATGTGGGGATAGAGTCCACCAACTCAAATAAACTGACAAAACCTAAATCAACAGCAAGTATTCAATGAAAGTAGCTTAGAACAGCTATAGTATACTCTGTAATTACACTGTATTCTGTGTAGCTTTGCACTACGGTAATAGCGGAGGTTCAATATTCATCACAATCAGAAATCCTCCTCCTTGGCCAGCCCCGGATAGCAATGGTTCATTGTCATGGTATTTCCTTCCCCAAAATCAACCACATTACACAACTTTGGTGGTTGCTCAGTTGGCATACTTTCTTTCACATAATTACTTCACAGAACATTTATTCACATCATCAATACTTTGATACCACATCCATTATTCATCAGTACTTTAATATAATATACATTAATTTATCATATTCTTTTCATGACCACCTCTAATTTCTAAATCCATTCTGGACACGAGTGCAAACCTAATGCCCACATTTGGCCCACTAGGATGCAAACCTCACAAGATGCCCACATGGTTGGGTGCACACCCATACCGTGTCTTGGTTTTCCAACCCAGTACCCCCTGGGCCCCCTATATCCTTTCCTTTTATCTCTCAATTCCTCGTTCCCTTACCCCCCTTTTTCTTCTTCCTTCCAAACTCAGCATTTCCCAACCATAACAACACTTGATATCCCCCTTTGGCAACCCTTTGCATGTCACATGCCCTCTTTATGGAATCTCTAAACCTGTCCACCAGCTGTTATTCCCCTTAAGCTGCCCACCATGACCCCAAATTTCCCCTCTCTCTCTCTCTGGTCACCAGACTGACCACTGTCCACCTTCAGCATCTAGCCCTGCCATAAAACTACCATTGATCTTCCCCTTTTCTTGCTAAATTACTGGATGGAAAGGTGGGCAAATCACTATCTAGAAAAAGAAGGGTGATCCTCATTCTTACTTCCCCTTATATATCCCTTTTCTCAAGGGCCTCCTCTTGATCCTTTCCACCAATCCCTGTCTTCCCTTACCTGTCCCCTTCCCTTCTTGTACTGCCCTTCTTCCCATGTTCCTTTCTTCCTTGCCTTTCCTCCCTCCTCCTTCCTAGCTCTCTCTTCTGATCCCTTCCCACCTCCCTCCCTCACCCTCCCCTCCTCCTAACTCCTTGACTCCTTGTCCTTCCTATCTCCATCTGGTACCTTCCCTTCTATTTTGGACAAGAAACCCTGACAATAGGGGCTGCCTTTTAACAGGCAACCCACCTTGTCATTGGATTCCCTTCCCCAAATCAATCACAATATACATGACTTTGTTGGGTGCTCACTTGGCATATTTTATTTTACATAAATACTTCACAGAACAATTATTTACACCATCAATACTTTGATACCATATACATTATTCATCAGTACTTTGATACAACATACATCAATATATCATATTCATTTAATGACCACATCCAATCCCTTAATCCATTCTGGACTCAGGTGTAAATCTGATGCCCTCATTTGGTATTCTGGGATGCAACCCCCCATGAGATGTCCACACGGACGGGTGCACACCCATCCTGTGTCCTGGTTTTCTGACCCAGTACCCCCTGGTCCCCCATACCCTTTACTTGTGTCTCTTATTCCCCCCATCCTCCTACCCCCTTTTTCTTTTTCCTTCCACTAGCCCATCTCCAGCTATTGGGTCCACTGCCTAGAAACCCTCCACACACTCTTTTCCTGCCATTGCAGCTCCCCACCACACATTCTATGTCCTCTGGGACCTTTTCTTTATGCAATGCATGGAAACAAACCACTCTGGCAACCCAGCTCACCCGTTCTGTGCGCACAGTACAGATGCAGAAACCACTGCAAACTCTAGTCCCTATTCTTCCCATCTGGAGGACTTCTAACACGAAAGGCCGTACCCTGCACTCAAAGCCCCCTGAAACTGGTTTATGCAACTACTAGAAGCCACATTTAGTACACCCTTGAATCAAATCTTAAAAGACAGCAATTGCAACACATCTTGAATCAAGCTATTGAGCAACACCTTTTTATGTATGTATGTATTTATTTATTTATTTTATTTTTATTTTACAAAGTGGATTCCATGTCATCCCATTTTGCCAGTCTTGAATCAAACAACACTCTCAGACCAAGCCCTACTACCAAGTTCTTCCCCATCAATCGAATGAAGAATGCTTGCATATCCCCATTTTTTATACATAACCAACTATAGCTTCCCCCACCAAGCCCTGCTCAACTTATCCTTAGTTTGTCCAGTCCAACTATTAAGAAAATATTGTTTCCTCCAAATGATGCCAACTGATTGTGCTAGATCAAATTGCTGTCTAGCAAAAGAAGAGTGATCCCCAGTCTTGCTTCCCCTTATATACCCCTTTTCTCAGGACCCCCTTCCTCCTTTCCATCAATCCCTGTCTTCCCTTACCTGTCCCCTCCCCTTGTTATACCGCCCTTCTTCCCATTCTCATCTTTTTCCTCCTTGCCCTTCCTCCCATGACATGAATTCTCACTCTCTTCCTTCCCTTCCTCCTCCATCCCCCAATGATCTCATACTTCCTATCTCCACCTGGCACCCTCCATTCTATTTTGGTCATGAAACCCCTGACAATAGGGACTGCTATATAACAGGCAACCCACCTTACTGAATCTAGGTTGCTGGTGTTGTGAACCATACCTCTACCACTGCACAAATGGGCTGGACCATATACAATGCTTTTCATGCACTGTGTACCACAACACTTTGCAAAATAATAAAAGATATCCAGGCACACAAGAAGAATCCTCATATAGACATGGACAACAACACTGCAAGCTGTCAACAGCAGAATGTTAGTCAAGACAGCATTCCCTAATTTTATAAAAAGAGTTATGGAATATATTGCTTACACAGATGGAATAAAGAACCTCAGGATAATGTCTCATGTGCAGCACATCACCTCTAATGTGGCAGTAGCATTTACTAGTAGTGTGCTATGTTGTCAAAACTGGATATGAGGTCACTTTTCCAGTGGGAGATATACAGTACAGTAAACCCTTAATATTTGGAACAAGAAGTAAGAGTGCTGACAGTTAAACCACACAGAGATCTGTACAAATACAACACAAACTATATTTTTGTCATGTATAACAACATTGTCTTTGAAGTGTTGATGGAATTGCTGCAATATACACTGAATACTGTACTGTATGCAATGTTATATGATTTTAGTATAATAAAGAGTTAAGATATAGAAGCCATATTTCCAATTAGCAGTATTACACCATTCATTCTTGAAATAAGTGAGGCATGCTGTATTATGTGACAAATCCTGTGGGTAGAAACACTTGTGCAGGTTTTGTATGAAGTGTAATCTTTGCTCCCATTGAACAAAGAACACCCAGCGTGCCAGTCAGTGCTTGAAGTAAAATAAATGTATTGTCTATCAAAGTTGTTCAGAGTATTGCAGATGTACTGTATCATGAACTGCAAATATGTATAATGCACAAATAGTGTTTCTTAACCTTGGATTTTTAGTCTTCAAGCCATATACATAATGAGATCCCATAATGTAAATACTTATAATACTCATATTTCCAAAGCCCTGTTTTCCTTTGTAAAGCTAACACTTCATTTTTCAGTTTGTGCAGACAAGCCTATGGAGCCTTTTATGCTCAGTTGGACAGCATCTCTTATGTTTTACTATTCTTATAAATGTTGTATATACTGTAGTTACATTAATAGGAAATGTTTCTATAAAATACTAATGTGAATTTAATGGGATTGATATACTATATTATATAAAAGAAGTGCTTATGAAACTCTAGATGTGTTATATATTATACTGGTAAAACAGAAACATTATTTATTTAAATGGAATGTGTTTTGTTATTAGGATACAACTACAATAATTCTGGATGTGGAGATATTTATTTCAAATAAGCAATGCCAAGTTTTCAGCAGCTAAACAATATTTCAGTCCCAAGAAATAGAGTGGTTCACTTAATTAAATGTGAAATCTGAAGTCCTGTATCACACACCTTTTATTGCATAGTGCTAAAAAACAAATCAATAAAGGCAAGGCTGACAGTCAATGTGTAATAGACAGTACTAATGCTCCTGGACTACAGCTGCAAATACTGTTCTTGCAAACTGTGATATTGCATGGTTCTTGGAATTTGAATCAAATCATAAGTACTGTTAGACTTACTTTAGTGCTCCTGGAGACTAAAATTGATCTACTTGATGTTGTAATATTTTTGGGGATTCAATAATATACATACTGTAGATTTCTTACATTTAGAAATAACATCTGCATCAGGAACAATAGACACATACAATGACATAGGTAGTTATGATATGAAAGAGTGTGAGAAAAAAATAGGGATGGTTTATTGAGATATTCAGAGGACCTTTGAGTCAAAGACTCATTTACAAAGGTCCCACGTCATACGTAGGACAGAGGCAGGGACAATATTTTTACAGGGTACTGTACATAACATTATAATACTTGAACACATTCAGATAAAGAAACCAGCTGAAAATATGACTGGCAAGCTACAGTACAGTAGTTTTGTTGGCTACGTTGAGGTATGATGTCATTCAACTGCAGAGCAGTTTTAAACATAAAATATTGGTGTGGGCTTCATAAGAGGACTTTTATAATAACCAGCAGCTGCATTTCAAGCAGTTTGTATGATTCATACAAAGGCATTACATTATAGATACTATTCACATACAGCACATTCAAAATTAAAAAGCAGAAAAGACAGGCACAGTCCAGAATGTGCAAAACAATCAATACATGGGTTTTTCATTAAACCTAGAGTTTACTTTGACATGCAGGAACCTAAGAAGTGCTATTCTGGTTTGCTAAGAACCAGAAAGTGGTACTCATACAATCATGTCCCCTGATGTTAAGCAGTGTTACCATGGCAAACTGAGTTCAACTGCAGTATCACACATTGCACAGCATTAATTTTGAATATAGAGTTGTACTTGCTCCAAAGATTGATAAAGTGTGGTTCAAGCTCTGGAATCAAGCTCCATACCTTTTTAATAGATACTAAAATGAGAACCATTCCATGTGCACCTTTGAAACTGAAAAGGCATACAATACAGTACAGAACTGATTGTCTCTATTAACATTTATTAAGTATGAATGCCTTTTCAAGCTACACTTTATGTATAACATTTCAATGGTAGATGAAAAACAAATATTAAGAAACCTTAAGAAACTCAGTTGTAGACCTTAAATGCAGTAATTTTGTTTTGAAGTTTCAAAATAGTAAAATAATTTTTCAGAGCACTATATTAACTAGCACAAAAGAAAGGGTGAAGTAAATGTGTTACTGTGAGTAGCTATAACAAATTTGTTGGACTACAGAGTGGGTTAGCTGTCCTGGTTGCACAACCTGATGTGTGATATTGATTCATGACTTCAAAACCTCTAATGTCTCTTTTTGAGGTTTGTTTCACAGCCAGATCTGAAATTCCTACATTGTCAAGCCTTAAGGGAGCTATTCAGTCACAGACCAATGTGCCAGAAGGGTAAGTTAAAGCAACAAAGAAAATAAACCATCTCTCATTCTCAAAGTAAGTATTTATAGTGAAAGAAAAAAAAAGTCTGCTTACAAGAAATAGACAGCATCAAATAAAAAAGAAGATAAGGAAGCATATAAAGAGAAAGTGAGGTAGGCAAGTAAAGTGGTAAAGATGGCTAAAGCCCAGACTGAGGTGAGATTGCAGAAGGGGCACAGCGAGGTGACATGGCCTTCTTTAGGCACATGAGGGAAAGAGGAAAACTAAGGGTTGAATAGTTAGAATATCAGCAAAAGAAGGGAAACTAGTAGAGAAAGATGGAGAAAAGGCAGAAATCCTAAACAGGTACTTCTGCTCAGTGTTTACAAAGAAGAACGATGGCAATGGACCAGCGCCAACCAGTAACTGCACCACTGGACTAGCAGTCGATGCAAGCCGCTTCATGGCAGACAAATTCTTGGAGACACTAAAATTAAAAGTGGATAAATCCATGGGACTGGATGACATAAACTTCAGAATCCTGAAAGAACTGGGAAGGGAAATGGCAGCACCCCAGGCAGCTCTATTTACTAAATTACTTATGACCAGAGAAGTTCCCAAAGGCTGGAGGAGGGTATCTGTGGTCCCACTTCATAAATCTTGGAGCAGGGAGGAAGCAGGAAACTACTGTCCAGTGAGTCTTACTTCAGTCTTAGTAAAATTGATGGAAACCTTACTTTAGCAGAGAATATTAACATTCCTGCACTCCAGCTGTCAGCAGGATCATAAACAGCATGGGTTCACAATGGTGAGGTCTTGCCAAACACACCTGGTCAAGTTGTTTAACTGAGTTACAAAGGTGGTTGATTGTGGGGGAACAGTGGATGTGCCCCGCCTAGACTTTAGCAAGGCCTTCGATTCAGTTTTACACAGAAGGCTTGTAAAGATACTAGATGCACGGGGGTGGGACAGAAAGTGATTAACTGGGAAAAAGACTGGCTGCATAGTAGGACAAAAAGAGTGCAGGAAAATGGCACATTATCAAAAGTGGGGGAAGTAACCAGTGAGGTGATCCAGGGCTTGGTGCTGGGGCCCCTGCTATTCAAAGTATTCATAGCTGACATTGCAAATGGGCTTGAGAGAAAGGTGTGTCTGTTCGCAGATGACACCAAGATTTGTAACTGGGTAGATTCCCCAGAGGGAGTACAAAAAAGGAATTTGACCTAAAGAAACTGGAGGAGTGGTTCAGAACATGGCATCTGAAATTCAACACCAAAAAGTGCAAAATCATGCACCTTGAAAGAGGCAATCCAAAAAGGGAGTACTACTTGGGAGGAGAAAGACTTGCTGCAACCAACCAAGAATGAGACCTAGAGATCATGATATCTGTTGACTTGAAAGTGGGAAAATAGTGCAAGAAGGTGGCACTAAAGGCTAGTGGCATGCTGGGATGCACTGGGAGGAGAATCACAAACAGAAGGATGGAAGTCATATTGCCAGTCTTCAAGGCACATTATTGCACCCACATGGAATACTGCATACTACAGTTTTGGAGAACACACCTCAGAAAAGACATTGATAGGATAGAGACAGTGCAACATGCAGCAACAAAAATGATACAGGGGATAAACCAGATGACATATGAAAATAGGTTGAAGGAATTAAACATGTACTCCCTGGAGCAGCGGAAGGAGTGCGGAAAAATGATCGAGACTTTTAAGTGCATCAAGTGTAAAAGCAAGGTACAGACGTTGTAACTATTTCATGTCAAGAAAGGTAGTAGAACAACAGGACATGATGTAAGACTGAGGGGGGAGTTTAGGACCAATACTAGGAAGTTCTTTACTGAGAGGGGTGCTGGAAACCTTGAATAGCCTACCTCCAGAGGCCTCTGGAGCAAAAATGGTCGAGGGGTTCAAGAGAGCTTGGACAGACACAAAGATATCATTCACCAGGAGGGCAAATGGGGGGGTAGAAAGTAAAAACCTTGGACAGACTAGATGGACCTTGCAGTCCCTTTCTGCCATCATCTGCTATGTTTCTATGTTTCTGTGTTTCAACCAGGGGTGTGAGATTGAGTAATTATTATTAATTTCCAAATAGAATAAATAATGGGAATAGTCCTTTCTCTGTGCAGAATAATGACTAATTTCTATTACTGTTTTTGTGGTACTTAAACTCAGAAGATTCAAACCTTAGAAAAAACATTTTAATCCTTAGGCTGCCAACAGAATTAGAACGCATAGTATTTCAGGACTGAGATACCAGTCCGCAGCACAGCAAGGGTTAAAAAGCCCTCTAGCCCTTCACAGGTTGCCAGAGTAAACCCATGTTCATCTCCCCAGCATCTCTCACCCTCTATACTCCCATCTTCCCTTAAAATATATTTCTCTTCCCTGGGCCCATTTCATCCAACCCAACCTTAAAGGGCCCATTTCATACACAGTCTTCTCGAGTCCAAGATTGTAGAGATGGAGAAAGCAACAAGCGGTAACTGGAGCCCATGTTAAGCAGTCCTCCCCCCCCCCTTACCCACCTAGCACTGCCATCTATGAAATGTGCTATTAGCTGAGGCTTGCAGCATGCTTGGGAAAGGGGAAGTGTAATGTAGTTCACCTGTTATTGAGTGATGATAGGTAAACTGAGAAATTTACTAATAATAAAACAGCAGTGTGTGCATTACGGTAAATAATCACATGCCCTGGATGAATTGTGAGGCACAAAGTCACAGATCTAATGAATTGATTCACCCAAGAAGTTCAACTAGCTATCATTATGCAAACCTGGAGTATGTTATCTGCTTGCAAAATGGCTTTTTTTAAAGAAAGGTGTTTAGTAATAATAATCATGATTAAATATATAAAATTCTAAAGTTTACAAGTACTATTGCTCAAGTAACACCTCCACCTGCTGGAAATACATTGTATTTATGCCTTTGCATTAGGACATGTGTCTTAATGAGGCTGTCATAGTTGTGGTTTCTGTAGGTTTTTGTTGTGCACTGTACTGTGCAGGCACCCACCCCAATCTTGGCTTAATAGAGGCATAGATAGAGAAAGCACCTGTGTTTACACCAAAGGAGAGACTGTGTTTAGTATCACAGTAATTTTTTTTAATACTTTGAAAGCCCATTATGCCAAGAGAAGTACATTGAAGAAGATTATAGCGGAAGTAGCAGTGGATGCGCACAAGTCACTCAAATTTAAAAATATTAAAATAAAGTTTTGACTGACTCAAATAGAAACATCTGGCAGGGGATCATATTTTCTGAGTATCTGCAAGATATGCAGGAAGTAATGGTACAGTCAGGCAGGTGGGCATGCCAGTGATTGTTATGGGGCAACAAAAAAAAGATTACCAAATATTTGTTTCCAGGGTCCTCTACCCTAGGTTAAGCACCTTGGCCCAGATATTCATAAGGGTTGCTCATGGCGCAACAGTGTTGCGCCATGCACAACCCACTGATGTGCCCCGGCATGATATTCAAAAGGGAAAAGTGCGCCGCACAAATCCCGATGCACCGGAGCGCATCAGTAATGTATGCAGGCACAGGTGGGGGGGGCATGCCCATGCATAACCTGCACAGCCCGATATTCAGCCTGGGATGTGCAGAGTCATGCATGCGCAAACCCCTACCTGTGGCTGCACAAAGTTACGCCCCCCAAAAAAGGAACAAGTGATGGCCACCCACAGGTGAGCTGCCACATTGCAGGGTGTAACACAGCAGCTGCCACCTGTGGGTGGCCACCTGAGTTCCTGCCGCACCTGGCGGCACCCCCCATGCCCCCTCACTATAGCCCTCCTCCCCAAGTCCATTATCCCTGGTGGTCCAGTGACCGCACTGGAGCCTCATCGCGGGCATCATTAATAGGACCCCCAGTCCAATAACCCTGGTGGTCTAGTGTATCCCCACATGCCAACTGAGCCCCATTACTACCCTGCCCCTGGCAGCCGGCAGGTGGCAGTCCTCATCCGCCTGCCGCCTCACTTGCCGACTCTACAGTCGGCTGCACGCCTATTGGTTCACAGCATGAGCCAATGGGTATGCAGCCCATGTTATAATATTAGTCCAGATATGTGAATGAATTCATTCACATATCTGACTGAGTAGTACGAGTGGCTGCACACCCATTGCCCCATGCTGTGAACTAATGGGCGTGCAGCCCTACCACAAGCTGTCAGTCGGTGGGTGGTAGGCGCAGGTGGTAGGGTGCTGCCAATCACCGCTAACGGGGGGCAGGGGGCTTAGTGGGCGGGTGGGGTGGGGGTACACTAGACCACCAGGGATATTGGACTTGGGGGTTCCTGTTAATGATGACCACGATGGGGCTCAGTACAGTCCACTGGACCACCAGGGATATTGGAGAAGGGGGGCTATAGTGATGCCCACGATCGGGGCACATAGAGGTCCACTGGACCACCAGGGATATTGGATGTTTTTTTATATTACAGGAATGCCCTCGATTGGGCTGCAGGGGCTTCGGTCCCTGATGGCTGCTGCCTGTCAGGCGCCAGGTGCAAGTCGTTTGGGATCGGCGCACCTGCATGCTAATGGCATGCAACTGGGGCCTTAATGAGATGCAAATGGCCCCCTGTGTGCCTTGCATATATTATGGCCCCATTTGCATGTCCCCTTTTGAAAATCGCAGGTGCTGTGCATGGCACAATGGCACTTGCACCAGCGCATCTCCATGCTCCACTCCGGCCACTTGCGCTGGCGCAGTGCCACTGTGCCATGCACAGTGGGGGTGGCCAGGGTGCAATATTCAAAGCTGCTGTGCCATAGTGCAGCTCCGTTGAATATCACCTAGGCCACACCCCTACGCAACAAAGTTGAGCTACACCCAGGCTTGCTCCATAGCCTGGCGCAGTTTGAATATCCTGGCCCTTGCACTTTCCAATGTTAAAGGGAACTTAATTCTTATTTTACATTTTTTAACATGCTTTGAAAGTGGGGCATGTGTGGTGTTTAATATTACCAATGTTTTCCATATTTTGTTTTGAATTAGTCTTATATTTTATTATACCATGGACCTTAGACAACAACGAATCAGAATGGCTGACTGGCACCTTACCACCATTGTAAATCCTACGATATACCCACGGCAAAGGTGCCAGTCAGCCGCAGCTCTAATATCCATCTGAACCCCGAAGTTGGCAGCGGTAAACGGCCATCTTGAAACCCCACAAAACGAGACGCAGCAACAGCATTTTTTTTTAAAACAGTGCAGCCCGAACAAAATTGTGTGCCCCCCTCCTGTCTTTGTGTGCGCTCCACAATTCAAAATAAACAGTCCCAAAACCATATCGGAATTTCAGTACTTTTAACATTGTTCCCAGTAAACACTTGGCTGCACCCACCTCACCTCGCCTCTTTTCTTCAGTTTACTCACACTTGATCTCTGGCTCCACTCCGTTCCCGCTCGCTGCTGCCCCACTCTCTCTCTCTCTCTCACCAACCAGCTGTACCCTCATGCCCCGCAAACTGTAAATCCATCCAAGCAGGTTTTTGCCTCATAACGGCCATCATTTTTTCTGCCCGCTACGAGAAGTTAAACCACACCTCCGTGTTACACACAACAAAACAGCCATGGAATCAAGTTTTGAATTAATGGATCTGAGCGAACTAGATGAAATTTTCCGTTTGCCCAAGTCAAGTGAGCCCCAAACAGTCGCAGTAACCCAAACAGCTTTACCTATTGCTCCTGCTGCTCCACCTGCTGGTCCTCAGGCCCACAGCACCGACACAGCAAACGTGCTCCTTCCGATTCCTTCCTCTGGAAACACCGCTATGCCCTAGTCAAACTCCGCAGAAATCACTCATGCACCAGGCCCGTCCAATCCATAACAGGCATGAACATCTGTAACCCTTCCCCTAAGCCTCAAGCAAGTACAACAAAACAACTTAAAGCTTAAATAATGTTGAAAGTAATAAAAACAGTTCTACATTTCAAACCTTGTTAAATGTTACACATACAAAATGCGTATATAAGGCAGCATATACTGCATGGACTATTTTATGTGGAGTAAGAATATTTACATAAAAAATGTATTTCCAATACAATTAAGCAGTAATAAAAATAAATTTCAAACTGAATGTTATCTAGATCCAAGGTATAATTGCAATAAGCCACTTGGGGGATGTGGGTTATCGGGGGATTTACCACGGCTGGGGCAGATTTACCCACGAGGCGCACCACGCCAGCCATGGTAAATCCCCTGATAACCCACACCCCTTCATGGCTTATTGCTTAACTAACTTTAGGTCCCTTGTTGGTACTGCCTTTTTCCTGCCCAGTGTCCATTTTTTTGTTATTATGGTGGCACTGTCATGCCCCTATAGTTAGGGTTGAGATTGTTTAATGTTAAATCTCAAATTTTGCACTATAATAACTTTGCAACCGATCAATGGATTTGCACAAAGTTTGGTATGCACTGCTCTGAGGGGTAGTTCTCTTGACATGGCAAGATTCGTTCCAATTGGATTTGGGGATTTTGAGATCATTATATTGTAAAAATGTAAAAAGTGGCCACTTCTGGCAGTTTTTTCCTCATCGCCTTGCGCCTAGACGGTGTGCAATTTTGGTGTAAATGTTTTAAAGTAGAAAGAACTGGGGTAACAGAACTGCCAGTGTTTGTTTGGTGCAAAACTATTAACCTGTTGCAAAGATATTCAGTTTTTAAGATCCCATTATTTTCTATGGGAAGTTCATTTTTCAGAATAGATATAAAAGGTTTGTCAAAGGACTTGATCTCATGGAAAAGAATTCACTCTTACAAGATCCTTTCCTTTTTCATGGGAAAAAAATCCTTTTTCGTGAGGAAAAATCCTTTTTTGCGAGCTGCCATCTTGTTTTATTTCCACCAACCAAAATTATGGAAAATACATAAAAATTTTATCATTTTACAAAACAAACATGAGAACTTAGCTAAATTGGTCCTGTTTAGCTAAATTCTGGTGTTTGTTTTTCACAATTAGCCTCAGAAATACTTTTTCTGGGCACCCAAAATCCCAGGTGCCCAGTTTAGCCAGAGGAGTGCTTCCCCCGCATTCTCTATATGAGAACAGTGGGATTTCTCAAGTTTTGGAACTGGAACTCATGCTGCCAGTTGAAGTTTCAGCTATGAATCACCATTTTTCAGGTGTCTAGTGGCTCCCCCATCCTCCTATCCTCATATTTTATTTTATAGTAAATTTTTCATTGGTGTTAGTGGTATCCCCCACCCTCCTTTATGTATCTCTGGTGTCCAATGGCACCCCGCACCCTCCAACCCCCATATTAATTATTTTGTATTTCTCCCTTGGTGTTATTGGTATGCTCACCCCAACCCCTGTATCTTTCCCTGGTGTCTAGTAGCACCTCCATCCTCTGATCCCAATTTTATATATTTTTTTGGTGGTTAGTGGCTTACCCTTTTATGTTTTTGTAGTCTTGCAAAAAAGAAAACAGTCCCCCAACATCTTTTTTAACCTGAACAAAAGAAAACTGTCCCTCAGCATCCCCTCCATCCCCATCCCTCATGCCAACCCTCCCACTGAACACCCACCACCACACACATACCTCTTACCCTATACATACCATGAGAGATTGCAGTCTGTCATCTTCTGTGGACTGAGACAAGTCTGCTCTCTTCAAAGCTGAACTGTGAACTTAGGAATAAAGGTAAGTACTGTATAATATATTTCAGCAGAGTTTTGAATTTATGTTCATAAATTTGCCATTTCTTGGAATATTTTTCACCAAATTTTTAACATGGCTTTTTTGGGACCCCACCTCATGCTGTCATTTCATTAATCCCAAGCCCAAGAGATGCTCCAGTACCCTGCTTGATGTGGTACTCACCAACCACCCTAATCGGATCCCCAATGTACAAGTCCTCCCAGACTCTCTCAGCGATCACTCCCCCATTCTATTCCACTGGTCATCCTTAGTTCCCAAACCCATAGTACAGTCCACATGCTGGCGGCGTATAATACCTGGTGGACTGATAAAACTTAAGGAACTTCTGTCCCTAATTGACTGGTCTCCTATACAGGCAACTCCTGACATCGACACAGCTCTCTCCTTCTTTACCTGAACTTTTAATAATGCCTGTGATATCTTTGCCCCAATGTGGACCCGCCGTTCTAAAAGGTAGAATGCCCCTTGGGTAACCCCATTTTGATCCACTAACTCAAACATAGGGACAACCTATGGCACCATGCCATTGAGACTGGCCAGCCCAGTGACAGGCAGTTATATGCTGCCGCCCGAAACAAGTGCACTCAGGCTATCAGAAAGGCCAAGTCTGAGCACTATTGGTACTCACTCACTGCCTCATGGGGGAACCCCAGAACCTTCTGGGATAACATTAAACAGTTAAATGGGAGTGCACACTTCCCCCTACCCATCCAGATCAACATTAATGGTGTGATCTCCTCAGACCCAGCCCTCATAGCCAACCACCTCAACACCTCATTCACTGACCTTAGCCCTATCCTCCCTACAAATCTTTTTGACCCTCCTCCCCCAGCACCTGCCATAAATCTTTCTCATCCTTATTTTCTCCTCTGCCGTGTTTCTGCCCAAGAACTTAGGCCGCACCTTGTCACTGCCCTCAAGAGTAATAGTACGGGCAGTGACACCCTGGATCCATGTATCCTACGGCTGGTCTTAGACACAGTCCTTACCCCAATCACGTGCCTCATCAACCACTCTCTTTGCCTGGGGAAGGTTCCAACTGCCTGGAAAGTCTCCACTGTCACCCCTATCTTTAAATGTGGTGATAGGACTGTGGCTGGAAGCTATCGGCCAATCTCCATTCTCTCTCCTCTCCTCTCCTCTCTCCAAGGCCTTGGAAAAAGTGGTGGCCTCTCAAATTTCTGACTACCTCTCCACCTACTATGTCCTATGTCCTGAGCAGCATGGCTTCCGAGCTGGGCCACAGTACCAACACAGCCCTCCTAGAGTTCTCCAACTTTCTCCACTCCTCCTCCTTAGACACTGGTTCTCTGGCTGGTGCGGTCTTCATAGACTTCTCTAAAGCTTTCGACACTGTCTCCCACCCCCTCCTTCTTGATGCCCTTAGTCTCTCTGGTTTTGCTGCTGGGCCTATCTCCTGGTGCACCAGTTATCTGTCTGACTGCTCACAGTGTGTAAAAATTAATGAGACCTACTCAGACATCTGTCCCATCTTTTCTAGGGTTCCCCAGGGCTCCATTCTAGGCCCCTTACTATTCACCCTTTACCTTAACACCCTTCCACACTCTTGCTCGGGGAACATTCTATTGTTCACTGATGATGCAGTCATCTTTGCCTCAAGTCGTAACCCTATTGCCCTCCAGGACTCGCTGCAGAAGTCCTTCACTGAAGCCGAGGGCTGGTTCAAGGAACATAGATTGGTGATCAATCTTAAAAAAACAAAAACCATGTTCTTCACTTATCCTCAAAACAAGTCCTGCAACTTCAAACTCCTCATTCACTCTGGGTCCTCTTTTCCACTCAAACAAGTTTGCTCCTACAAATACCTAGGGATCCATTTTGACCCCTCCCTCTCCTTCCATGGACACATCACTGCCTTAGCCACTGCCACTAATATCCGATTGGGCATCTTACATCGGTATAAACACTGCCTCCCCCCCAGAGGCTCTTCAACTCGCAGTCACCTCCTCTATCCTGTCCCTAGTGGACTATGGACTGCGGGTGTATGGTGCTGCTGATCAGACTGCACTCCATAAAATTCGCATTACTCTGAATAAGACCTGCAGGTTAATTACTGGGGCACCTAGGCTAACATACACCTGTCTACTCTATGCTGAAGCGCTGGTACTTGATCTTGATGAGCGCCTCAAAGTTCTGACCTGTACCCTTACAAAAAAGACCTTCCTTGGGCTATCCCTGCCAGGATTGACCACCACCATCCGCTGCTCTGTCCCACTAGTTCATACTCGGACCTCTGGGAAAACCTCTCTTGTTATCCCTAGAGCTAGGACCTCTCATGGCCAAAGAGCCTTCAGCTTTAGGGCCCCTTCCTGGTTCAACACACTGCCCTCCTCCATCTCCGAAGCTCCAACTATATCATGCTTCAAAACTTCCTTATGGAACCACCTTGTTAACACCCGAAGCTGTAATTGCCACTAGTCAAAGCCATACTCAATACTTATGACAAAGCTTACTACTAAGCTACTAAGGACAACATAACTCTGGTATTGTTTGCATCAATTCTACCTGTACCAGCTTGTTTGTATCTATGTCTTAAGTTACTGCTATACTGTGTTGTACTGTTATACTGTGTGTTTTCGTTTGTCTTACTGTGTCAAGGTACCTTTGTAAATGAGCCTATGGCTCAAAGGTTTTCCAAACTGCTGTCTAAATAAATAAATAAATAAAATAGTCATGCCTGGAAGGTGATTTTGCACTTGCAGTGATAAATCACTTTTATGGATCAAATAATGACATTTAATTGCCAGTGTTCATGAGATGGGAGCCCAAAAATGCCATGTTGAACATTTGGTGAAAACATTCCTAAAAATTGCAAAGTTATGCACATTCATTGAAATGTTTCTACACACATGCATAACTTTTGTAATTTTCAATATTTTGGCTCCAAATTTTAAACATAGCGGTTTTTTTCATACCGCCTCATGAACAGTACAGCTGTCATTTTTCACATCCTATCTAAAATGTGATTTTGTACCTGTGGCGTGGAATGACATTTTGGCATGGATTTGAAAAAAATCACCTACTGTATGGGGTTTATGAGGCAGGGTCATAAGAAGACTATGTTCAAAATTTGGGGTCAAAATATAAAAACATGCCAATGTTTTGACCATTCATTGCAATTTTGCTGTGCCCACTCATAACTTCAGATATGTTAAATATTTTAACCCCACATTTCCAACATAGCCTTCTTATTAGCACACCTCATGCATGTCATAGCTGTCATATTTAAAATCCTGGTCAAAATGTGTTTTCATACCTGTGGGGTGGAATGGTATTGCAGTTGTGCAGAATCACATTTTGGTGGGGATTCAAACATTTTTTGTACCGGGTAGATGAGGTGAAGTAATAAGATGGCTATGCTGAGAAATTTGGTCACTGTTGTCCTTTAAAAGGAAGTGCAGGGCCCAGAGGGCCCTTTAGTTCCACAGCTACATACATATACGCATCTATGGAGAGATGGGAGTGCAGGGTCCAAAGGATCCAGTGGTTTCAAAGTAAAATAAGGATACTATTATAGTATGTCAAAAAGTAAGAAAATGAGTTGCAAAAAACTTTGTTTATGCTCCAGTTCGGGACAAAGTGACAAAAGTTGGGAAATGAGGCATTAGGATTTCCCTAATATCCCACTCTTCCAAACCAGGCAGGAGAGCAGGTGTGTGGTGTGCCTTGGAATTCTCAAGCCTAACGCTCATCCCATTCTCATAAAGTCTACACATCTGACCTTATTTAGAGATGGAATGAGGTAAGTGTTATGCTTGAGAAACCCAAGGCACATTCCAGACCTGCTGTCCTGCCTGGTTTGGAAGAGTGGGGTGTTAGGGAAACCATAACACCTCATTTCACAACTTTTGCTGCTTTGACCCTAACTGGAGCATTAACAATGTTTTTTTGCAACTTATTATTACTTATAAGTAATCAAGCCTGGTTACATCAGTTAAGCAGATGCACTACACTGAAAGTCTCACTCAAGGATTTCACTCAACTAATGTCACTGAATTCTGGAACTCATGAGACATGAAAAGAATAATAATCAGCAGGACAAAGGCAGCAGCAAAACTGGAGACTAAACATAAAAAAAATACGATCATTCAAACCAACTACAAAACAATATACTTGGGCACGCCTGGGTCGCCCCTGAAAAAGGGACCTTCAGGGCTCAGTGGGCCTACCCGGTCACCAAAATTTAATAAATAAATAAATGTTAAACAGACTTCACATATTCATCTTAAAAAGTGCAAAAAAAATTCACAAAAAAAAGTCTTTATGTCAAATTTAAATCTAAGCCCCTCCATTTCTCCACCAGGCCCCTATTGTGTCCAGGTCTGCTTCTGGTGCATCATCCATTCTTTGTGTCCACTCTTCAACAGGGTTCTGTTTGTCATATTTATCATATCATACATAGACTATACTGTAGTTAGTAGGAGTTTGTCAAAAGTGTCCCCCCAGAATGAAGCAGGCTTTCACAAAATACATTTTGTCAACAGAATTAAGTTAGCAGTTTGGCAATATTCAGTTTATCTATAGAAGTAAGTTATCAGTTTGATATTAAAAAAGGACATTATCCACTACCGTTATGTTTATTTTTTTACATTTACATTTTTTATGGATTTATTTTGCCTACTACATTACTAAAACATGTATGAGTTTAATTTTCTTATTTTCTTAAACAAAGCTCTGGTTTGCTTTTTTTTAGCTAAATCTCATGCCATGCCAAGCTCTGGTAATTTTTTTATATTTTGGCTGCTGCAAGTTAACCTAATGTAAGCTGGTTGCTATGAACCTGTTCACTCCCAAGTTTGGATGTGCACACTATACTGTCCAAAACTAAGAATGGCCAGTCTCCCACCCTTCTAATAAATACTGACACTAAGGTAAAAATAACAACTGTCTGTAAAACATAAAGAAATTAGTTTCACAAAAAATTAGCATGTATACTGTGTCTGTTTCCAATTTTAAGCCTACTATTACAGCAGGCCTTACGGTACTGGAATCAGTAACAACTGCATTTTAAAGCCATTGATGGTAAATTCTTGGCTGAGTACACTACAGTAATTCCATTATTTCATTGCAATATAACAAAATTGAATGGAATATTATGTAGAATATCAACATACTGTATTGCTACAAAAAATGGGTTGTCTTGATTCTTGGTTAGAGTACTCATAGGCCCGGATATTCAAATGGCACCAGGCAGTGGCACAAGCCTGGGCGCAGTGCAACTGGGCTGCACCAGGGCATGGACCTGGAGATATTCAGTGATGCTGCACCATGACTCAGCACTGATGAATATGGCACTGAGGGCACACGCACTGTGCATGGCACAGTGGCACTGCACCAGCGCAAGTGGCAGAACGTGAGCGGGGGATGCACCAGTGCAAGTGCAGTTGTGCTAGGTGCATCACCCACGGTATTCAGCACTGGGCATGCAAATGAGGCCATTATGCATGCAAAGCACAAATGGGGTCATCTGCATGCCATTATGGCCCCATTTGCATATGGTGCCCCCATCCCCAGTGACTTGTGCCTGGCGCCCTGCCAGGCTGCAGTTATCAGGGATTGACACCATGATGTGCCATTGCAGTCCTCCGCTCCACTACACCCAATCATGGGCATATGTATGTGTAGTATCCCTGGTGATCTAGTGGTAACCCCTCCCATTGCTCGATAGCAGGCATATGTAAACTGAGCCTCCCTGGTGGCCGGTGGTAAGCCTCCCCATTGCCCGATTGTGGGCATAAGTAGCATGAGCCTCCCTGGTGGCCGGTGGTAACCTCCACCATCATCCAATCATGGGCATAAGTAAAATGAGCCTCCCTGGTAGTCCATTGATGACCCCTCTCCCCACCAGTCCACTGAGGTCCCCCACCACCCAGCAACCCCCGTCATCGGTGGGTGGCAGCACCCTGCCCGCAAGCCACCTGGCTGCCCACTGACTGACAGCATACAGTACAGATGGTATGTCTATTGGTCCACTGCATGGACCAATGAGCATGTAGGCCATACTGTACTACACAGGCCCAATATGTGAATGAATGTGTTCATGAATGCAGTGGACCAATAGGCATACAGTCCGCACTGTACACTGTCATTCAGTGGGCAGCCGGGCAGCTTGTGGGTGGGGTGCTGCCACCTGTCGATGACAGGGGGTACTGGGTGGTGTGGGACCTCAGTGGGCTGGTAGGGAGGGGGATCACCATTGGACCACCAGGGAGGCTCATTTTACTTATGTCCACAATTGGGTGATGGGGGGTTACCACTGGCCACCAGAGAGGCTCTTTTTACTTATGCCTGCTATGAGCAATGGGGCAGGGAGGGAAACTGCTCCCAGGACAGGGGGCTTGTGGCCGGTGTTCTGGGTGAGTGGATGGCAACTCACGGTTGGCGGCTGCTGTGTTGCGCCCTGCTATACAGCAGCTCACCAGTGGGTGGTCAGGACTTGTTCCTGTTTTTTTCAGGCACATCTTTGCATCCCCCGAGTGGCGTAAGGCTGGGTTGTGCCAGCATATGCACCGCACATCCTGGGCAATATATCGGGATGTGCCGCATATGCATGGGCACTTCCCCTGCACTTGCACCGGCATACATCAGGTGCTGTGCATTGCATCTTGCCCCTTTGAATATCACACCAGGGCACATTGATGGATTGCGCATGGCGCATCCCTGTTCACCATGCACAACCTCTTTGAATATCCAAGCCATAATGTATAAGGAGCTTTATAAAGTGGGAGACCATCTCTTCAGTACAGTAACCTACTGTTAGTTTATTTACAGGAGGACTTTTCTATTTGTGGTGATGTTTGAGACCATAGGGAGGGAATGTAACAAGTCTGATCTGATCCCAGCAGTGAAGTTACAACACATTTTTTTGGAGGGGGAGGGCTGGTTGGATAAACTATCCTGCATTCTACGACAACCTAAGGCATCCCAGTCTCCCTGATCTGACTTCCTTTGGAATGCATAATTCTCAAAACAACGTATTCTCCACTGTCATTGTCTGACTTAGTGCTAATACTCCATACCAGCTCTGCTTTGTACATTACTAACTTTTGTATTTATATGTAACTACAGTACTGTATTTACTCTGAATGGCTCTGTAGCTACTGTTTATATTTTGAATTACTTATCTACCCTATAATCTGTACATAACTATATTATCTGTACTCTATCAAATGTTTTATGTTACCCCTGTATATGTCTTCTCTCCCCGAATTGCACCTGGAAATGAGCCTCGGCTCAGTGTGCCTTTCCCCATTACCAACTTTTAAATAAATAATAAATACACCTTTTAGCCTTTATCTTTGCTTCCCTTTCCCTTGAGAACCATACAGGTCTCTTTACCCTCCTGTTCTTGCTCACTTCTTTTGTGCAGAGGTACAGTATGTTGCCTTTACTGTGACATCCCTCTATTTGGTCCACTGTTACTCCCTCTTACCCAGGTCATCCCTCCCTACTAGTTCATCTCTAAGGCATTCACCCATTTTTTTTTTAATTCTGCACTTCTGAAGTCTAGGGCACTCACGCTTGTGTGGTCCGCCTCTGCTGCCATCCTTATGTTAAACCACACAGTATGGTGATCACTGGTCCCAAGTGGCATTCCACCTTGATTTCTGGAACACTGTCCCAGTCTGTGAGCACCAAGTGCTGCATTGCCCAGTCATGAGTGGGTTTCCTGAGTAGTTTCCTGAGAAACACCCCCTGCAGGGATTCTAGGTTGCCCCTGCTTCTAGCTTAGGCCATGCATGGAAGGCTTCAATCTAAATCAAAAAGATTGAAGTCCTTCACCAGCAACACTTATCCTATTCTGCCAATGTGTTGATGGCTGCCCCAGTGCTTTATCCAGTTCCTCCCCTGTGTTGGAAGTCTGTATATTGCCCTGGTATGAATAGTTTCTCCAGCTCCCATCTTCAGGGTGACCCACAGTACCAAGAAACCCTATTTCCCCAGGTTCCCATATATTTCTGTCCGAGTAATAGCCTCCTTTACGTAAAGCACAACCCTTCCTTCACTCCCTGTCCTTCCTGAACTGAGTGTAGCCTGTTAGGCAATGTCCAAGACATGGCTACCACTATACCTTGACTCAGTAATGCCCACAATATCTAGATTCACCTTTGCTATGATGGCGTCTAAGTCTGAAATTTTATTTCCGAGACTGTCTGCATTTGCCCACATGACCAGACACAACTTGTTCCCACTTTGCCTGTACACCCCTTCCACCCATTGTGCCTCATTTTCCCCTCTCTGCAACTTTTTTTTTACTGCCCCCCTTGTCCTCTTCTTCTCTGCTGTTTCAGTTAACCTGATCCCAGAGTAATTTTCCTCCCCTCGGGTCCTTCCACCTTGCTTAAGACTGTGTGTGTGTGGGGGGGGGAGTTTATGCTTCCCTTTGTCTTTCTGCCATCCCCCTCAGCAAGTTTAAATGTTCACTAAAGTAACATTTAAACCATCCACTGAGGACTGTGTTTCCGCTCCCAAGACAGAAGCAGGCCATCATCTCTGTATAGGCTATTTTCCCTGCAGGTTGGTCCCATCCCATCTGCAGCCAAAGCCATCTTCCCTGCACCATTCCTTCATCGTGAGTTGAAGCTCCTAATATGGAGCACTCTATCCTTCCATTAAATATAGACAAACAGCACCTCGGCAAAAGTCACTTTGTGTGTTACTTGCTTAGGCCCCTCCCAAGTTCCCTTAACTCCTTTTGCACCATCCTAGCCCTGTCCCATGCTAGGTCATTAGTTTCCAGGAGGACAACGACATTTGGCTCCCTCTCTGCCCTGCCGCCCTAGAAATCATCTGTCCCTTGCCCCTTTTGCCCCCTCCATGCGTTTGGTCCAATTCCACCTATACCTTCTATGGGTATTTACTTTATCACCTTACCCTAGAGAAGGTGTTTCATGCATTTACCTTTTTTTTCCATGCTTACCGTTTTACTGATGTGGATATATCTCACCCTGTACCCCACTGCCTTTACTTCTTAAAAAGTATACTAAGCTGTGGGACTGGTACCTACTATAGATATGAGGGTTCACCATTCAATAATCAACCTTTTGCAAAAGAAAGTTTCAAAATGGGTACTCGAATTCCAGAAATGTGTTCTTCTTTATTGAGTGAAGAAGCAAAGTGTTGTGCAAAGCAACTCCAAAGGCAATTCACAGATAATTTACACGTGATTCAATTTCAAAAAAGGAGAAGAAGCAAAGTACATGAAAATGGCAGCACAATTCCATGAAAACCACCAGAAAGGTACATAACATTGGGGCTCTGTCGTGGAGCGCTGACCCCCTACTTCCTAATCTCCTAGATCAACCAACATGTTTTGCACATGAGTGCTTTGCCAAGCGTGAATGATAGACAAGGCAAGGCAAGGCAAATTTTATTTTTAGGCACCCAATCCCAGAGGCTCTGGGCACTGTACAAGTAAAACAGATACAAACAATAGATCAAATAAACACAAAAATAAATAGATTACAGCAATGATAAACAGGCCATAGGGAATGGAAAAAGTCCTGAGCTTAAAAACAGTTACTAAAAGGGGGTAATCCCAGGAATAAGATCTAGAAGACAGTGTCTTGGAATGCCTGATTAAACAGAAAGGTCTTGAGGTACACTGTGAATGCCTTGACTGAATGGGCCTCCCTTATAACAGGAGGAAGCAAATTCCACAGGATGGGGCCGGGCGACACTACAAGCTGTGTCATTGGCAGTTTTCAGACTTATCCTGGGAATCCTGAGGAGGCCCCTAGGGGAGGAATGGAGGGAGTGGACAGAGGCTGCAGTTGTGAGAAGGACTGACAGGTAGCCAGGGCCCAGTCCATGTAGGGACTTAAAGGTGAGCAAGCCCACCTTGAAGAGGATCCTTCACCTGACCGGCTGCTAGTGCAGTTCACGCAGCACTATGGTAATGTGGTAGTATTTAGACTGCCACATCAACTTTCTGGCAGCTGCATTCTGCACTATCTTCAGCTGGCAAAGGATACCTCATGAGACCCCAAAGTACAGCGCATTACAGTAATTAAGCCTTGACATCATGAAGGCATGCACTGAAGTGGGGAGGTCCATGGGTGGAACTAGGGATTTGATCCTGGTGATATTCCTCAGATGGTAGAAGCTAGTCCAGACTACAGATGACACCTGGGATTCAAATGTCAATCCATTGTCAAAGGTCACACCAAGATCATGCACCCTAGAGAAGGCCTTCAATGGCACAGACCCCAGGAATAGTCCTGTTGCTGCATCAGGGCCATCCTATCACACCTCTTATTCAACTCCATCACAAGTACCTCCATCTCTCAGGGTTCAGTCACAACCAGTGACAAGAAATGGGCCCCTCATAACTTATATGCCTTAAAGAAACAGTGCAACAATACTGTGTGAAGTGAAAAGGTGCTTATAATAAATATTAAACATATACAGTATTAAAAACAAGATTAAAAAGGGTATGCAAAAAGTGATACAGATGTTTACTACTTAAGCACCTACTGGGCAAAAATGCACTTATTAAAAAAGTTCTTATTTCACAATTTATATATAGTTTAAGTGCTGCCAAAATCAGGATTCATGAATAATCTGTATTACTTTGTGAGAATCATTTATGACTAAGGTGGCCCACAAGAGGGCAGATAAAGTTGACCTATCAAAGTTACAAATAAACACTCTGTTCTGCTCCATGTAATGTACAGTGATGAGGCACAGCATAAGGAACATAGCAACACAGATTCTGTACACTAGTTCAAAAGAATGATGAAAACCATCAATTTAACATTCATGTGATTGCATGGTATTGTAAAATAAACCTTTCTTGATCCAAATAGTGCAGAATAAAGGAGGCACAAACATTGTAGTATTTCCTTAATTGAGTATTATTCTCAGCACTGTAGACATTTTTAGCAGCCGAGGAATTACAGGAAAGCCAGGGAAACAAGCAACTAAAATACCAAACAAAATGGTAAGTATTTAAGATATCGCTTCTCCTCTTCCTATATAGGCTAATTCATATAATGGCTTGTTAAAAGACTCCCTTTACACAGGGGTATTCCAAAATGCATCAAAGAACTGGGAAAAAAATAGAAAAAAAAAACACTGAAATTAGTAAACCAGGATAAAGCACATTATCACAAATTCTCGAAGGAGTATTAATGAACCTCAATTACACTTGTATCCCAGTTAAGCAGATATTCATAACAATGGACATACAGGACATACAGTACTTCTAGGCTGTCAGATTAGACCAGGTTTGTGTGTGACATCAAAATCTCAAAGGCATACAGATGAACCCTGATTGCACTGGCGTACTGTTTAGGAAGATATCATTCGTAAAAATGGATTTATTTCCATCCTGTCATTTAGACCAGGTTTTTATGTGGCATCCATGGAAAATATCCAATATTGCTCCCTTTTGAGTAGTACGCTATCTTAAACACTGCACCTTTGGTTCTTAATAGGCTCTCACAGGTCTCACAAGTTCACAGATCTTCTATATCGCACATTACCTGCAGCCAGAGTAGCAGAGCAATTTATAGATGGCTTTTCTGTGTGATATAGACGATTTGTGGACCTGTGAGACCTGTTATACCTGCATGCAAACTGGTTTTAGTTATGGCCCATTTATGCTGTATGGTATAAAATTTGGGAGTGGTATGTTTTTAACATTTGCAATAAATTAAAGGCATACATATAAAGGTTTACTTGAAAGGATCCTGTTTCAGAAGAAATATTTTATTTATTTTATTTATTAGAGTCTAGGATTACAATTACCTTTGAGTTAAGGCTCTGTTACAAAGGTTCCATTTTAGGATGAGAACAAACAAGCAGGACATTACAGGATATCAGGTTACAGTTGTTTGTCATCACATGAGTACATACAGATTAGGAGGTACTAGGGGCATGCAGAGGACAGGGATAACATTGATAATGAGAACTTGGTGAGACACGAGAAGAAGATGCTGCCAGAGGCAATTGTCAAAACACACAGGAAGTGCAAGTGGAAAGTGCAAGGAGGAGGGGGGAAGGTAGAGAGGGAGAGTAGAGGGGTGGATGAGAAGGGACTAGTGCCAAAAAGGGAACAGCAGGTTAAAGAAGACAGTCACATGTGACAGAGGCAGAGAGAAACAGGCAGAGGTTAGATTTGAATGGGCCAGGCTTAGGTAGGGAGGAGATGTCTCTGGTGAGACCATTTAGCCAGCTGGGAGCTCTGTAGGCAAAGGATCTTTGTCTGTTTGAGGTCTGGTATCTTGGAATGTGGAGTGATTGAGATTCAGAGCCCCTGGTGAGGCGGGGATTCTGTGCCGTTTGTAGCAGAGCTTGAACTCTGGGGGCAAAGCACATCAATGTTTTTTTAGCCATTATGCATGTTAGACACTTGATGCGGCTTGAGAGTTGAAGCCAACCAGTTTGGGCATATAGGTCACACTTATGGGTGAGACAGTGGGATCCAGTGATGAGTTGGCAAGCTTTGTTAAAAGCCATAGATATGCACCTGAGGGTGGTGGTGGTGTAAGCGGAACCATAGATGACGAGACCATACTCGATAGTTGAGATCACCAAGCTCTGAACTGTGATCCTTAAGGCTTCCGGAGTTAGGCATTGCCTATGTCTGTAAAGCAGGCCAATACGTGTGTTAGTCACTTTGGCAACATTGTCAATGTGAGCCCCATGGGATAGACAACTGTTAAGAGTGATTCCAAGGTATTTGAAGGTTTGCACTGGTTCTAGGATTGCACCTAGGCAGTTTGCAATAGTGAGGGGGTGGTCCCAGTGTATGTTTTGCGAGCTGCAGAAGAGCATGGACTTTGTTTTTTTATAGTTAAGGACAAGTTTGTGTTTACTGAACCAATTTTCAACTGAGGAGAAGCGATGCTGTAGTTTGCTTTGCAGAAGGTGGGTGTCCTTGTGGGTGGGGTGGATGACAGCATTATCAGCGTATAGGAGGAGTTGCTCCAGACAGGACTGTGGAAGATTATTTAGGAAGATGCTGAAGAGAAGAGGCCCAGGGATTTACCCTTGTGTCGTTCCAGAGTGCACTGGTCTGGCATTAGAGAGAAAGTCAGCTATTTTCACTCTTTGTGAGCAGTTTTCCAGGTAGCTCTTAAACCAAGATGTTGATTCATGGGACAGTCCTGTATTTAGCAGCTGAGAGAGTAGTAGATGATGATGGATGGTATTGAATGCCTTTGTCAGATCAATGAAGTCCGCCCCTGTAAGAAGGCTATTGTCCAAAGAACTATGGATTACACCAGTGAATTCAAGGAGGGCTGAGGTGGTACTGTGACCTTTTCTAAAGCTGTGCTGTTGAGCACACAGGATATCATATTTATCAAGGTGTTCCATAAGCTGGTCCGATACTATATGCTTTATGTCCTTGGAGAGCTGGGGTAGTATGGACAGGGGCTGATAGTTCACCAGGAGGGCCCTGTCCCAGCTCTTGTGGACTGGTGTGACAGAGTTGGATTTCCATCTGTCAGGGAACTGGCTGAGAGAGAGGAAGAGGTTGAAGATTTTTGTTAATGGTAGAAGCATCTCTTCGAGGGTGAGGGCAAGCAGCTTGAGGTCAAGGGAGTCCCCACTTGACCCAGACCTAGCAATAGCTTTACTGATGTAGTTGCAAGCTTCATATGGTTTGACTGATTTCAAGTAGAATGGAGGCCGGTTTGGAGAGAGGGTGGGAGTTGAGGAGAGATTTTGGAGGTCAGCTTCATTGAAATAGTCAGGTGAAAGAACAGAGCTGGGGTCAGTAAAAGCTGAGTTGAATGAATTTGCGATGGTAGTCGGGTCCAGCATTGTGATACCATCTATGACCAGCATAGTGGGTGAGGTTTTTGTCTGCTTTCCGGTAATTTCTTTAATATTGTTCCAAAATGAACTCCCCTTGCCCCAAGTGTTTGTCAGGGCATCCTTATAGTAGATACTTTTCTGCAGGTGGACTAATTTTGTGCCGTTATTCTGAGCTTGTTTATAATTATGTATGTCAGTTTGCTTTCCAGTTTCCCGAGCCTGTACCCAGAGATGGTCCCTGGATTTTAGTTGTGCTAGTAGTTCAGAGGAGAGCCAGGGATTGCACAGGCCTTTGACTTTCTGCTTTTTGAAAGGGGCATGATAGTCACAGGCAGCATTAAAGGTTTTGATGAAGCGGTCAAGGGCAGTGTTGACATCCTAAGTGTGGAAGATTGGGGATCAATCTTGCAGTTTTAGGTGGAATTTTAGGTGTTTCAACTGCCCACATGGAAGGACTCTGCTGTTGATTAATTTGGGGGGGTCGTGATAAATGTATTTGTCCAGACGCAGATTACAAGGGAATGGTTGCTTAGAGTGTTAGGAAGGAGAGAGACATTTGAGATGCGGGATGGGTGACTGGTCAGTATCCAGTCCAGGAGAGTACATTTGCCTGTTTTATAATTTTGCCTAGTGGGGGAGGCAAACAGTTGAGCAAGGTTTTCTGAGGAGATGGAATCTATGAAGCCCCCCTGATTCGGGAGCAAGTCAGTTGATATTGAAGTCACCCAGGAGGCTTGTCTTAGAGTCAGGTGGTTGTGATCAGATGAGGTCCATACCTCTCAACCTCCTGCTTCATAAATCAGGGACAAGGCTTAAAAAAATAAGGGACAAAGGACCAAAATCAGGGACACATCTTCAAAATTAAAGATATCCACCCAGAAAGCTGGTGGAATATGGGTCTTAGTGCAAAATGCATTTTCTGAAGAAGAACAAGTCTGTAACTTTAATGCTTGACATTGTTTTGTGCCTACAGTCCCCACTGTTCAGCCACAAAAACACAAATTTTAGGAGGGACAGAGTAAAATTTTGAGGCAAAATCAGTGACATCCCTGAAAATCAGGGACACTTGAGAGGTATGATGAGGTCAATGACTGAGTTGAGGCCTTTTCCTTGTTCTTTGGGGGGGGATGTAAACTGCGGCAAAACAGGGCTTTATTGTGGGCCCCTAGTAGAACTTTGACAGTGAGAATCTAGGAGGAAGAGTCAGAGATTGGTGTTTTTAGAGGGTGGCCTTGGAGAGAGTCTTTGAGATATAAGGCACAGCCACCATCTCTTTTAGCGATTCTGTCAAGTCAGAAAATGTTGTACCCTGGCAGGGTAATAGCCATGTCCGAGATTTTAGGAGAGACAGGTTTCAACAACTGGAAGGATGTCTGGCTTGTGCTGATTTACAAATATTTGCAGGTCATAAAGTTTTGGCAGAAGACTGCAAATGTTTACTGTAGCAAGGGTGAGTGTTCTGGAGTGACTCATGGTGAGCTACTGTGGTCCAGAAGACTGTTGTTACTGTAGATCAAAGACCCAGACTGTATTAAATTCCTGAAGATGATGAACATTGGCCTGGGTCATATGCAGGATGCAAAAATCCTTTGTTAGTATATTCCCTTTGTTCTCCAAAATGGTTGGGAATAGACCTCAAAGACAAGCACACACCCTTTAGAACAAGTCAGACAGAAATGTGGATTCAATGCAGCACTTCACAACTCAGAGCTTGTATAACAGAATTACTGACCTTACGTTTGCTTTTGATGGCTTCCAAAAGAGTTGATTTATGATGAGAATGCCAAAACCTGCTGGTGATGTTTTGCAATTTCTTAGTCCAGGAAATGTTCATAGATGTTATGTCCAAGAATGGTCCAGTTCCTCCAAGCAGAAACACATGAAAACCACAAAAACTAAACCACTGACAGAGACAAACATAAACAGCCAGCCACACAGGCTGTAGTCAGCCTTCAAATATTTAGTCTGGAAGACATTGATCCACACTGTTGCTTGTTGCTGCAGACTATTTCATTGATAATCAAAGCTCTTTTATTAGAGGAAAAGGTATCTGAATTTCTGTGGACTGGATTTCAGCGAGCTGCTCCTACTGGAGTGGTGTCTGACTTTGATTATAATTGGGAAGTGAAGTTTCTCAAATTTAACCTTGCCTTAGTTACTTTAGTTTGCAGCACCTTTTTTGGAAACTTACCCCCAAATTCTGAGCCAGTTGTGCTAAACAAGCATTATAGAAACAGAAGAAAAACCTGTTGCTACCACAGTAGGGGTATGCCATAAGTTGGGAACTCTTGCGATTCAGATGACACAGATGTGCCAAGCAATGGAACAGCAACAAATGACTAAGTAGGCAGTATAACACCAGAAAAAGAACCTCTTTTCTTTTCACAGTTAGGAATTGTGCCTGCTTTTTTCACTAAATTCACACCAGTGAAGGCACTGGGGCAGCTGTCTGTACTCTGTGCCTCTTAAATAAGCATTTTTTTTTCTCTATTAGGCTATGAATCAATCAATTAATCAATTAAAGCATTATTTGTGCAGTGCAGTGCAAATTTCAGAGAATCAAAGTGCTTTACATACTATCAACGCTTAAAATCTATTAAAATACTTTAACAAAAAAACACTTTTATAACAGTCACAATATTTACAATCTTTAAATTAAACCCTATCAGTGAAGGCATTGCTAAATAAAAACATTTTCAGTTCAGCTTTAAAATGGTCAAAGGTCTGGCACTCTCTAATCTAATGAGGTAGAGAATTCCACAAGGTTGGGGTTGCAAACATATGGGTCCCAGATGTCTTTAGCAAAACCTTGGGAATATCTAGCAATCCCTCATCAGTGAAGTGGAGTGGGTGGGAGGGGCAGTAAGGTCATAGAAGGTCTTGCAGGTAGCTAGGTCCCTGGCTGTGTAGAGCTTTGTAGGTCAGCAAACTGAACTGGAGGGTGATCTGACAATTTATCAGCAGCCAGTACAGATAGCAGAGCACAGGTATGACATGGCAAGATCTAGGTAAGCCTGTCAACAACCTGGCCACCACATTTTGCACTAGCTACAATAGGTGAAGATCTACCCCCGGTAGCCCTAGGTATAGGGTGTTGCAGTAATCTAGATGAGAGGTCACAAAGGTGTGAACTGATGTTGGCATGTTACCAAGGGAGATAAGGTGTTTGATCCAGGTGATGTTTCTCAGATGAAAAAATGTGGCTTTCACAACAGCTGACACCTGTGATTTCAGTGTCAAGCCACTGTTAAGCACAAAACCCAGATTTCTCACCTGATCTGAGGTGAGCAGCTGGGAGTCCTTGAGTCAAAACCCTGAGGTCTGACCAGCTTCAACCCTCATGCCCTGGTGACCAGGTTCTAACACCAATACTTCGGTCTTCTGGGGGTTCAATTTCAACCAGCTGGTTCTCATCAAGTCTTGGATCTCCAAGAGGCAGTTGTTAAAGACTGAGACTATCTCTTGCTGCCTGGGTATGAAGGATATGTAGAGCTTAGTGTCATCTGCATAGCAGTGAAAATTCAGCCTATACCACCTAATGATATCCCTAATGGCAGCATGTGCACTGCAAACAGCATGGGTTTAAGACTGAGCCCTGTGAGATCCCACAGGACGGGGAAGAGAAGTCGAGGAAAAAATTCCAAGCACTACTCTTTGTGTCCTGAGAAAAGATTTACACCAGCTGAGGGCTGTATCAGCCAGTCCACAGCATACCTGCAGGTGCTCCATTAACACCCCATGATCTACAGTGTCAGATGCTGCTAAGAGATTGAGGAGAACTAAGATGGTATGACTCCCTCGATCCCTCACCATCAGGAGATCATTTGACACCTGAACAAGGACAGTCTAAGTTCTGTGCCTCTTCTGAAACCCAGACTGGAGGGAATCGTAGATGCTATGAGTTGTTAAGTGATCATTCAGTTGAGCAGCCACCACCTCCTCAATAATCTTGCCCACAAAGGGCAGGTTAGAGACAGGTCTGTAGTTTTCCAAGCAGTCTGGATCAGGCAAAGGTTTTTTAAGGAGGAAAGCCTAACAGTAGAAAATATTTCATCCTTATTTGCTTGTTGCTTTTGAATTCTGGACGGTAGCTCACCAGTTAAGGGCAGATACTGTGTGTGTGTGTGTGTGTGTGTGTGTGTGTGTGTGTGTGTGTGACAGTGGCAGTTCTCTTCTGGATTAGCCTGATTCAGAGAACAAACTGGTCCTAGGTTCAAACCAGATTATGGTCAAAATTGTCAATGCCACTACAAACTTATTGTTACTATACACCACATACAAGGAATGGTTATAAACCATAATTTATTGCATAAACTGAAGAGAAAAACACTTCCCTAAATGCATTTTTTGAATTACAATGACAGGGACGGGACAAGAGCGTTGGACTTCAGGAAGGCAGATTTTTCCAGAATGGGCAGCAACCTAGAGGGGTATTTAGCTAAAATTAACCCAGGGATGGATGTGAACAGAAGTGGGCAATCATTAGGAAGGGGATGAATGAGGCCATGAACACATGTGCCAAATCTCAGAGTAAGCAATCCAGGTTAAAAAAATCTAGCTGGCTCAGCAAGGAATTAGAGGGGAAGGTGAGGGAAAAAAGAGTGGCCTTCATTAATTTCAAAAAATAGGGGCATGAGGATGACATAGAGGTGTTTACAAAGGTATCTAGGGAGGTGACCAGGTCAGTCAGGTCAGTCAAGGCAGCAAAGGAGCTAAAGATTCTCAGGGGATCAAAGAGGGGGAAAAGGGGTTCTTAAAATACATAAGGGAGAAGAGGAGTTGTAGGGATGACATTGTAAGAATCAAGAGAGAGGGGGGGATGAGCGGGACAAGGGGAAGATCAGGCAGAGGCACTCATTGAGTATTTCTGCTTGGTGTTCATGAAAGAAAGTGATTGCTGAATACCAAAAAGGAAATGGGGCATGGGTGGAGGGGGGGCAGAGATAACAGATGGGGTCATTCATGAGTACAGAGTTCTGAAGGGCCTTAAAGATTTGCAGATGGACAAGGCACCAGGACCTGATGGTGTACACACAAGGTGTGACAACCCACCTCTCCCTCTGGGCTGAAACAGCTTTTAGAGAGGTGTCTGTTCTTGGGCATTCGCTGCCACCAGCTGGACTTTCTTTCTGGCACCTCTTTCAAGTGTACAGACTTGAATAATTAAACGTGCAATTGCACAAGTTAAAGTCTGGTAGTGTACCTCTCTCACGTGGCGGATGCTACACAGAGTTTACCTCAGCCAGTGGAAACCAAATATTACCTTAGAAAAATTACATCACAGTCACAACTGTTGAGCAAATAAATAGTTTTTACTTAACAAAAAGTCCACTGAGCATTTACAGGATATATATTTACAACACAAGAGAATAACACTCACACAGGAAAAGTAAACAAATGTTTTTAAATAACAGATGGCAAAAGAAGAAGGCTATTACTGAAATATGCTCTCACTAAACTTACCCTTCCCTGTCCTTACAAGAGACACTGGACTCTGTTCTAACTGCCAGCTCCCACGGACGTAGCTACAAGGTAGGCTCCAAACTTATGTTTCCCCTTCCAGCTTCCCTAAAGCAAGAGAGACCTTCTCTGTCTTTCAGAACATTATGCACTCTGTAGAGAGTAGGTCATTCCTATTCTCCCTTTGAATGCACCAACCAACTAACATGTCTGTATTTAATTGTCCCAATCAGAGTGAACACCTATCAGTGACCAATTATATTCCCTTTTTACCTTAAGTTTATATTTGAATGATCCAATCCATTCAAACTGCCCTGTGTACATGTCTGCAAGTCTGTGTGTGTATGGAGATGTCCAGTCAAGATTTATGACCCAACTCTTATTTAGCAGCTAGGAATTCCACAAGCTGGATGCTGCTGGACAGAGGATTTCGCCTGACTGTATTTTTTCCAAACTGCTAAAAAAATAAGGCACCTACAGAATCCCAACCATTAACTCTTTCCTTCCCATTTCTGTCACACAAGGGTCCTGAAGAAACTGGCAGAGGTGTTGTCAGGCCCTGTGATGGGCATTTTCAACACCCCCTTGGAGATGGCGAAGGTACCTGGGGACTAGAGGATGGCTCATGTGGTGTCCCTTCATATGACAGGACCCAAGGACCAACCAGGCAACTCCAGATCAGTGAGCTTGACTTCTATAGTGGGGAAGTTGATGAAGACCATTTGGAAAGAGAGATTGATAACCTGTCTCAATAGCAATGGTCTGCAGGATGAGAGATGGCATGGGTTTGTCGTAGGAAGATCTTGCCAAGTTAACCTAATCGACTTCTTCTACTGTGTCACTAGGACAGTTGATGAAGGCCATGCTCTGGATGTCTTGTATCTGAACTTCAGCAAGGCTTTTGACTCAGTGCCACACAGGAGGTTAATGAACAAGCTGAGGGATGTGGGGGGAACTGGTGGGTGATTGGAAAGCTGAATGCAGGGCAGACAACAGAGGGTAGTTGTAAGGGGGGAGACATCCAAGTCAAGGCCAGTAATGAGTGGGTACCACAGGGTTCAGTGCTGGGCCCTGTTTTGTTCGATGTATTTATTGGAGACATTGCGGGGGGGTCAGGAGTAAGATCAGCCTGTTTACGGACAACATTAAGATTTGTGCAAACGTGGACAATAAGGAAGTGAGTCGGGCACTCAGAGAGGATCTATCTAAACTCAAACACTTGTCTAGGGAGTGGCAGTTGGGATTTATCACTAAGAAGTGCAAGGTCATGCACCTCTGAGCCAGAAATCCCGGGAACAGCTACTGGCTTGGGGGAGTGAAGTTAACAGCTTCAGAGGAGGAAAGCAACCTGTAGGTAATAGTTACAGGGAACATGGATATATCAGCACAGTGTAAGAGGGTGGCAGCAAGGGCAAATAGGATGTTTGGGTGCATTGCCAGAGGGATCACCTCTAGAAAGAGAGAGATCACCCTGCCATTATATAGATCACTGGTGAGGCCACATGTGGACTACTGAGTACAGTACTGGTGTCCATACCTCAAAAAGTATAGGAGATTACTGGACGGGGTGCAGTGTAGGGCTACACAAATTATCATGGGACTAGGGAAGTTGCTGTACGAGGAAATGTTGAAGGAGCATAACATGTACTCGCTGGAAGAAAGAAGGGATAGAAGGGACATGCTAGAAAACTTTAAGTTCTTGAAAGGCATAAACAAATTCAGGGAGGGAGGAGTGTTCCATTTAAAGGGGGGAAGGGTCACTATGGGGCACAGTCTGAAGTTGGAAGAGGAAAGATTTAGGAGGTAGATGAGGAGGCACTACTTCACAGAGATAGTGGTGGTGGGTTGGAATACACTGCCAGAGGAGCTAATCACTCAAAGGACAATGGATAGCTTTAAGCAGGGTTGGGATCGAGTCAATGGCAGGGTTAATAGATACTAAACACAAATTGGGGAAGGACCGGGAAAGAGGAGGAAGGAAGGGGTTTGGAAGTTGGTGGGGCAGATGTAGTGATATGAAACTAAGAGCTTCACAATTGGGCAGACTTGATAGACCTTTGGGCCTTTTTCTACTGCCAATTTTGCATGTTCGAATGTAATCAAAATAACATTTCTCTCTCTTTTTCTCTCAATAATAACATTTTCAAGACATTCACAGTACTTGAAGGTCATTTTTTTTGCAGCGTATGTGACTTAATGCTCGTGTGTGTGTGTGTGTGTGTGTACGAGCATTGTTTCCTGGCATGTTGTAGGTCCATTTCTGCCCTGAAGGTGTCAGCTCTCAGCATGCAAGTGTTTCTCTTCTTACACTTAACCTTAGTCATCCAAAACTTGACATATCATGCCATCATCCATGCTTAGCCTTTTCCCCTTTTGTTCTGCTCCCATATTCATCAGCTTCTGCAGCAGGTTGGGGTACATAGGTCCAACTGCCTTTTTCTGAGCTGTCCCTTGTTTCCAATTGCAGGAGCCACAGCCACTTCCACATGAGGGTTGTATGTGAAGTTATCTACTAGGGCATCTCCATCTATCCCTTCCATCTTAAAAGGGTTAAAGGGTTCCCTTCTTCCATAAAAGTGGCTACTTAGTCAGTTTTGTTCTTAGACTTGGTCTCCCTGAGGGTTTGGTCTCAGCAGTGGATCTGATACACACAGCTAATATGCTGCATGATGTGGTCAATGTCATCTTGATGTGAGTCAGTATAATCTTCTGTCTTACTCCAAAGAGAAAGTTGTAGGTTTTGCACCAACAGGCATTTATGTTCTATAGAGTTCTGTGTTACCTGTCAAGGGCTAACCTCTTCAACACCTTGTAGGCTGCCAAATACTCACCGGAAACCATTAGGAGGTTCTCTATCCCTCTGTTTGACCCAATTTGCCAGCATCGCACTAACATTAGAATTCTGTATTAACAATAATTCAGCAGCCAAATCCTCTATCGTGACATTAGCAGTGGTGTTAACCATGTCAGGGACAGTCACACCCATACATAAGGATCTAATTTCATCTGCAGGATGTGAAGCTGGTCAGCAGGGGTGCTGAGACTGATCATCTTACAGTGGTGTTGAACCTTATCGATGTGGCAGGTGATGCTGTCTGTCAGGAAAATGATCCCGATTCTATCAGCAATATCTCGCACCATCGTGTCCAAAGCTAATGAGCCTGTCTGGGTGGGGGTGCTTCTACCATAAACTGGATGGGCTAGTTGTCTGCTGCCTGTGTGACTGCAGTCAACTTCTCCTGCCAGGGCTAGGTCCTCACCTCACAGTCCTGCAGAGATTTTTACATTGCTTTGTCAATGACCTGTCACCGGAGGTCCAGAAGTTGCAATTTGTCAAGTGCCTCCTGAATCATTGTAGTGATCCTACTGGTGTCATCTTTAATTAACACCACTACTTGAAGGGTTCATTGCCCATCCCCTCTCCTCCTCAGGATATGTTCTGGTCCTCATATCCAGAGTCCACATCTGATTCTAGTTGTGGGGGCATTGGGGTAATGGAGGGGGTGGCCTTAATATGTCCCTGAGGTGCTCTGACCTCTTTCTGAAAACTCTTGGGCTCTATTCTCAAAGCCCTGGCAATGGCTCATGGTGCCTGCACCAAACATATATGGCGCAAGTGACACCTTGCACCTGTCACAGCCCTCTGAGATATTCTCAAAGGCAGCCGTGCACCCAAAAATAGATTGTGACCTGGCACAAGGGGGAATGTGGCAGGCACAGGCTGCCATATCCCTGAGAATGGTATTCATGAAACTCTCCAAGTGGCAGAATTTCCAAGTACCCTAAGACCAGCCATTGCTGGTCTAAGGTATTTAGATACCACCCCACTGGGAGAGTTGTTCTGTATGTGGCAATGTGCCATTGTGTGTGACCCCAACAGTGCCCACATGTATGTCCTAAACAATACCCCATGCCCTGGGGAAGTAGCACCTCCACTTCCCAAACCCTAATCATGCTGGCATCGGCCTAATTCAAAATCCCCCACAATCCTAGTGTGGCCCCCTCCCCAAATCCCAAATATGTGATAATGTAAATAGAGATATAACACCTAAATCCCTGGTGGTATAGTGGTCCCCCCTACCCTCCCACCTGCTGGTAGTAACAACCACTCTGTCCTCATTAAACCCAGTTGTTAGACCAAAGTTATCAATTATTAATATCACGGCTGGTTGCCGACCGAACTGTCATTGCCAGTGTTGTACTGTATGTGAGAGTACACATTACAATACTCACAATTATAGTTCTGTCAGCAGCCAGCCATGGAGGTGTGAGGTGGGTTGTGCTGGTCGCTGGTTCTGAGACTGGTTTGGGGGAGTGGGGTAGTGGTCACTACCGGCTGGGTTGGGAAGGTTGGGGGCCACTATACCACCAGGAATGTGGGTATCATATTTATATTACCACATGATCTGGATTCAGAGACGGGGCCACACTAGGGTTGTGGGGGGGTTATGTGTTAGGTTGATGCCAACATGAATGGGGTTTGGGGCAGGAGGGTGCTCAACCACTAGTGCAGTGGGGAATACAGTGATATGGGTGATGCCAGTGCTGGTGGACTGGGGCAGCACTGCCCCAGCCACAGGGAGCCTGCGGCAAACCTCTCTGGTGCGTCATGTGTTTGGCGCATGAATGTGGTTGCTGTAGATGTCAGAACTTAAGATCTGGGACACTTCCTGTACCAGAATCTGGTGCAGGGTCCCTGGTGCACTGGGCTTTGGTGCAAGCTGCTGTTTGTCGCAGCTTGCTCCAATGGAAGCCTGCTTCATGAATAAAGCCCTTTTTTTCTGGCACAAGCAACATGATAAGCCTAGGTCTCTGCCTTTTACTGCACAACATGTTGTTGCAACACTCTGTATGGAGCAGCAGATTCTTGCCTTTGTTTGGTTTCTGTGTCCAATTGCAGCTTAAAAGCACACAGCTATGAGCCAGTTCATATATTATCTATGGATGCAGAAAAAGCATTTGATCATGTTGAGTGGCCTTATTTAATGGAGGTTCTGACCCGGTTTGGTCTGGGTTACTATTTCACGGGGCTGGTCCGCTTAATGTATTATGCCCCCATGGCTAGGGTACTGGTCAATGGCACTCTTACAGATAGCTTTGGGTTGCAGAAAGGCACTAGACAGGGATGCCCCTTGTCTCCCCTACTTTTCACCATGGCCCTAAAGCCCTTGGCTGTGATGATTAGGAAACACCCTGAGATTATGGGAGTAATGGGTCAATCGGGAACAGCATACAAATTATCTTTGTATGCTGATGACATGCTTTTGTGCGTTACCAAACCAGATCAATCTATGCCACCAGTTCTCCGCCTGATAGATCAATTTTCTAAATTTTTAGGAGACAAACTGAATTTGGATAAATCAGAGGAATTGAGAGTGGCGGTGCGGGAGGTGGACGGGGAACAGGTGGACACGAATTGGGGATTTCAGAAGGTTAGTAGTTTATTTGTCTATCTGGGTATCAGAGTTTGCAAAAGCATAAAAGCCCTAAATGAACTAAATTATACCCCACTGATGCGTACGATTATAGTGGATCTCAAAAGGTGGACCAAACTACTGATAACATGGTTAGGTAGAATAAATTTGCTCAAAATGAATGCCCTCCCCCAATTACTATATAATATGCAGTTGCTACATGTGGAGTTCACCCGAGCAGACATAAAGTGCTTAGAAAGGGCATTTTCAGACTTTCTGTGGCAAGGTAAGCGACCACGAGTGAGCCTTGCCCGATTAAAAACTTCAGTTGATAAGGGAGGCCACAGTTCCCAGACCTTAGAAATTACCGTCTCACCATTCAATGCCAGTATCTTCATGATTGGGTGGGTAGACCGCCAGAGGCAAGTTGGCTGGATTTGGAGGAGAGAGGATGCCCTAGCCGGGTGACTGCTTATCTACTAGGGAGAGGTCATAAGGCATATATGGCCTTGCCAAAACCGAAACCCATGGTCCGATCAGTATTGGAAGGTTGGGGACACCTGATCAGATGGGAGGGGGTGGAACAAGGGGAAACCTTGCTTATCCCAATTGCAGGGAACCCCTTCTTTATTCTGGGGTTGACTGATCTGGGATTTAGGGAATGGGAGAAGAAAGGAATGATGTGCCTCAGGGATCTATATATGGGAAAGGGATTGGACTCTTTTGACAGTATCAGGAACAAGACGGGGCTGGGGCGCCAACATTTCTATCGTTACCTGCAACTCCGAGCATATTGCAACTCTTTGGGGAGAAAGCAGGGGTTGGACCCTGCATGGGAACAACTGGAAAGTTGATACAGATGGGGAGGTATAACCCCAAAGGCACTATACGTAGAGTAGCTAAGGCTGGTAGACAGCTGATCCTGGACCTGTCGCAGACAACTAGGCAGCTGTGGGAGAGAGATATGGGAACCCTCATTGCAGAAGACACCTGGAAGGTGATGATTCAGCTACATCAGGGCATACTGATTTGTAATAAGTATAAAGAGTCTTTCTACAAATTCTGTCACAGGTTGTACTGCCCACCCCAGAGGGTCGGTAAATTTAATCCATTAGTCTCTCCAGTATGTCCCCATTGCAATGTGGGGCTGTCCTCCTATTTTCACTACTTCTGTTCCTGCCCTGTCCTGCAGGAATTTTGGAGGGACGTGGGGATAGAAATCCGGACAGTTGCGGGCAGGGTGCTTCCACAGTTGCCTATAGTAATGCTGTTTGGAATGGAGGAGGTGGATGAGACTGATTGCGTTGCCCTGCCTAGATGGTTACGGGTTGTATTGGTGATGGCCAGGCATTGCATCTTGAACACCTGGGTGTCCGCAGCTAAGCCTACCATACAACAATGGAAAGTATTAATCCTGCAGGCTCTCACTCTAGAAAGGCTCACTTATGTGATGCAGGATAGAGGGGACCATTTTTATAATACCTGGCAACCATACCTCAATGCTTTAACACCTGCAGAGAGTTTGACTCTGGGGGAAGGAGGGACATAATGGGGGGGAGGAGAACGGCTGGTACCAAACTAAAAGGGATTGAATTGAAATAAACCAATTGCATGTAAGTCACTCCATCAGTTATACAACTGATGTTCTACTTTGTAATTTATAATAGTTTTGAGATATTTATGACTTCTGGATCTCTTTGTAAATAAGTTAAATACTGTTTTTATTTGTCTGAATATGTTGTCAGTGTCCTGCCAAGGTTGTCTGGCCTGTTTGTTTGTTCATTGGAAAACTTGAATAAACATATGATGCAAAACCAAAAAAAAGCACACAGCTGTCCTTTCAGGCTCGCATTTTCACTTTTCAGAGTCATTTGCACTGACCAAAACATTATTCAGTGGAAGGTTCACTTGCTTTTCCTGCATAATTTCTCTGCTTCCTCTTTTAAATTACATGTATATACTCTTCAACATTCCAATTCCAGCTTCAAGGCTGACACTTAACCTTTGAATGCTTGGAACGTGTCATGTGAAGCTGCAACCATTAACCCTTTCCTTTTCTTTTTGTTAGTAAGTCTTGTAATTTTTGATTTTTCCTGTTCATATGGGTTCTGAACATACTGTACAGAATTATTTTGCTGTTTCAAATCCAGTGCAAAGTAACTCCATACTCCGTGGGAGGTGAGATATTTTAAGATGTCTGTAATAAGATCAGGATTAGTGACCATTATAAGGGTCTTATTCTTTTAACCTGAAATAATAAGAAGCCCAAGGCTTACTAGTTCACCCTGTACTTCTGCCAAACAGCTGTATAACTTGGCAGTCAGAAGTTGTGAAACACCTGCTGCAAACCAAATGTTGGAGAAGGCTCTAAACACCTAATAAACCCCTGTCTAGCGGTTATCAATTGGTGCCAGTTCTATATTGTCAAAGTGCTGCCACAGTTGCCACTATTGCAAGAAATGAGACATAGACAAATAGTGCGGACACCAAAGATATCACTAGTAAAAATATGTACTTCCAAATCACACAAAATAAAGATACAGATGTAGGTATTACCTAATCTGGAAGAAAGCAGCAGTAGGACTTCTACTCAGCTGCCCTGACCTTGGTCGTTTTCTCTCTTTCTTGGCTAACAAAGTTTCCCTTCCATATTCACAGACATGTTCTCATAAAGGCAGAAGCATTGACAAACCATAGTAACTCCTTAGCAATCATTTACCTATGCCATATATGGCACACAGCATCCTGTTTGATCTGAGTCAAATACCACAGTAAAAGTAAGATAAGACAGTTAAATGAACTTAAAATGAAACTATTAGATAAAGGTTACAATATTCCCCTTTGTGGAGAAGGATATTGAGAAAGTCATGGTGCAACAGTTGGAGAACCACCTTACTATCCATGACATCTATGACCCTCTCCAGTCCGGATTTCACAAAAGGTATAGTACCGAGACAGCTCTGGTTCAGGTGCTCAATGATCTCCAGATTGCTAGAGACCAGAGATCCTGCACCATCTTGGTATTTCTTGATCTCTCTTCAGCCTTCAACACCGTGGATCATGGGGTGCTGCTGGAATACCTGTATGCCATCTGCAACCTGTCTGGTACAGTTCTCATGTGGATCCATTCATTCCTCACTGGTAGATCACAGATGGTGGTATCGGTTCCTCTGAGGCATTCCTTCTGTTTTGCAGGGTGCCGCAGGGTTTGGTGCTGTCCCCCCCTGCTGTTTGTAGTGTATATGCTGCCATTAGGAGACATTGTGAGATGGTATGGGCTGAGGTTTCACTGTTACACAGATGAAACACAGCTCTACCTGTCCTTTGTGCCTGACCAGGATAGTACATTCTCGGTCTTTAATAACTGCCTGGCGTAAATCCAGGACTGGATGAATATCAACTGGCTGAAACTTAATGACTTATGACTTAACTGGCTGAAACTTAATTCTGACAAGACTGAGGTGCTGGTGGACCCTGGTCACTGGATAGAGGAGTTGGGGGTGGGGTGTCCCTCTGGACTTTGGTCTGGAGGGTCCCAGTTACTGACCTCTGAACAGGTGTGACATCTGGGGGTAATTCTTGATGATAGTTTGACACTTCATTCTCAGGTGTTGGACATCATTAAGTCTTCTTTCTTCCATCTGAGGAATATCACCTGAATTAAGCACCTAGTTCCATCTGGCAACTTGCCAGCTTTGAGTTATGCCTTTGTGACTTCAGACCTTGACTACTGTAACTCCCTTTGCCTTGGGCTTCCAGGGGTTGATATCTACTGCTTGCAGATGGTGCAGAACACTGTGGCAAGGCTGTTATCTGGATCATCTCAATCCAATCATATTATGCCTCTCCTGCACAATCTGCACTGTTTGCCAGTTCAGGGGTGGATCACCTTCAAGATCAGCTTGCTGACCTATAAAGCCCTACATGGACTGGGACCGAGCTACCTGCAAGATCTCCTGCATCCTTACCACCCTCTCTGGCTGCTCCACCTGACCAATGAGGGACTGCTGGAGATCCCCAGGGTACAACTGAAAACATCTGGATTGAGGGCATTTTCATTTGTGGCCTCTACCCTGTGGAATTCTCTGCCTCATTGGGTATGGGAGCCTCTTGTGGCCCACCGGAATCTTAAGTAATTCTCACATAGCGATACAGATTATTAATTAATCCTGATTTTAGCAGCACTTGATATGTATCTAAATTATGAAATAAGAACTTCTTTTTAATAAGTGCATTTTTGCCCAACAGGCACTTAAGAAGTAAAGATCTGCTTCATTTGTTGCACACTTTTTTTTTATCTTGTTTTCAATATACATTTAGTATTTATTATGAGTACTTTTGCACTTCATGCAGTATAGTTGTACAATTTCTTTAAGGTCTGTAAGTTATAAGTATGCTTGCCAGAATTTCATTTTAATTTTTTGCTAATTTCGACTAAAATATTGATCTGTATTTTGCACATTAGAATTCAATATTTTCTGACTTTATTATCTAGTGACCCTAAAACAAGTTATGCTTTAATAAATCTGATTTATTTTGAGTTAAGCTTTTTAAAAGCAGAAGCATTAAAATCATATAACACAATATTAGCTAAGTTTAAAAAATGTCACATTAGTACAGTAACATTTATAATGGCTTTGAACAGCAGCACTACAGACACAGTCTTGACATGCCATTCTTTCTCTGATACTTCAGGAGATCCAAAGCTATCAAAAGTCCTTGTTATGTCCTTGCTGTGGTAAAGGATGTTAAGCTGCCCCAGTCTTTCCTCAGACAGATAGGAGGCAGTGTAGTGCAGTGGTTTAAAGCTCTGAGCTGCAAATCAGTAGACCTGGGTTTGAATCTCAAAGACCCCTCTTGCATACTGTGTGACCCTGAGCAAGTCACTTAACTTCCTTGTGCTCCCAGGTCTCATCTGTAAACAAGCTTTCAGCTTAGTGTGTCTTTCCTGGTAAAACAAAGGTAATAAAAAACAGTCTCATATGGCATTTGTCTTGTACCTTGCAGAAAAGACAGAATGAACTTTTGATGCACACTGAGGTGACAGGTACTGCCGAGGCATGGAATGCCACTGAGAACAATGTAGGCAGTTGTTATTTTTGACTCTTCCAGTAATCAAGGGCACTGATGCTAGAATCAGATGATACCTCAAGCAACATTTAGTGTACAAATTCAGCTTTAAAATCTTCAATCCTGTAATTAAAAATGCAACACAATATTTTGGTAGTCAGAAGCATTGTGTGACGGTGTACATGTTAAGAAAGAGTCAAACAGCTGACAGCTAGCAAAAAGAGACCCTGGACCATAAAGACCTTCAGGGATGTTGCATTCCATTGTTGCACTTAGTTTTTTGTGGAACTGTGCAGCAAAAGTGTGCATTGCTGTTGATAATTTTGCCTGTTTAGGTCCTATCAACTTCAAATATACTTGTCTTATTGCAGTGTCAGAATCAGATGCTATTTGTAAATCTCAGTTAATAAGCTTCTCTATTCTGTGACTTAGAGGCTCACTTGTCGCTAGTTTTAATTGAACTTCATGTATTTTGCATTAAAAAAACACACAAAGCTTAGTTTACAGTAAAGCTCTTGCTGTGTGGTATCTCTGAGACCACTGTAGAAAACTGCAGTTATATTAACTGCAGGCAGCCCTGCAGCTTGGGCATTTTGTCAGTCACCAGGGAAAATTTCTGGCCATACAACATTGCCTTAACAGCAGTTTTATGATTATCAAACACTTCTGGCAGGTATTTTTCAGAAAGCTGGTGCCTTTATGGTCAAGTATGAGCAGCAGGAACATATTTTCTCAAAAGTGCAAATAAGAAGCTGTTACCACAAGAGGCATTCATTGAAATGCCCTCAAAGCACAAGACTCTCACCAAGTTATGTGTGAAATCTGCTGCATCTTCACTTTCATTCTTTCCAGGCAAGTCTCTAATGAAGCCTTGCTGATCTTTTCATGAGGTTCCTTCAGTTTTAAATGCATTTTGCTAGTCAAGCGCTCTGTTATTCGATTTGACTGCCAGTTATTTCAGTTGTACACACTGTGCAACAAAGTACTTCTACATTGTCACCCAGCGTTGTCTTCATTACTGTTTTAAATTCAATATCTGGGTACTGACTGCAGTACTCATCTGCTCTCTTTTGTTTTCCACCCATGCTACCAGTAACAATGAGAGCTAATCCCATCACAACACAGTAACACTTTTTATGCAAAATTTAATAGTGCAGTTAGCTTCTCATTGTCACATTACCTGAAATGACAAAGTTTTCTGAGGAATGCAGCAGGAAAGTAACATTAACTAATTAAATCTAATTGTTGCCAATTTGTTATTTTGCTATCTGGTGAGGCCCCTTGGTTGACTTCAGGTTCTCCCATCTTTTGCTTTTCTTCTCCTCCTACTACTCCTTTTCTCTGCACTTAGTTATCAGGGAATATACTCCTAAGGCACTTAGTAATGGGCTCATAATTTGTTCTGAATATAATGTGATTGCATTTTCTCATATTTGTCTTGGACTAATACCATGTTGAATTGCATCTAATGTTGTTGTGGTTATCTTCCATAACCCACCTGATGTTAGTTCATTTGTTTTTCATTGTTATTGTTCTTGTCTATTGTTATTTGATGTGGAACCTATGTAAAAGAGCTTTTTTGCTCAAAGGCAAGGCAAATGTTGTATTTACAATGCCCAATCCTGGAGGCTCTGGGCAACAAACAAGGTATGACAAAATAAAACAATTATTTAAAATCCAAAAATAACAAATGAATAAAATCAAAATTCAGTTAATTTAAATTCACAATAATAATGCTGGTTACTCTATAAAGGCCATGCTGAAGAGGTAGGCCTTTAGCCTCTTCTTGAAAGCACCAATCAAGGGGGCCTCCTGGACTGCAGATGGAGGCTTGTTCCACAGACTCAGCCAAGAGATACTAAAGGATCGATCACCAAATGTCCTGAGCTGAACCCTGGGAATGTCCAGGAGGAACAGAGGGAGCGAGCAGAGGTTGCAGGTGTCAGAAGTTCCAACAGGTAGCCAGGACCCAGCCTGTATAGGGCCTTTTAGGTGAGCAAGCCCACCTTGAAAAGGACCCTTTACCTGATTGTCAACCAGTGCAGAGCAAGCAGGACCAGAGTCACATGACAGAACCTGGGCAGGCCCATCAGCAACAGGGCTGCCACACTCTGCACCAGCTACAGAGGTTGCCTTCTGTGACCCTGAAGTAAAGAGCATTACAGTAGTCGAGTCTAGAGGTAACAAAGGCATATACCAGAATCGGCAGATCCTCGGGCTGAATAAAGGGCTTGATACTGGTGATATTCCACAAGTAGTAAAAAACACTCTTAACCACAGACGACACCTGGTCTTCAAAAGTCAGCTTGCTATGCAGGATCACACCTAGATTACACACCCTCAGGGATGCAACCAATGCAACAGACCCCAGGAAAAAACTGTGTCTGCTCCAGGCTGCAATCCATCAGACCGGTGACCTGGCTCAATCACAAGCACCTCTGTCTTGTCTGGATTTAGTCTCAGCCAGCTGGAAGCCATACAGTCATTAATTTTAGCTAGACAGATGTTAAGCATGTTGACAGCATCAGATGTTCCAGGCACAAATGACAAATACAGCTGGGTATCATCTGCATAGCATTGAAATGCCACACTGTATTGCAGAATGATCTCGCCCTAGGGAAGCATGTACACTGCAAACAACATCAGCAACAAGATCAAACCATGTGGAACTCCACATGACAGGGACATTGGGGAGGAGGATAAATTCCCCATCACTACCCGCTGCACCCTATCAGAGAGATAGGACTCAAACCATCTGATGACAACACTGGTGAGTCCACAAAACTCAGAGCTGATCAAGAAGCACAACGTGGTCCATGGTGTCAAATGCTGATGAAAGATCGTGGAGCACAAGAACTAACCTGTCTCCGCTATCTCTAATCCTGAGCAGATCATTATGTACTCTAACTAGAGCTGTCTCTGTACTGTGTCTAGCTTGAAAGCCTGACTGAGATGGCTCGTAGATGTCAAAGGACATGAGGCGATCCTCGAGCTGTTGTGTCACTAGTTTCTCTGCAACCTTGCTCAAAAAAGGAAGTCTGGAAATTGGACAGTAATTCATCAGGACATCTGGGTCAAGGGGAGATGTCTTAAGAAAGTGTCTCATCAGCACTTCTTTCAAAGCCACTGGGGATATCCCCTCCACCATCGAACACCTGGCAATCCTCGTGAACACCAGGCCAACAGTCTTGGTGCATCCCATTAAGAAACTCATCTGGGCTGGGTCCAGTTCGCAAAATGTGTGCTTCAGCTCTAAGATCACCTCAGTCACCTCAGACACCTCCACTGGCTTAAACTCCTCCCAGAAAGGCAGAGTGCCTCTGCTCCTACTAGTCTGACCACTGCGAGGCAAAGGCCTCCCTAACAGAATCCTTGACCCGACAGATGACACACTGTCAGAGAAGAATAGAGCAAACTCTTCACACAATGTGGATGAAAAGGTCTCCTTCAGCTGTAGATAGGCAGGATGGAGAAACCTATCCACAGTATGAAACAGCTGAGAAGGTCTGTTCCTCCCTGCCGCAATCTTCCTGGAAAGGTGTTATCTGAATTATAAATAAATAAATAAATAAATAAACAAAAAACACAAATAAATAAATCTGACACAACAGACACTTGGTGTTAAGTTCTTTCATCTGACAAGAACCGTAATTAGTGCAGAGTCATGCAGCTTATTGTATGATTGAGTGTTATTTCTTAAAACTATGTTATTTTTTAAAGCCGCAAGTCCGCATGCTCACTTTTGTGCCTCCCCCAAAAAATTGCAGACTTAAATAACCCTTAAAGATGCCTCTGTGGCATCATGGCATTAGACTACAATCGCTGTTCATTTTTTTCATTGATTTGCCATTTTCCGACTCTGCTGATGTTTTCCAACATAAATCATTTAATACTGAATCCTGGCAAGCATAGTTATATAGGGCTAATTTCCAATGTTCACTCAGCTTTGACAAAATGCACTTGTGTGAAATGCATCAGGTGAAATAAGAGACAAGTAAGGGGGTTCAGTTGGCACTCCATGAGGAAGCCCCAATGTACCTTTCTAGTGTTTTCTAAGGAATTGCACTCCCAGTTTTGTATAGTTTGCGTCTTCTCCTTTTTTGGAATTGAATAATATGTAAATCATCCGTGAATTGCCTTTGCAGTTGTTCTGCATGACACTGTTTGTCTTCACTCAATAAAGATAATCACATTTCTGGAATTCTGGTACCTGTTTTGAATCTTTCTTTGGCAAAAAAATGTTGCTTATTGAATATTGAGCCCTTATGTCTATAGTTGGTGCCAATCGTACTGTTTCAGTACACCTTTTATGATATTTGACCAGGCACTACTAGCCCCAGATTGTGGCTCCAGTTTCTGTACATTACATCTTACCATTTAATAAACCCTCCCTTTTGCAGCCCTTCGTGAACAGTTTCTGTATCCTGCCCAATATATGGTGCCTACCCTATTCCCACCAGTAGAAGCTACCTGCTTGTTACTATCCCTTAGATATGTCTGCCCTAAATCCTGAAGTAGAGGGGGAAGCTAAGCAGGATCACTATCACAGCAAGCTAAACTGGAATGTCACCTTACCTTATCAGTCTGGCAGTGTCGCCCGCATGCCTGCTGTTGGCTGCAGATGCCTGCCAAAGCCTACAATACCATTAGTATCTTGTTACACTTCTGTTCTGTTCCACTTACACTCTGGAACACAAGTGTGATGGAACATGCTGGGAGTGGATTCTTTTATCCCCTTCTTCCTAGTTGCCTCTTGTCCTGCTTGTCTGTGGGAGGTCACATGCTCTGCAGTGCAGTCTTCCTCACAGCTGTGAAAAAGATGGCCAATGCTTTCCCCAAGCTCTGATTCTACTACTCTATGTAATGCTGAAACACAAAAGTTATTTTAGAGATTTACAGCTTGGGCCACTCATTTGAAACAATGGCTTCCCTCTGGTCATCTCCCTCCCTCCCTCTGTGTACTGAGCGCTAAATCACTGTGTTCTCTCTTTTATCCACCTCTTCCTGGTTTCCTCTTGTCCTCATTGCCATGGGAGGTCACATGCTCTGCCATGCACTTTCCCTCACAGCCATGTTAGAGATGGCCACTGCTTCCCCTGACCTCTAAGTCTGTTACTCCTGGTAATGTTGAAATGCTGGTAATGCTGAAACACACAAGTTATTTTAATGATCTACAGCTTAGGCCACCTGTTTGAAACAGTGGCTTCCCTTTGGTCAGCTCCCTCCATCTGTGTACTTTGGGTTCTGATCAATTGAGGTGGTAGGGTGTCCCAGATTGCCTTGTATATCACTTCTGCTTGACCCTTGGTCAGCTTGAGCCATCCCTGGAGGGGTGAGCATAATGGAGAAAGAGCACTGCATTTCTGAAGTTCATGCAGTGTTGCTTGCACAGCACTATGTATTTGAAGAAATTTTCAGTGATCCTAAGAGGGTATGCCCTTTTCGCTGCACAACAATCAACAGATTGTGTAGAATGCTTATCTTCCATTAAGAGGTCTTTTACTTAATACACCCCCACTCTGGCCCAGTTATACCACTTAATGGGTTTCTTGTCAATTGTAATTTGGCTGTTGCATCACAGGCACATCTGTTCTAGGGGAATTTAGTTCATTTCCCTTGTTTCTGCCATGCCATTTGAGATAACCTAATGGTGGGGTAGGTACCTAGGAGAGGAGATAATCTGTTATACATACATACACAATGGGAGACCACCTCTAGGTGATGCTCCATCTAGCATAAGAGAAGGGACTGCTCTGTAAGATCCTTGAAACATCATACAATCTGTGCCCCTATAAACACCAAATGGTACATTTTATGTCAGGGCATCCCCCACCCCTACTTATAGTGGGTTCTGAGTTTCTGTGGTCTGAACCAGAGACATTGACCCTCTAATAGGAATGATCCTAATAATTTGTTAATTCTACAAAACCATAGGAAAGCACAGATGAAATAACAATGTAACTCACTTCGCCATCCTGAAGACTTCAATTTTTGCTCCCCAAAGGGAGATGGAGCAAGCACCACCTATTACATTCCTCATGCAGAGATTAAAGTAGAGGGACAATATTGGCTGGGGAATTGGTTTAATGGTGCTCACAGTCATACCCATACATGTGACCTATAAGCCCTGACCAACTGGTTGCACCTTAAAGGGAGGATTTCATATCAGTCATGCCTGCTTGTGAAAAACATCAGTCTAGAGATCACCCCGCCATCCACTCAGCATCTTCTCATATGCATGCCTAACTCATATAGCACCAGGAGTGTGTCTAAGCACACCTTCCTGGTACCTTTCTGTCAGACCACCCAGGCTCAATTTTCTTTCATGTCTCAGCTCCTAGCAGCTTAAACAACTTCCCCCAGGATATCCTTGATGAACCTACAAACTCCAATAGCACCTTATTGCACTTAGCAACTGTGACTGTCACAACTAGCTTTTTACTCTAGTAGAACATTGCCAGCCTATTCCCTATTTTGTGACATCACCCTAATACTCCCTCCCTCTATCAGCTCCCCTTCCATTCTCTGGTCACCCCCTTCCCATCTCCCCATCCTCACTCCCTGACAGCTCCCAGATTTTCTATACTCTCTCCTGATCCTTCTCTCTGTCACCCCCATGTCCTCTGTGCTCCTCCTCCCTCCCACTCTCCCCTCATATGCCACTCACTCTTCTCCCTGTAACCCTTGGCCCAACATAGTCTCATGGCTGATTTTCTGTAATTTGTATTGTAAAAGTGTATTTTCAACCTGTAACCCACCTTACCTGTTTCCCTCTACATGCTCATGCTTTTACTGTTCCTCTTTATCTATCAATTTGCATTGGGATTGGAACCCTATGCACTTTTGACAATGTCTCCTCACTGATGGCTCAAGTGTCACCTACTGGTCTCATTGTCTGTGACCTCTATTATCATCTGCACCCATTGTATCCACAAATGTACACAATGCTGTTACCTAATGTATATACATTCATTTACCACATAATTCTGCCTTGGGATTCAATAACAAATTGTCTGTACAATTTTATTGTACGTTGTCTGTAGTCTAACCTATTGTATGCTCAGACATGGAACCTTTGTAAATGAGTCCCTGACTCAAAGGTTTTGCAATTTCAATAGATAGATAGATAAAATCTACTCACCCCATTGATACGTAGGTAGGCAATACTGGTGGGGGACCATTCCAACACTGCTCATATGGGGGGGGTCTTATTAAAGGGAGGTTCTGTGTTTTGTTCTTCAATTTTAGCTCCTGGAATGCTATTAATTTTTGTAGGAGGGAATTGAAAGTTGGGACTGAGGTTCCTGAATCAGTCATAGTCTCCAGCTGGCCATGTGTATAAATTCTAGTGGAGTATATGTCACTCCCACCCTTCATCCCCTTGATGTTACATGAGGAATGAATGGCTACCACAAGTGGTTCTGCGGCCATAACAAATAGCAGCACAAAGGTTAGCCTTGCCTAGTTCTTTTCTACAAAGAGAATGGGGTAGAGACCATCCCATTTGTTGTGACCATGGCCTGGGGACTTTACTACAGGGTGCCCACCCATGCCAGCACCAGCAACTCCATATAAAAACAGTGAATGCAAAATGGTACAGGTAAAAAAAGGTGCTGCATGGTCAGTAGAAAACAGCACAGCCCAAAAACACTAAATTAGATAAACTTACTCAAAAAATGTGCATGCTGTTTTGATGGTGCTGTTTTTGACCATGCCGTTTTGCTTTCATTGTTTTAATGGGACACCGTCGCCAGCCATACCAAAAAAACTATAGTTAAAAAGCATTTATCATTTCAAAAATAGATTTCCTAACAAATAAGCTAAAACATACAGCATCTTCAAATGAATAAGAACACATCAGGTGAGGACAAACATCAGCGCTAGTTTTGCACATAAACTGTGCTTTTTGTAGAGAAAAAAAAAACACTTACTGTGGGAAAACTAGTTGGATGTGTGTTTCCACCTGGCAGGTTGCTGCTCATTTGGATGATGCTGTATGTTTTAACTTTTTAAGTACAAAAGAAATTTTTGAACTGACATGTTTAGCGCTGCAGTTCTTTTTGGTTGTGTACAGCCGGTGCTGGCATTTCTTAGATTTGTGTACAGGTCAGGAACCCCACTCCACTGATTTGAAGGCTTTTTTTTTAAATCTATCACCACTGCTACAACTTGAGAGGGGCTGTTTTAGCCACCCAATTTATGTTGAGAAGGGAAAGGATATGTTATTACCCCAGTCTGCCCTTAATGCACCCTGCCTGGTGCATATGTATAAGAGACAAAGGCTGGGATTTCAGTCTAGTAACAAGCAGATTAACTGGCATATTGCAGTTTGAATGTATTATTGAGACTAAGAAGTAGCTAGTGAAAATATGTACTTATTTATTGAAATGTTTCACCAGGAAGGCACGCTAAGCAACAGGTTGCTCATCTCCCGGGTCCGACCTGGGGTAGGGCAAGATGAGGATAGTAAACAGAGATTTGGTACACAACATAAGATTTACGATTTATTACATTCAAACAAAAGTGAATTGACTATACAGAAGCAATGAAATAGCAGAATGTTAACAGTTTTGAACTACTGTAGATAGATACAATGCACAAAATAACAGTTTTGAACTAGAAATGGAGGCAACCATTCTCTTCTTTGAGATAACTGTGTTTATATCACCTGGAAGGGAGAGTGTCCTTTGCAAAGGCCTAGATAGACATGTTTAACATGGGTGGGGCCACTGTGTAGCATCAATTGATCTAGGACAGAAGAGATGCCATCTTCAACTGGTTCATTGCATTAAAATAACAATTTTATGACCAAAATAACCTCCTGTACTGAGACAGAGGCATCATGAGGCTGACACTGGGTAGGGACAACCAGTACACAGGAAGGGAGTCCATGCAACCATTAGAGTCATGCAGAATAGCAGGAAGAACAGATTGAGGTATCTATACTCTGTGGGGCAATTAGGGAGCTACCTTTCCTTTACAGGTATACTGGACTCATGAAGAGTGCATAACTCAGGTGTGTGAGAGGTTGGTAGAACTGAGATTGGTGGGGGTGGTATATAGCACAGAATTTTCTCACTGGGGGATTATTAGAAAGACATGGGGTGTCTTTTGGAAGAGTGTGACCCCTATAGTGTGGAGGTTTGAGCATTTTACTTAACCTTATGTCTTCCATATGAAGGGCACCACCTTTCAAAATGTGTGAGGAAGCAGCATAATGTGAGGCACATCATAAAATCTTACAGACAAAAGATGGAAACATATGCATGTGTTCATACTCACAGTGTTTCATTTTGATTTAGCAACATCTATTAGTAAAACAATTTGCTACAAATTCTCATTATCTGTTCCAACACCAATGTGAAAAGAGGGATTCAAGAGGGATTCTAAGTAGGGATGGGTGGGTACTAAAATACTTGACCACCAACACCACCTGTGAGTACCCCAAAAGTACCCTAAAATACCTGGATGAAAAACAAGTAGTTAGGTTGGGTTGGGTAGTTACTACCCGACCTGTTCTTCTACCCGGTTACCCGACCCTGACCTTAAAGATCATGTGTGATGAAATTTACCAGAATTAAACTGTCAGCATCATTTATTAAATATTAATATAGCAACAGTGTCTGTCTAGTGTTTTATATGAAAATCAACCATTTCATATGATTTATATCTATTTAGTGTGTGGTCTGCTTCAGCCACACTGCTAGATGCCGAGATTTTCTGTTCCCTGTGGTAATCAGCATGTCTCCACCCTGGTGATGTCATTTGGGATGCTATTCTCTGTCTTCAATACATAAGCTAGGGAGGCTGTCACGTTGCTCAGGTCTGTAGACTTCTTATTTCTTGCATTGTGCTTGTTGGAAGAATCTGAAAGCTGTTTGACTGTGGTTGTTTCATGCTCAATGCCAGTAATGCACAATATCAGTTTAAATTTATTTTTTTAGCATGAGCAGAAATCAGGGAGAGCAGCACATTGATATCAAAGTGATACTGGAAAGTTCCCCAAATGCCTTTCTCACATAGTATGCCATAGCCAGCCATGCTTCAGATGTTGAAGCTGCAATTTGTTTTGTAAAAAAAGCTGTCATAGTCCTTTTATTATTATGTTTTATCAGCACATTGTTTCTGGCCACCCTCCAGTGTGTGGTCACCCCCCACAATGATGTCATACAAGGGAGCTGTCAATGTTTTACATATAGCAACAATGAAGTCTGGTACTTTATAACATTGACTTACATTTGTTTTACTCAGAAGTACAGTCTCATATGTTGGTAGTGGTGAGCATCTAATATGTAAATGTATATAGCAAGGCATTGTGGGTAAAATAAGAAGTTGATTTCCAAGTTTCTTACTGTGAGGTGCAGTCTTATATTTCTATAGTGGTGTCAACAATATAAACTCTTGTATGTTTATTTTCAAAATAAGGCATTGTGCATACTGCATCTAGCTATGAGATTTCTTTACTGAGAGATGTAGTCTCCTATTTCTTTAGTGAGCACAGAAAAATAATAGCCATACTAACTCAAATAGTGAAGCATTGTGGCTACAGTCGAGTAAACTCCTATGGGTTACTTCTCCCATTATCTACGGAAAACCTCAATAAATCACTTTGCAATTATCTTTTTACCATGGCAAGCACATCCATCCCTAGTAGGAATTAATGCAGATCAGGTACCTATTGAATCTAAATTAATGTAAATCAGACACTGACCAACAGCAGTGATATTACCAGCACTGTATTACTACAGCAATACAACTTCCTAACAGGCACAGTTAAGTAGCACCCCAAATGACATCAGCAGCCTGGAGGCATACTGACTCAGCATCCAGCAACCTTGGGGAAATGGAGCATAACAAAAAGATACTAAAATGCATTAATTTGTTGACTTTTGTTACAAACCCTGGAACACACATAGGTTTTAGAGCAGCATTTATTGAATGGTGCTGCCTCTTTTAGTTTTAAAAACCTTTGCATATGAACTTTAAAAAAAATCATGTGAAAGACATTTTTTTGACTACTAGACTGTTTGTTAGGTGCTCCTAGCCATTGTACCTGTGGGGGGCATTGCTGAGGCAGGTACAAGAGGCACAGCTGCTCTTGGTTCCATCATGTCCTGATGAAAAACATTTTGTCGATGTCAATTACGGAGCCAGCAAACTGCCATCTGGCATTACAGTGCCAGGCATTTCTCTTCCGGGATGCCAAAACACCCTCCCTTGAAATAGTTGTTTTTTGAGGGGGCTCACCCCCACACACCTAAACTTTAACTATCTAACTCTGGTGGGGGGGCATGACTGTGGGGTGAAAGACAACACTGAGAGTGTGTGACCAGAAATTACAGTCACCCCTGTCATTGTAGGCAATCAGGAGTCGCTGTAATTGTGGCAACAAATTTGTTGCCCTCCTAATGGGATACCACTGCTCTAAGCGAGCCAGATGCTGTTTCCAAAAATTATACCCATGGTGGGCATTGCTCAGCAGGTATGAGAGGTGCAGCTGCTCTTCACATCCCTGTTGCTGTGTCCAAACATTATACAAATGGTGGACATTGCTGAGAAAGGAACAAGAGGCACAGCTGCTGTTAGAGAGCCTGCTGCTGTTTCCAAAAATTATACTCATGGTGGGTATCGATCAAACTTGCATAATATAAAACTGATGACTGAAAAAAGAAAACTAAGAGTAGTTTTGCACATGTGGCTGGCACGGTGGAAGTTGTATTGGTTCCATTAATTCCCCACACAACCTAGTCATCATATTCAGTATCACTCTTTGCAGACTGTTGTTCATGTTCACTGTCAGACTCACATAATTCAGTGTTTGTGACAACTGGGAAATTGTCAGAATCCATTTTGAGAAATCAATCAATCAACCAATCAATCAGTCTTTATTTTTATAGTACCTTTCAAAGCCAAGGCATTGCACAAAATATAAATACAATAAGACAATAATAAAAACATTTAAGATCAACTAATTCAAGTCATTTGGTTTATCCGGGAAAGCCAAAGAGAAAAGATGTTTTCAACATAGATTTAAACATATTAATGGTCAGGCAGTCTCTTAACCAATGAGATAGAGAATTCCACAGGGTCGGTACTACAAAGGAAAAAGCACGAGCTCCAGATGTTCTTAGCCAGACCCTGGGAATCTCCAGCAATCCCTTATCGGCAGATCGGAGAGGACGAGTAGGGGAGTAGTGAGTCAGAAGATCTTTGAGGTAGTCGGGTCCCTGTTCGTGAAGGGCTTTAAAGGTAAGCAAGCCTACCTTATAGTTGATCCACCACTGTTCTGGCAGCCAGTGCAGGTCATGCAGGACAGACGTAATATGACTAGACCTAGAAATACCATTCAATAACCTGGCTGCAGTGTTCTGCACTAGCTGCAAGTGATGGATATTAACACAGATAGCCCTAGGTAGAGGGCATTTCAGTAGTCAAGATGGGTAGTGATGAAGGCGTGGACCAATGTTGGAAGGTTGCTCGGGGAATCAGGTGTTTCACCTGAGCTATGTTCCTCAGATGGTAAAATGAGGACTTGACGATAGCTGACACCTGATACTTCAGACTGGGCACTCACCACTCCGCATCAACTACCACAACCCCCTTGGAGAGAGCCAGGCCGATTCTGGACCTAATACTGGCGACCTTATCTGTGAAGAATCAAGTTAGCTCATCACACTTAGCTTGTGAAAAAGCTCTTCCAGACTGTAGACAGATTGCATTGCACAATCTGTCCACAGTACGAAATAGTTGAGCAGATCAGTTGTACACAGCAGAATTCTCCCTGGACAGGAACTCTGCCTTCTTATGGGTGATTTCTGATTGATAGCTATTATAATATTCCATCAATCTAAGCCTGTCAGCATCCAGGTCAGATTTCTGCCATGCTCCCTCCAGCCTTCACCCTGCCTCAACTCCTTCAAGGACCCATCATACCAAGGGGACCTTGGGGGAAGAGTGAGTGGTTGAACATGAACAAGAGCTATTAAGTCCAGGGCATCTCCCACTGCCTTATTATAGACTAGAACAAAATCCCCAGGACTTGTGCTTTCACCCAGCAATCCAGATAGGTTGAGTACCACCGATAGACTGTCAGGGGTAACTCCCCTCAAAGGTCGGTACTGGACCATCTCCAGAGGGGTAGGTCCAATTGATGGAGCCCCAGAACTGAACCTTACGGTGTGATGGTCAGACCAACTGACTGATTCCACCTCCAAATCAGTGATCTCCATCCCAAGTAGGAACAGCAGATCCAGTGAGTGACCTCCTATATGGGTAGAGGAGGTAACAACCTGTGTAAGCCCCAGTGTTATCATTAGCTGGAAGAGGTTTTGGCCAAACTGCGAGAGTTTGTCATTGACCCAAGCATTGAAATCCCCCAGAATTATCCATCTGGGGAACTCCAACATCATGTTGGCGATGAAGTCCGCAATCTCCTGCAGGAATAAACCCCCATCACCTGGTTGATGGTAAATGAGGAGTATCCTGCAACCTACACCCTCACCCACTACACACTCAAAGGATCTAGTAGTTCCCACTGGTACATCCATAAGGCTCAGTTCGGTCTTAAAAAAGATGGCTACACCCCCACCGCTACGATCCAACCTCGGGCGGTGTATCACCAACAACCTAGCCAGAACTGTAGAAGCCAATACTGGGCCTACATTTTCATATAGCCAGGTTTCAGTGATGCATGCCAGGTCTACCATTTCAACAAGATCAACTTGATAGCAAGATAGCTGTCTTGTTTTTGGTGGACCTAGCATTACATAACACTGCCTGGATTGGATGGGATGCTGGGGAAGACCTTGACACCTATCCAGCATCTATTTCTGGACCTTTGGATATGGAAACAAGGCAGGGATTACCCCTGTCTTGACACCATTTCATTTCAGGGCATCTTCTGGTCCCCACCACCCCAATTCATCTCCCCCTTTCCTTCCCACCACCAGGCCCAGCCCCAGCCCTCTTCCTACACCTTCTAGCAATCCCAAGGGATTGACAACATAAACATGTTTCTGCAGATAATGAGGGGAAGTCAAAAGGGCCCAGCTCCCTGATCCTGGTGGGGGAATACTGCCTGACCATCTTTAAACCCTCCCTACACATTACAAACTTAACTACACACAGCAGAAATATAAAACCCACAAATTATGTAACCCACCCCACAACTCTCACTTGTGGACTCCAAAAATAAAAATACAAATAAAATACAATATTTCCAGACAGCTCATCAAGAACAAATAGCAAGAGCGCACTATCCCAGTCCAAGCAAGCAGAAATTTACAGTAATTCACTGTCCCATATAATTTCAGTATTCCAGTGCAATAAGGAGTTCATCAAATTCACTGTCCCATACAATTCCAGTATTCCAGTGCAGTAAGGAGTTCATCAAGAACCCCAAAAGTCTTCTAAGTGCAAAAGGAAGAACTCTCACCATCCCCTTAGCAAAATATAAATATCCATACAATGTGGCCCTCTCACTGCCACAGAGTTGATTGTTTAAAATGAAGTGAGGCTCTTTCACTGCCTCCTTAAATAAACAGACAATTTAATACAGTAAAATGCAAAATAAACTTGCGATATCAAAGGCGATCCCAACACCGAATCCTCTGCCACAAAATCTTCAATAGTGTAGCTCTGAGTCCCAACAATTCAAGTAAGAGAAAAATTTAGATCTGACTTCAAGGTGCACTCATTCTTCAGCATGCCTAGGCCACACTCATCCCAAAGCAGGCATCTAGGCGCAAACCGTCCCCCACAATTTAGCCCCCGAAGCACACCCGAACAAATCAGGCAGTTTCTGGTGAACTCAGGAAAATTGGGAGAATGCTAACCTTCCATTCAGTGACACCAAATCCTCCCAAAGTAAGCCATTCCCCATTTGGAGGACTTAGCAGTGTTCTGTGGTCAGCAACTATTCCTCCAGCTGCACTAAATGTGTATTCTTTATATACACTTGAAGGTGGACAACTTAGGTACAATATTGTAAGATTTGCCAGATCTGGCCATATTGTCCTCTCTTGTTTCCAACAGAAACATAGAAACATAGAATTTGACGGCAGATAAGGACTGCTTGGCCCACCTAGTCTGCCCATATTCCTACCTAACAGATAAGCTGCAGATCCTAGTTAACCAACAGCTTACTTCCTCCTACCCCCCACTAGGACTGCCTAATGTCTGTCCCATGCATGCTTGAATTCCCCCACTGTTCTTGACTCCACGACCTCCTCAGGGAGGCTGTTCCATGCATCCACAACCCTCTCAGTGAAAAAATACTTCCTCACATTACCTCTGAGCCATCCCCCCTCTGTCTTCAAATTGTGCCCCCTTGTCCTTGCACATCTCTTTTTCTGAAAGATGCTACCCTCTTGGACTTTGTTAATTCCCTTGAGGTACTTGAAAGAGGTACCAGAAGATGCCCTGGAATGAAATGGTGTCAAGACAGGGGTAATCCCTGCCTTGTTTCCATACCCAAAGGTCCAGAAATAGATGCTGGACAGGTGTCGAGGTCTTCCCCAGCATCCCATCCAATCATGTCCCCTCTCTCCCTTTTTTCCTCAAGGGTATACATATTAAGCTCCTTTAGTCTTTCTTCGTATGTCTTCTGGTGCAGACCCTGCACCATTTTGGTTGCCCTCCTCTGGATAGCCTCCACTCTGCCTATGTCTTTGCAGAGATGGGGTTTCTAAAACTGTACAAAGTACTCCAGATGGGGTCTCACCCACTGTCTGCACAGAGGGATAACAACTTCCTGTTTTCTACTATTGATGCCTCTCCCTATGCATCCCAGTATCCCCCCACCTTCCTTGCTGCCTTCTCACATTGCTTGCCCACCTTTAGGTCATCTGATATAATTACCCCAGGTCCCTTTCCAATTTTACTGTTGTCAGTATCTCACCACCCATTGTGTACTCTTCTCCTGGGCTTTTGTTTCCCATGTGCATTACCTTGCACTTCTTTGCATTGAATCTGAGCTGCCATTCATTTGACCATTCTTCCAACCTTGCCAATACCCTTCTCATCATTTCCACTCCATCTTATGTATCAACCCTATTGCAGATCTTTGGTTCGTCTGCAGAGAGACATACTTTTCCTTCCAGTTCCTCGCTAATGTCACTTATAAAGACATTAAAAAGGACCTGTCCCAGTACTGAACCCTGTGGTACCCCGCTAGTAACCCTCCTTTCTTCACTGTGGACTCCATTAACTACTACCCTTTGCATCCTGTTGTCTAACCAATTTTTTACCCAGGCTACCACCTTGGGACCCACTACAAGACTGGCTAACTTGTGTATTAATCTTTTGTGTGCGACTGTATCAAATGCCTTGGTAAAATCTAGGTAGACCATGTCCAAAGCCCCTCCCTGGTCTACTACTTTGGTCACCCAGTCAAAGAAATTGATTAGATTTAGCTGACATGGCCTTCCCATCATGAATCCATGCTGCCTCAGGTCCTGTACCCCACTGGCCTCTAGGTACTCAACAATTCTTTCCTTCAGACGTGTTTCCATCATTTTTCCAACCACTGAGGTCAAACTAAATGGTCTGTAGTTTCCTGCCTCTGTCCTGTTCCCACTTTTGTGAAGAGGAATCACATCCACCCTCCTCCAGTCCTCAGGTACCACCCGATCCTCACATGATTTGTTAAAGAGAGTAGTCAGCAGTGTCACTAGTTCTACCCTTAGTTCTTTTAGAATTCTTGGGTGAATCCCATCAGGCCCCATTGCTTTGTCCACCTTCAATTTCATTAATTCTTTCAGAACCCTTTCTTCTGTAAATGGACTGGTATCAACCCCCATCTTCAGAGTGTTTCTCTTGTTTGGTTTAGGTACCTCTCCCTCCTCTTCCTTTGTGAATACTGAGCAGAAATATTTGTTCTGTATCCCTGCTTTTTCACTGTCACCCTCTGCCCACATTCCCTCCCCTTTATTAAGCCTCAGTATCCCTCCTTTGGTCTTTCTTTGCTCCCTAATGTACCTATAAAAGGTCTTATCCCCCTTCTTAACAGAGTTGGCTATCCTTTCCTCGGTTTGGGTCTTTGCTATTCTGAATACCTTCCCTGCCTTTTTCTGCTTTAACTAATAAAGTTCTATGTCCTGCTCCTTCTGTGTTTCCTTATATTTCCTGAGTGCTATCCATTTCTCCTTAACTTTCCCTGCCACATCTTTTGAGAACCATAGCGTTTTTTTATTTCCTTGTGTTTTGTTGATTTGCTTTACACAAAGGCTTGTTGCCTCTGTGATGGCTGTTTTGATTACTCACCATTGTTCCTCAACCCCTCCTTCTTGCCTGTTTGCTAGTGCTTTTCTGAGGCACTCTCACATTTTCCCAAAGTCAGCCCTCCTAAAGTCCAATACTCTTGCTTTTGTATGACTTGATTTTATGGCTGTGTTTATCGTGAACCACACTGTTTGGTGGTCGCTTGTTCCCAGATGACTACCCACCTCTAAATCTGAGATTATTTCTCCATCCCCACTTGAGAGTACCAGGTCTAAGATTGCTCCCTCCTGAGTGGGTTTCAATACTAGCTGTCTGAGGCATGCTCCTTATAGGGCATCAAGAATGACCCTGCTCTTGGATGTGCCTGCAGCAAAGGTGCTCCAGTTAACATCTGGCATATTCAGGTCCCCCATCAACAATATCTCCCCTTTTTCTGCCATTCTAAGGATGCCTTCTATCATTTCCTTGTTCATTCACTCCCTCTGAGATTGGTGTCTGTATACAACCCCATACAGATTGTGGTGCCATTTCCTGTCTCTAGGGTGACCTAGAGTGCCTCATCTGCTCCTTGTTTACTCTTTAGTTCTGTTGCTTTGATCCCTTTCTTTACATAGAGAGCTACTCCTCCTCCTCTTTTACCCTCCCTGTCCCTCCTGTAGATTGTGGATCCTGGTATGCTGACATCTCAGTCATGGTTCTATGTGTACCATGTTTCTGTGACTGCCATGATATCCAGGCAATCCTCTTCCATCAAGGCCACTAGTTCATGGAGTTTGTTACACAGACTACGGGCATTGGTACTTATCACCCTCCACTTTTTGATGGCCTTTCCCCTTTTATCCCCATCCTTATCCTTACTGCCTTTGCCTTTTTTTTACATTTACCTCTGTCCTGCTCCCTAATCACTTCTCTACCTTGGTGTTTACCTCACTAATTACTGAGTTTTGTTGGGGGAGGCTGGGATTTCCCTGCTCCTTTTCAGTGCCTCCCCACTTGGCTAGTTTAAATGCTTGCCAATGAAGCATTTAAACCTCTCACCTAGGATCCTGCTTCCCCCCTGGACAGATACAGACCATCGCACCAGTATAGGTCTGCATCCCTCCATGGGGCTCCCTAGTCCCCAATGAGCCAAAACCCTGAGCTCCACACCAGTTTTTAAACCATTCATTGAATTCCCTGGTGAGGAGTACCCTAGCATCACCCTTGCCACAGACAGGCAGCACCTCTGAGAAGGTTACCATATGTGCTACTTGTCTAAGGCCCCTCCCCAACTCTACAAACTCCTCTTGCACTGCTCTGATCCCATTCCAAGCCAAATCATTTGCCCCTAGGTGGACAATGACATCCAGCTCCCTCCCTTATGCAGCTTTTCCCATGATCCTGAGTATTTGGTTCTTATCCCTCCAAGCCGTGGCACCAGGCAGGCACCTTACCTCCCTCTCCATTCCTCCACCACTTTTACCCCCCCAATGATTGAGTCCCCCACCAGGAGTTGTTTCCTTCCCCTGTGGGGTCCCATGCCACCCTCCTGTGGGTCTCCATTGAGAAGGTTCCCAGCATCCTCCTTGGTCTCCACTGCAGGTGCCTCCATAGAGGAACCACTATCCACCAGACAGTGTATGAATTGTGGAGAGGTACAGCTGGAGGGATGCAACTCTGCTCCACCACTCTCTCCTTCCCTGAGCCCACCCTGGTCCAGCCTCTCCTCTTTCTTGGCAACTTCTGAGGTAGTGGCATTGGCCTTGGTGGTCCCTGGGTGGGGGAGGAGGTTTCATGAATCCTAGCCAGGTCAGCCTAGAGACAAGCAATCTCCTCCCTCAGACTAGAAATGTGCCTGCAATAGAGTGATGGATCTTCCAAGAGACCAATCACAATGTGGTCTGCAAAATACTCTAGGATCATTGTACCATGGAAGATGGCTACCAGTCTGGCAGACAAACCAGCTGCACTTTCTTTTTTTTTTCATTATGTATTGTATGTGTTTTTCCCCATTTTCACCCACCCCATTCCCAGATGTGCACGTGCACATGTGGAGGCATGTGTGCACCATTCCAAGATGCCCTCCCAACTTACCACCCCCTCTCACCACCTCTTCCACCAGACCTCCACCTGGTTTCAGCACAACTACAGGGAGGCAATAATAACCACTCTAGGACATGACAGCTGCTATTAATCACTCAATCCTGCTCCATCCTTCCTCCATGTGCTGGCATTGCAAAGATCCAAGGTTGTTCCCGAGCCAGGTCATCAGCATGGTGCGAGGTGTGGCATCCAGTGCCTCAACCCTCAGTGCCACCGGGGCTGGCTATCTGCACTTTCTTTATAGGATACTAGTCCATGTTGTTGCAGGTGTTCTTGCTTGGCAGAAGACACCAGGAGAAAGGACTGCTGTATGACTGAACTTCTCTGCTGGGACTAAAGTAGAAGAACTTTTGTATTTGACCTTTAATTTAGGGTAAAAAAACTAACATACAAAAAAAAAGTGTGTGTTTGGGTTAACTGAACTGAATGGGTATCTGAAGAGTTATCTAGGTGTAAATCTCATGTGACTGAAAGGACTTAACTGCTGTGAGGTTTAAATTACTTGTAGAAAGATCTGGAGTAGGGGGGGGTGGCTTGCTAGAAGGAAGCTACATTTAGAGACTGCCTTAGAAAGTTTCTGCTGATAGCTTGGCAGAAGACACCAGGAGAAAGGACTGCTGGGTGACTGAACTTCTCTGCTGGGACTATATTGCCCTCCTTCCTCCCTCCACCCCCCCCAACCAAAGCTAGTTCTATTTTTATAGGCACACAATTTGACTGACAACAGGAACTTCCTGTTTAGGGGCAGGAAGTGAGTGATCACAGAACCACCAAGGACCCACCATCCTAGAAGGGCAAGAGTAGCTCTATGGCCCCCTCTAGCTGCTGGAGGTCTGCCTCTGAGCAAGTAAGTGGTCTACTGTGAAACATAGGATATTCTTGTCTCAGAATAGGACAATCAGGAGCTTAAAGGGCACACAGACAGAAAGTAAGGAGAGAGAGAAAAAAACAGAGGAAAGAGTAAGGATTGCAAACAGTTAAGGGGCCAGAAATAAGACATGATTGGAGTGGTGCAGTGCAGTGGCTGTGGAGCAGCAGTCTTCCAGGAGATGTTCTGGAGGATGCGGTGTTGTCCCATTTGCAGACACCTCTCTCGGCTGAGGGAGGAGGTTGTTCATCTCCAGGCTAAGTTGGCCAGGATTTGTGGGACCTCCTCTTCCATCCAGGGACCACCAGTGCCACTGCCGTTGCCTCAGAGGTTGCCAAGAAAGAGGAGCGGTTGGACCACAGTGGGCTCAGGGAGGGTGAGGGTGGTGGAACAGAGGTGCATCCCTCCCATTATACCTCTCCACAATTCCTATGCCATTCTGGAAAAGTGTGGTTCCTCTATGGAGGCACCCACAGTGGAGACCAAGGAGGATGCTGGGAACCTCCACAAAGGAGACCCACAGGAGGGTGGCAGGGGACCCTGCAGGGGAAGGAAACAACTCCTGGTGGGGGACTCCATTGTTAGGAAGGTAGAACTGGGTGAGGAAGGGGAGAGGGAGGTAAGGTGCCTGCCTGGTGCCATGGCTTGCAGGGACAGGAAGCGAATCCTCAGGATTGCCGGAGCAGCTGCACAGGGGAGGGAGCTGGATGTCATTGTCCACCTAGGGACAAATGACCTGGCTAAGAAAGGGATTAGAGAAGTGCAGGAAGAGTTTGTGGAATTGGGGAGGGGCCTTAGTCAAGTAGCACGCACGGTAACCTTCTCAGAGGTGCTACCCATCTATGGCATAGGAGAGGCTAGGGTGTTCCGCACCATGGGATTCAATCAGTGGTTGAAAAACTGGTGTGGAGCTCAGGGATTTGGCTTCATTGGGGACTGGGGATCCACCTGGAGTGATGCAAGCCTATACTGGCATGATGGGCTGCAGCTGTCAGGTAGGGGAACCAGGATCCTAGGTGATAGGTTTAAATGCTTCATTGACAAGCTTTTAAATTAGCCAAGGGGGGAGGCACTGGAAAGGAGCAGGAAAATCCTAGCCCCTCCCAAATAATCACGGTAGTAAGTGCGGCAAACACCAACATAGAGGTGTCGATAGGGAGAAGGGCAGGGGTAAATGGAGAAAGTGACAAAGGCAAGAAGGACAGGGATGGGGCAAAAACAAGTAAGGCTATCAGGAAATGGAGGTAATGAGTACCAATGCCCGTAGTCTGGGCAACAAGCTCCCTGAGCTGATGGCTTAATGGAAGAGGATGCCCTGGATATCGTGCAGTCACAGAAACATGGTACACAGAGAACCATGACTGGGATGTTAACATACCAGGGTACATAACCTACAGGAGAGACAGGCAGGGAGAAGGGGGTAGTAGCTCTCTATGTAAAGGAAGGGATAAAGCAACTGAACAAAAGAGTAAACAGGGAGGAGAGGAGGTACTGTGGGTCACCTTGGAGACTGGAAAGGCACCACTATCTGCACAGGGTTGTGTACAGACCCCATGTCAGGGGAAGGAATGGACAAGGATATGATAGAAGGCATTCTTAGAATGGCAGAAAAGGGAGATACTGTTGATGGGAGACCTGAATATGCCAGATGTTAACTGGAGCACATTTTCTGCAGCCACATCCAAGAGCAGGGCCATTCTTGATGCCCTACAGGTGGCAGGCATTAGACAGCTAGTTTCGGAACCCACTCATGAGGGAGCAATCTTAGACCTCGTACTCTCAAACGGGGGCAGTGAGAGGATCTCAGATCTAGAAGTGGGTTGCCATCTGGGGACAAGTGACCATCAAACAGTGTTGTTCATGTTAAACTCAGCTACAGAGTCAAGCCATACAAAAGTGAGGGTACTGGACTTTAGGAGGGCTGACTTTGGCAAGATGGGAGAGTGCCTCAGAAATGCACTAGCAAACAGGCTAGAAGGAGGTGTGGAGCAACAATGGGGAATTATCAAAACTGCCATCACAGAGGCAACAAGCCTTTGTGTGAAGCAAATGAGCAATTCAAAACAAAAGAAAAAGCCACTATGGTTCTCAAAAGAGGTGGCTGTGAAAGTCAGGAAGAAAAAGATAGCATTCCGGAAGTATAAGGAAACACAGAAGGAGCAGGACAGAGAGCTGTACCAGTTAAGGCAGAAGGAAGCAGGGAGGGAAGTCAGAATAGCAAAGGCCCAAACTGAGGAAAAGATAGCCAACTCAGTTAAGAAGGGGGATAAAACCTTTTATAGGTACATCAGCGAGCATAGAAAAACAAAGGGAGGGATAGTGAGGCTGAATAGAATGAACAGTGGGTGGCCAGAGGGGGACAGTGAAAAAGCAGAAATACTGAATGAATATTTCTGCTCAATATTCACAAAAGAGGAGGGGGAAGTGCCTAATCCAATTAACAGAAACACTCTTGATAGGGGTGTCGATCCCAGTCCTTTCACAGAAGAAAGGGTTCTGCAAGAAGTCCTAAAACTGAAGGTGGACAAAGCAATGGGTCCTGATGGAATTCACCCCAGAATTCTAAAAGAATTAAGGAGGAACTAGTGAAAACACTGGCTACTCTTTTAATAAATCACGGGAGGATGGTGTGGTACCTGAGGACTGGAGGAAGGCGGATGTGATTCCCTTCACAAAGTGGGTCCAGACAGAGGCAGGAAACTACAGACCTGTCAGTCTGACCTCTGTGGTAGGGAAAGTGATGGAGTCACTTCTGAAGGAAAGAATAGCCAGTACCTAGAGGTCAGTGGAGCACAGGACCCAAGGCAGCATGGGTTCACAGCCGGAAGGTCATGTCAGGACAGAATCTAATAGATTTCTTTGACTGGGTGACCAAAGTAGTAGACCAGGGAGGGGCTGTGGACATGGCCTACCTAGACTTTAGCAAGGCATTTGACACAGTCCCACACAAAAGATTAATAGTAAAATTAACCAGCCTGGGAGTGGGACCCAGGGTGGTAGCCTGGGTAAAACATTGGCTGGACAACAGGACACAGAAGGTAATTGTAAATGGAGTCCATTCTGAAGAAAGGGGGGTTACTAGTGGGGTACCACAGGGTTCAGTATTGGGTCCAGTCCTTTTTAATGTCTTCATCAGTGACATTGCAGAGGGACTGGAAGGAAAAGTATGCCTTTTTGCAGATGACACAAAAATCTGCAACAGGGTTGATACACAAGGAGGTGTGGAAAGGATGAAAAGGGACTTGGCAAGGTTGGAGGAATGGTCAGAAGATTGGCAGCTAGGATTCAATGCAAAGAAGTGCAAAATAATGCACCTGGGAAACAAGAACCAAGGGGAAGAATACACAATGGGTGGGGAGGTAGTAACAACAACAAAAAAGGAAAGGGACCTGGGGGTAATCATATCAGATGACCTTAAGGTTAGCAAGCAATGTGAGAGAGGCAGTAGGGAGGGCTGGGGGTATACTGGGATGTAAGGGAGAGGCATCAGCAGCAGAAAACAGGAAGTTGTTATCCCTCTGTACAGACAATTGGTGAGACCCCATCTGGAGTACTGTGTCCAGTTCTGGAGACCCCATCTCCGAAGGACATAGACAGGATAGAGGCAGTCCAGGAGGGCAACTAAAATGGTGCAGGGTCTGCAAGAGAAGCCGTATGAGGAGAGACTAAAGGAGCTTAATATGTATACCCTTGAGGAAAGAAGGAAAGGGGGACATGATAGAAACTTTTAAGTACCTCAGTGGAATCACCAAAGTCCAAGAGGGTAGCATCTTTCAGAAAAAGAGACGTGCAAGAACAAGGGGACACAATTTAAAGATAGAAGGAGGGTGGTTCAGGGGCAATGTGAGGAAGTATTATTTCACAGAGAGGGTAGTGGATGCATGGAACAGCCTTTCTGAGGAGGTTGTAGGGTCTAAAACTGTGGGAGAATTTAAGAATGCATGGGACAGACATAAGGCAATTATTGTGGGGGGTAGGAAGAAATAGGCTGTTGGTTAACTAGGATCTGCGGCCTATCCTGTAGGTAGGGAAATGGGCAGACTAGATGGGCCTAGCGGTCCTTATCTGCCGTCAAAGTCTATGTTTCTATGTTTCTATTTTAGGTGACTCAGAAGAGATTTGCCTTTCTGACCCTGAACATAGGATGCCTGAGAAGTACCTGTAGATGTATTTTCCATCCCTGATGTCATTGGTGATTGTGAAGAATTGGTAAATGTGCTGCTGTCTGTGCCAGAGGTGCACTGTGATGGTTCTGCAGGGTTTGACTCTGTATATCAGTTAATGGTGTTTGTAGGGCAATGTCACATTTGGTTATATAAAAACACAGAAATTATCAGCAGATATGGACCGCTAGACCCATCCAGTCTGCCAGTAAGTCCTGTACTTGATTACAGCTTTTGATCCTCCCCTGCTTAACCTCTATGGTTCCCCTATGCCTGTCCCATGCATGTTTAAGTCTAACCACAGTGTTTTCTCCCATCACCTCCTGTGGCAGACCATTCTATGCATCCACCACCCTCTGCATGAAGAAAAACATCCTCACATTCCCTCTCAACCTGCCAACTTCCAATTTCATGTCATGTCCCCTAGTTCTTATACTCCTTCTGTATTGGAAGATTTCACCCCCCTGCATCCTGTTTATGACCCTGAGGTACCTGAATGTTTCTGTCTTGTCTCCTCTCTCCCTCCTCTCCTCTGCTGAGTACACATTGAGGTCCCTTAATCTCTCCTCATAAGTCTTGTGGTGCAAGCCCTATAGCATCTTAGTTGCCCTTCTCTGAACCACCTTCAGCCTGTTAATGTCCTTTCAATGGATTTTGTATATTGGCATCACTACCTCATGCCATCTTCTGGTGATACCTCTTACTATGCACCCCAGCATGACACTGTCCCTCTGTGTTACCTTTGTACTCAGCTTTGACATTTTCAGGTCATCTGAAATAGTAAACCCTGGGTCTCTTTCCTCTTTGGTGACTGTCAGCAACTGCCCCCCAATCCGGTAGCTCTCCCCAGGGTTACTGTGTCCCAGGTACATCATTTTTCACTTTTTTTAATTAAACCTCATTTGCCACTCTGCAGACCATTTCTTAAGCTTCCTCAATTTCTCCACCCCTTCAGGAGTATCCACTCTGTTAAAAACAAGCAGACCATTCCTTCCAGCCCCTCTGCAATGTCACTGATAAAGACATTAAACTGAACTGGTCCAAGGATTGATCCCTGAGGTACTCTGCTGGTCAGTTACCCTCCTCTCCCCAGACTGTACTCCATTTATCACCACCCTCTGTCTCCTATCTGTTAGCCAGTTCCTAACCCAGTTTACCACCTTTTCTCCCATTCTCAGACTACCTATCTTGTTAACCAGCCTCCTATGTGGAATGGAGTCAAAGTCTTTGCTGAAATCAAGGTGGGCAATGTCCACTGCCCCCGATTTACTTCTTTTGTCACCCAATTGAAGAAGTCTATAAGATTTGTCTGACACGACTTACTGGCTGTGAACCCATGTTGCCTAGGGTCCTGGGCAATGATGGCTTCTAGCTGTCCCACTATCCTTTCCTTAAGCAGTGTCTCCATGATCTTCCCCACTACTGAGGTGAGGCTGACCACCTATAGTTGCCTGCCTCCTCCCTACTGCCTGAATTGTGTAGAGGGATGAGATGGGATGGTTAGCAGGAGATCCCTCCAATACTCAATGTCTTCCCCTGCAGCAAGAATGACTTCAATATTCCACTTAAAACATGGATCTAGCAATGTAGCCAACACATAGGTGTCATTCTTAAACACAGCATTTAGTCTCTGATCAGTCAACAGTCTGAGACTTGGGTAATCTGTCAGCATAACAGCAGAGGTGTTGTCTTTTAACCAAAAGTCTTTCTTTATGTCTTCTTGGAAAATGTGAAGAAATCTGATTAGAAGAAGAATTTGACTCAGAAATGCACTATCCACACTGACATCATTGTGGCAGCCTCAAATGGCTCTAACAAGGTGACCAAAGATTCCAGTAGAGTCCAGCTGCTGGAACTGAACATGATGCCCACTTTACCTATTTGATTCTGCATGGTGTAGTCATGTACAGCATTTTTCTGTTCAAGAAGACTTTCCAACATGTAAAATGTTGAATTCCTGTGGATTGGAACTTCCCGCTTACTGTAAATGTATGCAAGGGTAAGTTGTTCAGCCTCTGCTGCCCATTAAGGATTGTTTGTGCTTTCACAGAGTGGCTGAAATGAACACATATTTTCCTATCAAAATGTAACAGGTTTTCAACATTTCTGTTTCCATTTAAGAAACTATGAATGAGAAGATTTACACAATGTGAAAAACAAGGTATGTGTCAGTAGTTGTCACCTCTAACAATCTTGACTATGTTGGGACCAATATTTAACACTATAAATCCTGGAAATAAGGACTATGAAGAAAGCCATTTCTGGAATTGATTTTGCAGGTCCTACAAAAAATATACAGCACCGTGGTTTTCCTCAAAAGTGGTGACACAAAATATAGCCTGCTTCCTATTACTTATGGCAGAGCAGGGATTATTACTTTCTAATTGAAAACTTGCCCAATTACCTGTAATAATCATGTAGTCAATTGTTTGGCTGCTGGTCCATAAACCCATGGTTATATGAGCCTGCTTCACCTCAGAGAGTTTCAAATGTTTAGTGACAGCACTACATACCAAATCATACAACTATGGACAGCCTTTTTTGAGAAATATGTTCTACAGGGAACAGTGTACCAAGGTTCAACCCAGTTCATGAACTAGAGGAAACCTTTCTGGGAAAAAAAGCAAAAGGGAGTTCACAATCAGCCAACAGCTCTGCAATGGCTCTATTTAACAACTGGCATGTTGGGTGCTTGCGGGTAAATTTTGATGTCCTCACAACACTTTCTTTTAATGTTAGATGATAAGAATGACAAGATATTTTAAATTGTGGTGGGATTGTATTTTTCCTGCCTTTTTCGCATAGAGTATTACTGTGGGATTTTGCAGTACTTGATGTCAGAAGAAAACATTCTACTGTATGTCTGGGATGACTGCAAAGACACATCAAGTGATTCAATGTCAGTTCCTGCTTTCAGTTCATTGTCACTATGGTCACCACCACCACCAACTCTTCTACGGCCCATACCAACCATACTGTCCCTTGCCCTGCTCCTCACAACTGGATGTTTTGCCTTTGCACATCGTATAATTACTTGTGTTCGAAAATGTCCCACTTTCCCACCATGACTGATACTCTTTTTACACAGACTGCATAAAGCTCAAGAGTTGCCTGCAGGGACAATATAAAATTAATTCCACACTAAAGATTTACCTTATGTGCTTCGTACTATGGTGCCTGGCACTATTTCTTGCATAGTCAAGGGACCTGAAGGAAACACTACACTGCCATTTCCTTGTTCACGTGAATTGTTCTCATTCATGCTCATCTTATTCTTACATTTAGCATATGATTTTTTTTCTGCACTTGCTGCTCATGTCTTCCAATGGCATCCTCTCTTACCCACTCATCAAATCTTCAGACATCATCTCCACACGATTCAGAACAACTGGAAGTGCCATCATCATCAGTTGGAACATACACTGGGCTATCCCATTCCCAGTCCCCACTATCAGCACCATCTTTATTAGCTTTCGCTGCCTTAGCATCTGAGCTTATATCTGAGGAGGATGTTTCCTTTTCCTTGCATGCTGCTTCAGCAGTTGGAACTATCCAGGCACATGTGGCAAATCATTCAGTACTTCTAAGAGTAACTCCTGTCAGTTCTTTCTGAAACTCTGCTATCATTTCATTGCTACTGTAACATGCTTTTCTTTTTCAGGAGGACATTTAGTTCCAGTCCTGATGATATTATTGTTGCTATGTTCTTCATTAGTGCTAGGATTCATACTTTTCACATAATTTTCAGTTGCACATACAGCAACACTGTGCTTCCTTTTAGCAGACTTACACTGGGAAATACAAGATAATAGATATAGCTATGGCTTTTGATATGCTGCAGAGAGATGTGACACACAGTGTAGCTATGACAAGGCTTGGGGCACCTAACTGGCTACAAGACAGTGTAATACAGCCTTAATGGCTTTCAATGTGTTGCAGAGACACGTCACACACAGTGTAACTATGACAGGGCTCAGGGCATCTAACAGGCTAACAGACAATGTAATACAGCCTAAATGTCTTACGCTATACTGCAGAGAGACACACACACACAGTATAGCTAATGTCACACAGACAGGGCTCAGAGCACATAACAGACAGTGTAATATAGCCTAAATGGCATTTGCTATGCTGCAGAGAGAAGTCACATGCAGTGTAGCTGTGACAGGGCTCAGGGCACCTGACAGGCTAACAGACTGTGTAATACAGTCTAAATGGTTCTACTCTCTGCAGAGAGACACAGAATAGCTCTGTCACAGACAGGGCTTGGGGCACCTAACAGACAGTGTGTAATACAGCCTAAATGGATTTCACTATAAAGCAGAGAGTAGAGTAGCTATTTCACAAACAAGGCTCAGGGCACCTAACAGACAATGTGTAATATAGCCTAAATGGCTTTCACTATACTGCAGAAAGACACAAAGTAGAGAGGGCTTGGGCTCCAAACAGACACTGTGACATACATCCTAAATGGCTTTCACAGCTGCTGACAGTAATGAGTGCCCCCTTCCCCTTTATCCTTCTCTCCCAGACCCAAGCACCACACTGGATGATCCCCAAATCATTCCCCCTTCAGTCCCCAAACCCTTGCTCCTTCATGGACTAAACTTTGTGCTTGTTTTTTTTTTTAAGTTTTGAAACTTATTTTGTCATTTGTTTTGCCACAACTACAGAGCATGTGCTGATTCCTCCCTCACCCAAAAAACTCTGCTTCTATCTGTGAGGTCACAGCAGACACTGCACAGACATCAGCACTGACCAATTGGATTGGGAGGCAGTATAGCGCAGTGGTTTAAGGCTCTGAGCTGCAAATCTGGTGACATCCAGCAGACCAGACCTGGGTTTGAATCCCACAGCTTCCACTTGCATAATGTGTGACCCTGAGCAAGTCATTTAACTTCCCTGTGCTCCCAGGTCGCTCCTGTAAAAAGGCTTTCAGCTTAGTGTGCTACTCCTGGTTAAACAACTAAAAAAAAAAAAAGACTGGTGTCATGTGCTCCTTTCTGATGTGAGGATCCCACAGGCTGCTCTTTCATGACTGATTACGACATTGGAAGAGTCTCAAGACCCCACAGACAGCCTGTTATGCTGGTTTTAAAAATAAATTACCCGTTACCCAACCAGCTGCCCAAGTCAACAGTACCCAAGCCACAAAGTACACTATTATGTCAGATAAGGTAGTAAATTACCTGAACTACTCTACCCTGTAAAAAATGTTGGTACCCGACCTACCCGCTCCAGCTACCCAACATGTAGCCCATCCCTAATTCTAAGGGAAGATGGGGGCCTGTCCATTACAGCAGGGAATGGATGAGAAGTTTACCAGTGGAGAGGTGTATGTTGTAGCAATTCAATGTCTTAAAAGAGAGGCTTTTGGCTATTGTGGTGTTGTTTTGTTAATTTTCAGGTGAATGCCACAGGAGTGAGGATAGTTAGAAAATAGCTTTTTGAATCTTTTGTGTTTAGTTCATCCCACTCCAGAACTGAACAACTCCTCATATATACTGTAGGTAATATTCTGTATTTGGGCCACATAACAGTTAGCAATATTTGGATTTGCTGTTTGGTTCTGTGCATTTATTTACTTTGTAACTCACCACCATGTGGGATTTGATACATTATCACTCAAAATGCACCCCTCAATAAGCATGTCAGCTACAGACAACTCTTAGTTACACTTTGGGGTCTGGCTTATGGATATTCCGGTGTTGAGAGGTGATGCAAAAATGGTGTGAAGTTCCAGCATGTGCAGCTGCCAGTTACTTATCTGCACAGTTCCAGTTCATTTCATATACAATATATTTCAACCACAGTTTATTTGTTATGAAATGGATACAAAAGGCATGATTTACATGAGTGTAAGAAGCTGGTAAAACAGTCCACTTTACTTGCATCTCTGTTTGTCTACAGTACATACTTCTGAAGTTCAGTTACATACAAAACAGCATCTGTTCCTCACAAAAGTCACAATTTTAGACAATATGTGTCACAGATCATAAACTTAGTTTACATCCAACTGGTGATGCAGATTCAAAGAGATGGAAGGAAATGCTAGATCAACTAAAAGATAGGGAAAGTGGGGAAAATAAGGGAAGGCATACTTAAGGCAATTAACCTCTATGTGAAGGAACTGAGTCAAAGTAGAAGAAAACTCCCTCCTAAAGGACATTCACTCTTCTTGTAGTTGTGCTTAATTTCATACCAACTCCATATTTGCCTCTGCATTTGCTTGCAGACTAGAACTTATCCTATATTACTCATGCAATTCATTGTTTTATAGCTTCCTAGCACTTTTCAGGGTTGTTGCAATGTAAAATATCTATTTTGTCATCCTGTTTTGATGTTTTGTATCTATTATTCATTATTTACTGTATTTTGTCTTTTTGCTGCTGTACTTACAGTATCCTACATACGAACATACAAAATCACCAGCAGATATATGCCACAGGGTCTATCAAGTCTGCTTGATGGTGCAGCTAGCCCCCAATCACAGTGCAGCTGCCCCTCCCTCCCCTTCCTGCATAACAATGACCTTCCCCCTCACCCTGTCCTAGCCCCTCTTAAAACTGCCCACCGACTTACAGGAAACCACTTCCATAAGCAGTGTGTTCCACAAAGACACCACCCTTTCCATAAAACAGTGCCTCCTCATTTCTCTCCTGAATCTCCCACCATCCAATCTAAGACGTGCCTCCTTCTGTCCCACCCCCTTTAAACTTGAAGATTCCCTCAGTGCCAGTTTTGTTAATTCCCTTCATATATTTAAAGTTCTCTATCATATCCCCCTATCACTTCTCTCCTCCAGGGAATACATGTTGCATTCCCCCAACCTCTCCTCGTAGGATTTGTCTTCCATTCTTAGGATCATCGTTGTTGCTTTGTGCTGGACCCCTTCCAGTAGTTTGATATCTTTCTTTAAGTATGGGTGCCAGTACTGCACACAGTACTCCAGGTGTGGCCTCACCAACCACCTGTACATTGGCAAGATTACCTCCCCTTTCCTGGGGTTATATCTCTAGCAATACACCCCAGAATCTTATTGGCTTTAGCTGCTGTTTTCCTGCACTGCACCGAGTGGTTCATCTGCCCTGTTATTATCACCCCACGATCTTTCTCCTCCTCTGTAGTGGCTATCTGTACCCCCCAACTGATAACTTTTCCTTGGGTTCCTCCATCCCAAGTGTATGACTTTGAACTTCTTAGCATTGAGCCCTAGCTGCCTTCTGTCTGACCAGTACTCAAGCTTAGTCAGATCCTCCTGTATTCCGTCACCCTACTGTGTCATCTACCACCACCCTTATCTTTGTGTCATCTGCAAAAAGGCTAATCTTGCTTGACGTCACCTGTGATGAGTGTCATGCTTGTTGATGTCAGCTCCAGCATGGCCAGGGAGAAAACACAATGAACAAAATACTCTGGCAAGGCTCCTGAGACAGCAAAAGATCAGAAATTAGCTGCTTCTTCTTGATGTAACAGTGTACCTTTAAAGAAATCCCAATTCAGCATGCTCTGTGTGTAATATTCCTTACAGCGATAAAAAGCTGAACGCTCAGTAGCAGTGCTCTAGCAGTGTCTTTTGAGCAAGGTGTTTTTTCAGTCAAAACAGTGTGATTGGGAGCATTTGTTGTGACCATGAATTTTCGACTATCCGCCTTTCAGTGAAACAGAGCAACCAAATGCTGTTGTCTCTGTTACATTCCACATGCCAGGATTCTCAGCAGAACTTTTAAGCAATCCTGATTTCTTTACCATCTTTGAGTGCTCAGCAGCATAATCTTAACTGCGTTCCCTGAAGCAGGCGATGTGTTTCTCGGTCAAAGCGACATGTCAAAGAGCATTCGTAGCATCCACAAATTTTTGGCCATCCACTTCTCGGAGAAAAGGAACACCTGAAGCTCTAAGAATGCTGTTCCAGCCACCCTGAATATGCCAGGAACCTCAGCGCAACTTGCAAGCTTATTGGATTTACCTACCATCTTAGAAATCACTAGTATCACAGTTACCAGCTACTCCTTGTGGTAAGATTGAAAGCAAGGGCACCACCACAGTTAATATTGCTTTATATTTTCTAAATTCTCAGTCAAAATGTATTGAGTGACAACAAGAATGCATGGTAAGCACAAATATGAATGAAACAGAAGTGAGGGAATTGGGGCAATGGGCAAACACTCAGAATTTAGCCGAGGGGGGGGAAATGAAAATGTGGGGATCAAAAATATCCAAATTACCAACAACACAATTTGGAAGAAACAAATGCTGAACCTAAGGGACCAGGGGATCAGGAACAAGTAGAACAAGCAGAAACAAATACTACATGGTATGAGCAAACTAAGTACTGTGAAGGGTTTCATATAGCACAGAATTCCCTGGACATTGATGTGTTTAAAACAGAAATGCTTACTGCAATGTTAACTTTTAAAAGTCAGGTTCTGCAAATGCTGGGGGAGATTAAAACATGCATATCCAGTATAACAACTACTATGTCAGAATTTAACACTAAAATGTCACAGTTATCGATTAGGACAGATGAGACAGAAAACAGAATATCAAGTCTTGAAGATAATATGAACCCCTGGATACAAAAGCAGAGAATTTTGGAAACACAACTTCAGACACTGCAAGATAAGTTCTAGGAACAAGCAGATAGGGCCCGGAGAGGGAACTTAAGGGTTAATAAACTAATAGAGAAGACCGTCCCAGTGGCACTGAGCATTGAGGTGCTAGATGCCACATCTCATGCTATGCCAGTGACCCAGTTTCGGGAGTGAGCTTGGGCACCGGGGGTCAGCAGAGGAGGAAGAGGATTGAGCGTCTGACGGACTGCTCTCCTCTCCTCTCCTGGGGGTAGGCTGACAGGGTTGTCCAGCATCCCAGTGACTCTGATGGAGAGCGGAGGCACTGCACGATGTAGGACCAAATGTGTAGATGAGTGTGGCAGACACCGGCAGGGTTGCTGTGCACCATGGCATCACTGCATGCCATGCTTGGGGGAAGAGGAAACTCACAGATAACAAAAACAGAAAAAGCCCTTTGGGCCAGGATAGGTGATGGCCCCACAGCGCCTGGCCTCTACACACCCAACACTGGACCTCCGCCTCTGCCTTTTGATCTCCCTGCAGACCTTTGGGCCATTAGGGTCCCACGCGGAAAAAGTAACGTCCTTGAAGATGGCGGGGTAACAGTGGGTGGTAGAGAGGAAGGCGAATTGGGAGCCCAAGAGTGTTTCAGGTCCCCGGAGGTGATAAACAGAACTGTAAAAATAAATACATAAATAAACTACCAGAGGAACTGGAAGGGCCTAATGGCCTTCTCCCAGGTATTGAAAAAATCATTACAATAGCCATGGGAAGAAGACAGCATCTCCTCACACAGGACTGGACTGAGGGAAGCCATACAGGAACCCCTTGAAGCACACCGCTATCTGCCACCCATTGGACAGCATCTCCTCACAAAGGAGCGGACTGAAGGAAGCTATAAAGGAGCACCTTAGGAAGCCCCTGAAGCACACCACCATCTGCCACCCATCAGAGAGCATCTTCTCACACAGAAGTGGATGGAAGAAAGCCATAAAGGAGCCCTTAGGAACCCCCTGAAGCACACCACTGACTGCTGCCCATCGAACAGCTTCTCCTCACATAGGAGCGGACTGAGGGAAGCCATAAAGGAGCCCTTAGGAACCCTTTGAAGCACACCGCCATCTGCTGCCCATCATATAGCATCTCCTCACAGACAAGCGAACTGAGGGAAGCCATAAAAGTAAAGGCTTGTCCTCCTACTACACTGACTATGGAAGGATGTTTGTGGCATCTCCATCTGGACTTTCAATCAGCACAGCCACACTGATTGTTTTTGTACAAGGCTGACTTCTCATTTTGGGCAGACTTTTGGGTGTTTCAGGCTGGAACTTTAATTGCTTGAGTTGCAAGTGTTGCTGTATGTTTAGGCTATTTTGGGTGACTCGGTACTGCTCTCATTGTGGATTGGGCATGTTTCAAGGGGCTCTAGTGTTGGAACTGAATTTTACATTGTTACTGTAAATTTGTGGGCTCTGTATCTGTTCTCTCTCTCTCACCTGCCTTTGTTCCTTGCTTACCTCCATTTTCCTTTTTCCCAGACTGCTGCACATTCACAGTGCAGTCCAGGTAGCTCTCCATTGTTTGTCTTCCTGCCAGAGAGATCATGTAACCTAATCCCTTTTCTTTCTTTCTTATCAGGAGCCCTTAGAAACTCCCTGAAGCACACCACCATCTGCTGCCAGTTGGACAGCATATACTCAACTACCTGTCGGACAACATCCCCTCACACAAGAGTGGACTGAGTGAAGCCATAAAGGTAAAGGCTTGTCCTTGACTAGATGAATACCAGGATGTAAAACGCCCCCTGGAAGACACAAAACCGAGGCTCTAGGGGCTCTCACATGGTGGATGTTTTGGAAATACAACATAATAGTTGATCATTTTGTTGCTTGTGTGGTTCTTTATGGTGAATGGAGTGCAGTTTTTTGGACCTTTGTCCTCCTACTGTACTGACTGTGGAAGGATGTTTACCCATTGATGCTTCACGTCGACTCCCCACCCGCCACAGACACCCTTCCACCCAAGGTCGGCCCTCCTTTTCTTAATGACCTAGGTCACCTGACCACTCATGTAACTCTTCCCAATTTTTTTCTAAGCCCCTATAACCCCATTAGCAGGTTATTGGACCTCACCACCAGGGGCTGACTTTCTCCCAGAGCTTTCCTGTTTTCTATTTCTGTCTGGGTTTTGAACCCTGTACCTCTCACACCAGAGCCAGCTACCTTGCCACCTCACTACACATAGTCACAGCCAAAGACATGGCCAGATATTTCCTGAAATTTCTGTGTTATTTCTAGAGAAATCTCCTGCTTTTTAAATTTATAGAGTGGGAGCAGCAGAGAGAGAAACTCTTTAGGAATTACTACTGTAGCCAACCCATCTCTCTTTCCCTCGTTCATGGATTCTTAGCCAATATTATCTACTCCTACCATCAGCCATGCCCTCTCTTTGTTGCCTACTTCTCACAATCTGGGTACCACCCCCCCTTTATCCCTCCCAACACAACCCTTCCTCAATTATCAGTAGCCTCAGTAGCCCCTTTAATCCCCCCATTCTTGAGCTATATGGCACTTCCTGCCTGACCCCCTACACACTCTGGACCCAGCCCCCAACCTGCTGCAACACCCCCAGCCCCAACCTCCTAACTCCACCCACCCTCCTAGTTCAACTCATCCACTCTATCCCCATCCTGTTAACTCCCTCTAAAACATCTCCTCTCCCCTGCCCTGCCCCTTTTAAATCTAAACACCTTAAGGATTCCCTCTTTCAACACACCCTCCTTCTCCTTCTTCTTTTGGACTTGCTGTTGCACTAAGCAGATCAGCAAGTCCAAAAGAAGGAAAAGACTTCTCTGGTTCTTTCATGAAGTAGCATCCAAAATCAAAGAGGAAAAAAGGCTTTTTACACAAATCAAGCAAACAAAACATGAAGCAGACATGGAAGAATACAAGAACAAATTAAAGGAGGTGGGGAAAGCTGTTAGAAGGGCAAAAGCACAGATGGAAGAAAAAATAGCACAAGGTGTTATGGAAGGAGACAAAACCTTTTATAGATACGTAAGAGAAAAAAGAAAAACTAAGGGAGGACTAGTTCGACTAGCAACCGAGGAAGGTAAGATGGCAGAGAGTGATGAGGACAAAGCATAAGTGCTAAATGAGTTCTTTTGCTCTGTCTTCACCATAGCAAAGAGTGGCAAAGGTCCTACACTGAGCAGGACAAAGGAAGATACCCAGGGAGCAGATGCTAGCCCCTTCACAAGGGAGAGGGTCCTAAAAGAGCTTAATAAACTGAAAATGGAAAAAGTCATGGGACCAGATGGCATACACCCTAGGATACTGAAGGAGGTTTAAGAGGAACTGGCTGCACTGCTGGCTGAGCTCTTCAACAAGTCACTAGACAGTGGGAAAACACCTCAGGACTTGAAACTGGCAACCGTTGTGCTCTTACACAAGAGTGGAAACAAGGAAGAGGTAGGAAATTACCCCCCTGCCAGTTTGACCTCAGATGTGGGGGAAATTTTTTATTTCATTTTTGTTGACCCGGTAAGTGCACTAGACAAATCTTGCCTATTTTCAGGCACAACCATGGAAAGGGGGATACAGATGAATGCCAACTGACCTTGAACCAGATTAAGCTGTTGGCGGTATTTTATTTTATTTTTTTAGTGAATGAGGGAAATTTTGGCCAGAACACTGGGGAAATTCCCCTACTCTTGCTTCATGTGAGCAGGGGGGGCCCATTTTCCTGTGGGACCAAGATGGCGACTCCCATGGATCCTGGTGGAGGAGAATTGCATGCAGGAGAGACAGCAGACAAGGAATCCCTTTCTGTTCCAATATCTCTTGTGGACAATGGACTTGCAATTTGCTACAGATAAGAAAAATGAAAATGATGTTCCTGTTTGCTTTCCAGAATCTGACATGGATTGGTCACAAACTGTGGAAGAAGCTACAAACTCAGCTAAGGTACTGTCCTCTTTAATACCTGGTTCAGAACTGTTGCAAAAGAAGGACAAACTCAGAGAGTTATTATTGGCAGAGGAGAAATGTAAAATGCAAAGGAAAGCCTTGCAAATGGAGCTGTTAAAGGTGACAAACAAACAGGAGTTAAAAGATCATTCTGCTGGTGTACCTGTGGGTGAGCAGGTCTCCCAGCCCACAGGTCCAGCTCAGGAGACCATGTCTGTAGAAGCTGCTATGATGGAAATTGATATTGCTTTACAAATGAAGGAGCCTGACCAGAAGGAAATAGTGGACGTAGCTCATGGGCTTTTTTCCATAGATGAAGTGTGGCTGGAACATTTATTCCAACAAAATAAATCATTGCAATTTGGTGACAAGTAGGATAATGGTTTGAGGAATATGGAAAAAAAGTCATGATTTCTCCATTGTCTCAGGAGGAATTGTTAAGTCTGAGTTAATTACAAGCAGCAGCAGCGGTATTGTGTGCAGAATTGAGGCACACCACGTTAGCTACAGCTGAGGTTCAGAAGCAATAACCTCAGGCTAATGACGTGTTAATTTCCACTGCAATGGGGAGTCTGACAGTAGATCCGCAGCCTGTGACAGCAACAACGACTTCAGTTCCAAACACGTAAGTAATGAAAACTGTGAGTTCTAACCCTATTTTTGTCAATCATTCTCCTCCTACGGTCATTAATCCTCTTGGTTTAAGAAAGGGGAGAGACAGTGACTTTGTAGCAGCTTTACCTTGTGGGAAATCCTCGACTTCGCTGGAGCATTCTCTGTTCGCCGCGGGGTGGATGTGGGGAGAGGTCAGCATCTTGGTCCCCAATCCCAGTCACAGCCCAATTCTGGGAACGCCTCCCCCTCCTGTGGTTCATAATTCTGAAGGAGTAATTTTAAATGTTGAATCGGAGCCCAATGTTTGTTGTTCTACTCCTAGAGTGGCAGAGACATTACCTGACTGTTCTATTCAGGAAGTATATTCCTCTGCCTCGGAGTCTGAAAGTACTGCAAAACATTTATCTAATTGGGGAGATTCAGAGATAAATGAAGTTGAGCAACCAGTGACTGGAGCTAAGTTTCAGGAATGCACAAAAAGGCTTGGGAGTCCTTTAGGAAAAAGGATCCTTTTTCAGGCCCCCCCCCCTTGCAAAGACATAATGCGGTCCGTTTGGAATATTTGGGTGGACTAGAGTTGGCACCTCACAGACTTTATATGGGGCATACTCTTTTGAAAGAGTCTTTGGTTTTTTTCTTGACTGAAATTTATGCCCTTATTCATGTGTCAGGGTCAGTAATTTATGATATTAGTTTTACTTCCCCTCAAGGTCTCTACTGTTTCTGGTCCAAATATGACACTTTGAAATACTCTGAGTTATGGTTGCCTTTCAAGGCTATTCCTTTAACAAAGCCCTCTATTAGGCAGGTTACTATGTTATTTTGTAATGAATCTATATCTATAGACGATGTTGTTTATTGTTTTGAGAAAAAATGTGATATCTTGGATAGTCCTAAACCTATATTTGACGAGGACTGTATTTGGAATGGGGTTGGCCCTTGAGGGTTCGGCTCAGAAATAATAGTTTAGGGCCTGTACATCTCTCTAATAGATTATTTTTTGGTAGTGAAAGGGGGCATTGCTTCTATCCAGGACAGCCTCGGGCCTGGTTTTTTTTTTATACCTTATCTTTTATTCAGTTCAAGTTAAAAGCAATACATTATCGCAAGTGTACAATTTTCAAAGTAGCCATTACATTTGATACAGGAAAAAAAATTGTGTATCTCACTAGATATTACTATGTACTATTTGATTTAAGCACGTTATACCTTGTACAATGATAGCGGAGGGTAGCATAGCTGTTCTCAGTTTAGATAGAATTTGTAGATGCTGCTAGTAAGTATTGACTACACCCAAGACTAGATCTGAAGTAGGACAGGTAATCAGTGCTAGTGTTTAGGTACAAGAAGAAATACATAGTAAAATATAAAAAAAAACATACATAACTTATAAAAGTAAAACATTTGGCTAGTCAGCTATGTGGGGTATAAATTCTCTAGGATCAGCTTTACTATTAGTATTAAGATGGAGGTAATCTTTCTCTTACAGCCTGGTCAGTAAGATAGAGGGTCTTTACCCTTGTTAGAATGTTGTGGGTATCGGGGTATCTGTTCTAGATCGCCTAGCTATGAGCTGTCCAAGGTCATGGTTCTGGGACGTTCTAAATCCACCTAGACCACTGATTCATATATAGTGTGGGCTTATCTTGTAAATTATGTGAGATATTCTCAAAGGCCCTGACATGGTCCACTATGCCTCTCCATTCAGAGATGGTAGGGGGGTTTCTTGTAGCCATCTCCTGGTTATTGCTTTGTAGGCCGCAGCCAGCATTATAGACCAGAGGTACTTCATATCTTTTTGCTTAAGGGATTCCAGAGGGATACTCTAGACCAAATGCCGTGCCGTCAAAGGTTCATCAAGAGTTAATATGTTGGAAATATGCTGAATAGCTGCAGACCAGAAGGTTTGAAGTTTAGGACAACTAAAAATATATGTGCATGGGTTGCCCTTTCTGTATCACAAGCCCTCCAGCATATGGATGGGAGGTTAGCTGGGGTGTTAAAAAAAATCTTGTTCAGAGTTTCCAGACATATTCACACCAATTGGGAGATGAGGTAGTGGACCAAGTCATCCACCATATCTTTGCCCATTGAGATTGGGGTATTGTAATTTGAAGGTCCAGTTCCCATTTAACTTTAAGGGGTTCCAATACATGCTCCTGCAAGGACACCAGATATTTGTATATGTGAAATATTGCATGGTCTCCCCCCTTAGCATTCAGAATTTGTAAATATGGAGACGTATCCTCTAATATCTGAGAATGGGACTGACTAAGCCTATACTGAGAGTTTACATAGTCTCTAATTTGAAAGTAACGTATTCTCTCTCCTTCCCCCCATTTAAATTTAGTCTTGGCTTCTTCAAAAGATATCATGGTGTTTTGCCTCATAAGCTGCCAGGGGGCAAACTTTCCTCTGTTTGCTTGGGTAGTGTACCAGGTAGATTCTCCAGCCGGAGGAAAGTCCGGGTTATTGATTAACCATTTGTACTTCCAAGCATGCTCCTTAATACGCTTCCAAGGGTGTCCCCTCCTCCAGCCCTCCAGAACTGAACGTATGCTCCCTCGAGTATCTAGTAGGGTTTGCCTCAATAGGGTTTCTGAGAATAACATAGCCGGTAGAGGGTACCTCAACTCTCTAGTTAGGTCTATTTGTTTCCAGTGAGCTTCATGGTACTTATTGCCCCACAGCAATGTAGCTCTTATCTGTGCTGAATTCCAATATGAAGATAGGTTAGGGAATGCTATTCCACCCTGTGACTTAGGTAGATATAGTGCCTGAAGTGTAAGTCTAGGTTTTCTTGGGCCTGCTTTAAGTGTGGTTCTTTTACTCACTTGGGCTCTGACTGTGACAGGATCAAATGTAATCTTTTTTTGTCTTTTGGTCAACATAGTTCTGAGTGTACTGAAGAACTTCAGTGTAATTTGTGTAAGGATACGGGGCATGCTTTTAGAACTTGTTCCTGGGCTACACACAATCATACTGACCATGTTAACCAAGATCTTATACTACAGGAAGCCCAACAAAAAGAAAGGACTTTTCTGCTGGACCACCCCCAGACCATCCCTCTACCCCTCCTCCGGCTTTCTATCCTCCCTCGGGAGAGGTGGGAGATCGGATTGAGATAACCTCTGAACACTCCACGGCCCTCATTCAGTCAGTAGTTTCTGATGGCCCTAGTATAAACACTCCACAAACTTTGGAGAGGGAAGTTTTAATCAGTGAAATGCCCCTTCCCCCCAGAATGGTCAAAAGTGTTGCTAAGAAGAGGAGCATAAAGCAAACAAGACCCAAGTCTAAGGTGGCCAAGGCCTGTGCTCCAGGGGAAGAAGGGATTGTGATCCAATAAATGTACTGTTCTGGCTAAAACTACTGTAGATTTAGAACAAGGTGGGGATTCAGAGGCTTTGACCCTAGCTCTGCACTCCTCCGAATCTGAGGGTGATTCATTAGACATAATGCTTGGGGAAGGGGGAAAAAGAAAAAAATGCTATAGTGAGACGAAGTTCTAGGTTAAGGAAGCCACCTTGATTTAGGTTTTATCAAGTCTTTTTCTCAGTTTTCTTCCCGTTTGAATATTGCAACCATCAATGTCAATAGTATTAGGAATGCTAAAAGAAGACTGATTACATTTACAGTATTAAAAGATCTCCGTTGTGATATATGTTTATTACAAGACACAAGGTTAAATACAAACTCTTTGGTCAGGTCTGTACAACAATTATGGTGTTGGGGCCCTTCGTTTTTTTCCTTTGGGACAGGGGTCTGTGAAGGAGTAGGTGTACTGTTTAAAGGGGATGGATTCTGGGTGTCTAGATTGGTAGAAATAAACCTGGGTACATAGATACATAGACAGTGTCGGCAGATAAGGGCCTATGGCCCACCCAATCTGCCCATTTAAGTTTGTAAGTTCAGTTTATGTTTTCCAGGAAGTCTGTTGCCCCTTACCCCTGACCTCCAGAATTCATTTATGTCTACCCCATGCATTCTTAAATCCTGTGATTGTTTCAGCCCCCACCACTTCCTCTGGCAGGGTGTTCCACTTGTCCACCACCCGTTCTGTGAAGAAATTCTTCCTCACGTTTCCTCTGAATCGTCCTCCCTCCAACTTCATCCCATGCCCTCTAGTCCTGGAACATCTTTTTCGCTTAAAAAAAGTGCATTCCTGCACCCTGTTCCTCCCTGTAAGATACTTGTATGTCTCTATCATATCCCCTCTCTCCCTCCTCTCCTCCAGGGAGTACATGTTCAGTGCCTTCAACCTGTCCTCATAGGACTTTTGATGCAATCCATGCACCATCTTTGTTGCCCTCCTCTGAACCTTCTCTACCCTGTCTATGTCCTTACATAGGTAAGGTCTCCAGAACTGCACAGTGTACTCCAGGTGCGGCCTCACTAGTGTCTTGTATAGTGGAATTATGACCTCCCTTTTCCTGCTGGTGATGCCCTGCCTATGCATCCCAGCATCCTATTTGCTTTACCTGCTGCCTTGTCACACTGTTTCCCTGCCTTGAGGTCATCAGAGATGATAACTCCAAGATCCTTTCCTGCTTGGTGCATGCTATATCCTCACCCCCAACTGATATATTGTGCCAGGGTTTTTGTGCCCTATATGCATTATCTTGCACTCTCCTTGCATTGAATTTCAACTGCCAAACCCTGACCATTCTTCAAGTTTCTGCAGGTCCTTCTCATTCTGTCTACACCCTCTGGTGTGTCTACTCTGTTACAGAGCTTTGTGTCATCAGCGAACAGTGAAATTCTGCCTTCTAGGTCCTGCGCAATGTCACTGATGAAGATATTGAATAGTACCGGTCCCAGCACTGATCCCTGTGGTACCCACTGGTCACTCTTCCCTCTGTGGAGTGACAGCCATTTACCACCACCCTCTGTGTCCTGCTGCCCAGCCAATTACCTACCCACCGCACTTCTGTCCTGCCCACACCCATATTTCCCAGTTTGTGCATAGTCTTCTATGTGGCACAGTGTCAAAGGGCCTTGCTGAAGTCCAGATAGGCCATGTCCACTGCCCTCCCCTGATCCACCTCCCTAGTCACCCAGTCAAAAAATTCAATGAGGTTGGTCTAACATGACCTTCCCCTGGTGAAACCATGCTGCCTTGGGTCCTGTAGTCCATTGACAACCAGATGTTCCACCAATCTCTCCTTCAGTAGTGCTTCCATGATCTTCCCCACTACCGAGGTGAGGCTGACTGGTCTGTAGTTCCCCGCTTCCTCTTTGTTCCCACTTTTGTATAAGGGGACTACATCTGCTATCCTCCAGTCTTTGGGTACCTCCCCTGTTTCTAGTGATCGGCTAAACAGGATAGCAAGAGGTTCAGCCACCACCTCTCTTAGTTCTTTAAGGTCCCTGGGGTGCACCCCATCTGGCCCCATTGCTTTATCAACTCTTATTACTTCCAGTTCCTTCAGGACCCTTTCTCGTGTAAAGGGTCTTGTGTCCATTTCTGCACCATTCTCACCCCTTGTACTCCTTTCAGACCCATTACCCTCCTCTTCCTCAGTAAAGACTGAGCAGAAATACCTGTTTAATATGTCAGCTTTACTGTTGTCATCCTCCACACAGCCCCCATCCTCCCCCTTCAGTCTCACTATCCCTCCCTTTGCCTTTCTTTTTTCACTTATGTACCTGTAAAAGGTTTTGTCCCCTCTACCCATTGATTTTGCAATGTGTTCTTCTGTCTGAGCTTTGGCTTCCCTTACTGACCTCCCTGCCTCCCTTTTCTTCTCCTGGTACTTCTCCCTATCCCCTTCTGCCTGTGTCTTTTTGTATCGCCTGAATGCAATCTTTTTGGCTTTCACTTTCTTTGCTACCTCTTTGGAAAACCATAATGGTCTCCTCTTCCTTTTCCTCTTGCTAACATGCTTAATACATAATTCTGTTGCTCTTGTAATCCCCATTTTAAATACTTCCCACTGTTCCTCAACCCTTGATTCCTGCCCCATTCCCCTTAATGCCTCTTTCAAGTATCTCCCCATTTTCTCAAAGTTTGCCCCCCTAAAATCCAGGATACGTGTTTTGTGTGGTTTGGTTCTGCTCTTTCTGTGATTTCAAACCACAGTGACTGGTGGTCACTGTTCCCCAGGTGCTCCCCACTCTTACCCCCATCACACTGTCCCTGTTTGTGAGCACAAGGTCCAGTATTGCCTTCTGCTGAGTTGGTTCCATGATCAGTTGCTTGAGGAAGGCACCTCTGAAGGGAGTCCAGGATAAATCTGCTCCTAGTTGATGCTGCTGCTGGGATGCTCCAGGCCACGCCTGGAATATTGAAGTCTCCAACCAGTACTACCTCACTCTTGTCTGCCATCCTCTGGATGGCTAGCATCAGCTCCTATCTGTTCCTTCCTGGGCTGGTGGTCTATAGACCACACCTGTGCGATGGCTGGCCCCATTTTCCTTTCCAGCTTAACCACAGTATCTCTCCCCATTTTGTTCCTCCTGGATCTCTGTGGCCCTTATGTCATTTTTCACATAGTGGCTCCTCCTCCCTTCCTGCCTGCCTTGTCTCTTCTGAATATGTTGTAGCCAGGTATGGCCAACTCCCAGTCATGGTTATCATTACACCAGGTTTCAGTGATGGCCACAATGTCCAGGTCTGACTGCACCATGACAGCCTCCAGATCTTCCATCTTGTTGCTAAGGCTCCTGGCATTTGCACACATGACTTTCCATGATTTGACCTCCCTAGACTGTTTCGCTGTTCTACTCCAGCCCCTTTCTTGGTTGTCCTTTATCTCTGGTTCACCTTGCTGTCTGCCCTTCTGCTGAATTTTGCCCCTATTCTGCCTATCCACCTCCTGGGCGCTAATCTCCATCTTTTGCACTTGGCTAACCTCCACATCCTTTCCTTCCATTTCTCTGGGTACCTCTATTTGGTTGTCCCTGTTTGGCAGTGTGGCATATGAGTTCTTGAGTGGAATAGGATCTGGGATGTGCCTCTGCCTGACTGGTCTAACCCTCCCTGAGCCCACTGTCATCCAGTGCTCCTCGTTCTCTGCATCCTTTGAGGCAGCTGCATTGGACTGAGTGGTCTCTGGATAGGGGTGACGGTAATCCTGACCCAGTTTACTTCCGCTCTGAGTCTGGCTACCTCATCCCACAGTCCAGAAAGATGCATGCAGATAGGGCAGCACCTCAGTGTCCAGAAGATCTGCCTGAATATGGCTGCCCCACAGCCACTGCATTGCACCACTCCCCACATTATACTGCAATTATACTGCTATTCCACTACTTGTCTGCAACTGAAGCACTCCTAGTCCCTTTTATTAATTTACTGTCCTAAAAATCCTGCCACTGTTCCTCTATAATATTTGAAAATACATACACTTCTATCTCACCTCTTTATCCTTACCATCAAAAAGTAACTACAATCACAATAATCTACCTTCTACTAATACAGATTCTATCACAGAATCAGAGCACAATGCAAAAACATCTGCTACTTAGCAACAACAAACAGGTGACAACAAACCAAGTTGATGTAGCTTTTTTTAAAATAGAAAAAAAAATGTAGTCGTTTAAACTAGGGCATTATTATTAGATTTTTTGTTTAAAGGGATAGGGTGGAGATTAATAAATATTTATGCCCCTCTTACAAAAAAAGAAAGGATCAGTTTATATCATGAAATTAGGCCTTATTTGATTACTACCAAACAACTTTTATGGGTTGGGGACTTTAATTGTGTAATAGATAGAAAAGATAGAGGGGCAGCAACAGCTAAGATGTATTGTGATTCTGATTGTTTAAAGGGAATTATTGAGCAGGGTAATTTGCAAGACTCATTTAGAATTTTGCATAAGGAGGGTGGTCACACTTACTATAGGGGAGCATTGTCCACTCGGATTGATTTTCTATTTACAAAAAAATCTGTCAGTATAATAACAGCAGCCATTATCCCAACAGAAACCTCTAACCACGTCATTTTATCTATAAGCATAGGAGGCCAAAATGGGCCACAATATGGCAGTGGGTATTGGAAACTAAATACAGCAGTGTTACAGGAGAATCAGATCAGAGCACAGGTTGTCGAGTACCTTAAGGCAAGAATGTCAGTGGCATGTATGATGGGAAACATTAGTACTTGGTGGGAAATAACAAAAACAGGTTTGAAGTCTTTGTTTCAATCATACTCTACTAAAATTAGACAGTGTCAATTTAAGGAATATCTAAAACTTAGAATGCAATTAAGTAAGTTATATTCCATTATTAATACCCAGAATGTTAGTTTAACTTCCCAGGTCCTTAATCTTAAAACAGCAATTAGTCATTTACAATAGTCTAGAGCTACTGCTTTGTTAAATGAGCACAGAATTTGTTCCTCAGAGAAAACAGGATTTGTCGATGCCTTTAAAAGTTGTTCTCAAAGAGCATCTGATAAATTTATGGGATCTATTTTAGATACCAATGGTATTCTAACATCAGATGGGCCAACAATTCTGAGGACCGTGTCTCAATATTTATCCACTATGTATATCTCATTTCCTATTAATGAAAAACTAGTATTCGAATTTTTGAATAAAATTTCAGTTCCTAGTTTATCTTCTATACATTTAAAAGAGCTCACTAAACCTATTACTAAGGCAGAAATTCGGTCAGTTATTGCTCATCTTAAAAAATCTACAGCTCCTGGTATTGATGGACTTCCATCAGAATTCTATGGAGCTTTTAATGATATACTAATAGAAATATTTTAGAATGTGTTTAACAGGGCACTGGATGATTTACAGGTGGTTATGCATTTTTGCATTGCTATTCAGATTCTAATATTCAAAAAGGGTGATAGGACTGTTCTTGACAATTGGAGATTTTTGAGTTTATTAAACACTGATTATAAAATACTTATGAAAATTCTACATAACCATTTATTAAATATAGCTTCGATCCTTATTTCAACAGCACAAACCTGTACTGTTCCAGAGCGTTCTATAAAATACAAATTATTATAGCTTAGGGAAATTATTGAACAAGGTAAGGTGGGTCAAGTAAAGGGTTATGTTACATCTTTAGATCAGGAAAAAGCTTTCAATCAAGTACCTCATAAGTTTATGTCACTTATATCAGCACTCTATGGTATACCATTTCTTTCTGTACAATGGATTTCTTTATTATATCAGACTGCCACAGCTATTCCCTTAGTTAATGGTCATTTGGGTAATTACATAAATATTTCTTGGGGAGCGTGACAAAGTTGTCCACTTAGTCTGTTGCTGTATGTAACGTGTTTAGATCCGTTACTGAGATTTCTGCAGCAGGACTCCAGTATTACTGGTATTCAACCAAAAGGGGGTGGTATAGAAGCTAGGGTGACAGCCTATGCTGATGACATATGTGTTATGTTTGCAGATTATAAGTAGGGTGACCGAGCATTAGACCTTATTATTGAATATTCAACCATAACAGGGGACCATCTTAACACAGTAAAGAGTATTGTTTACCCTTTGCAAGATGATAATATTTTGCATACTTCTTGGAAAGGGATTCAGGTGTCAACTGCACCATTTAAATATTAGGGTATATGGTTTGGGAGGGGGATAACAGTATTTATAATTGGAGTCTGAAGCTAGATTTTGCGGCAACTAAAGTTGCAGTATGGAAAACATGGGATCAGACAAAAAGGAAAAAAGTGGTAATAATTAAAACCATTTTACTTCCAATATTTTTATTTCTTAGTTTTGTTTACCTCTTACCTTGGACATTGGAAGCTTCCCTTTTAAGTTTAGTTTTTCAGTTACTATGGGGAAGCCGACTAATTCCTATTAAAAGGGAGATTATTTATTTATCAGTAGACAAAGGAGGTTTAAATTTGCATAATCCTATAGTTTTTTTTATGATTTTTTTTTATTCTAACTTGATAAATTTATCAAAGCTGACTCTGGCTATGTGGTCTATTTTTGCTAGATCTTGGCTTCAACTGCTTTATATAACATCGGAGGAACAGGGAGTTTTGAAGGCACAAGTGAAGACGGCCTATTGGTTTTTTTTTGGCCTGCATTAAGGAAATTAAAGCACTGGAATATACACTTTTCACAGTTTTCTTTGCCTGCCCCTAAAAACTATTACACAATAATTTATAGTACTATTAGTCCATCAGTGGTCCAATTTAAGAATGTCGAGTCCAAATACTGGAGTTTTATCTTAGAAACTCTTATAGATCCTGGTATTCCATCCAGGATTTGGGACATTAGTTGGTTATGTGCCCATGGTCACCTGTTTGTTAAAAGTAGTGCCAAACATAAAAAAAATTGAAGAGCGAATGTGTCCAAGAGAAGGATGTATTGCTCAAGAAGAATCAATGTGTCATTTTCTCATTGAGTGTCCATTTGTTAGACAATTGTGGGATATAATAGCTATGGTTTGGAATAATCCTCATTGGAAAAATCTCACATATACTGAAATTGTAGGGGGTTTTAGTTTAATGGACATTGGTATACAAAAAGGGATGGTCCGTCTAATTCTTGCTTTTATAAAATTTATATTTTGTCAAATTAGATGTAAATTTGTACTACAACAATTATTTCATGATCCTGAATAGGTTATTATCATTATTGAGACAGAAATTTATAAACAGTGTCTGTATGAACAAAAGTATATGCTTTCTACAGTTTGGATGCATAGGTGGAGGGAGGTACCTTTTTTGAAAGACAAAATCGGATGAATTTTATAATACTTTGATAGTTATTATTTTACTGATTATTGTTTAAGGTTATTTTCATTTGTGATTTCTTTCCTTTGTGTAATACACTGTTCAGCTTCCTTTAATAAAATTTTTCCCTACTCTTTTCGATAAGTGCCACAGAATCTTTAACATCCACCTGAACTACCACCAATCCAGGCAAATGGGACCTCGGTTTAACAGCTCATCCGAAAGACTGATAGAGTCACTACTAAAAGAGAAGATAGTGGCATACCATACAGACACTGGAAAAATGGACCCAAAGCAACATGGCTTCACAGCAGGATGGTCTTGTCAAACCAACTTGATTGACTTCTTCAACTGGGTCACCAGAACATAGGATCAGGGAGAGGTGGTGGACATTGTATACCTAGATTTCAGCAAGGCCTTTGACACCGTCCCTCACAGAAGGCTAACCAACAAGCTGGAACATATAGGAGTTGGCCAGAAGATGGTCAGCTGGATCAGTAACTGACTGAATGATAGGACCCAGAGAGTGCTAGTCAATAGATCATTGTCACAGGAGGGTAGGGTGACCAGTGGCATCCCAGAGTGATCCGTGCTGGGACCGATCCTACTTAACATATTTATGGTAGACATAGCGAATGCATTAACAGGGAAGGTTTGCCTGTTCTCAGAAGATACAAAACTCTGCAACAGAGTGGACTCAAGGGAAGGAGCAAACAACATGGAAGCTGACCTTAGAGGGCTAGAGGATTGGTCCAGGGACTGGCAGTTACAATTTAATGCCAAAAGTGTAAGGTAATGCACTTGGAAAAGAGGAAACCTGGGAAAAAGTACACACTGGGAGGGCCTCAACTTGAGGAGACACAAACAGAGCGAGATCTCAGCATAATCATCACTGACAAACTAAAGGTAGGAAAATAATGTGAGAAAGCAGAACAGAAAGTGGGTGGCATCCTCTGATGCATAAGTAGAAGTACTTCTAGTCAAAAGAGGGAGGTTATCATGCCCATCTACAGGTCCATGGTGAGGCCACACTTGGAGTACTGCATTCAGTTCTGGAGACCTCACCTCAAGAAGTACATTGACCATTTGGAAATGGTGCAGAGAAGGGCTGCTAAGATGGAGCATGGACTATATCACAGGTCATATGAAACAAGAGTCATGGAGCTGAACCTATACTACCCTGAGCACAGAAGAAACAGAGGGGACATTATTGAAACATGTAAGTACATGAGGGGATTTAACACAGCTCAGACAGGCGATCTATTTCAACTGAGCATGACAGCATGCAAAAGAGGGCATGATATGAAACTGGTAGGAGGAAGGTTCAAAAGCAACCTCAGGAAGTACTTCTTCACAAAGAGTATGATAGACCTGTGTAACAGCCTGACCCAAGAGGTGGTAACATCAAAGACAATCAGGTAGCTTAAACTCACATGGGACAGACACAAAGGACAAATTAGGACAAAGGTTGCATGGGGGGGTAGTTTCTAGGGCTGACTAGATGAACTGCATGGTCCCCAACTGCCAATGCTTTTCTTATGTTCTATCAGATAACATTCATCCCAATCCTGGACCTCCCATCCAGCACCCCTCCCCCAATGACAGGATGCAGGGACTCTGTTTTGCCTCCCTCAACATCTGCAGTCTTCAAAAAAAGTTTACATTGCTCCAAGGCTGGCTAGCCCAGCACTCCCCTGACATTCTGGTCTTATCAGAAACTTGGCTCTCCAAAAATACCCCGGACTCATCCATGGCTTCACAATGCTACTCACTCCTTCAGGCTGACAGGCAAGGTAAAAGAGGTGGTGGTTGTGCCCTTTACTTAAAGGATACCCTACAAGCCCTGCCTGTCACCCTCCCCTCCCCCTCCCCTGGTGCCCAAACCCTCACCGCCACGGTACTCATCGGCAACCCTGGTAAAACCTTGTATGTTATAGCAGTCTATATCCTCCCTCACAACCAAAAACTTGCCTTCTCATCAGTCATGTCCTGTATCTTACAACTTCCCTCCTACTTATAATTAATCGCCATGGAGGACTTCAATGTTAATTGGTTATCCCCCTCCTCCACCCCATATAAGGACTGTACTGTGGCATTAGACCTAACCCAAGTGGTCCAAATCCCTACCAGACTTAATGACAGCTTGGGCACCTTGATGCTGCTGGACCTATCCTCACAAACCATTCCAAAAACCTCACAAAAGTCTCAGTGCTCCCAGACACCCTAAATGACCATTCCCCAGTAATCTGCTGGTGGTCTAACAAGGCCCCAATTGCACCTACCAAAGTCTCATTCCGCAGGAGACTAAAAAAGGACTCATTGCCCCATTTCAAGACCTATCTAGAAAACTGCAACTGGTCCCCCATATACAATGTCCAGTCCATCATTGCTGTCCTCTCCCACTTTATCTCTACTTTCAACATCGCCTGTGACACCTTTGCTCATGTAGCCAAGCACATCACTAAAAACCATAACACTCTCTGGATCCCCCAACAACTACCTGTTAAAATGCAGCTTTGGGACAATCTCTGGCACAAGCCCTGGACACCTGTCTCCCACAGGACAGGCAATGATACAGAGAGGCCAGAAACAAATGCACCTGGGCTCTAAACCAAGCCAAGGTGACCTACTACCAGCAAACACTCTCTTCCACCTGGGGCTCTGGGTATAAGTTCTGGGAGAACAACAAAGAGCTGTTTGGGAAAACAACTACTCCCCCCGCTCAACTCTCTGTTGATGTCTCCATCACCCAAGACTCCTTAGTCATAGTTAATGCCCTAAATGCTACATTCTCTGACCTTAACTGTGTCCTTCCCCCTAACTTCTTCACCCCCCTGGAATCTGCGCCTACCCATTGACCCCCTTTCATGTTCCTCATTTCTATCTCTGCATCATCTCCACCTGTGAGGGTAAGAGATACAGTACCTCCACAAAGCCCTTGGCAAGTCATGCAGTAGTGGGGACTCCCTATACTTGAAACTCCTCCATATTGCCCTTGACAAGGTCCTACACCCTCCTACCAAAATACTGAACATGTCCCTCTGCCTCAGCCAATTCCTCACACTCTGGAAATGTGCCGTAATTACCACCATCTTAAAAAGTGGCAACTATACCTCTCCTAGTAACTATCGACCCATCTCACTTCTCCCCCACCCATCTCAAAGGTTCTTGAAAAAATTGTTGCTGACCAATTAATGGACTATCTATCTAAGCACAATCTCTGTGTTCTGAAAAGCATGGCTTCTGGCTGGGCCACAGTACTACCACTGCCCTCCTAGAATACTCCTCCTATATCCATAATGCCTTTGAACATGGTCACCTTGTGGGGTTGGTCTACATAGACCTCACAAAGTTATTCAATACCATCAATCACACTATCCTCCTAGACTCCTTGCCTTCCCTGGGACCCTCCCCTGAAGCCATATCCTGATTTAATGACTACCTCTCCAAAAGATTGCAACAGGTTAAGATTAACTCCACCTTATCTGCCAGGCTCCCGATCTACTCTGGTGCACCTCAAGGCTTCATATTGGGGCCCCTTATCTTTAGCCTTTTTCTTAACTCACTCCCCATTTCCTGTTCTGGTAAACTCCTGCTCTATGTGGACTACGCTGTGATTTTTGGAGCCACCCACACACTGACTCCCTCCACATAGTCCTCCAAGGCTTCTTCTCAGAAACTGAAGCATGGTTTTCTGCCCACCACCTTTTTATAAACTACAAGAAAACCAAGACTATGATCTTCACCCATCAGCAAAACCCCCTTAGAGATTTCCTGCTGACCATCTTTAACTCACAAGGCTCCACACTGGAACAGGTGGCCACCTTCAAATACTTAGGAGTTGCCCTGGACACCTTCCTCAATTATCTTGCTCATATCCACCTCCTACCTACTACCATTAACTCCCAACTTGGGATCCTATATCATCACAAACACTGTCTCCCATTTGAGGCTATCCGATTAGCCATATCATCCTCTGTTCTTTCCCTTGTAGATTATGGCATAGCCATATATGGCTCTGCTGATCCCATTGTTGTTTGCCGTATGAGAGTCACCCTGTATAAGCCTGTTGGCTGATTGCAGGGTGTGACAGATGGACCCACACCTGAAAGCTATTCAAGCTCACAAACTGGTTAACCATCGAGGGGAGACTTAAGTACCACACCTGCATATTCACCAAGAAAATCCTCCTTAGACAAGCTCCCCCTGGACTATACCACCTCATCCAACCTTCCCCTCAGGTTAGGGCCTCCAGAAGCACCACCAGGGCCACCCTTCTAGTTCCCCATTGTAGGACATCTCTGGGCCAAAGGACCTTCTTGTACAGGGCCCTTCTCTGGCTAAATGGCCTTTCTGCTCCCATATCACTAGCACCTAAGTTCTGCTTTTTTAAGTAAAACCTTAAGATGCTTCTCCTTGAATCCTCGGTCTGTGACTGCACCTAACCTTCTTTGGCTCTGCACTTCCACCCCCCTTCTGAAACCTATTCTTATGCTATCTAAAATGCTGGGTCCTTTATCACCCTAAGAATATGGTTTTGATCCTCCTCCTTCTATATGTTTCACAATTTAATTATAATCATAATGTAATTCTTTACTATTGAATGTATGCATCTGTCATTGTTTTGCATGTTTTCTACTGTATCTTTATGTGGAGCCTTTGCAAAGGAGTCTATGACTCAGTGGTTTGTAATTCCAATTGTTGCTAAATAAATAAATAAAGACCCTGAAGAGAAAATATCTCTAGATCATGGACATTGAGCAGGCAGTAGGTTTTCAAATAACAATCTGCCTAGAATGATCTTTATTAAACCACATTAGTTCCTAGATAGGGAAGCTATCTTACCGAAAGTAAGAACTGAGAAATGCCTTACATACAAAAACACTAAATTTAATGTTTTTCCAGATATGTCTACTGAGACTGCCTCAACGCAAAAACTTTTCAATCCTGTAAAATCAAAACTATAACAAAAAAGGCATCAGATTTGCCATGTTATAGTCAGCCAAACTGAGATTTGTGGTGAAAGCCAAATTACATACTTTTGATGATCTACATTAAGCTAATGAAGCCTTTGAATCTGAATATGGAGAAGCAAATATGCAAAGGGCAGAGGCCTATAGATAAAATGAAATGAAGCTTTCTCTGCATCATGCTGAAAGACTCTGAAACCATTATATAATGAGTCTCTCTGGATCAAGATTTAAGGAAACAAGTCAGAAGATAAGAAGGAAAAAAAATTATATTTTCTGCCTTCTGTAACTAAATATATGCTCCTAATGAGAAGGTATGAATAAAACAAGGGAGCCAGCCTTGGCTTTGTTATCAGTGCTATTAATAATGACACTTTGGGTCATTACTATTAAGGGGGTATATGGATACAACTTGAGGGGAAGGGGTCTATTTTGAACTCAATATATATTGGCTCTTTCAAAATAACAATAGTTTACAATCAATGTGAAAAATGGAAGTGGATATTATAATTATTGATGTAAAGGGGACCCATGCTATAGAAATAAACCCTAGAAACAGTATTAAGATGTAAAAATCAGTATTATTGATAATCAAATAAATATTGTGTCTTGGAATGTGCAATGACTAAAACATAGAAATAAGATTATTAAAATAATCAAATTCATGCAAAAAACAAATACTAACAATAGCTTAATACAAGAAACACAATTTAATAATAAAGATTCTGTATGGTATCATAACAAATGGAGCAGTGGTGTAACATTTGATGATACAAATAATTCAAGAGGCTTAGCAATTAGTTTTAATAAATCTAAGCCTGAAACAAAAGTTGAATGAGTGGAAACTGACTTACAAGAAAGATGAGCAATTGTGGAGATCAATGCTCTTCACCTTAAGGTAATGATAGCCACACTATATGCCCCTAATACCAACAACCAAAATGTTTTTCCACAATTTTTTTTAACTTTATCAGCATTACACCTCATATGTGATTTGGTGGTGATTTTAACTTAGTTCTATATGCTCAAAATAAAGCAATTCGGTTAGACAAAGCACATAATACGGCAAGAAGAATTATTAAAAATGATATGAATGATCTTAATCGTTTTGACCCGTGGACTAGGAGGTATCCTGACCCTAACATATTTTCTTATTAGTCACATACTCAAGTTTCATACTCCCATATCAATTATTTCTTTGTCTCAGAGCGTCTTAAATATTTAATAATGGATATACACTATCCGGGAATTCTCATTTAAGATCATTCCCCATGTATATTAAAATTAAAAATAGTAAATACACAAAATAATCAAAATATATGGAAAGTGTCCCACCCAGTACTTAAAGTCTCACAAATAAAGAATAATCTTGCATTAGAAATCCAAGAATGTTTCATTAATAATTATATGTTGACACTTTGACAAATGTTATCATGGAAGCTTTTAAGATTTGACTCTAGGGGTACATGATCAATATAGAACAATATAGACAGAATAAACAAAAACAAATAATGAAACAACTAGAAGAGAGAAATACATACATTATAAAAAATCCATATTGCAGCCTTTAATACACAAATTATCAATAAACTGATGGCCAAAAAGGAACAATACAATACTATACTAACAAATAACATAGAAAAACAAATAATACATACAAAATCAAATTATTTATATTTGTTAGACAAACCATTAAAACTGCTTGCCTGGCAAACAAGAAAAGATCAACAAAATAATTCTATATTAACTATTAAAAATAGGATGGAAATATTACAGAAAATCCAATAGAAATGAATACCTGGTTTGAGTCATATTATGCAGATTTATATAAAACAGAAGTGGGATCTATTACAGAACAAGAAACATATTGATATTTATAACAAAATTATATAAAAAAAATACCTATTGAACACCAAAATAAATTGGAGTTAGAAAATACAGCTACAGAAATTGAAATTGCCATAGACGAACTACCTGTTAACAAATCACCGGGACCAGATGGCATTGTTATAGAATTCTATAAAATATGTAAACAACTTTTGATACCGATACTGTGTTTATTTTTCAATTCCATCAAAATATCAAAAGAAATTGCCAAATTATTTTAAGATGCAGTTATTTATGTTTTCTGAAAAATAAATAGGGACCCACTGAACTGCTCATCATACCACCATATCTCTCTACTTAATGTAGACTATAAGATCTTCACAAAAATAATCTCAAAAAGTCTTGAAAATATACTTCCAATAATAATTAATAATAATCAAAATAGCTTTATTAAAGAAAGAATTTTAACAGAAAATATAAGGCATACATTGAATATAATGAATCTAAGAGATACAAAAGATGCTATTCTATTAGCTGTGGGTGCAGAAAAGGCATTTGATGACTGGAATGGTCAATTATGATAGCAACAATTAGAGTGATGGGGTTTGGCGAGCATCTCAGTGGATGGCTGCAGCTGATATATAAATCACCAAATGCATAAATCAAGACCAATCAAAATGTATCCAGATCCATACAGATTCAATGAGGCACTCATCAAGGATGCCCCTTATTGCCATTAATATTTACAATCATCTTTGAAGTCCTGGCAGAAAGAGTTCTGAAACATCCAAATATATATGGGATCAATATTAACAACATGACTAATAAGATTAGTCTCTACGCAGATGATATGCTTCTTTTTTAACTAAACCAGAAATCTCTGTTAGAGAATTTAGTAATATCACTGAACAATACACAGCTTTCACTGTATATAAAATTAATTGGGGTAAAACTGTTATATTAAAATTGGATAGGCAACCCGGATATAGAGTTACCTACAGGATACAACTGTCAACAAACAGACTAAAACATTTGATATCTAGGTGTACAAATTCCTTTGGATCTTACTAAAATAGTTTCACTTAATTATGATGCAACATATTTAAATATACAAAATGAGTTAAATCAATGGAAAGAACTACCTTTAACTCTTATTGGGGGTATTAATATAATAAAGATGACAATTCTTCCCAAACTAATTTTTCTTTACCAATCACTACCTGTACAAGTTCCTCAAATATATTTTAATAACATTAAAAAAAAATATATAATTAAATTAATCTGGTTAAATAAACCACCAAGAATAGCAAATTCAACCTTGATTAAATCAAAACTAGAAGGTGGTTTGGATTCACCCGATATGTTTAATAATTAGTGGCACAAATAACTACAATATGGGAATGGATAGACCCAGGTGAAAATATAATAAATTCTCAACAAATTTAACAAAATACGAATCCTTATAGAAACATAGAAACATAGACTTTGATGGCAGATAAGGACCGCTAGGCCCATCTAGTCTGCCCATTTCCCTACCTACAGGATAGGCCACAGATCCTAGTTTAACCAACAGCCTATTTCTTCCTACCCCCTACAAGAATTGCCTTATGTCTGTCCCATGCATTCTTGAATTCTCCCACAGTTTTAGACCCCACAACCTCCTCAGGAAGGCTGTTCCATGCATCCACTACCCTCTCTGTGAAATAATACTTCCTCACATTGCCCCTGAACTGCCCTCCTTCTATCTTTAAATTGTGTCCCCTTGTTCTTGCAAGTCTCTTTTTCTGAAAAATGCTACCCTCTTGGACTTTGTTGATTCCACTGAGGTACTTAAAAGTTTCTATCATGTCCCCCCTCTCCCTTCTTTCCTCAAGGGTATACATATTAAGCTCCTTAAGTCTCTCCTCATACGGCTTCTCTTGCAGACCCTGCACCATTTTAGTTGCCCTCCTCTGGACTGCCTCTATCCTATGTCCTTGCAGAGATTGGGTCTCCAGAACTGGACACAGTACTCCAGATGGGGTCTCACCAACTGTCTGTACAGAGGGATAACAACTTCCTATTTTCTGCTGCTGATGCCTCCCTATACATCCCAGTATACCCCAGCCCTCCCTACTGCCTTCTCACATTGCTTGCTAACCTTAAGGTCATCTGATATGATTACCCCAGGTCCCTTTCCTTTTTGATGTTGTTGTTACTACCTCCCATTGTGTATTCTTCCCTGGTTCTTGTTTCCAAGGTGCATTATTTTCGTGCTTCTTTGCATTGAATCCTAGCTGCCATACTTCTGACCATTCTCCAACCTTGCCAAGTCCCTTTTCATCCTTTCCATGCCTCCTTGTGTATCAACCCTGTTGCAGATTTTGTGCCATCTGCAAAAGGCATACTTTTCCTTCCAGTCCCTCTGCAATGTCACTGATGAAGACATTAAAAGGACTGGACCCAATACTGAACCCTGACGCATTCCCACTAGTAACCCCCTTCTTCAGAATGGACTCCATTTACAATTACCTTCTGTGTCCTGTTGTCCAGCCAATGTTTTACCCAGACTACCACCCTGGGTCCACTCCCAGGCTGGTTCATTTGACTATTAATCTTTTAGTGGGACTGTGTCAAATGCCTTGCTAAAGTCTAGGTAGGCCATGTCCACAGCCCTCCCTGGTCTACTACTTTGGTCACCCAGTCAAAGAAATCTATTAGATTCGTCTGACATGACCTTCCCACTGTGAACCCATGCTGCCTTGGGTCCTGTGCTCCACTGGCCTCTAGGTACTCGACTATTCTTTCCTTCAGAAGTGACTCCATCACTTTCCCTACCACAGAGGTCAGACTGACAGGTCTGTAGTTTTCTGCCTCTGTCTTGGACCCACTTTTGTGAAGGGGAATCACATCTGCCTTCCTCCAGTCCTCAGGTACCACACCATCCTCCCATGATTTATTAAAAAGAGTAGCCAGTGGTTTCACTAGTTCCTCCCTTAATTCTTTTAGAATTCTGGGGTGAATTCCATCAGGACCCATTGCTTTGTCCACCTTCAGTTTTAGGAGTTCTTGCAGAACCCTTTCTTCTGTGAAAGGACTGGGATCGACCCCCCTATCAAGAGTGCTTCTGTTAATGGGATTAGGCACTTCCCCCTCCTCTTTTGTGAATACTGAGCAGAAATATTCATTCAGTATTCCTGCTTTTTCACTGTCCCCCTCTGCCCACCCACTGTTCATTCTATTCAGCCTCACTATCCCTCCCTTTGTCTTTCTACGCTCACTGATGTACCTATAAAAGGTTTTATCCCCCTTCTTAACTGAGTTGGCTATCTTTTCCTCAGTTTGGGCCTTTGCTATTCTGACTTCCCTCCTTGCTTCCTTCTGCCTTAACTGGTACAGCTGTCTGTCCTGCTTCTTCAGTGTTTCCTTATACTTCTGGAATGCTATCTTTTTCTTCCTGACTTTCTTTACTTTTCTTTCTTTTCTTTTGACTTTATGGGAACTTGATGCAACTATTATACTCAAACTATTTAAAAAACAAAAATAAACCACCAAAGACTAGCTTAACCACATACTCAGCTACCAATGCATGGCATAAAGCCTATCAAATGATAAAAGAGAACTATAAGATTACCGGATATTCTACTATATGTATGAATTATCACTATAAGGTATCTATAACAGACAAAACATATCACAACTGGAGAAACAAAGGGATTCAGGAGTATGGCAATATTATGATTGGGAAAAGAATAAAATCTTTCCCCCAACTTCAGAATGAATATAATATATTAAACATTCAGACCTTTCAATATATACAAATATCCAGCTTTATAACTAATACTCAGAAGGAACAAAATAACAATATGGAATCCATCATACTTAAAATGCTGCTGCAGCCAAAAACTGATAAAATAAACTAATATCACATATTTATAAAATACTTGAAACCAGCCAAACCAAAGAACAACAAAAAAATATTAAGAAATGGGAAATTGATTTAGATACTAAAATCACAACAGAAATATGGAAAGAGGTTAATAATACATTTAATATAAATTTAATAATGGCTTTTGTTTTTTCTTATTGAAGGAGCAGATTATAATTCGCTGCTATAACCCATAAGTTATTACAGTGAACACGTGCAACCTGCTCCTTCTGTTGCCTCACACTACACTACAGCGCACAGCCCAAGTTCTCAAAAATATCACAAAACACCTCACGAAACACTGACCCGAGCAGTAAACGTACAGAGCTTAACTGCTACTATTTCAAACTGTAAACAGTGCCCCAAACAAAAAATCTTACAATAGTCTAGTTACAAAACCTAGAAGAAAGAGATAAGTTTCTCTGTCTGATCTCCATAGGAATGTTCAGGATTCCTCACACCTACCTTATTAGAATATCTCCACAGAAAGCAGGATCAAAAAAGAAGAAAAAAACTTAAAACTACAAAACTAAAAACAATGTGCAGACTTTATGTGCACAAAATAGCACATTTCTACATTGGACTTACTATTCATTTGAAAACTTAAACAGTTTGATCTTATACATGTTTCACTTTGCTACCGATCCTGTTTCCTTCACAAAACAGTAGCGGATATTTATATAGTTAATTTTAAAGTACTTAGCAAGTTGACTTGACTGAAAGCACCTGTTTTTTTTTTTAAATGTTTCCAAACTGGACCAAATGGGATACAAAAAAATATGTTGTAATGCTGACTTACATAAAAACTTTGTTGGCAACGTACTGCTACACATTTTGTTCCTCTTTGTGGCCAAAAGACACAAGCCAGCAATTACACATAAAAATGCATAGGGGTGAGTGCATAAATGAGAAATTATGTGCACCCTCAGTGTGGGATGTCTTGATAAACCCTTTGGGCTTTGCCCCTGGGGTTTATGTAGCATCCCACACCTTGGGTGCACATGATTTCTCATTATGCACTCACCCTCGTGCATTATTGTATACGTTATGGCTAGTAAAATGCAACAAATACAAATAAATACAGTTTATTGGACTTATTATTCACCTTCAAAATTCCATCACTTCAGTTCTGCAGAAGCCCTCGATGTGCTACAACATCTGGCATTCTTATTCACATGTTACATTCCTGCCCATATTTATCAAATTACTGGCCTAAAATAATGAATATAACTGAAAAGTGATCAAAGATAAAATCAAAGCAACTCTTTCTATAAACCTATTAATTCTACCACCTCACAAATTAAAGCTTGAACAACTAAAATTTCTCAACATAGCGATGGATCCAGAAACAAATGATTTGATACCTTTTATTGGACTAACATGGATGTTACAGAAAAGAACAAAGTGCTCTAGCTTTCAAACCTACCCGGTCCATCTTCAGAAAGCTTTATGGCAGTTATTTTGAAAATCCCATACTATTAACACCAGATTATATTGAAAAAACAGAAATAGTTCTCATTGGTTTAACAAATACATTTAAACATAACAGAAGATTACATCAGAGAAGCTAATTACCACCAGTATGCTTTTAACTGAGGAGCCTCAAAAGGGTAAAGTTTATCAAGAATTCTCAACAACCAGAGAGTTCTTCTCACATAAATTTTAAAATGTCTCAGTATGCTAAGAAAGCATTCTAGCGATAAAAAAAACCTGGGATAGCATTCTCTTTAATACATGTAAGATGAGGCTGCAACTTACATTCCAAGTGTCTTGGTGTATTAAAGAACAGATAAAGAGAGACAAAATCCTCAAATTAGGTATAACTGCAAGTTGAAAAAGAGCCCCAAATTAAACATATACATATATGCATGATGTATGATAGTATGACTTGTAAGTGTAAGTGCCAACTAAAAATACTTGTCAAGGACCCCCAAGAAAATGAGACCATGAGCCTGATAAATGACAAAAAAATTATTGAGTGAAAAATATCTTGTATACAGATGGGAAATTTCCCTATATCATTTGTTTTCTTCTATTTAAGGTTCATCGGATTATGAGGAGGTATTATGAAATATGGGACCAGAACATTAATATTTTTGAAAAGATTGTGCATTTAAAATCAACTTGTTTTGTATTTCATGTTCGACTCCCACCACTTTGATTGTTTTTGTGAAGTACTTATTTAATGAAATCACTAAAGATGGGTGAAGAGTAAATTATTTGAGTGATTTAATTGGTTTACATGTGAAGTGACATCACTGGTGGGAGAGTATATATTACTTAAATAAAATATAATTCACTAGCTCTGAAGAAGCCCAAATGGTTGGGTGAAACTTAAGCTATCCTGTTTGCTGCACTGCTATGTCTCTCAAGAAGTAAAATGAAAATTATATTTAAACACTAAGTTTAGTGTGTGTGTCATTTCTTTACCTGCTGCCAGCAGGGGTGAGTGCTCTCCACAAACTGTAATGGTTAAAATATCTGTTTCAAGACCCTAGAGCCCTCACTGCATAAGTGTAACCTGTCCTTGATGTACAGGTTGCTGCTATCCCATCTCCCCACTTTCCTGTACCCCTGTACATCCTTATCCCCTTTCCCCCAGGACACATCTGGAAACAAGCATTTACTACTCTGTATGCCATTCCTGGTGAAAATTTTAAATAAATAAATATAAATAAAAAAATAAATACATACATAAATAAATAAGTAAATAAATACATAAATAAAAGGGGATTGCTATGGTTCTGTAAGGACGTGGCAAATGTGGTGAAGAAAAAAGGGAGGCAATCAGGAGGTATAAGGAAACACAGAGGGAGGAAGTCTGGCATGGAGATAAACCAAATAAACAGAGGAAAACAGGAAAGGCAGTAAGGAAAGTAAAGGTGCAGACAGAAGAAAGGATAGCCAAAAAGGTAGCTAAAGGAGATAAAACTTTACTCAGGAGAATTTGAGGAGGCAGTATAGCATAATGGTTAAGGGCTCTGAGCTGCAATCCTGGAGACCCACTTCCATACTGTTTGACCCTGAGCAAGTCACTTATTTTCCTTGTGCTCCTTTGTCATACTTGGAAACAATCTCTGGCTTTGTGTGCCTTTCCTGGTTAAACAATTTCCACTCTCCCTTTAGGTTATAAATGAGAAGAGTTAAACAAGTTGAGTGATAATGAGGATCAGGAGGGTTGTGGGGGAGACTTTGTAGAAGAGGATCAAGAAAAAGCAGACATCCTGATCAGGTACTTCTGCTCAGTACTTACAATGGAGGGTGGGTGGAGAACCACCAGCGAACAGCAGGAACAAATGAGGGGAGTCAGGCACAAGTCCATTTTCAGAAGAAAGACTCGTAAAAGGACTTGCAGCTTTGAAAGTGGACAGGACTATGGGACTGGATGAGATACACCTAAAGATATGAAAGAAACTCATGGAGGTGCTAGCTTCTTCACTGATGGCCTTATTCAAGAGCTCACTGGAAACAGGCATGGTTACAGAGCACTGGAGGAGAGCAGATGTCCTTACTCTCCATAAGAGCAGCAGCATGGTGGAGTCTAGCAACTATAGGCTGGTTAGTCTCACATTAGTGATGGGAAAATTAATGGAAACTCTGTTAAAGGAAAAGTTGATAGAGTATCTTGAATTCAGTGCACAACAATATTAAAGGCAGCATGGATTTGTGGTCATGGGGATGGTGGAAGGGCCATGCTGAACAAATCTGATTTATTTTATTGACTGACCAGCTATGGAAATAGATCAGGGAGGTCAGTACATGTCAGTAATCTGGACTTTAGCAAGGCCTTCAACACTGTGCCATACAGAAGACTGATAAAGAAATTAAGCAGCCTAGGGTTAAGATTGAAAGTGGTGAACTGGGTAAGAAACTAATTAATGGATAGGTGGCAGAGGGTAGTGGTTAACAGTACTCACTCTGATGAGTGACTAGTGGTCACTGGGGTGCCACAAAACTCATTACTGGGACTAGTCCTCCTCAGTGCCCCCATAAGGGGCATTTCAGAAGAACTGGAAGGGAAGGTATGCCTTTATGCAGATGACACCAATATTTGTAATAGGGTGGACACTAAGAAGATGATTGACAGAATGTGTAGGGACCTTGGGAACTTGAGGAGTTGTCAAGAGCCTGGCAGCTGGAGTTCAATTCCAAAAAGAGTAAAATCATGCACCTTGGTCATAGGAAACAAGGAGTCAAGCACAGGATTGGGGGTGGGACTGACAGTTACTAAGCAGAAAAGGGACCTGAGAGCTATCATATTTTATGACGTCAGAGGGGCACAGCAGTGTGACAAAGCACTGGGTATGCCTGTGGGATCCTGGAATGCATAGGGAGAGGTATTTCTAACTGGACAAGGGAGGTGGTATTGTCACTGTATCGTTCGCTTGTGAGACCCCACCTGGAGTATTGTGTCTAGCTCTAAAGGCAGCACCTCAGTTAGAACACAGATGGGGACAGGCAAACCAAAGGATGGCAACTATAATGGTGCAGCTGTTGCATCAAAAGCCCTATGAACAGAGACTGAGGGATCTCAACATGTACTTCCTAGAAGAGAGGAGTGAGAAGGGACATAATAGACACCTACAAGTAACTCATGACTAAACAGGGTGCATGAGGGGAGTCTCTTTCAAATGAGGAAGAGCTCCTGGACTAGAGGGCATGTGATGAAGCTGGAGGGGGAAGATTAAGAGGGATGTGAAGAAGTACTACTTCACTGAAAGAGTGGTGGACACCTGGAACTGACTGCCAGCAAAAGTAGAGGAGACAGAGAGAGTTGGTGGCTTCAGGCATGCATCAGATAGACATGGGACACACTAGGAAGAGGGAAGGGAGTGTAACTGAAGATCATTCAAGATCTGTGGAGAAAGACTAGGCAGAGACCATCTGGACAGGGAGGATGGGCCAAGCAGTCATTTTCTGCTGCCAAATTTTATGTTTCTGTGTTTCTAACATATGGTAGTCAAACACTTCACGGTGAATGCAGGCATAAAGCTGCAGTTGAAAATATTGTCAGCTGGACACTGGCCTTACAGTAACTGTCTGAAAATCCATAGTTCTTTTTCAGAGCAGCAGTTTAACTAATATATGTTAAGGTAAGGTAATCTTATTTTTATATAGCACCCTCCCAAAGGCTCAGGGTGCTTTCCATAAAAGTATAGTCAACATGGACAACTCCATGGCCCTACATTTCTGGCCTTTCCCACTCTGTTTGTCCCTTGGCTTTCTCTGCCAGCGTCAATTGCCCACAAGATACCATCAGTGGGTGCAGGCCATCGTGGTGCCAGGACTTGCTGTGATGAGTTTTGGGACCCCTCCCCTTCCTCCAACTTGCCTTCCTGTTGCCCCCTAGCCTTCTCTACCTGCATTGTACCTCACAGTGTTCTCTGCTCTCCTGTTCTTACCTCTTTGCAGTGCCACAGATCCACTGTTTTGATATTTCTCTAGGAAGTCTGAGCTTCTATGCTCCTAATTATCCTAGATCATTGTCAGCTTGTATAGCTAGTATGCTGTATGTAAACTTCCATGCACCTACTAATATAGCCTACCGCCCACTGTTACAGCAGGTAAGCATCTTTGATAGACCATGAAGACTAAAACTATGCTTGCAGACCAGCTTCTTCTCCATCATGTGTTCATTACCTCGTCTGGAGGTACGTTACCAAATCTTGTATTATATTGTGTATATTGTATTATATGTGTTACTCTGTACTATTGCTATTTTTGTCCATCTTCTCTGTTGATTATGCTATTTTGCAGCCACATCTATGGCCCGGGTAGTGTCTGAAAATGGTCCAATGGATCAGTGCACTTACCTGGTTACCAGAGACATAAATACAATAAAAATAAATAAATAAACACAATAATAGTGAAATTCATAGAAAACTCCAAAGCATAACAGAAAAGACAACAGAAGTAAATCCATACCACAGCCTTAAAGTTCTTTATTAAAAAACAGGGTAAACAGATATGTCTTTGAGGTTTTTTAAATCCCTCCACGTGAAGCTGCTGTGGATTTACAGGAGAAGACAGTTATGCAACTGAGATGCCACCACAACAATGAGCTAATCTCCAGAGGATTTGATGCAAGCACATGGAACCTCCTGCAGGTTTTTCCTAGTGGAGCATAGGGATGATATGGAGTATATGGGCAAAGGAGGTCTTTAAAGTAGCAAGGACCCTAAATATGCAGAGTCCTTAAGACCATCAAGCAAGTCTTGAAAGTGATGTGCAATCTAACTGACAGCCAGTACAGATCCCACAACACAGGCATGATATGGTGGAAAGTGCTGGAGCCTGATATCAACCTGGCTGTAGCATTCTGCAATAGCTGGAGACAGCACATCAATCCTAAAATACCCATTTTAGCTCACAAGGGTAATTTCTATACTGTATGATTCTTACCATTACCTAAATGTAACTTTTGTAATACATTTCTATACTTAAATATACTTTAATTCCCCTTCCCCTTACCCAGGCAACAACCTTAAATCCCTTATTATCCATTTTCTTCCTTCCTTCCTTTCTCCCTCCCTCCCTTTCTCCTTTTCTCCCTCCCTCCTCCCTTCCTCCCTTCCTTCCTTTCTCCCTCCTTCCTCCCTTTCTTCTTTCCTCCCTCCCTTCCTTCAAAATTATCTTCATTATCTCAATCTTCAGAGCTCTTTTTCCTCTACCTCCCACCTCCAGTGTAATCCCACCACATCCAATGTAAATTAAACCATTCCTACCCACATCTTACCCACTGAATTATCTATGCACTTACTACTTCCATGCCCACCCACTGTGCAGTTCAAACTCAAAACCTCAAATGAGCCATTCTGGACTGGAAGCCCAGTACTGGTGCTGGTATGCAACAATCCCCCACCCCACCATGTAAACCCAGCACTGGGAGCTTACACCTGGAGTTGGTATGTTAAAATCCCCTTAATGTAATTCTAGCACTGCCAACCAAGACCCAGTGTTGAATACATTACCCCTCCCTCCATGTATTTCAGCAATGGGAACCCATCCATAGTGCCATCACATATCATTCCTTCTCCTCACTGTAAGCCTATAACTGGGAGTCCATCCTTGGTGCTGCTAAACATGTAGACTAATCAAAAATGACAAAACATTTAAAGAAGTTCACACTTTAATTTTTTCATGAAATATGTTTCTTAGACACCCTTGTCCAGATCCTGTTTGAATTGCCTATAAACTCTGAAAATGTCAGCACAATCTACTGTGCAATATGGTCCAGTATTTGAAATTAACCTAGAAACATAGAAAAACAGAATTTGACGGCAAATAGGGATTGCTTGACCTACTGTAGTCTGCCCATTTTTCCCTACTTAGTGTTACAGAAGGCCTTATTTCCTCTCTGGCTCTTTCTCTCCCACCCTTCCTTTCCTCTACAATTTCCTTATGCCTATCCCATGCATTCTTGAACCCCACCAGTGCCTCCCCACCACTGTCCCTCCCCACCGCCTCCACTGGAAGACTGTTCCAGGTATTCACCATTCCTTCTGTGAAGATGTATTTCCTCACATAATCCCTAAGTCTCCCCCTTTCAGCAACATCACATGTCCCCTTATTCTTTGAGCATCTTTGTTTTTGGCAAATGCTTCACTCCTGTACTTTATTGACTCCCTTGAGGTATTTAAAGGTCTCTATCAACCCCCCCTTCTAGGGTTTACAAACTGAGGCCATTTAGTATCTCCTCATAGGGCTTTTGATGCAGACCCTGCACCATTTCAGTTGCCCTCCTCTGGACAGGCTCCACTCTGTCTGTGCTTCTTGAGTTGTGGTCTCCAGAACTACAGTAAACACAGTACTATAGGTGGGGTCTTACTTGTGATCTATACAGAGACAAAACCACTGCTCTCTTTCTTCTGTTGATACCACTCTGTATGCACCTCAGCATCCACTAGCTCTGCCAACGGCCTTGTCTGGCCACCTTTAAGTCATCAGATATGATTACCCCCAGGTCTCTTTCCTGTTAGGTGGTTGTCACTACTTTTCCACCCATTTTGTACTTTGTCCCTGGGTTTCTGTGCTCCAAGTGCATGAATCTGCAATTTTTTGCATTGAAACCTAGCTGCAATATCCTTGACAACATCTTTTAGTTTTCTCAGGTCTCTGCTCATCCCCCCGAGTGTCTGCACTCTTTCAGGTTTTGGTGTCATCCACAAAGAGGTAGACCTTCCCTTCCATCACTTTTTAAGACATTAAAGGTTACTGGTCCCAGTACCCATCCCTGAGGCACACTGCTGGTCATCCTCCCTTCTCTGGAGTGAGCTCCATTTATCACCACCCTCTACTGACTATCCCCTAACCAATTTCTTACCAAGTTTACCACCTTTGGACCACACCCTAAGCTACTGATCTTCCTTTCTAGTCTCCTATGTGGAACAGTGTTGAAACCCTTACTGGAATCTAGTTAGGCCATTTCCTTTGCTCCACCTTGATCTAACTCCTAGGTCAGTCAGTCAAAGAAATGTATCAGATTTGTTTGACATGACCTCTCCCTCTCCTGTTGATCCATGCTGCCTTGAATCTTAAAACTGTTCAGATTTAAGATATTCCAGAATCCTTTCCTGTATCAGTGATTCCATTAACTTCCCCTCACCAATGTCAGACTTACTGGCATACAGTTGCCAGCCTCCTCCCTGCTACCACTTTTCTAAAGTGTGATTACATCTGGCCTCCTCCAGTCCTCTAGAAACACTCCTGTTTCCATTGAGTTATTACATAGGACTGTCAGAGGTGCTGCCAGTACTTCCAGGAGCTTCCTCAGTACCCTTGGATGCACCCCATCTGGCCCCACTGCCTTGTCCTCTTTCAGTTTTGTGAGTCCATTCAGTATTCTCTCCTCTGAAAAGGACTAGTATTCACCTCTCTCCCAACACAGATCTTGCTACTTTTTTGTGGCCAATCCCCTTCTCCTCCCACTATGAACACTGAACAAAAGTATTTGTTTACGATGTCTGATTTTTTTCAGTCCCCTCTGCACAGTCCCCTTTCTTGGTCCTCCTCTGCACAGTCCTCCTTCTGTTTTTGACCCATACAGTTCCTCCCCTGGTCTTCCTCTTTTTAAAGATATACCTAAAAAATGTATTTATTGAATTTTGTTGACCCAGTAGGCCCACTGAGACTAGAAGTCCCTTTTTCAGGGGTGACCGGCCGGGGGGGGAGGAGGGATACAGATGGTAACCAACTGAAACTGAACCCAATTAAGCTGTTGGTGGTATTTTTAGTGAATGGGGAAATTTGGCTTGGACACCGGGGAAATTCCCCTACTGCTCTGTAGGGGAAGCTACTATCCATTGTCAGGATGGCCACTTGAAGTGAAGCACTTGAGAGTTCAGACACTGTAGAGGTAGAGGAGAAGGCCTCCTTTTCTATCTTGAACTTGCCAGAGGCTGAAATTTCTGCTGAAAAAACATTCTTTTTAGAGGATTCTGTAGAAGACATCATGGATGTCTGCATATAGAAATGTATGAAGAAACAGTTACAACAGAAAATATGGAGAATAAACAGTAAGAGCTGTTGCGGTCACTTCAAAGTGAGCATAACAGTCATTTAAAGGAGAGTGAGCACCTTGCAGCACAAATTGCAAATCTGAGAACGACATTTCCTCCTGTCATCACTGGAACTTGGCCTGTCAAAGACCCTACTGACACAGCAGCCTCAAACACCCCAAGGGGTGGGGTGAGTCCTTTTCAACTTTTGACACTAAACCACAAGTTTGCCATGTGCAAGCGGAAATTGAAAGCACAGTGACTGATGCAAGCCTAAAAGAGTCAGTTTATAACTTACAAGGGGAAAAAGTGGAGGAACTTTCTAACTTGAAAAAAACTGCTTCACAGGAAACTCTTGCAGGAGTAGAAGAACTGGTTGAGGAAAGCAGGGCCCCTGTCATGATGTCTAAAATGGCTGGGTTTGTTTTTAAACAACCTGAGGGGTATGTCAGCAAAACAGGAAAATGGGAGGAAATTAAATATCAAATGGATGGTCTTTCTCAAGAAGGCCTCTCATGTTTCTCCTTTAAAGGAGGAAGTTTGAGAGCTAGGAGAGCTGAAGTTAAGGACAAAAGGGCAGCACTCACACTGGCTAATAGAAATATTACACTGATTCCCAATAGCATCCCACAATCAGTGAAGCAGCCTTTACAGGTAGCACCCCTCTCCCCTTGTGGTGCTTGGTCCCCTCAGAAAGTCCTTGGGGAGGCTGGATGGAAACAGTCTCCTGGGGGAATTTGATTGCCTGACCCCACCTGGGATGAGACATTTAATGTATCTCAGGCCTCCACTGAGTGGGTTCCGAAAACAGATGGACAAATCAGGAAACTTTCTACAGACACGCCCCAGAATGCAGGGGAAGGGACAACAGCTCAGCCAGAGCAAAATATAATGCCAAATGACTTAGAGGGACATAATGGACTTGCTAAGGCCTTGAATAATGCTCCAACCACACAAAGTTTGGGATCTGCATCTGAAAAAGAGCCTGATGATAGGCAGGACAATGACTCAGCAAGAAAGCCATTATTATCCGAACTTTTTACAAAAGTTAAAAAAGAGGCAGTGCCCAGACGAAATGCAGTGCATATCCAATACAATGGGGGGCTTAAAGATAGGCCAGACAGATATCATGTGGGGAAGATATTACTAAATGATTCATTACATTTTACCTCCAGGGAAGTATATGTGTTTATTAATATATCAGGGGAAGACCACTTCGATGTGAGCTTTCATTCAGCCTATGCCCTAGATTTATTCTGGGAGAGGTATGGACAAGTAAAGTTCTCCCCTACATGGACCCCCCTTTGTGGTTATTCCTTTGACCAAACCACTAATTAAATATGTAACAGTGATGTTCAGGAACAAGGGGGTCCATGTAGTGGACATTACATACTGGTTGGCACAGAAATGTGAAATTTTTGGTGAACCTGAGGCAGTTTTGGATAGTGAATTATTCTGGACCGGGGGTTGGAAATATAAAGTCAAATTAAGACAGCATGAAAAGAGTATTGAACACATTCCAAACTTGCTTATGTTGGGCAGGGACCAAGGGGTTTGCTTTTACATGGGCCAGCCCAGGGCATGTTACAAATGCGGCTCTAGGGCCCATTTATCCAGCACATGCCATAAGCCGAGGTGTGACAACTGTGGTGAGACAGGCCATATAACTATGCAGTGTGCAAACCACACTAAATGTTATTTATGCGAGTAGTGTGGCCATGTGTTTGGGAAGTGCCCATGGGCAACAAGAAATAAAGCCTGTTGCATCAGCCCAGAATTGCTTATTCAGCAAGCACTGCACAGACTCCAGCAGCTGGTGTATCTGTTCAAATCACCCTTCCCTCTGCTCCCCCTCCTTCCCCCCACCCAGGCCAAAGGAAGAGGATTTAGTAAATATCACTGAGTATACCCCAACTACATCAGGGATGGAGGGGAAAATGGAGACTTGTTCAGCCCGGGATTTAGGGCCACTTTCTCCAGTTTCTTATGAGGAATCAGTGGGCTCAGAGAGTGGGATAATAGTTCCCCCTGTTCAGGCTCATCTTCCACACAGAAGGTCCACCAGGAATGTGAGGGCCAAATCTTCCCCGGGCCCACCTCCTTTGGAAATGAATAACTCCTATGCAGCCCATTTTACAACCTGGGGGGAGTCTGACATGGAAGGAACGGACTTGGACTCTCAAAAATCTCTTGCAGAGCAGCAGACTCCAAGTACAGAGCGGAGCACCTATAAAGGGGGAAAAAAATAAAAAATTAGTCACTATATTATGGGGCTCTTTTCTGCATAACTGGTTGGTTATAAAATAGGGTCTGTGAACATACATAGTTTGTTGAATACGATTAAAAGGCAAGCAGTTTTTCACTATGTACACAGGAAATGTTTGGATATCTATTTTATATGGGAGACCTGGATGAATTCTGATGAACAAGTGTGGATGTTTAAAAAGGAGTGGGTATGGGGACCTTCCTATTGGTCATTTGGAATGGATAAGGCTGACAGGGTGAGAATTTTGTTTAATTCATATACCTTTAAATTACAGAAACTGGTGGACTTAGTCCCACATAGATTCTTAGTTTTAGATGGGATCTGGGGAAAAATGGACTGCAGATTCATAAACATTTATAACTCACAGATTAAAGCAGAAAAGGTCAGCTATATGAAATCAATCCAAACTTATTTAGTGCCCACATCCAAGTTTTTTTTCAGTGGAGATTTTTAACTGCAGTATTTTTAAATAGAAAAAAGGAAACGAGATGACGGTAAGAAAATTTACTGCAATTCTAACGCATTAACACAGATAATAGAGACAGTGGGTTTGACAGACAGCCACACCTACCACAAAGAAGGCCCAAAATTCACTTACATGAGGAATTCTTTTAAGACAATTATATATTATATTTTTCTTTCGCCCAGTTTACCCAAAGGGGTTTTATGTATAGATCTGGTGGAATTTTCTCACCATCTTTTTTTAAAAATTACAGCTAGATCATGTGGCTGGCACACCTAAAGGGGTTGGTAGGTGGAAACTTAACACCTCAGTGTTAGGGAAGGCCACAGAACAATGGAATATGGGTAACCTGCTTGTAGCCAAACTGTTGGTGGCATTTTTGTACTCCAAGATAGGGGAATGGTGTGCTGAGAAAAAGAAGGATATTGCAACTTGGTTTAAAAATTATTTGAGGAAAACAGGGAATGAGAATTGTTTTAAATATCTATCTTTAAGAAGACAATTGCAAAAATTATACACCCTAGCAAATCACTCAATTCATGATTACAATGGCAAGAAAATTTTGTACTTTCTGATTGGTCAGTATGTGCATGCAACAGTGATGTTATTAGAAACATAGAAACATAGAAGCTGACAGCAGATAAGGACCGCAAGGCCCATCCAGTCTGCCCATTTCTTTTTCTACCTTATAAATGTGTCAACGGCCTTTGCTCTGCCAATGGCCTATCTATTCATACTCATCTGTATTGCTCCCTTATGCCTGTCCCATGCCTGTTTGAAGCCCTGCACTGTATTCATAACCACCACTTCCTGTGGTAGGGCGTTCCATGCATCCACTACCCTTTCTGTGAAAAGAAATTCCTCACATTACTCCTTAATTGGCCTCCCTCTAATCTCATGCTGTGTCCGCTTGTCCTGATATTTTTCTTATATTGAAACGTTAGACTCTTTCAACTTGTTAATTCCCTTAAGGTGTTTGAATGTTTCAATCATATCACTGCTCTCCCTCATTTGCTCTAGGGTATACATATTGAGCTCTGTTAATCTGTCCTCAATTGTTTTCTGATGCAGTCCCTACACCATTTTGGTTGCTCTTCTCTGGACTGCCTCAATTTGGTTAATGTCCTTGGGATGGTGTCTCATCCAGTAGTGCACGCAGTACTCCAGATGGGGCCTAACGAGTGTCTTGTAAAGAAGGATTATTACCTCCCTCTTCCAACTTGTGATACCCCCTACTAATACACCCTAACATCCCCCTAGCCTTACCTATTGCTTTAGTGGTCTGCTTGGATGATTTCAGGTCATCAGTGATGATGATGCCCAAGCCTCTTTCATCTCTTGTGACTGCCAGCAACTCCCCTCCCAGCCTATATGTGTCTTCAGGGTTTCTTTTCCCTATGTGCATGATCTTGCACTTCTTTGCATTAAACCCCAGTTGCCACTCTTCTGACCAGTTTGCTAGTTTATCCAGATCTCTTCTCATTCTGCCCAATCCCATCTGGATCATCTACTCTGTTGCAGACCTTGGTGTCATCTGCAGACAGACAGACAAACCTTACCCTCCAGTCCATTTGCAATGTCACTGATGAAGATATTGAAGAGGACTGGCCCCAGGACTGATCCCTGAGGTACCCCACTTTTGACTTGCATCTCTTCTGACTGTATACCATTTACCACCACTCTCTGTTTTCTGACCATCAACCAGTTTGCCACCCAGTTGACCAACTTCTGACCCACCCCGAGCCTACCTAGCTTATTAATCAATCTTCTGTGTGGAACAGTATCGAAAGCTTTGCTGAAGTCAAGGTAGGCGACATCAACTGCTCCCCCTTGGTCCACCACTCTGGTACCCAGTCAAAGGAATCTATGAGATTAGTTTGACAGGATCTTCCTTTTGTAAACCCATGCTGTCTTGGATCCTGTGTTCCTATGGATTCCAGGTGTTGCACCATCCTTTCCTTAACCAGTGCCTTCATAATCTTGCCCACTACTGAGGTAAGACTGACTGGTCTGTAGATCCCTGCTTCCTCCCTGCTACCACTCTTGTGGAGCAGGATTACATGAGCCCTTCACAAGTCTTCTGGGACTTCTCCTGTGCTCAGAGACTCACTAAACAGTTCTGATAATGGCTGTGCTAGTTCCACCCTTAGCTCCTTTAGTACTTTGGGATGTATGCCATCAGGTCCCACTGCCTTGTCCATCCTGAGCGTATCAAGCTCTTGTAGGACCCTTTCTTTTGTGAAGGAACTAGTGCTCACCTCCCTCCCCCCTGTGTCCATGGTGCTGAGCTGTGGGCCCTGTCCTACTTTCTCTTCAGTAAATACTGAGCAGAAGTATTTATATAGGATAGATGCTTTTACAAGGTCCTCCTCCTCACACACCCACTTGTCTCCTTTGATCTTTGCAATACCCCTTCTGGACTTTCTCCTTTCACTAATGTAGCTATAGAAAGTCTTGTCACCTTCTTTTACTGTCTGTGCTAGTGTTTCCTCAGTTTGGGCCTTTGCCTGACTTACTGCCTTCCCTGCTTCCCTTAGGGAAATTTGGTATGCCTCCCTATCTTCATCCCACTGTATTCCCTTATATTTCCTGAAGGCCAGCCTTTTGGCTCTGACCTTTTCTGCTACTGTTTTTGAGAACCAAAGTGGTTTCCTTCTTCTTTTACACTTCCTTTTCTCTCTAACACATTCGGGTGTTGCTTCAAGTATTGCATCCTTAATACTTGCCCACTTTGCCTATACCCCCACAACTGTATTTCTTTTTGCCAGGGCTAGCTTAACTCTGTTGGCCATCTTATCAAAGTTAGCATCTCTGAAGTCCCATATTTGTGCCATGGAATGGGATGATTTAGTTGCAGTGGCCAAATTAAACCATACCATGTGATGGTCACTGGCACCCAGGTGACCTTCTACCTGGAGATCTGTGATCCTTTCCCTATTAGTCAGTACTAGATCTAGGATAGCCCTGTCTCTTGTGGGTTGTTGTACCAGTTGTTTGAGGCCTTTCTCCTGCAGGGAATCCACCATGTGTCTAGTTCTGGCAGATGTTCCTGCTGGTATTGACCAATCTGTATCTGGCATGTTGAAGTCTCCCATTATCAGAATGTCCTCTTTAGCTGTTATGTTTTGTATGTCTTCTAACAGTAATGTGTCTATCTCCTTCCCCTGGTCTGGGGGTCTGCAAACAACCCCAGTTCTTATGGCTGTCCCATTTCCTGTTTCCGGGGTGACCCACAGTTCTTCTGGTTCCTTATGTGTATTCTGAATTTCTGTAGCTTTGATATTTCCATTGACATACAGGGCCACTCCACCCCCCCCCCCCTTTTTGCACCTCGGTCTCTTATGAACAGTACATAGCCAAGTACTGAAGTCTCCCAAATGTGGTTACTGGTAAACCACATCTTGCTAATTGCTACTATGTCCAATTTAGCCTCTGTCATTATTGCCTGCAGGTCTGGGATCTTGTTTCCCAGACTGCGAGCATTTTTGTACATAATTTTCCATTGGCCAGATTTCAGTGTGTTAGTTGTTGGGTGTGGTCTGGCATTTCCCCTGTGCGTTGTATGGGGAGCTGGACCTTTTTTCTTACCTGGTGATGCAAATGAACTGTAAACATGATGAACTCCTGTATGACCACTAGCTAAGGGAGGAGGGGTCTTCTTCCCATTTGACGTATAGGTTCTGCACCCCTCTCCCCATTTGCTAGTTTAAATATTCTGCAAAGACATTAAACTTCTGCCCCAATGCACTGACTCCTTCCTTAGTCAGATGTAGACCATCAAATTTAAAGAACTTTTGCTCCCCAAACTGTTGCCAGTTCCATACAAATGTGTGTCCTTTTTTCTGGCACCAGCCCTTGAGCCATGTGTTTAGCTCCCCTATCTCCCCTTCTCTGACCTTCTGCCCATCTGCCTCCCTCTCCCAGACTGGCAGGATCTGAAAGAAGGAGATGCTGGATGAAATGGATGACAGTTTGTCACCCAGACTAGTCAGGTGTTCCTTGGTATCCACAACTGACTGGCTGGTGAGATCATTAGCCCTTATGTGTACCAGGATGTCAATGTTTTCTCCTGCTTCCTGAAGAATTTTAGCAATGTGGTCAGTGTCTCTCCATGCTGATGTACCTGGGAGACATCTGACCATTACCCCTGGCTGGAGATAGGTATCAACTCTTTGAATCATGGAGTCTCCTATGATCAGAAATTTTTTGGATTTCCTTTTGGTTTTTTTTGTTTTGGTTCCTGTTTTGGGTGAGTTTTGTTGTGCTAGCTCCTGTGCTGCAGTGTCTTGCTCTGCAGTGTCCTCTGCCCCTGTGTTTGCTTTCAGAGACAGAGGAGGAAATTTGTTTGTAGTTTTAATATGGTTTGTGGAGGTAATATGTTCGAGATCACCAAGTGATGGGGCACATGATTTGACCCTCCTAACCACCTGCCAACCTCCCAGACCAACTACCCTCTGCGGTCGAGGTGCTTCTGTTGGATGTTGGGGAAATGGCGTGTGGTTCTTACAATATATTTCCTCTTGAATATGAAATTTGTGGCACACAATCTCTGCCCATGCTGCCTGGAGCTGAGCCCTAAGAGCTCCAGTGGCCCACTATGTAGGACAGTGTCCTAAATCATGTAAAACTGCCCTTCTGAAAAGTGTTCCACAGTTCCTGCAGTTAATGATATCCAGTCCAGATAAGTTACTTGGTTTATAATCTGGTCAGAGTAATTAGAAAGAAGAAAATGAAAGCAAAAGTTTGATTTTGTGTTTTGTTTGTTTGTTTTTGTATAACTTATTATAACAAGTTAAATTACTAGTGCCCCTGTATATGAGGTCACCATGTGGATACCCCACTGATCAGCCCCTTCCTGCTTTGCCACAGGAAATGTCATGACTGTGCTACCCTATAAAATGAGTGTAGTGTGGGGTGGTGGGGATGGGGGTGGGTGGCTGTGATCTTCCCCTGCCAAAAAAGAAGAATCACAGACAAAAGAAACAAGGAGGTAAGAGCAGATACAATTAGTCAGCAACAAATTCAGTAATCCTGAGAGCTTATCCTAATGATAGATAAAACTGTAAAACCTGTAAAGTACCACCCGTAGTAATTTCACAGAATATATACCCTTTAAGAAACACTTTGCTACAGAGAAATATAAAGCAGTAACAGAAGATATACCTTGCAAAAGACAATTTGAATCAGAAGATTACAGCAGTAATCTGTTAGCACACACCTATAGGTACACCTTGTAATAATGCAGCAGAAAGTATACCCAGCAACAACAGTTTGAATCATAGAAAAATAAAGCAATAAAATGTTAGCAACAAACAGTAACAATCCCTGTGAGTACAAAATAAAAATAACAACACACAGTAAATCTGCCTAGCCAAAATAAGTTTTAATCCTTTCCCTTGGTCTGGTAAGGTTCTTTGCTCTGTCCTTTCAAGCAACCTAGAAGGAATGAGCTCAGGTGAAACTAGGTGCCTTGGCCAGCAAACCTAGTGAACCTAGTGAAGAATACCATCACTGTATTAAGTCCAGGCACACAGCTGACCGCACAATACTGAGTGAAATACTTACCACCACAAACAAGCTACTGCAAAGCGTACAGTTTCCTGAACCCATTACATCCCTCTCAATATGGCAGTTCTGTCCCTCACTTCACCACTCAGAGGACTTTAAAAAAATGCCACAAGCCTACAAAATATATTTCATTTTCATGACTGTTTTGTTTTTCTACAGTGAAGCAACCTCTGTGAACTGCATGGCGCAATCTGTAACTGCCAATGGTGCGGTTACCAGAAGACAGTCCATTCCGCCAAAACACACAGCAAAATAATAATTCTGCTGAATGAAACCCACACATCGTCCCTCTACCCCCACAGTGATCCTCTTGTAGACAGTTGAATCACGAATGTCTTGGGGGAAAAAATGGCATTACATCACCTGCCCAATACCAAAACAGTCTGACCATGTGCACAACAAACAAGAGGAACAGGGACTGTAAGGAAGTCCAAGTACAGCATGTTGCAGTTTTTTTTTTTTTACACATTTTTTTTTTAAATTAACTTACTTTGCTGTCAGCTGGGGATTTGGGAAGGGGTAGGTCAACTGCTGGGGAAACAGCTGAAAGGGGCGGTGGGTGCTCATGTCAGACAACACATGCACAAATCGGGAGGCTCCATAGACAGGATCATTAAGACAGCAGCTCCACCTACTAGTGGAAAATGTAGTGGACTTCTTTTTTAAAACATACTTCCACACATCAAAAATGGGGAAAGAAAGGCAAAAACTGTTTTTTTTTTTACAATTATTTTTCTTTGGTTAAAAATCCAGCCATTGTACAATAGCAATAAGGCACTCCAGGGATGTGTGTTATTGTGTAATAACATCACTCCTGGTGTGGTGGAAGCACTCGGCTTCGCCTTGTGCTTCAACCCACCTCAGGAGTGATATTATTACTCAACACACGCACTGTCATGCCTTATTGCTTAATTATGCATCTCAAATTAATGAAATTAAGGAGATCATGAAACTGTACCAATATGATAGGGCTAAAACAATCCAGGCAATGCTGTATAATGGGACACAAAAATCCCCTATTGGAGACCCCTATGAGGCATGCAAACAGATCAAGGAAGGCATGACCTTTGACTTTTTAGTTTCCTCTAATGGACTCAAAAGTGATTCAACAGAGGGGATTGAGAAACTGATAAAACAACATTATGAATCATTACAGCCTGAACAGCCAATAAAGGAGCAAGAGATACAGGACTTTTTGGAGGAGGTAAGTGTCCCAGTATTCCCAGAAGAAATTAACAAACTGCAGGCTCCAATAGTGGTGCAGGACATAGAATTAGCTATAAGGGCCCTGAAAAATGAAACTGCACCAGGCTTGGATGGCATTCTGAACAAATTTTACAAAACCTTTAATCAGGATTTAGCCATTTGTTTAGAAAAAGTATGTTCTTATTTTTTTCCACAAAATGTATTTTTCCTTTTTTCACAGAATGCTTGCTCATTTATCTCCATATAAAAGGCGATAAATCTAATATTTTAAACTGCAGTCATATAGTTTTACTAAATAAAAATCATAACATTTTAGCTCATATTTTAAACAATCGCCTGAAGCATTATGCTTCTTTAGTCATCTCACCACAGCAGTTTTGCGGGCTCCCATGTAGGAAAATACAATATTCATTAATGATTATTAAAGATGCAATACAGCATCTTAATTTATCAGGGGTTACTGGCTGTTTGGTGTCAGCAGACCAGGAAAAGGCTTTTGATAGACTGTATCACCATTTTTTGTATTCAGTCCTGTAATTGTACCACGTTTCAGTAAAACTAATAGATCAACTGAAATCTCTGCATTCATCTTTTTCTGTGAAGCCTTTGATTAAAGGACAGGTTGGATCTGGGTTTGAGGTCCCATAGGGAGTCAGGCAGGGATGACCTTTAAGCCCCCTCCTATATGTTTTTTCACTGGACCCATTATTACAAATATTGACTAAGCATCCTAAATGAAAGGGTTCTTCCGGTCCTGGCATTCAATATAATCTGCATGTGCAGGTATATGTGGATGACATTTGTTGTTTTTTTGAAAACCATGACCAGATACAGTTTTTTTTTACAGGAACTCAAAAAATATGGGAAAGTCTCTGACTCCAAATTAAACTACAATAAGAGGTAAGGTTTGTTTTTAGGGGGAGGGCATCTGGCCTCAGTGAATGTGGAATGTATAAAGATTTCTAGGGAGCCAATAGAGATACTAGGAATACTGTATGGACCACAGAATCTTCCAGATGATAACTAGAATTAAGTTATACTCAAAATGGACTTAAAAATTCAAAGATGGAGGCATTGGAAGGTATCCAAACTTAAAAGGATTAGAATTCTTAAACAATTCATAACACCCACACTGCAATATGTGGCAATGATTTTTCCCCTACCTACACAATATGATACCAAATTATACATTGTGTTTTTCCAAATGCTGTGGGGTAATAAATTGAACCCAGTAAAGAGATGTTTTATGTACTTGGGGAAATCGGAGGGCGGATTAGGAATGATAGATCCAGTGATATTTTTGCATGTATTATTTTTTTCACAGACAACATTGAGTGGGCTTACTTGTACAGGGGAAATCCAAAACACATAGATAAGGTTGACTTTAGGATGATATTTTCAAGTATAAAAAGGAGTGGCTTCAAAATTAAATAAGCTCATACATATTCCAAGCTATTTCAAACCAGCTGCGCAAAAATTACACAGATGGTATATCACAAAATTATCCATACAAAAGGGTACTAGCAAACAGCTATATCAGGAAATTGTAGTTAGAATATATCCCCTAGAACCTAGTTTTAAGAATTGCCCCTTGGTGGACAGCCCATTAATTTTGAGACAACTTACAGACCCTAGGATACCCCCAAAAATGTGGGAACACTTATGGCTCACTGTTTATGGCAGAATAAACCTAAGGGGGAATGCCAAGATAAGATCCTAGAAGAATAAAATTACCCCTATATGGAGTGCATTGACAAAATGGAAACTATGGAGCATTTTCTTTTGGAATGTTCCTATACCTTGGCATTGTGGGATTACTTAGAGGCAAAATGGAACATGAAGTGGTTCAAACATCTGACCTATGTGGTATTAGTATTGGGGAAATATGATGTAAGATTTCATCACTTTCATCAGGATATATTGCTGGTCTTCTTTTGCTGTATTCGCTACTACCTATGGCAGGCTAGATGTCAATGGGTTTTATACCAAAGGAAAATGTCATATGAAAGTCTGGGCATTTTAGTAGTACAGGAATTACAGAGAGTATGTACTAAGAATGCATTGATTTATTCATCACATAAGGTTTTACAATGGTGGAAAGGGCTTAATTACTTTATTAAATATAAATGAATAGAGTTATCTAGAAAGAAGTGTGAAGGGTGGTAAGACATAGAAAGGGAAATTTGAATGATGTCTGAAAATTTATGGAATATGACAAATTAATTGTGGATTCACTGATGTATAAGATGCAAACCACAGAACAGTTGTGTGTGATTTTGCAATAAAACCTCCCCTACTCTTTTTAGAAGTGCCATGGGATCTTTAGCATCCACCTGAACTACCACCAGAACAGGCAGATGGGAACTCGGTTTAACATCTCATCAGAAAGACAGCACCTCAGGAGTGCAGCATCCCCCTCATGCTGCACTGCAGTGTCAGCATTGGGATATTAACCCAAGTGCCTGGTGTGGGGATAGAACCAACAGCCTTCTGATCTCCTGGCCTCAGAGTCGAGTGTGCTACCTGCTGAGCCACTGACACTAAAAAATGCCTTTTCCTCTTCCATTACCACATGGGCAATTCTCTTCTCAGTTTGTGACTTTGTGCTTCTTATTGCTTTCCCTTCTTCCCTCTCTTTCCCATAATACATCACCCAATCCTCCTCCCTCACATAGTTTTATACCTTGTGAATGTTACGCTTTTAACCTTTACTTTTTCAGCCACTTCTTTTGAGAACATAAGCTGTCTCTTTTTCCTCTTGCTTTTGCTGATTTGCCTAATGGAGATATTTGTTGCCCTCATTATGCACTCATTTAGGGTCACTCAGTGTTCCCCCACCCCACCCAGTTTATCTCCCCACCCACATCCCCCTGCCAGGTCTTTCCTGGCTCATTCACCCATTTTTTTTAATTCTGCTCTGCTGCATTCCAGGACCCTCACCATTGTGTGGTTTGATTCCATAGCCATCATTTTGTTGAACCATATTGTATGGAGATCAATGGTCTCCAAGTTGTCTTCCACTCTGACTTCTGCAGCACTGTCCCTGTTAGTGAATACCTGGTTCAGTACTGCCTCATAATGTGTGGGATCCCTGACTAGTTTGTCATTAAAAAAGCCACACAGTGGACCATGTTCCAGGTGACAAACACAGGTACAAGCAAACAGTCAGTTATGGCATTCACCTCTTTTATTAAATAAGGGAGTCCACACTACTGCAGTACTTACAAAAAATCCCTTATTTTATTCCAAATGACAGAAGTGCAGAAACAACAACCACAGCAGCAGGGAACAGGTAACTCCTAACATTTCACCTTGTCCATAAGGCTTTTCCAAAAAGCCTTATCGACAAGGTGAAATGTTAGGAATGACTTTTCCATTTGCTGTGGCTGTTGTTTCTGCATGTCTGTCATGTAAATAAAATAAGGGATTTTTTTTAAAATACTACAGTAGTATGGACACCCTTATGTAATAATAGCAGTGAGTGCCATGACTAATTGCTTGTTTGGAATCCCTGACTACATACCTCAGTAATGCCAGCTACGGGGAGTCCAGGATGTGCCAGCTTCTAGCTGAGGCTGCAGGTAGGAGGCTTTAATCTACATCTGGCAGAGTGATGCCCCTAATAGCAGCATCTCCCCCTTTCCTGCTATCTTGAAAATGACTTCCACTACTACCTTATCTAAATCTTCCCCCCTGTGCAGCAGGCCTGTAGATCATTCCAAGTGAGGAAAAAAAATGAGTTTAATGTAGATGTTGCTGGTAAACATAAACTATGGGAATGCCCCATAGTTTGGATATAAGATGAAAAAATGTTGAAGCCATGTTAGTCCAGTCAGTGATGCAGGAAAAAAACAACAACAAAGACAGTATGTTGAAAGTGATTACATTCATTAAATTAAGAAAACTGTTTGTGAGACTAACTTTCAAGACATACTTGAAAGAGACAAGACTCTCCCCAAAGTTATCTTACATCTTCGTTTGCATACCAGGATACAGTATACAGTTTATAGACATGACCGCCTGACCAAGTTTGGAGGTGGTTGTATGGTGTACCTAAGAGACACTCTCAAGGGGCTAGTCCTGCCACTGGCTAACACTGGTGACCACTGGCAAGCAATAGTATTTGACTCCATTGTGAAAATGTTGATTGCAATAGTGTAATCCCTTATGCACTTTATTTGTAAACCTTGGACTGGCTGAATAATGTCTTGATTTGATGTAAGTATATATCCTAATTCTGTGCAAGCAGAGAAGTGTCACTTTAGTTGTCATGAACTTGTTTTTTATGTCCTTAACCCCTATTTTTAAGATATGACATTTATATATCACTGATTCTGATACCAGTGTACTCACTGTATTATATTTACCTACTGTATTATAACTTGTACCTATTGTCTGTGCCACTGAACTGCCAGGATCACAACTGAAAATGGTCCTTTGGATCAGTTTGCTCACCCGGTTACCAAAAACAGGAAAGAAAGAAAGAAAGAAAGAAAGAAAGAAAGAAAGAAAGAAAGAAAGAAAGAAAGAAAGAAACGGCAACCTTAGCAACATTCTCGATGTGCTGGGAAAATGACATTGTGCTGTCAGCCATTATCCCCAGGTATTTAAAGTGTTGCACAAGTTCCATCATTGGTAGTGAGAAGGGGGTAAGATTTGTGCTGATTGCGAGTAGAGGAGAACAACATCATATGAGTCTTTTTGTAGTTCATCACCAATTTGTGTCCTTTAAACCAGCTTTTGACAGCCATAAAGTTACTCTGTAGGTTGCACTGAAGTGCATTGGGGTCTGAATCATTAATGAATTGTACAGCATCATCTGCATATAGTAGTAAACTACATTGGCAGGCATTTGGAAGCTGGTTTCGGAATATACTAAATAAAAGAGGGCCCAGAATGGATCTTTGCGGACCTCTTCAGTGGACAGATTGGCTGTCGGACAGTGTGTTACCAATCTTATCTTGTTGAGAATGGTTTGACAGGTAACTATTGAGCCAAGTCACTGTGTCAGTGGAAAGACCAATGTCTGCTAGCTGCTTGACCAGCAGGGCATGGTTTACCATATCAAACACTTTGGTTATGTGTATGTAGGCTGCACTGACAAGGAGACCTTGGTCAAGGGATTTGTGGATGTATCCAATGAATTCTAGCAGCACTGTAGTAGTGCTGTGCCCATATCTGAACCCATGTTGTTGTGAGCATTGTAGCCAATTCTTTTCCATATAGTCTACCACCTGATCTGCCACAATTCTCTGCAAGCTTTCGAAATGGGTGGAAGAATAGAATTAGGTCAGAAATTCCTGGCAAGAGACCGATCACCAGTCTTGAAGAGAGGTGTCACAGTGGCTGCTTTCCACTTGCCAGGGAATAGTGAGAACCTTAGGGAAGAGAGTGTTGACAATATAGGTGAGAGGAGCCAGAATCTCGTCCAGTGTCAACTCAACAAATTTCAGGTTGAGGGTATCACCGCTGTACCTAGATTTGCCTAGAACCTTAAGGAGGCAGCTTTTTACTTCATTAGCCATAAGAGCTTTGAAATGGAATGGTGGGTAGGAGAGGGTTGAGCCCATATTTCCACTAAGGTCAGAGGGTTAGGCTGGTCAAGGAAGTCCAGGGGAATTACTCCACTGAAGTCTGTGAAGGCCATGTTAAATGCATTTGCAATTGTTCTTGGGTCAAGTGTATAAGCGCCATTAGTGATAAGCATGGGGGGGGGCAAGCTTGTTGTCTTTACCAGTAATTTCTATGAAATTGTTCCAAAACTTTCTGCCATCGCTCCATGTTCTTGAGAGGGCTTCCTTAAAGTACTGGTTTTTCACTGCATGTATAACCATGGTGCAGTTATTCTGGGTTTTCTTGTAGTTCTGTGTGTAGACTTGTTTTCCAGAAGCATGAGCCCTTAGCCACAGGCGGTCCCTACAATTAAGCATATTGAGCAAGTCTGGGAAGGACCAAGGATTGCAGGAGCCTTTGGTTTTCCTTGTTTTAAGCAGGGCGTGTCTATCACAGGCAGAGTTGAAGTTGTTGATGAAGTGTTCTAGAGTGGCATCAACATTGCAGATGTTAAAAACTAGGAACCAGTCTTGTTGTCGAAGTTCTGCTTTTAGTAATTTGATGTGCCCACCTTTAAGAACTTATTAGTGACTGTTCTAGCAAGGGGGTTTGTTGAATTTGTTTAACCACTGAAACAGGACTGAGTTGTCGCTAAGGGCATCCATAAGTATAATAGTTCCAGATATATGGCCCGGACAGTTGGACAGGACCCAGTCCAGTACAGTGCTGGTTCCTGTTTTGTAATTTACCCTGGTGGGTGAATCAATCAGCTGCATTAGGTGGACAGCAGCAGCTGCATCCTTGTAAGGGGTGACCTGTGTGGAGAGCCAATTGGCATTGAAGTTCCCAAAAAGTAGCAGTTCTGACATAAAATTCAGGGTTCCTATGCATTTCATTAAAGCACCAAAGCCGGCCATTGTCTGTCTGTCTGGGTGGAATATAGACAGACATAACTGTTAGAGATTTATTATGAGCACTGAGGTTTCAAAGTCATGATTACAACTGCAGCAGAATTTTTTTCATAGTTGCCATGGTTAATGAGATATTGCCAAATAAGTGTTATGAGGGTTCATTTTCAGTACTATGGGGCTGCTGTATGGATCTGTACTTTTGTGTAAGTGGGAGCACAGGGCCCAAACGGCCTGTGCTCCCACAAACACATAATAGTTACATTACACTTTCTCAAAAAGAAGGGAAATTCATTGCAAAAACTTTGTTAATGCATCAATTAGGGTTACCACACCTACCACCCCACCCCCTCCACCCTTCACACACCAACAGATGTTGGGGTTTGCCATGGGGTCATCAGGCCTAACTCTTACCCCATTCTCCTTTGCTGTATTGTGTCAGCTTGGTTACATGTGCAAAGGGGTGAGAGTTGGGCCTGATGCAGCTATGACACACCCCAATGTCTGCTGGTGTGTGGAGGGTGGAGGGGGGTGGGGAAGGGAATTCTAGCATCACATTTCCATACTTTTGTTGCTGTGCTATCAACCATAACTAATGCATTAATGAAGTTTTTGCAATGAATATATATATCTATATACATTATAGTGGCACGGTAGTGCCACTATAGTTAGGGTTGAGGAGCCATTTACATGTTAAATCCAAAATATTGCACCTTAATAACTTTGCAACTTTTTGATGGATTTGCCTGAAATTTGGAATACCTGATTAAGACCCATACACCTTGGCATCTGCCAAGTTTTGTACTGGTCACATATACAGCTGTGGAGTTATTAAACATGATCTGCGTGCACGTTTATGCTTTTCTGGAATTTTTCTGTCGTCTCTACAGGTCGCACGGTTTGTGCGACCAGTCCAAAATCTTCAGGGAACATGCAGCTGGGGTCCCTGATGTGCCTTTTGAAGATTTTGTGAAAAAATATTAAACAGTTCAAAAGTTATTCAAAAAACAAGTTCCCGTTATAAGTCAATGGGAAAAGTTAAAAAGTTCAACAGTGTCACAAATGCAGTTTTTACTTTTGCAAATGGCCCTTTTACTGTCACAAATCTGCCATTTTTTTTTCAGTTAGCAATCAGAAAAATGTTTGGCATTTAAAATTGGGATCCTCTAGCAATCTAATTCTTTTTGTATTCACCTAGTCGGACCCTGTGGATGCTAGCCATATCCTTATTTTTGGTTAAAACACCACAGAAATATGTTTTTCAAATTTCTGGAAAAAGCACCTTTACAAAGTACTGTCGCACTTGTGACACTGTCAAATTAATTTGTGAAAGCTGTCACAAACTTCGACAGGACTTTTCTAGGCCGTGGGAAAATGACAGCAATTCTTTGGCACCCTGCTGCAAAAGAACGGTTTGGTGCTTTGGCCTGAAAATTTGAGGGAACGCAACAGACATGCCACAGATATGCCTTTCAGTGTTTCATTGAAAAAATATTACACAGCGGCAAAGTTACAGCACTCCAAAGGTGATGCTTTTTCCCCATAGGATAACATTATGGCATCCAAAGCATTACAGGAATCCTTTGGTGCCCCGCTGCAACAATACGGTTGGGTCTTTTGGGCTGAAATTTGGAGGGAACACAGTCAACATCCCACAGGTGTGCCTTATTGAGGTTTGGTGAAAAAATATTACAGGGAGCCAAAGTTATGGCACTCCGAAATTCTCTTTTTTTCTCATAAGATAACATTACGGCGTTCGGCGCGCCTTTCAGGGCCCGTATCTCGGAAGCGGTGCTAGATACGGACTTTTCATTGGAAAAATACTTAGCCCCCTACTGGGGATAAGTACAAAACTAGCCAGGAAAATCATAAATCATATGACTTTTAAATTTTTTTTCTATGTCGTACGGTTCCCGAGATATAAGCAATTTAGTATTCCAACTCCTCTTTTTCTGCTCCAAGAACCATTATTATGCATACATTCTTTGTACTCGCTGTCTTTCTTTATGAAGTTTTTGGGGAAAACCAGCCTGTGTGTTTACATTACTGTTACCATTACCATTTTCGCTTTCGGTTCCGTTCCTGTTTCACTTACCGTTCATGTCTACGCCACCATGTGCATTACCCTTTGCGTTTTCATTTGCGCTTGCTTTTGCGTTGTTTTTAACATTTCTGTCTACACTACTGTTTCTCTTTCTGTTTTGCTTTGCATCACCATGCACATTACTATTTGTGTTTGAGGGCACAATGTTACCATGTGACAAGACATCATGTGGCGGGCCCCATGCTCCTGCCGCCGCATTACATTCACTATTTCTTGGTATCATTCTCATAAAGAAGGGAAATTAGAGGCAACAAACTCTGTTTAATGCATTAGTTAGGGTTGTTCCACTCCAAAAAAAGTGAGGAAATTTGGTGATAGGGTTGAAAGCCCCCTTTGGACCCCCCCTACCTAAACCCCCAACCGGCATCAGTGGGCGCATTAGGTTATGTCGGTCCTAACTCTCACCCCATTCTCCTACACCTCTTCTTCTTTACACATGTGATGGGGTGAGAGTTATGGCTGACAGCTGTAATGCGCACCCTGATGCCGTTGGGTGTGTGTGGGGTTAAGGGGCTTTTAACCCTAACATTGATTCTCACTTTTGTCGCTAGAATAACCCTAATTCATCGATAATCTGAGGTTTTTGCCTCTAATATATATATATATTAGAGGCAAAACTCAGTTTAATGCATTAGTTAGGGTTGTTTCACAGTGACAAAAGTGAGGAAATTCGCTGTTAGGGTTGAAAACCCTAACTCCGAATTCACCCCCCCAGCACCACACACACACACACACATGCAAGTATGGGGGAGGACCAAGTCAACACAACCAATGACAGACATCCAGCAGCAGGTGACAGAAATAACAAACAATTGTCTAAATGTACTACGAGACATCCCCACCCACCTGACCAGGTACTGCATGCTCAGTGGAGATCAACAGCAAAACTGAGGCCATGTACACCAAATGAACATATCCCTGATTGCAGCTGCACACAACATACCACACTTAGTAGTTGCATGGCCTTACCTACCGATGTCCCACACCAGACCACACCACATGTGGTGGGCCACCTGAGCAATAGAGTTCAGCAAAACCAAGGAGTTGTACAGGTATAATATCTCTGATTATAACAAGGGTTTGAGAAATGCAGCTTCTAATTGACTGTAAACATTGTAACAGCCTAATGTTTAGTTTTATTAACATACATGTAGAGCCTAACCATATGATGAACATGGTTTAATGTTGTTTAAAAACAGTTTTATTATGATAGCAATAAGCCACTCCCAGGTATTATGTTAATGGTCAGTTTATCACTGTCTAGTGACATGTGGCACTCGGCTATGCCTTATTCAACATTAAACCCTACAGGGTAATTAACAGACCATTTAACATAACTGTTGGTCATGCCTTATTGCTTAATTGTCTTTATGAGTAGATACTCTCTCTCTGCTAGGCACTGCAGCAGCTTTGCAACACAGTGTCCCACCCAGTTACACCATACACTGTCTAGTTACTGGAGAATGGCTGTGAATATGAACTCATGAAGATGAACAGTGTAACTTGATCATTACAGTCATCAAAACCTTAGTGTAATTATAACTGACAGAGTCAGTGATAGAGAATAACACCTGCTGTCCTAGTACACTTACCCCATTGTGAGTTAAATCAATACTAAAAGACATTCTGTTTATATCTACACCATACCTACTTGATTCCTGTTGTACCACAATTAACATAGTTATCACTTTGATAGCATCAGTGACAGAAGTGTGGCAAACCCAAACACTAGGCATACAGCCTGAGTATGAAACAACTGTTAAAAAAATTACATTGTGTCCATAAGTGGCATAGATCACTCATTGCAAAATAGTAAATGTATTACTATTTGAATAAGTTAGTCATCACAGATGCAATGAGATTGTCTTTATCAGGTACAATATAATCAGTAAGTGCCTACAGGAAAATCTATCCTATGTACAGCTCCGATACAGGTACGTCATTGTTGGCTCAGTAGTGCTATGATATTTAGAAGTTGCTTGGCCTGATCCATGCAATTATACTGTTTCTTACAAAGAATACTTACTGCATCTTTAGTATTGAAACACGCTGAAGGTCTATGTCTGTACGTCAGCAGTACACCTTCATCAGTAAGAATGCATCTGATACTGGCAGTACGAATTTCACAGCGTTGAACAGGCAATGCTTTTCCATATGTTTGCATCAGCCTCTCTATCTTGAGTAAACTGTTGCAGTAAATGTACTACTATGTAAATCACATACTAAATGTAACACTACTTTTATCTTGAGCATGCTAGTGTCTTGTAGTTAATTTATGTACTTCTCTTAATTAATGTATACTTACTAGTGTTAAAACCTTTCTACAACTGTCATCATGCACCTTCAGCATTTATATTGACTAACGGCACAGTACCGGCTGTGGTGTGGTGTGGGGCATCGGTAGGTAAGGCCATGCAACTACTAAGTGTGGTACATTGTGTGCAGCTGCAATCAGGGATGTGTACATTTGGTGTACATGGCCTCAGTTTTGCTGTTGATCTCCACTGAGCATGCAGTACCTGGTCAGGTGGGTGGGGATGTCTCGTAGTACATTTAGACAATTGTTTGCTATTTCTGTCACCTGCTGCTGGATGTCTGTCATTGGTTGTGTTGACTTGGTCCTCCCCCATACTTGCGTGTGTGTGTGTGTGTGTGTGTGTGTGTGTGTGTGTGTGGTGCTGGGGTGAATTCGGAGTTAGGGTTTTCAACTCTACAGCGAATTTCTCACTTTGTCGCTGGAACAACCCTAACTAATGCATTAAATGGAGTTTTTGCCTCTAATTTCCTCTTTTGAGAATGATAATGAGAAATAGTGAATGGACGGCAGCAGCGGAGCTGTGGGCCTTTGGCTCTGCGCCCCGCCACATGATGTCTTGTGGCATAGTAACAGGAAGAGCAATGCAAACAGAAGGCTAACAGTGGCGCACATGGTAACACAAGCACAAATGACCACAGAAAGGGCAATGCACACGGTGGCATAGACGGGAACAGTCTGCCACATGATGTGTTGTCGCATAGTAACATAGTGCCTGCAAACGGAAATGTCAATGGGCATGGTAACGCAAAGTGAAACAGAAAGAGAAATAGTACTGTAGACACAAATGGCAAAAAATAACAGAAACGCAAGCGCAAATGAAAACGCAAAGGATAACGCACATAGGGCCCCGCGCTCCCACCACATGATGTCTTGTGACATGGTAACAGGAACAGCAATGCAAACAGAAGCACTAACAGTGACGCACAAGGTAACACAAGCATGAATGAGAACAGAAAGGGTAACGAACATGGTGGCGTAGATGGGAACGGTGTGCCACGTGATGTCTTGTCACATAGTAACATGGTACCTGCAAACAGAAATGTCAATGGGCATGGTGACACAAAGTGAAACAGAAAGAGAAACAGTACGGTAGACACAAATGGCAAAAAATAACAGAAACGCAAGTGCAAATGAAAACGCAAAGGATGACGAACGTGGTGGCGTAGACGTCAACGGTAAGTGAAACGGGCATGGAACCGCAAGCAGAAAGGGCAATGGTAACAGTAATGTAAGCACACAGACTGGTTTTCCCCAAAAGCTGAATAAAGAAAGACAGTGAGTACAAAGAATGTATGCATAATAATGGGTATCGGAGCAGAAAATGAGGACTTGGAATACTAAATAGGTTATATCTCAGGAACCGTACGACATAGAAAAAAATGTAAAAGTCGTATGATTTATGACTGTCCTGGCTAGTTTTGTACTTAGCCCCTGTGAGGGGGCTAAGAATTTTTCTGATGAAAAGTCCGTATCTCCCACCGTTTCCGAGATACGGGCCCTGAAAGGCACAGCAAACGCCGTAATGTTATCCTATGGGAAAAGAAAGAGAAGTTCAGAGCGCCATAACTTTGCCTCCCAGTAATATTTGTTCACCAAACCACTGAAAGGCACATCTGTGGGCCGTTGTCTGTCTTCCCTCCTAATTTCAGGAAAAAAGACCAAACTGTTATTTTGCAGCAGGGTGCCAAAGGATTCCTGTAATGCATCCAGTGCCATAATGTTATCCTATGGGAAAAAACATCAACTTTGGAGTGCCGTAACTTTGTTGCCATGTAATATTTTTTCAATACAGCACTGAAGGGCACATTTGTGAGATGTCGGCTGCGTTCCCTCCAAATATCAGCCCCAAACTCCCAACCGTTCTTTTGCAGTGCAGTGCCAAAGAATTGCTGTCATTTTCCCACAGACTAGAAAATTACTGTCACAATTTGCGAAAGCTTTCACAAACATTTGCGACACTTTCGTGAGCACGAAAGTACTTTTCGAAAGTACTTTTTCCAGAAATCTGAATAACATATTTCTTGGGTGTTTTACCCCAAAATAAAGACATGGCTAGCATCCTCAGGGTCCGACTAGGTGAATACAAAAATAATTAGGTTGCTAGAGGGTCCCAAATTTAAATGCCAAGCATTTTTCTAATCACCAACTGAAAACAAAATGACTGATTTGAGAAAGTAACAGGCCCATTTGCGAAAGTAAAAATGCATGGAAAGGATGAAAAGGGACTTGGCAAGGTTGAAGGAATGGTCAGACATATGGCAGCTAGGATTCAATGCAAAAAAGTGCAAAATAATGCACCTGGGAAACAAGAACCCAGGGGAAGAATACACAATGGGTGGGGAGGTAGTAACAACAACAAAACAGGAAAGGGACCTGGGGTAATCATATCAGATGACCTTAAGGTTAGCAAGCAATGTGAGAAGGCAGTAGGGAGGGCCGGGGGTATACTGGGATGTATAGGGAAAGGCATCAGCAGCAGAAAACAGGAAGTTGTTGTCCCTCTGTACAGACAGTTGGTGAGACCCCATCTGGAATACTGTGTCCAGTTCTGGAGACCCCATCTCCGCAAGGACATAGACAGGATAGAGGCAGTCCAGAGGAGGGCAACTAAAATGGTGCAGGGTCTGCAAGAGAAGCCGTATGAGGAGAGACTAAAGGAGCTTAATATGTATACCCTTGAGGAAAGAAGGCGGGGACATGATAGAAACTTCAAGTACCTCAAGGAATCAACAAGTCCAAGAGGGTAGCATCTTTCAGAAAAGAGACTTGCAAGAACAAGGGGACACAATTTAACGATAGAAGGAGGGCAGTTCAGGGGCAATGTGAGGAAGTATTATTTCACAGAGAGGGTAGTGGATGCATGGAACAGCCTTCCTGAGGAAGTTGTGGAGTCTAAAACTGTGGGAGAATTCAAGAATGCATGGGACAGACATAAGGCAGTTCTTGTGGGGGGCAGGAAGATATAGGCTGTTGGTTAAATAGGATCTGCAGCCTATCCTGTAGGTAGGGAAATGGGCAGACTAGATGGATCTAGCGGTCCTTATCTGCTGTCAGAGTCTATGTTTCTATGTTTCATTTGTGAAAGCGAACTTTTTGTTAACTTTTCCCATTGACTTATAATGGGAAATTGTTTTTTGAATAACTTTTGAACCATTTAATATTTTTTCACCAAATCTTCAAAAGGCACATCGGGGGCCCCAGCCGCACCTTCCCTGAAGATTTTGGGCCAGTCGTGTAAACTGTGCGACCTGTACACGCGACCGTAGAATTCCAGAGAAAGCGTAAACACACGCGCAAATCACATTTAATAACTCCGCAGCCGTGTATCTGACTGGTACAAAACTTTGCAGATGCCAATGCCTATGGTTTTTGATTGTGTATTCCAAATTTCAGCCAAATCTGTCAAACAGTTGCAAAGTTATTAAGGTGCAAAGTTTTGGGGTTTAACATAGAAATGGCTCTGCAACCCTAACTATGGTAGCACTTCCGTGCTACCATTTTATATATATATATATATATATATATATATATATATATATATATATATATATATATATATTATACTGGTGCAGTAGCACCGTAAATTAGGGCTGAGTGCAAACTTCTATGTTAAACCAAAACTTTGATTCTCAATGACTTTGGAACCACTCAACAGATTTGTATGAAATCTAGCATAGATAATATCCATTTGTAAATCCCTTGCATGCTGAATTTAGTATGAATCTGTTGTGTAGTTTGTGAGATAGAAATTGTGGAAAAATCTTAAATTTGCCATTAGTTTCACATTTGTTCGTACACCTGTATCTCAGGAATGCCTTTATGCTGCGGTCTGAAATTTTAAGGGTAGAAAGCCTTTGGGTGAGAGATGTGTCTTTTGAAAGTTTGGTGAAAAAATATTAATCCATTTCAAAGTTATTAAATTTTAAATGTCCCATTATTTCCTATGGAAAAAAATATGTATAATGAAAGTGAAAGTGCTTTTCCCACTCTGTCAGCCACATTTGCATAATTTGCACCTTAATAACTTTGCAACTCTTTAATGGATATGCATGAAATTTGGCATGCCTGAGCTCTGGAGGTAGATATCTTGAACTGGCAAATTTCATGCAAATCGGTTATACATTTTCTGAGATACTGTGTCTCAAACATCATTAAATTTACATGTTTTATTCCCATTTCACAGTCTTCCAGTGTTGCATATTTCACCTTAATAACTTTAGAACCCGCTCAGGGGGTATGTCTGTAAATGTGATCAATTTCATTTGAAGCTCTTGTGTGATTTGTGAGATATCGTGTCTCAAACATCATTAAACTTACATGTTGTTTTCCATTTTTGAGTTTGTGCATGCGCTGCAAACTCCTTGGAATAGTGACTTTTGTGGAGAGTGACACTGTCTGTCCAATGCAGACTGCTCTGCAAGGGGCTCAACAGTATCACACCAGTCATCAGCCAGGCTGGTCCTGATGCTGTTTTGCCTGAAGTGGTCTGCACTTGAAAAGAAAAAGCCACACCAATCATGTTGCGGCTTTTTCCTTTCATCTGCTGGTCACCGCAGAGCAAACAGTTGTTTGCATCATGAAGTTCCCCTCCGCTACCCCACGGTCCCTTCCTGAAAGGTGGGAGGAGGCACACATTCCTCACCTACCTCATCCACGTCCTGCTGCCTCCTCCTTATTATCTCCCACCCGTGCAGAGCAGACCACAGCCTAAGCTCCGTACAGGATGGGACTATTCAGTGCCCGAAGGCATAAGTGCGATCACATTAGTGGATCCCCCCAACCTGTCAGGGTGCTCAATCCCTGTGTCAGCATGTATTCCCCTTCCCCCCCTTTAATGTGGCACACTGGAAGCCCACCCCAATGTGCCAAAAAACACCTGTGTGTGGTGTTTCTGACACCAAGATGTCCACTTCCTGTGTCAGATGCATCCCCCATGCCCCTATATTCTCTGACCGAGGGGTGCCCAATTCCCGGGTCAGCTTTGATTCCCCCCCAGAGTACTCCAGCACACTGGGAGCCCATCCCAGTGTGCTGGAATCCATAAATAGTGTTCCTGTAAAAAAGAAAACAGACCCACATCTTTTTTTTAAACCTGAAAAAAAAGAAAACAGTCCCCCATTGTTCCTGCAGGCCCCTCCCCAATCTGCCCCCTTCTTTCTGCTCATCCCATCTCCCCACACACACCCTCACCCACACTGACCTCTGTAGGTCAGAAGCAGTGATCTTCTGAGGACTGGGAACATGTCTACATTCTTGAAAGACTAACCAGGAACTGAAGAAAATCACGGTAAACCCTATAATGGCAATCAATGGGGAGTTTCAACTTAGGTTGATATCTCAGCCATGTTGGGGAGTTTTGGTCCCAAATGTTCAACATGGGGTTCTTGGGAACCCACCTCATGAACACAATCACTGTCATTTTGTTTCTCTGTCCTGCAAGGTGATTTCATGGTTGCTGTGCGAATTCACCTTTCGTGACCAATTTACAAAATGGTAGTGCAACTGTTCATGAGGTGGGGTCCCAAAAAGCCCTTGTTTGTAAATTTGGCAAAAAACTCCCCAAAATGTCTGTGTTATGAGATTCCATTGTGCAGTTTCTATACACGCTTGTAACCTCACAAACTTTTAAGATTTTAACTCCAAATTTCAAACATTGCCATTTTTTTAAACCCCCTTATGAACAGTACAGCTGTGATTTTTTGCATCATTCCCAGAATGTGTTTTTGCACCTGTAGTGCAGAATGGCATGGTTGCTGTGTGAAATCAACTTTCAGAACAGATTAATGAAATTCAAGTATCACTGTTCATGAGGGGAGGTCCCAAAAAGGCCATGCTGAAAATTTGTGAAAACACTCCAAAAAATGACTGCGACATGCACACTTGTCACGTCACCACTTTTTCATATTTTCTCTTCAGATTTTCAACATTGCCATTTCTTCGCAACTCCTCATGAACAGTACAGCTGTCATTTTTCATATCCTGCCTGAAGTGTGTTTTCATGTCTGTGGCACTGAATGGCACTCTCACTGTGCGAAATCACTTTTCGGGATTGAGTAACAAGATGACACTGCTACTGTTCATAAGGTGGAGTCCTAAAAATCCCATGTTGATATTAGTAATGTCCAGTCTATGACATGAAGGCATCCAGTGGCTGGGATAGCCAGCTACCCAAGGAGTGACCAGTTGAAGACACTACCTTCTGATTGGCACATGGTGCAATAACAAGAAGTTACAAGGTTCCTATGGGAAAACAGCAATCAGAGTGCAGTGGTACAATGACTCCCTATAATTAAAGGAGTAGTATGTTTAAACCTAAAGCAGAGGACATATGTAGGAACTGGGAGGGACACCTCTTGAGCAACCAAGGGATGTGTGAACTTAGGTTTTGTACAATTGGGGAAACATATGGGATGAAGGGAGATTTTTATGGTACTGCAGGAGATGTTCTACATTCGTGTGTTCATAAGATGGTGACACCTTAAATATGGCTAACCATCCTGATGTGATAGTAACATCATGGAATGTGAAGGGGTTTAATTCACCAGTTAAATCGAAAAAAAGTCCTAGCCAGGCTAAAAAAACTAGAACTCAAATTTCCTTTCTTCAAGAAACAAAGCTGAACACAAATGAGGTTGCTAAATTATCTAGGGAGTGGGTGGGGAAAGAAGCACACAGTGTCTCTGGACCAGCCAAGAGGGTTGTCTCCATCTTACTCTATTGGAAACTGCAATGGCACTCAAAGGAGGTGCATGCTGACAAGGAAGGGCGATGGATAATCATGAAGGTGTCTACACCCATGGGACCAGTGATACTGGTTAACATGCATGCTCCCAATGAGGATGTACCGAAAATGTTTAATGTTATATCTCAGAAAATTATTGATGTTTCATATGACAACCCAGTCATTCTATTGGGGGGGTGACCTGAACCAGACAATGGACCTCCTTTTGGATAGATCCAATTCCAGACCTGAACCCCATATTAACTCCCTCCAGGTCCTGGAACAGATGACCATCCTACACCAACTCTCCTACATATGGCAGCTCTTGCACCTTACTTACAAGGACTATACCTATTTCTCTGCCCCCTAAAGCCATGACTAGTAGGTTGAACCACTGGTTCACCTCCCCTGCCCTGACCAAAGCAACAATAGGTGTAGATATCTCTTCTTTATATATGTCAGACAATGCCCCAGTGGTCCTACACTTCCAAACTACTCCGCAACATAACAGATCCCTGATATGGCAGCTGGACCCACTTCTCCTACAATATAAGAAGTTTACCTCATGGCTTGCATCAGAAACTGAACTGTATTTTAGGGACAATCCTGTGGGATCTGCAGCTCTGGCTAGCATCTGGGAGGCATATAAGGCCACTATAAGGGCCAAAATATTTAGTTATGCATCCCACTGATGTAAGCTGAGAGAAAAAGAACACTTAGAGTTAGACACTAGACTTAAGGGCTTAGAGAATACATATAAGAACAGTCCCAAGGCCCTGAACAATCCTCAGGTAATAGTGGAGCTCACAGATCTTAGAATTAAAATCAACAACCTGGCCACTTGAAAAACTGAGTTACACCTACGAATTCAATACAAATACTGGGCTGAGGGAGAAAAAGCTGGTAAGCTCCTAGCATATAGATTAAAACAACGGCAGGCTGAGAGGACTATCCATCAGCTGAAGGATAATCTCAGGAAACCCTCTTGGAATCCAAAAGTGAGTAATGAGATTATGGAAGATTTTTATAAGATTCTGTAAGACTGGGGACAAGTATAAATGTTTTACTGCCATCATACTCCTTCCCACCCTATCCATGGCACAAAAGGAATTTTTAGAGGCCCCTATAAGTGAGTCTGAAATCAGCCAAGCCATATCCACTATGGGTCCACACAAAGCCCCAGGATGTGATGGGTTCCCAGTGGACTTTTACAAGATAGTAAAACTTCAAATCGCCCCTCTTCTACTATCCATGCTGCAGGAGGCCTATACTAAATGGGAACTTCCATCCATTTTGAATGAGGCCATCATTACAATCCTCCCCAAAGAGGGGAAGGATCACACCCTACCAACAATCTAAAGGCCTATCTCACTGATAAATGCAGATGCCAAGATATTGGCCAAAGTTTTGACAATACGTATGGAAATCATCCTGCGCTACATCATCCACCCTTCCCAAGTGGGATTTGTTAAAGGTAGGATAAGTTCCAACCATACAGAAGCTTTACTCTCCTTAATGCAATCTGCTGCAATACTCCCAACTCCTTCAGCGGCAGTCACAATAGACTTTGAGAAGACGTTTGACTCTGTGGAGTGGGAGTATCTGCATACAGTATTAGACAGCTATGTCGCTGGTCCCTACTTTTCTACCTGGATACAAACAATGTATAAAAGCCCCAGGGCAAAGGTACTTACTACTAGCAACTTATCCAACACTTTTCCCTGCACCGGTGCACCAAACAATGGTGCCTGTTGTCTCCCCTTTTGTTTGTACTGGCAATGGAACCTCTTGCAGTGGTCCTTAGGGCCCACCCTCAGATAACAGGGATACCGGTAGGAGATGAACAATATACCACAAAACTGTATGTAGATGACTGCTTAATTTTGACAAATGATGTTCCTAGAGCTCTGCCACACATTATAAGTACACTGCAGGTATTCTGGGAGTTCTCTGGCCTTACAATTAATTCAAAATATGAGATTTTACCCCTCAGTAAGTTAGTCACCGCATCCTGGATGGGCAGCACAGGCCTAAAATGGGCTACTGGGGAAATCAAGTACCTAGATGTTAAGCTATCCTCTGACCTGACTTCATTGTACAATATCAACTTCAATACCCTGGTGACAAAACTCAGAATGGACATAGGACAGTGGGAACATCTTAGGCTGTTAATGGTGGGTTAAATTGTGGCAGTCAAGCTGATGATGGCCCCCAGGGTATGCTACCTATTGGCCCACATTCCAATAATCCTTCCAGAAAAATGGGTCCACAAACTAAACTGGATGATTAGTAAATTTTTATGGGGCTCCTCCCCACCCCCATTACAGCAAAACCAAACTCAGGGCCCCATGGGTACACTGTGGATAGAACCTACCTGATTTTACTCAATACTCCCTAGCTTTTAATGTGGCAAAAATGATCAGGTGGTTCCAAATGCTCTGTGACATGTCCCCAGCCTGGTTGAGAATAGAGAGAGACATTATGATGCATATATCCCTGTCTGTGTACCCAGGCCACCCTCTCCCCAGGCAATTCCAACCCTGAATCACTATAAGAAACTCTCATATGACTTGGTTTAAGGTAGGATGAAGGGTTAAGCTCTGCTTGAATACAGGGTATTTCAATCCCATTTGAAAAAACCCTCCCTCTGAATTAAGCACACCATGGTCCACTGGTCAGGTTGGGCAAATATATCAATAGCAATGGTTTAGGACCTGGAATCCACAAACGGCTCCAGTTTAGACTCCTTTCAGGGGCTTCAGTCCAGATCTGACTTCCCATGCTGTGACTTTGGGAGATACCTTCAGATTAGAAGCCTGTAAAATACTTGGTGTAAACAGAAATGTGACTGTTGTATGTGTAATAGCAGGAAGTCCATCAATATGGAGTTGATGTCTATTGGGAGATGAGTCAAGCAGCCTAAAGAGCTAGCAGGGAAAATTCAAACCTTCATCAGAGACAGAGTTTCAGACCCCTCCATCACTGTTAAAATTAAACTGGAAACCAAGCTAGGCACTCAGATCACAGATCTACAATGGTGCAAGGGGTGGATTAGAGTCCACCAAGCATGCAAAGATCAGAGGAGTCTACTCATTCAAAACAAGGTGATGCATTGGTGGTATTGCACTCCTTCACAGCTTAAAAGTATGGGTCTTACACAGGTGGACAACTGTTGGAGGTGCAATTCACCTGCAGCAAATCTGACTCATGTCCTCTGATTCTGTACACCCATCCAGCCCTTCTAGTCAGCAGTGACCAGGCAGTGTGAAAGGATATTGGGCACCCATATCCAGTTAGACCCTAAAATGTGGTTGCTAGACCTGTTTCCTCAGTCAACAAAACTATCTAAATTTTGCCAGCTGTGGCTCCTACAAGCCTTGGTCGAAGGGAAGAAATTATTTCTGAAGAGGTGGAGATCCACTGATACTCCAACACTCAAAGAGTGGTTAAAAGCTATGGAGGCCTTAGCCAAAATGACAAGAATGACATACAGCAGCACAGGGAGCAGGCACAAGTTTGAAGATATATGATTTCCCTACTTTCAGTACATTGCTGATGGCAGCAAGGGCCCACAGGGCAGACATTCTAAGGACAGTTTAAAGCCCCCTTGAATCACTTCCAGGTTGCTGCTAGATAACTGTTTTCAGATGTGTGTTGTTTTACAGGTAACATGAAACTCTGAAGTGGACAGCCACACCAGTCTCACTTGTTTACCTACCATCTAGAGAAGAGTACACCCCTGGAATGTGCTGGATAAGTTAATAATTTCACTCCTAATATTCAACTGCCAGTTTTAAATGATCATTCGGACAGAGCAGCCTATATAATCTTGGGTTTATTATGTACCATATGTTTATGCTTTATGATATAATCCACTGCATGTTAAACTATGTAAAATACTATGTTTTATATGCTCGTTAAGATAATATGTTTGTAAAAGTTGGAAACTACTCAATAAAAAAAGATTTAGCTTAAAAAAAAGCCCATGTTGAAAATTTGAAGCAAAAATACAAACAAACGCCCTGGGCATTAGGGTTTCCAACTGTAACGCTCACCCTTAAAATGCAAGGCAGTAGAATATACGCAGAAAAATATGGGAGGTATGTACAACAGCAATACCAACAGTGAACTTTCAACATTGACAAATACCTGTTACAGTACTAACAGTCTTCCAGTTTTTCATAATTTATACTTTAATAACTCTGGAGCCCTACAACATATGCGCATAAAGGTTTGCATGCATCATTTCATAGGGTTGTTCTGCTGATGTATTTAATTCCATATGACTCGTCTGTGTGGTTTTGAAGATACTGTGTCTCAAATATCCTTAAATTTACATGTTTTTCCATTTTTGCATACAGTCATCCAGTTTTGCATACTTTGCACTTTAATAACTTTGCAACCATTCAACAGCTATGCATACAAATTTTAATGCATAATTGTGTAGGGTAGATCTATTATTGTTGCTAATTTCATTTGAATTGCTTCTGAGATATTGTGTATCAAACATCCCTAAATTAAAATGTGTTTTCTATTTTCAGTCTTCCAGTTTTGCATACTTTGCACCTCAATAAGTTAGCAACCCTTCAATGGATGTGCATGAAATTGTACATACATAATCTGATGTGGTAGTTCTGCTGATGTGGTTTAATTAGTTTAAACTGCTTAATTGTGACGTTGTTTGCCAAAAGAACTAGGGTAGTGCCATGGTTTGCAACAGTACTTTTCCAGATATGTCTTTTTCTTTGTCACTTCATAACTAAAAAATAGTTTGGGCTTTTGGGCTGAAATTTTCAGGGTACAAATGACTTGCCCCAAAAATGTGCCTTTAGCTGGGTTGGTGCAAAAATGTTACTGTGCAGCAAAGTTATAACACTTTTAAGTTTTGGAATTTCCCTTAGGGTAATATTGTGGTACTATTCAGATGCTATGTCTCGAAAAAGCTTTGGGATACAGCTTTGGTGCTATGGTTAGTTTAGTACACCTTTGCGGTGTACTAACTTGTTTTGCATGTTACCAGGCCCTGTTTCAAACTGTTGGTGAATTGCAACAAATTGGGCACATACGACCTATACTGTGGCATGCATTATCAACACGGCAGCAGTACTGCTTTGCAGGCACAGTGGTATCACAACACACTGTGCACTTATGGGAGTCCCACATGCACATGTGGGACAATTGCATACAGTAGGCATGGATTATAGGCCCTGTGCTTCAACTGTTCACTATGGACTAATGAGAATAAAGGGCCTTTAGGGTCCAATAGTCCCACATGGAAATGAGAGACAAGTACAATAGGCACATATAAGAACACAGGGCCATGCTACTTACTATAGGACGATAGGAGCACAGGGCCCAGAGGTCTCTGCACTTGCAGATGGAAATGAGGGACAATTACAACAGGCATGGGTGGGATCACAGGGCCCTTCCTCCGCTCCCATAATCAAATAAGGCTACGACTATACTTTCTCAAAAAGTAAGAAAATAGATTGCAAAAAATATTGTTAGTGCACCATTAAGGTTGATCCATCAAAAGTAGGGAAATACAACCTTAGGACTCCCAAGCCTCAGACCCCCCACACTGTGCATGCAGGAACAGGCATGAGGGGTGTGTTTTGCAGTTGTGAACCCTAATACCCACCCCATTCTCCTATGCTGTATCATCTTGCTTTATTTACTCATGGAGTGAGGTGAGCATTAGGGTTCAAAACCCCAAAACATACCCCCTCATGCCTTTTCCTGCATGTACAGTGGAGTGGAGTCTTAGGCTTGGGAGCGCTAAGGTTGTATTTCCCCACTTTGATGCTTCAACCCTAATGGTGCATTAGCAAAGTTGTTTGCAATTAAACTATACACAGATATATATATATATGTAATAGATATACCACTTAGGCAGTCGCTTTCTGATACACACGCCTTTGGTGTAAGTAGATGCACGAGGCCGCAGGTTTAGGCATTTAACCACCCAAGGCATGCGATATCAGAGCGCCAATCGCACACCCTAGAGTGGTATATCTATCTTATAAAATGGCCACACATGTTTTGGGGTGGGTGGAAAATAACCTCTGTCTAGCTGGTAAATGATATGCTGGCAGAGTTCAAAGCAAGTCCTGTGTTTAAAAAGATGAAAAGTGTGTCCCTCCTGTTAGGTTCTGTTGGTTTATAATAATCCCTCTGTCTAGCTGGTAAATGATATGGTGGCAGAGTTCAAAGTTAGTCATTTTGTGTTTAAAAAGATGAAAAGTGTGTTCTTTATGTTATGTTCTGTTAGTTAAGGAGAGAAGCTGCAGACTCTATGTAGAAGGGAGCGAGGACACAGTGAGTGAGTCGGCAGCTTTGTGTAGTGCATCGCAGTGAGAGCAAGTGATGAGAGGTTGCGATCGAGGCATTGCGGAAGACTGTTGTACGACATTGAAGGTAAAAGTCTTTTAGGTGCTTAAAGATAGGGGCAGCTTTCCTCCTCAGTTAGTTTTCTTAACTAGTATATAGTTGCAGAGTCTATGGGACGAGCAGGAGTCGCGAGCTTAGACGCAGTTGGTGAGTTGTCATAGCAACACTTGCTCTGGCTTGCGTCTACCTTCGTAAAGCTGCCGACTCACTCGGCGTCTCCTCGCTCCATTCTACATAGACTCTGCAGCTTGTTTTACTGAAATTAAGAGAAACTCACAGCAGGGAAAACACTTTTTATCTTTTTTAAACACAAAAGGACTTACTTTCAACTCGTAACAGCTTGTCACTTCCCGCAATGCGCACCGCTCGGTCACGCTATAGTTCAAGAAGGAAAAGTGAAAGTGCTGAACGATTGGGCAACTCTGTGTAGAAAGGGAGATTTTTTTAACAGAAAGTGAGAGTAGGAAGTAAGAGAACTGTAGTTTGTCTTGTTTTTTTTATACACAGTTAGGTTTCTGTTAAATGGGTTGCATTATGTTGTTTTGTAGAATTTAGGGTGGTGACACAGTGTGCAGTACTAAAAGTTAGTGGATCTGCAGTAAGAGTGTGAAAATGGCAGGCAGAATTTGCTTTTTAGATGATAGTTTATTTAAAAAGGAGTGATGCAATCAAGTAAATCAGGTTGTACAGTGTGGGATTACTAGTGATATATTTAGTTATGGCTGTGGGTGCCACTTGTGTGTGTGTGTGTGTGTGTGTGTGTGTGTGTGTGTATGTGGCTGCTTAACTGCATTAGGCGTGGAGTGATCTCACTGCTGGTGAGAAGGTTTTGAGGGCTGGAAAGTAGTTTAGGCGTGCGGTCGTACTGGGAGGCGTGCGGTCGTTGGGAAATAATGCACGGTCATGTGATGCATTCTGTCCAATCATGTTACTGGAATTTCTATGATTTTACCACCCCATTTTATAAATATATATATACACACATCTCTCAATACCTATTTAGGATCAGGGTTGGTGGGGTCACAGGACCACCTTACAGACATCCATGCACACCAGCATTAGTGCATGCATGCATGCTGAATCAATTCACTCACGCTGTCATGGCCTCTATGTGTAGCACCCACACATCTTCCAGAGACCATCCACAAACAAACACTGGAGCATCCGGGGGCAAATGTTCTGCACCTCCATCAGGCTCTGCTTCTGCTTGTTCCCCTGGCCTGGAGCTTATGCTGCTCCTGGAAGGTCCAGACTTTCCTATTCCCAGCAGAGTACACTGAGTCATACCTCTCAATTGTCCCTGGCTTTGTGGGATGTCCCTCATTGTACCCCTCACACTTGCTTTGTCCTTCAATCATCCCTCAGGGACACTGTACTGTTCACACAGAGACTGTGCTGTTCACTCACACTGTCATGCATATGTATATATATATATATATATATATTCTGCAATTCTGACTCACACAGACCCTTATTACAAGTACAAAGTGTGCTTCCCACTGCATTCTGAGCCTGTATTCCCATGTTTGCATATGTCACCCTCATTATGGGGATCAGTGTGTTCCTCATTGTCCCTCCTTCTGAGTGTCTGTGACCCTCATTTCAGTGTTGAATGGGTGGGAGGCATGCACTGAGTATGCCTACTGACCCCATGGCCTGCAGCTAACAAACTTTTCTAAGGTCTGGCATAGAGGTGTTCCAATCCAACCTATAGATGAAGCTGTGTGCACCTACCAGCCTGCGGCTACTGACTTGTAGTTCTTGTCAGACCTACAGGTGGAGTTATGTGCTCCACACAATAGCCTTGAGGAGTCGAGTAAAGTACAGTACGTGTGAGTGCATGCAAAGCAGGTCGTAATGAGATGCTAACATGGCTGTTTGCCCATGGATTTCCTGAGTAGGCTCATTTGCATGGGGGTATGAATATAGCAAACATTTGCCCTTGGCTAACGTGTTTGCACCAGGCTAATGTGTTAGCGCTGTGCAAACAAGTTAGACCCGGGCAATCCTCTAATCTCCATAGCACAGTTCTGCAGTGTGTGGCATGCACTGTTGTTTGCAGTTATTGTGCACCACTTCAGTGCTATCACTTACATTGGCCAATTGCTGCAACACTGCCTTACTCCACCTCCATGTGCACTGGGATGCTGTTGCAGATAGCACTGGCCGGTTGCTAAATTCAGAGCTGTCTTACGTGCTAGGCTATTTTTGTACTGCACTCCTGGCCCTATTTGCATGGCTTCATTTACATGCTATTTTCACCTGCTTTAGCCCCAGGGCTATTTCTTTGAATATATTATGCAAATCATTCTGGGCTAATTTATCATGCCATGCAGTGCTAATTTTCCCCTGGGACTAGATTTTGAATATCTGGCCCCAGATTGCTTAACATAGAGGGAGAGGGTTTAAAGAAAGCAATTCAATACAATTCAGATAACTACCAGAATAGGCTTCATGTCATTAAAATGTGACAGGTCAGATATACAAATGGTGAGCTGCATCAAAGTGATCCCATAACAAAAGTATATATGGTAGAAAAAAAGTTCTATGAAGTATTCAGGATATGTAAGGTTGCCGGTTCAGTAAATAAATTAAGCTGTGTCTGCATATGTGACTCCTCTAAGTCAATTATGTCCCAACAGCAGAGGAAGATTAAAAAAAAAATAAATTCTGAATTATAGGGTCCACAGCTGCAGTAGAAACTGTCAAAACTCATTGTGGGATTAATTTGTCTATAGCCTTCTTGTATGTATTGTAGTTGGCTCTGTCTCTAATCACAACCCCCAGTCCCATCTGCATGTATAAAGGAGTGCTACAGTCAAAATCTCAAAAAAAAAGAGGAGCAGGGGGCTGAGGGGGCAGAGAAAAGAGTGTTCTGATCGCTTTCCAGAAATTAGATGGTTTACTTAATTTAGCCTGGAAGGAAGCTTGGAAGTAACTCATCTTTGGCTGCTTGATTTGCTTGTGCAGGAGTTTCACAGGGAACAGTAATTCACATGGTCAGCAGGGGATCTGGTGACCTTAAATGATTTCCAAGCCTGGTCTCTTTCTCTGATGAGGGCCATTATGTCCACAGTGATCCAGGGCTAGTGAGCACCCCTCTTCTGGGACTTTGTAAGCGGTGCATGTGTATCCCAAGCTGCTAGGAACTTGAGTTTGAAATAACTCCATGCTTCATCAATAGATGAGGCATGATTGAGGAGGGATCAATCCATGGCTGACAGCTCATATAATAGCGATGGGAGGACTGGGGATTTAAAAGACCTAGTGAGAATGATAATGGGAGAGGAGGACTTGGTTCTGAATATTTTACAGATAATGAAAACCATATGGTGATCACTTAGGGAATCCGGCAGGGTGCCAGAGGCAATTACTTGATGCTGGTGGGAGGTAAGAGCCCAATACAGAAGGGAGTGATTTGATGACTTTTTATTTAGTCAAGTGGGTACAGGCATCAGTTGTGAGAGGTTCAGTCCAGCAAACTGGTTGCAGAGCTTCGAGTTGTTGCTGGAGAGCCAATTTGAATTGAAATTCCCTAGGATATGGAGCTTGCCACCCTTAGCAAGGGATTTCAAGGTGACAAGGAGTTCCAAGATATCAGGAGCTGAGGAAACTGGGGGACAGTAAGTCCCTGCTACGAAAATTGGGTTTGTATGGGGTAGGGAGAGTTTGATTAGTGCTGCATCTATCAGGTGTGGGAGACTTGGTAGTGTGATTTGGGTGAACTGTATGGAGGAAGAGATGTAGACTAAGCCCCTTCCCCTCTTGTTGCCTAATCGGTCATGCTTGATAATAGAGTAGCCTGGGACTGTGATTTCACAATCCTTGTGGTGAGGCTTGAGCCAGGTTTCAGAGATGACAAGGACATCAAGTTTCAGGGAGAGGATGGTAGGCTGCAGCACGGTTATTTTGTTTAGCAGGCTGCAGACATTTAGATGCATCAACTTTAGGCCACGAGGTAGACTAAGGGGAGTAGTAGTGGGTCTTTGCATGCAGGGAGTGGGTGGGCCAGGATTTACCTCGATGTCACCAACAAGAAGTAACAGGAGGGTCACTATTAAAGTGTCATAAGGAAATGAGGTTTGCATTTTCTGGGTAGTGCTCTGTGGAGGGGGGACTGTCGTGGAGTGGTTTAGAGTGGTATACTTTAGGGATATAAGGCCCACTTGAAAGGAGAGGGACAGTATAGAGGGGTTGACCTGCCATAGCAGTAGTGTGGGAGTTGGGTACAGCTCAATATGGAGGGTGCTAATGGGAGAGTGCCAAGCAGGCAGAGTATAGATTGGAATTAGTTGTGTCTGCTCCATAGGGAACTTTGAGGGTGGGAGAGACAACAGACGGAACAGCAGGGTAGGAAGAAAGAGGTAGAGATACAACATGATTTTTGAAGTATATAGGGGGGAAAAGGAGAAGAATTTGAAGTGACCTCTACTGGTGTAAAAATATAGGCTGCAGATGGGAAAGTTGATTGATTGGCTCAGGCTGAACCCGTGACCACCGTTATATAGTGGCAAGTCAACTAAGGGTGGGGGTGGTGCAGGGCCAGCAACAGATTCCTTCCCCACATCTGTTTCGGGGCACGTGGTCTCCATACCTGTTGGTGGTGCAATTCAGGGAGGTGGGGGAGGGCTGCAGCAGCAGTGCCCTCATGACATCCAAGACTCATAGCTGTGGAGAGACAGGAAGAGAAGCAAAGGTGAGCTCAAACAAGTACTTTGGGAAGCTCGGGAGGAGTGCAGCTTCTTTTTTCAAACATCAGTTTTGGGTGGGCTGGAAGGTTCGGGACTACTCCACAGCAATTTGGATTTTGGACTTGGATTTTACATTTAGCAGCAAATAATAACATCTACCTAGCTAATTCGGAGTACAGCAGGGAGGACTTTTGTGCCTTGCATATTGTAGCACTAAATGAAAATTTACCTCTCTAATTTGAATTGCTGCAAGGGGAATTGTTGTGCCTTATGTGCAGAGCATATACTTAACATGCACCATGAGGTCCAAGAGAACTCTTTAGTCAATAAATTTTTCTGACTCTTTTTTAAACATGGCTATTAGAGCTATCCACATTAACATAGGCAAACCCTTATTATGTAGTTGCTGCTGTTTGAGTAATTTAAAGAACCCTAAATTAATGAAAAGCAGCCACTTTGCAAGGGAGGATAATTCAAGATTAAACAGACTGATTTCAGTTGCTGGGATTAGGTTTAGAACAGTCCTTGTGAGCAGTAGCCCCAAGTCCAAACATAAAAATAAACAGCAACAGATTCATTCCCCACATCTGTTTTGGGGTATGTGGTCTCCATACCTGTTGGTGGAGCAATTTGGGGGTGGGGAGGGCTGAAGTGACAGTACCTCACAACTTGGGGCTCCCAGCTGTTGGTGGTGCATCTGGGGGTGGGGCTGCGGTGGCAGTACCCTCATGACCTCCAGGGCTCCCAGCTGTTGGTGGTGCAATTTGGGGGATGGGGGAGGGCTGCAGTGGCAGTGCCCTCACGGCCTCCGCGGCTCCTAGCTGTGGATATAACTCTCAAAAGCTAGTCTCAAAAACAATTGTTAGTCTAATAAAATGTATCACCAGTAATTTATTTGTTGTTTTTTTCCCTCTTGCATCAACTGGACAAACATTGCTGTTGCACTTCCTAATGATGACATGATATTCTGCAGCCTTCCAACATATCTGCTTCAAATCTGAATTGACTCGTGAGTCCTTTGATGTTTCCACAGGCTACACCATGTCTTATTTGAATCAAAATCCAGCCTTCGTAGCTTGCATGTAATTCAGCTCTGCTTCCTCTGAACTGATAACTAGATTATAACTTTTGAAGGCCATGCTTCCAAACAATTTGGTTAGTTCAGTGAAGGGTATTACCTGCAACAATTTCTTTTCAGCATCAACTGCATTGGCACAGCTATCAAATTTCTAGATATTATGTTCAAATTAAGGGGGCACCCTCATAGTTTAGATTAATTGACAACTTTGGCAGTAAACTCAAGCGTTCTTTCTTTCACTTATAATAAACTCATTTAAAATATAACTACATAGAGTACAAACTATGTAAACATACTGTAACATGTTATGTTACAGGAAGGACACACAGTTCACTGAGAAGTATTTAATTTATTTACACTTGCTTAAAATTATTTCACAGAGGGAAACAAATGCTGTATGCTGCAGGTGATACCTTTTATTGGATTCCAGTAAATAGTATCAGTAGAAGAATATTTTACTTTTTCCCCAAGACATAAGATCAAGCAAGTGTAGATAAATGAATACTGATTGCTTCACATTGTGATCGTCCCGTAGCATAACGCTCCACAGTATGTTTAAGGAATTTGTACTTTATGTATTTATATGTGAAATAAGCTAATTACCTACTATTTATATTGCTTGGAACATTCCAAGAAGGGTATGCTTAAGTAACTTGGAGGTACTTCACTTCCGTTAGATCCATCCTTATTTATTCAGATTGCAAAAATGCTGTAATTCCAATGCTAATGCTATTGACTAGGTAGTTTAATTAATACATTATTTATTCATTAGTCACTCAAATGTGACTAAACCAAAAAATGTAATCCTCTAAAATTGCGGTGGGGTAGTAATATGGCACATACCTCATGTGTACAAGTAATTAAGCCCTGTGCTTCACTGACAGTGAGAGAAACAAATGGTTTGTGTAAATAGCTATTAGCACTAGAATAGGGCATCCTGCCTGACAGAAAGGATTTTTTCTAATCATAGTGATTTTACTTGCAAATATGCATAATTAAAAAAATCATTACTGAGTATCTCAAATAGAAAATATTCAGTGTAAGCTCTTCCAATAATATATTCAATTAACTTAGGGATAAAACCTTTATTAATTAGACCATGGTATTGTTCTTTGTGCACTGGACATAATACCTCTCAATTAACATTTTCTTAATTAGTGTTTATAAACTAGGTTAAGGTTAATTACTATTCAAGCTATATTGTTAATCCTTGGCTGTAACTATCATCCTTTAAATTAGTTTATTTTTTAACAAGATTTTCTTTATATTCAGATAAATCTGCATGGCATCAAAATATTGCTTATTTTTAGGCACCCTTCTGTTTTTAATCACGTTTTAGCTGTTTAATGAAAATAGAAAGGATAGAAAACAAGGCAATTAAATCCTCAGCAAGAGTTATCTAATGTATGATAATACACACTTATCACTTTTCCGTGAATGCACACCTAAATTCAACTTAGAAATATAGTAAATAATTTTGCTGAAATAGAACAGATGTCAGCTTAAAACTACAAATGTTTTGTTATTAAGACTGAAAAATCATATAGCAAATTATTACAAATGAAGCATGAAAATATGTCATAAGTCATATACATATTCAGAAATGTTAGAAATGGAAAACAAATTGCACAAATGGATGTCCATTGTTCTTTACATTTGTACCCAAACAAATCTTACACTTTAGATGTTAGTCTCAGTGCTCAGTACTCATTATTGCCAAAACAAAACAAAAAAAAATGTTGAGGTATTGAAAAGGAGGGGGAACCTTAAAACACACCTAATTTGTGTTTTCTGGTGAAATTTAAATGACTACTCTAATAGGACCAGCTCCAGGAATTCTCTTAAGGATTAACATTTTCTTAAACTGTACATACATCAGAGCAGAATTTCCCCCAAGATACGCAAAGGCAGAGGTTAATCCTATACACAGTATGCTGAATCCCTGCTTTTCATATCAAAAGAAGATTGTCAAAAGAAAATTGTAAATATTAGGTGGATGGAGTAGAAAGGATTATTCTTAGTTAAATTAATCTGTGTTCTTTTGCGGAGGGGCGCTGTGAGGGCAAAGGGGGAAAACATGAACAATTAATAAGTACAAGCACATAATGTACTACAATGATAATTAGACAGCAGCATGTCAGATATAGCCATGAACATGTCCCTATTTTTTTTTTATTAAAACAAGGAATATCCATGGGACCAGGAAATATTACCTTCTTTTTTCTATAGCTTCTGTATTCTAATTTCCACCCAGATAGGTACACGATAAGAAATGTGATAAAACTTTCCATGGTGTCTTTTTTTTTAGTTCCTACATTGTCACTTGGCAAGCAATTTTCTGCTAGGTAATACATGTCTCATACTGGGACCAAAACACAAAATAATGGGCATTTTCTAGGGCCGAAAGGATAAACAACTCAGTATCTGACTTGTGCAAAGTGGGAACGTAGTCCTTCTTATACAAATTTACAAAACATTACAGCTTGGACACTCTTAGTTCCTGTGATGCAGCTCTCGGTTGTAAGGAGCTGCAAGTAGCAGTTAAGTGATAGGCAGCAAACTAAAAATAATAGTCTCTTCCTCCAAAATTCTTTTGGTGGACAAATCCTAGCTATTGATGGCTAACCCCATGGAAATGTGGAACTACACAGAAAGAAGCAATTCTACCAGATAGTTTTATTTTTTTTTCTGTTAGTGCTAACATTGTCACTAAGGTCCACACTAGACTGTTACACTCTACAGAGAATGTGCTACATCTGAGATTTGATTATATTTCATAAATTTGTTAACTGACAAGTTGATGTTTCTTGTTTCAGGTGCATGCTGTTCATACATAATCATGTTATACAGAGTTGTCTGATGAAAGTTCAAAATTGACATTGTAAGAACAGAAAGCATAAGAAAGACACTGAATATATTGAGAATCCTTCAATCACACACAGATTGTGGTATTCTAACAGAAGAACAATATGGATTTTGTAACAGATGTGCAACTATAACTAAGTTACTGAAGTACACAGACTTTCCATGTGGTGCATTGGGCAGTGGGAACATGGTTTGGGCAGTCTATATTCATTTATCCAAAGCTTTTGATTTGTTGGATCATGAAATTCTTGTGGGAAGATGATTTCATATCGGTCTGGTAAGAAATGTATGCAATTGGTTCAAAGACTATTTTACGTGAGAATGCAAAAAGTAAAATTAGGCAATGTTGTGTCAACTCTAAAATCTGCTAATATTGGAGTTCCACAGGGGGTTCATATTAGGACCACTGCTCTGCAATTATTTTCTTAACAGACTGCCCTCTGTTTGCCAGAACTGCATAATTATTGCTTATGCTGAATTTAGTCCTGGCAACCAGAGGCAAGACTGTTGCTGCTCTGACTGGACCACTTCAACAGGACTTTGTAAGATTTCAGTACTGGCTTTTAAAGAGTAAACTAGTAATAAATGTTAATAAGACCAAATCAGTAGTGTTTTGCAGTTCAAAAATGAAAGAAAAGTGTGACCAACTGGCAATTAAAACAACTACAGGTAAGGTACTACTGCAGGTATAGTTTTTTAAATATCTTGGTGTCTATTTAGACAGGACACTGTCCTAGGCCAAACACATAGATCATGTAGCAAAGAAAATGAATATAAGATTGAGTTTATTATATAGAAACAAAAATAAAATTTTGATCAAGAAACTCATAAGTTAGTTGCCAAAAGTTTAGTACTCTATGTCATTGACTATGGGTTGCCCATCTATGCTATGACTATGGACAGCGTGCTGTCTAGATTGAAAATATCATAAACTAGAACATTTATGTTCTTATTGGATGCAAAGAGAGATGCCCACCATTGTGCTCTCTTCTAGCAGAGTATTTAGCTTACTTTAGGCCTTCACATTGATTATTCTGATAGTATTTGCTGCTGTAAAATTACTAATGGCCAAAACACTAGCAAATTGAATATGCTGATATCAAAGTATAAAAGACAAGGAAACCACGCCACAAGTATATGAATGGTACCGAGCAACAAAAATAAGGAAGCAGTAAGCAACAATGCTCGTACCAGCTCTCAAGGTCCAGCATTGTACTTATTTATTCAACTGAAATTGGTAGCAGGAGTAACATAACAATAACTTCATTGACTTCTTCAACTGGGTCACCAGAACATTGGATCAGGGAGGGGTGGTAGACGTTGTATACCTTGATTTCAGCAAGACCTTTGACACCATCCCCTCACAGAAGGCTAACCAACAAGATGGAACATATGGGAGTTGAATAAAAAATGGCCACCTGGATCAGTAACTGGCTGAATGATAGGACCCAGAGAGTGCTAGTCAATGGATCACTGTCAAGGGAAGGTAGGGTAATCAGTGGCATCCTGCAGGGACCTGTACTGGGATTGATCCTATTTAACATAGTTATAGCAGACATAGTGAAAGGACTAAAAGGGATGGTTTGCCTGTTCACAGATGATACAAAACTCTGCAACAGAGTGGACACAAGAGAAGGAGAAGACAACATGGAAGCTGTCCTTAGAAAGCAAGAGGACTGGTACAGAGACTGGCAGCTACAATTTAATGGCAAAATGTGTAAGGTAATGCACTTGGAAAAGAGGAACCCTGGAAAAAAGTAAACACTGGGAGGACATGAACTTGAGGAGATACAAACGGAGCGAGATTTCGACATAATCATCACTGATGATTTTAAGGTAGGAAAACAATGTGAGAAAGCAGAACAGAAAGCAGGTGACATCCTCAGATGTATAAGTAGAGATATTTTTAGTAGAAAGAGGGAGGTTATCATGCCCCTCTACAGGTCCTTGGGGAGGCCACACTTGGAGTACTGAGTTCCGTTTTGGAGACTTCACCTCAAGAAGGACATCAACTATTTGGAAATGGTGCAGAGAAGGGCTACTAGGATGGTGCATGGACTGCATCACAGGTCAGATGAAGCAAGACTATGGGAGCTGAACCTATACTCCCTGGAGCAGAGAAGAAACAGAGGGGATATGATTGAAACATTTAACTATGTGAGAGGATTTAATGCAGCTTAGGCAGGCAATCTATTTCAACAGAACACAGCAGCATACATGAGAGGGTATGATATGAGACTGGTAGGAGGAAGGTTCAAAGGCAACCTCAGGAAGTACTTCTTCACAGAGAGAGTAATAAACTCATGTAACAGCCAGCCCCAGGAGGTGGTAGCATCAACAGCAATCAGAGAGTTCAAACTCACATGGGATAGATATAAAAGACAAGTTAGGATGAAGGCTGCATAGGGAGGGGATAGTTTCTAGGGCAGACTAGATGGATTGCATGGTCCACATCTGCTGACGCTTTTCTTATGTTCTTATAACACTTGGGACACAATTAGTTTTGTGCTCAGCTTTGTCAGGACTCATAACAAAGCTGAGTTCAAAACTGGTTGGGTCCCTAGCATGTTTGTTATTTCACTTCTGCTGTTGAGAGGCATTTCAGGAAAACTTCCTGGAGCAGTTGGTACATGAGCCTACTACACTGGATAGGACTCTAGACCTGATACTTTCAAATGTGGAGGCTGTAAGGGATCTGGGGGTGGAGGATGCTCTGGCTGGGATTGGCCACCACTCAGTGTAGTTCTCGCTTAATATGAGTAGGGAAACAGGGGGTATGGAAACCAGGGTGATTGATTTTAAAGGGGCAGACTTTAGTAGGATGGAAGAGATTTTGATTAAGCATCTGGCAAGCATTCATCAGAGCATGGATGCTAGTCAAAAGTGGGAGATTATTAAGAGGTCTGACAGAGGCCACTGGGGCATGTATAAAGGCATGAAGTAAGAAGGTAAGGGCAAAGAAGCCCAGTTGGTTGACTCAGAAGGTTATGGAGGGGATAAGGGCCAAGAGAAAGGTATTTCAGAAACTGAAGAAATCAGGAGGGGGGGAGGGGGTTGAGAAGGAAGAGTATAGGAAGAAATCCAGGGAGATTACCAGGCAAGTCAGAGTGGTCAAGGCCTCAAGAGAACTGAGACTGGCACAGGGTATTAGGGAAGAAGAAAATGACTTCTTCTGATACATTAGAGAAAGAAGGAAGAACAAAGACCAGATTGTGAGGATTAGGAAGGATGGAGGGTAGGTGGAGAATGGGGGGAACAGGCAGAGGCATTAAATGAATACTCCTGTTCTGTGTTCACAAAAGAGAAAGGGGGCAGATACCCCAAGGGGGTTAGGGTGGATAGTAGAGGGGAGGGGGTGACTGACGTAGGGATTTTGGAGGACAGGATTTTGGAAGGATTGAGGGCATTAAGGATGGAAAAGGCACTGGGACCAGATGGCATCCACCCTAGGGTACTCAGAGAGCTGGCAGAGATTCTACCAAGGCCACTGACTGACCTGTTCAATACCTCCCTGGACACAGGATGCATACCACAGGACTGCAGGATGGCCAATGTTGTGCCCATTCACAAAAGTGGCCCTAGGGATGAGCCAGGCAACTACAAGCCAGTGAGCCTCACATCAATTGTGGGGAAGCTCATGGAGCCAATCCTAAAGAAGTGGCTGGTGACCTTCTTGGAGGACAGTAGTCTCCAGGACAGTCATCAACATGGGTTTGTCTGTGGCATATCTCACCAGACAAATCTAATTGAGTGTTATGACTGAGTGACCATGGAACTGAACAGGGGCCACACGGTGGATGTCCTGTATTTGGACTTCAGCAAGGCCTTTGATTCCGTGCTACATGGGAGGCTGGGTGGGAAGCTGGAATACATCGGGGTGGGAACAAAGATGGTCAACTGGATCATCAACTGGCTGAATGGAAGGCAGAAAAGGGTGGTGGTTGGGGGGAGCACTCATCACCAAGTGAAGTGATGAGCAGGGTGCCACAGGGATCGGTGCTGTGACCAGTGATTTTTGGGATATTCATAGCTGATATCTCACACAGGGTCCAGAGTAGGATTTGTCAGTTCATGGATAATATGAAGATGGGAATTGTAGTAGACAAAATTGAAGGTTGGAAAGGGCTACAGGAGGACCTGAATAAACTACAGGAGTGGTCAGCAACATGGAAGCTGGGCTTCAATGCCATGAAGTGCAAGATACTGCACTTCAGAGCTAAAAACCAAGGGAGGAGCTATCAGCTGAGAGTGGTACAGCTGGAAAGTAATGAGGAAGAAAAGGATCTGGGGTGATTATAATGGGCAGCATGAACAAGACGGTGGCAGCAAAGACCAATTGGATGCTAGGGTGTATAGCAAGGGGAATCTCCTCCAGGAATAGGGAGATGATTCTTCCCCTAAACAGGCATTTGATGAGGCCTCATCTGGAGTACTGCATGCAGTACTGGCACCCGTTCCTGAAGAAGGACATCAAGTTGTTGGAGGGGGTGCAGCATAGGGTGATGAAGATGATCCAGAGATTTGTGGGTAAGTCATATGAGGCGCAATTATCAGAGCTGAACATGTACTCCCTGGAGGAGAGGAGGGATGGGGGGTATAATCGAAACATTTAAATATATTAAGGGATAAATAAAGTTAATACGGAAGGGCTTTTCCGGCTTAGAAGAGGGAGAGATACGAGAGGTCATCAGTTGTGGTTGGGGGGGAGATTCAGGAAGGAAATCAGGAGGTATTTTTTCATGGAAAGGGTGTTGGGCAGGTGAAATGCTCTGCCTGAGAGGGTGGTGTCCTGTAGAATGGTGAGTGTCTTTAAAAGGGGTTGAGAAAGGGTGGGGATGTTATGATGAAGAGTGGTGGTGAGGGTGGGGCAGCTGCAAGTTGAGGGGCTAGCTGCACAATCGAGCAGACTCAATAGACCATAAGACCAGCTTCTGTTGGTGTTTTTGTATGTTTGTAAGTTCAGTTTTCTACAAATTGTATGTTAATTTTATATATTTTTTGTGCTGAATCTGCATTGTTTTGAGCACCTTTTGAATAAATAAGTATAATTTTATACCCTGAAAGTTGGTGCTAGCATTGCTATTTGCTGAATATCAAAATTTTCAGATTCATTCAATACTAGACCCACACAAGATATACAACTACAGATACCTAGCTGTAGAAAAAATGGCCAACAATCTTTTAGAAACAGAGCAAAACAGCTTGGTGTTGGAACTCACATCCTTTGTATGTAGTAAACAGCTGTCAGATAGGGCAATTTAAGAATGGCTGAAAAGTGTATTGAATTAACTTGTAAGATGTGATTGTTTTAAGAAGTTACTGCATTGTGCAACTACTCTATAATGATGAGGTATTATTAAGCTGCATATTTTTATTTCATTTATGTTTACCGGCTGTGTGTGTTAGACATAGAAATGACTATTTTCAGATATGACCTGGGAGATTACAAGCAATATAGTACAGAACAAAATACAGGGAGGGATTACAACAGCAAAGGTATAGCTTTTGACAGTAACATTAGGGTAGGTATAATGGATTACAATAGTAAGATATAGTTTATGAACAGTGAGGCAATTGAATTACAACAGTAAGGATACAGTTATATAGCAACAACATGATTCAGCTAGTGTATAAGGTGAATAACGATAAAGCCCTGCCATACAAGAAAAAAATAGTACAGAGCCAGGATAAGTGCCAGCTTCAAAACAGAGACATAAGAGCTAGTAGCAGTAACAAAATTCCACAAATTAATTTGACATTTCCCAGGTAGTGGTTGTCAGGAGTGAGAGGTTAGGTCACATCAGGAGTATTAGAGTGAAATAGTGAGGGAAGGACTAGTAAGGAGCAGAGCAAGGCAGGGTTAGGTGCAGGAAAGAAGCATGAGTGATGTGAGACCATGAGGAAGTGGAGGAGGAGCTCCTTATCAGGCAATTGCAGTCAGGAGAAAACTAGGGTGGGGATTAAAACACTCAAAAGGGGTAGGTTTACATAAATGAGATCAATATATTTTCTTAAAGAGGGAGTGGCTTGATGCAGACTGAACCACTAGGGGGAGGGAGTTCCAAAATTTAGAAGCAGCTCATGCAAAAGCATAGGTTCCCTTGGAGGTTTTACATCTTGGTATGTGCAGTGGAGATTGATCGATGGATGGTAGGCCATAAGAGAATGACTGGGGAAGCAGGAGGGAGGTGAGAGATCCAGGGATATTATTTCTAGTAATGTTATCCACAAGTAAGCCAAGGGAGAGAAGCCGATAGTGAGAGGGGGAAGGCTAGTTTAGATCAGCATAGAGCCGGCATCTATGTTTTAGTCATTGGGATGCCAAGGCATAGTGACAGGTGGTGTTATATGTAGTGTCCCATCTTTGTGAGGACACCTTTGAGGCATTAGCAAAGGTCACAGCTCCAAAGGTCAGAGAGGGAAGTAGAATCTCTCTGGCAATTGCTAGTCTAGCAGAATGTGTCAAGATGTGACAAGTCTTATAAGCCAGCCCAATTGTGGAGTTCACAGACTTTCATGTGGCCAGGATATGTTGGTCAAAGTGAAGGGATCCATCAAGCAGGACCCCAAGGTATTTGAATGAGCTTAACATCTTCAATAGAGAACCTCAATACAGGAGATACTGAGTTGACTTTGAGACATCCTGAGTTTAGCTGCAGTGCCAAAGACCATGACTTGGGTTTTCCCAACACTGAGTAGGAGCTTGTGCCTGGAGCACCAAGATTGAACATCATGAAAGACCGAAGTGAGAATCAGGCTTATCTCTGAAATACTCTTTGAACTATGGTACAGGACAAGGTCATCCACATAAAGGAGTGATGAGCAGTGAGGTATGTCCTGAGTAATGTGATTGGTAAAAGTAGAAAAAAGAAGGTTCCCCAGGATGGAGCCCTGGGGAACACATATATTTATGGACGCTTGATCTGATACAGCTGAGATAAATTTCACAACTTGAGCTCTATCCATAAGGTAACTCTTAAACCAGGATACAGACTGTGGTGAAAAGCTGAGATGAGAGATTTGAGAGCAGAAGAGGGTGGTCAATCAGATCAAAGGCTTTTGTGAGGTCAATGAATACAGCTCCTGTCAGTAATCCTGAATCCACAGCACAGAGTACATCACTGGTAAACCTTAGCCGAGCAGTGGTGGTACTATACTCTTTATGAAAACCATGTTGGTTGGATCAGTGCAGCTTGAAGTTAGAGAGATATTCAATAGTTTGGGAGGCCACAAGTCTTTCTAGGATTTTACCCAAGACAGGGAGGATCGCAATGGGCCAATAATTCGAGATCTCTTTTTTGTCCCCTTTCTTGAATACTGGAATACTGTTAATTGACTGGATCAGCTTGGAAAATAGGCATTTGTTGCCTAAAAGTTTTTCACAATTACTAACATTGAAATTGAATAGCTTGAGGGAGAACCAATGTTGTCCACACATTCATATGTATCCATGGGGATGTCACAGTTTTGGAATGTGTTGGCCCCTAGGAGGTGAATGTCTACTACCCAACTGTAAATGACTAGATCAGTGACAATGTAGAATGACACAGAAATGAAGTAAACTTTTGAAATCATTATCAATTATCTTTTGTGACAGTAAGTGACTATATTATAAAGTGTATATGTATCATTGTGTGCTTCCCATGATGATCTCAAGCCATTCTTTCAGTGGTCAGTGTTGCCACTATACACCATGGTTCTTCTGAGCCAGCTGGGCCTCCACAGGGTCTTCTATGAAATCATGAACTGTCTTTTCTCTTCCCCAAAAGTCATCAAAAATGCACAGTTGGAAAAATATCTGCTAAAACAGTGTTCTATCTAAATAAAGGCTTTTAAAATTTATTTTACGAAGTCTTCATTCTCTAAATCAGTAATTATTTCTGGATTATGATTTTTTTCATCCTAATTAATGCTGCTTTTTGTACAGCAATTAAAGACATAGACTACTGTATCTACTCTTGCTTTAAGACTGTTCTCTCAGCATGACATAATATGGTGATGTTCCTGCTGCAGCATGTGCCATGTAACCATCTTTTACTGAAAAACATATGATCTGATCTAATGCCACATTTCAAAATACAGTATAATGCATATGAAGTTTCAACATCATGGGAATATGTGAAGTTCCACCTACCTCTGATTTGCAGTGAAGGCAACAAAACAAAATGCATTGTGTTTTTACTTCATCACCAATACTACATGAAGCTAATGCCACATTTCCCCAGAAATCAGACAAATAAAATGCAGTTGCAACCCTTAATGACTTCCATCTTCCATACGTAGACTGACAACTTGAAGCAGCTAACAAAAGAAATTGATACCAAGATCCTGTCAATCTTTAAAGGCTTCTTCTGTAAGAATCATATTCAACAGGGAACTAGGTTTAAGGCTTTCCATGATGTTATCCTCACCAGTGGGGGCTGAAGTTATCACTTGTGAAAACATGAAAGGTTTAATAGAAGGCAGCGACCTCAAACAAATAAACTTCTGCATGGATATAGGGAAAATTAATTGGGCCTCAGCCACCAGGACCCGCAACTTCCAAAAGGTTCAGACAAATGAGGTGTCAGGGAATAGAGATGTTACAAAGTGGCATTAAAATGGGGACACAATTGAACTTTGGTAAATACAACCCAGATAGCCAGACATCTTAGCTGGACAAAGTCATGAAAACTAATATCAGCGACAGAATAATGAAACACTTTGCCGAGGTCAAGGTTTTCATTCCTTCTCAACAAGGGGCAGATCATGCCAAACTAACCTGGTCACCTTCATGGAGTGTGTGTGGCCAAGGAAGGGAATAGAGATAGAGCCAAAGAAATTGTCTAGCACAACTTCAGCAAGAACTTTTGACACTGTATGCAGGGCAAGTGTTTGGTTAAAGTACACCAGTACATTATACATGAAGCCTATACTAAGAACAGTAGATTACTAACTGGCTACCCTTGGTAGGGTACCCCTTCAAATTAGTGCATGTTTGTACATCATACTAATTCCAGCCTTCTTATGCAGCAGATGGGGTAGTGAACTTGATGGACCTTAAACTCCTTGCAAGTTGAATTAATATGTTATTATTGTGTTACTAGAACTTTTAAAATCCCAGTTCCCTAAAGTCAGAGGTTGTTGCATGATTTGCAATAGCTTTTGTTTTACTCTACATTTTCTCCTCCTTTGGCTCTGGTTGGCTGTGACACCCTGTCCGACTTCCCTACCCTGACACCCAACATCAGACACCCTCCTCTAATCCCCCACAGATTATTCCCCATGACAGGGTGGTGAGGAGCTCTCCCTGCAGCTCAAACTCACCGACACAGGATCCAGATGAGGAAGTGCCATTCGGGCTGTGGAGGTCAGAAGATCATGCTGCCCAACATTGCCAATAGCTTTTGATGCTGTCAAAAGAGAGGAAGAACCAGCCACATAAAAGATCATGAGGGAACTCAGCTGGCTCAAAAACCCTGTAGTGTGCAGTAGCATTTCCAGCCACTTAGATGATGGCAGGGTGTCCATGAAAGAAGAAAAGCAATGTTTGTGAGAGTGGGTGTCTCAAAAGTCCAAGGGTGCTGGATGCTTCCCAGCAATCAGCTCCACATCTGATTTGTGGATGTTGAATGAATGCAGATACTCCTTTGGTTGTCTGAGGTAAAGAAACACTGATAGGATCAGCTTTATGGAAGATTGTGCAGGGCCGTATGTGTGCTTTCCAGTGCTGATTGTGGGTGTGGCAGTAGGGGAGCCAGCCCTCAAAAAGACAAATACAGGGAAATTACTACACTCTGACTGTGTCATTTTAGCCAAAAGTATTACAAACACATAAACTCCACCTGGATGCTAATGTCAAGATTATTGACTTGCTATGGCTAAAAGGTAGGAAACAGACCACCTAGTCGAAAGCACCCTATTGCTTTGTTCATTAGAGCTTCATTATGAGGTGGGGTATTGGACAGAAGGACCCCACCTTATACCACTGCCCTTCATTATGGTCCAATCAAATGTATCTAGATTATTTGCAGAATAAAGAATGTACAATAGTAAGTGACTCCAGTGATTGGGGTATGAACATGTGCACACAAAGACAATCAAAAACACAAAATCGAAGTCAAAATGTATCTAGTATACAATTATACAAAATATAAAGGTAATTTAGAGATGCTGTACAAGTGAACTGATCAGTGCTCTGTATCAGTTAGAGAAACTAATCAGTTAAAATATTCTCACATGTTCATGCTAGTGATCAGATCAAGATCCTGGCTAATTAATATGCGATATGCAAGTATTTTAATTTAGATTTATAAAGACCAGAATGTCAAACCTGAGGGAAGCAGAAAATATATAAATGCAGAACGTTCTTAGAAGCTCTGAATTCCCCTACATGGAATGAAGGCCACTGTGTTGTGGTGGAGGATCTTCTAGCTCTCTTGGTCTTCTCTATCTGAAAGATAGAAAATAAAGGATTGAATTCACAGTCAGAAATATAGAGACACATCTATAGACAGCTGACATTTGGTACCACCTACAATTTCTGTAAATCAGTGGTCAGAAATAAATCTTATCATATTTACAACTACACAACCAAACTGGTAAAAATGTTTCACAGAAATGGTTTCGGGTCCTAGTCTGTGTTTAAACCAGCAGTTTTGAGGGTTTGAAGGATGAAAATCCAAACACTCTCACACTATAGAAGCTTAGTAAGTCTGTCACATCCTCTCTTATTCAGTTTGATCCACTCTTGGACCATAAATCTCATCACCTCTGACTTGCTATTGTTTAATTCCTTGAAATGTTGCCCTACTGGTGTGTTGTCTCTGTGTTTCTCATATTCCTGTTGTGTTGATGAATTCTATCTTTCAGGGGCCAGAAGTTATGACCAATATACATTTTAGGACATGTGCAGTGGTAGCCATCACCACATAGAAACACAGAATTTGAAGGCAGGTAAGGACCGCTTGGCTCACCTAGTCTGCCCATTTCCCTACCTAACAAATAAGCTGCAGATCCTAGTTAACTAACAGCCTACTTCCTCCTCCTCCCCCCCACTAGAATTGCCTTATGTCTGTCCCATGCATTCTTGAATTCCCCACTGTTTTTGACTCTACAACCTCCTCAGAAGGCCGTTCCATGTATCTACAACCCTCTCTGTGAAGAAATACTTCCTCACATTACCTCTGAGCTGTCCCCCCCATCTTCAAATTGTGCCCTCTTGTTCTTGCACAACTCTTTTTCTGAAAGATGCTACACTCTTGGACTTTGTTGACTACCTTAAGGCTATTTGAAATGTTCTATCATGTCCCCCCTCTCTCTCCCCTTTCCTCGAGGCTATACATCTTAAGCTCCTTTAGTCTTTCTTCATATGTCTTCTAGTGCAGAAACTGCACCATTTTGGTTGCCCTCATCTGCACAGCCTCCACCCTGTCTGTGTCTTTGCAGAGATGGGGTCTCCAGAACTATACATAGTACTCCATATGTGGTCTTACCAACTGTCTGTACAGAGGGCCAACAACTTCCTGTTTTCTACTGGTGATGCCTCTCCCTATGCATCCCAGTATCCCCCAGCCCTCCTTACTGCCTTCTCACATTGCTGGCCCACCTTTACGTCATCTGATATGACTACCCCCCAGGTCCCTTTCCATTTTTGTTGTTGTCAGTATCTCACCCCCCATTGTGTACTCTTCCCCTGGCTGGCTAATTTGTTTATTAATTTTTTGTGCAGGGCTGTGTCAAATGCCTTGCTAAAGTCTAAGTAGACCATGTCCATAGCTCCTTTCTGGTCTACTACTTTGGTCACCCAGTCAAAGAAATCAATTAGATTTGTCTGACATGACCTTCCTGTTGTGAATCCATGCTGCCTTGGGTCCTGTGCCCCAGTGGCCTATAGGTGCTCAACAATTATTTCCTTCAGAAGTGATTCCATCATTTTCCTTACCACTGAGGTCAAACTGACAGGTCTGTAGTTTACTGCCTCTGTCTTGCTCCCACATTTGTGAAGGGGAATCACATCCACCCTCCTCCAGTCCTCAGGTACCACACCATCCTCCCATGATTTATTAAAAAGGGTAGTCAGTGGTGTTACTAGTTCTTCCCTTAGTTATTTTAGAATTCTGGGGTGAATCTCATCAGGCCCCAATGCTTTATCCACCCTCAGTTTTACGAGTTCTTTCAGAACCCTTTCTTCTGTGAAAGGACTAATATAAACCCCCTATAGTGCTTCTATTGACTGAATTGGGTATCTCCCCCTGCATTTCCATTGTGAATACTGAGCAGAAGTATTCATTCAGTATTCCTGCTTTTTCACTGCCACTGTCTGCCCAACCACCTCCCTCTTTATTCCACCTCAGTATCCCTGCCTTAATCTTACTTTGCTCCCTAATGTACCTATAATAGGTTTTATCCTCCTTCTTAACTGAGTTGGATATCTTTTCCTCAGTTTGGGCCTTTATATTCTGACTGCCTTCCCCGCTTCCTTCTGCTTTAACAGGTACTGTTCTCTGTCCTGCTCCTTCTGAGTTTCCTTATAAGTCCTGAATGCTATCCTTTTCTCCCTTACTTTCCCCACCACTTCTTTTGAGAACCATAGTGTTTTTTTCTTTCATTTTGATTTGTTTATTTGCTTCACACAAGGGCTTGTTGCCCCTGTGATGGCGGTTTTGAAGTTTCCCCATTGTTGCTCCACCCCACCTTCTTGCCTGTTTGCTAGTGCTTTTCTGAGGCAGTCCCTCATTTTGAAAAAAATCAGCCCTCCTGAAGTCCAGTGTCTTCACTTTTGTATGGCTTGACTCTACAGCTAAGTTAATCGTGAACCACACTGTTTGGTCATCGCTTGTTCCCAGATAGCTACCAACTTCAAGATCAGAGATCCTCTCTCTGTCCCCATTTGAGAGTACCAGGTCTAAGATTGCTCCCTCCCGAGTGGGTTCCAAAACTAGCTGTCTGAGGCATGCACCCTGTAGGGCATCAAAAATGGACCTGCTCTTGGATGTGGCTGCAACAAAGGTGCTCTAGTTAACATCTGGCATATTCAGGTCCCCCATCAGCAATATCTCCTCTTTCTCTGCCATCCCAAGGATGCCTTCTATCATTTTCTTGTCCATTTCCTCCCCCTGAGATGGAGGTCTGTATACAACCTCTGTGCAGATTGTGGTGACATTTCCAGTCTCAAGGGGGACCCACAGTGCCTCCTCTCCTCCCTGTTTACCCTTTAGGGGAGTAGCTGTCTATGTAAGGGAAGGGACAAAGCAACCGAACAAAAGAGTAAACAGGAGGAGAGGATGCACTGTGGGTCACCTTAGAGACTGGAAATGGCACCACAGTCTGCACAGGGGTTGTATATAGAACCCCATGTCAGGGGGAGGAAATGGACAATGATATGATAGAAGGCATACTTAGGATGGCAGAGAAAGGGGAGATACTGTTGATGGGGGACCTTAATATGCCAGATGTTAACTGGAGCACCTTTGTGGCAGCCACATCCAAAAGCAGGGCCATTCTTGATGCCCTTCAGGTGGCATGCCTCAGACAGCTAGTTTTGGAACCTACTCATGAGGGAGCAATCTTAGACCTCATACTCCCAAATGGGGACAGTGAATGGATCTCAGATCTAGAAGTGGGTAGCCATTTGGGAACAAGTGACTACCAAACAGTGTGGTTCACAATAAACTCAGCCACAGAGTCAAGCTATGCAAAAGTAAGGGTTCTGGACTTCAGAAGGGCTGACTTTGGCAAGATGGGAGAGTGCCTTAGAAAAGCACTAGCAAACAGGCTAGAAGGAGGGGTGGAGCAACAATGGGGGTATATCAAAACTGCCATCCCAGAGGCAACAAGACTTTGTGTGAAGCAAATAAACAAATCAAAATGAAAGAAAAAGACACTATGGTTCTCAAAAAAGGTGGTGGTGAAGGTTAGGGAGAAAAAGATAGCATTTAGGAAGTATAAGAAAACACAGAAGAAGCAGGACAGAGAACTGTACCAATTAAGGCAAAAGGAAGCAGGGAGGGTAGTCAGAATAGCAAAGGCACAAACTGAGGAAAAGATAGCTAACTCAGTTAAGAAGGGGGATACAACCTTTTATAGGTATATCAGGGAGTGTAGAAAGACAAAGGGAGGGATAGTGAGGCTGAATAGAATGGATAGTGGGTGGGCAGAGAGTGACAGTGAAAAGCAGGGATACTGAATGAATACTTCTGTACAGTATTCACAAAAGAGAAAGTGGGGGAGGTGCCAAATCCAATTAACAGAAGCACTCATGATAGGGGGGTCGATCCCAGTCCTTTCACAGAAGAAAGGGTTCTGAATGAACTCCTAAAACTGAAGGTGGACAAAGCAATGGGGCCAGATGGAATTCACCCCAGAATTCTAAAAGAATTAAGCAGAGAACTAGTTACACCACTGACTACCCTTTTTAACAAATCATGGGAGTATGCTGTGGTACCCGAGGACTGGAAGAAGGCAGATGTGATTCCCCTTCACAAAAGTGGGACCAGGACAGAGGCAGGAAACTACAGATCTGTCAGTTTGACCTCTGTGGTAGGAAAAGTGATGGAATCACTTCTGAAGGAAAGAATTGTTGAGTACCTAGAGGCCAGTGGGGTACAGGACCCAAGGCAGCATGGGTTCACAGCGGGAAGGTCATGTCAGATGAATCTAATTGATTTCTTTGACTGGGTGACCAAAGTAGTAGACCAGGGAGGGGCTGTGGACATGGCCTACCTAGACTTTAGCAAGGCATTTGACACAGTCCCAAACAAAAGATTAGTAGTCAAATTAACCAGCCTGGAAGTGGGTCCCAGGATGGTAGCCTGAGTAAAACATTGGCTGAACAACAGGACACAGAAGGTAATTATAAATGGAGTCCACTCTGAAGAAAGGGGGGTCACTAGTGGGGTACCACAGAGTTCAGTACTGGGTCCTGTCCTTTTTTCTGTCCTTATAAGTGACATTGCAGAGCGACTGGAAGGAAAAGTATGCCTCTTTGCAGATGAGACAAAGATCTGCAATAAGGTTGATACACAAGGAGGCATGGAAAGGATGAGAAGGGACTTGGCAAGGTTGGAGGAATGGTCAGAAGTATGGCAGCTTGGATTCAATGCAAAGAAGTGCAAAGTAATGCACCTGGGAAACAAACACCCAGGGGAAGATTACACAATAGGGGGGAGGTAGTAACAACAACAAAAATGGAAAGGCACCTGGGGGTAATCATAACAGATGACCTTAAGGTTGGCAAGCAATGTGAGAAGGTGGTAGGGAGGGCTGGGGGATACTGGGATGTATAGGGAGATGTATCACCAGCAGAAAACAGGAAGTTATTATCTCCCTGTACAGACAGTTGGCGAGACCCCATCTGGAGTACTGCGTCCAATTCTGGAGACACCATCTCTGCAAGGACATAGAGAGGATGGAGGCAGTTCAGAGGAGGGCAACTAAAATGGTGCAGGGTCTTCAAGAGAAGCCATACGAAGAGAGACTAAAGGAGCTTAATGTGTATACCCTTGAGAAAAAGAGGGAGGGGGGGACTTGATAGAAACATTTAAGTATCGCAGTGGAATCAACAAAGTCCGAGAGGGTAGCACCTTTCAGAAAAAGAGATGTGCAAGAACAAGGGGACACAATCTGAAGATAGAGGGGGGGACGGCTCAGGGGCAATGTGAGGAAGTATTTTTTCACAGAGAGGGTGGTGGACACATGGAACAGCCTTCCTGAGGAGGTTGTGGGGTCTAAAACTGTGGGAGAATTCAAGAATGCATGGGACAGACATAAGGCAATTTTTGTGGAGGAAGAAATAGGCTGTTGGTTAAATAGTATCTGCAGCTTATCCTCTAGGTGAGGAAACGGGCAGACTAGGTGGGCCAAGTGGTCCTTATCTGCCGTCAAAATCTATGTTTCTATGTTTCTAGTTCTGTTGCTTTTATCCCTCCCCTTACATTGAGAGCTTCTCCTCTGCATCTTCTTCCCTTCATGTCCCTCCTGTAGATTATGTAACCTGGTTTGTTGACATCCCAGTCATGGTTCTCTGTGTACCATGTTTCTGTGACTGCCATGATATCCAGGCATCCCTCTTCCATCAAGGCCACCATTTCAGGGAGCTTTTTATCTAGACTATGGGCATTGGTAGTCATTACCCACCATTTTTTTATGGCTTTTTTTCTTTTTGCTCCATCCCTGTCCTTACTGCCTTTGTCTTTTTCTCCATTTACCCCTGCCTTTCTCCCTATCGATGTCTGTATCTTAGTGTTTACCTCACTAACTACCCTGTTTATTTTTGTTGGGGTGGCTAGGATTTCCCTTCTCCTTTTCAGTGCCTCACCCCTCGACTAGTTTAAATGTTTGCCAATGAAGCATTTAAACTTATCACCTAGGATTCTGGTTCCCATCCTGGGTAGATGCAGACCATTGCACCTTGCAACAATAATGCACAATAGCACACTAGGTCAAATGCTAATACTGGAAAAGCCAGATTCATCTGAATGCAGCTTTGAACAAAGGTATCAGGCCATGGTGTATCATAACTTATGATGGAGTTGAAAGTGGTGGTGGCTAGCACTGTACACCAGTGTACACACACAAAGAAGGTTGTGTTGTAATTGAATGAATTCACAGACCTCAGCTTTTCTAAACTACCGCTCCACATTCAAGAGATTGGGTTAGTTGGAGTGTTTACACATACTTCAGTGACTACATTTGTACATCCCCTTAGGGAGTGGGGAAGCCAGTTCAGTGCTCCAGAAATCATATTACTTGACCTGTGTTGGCTGTGGACTATTATGTCAGAGAATGGTGCTATGGAAAAAGTGATACTAGCTCCCTGTCTTAGGTCCTAAGCTAAAATGAGGTCATTAAGTAGTATGGGCCAGAACATTTTCACAATCCCATGCATTTTCCCAGAGACATTGTTAAACTCTGTCACAAAACATACTGGCTCGTTATCACAAATTTAGTTGAACTTAGGTCTTAACAGTGTGGTGTTATATACTGATCTCACTTTATTAAAGGCCTCGCCATGCACAATTTCTGAATAAACCCTCAAAATAAAGTGTCTGTTAAGGTCTGATATCTATATTTCAAAGTAATAGTCCTCAGAACAATTCATACATATCCTTAAACACAATTTCAGTTTTGATTTATTCAGTATTTGCAATGTTTAATATATATATCACTAGTTAATATTTCTCTTTTCATGGTCTCTGGGCTGAACACTGAGTGTAAGGGATCCTATCTGAAATTTTGGAAGAGGGATGATATTCTTCAAATAGGAATAAAACATATTACAGACATAAACTCATTTGGGAATGTGAAGGATAATAGCAAGTTCTACATGTACGGCTATAAGCTAACAGTGCCCTGTGTAGTTCAATGGTTAGGCAGCATACATTTTTTCCACAATTATGAAATCAGAAAAATTATAGAGAAAAAAAGTCATTTGAGTTGTGTGATACAACAGTCAGTTATTTGTGTGGATCCATGAAGACACAGGCCTGTTGTTCATCTCAGCGTGCTGGCAACTCAGTATTTTGGCCCAACTAAGAAATCCAAAATATTAAAGAACATACATCATTTTTAGCACAAGGAGACTGCAAGCAGTTATTTGTGTATGTTTGTGATTAAGCAGTCTTGGGGTACAGCGAAATGCTTAGGCAGTTCATATTTTGTGCCAACTAAGAAATCAGAAATATTACAGATATATATATATATATATATATATACATATATATATATACATATAAATATATATAGTAGTAATCCCTTGCTATAACATCCCTCGTTATAGCGAATCTCGGATATAGTGAACAACTGTGATGGCTCCCATTGTTTTCAACTTAATCCTTAGTAGGAATTAATGGGTGAAAATGTGATCCATCACCGCCATTTCTGTCCTATCTGACATAGCCAATCTTCCTCTTTCAGCTTTCCTGTTCCTAATTTCCATTTATTAAAGCCAAACAGTCATGCCTGAACTATGTTTTTTTTTAAAGTAAAACTGCCTTACGTCATCGTCATGCTTCAGTTTCTAATGTTGCTGAGTTTGATGCTACAGTGTGTCTCTGTATCTAGTGAAAGAATAATGAGGACAGCAAAAATGAAGCAATTTTTTTTTTTTACTTAAAGATACCACAATAATACCTTTTTAATGCCTGAACTGCACATTACAGGTAGCACACTACCTCATGCATTTTCACACACTCAGTCCTTGACTACACCCCCATGTTCCCTCACTGCTGCTGCTAATTACAAAAGACAGTATCAACCAGATAGAGTGTCTGCCAAAAGAAGAATGAAGTCACTGGCCAGAGTGGGGTGGCTCAGCCTTTTTAATCCTCCACTCTGCTATACAAATTACTTGGTGATTTGAGGGACATTAGGTTCTAGAGTTAAGGGGGTGCTGTGCTTAGACCTGCAACCTGAGGCAAGTGACAAATGAGGTCCTGAATATAATATTATACTATATTAGGTAATGCTCATGGTTCACAATGTTCTTGTGGTTTACTGGTCTCAGATGTACTGCACTCAGATGCTGCTTTCACGATCTGCCCTCTCACAGACCTCGGCAGAATTAAACAGTAAAACCTTGGTTCCTCCTTATAATGAACCCTAGCTATAGTACACAGGTTAGCTGGATTCTGAGGCATTCATTATAACAAGAGACCACTATATTTGGGCTGTGTGATATGCCAGTCATTTATTTGTGTTGGTCAATGGAAAGAAAGTCATGTTGTGCAGCTCAGTGCTTATGTAATCACTTTTTTCTCCCAACTATGACATCATAAATAGTACAGAAAACATAGTTTTGGCTGTATAAGACAAGAGGCAGTTAGTTAAGTAAATCTGTAATGCAACAACTGTGTTGTGCAGCTCATTGCTTAGGAAGTTCATATTGTTGTCCAAACTGAGAAATCAGAAATACTACAGATAAAATCTTTTTATGCTGTGGGTGACAACAGTCAGTTATTTCTACAGGTACATCATGTGAAGCAACAATACTATTGCACAGCTTATTGCTAATGCAACTTATTTAGTGTGTGTGGTGGTATATTATGAGATGATGCTCAAGGAAAGAATAACGGTGGGAAAGGTCAGGGCGCTCATCATCAGGATGAGAAGAAAAAGCTAAGCTCACCACCAGATGTGAAAAGTAATAAAGCAATTTTCACACTTCATTATCATAAGGCAGAGGCAGGGTGACAACAGCTAGCTTGGCTGCTGTAACTGTACAGTAGATGAGGAAGGAAGGTAGGTAGAGAGATCCCTAGCCTACCACACAGTAGTTCCAACACCCAAGGGATGACAATTGTGGAAGGGGTTTCCAAGAATAAGAGTGGGTTGAGTCCAGTGAAGAACAGGAAGAGGAAGAGATTGGGAGAAAAGATGATGCTTTTGAACAGATGCTCCCTGGAAGCCTCAATCGAAAAATAAGTCAACAAGCATAACCCTACTGACATATAACTGTACCAGTATACCCCTGCATATACTGTTGGTAAAAGTCCCAATAATGTGAAAGGTGAAGGAAAGCAAAGGCTGGGCACACACCAAAGAACTTAAGATGGAAACTGATTTATTATAAATGGTATACCATTGATCATTGAAAATATTTCAACAAATGGTCATTTACAGTGACAAAATGACAGGTCACTATGGGTCACTGTAGCAGTCGCACTATAGTAGTGGGACCCCCAGCACAGTTTATCTGGGTCTTATGCCCCCTCTCCAAAACACCTCTGCCATGGAGGTGATTATAATAAAATCTGGGTGGTGCAGGGGGTTTTCTTGTATTCCAATGGCACAATGTAGACTATGATCACAGTTAACATTTGTGCCATCACTGTAAAGCCAGTTGGCAGGTTTTCTGTAGAACCAGTTTGATGGAACCATAATAAATTATGACATGCAAGGCAGTACACACATATTGACTTAGCAAGTTGGTCTTTCCTCAGGGGGTGGAGCTTGCCAGCATTTCCATCATCTTAAATACACACATTAATCATATCATTAATTGCATTATCAATTACATAACCATTGCAGAACGTGTGAAGAAATGTGCAGACATATAAAGTGTAATGTAACATCAATAACGTGCATGTAAATAATACTAAAAACAATTGCTCACTAAACCATTCTAGTCATACATATATATGCAAAGCATATTATAACAATCATCCAATATTTCTATTTTAACTCCATAATTCAGCTTTTTTTTTACTTTTTTTCAACTTTCACATATAAGTTTGGTATAGCAATTGATAAACAAAGAGCAATATGTGAAACACTCAATTGAGTGTTTCACATATTGCACTTTTTTCATCACTTACTTTAATTATATGATGAGTATGTGTATTTAGGATGCTGGAAATGCTGGCAAGCAAAAATAAAAAGCCACAAATCACCCAATCACAGAAAGCAATATGGAGACACAAACCTCCATTCCCACCATAGTGAGTTACCAATTGCTATTAAAATCTTTTGTGTGATACTATTTTGTAGTTAATCTCTCAGATGGCAGTGGGAAATAGTAAAAAGTGAAGGAGAAATAGTAAGTGTTTTGCCCATTGATTCTGTCATCCCACTTCTCAGGATAAATAGCTTTCAGGTTTTCCCTTTAATGTATTCTGTATATTCAGTGTCTTTTTATTATGTGTTACACTTCACTATTCACTGTGGTAGTGCATTCAATGTACCAATGATCATCAGCATATGAAAATGCCTCTGTTTTTCAGCCATGAGAGTCCTACCCTCCAGTATGCCATATGCAAAGCAGTATCACTTCTGTGCCTGTTGAGGAAGGCTTTGTGCAACGCACATAAATAACTGAAGGTCAGTAATGCTTCTGCTTGTATTGCACTGACAGAACAAATGCATGCACTACAAGATAACAGTATTCTCCTGAAATCCATCTGAGAATCCACAAGGGTACAAAGTCACCGCCTTATTAAATACACAGTACAAATGTTGACCACCAGTGCTTCTGGAGGGGGTGAAATACATTCAAGCAATCAAGGAATCACTGGGTTTAAAAAACACATGTGGAACAACTGACAGCACAGCAAAACCAGCTAAGGATGTGATCAGAACCCCAGAATCCAGAATAATTTCAAAACAATCCCTATACCCACTTTGACCCTGACACATCACTGGACATATTAGACACCAGTTTCATCACCAACAGAACCACCACCACCACCACCACCTCCAGATGCCCTCCATTACTAGTTCCAACCCTATATGGGCATTAATATCACAGATGGGTATTAAGAAATTTAAGAGGAGGAAAAGAATGACATCAGCCATAAGTCTGCAGAACATATGATGGAGGCATACAGTACTGTGTTGACTCTAAGAACTTGAAAATGATGAGAGACAACTTTGTAGTGGTCTTCAAACATTCAGGAGTGGCTGGCATTGTCTTATGTGGCTCACACTATGTGTGCATCCCACCATCAAGTTTCAGCCTTGAAAGAATATTCAGTTCACCATGAACAATTAATAGTGATTAAAGGGTCAAACTGTCATCCAAATACTTACATTAATAAACTTAAATGGCCTCATAAATCTACACATCAACATCACATCTTTTCTGCCACAGACTGAAGAGGAGTATGCTTCAAGTGTTCTGCCTGAATTTCTGGCCATTTCCTCCTTAGATAGTAATGATGGAGAGAGGGATGATAATTTGAAAATGTTAACAAAGATGAATGTTTCGATGACATTATTATTTTGGAGTGTGTCCATTGGCTTGGCCATCTTAAAAAGTACTTACATGCATTGCAAGGCAAAGTTCATACTCCTCAGGGGTCTATTCAAGTAGGCCTAGATTCAGTCACTGCAACCCTCTTCCTCCTTAAGGGCTTACACAATTTTGCCTAACTTCAGTTATCTTAATCTTCTTCCTCCTCCTACTTAGGTGCCTACTGCACTCTGTAAAGATTCAGTCACTCTGTGTTTCGTCTTCCTTGCATGCCAGACAGGCATCATTATTTGAAACATTGCCAGCCTACCAACTGGATTGTTTCTCCATTTAAGCTGCCTGCAATAATAATAATAAATATGTTAGAAGCCATAATGTTTTGAAACAGTTGCAGCCTACCATGTGATCTGCTGTACCTGCTATTCTTCCAGCAATAATAAACATGCCAGACAGACATAATGTATTGAAATACTAGTAGCCTACTGTGTGGGCTTTTGTACCTGCTATTCTGCCGGCAACTATAAACATATCAAACAGACATAATTTTTTGAAACAGTGACATTCTACTGTGTGGTGCTGTACTTGCTATTCTGCAAGCAGCAATACTCCTGTAATACAGGCATCTTATTTTGAAACAGTGACAACCTTCCATGTGGACTGCTGTGCCTGTTATTCTGTCAGGACATAAGTAAGGATAATAATTCAGCAAAAATAAGCAAGCCTAAAACTATAATTTTAAGAAACAGTTGCAGCCTACTACAATGCAATATATGGGCTGTTGTACACACTATTACACCAGCACATTAATAATAAACATGTCAGATAACTGTACCTACTGTTCTACCAGCAACATACCTATTAAAAAGGCATAAATATCTGCTCTTCTCTATTTGTCAACCCCCTCCTTGCCAACAGCTTTACCTGCAACTCTCTGCACTATGTGGATGGCCATGTCATTTTCCATAATGATAAATTCCTCCCTTGTAAATCCTCCATCCTGACCCAGAACTACTGTGCTGCTTATAACTGGTTCTCATCAAATCTTTTGTAGGTTAATTCTAAAAAAACAAGGCTATGTTGTTTGGAACAAAACCATACCTTGCCAAAACCCTTAACACCAACTCTTCTCTCCTCCTCTAACCCCCTGATGGCCCTGCCCTTGAAAATATCTCTTCCTTCAAATATCTGGGGGTAATTCTTGACCCCTCTCTCTCCTTCAATGACCACAGTGTCCACAGGGTTAATCAGAAGCTGATTGCTGCCTATCTTCTAAAGTCCTACCTCACCAAGGGGGCTCACTTAGATATCGTCATGGGCAATCTCCTCCCTATCTCTGACTTTTGCTGCCCTATCTACTCGTGAGTCTCAACCACTCTTTGGACTAGACTCTCAGTAGCTCACAACAGCACTTGCCCCTTTGCCCTATTGGCTCCTTATTCAGCACAGCACTGTGACCTCTACAGCTCTCTTGGTTGGCTCTCCTTACAAGGTCACTTTGATTATACCCTTGGCTGTTTTGTGGTCACCAGCCTTAGATGTGGCAACACTTCTCATCTGTCTATCCTCTTCAACTTTAGAACCCCAACTAGGAATCTGTAGTCCTCTGCTATTCCCACCATTGAGGCACTTAGAACCACCACCAATATGGGTGAGAAAGCTCTCTCTGTGGCAGACCGCTTTCTGTGGAATGGGCTACCTGCCTTTCTTTGATCTTACAACTCTCATCAAATATTCAAACATAACCTCAAATCCTGGCTTCTTGACAAAGTTAGCTGCAGCTGCCCAGCTTGCTAGCACCTCTTCCCCCACCTGTCTATCTATTTATCTGCTAACTTGTCTCCTCGTCCTTCCTGCTCTTGTTGGTTACTAGTTCTCACTGAGAACTTTCTCATGAGGTGGGGAGTGGTCTATCTGGTGGTTTATCTGATGGCATTGTATTCCTGCACCCATGCCTACCTGCACTGCCTTGTGGTGAATTGAATTATTTTTACTGTTATTTACCACTGATTGGATTTTGCGGCCTTGTACTCACTTATGTGTAATTTTTGTAATGCGCTGTTTCTGATGTAACCTTTTAAGTTGTTTTTCTCTGTTAGTCCTTCTTCATGCCTTGTGGCCTGGGTCCTGCCTGTAAATGGTCCACTGGACCAGTGCACCTACCCAGTTATCAAAGTCATAACTAAATAAATTGTGGCAGATGACATTATGGGCTGTTGTACCTGCTATTTTGCCAGCACATAAATATCTGCTCACTCTGTCAGGCACCAGTTGAACTCCAACCTCTGCCTACCTGTTCCTGTTACCCTTCCTCCTGCCCCCCCCCTCCCGGTGATGCCCTAACCATCCTGGTAAGCAGTCAGTTGTGTCACTACTCCTGCCTTGTTTCACAACCACTCCATTACACCATTTCAATCACTACCCTCCAGAATGAGTTCTGGCACCAACCCACCCTTCAGGGTTATTGCTTGCTGACAACAGTATTCTGTTCATCAAGTATTGCTGCTGCTTCTGTATGTGGACTTGCTAGGTGTTCTTTTTGAGCTGTACTGAAAGTTATTCTCTGCTTATATAGGTTTTGTGTTTATTCAAACTTTGTACTAATTCTTATTGGATGTTGTTCCACAGTTCTTACATTTACGTATTGTGGTACAGTTTTTCCATGTTCTCCTTTTCCAGCTTGCACCTAGAAATGAGCTTCAACTCTGTGCCCTCCCCATCATGATTAAATCCATTCAGAAAGACAGATAATAAATGCATATCTCATGTCTAGATTCCAATGTTTCATGTTATTAAGTGATTTTTTTCTTTTTTAATATATAAAAACATGAAATTGCACAATTCCCAACTTCTTTAGAATTAAAAACATGTAGTATCTGTCTGTTTCTTTAATAAATAGATGGATTCCTTTCATATTCACATGTAACCATGATTCAGCACTAATGCATCATTCGTATTTCAACGTTTCATAAATACTTTTAATAAGGACATTCAAACTATGTGTCAACAAATAATATTAGGCAATAGTCTTTTTTAGAATTGTTACAGGATATTGCAGAAAACAGATAGCATAACTTTCAGTACCTTGTTGCTAGTAAAGAATAGTGTGTCACTACAGCAGTGCAAATAGATGTAGTAACATAAACGTGCTGCATGCAGATAGTCTTGATATTAAGAAGCAACACCTGGGATGATAATCTAAAAATTTTAAACAGGTGAAGGACTCCTTGAACGACAAAACAAAACTAGTTTTTCCAAAAGGAACTGTTGTTTAAAAAAATCCCATGGATGTCATACAAAGAACGATATGGCAAATATACACAAAGGGAGAAAAAGTGCACCTTTGACATTTTTTGAACTCAATTCAATTCAGACAGGAATGCTCTGTACTCAAAAGTCTCCATTCACTTTTTAAACAAAATCACATTGCTTGGAACTCACTGTCTCCATTCAAAATATTGGGGGAAGGAGAGACTGCCTCAGAATACCACGACAAGACCACTTCCAACACTCAAAAGAGCTTACCTGTTTTTTAACAGCTGTAATTCAGAATGCTATCTAATCTCCCTCTGTTTATTGTTTGTTATAGTTTATTATTGTGCTTCTTACACCTTTCTCTTATTAGTTTTCTCCATGTAATAAATGTAGCTCTGTAGCTTTAACTGCCTTATCATGATGCATACAATCAAAAGCTTAGTCCAAACTGGTGTATCAGTTTTGTTTGATAAGCTCAGTCAATCCATAGAGATTTTTTAATTATAGTTTTTCTACCCACTTCTTCAGATTTTGATTATGTTAGTGAATAAAGTTTGGACAATCATTCTGCTGTTCTGTTTGCCAACAGATCCACAAGAGAGCCAAAATGCATCACATAGCTAGCAAACTAGCTATTGTAAGCAAGTCAACTCAAAGGCAAAAAAGTTTGCATGTACCTGAGGAAAGTAATTGTCTCCACAGAGAGAGAAGAAGCACCAAATAAATGTCACTGTAAATGTGCAAAGTCATTTGTTAACACAAAATGAGTGACCGCAGTAGCATTCAGCTCAGACAGTAGCAGCAGTGCTAACAAAGTGCATAACAGGCAGGTGAAGTGACAATTCTGGTGGACCCCTTCATCAGATCAGTAGCTAGTCTGTGTTCTCTCCATTTAAGTTTGAAAAGGGTTATATGTGCAAATCTAAAAATAAAGGTGTTAGTGCCTGAGGGGAACCTCTAAAATAAGCATGCACCTAAAAAAATGAAATGTACAAACATTATTAACCAGACAAAAAAATCTAATGAAAAATCTAACAAGAATCACATTCTGTTTCAATTCTATTGACAGACTCAAAGATCTGAAATATTTGGTTCAAACGGCATAACTTGTGTGACCACTATCATATAGAGAATACTGGATGGGCACCCATACAGAACCAGTGTGTTCTGCAACAGAGGGGTCTGATTCCCTGTTACTTCAAGAGTGAATCTCAAGAGATCCATGGGAATCAGACCATAAGGTGTCAGAGCACACTGGTTCTGCATACAGTTCCCCATCCTATACTTCTTATCATTTATGGTGTCCCTTGAATTATTTAAACACTATTTTCAGATTTTTATATATTGTTTTCAAATTGTTCTCTCCTATTTTGTATTTTGGGAGCTAAGGCTTGTTGATATGGTGAATTGTGTGGTTGCGAAGGACTAGGCATCCCTACATTAACAGTGCACATTCCCACTGGTTGTCACTCTAGTGCGGAGGCAGGGATTTTCAAGAACAAAAACAAGGCGGCAGGGCGTCACTTAGTGAGAAAAAAACAAACTTGAAGAAGAAACTTCATAATAAGTATTATCTCTGGTTAATGATGTATTTTTCATTGTCGATAATAAACTGCTCCCACTCTATGATTGGTTTTGAAAAAAATGCTGTGGCCATTTTCAATGTTCGGAAGCCATTTGAAATGATATATCTACGCAGCAGATTTCTAATGCTGGATTTCAAGCACAGCTTTAGCTTCTACTTCTAAAATATTAGAAAGCTGTTCTACACAAACTGACTGAACAGCGTTCTATTCATTCTTATATGTGTGACTGAACAGCTTTTATGCAGGGCACAAAAACTAAGTAGAACAATGTTCCACCATACACTATAAAATACTATGTGGGGGGGGGGCAGCAACTCATGACCAAAGTCTACTTTTAAACAAACCTAGAGATAGACAAATGCCTATAGACAGGATCTCATATCTGATTACCAATAAGATGATGGATGACCGAGAAACACTTACTCAAGACTATCCTATTGTTTGCTATTGTTGAACTTGGGAAAAGTGTATATATATATATATATATATATATATATATATATATATATATATATACTTTCCCCAAGTATATACATATATAGCCTAAATTCAAAATACAAAAAGCTCCACAAGAAGAGACCTCATATTAAACAAGCATTTGTTCAATGCTGAATGTTTGCTTGCTGGTATTGGCATTGGCACTGCATGAGTTAGAGAGATGCATAATAGGAATGACAGTGAAGTATTGAACTGAAACCAACCCTCACCCCCCACTCTGCAGAGACTAATAGGCATTGGGGTGTGCCTTTGAGTCACTGGCCATAACACTCACACCATTCCATCTCACCCTACCCTGCAGAAACTGACAGGTGTCACAGTGTGCCTTGGGGACTTTAGCCCTTATGCTCACCCTATTCCATAAGGAAATAAGCTGAGATGGGTGAAGTATAGGAGAATGGGGTGAACATTAGGGCCAAAGACCCCAAGGCACACCTCAATGCCTGTCAGTGGCTGCAGGGTGGGGCTGGAATGTCATAAGCATTACAGCTGACAACCCCATTCCACCCCCTAGACACCACTCTGCCTGTACAGGGTGGGCATTATGGCTGGAAACCCTAACGCCCCTGGTGTTTGTTGGTATTTCTCTCTAGATTTTCAGCATGGGCTTTTTGGGACCCCACTTCATGAACAGTGGCACTATCATGTCGTTACTCAGTCCCAAAAGGTGATTTCGCAGAGCGAATGCACCATTCAGCACAACCGGTGTGAAAAGACATTTTTGGCAGGATGTGAAAAATGACATCTGTACTGTTCATGAGAAGGTATGAAAAAATGTCAATGTTGAAAATCTGAAGTGAAAATCTGAAAAAGTGGTGAAGTTATGAGCATGTGCAGAAATTGCGTAACACACACTCGTAAATCAGTCATTCTTTGGAATTATTTCACCATATTTTCAACATGGCCTTTTTGGGACCTCCCCTCATGAAGAGTGGCACTTTGATTTCATTAATCAGTCCCAAAAGTTGATTTCTCACAGTGACTGCGCCATTCTGCACCATAGATGCGGAAACATGTTTCAGGCAGGATGCAAAAACTGACAGCTGTACTGTTCATAAGGAGGCGTGGAAAAAAATGGCACTGTTGGAAATTTGTAGGGAAAATATTAAAAACTGGTGAAGTTAAGAAAGTGCATACAAACTGCACAATGCACACTCATAACACAGTCATTTTTTGGATTTTTTTCACCAAACTTGCAACATGTTTTGGACCCTGCCTTATGAACTGATGGCACTATCATTTATTGTCAGTCCCAAATGGTGATTCCACACAGTGACACATGAAATCACCTTTTGGGACCAAGAAACAAAATGACAGTACCAGTCTTCATGAGGTGGGATCCCAAGAACTCCATGTTGAAAATTTTGGACCAAAACACTATAAAATTGCTGCAATATAAACCTAACTTGCCCCCCCCCACCAACCACTGATTGCCATTATAAGACTTACCATGATTTTCTTCAGTTTGCAGTCAGCTTTTGAAGAATGCAGACATTTTCCCAGCCCATAGAACATTGCAGTGCTAGACCTCCTCAGGTAATTATGGGTGAGGTGGGTGCGGGGAGATTGGGTGTGCAGAGGGAAGGTCAGAAATGGGAAGGGGGTGGCAATGATGACAAAGGACCATTTTCTTTTTTTGTAGGTTTAAAAAAAAAGTACTTTGGTGGACAGTTTCCTTTTTTACAGGTGAAATACTGTGAAAAATAAATTGCCGCACACTGAGGTGGGCTTCCAGAGTTCCATACTAGTGGAGGGGTGGGGATTAATGCTGACCTGGGGATTGAGCACCCCAAGGTTGGGTGAAAAAAAGGGCCTTGGGGGACACATCTGACACCAGGAGTGGGCATCCAGGTGTTGGAAAAAGATAATTACTTTGGCAAGCAGGGGTGGGCTCCCAGTGTGCCACAATAGGTAGGGGGGCATGCCAACATGGGGAATGGTCACCCCATTGTTGGCAAAATATATGTTTGTGTTTTGGGGGCATGCTGACATGGGGATTGGGCACCCCAATGTTGGCTTTGGGGGGAGAGTGTGACGGACGTCAGGAGCCACCAATTAGGCAAAGCCACAGCAGGGCTCATTTATTTATTTCACCAGGAAAGGCACACTGAGCAAACGAGTTGCTCATAAGTGCAGCCATGTGCATTACTGTGCACTGTAATGTGCATGGCTGGAATGTGCCTGGTTGCCAGGAAGAGGGGGATATCTGCCGCTGCAATTATGAAACTGCCCGTGATTGAAGTGGCAAATTTCTTTCGAGTCTGGTGCTCGCTGTGAAAATGCCATCAATGGCAGCTTCTCTGTTGATTGGTGGCTGAGGGACACACCCCTTAAAGCACTGGCTGGATTGACCAAACACTGCCACACCTCTGCACTGCACTCACCTCAAAATGTTTCTTGTGTGCTGCGCTCACAAGTAAGCATAAAAATGGCATATAGTAAACATATTGGGAGGAACAAAGAGATGCATTTTAACTATCCAAACATGGACCAAAAGACCAGTTTCAAGGAATCCATAACTGGAAAATGTAATAGACATAAATTAACACTATTCCAAAACAATCCTACATTTTGAATGTAAAAAAGCTGAGAAAAAATATCTATGTATATACAGTAAACACTTTCTAAATATGAAACACATAATGCGATACAAAAAGGCAACATATCAGAAATGGTATAAATTATACATATTATGCAGGTACAGCTGGGCCTGTATATTAGGGTTGAGTAAGCACTTGAATGATAAACTCCAGCTGTTGTACTTTAATAACTTTGCCCCTGTTTAACCAATTTACATGACATGTGAAAAGCACAGCGATTGTGCCAGGATCTATTGATCCTGAAAATTTCATATAGATTAGTTCAGTGGTGGCAAAGTTACAGAAATGCGAAAAATGAAAAAAAAATCACTGTTTTTGAGATTATTTTTGCTCATCAATAACTAAAAAAGTATGAGGATTTGTAACTTGAAACTTTCAGGTTTGATAAAGTTGGGATCAAGATATTTGCTTAAATGTTTTTTATATATTGTTGTAAAGTAGTTTTTAAATAATTTATAAAAAATGTTTCATCATTGGGCATGTGCAGTATTAAAATAAGCATTCTATAGATAGCTAAAATGTTTGCTAAACTGGGATGTACTGCTATCATATTTCATTATGTTTGTTGTATGATATACTGCCATGTTTTCATATAGAATTATGATTTTTATTTATTTATTTATTGTTATTGAAATGTTTCACCAGGAGGGCACACTGAACAACAAGTTGCTCATCTCACGGTGCGACATAGGGGAGGAGATGGTGCTGGAGAAGTTGTTCACTCTGAGCATCATAGAGTAAGGCACAGAATCAGGACTGCTATGCAAGCATTTCAATTTTAACAGGTAAATCACCGTTACCTGACATGCAGTCTTTTCAAAATTTATTTTACCTTCCCCAGTTGTGTAATCCACTCCCACTGTTTTTTCTTCTGCTTTCACTGGGAGGAACATCGGCTGATGTGGGGTGTGACTGGAGCCAGGAAATCGAGGAAGGACCTTTGGAAAGCCAGGGCTAGTAGCCCATAACAGTCGGAGAGGAATCCATGCCAAAGAGAGCTAGAGAGTGAGTGAGTGAGAGAGAGAGAGAGACAGGAGATACAATGCTAGATACCACTTATTGGGACTTTTGAGACTTATTTTTGCTAAAAAGAGAACTTTATGGGAGGTTGATGACCTGTTAACAGTCATGACTAGATGCTCATCTGCAAAATGACAAAATGGCTTTTTTAGGCAATAAGGAAGCTTGCTCTAAACTGAGAACCAGGAACTGTGAATCAGCATTTCTATAAGGACATTTAAATCGGCTCTTAAGGTTTAAGTTTTTAAAGTCTGGGTTTTTAAAGTTTTACTAGGACCTTTGTTTGCTAGAGCAAAGTTAAAGTAAGTGCTCATCAGTAAGGAAGTGGAAGTCTGAAACAGTGTGGAAGTAGTGGAGAAGCAGTGGGAATGTTACATTGAAAAGTAGATTTTTCACTCAATTTACATTATATATTTATTTTTGTTTTTCCTTGAAAAGTGTTCTTTTAAAACAAATTAAATTTTTGCATGCTTAACCGAACTATGCCACATGACATATACTATAATATAAATGTGCATGCATGACATTCAGGATTCACACTATCCACTTTGAGTTGAGCAATGCAGCGTGGCATGAGCATTTGGTGCTGATTTCAGAGCCCACAGAACAACTAGAATTGAGTTGTCAGCTATTCTTCTTTGAGAGCAATGAGGAAAAGTAAGCTAGTTTTTCATCTTTTATTTCAGATGGGAGGAAAGAATAATCCAAGTTAAAATTCTATGATGTGAGCTATTCTCCATAAACTTATGTTTTTCAGGGAACACTGTCTTCCTGATAAAAGAAGGGCCTCAATTTGATTTTTGTCTGCAATATTAGGGAGAGACAGCATAGCAGTATTTTCCTTGATAGTCTGAAAGAACAGTGAAAGCTATAACATAGGTAGAGACCTTGCCCCCCCATTCTTTTTTTGATAAATGGAAAAGAAAGTTTATCTATTTTATTTGGAGTTCATGTTGGTTTTTAAAAATCGACTTTAACTTTGCTTTTCTAGTGGCAATTTGGAAACTTAAAGTGTTGGTCCATCACCAGCCTACAGGCAGAAGTTTTTGCTAAAAGAAGAGAGAAGGAGCATTATCAGTATTTGAGCTTGAAATAGGAGAGAAGATAAGAATGTGTGTCTAACCCAAGGCTTTCCAAAGCTACTTGGGCTTTTAAGCTGCATATTTATTTTAAAACTCTGCTGTAGTACTAGAATCAGAACTGCCACTCCATATTTTTTAAATTTCAAAGCGTGCATGAGAGCGTGAAATTTTATTGACATTACAATCTTTTATAACCACTGAATGTAAGTTATAGGTTAATGTAGCACAGCTGTATTTATTATTGCTTGATTGGCACATGATATTTAATTGCCAAAATTTATGAGCATGTAAGTGCTTTTGAATTTGCTACTACTTACTGTTGGTGCTGACATTTAACTAAGGGAAATATTACACCTATAGGGTATTATTTCACTGTCTTAGCTCCTCTTACAAGAATAAAGGACAAAATAATGATGGTCCTAAGGAAAAAAATAAAGGTCACAGAAAAAGAGATGGGAAAAACGAAGAAGGAAACAATACAAAAAATCTCCACTATTATGCCAGTAAATAATAAAATAAATTACAGAATATACTAGCAGCTCTAACAAAGAAACACAGGGGGTACAATTATTTCCCTCACCCATTTTGGAGGAGAGAGAAAAAGGAATTAAGAAAGGATCACTTTTTACTAAAGCATTGGAGTCCCCATTATCAAAAGTACTTGGTCAGCCAGCCCCCCCAAGAATAGATCTTAGTATGAGTGCTATAGTGCAACATCGTTACAATATTTATTCTATAAGTGAAGAAGGGGGAAATCATCCCTACCTTAAGGATTATAAGGAATTTTTAACTCCATATTTAATATGATATAGAAAATTAGACCAACCCTCCAGAAGTCAGGAGGGAGCTTGTCTATGGTCAAAACAAGAACTAGAAATATGATCAGAGGGAGAGCCAACCAAGGGGATATGTTCCCATTTCTTACTGAGTTAAAGTGTACCTTTGAGAAAGAGCTTGATGTAAAAACAGCCTTCATCCAAAACAATTTCTTTTCTCTTAAAAGAAATTCTATTAGCCCTAGGAGAAGGAAACAAAAAGGATCTGATAGCATATAAAATCAAAGTTACCAGAGATCTACATACCCCAACTGAAGAAAATTCTGATAAAGGTATACATAAAAATACTCAGATGGAACATCGAGTAGAGGGGAATAAAGAAGCAGAAAATAAAGAGTATGAATATAAAAAAAGAAACAAGAATCAAAAGGAAAATAAAACAACTGCAATTGCAATACAGGAGAAGGAAACAGCGGAAATTAAACAAATAGTGGAAAGAGTAAAAAAGAAAGGGGAGCAGAGTAATGAATTTCAAGGGGACTCATGAGCAGACAAAGAAACATAGAAACATAGAAATATAGAAGTTGACGGCAGATAAGGACCGCAAGGCTCATCCAGTCTACCCATTTCTTTTTCTACTGTATGAATGCGCCATCAGCCTATCTATTCATACTCATCTGTATTGCTCCCTTATGCCTGTCCCATCCTGTTTGAAGCCCTGCACTGTATTCATATCCACCACTTCCCGAGGTAGTCCATTCCATGCATCCACCACTCTTTCTGTAAAAAAGAACTTCCTCACATTACTCCTTAATCAGCCTCCCTTTAATCTCATGCTGTGTCCTCTTGTCCTGCCATTTTTCTTATATCGAAACATGTTAGACTCTTTCACCTTGTTAATGCCCTTAAGGTGTTTGAGTGTTTTGATCATATCACCTATCTCCCTTCTTTGCTTTAGGGTATACATGTTGAGCTCCTTTAATTTGTTCTCGTATGTTTTCTGATGCAGTCCCTGCACCATTTTGGTTGACCTTCTCTGGACTGCCTCAATTTGGTTAATGTCCTTGTGAAGGTGTGGCCTCCAGTACTGCATGCAGTACTCCAGATGAGGCCTAACCAGTGTCTTCTAAAGAGGTATTATTACCTCCCTCTTCTGACTTGTGATACCCCTACTAATACACCCCAACATCCCCCTAGCCTTACTTACTGCTTTAGTGGTCTGCTTAGATGATCTTAGGTCATCGGTGATAATGATGCCCAAAACTCTTTCTTTCCTTGTGCCTGACAGCAACTCCCCTCCCAAGCTATAGTTGGCTTCAGGGTTTCTCTTCCCTATGTGCATGATCTTGCACTTCTTTGTATTAAACCCCAGTTACAACTCTTCCAACCATTTTGCCAGTTTATCCAGATCTCCTCTCATTCTGCCCACCCCATCTGGATCATCTACTCTGTTGCAGATCTTGCTGTCATCAGCAAACAGGCAAACCTTACCCTCCAGTCCATCTGTAATGTCACTGATAAAGATATTGAAGAGGACTTGCCCTAGGTAGAACGGTCAGTGGGGGATGCTGCAACAGAAGGTAAGACCATCAAAAAATGGAGAGCAATGAGTACCAATGCCCGTAGTCTAGGTAACAAGCTTCCTGAATTAGTGGCCTTGATGGAGGAGGAACATCTGGATATCGTGGCAGTCACAGAAACATGGTACACACAAAACCATGACTGGGAGATAAACATACCAGGATACACTATCTACAGGAGGGACAGGGAGGGTAAAAGAGGGGAGAAGTAGTTCTTACATAAGGGAAGGAATAAAAGCAACAGAACAAAAGGGTAAACAGGGAGGAGAAGAAGCACTGTGGGTAAATTTGAGACAGGCAATGGCACCACAATCCGCATATAGTTAGACAGACTCCTCTCAGGGGGAGGAAATGGACAAGGAAATGATAGAAAGTATACTTAGAATGGCAGAAAAGGGGAGATATTGCTGATGGGTGATCTGAATATGCCAGATGTTAACTGAGCGCAGTTGCAGCTGCCACCAAAGAGTGCAGTTATTCTAGATGCCCCACAGGGGCATGCCTTAGACAACTAGTACTGGAGCCCACTCGAGAGGGAGCAATATTAGACTTGATACTCTCAAATGGAGATGGAGAGAGGATCACAGATGTAGAAGTGGGTAGCCATCTGGGAACTAGCGACCATCGAACAGTATGGTTCACAATAAACACAGCAATAGAGTCAAGCTTACAAAGACAAAAGTACTGGACTTTAGGAGGGCTGACTTTGCCAAAATGGGTGAGTGCCTAAGGAATGCACTAGCAAATGGGTGGGAAGGAGGGTGGAAGAACAATGGGAATAATAAAACTGCCATCACAGAGGTAACGAGCCTTTTGTGAAGCAAATAAACAAAACAAGACGATGTAAGAAACCACTATGGTTCTCAAAGGAAGTGGCAGTGAAGGTTCAAGAGAAAAAGAAAGCATTCAGGAAGTACAAGGAATCGCAGCAGAGCAGGACAGAGAACTGTATCAGTTAAAGCAAAAGGAGGCTGGGAAGGCAGTCAGAATAGCAAAGGCCCAAACTGAGGAAAAGATAGCCAACTCAGTTAAGAAGGGGGAATAAAACCTTTATAGGTACATCAGGAGCAAAGGAAGACCAAGGAGGGATAGTGAGGCTTAATAAAGGGGACGGAGGTGGGCAGAGGGAGAATGTGAAAAGGCAGAGATACTAAACAAATATTTTGCTCAGTATTTACAAAGGAAGAGGGGAGGTACATAAAACAAACAGTAGTAACACTCTGGATACAGAAGTTGATACCAGCCATTTACAGAAGAAAGGGTTCTGAAAGAACTCTTAAAACTGAAGATGGACAAAGCAATGGGGCCTGATGGGATTCATCCCAGAATTCTAAAAGAACTAAGGGTAGAACTAGTGACACACTGACTACCCTCTTTAACAAATCATGGGAGGATGGGTGGTACCGAGGACTGGAGGAGGGCAAATGTGATTCCCTTCACAAAAGTGGAGCAAGGCAGAAGCAGGAAACTATAGACCTGTTAGTTTAACCTCAGTGATAGGGAAAATGATGGAATCACTTCTAAAGGAAAGAATTGTCGAGTATCTAGAGGCCAGAGGGCACAAGACCCTAGGCAGCATGGATTCTAGCGGGAAGGTCATGCCAGACGAATCTGATAGATTTCTTTGACTGGGTGACCAAAGTAGTAGATCAGGAGGGCTGTGGACATGGCCTACCTAGACTTTAGCAAGGCATTTAACACAGTCCCACACAAAGATTAATATATAAGTTAGCCAGCCTGGGAGTGGGTCACAAGATGACAGCCTGGGTAAAGAATTGGCTGGAGAATAGGACACAGAGTAATAGTAAATGGAGTCCACCCAGAAGAAAGGAGGGTTACTAGCGGGTACCGTGAGGGTTCAGTATAGGACTAGTCCTCTTCAATGTCTTTATAAGCGACATTGCAGAAGGACTGGAAGGAAAAGTATGTCTCTTTGCAGATGACACTAAGATCTGCAACAGAGTTGATGCACAGGGTGGGTGGAAAGGATGAGAAGGGACTTGGCAAGGTTAGAGGAATGGTCAAATGTATGGCAGCTTAGATTCAATGCTAGGAAGAAGGTAATGCACCTGGGAAACAAAAACCCAGGGAAGAGTACACAATGGGGGTGAGATACTAACAACAACAAAATGGAGAAAGGGACCTGGGGGTAGTCATATCAGATGATGACCTAAAGGTGGGCAAGCAATGTGAGAAGGCAGCAAGGAGGGTTGGGGATACTGGGATGCATAGGAGAGGCATCACCAGTAGAAAACAGGAAGTTATCCTCTGTACAGACAGCTGGTGAGACCCCATCTGGAGTACTGTGTGCAGTTCTGGAGACCCAATCTCCGCAAAGACATACAGGATGGAAGCTGTCCAGAGGAGGGTAACTAAAATGGTGCAGGGTCTGCACCAGAGGACATATGAAGAGAGACCTAAGGAGCTTAATATGTATAGCCTCGAGGAAAGGAGGAGAGGGGAACATGATAGAAACTTTCAAGCACCTCAAGGGAATCAACAAAGTCCAAGAGGGTAGCATCTTTCAAAAAAGAGGTGTAAGAACAAGAAAAGTACAATTTGAAGATAGAGGGGTGGCTCAGAGGTAATTTAAGGAAGTATTTTTCACAGAGAGGGTTGTGGATGCATGGAATGGCCTTCCAGAGGAGGTTGTGGAGTCAAAATCAGTGGTGAATTCAAGCATGCATGGGATAGTCATAAGGCAATTCTGGGGGGTGGGGGTAGAAAGAAGTAGGCTGCTGGTTAACTAGGATCTGCAGCTTATCCAGTAGGTAGGGAAATGGGCAGACTGGTTGGGCCAAGCGGTCCTTATCTGCTGTCAAATTCTATGTTTCTATGTTCCATGTTTCTATGTTTCATGAGGTACCCCACTTGTGACTTGCATCTCTTCTGACTGCATACCATTTACCACCACTCTCTGTTTTCTGACTGTCAACCAGTTTGCCACCCAGTTGACCAACTTCTGACCCATCCTGAGCCTACCCAGCTTATAAATCAATCTTCTTTGTGGAACAGTATCGGAAGCTTGGCTGAAGTCAAGGTAGGCGACATCAGCTGCTCCCCCTTGGTCCACCGCTCTGGTAACCCAGTCAAAGAAATCTATGAGATTAGTTTGACAGGACCTTCCTTTTGTAAACCCACGCTGTCTTGGATTCTGTGCTCCTATGGATTCAAGGTGTTGAAGTATTCTTTCCTTAAGGAGTGCCTCCATATTCTTGCCCACTACTGAGGTAAGATTGACTGGTCTGTAGTTATCTGCCTCCTCCCTGCTACCACTCTTGTGCAGCAGGATCACATGAGCCCTTCTTCAGTCTTCTGGGACCTCTCCTGTGCTCAGAGACTCACTAAACAGTTCTAATAATGGCTCTGCTAGTTCCACCCTTAGCTCCTTTAGTATCCTGAGATGTATGCCATCATGTCCCAGTGTCTTGTCCACCCTGAAATTATTGAGCACATGTGACACCCTTTCTTTTGTGAAGGGACTAGTGCACACTTCCATCCCTAAACAAAGACCACATACTCAATTGCCAGCCAAACAGAAAGAAGGATGGAGGGTAGTAAATTTAAGACAGAAAATTTGCATAAAAAGATAAGGGCAAGCAATATAATGCCAACTCAAAAAAGAAAGCAAGTGATAAGAATAAGGAAACAAGGACTTACCCAGGGAAACAGGCTGAAAAGAAATTAGATACAATATTCATGTAAGGAATTTCCATGGTGAGAAAATAAACCCTTTTTCTCCTCAGAATTACAGTACACACTAAAGCCCATACTAAAGGAAGACTTAGGATAACGTATATTTGGTCTATAGGTACAAATTTAAGCCAGTGAAAGGAAAAATCTGCCAGGTGGTAAACTCTGGTAAAGTTAGGGAGAACATTTTGTATAGTTGCATATTATTGGTGGATAATGGCATTCATATGAATGATACCCTGTCAGACAGCCATATATGTCCAGAGATAATACAGGAAAACCAGGCAGGAAAACCAAAAGCAAGACAGGAATAAAATAAGAATAGCATGCCAAGTCGGTATTATGAAATACATACAAAGAGGTGAGATTGAGGAATACTCACTAAAAGGTACACCTGAGAAGGAGATATTTGTGAGACGTAGAAAGATCTTACATGATAGAATAAATAATAACTGTGTACTAGACTCATGTTCATGGAGTTTAATAAAAATAGAAGAAGACAACTCTGTAGTCTCTGAGAATTCTGAGTAACTGGAGTCATTGGAAGGGTATTCACATGAATGATGATTAGATGGAGAAAAAAAAATAAGGTCAAAAATAAAAAATAACCGTTATACTGACCACAATTTAGATAACAAAACTACTGATAGACTGTTTTCAGTCGCATCCTGAAATATAGCAGGAATTATGAATAAAACCGACAATAAATCTTGAATGGAGGAGATTAAGAAATATGATATTATACTCCTGCAGGAGACCTGGATGGGAAGCCAGCAGGAGATAGTCATAGAAGGGTATGCTAAATTTGAGCTGAAGGGTAAAAAGTCCCAAAATAATTGTGCTCAGAATAAGGGTGGTATTATGACTTTGAGATCCACTAATATTAAAAGGCACAAAAATCCTTTTATTATCAAAAAAGTCACTGCCTTATAACTGTATTGAGTTTGGAACATAATTTGAATCTATATACTTTATATGGAATATGTATTTGGAACCTACATTATCCATTCAAATGATTTTGCAAGAACTAGAGGATATAGAAAAGGATCTGTTGTGTCTAAGTGATAAGTTTAGTGATATGATAATATTGGATATGGGAGATTCAAATGATCTGATTGGATGCCACTAGAATTTTGGAGAAAATCAACAGATTGAAGAAGAAATTGATCAGGCATTAGGAATAAGGGGCAGAGGGACGGATGTTCAATGGGCCCCTAGCTCCATGCAAGCTGTGTCAAACAACCAGCTTGAATCAGATCTTGGCATGCCAACTACTGTACACCATATCTGGCAAGAAAAATGGTCTGTGTGACAAAGTCACCCAAACTGATGCAAGAGGTCCACTGCATCAACACAATGGCATAAGGGATAAGAATGATGCAAGCTGCACCAAAATAAATGGTGCAAGTTGAGTCAAAATGGTTCATATTGAGTCAGAAAAATGACTCAAGGAAAAAAAAACGACGCAAACCGAGTACAAAAATGGTGCAAACTGATTAAAAATGGTGCAAACTGATTAAAAATTACACAAACTGAGTACAAAAATGGTGCAAAATGATTAAAAATGGTGCAAACTGAGTAAAAATGGTGCAAACCAAGTAAAAATGGTGTAAGCTGAGTCAAACAAATGATGCAAAGGATGAGAATGATGCAAGCTAAGTAAACAAAATGGCAAATGAAATGACCAAAACTAGGCCCACAAAATGTTTTAAACTAGTCCTGCATGAGAATACTGGCCCTTAATATTAGCATAGTCAGGTCTGACCACCTGCTTTGGGTTTCTTTATATGCTCCAGACTCCCCTTAGACCAGCTCTGGCTGGTCTAGCAGCTGATGGTACTCTGACATGTTTGGTGTCAGTGGTGTAGCTTTGAAATTTCCACAGGTGCAGTCTTGCACCATTTCTGTGGTGCAAGACAGCTTGCATCATAGTGCTGCCATTTGTATGGCACAAGACTGATGCAGCCACCTTTGACGCAGGGCGGACTGCCTTTGATGCAGTGCTTTTTTGAAAATCGGGTCTGGTGCAAAGTTTGAGGCTAAATTCCCTTGCGCCACTATTGTTTGGTGCACGTCCCTTGTGTCATACCTGGTGCTTTGAAAATCCAGCCCAGAAGCTCTAAGGATAAGGTTGTAAATAGCAATTGGGATGTATTGACAAAGGATGAAATAAAGAGACATCCATATATTACAAACCAAAAGAATAATAAAGCACCCCGGAATTGATGGTCTACTGGCAGAAACCTTGAGAGTAAATATTGATTGATGGGCCAGAATTTTGCTTATTGTCTTTCTGTATATAAAAAAAAAAATAATACTATTCTCAGGAATGATTAGTAACAGAGATTGTACCTATTTTCAAAAAAGGACTTAATTATTACTTTGCACACTAATACATATAATAGTATTGGATATATGAGGAATGGAAAACTTACGCAAAAAATATTGGTTAACAGAGGAGTAAAACAAGGTTGTTTACTGGTTCCAGTATTGTTTAATATACATATATAGATCACATTATTAGAGAACTGAATAAACACAATACAAATGCTCCCAACATAGCTGGCCTCAAAGTCAGTATTTTGACTTATGTGGATGATGCCATACTTATTTCAAAATCAGCAGCTGGCCTACAAAAAGCGGTAGATATTGTAGCAGTGGTTTTGATCAAACTATCCCGTGAAGTAAACTGTGAAACTCTAAAATAATTAAGATTGGGAAAGTTTGTAAAAAAAATACATACACGAAAACTCAAAGATGTTAACTTCTAAGTAGTAAAAGAATACAATTATTTAGGTAGACAGACAAATAACAAATTAAAATGGAAAGAACATAGAGAACATAACAAAAGTAAAGGGAAGCAAATTGTACTGGGATTGAATAGATTAGGAAAATATTTTGCCGATAATTATTTTTATACAATGAAAGAAGAAAGATTACTCCTCAATATCCTGTCAAGACCATTTCCATCACTCAAAAGTGCTTACTTGTTTCTTAACAACTGTACTATAGAATGTTATCTAATCTCTCTCTCTGTTTATTGTTTGTTATGGTTTATCACTTTTTTTCTTTAACCATTCTCTTAGTAGTTGTCTCCATGTAGTAAATGTAGTTCTGCAGCTTTAACTGCCCAATCACTGTGCATACAATCAAAAACTGAGTCCAAACTGGTGTATAAATTTGTTTTGATAAGCACAGATAATCCATAGAGATTTTTTACTTTTAGTTTGTCTACCCACTTTTTCAGATATTGATCATGTTAGTGAATAAGGTTTAAACAATCATTTTGTTGTTCTGTTTGCCGAAGACACACAAACCAGCTGAAGCTCATCACATAGCTAGTGTACTAGCCATTTGAAGCAAGTCAATTCAAAGGCAGAAAAGGATGCACTTATTTGAGGAATGTAGTTGTCACCACAGATTGAAGAAACACCAGATAAATGCCACTTTAAGTGTGCAAAGTCATTTGTGAACACAAAATGAGTGACCGTAGCAGCATTCTGCTCAAATGGTAACAGCAGTGCCAATAAAGTGTATAACAGGTGGTGTGGTGATGTTTTAGCTGGATCCCATCATAAGACCAAAAACTAGTCTGTGACTTGCTTGCAATGGCTAGTATGCTAGCTATGTGATGAGCTTCAGCTCTATCATGTGTCCGTTGGCAAACGGTAACCTACTTTTACAGTGTATTAACTCAGGATAACCTGGCTGTGACACAATATCCAGTTTAGTGGGATCTTGCTTTTATCCATTTTGACACTGTGAGAAACCTATTAAAATGTTTAGTTGCATGCTAACTTTGTTTTGTACTTGTGAAACAGAGTTTGTGTTAGCAGTGTCATGTTTAAAGGCAGAATAATTAAGCTGTAAGGGTGTGGCTCTCATGAAGTCCTGATGCATGTGAAAATCACACAGTGGTACCTAGAATATGCAATTTGTTTGGGAATACTAACTGGCTGTCAGTGCAGCACTAGTGAATGCTTTCAAAGACTTAGTTTTATAGTGTTGCAATGAGTGTGGGGGCTACCTGACTGTCTGATGATAGTACCTCTGTATGTCCTGTTAACCCGCAGTCTCTCACTGTATCACCCCATAAATGTGGTCACTGGCATCTCATTTTATCTTCTTCAATTCAGTCCTGCTGGTACTGTCTGTGTCAGCCCACCTTCCACCAGATACCCTCATTAATGTGATCACTAGCATATAGTGGCCCTCTGCAACCTAGTAGCCATAGAAGTAGTGGATACATCCTTCACTAAGAAGCCCATATCTTGCAATCCATTCCCATGCTGCTGCTTTCAGATATATTCCCCACATGTAATATGCCCCTGCATCCCTGGTATCCATCTGTGTCATCCCACATCCCAGTCTCATTTATCCTGCCCAAATGCAGTGCCAATCTTCACACCAGAACCCCATCTTCCTTCTTGTGATGCTGGCCAGCAACACATCACCATAACTGATTGTCATTTACCATCTGTCTGTTCTACACTGTAGTAATATTCTCTGAGAATGTCTTCAATATATCAAGCTCTGTGATACTGCATAGACATTCCACAAGAATTTCAGTGACATAGCTCAGAGCATATTGCTACAGTACATGCAGGTGAATTTGGCTGCCAGCAATGTTGGTATGTGATGGACTTTTTGCTAGTTGCTGTTACAGGACCACAGAGTTAGCACTATCCTTGGGAAAGTATAAAGCGACCACAATGTTGAGGTGGGATGGCACCAGTGGATACTGGTGACATGTGTAAGAAGGTAAGAAGTAGCATGACAATTAGCTGCAGGAAGTGGGCTTTTTACTGAACAATATGTTCACTACTACTGGGGCCACCAGGTGGCAGGGGGTGCCACTGGATACCAAAAATTGCATTGCCATGGGTATCTGGTTGGAGGGGCCTGACACAGGTGGTACTAGCAGAATTAGATGGGGAAACACTTGACACCAGTAAGCATGCTTGACACCAGGGGAGTACAGTTTTGGGGCGATAGTATGTGACTGAGGATTGATTTGATGTGTGCTTTCAGGGCAGGAGACTGCTGCATGTTGGGGTGAAGACCATCAGTCCACGCAGACGGATGGCCATAATTGATAACCTGTAAGAGCACCATGGTCCACTCAAAGGGTTAAGAACCACATAATGATAAGTACCTCTAAGTGCATACTGATTAGAATAATTAAAATGTCTTTTTTGAATATTGCAGATTAGTGCTTGGGTGATCTAGCAGTTGATATACCATTGAAACAGTGAAAACAATATAGCAAAGACCATTATAGCACTAAAAACTGGCAGGTCACTGTAATGGTCCCATTGTACACCACCCCTGCTTCTCACAGTGTTTTGCCCCCTCCCTGAAACAACTCTGACTCTGAGTTGATTATTTTAATATCAGGTGGTGTGGTGAGCACAGCTCCCAGCAAAAGAACACATTGTTTTTCTGATGGCACAATGCTAACTGTCAGCATTGTGCCTGTTGCTGTAATGTATTTTGACAACTGTGTTGTCAAATCAGCTTGGTGAAATCCTAGTAGTTGTACCATGCTATCTGCCATCTATAGAGTGGCTTAGGGTGGCATAAAATAATTCACTTTGTACCTGGGGGAATTGGTTAGGGTATCCATCTGAGCTAGTCTGGAAGGAGGTACAATATATTGGAAGCCTATTTGCACTGGCCGGCATGGTTACTCAAGACTAGAGATCTTACTTGGAATTTAGAGACAGCAAAAAGCCAAAGGCCCATATGAGTTGTCCCTTTTTCAATTGTAGTAATCCACCAGTCCCTCCAGTGATAAGCACCTATCCAATGTGTTCTTAACGATATTAAAAGTACCATTTTTCACCATCTCTATGAGTAGACAGTTCCATATGTGAACCACTTTCTAAGTGTAAAACTTCTAATGTTTTTCGGTTTTAAAGTTTCCTGCCTGTAATTGTTTATTGTTCTGTACAATAAAAGCAACCCCCCCAATTCGTCTATTATGTAGTTTGTTTAGTTGTAATTATTTTAGCTGTTCATAATAGGAAACATTTTCCATTCCTCTAATTGCTCTATTAGCTTTTCTTTGTATGCATTTCCATTTCTTCCTGTCACTGTTATCCAAACCTCCACAAAATGATAAGCAGTAGTCCATATATGGGGCCAGATTTTCAAAAGGCTCTTAGATCCATGCAAGCTGCGTCAAACGGCCAGCTTGATTCAGATCTAGGTGCACCAAATGCTGTGTGTCATATTTTGTGAGAAAAGTGTTCATTGTGACAAAGTCCCCCAAACTGACACAAGCGGTCCCCTGCATTGCCAAAATGGCATTAGGGAAGAGAATGACGCAAGCTGCAGCAAAATAAATGGTGCAAGTTGGAGTCAAAAAAATGACTCAAGGAAAAAAAAATGATGCACACTGAGTAAGAAATGGTGCAAACAGCAAACAAATGATTTAAGCTGAGTCAAAAATGATGCACATTGAGTCAGCAAAAATGACTCAATGAATGAAAATGATGCAAAATGAGTAAAGAAATGGTGTAAACCATAAATAAATGGTGCAAGCTAAGTCAACAAATTGTGCAAGTTCAGTAACAAATGATGCACAGAACGAGAATGACACAAGCTAAGTAAAACAAAAAACAGCAAATGAAATGGCCAAAACTAAGCCCCCCTCCAAATGTGTTCAACTAGTTCTGAAGGATAATACTGGCCCTTAACAGTAGCATAGTCAGGCCTGACCATATGCTGTGGGTCTCTTTACATGCTCTAGTGTCCCTTAGACCAGCTCTGGCTGGTTTAACAGCGACATGCATCTTAGGCACAAGGACAGGACTTGCATTCTTTGAAAATCCCAAATAAGGGGATGGTGCATCATTTTGGTGATGCAGGCATCCCTTCCAACATGATGCAGGCATTTTTTGGTGCAAACATGGGGCAAGCCACTCTGGCACATGCAGACCTGTTTTTGACTCAAGTACCATTTGAAAATCAGAATTGGTGCAAGGTTTGACACATCCTGCTCCTTGCATCAGTTGTTTTTGATGCAATCACCCTGTGTCATTCTCTGGCCTTTGAAAATCTGGCCTAAGAGGGCCACTGCATCAACAAAATGGTGTAAGGGAAGATAATGACACAAGCTGCACCAAAATAAATGGTGCAAGTTGAATCATAAATGGTGCAAGTTGAGTCAAAAAAATAACTCAAGGAAAGAAAATGATGCACACTGAGTAAATCAATAGTGCAAACAGTAAAAAAATGGTGCAAGCTGAGTAAAAAAAATGACTCAAGGAATGAAAATGATGCAAGCTGAGTAAAGAAATGGTGAAAACATTTAAAAAAATGGTGCAAACTGAGTCAAAAAATTGTGCAAGCTGAGTAACTACTCAAATGATGAGAATGATGCAAGCTAAGTAAAAAAAAATGGCAGATGAAAAACTTCCAAGACTAAGCCCCCAAATGTTTTCAACTAGTCTTGCAGGAGAACACTGGCCCTTAACAGTAGCATAGTCAGGTCTGACCACATGCTGTAGGTCTCTTTATATGCTCTAGTGTCCCTTAGACCATCTCTAGCTGGTCTAATAGCGACATGCATCTTAAACACAAGGACAGAACTTGCATTCTTTGAAAATCCCAAATAAGGGGATGGTGCATCAATTTGGTGCCTCAGGCATTCCTTCCAACGTGACACAGGCATTGTTTTGGTGCAAGCATGAAGCAAGCCACTCTGGTGCATGCAGACCTGTTTTTGATGCAAGCACCATTTGAAAATTAGAATTGGTGCAAGGTTTGACACATCCTGCTCCTTGCATCAGTTATATTTGATGCAAGCACCACGAGTCATTCTCTGGCCTTTGAAAATCTGGCCCATGGTCTTACATATGTGTTGTATAGGGGCAATCTAAGTTATTTTCATTTGGAGCTGAAATATCTATTAATTGCATTCAGAACATAATTTGATTTCCTGATCACTTCATCTCATTGGCTATGAGACTTAAGGTAATTTGTTATCATTATCCCCAAATCCTTTTCTTTTTTATTTTCCCCAATATTGTAGCCTGCATTGAATATTTAATGCCTGGATTTGTTCTTCTGAAGTGCTTAACTTTGCACTTTGATATATTAAAGGACATGCTCCATTTCATTGTCCACAATACTAACATGTCTAGGTCCCTCTGTATAACTGCACTCCCTGCAATAGCATCTACCCTTCCACCAAGATTAGTGTCATCTGCTAAAACTTCATATCATGATTGTAACTCCTTATCTATGTCAGATATATGCAGCCTGAAAGGAATCAGGCCCAAAATGGAACCTTGTGCCACTCCTCAAGTCATCTAAGAGGATGAGGACACATGACCGTTAACTCTAACTCTCTGTTCCATATCATACAACTAGCTTTCTATTCACCTTACCATTTTACTGTCTAGTTTGAAATCATATAGTTTTTTTATTAAATCCAAATATGGTAATCTATTAAAAGCCTTTTTCAAAGTCTAGGTAAATGACATCTAAAGGTATTCCTTTATCTAAATACAGTATATACTAACCTTTTCTTAAAAGCTTAAAATAAATCTTTGTTGGTGTTTGTGATCTATTAATAGGTTCAGGGTCATAATTTTAAGTCTGTCCTTAGGGCAGCTTTCCATGATTTTGCCTAATATACTCATTAGACTTATAGACCTATAGCTTCTAGGATTACTCTTTAGAACCATTTTTAGGGCTGTGGGCAGAACCTACAGCCATTTTGAGATCACTCAGTAGCTCAAAAAATGGCCAGTGGTGGAACCTTCCATTGGACCTTTGGAAGTATCCTTCCAAAAGTCCAACAGTGCTTGGAATCTTCTGCCAGGATCAGCCACTACGGAATAACAACCGCACTATTTCAGCTGTTACTTCCACATTCATGGCATGAACTGCGCATGTGCAACTCAGGCACATGTGCAATTCTGCTGGTACCATCATGTTGTGAATAGCAAAATGCCATTCACCAAAACTGTGCATGTGTGAGTGCTGTGCATGTGTAGTTGCGTCACTGCTGCCAACACCAGCAACAAAGAAAACATGCCAACATTGGGGTCCCCAATCCCCTGTGTCGGCATTATGTAGCCCCCCCCCCACTCATGTGGCATAGTGGGAGCCCACCCCAATGTTCCCAAATGTATTTTTTCCTCTGCTGACATTAGGATGCCCAATACCCGTGTTGGCATCACATGACTCCCCACTCATGTGGCACACTGGGAGCCCACCCCAGTGTGTCCAAATGTCTGCATATTTTTGGTTACCTGTAAATAAAGAAAACAGTCCCCCGGTGTGTTTTTATGTGTTTTATTTATCTTTAAAAAAGAAAATGGTCCCTCGTTGTCACCCCAGTCCTCATTTCCCCATCCCCACCCTCCCACTGAGCATCCATGTCCCTGCACCCCTCCTTACCCCATACTTGCCTCTGGAGGTCAGTGCTGCCATCTTCTGTGGACTGGGACATGTCTGCACTCTTCAAAGCTGAACCACAAACTGAAGAATCAAAGGTAAGTGTGCTATAATGCCATTCAATGGGGTTTTCAAACTGATGTTGATAAATAAGCAATGTTTTGGAATTTTGCCCCAAATTTTCAACATGGGGTTCTTGGGACCCCACCGCATGAAAACTTTCACTGTCATTTCGTTACTCAGTCCCAAAAGGTGAGTTTGCAGTCACTGCACAGAATCATCTTTTGGGACCAGTTCATGAAATGACAGTGGCACTGTTCATGAGGTGGTGTCCCCAAAAGCCCATGTTGCAAATTTAGTGAAACAATTCCAAAAAATGACTGTGTTACAAGCATGCGTTGTGCAGCTTCTACGCATGCTCCTAACTTTGCCAATTTTTTATCTTTTCCCTCTACATATTCAACATTGCCATTTTTGGACACCTCCTTTTTAACATTACATCTGTAATTTATCACACCCTGCCCAAAACACATTTTCACACCTGTGGCAGAGAATAGCGCAGTCACTCTGTGAAATCACCTTTCAGGAGAAGTGAATAAAATTACACTGACACTTTATATGAGGAGGGATCCCAAAAAGACCATGTTGAAAATTTGGTGCAACACCTTCAAAAAATGTTCAAGTTACACCCGAGAGTTCAATAATTTCTATGCACATGTGTAACTTTACTCACTTGGCAGCATGTCACAACCCTATTGGCTCTGGCCAGAGTTTGTTTGTATAGGTATCACTTTGGCTCTTCTCCAGTCCCTTGGCACCTCACACCTATCAATAGATATATTAAAAATGTAAGATAAGGGGTCTGCTATTTCATAAGCTAGTTCTTTAGGTAGCCTCTGTCCCATTGGTTCTGTATAAAAATGGTGAACAGAAGAAAAGTGCAGTCAAAAATGAGGCAGCAAAAAAGACACAAGGGAAAGCTTTGTCTGTGCAAAGAGGTACAGGGAAAACAGCACTAGTCTGTGTCCTGCACTTCATTGCCCTGAACCCGGCCAATGCGGGGTGCTCTGCCCCCACACACCCAAAATTTCTTTAACAATTTCCAGTCAGAACAGCAGTGAGGAATGGGCAGTTTTCAGATTTTCAATCTTTTTAGTCTGCACCATTTTCCCCACAGCTGTTTTCGCAGACATGGTTTTGTCTTGAGGCTTTTTTGATGGCGCTCTTTTTTACCACGCTGTTTTTCCAGTGCTCTAGTGATGGGATACCATCCCATCTGATCGGGTCCTTGTGATTTTACTCTGTCCAATTTTTTTTAACTTATCCAGTATCTGTGACTGACAAAAAGGATCATACTCACAATTTACTTCTATAGTTCCTTTAGTAGGGTGGGTCTCTATGGGTTTTTGAAATACACTACTAAAACCCTACTACTAACAACAACAAAAATGGAAAGGGACCTGGAGGTAATCATATCAGATAACCTTAAGGTTAGCAAGCAATGTGAGAAGGCAGTAGGGAGGGCTAGGTGTATACTGGGATGCATAGGGAGAGGCATCACCAGAAGAAAACAGGAAGTTATTATCCCTCTGTACAGACAGTTGGTAAGACCCCATCTGGAGTACTGCATCCAGTTCTGGAGACCCCATCTCCGCAAGGACATAGGCAGGATAGAGGCAGTCCAGAGGAGGGCAACAAAAATGGTGCAGGGTCTGCAAGAGAAGCCATATGTGGAGAGACTAAAGGAGCTTAATATGTACACCCTTGAGGAAAGGAGGGAGAGGGGAACATGAGAGAAACTTTTAAATACCTCAGTGGAATCAACAAAGTCCAAGAGGGTAGCATCTTTCACAAAAAGAGATGTGCAAGAACAAGAGGACACAATTGAAAGATGGGGGGGGCAGTTCAGGGGCAATGTGAGGAAGTATTTTTTTTTCACAGAGAGGGTGGTGGATGCATGGAACAGCCTTCCTGAGGAGGTTGTGGGGTCTAAAACTGTGGCAGAATTCAAGAATACATGGGACAGACATAAGGCAATTCTTGTGGGGGGTAAGAAGAAATAGGCTGTTGGTTAACTAGGATCTGCAGCTTATCCTGTAGGTAGGGAAATGGGCAGACTATGTGGGCCAAGAGGTCCTTATCTGCCATCAAAGTCTATGTTTCTAAATACTTTGGCCATTTCACTTTTCTCACAGATATTTTTTCACTCACACTTTATTGGACCCAAAACTGCTGTGGTTTCACTCAGAGAATTTATGTATCTATAAAATAATTTTGGATTAGATTTATCTTTTGCTAATTTTTCCTCTAGTTTCTTTTTTTTCCATCCGTATTTATTTCTTGCATGTTTTAATGGTATCCTTATATCTTCTAATGCTAGTCTCAGTAGGATTATTCTTCATAATTTTGTATAACCCTTTCTTCCTGGATAGTAATTTCAGTAGTTTAGGCTTTAATCATGGAGGCATTTTCCTTTTTTTATTATATATTTTCTTTTCCAGAATTAAATTATCCCCACGTCCTATATTTTAGTTTTGAATATAGTCCAAGCCTGCTCAGTGCTTTTCTCTTTTAATTGACTACTTCAGTCCCAGTTCTGTAGGATATGGTTACATCCATCAAAATCTCCTCCGTTATAATCAAACCATTTTCTTGTCTCTTTATCCATATGTGAATTTGTTAATACTGGGAAAAAAAATGGCGTTATGATTGCTATTTGCCAAGTGGCCCATTATTTCATAATGACATTCAGCTTCAACATTTGTAAGAATGAGATCAAGCACATTATCCCCTCTAGTTGTTTTTTTTACACATGTTGTACTACGCTCAATAACTATATCCAGGAATTCATTCCCTATTTTACTAGTAGCTTTATTTAGTGTCCAGCTGATTTCTGGAAAGTTGTAATTTACAACTTGCATGTAAATAGATGTATTTGAAATACTGCAGCTTCTGTTATGTATTCTCGTGGACCTCACTGTAAATGGGTTTATTCTCATTAGCGTTTATCCATATTCTTATGATTGGTATGAATAAAATATTTTACTACTACTACTACTACAACAGCAAATCCATTATTACAAGTAACACATGATAAGTAAAACATTTCAGAATATAACCTGTTGATCTCTGTATTCCTATGGTCTGGTAGAATATAACAGTTTCCAATTATTATGGGCCCATCCATCATGTTATTCATTTTTTCAGCCATACTGATTCTGTATGAGCCGCAGCAGGTAGCAAATTGTTTGCCTATGCAGCACCGGTACTGTGGAATAAGCTCCCAGCACACCTCCAGGATGCGACCTCTCTGGGAGCCTTCCGTACTGGGCTCCGTGAGCATCTACTAGATAAAAGTGCATGCTCCTGCCTCTGAGCACAGAACCATGATGCTTAGATCCCAGCCTATCCAGGCTATCAGTCCATCAGAAGCCTCTCCAATCCAAGAGACGCAAGTGTAACTGTCAATTGTTCTGTTTCTGTGCTAATTACACACCCTGCAAAAGGTCTGCTCATTGCTAATATGATTGTGCTTTGCATTTGTCTTGAATGTCTTAATCCTTCTGTGTACTGTCATCTTTGAATCATGTGGCGTGTCGACTTGATTGTAAACCAAAATGGTCAGCAAACCTATATGCTGTATGTGTGAAATGTTCTTACTGTATAACTAATTCCGTTTTACCCCTGAAAAGGAGACCCTTGGGGCTCAGTGGGTCTGCCCATTTATGAAAACTGAATAAATGAATAAATAAGTTATTATCCCTAGGATCCCACTCACAGCATTTTAGGGTTTCCCTGCAGTAAATGGCTACTCCTCCTGCTTTATATTTGATCTTTGGCTGCTAAATCCTTAGTACCACTTATGTTCCTGTCCCATTCATTTGTATAACTCCACCAAGTTTCCTGAACAGCTATGACATCTGGTTCTAGTGTTGCAATCCTTATTCTTAATTTGTCTATTTTATTATTTAAGCTACATGCATTTAATGTTAAAATGGATAGATGCTTCCCCTTTCTATACCTTTTTTCAGGTTTATTTTCAGCCTCCTGGACCTTTGTCCCCCAAATGAACCCAACACCCCTAGGTACTAGTTTAAATTTCTTTGTGATCATCTCATTTAGATGCTCCACAAGAATTTTAGTCCCCATTCTATTAAGGTTTAGTCCATCTTTTGCAAGTAACTGACCCTTTCCTCTTAATGATTCCCAGTTTTTTTAGAAAATAGAAGTCTTCTTTAAGGGCCATATATTCAGACAAGATGTGCGGCGCATCCATCGATGTGCCACACATCTTTAGACTTGTGTGGGCTGTCGGGGGTGTGGCTATATTCAAAATCCACCGATGCACCACACACTCCCGACTGTGCCACAACACTCAATATTGTGATGCTCCTATGCAAATGAGGGGACTCTCATGAATATGCCATACATCACAATATTGAACCCCCCCCCGCCCCAAGTATAAGTATGGCCAGCTGTATTGGCACATAGTTATGTTTTTGAAACCCTACTTTAACTGTGCATGCGGTTGGGTGGTGCCCCACACAGAGTCTAGGGCCGGGTATACACTCCACCACCCAACAAGCCCCGATCACTTCTCTGAAATAGAAAGCCTGAGCCCCGGTTCCATAGTGTAGTGGACCCCTTCCCCAGCTACAATCACTGTAAAATGCTAAATTATTCCCTGATCCATGTTCTGTAATGTAGTGGCCCACCTACCCAGCCCCAATCACTGTAAAATGATAATATAATCCTCAATTCACATTCCATAGTGTATCGTCCCCCCCAGCCCTGATCACTGTTAAAATAAAATAATCCACAGTCCCCATTTCCATAGTGTAGTGGCCAACCTCCCCAGCCCAAATCACTGTTAAAATAAAATAATCCACAATCCCATTTTCCATAGTGTAGCACCCCCCAGCCCTGATCACTGTTAAAATTGCACTGCTGCAGCCAATTGCCTTATTCCTAAAACCAGACATTCTAATTATCACAGAAACCTGGCTAAAACCACACACCCAGGATGCTTGCATCGCAATTCCAGGTTATACAGTAATCTGGCTAGATCAGCCCAGGACTAAACAAGGTGGTGGCATTGCAATGTACATCTGCTCCTCCCTTCATTTTACCACCATGCCACTATTACTACCACCAATACACACTATCAATTCCTTGATGGTGAAAATTGCTCTCCCTCACTCCATCCCAATTTTTATCGTTGAATCCTACTGCTTCCCATCTCCTCTGCGTCTTCCATCATGGATCACTTAACCACCCTAAAGTCCCATACATCAGGAGGGAAACTCCATGTCCTAGGCAATTTTAATGTGAATTGGCTCTCCGCATCTACCTCTAAATTTCATAAAGACATAGCTGCTCTAAATCTGACATAACTGATTACAGAACCCACCCATCTAAACTTCAAAACTCAAAACCACATGCTACTGGATTGGTCACTCACCTCCCATCTGCATTGGATAATAGCAGCAGGTCTACTACCTGACTTACTAAGTGACCATCATCTAATCTATTCGGTATGAAAAATCATAGGCCCAATCACCCCCCCCCAAAAAAAAGCATAGTGGTATGGTCCTTGTAATCATTGGACCTGCTGTCCCTCTTATTTGACCTGGCTAACAATGATTGGTCATTCATCCCTCGTGCCTCTTCTATTGACTCTGCCCTGGATTATTTTAAATCCAAGGTCCTCTTGGTCTGGGATTCCCATGCCCCTCTCAGACAGACCAGGGTGTGGGGGTCTCACCTGCCCTGGATCACCGCTGATATCATGGTTAGCCTCAAAGCCAGAGAACAGGCTTGGAAGGTCCAAAAAGTTTCTGTCTCCTTTTCAGTTTCCTGAATTACCACTCTCTACATAATGCATATACAAGACAAATCTGCCAGGCAAAAGCAAACTACTTTAAATCCACCTTCCTAACCAATATTAATCACCCTTCCAAATTCTGGAAGGCCATACAATCGCTCTTCTCCCCTCCATCCCAGCCACCCACCCTCATCATAAATTCAGGTGGCTCCACAATAACAGAACCACTCGCTGTGGCTACAAAGTTTAATTCGTTCTTCATAAACTGTATTTCAGAACTCCTATCTTCTCTCCCTCCGGCTCCCCAGCCCCAACTACCTCCCACCCTGCCCAAGCCTCTCTCCCAGCCTTTTCCTCCTGCCATATTACCCCAGCCGAGGTTTACAACACACTGATTGTGCTAAACCCTGCCAAAGGCAAATGTCCTACTGGGTTGGACTCCAAATTGTTCTTCCTGGCAGCCCCTGCTACTGCCTCACCCCAGGCCTTCCTTTTCAATCTTTCCTTCTCTCTCACTTCTATTCCAGCTGAATGGAAGTATACCATATTCATCCCCTTTCCGAAAGGTGGTGACCCCTCCTCCTCCAGCAATTATTGCCCTATCTCCCTCCTCCCTATCTTAGCAAAACTTCAAGAACACTTAGTTCTCTCCCAGCTCTCCTTCTTCCTTGACTCCCAACTCCTTCTTCACTCCATACCAGTCTGGTTTTAGGAAGTCCCACTCCACCACTACCTCCCACCTGAGGCTCACTGATTCCTTCCTCACTGGCATGGACCAAGGCCTCATCACCTCTGCCATCTTTGTCGACCTCATGAAGGCTTTCAACACTGTATCCAACCCTCTTCTTCTTTCCAAGCTCTCCCAAGCAGGGCTCTCTAGTATGGCCATCAGCTGGTTCCACTCCTAACTCATTGGCGAAACACAGTCTGTCTAGATTGGTAACTCCATCACCAACTCCCTCCTATCTTGACTGGTGTACCCAAGGGTCAGTTCTTGGCCTGCTACTGTTCTCCATCTTCCTTAGTGATCTGCCCTCATCCTGCCCACACACATCCATTCACAGTATGCGGTTGATACGGTCTTGTATACATCTGGACCCTCAACCACTGATGTTGCATCCAGACTTCAGCGGGAATTCAGCAGTGTCCAGTTCTGGTTTCACTCTAATCAGCTCTTTCTGAATGCCAAGAAAACTGTCTCTATATTCTTCAGCACTTGGAAGAGACTATCTCAGCTCCCTTCCCTCCCCAACTTCTACACTCTGGATAGGACAAAGCTGAAAGACTGCACCTTGTTTAGATACCTTGGGATCTGGCTTGACCAACACCTCAATTTTTCTGTACATATTGAGGCCATCCACAAGAAGTTGCACCCCAAGCTGGGTGCCTTGTATCATAACCGTGAATGTATTCTGCAGCCAGCTCACTGTGAAATTGTACAGAAAATTATTCTCCCAGTATTTGACTATGGTGATGTAGTCTACACAGCCACTCCCAAAACTTCCCTAACCAGACTGGATATCCTCTTCCACTCCTTCTGTTGCTTCATCCTTGACTGTCCTGTCAGCACCCATCACTGCATCCTCTATCAAATCCTAAGCCTCCTCTCTCTCCAGGATAGGAGGCAGTCCCACTGCAGTAGGATCATGGCCAAGTACTGGTCTTAGTCCCTGCCCCCCTTACCTCTCCTCTGCCCTCGCACTCCCTCAGACATTATGACACCCACTCCTTTGCTGTCCGGTGCATGTCCACCACTGCAGGTCAGGCAGTCTTCTCTTATTGCATGCCTAAACTATTGAATTCACTCCCCTCAGCCATTCGGCATGCCTCCTCTGTTCACTGCCTCAACTCTCTCCTCAAAGCACACTTCTGCTCCACCTGCACATGTACCTAACCCTCCCTATTCCCATATTTTGGCCTAAGCACTTCAACCTAATAGTGCTTGGCTGGCAGTCCCTGCTACCTGCCTGAATCTATCGATTTGTGTTATGTGGTCTTGCTGTTAACATTGGTGATTGTATTATATTGTTTAATATTTTGTATTCATTGCTCTTGTACATCTGTATGTACCCCTGTATGTATGAATTGTAGTTATTGTATACATTGTATGTACTGTGCAGTTTCTCCTACATTGTTGATTTATACTTTTGCACTGTCTCCTATGCCTCCCGCGGACACATCTGGAATTGAGCAGCTGTCTGCTCAGTATGCCTTTCCTGGTAAAACTTTTAAATAAATAAAAGAAAATAATCCATGATCCCATTTTTCATAGTATAGTGGCCCCACATCCCCAGCCCCAATCACTGTTAAAATAAAATAATCCACAATTCCCTTTTCCATTGTGTCATGGCCCCCCTCCACAGTGCCAATCGATGTAATAATGAAACAGACCTGCTCCCATTCCCATTGCCATTGTAGTCTATTGGTTCCCCCCCCAAGCCCAGATCCATTTACAACCAACAGCAACCCTGAACCTGATAGTGAAATGGCCCCCAACCCTGATAGTCTGTGACCTACCACCAAACTCCCCCCAACTAAACTGGAACTGGGGACTAGCACAGCCCACCCACACCACCACGGTCAGTTGCCTACTGAACAGTAGGTAAGCATGTATAGTATATAGTACGCACCCACTGGTTGACTGCTCAACCAATGGGCATGTGTTGTATACTGTACAAGCTCCAGTACTGTTCAGTTGATGGCTTTCCATGGTAGTGTGGATGGGCTGTGCCAGTTATCGGCTCCTATAGGGTTGTGGGGGAGTGATGTGGTGGGTCACTGACTAATGGGGTGGGGGCCTCTTGACTACCAGGGTTGGGGTCACTGTCAGTTGTAAATAGATTGGGGCTCAGAGAGGAGGAACCAGTAGACTACCAAGACCATGGGAATGGGAGCATGTTTGTTTCATTATTACATCGATCAGCGCTGGGGAGAACCACTACACTATGCAAAGGAGAATGGATTATTTAACAGTGATCAGGCTGGGGGAGCCACACTATGGGAAGGGGATCATGAATTTTTTTACTGATCAGGGCTGGAAGGGGTGCTAGCACTATGGAAAAGGATTGTGGATTATTTTATTTTAACAGTGATCAGGGCTGGGGAGGTGACTGCTACATTATGGAAAAGGGGATTGTGGATTATTTAATTTTAACAGTGAATTTTGCTAGGGAGGGGGGTCACTTATGGGAAAGTGGATCATCGAATGTTATATGTCTAACAGTGATTGTGCCCGGGAGAGGGCTGGCCCGGTGCACATCACAGTAGGGCAGCCATGCTGATGAGCCCATAATGAGCATACAAATAGCCCCCTTGTGCTGTGCATGCACCGTGCATTCCCCTATGGGCAGTCTTCAGCCCTGCACCCTGGATGCACCAAGCCATACATAGCGGCTGTTTACTGGGCATCCATGGTCCAATATTAAAACAGATTGCGTGGTCTGTTATGATTGTACATTCTGTTTGAATATCATGCCGGAGCCGGTCACCCCTAACTTATTTACGTGGAGCACTGGTATGCGTGTGCATCTGAACAGCTCTGAATATGGGGCCCTAAGAGTCCAGTCATCGAGCCATTTGTTCATTTCTATAATATCTCTTTATTTCATGCATTTCTTAGTACCAGTAATATCTCAAAGAATACTACCTCACAATTTTATGTTTTCAATTTCCTTCCCAACTTCATATAATCTTGCTTTATAGTGTCCAATTGCCTCTTTCCAATATCCTTGATTCCTCCATGCACTGCTATGGTCTTTTCCCCTTCTTCCAAACTGTTCATCACCCCCTCTAAATTGCTTATGATGTCACAATCTTTGCCCCTGGGAAATATGACATTATGTTGTTTTTTTTTATTGTCCTGACAAATAATTCTATCAGTGTATTTCACTATAGAATTGCCTATGAATATGTTTTGTCTATCCTGGGATCTATTTAATATGGTTGGTACAACCTGCATTTCATGACTAAAATTATTTTCACTTAGAGTGGAGTATCTGTTTTTTCTTTCAATATCATTACTATGTTGTTTGCGAGGATATATATCTGATCTGTGGTTGTTCTTCATCATTCTTGGTTGTACTATTAATGGTATACCGTTAGAACTGTGGCAGAATTTTGTCACCACAATTAGTGCACCACAGTAAGGGAAATGATGACAGAGGTGATCTTGATTTTAGATCGCCCCTCAGTCATGCCACTCTTTGTGCCCACATAATTTCTTCCCCCCACTGGTGCATGCAAGAGATGACTATTTCCCAAGATGGGACTTTGGCACTCTCTGTCCTGGGAGCCGCAATGCCTGGTGCAGAAATTCCAGGCTGCATATTGCCTGCTCCCATATCGGTGTCGACAAAATGACTGTCACACTAATATGGGTGAACCACTACTGACCACGTCGTATCCTTCTGGTCCTCCCCCTCCTCCTCCCTACCCCTTTTTCCAGCTCCAGTATGCACACTAGTATACTAGTGTGTCACTTTTGTGTTTGTTTCAGCAACCTTTCCTATTATTATTGCATCTGGACTGGCCTTTTTTACTGCATTATCTATGAAAGATTCCAGGTCTCTAAGTTCTTGAAAATGTTTTAGTTTTGTCTTATATTTCTAGCTCCTCCTTTAATTCAGCCATTAGCAAACAGTTGGGGCATCCACCAATCTGGCCTTCTTTTTTGCACTCATAATAGTTAGGAGGTTCGTCTGTTACTAGTTATACTCTTGCCTTGTCACAGATCACTGTAAGTCTGAAATAAAACAACTTAAAACACCACCTGTGTGGTGCAGAAGTTCTGGCCCAGCCACCCCATATGCATTGCCGTACACTGTGCTGCATGCCTGTCCTCCCACTTGAGCTTGCCCTGCTCTCTATGGGGCAAGTAAGTTATATCGTGTGATCCAGAAGTAGCACACCTGTGGTCGCGCCATATCCCCCCCCCCAAACCCGATTTTTAAAATATACACACAATAAAAATGTGTTTTGCTAGACACAGATGTGAACTATGTGCACTAAGTTAAAAACGTAAATTGTTTTCAGTTTTGTATGTTATTGTAGTTCGTGGGGATCTCCAGTGAACTACAGAATCCCGCCCCTGCCTTGTCTCAACCTGCTGTTTCCCTAGAGACAACAAATTAGCTCTCTGTGCCCCTCACACTTAGTACAAATAGTGCTCCCAATGCAAAATTATCCTGGCCATCATACTTTTAGCACTGTTCCACAGCCTGCAGGTGTCTCACAGTATGTAGAGGTGCTCAGGATGCAGTTTAGTCCACCGGTGAAATTATGGCAAATTCCACAAATTCAACTTCTTGGATAAATTTGCCGATTTGTTTTTTTTATTTAATAGGAAATTTGCTTGGTCAACTTTGCTTGGCAACTTCACCAGTAACTTTTCCCTTGGCGTATACCAAAGTAAAGTTTTGTCAAAATGAGGCTACTAGTAAACAAATTAAGGCTGGGGGAACTCTGTGAAGTCCTGACACTTACTAAATAAGAACCAGAACATGTGGAGTTCTGATTTGTTCTGATTTGTTCTGATTGTTTATGAATATTTAAAAAAATGCATACAATTGGCCAAAGTCAGTGATATTCAACATAGAGGCCAAAAGGAAATAATTTTATGTATTATTTGTATAAAAATGACAGTAAAACTGTTAAATGAAAGCAATAATTACTACTAGCTGCTTCATGGCTTGCTTATACTGGTAGCAATAGCATACTGCATATCCTGCTCGGGCCCATGACATGAGTGTGCTGGGAGAGAGAGAGAAACAGAGAGATAGAGAGAGAGAGAGAGAGAGACTGACAGACAGATATAAATACTATTGTACCACAAAGAAACACCAAGTTCTGCAGGCTGGTAAGATTATTTGTATTAATGCTGCTGATGTGTGAGTATTATTTTGATGGATTTTTATGGATTTTCCAGTCAGAGCAAACTAGAGCAAACCATAGCAAACCAGGTGAAAGAAATTAATTATCAAGATGAGCAGCAGTAGAGCCCGCCCACCCAACCCATGTGAATGATGCAACTGCATCATATGTCCCAGTGTACTGTGGTATGGTACACTACCTGGTCCAACCGGTGGTAATGTTGTCTATTACTGTTCAACATGCAATACATTTATTAAACAAGAAAGAAAAGACATGAACTGATCACCACCCAGCCCAGGCAGCCAGTCAGTCACATCACATTGGTCAAGTGTAGTGTAGTCATAAAAATAAAGGTTCCTACTGCAACCTGAAGACCTGGTGACACACAGTTACATCCTTCTTAGTTCCACAATTGCTGCCATGCCAACCATTGCCAAATAATTTAAGTACATAAAAATTAAAATATAATAATCTCAGCCCAGTTACTGTAAGTGAGGTGTAGTATTGTTACAGCCAGGCTAGCATACCACACACACACAAACACACACACACACTAAATTAATTTACATTTTTCTATAAAAGCTCAGCCAAATAAATGGGACGTGAGAAATATATTATACAAAAAGCATTCAGTTTTTCTGTTCAGCCTTCTGCTAAGCCATCCATTGTATGAAAATTAAAACAGTAATACTACAATACAGTCAAGTCTGCGGTAAAATAATTTTTAATTAGTTGCTGAGGACAAAAAAGTGACAAGTAGTAGTTAGGACAAAAAAGTGACAGGTAGTACATGACATGATGTGAGGACAAAAAGTGACAATTAGTAGCAGTATTAGTACTGTAGTAGTAGTAGTAGTAGAGAGCAGTATCCTACCTTTCAGATCAGAGTGTTATACCTGCTTGCTGTATTTGAACTCTGACCCACTGATGGTATTATTTTTCATGTTTCTGTGCTCACTGTGATCATTAAAATTATTCTGGTCTGGCCTAGTAGTCCATCCTCCTGAGTCCTGACCTGACTTGTTGCAATTAATTACTGCCTCATTTAGTAGACCCCATTCACAAAACATTTTCACCACAGGCACAAAATAAATTCTTGAAAGTGTTTTGTGGACAGGGCCTGCTCTCTCAGACTATACGTTTCATTCAGGTATCATATTTGAAATTAAAGTGAGGAATGTTGACTTTTAGAAATATCAGGTGATCAGCATTTTCTGGTGTCAAACAGGATCATGTGCCAGTAATGACGTTACCAGCTGAGCTAAACAATCATTCTGAACACACACTAGTCAGGGCAATTCATGTACTTCATTGCAATGTTTACTAAAGCAGACCACATATTTTGTTTGGATTTCCAGTATTTCAAAGGATCAGCTTTCCAGCTAATATTGGGCTCTGCAATGTACATTTCAACAATGATCTGTGCTGAGGCTGTGTTACAAGAGGCAGATGAAGGAGATATTACAATTACATCTTCTAAGTGACTCCAGAGACATGAAGTTGAACCAAGTGACTGTGGGACAGTGCTATGTTTGGATGGTGGTGAAGAAGAAGATATTGCTGCACTGGCTGAGGAGGAAGAGGGAGAAAATGCCACAACAATAGAGGTTGGGTCACGTGATGCTGTGCTGTGTCATGAAGAACATTCTGAATGTGGTGCTGAAGTCATACTCTGTTCCATGACAACATGCACCTCATCGATAATTTTTGGTTTATCTCGAAAAAAGTACCATCATCATCATCACTCAATAGTTGCTTCAATTTGTATCATTGGTCCAAGCTTGCTGCTTTAATGTCGTACTCAGAATGAAGCATTTTACATAGTTTGTCATCTTCTGCAACTTTCTTGATCATATGTCTAGTTAGATCTTGTATTCTGGGGGACAATCTGTTTGTGTTAGTAGCACCACTCGCAGCTTGTGTGATCATGGAACTGTATTGATTCTCTGACTTTTCCCTAATCAGATTCAACCTGAATTTTAACATTTTTATAGGGGTATCACCAGGCTCAGAGTTGCTGTGTTTGCACTAACCTCTCTGGTGATTTCATCAATTGGCTGGAGCAGGAAAATTAGAAACACCAGCGTGGCCCACTGTGGTGGAGTAATATAAATGTCTGCATCACCAATTTTATTTTGCAAGGTCTATTGTCTGACAGCTTTCTTTTGCTCCAGCAGTCTTTGAACATATAAAAGGTCAAATTCCATTGAGTAGAAATATCTTGGATAAGTCTGTACAAGGGTAAACTGTGCTCCTTCTGTATAGAAACATAGAAACATAGACCTTGATGGCAGATAAGGGCTGCTTGGCCCACCTAGTCTGCCCATTTCCCTATCTAATGGATAAGCTGCAGATCCTAGTTAACCAACAGCCTGTTTGTTCCTACCCCCCCAAAAGTATTGCCTTATGTCTGTCCCATGCATTCTTGAATTCCCACACTGTTTTTTACCCCACAACCTCCTCAGGGAGGCCATTCCATGCTCCCACCACCCTCTCTGTGAAAAAATACTTCCTCACATTTCTCCTGAACTGTTCTCTCTCTATCTTCAGATTGTGTCCCCTTATTATTGCACATCTCTTTTTCTGAAAGATGCAAACCTCTTGGACTTTGTTAATTCTTTTGAGGTACTGAAAAGTTTCTATCATGTCCCCCCTCGCCCTCCTTGCCTCAAAGGTATACATATTAAGCTCCTTTAGTCTCTCTTTGTATGGCTTCTGTTGCAGATCCTGCACCATTCCAGTTGCCCTCCTCTGGACTGCCTCCATCCTGTCTATGTCCTTACAGAGATGGCATCTCCAGAACTGGATGCAGTACTCCAGATGGAGTCTCACCAACTGTCTGTCCAGAGAGATAACAACTTCCTGTTTTCTACTGGTGATGCCTTTCCCTATACATCCCTGTATCCTCCTAGCCATCCCTACTGCCTTCTCACATTGCTTGCTAACTTTTAGGTCATCTGATATGACTACCCCCAGGACCCTTTCCATTTTTGTCATTGTTACTACCTCCCAGCCCATTGTGTATTCTTCTGCTGAGTTTTTGTTTCCCAGGTGCATTACTTTGCACTTCTTTGCATTGAATCTAATCTGCCATACTTCTGACCATTCCTCCAACCATGCCAAGTCCCTTCTCATCCTTTCCAACCCCCTTGTGTATCAACCCTGTTGCAGAACTTTGTGTCATCTGCAAAGAGGCATACTTTTCCTTCCAGTTCCTCTGCAATGTCACTTATAAAGACATTAAAAAGGACTGGACCCTGTACTGAACCCTGCGGTACCCCATTAGTAACCCCCCCTTTCTTCAGAGTGGACTCCTTTTACTATTACCTTCTGTGTCCTGTTGTCCAGACAATGTTTTACCTAGGCTTCCACCCTGGGACCCACTCCCAGGCTGGCGAATTTGTTTATAAAATCTTTTGTGTTGGACTGTGTCAAATGCCTTGCTAAAGTCTAGGTAGGCCATGTCCACAGTCCCTCCTTGGTCTACTACTTTGGTCACCCAGTCAAATAAATCAATTAGATTCATCTGACATGACCTTCCTGCTGTGAATCCATGCTGCCTTGGTTCCTGTGCCCTACTGGCCTCTAGGTACACAACAATTCTTTCCTTCAGAAGTGATTCCATCATGTTCCATACCACTGAGGTCAAACTGATAGTTCTGTAGTTTCCTGCCTCTGTCTTGCTCCCACTTTTGTGAAGAGGAATCACATCCACCCTCCTCCAGTCCTCAGGCACCACACCATCCCCCCATGATTTGTTAAAAAGGGTAGTCAGTGGTGTCACTAGTTCTCCACTTAGTTCTTTTAGAATTCTGGGGTGAATCCCATCAGGCCCCATTGCTTTGTTCACCTTCAGTTTTAGTTCTTTCAGAACCCTTTCTTCTGTAAAAGGACTGGTATCGACCCCAGTACCCAGAATGCTTCTATTGATTGGAATAGGTACCTCCCCCTCCTCTTCTTTTGTGACTACTGAGCAAGTACTCATTCAGTATCCCTGCTTTTCACTGTCCGCTCTTCCCACCCACCCTCCTCACCTATATTCAACCTCACTATCCCTCCTTTGTCTTTCTTCGCTCCCTAATGTACCTATAAAAGGTTTTATCACCCTTCTTAACCAAGTTGGCTATCTTTTCCTTGGTTTGGGCCTTTGCTATTCTGATTGTCTTCTCCGCTGCCTTCTGCTTTAACTGGTATAGTTCTCTGTCCTGCTCCTTCTGTGTTTCCTTATACTTCCTGAATGCTATCTTTTTCTCCCTAACCTTCCCCACCACCTCTTTTGAGAATCATTGTGTTTTTTCTTTTGTGTTGATTTGTTTATTTTCTTCACACAAAGGCTTGTTGCCTCTGTGATGGCAGTTTTGATGTTTCCCCATTGTTGTTCCACCCCTCCTTCTTGCATGTTTGCTAGTGCTATTCTGAGGCACTCTCCCATTTTGACAAAGGCAGCCCTCCTGAAGTTCAGTACCCTCACTTTTGTATGGCTTGACCCTGCAGCTGAGTTTATCATGAACCACACTGTTTGGTGGTCACTTGTTTCCAGATGGCTACCCACTTCTAGATCTGAGATCCTCTCTCCATCCCCATTTGAGAGTACCAGGTCTAGGATTGCTCCCTCCAGAGTGGGTTCCAACACTAGCTGTCTGAGTCATGCCCCCTGTCGGGCATCAAGAAAGGCCCTGCACTTGGATGTAGCTGCGTCAAAGGTGCTCCAGTTACCATTTGGCATATTCAGGTCCCCCATCAACAATATCTCCCCTTTCTCTGCCATTTTAAGGATGCCTTCTATCATTTCCTTGTCCATTTCCTTCGCCTGAGACAGGGGTCTGAATACAACCCTTGTGCGGATTATGGTGCCATTTCCAGTCTCCAGGGTAACTCACAGTGCCACCTCTCCTCTCTAGTTACCCTTTTGTTCCATTGCTTTGATCCCTTCCCTTGCATAAAGAGCTACTCCTCCTCCTCTTCTACCCTCCCTCTTCCTCCTATAGATTGTGTACCCTGCTATATTGACATCCCAGTCATGGATCTTTGTCTACCATGTTTCTTTGACTGCTACAATATCCAGGCACCCCTCTCCCATCAAGGCCACCAGTTCAGAGAGTTTCTTTCATTGACTATGGGCATTCGTACTCCTTACCCTCCATTTTTTGATGGCCTTACCCCTTTTTGCCCCATTTCTGTTCTTACTGCCTTTGTCTTTTTCAGCATTTACCCCTGTCCTTCTCCCTATCGACTTCTTTATCTAGGTGTTTACCTCACTAACTACCCTGATTTTTTGGAGGGAGTGGCTAGTATTTTCCTTCTCCTTTTTAGTGCCTTCCCCCATGGCTAGTTTAAATGCTTGCCAATGAAGCATTTAAACCTATCAACTAGGATCCTGGTTCCCCTCCCAGACAGATGCAGACCATCAAACCAGTGTAGGCCTGCATCCCTCCAGGTGGACCCCCAGTTCTCAATGAAGCCAAAACCTGAGCTCTGCACCAGTTTTTCAACCACTGATTGAATCCCATGTGTGGTGCACCCTAGCCTCACTCTTTCCATAGACAGACTGCGCCCCCGAGATGGTTACCATTTGGGCTGCTTGTCTATGACCCCTCCCAAACTCCACAAACTCCTTCTGCCCTGCTCTGATCTCATTCCCAGCCGGGTCATTGGTCCCTAGTTGGACAATGACATCACGATCCCTTCCCCTTGCAGCTGCTCCCACGATCCTATGGATTCACTCCCTGTCCCTCCAAGCCAAGGCACCTGGCAGGCACCTTTCCTCCTTCTCCCCTCCCTCCCCCAGTTCTACCCTCCTAGCAATACAGTCCCCCATTAGGAGTTGTTTCCTTCCCCTGTGGGGTCCCATGCCACCCTCCTGTGGGTCTCCTTTGTGGAGGTTCCCAGCATCATCCTTGGTCTCCACTGTGGATGCATCCATAGAGGAAACACACTCATATGAATTGTGGAGAGGTACAGCTGGAGGGATATGGCTCTGATCCACCACCCTCACCCTCACTGAGCCCACTGTGGTCCCACTGCTCCTCTATATTGGCAACCTCTGAGGCATTGGTGGTGGCTGTAGTGATTCCTGGGTGGGAAAGGAGGTCCCTTGAATCCTGGCCAGCTTAGTCTGGAGCTGAGAAATCTCCTCCCTCAGCCCAGAGAGGTGCCTGCAAATGGGACAACACTGTATCCTCCAGAACATCTCCCAGATGACTGCTTCTCCACAACCACTGCACTGCACCACTCCCATCATGTCTTATTTGTGGCCTCTTAACTGTTGTTTTGTATACTTACTCTTTCCTCTCTCTGTTTTTTTTTTATTATTTTATATAATTTTTTTCTCCCTACTTTCCTACTTCCTCTGTGCCCTTAAAGCTCCTGATCTTCCTGTTCTGGGACTGGAAGTTCCTATATTCCTCAGTAGTCTCCTTCTTACTTGCTCAGAGTCAGACCTCCTGAAGCTTGGGAGGATGGAGAGCTACTCTTTTCCTTCTAGGATGGTAAGTCTTTTGTGCCTCTGTGATCAATCTCTTCCTGCTACCAAACATGGAGTTCCTGTTGTCAGTCAAATCCTATGCCTATAAAAGTAGAACTGGCTAAGGGTGGGGGTTGGGGGGTAGAAGGGATGGAAGGAGGACAATATAGCCCCAGTAGAGTAGTAAAGTTCTAACAGCACCTCATTCCTCTTGCTATTCTCTGCCAAACATTATCTAGGGCAGTTTTTAAATCCAAACACCTAGCTTCCTTCTGCCTAAGCCACACCCCCAATTCACAGTTTCCTTCTTCACCTAGCTAACTACACAGATAACAATTCCCTTCACCCAACTCAAACAAACACACTAACTCTTTTATTTTGGTTGTTTTTACCCTAAATTGAAGGTCCCAGTAGTAGAGTTCTAATTCTTTAATCCCAGTACAGTAGTGAAGTTCTAACAGCACCTCCTTCCTCTTGCTATTTTTCCAAATAAGTAACAGGGTTTGTTTAAGTGACTGAAATAAGTGCTTATTCTTTTAGCAGTGCCAACAAAAGCCTTAATGTCCCTCTCATCATCGAGAAAACTGTGAACTATCAAATTTATGTAATGCGCAAAGCAGCGGATGTAAACAAAAGCCCCCTCCTCCAAGGCCTTCCTTATGTTTAACCCATTATCTGTAACCATAAAACCAACTGACAGTCCCTGTGAAGTGAACCATTGCTGTATTAGATTTTGGAGCTCTTCATTGATGTTGGATGATGTATGTTCAGATGGAAAATGAATCATTCTTATAGCAGCAAACTGCGATGCTTCACTGTCCCCACATTACTTATCAAAACATGCCCAATGTGCTGTGACAGACATGAAGGGTTCAGGCTGACAGCTTGTCTAGATATCTGTTGTGCGATGTACCACCCTCCCAACAGCACTGCGCAAGACGTGTCTTAATTTTTTACATACAACATTGTAAAGATCTGGAATTCCTGCTGTCAAGAAGTATTTCCATGATGGTATACTATATGAAGGTTTGAGGTACTCAACCAGCCACCTGAATCCTAGATGTTCAGCCAAGTAATATGGCATCAAATCAACATCTGTCATTTCTGAAATTGTTTGGGTTATTGTAACAGCAACAAGGTGAGTCGAGGCATAGTTGGCTTTATGCTCATATGTTTCTGAAATGGTAAGCTGTCTACTTGAAGGAGGGGGCTTTTGAACACATGGTCACTTTCAGTAACAGTAGGAATCCTTCTAGTGGGAGGAAGTGGTGGTGGAGATGTTTCCGTATTACTGTGGGGGCCGCCACTGCTTTCATTTATTGGAGCTACCCCTGAGTGCAGTGAGCTATCACTCTCACTTTCTCTTCGAGACTCACAAAAATTGGAGTTCTCCTTAATGTTATGACATCTGTCTAGGTGACTTTTTCAGTGCTGATATTCCCAATGCTTCTTTCTTTTTACCCCTGCTGATTGGCCATTTACAACTGGCACATGTTGCCACCAACTCTTTAGAAGCACTAATGGAGAAGTATGACCAAACAGAAGATGATTTTTTTTTTAGTTTTTTCCCAGGAAGACACTGCACCTCAGTCTCCTTTTCAGGATCCCCCCCCCCATGGATTTTTCTTTGTATTCCTCTTGTGGTTTATTCCCACTGCCCTCCTCCTCAACCAAAACATTTCTGTCCACTTCCTTCTCATCTGCAATTTCCATCCCCTCCTGTCGTAAACCTTCTGCTATCTTATCATTCTCTTCTTTTTTTTTTTTGGTAAATAAAACGTTATTGGTTATTCAACAGTATACATATAACACATATCCAACTATATTTCAGAGTATGTTCTGTGGTTACATTCTGTATATAAATTACAATTAGACATATAAATCTGGCCAGGACTAATCCCATGGAAATAGTCTCCTTATCGCTTATAAATAGTTTTGTATGCAACAAATCGTTACTTAGTGAGAAAACTTCAGCTATTTGCCACAGCTTGTAAGGCTCTCTTTAGCATTATTTCCCCTCCTTTGCCCAGTTGGCTGAAGAGGTGTTATACTGTTCCCTTTACTCCATCAGATTACTGTATTGCAGCTACTAGCTGGTCCTAGCATGTTCTTCTTAGCTAAGGCCTCCCTATACAGTTCTCTATCCCTTGTTTTAGTCTTCTTGATATATCTGAGTTGGTAGGGAGAAGGAGTCTGGTAATCTACAGTAAATGGAATTCAGGTATAGGCCCCATATTTCAATGATGCTTTCTGACCTTTTTTGTGTGGCATACATTATTTTTTTATAACTAACTGTCCTACCCAATTCTTCTAGCCATTCTCTAGTGGTTGTGGATCTCAGATCTCCAGGATTCTTTTAGCTGTTATGAAGGCCCCTAGGAGCCATAGTTTCTGCTACTTCGATAGTTTATTGCCAGGGGTTGTGTCTTGTAGTGCTCCTAGCAGCACTAGTAGAGGGGTAAGGGTTAGAGTGCAGTTCAGGATCTCATTTCACATGCTCCCCACCTCCTGCCAGTATGCTGTGAGGCTTTGGCAACTCCAAATATATGAGAAATATTACCCACCTCCAAGTGGCACCTCCAGCACCTATCCAAGGGTAGAAGGTCCCATGCTTTTAGCTTGCTGGGTGTTCTATGCCATCTATGCAGGATTTGTGGCTGAGTAAACCTGTCCCTAGTATCTTTTACTGAAGCTTGCTGGTCCCCCCAACATTTGTCCCAGATGTCTGATGTGATTTCAGTCTGAATTTCCTCATACCAACTTTGCCTTACCCCCTTGGATACATCTGTCTTGCAGTTAAGCAAGTGCACATAGATGCCACTGCTTCTGGTGCATTTCCCACCACTAGGCCACATAATAAGGTCTAAAGGGTTAGTATCTTGTCCCTACAAACTCTGCCCAAGTACGCCCTGAAGTCCATGAAGTCCATGATGCAATTGTAAATATCTCCAATGTTGTTGGCTTGGGAGGCCACACCTTAGCCTGAGCTGCTGAAAACTCTTGATTGTATTCAAATCTGTGGCCATGATATCTGAGATATAAGTAATCTTTGCATCCTCCCAGAGTTTATATCCTATAGGGGTTCCATATATCTGGAGCAGTGGATTATCCCATAGTGGAAATTTTTAGCTCTCTCTGATTGCCGTTTAGTGAGCTTCAGTGTTGTGCGCCAAGTCCAAAGGGTTTAGGTAGTGGTGTGGGGTAACAAAAGGTGTATGGGGGATGGCACAAATATTACTGCCATGGCCAAGGGTTTACCTAACAGGTGGGCCTCACATCTTGCCCATTTGGGTGTTTCCCTGCCCTGCTCCCATGGGGCTGCCTATGCCGGTTAGACCAAGGTAAAAGCCATACTTCAAAGGTAGAAGTCAGGAAGTTTGAACCCTCCCTTACAAAAGTCTTTCTTTAGCTTTGACCAGCTAATCCTCTTGGAGCCCCTGTTCCAAAAGGAATTACAAAGCTTGATATGTATCTGATCAATCAGTTTCTTATCTAACTGGATAGGGAGATTATCGAGGATATACTGCAGCCTGAGGGTGGCCATCATTTTGAAATTATGTCCCTTCCCCCAGTGGGATATATGTAGCAGCTTCCACCTTTGGCATTCCATCTCTATTTCCCCTGTTACTGGGAGCAGGTTGGTTTTCCCCAGTTGTAATGTATCCCAATGAAACTACATCCCCAAGTGCTCTATATTTTGAGATTCTGGGTGCAGTCCCCAAGGGTAGTTAGCAGTTGTGCCACCTTTTTGGAGGAGGCCAAGAACTGAGACTTGGAAACATTCAGCTTGTACTCAGATATATGACTGAATCAGTCTATGAGGGTCAGCAGATGGTGAGCTGAGCTTGCAAGTACTGTGAGCAACAAAAAGATGGCATCCGTAGATGTGATTGTTTTGTGCTCTTCTCCCATCAATGTCTCCTTGATGTCTGTGGTTTTCCTGATTGCTTGGAGGAAGGGTTTCAGTGCTAGTATGAATAGTAGGGGCAAAAGTGGGCAGCCCTGTAGGGTTCCCCTATGTAGTTGAAAGGGGGGAGATGCCCTACCATTGGTAACCACTTCCACTGCAGCCTTGTTATATATGGCTTCGATCCAGGACCAGAAAGCAGGTCCAATGTTAAAGGTCTCCATGGCTGTGAGAAGGTACTTCCACTCAACCTTGCCAAATGCCTTCTCTGCATCCAGGGAAATGAGAATGGTGGGTACGTTGGTCTGCTTAGATTTCCACAACAGGTTAAGAACCCTCCTGGTGTTGTATGTACCCCTTCTGCCCAGCACAAATCCCACCTGGCTACCTTCAATAAGGTCTGCAATTAGGGTCTTGAATCTTGTTCATAGTAGCTTGGCCAGTATTTTGTAGTCAGTTGGTATTAAGGTTATGGGCCTGTAGCTCCCACAGAGGGAAATATCTTTCCCTGATTTTGGAAGCAGGGGGATACGAGCAGTTGTCATGGACCCAGGTAATGTCCCTGTGTTTTTGGCCTCTAGGAGGGCATCATGCAAGGGGCCTACTAGAATCCCCTGGAAGGCGTTTAGGATTTTGGCTGGAATTCCATCCCTCCAGGCGCCTTCCCTGCTGGCATTGATTTTATGACTTTTTCCACTTTTACCCATTCTAGTGGTCTGTCTAACCACTCTAAATGCTCTTGTGAGGGTTCTATGTCAAAACGGCGACCACCGAAAGGCGATCGCAGTTAGGGCAACTTCACATCACCAAAAATCAATTTCAGAGATGTGCCCCCCCTGGTGCACAGCTAAAAGGGCACCGGGGACTTACAATTTTAAACGTTATGTGGGAGACTGTGCCCCCACACTCCCTCCCATGGGGGATTCACCCCCCACACCACCAGCATTTACATGTAACACTTTTAAATTTGAACAATTTAACATTAATACACATGGCATCTATAGCTGTGCCTATCTTAACAAACTTTTTGTGGGCTGGAACTGTATTCTGTTCGAGGGTGTTAATCCTTGTGCCAGCTGTCCCATACCTTGAGCATGCTTCGTGCATGCCAGATCTTCCATGAGCTAAGTCTGAGCCCACATAACCTTTAGTAGACCGCACTTCTTCAGAGCTGTGGGGGGGGGATTGTATGGTTGTGTTGGGGAGGTAGCGAGAGAAGGATTGAGGCATTATGATGAAGGTTGGGGTAGCTATCATTATCCACCCTGACCGGCACTGTTCTCTTTGCCCTCAACTAGTCCACCACATTCTGTTTTCAACATGTTAGACGTCCAGACCAGTACCAGAGCCTGAATCACTGTTCCCCTATTTTCTGTTCTCTCTCTATCATCCCTTCTTGTGTGATCCTAGTGTTTGCTCTGTTTCCATGTCTTGTTTGCTGCTCATCTCTTATCCTCCCATATACTGCCTGTCACTTGTTCCCTCTGCCAGGCATCTGGAGATGTCCTGCATGCAGTGCAATTATTTTTTCCCCAGAGTACAGAGAGGTTCATCCCCTTGTGCCAGTGCTACCAACTCTGGTACAGAGCCAGTTGCATATCTACCCCTTCCCCTCTCTTGTCTCTGAATCCACACATATGCAGGAGCATGGATGTGGTGTCCTGACCCAAATTGCAACTAAGGTACATTTCCCTAGTCTCGTGAGTCTCAGCTGTTCTACCTTCCCTTTCTCAGCTTGGGATGTATGTCTGTGAGTGAGACATTGACTTGTGTTCCTCCTGTCCCCTCCCCCAGACTCTCTTGGAGGGTCTTGTTGTCCAGATTGTGTTCTGAGTAGTTGTCCCTTTGCACAGCCATTTGTGAGGGAAAGGATCTGTGAGTGGGTGGACCAATGTGTTCTAAAATACCGGCTGCGACTCATTGCAGATAAGGCTCTCGTAACTCTACTGAGTGCTTGTCCCTCTGTCTGATCTGTGGAGGATAGCAAAGGAGGCTCTGCAGTCAGGTCACCACTTGCCCTCTCTATCAGCCCTCCTCCTTACTATTCAGGTTTCTCTGATGGTTCTGGAGATGATGGCTACCCAACTTATGCATTGTCTCACACAGACTAACTCCAGAGGTGGGGGGGTGTCTAGGGAGATGGCTGAGGGGCATCTGCTGCTACATAGTGACATTTCAGGAACATGTTGCTCCAACTGCCTGAAGCCCAGAGCTCACTGTCATGGCAACCCTCTTTCTTGTGTAAGATTCAGCTTGTGGCAGCTTGGATTACAGTCGCTCTGCAGATACTATGCATTTGTCACATTTGGAGGTTTGGAGACAGCTAATTTTCCCTGTGGCAGGACTGTTTTTGAGTGCACAGTGGCATCCCTGCTTCATGCTGGCAGAAAAGGATCTGATCTTCTGTGTTCAGTGCCCCAGGTGGCCTTGCCCTCCTCCACCTCCCAACAGATTCCCTCCTACAGTGTGATCCAGGGAAGGGAGGGAGAATGGAAATTACCTCGGCTCCTCATCCTCCCATTTTCCCCCAACCACGTGCATTTTGCCTAGTGTGCACCAGGGTGAGAGATCTCGGGTTGCCTTCTTGAGCTGCTTCTGCTTCATGGTAAGGATGCCTGGGCTTTTAGGATCCCCTGCATGTGAGAGGCCTACTTGACCAGGGTCCTAGGGGGTTTCTACTACTGTAATGGGAAGGATGCCACCTTGTCTTTACCACTAAGTACTCTATAAAAAAGAAAATAAACATCTTATCCCCCTCCCATCCTCATGAAACTTTCATTCAGTTAATCATCATGCACCGTTTCCTTTTTCAGCAGACTCCTATGGACTGTGGTTAAAGGAGAAGTGAGATGCTGAGGAAATATTCTTTGTCTGCCAGCACCCCCTGACTCCTTTGTGACAGCTAGAGTTGTCAGCAGTATACTTTTAAACCTTTACTGTTCTACTGGAGAAGTAAATTGTATGTTAATAATCTAGATCTTCTATGCAATCCTTCCCATCTGAGCGCATTTCTAATTCTTATCTCCCACCCACCAATGATCACCCATAGCAAACTTGAGACCCCCATCCCTTTCCCAAAGAGGTATGCAAACTCACTCACTTTAAGTCCAGATCAAGTATTCCATTTAAGTGGCCCGCTTGGGAGTTAGTAGTTGCTGCACATTGTTCACGGTGACTTCAGCATAAGTGGGGTCTGTCGGCAGGGGTCTCTCAATCTTCTCTTCTTCCATCACTCCTGCTGGTTCAGCCCAGGAGTTATTTATGGTTTCTTGAAGATGATCTTTGTCTTCAGTCTGTTGTAGTGGCACTGCAGGTAACTTGACTGGCTCTCCTGCAGACTCATTGCTTGTAGATGATGGGGCTCTGCTTCTGTCTCTCCTTCTGCTGGCTTGTTTTAGACATGGAAAATTCTTATCCTTCCCTCGCTGCTTCCTCTTTGATTTTGAAACTTGCCAATCCATTCCATCTTTCATCAGGAGAGAGGCCAGATTATCTATTTGTGCTACTCTGCCTGGCAATATTCGGCCCATTGACAGCCCATTGCTCTTTCACTTTGGAGGCTGTGTTTGGGTTACAAGAGCGTGTGGATGACCCTAGCCAATTCTGCCCAATATAGACCATAGCATCTTCTGGAGTCTCTAAGGTGTTATTTACTCTGTTTCTATGAATTGCAGTTTTGCTGGATATAGCAGTCTGTAGTTCACCTGTAGCTCCTGAAAGTATTTCTTTGCTTTGGTGAAAGTCTTCCTCTTGCCAGCCAACTTGGTAGAATAATCATTGAAGATGTAGACCCTGTACCCCTGCCAGAACAGTGAGTCCTTCTCTCTTTTCAAACTTAAAATTCATTCTTTCTCTAGAAATCTGAGACATTTTGTTAAGATGGGCCTCAGGCACTCCCCTTGCTTGGAAGATGGTGCCAGCAATCTGTGTACCCGTTCCACCTCTAGCACTGGGTGCATTCATGTTGAAATAGCTTTGGAAGTTCTTTTCTTCAAGCTGACATTCTGTTTTGCTGCCTGTGCATATACTATTGTTTTCATCTTTATTACTAGTACCTTCATTGGATTTGACCTCAGAAGAATCAGATGACATTGGTGAGGGACAGGCAGTAGCACGGTATGCAATTGTTCCATACCGTTGGGTGCCTTTGTGAGTGGTACCTACCAACCCTTTGGTTTTAACTACATATTTTTTTTTTTTACATGGGACTGATGCACCTTTTTTTGGGGGTTCAAGCATTAACTTGGAAGAGAACAATTTAGATGTGAACAAATCACTTTTTGGGGTTTTATTTTGCTTTTTCTTTGTAGGCTGACTGCTGTCTTTTGCAGTGGCACTGGCTGCACTGCCTTCCTGAGAAGAATGTGCTTCATCAACACTTTGATTCATTTTTTATTTCTTATTCTAAGTGTAGAAAAAAACTCTCTTCCTAAAGTCCTCTGATGACTCCCACCCATACCCCACAGGCCAGGGACAGATTTACAGTCATGAGTGGTGAAACATGATTGTAGACAGCACACCGCAATCCACCACAATTTCCTTCTAAGCTTAGCTGACTGACTCCTACTACAGTTACTATTCAGTGACCTACTCAACAGTGTGCTGCAGAATTTAAATTAGTGATGCAGACATCTGGCGCATGACCACACACCCAGTCCCACATGGCTTGATTAATGCTTATATGTAATGATAAACTGAGAAGGATAAAGTTGAGGAAAAATGGATAAAATGAGTGATGACAATTGATGATGATGACCCTTGTGTGTGAACTTTTATTACTTCTGTTGTAGTGTTCACAGACTGGTACAGGTCAAAAATTCAGAATATGCCCTGGGCCCCCCACAGCCAACAGCACAGGTGCAGTAACTTGTTTTTCATTTGTCAGAAAATTATTTTTTTTTAATTTGTAATACAAGAAATTCTGAATGAACGTTAATGAGTGATTGTGATTGGGTGGCACAAGTCAAAGATTTATTTTGCCAGCCTGCCCTTGTCCTGTACACATAGCCACATTGGGGCTGGAATAAAAAAAAAACTTTTATTTGTGATTTCTGGGAGTGTAACATTTCTCAGTCTCTCTCTGCTCTGGATCTGGAATGGATTGCACAAGTCAAAGATTTATTTTGGCAGCCTGTCCTTGCCTTAAGCATACTCACACAGCCATAATGAGGCCAGGAAAAGAAAAATAATCTTTTGTTTGGGATTTCTGGAACTGTAACATTTCTCGTGCCTCCCCAGTTTCTTTCTCTCTCTCTCTCTCTCTCCCCCTCCCTCTTCTGGATCTGGATGGCACAAGTCAAAGACTTATTTTGCTGGCCTGCCCTTGCCCTATACACACAGCCACAGTGAGGCCAGGAAAAGAAAAAAAACTTTTATTTCTGGGACTGTAAAATTTCTCGTCACCGGCCCCCCCCCCATTGTCTCTCTCTCTCTCTCTCTTCCTCTGTCACTCTCCTCTGGATCTGGGATGGCATGAGTCAAAGATATAATTCACCATCCTGCCCTTGCCCTGCACACACTCATACAGCCAGTTTGAGGCCAGGAACCAGTAAAATCTCTTGTGCCTCCCCTGTAGTTTCTCTCTCTCTCTCTCTCTCTCCCCCGGATCTGGATGGCACAAGTGAAAGAGTTATTTTGCCAGCCTGCCATTGCCCTGTACACACAGCCCCCTGAGGCCAGGAAAGGAAAAAATATATTTTATTTTTGATTTCTGAGACTGTAAAATTTCTCATGCCTCCCCACCCCCCATAGCCCCTCTCTCTCTCCTCTCGATCTGCATGGCACAAGTCAAAGATTTATTTTGACAGCCTACCCTTGCCCCATACACACAGCCACATTGAGGCCAAGAAAAGTAAAACAATCTTTCATTTGGGATTTCTGGGACTGTAAAACTTCTATTGCCCCCCCCATAGTCTCTCTCTCTCTCTCTCTCTCTCTCTCTCTCCCCTTTGGATGTGGGATGGCACAAGTAAAAGATTTATTTTGATAGCCTGACCTTGCCCTGTACTACACATAGCTACAGTGAAGCCAAGAAAAGAAAAAAACGTTAATGGATTTCTGGCACTGTAAAATTTCTCTTGGGCCCCAAGTAGTCTCTCCCTCTCTCTTCTGGATCTAAACTGGCACAAGTCAAAAATTTTGCCAGCTTGCTCTTGCTCAGTGGCTCAGTGTACACACAGCCACACTGAGGCCAAGAAAAGAAAAAACTTGTATTTGGGATTGTCTGACACTATAAAATTTCATTTGGGCTCCTAGTAGTCTCTCCCTCTCACCTCTGGATTCTGGAATGGCACAAGTCAAAGACTTTGCTAGCCTGCCCTTGCTCAGTGTACCAGCCACACTGGCTGAGGCCAAAAAAGGAAAAAAAAACTTTTATTTGGGATTTTCTGTAATTGTAAAATTTCTCTAGGGCTCCCAGTAGTTTCTCACCCTCTCTCTCTCTCTCTCTCTCTCTCTCTCTCTCATCTGGAGTATCTTCTGGATTCAATTTCTGGATGGCGCAGGTCAAAGATTTGTTTTGCCAGCCTGCCCTTGCCCTGTAGTACACTGCCTGCCACACTGCCTTTTTTGCTTTGCTTGCCCTCCCCGGCAGCCACCTACTATCTCTCTCCCTCCTTGGATTCCTCTTCACCCCCGCCCCTAATGATGACTTTGTCTCCCTCCCTCACTACAATAAGTCTCTTCTTCTCTCTCTCTTCTCTCTTTATTTCCTCCCCTCCGGCTCCACTTAACAAATAGATTTTTTTAAAATTTATATTTAGTTTCTCCCTGTGGGGTGCAACTGTAGGCTCTGCTCTGTAGCAGCATGCTCCTCCACCCATCCACCAAATCATTTGGGCCCACGTTGCTTATTCACCACAGTTATATACTGTGAGCATGTCACATTACTGACTATCCACCTGTATGTGGAGTGAGCATTCCAACAGCATCCATACGGCAACAGTACACTGAATGGCACTCCATGGACCCGGAACCAGACTTCTGCGGTGAAGTCCATATTTATCTGGGTCCATAGATTACAGGTTTAATCAGGGGGTTCAGATCTCGGGCAGAACAGTCCACCCAACCCTAAAACAAATGTCTCAAGATTACATAAAAGAGCTTCTGCAGGTCATGTGGCAGATCTCTAGACAGTAGGACAGTTTCACTTTTGATTTTGTTGCATTGTTAATTAGCCAGTGGAAGAGGCAGGAACTAGACAACTTGCACAGCAGTTTAACTGCTACAAAATCTATATTTCCAGCAATTTCTAAGCTGTTTTTTGTTCAGTCTTTTCTTATCCTCTGTCCATTCTCTGCCTTATTGAGGCATATGCATGAAATGCAGGAACAGTGCCTATATGTGACATAGCAGTGGTGCCTACTGTACCTACGCACCATGTAGGCAGGTGGAGGAACACATTATGCGCAACATGCATGCAGGACAGATGAAGGCATGAGCAGGGCATATATAATGATTGAGGGCCTTGCTGAGCATATCCCAAGCATGCCTACAGCACATAGCCATCCCCTTTGACCACACAGTATATGGACATCTGCACTACTCTGCATGCATCCATAGAAGTGACTACCATAACAGAAGCTGAAGGGCATTCTGTGTAGGAGGATGGCAGAGGAGGAGCACCGCCTGCAGCACCCAGTCCACCACTAGTACCCAATGACATAAAACAAAGCCAAGTAAAGTCAGTTAAGGATGGGTCCCCTTCTGATTATGTATCTACTTTGTGTAGTTTGGGGCTGGAAATGTAGAATGTCCATGCACAAAGTAGGTAGACCAAAAAGCCTGCCATATTCTAAAGGTAAAATCTTGATAGCATGTATTCAGAAATCATATCACACCAATATCTCCTTATCATTTCCAATGTTTAACCATTCATTGGCCTCTTCAAGGCAAAGATCTATGCTAAACATTAATGAAGTAAGCTATCCCAGTGGTGCAGAAGGCTGAGACACTGGGCACCTTCCTGTCCCACCAGTGACCTGTGTTTGGGAATGAGAATGGATGGCCTGGGATTGGCCTGGGGTCAGCCAGGGAGGGAGGGAGGGAGGGAGGCTTGGGAGTGAATAGAGTGGCCACCAGGCAGCTCTCCCAGACTAGGAATGCAAGCCTCTTTGGTTCTTGACTCTCACCAAGTGGAGGCTTGTTTGTAGTGTCAAAGTACTGGAGGGGCCAGCATTAGGCCGGGTGGATGGATTGGGGCTGTACTCAGTGCCGGTGGGCATGTGCATCTCCACATGCATGCACTGCTGTGAATGGCCAAGGTCCCAGGGACATAAAAAAGTGGCAAAAATCAAATGGAAAAAGAAACCCCCGGAGGCAGAGTGAAGACCAAACCCCACATGCTCTGCGTCAGTGGCTGGTACTCTGCATGTAATCCTGCCTTGCAGATCCCACCAGGTCTGCCCTTATTGCTAAATCCACCAAGCAGGCCTATTACACCACCAGACCTGCCTTCTCAGCCTTCAGGTTTATCTCTCCCTCCAGCCAGGTCCACTCCACCACTGGAATTTACCAGGCCAAACCCATTGCCTCCACTACTGAATCTGGCACTACCAGGGTGGCTGCAGCCTAGATACTTCCATGCATCTAATCCACCAAATGTGCCTATACCCTTGAACTTTCATGGCACTTGGCAGGAACTGCCTTGCCCACTAGACTTACCTGTTCCACCACACCCACTTATGCCACCAAGCCATCAAGCCCCATGGCTGAGAAGCTACCTAAGTTTACTCACTCCATGGGCTCTACCTGCCCCTTTGCCCCCAATAATTGAAGAAATGGACCCAGGGACTGAAGGGATGGTGACTAGATGGATTTCTGCAGACATTTCCAATAGACACTGATGCTAAGGATAAAAGTATAAGATAAGCCAGTAAGGCTGGGACATTAGCTTGCTAATTTTTTATAAGTAATAATATATTTCTGTAGTTAATTAACATTTATAATTTGCTGCTTACTAATAGTCTTAGCATGTATTGATCCTGTACCAATTGAATAGACATTTATAGCCTGATAGATTATTCCTATGTACTTTAGCACTCCAGATACTTAGTTTTTATTTTTTATTCTTTATTTTTTCTTTTTTGACTTCAGGCAAATTTTAGTGTAAAAGAAAGGCTTGTAATTTTCCAGACATGCTGCAGCCTCATGTGCACTGAGCATAACCTCTTGAACTTTTCTTGACATTTGTTCAGGACTTCCCACAGTAACCACATGAGCAACCATGACTAGTCAATCCTGTCCCATTAAATAAATAATTGGCCATATGAGTGGACATCTATGTCCCACCAAGTAAACAACTAACCACAATGTGGTATCAGCTATTCACACCTCAACTACAATGAGGGCCAGCTATTCGCACCTCAACCACAATGGGAGATCAGCTGTTCACACCTCTGACAACAGTGTGAGCCATCTCACAGTCTTGTTTTGTTTTATTTTTAACCCTTGGAAAGTTCCTTGGCCACCTAAATGCCATGATGTCAAGTCCAGGTTGCAGATTTCTCTTAATGTTATTTCCCAGTTTTTTAAACATTATAAGATCTCACCAGTGTTAGATCTCTCCCAGCCTATCTGTGAAAATCCAAATTTGTGTATAGGTAACTCTTTGATAAGGAAAAAATGGATACCGGCCCTTTCTGACTGCAAGGTGTCAGATCTTTATACATCAGATAGTATGTTAACCATGGAGGAAGTTCTGAGAAAATTCGACTGTCCGATTGCAGCTGTTTTCAAAGTTACTCAGATCGTGCATTTGTTGAGCAAAAGGTTTGGTCGCGACACAAAAATCTCCCATTTGGCTGATTTTCTCCAACAAATCTCACAATAGTTAACAAACGCATCCCATTTCCAATGTATATAATATGCTTTACATTTCCAGAAGCCCCAACAATTACTGGTGCTTCAATATGGCAAACCTCTATTCGGACCGAAAAGGATTAACTGGCAGAATATGTGGAGAGATCTATACACTTACCATACCCAGGACAGGTATAGGATAACGCAGTATAATATTTTAAACAACCTCTATTACACTCCTGTTAAATTGACCCACATGAAGCGTCTATCCTCGACAACTTGTACTAGATGTCAAAAAGAAGAGGGCACCCTATTACATGTATTATGGTCGTGCGAGCTAGTATCGCCTCTATGGAAACAAATAGAGTTAACCGCAGACCCTATTTTAGGTCTTCGTGGACTATTCTCTTCCAAAACTTGCATTTTTGGAGATTATTCTGTAATCCCAGTAAAAGAGAAAAGGTACCACTTAGCTTTGCTATCAATGGCGGTTAAAAAATTAGTGCTCAGGCACTGGAAAGACCAAGCCAGCCCTAACGTACTTGGGGTGGTCTTACGAACTGCTTCGCTCTCGGATTGAGCGTTTACTTGAGCAAGTGAACCATCATCAATCTTCTTTATGATAAATGGGGTGTTATATGCCCCTTTACTTGAATTGAGGATGGGCCTGATACAGGTGGTATGCTCCGCTCTGAGCTAATTAGACTAAAGAGAATATGTTATTTTAATCTTTTGCTTCCTCTTCCCCCTTTTTTTTTATCTATCCCTATTTATTTCCTCTCTATCTTTTGACATGACCCATTATCTTCTCCTGCCTGTAATGTGTTACATTTTATAAGAGTATGATACTTGTGTACCACAGCACACAATTGGGGGTTAGGGAGGGTGGGTGGGTCACTATGATGAATATCTCTCTTGGCTTTTATCTCTTGGGATGCTCTTGATTTTTTCTTTTCTCTTTTAGGATTGTAGGTTTAAAGGATGTAATCTTCTTGATATATCTTAATCATGTTTTGATTTTTATAACATATTATAAAATAAACTAAATAAAAAAAAAAAAGTCCAGGTTGCAGCGCAGATATTTTTCTATATCAGTCAAATGTCATTGGGTTGTTGACAATTCTCAGCATCTGGTCATCAGTTAGTGACCGGCTGGCTTATAAAAGCTACTAACATCTTAAACTATCAGAGTATCAGACCCTCCTATTTTCTGCCTCAGCAAAGTGTATATAAACCCTCAACAATCCCAACCAAGGTAAGGTGTCTCAGATGAATAGCTGTCTCTTGCTCCCAGGGTGTCAGAGGATATCAGGGTTGCAAGGTCTGGTGAGTGTTACCACACTTTTTTTTAGGCATAGGACATAAAGAACTGGTACTCTGCAGTTAATTTCTATTTCTTTAAGTGGCTACCTTAGTCAGCAATGGGAATATTATTTTACTTTTGCTTGTACTGCTGATCAGGAGCTATAGGGGGCTGGTGGAGGCAGAGACAGTGGAGGGGTTCAAGAGGGGGTGGGACAGGTACAGGGGAAGGGTTCTGGAAGCAAAATCCAATGCAGCAAGAATATCCGGAACTGGGAAGGGAGAAGCCAGAGAAGGCGAGGGGGACAGCAAGGTCAGCACCCAGGGTGGGGGCTGACCAAACGAGCAGACACGAAAGGCCTATTCTGCTGGCATTTTAGTATGTTAGTATGTTAGTATAGTAATTATGTTTTAGTAATTTGTTTTAATTTGGAAGATAAGTGCTTGCCTATCCAAGTACTTCCAAAAACCGCCTTACAAACATTATGTTGATAGGATAGTTTTAATGGCATGCCAGAAACTTTGAATTCATGATTACCTATGTCTTTTATTACAAACGTTAACTTGTAACCACTTGAAAATAAACCAAACTGAAAGTAAAATACTTTTTACTATGAATCCTGGTGCTAGTTTTCATTCTCAATTTAATATTATTAAACTCAGAGCAATGGATATAGAACAGGATAACCTCAAAAGCAAAACAGGCTTAGACTTCTGTTTTCAAGGCCATGTGGGGGCTCTTAAAGTGACAGTTAAGGGCTATATCCACATGTTAAATTGTGCAGATTTGTCGTGCACTGAGCTCCTGCATAAATACTTAGTATGGTGTTTTCTAGACCATGGAAAAAAACACTGGTGCAAAATATTTGACTGTCCAAGACATCAGGCAACAGATGACTTTAAGGTTCATGTGAAAATATTCGAGAAACTAGGGAACTATCACTGTCCCCTAGTGCATAACCACAACCACAAAAATAATTTAGATTTTAATGAACATATAACCTTTGCAGACCGAGACCAAGTAGTCTTGGTCAGCCAGGTGTCAGATGCAATAATTGTGGCAGGTGCCCTAGAGCAAGACTCAGAGGATACATTGCTCACTCTTTGTGTCTCGACCCCTAACAAACTTTTTCCCAACCTGGTCAAACTGGTAGATGACTTGCAAAAAAGTCATTCACCGCCAGTGCCATGTGCAAAGGAAATGTCGGGCTCCACCAGTCTTGATGAAGGCCAAGTACATAAGCCTGATCAGGGTGGTTACCAAGGGGAGCCCGATGGCACCCCAAGTAATCCCCACACAGCACTGGGCAAGCATCATAAGTCCTGCGGCAGTGGACAGAGGTGTAAGGTAAGTCCCAGGGGAGCCGGGTGATGAGGCTGGTGGGGGTCAGTCAGTCAGGGGCAGCTGGAGGAAAGGAGAAGAAATAAATAATTAAAAAAATAGTAATAAAACAGTGTACTCAATACATTTGTAATAAACAATATATTAAATATATATATATGTAAACTCTTCAGTGACCCCAATCAAAATGCCTACTGAACACATACTTCCCCATTCACATAATTTCTTTTTTGGTTAACAATTTTAAATGACTTTCAGATCGGGAACCTAAGGCAACCAATGTGCCAATGTCTCCAAAAAATATGCTAACATAATATAATGCTTCCAATATAATCAAAACCATTTGGCAATAACCATGTCTAGGCTTTCAAGTTCACTTGAGAAATGTGTTTTCAACAGCCTCCAATTTGGCTACTGGGAAAATTCCTCCGCAAGTGAAAATATATTTCAGAGACATATACTAAATAACCATAAGCACATTGCTCTCATTTTGTATTGACACCATTGTCATCATTAAAATTATTATAAAAATGTAAAACTCGTATTACTCAAAAAATGTAAGTACTTATTCTTATAGACATTTCATTGTGTTTGTGAAAGATTTACATGAAAATCATCCCCCAACAATGGTGCCTGTTCATGAAGGGGATGTAGTTATGCATGCATTGAATGACAGGTTTGGCATGCAGCTGCATGCCACGCACAGCAACATGTATACTTGGCATGCATGAAGAAGCACAAAATGCCCCCAACAGGCATGGCCGTGGACAATGGAGGCACATGGCAATGTGTTGGGGTGGTCCTGAGGCTGTGCAGAGGCAAGGGAATGCACTTTGACCCTGCTATATATGGCGATACAGAACTGTAATGCGCCATCACAATGCACAGCATGGATGAGGCATGTTGGTGGAAGACATGCCAGTGAACCATGGGACTACGCAGATGGCAGTCCCCGCACCACCACCACCAGAGCCCACACCTGCCGCATAGGGAAGTGCACCAGCCAGCGGCATTAGTAGCTGATCACATTCCATGAACTTCAGCAGGGCAGAGGTGGCCGTACTAGTCACAAACATATGGATGCACTATGATGTGCTGTTCAGGAGATGGTCACTGTCAACCCCACTGAGACTAATGCTTGGGTGTGGCAGGACCTCCAAGCAGTGCTCAATGACACAGGACCAGAGGCCCACACACTTGCTGCTATCAAGCACAGATGGCAGGACCTCCGATCACAGGTGAAAAAGAAACTGAGCAGGGCATAGCAGTCACTGTGCACCACAGGTGGGGGACCACCACCACCACCAGTACCACCCCGACACCAGTTGAGAAATTGGTTTTTGATACCATCAGTGACATACTGACAGATGGTGAGCCTGAAGGAGTGGTCAGCATGCCAGGTGAGCCTGATGCACAGGGGCACACACACAAGCCCCCCCCCAACACGAACACATCATGAACTGACCACCTGTTTCCACCCCCCAAAATGCAGGATGAAGACAACCCCAATGAGGGACCCTCAGGTGGCTGCAGAGATGCAACACAGATGGCACCCAATGACAGTGAGTACCATAACCCATGCTGAGCCATGCACCATGCTTGCCACAATGCATTGCCAACTGTTGTGTCCCACTCACCCACCCCCACAGGAACACAGCAGGAGGATGCCACACAGCAGCCAGAACAGCCTGACAAGGAGCTGAGAGTGGCGACGCCATGGAGACATGACCATCATCAACAGGGTACGAGCCGCACTGGGGACATATCCATCCAGACACCCCCTAAAGTGGAAAGACAGACATCGGAGGGCATGGAGGCAGCAGGAGAGGAAGCAACACCATCTGATGACCACAAAAAGAGAGAGGCTGGACATCTGGACATGGCACACCTCCCTATGAGGACACTGCTGCACCAGCACCCCTGCACCTGACAGGGATGATGACAGGGGGACAGCAGAGGGGCCACTGCCCACATGGCGTGCATGCTGAGTGGCACCATGCACACTTCTGGCCATGTACTACCCTGACCTGCAGATGCTTGAGTGGGAGCAGCTGCAGGCAACCATTGACAATACAGTAGCATTGGGCTAGCTTACAGAGGTGGCCAAGAATGCCATATGTGCACAGCAACAGATTGCTGCACTTGTGGCCACTGGTGTCAGGACCCAAGAGAGGCTGGCTGAGGAGGTTGCCACCTTTGTCCATGCACAACAGCATCTGGCAGATGAAATGGCTGTAGGTGTACATGCCCAGAAGCATGTGTCTGATGCACTTGCAGCTATTGATGCACATCTCATAGATGTGCATCCGCCACTGCCCACACACATGGCTGGCATTGTGCAGGGACAGGTAACAGTGGCACCCACCACAGCAGGTGAAGCATGGGCAGCCCAGCCCAGTGGCATGCAAGCCGATGACAGTGAACCACCCAGCAACCAGCATGGTGATGCACACACCAGTGGTGTGTGGCAGACATGGAGTGCCACACAGCCCATGGTGGTACCCCTGACACAAGCACCGGCATGGCACTGTGCAGTGGGTGGTAGGGGCCATGCCCATGGCCAATACAGCCAGTAGCTGAGCCATCCACATCAGTGCAGTGCCACAGATGCACAGTCCACACATATGTACACACACGCAAGCAGCCCCTCACCCCCACTCACACCACACCAAGTCTGCCATTCTGCACATACCACCATCAGCATGCTGTGACATGCACACATGTGTCAGTGAAGCCACAGCAGACATAGCCTTGGACCTGCAGTCATGGACATTATGGCCTCACCACATCACAGACCCCACAAGTCCCCCCCCCACAGGACCACACAGCGAATGCTGGGTGCACACCTGGGTTGCAGGTCCCATGGTGTGTGCCCAGTTGCACATGTATGCTCAGTCCACCAGTCTCATCATTGCAAACAGGGGCCCTGCCCTAGTGTTCAAAAGTGCCATGAGCGACGTGTGATGCACCGCCTGTGCTGCCATGCAGCCAGCAAGAGAGGGGCCCTGGGGTCCTCTCCTGGCCCCCCCGTGCAGCGGGGCTCTGCAGACCCTGGGCCATGTGGTGGTGGTGGGCTATCAGGGTTCAGAGGTGGCTGCTCATCAGAGGGGTGCAGGCAGCTTGCAGTGCACACAGATGTTGTGCAGCATGGCATAGGCAGTGAACACTCTGTATGCCATGCCTGGCACTAGCATCATTGTGCCACCACTGTGATCCAGGCAGTGGAAATGCATCTCCAGTAGTCCTATGGTATGCTCCATAATGTTGCATGCCCATGTGTGTGCCACATTGCAGGCCTCCTCCACAGGATGCCGTGGCACCAGGTAGGGTGTCAGGAGGTATGGCCACATTGGGCAGCCACTGTCACCTGTGGGGGAAATAGGAGACTAATTAGTACAGTGACACAGACACACAGAGAGGCATCTTGCAGTGCAAGCTGTGACACCCACTTACCTAATAGTCAGCCATACCCCTCTAGGCAGTGTGCAAGGTGATGCCTCAACTCGCTATTGTCGATTATATAGGTATCATGGCAGGCACCAGGGTACTTCGCAAACAAGTTCATCAGGATTCCAGTAGCATCACAGATGACCTGACAATTGATATTGTAGTACCCCTTACAGTTTTGGTATGCATCCTCGTTAACCGCTGGTGTCAGGATAGGCACGTGCATATAGTTTATTGCACCCACCATGTCTGGCATACCATACATGTCATAGAACGCCTTCTTGGCTGCCCAGACATCACCCAGCACTGTGGGGAATCAGATGTGGTGTGTCCAGTGGTGCACCAAAGCATCTGTCACCTGATGCATTGCCCATGACACAGAGGACTGGCTCACACCCATGCAATCACTAGTGACCCTCTGGAAGCTTCCTGTGGCATAATATTGCAAGGTGCAGAGTACCTTGGTCTCCATGGTCATGGCCATGGAGCTCTATGTGCGTGGTTGAACCACACCCTGTTCAAGGCCACAGATATACTGCAGCATGTGATGGTCAACACAGTATCTCTGGAGGCATTATTTGTCCTGCAGCATGTGTGCCTCCAGCCTGGGTCTGAAGACACAAAGGCACTAACTCTGCCTTCCAGCACATTGCTCTGCAATGGCTTCCTCCAAGAGGACCATGTGCATCAATGCACCAGGGCACATGCTTCATCAGTTTGCTCCTCTGCACAGTGTAGTCAGCATGCACTGCCACTTACCAGGTCTACAGTGTATGGGATGCAGGATGGGTGATGTACCACATGGCCTTATATGGGTGTGACCTGGTCATGTGCTGTGGGCATGTCACCTTACAGAATGCCACATTCCCGGCATTGACAATGGTAGGGGCGGGTGTCCATGCCTGTGCCATTGGTGGTGGATGTGGCCTATCAAGGCATTTGAGCCATGTCTCAACCTCCTATTTCCAGGAATGTGTGCCCATGGGTGCCATCAGGGATGTGATGGAGCACAGGAAAGTGAGTGTTGTGGGATGGGTGTGTACGTGTGTGGGGGTGGTTACTACTGTGGCCTGCAGTGACCCGTTGTGCTGTGTCATGTCTTGCAGATGAGCAGGGGACAGCTGACATGGTTGGTCCTAGAGCAGCGTGTGTGTGTGTGTGTGTGTGTGTGTGTGTGTGTGTGTGCGTGCGCGCACTGTTCCCTTGCATCACCACAGTCACTGGTAGCGGGTCCCCTGTGTTCTTCTCATTTCAGCATTATTAGGGACCAGTGCAGAGGCTCATGTTGGAGGAGGGGCCCTACAACAGTACAGTGCCAACCCCTGAAACATCCACCTCCAAGGAGTCTGATTAGGGGCCCAGCAGCCCTGTACATGTTGGATTTTTGAGCCTTGTTCTGCCTTCCCTTGTGCATTCCCTGCCCCACCACCACCCCCCACGTACAGTGTGTTGGACAGTGTTCAGATTTCACTGCAATTCTGTGTCTGTATTGTGTTGACATGTGCTAGCTCCCTTGCACCCCCACACCAGCATTTAATAAACACCCTCTGTGTCAGGTCCCTTATTTGCCCTGCCACTGTGCTGCAGGGGGTGTGTGTGTTCCATGCTACACTGTGAGGTTTGAGCTTTGGTTTTGCTTGTTTTGTCCTCATGCCATGGCATGTTGTAGGCTTCCTCACATGTTGGCCATGGTTCATGCTGGCCTGTGCCACGTCAGGCATGGCTTGTGGGTATCAGTGCCATGTTTCAGTGGGATGTACCATGGGCACTGTCCTGCATTGTCACTGGCAGTGATAGCTTGCATGTGTCAGTCACATGTTGTATGGTGGCCAGCATGCCACATGCCATTCCCATGCTGGGGGCAGTCTGCCTTTACCTGGCACCACGTGGTGTGTAACCTTTTTGTATCCCTTTGGGGGCCCTCAGCATGGCACTTCCATGCCCAGTGTTTACGGCTGCCTCCAGGTCACATTGCCTGGCCACAGCCACACTGTGCATTATGCTGATGTAGGCCACGTCATGCATGTGCATACCCCTTGCTCTGTGGCCTGCCTATGCTACCACACCCCTACACATCTTTGGATCCTTTGGGGTGTGCATTTATGCCTGGTTTGTGCATGCCACGTGGCTAGCACATACACTTGTGTGTGCCATGTAAACTGCTGTGTGCCAGGCCTCTGCGTGATGCATAGCCCCACTCAGCCTTTGTGAATAGGGCCCAGTAAGAGGTTCCTTCAATTCTATTTAATTCTGTATCTATTGTTAACATAATAGGTCAAATAAACTTCTTTGTATTATATTATGAAGAGTATACTCCTAATGTGCTCCACATTCCTCTAAAGCTGTACTAATTCTAACAGTTTAAACTTGATAATTCAGAAATGTACACAATTGTGTGTAAAAACAAGCATTTGTCAATGCTGAAGGTTGTCTTGCTGGCATTGGCATTGGTAGTGCCAGAGTTAGAGACACATAATACGAATGACAGTGAAGTATTGAAGTGACTCCAACCCATCCCCACCCTATAGAGACCGACAGGCATTGGGGTGTGCCTTTGGGTTGTCAGCTATAACGCTCATGCCATTGTACCTCACCCTACCCTGTAGACACTGACAAATACCGTGGTGTGCTTTGGGGTCTTTGGGTGTTATACTTACCCCATTCCATAAGTAAATATGCAAAGGGGGGTGCAGTATAGGAGAATGGGTTGAACTTTGTGGCTGATCACTGCAAGGCACACCACAATACCTGTCACTGGTTGCAGGGTGGGAGTGGGGGTAGGGGTAGAATGGCGTGAGCATTACAGCCGATGATCCCAAGTCACATCACTGACACCTGCAAGGCTCTACAGGGTGGGATGCTACAGTTGGAAACACTAACACCAAATCCGTGTGTTGGTATTTTTACTCCAAATTTTCAACATGGGCTGTTTGTGAGCCCACCTCAAGGAAAGAGGCATTATCAGTTTGTTAGCTGAAAGGTAGTTTTGCACAATGGCTAAGCCATTTGGCGACACAGAGACAAAAACACATTTTGAGCAGGATGTGGAAAATGACAACTATTGTTCATGTGGAGGCATAAAAAAATGGAAACGTTGAAAATCTGGAGTGAAAATATGAAAAATTGGTGAAGTTATGAGCATGCATAGAAATTGCACAACACACATCTGTAATCCAATTATTTTTGGGATTTTGTTAGCCACATTTGCAACATAGGCATTTTGGGACCACCCTTCATGAACAGTGGTGCTGTGAGTTTGTTAATCTGTCCCAAAAGTTGATTTCCCACAGTGACCATTGTGTGCCAGAGGTGCAGAAACATATTTTGGGCAGGATGTGAAAAATGACAGCTGTACTGTTCATAAGGAGGTATGAAAAAATGCCAGTGTTGAAAATCTGGTGTGACAATATTGCAAATTTGCGAAGTTACAATGGTGCGTGGAAACTGCGCAATGCACACTTGTAACACAGTAATTTTATGGACTTTCATCACCAAATTTTCAGCATAGGCATTTTAGGACTTCTGCTCATGAACAGTGTCACTGTCATTTCTTCAAACTATCCTGAATACTGATTTCGTACAGCGACCACGCTATTCTGCCCTGGACATGCGAAAACACATTTTGGCCAGGATATGTAAAATGACAGCTGTACTGTTCATAACGAGGTGCCGAAAAATGCCAATGTTGAAAATCTGGAGTGAAAATATTACAAATTCACAAAGTTATGAGCGTGCTTGGAAACTGCAATGCACGCTCATAAAACGGATATTTTTTGGATTTTTCCCACCAAATTTTCAACGTAGGCTTTTTGAGAACCCCTCTCATGAACAGTGGCACTGTCGTTTTGTTACTCGGTCCTGAAAAGTGATTCCACACAGTGACCCCAAAATCACCTTTCGGGGCCGATTAACTCCATAATAGTGCCAGAATTCATGAGGAGGGGTCCCAAAAACTCCATGTTGAAAATTTGGTATACACAATTCCAAAAAATGGCTGAGATATGCATCAAAGTTGAAAAAACCCTATTTATTCCATTATATAGCTTACCGGCATTTTCTCAGTTCGTGGTCGGCTTTGAAGAGTGCAGATATGTTCCCGATCCACCGAAGATCATTGCGTTACCTCCAGAGGTAAGTATGGGGTGAGGAGGGTGTGGAGAGGCAGGGTGTGCAGTGGGTGGGAGCGGGTTGTGGGAGGGTGGCAGGGAGAGTGCGAGGGACCATTTTCTTTTTTACAGGTTTAAAAAAATACAAAACATTGGGGGACTTTTTTTTTTTGCAGGGAATTTGGCACCCTGTAGTGGGCTCCCTGTATGCCACCTAAGTCTATTTTGGGGGATGCTGTAGCTAACAGGGGACTGGGCACCCCGTCCTTTCATACTGAAGGGGTGGAATACGGTACACAACAAAAGCAGGGGGAAGATACATTATGCTGACAGGGAGTGGGCTCTCTTGTCAGCAAGATAAATCGGACGGGATAAACACCGAGGGGTATGGGACCCCTGTTGGCAAAGAATAAACATTGGGGGGTATGATGCTGAGGGGAATTGGGCACCCCCTCAGCATACATTTTAAATGGGGGGGTCATAATGCTGATGGGGAGTGGGTTTCCCCATCGGCATTGTCACAGGAGGTGGTGGCAGTCACTGCAGCCATGTTGCGTGGATGTCGGGAGGCGTGTTATGGTCCTGCTGCATGAGAGCTTCACTCTCATTGCAGTGGACCTTTTCTTTGAAGTGATCACCACACTAAGTATGCATGGTGTGGCGTCGACATGCAGGCTGATTGGGGAATGAGGGATGCACCTACTGATGTGTGCCCTGCATTCACCCAACAGTGACCACGCCTCCAAATCTCCAACTACTGCAATATGTTGGCTGCGCATGTGCGAGCCATTATAAAAAAAGAACTAGTAATAAACTTCTCATCATGAAAATACCTTGTGAAAATTTTTAAAAGCTTTTTGTAATGGATAGCTTTAATTTAGGCAACACTTATTTTAAAATGTACGGCATTCATTGTTCTGTTCACTCACCCTTATAGACAGCATTTCATTCTGGCAGCTTTCATATCTAACTGCACCAAATGCTGGCAGAATCTATCCTTCAGTAGTGCTGGGCTTGGGGGCAGGTGCAGTGTCCCCCTATCAGCATCCATGGATGCACCACATCATATGACGTCACCACATCTGGGATGTTCAAACCTATGGGAAGTCTGGTTGCTGCTAAGTGACAGCATGAATTGCACAGGTCCAGAGGGGAATAAGGGATGAAATTCTTACCCCCAACAACAGAGCACTTCTCCTGCCCTAATACCCAATAGTTTTAAACAGTGAGTCTTTTAAGGCTGTCACTCTCGCCAACTGAGATGGACTGTTTGTAACTGAGAGGGCATGTCAATTGATGAATATTTACCAGATTGTCCATTTTAATTTAATTTCCAAAACAATTCTTTAATTCTCTTATGTTACCAATTACCAACATTATTGCAGGTTTCACAAATGGTTTCCTTTAAAACAAATAATCATTCCATACTTAAACAAGCATTTGTCAGCACTGAATGTCGAATGCGTTGGTCCATTGAGCTCGCTCAGTGGCCCTCTGTCAGTCTCTTGTTGTGTTTCTCCCAGTGCTGCAGGCTGCTCTTTTGTACTGGGCTCCTTTTCCCAACACAGGCCCATTGAGCTTGCTCACTCCCCCTCTGTCACTCACTGGATCTGTGTCTGCTGGCACTGCAGGCTGGCCTTTTGCACTGGGCTCCTGCCTGCATTGCCACTTTTTCCTGCCCACAAAGAAATCCACAGCAGTTATGATAGAGCTCCGTTGAGGTCACTCACTCCCCTTGTCTCACTCGCTCATTCTGTTTCTCTTGGTGCTGCAGGCTGCCATTTTGTACAGGGCTCCTGCTTCTGTTGATGCCTTTTTCTGCTCACAAACAGATCTGCAACAATCCTGACAGAGCTCTGTTGAGCTTGAGCATTCTCTGCTCTCACTCACTTGTCCCATTTCTGCCACCACAAAGAAATCTGCAACAGTCTAGATAGAGCTCCATTGAGCTTGCTCATTCCCCCTCTCTCACTCACTCACTCATTCTGTTTCTCCCACTGCTGCAGGCTGCCCTTTTGTACTAAGCCCCTATGTGCATTGCTGCCTTTTTCTGCCCACAAAGAAATCTGCAGCGGTCCTGACACAGCTCTGTTGCACTCGCTCACTCCCCCTCTCTCACTCTCTCATTCCATTTCTGCCAGTGCTGCAGGTTGCCCTTTTGTACTGGGCTCCTGCCTGCATTGCTGCCTTTTCCTGCCCATAAACAAATCTGCAGTAGTCACAACAGAGCTCTGTTGAGCTCGCTTACTCCCCATCTCTCACTTACTCCTTGTGTTTCTCCCTAGCACTGCAGGCTGCCCTTTTGTACTGGGCTCCTGCCTGCATTGGCACCTTTTTCTGCCCACAAATAAATCTGCCACTGTCCCGAGAGAGCTCCATTGAGGTCTCTCAATCCTCCTGTCTTACGTGTTCATTCTGTTTCTCCTGGCGCTGCAGGTTGACCTTTTGTACTGGGCTCCTGCCTCTGTTGGCACCTTTTTCTGCCCACAATGAAATCTGCAGCAGTCTTGACAGAGCTTCATTGACCGCACTCACTCCCCCTATCACTTGCTCATTCCATTTCTGCTGGTGCTGCAGGCTGCCCTTTGGTAGGGGGCTCCTGCATGCATTGCCGCCCTTTTCTGCCCACAAAGAAATCCACAGCAGTCTAGATAGAGCTCCGTTGAGCTCGCTCACTCCCCCTCTCTCAGTCACTCATTCTGTTTCTTCTGCCACTGCAGGCTGCCCTATTGTACTGGGCCCCTGCATGCATTGCTGCCTTTTTCTGCCCACAAAGAAATCTGCAGCAGTCCCAACAAAGCTCCGTTGAGCTCACTCCCCCTCCCTCACTCGCTCGTTCTGTGTCTCCCAGCGATGCGGGCTGCCCTTTTGTACTGGGCTCCTGCCTGCATTGGCTCCTTTTCCTGCCCACAAAGAAATCTGCAGCAGTCCCGACAGAGCTCAGTTGAGCTCAGTCACTTCCCCTCTCTCACTAGCTTGATCCTAATCTGTCCCAAACACTGATTTCCAACAGTGACTGCAGAATTCTGTGCTGGAAGCACAAAAACACTTTTCAGTCAGGATGTGAAAAATGACAGCTGTGCTGTTCATAAGGAGGTGTTGAAAAATGGCAATGTTGAAAAAGTGGTGTGAAAATATTACTAATTTACTAATATACTAAATATACTAATTTGCGAAGTTACAAGGGTGCATGGAAACTGCACAATGCATGCTCGTAACGCAGTCATGTTATGGAAATTCATCACAAAATTTTCAACATAGGCATTTTAGGACCTCTGCTCATGACAGTGTCAATGTGATTTTCTTAATGTGTCCCAAACACTAATTTCCCACAGCAACTGTGCTATTGTGCGTCAGAAGAGTGAAAACATATTTCAGACAGGATGTGAAAAATGACAGCTGCACTGTTCATAAGGAGGTGTGGAAAAATGGCAAAGTTGAAAATCTGAAGTGAAAATATTACAAAGTTGTGAATGTACAAGCGTTTATGGAAATTGCACAACACACACTTGTAGCACACTCATTTTATGGACTTTCATCACCAAATTTTCAACATAGGCATTTTAGGACCTCTGCTAATGAACAGTGTCCCTGTCATTTTCATAATGTGTCCCGAACATGGATTTCCCACAGCGACCTCACTATTCTGCACCAGAAGTGCGAAAACACATTTCGGCCAGAATCTGAAAAATGACAGCTGTACTGCACATAAGGAGGTGCAGAACAATGCCAATGTTGAAAATCTGTAGTGAAAATATTTTAAATTCATGAACTTATGAGCATGCATACAAACTGCACAATGCACGCTCATAACACAGTCATTTTATGGAGTATTGGCACCAAATTTTCAATATAGGCATTTTAGGATGTCTGCTCATGAACAGTGTCACTGTCATTTTCATAATCTGTCCTGAACATTGATTTCCCACAGCGACCATGCTATTCTGCACCAGATGTGCGAAAACACTTTTTGGCCATGATGTGAAAAATGACAGTTGTACTGTTCACAAGGAGGTGTGGAAAAATGCCACTGTTGGAAATGTGGTGTGAAAACATTGCAAATTGAAGTTATGAGACTGAGTAGCAACTGTAAAATGCACAGTAATTTTTGGATTTTTTCCACCAAATTTGCAACATAGGCTTTTTGAGAGCCCAACTCATGAACACTGGCATCATCGTTTCATTAATTGGTCCTGAAAGGTGATTCTGCCAGTGACCCTGAAATCAACTTTCAGGGCCAATTAATGCCATAACAATTGTAGAATTAATGAGGAGGGGTCCCAAAAACCCCATGTTGAAAATTTGGTGCCAAAATTCCAAATAATGACTGATATATGCATCAAAGTTGAAAAAAACCCTATTTATTCCATTATACAGCTTACCGGCATTTCCTCAGTTTGCAGTTGGCTTTGAAGAGCGCAGACGTGTTCCCGGTCCACTGAAGATCATCACTCCAGAGGTAAGTATGGGGTGAGGAGTGTGTGGGGAGTCACGGTGCACAGTGGGTGTGCGCGGGTTGTGGGAGGGGGTAGGGAGAAGGTGAGGGACCTTTTTTTTTTTACAGGGTACAAGAATAAAAACCATCTCGGGACTGCATGCCAACACAGTATTTTTTTTGGGGGGGTGTAGCTGTAGCTGACGGGGGATTGGGCACCCCCATCAGCACAAAAGGGAAGGAGTGCAAGAGCCAATGGTGATTCCTTGGCACAAGTCTACTGAGTGTTTGGAGGGGGGATTATGCTGATGGGGAGTGGGCTCCCCCATTGGCAAATGAACCTTTGGGGGGAATTATGCCGATGGGGAGTGGGCTCCCCCATCAGCAACTAAAACTTTTTTGCCAATGGGGACTGGGCTCCCCATCGGCAAGCTGGATGGAGAATTCAAGGGACTGCCCTGCAATGATGGGTCGCTTCCTCATTGCAGCGGATGACACTGCAATGACGAGGTAGCCTCTGACTGCAGCAGCTAAAACTTTAGAAGGTTGTGTCATGCTGGCTGAACTAGTGTCAGCAGCAGCATGCCACACCATTAGGGACAGTGGGCCGAGCCTTTAAAGGCTGTGTGGGCATTGGCCACAACAGTGCCATGCCTCCACAACCTGCTTCTTGCAAAAGCTGCCACAATATGTTTCTTGCGCTTGCGCTCAATCAACATAAAAATGTCTTTCAAAGATAAACAGCTCACAGTCTTCCTGTTCATAAATTAATGCTAGAATATTCAGCATTCAGTCACCATCTGTCCTGCTTGCTCATGCTATAACAGTAGTCCCACGCTCCCTGCTATCATCAGACCAGCATTTAACATTGTACAACAAGTATTTTTTTCTAACAAATCCATAGCACTCTTAGAGTGCTGCTGGTGCCATCACATGTTTTAATTCAACATAAGAGTTGGGCTAACAGAACTGAGCATGCATCTGCTCATAAATATTGATACATTTATTTATTTATTTATTTATTTATTTATTGATAACCAGGTAAGTGCACTAGACACAAAAGTGACTATTTTCAGGCACGATCCAGGAGGTCAACAACACAGAGAGATACAGTTTCATAGTATACAGTGTCAGGAGATATGTAATACATCACACCCAGAGAGTGAAACAAGATTTAGACAAAAATTGGTACAAGGCACGTAAAGGTATAAATTATACAAATGGAGATAAGTGTCCATGTGAAGACTGACATAGTAATATCACAATATTAGGTGCATAAAAAAGAAAAAATATACCAATGGGGTATAATTATATCCAGCTAAACCTGAGAGGATGTTAATGGTAGGAGGCAGGGAGAGAGGTAATGGTGGGAGTAGATTTAAGGGAGGCTGAAAGTGTCAGGGTGCTAGATACCAAGGGCAGTCAGGACAGAGGGAGTCAAGATCTATGGAGGGTTGAAGCAGGTACAATGAGAACGTAGCTTCTGAATAGTCACTCTGTGTCTTTCTGTCCTGCTTACCCAGTGCTCTATAAGTCTCCCATGTACCCAATTCTTAAAGGATTTCTTAAGCATGACTAACAATCTACTCCATGTTTTACTATTTAAAAAGCTATTCTAAAACATTAAGGAGGTCAGAGCCAGGTTGTACATTAAAGTCACGAAGAACAGTGAGACGAACAAAAGGGGGTTCAGGATGCACTGTCCTTAATGTGCTTGAATTTAAATGTGCTGTTTATTACACAGTCTAGAAGACTGTTAGTAAAGAGAAAAAGAGTTTTTTAAGAATAAAAAATAACTGGATCTCATAAAAAAATGTCAATGGGAGAACACTGGCACAGATAGACAATTATGAGTGGGTAGAGCAAAGATGGACACAAATTAAGAAGGCCATTGAGGAAGCAACAAACCTATGCATAAGGCAAGTTCAAAGAACAGGAGGAGGAGGAGGAGGAGGAGACCACTATGATTCTTCAAAGAAGTTGCAGAAAAAGTGAAGGCAAAAATGTTAGCTTCAAGAAGTACAAAGTAAAGCAGATGGCGTAGGACAGAGACGAATATCAGGAGAAACTGAGGAGGCAGTAAAAGTTGTTAGGATCGCTAAAGCTCAAACAGAGGAGAATATAGCCAGGACAGTGAAGCTGGGGGATAAAATATTCTACAGATACATCAGTGAAAAGAGAAAAAATGAAGCAAGGATAGTTAGACTTAAGGGGGAAGGCAGGAGGAGAGTGTGGAGGAGGACCAGAAGAAGGCAGACATACTGAACAAGTATTTTTGTTCAGTATTCACAAAAAGAAGGAGGGAAATGGGCCACAGATACAGGATAAAGGAAGTACTTGGGGGGGGTAGAAAAAAGCCCTTTTTCAGAGGAGAGAATACTCAAAGAACTTGAGAAATATAAATTGGATAAGGCAACAGGACCAGACAGGGTGCACCCAAGGATGCTGAAAAAACTGAGGGTAGAGCTATCTGCTCCTCTGGCAGCCCTGTTTAACCAATCATTAGAAACAGGGGAGGTGCCATGGGACTAGACGTGGGTGGATGTAGTACCAATTCACAAAAGTGGGAATAAAGAGAAGGCAGAAAACTATAGCCTGGTAAACCTGACATCAGTGGGGGGGGGAGATTATGGAAACATTAATAAAAGAAAGGATGGTAGAGTACCTGTCCATGAATGGGTTGTAGGATCCAAGACAGCATGGATTCACGGGGTGGGGGGGGCATGCCTAAGAAACCTAATTGAGTTCTTCAACTGGGTGACAAGAGTAGTGGATTGGGGGGCATGGATGTAGCCTACCTGGATTTCAGGAAGGCCTTTGACACCACCCCACACAGAGTATTAGTAAACAAGCTGAGCAGTCTTGGGGTAGGGTCAAAAGGGTAAAATGGGTACAAAATTGGCTGAGCAACAGGAACCAGCAGGAAACTGTAAATGGGGTAAGTTTGGAGGAGGGGGAAGTGACAAGCTGGATGTCACAGGGGTCTTTCTGGGACCATTACTGTTCAATGTGTTCATTAGTGACATCACAGAAGGACTGGAAGGAAAACTATGCCTGTCTGCAGATGACATAAAGATCTGCAACAAGGTAGACACACCAGTGGTGGTAGATAGAATTAGGGAGGACTTGAAAAGACTAGAAGAATGGTCAAGGGTATGGCAGCTAGGATTTAATGATAAAAAGTGTAAAAGTATACATATTGGGCACAAGAACCCAAGGGCAACATACCAGCTGGGTGGAGAGGAGGTAGCAACAGCTAAACAGGAAAGGCATCTGGGGGTCATTATAACAGATGACCTCAAAGTGGCAAGTCAGTGTGGAAGGGCAATAGGAAAGGTGAATAGAATGCTGGGATGCATAGAGAGGGGTATAACAAGTAGAAAGAGAGAGAGGTAATATTGCCCTGTATAGGTCATTGGTGAGTCAACACTAGGAGTACTGTGTCCAATTCTGGAGGCCCCATCTCAAGAGGGACATTGATCATATGGAGGTGGTGCAGAGAAAAGCTACCAAAATGGTCCAAGGAATGCATCAGGAAAGCTATGAGGAGAGACTCAAGGAATTAAATATGCACTCACTGGAGGTCAGAAGGAAGGGAGAGACATAACAGAGGCATTTGAATATCTTAAGGGAATAAATAAGGTACAGGAGGGTAGCATTCTACAGAAAATGAGATACATAAGGACAAGGAGACACAATATGAGATTGGAAGGGGGAAGACTTGGAAGAAATGTATGGAAGTACTTCTTCACTAAAATGGTGGTAGAAGCCTGGACAAGCTACTGGAGGAAGTGGTAAGTGCAAACACCATGGGGGAATTCAAGCATGCATGGGATAGGCACAGAGGTCTCTTGGAGTCAGGAATGGGGGAGAAAGGTCATAGGTCTGATAGGATCTGCTATACAAAAGTAGGAACTAAACTTGTAAACAGGACAGACTAGATGGACCAAGAGGCTTTTTCTGCCAACACCTACTGTGTAAATATGTTACTATAAAAATATACATCTTTTGTAAGCCATTTATAACTGTAAAAGAAAACAAAAAAAAAGAAAAATGGACCTTAGAAAATGTTTATTGCCTGCTGTTATACATCCATAGAAGCACCATTGTTATGGCCCTAAGACACTATGGACCACAGTAACAGAAAGTGTGTCCGCAGTATACAACAGGGGCCAGATTCACAAAACTTTGCCTGGGCCCACAAAGCCCAGTCTGCACAGGAAAACTGTGTTTGCACCTGGGCAAATTTGGGATGGTGGGCCGCATATCCCCACAGTACTATTCACAAAGTGTTTGTTCCACACAAGGGCCATTTGGGAAGGCCCTTACATGGAGAAATTACCATCGACAAAAGTCTGGCAGTAATCCAAGCAACCCTAGTGATTGGTGGAGGTACTGTGGTACCACCTCCCCCCTACCCATTCTCTGATCGCTGACCCTCTGAGTAGAAAATATTTTCCATGGTGTAGTAGTCCCTACACTGAGCCCTCCTGGAGCATGTACTGAATACAGTCCAGCTCATTGACTGTGATTGATCAATCAATCACAGTCAATAAGCCATACTGTATTCAATATGTGATCCAGGAGGGCTCAGTCAGCAGCCAGCTGCAGTGGTGTGAGGATGTCATCTGGTGACCAATCAACAACTGTGATGGGGGAGTGGGGTGGTAGGTCACACTGGACAGGGTGGGAGGGTGGAGGGAGGGACCCTAGACTACCAGAGAATGGGGTTTTCTGGATTTGGGTATGGCGATCAGTGGCTGGGGGGGGAGGGACCACTACACCATGGAAAATTGATTTAACATATTGGGTGGGCAACTGGAGACCTGGAAGGGACCACTACCTTATGGAAATTTGTTTTCACATATCCAGTGGGAGATTGGGGACCGGGGAGGGATCACTACACAATGGACAATTATGTGAACATTTCAGGTCAGCGATTGGGGAGGGGGAGGGCACCACTAGACTACCAGGGACTGCAGCTGAGCTGGGCATGGTCTGGTGGGGGGGTGTGCTAAGCACCAATGGCCATGCAAATGGGCCCATAATGGGCATGTTAATGGCCAATAGTGCCTTGCATGCTCAATGGGTTCCTTTGCATGGCTACCTTAGTGAAAACCTACTTAGAACACTGGAACTGTTTTTGTGGGATTATTCACTCATCTGTGGGTCAGAGCTGAGCTTGTGGGGTTACAGGTAGCCATAACAGTGTTACTGCTGCCTCTAGCCAGTCCTATTCAAAGTCGGATAGCGCCATTCGCTATCCATCTGTGAATAGCGAGTTTTGTGACCTGGGCAATCATAAGGTTCCATGCAAACTTTTGCCTAGCACTTTGAACTTTTTAGTGAATCCTGGCACAGAAGTATTAGCAGATAGACATCAGGAGGGTAATTTGAGTAAGGAACACTAGAATAGATGCACTTCTGAGGAGGGGAACCTCATGCTACCAGCATGCTGCCAGTTCCCCTCCTCATTTTTACCCAGTGATTCATTGGTGGCATACAATGTATATATTCAAAACATGTCCCTTCTTTCTACAGTCTTTTTTTTCTTATCACCATCATGTATGAGGGGATCCACTCTTTCAATGACCCAGAAATATTAAGAACAACAGAATGTCCTTCATTTTCAGAATGTTGTGCCACTGGAGAATTCTCATGTGTAGTATGTATAGAGCTTTTATGTTCATTTATGCTCTGTTTTAATGGTCTGTTACTTTTGCCCACATACATTTAGAAAATGAGCATGTGAGGACAGATATTACATGGTCAGAGCCACAATTTAAAACATATTTAATGGGGTATTTGGTATTTGCATTTGGATGAACAATTTCTTATTTCTTTTATGTATTCTCACAGTGGGTACATCTCCCACATGGGTACATGCAAGGTTCCAGTGGTCCCTTTAACAATTGTCCTCAACTTGTTTCTGGTGCCCTTTTAGTTGTTTATTTTTTTGCTTAGCTCAGCGCATGTGTACTTCAATCATAGTTCATACTCTTGAAATCACAGCTCCTCATTGCTAAGCATTGTTATTCAGAATGTAATTTCTAAAATAAATGGGGTCCAGATTTCATCATATATGTGATATGCATCTTCTGATACATATATATACAAAAAAAAAAAAATATATATATATATATATATATATATATATATAATATAGCATGGTAGTGCTACCATAGTTAGGGTTGAGGAGCCATTTACATGTTAAACCTAAAATTTTGCAGCTTAATAACTTTACAACTGTTCAACAGATTTGCCTGAAATTTGGAATACATGATCAAGAGCCATACATCTTGGATCTACCAACTTCTGTACTGTTTGGATATATGGCTGCGGAGTTATTTAGCGTGATCTGAGTGCATGTTTACGCTTTTTTGGAATTCTTTGCTCGTTTCTACAGGTCGCACGGTTTGCATGACCAGTCTGAAATCTTCAGGGAACATGCGGCCGGGGTCCCCAGTGTGGCTTTTGAAGATTTTGTGAAAATATATTAAACGGTTCAAAAGTTTTTCAAAAAACTATTTCCTATTATAAGTCAATGGGAAAAGTTAACAAAAAGTTTGACAGTATCTCAAATGCAGTTTTTACTTTCGCAAATGGCCATTTTACTGTCGCAAACCTGTCATTTTGTTTTTAGCTGGTCATCAGAAAAATGCTTGGCATTTAAATTTGGGACCCTCTAGCAACCTAATTCTTTTTGTATTCACCTAGTTGGACCTGGAGGATGTGAGGCATGACTTTATTTTGGGGAAAAACACCACAGAAATATGTTTTTCAAATTTCTGGAAAAAGTACTTTCGCAAAGTATTTTCTGCTTTGCGACACTGTCGCATGAATTTGCAAAAGCTTTAGCAAAGTTCGACAGTACTTTTCCAGGCTGTGGGAAAATGATAACAATTTTTTGCCACCCTGCTGCAAAAGAATGGTTTGGTCTTTTGGGCTAAAATGTGGAGGGAACACAGCCAACTTCTCACAGATGTGCCTTTCAGTGTTTTGGTGAAAAAATATTACAGGGCAGCAAAGTTACGGTACTCCAAAATTGACACTTTTTCCCATAGGATAACATTACGGCATCCACCTCATTACAGGAATCATTTGCCGCCCTGCTGCAAAATAACAGTTTGGTCTTTTGGGCTGAAATTTGGAGGGAAGAAAGTCAACATCCCACAGATGTGCCTTGTAGTAGTTTGGTGAAAAAATATTACAGGGAGCCAAAGTTATGGTACTCTGAACTTCTCTTTTTTCCCATCGGATAACATTAGGGCATTCGCCACGCCTTTCAGGACCCGTATCTCAGAAACAGTGGGAGATACGGGCTTTTCATTGGAAAAATACTTATCCCACTACAAAACTAGCCAGGAAAGTCATAAGTCATATGACTTTTAAATTTTGTTTCTACGTCGTACGGTTCCTGAGATATAAGCAATTTAGTATTCCAACTCCTCATTTTCTGCTCCGAGACCCATTATTATGCATACATTCTTTGTACTCACTGTCTTTCGCTATGCAGCTTTTGGGGAAAACCTGCCTGTGCACTTACATTACTGTTACCCTTACCGCTTCTGCTTGTGGTTCCGTACCTGTTTCACTTACTGTTCCTGTCTATGGCACCATGTGCGTAACCCTTTGTGTTTTCATTTGAGCTTGCATTTGCGTTATTTTAACCATTTGTGTCTACAGTACTGTTTATCTTTGTGTTTCACTTTATGTCACCATGAGCATTACCATTTGCATTTATGGGCACCGTGTTACTATATGACAAGGCATCATATGGCGGGAGGGCCCCCACCACCGCATTACATTCACTATTTCTCATCATCATTCTCAAAAAGAAGGGAAATTAGAGGCAAAAATCTCAGTTTAATGCAATAGTTCAGGTTGTTCCACAGCAACAAAAGTGAGGAAATTCGATGTTAGGGTTGAGAGCCCCCCTTGGACCCCCCGCCCTCACCCCAACTGACATCAGGGTGCACATTGGGGTTGCCGGTCCTAACTATCACCCCATTCTGCTATACTTCTGCTTCTTCACACATCTGATGGGGTGAGAGTTAGGGCCAGCAACCCAAACGCCCACCCCGATGCAGGTTGGGGATGTGGGCAGGGGGTCCAAGGGTGGCTTTCAACTGAAACACCGAATTTCTTCACTTTTGTCACTGTGGAACAACCCTAACTGATGCATTAAACTGAGTTTTTTGCCTCTAATATATATATATATATGATATATATATGTTTTAGAGGCAAAAACTCAGTTTAAAGCATTAGTTAGGGTTGTTCCACAGTGACAAAAGTGAGGAAATTCAGTGTTAGGGTTGAAAGCCCCCTTGGACCCCCCATACACCCCAGCTGGCATCAGGGTGCGCATTGGAGTCGTCAACCCTAACTCTTACCTCATCACATATGTGAAGAAGCAGAGGCATAGGAGAATGAGGTGAGAGTTAGGACCAACGACCCCAATGCACACCTCAATGCCAGTTGGGGGTTGGGTGGGGGGTCCAAGGGGGGCTTTCAACCCTAACTCTGAATTTCCTCACTTTTGTCACAGTGGACTAACCCCAAACTAATGCATGAAATGGAGTTTTCTGCCTCTAATTTCCCTTTTCTTTTTGAGAATGATGACGAGAAATAGTGAATGTAATGCAGCGACGGGAGCACGGGGCCCTTTGAGCCCCACGCTCCCACCACATGATGTCTTGTGACATAGTAGGAGGAACAGCAACACAAACAGAAGCGTGAACAGTGGTGCACATGGTAACTCAAACATAAATGGTAAAGGAAACGTTAATAGAAACGCAAGCACAAAGCGATGCCGAAGTGAACAATGACACAAAGGGACATTGAAGCATGTACAAAAATGCAACTGGTAACATGAACAGTGATGGCAGTAGTATTTTAAATGGAAATGTTAAGTGTCACAGCAAAAAGAATGTGAAAGGGAACAGAAACGGACACACGAACGCAAGTGCACATGTAAACACAAACTGTAATGCACACAGGCATGGTACTGCAATTGTAAATGCAAATGGTAAAGTTAACATGAAAAATAATGCCAAAGGAAAGAGAAATGGAAATGGGATCAGAAGCGCATATGGAAACGCAAACCGAAATGCGCACGGGCACAGTAAACGTAAAAGGTAATGGTAACAGCAACAATAACAGCAAAGTAAACAGAAGCACAAAAGGAAATTGAAGTGCATATGGAAATGCAAACTGTAATGCACACAGGCACAGCAACGCAATTGCAAATGCAAATGGTAGCAGTAACAGCAAGGAAGACGTCTGTTTGACACCTCAGTGGAATGGACCAGCTACCCTAAGACAGTGTGTCTTGGATATATTGTGGTGAACCCATTAAAATAAAAAACTATTTAAAAGACAAAGAACCTCTGTGCTCAAACACTGAGGCAAGGGTTACCCCAAAGTGTTTGCGCACAGAGTTCTTTAAATGATTTTTATTTTAATAGGATTCACCACAACAAGACACCTATCTTAAAATAGCTGGTCCATTCCATGGGGTGTCAAAATGGACGAGGCATACTGATGAGTCCTGGTAGGATGAAATACGTGTCTATGTCATCTGTTAGTACCCTTTGCAAACTGTGTGAGAGGCCTTTCGGCACCATACAATTCTGCTTAAAGTTGGACCAGCATAACATTCTGTGGTGATTTGGATATGCAGCCCATGATGCTTTGCATTGTGTGGGCATGTGTGATTTTGTATTTTCTTGAAACTTGGTTTCCCAGCCACATGCCCTTTGGGGTAACCCTTGCCTCAGTGTTTGCGCACAGAGGTTCTTTGTCTTTTAAATAGTTTTTTATTTTAATGGGTTCACCACAATATATCCAAGACACACTGTCTTAGGGTAGCTGGTCCATTCCACTGGGGTGTCAAACAGATGAGGCATACTGATGAGTCCTGGTAGGACGGAACACGTGTCTATGTCATCTGTTAGCACCCTTTGCAAACTGTGTGAGAGGCCTTTCGGCACCATACAGTTCTGCTTAAAGTTGGACCAGCTTAACATTCTGTGGTGATTTGCATATGCAGCCCATGATGCTTTGCATTGTGTGGGCATGTGTGATTTTGTATTTTCCCAAATTTAAATGCCAAGCATTTTTTGGATCATCAACGGAAAAAAAAATGGCGGATTTGTGACACTACTAGGGCCATTTGCAACACTAAAAAGTGCATTTGTGAAAGTGTTGAATATTTTGTTAACTTTTCCCATTGACTTATAATGGGAACTTGTTTTTTTGAATAACTTTTGAACCATTCAATATTTTTTCATGAAAGCTTCAAAAGGCACATAAAAGTTTTCTGATGGGTCGCACAAACCGTGCGACCTGTAGGCGACTGCTAAGAAATCGCAAAAAAAGCATAATTGCACAATTGATTGTTACTTAATAACTCTGCAGTTATATATCCGACTAGTAAGAAACTTGGCAGATCCCATGAGCTACTATGCCCAATTGTACATACCAAATTGCAGGCAAATCTGTTGAATGGTGGCAAAGTTATTAAGGTTCAAAATTTGACCCTTTAACCTTAAAAGTGATACTCAACCCTAAATATGGTAGCACTACTATGCTACCCTAATATATATATATATATATATATATATATATATATATATATATATATATATCTGTCATATTGTATCTCTTCTACTATGATCTAACATTATACCTAACAATTCTGCATATTCTGGAGATTTTTCATCTTTCCAATGCTGTAATCCATTTTATTAGCCACTAAAATTCCTGTGTTAATCAGTACAGAATTATTTTTTTGTTTACTCACTGATTCTCTCATACCAAACAACATGATGCCTGGATCAAATGGAAAATCATATCCTTGAATCTTTCCTAAAAAGGAAAAGATCTTTACCTAATATTTATTAATCTTTTTACCTCTATCTATCATATGGTCCAATGTCCCCCTATCTGATTTGCACCTCTGACAGACCTCAGAAATAGCTGTATCAAATCTTTTCAATCTCAATGTAGTCAAATAAGTTTTAATAATTGTATTATATATCTGCTATAATCTGTTATTTTAAATCCCTAATGTATCTAGAGTGTTTGTTTCATGCTTACTTTAATGAATGTATCTACTATGACCCCTGCTACTTCAATGTATAGCGCCCATTGTACAAACAGTATTGTCAACTGTAATTACTGTTACTCTTGTATGTAATAATCCTAACAAATGTATCTTGTCTATTGTATGAATATGTATCTTGTCTACTGTATGTAACCGTTGTCTCATATAACTAATCCCAGGTCGCCCTTAAAAAAGGGACCTGTCGTCTCAGTGTGCTTACCTGGTTACCAAAATTTAAATAAATAAATAAATATTGTCTCAGTCCAAACCTCTTCTGATATTACCTGTCTCAAATCTTTCTCCCAAGATTGTTTTGTTTCTGCTAGGATAAAGGCATTAGATTCCTAAAGAGCCATGTAGATCTTGGAAATGAAATGTTTATTAGTATCCATATTTAATAAAATCTCTTCTAAACCAGAGTAAGACAAATTTTGCAAACAATGTTTTTATTAAAAATGCATTTTTGACTTGCATGTATGGTAAGCTTCGTGTTACTTGAACATATTTTCTTTGAAATTCATGAAAAGATATGAACCTACTGTCCTCAAATACATCCTCTATCTGACAAATTCCTTTTTCTTTATACCGTCTCATGAAGGTTATATCCAGAATTAATGGCTGGAAAGAAGTGATATTAACTAATGGGATGAACCTTGATACATGAATTGGATCCCTCATAATTTGTTGGACTATCCTCAAAGAGGTGTTGGTTGCTTTAGTAGTGGAAATAAATTATTTATAATAAGAGGCTCCCATTAAATTGACAGTTAAACACTGTTTTAGAGTGAATTCTGGTAGTTTGCTGTCTTCTGCCTGAAGACCTGCTGTCTCTTTATCGATAGGAGAGTGAAACCAATAATATGTGATTTTGAGCTGGGCTGCAAGATAGTACCACCAGAAGTTTGGGCTCCCTAAATCCTTTTTCTCTCTACCTTGATATAGCTTATTTAATGCAATCCTAGGTTGTTTACCTACCCATAGAAACCTCCTCATGAAATTTTCTAAATCTGTAAAGAAACTGTTATTTATTATTATGGGGATGGTCTCACATAGAAAAAAGTAGCTTGGGGAGCACATTAATTTGAAAAAAATATTTACTCTTCCAATCAAAACAAGGTGGAGATGTTGCCATTTTTCAAGATCTAATTTGATGTTTTCTATAAAGGGATTACAATTAAATTGTACTACTTTCTTCATATCCAGAGCTAGGTATACCCCTAAGTATTTAAATTGATCTCTTTCAATGTCTTGTAGTGTAGGGTTGGTATGTGATTCTGGGTTTTCTCCAAGTATAAGGCCACACTTTTCTCCCAAATTATTTTATAACCAGAATACTGACTAAATTTAGTCACTATCTGAGTGAGCAAGTGGTATGTGTTATTAGGGTTAGAGAGAAAAAGTAAAATATCATGAGCCTACAACATAATAATATGATGTTTCTTTTCCTTTACCTTTATTCCTAGTGTATCTTTTTGGGATCTAATCTTTGAGGCTAAATGTTCCAAAAAAAGATCAAAATGCAGGGGGTACAATGGACACCCGAGCCTTGTTCTTCTGTACATAGGAAATGGCTGGGGTATCTGCTGGTTTGATTTTACCCTACTGTAGCTTGTGGCTCTGTGTAAATTAGCTTAATCCAGTCAAGAAATTTACCATCTATTCCAAATGCTTTTAATGTTTCTATTAGAAAAGGCCATTGCATCCTATCAAAGGCCTTTTCCACAACTAGTGATAACACTACTGTGTCTGTCCCAAATTGTGCCTGTATGAAGTTAAATGCTTTTCTTGTGTTATGTTACAACCTTCTCCCCTCTGTGAACCCTACTTGATCTAAGTGAATTAACTTAGAAAATACTTGTGCCAATCTGTTTGCAAGTATTTTTGCAAATATTTTATAATGACTTTTCAACAGTGATATTGGTTTATAAGATTTGCACAAATCTGATGGTTAATCTTTTTTAAGAACTAGAGTTATAATGACTACATTAAAAGAGTGTGACATCTTCCCTGCTACCAAAAAGTCTTGGAAAAGATCTTTTAATAAAGGTGCAATGGTGTTCTTTAAATTTTTTTATAAAATTTAAATGTAAAAGCATTTGGTCGTGGACTTTTTATATTCAGAAGATCCTTCAGAACTGTAAAGATCCTTCAGAACTGTAAATATTTTATCAAGTGTTATATCTTTGTGTAATAATTCAGCATCTAAGTTGGATATTTTTGAAAGTTTTAAATAAGTCTGCATATCAGATACCTTTGACTGTGCTTCTGGTGTGTATAAGTTGACATAATAGGTTCTGAAAATGTCAATTATTTCCCCTGGTATATGGGTAATTCCTCCACATTCCTGCTTAATCATGTCTATTTTATTTTTATTTTGCTCGCAGCATAATTGATATGCAAGCAGTTTGTCAGCGAGATCAGAAAAAAAGTAATATTTAGCTCTGGCATTGCCTTTTCAGCTTGGCAGTGCATCATTGTTTCACCTAATCCCTTAAAGTTAAAACCTTTAGTCTAGATTGTTCAGTACCAAGAGTTGCATGTTCAGACTCTGCTGAAGAAAGCAGATTCTCTACATTAGAGTTCTGCATTAATGGATTCCTTTTTAATGCCAACTTGGGCCATTACCCAGCCTCTTAAATACAATTTGAGTGCTTCCCAAATGGACTGAATACAGAACTCCTGAGGATTATTCCAGGATAAGAATAATTGTATCTCAATTTATCAAAGCAAAGTATATTATCTAGCATCCAGAGCTTAGTAACTGATTCACTCAAAGTATCTAATGTCAAGTTTATATGACAAGGAGCATGATTAGAAATTATGATTGCTTCATAAGCAGTATTGCCCAATTCTGTGTTGTAGGACCTGAGAAACTAAGAAAACAATAAATTCTTCAATGCAAATTATAAGCTTTTAAATAAAAATGAATATTTTTTTTTCAAATGGGGGTAGTGGAATCTGGATGGGTCAACCAGGTTGTAATCTTCCATATAGCTTTGTACCACCTTAACTACTCTTTTTTTCCCTTTTGGGTTTTACTGGAGCTCTGTCAATAAGATTACAAGAGACATTAAAGTCTCCTCCTATTATCATTGGAGAATCAAAGTGTACTAGATTTAAAAATAAATTTGTGAAAAAAGCTGGGTCTTCATTATTTGGCACATAAAGACTTACTAAAGTATTTTTTACATTATTTATTAAAACCGGAATAACTACATATGATCCTTTGGGGTCAATAAATGAATTCAGAAGTGTATGCTTCAGATGTTTTTTTTTTATAAATATTGCTGTTCCTCTAGCATTATTAAAATAAGCAGTGCAGTAACCCATAGTTTTAAATAGATTTCCAAAGTACTTAGCATTATTGTATTCAAAATGGGTTTCCTACAAAATTACACAATCTGCCCTTTTATAAATTGACAGCTATATTTTCCTATTTTTAAATCTTTCCTTACATTAATTCAGATTTCATGTCATGATTTTTAAATTATTTTTATTAGGTATTTCAAAACCCATTTTTCCCATAATTCTCACAATGAGATTATTCTTGTCTGCCTAACTTAGAAAAAAGAAGTATGTCAGAGCGCAAATATGACACATGCAGTGATCTGTGTTTACAAAATAGCATATAGCAATCCTAATAAAACTGGAAAGGAAGTGACTAATATTTTTCATTTTATCTTTTAATACCCAGCACACATCTTGAAGTCCAAGTCATAGTGAAGCTTTTTTTGCCTAGTGAATTCCATAAACCTCTTCCTGCCCTCTTCCCCACTATTTTTAGTTGACTTTCTTGGTTAGTTTCCCCATTCCTTTCAGAATCACTTTCTCTTTTCATGATGTTCTTATCTCTTTCTAACTTTACCCTCGCCCCTGTCTAAACCTCCCTATCCCTGTCTCCCTCAGTTTCCTTGGAGGAGCACTCCCCAATCTCTGAGGTGTCTATACCTCAGCTGTACGAACAGGTGTAATACAGAGAAACCCTAGCTCTTATCCATTTTTTCAGCTTTTATATAATCATCTACTTCTATTTTATTATGACTAGTGAAGCCCAGCCTAAATAGTATTCAAGCTTTTTTCTCACTCTGTGACCTTTCAAGTATCAGTACTTTTTTTTATCATATTTCAATTCTTAATGATATTTGGCTGTCACAATTATATTATGAATCTTTGAAATTTAGCTACTAGAGGGTTCTGATAGTTCTGATGGCTTTGGAGGTGGAGTCTCCGAGGCATACTGCATTCTTTTTTTCAGGGCTTCTTCTACTTCATAAGGAGTGTGAAAGAACAACATTCTGCCATCTAAGTTTATGCATAGTTTAGTAGGGTATAATAATGAAAAAGGAATCCCATCCTTACGTAGTTTGTCTCTGATTGCATGAGACTTTTTTTCTTCTTGCCAATATTGTGGGGGGGGGCAAATCTGGATACACTTGTAGTTTCAAACCTCTAAATGAGAGACCCCATTCCACATGAGTTTTCAGTAGGATTTTTTCCCTATCCTGGTAATGCAAAGGTCAAATAAACATAAACCTGGGGCTTCTATGGTAAGCTATTTTCAAATGCTCTGTGGACCCGGACTAGCTCTGTCTTTTGTTTTGGATACTACAAGCCCATTATTGTTGATAACAATTCTTTACAAAATGTGACAGCATCTAGGCCTTCTGTCCTTTCAGGGAGGTTACCAATTTTCAGGTTACTCCTTCTAGATCTGGATTTGAGGTCTTCAACCTTTAATTTAAGACTTTCTAATTCTTTATGATACTTTTCCAGGTTCTGAGTTATTTTGGGTATATGGTCTTCCACCACACTTTTTTTTTTATTCTGTGTTAACCAGGTAAGGCCCACTAGGTACAAATTCCTCTTTTCAGTGATGACCTGGGAACACTGGGGAGGTTAAGTGACTTGCTCAGAGTCACACAGTATGCAAGTGGAGGCTGTGAGAATCAAACCCAAGTCTGCTGCATGTGCCAAGCTTATTCACAGCTCATTACTCTAATCTCTAGACTATACTGTCAGCCCACTTATTCTTTTTTCACATTCATTGGCCTTGACAGAGATTCAAACTTGTTTACCACTTCTGAGAATTTTTGTGAGAGAGATGTAACTGCCAAATTAAGTGAGTCAAACTCCTGCTTCACCTCTTTTACAACAGTTTGCTGTGTTTCATCCTTTTCTTATTAGCTTGAGAGAGTTCCCTCATTTCAAATACTGGGGTTTGGGGTTCCTGAGTAGTAGTTTCCATCTCTCTAATTTCTTTTGTGTCCATCTATGATTTTTCTATATGTTTCCCCTTTTCCTCCTTTGTCCCCTTAATCTGTTTTTTTCAAAATGCCTTAGCCCCCTTTTCTTTTTACTGTTGTAGCCAGTCCTGTTTTTAGAATTGGAAACCTTTTCTGTTCTCTATGGTCCACGTTAACACTATTGTAAAAACAGATTGGGGAGTTTAAAATAACTGAAGGATGTTGTTCTGCAGGTTCTAATCGATGCTCCCTTGCACCAGCTAAAGTTTTTTTTCTGCTTTTTGCTTTGCTTTTTTTTCTTATATTCCTCTTCCTAATGTCACTTCTTGCTTCTCCCAAACTTGTCTATTCCCTGTGTCTGCTGATTTTCCTCAAAATTGTTCAGTACTATACCCTTTTTTTCATTTATTTCAGTTTGCAACATACCTTTCTCCAAAGAATCTGAACCGGATACTCTGTTACCTGGTGTTGAGCATTCTGTAGCCCCTGTGCTTTGTTCATGCTTGTCAGCATCTTTTCCCATTCCTGAACTTCTTGAAGTCAGTGTTCTCCATGTATTGGACTTTTCTTTGAAATATTTAGAGATTTCACTTACTCTTCAGAAATGCTTTAACATATCACAGAGCCCAAGATTTCTTCAAAGATAGGTTTATTTTCCAACATTTACCATAAGATGAAATTACACAAGTCAGCATCTCTGCACCACACGGCAGAGCTCAGTCATCCCTCCTACTGGAAGCCACACCTCCACCCCATATGTCATGTGGAACCTTAAAATGCTCCTGGTTCAGGTGTTCTTAGTTCTGAATGCACTATCCTGTCTTTGAATGTGCTCGCTCTTTCAGATACTGAAATGGGTCTCTTTGAATACTCTGGTATGTCCAATGGTCTATATTATCTCAGTTCAAATTAGTTATGTTCCTAATTGGTTCTGTGAATATAGAGAACTCCAATGAAAGTACCAACCTGTCCCCTTGAGTATTTCCCCCATCTGACCTCATCCTCCCACTGCCTTGCTTCATTCTAAATATTGCCTGATTAGCTACTCTCCAATCATATTCTGATGATGTAAATCTTTCTGCCATGTTTTGAAACTCTAGTTCTCATTCTTCTATATTACTGCAATTCCTGTTTACACATAACATCTGCAAATAAGGGATACTGTTTTTAATAGTTTAGGGTATAGCTATTTGCATGTAGCAACTTATTTTGGTCTGTTTCTTTTCTATATATTTTGTTCTGTAATTTACCGTCCTGTTTGTAAATGAGTACATATAGAAATGCCACTTTCTGGTTACTCACTGTCATGGCAAATTTCATGTTCTCAGTCAAAGAATTACTATAGTCATGAAATTTATGTAACTCATCCTGTGTACCAGTCTAAAAAAAATAGAATATCATAAATAAATCATTTGTAACACAAAATGTTCCCCAAAAATGGATTGTACATCAGATTCAAAATGAACAGTGTGAAGGTGGCCACACAGGGACATTGGGATGTGGCAGGACACGTGGTGCCAGATGATCACAGTCTTCTAATTTCTCCAGTGGACAGGTGGCAGCTATGGTGGCCAATATAGAGGAGCACTATGGCATCCAGTATGGGGCAGAGTCCTTGAAGGCACAATCTGAAACCAATGCCAGGCTCTGGCTTGACATTCAGGCTGCAGTGAACACTGCTGGATCATAGGCACACATGCTGGAAGCAGTAAAGCACAAGTGATGCGACCTCCAGCAGCCTGCTGTAAAGCATAAGCTGGGAGCTGTCAAGTGGTGATAGAGCATCTTGGTCAATGGGCTTGGGTGCAAGTTTGTTAAAAAGAGTCCCCAATATTGATGCAAGATAGACCACAAAAAGATGGTGTAGCTTAAATCAATTTCTGCAATGGATAGAAAATCCCTTTAGATTGCAGCAAGCCTGGTGTGCCACATCTTTGGAGCACCCAGAGCTTGCAGTAGTTGCACCAAAAATCATGCTGTATGTCTTTAATTGACTTGAATACTTAAGGGGAGTCCAGTCCTCAATGATCCCACCTCCTAATGAAGATTCATAGAGAATCAAAGCACCAGATAATCTCATGAGAGGCCTGGCAGTGCAATAGATGTGCAGAATGTCCTCATCACTTTGAATTTTGCATATGGAAATACTGAATTGAACTGCAAAAAAAGATCTAGTAGTAGTAGAATTTATTTTTATCTGGTGCCCATCCCCAGAGATCCAGCAAGAGAGCAACACAATCAATAACCCAAAGAGATAACTAATAAATACATAACAATCTTATTCTGTTAAAACTAACATAAAATACACTGAAACATAAAATATACTAAAATAAAGTGAAGCCAAAGTACTGCACCAATTCATTATGGAGCCTCCCCAAATATTTACTGGAATAAATAAAACTTGAGCCCCTCTTTAAAAGCATCCACCAAGGGGCCTCCCTCAAGGTCCTTGGCAAAGAGTTCCACAGTGCCAGACCTGCTATCTCAAAGGCCCGGTCATGTGAACTCTTCAGTGTAGCCCTCAGAATCACAAGGAGGCCCTCCCTGGCAGATCAGAGTAAGCAAACTGGGGTATGCGGGTGCAAGAGCTTTGCCAGGTAGGCTGGACTCAGTCAGTGTAGGGCTTTATAGGTTAATAGACCTATTTTAAATGAGATATGCTACTTCACTGGCAGCCAGTGCCGATCATGCAGTGCCAGAGAGTTATGGCTTGTCTTGGTAAGCCTGTAAGTAACCAAGTAGCTGCATTTTGTAACAGTTGCAGCTGTTGTAGCATACCCCCACTATTCCTGAAGTAAAGAGTGTTACAATAGTCCAACCTAGAAGTCTGTTTTGCTGTTTTCTATATACTGTGTGACTGAAGCCAATGTGAGGCAGTTCTGCTGTTATTCTAAGCTTACATCATGCTGCTATTTGTGCTGTTGAGCAGAAAAATAAAACAATCAACTGTACAGTAAGCAAACTACTAAAAAATGACTGTCAGAGTTTTTCACTCATGTACTTTTACGTGAGCTCCACATTCCTGTTGCTGCTCATTTGATAAGGCTGGCTGCCTTGTACATGGGCTCACCCATTATTTCTCTCAAGAACAGTTTGCAGTGGTGTTTTGACCTCTGTCATTATTGCCTGCATGTCACCCACATTGTTCCAGAGACTTCTAGCATTAAGGGACACTACCCTCCACCATTCCTGCTTCTCTCTCCCCTTGTTTATGATCATATGCCTCCTACCCCCTCTGCTTGATGGCCTGCCCTTCCCCTGTTCTCCCACTTTCTTTTTATCACCCTAGCCCTCTCCCATTCCCACTATTCCTCCTGTGCAATTTACCTGAGGTAGAGGTTATCATCCCTCCTTCAGAAAACTCCTCCATGAGAACCATCCTATCTGATGATTCTCTAAATTCTACCTAGGGAGGGCATGTCTTCTCCCTCCTCCTGAAAACCCTGAGTGCTGTGACCCTTGCCATCCCCCATTTTTTAATTTAGGCTCCTGTTTATATATTCCCCAAACTGTTCTCCTAGCACTCTGGTTCCCCTAGCATCCAGGTTCCCTCATGCTTAGGAGCAATCTAAGAGGTGATTGAAGTATTTTGTCATCCCAGTCCCACCTTCAGTCCCCTATATATACAAATCACTGCTCTCTATGTCATTCCTTCAGCAAGCCATTGATTTGCTACAGCCTTTACTTACTGGCTGTGCTGTTGCTGGTTCTAGGTACTATCAGCACTTCTGTGAAGGCTAGTCCTCGCAGATCTGACCCACCAATCAAAACGTCTCCTGAACTTTCCCTGCCTAGCTTCTGACTAGGTCACTGTTACCTAGGTGAATGACAACATGTGGCTTCCCCCTGTCCTGTGTGTGAGTGGGTCTGCCTTCAGCCCTATGCAGTCTACTGTCATTCCTGGGAGACACAACAGTCTATTATCTTGCTGCCCTGCTTCCCTATCTAGCCCATCTAATCCCTTTACTATGGAATACCCTATCACTATGGCTCTCCCTCTGCCCTTCCCCTCCACTCTTCCTGCTACTGAATCTATCTTTGCCTGTACCATCCATCCTACTGCTGCCTTAATCCCTCTCCCTTATTCCTTCCCTCTGCCATTTTAACCTCTATCTACCTAACGTCTCCCTTCTCTTGTCTAATTCCCCATCCACTCCAGCTCCATTTCAATCCTGCCTCCATCCCTCTGTATCCCTCCTCTCTACTCCCCCAAGGTACCCCCTTCTTCTCCTGTTATCTTTGCCCCACCCCATTTCCTTCTCTGTCCACTGCAGCCTCTACCAACCTCCGCATACAGACTAGAAACAATCCATCATCTGTGCACAACCTAGATCCCCCTCTTCCCTAGAGTACTGAGGGTCCTGGATTTCAGGAGGGGAGATTTTGAAAAGATGATGAATGCCTCAGGGATGTCCTGACAGGGGAAATGAAGTGTGTAGAGTGGAGGAACAGTGAGGAAATCTAAAAGGGGCCACGGGGAAGGCAAGACACCTCTGCATCAAGCAAACAAGCAAGATCAAGAGGAAAAAGAGTCCACTATGTTCTTGAAGGAGATGGCAAGAAAGGTAAAGTCTAAGAGGTTAGTATTCAGAAGGTATAAGGAGATGCAGACAGAGGAGGATAGAGAAGTGTATCAGTGAAACATATGGAGGCAGAGAGAGCTGAGACAGCACAAAGGTGAAAACTGAAGCAAGAATAGCCCAGGCAGTAACAAAGGGAAACAAGTCATTTTTTAGGTACATTAGCGCAAAAGGAGAAATATCAAGGGTGGGATTGTAAGGCTAAAAATGGAATGGGGAAGTGTGCATAGGCAGCCAGGAAAAGGCAGATATCTTGCACAAATACTTTTCTTCAGTGTTGGCAGAGGAATGAGAAGTGTAGGAGCCACAAAAAAAAACAACTGGAGCATTGGAAGGAGGGACTAGTCTGTTTTCTGAGGAGAGTGTGCTCAAAGGACTTACTAATCTGAAAGTGGACAGAGCAATTGAGCCAGATGAGGTGCATCCAAATATAATGAGGGAGCTCAAGGAGGCACTAGCTGCACCTCTGACAGTCCTATTTAGCAGCTCATTGGTAGCCTGTGTGCTTCTGGGGGACTGGAGGAGAGTAGATGCACTCCCTCTTCACAACAGTGGTAGAAGGGAAGAGGCTGGCAATTGTAGGCCAGTCAGCATGACATCAGTTGTGAGAAAGTTAATAGAATCACTGTTGAAGGAAAGGATTGTGAAATATCTTGAATCAAGTGGGTTACAAGATTTGAGGCAGCAGGCATTCATGGGGAGGAGGTCATGTCAAATGACTCTGACAGATTTGTTCAACTGGGTGACCAAGGAGCTAGATCAGGGTGGAACAGTGGACATGGCCTATGTTTCAATAAGGCTTTCAACATCGTTCCACATAGGAGGCTAGTATTGGGTTCCCACCTGGAGGGAAAGAGGCCTATACATGGGAGATGGCCTGCATCCATCTGGGAGGGGAACCACAGTCCTAAATAAATGGTTTAAATGCTACATTGATGGGCATTCAAATTAACTAAGGGTGGTGGAAGGAAACAGGGAGACATAAAATGTCCCCCAGCAAACTGAATTAGGCAGTAGTAAGAGACCTGAGGGAAATAAATCCATAAGGGTTCTCCAAAAAAAAAAAAAAGAAAACAAAATGGTAGAAGTGAAAAAATATGCGACTGAGAGCAGAGAGAGCAAGGAGAGAATGCAAAAGAGGACCGAAGATGTTGACAAACAGGGTGGTAGCACATTCTGGAAGGCCATGTCTGCAAATGCTTTAAGTCTTGGAAACAAAATCAAGAACCTAGAGGCTATCATGGCAGAGGATGACTTGGACATTGTCTCCATTACTGAATCATGGTGCAGTGAAAACCATGACTGGGAAATAGCCATACAAGGCTACACTCTTTTCAGAAAGGACAGGGTGGGAAGGAAACAGGGAGGGGGTGACTCTTTATGTGAGGGGTAGCATAAAAGCTACTGACATACAAAGAAATCAGAAAGAGGTGGAGGCAGTGTGGGCCACCCTAGAAACAGGTAAGGGAGCTGCTATTTGCACTGGAATGATCTATAGACCTCCAACATGGGGGGGGGGGGTGCTGGATAAGGTTCTAGTTGAAGCATTCCAAAAAATACCAAACAAGGGAGAGTTGCTGCTGGTGGAGGACATAGATAGATAGATAGATAGATAGATAGATAGATAGATAGATAGATAGATAGATAGACAGACAGATAGACAGACAGACAGACAGATAGATACTTTATTTTTATAGTGCCCCTTTCCAGGGACTCGGAGCACTTCAGAATCAAAATAAAATACAGTAATTTTAAAAAATACTCAAAATACAAAATTTAAAACCACCATCACTTTTCCACCTACCATACTATATAAAACTATCTATCCAGTTTATTACAATAAATCATACATCTACAAATTAAAAGCCTGGTTAAATAAATAGGTTTTGAGTCCTTTCTTGAAGGGATCCACCAAGGGTGCCTCCTGTAGCTGTTTCAGAAATGTGTTCCATAGGGTAGGAGTAGCCACTGAAAAAGCTTGATCTCCAGAGTGACACAACCTAACCGTAGGAACATCCAGGAGAAAACCCTCGGCAGAACGGAGAGCACAGGCTGGACAGTCAGGCACAAGGAGATCTTGCAGGTAGACTGGTCTCCCTTCATGTAGGGCTTTATAGGTCAGTAACGCGACCTTGAAGGCAATCCTGTATCTGACCGGCAGTCAGTGCAGTTCGCAGAGGACGGGTGTGATATGATCATACGTACTCATACCCATCAGTAATCTTGCTGCCATGTTCTGCACCAACTGCGGCTGGCAGAGGTTACATTCAGATATCCCTAGGTATAGGGCATTGCAGTAATCCAGTCTGGATGTTAAAAAGCACGTACTAGTGAGGCTAGGTCCTCAGGGTGTAACAGTTTCCGAATCTGGGTAATGTTCCTCAGATGGTAAAATCCACTCTTAAGAATGATTGACACCTGAGCATTCAGTGTCAGACCACTGTCAAGGATAACACCCAGATTCTTTACCCTCTCAGTTGGGTTCAGTGGCACCTCCCCAGTATAAGACTAGGGGGTCTCCACAGACCCCCATCCCCAACCACAATGACCCAGATCCACCACCAGCACCTCTGTCTTGTCTGGATTGAGTCTCAACTAGTTATAGGACAGCCAAGTCCGGATCTCAGACAGGCAGTTGTTAAATACAGAGTCCGCCACCTGGTTACTTGCTGCACAGGACAAGTATAGCTGGGTGTCATCTGCATAGCAGTGAAAACCCAGCCCATACCACCTGATAATGTCTACCAATGGCAGCATGTACATTGTAAACAATAAGGGTCACAAGACCGACCCCCTGCGGAACACCACAGGTTAGAGGCTTCGGGCTAGATGAGGCCAACCCCATCAGTACTCTCTGCACTCTGACTTTTAGGTATGACCTGAACCATTTGTAACCTTACTGGACAGGCCACACCAGAACCGCAGTCAGTCAAGTAGCACCTCATGGTCCAGAGTGTCAAATGCTGCTGCGAGATCCAGGAAGACCAAGATGGAATGATCTCTACTGTGTCTCGCCAGTTGGAGATCATAAAGCACCTTCACCAGAGCAGTCTCTGTACTATGCCCTGCCCTAAACCCAAACTGGAATATCTCATAGGTGGAGGAGGAGATGAGATGTTCCTCAAACTTACTTGCCACCACTTTTTCCATAACCTTCCCTAATAATGGGAGGTTCGAGACCGGCCTGTAGTTGGCGAGACAGTCCGGGTCCAATGAGGGTTTCTTTAATAAGGGTCTAACCAAAGCCTCTTTCAAGGCCAATGGGAAGACCCCACTCCTCAGAGAACTCCAAATGATCTTGGCAACAACAGGTGCAATCAGGTCCATACATCAAACCAATAGTTGTGTTGGACCTGGGTCCAGATCACAGCGTGTTGGCTTCAAGTCTCGAGACAACCCTCACTTTCAATCTACTGAATGTAGATTGGAGCACCACAGCTGCAGCTTCAGATAGTAGCAGGGACATCCTGGAATCCCTGCAGGGGGCATTCCTCAGGCATCCAGTAAAAGCCCACTCGTGAGGGGGCAGTACTGGACCTTGTACTCACCAACAGGGACAGTGTTGCTGCTGTCACAGTAGGTGGCTGCCTTGGGACCAGTGATCACCATACAGTGTGTTTCAAGTATAAGTAGCATGGCAGAATTGAACAACACAAAGGCGACTGGACTTCAGGAGATCTGGTTTTAAAAAGATGAGGGACTGCATTAGTGATGCATTGGTTGGGGGAAGGTGTTGGGAGGAGTAGAGGAACAGGGGGCAGATCTAAAAGGAGGGATAGAGAAGGCAACAAACCTCTGCATGAGAAAAATAAGCAAAAACAGGTGAAAAAAGAGACTACAATGCTTCTCAGAAGAGGTGGCCAGGAAGTTAAGGGCAAACAAGTAGCATTCAGGAGGTATAAGGAGACACAGAGTGAGGAAGATAGAAAGGTGTATCAGGAGAAACAGAGGGAGGCAGGGAACCAATTAGGACCACAAAGGCACAGATGGAGGAGAACATAGCCCAGGCAGTGCAAAAAGGGGACAATATGTTTTTCAGGTATGTACATGAAAAGAAAAAGACCAGGGGAGGGACAGTAAGGCTTAGGAAGGAAGGAGGGGAGTGCATGGAGGGGGACCAAGAAAAAGTGGACAACTTGAAGAAGTACTTTTGTTCAGTGTTAACAGAGGAAGGGGAAGGAGAGGAACCACAGATAAGGGCCAGTAGTATCAAAGGAAGGAAGGTAGACACCAGCCCATTTTCAGAAGAAAGGGTTCTTAGGGAACTTGCAAATCTGAAAGAGAACAAGACAATAGGGCCAGACGGGGTGCATCCTAGGATATTGAAGGAACTCAGGGAGGTGATAGTTGCACCTCTGACAGCCCTTTTCAACCACTCACTGGAGATGGGTGTGGTTAAGAAGAAATGGAGGAGGGCATATATAGTCCCACTTCACAAAAGTAGAAACAAAGAGGAGGCTGGCAACTACAGGCCAGTCAGCCTGACTCCGGTGGTGGGGAAGGTAATGGAATCACTACTGAAGGAGAGGATTGCAGAATACCTGAATCCAGTGGCCTTCAGAATCTGAGGCAGTGTGGATTCACTGGTGAGAAGTAATGTCAAACAAATCTGATACATTTCTTTGACTGGATGACCAGGGAATTGGATTAGGTTGGAGCACAGGGTGGGGCCTATCTGGATTTCAGTAAGGCATTCAACACGTTCCATAAAAAGCAACTTGTAAACAAGCTGGGAAGCCTAGGAGTTGGTCCAAAGGTGGTAAACTTGGCAAGAAATTGGTTGGGGGACAAGAGACAGAGGGTGGTGGTAAGCAGAGTTCACTCTGAGGCAAGAAGGGTGACAAGTGGGATGCCACAGGGATCAGTACTGGGACTGGTCCTCTTAATATTATCAACATTGCAGAGTGGCTAGAAGGGAACACATGCCTCTTTGCAGACAACACTAAAACCTGTAATAGGGCAGACACTCCAGGGTGTGTGTGTGTGTGTGTGTGTGCAAAAATTAACAGTAATCTAAGAAAGCTAGAAGACTTGTCATTGGTGAGACATGGTATTCCATGAAGATGATGACAACAAAAAATTTGAGAACAAAAATGGTAAAGGAAAACAGCATGGCAACAAAGGGTGACTATGAAAACACACCGATTGCTGAAATGGCAAACTATGGATTTCGCCCTTCCCAAGTTCTGTACCCCCACCCCCAGAGTCTGTTATATTTAGTAAGGGGGAAGTGGGGTGGTGAATCCCCTAGCAAAGAGGGATGTGGGCAGCAAATCACCTGCAGAAAGTCACTGTGCCACTGTCGTCACTGTTTTAGTGATTACTGTGTTTTCACAGTCACCCTTCATGGCCATTCTATTGTCTGTTTGTCATATCTGGCCTTGCAATTTCCCCCTAGCTATTATCAAATAGAACCTGAGGCAATTACGTTTCAATGTGAAGAAGTGCAAAATCATGCACTTGGGGCACAAAAGCCAGGGATGGAGTATAAAATGGGGGGCAGTATTATCTACTACCAATCAGGAAAGGGACCTGTGAGAGTAATCATATCTGATGACCTAAAGTGGCTAGACAGTGTGACAAGGAAGTGGGGAGAGTTAGTGGAATGCTAGGGTGCATACAGAGGGTTATCACCAGCAGAAGGAGAGAGGTGGTGTTACCACCTTATAGATCACTGGTGAGACTTCACCTAGAGGGTACAGGGTCATATTGTTGCAAACAAAAACAGCATGGCAATCAATGTTGCAAGCAAAATGGCTTGGGCCGAAATAACATTGGTAAAAACATCGACTGCAACACAAATGCGCAGACAATTAAAAATAATGGGACTTTCTGTTTTTTGCAGGGGGCTTCACCCCACACACCCTCCAATGTGAGGGCCTTTTCCCCCACACAACCCAAACGTAAGATAACCAGCTCTGAGGGGGTGTGGACCTCGGGGACAGGGAGAAACTCAGGACAGGGAAAAATTAGATTTTCTAAAAAAATACAAAAAAAAGTTGCAAGACGAGGAGACCTAGGGTGAACGAAATGTGGTCCCAGCTCTCCAATCCTGCTGTGTGCTGGTGCCTTAACCACTCCCCCATAGGAGTGGCTCAACCAGGCACCATTCACACAGCAAATTGATCCCTTCCAAGTAACAGCACAGAGCGACAGGGGTAGCAGTAATTCCGTACTGCTATTCTACCCATTGCTCTAAATGCTTTCATGCTTTACACAGTACAGTTCTTGCCATTCTATTCTTGAAGCGATTTATTGATCTGGTACACACCTAGAGTACTGTGTCCAGTTCTGGAAACCACATCTCTGAAAGGAATAACCTGTACCTGAAGCAGGAAGCAGCCAGCCAATCCCAAGTGAGATAAAAAGGTGTCAATTTTAAACAAAAGCAGAGTAGGGAGACGAAGAACACAGCCACAGTAGATGCCATTTCTCTAGGTGTGATCAGGGGCCTAAAGGAGGCACTGCACTAACAGCTGAAATTCTACATGTGCAGCTTTTTTTCTTGCAGGTAGCAGCCTCTCTACAGGACTCGGGGGGGGGGCACTACGAACGGATGACATTGTGGGCTGGATGAGGAACTGGAGTGTGGATTAACTGATTCTTTTCTATTGCAGGGAAACATCTGAAGGACACACCTGAGCTTGTCTACATTTATAGGGGAAGTTCCTAAACAGCAATTGGCTACTTCCTGTTCTCATGCAGGGCAGTAAAGGAGCACCCTAACAACACAGTTAGTGGACTTGGTAATCTTTTGATTGAGTCCCTGAACTTGGGAAGATCTCTTTAAAAGGTGGGAAAAGCCTAAGAGGAAGGGATAAAAAAAAAAAAGCAACAAAAGAAAAAAAAAAAAGAAACAAAATTTGTGGGGCATTTAAAGATTGGTGTACAGACTAAGATTAGGGGTGGGGCTAAGATATAGAATACATCAGGTGATGCTAAAGTTATTTGGCACAGTAGTTTACAAAAGGGCACCCTTAGAGCAGAAAGGGTAGCAACAGGCAGACAAGAAAGAGAATGATTCTGGGAGTTGTGCAGTGCAGTGGCTGTGGAGTGGCAGTGTACAGAAGAATCTTCTGGATGCTGTGGTGCTGCTCCATTTGCAGGCATCTGTCTGGGCTGAGAGCAGAAGTTGTCAGTCTCTGAGTAGAGTTGGCCAGGATTCTGGGGGGGGGGGGCACCTGACCCAGCCAGAGGCCACCATATCCACACTCACTACCTCAAAGGATACCCAGCAGCAGGAGTGGTTGGAATACAGTGGGCTCAGACAGGATAAAGGATGTGGGTGAGAGGCACAATCCCCAGCTGGTGCAACTGAGGAACCCCTACACTGTATTGGAGGAACTGGAAGGCTCCACAAGGTCACTTGAAGTTGCACCCCGGGAGGATGAACAGAACCTCCACAATGCAGCCCCAAGGGTGGGTGGAAGAGGACCCCAAAGAAGAAGAAGCTATTCCTGGTGGGGGACTGCATCATCTGGGGAGTAGAACTAAGAACAGGCAGAGAGGAGGAAAGGGAGGTAAAGTGTCTACCAGGAACCAAAGCTCGAAGGGATGGAAAGCGAATCCAGGGGATTGCTAGGGTGATAGAGAAGAGGTGGGAGCTGGATGCCATTATCCATATAGGGAACAATGACCTAGCTGACAAGGCAGAGATAGGAAGAGTGCAGGAGGAGTTCAGGGAACTGGGGAGGGACTTGGGGCAGTTGGTAAGCTCCTTGACCTTCCCAGAGGTGCTGCCTGTTCAGGGCAAGGGGGAGGCTAGAGATCACTGCACCAAGGGCTTCAATGCTTGGTAGGAGAGCTGGTGCAGAAAGCAAGGGTTTGGCTTCATTAGGTACTGGAGAACCATCTGGGGGAATGCAGGACTGTACAGTGATGACCTGCATCTTTCCAGTAGGGGAGACTGATGTTCTCAGTGAATGGTTTAAATTCTTTATTGGCAATCATTTAAACTAGCCAATGGGGTGGAGGAAGGAAGCCGGGGAACTCTAAATACCCACCCCCACAGGATAATGTAGCTAACATGGAGGACAATAAGGACAACAAATTGCCAGTAAACACTGAATCTGGCAGATGTGGGGGGGGGGCAGGAGAAGCAAGGGGAAGGGGGGATGTCAGGAGGAATGTTTGCAGTAAATGGAAGGCCACGTGCATGAATGCCCACAACTTGGGTAACAAAATTCCCTGATCTGACAGCCATGATATTGGAGGCTGACCTGAATATTATCACTATACAGAGACATGGTACAGTGGTAACCACAGCTGAGACATAACTATACCAGGGTGTACTTTAATCAGGAGGGACAGGAAGGGTAGAAAGGGAGGAAGGGTGGCTTTATACATCAAGGAGGGTGTAAAGGTGATAGAGGTACAAGGAATGCAGGATGAGACAGAGGCACTGTGGGTCACCCTGGAGGCAGGCAATGGCATAGCCATTCTCACAGGAGTAATAGACAGACCCCCAGCACAAAGGGAGGAAATGGACAGGGATCTACTGGAAGCCATGCATGTGATGACAGCCAAAGAAGAGGTGTTACTGATGGGCAACTTCAACCTGCCAGAAGTTTACTGTGGCACCCAAGCAGCTGCAACAGTGGAAGCACCACTTATGCTCGACATCAAATTCCCTGACTTCCTGCACAGCGATGGCACAATACCAACACCGGTATTGTAGCTATTGTGACATCCCAAAAGACAGTGTGTTTTTAAGGGGAGCTATACCACCACACACCGCATTGAATTATAATCAACTCCAGGTCGGAGTTGTTCCAGGTAGGGGGCAGACAACCAGGAGAAGCCACATTGGTGAAAACAAACCATTACAGTGACTGTCACTGTAATGGTCTGTTTTGGGGTTTTTCTGTTGGGGTGTTGCACTACAGTGGGCAACCATGCAACAGCCAGGGGCAGATGCATCCTGGACTCCCTGTTAGGGGCATACCTTGAGCAGTTGGTGCTTGAACAAACCCAGGAGGAAGCGATTTTGGATCTAACCAACGGGGACAGAATTAAGGATGTCAGGGTAGGTGAACACCTGGGGTCCAGTGACAGACATACAGTTTGGCTCAATGTGAGTACTACAACAGGGATATACCACACAAAGGTGAGGGTTCTGGACTTCAGGAAGGTGGACTTCATTAGGATGGGGGTATGTCTCAGGGAGGCCCTAGAAGTGGTGAGAAAGGGGGGGAGTTGAGGGACAATGGGCACATCTAAAAGGATCCATAGTGGAGGCAACAAACCTTTGTATTCAGCAAATAGACAAGAGGCAAAAGGAAAAGAAAAACACTATGGTTCTCACAGCAGGTGGCAGAGAAAGTAAAGGCAAAAATGTTCGCTTTCCGGCAATATAAGGAGACACAAAAGGAGGAGGACAGAGAAGGCAGTCAGGGGTGCTAAGGCAAAGACAGAGTAAAATATAGCAAAATAAGTTAAACAAGCATTTGTCAAAGCCAAATATTGTCTTGCTGGCATTGGCATTGGTAGTGCAGGAGTTAGAGAGATGCATAATAGGAATGGCAGTGAAGTATTGATCTGTTGCCAACCCCACCCTCACCTTGCAGAGACTGACAGGCATTGGGGTGTGCCTTTGGGTCATCAGCCATAATGCACATGCCATTTCAACTCATCCTACCCTGCAGACACCAACAAGTGTTGCGTTGTGCCTTGGGGTCTTCAGGCCGTACACTCACCCCATTCCATAAGGAAATATGCTGAGATGAGTGCAGTATAGGAGAATGCGGTAAACTTTGGTGCCAAAGAGTCCAAGACACACCTCGATGCCTGCCACTGGCTGTAGGGTGAGGGTGGATTGTCATGAGCATTACGACTGACAATCCACGTCACACTCTGATGCCTGTCAGTGTGTTCAGGGTGGGGCATTATGGTTGGAAATGCTAATGCCCTGGGAGTTTGTTGGTATTTTCACTCCAAATTTTCAACATGGTCTTTTTGTGACCCCATGTCATGAATAGCGGCACTATCAGTTCATTAGCTGAAAGGTGATTTTGCATAGCGACTGTGCCATTTGGCGCCACAGGTGCAAAAACACATTTCGGGCAGGATGTGAAAAATGGCAGCTGTATTGTTCATGAGGAGGTGTAAAAAAATGGCAATGTTGAAAATCTGGAGTGAAAATATGAAAAATTAGTGAAGTCACGAGCGTGTGTAGAAACTGTGCAATGAACACCCGTAACGCAATTATTTGGGGGATTTATTAACCAAATTTTCAACATAGGCATTTTGGGACCTTTGCTCATGAACAGTGTCATTGTGATTTTGTTAATCTGTCCTGAACGTTGATTTTCAACAGCGATCACACCATTGTGCGTCACACATGCAAAAACACATTTCAGGCAGGATGTGAAAAATGACAGCTATTCGTAAGAAGGTGTGCAAAAATGGCAATGTTGAAAATCTGGAGTGAAAATATTAAAAATTGTTGAAGTTAAGAGCTAGCGTGGAAACTGCAAAATGCAAGCTCATAACACAGTCATTTTTGGGAACTTTTTTACTGAATTTGCAACTTAGGCTTTTTGGGACCCCACCTCATTAACAGTGGCACTTTTGTTTCATTAATCAGTCCTGAAAGGTGTTTCCACTCAGTGACCTTGAAATGACCTTTTGGGACTGAATAACGAGATGACAGTGCATGTGTTTATGAGTTGTCGTCCCAAGAGCCCTATGTTGAAAATTTGCAGCCAAAATTCAAAAAAAAGTCTCAGATATCCACCTAAGTTGAAACCCCCCCCATTTATGACATTACACAGCTTACCGGCATGTCTTCATTTTGCAGTTTGGCTTTGAAGAGTGCAGACATGTTCCTGCTCCACTGAAGATCGCAGAGCCGGACCTCCAGAGGTAAGAAAGGGGTGAAGGAGGCTGTGGGGAGGAGGGGTGCACAGAAGGTGGGTGCTGGTTTGGGAGGGGAAGCAAAGCAGACAATGGACCATTTTCTTTCTTTCAGGTACAAAAAAAATGAAATTGTACCTCGCGGTACTGTTTTCTTTCTTTACTGAGTGAAGTAAAACAAATGTAGGGACACTAGAATTTGGCTTCTGGTATTCCTTGTGACATTTGGGGGTGTGATGTTGGCCACACTGGTGTGTGCATCCAGTGTGCCGCGCAATGGGGGTGGGATGGGGCAGGAACATGCCAATGTGGTCAGCTTTCTGTGAGTGGCAGCACACTGGGGTGGGCTCCTAGTGTGCCACACAATGTGGGGGGTGGACATGCCAACATAGGGATTGCACCCCCAACGTCAGCCTTCTTTTGGGATTGTGTGGCAGATGGCAGGAGCTGCCACCATGTTTATTGAAATGTTTCACCAGGAAAGGCACGCACAGGAGGTGTGTCATCTGTGCCACTGCATGATGAGGTTGTCTCTGATTGCAGAGGCACATTTCTCTCAAGTTGGTGGCATTTTGCATAATATGTGTGTCAGCACTAGCATGCAGGCTCATTGGGGGATGAGGGATGCACCTTTTAAAGCATGCCCTGCATTTGCCAACACTGACACAGCTCTGCATGTCTTCTACTACCACAAGATGTTGCTTGCACATGTACAAGACAACATGAAAAGGGGACAAGACCTTCTATAGATACATTAGCGAGAAAAGAAAGATGGGGATGGGGGTTGTAAGGCTGAAAGTGGAGGGATGAGTGGGAGTGGAAGGGTACCAAGATAAAGTATCAATCCCGAACAAATAATTCTGTTCAGTTTTCACTGAGGAAGAGGAAGGGGAGGTCCCACAACTAAGAATCAGCAAGGGAAGGGAGGTGGACAACATTCCATTCAAAGAGGAGAGTTCTAAAAGAACTTACAAAACTAAAGAGGGGATAAGGCAATGGGATCAGATGGGATGCACCTTAGAATATTAAAGGAGTTGGGAGAGGTACTGGCAGTACCACTGGCAGCCAATTCAATGAGTCACGAGAAATGGGTGTGGTTCTGGAGGACTGTACAAGGGCTGATGTAATCCTTCTTCACAAAAGTGGGAGTAGGAGGAAGCTGGAAAGTACAGAACTGTCAGCTAGACCTCAGTGGTGGGTAAAATCATGGAATTTCTGCTAAAGGAAAGGATAGTAGAGCACCTTGAATCAAGTGGAGCACAAGATCTGAGGCAGCATGGATTCATGGCAGGAAAGTCATGTCAGACTGATCTGTTTGATTTCTTTGACAGGGTCACTAAAGGACGTGGATCAGAGGGTAGTGGTGGATGTGGTCTACCTTGACTTCAGCAAGGCATTTGACATAATTCCACATAAGGGGCTTGTAAAAAAGCTGGACAGCCTGGGATTGGGACACAAGGTGGCTAACTGGGTTGGAAATTGGTTGAAGAATAGAATACAGAGAGTGGTAGTAAATGGGGCTAAATCTGAAGTAGGGAGGGTGAACAGTATTGTTCCACATGGTCCAATTCTTGGGCAAGTGCTGTTTAATATCTACAGTACATCAGCGACATTGTAGATGGGGCTACAGGGAAGGTATGCCTCTTTGCTGATGACATAATGATCTGCAATAGGCCAGACAGTCTGGGAGGTGTGGAGAAAATGAGGAGGGACCTAGCTAAAATGGAAGAATGGTCCAGAGTATTGCAGCTAGGAATCAAAGCGAAGAAGTGTAAAATCATGCACTTGGGGTGCAGCAATCTGGGGGAGGATTACATGATGAGTGGGGAGATATTAGTGGCCACAAAAAAAAGGAAAGAGATCTGGGGGTCATCATATTTGATGACCTAAAGGTAGCCAAACAATGTGCCAAGGCAGTGGAGAGAGCCAGTAGGATGCTGGGGAGCATAGGAAGATGTATTACAAGCAGAAGAAAGGAGGTCATAATCCCACTGTACAGGTCATTGGTGAGACCTCCTTTGGAATACTGCATCCAGTTCTGGAGGCCGCATCTCTGGAATAACATAGACAGGATGAAGGCGTGTTGAAGAAGAGCAACAAAAATGGTGCCAGGCCTGCACCAAAGGTCAAATGAGGAGAGATTGGAGGAATTCAATATGTATACCCTGGAGGAGTGGAGGGAGAGGGGAGACATGATAGAGACATTCAAGTATCTCAAGGCGAATATTAAGGTTCAGGAGTGCAGCATCTTTCAGAAGAGAAGATGCTCTAAAACAACAAGAGGGCATGACATGAGACTGGAAGGGAGTAGATTAAGGGTCAACATGAGAAAGTTCTTTTTCACGGAAAGGGTGGTGGATGCTTGAAATGTCCTGCCCCAGGAGGTGGTGGGAGCAAGCACAGTGGGGGATTTAAACATGCGTGGGATTAGGCATAGGGGAACTCAAGAGGAGGGATGGAGAGAGGCTGCAGCCGATAACCAAGTAGGGTCAGAGGCAGCTAATTAAAGGTAAAGTATATGAACAGACTAGATGGGCCTGGTGGTCCTTATCTGCCAGCAATTTCTAGGGCTTACACAGGCTAGAGGTGATCAAAAGGAGGGCTACCAAAATAGTGCAGGTTCTGCATCACAAGCCCTATGAGGAGAGACGAAGGATCTCAAAACATACACACAGGAGTAAAGCAGGGAGGGGGGGTTATGATAGAAACATTCAAATACCTGACTGATAGAAATAAAGTTTAAAAGGGAAGCATTTTTCAGAAAACAGATGGTCAGGAACAAGTGGGCATGCTGTGAAATTGGAGTGGGGGACTCAGGGGGGAGATTTGAGAAAGTACCTTTACATACTACAAGACTTGGGGTTTAATGTCTAGTAAAGAACCATATGGAAATTCTTGCAAAGTATTTCCAAACTGATATCTATGTTTTATAAACAAAATTAATGACAAGTCTAAATGAGCTCTAACTCCACCCATATTTCTTATGTCTGGCTGGACATTTTGGATATAAATCTTGCCATTAGGGCCCACTGGCTCCTATAGATATGGCTCCATATGGTATTTCCTCTCTCAGATAGGCTTCTTTTATTTTTGGCACTGCAAAATGAAATAACACAATTTTGTTTACATTAGGTTATTCTCTTTTAAATGGGTGGTACATATTGCGGCTATTTTCCTTATGAACAACTCTGGGAAGGGCAAGCAAACAGGGAACAGCAAAAAAAAAATAAGTGTTGTGTATTTTTTTATATTTTATCACTGCCTCCTTTTTACACCAGGAATGTTTTAAAAAAATGGGTTTAGACAAGGGAACTTTTCTTCCTCGACCCTGTAATACTGTTCCAAACTTTTATGCACTGCACCACATTACCCAAAGAAGGAGAGAGAGTGAGAGGAGTGCTTTCCCCAGTGCTAACATGCATTTTCTCTCCTCACTTCCCTCAATTTTCTGCAATGTGTCAGAGAGTAAGTTTAATGTTTTTAGAACAAAGCAGCATTTTGGAAGGGCTTCTAAGCCATAGAAAGGTAAAAACAAGGCTCCATTTGGGTTTCCCTAATGAGCTCCCCAAAACAGAGAGGCTGACTGCTTTATTTTACAGTATTGGAAGACACTCTGCTATTGGAAGCATAAGTCAGGCATTTATTACATTATTAAATGTTTTAAATTCATGTGGCCATTCTCTTTTCAATCAAAATTCAATCAATCAATCAAAAATTTATTTACAATGCGCTTTTCAGCATATCAAAGTGCAAATACACATCAAAATAACATCAACCATAATAAATAACGACATAAAAACAATAAAAGCAGCAATAGCCCTATTCAAACACTAATTCAAATAGATCACCTCTCAGACATGCCTTAAATGATTCCGTGGACAGGCACTCTCTAATCTGATGAGGTAGAGAATTCCACAGGGTTGGGGCCATGAAAGAAAAAGCTCTGGCCCCAGATGACTGAAGACGAACCCTGGGAATCTCTAGCAATCCCTCATCAGTGGAGTGGAGTGGACCGAGAGGGCGGTAGGGTCAAAGGAGATCTTGCAAGTAGTCCTGTCCCTGACCGTGTAGGGTCTTATAGGTCAGCAACGTGAACTTGAAGCTGATTCTCCACCACACCAGCAGTCAGTGCAGTTCACGCAGCACAGGTGTGATATGGCAAGTTCTCGATAACCCAGTCAACAACCTGGCTCAAAGTTCTGCACCAGCTGCAGGTGATGGAGTTCCACCCCCGGCAACCCTAGATATAGAGCATTACAGTAATCAAGACGCAAGGAAACAGAAGCATGGACCAACACAGGAAGGTCATCGTGTGGAACAAGGTGTTTTATCCGGGTGGTATTCCTCAGATGATAAAAGGAAGACTTGACAGCAGCCGATACCTGTGTCTTCAGCGTCAGCTCACTGTCAAGAATTACGCCCAGATTCCGCACCTGTTCAGAAGGTCTCAACTGGTTATCCCCTAATACAAGGCCAGAGGGAAGGAGTCAACTTCTCTACATGATGACCCAGGTCCACAACCAACTCCTCAGTCTTATCCGGATTCAGTTTCAACCAGTTAGCACTCATCAAATCCTGGATCTCAGCGAGGCAGTTATTAAAGACCAATAATGCATCATTCTGTTCAGGTACAAAGGACATATAGAGCTGAGTATCATCTGCATAGCAGTGAAAACTCAGCCCATAATGCCTTATAATGTCTCCCAATGGCAGCATATACACCATGAACAACATGGGGGAAAGCACAGAGCCCTGCGGCACCCCACAGGACAGAGCAAAGGGAGTAGAGGAAAAAATCCCTGAAACTACCCTCTGACTTCTGCCTGTGAGGAAAGAATGGAACCATCTAAGGACTGTCCCCGACAGTCCGCAGAGTAGCCGCAGGTGATCCAGCAACATCCCATGGTCCACGGTGTCAAATGCTGCAGATAGATCAGGGAGAACCAAGATCGAACGACTCCTCCGATCTCTCACTATTAGATCATTAAGTACCCGAATGAACGCCGTCTTGGTATTATACCTCTTCCTGAAACCGGACTGGAGAGGATCATAGACCTCATGACTGGCTGGCTGTGGGACAGCAGTTTTCTGGGAGACATTCTGGAAACTGCATTGCTGTTCTATTTGCAGACAACTGTTAGCTCTGAGGGAGGAGGTTGCCCACCTCCAGGCTGAACTAGCAAGGACTAAGGAGGCCTCCCCCTTCCAAAGAGCACCACTGCCAAAACCACTGCCTCAGAGGTTGCCAAGTATGAAGAGCAGTTGGACCAGTGGGTTCTGGGAGGGTATGGGTGGTGGACCAGAGATGAACACCCCTAGTTGTACCTGTACACAAATCATATGCCTTTCTGGCAGAGCAAGGTTCCTCTAGGTTGGCACCCTCAGTGGAGACCCAGAAGAATGCTGAGGACATCCACAAGGGAGACCCACAAAAGTGTGGCAAGGGACACCACAGGGGAAGGAAACAGCTTCTGATAGGGGACTCAGTTGTTAGAGGGATAAAACTGGGAAAGGGAGAGGAGGAGGAAGTAAGGTGCCGGCCTGGTGCCATGGCTTGGAGGGACAGGAAGCGAATCCTCAGGATTGCAGAAGCAGCATCACAGGAGAGGGAACTAGATATTATAGTCCACCTTGGGACAAATGACCTAGCTAGGCATGGGATCAGTGCAGTGCAGAATGAATTTGTGGAGTTGGGGAGGGGCCTCAGATGGGTAGCAAGCATGGTAACCTTCTCCAGAGGTGCTACCAGTCCATGGCAGGAGTAAGGCTAAGGTACTGCACACCATGCAGTTTAATGAATGGTTGACAAAACTGGTGCAAACACAGGGCTTTAGCTTCATTGGGGACTGGGGGCCACCTGGAGATAAAGGTCTATACTGGCATGATGGTCTGCATCTGTCCATGAAGGAACCAAGCTCCTAGGTGATAGGTTTAAATGCTTCCTTGGCAGGCTTTTAAACTAGCCAAGAGGCTGATAAAAGGCAGAAATTTCAATCCTCCCCACAAAATATGGCAGGTAGTAAGGGTAAACACTGAGGTACAGAGCTCAACACAGAAGCGGGACAGGGGTAAATGGAAAATAGACAAGGACAATAAGAGCAGGGATGGGGAAAAAGGATAAAGCCAACATTAAATGGAGGGCAATGAGTACCAATGCCCGTAGTCTGAGAAACAAGCTTACTGAGCTAGTAGCCCTGATGGAAGATGAATAATTGGATACTGTGGCAGTCACGAAAACATGGTACACCGAAAACCATGACTGGGATGTCAACATACCAGAGTACACAATCTACAGAAGGGACAGGGAAGGTAAAAGAGGAGGTAGAGTAGCTCTATACATAAGGGAAGGGATCAAAGCTGCAAAACTAAAAAGTAAAGGAGGAGGACAAGAGGCACTCTGGGTCACCTTGGAGACAGGGAATGGCATTACAATCCGCACAGGGTTAAGTATACAGACCCCTATCTCAAGGGAAGGAAATGGACAACAAAATGATAGAGGACATTCTCAAAATGGCTGAAAAAGGGGAGATACTGTCGGTGGGGGACCTGAATATACCAGATGTTAACTGGATAACCTGTACTGCAGCCACATCCAAGAGCAGGGTCATTCTCGATGCCCTGCAGGGGACAGGCCATAGACAGCTAGTGTTGGAACCCACTCGGAAGGGAGCAATACTAGACCTGGTACTCTCAAATGGAGAGAGGATCACAAATTTAGTAGTCAGTAGACATCTGGGAACAAGCGACCACTGCACAGTGTGCTTCACAATGAGCACAACCATGGAGATCAGCCATACAAAAACAAGGATACTGGACTTTAGAAGGGCTGACTTTGGCAAAATGGGTGAATACCTGAAAAATGCACTAGCAAATGACCAAAAAGGAGGGGTGGAAGAACAATAGAGAAAAATCAAAACTGCCATCATAGATGCAACAAGCCTTTGTGCGAAACAAATAAAGAAAACAAAGCAGAGTAAAAAACCACGATGGTTCTCAAAAGAGGCGGCAAGGAAGGTTAAGGAGAAAAAGGCTGCATTCAAAAAGTATAAGGAATCACAGAAGGAGCACGACAGGGAACTGTACCAATTAAAGCAGAAAGAAGTGGGGAAGGCAGTCAGACTAGCAAAAGCCCAAACCGAGGTAAAAATAGCCAACTCAGTTAAGAAGGGGGATAAAACCGTTTATAGGTACATTAGGGAGCATAGAAAGGCTAAGGGAGAGATAGTGAAGATTAATAAAGGAGAGGGGAGGTGGGTAGAGGGAGACAGTGAAAAGGCAGAGATACTGCATGAATACTTTTGCTCAGTATTCACAAAAGAAAATGAGGAGGATTTACCTAAACCAGACAATAGAAGCACTCTGGGTAGGGGGGTTGACACCAGTCTATTCACAGAAGAAAGAGTCCTGAAAGTACTCCTAAAACTCAAGGTGGACAAAGCAATGGGGCCTGACGGGATTCACCCTAGAATTCTAAAAGAACTAAGGGAGGACCTAGTGACACCACTGACCACGCTTTTTAACAAATCATAGCAGGATGGGGTGGTACCTGAGGACTGGAGGACAGCAGATGTGATTCCCCTTCACAAAAGTGGGAGCAAGGCAGAAGCAGAAAACTACAGACCTGTAAGTTTGACCTCAGTGGTAGGGAAAATGATGGAATCACTTCTGAAAGAAAGAATTGTTGAGTACCTAGAGGCCAGTGGGGCAGAGGACCCAAAGCAGCATGGATTTACTGCAGGAAGGTCATGTCAGATGAATCTAATTGATTTCTTTGACTGGGTGACCAAAGTAATAGACCAGGGAGGGGCTGTGGATATGGCCTACCTAGACTTTAGCAAGGCATTTGACACAGTCCCACACAAAAGATTAATAATCAAGTTAGCCAGCCTGGAGTGGGTCCCAGGGTGGTAGCCTGGTAACAAACTGGCTGTACAACAGGACACAGAAGGTAATAGTGAATGGAACACATTCCGAAGAAAGGGGGGTTACTAGTGGAGTACCTCAGGGCTCAGTACTGGGTCCAGTCCTCTTTAACATCTTTATAGGTGACATTGCAGAGGGTCTGGAGGGAAAGGTGTGCCTCTTTGCAGATGACACAAAGATCTGTAACAGAGTTGATACATGAGAGGGGGTAGAAAAGATGAGAAGGGACTTGGCAAGGTTGGAGGAATGGTCAGACATATGGCAACCTAGATTCAATGCAAAGAAGTGCAAAGTAATGCACCTGGGAAACAAAAACTCAGGAGAAGAGTACACAATAGCACAGGAGGTGCTAACAACAACAAAAATGGAAAGGGACCTGGGGGTAGTCATATCAGATGACCTAAAGGTGGGTAAGCAATGTGAAAAGTTGGTAAGGAGAGCCAGGGGGATACTGGGATGCATAGGAATGGGCACCACAAGTAGAAAAAGGGAAGTGGTTATCCCTCTACACAGACAGTTGGTGAGACCCCATCTGGAGTACTCTGTGCAGTTTTGGAGACCTCATCTATGCAAGGACATAGACAGGATGCAAGCAGTCCAGAGGAGGACAACTAAAATGGTGCAGGGTCTGCAGCAGAAACCATATGAAGAGGGACTGAGAGAGCTTAATATGTACACTCTTGATGAAAGGAGGGACAGGGGGGACATGATAGAAATGTTCAAGTACCTCAAGGGAATCAACAAAGTCCAGGAGGATAGCATGTTTCAGAAAAAGAGATGTGTAAGAACAAGGGGGCACAATTTAAAGACAGAGGGGGGGATGGCTCAGGAGTAATGTGAGGACATTTTTTTCACTGAGAGAGTGGTAGATACATGGAACAGCCTTCCTGAGGAGGTTGTTGGGTCTAAAACAGTGGGGGAATTCAAACATGCATGGGACAGACACAAGACAATTATAGTGGGGGGTTGCAGGAAGTAGGCTGTTGGTTAACAAGAATCGGCAGCTTATCCAGTAGGTAGGGTAATGGGCAGACTGGGTGGGCCAAGTGGTCCTTATCTGCCACCAAAGTCTATGTTTCTATGTTTCATGGGTGGTAAGAAAGTCATCGAGCTGCAATGCGACTACTTTCTCAATAACCTTGCCCAAAAAGGACAGGTTAGAGATCGGTCTGTTGTTAGCGAGACAGTCAGGGTCAAGGGAAGATTTCTTCAAAAGGGGTGTCACAACAGCCTCTTTTAAAGACTCCGGAAACACCCCTTGGTCCAAAGAACACCAGACTATCTTTGCAAGGTCTGGTCCGATCATGTCCATTCAGCCCACAAGGACGTGCATGTGACCAGGATCCAAACTACAGCATGTCGGTCTCAAGCCTTGGACAATCTTCAAAATATCCATGATCGCTGGCTGGTCAAAATCTGTTCAGGTAGACCGAGGACCTGTAACCCCACTTCGATCACTGCAATGCTCATTAGAGCATGTACTGTGGATCTCCGACTTGATTGATGACACCTTATCCTCAAAGAACTGAGCAAACTCATCACACTGTTTTTGTGAAAAAGCTCTCCAACCCTGCAGACAGGCTGGATTGCACAGTCTGTCCATGGTCTGGAAGAGCTGAGCAGGTCGATTTCTTGATGCAGCTATCTCCCTGGACAGGAACTCTGTCTTCTTACAGGAGATTTCTGATTGATAGTCCACGTAATGGGCCATGAATCTGAGTCTGTCACCTTCCAGGCCGGATTTCTGCCAACAGCATTTCAATCTTAGCCCCACTCCTCCAACTCCCTCAATGTCCCCCATCAAACCAAGGGGACCAAGGGTGAAGGGAGGGCAAACACAGAACAGGTGCTATGGAATCCAGTGCCCTCAGCACTATATTATTATAGTGCACTACTAGGCATCTGGTTCCATGCACTCCAAAACCAACTTCGATGGTCCAGCACAGCCATCAGACCCTCAGGGTAACTCCCCTCAAAGGCGGTACTGGACCATCTCCAAAGTGGTAGGTCTCACAAGGGGGCTGCAAAATTGAACCTTATGGAGTGATGGTCAGACCACCCAACTGGTTCCACCACCAGTTCCGTTATCTCCATCCCCAGGGTGAACACCAGATCCAAAGAGTGACCCTGAATATGGGCAACAGCGGTAACAACCTGTGTAAAGCCCAACAAAATCATCAATTGGAGGAAGTCTAGACCAAAATGTGAGAGCTCATCGTCGACCCAGGCATTGAAGTCCCCCAGGACCAACCACCTGGAGGGCTCCAACACCAGGTCGACAATGAAGTCTGCGACTTCCTGCAGAAAAACTTTCTCATCACCTGGTGGACAGCAGACGAGTAAGATTCTGCTGCCCACACCTGCTCCCATGACACACTCAAATGATCTAGGGGACACCACTAGAACCTCCACAAGGCCCAATTCTGATTTAAAACAAATAGCGACCCCCCCACCCCTTTCGATCCAACCTCAAGCGATGTATTACTGAGTACCCAGCTGGCATAGCTGACTCCAATATGGAACCAGCGTTTTCATCCAGCTAGGTCTCAGTAATGCAAGTCAGGTCAGATGACTCAACAAGATCAGCAATAATTGCTGTCTTGTTTTTCATAGACCTGGCATTGCCTCTTTACTACTGCCTGAGTTGGACGGGAGGCCTTGGAGGAGCGGGCCACTTGCCCATTGTCATTGGAGCCCTTGGGTATGGGAATCAGGCAATGCACTCCCTTATCCTGGACCCATTTAACCCCAGAGCGTCTCCCTGATCCCACCACCCTTATTCACCCACTCCGCTTCCTCTCTTTTAGGGCTCTTAAGCCCAAATAACAAAATAATATGCCACAATTCTCTATCAGGAAAAGGGCAGTGTTCAGAAACAAAGCAGCTGTTTGAAGAAAAAAATGTTAATTTTAAAGCCACTCCATTTGCTGCAGTCTATCACTCTCTTAGGCTGTGTACACATTAGGCTAGTTAACACATTTTATAGAAAAATAGAAACATAGAAGTTGACGGCAGATAAGGACCACAAGGCCCATCCAGTCTGCCCATTTCTTTTCTACCTTATAAATGTGCCATCAGCCTTTGCTCTGTCAGTGGCCTATCTATTCATACTCATCTGTATTGCTCCCTTATGCCTATTCCATGCCTGTTTGAAGCCCTGCACTGTATTCATAGCCACCACTTCCTGAGGTAGGCCATTCCATGCATCCACCACCCTTTCTGTGAAAAAGAATTTCCTCACATTCCCTCTTAATCGGCCTCCATCTAATCTCATGCTGTGTCCTCTTGTCCTGCTATTTTTCTTATATTTAAACATGTTAGACTCTTTCATCTTGTTAATGCCCTTAAGGTGTTTGAATGTCTCGATCATATCATCTCTCTCCCTCCTTTGCGCAAGGGTATACATATAGAGCTCCGTTAATCTGACCTCATATGTCTTCTGATGCAGTCCCTGCACCATTTTGGTTACCCTTTTCTGGACTGCCTCAATTTGGTTAATGTCCTTGTGAAGGTGTGGCCTCCAGTACTGCACGCAGTACTCCAGATGGGGCCTAACCAGCGTCTTGTAAAGAGGGATTATTACCTCCCTCTTACGACTTGTGATACCCCTACTAATACACCCTAACATCCCCCTAGCCTTACCTACTGCTTTAGAGGTCTGCTTGGATGATTTCAGGTCATCAGTGATGATGATGCCCAAGTCTCTTTCCCCCTCCTCTTCCTTTGTGACTACGGAGCAGAAATATTCGTTCAGTATCCCTGCTTTTTCACTGTCCTCCTCTACCCACATTCCCTCCCCTTTATTAAGCCTCAGTATCCCTCCTTTGGTCTTTCTTCACTCCCTAATGTACCTAAAAAAGGTCTTATCCCCCTTCTTAACAGAATTGGCTATCCTTTCTTCGGTTTGGGCCTTTGCTATTCTGACTGCCTTCCCAGCCTCTTTCTGCTTTAACTGATAAAGTTCTCTGTCCTGCTCCTTCTGTGTTTCCTTATATTTTCTGAATGCTATCCTTTTCTCCTTAACCTTCCTTGCCCCCTCTTTTGAGAACCATAGCGTTTTTTTCCTTCGTTGTGTTTTATTGATTTGCTTTACGCAAAGGCTTGTTGCCTCTGTGATGGCTGTTTTGATTACTCCCCATTGTTCCTCCACCCCTTCTTCTTGCCTGTTTTCTAGTGCTTTTCTAAGGCACTCTCTCATTTTCCCAAAGTCAGCCCTCCTAAAGTCCAATACTCTTGCTTTTGTATGGCTTGATTGTATGGCTGTGTTTATCGTGAACCACACTGTTTGGTGGTCGCTTGTTCCCAGATGGCTACCCACCTCTAAATCTGAGATTCTTTCTCCGTTCCTATTTGAGAGTACCAAGTCTAATTGCTCCTCGAGTGGGTTCCAATACTAGCTGTCTGAGGCATGCCCCCTGTAGGGCATCAAGAATGACCCTGCTCTTGGATGTGCCTGCAGCAAAGGTGCTCCAGTTAACATCTGGCATATTTAGGTCCCCCATCAACAATATCTCCCTTTTTTATGCCATTCTAATGAAGCCTTCTATCATTTCCTTGTCCATTCCCTCCCCCTGAGATGGGGGTCTGTATACAACCCCGTGTGGATTGTGGTGCCATTTCCTGTCTCCATTGTGACCCAGAGTGCCTCATCTGCTCTCTGTTTACTCTTTAGTCCCTTCCTTTACATAGGGAGCTACTCCTCCTCCTCTTTTACCCTCCCTGTCCCTCCTGTAGATTGTGTATCCTGGTATGTTGACATCCCAGTCATGGTTCTCTGTGTACCATGTTTCTGTGACTGCCACAATATCCAGGCAACCCTCTTTCATCAAGGCCACTAGTTCAATGAGCTTGTTACACAGACTACAGGCATTGGTACTCATCACCCTCCACTTTTTGATAGCCTTACTTATTTTAGCCCCATTCCTGTCCTTACTGCCTTTGCCTTTTTTTACATTTACTTCTGTCCTGCTCCTTAATAACTTCTCTACCTTGGTGTTTACCTCACTAATTACCATGTTGTGTAGGGGGATGCTGGGATTTCCCTGCTCCTTTTCATTGCCTCCCCCCTTGGCTAGTTTAAATGCTTGCCAATGAAGCATTTAAACCTCTCACCTAGGATTCTGGTCCCCCCCCAGACAGATGCAGACCATCACACCAGTATAGGTCAGCATCCCTCCAGGTGGCTCCCCAGTCCCCAGTGAAGCCAAAACCCTGAGCTCCACACCAGTTTTTCAACCTCTCATTAAATTCCCTGGTGAGGAGTGCCCTAGCATCACCCTTGCCATAGACAGGCAGCACCTCCGAGAAGGTTACCTTATGTGCTACTTGTCTAAGGCCCCTTCCCAACTCTACAAACTCCTCTTGCACTGCTCTGATCCCATTCTTAGCCAGGTCATGTGTCTCTAGGTGGACAATGACATCCAGCTCCCTCCCTCGTGCAGCTCCTCCCACGATCCTGAGGATTCGCTTCCTGTCCCTCCAAGCCGTGGCGCCAGGAAGGCACCTTACTTCCCTCTCCCCTTCCTCCCCCATTTCTACACCCCAATGATTGAGTCCCCCACCAAGAGTTGTTTCCTTCCACTACGGGGTTCCATGCCACCCTCTTGTGGGTCTCCTTTGTGAAGGTTCCCAGCATTCTCCTTGGTCTCCACTGCAGGTGCCTCCATAGAGTAACCACTATCCACCAGAAGAGTGAATGAATTGTGGAGAGGTACAGCTGGAGGGATGCAACTCTGTTCCACCACCCTCTCCCTCCCTGAGCCCACCCTGCTCCAGCCTCTCCTCTTTCTTGTCAACCTCTGAGGTATTGGCATTGGCCCTTGTGGTCCCTGGGTGGGGGAGTAGGTTTCACGAATCCTAGCCAGGTCAGCCTGGAGACAGTCAACCTCCTCCCTCCGACCAGAGAGATGCCTGCAAATAGGGCAGCATTGCAGCCTCCAGAATGTCTCCTGGAACACTGCCACCCCACAGCCATTGCACTGCACCACTCCTATCATGTCTTATTTTGTGTCCCCTCTCCTGTTTCTCTGTATGCTTACTCTCTCCTCTCCTTACAGCTCTCACCCTTCCTGTTCTGGGACAGCAACTTCCTATCTTCTTTAGTAGCCTCCTTCTTCCTTGCTCAATGTCAGACCACCAGCAGCAGGGGGGAGAGTGAGCTACTTTTTTCCTTTAGGGTTGACAAAACCAATGTTTCTCTATGATCCTTCCCTTCCTACTGCCAAACAGGAAGTTCCTGTTGACAGTCAGATCCAGTGGCTATAAAAGTAGAACTGGCTTAGGGTGGGTGGGATGGAGGGCAATTAGTAAAAAAAAGGCTAGCAACAGGAAGTTGTAATTTGAGTCACCCGCTTTTATAGTGTCTAAGTCACACCTCCAATTAAGCTCTCTCTCCTCCTACTAGTTTAGCAAAGTCAGCTGATACAATACCCTTCCCAATGCAGAACACACTGACTTTCTTTCTTTTCTTTCTTTTTTAACCCTAAATAAGACCCCTTCTACTTCTAATAAAGTATCTGTCTACTTAATCTCAACAGACACTGACTCCTGCTGAGATATAAGTTTTAAATTAATAAGAAAATGTAGCTTTTTTAGTTAGCTGCTTTCTGCTCTACAGGCAAGGCTAGCAACAGGAAGTTGTAATTTGAGTCACCCACTTTTATAGTGTCTAAGCCACACCCCCAATTAAGCTCTCTCTCCTCCTACTAGTTTATCAAAGTCAGCTGATACAATACCCTTCCCAGCACAGAACACACACTGACTTTCTTTCCTTTCTTTTTTTAACCCTAAATAAGACCCCTTCTACTTCTAATAAAGTATCTGTCTACTTAAACTCAACAGACACTGACTCCTGCTGAGATATGTTTTAAATTAATAAGAAAATGTAGCTTTTTTATTTAGCTGCTTTCTGCTCTACAAGCAAGGCTAGCAACAGCACTTCTTTTCACTTCTTTGCATTAAATCCCAGTTGCCACTCTTCTGACCATTTTGCTAGTTTATCCAGATCTCTTCTCATTCTGCCCACCCCATCTGGATCATCTACTCTGTTGCAGATCTTGGTGTCATCTGCAAACAGACAAACCTTACCCTCTAGTCCATCTGCAAGGTCACTAATGAAGATATTGAAGAGGACTGGCCCCAGGACTGATCCTGAGGTACCCCACTTGTGACTTGCATCTCTTCTGACTGTATACCATTTACCATCACTCTCTGTTTTCTGCCTGTCAACCAGTTTGCCAGCCAGTTGACCAACTTCTGACCCACCCCGAGCCTACCCAGCTTATTTATCAATCTTCTGTGTGGAACAGTGTCAAAAGCTTTGCTGAAGTCCAGGTAGGCGACATCAACTGCTCCCCCTTGGTCCACCACTCTGGTTACCCAGTCAAAGAAATCTGTGAAATTAGTTTGACAGGACCTTCCTTTTGTAAACCCATCTGTCTTGGATCCTGTCCCCTATGGATTCAGGTGTTGCACTATCCTTTCCTTAAGAGTGCCTCCATAATCTTGCCCACTACTGAAGTAAGACTGACTGGTCTTAGTTCCCTGCCTCCTCCCTACTACCACTCTTGTGGGCGGGATCACATGAGCCCTTCTCCAGTCTTCTGGGACCTCTCCTGTGCTCAGAGACTCACTAAACAACTCTGATAGTGGCTCTGCTAGTTCCACCCTTAGCTCCTTAAGTACCCTGGGATGTATGCCATCAGGTTCCATTGCCTTATCCATCCTGATCTTAGCGAGCTCTTGTAGGACCCTTTCTTTTGTGAAGGGACTAGTGCTCACCTCCCTCCCCCCTGTGTCCATGGTGCTGAGCTGTGGGCCCTGCCCTACCTTCTCTTCAGTAAATACTGAGCAAAAGTATCTATTGAGGATAGATGCTTTTACATGGTCCTCCTCCTCCTCACATGCCCCCTTTTCTCCATTAGCTTAGCAATACCCCCTCTGGACTTTCTCCTTTCACTAATGTATCTATAGAAAGTCTTGTCACCTTCTTTTACTGTTCGTGCTAGTGTTTCCTCAGTTTGGGACTTTGCCTGCCTTACTTCCTTCCCTGTTTCCCTTAGGGCAGTTTGGTATGCCTCCCTATCTTCATCCTGCTGTGTTCCCTTATATTTCCTGAAGGCCAGCCTTTTGACTCTGACGTGTTCTGCTACTGTATTTGAGAACCAAAGTGGTTTCCTTCATCTTTTGCACTTCCTTTTCTGTCTAACACAATGGGATGTTGCTTCAAGTGTTGCACTGTTAATGCTTGCCCACTTTGCCTGTACCCCCTCACCTGTGTTTCTTTTTGCCGGGGCTAGCTTAACTCTGTTGGCCATCTTATCAAAGTGAGCTCCTCTGAAGTCCCATATTTTTGCCTTGGAATGGGATGATTTAGATATAGTGGCCAAATTGAACCATACCATGTGATGGTCACTGGCCCCCAGGTGACCGTCTACCTGGAGATCTGTGATCCCTTCCCTGTTAGTCAGTACTAGATCTAGGATAGCCCTGTATCTTGTGGGTTGCTGTACCAGTTGTTTGAGGCCCTCTCCCTGCAGAGAATCCACCACGTGTCTAGTTCTGGCAGATGTTCTTGCAGGTATTGACCAATCTGTATCCGGCATGTTGAAGTCTCCCATTATCAGAACCTCCCCTTTAGCTGTCATGTTTTGTATATCTTCTAACAGTAATGTGTCTTTGTCCTCCCCCTGGTCTGGGGGCCTGTAGACAACACCGGTTCTTATAGCTGTCCCATTTCCTGTTTCCAGGGTGACCCACAGTTCTTCTGGCTCCTTATGTGTATTCTGAATTTCTGTAGCTTTGATATTTTCATTGACATACAGGGCCACTCCACCTCCCCCTTTTTGCACCTCAGTCTATTCTGAACAATACAGAGCCAGGTACTGAAGTCTCCCAAGTGTGGTTACTGGTAAACCACGTCTCACTAATTGCTACTATGTCCAGTTTAGCCTCTGACATTATTGCCTGAAGGTCTGGGATCTTATTTCCCAGGCTGGGAGCATTTGTGTACATAATTTTGCATTGGCCAGATTTCGGTGTGTTTGTTGGGTGTGGTTTGGCATTTACCCTGTGCGTCGTATGGGGAGAAGGACCTTTTTTCTTACCTGGTGATGCAAATGAACTGCAAACATGCTGAATCCCCATTTGACCACTAGCTGAGGTGTTTCAAACATTTTAACTAGCGCAAACACGGTTCCCGTCTTCATTAAAACACTTTTTTTACTGTATTAAGAAACTGTGCTAAAACCCTGAAGCAACCTAGTCTTAAAACTATTTTTAAAAACAGTTCAGACTGAGAAATCGTGTTACCTGATAATGTGGATGGGTATCTGTATCGTGCTCCATGACTATGTCATCTTGTTGACTTTGAACCATTAGGAACCATGCTGCAGTCATGGGGAACCAGGTTTAAATTAATTACCCGAACACAGATTCAGATGGGAGTCAGCTCTAGAATAACCATGTTAAAAAATGGTTGAAGAGAGAGATGTGGACAGGCTGCTGCAACACTTTTAAAACATTTTTAGAAATGAACCACAGCTCACTTTTTAAAGTGTAAAGGGCATTAAAGAGCTGGATGGCTCATTGCAGGCTGCATAGCAATGGCAGGTTTTTAAACAAAATACATATTTCTTCATGATCTAAGATAAACAAAAATTAGGACTTGAAACAGATGTCTGGAGCGAATGGCTTGCAATGTTTCCTGGCAACACTTCTGACTTGAGGACTTTGCAGTTTGAACTGTAAATGGCTGCATTATGTCAGCTAATGAATTTACACTGCAAAACTCAGTACCTTTCAGAACATTAGCAACTTTTCTGGCAAAGCATCATGTTTTAAGTATTGAAAAAAAATTGAAAACAGCAAGCTCCAACAGACAATATGGCTCCTACAGTAAATTTGCCCCATGTTATTACATAGAAACATAGAAACCTAGACTTTGATGACAGAAAGGACCGCTTGGCCCGCCTAGTCTTTTCCCTACCTATTGGATAAGCTGCAGAACCTAGTTCACCAACAGCCTACTTTTTCCTACCCCCCCACCAGAATTGCCTTATGTCTGTCCCATGCATTCTTGAATTCCCCAACTGTTTTTTACCCTCACAGCCTCCTCAGGAAGGCCGTTCCATGCATCCGCCACCCTTTCTGTGAAAAAAATACTTCTTCACATTGCCCCGAGTCGTCCCTTCTCTATCTTAAAATTGTGTCCCCTTGTTCTTGCACATTTCTTTTTCTGAAAGATCCTACCCTCTCAGACTTTGTTGAGTCCCTGAGGTACTTGAAAGTTCTATCATGTCTCCTCTCTCCATCCTTTCTTCAAGGATATACATATTAAGCTCCTTTAGTCTCTCTCTTCTTACGGCTTCTTTTGCAGACCCAGCACCATTTTAGTTGCCCTCCTCTGGACTGCCTTCATCCTGTCTATGTCCTTGCAGAGATGGGGTCTCCAGAACTGCATGCAGTACTACAGATGGGGTCTCACCAACTGTCTGTACAGAGGGATAACAACTTCCTGTTTTCTACTTGTGGTGCCTCTCCCTATATATCCCAGTATCCCCCAGCCATACTTACTGCCTTCTCACATTGCTTGTTTACCTTTAGGTCATCTGATATGACTACCTCCAGGTCCCTTTCCATTTTTGTTATTGTTAATACCTCCCCATTGTGTACTCTTCCCCTGGGTTTTTGTTTCCCAGGTGCATAACTTTGCATTTCTTTGCATTGAATCTAAGTTGCCATACTGTTGACCATTTAATCCTGTTTCTGTATTTGGGCATTGTACTAGCTATCATATGTATTTTGTTTCTCTTTTAGAAGCACTGGACACTTCAGAGCATTGAAAAATGAAAATAAGAGGTGGATAGCCGGGGGGTCTGTAGATGGCCATCCTAACAAAGTGGGGAGTCTGCACACTTGCATGCTGACTAATTGTAAAGGAGCTGGATCAGCAAGGTCACTGATATGCTTGCCTGTCATTTTTAACAGATATGCCACTGTAGCCTGAATAACTAAGGAAGAGGATTTATTTGTGTGATAGTCTTTAAAATCAGTGACCTTTCCTGGACTATTTGTGCTGCCAAAAGAGACCGTTGTGACTTTATCTAGCACCAAGGTGGCGCTCTTGTTGCTGGAGTCTGAGCTGGTGGTGGAGCCCGCAACAGAGGCAGAAACTAAGGGGGGGGCCCTGAGGAGGGTAGGTCACTACAAGAAGCCAGCAGTCCATTGAAATTATTTAGCCTTTTATATTGTGTTTTTTGGTGCTTTGTGTTTCTGTTTTTGCTTACATTTGTGTTCATGTCTATGTTTGTTAGTGTTTTTGTGTTGCATTTTATAAAGCAGCCTGTGCCACCATAGTGCCAAATGTTTATTTTAAATATTGTTTTTTTTTTTCATTTCAGTTTGTTGTAGAGGTTAATATCTGAACCTACTAGTGCTAAATTGTGCCCATTGAGTGTTTCTGTGACATTGTATTTTAATAGATCATTTTGCATTTTAGAGAGCACAATGAAGTATATATTTTTTTATTGTATTTCTATTTATTTTGCCCATGTGAAGTGGACCTCTAGCAATCTCCATCCGCCAGCACCCTTATCCCTGGACCAGGCCTGGTGCATGAATGTATACACCTCATACATACAGGGCTGGCCTTTCATCACTCCGCACCCCGGTGATGGTGCCTCTTGTGACCGGGGGCGTAGGACATGGCCATTACCTGCCGAGATTATCCCACTATTTTCCATTTTTCTTTTCCCCCAGGGACCCAGATGTGCAATGGCATCAGAGTACATCTGTGCTGATGCTTGCCATGCTCCCCCCTTGCTATGCATGCAACTGTAGTGTGGCTGGCCTCCACCAGTCACTGCTGCAGTGTGATGTGTTGCCCCTACCCTCCCCAGAAGAAGGAAAGCAGTTGTGGGATGCTTAATCCTTCCTCTCCCCTGCCAGCCCCCAGTGGCCAGAGTCCATTCCTGAACCCGGGTCACCGGTGTGTTGTGAGGTGTGGCATCCAGCGCCTCAACCCTCAATGCCACCAAGCCAATAAAGTATATCTTAAGTCTTTAAATGATAAAGGTGCATTTTAAATATACTCTTAAATATTCACTGAACCAATTTATTTTTAAACCTTATAAGGAGTTTTTATGGTCATATTGTTATCCTGAATTGAAGAAACCAGTAATACAGTCACCATCATCATTATTATTGGATTATTAATGTTGTGTAGACTTGGAGATTAAATTTAAACTATGCTTTTAGTAGGTGACCCAGTGATTCATTGAAGACTGATTGACTGCCAGATGATTGGTTAAATATCATGTTATACTAAATGAGTGCTTGTTAGATTAATTTTCAGAACATGTGACACCTGATAGCAATCATAGCCCCTGATTAAAGATTAGTCACTGCATGCTCCATTCAAGTGCATGTGTGGTGTTCCACATTCGGAAGTCGCCATTTTGCCTAGTGGAGGAGCCCAGTTTGATTCTAGTATAGTGTTAATGTGTTAGCATTTTCCAGGTAGTTTACTAGTGAGTGATGTTAGCCAGCAAGTCAGTTTGTTCCACAGAGTACAACTGAGAGTGCAGAGTTGTGGTGAGGCTATGGAGATGTGCAGCCAAACTGAACTGAAGTGAAGAATAGAAAGTTTTTGGTTGGGGAGCACTCTCGACCAGGCTATATTGTACTCGTCAGCACAATATTATTTTTAGCCCTGCTGCAGGTAAGTCAGTCTTTGACATTTATAAACATTTAGCCATTATTACCACTATAATTTATAAAGGGTATTTAATAGCATTCTCCATTTTTTGTGATATAGATATGACTATAGAGGCTTTGGTTTAACTTGATTGATCTGACTACCCCCCAACCCAGTATTATTTTTGGAAGTGAAGGGAAAGGAAGGGTAAATTGTGTAACCAGGAGAGGTACACTAAGCTAAAGCTTGATTCCAAGTGTGACCTGGGAGTACAAGGAAGTTAAGTGACTTGGTCAGGGTCACACAGTATGCAAGTGGGGGCTGTGGGATTCAAACCCTGGTCTCCAAGTTTGCAGCTCAGAGCCTTAGACCACTCCACCATACTGCATCTTAATGTCTTGATACTTAACTATATGTTCAAGATGCTATGGGTACAGATGAATATCTCTCTCTCTCTCTCTCTCTCTCTCTATATATATATATATATATATATATATATATATATATGGTATGTTATTATCCCATTATATATTTCTTTTTGCAGTGGCTGATTTTGTGCAAGCAATACTGGACTACTATAAAGTTTTGAGACAAAGAGTCCTGATAAAAGAGATGGGAAAGATTGAACAAAACAATCTGAAATATACAAGATATATAGAGTTGCTGGTGGCTCAGAATGACAAACTTGAATTGCAGCACCAGTTTGGAGTAGCTTCTATCAAACTTACCACCTTTTTTGGGTGCCACATTTGGTATACTGTATTCTTTCTTTTCTATCGATTTTCTAAAAACGTTGTCATATATATCAGAATGGGATACAGAGATAAAGTTGGGAGGAGAAAAAAACACAATTCACATAGGAGGACAGTATAATTGACTCTAACTGGATAAGAAGAATAAAATACGTTGTAATAACTTAAAGACTTTCACCTGACTACTTGTGCTGTGGCTATATCAATGAATTCCTGGAAGATGTATTAAATTGCCTTAAATTACATGAAATGTTTCTCTCTTTTGGGACTTTTATTCAGACTACTGTATTTAGTTTGATGTGCAATATATAAAAAAGTTGTTTTAGGGTACAATATATAGCAATATAGTACTATTTATAGTAGTTAGATATCTGTACTAAGTTAAATTATATGTACCATCTTTTAAGATATCGTGTGATATTTTAGAACATAGAATATTTATTCCTAGTTACAATGCTAGTATAAACAAGTGGAAAAGGCACACTGCCTGAAAACTTAGAACTGAAACAGGCTAAGCTTTTTACACCTAAACCTTTTTAAGACAACTAGCACTCAGCACTTTAATCGGAATTCAGAGGCTACCAGGTCATTTAAGGAAGAGTAAAAGCAAGAAATGGAAAAAAAAGGAGAAATTGAGAAAAACTCTATGCCTATAGGAAAAATAAAATTATTTGGTCTTATACAGGCCAAGGACAACCATAACAAGCAGAAAGAAAAAATGAAAGTTAACAAAGAAAGTCAGGAGAATCACAATAATGATTCGGACTTTGAATCAATGCTGAGTATGAATTTTACAGACTTTTCTGGAAATCCAGAATCTGCTAATATAAAAGTAGGTGATATAAGAAAAATGATTCAGGATTCTATTAAAATAAATAAGGAACTAGCATCTGAACTGGAACAAAATATTAGGAAATATAAGGAGGATATACTGGAACAATTTGTTCCCCAAGAATTGGAACTCCAAGCATAGGAATTGTCCAGCTGTGAATTTACCCACTAAATGAGCCCAGAGGAGACATTTATTCCTACATTATATAATATAATTAAGGATATAGCATTAGCTCTGAAGGACCCATATGTGGCTAGTGTCATGCTATAAGAATAATTAAATACTATTAGACAAGAAATATCCTTTATTAAAGGGATTTGTATAGAAAATAAAAAGCAATTAGATACGTTAAATTTGGGTAGCACAGAGAAACATAAAGAGAAGCAAAAATAGTTTAAGCAAGAGACACAGAGAATTTTGAAGTATAGATGAGGAAATGGGATAGAAATTAATATAACTTGTCATAGACCACATGGAGAAGAGCCAGAGGTAGAGGAAAAAAGGTCTGGTCAGAACAACGGGGATAATACTGGACCTGAGAGGGTATATGGGATTTGACTTTAACCAAGAGATCTGAATTAGGATTAATAATGCTTCTGGATCAAAATATCAGAAAGGATAGTATAATAGTAGAATTAAAGAAATTAAAAGCCACCTTATCGGAAAAAGCAGAAAGGCAACAACAACAAACAAATAAAAAAGTTAAAAATAAGAGGGTGATTACGAGTACATATCTAAACACAAACAAACAAGTGACAGAGATCATGATGGTAATGAATTTATCGGACAACTAAACAGGGAAGAAGAGGATGGAAAAAAGAGCCTGAAGGTTAGCGTCAAGAATGAAAATAAGTCAAGTACTCCAAGTGAAAGCTACCCTTTCTTGTATAATATTGGCTGCATTTATCTCAGTATTACTTTGTTTTGTAATATGAGTTAATATTTATTGAACTGGAAGAAGGAAGCAGCAGTATTTTAATGTGGATGTTCATAGCATTACTATAGAGGTAAAACACATACTCTAAGAATACTACTCTCTCTCCCCTCCCTCTGGCATACTGGTCCTGCTGTGTCATCAGTTGCAGAATAGTTTAGGAACTGCTTTCCTTTTCACTTGAATAGACTATGGTGCTAATTAGAAGAGGAAGTAAGATGCACAGTGATTTAAAGATGATGACTCCTGTTTTGAGAAATTATGCTTGGATACATGTTATTCTGTTTACAAATCTGATATAGGATTCTCCCTCAATTGAGCATGTGGAAGGTTTGATGTGGATTAGTAAAAGCTATCACTTGAAGAATCAAAAATATATACTGTACCTACCTGTATAGTGGTACCTTTGTTTAAAATTCAAAGTCCATCTCAGCTCAAGCAAAGCTTAAAAAAATTGAAATGAAACGTGAATCACTTTTAATTTCAGTTTAGATGCCCTCTTGTTTTTGTTTGCCTTCTATTCTGATATGTCATGATTCTTTTTTTAAATATTAATCTTTTGCATTGCCTTGATATGTATCTTGATTTTTCTTTCTCCTTAGCGGTTACTTTTTTTGTTTCTTTTCATACTAACTGAACGTTCTGTGACATTAGTTTCACCATTCTGGGCCATTCAGATAAAAACTCATGGGCTTATTTACAGTAAGTGATGCCACAGAATGTCTTGGAAACATGAAAAGAAAGATCAGTAGCTGCTGAGGAAAGGGAAACACAATGTAGATCTGAGGGGGTACTAAAAAGCAACTTTCATTAATCAATAAAATGTTTAAAGCATATTGAAATAAAATACAGACATGGAAATGATAACAGGAGGGTATTTAACACAACAAAACTATTCCATATCACCATTAAGAAACATTTTAAATCCCATTATTTATTACAGAGGGATGAGAAATATTTTTTTTTATTATTGTAATCCGTACCTTATCCTGTTTGTTGCAAGAACTTGTCTTAATCATATCCTCATTTTCCTCCTGGTATCCACTGTATACATGTTAAGGTCTTCCAACCTTTCTTCATTGCACATACAGCCTACCCTGCTGCCCCTACTGTATATCTTTATTGTTGCCATCATTTGTATACCTGTACAGTCCCTGTCTTTCCTGAGGTGTAGACTGCAGAAATTAACACAACACACCAATTGTGGCCTCACCACAGACTAAGGCTGGGTGAAATGTATCTTCTGCCACTAAAATGCTGGTGAAATTCTGATTTTGCTTCCATGAAATTGCATGCAATTTCATAGAACATTTAGCGAAATGTTGCCAAAATCATGACTTCATTTATTTCTGCCTAGTTTTACAAGCATTTGTCAATGCCGAAGGTTTGCTTGCTGGTATTAGCATTGGAAATGCAGGAGTTAGACAGATGTAGAGTAGGAATGGCAGTGAAGTAATGAACTTCATGCCAACCCTATCTCCACCCTGCAGAGATGGACAGGTATTGGGGCATACGTTTGGGTTGTCGCCTATATAGTTCATGCCATTTCACCTCACCCTATCCTGCAGAAACTGACAAGTGTTGAGGTGTGCCTTGGAAGTGTTCAGCTTTACAGTCACCCCATTCCATAAGGACATATGCTGAAATGGGCGCAATATAGAATGGGGAGAACTGTGGGGCTGAAGAGTCCAAGGCAAGCTCAATGTCTGCAGTGGCTGCAGGGTGGCGGGGTGGGGTTGAAATGGCATGAGCATTACAATTTGCTTTCTAAAGGTACACCCCCTGATGCCTGTCAGTTTGTACAGGGTGGAACATTATGGTTAGAAACCATAATGCCACGGGCATGTGTTGGTATTTGCAGTACAAATTTTCAACATGGGCATTTTGTGGCCGCCATGTCATGAAAGCATTTGTGACATCTTCTCATGAACAGTGGCACTCTGAATTTGTCAATGTGTCCTGAAATTTGAGTTTCCACAGCAACTGTGCCATTGTGCGTCAGATGTACGAAAACACAAATATGAACATATGAACATACAAATGTGCCAGCAGAAACAGACCACCCGGTCTAAGTCTGCTTGAGTGTGCAGCCAACACCCCTAGTTTGCAGCTGCCCCCCCCCCTCCCTTTGTCATCCCACCCACCCCCACCTCCCCCACCTTCACTCTGCCCTGTTCCCTGTCCCATGCCCTTTTGAAGCTGTTCACAGATTTACATGATACCACCCATTCTGGTAGGGCATTCCATTTTGCTACCACCCTCTCTGTGAAATAGTGTCTCCTCATTTCCTTCCTAAATCTTCCTCCTCTATTCTTAGCCCATGCCGCCTGGTGACCCTCCACCTCCTTAACTTAAAGACCCCGTCTGCCCCATCCTTATTGATTACCCTCAGATACTTGAATGTCTCTATCACATCCCCCCGTCCCTTCTATCTTCCAGTGTGTACATATTAAGGTATCCCAGACTGCTGTCATAGTCTCTCCCCTGCATTACACATATCATCATTGTTGCCCTCCTCTGCACCTCCTCCAGGAGCCTGATGTCATGCTTTAGGTATGGCCTCCAAAACTGCATACAATACTCTAAGTGTGGCTTTACCAGCGGCCTGTAGAGGGGCAAGATCACCTCTCTTCGCCTGGAAAAAAAAAACCTTGCTATGCACCCCAGCATTTTGTTCACTTTTGCAGCTACTCTCCTGCACTGGGCAGTTTTGTTCATGGTCCCTGTTATCATTACCCCTAGGTCCTTCTCCTCCTCAGTGATCCTCAGCTTACACCACCCCCAGCCAATATTGTCTCTTTGGGTTCTTCAACCCAAAGTGCATAAACTTACACTTCTTTGTATTGAACCCTAGCTGCCACCTCTCTGACCACTCCTCTAGATTGCGTAGGTACCCCTGCAGCTGCTTCCATCCCTCTTCTCCATTCACAGCTGCTCTGATTTTGGTGTCATCGGCTAACAGACTTACCTTGCTCACCACCCCATGTGCAATGTTTGATATGAAGTGCCCAAACAATACTGGCCCCAACACAGAGCCCTGTGGCACCCCACTCATCACCAGCCTTGGAGTTGAGAGCTCCCCTCTCACCGCCACCCATTGCAGCCTGCCACTCAGCCAGCTTGTAATCCAGTTCATCATGTTTGCCCCTACCCCTACACCAGTTAGCTTCACCCCAAGCTGCCCATGAGGCATTGAATTGAATGCCTTGCTGAAGTCTAAGTAAAGAACATCCACCGCATGGCTCTTATCCAGCTCACCTGTCATGCAGTCGTACTATTGTATAAGATTGGTTTTACAAGACTCCCCTGAAACAAACCCATGCTGCCTCACATCCTGGAGGCCATTGTACTCCAGGTTGTGGCACTAGTCTTTCCTTTAGTATCATTTCCGTGAGTTTGCACACTATGGAGGTGAGACGTACCGGACGATAATTACCCAATTCATCCCTTGGCCCGCTCTTGTGTAATGGTATTACATGTGCCATCCTCCAATCCAGTGGCACACATCCTGACTCCAGTGAGGTGCTGCACAGATCCACCAGTGGCTCTGCCAACACTTCCGTCATCTTCCTCAGCACCTGGGGTGGATACCATCTGGCCCTGGTCCCTTGTCTACCTTCAGTGCCCTCAGTTCCTCTAGGACTCTACTTGCCTCAATTCTTCCATCTGTTGCCTCCTCCCCCCGTCCCCATCCTCCCAGCCCATGCTGGTAGTGGTCCCCTTTCTTCTGTGAACACTGAGCAAAAGTATTCATTCAGTGCTTCTGCCTGCTCCTCCCCCTGTTCCGTCCACTTCCCACCCCTTTTTTTCCTCACTATTGTCTCCTTGCACTTCCTTTTCTCCTTGATATATCTGAAAAAAAGTCTTTCTCCTCCCCCCATTAATTCCCTGTGCTAATCTCAGCTCCCTCTGGGCCTTGGCTTCTCTCACTTTTCTAGTCACCTTCCTGGACCATCTTACATATTCCTCCTTGTCCACTTCCTCCCCTGTCTTCGTAAACCTCTAGTGTGCCACTCATTTTGCCCTCACCACTTCCACAACCTAGCTGTTCAACCAGCATGGTTTTCTTGCTCTACTCCTCTTACTCTATGCCTTGGTGCAGGCTTCTGTTGTCTCTGTAACCCCCTGTTTAACAATATCCCATTTCTGCTCCACATTCGTCTCCTGCCTTATGCCCTCCAGTTTCCCTTTCAGTATCTACTGTATCCTCGAAAAGTCCATCCTCCCTGAAGTTTACTGCCCGAGCAATTGATTTCTCTAGCTCCCCACACATCGTGATATTAAACCACACAATTTGGTGATCGCTGTTGGCTAGTGGGTCCTCTACCTTTACTTCCCTCACTGCCTCCCCATTTGACAATACCAGATCTAAAGTGTTCTTTAGCCTAGTAGGTACATTAACCAGCTGTGTCAGGAGACCCTCCTGGATCGCCTCCAGGAGCACTTGCTCCCTAGCACTGGAGGTGACTGGAATGCTCCAGTCAAACCCCGGCAAGTTGAAATTCCCCACAATGACCACCTTCCCTTTTCTACATACCTTTTTTTATTTGTGCCGCTAACTCATTGTCAAGCTCCTCAGACTGGGATGGTAGCCTGTATATCACCCCAGACCACACTTTCCTACACTTTGAGTCTAGGAGCTGCAACCAGATTGCCTCTGTTCTCCTTTCTTCTCCCTCATCCCTTGTGCATTTGATCCCATCCCTCACATAGACAGCCATCCCACCCCCCTCCCCTCCTTACGGTCCTTCCTGTATAATTTTTATCCTAGGATTGCCAGATCCCAGTCCTGGTGCTCAGTTGCCCATGTTTCTGTGACAGCTGCAATATCCACCCTCCACACTGCTAAGCATGCCTGTAGCTCAGCGGAATTGTTTCCTAGACTCTTGCATTCAATAAGACCACCCTCCATAATGCCCCCTTCCTTTCACTAGCCTCCATCTCCTCCCTTCTACTGCCTCCTTTTTTTGGCCGCCGGGGTAGGCTGTAACTCCACTGTATCAGATACCCACTGACCTGCTGTCCTCTTGCCACCCACCCTTCTAGTTTAAATCCACCCTTGTCGCAATATACCTCTCCAGTCCTTGCTTTAATACCTCCTTCTCCTCCCCACTAGGTGCAGCCTAACCCTTGCAAACAGGTTATTATTATCTCAGGTACTGCCCCAGTCACCCACAACCCCATACTCCTTAGTTCGACAGCATTCTACCAACCATGTGTTCAACTTTCTAATCCTCTCCTTTCTCATTGTACTTGTGCAGGGTATTGGGAGTACTTAGGAGAAGGCCACAGACTCCCCAGTCTCCTCACACAACCTTCCCACATCCAAAATCCTCTCCATTGTTACCTCCACCATTTCCCCCACTAGGTCATTTGTCTCACATGTACCACAATGTGTGGTTTCCTCCTACCCCTCTTTACGCACCTTAGGATTTCCTGTCCTGCCATGTCTGCCTTTAATCCTGGTATGGACTCCACCCATATCCCACTGTGCCTCTCCCCCTTGCTGCCCCATCTGATCCCCTTTAGTATGGAGTCCCCCAACACTAGTACACCCCCTCCTCTTTCCTTGTGCCAGTCGCCACCCCCCCAACCCAGATTCTCATTTTTGGAGCCACTCAAGATTGTGTTTTTACCATGTGCCCCAGTGTCTTCCCCCTGTCCACGTATGGGGCAGGATTTGAAGAATGACAGACGGACCATTCATAGAGAGGTGTGAAGAGGTGGCAATGTTGAAAATCTGCAGTGAAAGTATTAAAAATGCTCAAACTTCTGAGGGTACATGCAAACTGCGCAATGCATGCACGTAACGCAGTCAGTGGATTATTTCACCAAATTTTCAACATAGCCATTTTATGACCTCTGCTCATGACCACTGTCACTATGATTTTCTTAATCTGTCCAAAACATTGATTACCCACAGCAACTGCGGTATTCTGTGCCAGATGTATAAACACATATTTCGGGCAGGATGTGAAAAATGACAGCTGTACTGTTCATATGGAGGTCTTAAAAAATGCCAATGTTGAAAATCTGGAGTGAAAATACTACAGATTTGCGAAGTTACAAGGGTGCGTGGAAACTGCATCATGCATGCTTGTAACACAGCCATTTTATGGGCATTTAACATACTAACATATTAACATACTAAAATGCCAGCAGAATAGGCCTAACAGTCTTTCATGTCTGCTCGTTTGGTCAGCCCTCACCCTGGGTGTTGACCTTGTGGCCTTCAAAACTGCACACAGCACTCTGGGTGCGGCCACACCAAGCAGTTATACAGAGGAAGTATCACTTCCTTCCTTGTGGAGGTAATCCCCCTTGCGATGCATCACAGCATTATGTTGGCCTTGGCTGCTGCCCTCCAATAAGTCTCCAAGTTGTTCATCTTGACATCCACCACCACCCCCAGGTCCCTGTCAGCCATCGAGACTTGTAGCATTTCTCTCCCCAGGGTGTACACTTGGCCTGGGTTTCTGGCTCCCAGGTGCAGTACCTTGCATTTCCCTGCATTGAACCTCAGCTTCCACTTTCTAGACCACCTTTCTAGAGCCTCCAGGTCCCCCTGTAGGGCCACCATCCCCTCCCCTCCTCCCCATCCAACACCGCCCCCAGTTTTGAGTCATCCATAAGGAGACTCATATCACTCCTAATACCCTTCCTTATGTCAGGGATGTAGGCATTGAAGAGGAAGGTCCCAAAGACCAATCCCTGTGGGACCCCACTCATGACCCTCCTTGGGGATGAGACTAACCTGCCAACCACGACCCTCTGGGTCCGGTCCTGGAGCTAATTTCATATCCATCTGATCATCTGGTTCCCCACCCCCATTTCTCCCAGCTTATCCAACAGGCCCCCAAGAAGAACAGAGTCAAATGCATTGCTAAAGTCAAGAAAAAGGACGTCCACCGGTCTACCCAGGTACAAGGCACTCATCACCCAGTCATAGAACTCCACAAGGTTTGTCTGTCATGATTTCCCCGGGATGAATCCATGCTGTCTATCGTCCAGGCACCCTGACTTTTTCAGGTCCCCCCAGCCTCTCCTTGACAATGCCCTCCATCACCTTGCCCACCACTGATGTCAGGCTGATGGGCCTGTAGTTCCCTGCCACCTCCCTTGATCCCCTTTGTGGATAGGCACTATATGCGCCACCTTCCAGTCCTGGGGCACCCACCCTGTCCTCAGAGAGATGCTGAAAAGCTCCACCAGGGGTTTCGCCAAGACTTCCGCCAGTTCCTTCAGCACTCTGGGATGTAATTTATCCAGCCCCGGTGCTTTCTCCATCTTAAGGGACCTGAGGGCTTCTCTCACTCTCTCTGCCATGATTTCCACCTCCACTACATCATCCCCCTGTTTTGCCTTCCCCCCTCCTGCCAGTGATGGCCCCCCCTTCTCCCCAGACCCGCCGATTGGTAAGGGTCCCACCCCCCTCCTCAGCTTCACTGTCTCCTCCCATGTATGATGCAGCCCCCACTATCCTTGGTGAAAACTGAGGCTAAGTACTCATTTAGTACCTCAGTCTGCTCCCCCAGGTCTTGTGCCCATCCCACCCCTGATTTAATCCTGCTCATCTGCCCCTTCTCCCCTCGATTTTCCCCTGTGTATCTAAAGAACCCCTTGTTCCTTCTCCTAATTTCCCTGGCCAGGTTCTGCTCCTTCCTTGCCTTAGCCGCTCTCACCACCCTTGTGGCCTTTCTGGCCATCAGCTCGTACTCCCCTCGATCCCTTTCACTCCTTGAGCACTTGAAATGCCTATAGGCCGCCTTCTTTCCCCTCACCATCTTCTGAACCTCCCTGGTCCACCAGCAGGGTTTGTGGGCCCTACCGCATTTTTGTCTTACTCTTGCACAGTTGCTGGTAGCATCCTGCACCCCCCTCCTGATGATTTCCCACCTACTGTCAGCATCCATGTCTGGCCCAATCCCATCCAAATGCTCCTTAAAGATCCTTTCCATTTCTTCGAAATCTGCCCCCCTTGAAGTTAGTTACATCTGTCTTTGTGCAGCCTTCTTCCCCTCCTAGATCCAGGCAGAACCAGACCATGGCATGGTCGCTCCCAGCCAACGGGTCCCTTACCTCCAGGCCCCCAATCTGGTCACTGTCTGCCAGGATCACATCCAGTATCTGTGCCTCCCTGGTTGGTTCCCCCACCTGCTGAGTTAAGAACACATCCTGAAAGACATCCAGCAACCTTTGTTCCCCGGCCACCGAGGATGTCATAGTCTCCCAGTCCATTCCTGGCATGTTTAAGTCCCCCAACACCACCACCCTTCCCTTGCCCAATCTGCAGTGTCTCCCAACATCTGCCACCAGACTCTCCTCTAGCTCCTCTGCCACCACAGGGGTCTATACACCATTCCTATTTTTACTCTCTTGCCCCCCCTTACTATCAAGGTGACCCAAAATTGCTTGCACAGTTCCTCCACCGCCCACTCCTCCCATGCTTTAAAGCGTTTTGACTATTGCTACTCCTCCTCCCTTCCCTCCCCCCGTCCTTCATGAACATGGTGTAACCCTCCAGGTTCCAGTCCCAGTCTTGCCCTGCAGTGGCCCAGGTCTCAGTGACAGCTGCCACATCCACCTCTCCCTCAGTTAGCATTGCCTGGAGCTCAAGCATTTATTGCCCAAGCTCCTGGCATTTAGCAGGACTACCTTCCACCCCCTCCCTATACTTCCATTTCCCCTGCTCGCGTTCCCATGGGGATTCCGTCTTTCTATGCTTTGCACCTTACCAGTCAGCCTTTTCCCGCATTTATCCAGCTCCCCAGGGGAGTAGAGACAGAGTCCCTCCTTTATCGGACCCCCCCTCGACAGCTTTTTCTCCCATCCCTCCCCCTTCACAAGTTTAAACCCCACCTTTCACCAATGAATCCCTCTATTTTCAACTTAAGGATTTCCTTCCCCTACAAATTGAGATGGAGCCTATCTCTGGCATACAGACCCTTATCCTCCCAGGTCTACCCCAATCCCCCCATCAACCCATACCCTCTGGCCCCACACCACTCCCTGAGCCACTTACTTAACTCCCTAATCTTCCTCTTGTTTTCCTCACTAGCCCTTGGCACTGGCAGGATTTCCAAGAAGGAAATTGCACATCCTATGTCATGACAGACCCTGGCAAGCTCCCTGAACCTTGCCTGTATCTCTAACTCACTATTTCCCTCAATGTCATTGGTACCCAGGTGGACCAGTATGTCCAAGGAACCTCCACAATCCTTTGCCAGCTGATATACCCCATGCTTTGCCCCGTGCACTGTTAGTCCAGGGAAGAATTTTGTTCTAACCGGGAAGGCTCCCCCCTCCCTATCCCATTTGATACCCCTGATCATGGAATCACCCAATAGGAGGACTCTGACCACCCCTTTTCCTCCATTTCACCCCCCTTCCATGTCCCTCATTCTTTCTACTGGCCCCTTCCCCCAGCCGGCTCCTTGCTTCTCCCCCTATCTGGGTGCCACCTGACACCCCCTCCTTATTAACCCCGGCCACCTCCTCCTCTCTGATCCTATGGCTCTCCTCCTCCTGAGTATCCTTCTGTACCCCGCTACCCCCCAGTCACTGCTCTCGACTTGTCCTTCCCTCCCATCTGCTAAACTAGCCTGGTTCATCCTCCCTTCCTTCCCGTCTCCGTTCAGACCCTCCTTGCCTGTTGTGCTCCCCTGGTCTAAACCCTCAGCTCCCTTTACTGTATCATCTTTGTACTTCTGGTCCTTCTCCTTGCCCTTTCCTCCCAACTGGTCCTTCTCCTTGTGCTTTCCTCCCTCTACCCCCTCCTCCTCCTCCTGCTCTGATCCCCACTCCCCTGTTTTCCCGCATTCAAGCTCCCCTGTTCTTCTGGCTATCTGGCCCCCCACCTCCTGCCCCCACTCCCTTTCCATCTCTAACCACCCTGTCATGGCTGCATCACCCCCATCCCTAAACAGAAGAAGAGAATTGGAAACAGTTACTGAGCTTAAGGTCCGATCCACCTCCCCACTTTGCTTCCTTCTGTCCAGCCCCAGCCATCTGCCTACTTCCCTGAGAATGTCCTCCCTTTGCCCCCCCCATGAGGGTCCCAGATATCTGCCTGCTTCCTTGGTAGTGTCCTCCTTTAGCCCCCCCCCGTCAGGGTCCCTATGTGACCCCAGAGTTCTCTCCTGCACTTCTTTCCCTATGCTCCCTCCTAGTGCTGGTGCAACCCGTGGGAGAGCCTTGCTCTATTCCCCAACCATACCTCCCCTCCCCCAGCCAGACAATTGCTCCTCTCCTATCTGGGTGCCACGAAATTTTCACCAAATTTTCAACATAGGCATTTTAGGACATCTGCTCATAAACAGAGTCACTGTGATTTTACATATGAACATACGAATCTGCTGGCAGAACACACCAATCAATCTATGTAAGTCTGCCCGAGTGTGCAGCTGGCACCCTAGATTGCAGCTGCATCAGCCTCCTTCCCCTCAGTTCCTCCCCCACTTGTCCCAGCCCCTGCCCCCGACTCTTCCTCTTGCTTTATCCCACTCCTCCTTAAAGCTATTGACTGTTCTACATGTTACCACCCCCTCTGGCAGTGCATTCCAACTAGACACCACCCTCTCAGAGAAGTAGTGCCTCCTCATGTCCCCCTTGAAATGTCCCCCTTTCAACCTTAGTCCATGCCCCCTCATCTCTCTTACACTCCTCAGTTTAAACACCCCTCAGTGCTAGGTTTATTTACCCCCTCAGGTATTTAAATGCTTCAATCATATCCCCCCATCCCACCTCTCCTCCAGTATGTACATGTTCAGGTCCTTCAGCCTAACATTTTTGTTGCTCTCCTTTGCACCCCCTCCAGTAATTTTATATCTCTCCTCAGGTATGGCCTCCAGTATTGCACATCACACTTTAGGTGCAGTCTGACCAATGATCTGTAGAGAAGTAGGATCACATCCCTGTGTCTGGATGAGAACCCCATCACAATGCACCCCAGCATCCTGTTTGCCTTTGCTGCTGCTCTCATGCAGTGGGCTGAGTTGTTCATGCTCCCAGTCACCAACACCCATAGGTCCTTCTCCTCCTCTCTGATCCCCAACCAATAGTCAGTCTTCTGGTTCTTAGCCCTGAAGTGCATCATCTTACACTTCTTTGCATTGAAACCTAGCAGCCACTCCACCGACCATGTCTCTAGTTTGGTTAGGTTCCCATGCAGTTTTCCCCATCCATCCTCTTTGTCCACCACAGCCCCCAATTTGGTATAATGTGCAAACAGACTAACTCTGCTCCCCACTCCATGTGCTATATTAGAAATAAAGAGCCCAAATAGCACTGGTCCAGCACTGACCCCTGCAGCACCCTGCTTGTCACTGCTCTGGATGCCGAGAGCTCCCTCACCACCACCAGGGCCGGCCTTAGCACCATGCCAGCCATGCTCCAGTACATTGGGGGCCCACCTTGACTTCTGCCGCAGAAAGCAAGCATGCAAGCCGCTGCAACAATGTTTTATATATTTGTTTACTGTTGAAATAATGCTGCTGCCAGTGCTGCCTGTGAGCAATATTGATATCCCCAGTGTCTGACTCCTCCTTACTGAGCTCCGTCCCTTTTCCAGTAAGACCCCCCCCCCCCGCCTCCATGAATCGCTATGCTAGCTAGCAGGGGTTTAATTAGAAATGCTTTGAAATGTGCTTTGAAATGCACCTGACTACCTGGCTCCCTCCCTGATGATTGATGTCAGTCTAGTCAGAGTAGAGACAGCATGATGACGAGTGACGACTCCAAGTGATTGAAGAGTGAACCAATTCAATAGAAGACCTGCTAAGCTGCAACTAGATGGAGACTGTGGTTTTCAGCAGTACCAGTGATTAAAGTCTGCAGTTTCATTCATGGAATCATTATTGACTATTAACAACACTCAGCAGAGACAAAGTAAGTGCTTGCTGCTTGCTCCATCTAGCATTCGGAGCAACTTTTTTTTTTGCGTCAACAACAAAGGAACTGACAGCAGCTGAAAGTATCCCCATGATTTGGACTGCTCATCACCCGGGATCACTGCAAATGACTTAATACTTTACTGAGTGGTCTATTAACTGACTTGGTAGATAACATCGCTACTCAAATGAATGAGGGTAGGTCAGTGGGTGCGGTGTTCGTGGACCTCTCCAAAGCCTTTGACACCTTGGACCACAATGTACAATTAAAAAGATTAAAAAGTATAGGACTTGATGAAGAGACACTCCCATGGTTTCAGTCCGACTCCTATTTGTTAAATAGAACACAACAGGTACAAATAGGGAAATGTTTATCAAATGCTGCCCAGGTACAAAGAGGAGTACCACAGGGCTCAGTATTAGGGCCAGTACTGTTTTTGATATACATAAATGATTTAGTAGAAACAGCATTATATACCAAAATAAGGTTATATGCTGATGACACGGTATTAATAGTCCGGGGAAATTCACTACAGGAAATGGAATATAAACTACAAAGAGATTTTACAAATATGGAAAAGTGGTTACAAAATTCAAACCTAATATTAAATAGTAAGAAAACAAAAACAATGATTTTTAAAACTAGTAGGGAGAATAAAAACAGTATACAACCTGTGGTTAAAATAAAAACTTTGAAAGAAGAAATATTAGGTCACGATACCTGTTATAATTATTTAGGAGTTTGGATAGATGAGGGGCTTAAATTTGATTTTCACATAGATGAACTGGCAAGGAAAATAAACAAACAAAATGGGGCTTTTCAAAGATCAGGGGCAGGATTCTCAAAGCTCTCAGAAGGTGCAAAACCTTCTCTAAGACCCCAAAACTCCCTCAGCTATGGAAAAAAGGGGAGTTTGCTGCAAGTGCTATTCACAAAAAACCCCGCAGCTGTGAGAAAAACCACTATGGACTGTGGAAAAAAGTGCAGCTGTGGAAGTCCCTTAGGACAAAAAGGTGTGAGATAGGTAAGGCACGACCCCTGAAAGGTTATTCACAGACAGTTTTTTTCCCGCAGCTGAGGAAAGAATGTTACACACAGTGGAATGAGGTGTAACTCTCCCTCAGCACACTGCAGTAGTGCCCCAGCAATTGGAATCAATTAAGGTGGAGGTGTACCACAGGTAATAGCATCTCAGACAGTATAGCGGTGGCTAATGTTACAGCACTGAAAGCACACATTGCCATGCTATGGCAACAGTCATCAACCACTAAACCCAGTGCAGCCAATGACAGAGCCCCACAAGCAGTAGAGCCTGACCAGCCAACAGCGAGTGCTACCCCCCCGTAGGCTACAGAAACACCCTAGGGAGGGACGACCAGCAGGGACAGTCAGCCACTGTGGTGCCAAGGTATCACAGGTACCTGTGGTGCTGTTGTGGTCCCCGTTGGGGACTGGTTGCTGGTCTCTGTGTGTGCTGTCAGCTTCATATTATAGCAGCACTGTTACAGTCTGCTACTTCAGCTACTGTGGTTCCCTATTACTGTGCCTTCACAGCCTCCGCAGCTGTGGATTCACAGCACTTGTGCAAGTCCTGTGGCAGCTAAATTGCTGCACTTTCGGCACTTTTATTGAAATCCGCAGCTGCGCTGGTTTTCTTTAAGAATACAGTGCAGCTGTGTTTCCGCACTGCAGCAAGCCTTTTTCCCGTAGCTGCAGGAATTTTGGCTTTCTTTGTGAATCCTGCCCCAGGTTTTTGCCTAGATCAAAACATAAGAATAAGTCTAGTAAATCAATTAATTATTCCATGTTTAGATTATGGGATCCATATTTATAGCATGATAACTAAAACAAATTAAAAAAACTAGATATTTACTAGACAAATTGAAAATAAAAGAGTTGAATTATAATTTGAGGGGGTCAAATAATAAATATGTGCAAACAAAAATTAATAATAGGCATGGTAATATGACTTTGGTTGCAAAAGTGAAAACTTTGAGAACCTCTAGAACATAAACAAAAACAGCCCCAAAGTGCAAAACTGTTTATAAAACTACTGAAACAGAATTTAAATACCGCATGTAGTTGTTAAAATGGAAACTTGAAAAAGCACTTTAGAACAAATTTTACTGGAAATAACCTAGCTGACTTGTAAGGATCATCAAATCCACTTCAAATTCAAACTCACTTCTATGAATACATTTGTTAATGATAGATTATTTGAAGACCTCTTCTGAAGAGCACCTTATAACTGAAATGAGTAACTCACTTGTACTGGACTAAGGTACTTGTGCACAGTTTGATATGTATTACTTTGTATTGTGAATGTATTGTATTGTATTGCCTTATGTCCTCTTATTTTAAACCAGTATTGGACTAATGTATAAGTGTATTGTGTATAGAGATTGTTATGTACTGTTTTGGATTGCACATGTAGTGTATGAAATTGTATGGTGTTTTTTATACTGAATGAAACTTGTTACAACAGGACCATCTTGAAAATGGATCTTTGACCCAATGATGTGAAACTTGAGATCTTTTCCTGCATAAAAATAAACATTTTTACTTACTTTTACTTACTATTAACAACGTTTTTCATTGAAGTCAAGTGATGTGCTTAACTTCAAATGAAAACCTTGTTAGACAGACCACTCAGTAAGTACTAAGCCATTTGTGGAGATCCTGGGAAATGAGTGGTGCAGTTCATTCACAAGTGACACACAATGATCAACTCTCCAGACTCCAGGCTCTATTATGTTTCACTCTTCACACCTCAGAAAAGTTTAAATAATTTAATTTGTGACCAAATTGGATTAGCTGAGGTGTGAGTGAGTGTTTTTCCTCTGTCCTGTAATGCCCATTGGTCTGACTGAGAGGGCCCTTGGAGGCAGGAGGTTATTAGTCACAGTGTCAACAGAAATACATTATTAAGTTAAATACATAACAACACATAACACAGACCAGCAGACCTACAACTATACTTATGAGTGTCCTGTGTCCTTACTCCTTTCATTGTCCCATTATATTGTGAAGTGACCTCTCTGTCGGCCTGACCTGCTCATCATGTGAACTAATAATGCAAGCAACTTCATTTTAATATGAAAGGGGCCACTGCCTAAAATGGAATATAATATACCAGTAAGAAAAAAAGGCACTGTGCCCAGTGGCAGTGCACCTTGCATGCCCTGTCTGACATACAGGAATGTCAGACAAGGGCATACTGCCACTGGGCACAGTATAACTTTTTTTTAAAAGTAATACAGTGCCCAGTGGCAGTGCACACCCACACTGTATTCCTCCAGCGGCATGTCCCGTCTGACATTCCTTTAAGTCAGACAGGGGCATGCCACTGGAGAAATACAACATGCACTGCCACTGGGCACCATATTACTTTTTTAATATTACTCTCTTACAATTACAAATATCATCCGAGCTAGTGTCCAGTGACATGACATTACAGCCTATCCTTTCTCTGTCTCATGCTGTGTAGTAACCTCTCTGTCTGCCTGCCTCTGCCTCATCATGTGTATAAATAATAATTCAGCTTAGTTTTACTAAGAAAAGGGCCACTGTGTAAAATGGAATATATACCAACAAGAAAAAAAAAGTGACACAGTGCCCAGTGGCAGTGCACATTGTGTGTCTCCAGTGGCTGTCTAACATACAGGAATGTCAGACAGCAGCATGCCTGATGCCTCTGGAGAAATGCAATGTGCACTGCTATGGGGCACTGTGTCATGATATGGTACAGAACTGTGGTACAGGAGAGATGTAAATGTTGGATGTGGGGGGGCCCAACAGGAATGGAGTGGTGGGGCCTGACAGAGGGTCGCAGAGGGACCCAGAATTGTTAAGGCCGGCCCTGACCACCACCACCCTCTGCACCCTCCCCTGTAACCAGTTCTCTATCCATTTAGTCAGCTTTTTTCCCACCCCCACTGCAGTCAGATTCCCTCCCCCCGTCTCCCATGAGGCACTGTATCAAACGCCTTACTGAAGTCCAAGTAATGGACATGTACTGCATGGCCCCTGTCAAACTCCATTGTCAGCCAGTCACGATACTGTATTCGACTGGTTTGACAAGACCTCCCTGAGATGAACCCGTGTTGCCACCCTTCTTTGAGGCCATTACTGTCTAGGAATGCCACCAGCCTCTCCTTCAGTATTGGCTCCATAAGCTTACTCACTATGGACGTGAGACTTACCGGCCGATAATTTCCTGGCTCCTCCCAAGGCCAACTCTTGTGTATGGGCACCATATGGGACACCCTCCAGTCCTGGGGCACACACCCCATTTCCAGGGAGGTGTTGAACAGATCTGCCAGTGGCTCAGCCAACAGCTCCGCCATCTCCCTCAACACCCTGGGGTGGATGCCATTGGGACCTTGTGCCTTGTCCACTCTTACTGCCCTCAGCCCCCTAGCACCCTATTTCCTGTGATTGCTTTGTCTGTCACCTCCCCCTTTCCCACCCACCCAGCCCGTTCTGGTAGTGGGCCATCCTTTACCTTAGTGAAAACGTTACAGAAGTACTCATTTAGAATTTCGATTTGCTCCTCCCCGTTGTCCACCCAATCCCTTCCCGGTTTTATCCTCACAATATGTTCCTTGCACTTTCTCTTTTCCCTGACATACCTTAAAAAGCCCTTTTTCCCTCCCTTTATACCCTGTGTGGAACTTAATTGTTTGGAGGTCTTAGCTTTTTTCACCCTCCTGGCAACCTACCTTGACCAACTCTCAAAAGCCTCCTTATCCTCTCCCTTCCCTGTTCTCCTGTACTTCCAGTATGCAGCCGTCTTTTCCCTCACCCCTTGCAGCACTTCTTTGTTCAGCCGGCATGGTTCTTGCCTCTGCTCTTCTTACTCCTGGCCCTGATGCAGACTACTGTGGCCTCTGTTAGCCCAGTTTTTATGACTCCCCACTTTTGTTCTGCATCCATCCCCTGCCTTATATCCTGGAGTCTCCCTTGCAGTATTGCACCCATCCCCCCAAAGTCCACCCTAATAAAGTCTACCACCTTAGTGCCCATTCCTCCTGTCTCCTTGCCCAGCGCGACAATGAGCCACATGGTTTGGTGGTCGTTACCTGCTAGTGTATCCTCCATCCTTACCTCCCTCACCACGTCTCCATTTGCCAGTACTAGGTTCAGAGTGCTACCAAGCCTTGTAGGCCCACTTACCAATTGCATCAGAAGGCCGTCCTGGAATGCATCAAGGAGCACCTGCTCCCTGTTACTGCTAATGGCTGGGGTGCTCCAGTCAACCCGTGGTAGGTTAAATCCCCCATGATCACCACACTCCCCCTTCTACACACCCTTCTTATCTGCTCTGCCAACTCCCCACTGAGTTCTCCGGATTGGGCTGGTGGTCTGTACTCCACTTCCAGCCTCAGCTTTCTGCCCTTGGAGTCCAGGAGCTGCACCCAAAGGTCCTCTGTCCTCTCCTCTTCTCCCTCATCCCTTATACATTTAATCCTTTCCCTCACATAGAGTGCAACCCCCCTTCCAATCCCCCAGTCCCTGATGTATATTCTGTATTCCAGGATTGCCAAGCCCCAATCATGGTACTCTGTGGCCCAAGTCTCTGTCACTGCAGCAATGTCCACCTTCCCCTCTGAAAGGAGCACCTGAAACTCTGCAATTTTGTTCCCCAGGCTTCTTGCATTGAGAGAGACCACCTTCCACCCATACCCCTCCTTCCCCTCACTCTGTTCCTCCTTGGCCTGTGTCCCTCCTCCCAGTAGTCTGCACCCTTTCTCTTCCTTATTCTTACCGGGTGGTGGTGCCTTCTGTATTACACTCAGACCACTCTGCCTGCCCCCCCTCCCAGAGTTACTAAACCTCCTCCTTTACCTATATCTAGGGGGGTGAGCTCATTAGGCTAACCTGTCCAGACCTTTCTACTAACCTCAGTATTTTGGCCACCCCAACCCCCACTAGTTTAAATCCACCATAGTAGCGATATAGCCCTCTAATCCTGCCTTTAATACTCCCTTCCCCTTCCTGTTCTAGTGTACCCTGCCCCCCATGTACAAGTCACTATTTCCCCAGACCCTACTCCAGTTAGTCACTAACCCAAAATTTTGGGTGTGGCACCAGTCCCTCAGCCACTGGTTGAACTCCTCAATCCTATTCTTCCTACCGGGAGTATCTCTGAGAATGTCACAGACTCCCCAACCCCCTCACACTGCCTGGCCAACTACTCAAACCTCCCCCTCACTACTTCCACAGTCTCCCCAGCCAAGTCATTTGTACCCACATGCAACAGTAAATGAAGTTTCTTCCGCCCCATCACTGCACACTTGAGCAGTGCCTGCCCTGCCCCTCCTGCAGTCCACATGGGGTTAGCTTCAACCCAAATATGGCTATGCCTTTCCCCCCTTCTGCCCCATCTTACCCCTTTCAGTATAGAATCCCTAAGATGAGTACCCCACCGTCACTTATCCCCTTTCACTTCTAATGCCCCTTTCACCACCCCAGTATCTGTTCTTCCCTGCCCCTTACCCAGCCAGCTGTAACCTCTGTGACTTCTGTATCTGTACCTCCTACTTCCATGTCACTCTGTTTTCTGCCTTATTTCTCCCATCCTCCTTGAACTCCTTCCCAGCCTGACTACTTCCTACTGGTCTTCCCATGTCGTCCTCCCCTCCTTTCTTTCTGATTTCCAACCCCTCTCCTATCCCCGCTGTTGTCGATTTTGAGCCCCCATTCCCTTCTACTCGATAGTGATGCTTCTCCCTTCCTTCCCCTTCCCATATCCTTCTGTCCTCCAGTCACCATCCCCTCCTTCCTTACTAGCCCCCCCTTCTACCCTTTCATCCTTACTATCTCTTCCCCTAGCTGTTGCAATTTCTCTCATGCCCTGCTTGTCCTCCCACCACCCAGTATGTTCCTGCTCCCCCCTCTGTCCCATAGCAGAGGCTTGAATCTATTCCTAGTAGATACTCCTCTTACATATCTTCCCCCTACTGGTTCCCCCCTCCTACTTGTTCCCCTCCATGCCACACCTGGTCCCATCGCTGGTCCCTCCCTACCTGCAGCCAACTGCTCTCTCCCAGGTACTCCTTGTTGTCTCTTCCTCCCCCCAACAGGAGGCCTCCCTCACATCGCTGCCACTAAGAGAGACCTTGCTGTATCAGTATATACCATTTAGAATTGCTTGCAATATACCCATTTAAAAAGGAGCTCTGTCATTCTGGCAGGCAGAGGGACGTTTAGTCCATGACATTTACTTGTTTACTTGTTTTTCTGCTCTTTTATGGTGCTTTGCACCTTTTATTTTATATATTATTTGAGTGTGTGTGTGTGTGTTTATGGGCAGACACAGGACTGGTTGCTAAGGCAACTAATTAAGGACCAGAGCTCCTACTTACTTGCTCCCACCCGCTATTTAAGTCAGCTCTGCAACGAGCAGGGCGAGCGCACCTTGCGCGTGAAGACGCACGCAAAGACACGCGCGTTATCGCGCGTGTTTAGCATGGTAGCGTGGAAGTTCTGGAAGGTAACGTTTGAGGACCTTTTTAAAAGGGGTATAATTAAGTGCAGTAAACTTACTCACAGCGATTTCATGTGATTGCTCAGTACATCAGTAGTATTGCCTTTTTCGTCTATTGGACCACAAGTTTGTTTATAACTCTAAGGCTGTTGCTTTGTTAATCCAAGATTTGGATTTGAAGTTTTGCCTATAAGAACTGAATATTGTTGAGTACATTTCTTTATTTGGATTTTCAATTTAGAGTGTAGCTATGGTAGATTGTAGTGATTGTACAATTATAACCACAACTGGTTCCACTGGTATAAAATGCTCAGTTTGCAATATGTATAAATTACAGATGGGTGAGCTAATTTCTCAACCCTATACCTGTAGCAAATGCCTAGAAATTATTGATTTACACCATATGATCGAGTTATTTAGTTCACAACTAATTACACTTGAAAATAGTCAAACTGATATGCAAAACCGCTTTAAAACAAATACTTTATCATTAAATCTTGAAACTAGTAAATGCCATGAAGGTTTTATTGATGTTACACCAAGCACCTCCCAGTCCCCTGTGATCCCTATTTCGACAGCTATCAATCATCTCCAGCAAAATAAGGAGGGTATTAGAAAAAGAGCTAGGGAAGACCATGGTTTGATTGATTACAATCAAGATACTGATCATAGTTGTTTTTTTTCACAAACCACTAGAGTAGCAAAAAAGGGCCGAGAGGCACAACACTTCAGTATCAAGCATTTCAACAGATTTGACCCACTATCTTCTCCTGTCTCAAAGGTTAAAGATGTGACTCCAGATAATTTTAATGGGTTAATTGATAGCAGTATTTTGACTCTACCTTCAGTTAACAACCTGCAAACTAATGCTATTCTACTTATTGATTTGTCCACTGAACTTACATTTTCACCTTCATGTGATATACACAGTGTGTCTAACACTCCCTTGCCTCAACAAATTTATGTATTGGGTGACTCATTGATTAAACACCTGGATAGGACGATCTGCAACCCCGATAAAGTTAATAGAACCTGTTCAAGTTTTAGTAGCTGCAAAATATCTGATCTTACACTCATGTTACCTGAGATTATGAAGGACTGTGGTAACAATCCTTTAGTACTGATACATATAGGTGCTAATAACATCTACAGAGACTCTGTTCAGTCTATCAAAGAAGATTTTGTAACCTTATCAAACATCCTAGTGGACATAGGTTGCAAGATTTGTATATCAGAAATTTTACCTATCCCATTTTCTTCATTTCAAAATCATAAGATTAAAGTTGTGAATGAATGGTTAAGAAAATGGTGTTTAAACCAAGATTTGACTTGCCTAACACATTGGGAGGAATTTGATTACCACCCAGAACTGTTCAGTTTTGATGGGTTACACTTAAGCAGACGGGGTAAAGCTGTTTTTGGAAAACAAATTCTGACATCCATTCACCATCGCTTAAACTAAAATTCAGGGGTGAGAAGGTGGATAGGCCGCCATCTTTAAAATCTCCAGTAAGCAGTTTTGTGAAACGCAATATAATACATTTCTTATACTTTAATGCTAGGTGTTTAACTCAAAAATGAATGGATGGATTAAAATGTATAACTAGTAAAGGTGATGTTGATATTATTTCAATCAGCAAAACTTGGGGAGATGATAAAACATTATGGGATCCAACTGTACCAGGATTTACTTCTTACACTTTTAATAGATCAAATAGAAAAGGGGGTGGAGTGGTGTTATTTATTAAGAACCAACTTAATTCTACCGATGTAACAAAGTATATTAAAAATCATGATATACAAACTGAGACTATCTGGATTAAGATAAATTTCTCCACATCTGAGGCCCTTATATTGGGTTCCTGTTATCATCCCCTGAATTCATCAATAGACATATTAGATGCAATTTTATCAGAATTTGAACAGGCTAAATCATTAGACAAAATTGTAGTCACAGGAGACTTTAACATTGGTTTGATTGATTGGCATAATTTAAGTGCAACTACCAGCAAAGGCAACAAATTATTATATACATGTACCCAGTTGGGACTTCGACAAAATGTACTTTGCCCAACGAGAGGTCAAATGATATTAGATTTGGTTCTTTGTGATGATGACCTTGAGTTAGAAAATATGTTAGTCAGCGAGCCTCTAGGGAACAGTGATCACAACACTATTACATTTAATATTGTACAAACTTATGTATACAATTCCAACAGTACTCAAATGTATTTGTACGATAAAGCTGACTTAGGTACTATGAAATAGACTATGGGAAATATTAATTGGGACATCTTATCGTCTGACTTTACTCCAGAACAGTACTGGGAATATTTTAAGCATACCATCTTTCAACTTAAAGAACGATATATTCCATCCAAAATAAAAAATGAGACTAATATTAAAGCTCCCAAATGGATGAATCAATCTATTAAAAATGTATTATACAGAAACATAAGAAATATGTTAAATATCAAAAAACTAAAAATCCTTCCAGTTGGATTTCTTATAAACATATACAAAGAAAATGCAAAAGAATGATCAGGAAGGCCAAATCTACTTGGGAACTAAATCTAGCATCTAGCGCCAATAAATCTAACAGTAAACAATTTTATTCTTATATTAACTCTTTATGGAAACCAACATGTCAAGTAGGTCCATTATTGGAGTGTGAGACTTTGATATATGAGCCAAAAAAAATGGCCGAAATGTTTAATAAAAATTTTTGTAAAAATGTCACTGATTCTTCAGTCTCAAATAATGATTATGCTTTACTAGATAATGCCAATGTTTCACCAGTGAAATTTTTGCTGGACTGTATCAGAGATAAATTATTAAAACTTAAAGGAAAATTTAGTCCTGGTCCAGACAATATAGCCGGACATTTATTATTTTTATTAGCTGATGTAATTACAGTTCCTTTAAAATTGATGTTTGAATATTTTCTGGCCACCAATTTTGTTCCCCTGGACTGGAAAGAAGCTTATGTGATCCCTATTTACAAAAAGGGCCAAAAAAACAACCGGGGAAACTATTGGCCTATAAGTTTAACTTCTACTTGTAAATTATCAGAGAGTTTAATTAAAGATTTAATATCCCCAGTCCTGGACTGTCATGATGTAGAACAAGATGGCTTCAAAAAAGGCAGAAGTTGTCTGACAAATTTAATATGTTTTTACGAACAAATCAGTTCTTTACTAGATAAAAACATACCATGTGATATTATTTACATTGATTTTAGTAAGGCTTTTGACATCATGCCTCATTGGGCCTTAACTTCTAAACTTCATAAACAAAATATAAACTGGTTTCTATTTAATTGGATAATCAATTGGCTTTACAATCGCTCTCAGCAAGTAATTATTCATGGAAGTACTTCAGCCAGGGGTATGGTGACCAGCGGGGTGTCACAGGGTTCAGTATTGGGCTCATGCCTGTTTCAGGCATTTATTGCTGACCTTACTTCGGGTTGCTCATCTTTCATTATAAAATATGCTGATGATGTTAAAATAGTTGGGCCATGTGCCTCTGACTATCAGGTTGATGCCATTCAACAGGATCTAGACCACATTACAACATGGGTAAAGAAGTGGGGTATGACTTTAAATATCTCCAAATGCAAAGTTATGGATTTGGGCCTTAGAAATCCACAATGTCCCTATTTTTTTGGATGGCATATTACTTGAGACTACATCTGATGAAAGAGATTTGGGAATTAATATCTCAGATAACTTCTCTTATAAAAATCATGTACATAATATCATTAACAAATCCGGTAAAGTGGTATGGTCTATATTGTGTAATATAAGATCTAGAAAACAGGATGTACTGTTTCCTCTATACAGAGCATATGTAAGACCACATTTGGAATATGCTTCACAGCTTTGGAATCCATACAAAAAAACAGAATGCCTGTTATTGGAAAGAGTTCAGAGAAGATTCACTAAAAAAGTATCTGGGCTTTTTGATGTCCCTTATGAGAATAGACTTGCTATTTTAAATCTTATGCCCTTATCTACACGTCATCTTTGTGGCAACCTTATGCTATTGTATGATATTATCCAAGACCCTTATTTATTGTCTGAATTGGGTCTGGAATTTAAAAACTGTGGTCACAATATCAGAGGACATCCCTTACAATTAGTTAGAAAACCCTTTGTTAGGTCAAGTCGTAAATATTTTTTTTACCATTAGAGTTGTTGGTCCATGGAATAGGCTACCACTAAATGTTATTATTAGTGAAACTAGAAGTATTTTTAAATACAGATTGGATGGTCTTATTTGTAAAGGGTATAACCTTTCCTGTTATGTTTTGGATTAGTATAAGAGCTTCATGGGCTTCTGCCTTCTTGCTCTTGCAATCTACCATAGTATGAACCTTAGTATGAACATTGGGCACCCCCTCCCTTCTCCTCTCTTTTCTGCTTGTGCCTCTGATACTGGGGTCGGTTTCAGTCCCTAGTTGTTCTTCCTCCACACCCTCCTTGCCATCCCCTATTCCGCCCCCAGCTAGGATGCCTACCATACTCATCTGCCCTGCCACTTAGACTCCTCCCTAACCTCCACAGTTCCTCCCTCAACCTAGCCAGTCATCTACAGACCATATACCCCCCTGTCCTCCAAGCCCAGTCCAGGATCATGGCGGACCCACACCCTGTGTACCCCACCACCCTTCCAAAGAAACCCACCTATTGACATGTGGCACCTGCCCCATTTTGACCCCCATCTTATGTTACAGGCTCTTACTCCCAGGTTCTGTACCCTACTACAACTGTTAGGCCCTATTTATTCAAACTCCTGACCCCCCCAACACTAGTCCTCCTACTGGCACCTTGCCGACTGGAGTAATTCTCAAATTTCATCTGTTAGATACTGCATTACTGTAGCAATCCTAAAACCTCCTTTTCCATTTCTCACCCCTCAGCTACCATACTTTTTGTTCTCAGCTTTCATATAGTTTCACTTAATCCAGTTAGAAATCCTATTGCATTCCAAGTATTACTCAGCTTAGTTAGAGAAATAAACAGAACAAATAAATATGTATTATTACAGCAATCATAACAGTATAAGTCAGTACTTAGGTCAGTTAGATAAATAAACAGAAAAACTAAATCTATATTATTACAGCAATCCTCAAATATCCAATCATTGCTTTGTCTCCACCCCAGAGACCCTGCTACAATATAGGACCACAGAGGACCCTGGGCAGGAGGGTGGGCAACTCTAAAGTCCCGGCAGAGCTCCATTGAGCTTGCTCACTCCCCCCCCCACTCATTCTGTTCTCCCAGTGCTGCAAGCTGCCCTTTTGTACTGGGCTTCTGCCTGTGTTGGCACCTTTTTCTGCCCACAAAGAAATCCTCAGCAGTCCTGACAGAACTCTGTTGAGCTAGCTGACTCCCCTCTCTCATTCACTCCTTCTGTTTCTCCTGGCACTGCAGGCTGCCCTTTTGTACTGGGCTCCTGCCTGCATTGGCACCTTTTTGTGCCAACAAAGATATCTGCAGCAGTTCCAACAGAGCTCTGTTGAGCTCACTCACTCCACCTATCTCACTCACTCCTTCTGCTTCCCCCGGCACTGTAGGCTACCCTGTTGTACTGGACTCCTTCCTGTGTTGGTGTCTTTTTCTGCCCACAAAGAAATCCACAGCAGTTCTGACTGAGCTCTGTTGAGCTCACTCATTCCCCTTCTCTCAGTCGCTCGTTCTGTTTCTCCCAGTGCTGCAGGCTATCCTTTTGTACTGGGCTCCTGCCTGCATTGGTGCCTTTTTCTGCTCTCAAAGAAATCCATAGCAGTCCCAACAGAGCTCAGTTGAACTCGTTCACTCCCCCTTTCTCACTCACTCGATCTTAATCTCTCCCAAACATTAATTTTCAACAGTGACTGCGCTATTCTGCGCCAGAAATTCGAAAACACATTTTGACCAGGATGTGAAAAATGACAGTTGTACTGTTTATAAGGAGGTGTGAAAAAATGGCAGTGTTGAACATCTGGTGTGAAAATATTACAAATTTGCGAAGTTACAAGGGTGCATGAAAACTGAGCAACGCACACTTGTAACACAGTTATTTTATGGACTTTCGTCACCAAATTTTCAACATAGGCATTTTAGGACCTCTGCTCATGAACAGTGTCACTGTCATTTTCTCACTCTATCCCAAAAACTGACTTCCCACAGCGACTGTGCTGTTCTGTGCCGGAAGTGCGAAAACACATTTTGGCCAGGATGTGTAAAATGACAGCTGTACTCTTCATAATGAGGTGTGGAAAAATGCCAATGATGAAAATCTGGAGTAAAAATATTACAAATTTGCGAAGTTATGAGCGTGCATTGAAACTGCTCAACGCACGCTCGTAAAACAGTCATTTTTTGGATTTTTTTCACCAAATTTGCAACATAGGCTTTTTGAGAGCCCACCTCATGAACAGTGGCACTATTGTTTCATTAATCTGTTCTAAATGGTGATTTTGCACAGTGGCCGTGAAATCACCTTTCGAGACTGAATAATGTCATGACAGTGACTGAATTCATGAGGAGTGGTCCAAATAACCCCATGTAGAAAATCTGGTGCCAGAATTCCCCCAAATGCCCAAGATATGCACCAAAGTTGAAAAAACCCTATGTTTGCCATTGTACAGCTTACCAGCATGTCCTCAGTTCGCGGTCGGCTTTGAAGAGCGCAGACGTGTTCCTGGTCCACCAAAGATCATCACGCTGGGTTCCAGAGGTAAGTATGGGGTGAGTGGGGGTGGGGGGAGGTGGGGTGCACAGAAGGTGGGAGCAGGTTGGGGGAGGGGCCACTGAACTCTACGAGGGGACATTTTCTGTTTTACAGGGGTAAAAAAAAACATCATGGGACTTTTTTTTTCCAGGGACATTTGGCACACTGGAGTTGGCTCCCAGCATGCCATCTGAGTAGTTTTGGGGGGTTGAGCTGACAGGGGATTGGGCACCCCTGTCAGCACATACCAGTGTGGGGGGAGAGCCCAGTGTTGATTGGGCACCCCCCTCAGCACACAGCAAACTGAGGGGGAAATTATGCCAATAGGGAGTGGGCTCCCCATCAGCAAATTGAACTGCAGGGACTGAAGCCAACAGGGATTGGGCACCCCATGGGCAGAGAAAGACTGTTGGGGAGGGTGCATGCTGCTGAGGGGGATTGGGCACCACCTTGGCACACAACAAATGGGAGAGGGGATCAGTGTGTCTTCAGGGAGTGGGCTCCCTCATTGGCAAATGTACTGGGTCGGGGCATGCGGATGGCAATGTAATGCACTGCAATGATGGGTCACTCCCTCATTGCAGTGAAATGGCTGATGCTACAATGAGAAGGCAGCCCCTGATTGCAGCAGTGAAAACATTTCAACTTGGTGGCACTTCTGCAGAATCAGTGCCATCAGGACACTGGTCCTGCATTGGTCCACCAGTGCAACGCCCCTAAATGCAGTGCCGCCTTGGGCTACCATAGTGCTGCACCTCCACAACTCGCTTCACTCCTAAACTGCCACATAATGTTTATTGCGCACAAGCAAACATAAAAAGTCTTTGGCCCAGATATTCAAAAGGGTTGCACATGGCACAACAGTGTTGCACCATGCGCAACCCACTGATGCACCCTGGCGCGATATTCAAAAGGGAAAAGTGAGCGCCACAAATCCCGATGCCGGGTGCATCAGTAATGTATGCAGGTACAGGTAGGGGGTGTGCCCATGCATGCCCTGCATCCCGATATTCAGCCCAGGATGTGCAGAGCCATGCATTGCAACCTCTACCTGTGCCAGCACAAAGCTGATCCAAAAAAAAAAAGGAACAACTGATGGCCACCCACAGGTGAGCTGCCACATTGTAGGGCACAAAACGGCAGCTGTCACCTGTGGGTGGCCACCCGAGCTCTGGCTGCACCTGGTGGAGCCCCCCCATGCCTGATCATGGGCATTTGTAATAAAATAAAATAATTCCATCCTATATCCCTAGTGGTCCAGTGGACCACTATCTGCCCGATTGCGGGCATTAGTAATAAAAAAACTAAATCTGTCGTATATCCCTGATGGCCCAGTGGACCACTATCTGCCCAATCACGGGCATTATGTAAAAAAGTAATCTGTCCTATATCCCTGGTGGTCCAGTGGACCGATATCTGCCCAATCGTGGGCATTAGTAATAAAAAAACAAAATCTGTCCTATATCCCTGGTGGTCTAGTGGACCGCTATCTGCCTGATCATGGGCATTAGTAAAAAAGTAATCTGTCCTATATCCCTGGTGGTCCAGTGGACCACTATCTGCCCAATTGCAGGCATTTGTAAAAACGAAATCTGTCCTATATCCCTGGTGGTCTAGTGGACCGCTATCTGCCTGATCATGGGCATTAGTAAAAAAGTAATCTGTCCTATATCCCTGGTGGTCCAGTGGACCGCTATCTGCCCGATTGCAGGCATTTGTAAAAACGAAATCTGTCCTATATCCCTGATGGTCCAGTGGACCACTATCTGCTTAATCACGGGCATTAGTAAACCAGTAATCTGTCCTATATCCCTGGTGGTCCAGTGGACCACTATCTGCCTGATCATGGGCATTAGTAAAAAAGTAATCTGTCCTATATCCCTGGTGGTCCAGTGGACCGCTATCTGCCCGATTGCAGGCATTTGTAAAAACGAAATCTGTCCTATATCCCTGATGGTCCAGTGGACCACTATCTGCTTAATCGCGGGCATTAGTAAAACAGTAATCTGTCCTATATCTCTGGTGGTCCAGTGGACCGCTATCTGCCTGATCGCGGGCATTAGTAATAAAAAAAACAAATCTGTCTTATATCCCTGGTGGTCCAGTGGACTGCTATCTGCCCGATCACAGGCATTAGTAAAAAAGTAATCTGTTCAATATCCCTGGTGGTCCAGTGGACCGCTATCTGCCCAATCACAGGCATCTGTAAAAAGGAAATAAGTCGTATATCTCTGGTGGTCCAGTAGACCGCTATCTGCCTGATCTTGGGCATTAGTAATAAAAAATGAAATCTGTCCTATATCCGGTGGTATAGCGGTGCTCCCCTCCCACCCACCCACTGTGCCCACCTCTGATTCTCCCCAGTCAGCGGTGGGGCGGCAGCACCTCACACTCCCCTGCCGCTCTCACTGCCCGACTGACACCGCCAAAGATACATTTCTACAAACTTTGAATTCCCACTTTGAATTATATATATATATAGTGATTTGCATATACAGTCCATGATGCTTTGCATTATGGGGGTATGTGTGATTTTATATATATATATATAGAGAGAGAGAGATAGAGAGAGAGAGAGAGAGAGAGAGAGAGAGAGCTTTAGATCCTTGGTTAAGAAATACAGTTGGCGAGAGGACTTTTTTCTGCTCAAAAAATAGATTCTTGAAGTGACTAATCCATATATCTGGGCCACAATAAGAAGTAGAGTTTCAAGAGAAATTATTTGTCCTATTAGTAACAAAAGTCCAGAAATCATTGGGATTCTTGTGTGACGCAACCTCCTGAATGAAATCACACTTAATGTTAAGTATACAATGGCAAGAAAGAATCCTGGTTTCTGATAGGTCAGTCTGATGCTGGACCTGTGATGTTACCCCAGCACTACCTCACAAATCTAGTCTCTGCACTTACAAGACTGCAAGACTGTATAAAATGTTAAAAATCACTCCACAGACGATGAACAAGCTGCCCGCTCTTGACATGTCTGCTGAGGAGTTTGCCAGTACTTAATTTTTTTTAAGCATAAATCCCTCCCTCCAACTGGCAAAAAGCAACAGAAAACAATCCTGCACAACTCTTGTATGTACAACATGAAAAACATTCCCTTCATTGTTCTCATTCTTCTTTTTCTTAGAGGAGTTAGGAAATGCTAAAAGAAGCTGAGACCACAGTTGGCTTCACCACTGCCCACTTCACCCACAATACCATCGGCTTCAATTTGTGCTCCCAATGGCCCATATTATGTGAGCATCTGTGCTGGCATAACTTAACCCTCTGAGTCAGCTACACAGCTCTTTATCCAATTACACATGCCAACTGTACTGGAAGAACCTCTGGTAAACTAAGCTATCACAGCGAGATGAAGGGGGCAGGTGCCAGAAAATACAGCATGAAATGAGCACAAACTGAATGAGTCACTGAGTGCAGTCACTGCTCTCTGTTATAAGCCATATGTTTTTTTAACTGGGCAGTGGGGGTGCTCACATCTTGGGAGGGGAGTGCTTGCATCCTGCAAACTGGAAAAGATGAATTGAGACAAGGGGAGAGTGAAAAGTAGAAGAAACACAATAACTTCCCATATAGGTGGGAGCACAAAACAGAAACCTGGAGAGAGGAGGTGCACACACATAACTGAAACAGAAGTGACATATCCAGTACACCACCTACTGGCCAAAACAAGAAATGAGGACTATTTTGTTTTTTACTAAGTATACACACTCATTCAATCTTCAAGTAAAATCTAGTTTTAAACTGTACATTTTTTTTGTTTTTTTTGGATGCACTAAGCCGGCAGCCTTGTGCCCATGCACCTATGGTGTGATGCTGTCCCAGCACAACCCGCAACTTGTTGTGTTGTGCATTATTGCTTAAATATACTGGGTGTGATATTCAGAAGGGTTGCGCATGGCGCAACACAGTTGCACCATGCACAACCCACTGATGCACCCCAGCATGATATTCAAAAGGGGAAAGTGTGCCGCACAAATCCCAATGTGCCAGGGTGCAGCAGTATTGTATGTGGTGCAAGTGGGGGGGGGCGTGTCCATACATACTTTTCACATCCCAATATTCAGCCTGGGATGTGCTGAGCAGATGCAGGCACAACCCCTGCCTGCGCCGCGCAAAGTTGAGCCAAAAAAAACAGGAGCAACAGCTGGCCACCCACAGGTAAGCTGCCGTATTGCAGGGCGCTACATGGCAGCTGCCAGCTGTGGGTGGTCACCTGAGTTCAAGCAGCACCATCCATCATGGTAGCACCCCTCCATGGCTGATCGCGGTCATAAGTATTAAATAAAGCCGTCCAATATCCTTGGTGGTCCAGTGGACCACTTCCAGCTCAATCTCAGGCATAAGTATTACATAAAGATGTCCAATATCCCTGGTGGTACAGTGGACCGCTTCCAGCCTGATCACGGGCATAAGTTTTAAAATGTAAATGTCCAACCATCCCTGTGGTCCAGCAGTACCCCCTCCACCCACCCACTGAGCCCTACCACCCCATTTCCCCCAGTTGGTGGCGGGTGGCGGCTCCCCCCGCCACTAAGCCACCCAGCCGCCCACCCGACTGACTGCGTACAGACATGCGCCCATTGATCACAGCATGGGACAATGGGCATGCAGACTATACAGTACTACACAGTCCAGATATGTAAATGAATCCATTCACATATCTGGACTGTATGTTCTGCGGTCTGCATGCCAATAGCCACTAACGGACCGGCGGGCGTACGGCATACTGTATGCGATCGGTAAATTGAGCAACGCTGGGTGGCCTGCAAGGTAATGAGGCCACGCGACTTGGGGGTGGGGGTGAGAGCTCAGTTGGCGGGTGGGGAGGGTACCACTGGACCACCAGAGATGGCTGGACATTTACAGTTTAAAACTTATGCCTGCGATCGGGCTGGAAGCGGTCCACTGGACCACCAGGGATATTGGACGTCTCTTATATTACTACACATGCCCACGATTGGGTGTTGGAGCACGTTGCCAGTGGGGGCAGGGGGCATCGGTCCCTGATGGCTGCTGCCTGGCAGGGTGCCAGCTGTAAGTCACCGGGATCGGTGCACCTGCATGCAAATGGGGCCATAATGACATGCTAATGGACCCATTTACATCTTGCATGCATTATGGCCCCATTTACATGTCCACTGCTGAATATCACGGTTGCTGTGCCTAGCACAATGGTACTTGCTCTAGTGCATCCCCCTGCTCATCTCTGGCCTTTTGCACTGGTGCAGTGCCACTGCGCCATGTGCAATGCGGGTGGCCACAGTGCCATATTCAATGGTACTGAGCCATGGTGCAGCACCATTGAATATCACCTTATCACCGCCCTGGTGCATCCCAGATGTGCTGTGCCCAGGCTTGCACCACAGCCTAGTGCAGTCTGAATATCCCAGTCACTGGATTTTCATTTCCTGCAGCAACTTTTTATTATCTACCATACATCTGTTCAAAAATGTCACATAAGATCTAGACAGACTTATTTTAGTTAATCTTATTTGATGAATCAGTATCCTCTAAGATGGCATAAACTTAGGCTCAAAGCACCTGTCATGACCTGAGCATATGAGGGCAACCATATATAAATAAAATATTATAATCTGGAAAATTTGTGCAAAAATTGCATACATATCTTTAACTGAATTTTCTGTTAGAGAACTGTGAATGTTGAACATTTCTCAAGCAAATGGAGAACATCAAACAGAGCATTCAAGTATCTCAAACAGAGTATTCAAACTTAAAATGCCATATTTTTTTTCTATGAATATTAATATGAACTTATCCCACATTATTTGATAGAAGATGTAGCAATCAGTTCTCAATTTGCTAAGAAGTTCTGTTGACAACCACGCAGGAGTTATCACACAGAGTGAAGTGGAACATTAAAATTCTTAAAATTGTCAATATCATGAAGTATAATCAGTGCAAAGTCTAATAATGGACTTTTAGTCAAACAAGAAGCAGCCCCCCTTCTCTATCCCCTGAAAATATCCCATTAAGAGCCATCATACTGCAATCTTCCATCAACTGTATTAAGTGCTTGCCATTGTTATTGAGCTCTCCATCCTGGGAAGTCCATTTGCACATAGTCAGATTTTTAGTACTGTAAGCAAAATGATGTCAGTAAATACAAGATTACTGAAAACATCAATCCTGACACTGAAGTGTCCCAAAAGAAGAACTTAATTTCCTGGATATCTTTCAGACAAATAGCATAAGAAGATCCTAAGATCATGCCAGATATAAACTGAGTAATATTTTGTGTTAGTTGGAGGTATATAAACATTGACAATAATACACAATGGCCCAGATTTTCAAAAGGGTTGCACATGGTGCAACAGTGTTGCACCATGCGCAACCCACTGATGCACCCCAGCATGATTTTCAAATGGGAATTGTGCCTGGCACAAATCCTGATGCACCGGAGTGCATCAGTAATGTATGTGGTGCAAGTAGGGGGGCGCACCCATGCATACTCTACACATCCCGATATTCAGCCCGGGATGTGCTAAATCCATGCATGCGCAACCCCTACTTGTTCCGCACAAAGTTGATCCAAAAAAAAAAGGAACAATGGCTGGCTACTCACAAGTGAGCTGCCGTATTGCAGGGCGCAACACGGCAGCTGCCACCTGTGGGTGGCCACCCAAGCTCCAGCTGCACCTGGCAGTGCCCCCCCCATGCCCGATTGTGTGCATAAGTACAAACATGACCATCCAAACTCCCTGGTGGTCCAGTGGACTGCTGTCAGCCCGATCACGGGCTTAAGTAAAAGTAAAGAGAATCCAATATGCCTGGTGGTCCAGTGGAACGCTGTCAGCCCGATCGTCGGCTTAAGTAAAAGTAAAGAGAATCCAATATCCCTGGTGGTCCAGTGGACCACTGTCAGCCCGATCGTGGGCTTAAGTAAAATAACAGAGAATCCAATATCCCTGGTGGTTCAATGGACCCCCTCACCACGCCCACTGGGCCCCACCACCTGTTCCACCCAGTCAGCAGCGGGCAGCAGCACCCCACCTGCCTGCAGCCTCACGGCCACCAAATTGACACCATCGGTAGGGCTGTACACCCATTGGTCCCACAGTGTAGGCCAATCGGTGTGCAGCCCGTCACCCGCTACACATTCCAGATATGTAAATGGTCACATATCTGGAATGTAGCAATACTATGGGCTACTCCCACTGGCTCACGCTGTTGACAAATAAATGCAACCTACCCGACGAAATGCCAATCAGTGGCGGTGGGGTGGCAGGTGGGTGGATGCTGCCGCCCCTGGGATGGTGGGAGCGGGCAGTGGGGCCCAGTGGGCGGTGGGGAGGGGTCGCTGGACCACCAGGATATTGTTTCTTTTCTTTTTCAAATGCCCGTGATTGGGCTGACAGTGTTACTGGACCACCAGAGATATTGGATTCTCTTTATTTTACTTAAGCCCGCAATCGGGCTGTGGGACACATTGCCGTGCTGCAGGGGGTGTCGGTCCCCAATGGCTGCTGTCTGGCAGGGCTCCAGGCACAAGTCACCATGGCTCAGTGCACGTGCATGCAAATGGGGCCATAATGGCATGCAAATGGACCCATTTGCACCTTCATGCATTATGGCCCCATTTGCATATACACTTTTGAATATCACAGTTGCTGAGCATAGCGCAATGGAACTTGCGCTAGCACACCCCCTGCTGCACTCTGGCCACTTGCACTGGCACAGTACCACTGCGCCATGTGCACTGTGGGTGGCCAGGGTGTGCTATTCAACGATGCTGTTCCATGGCACAGCTCTGTTGAATATTGCCCAGTCAACGCCCCTGTGCAGCCAAGTTGTGCTGCGCCCAGGCTTGCGCCACAGCCTGGCGCAGTTTGAATATCCAGGCCTCTATGTTATTCAAGAGGATCCATATAAATAGAAAAATATCCAAGTCAAAAATAAACTGTAAAGGATTTAGTACTGAAGAAATTTTAATGCATGAAGTTGAATTTCTTTTTTCTTATCTACAGGTATCAAAGACAGTAAAACCTTTAAAAGGTGAATTTGTTAAGAACAAGTAAATTATTTTTTAAAGCATAGAATCTCAAATGACTCCGTTTAGGTTCTAAATTGCTGAAATCAGCAACACATCTTAGAAAATGTAAATATCAGCTCTTGAAACCTGCAATATTTTGAGGCTTAGTATTAAAAACATTTTCTGACTTAGAAATAGCATGTATCATTATGTCTGGCAATATTTTATGCTTTATATCCCTACTTAGTAGTGACACAAATGTCAGATCTGGGACAGGGACAAATATAAGTGACATAAAAACAATTTTGATCAAAAAGAGGGACATCCCTGATAATCAGGGACATTTGAGAAGCAAGTGTGTAATGCTCTACACTGTTTCATTTATTTTTTTAAAAGAAAGTGTTATTATTATAATTGATGCTAGAAGAAAGAGTGAAATGTGTGCGATCCAACTAAAGGTATAAAATGAAGGTGAAGGTTTAGAAGTCTACCAATAGCATAGCTCCTTATAAAATACACTGACATGGATTAAAAATTTAGAAATGTTTCAAAAATGTATTTATATATTTTTTTAAATTGTTAACATTTTGTATATCAATACACTGAATGAAGGACGTAACAACTGCATAAATCAATTGATAAAACTGTACATCATACATGGTGAGACTGATATGATAAAGTAAGAAATTATATATCAATATTACTTCAAGAAATGTTTAAAATGATATATTAGTGTAACAACACACAACAACACATAAGAACTAAATAAATAGGGCCAGCTATATGGATTTGACACCAAGCTTTCATTTAAAGATAATAAGTTCTTTGCTCTATCAGTTTCAAAGTTAACCTTTCCTAAGCAGAATTTATTTAGAAAGAACTAATTTTAGAACTCTTAGGGCTATGTTGATGTGACTGTGGCCTGTAGATTGATTTTCCATTTAGAGATACTTGAACATGCACATCAATATACACAAATACTCTTATTAACTTTAAAATGATGTATACTGATGCATATAACAATATAAAGTATAATGTCATTTACCAGAATGTTCTGAGGGACTGCATCTGTTTATATAAATGGGGTTTAGGATATGTGAGAACACTTTATGATGATGATGTCTATTAAGTCAAGAGACACAATGCAGTTTTGGATAACTGAGACTTTTTGGTTGATTGAGGTTTGGATAACTAGGGTTTTACTGTATCAACAAAAGAACACTGTATCAAAGTGACCTATTAATGTCACTCTGAGCTTTAATTAAATATATTAAGTTCACAGAAATAATGGTTCCAAAGCTAACTATTTCCAAACAAATTTGTAAGAAAAGGATTACTTTTGGAACAATTATTGCTAAAATACATTTTTAATGGAACTTTGGAATTAGAACAATATGGCTGTGACTTTTCAATACAGGTTCCATTTACAGAGATATTGTACATGGAAATACATGTCAATATGTCTGATTACAAAAGTGGCAAATGACAAGTTGCAATCTGATTGGCTCACAGACTTCTAAGTCTCTACAATGCATTAATTACTAGACACCTGAGGTTGGAGCCAGCTCTAAAGAAGGCACAACAGACCCATGCTCTAGAATCCAGAATCAGAAAAAGAAATCTGTCTAAATGTATTATAAAGAAAACTATAAGGGAGACAAATACATTTCACATAACTTAACTGCTGTAGTAGCTGTAGGGCAAGTACTGTTCTAGCTACAATCAAGATGTTTTTTATATTAAAGATTATCTTCAGACTCTGTTTTTTTTATTTAAAACACAGAATGGCCACACACGCATGGCAGTAACAACAAGAAACAAAACAAAAACAAAAACATAGAAACATTTTTGGGGGACAGTCAATATTCTCCAGGTTAATCATCATGTTACCCACCCCCAGACATCACCCAGCTCTTTCCAGTGATTAAGTAGCTCCAAGTCAACTCCATCACCTTATTGATACTAACAGAGAGAAAACTGATCACCTGAGTTCCCTCCTGGACTCAGGTCAACTGCACAACAATACAATGCACTGCCTCCAGGCCATCGGGGCAATGAGTATGTTTCATAGACATATAGCCACTATAAATATTATCATTTCTTTTTCTGTGCTGGGAAGGTAGCAGGGAGGACCTTGGAACTTTAATATCACAGAAGACGTGGGCAGTTTCTATGTGGGAGGGGGGTGACAAACATGACACTTTATTTGATAAGGCACATAAAATTTTTTTTTTTTATTTTTTTACCATTGTGATGATTTTCCAGTCCTGTGTTTTAGAAGGAATGTAAACCAGTTAAACAGAACTTCGCTAAGGGGTTTGACTCCAAACTAAGAGAAAAGGTAAAAAAAGAGGGGCTTGTTTTCTCATATGCTAGCAAAGTATAGTTGCTAAATAAAAGAATCTATTTAAAACGTATTAGTATGTATAATTGTTCATTGTTATAATAGCATTAAGGTACTCCCTGGAGTGGTTTACCAGTTGTTAATCCAATCCCCAGGATCATGAGGCCCTCAGCGAAGTCTTGAGACCTCATTATGCACCTGATGATTGGATTAATCAGTGGTAAACCAACCCCTGGTTATACCATAATGCTTTGAATCATAACATAATGTGTATAGACAAATGTCAATGTGCATAGACATATGAAAACTGTACTGATCAGTTTTATCCATGTCAGTCTATCCCTAAACTTTCATTTAAATCAAATTAAGTTCTTAATCAAAACAGTTCTACATATCATTTCATTGAAAGAAACTGCCTTTAGAACTAATAGGGATATAAACTTTACTTTTACCTCTTCCGGTGAGAACTAAAAGGATTATGGGTTGCTTAAGGGGAGATACTACATGGCTAGTTCTCCATTAGCAGGTTATACAGACCTGCCACTAGAGGGATTCTTGGTCTTTCTACACAAATCACTGTACTCAATTGTGGGCAATATGGCCTGCATTATCATTCTACTTCTTTCCCGGTGCTGCTACAAGAGGAAGTTGTAGTCTGAGGTTCCCCTAAGCTTCACTGAACAGGCTGACAACTTCCTTAAAACTGCCTGTGCAACAGCTCTGCAGCTGAAAACAGGAAGCCCTTGGTGTCTGCCATCCACCCTTCAGACTCAAGTCAGATAGACTCTGAGCACCCTATTCTTACCTATGCTATGCTGACATCATCCAATAATAGTGCCTTACTTAGTATATGCTTCCTTCCACCCTCCTTGGTGTGCTAGGAACCCAAGTGTCCCTCCCCCTAATAGGGGTGTACTACTTGTCATAATCTACTCACTGACCTTACTCTGGGTGGACAGGCTTATAGACCCATTCCCCCCAGAACCAGTCAGCAATCTACATAATATCCCCCCACACGACTTCCTTAGCAGCTACCCTATCTCAAGTACATCTAGTCTCTTAACAGAGCATGAGATCATAAAAAAGGGTGTATGTTATGACCTGCTTTACTATATGAGCAGGACGCATCGAAGACACCTCATCTCAATACCTAGCACTAAACTGCTCAGGTTACTAGTCTTGCTGCTTCTCCTATCAGGTGATATCCAACCTAACCCTGGCCCATACTTACCCATTACCTTGGTAGCATCCCCCCAGGACCATCAATGGGCGGCCACCAAGGGTCTGAAGATAGCACATATGAACATATGTAGTCTTAAACCAAAAATACATGAAGTCCAGGTCTGGTTGGACCTCTACAAACCAGACTTACTAGCCATCTCTGAAACCTGGCTAAAAGCCCACATCCAAGACCATGAGATTCAGGTTGTGGGCTACAATAGCTACCGCAATGACAGAGAAACCAAAAGGGGTGGGGTCCTAATCTATGCTAAGGATGACCTCTCCATGTCACCTCTACCCCTGCAGACTAATCCTACTGCTGAGGGAGCGAGCATATACATTCGGATAACCCTAGGGCACGCCAAACAACTAACAATTGGCTGCATCTACCACCCACAAATATCAGCCCTCAAATCCCTTGAAGCCATCACAAACGATGCGGCTATCAAGGTAACAATGGAGCAACTAATCCTGGGCAACTTCAACATTACCTGGGCCCAGGACCCTGGTCATGCCTCGAAGTCACTTACCCATGAAGCAGGTCTGACACAGGTCATCTCTGAACCGACCAGACTTAATTACAAAACTGGGAACCACACCACCCTTGACTGGGCTGTGGTGTCTAACCCCACTAATATACAGAGTGCGGGCACAATGGCAGACTCCCTGAGTGACCATTCCCCAATCTTCTGTATATGGAAAAACAAACCACCTAAGGTCCAACCTAGAATTCTCTCCACCCGTGACATCTCCAAGTTCTCTGAACTACAATACAATTGCTACCTAGGTAGTCTGGACTGGAACCCCATAAATCTTCTCCCTACTCTTACTGAGGCTGTGCAATACTTCCAGGACGAACTAACCACAGCGTCCAACCTCTTTGATCCAATGAAGAGAATGCGGGCTAAAGGCAGCTGCTACAAGTGGATCTCTCCCTCCCTCAAAGCCTAATGGCTACTTGGGAAAAAGCCTGTTAAAAGTTTAGGCTCTCCTCCGTCCCAGCAGATCTCGCTGAATACAAGGCCCTGAGGAACAAAGCCAAGAGAGCCATAAAACTCGCTAAGAGAGATTACTTAATACACCTCTAGAAAATCACCCTGGGCAACCCCAAGCAATTCTGGAATCATATCAATGACCTGATCAAGGGCAGCAAAAAGCCTGAGTCCTGTCCCATGGAGATTAAAGGTCAGCTCACAACTGACCCTTCTCAAATATCGGCTGCCCTTAACAGGCACTTCTCAGACTTCGAGGCCTACAAGACCTGCCTGTCTCCCCAGACTCTCCCCCCTACCTCAGATGAACCACCTCACAAGGAAAGACCACCATTTGACCTGAGACTGGCTAAACGCACTGAAGTACTAAACTTTCTAAGGATCCTGAAACCGAAAGGGTCAGGGGGACCCGACGGTATCAACCCTCGGCTACTCAAGGCAGGAGCTACCATCTTAGCCTGGCCTATAACCATGCTCCTCAATCGATCAATGAGGGAAGGATCAGTCCCTGACCCATGGAAACATGCCAATGTTGTCCCTATTCACAAAGTGGGGCTCAGGGAAAAACTCAACAACTACAGGCCCATCTCCCTCCTCTGCTCACTTGCTAAGGTGCAAGAAAGAGTCATCTACAATCAACTCAGGGACTACCTGGAAGCTCATCAGCTCCTTGCCCCCTCCCAACATGGTTTTAGAACAAACCATGGTACTGACACTTCCCTCATTAACTTCACGGATGAAGTTCTCAGGGCAATGGACAAAGGGATACCCACTGGTGCAGTCTTCATAAACTTATCCAAGGCGTTCGTCCTTGTTGACCACAACTTGCTGCTGCAGAAGCTGCAAAATATAGGCCTAGACAATCATGCCCTGAAGTGGTTTGGGAGCTACTTATCAGGCAGGGCACAGAGAGTCTCATGGAAAGAGACCATGTCTGACCCACTACCCCTAAACCAGGGTGTACCTCAGGGCTCAATTCTAGGCCCCCTCCTGTTTTCCTTGTTTACCAATGATCTGCGTATCCACTGCAGGAAGAGCTCGGTTGTGCAGTACACTGATGATACTGTCATCTTCCGAACCCTGCCTGACGTGGTTGCCTTAGGCCCTCTACTCCAAAAGGATCTCACTTCACTAGAGACTTGGCTATGTAAGAACAGAATGGTACTAAATGCCGACAAGACCAAGGCAATGCTATTCAGGCCAAGATCCCTGGGATTTGACAGGTCCTCATCCCTCTCCTTATCCTCACTCTCTGGTAAAGCCATTAACGTAGTCCCCTCCCTTAAATACTTAGGCCTCACGTTGGATCAGAATATCACATACAAGGAACACATGGACTAGGTCACCAGGACCCTACATCAGAAACTTGGCACCCTATACCGACTCAGGGACCAACTCATCCCTGAAGCCAGGCTTTCCATAGCTACCAGCGTCCTTCTACCCAACCTGACCTTTGTGGCCCCTATTATAAGAGGCATGGCTATACAAGAGATTACCAGGATGCAAACCCTATATAACAAAATAGCTCATTTCGCAACCTTAGACCACCCGAGACTTCACCACTGTGACACTTTGGCCAATCTTCGTTTGCCCACATTGGTCGCCCACCTTCAACACCCCTTGCTTATCCAGGCCTACAAGCTTCTCAAACCCCATGCTCCACCAAGCATTGCCAGGACCATAACCCTCAAACACAACTCAAGGAACCTAAGGACCTCAGATAGAACGCTATTAGAAGTCCCTAGGGTAAGGATAAACGCTGGCGGAAGATCCTTTTCCTCCCAAGCAGACTGCCAATGGAACAAGCTCCCTCCCCAGTTCCAGACCTCCTCCTCACTCATGAACTTCTGCACCAGGCTTAAGTCCCATCTGCTGACCTCAAGTGTATGCCACTGTCATGGCACTTAAAGTTCCTAAGGTATTCCCCTCCTCTCCAACTCCCGTCTCCTAGCTTAACCTTCCTACTACCTGCCTTATACAGACTGCTCGCCATAGGCCACATGTAACCCCTGAATAAACTATATGCAAAGTACTACCAATTGTTTACATGTCATGATGATAACCATGCCTGTACCCATGCCTGCATCCACTGCTTTTCTTTTACCATGCCTGTAAGGCATGCCTGTATCCACTGCTTTTCTTTTACCATGCCTGTAATCATGCCAGAATCCACTATTTTTCTTTACTGTAACCACCTCATGATGTAACTCACAATGCCTCAAATGTTCCTTATGTCCTTGTTCATTCTTATAACTTGTATTGTTATCCTGGGTCGCCCCTGAAAAAGGGACCTTCAGGGCTCAGTGGGCCTATCAGGTCACCAAAATGTAATAAATAAATAAATACATTTGATGTGCATTTAAAGGTGAAAAAGGAAAGCATAGAAGGTTGAACATCACATAGAACCAATGGGATCTACAGTATGCATGAAACCTATTCAGACTGCTCCCTGCTCTAATTCTTCTTTTTTCTCTTTCACAACTCTACTCCTCTCTTCCTCACTCTGTTTCCACCCCTGCATAGTTGCATGCCTTCATGTTTGTCCTTTGCTGTCTGTCTCAACTAAAAACTTCTACCTGAGCACCTTATTATATTTATACTATAGTTATACTTACATTATTTCCTATTGTTGTCACCTATTTCAAATGTATATATTTATTTGCATTGTACATTGCCTTATTTTGTATTCTGTATGCATCGTCCTTTTGTTGTATTTTTACCCTTTGTCATCGGGTCATCCCTATAAACCAGCTCTGCTCTGTGTGACGTTTGTGGTTACCAAAATTTTAAATAAATAAATATACGTGGTGAATATGCTTTCCCAAGTCTCTCTGCCACACATTGCCACACATTCTTCATCATTCACAGAAGTATGTAGTGTGGACCCCTTCTACATCAGATCCCCTGTCTGTCCATGGATCTGCAGATGCAAATGGACTGGAGTAGCCGGAGATTATCCTACACAATGTACCCTGCACCATAGCAATGAGTGTCAGGAGAGGGGTGTGCCAATTATGGAGGCAGGGACCCTGTCATAGTTTTTGCACACTCACACCATCTTGTACCTTCTGGCCATAAATGAACCCCCCTCACATTCTAGCCTAGCCCTCCAAACATGCAGATAGGACGGGGCAGCCATTGAGCCACTCACCAAGACAGTTATAATTTAATAGGACCTGCTGTGTCCCAACAGTCCCTTGCTCTGTGCAGTGCAGGGGATCCAAACTGCCACCAAGGTAGAAATCTGATTAGATGCCCATCTAGATCCACTGGTCTGCCTCCCAGGCACTGGCACATTTTGGCAAAATTGTCACCTACTGGGTGAATGAGGTGAGTTCCTATGAAGGTGATGTTGAAAATTTGGGATCAGAATATTAAAAAACAACAGAACTATGATTGTATGTTGACATTTTTCTATACATATACATAACCTTGGTAAGTTTTTGACATCTATCACTGCACAGAAGTGCAAAGTCAGAAGGGGCCTTGCAGATCTGTAGGTGGATGGATGTTCAAAAGCAAGGTAGATACAGCATGAAACTGGTAATATTGGGTTGCCAGAAAAGGGCAGCCAGCTCAAATACAACAGTCACTGCATGAAACCTGCACTCCAAGGATCACAGCTGGTAACAATGTTGATGCAAAAGTGAAGAATTTTATTAATCCAAACAACCATGAAAGACCTGGAGGACAAGGAAATCCCCAGCACTTCATCCAAATCCAGTGGCCTTCATCAGGGGGCATGTCAGCTCCCTAATCCCCTACCCTTAAATTCACAAAATTCCTAAAGCCACAGTACCAGTTTTCAAAATTTAAAATCATAAACACACAATTATGCTGTATATATGGATTTATAAGTTTGTTGCAAAAAAAAGTATAGTAAATGCGGAAACTAAGCAGCTTCCCAAAAGTAAAGGAAAGAGTGTTCAAAGAAGTGTGAAAGGGATCAGTGGCGCTGGGGAAGGGGAGAGAAAAGTAAGTGGAGGAGCTAGAACTCAGTACTGGGATGTCACTAAATCTACAATGTCAAAAGATCAATGGGATTCCATAAAATATACTGTGATGTCAGCTTTTTCTAATCATATTGTCAAGAAGTTTGAACAACACAATATTAGTGTCCCTCTTGCTGGAAATTCTGCAAGTATAAGGAATTTAGAACTCCAAAAAATGGTCTCTCAATGTTCCAACTGAGTTCTTGAAAAAATAATACAGAACAAGTTATACAGTACTAAGATGAACCGGGCCCAATTCCAGAACAGTTATGCATGTAGCAAAGTGACTTGCGTCAAACCTATTGACGCAAGTAGCACTTTGCACCATGCTTTGCAAAGATCTGTATTCCAGAAAGCAGCCTGCGGCATGCCACAGGCTGCCTGTGTCAAAGTTGTGCTAAGCCACTGTCTACACCATAAACCACCTGTGACATGGCGCAAGGGGGTTTATGGCAGCAGTTACGCCCGATTCCAGGAGGGTGGCTGATGGAATAGCGAATGTGCTATTCCAAGACAACCCCCAGAGGACAATGCTCTAGGTACAATTAGACCAGCCTTTAGCTGGCCTAAGTGTACTCTATGTCCACCAGGGGTGTACCTCAGTGCCAGGTGCCCCAGAAGCCCTCCACCCATCCCCCAGTGTCAGGGTATCCCTCTGTAGGCTGCTGGCACCCCTAGACCTCAGAGAGCACTGCATGGCCACCCCAAGCCCCACCCCGACACCATGCTAATGCCCATTAGGGCTCTTCAAGCACCCGTCCCCCCTCACCCTGATGGCAGCCACCAGATTCCCAACAGTACCCCAAAGTCCCTGGTAGTCTATATTCCCCCCCCATCCTCAAGCCCCAATCTCCATTGGCCAGTTCACCAGTACTCCAATGCCATGTCCTGCAAGTTGACCAAGAATGTACTAATCTACAAGAAAGGGACACCACTGTACCCATAATCTCTGGTGGTCTAGCATCCCCCAACAGTGCTTATCCACCCCCACCCGCCCACAAACACCCGTACCCTGCCGGGACTGGTACAATCCACCTCCACGGCCAGCCACCAACTGAGCTTCCCTGAGCTTGTACCATGTATACAGTACACACCCAATAAATGAGCTGTCATTCATTGAGCACGTACTGTATACAGTAATGCAGCTCAGGAAGCTCAGTTGGCAGCTAACTGTGGAAGTGAGAGTGAGTTGTGCCAGTCCCGATAGGACACGGGGTGGGGGGGGTGGGGTGGACCAGCACTGTGGGGGCACTAGACCACCAGGGATTATGGGCACCGCGAGTGTCCTTTTCTTGTATATTAGTACATGCTTGTTGCTTCACTACTTGCATTGATGCCTGGATGCTTTAGACCACCAACATAATTTTAATATGTACACCTTTCTGTTTGGTGCACAAGCAGCACCTCCAAAACACAACCCCCCCCACACACACACATATACACATATATACCTTCTTAATGGCACTGGGTTCAATGCTCCTAAAAAGCTACTAATATTCAACACTAGTGCTAACATGCATAAACATAGGCATTACCGGATGGCATCTGGAACGAGCCTTGGGTCAGTGTGCCTTTCCTATAAACAAAGTCAATAAATAAGCAGTGTGCCACATTTTATCTATACCATTATCATGCTGAAGCCACCTAGCTGCTTAGACTGGGGGTGCAGTTGGCATTGGGTTTCACTCCTCGCCTTCGACTCAGTGTCTCATAAAATCTTGAATGAAAGTTTATTAAACATGAAACTTCATAATAAAATTGTAATGTGGATTTCGTATTGGTTAACAGAAGGCAGCAACAAGTCAATATAAGGGGATATAAGTCCTTCTGGAGTGAGATCACTAGTGGAGTACCCCAAGGTTTAGTGTTGGGCCCAATTCTCTTCAATATTTTGATTTCTAGCATGACTACCTTTCAAGGAGTGTGGCCAAATAAATACACTGATGATGTTAAAATAGGCTGCATTGTTAATGACACAACCTCTATATATTATTTGCAGGATAATTTGACCGACCCTGCCTGCATTGCTAACTGCCTTAACACCTCCTTTACTGATCTTAGCTCTGTCCTCCCCAGTAATTTCTTTGACCCTCCCCCCAGCCTACCTCCCCCATCCTTCAATGCCCCAGCTTCCACCTATGCAAGGTATCTGCCCAGGAAGCCAGACCCTTCCTAATTAAAGCATTAAATGGCAATAGTCCCGGTAGTGACTCCCTGGACCCCAGTATTCTCAGACTGGTGCTGGATGAAGTCCTTACCCCACTCACCAGCCTACTTTACCAATCCCTCTGCTTGGGGCAATTTCCCACTGAATGGAAAACAGCCATAATCACACCCAATCATAAAAGGGGTGACAGGTCCTCCGCCAGCAACTACCAACCAATCTCCACCCCCCCAAAGCCCTAGATAAAGTGTTGGCCATTCAAATCACTGAATATCTGACTAAGCATAACATCTTATGCCCAGAGCAGCACGGCTTCCATGCTGGTCACAGTACCGGCACTGCACTAATTGAGTTCTGCAATTTCCTACACTCCTCCCTGGACGCCAGCTCCCTAGTTGGTGCAGTGTTCATTGACCTCTCAAAGGCCTTCGACACCGTCTCCCACCCTCTTCTGCTGGATGCCCTCTGCCACACTGGTTTCTCTGCTGGCCCCCTCGCATGGTGCATGAGCTATCTATCCGCTCGCTCACAGTGTGTAAAAATCAATGGGACACTCTCTGAAACCCGTCCCATCCACTCAGGGGTACCCCAGGGCTCCATCCTGGCCCCCCTTCTCTTCTCACTCTATCTAAACACCCTGCCCAGTGCATGCTCTGGCAAAATTCTTATGTATGCAGACAATGCTGTCATTTTTGCCACCCACCACAATCCTATCTCCCTCCAGGACTCCCTATAACAATACTACAATGATGCTGAAGCCTGGTTTAAGGAGCACAGACTCATCATTAATCTTAAAAAAAAAAAAAAATGCTCTTTGCCCACCCACAAAACAAAGCCTGAAACCACCCACTCCCTATCCTCCCTAGTACCAAACAACCACTTGAACAAGTTTGCTCCTACAAATACCTTGGGGTTACCTTCGATTCAGCCCTCACCTTCCACACCCACATTGATGCCCTTGCATCCACCACTAATACACAGCTTGGCATCCTCTACCGCTATAAAAACTGCCTCCCCCCAGATGCTCTCCAACTTTCTGTTACGTCTTCAGTACTGTCCCTTGTAGACTATGGCCTGCCAGTCTATGGTGCTGCTGACATGACTGCCCTCAACAAAATTCATCCCACTCTAAATGAGGCCTGTAGGCTGATTACTGGTGCCCCCAGGCTCACATATGCATGTCAATTCTATGACGAGGCTAAACTCCTTAACCTAGATGAACGGCTATGCTATCAAACCTGCCTCCTCACAAAAAAAACCCTACTCGGGCTCTCCCCTCCTGGGGTTACAGCCTCCATCCACCATACCCCACCCACTATCATAACCCAAACCTCCAACAAGACCACTCTACTGGTCCCCAGATCCAGGATCACCCATGGTCAGAGGTCTTTCTGCTACAGAGCCCCATCCAGGTTTAACTCTCTCCCTGCTCCCATCTCCAATACCCCCACAATCTCCAACTTCAAAACCGCCTTTTGGAGCCAACTCTTTAACACTCACAGCTGCTCCTGTCTCTAAATGTGGCCTCAATCTCTCCATACTTGACATGCCCGCTGGGCGGCACTCCACCTCACCCTCTCACCTTCTCCCCCTGTGAATCTTACCTCTGTTATAACCAGCTTGTGCTAGCTGTATCAATGTAATTGTACTAAATTGTATAATGTATGAAATCAATATGTGTAACTCTAATTTCAGTTACTTGTATTCTGTAACATAAATTTGTTATGTTTGTCCTCAATGTGATGAGGTACCTTTGGAAATGAGCCTCTGGCTCAAAGGTTGTAAATCGATTTATAAATAAATAAAAAATAAATAAAATATCAATATGGGCAAGAGATAATAAGTTAACCATTAATCTTTCAAAATGTAAAGTCATGCACTTTGGTAAAAATAACAAATTAGCTGATTATTTTATGAATAATACCTTATTAAGCAAAATTACCTCAGAGAAGGATTTGGGTGTTTATATTACCAACAATTTGAAATTTTCTAAACATACAAACAAAACTGTTAAAAAATGTCACGGATTAATAAACTGTATCTTAAAAAATGTCAAGAGTTGGGAGCCAGAAGTGTTAATACCTCTATATAGTTCCATAGTTAGATCTCATATTGACTACTGTTCATCCTTCTGTGCTCCAACATTAGTCCAGGATAAGCTGGCAATAGAAAAAGTGCAACATAAATTTACAAAGCATGTAGTAAATTTAAATTCTCTCTCATATGAAAACAGATAAACAGAACCAAATCTTTTCTCATTGGAATATCATTCTTTAAGAGGTGATTTATGTTTAATTTACAAAGCCACAAAAGATACAGCCCTCTTTGAGACTTTTTGTTTAAACTGGCATCCTTCTGTGAGCAATACTTGAGCACATAATGTGAAGTTAAGGGCAAATATAAGTAGAACTGTGAAAATAAATAGTTTCTTTACACAAAGAATAGAACTGATTTGGAATTCCCTGCCACAGGATGTGGCACAAAGTGCTAATATGTTGAGTTTTAAACAGAACTTAGACAAATTCATGGGTCATTTTAAATACAAATTCCACCCAGGATAAGGGTGGCGAGTTCATAATGGGCTTGCCCCCCGAACTCGTATTCAGCTATGAACCTACAGTATGAACCTATAATCCCACAAAACATTAAAATGTCTTGCCACATCCTTCCTAAATTGAATCCAGTACTGTGTCACACTGGGTCTGTCGTATTTACCAGTTATGTGAGTGGTGCTAAAGTACAGATTATTTTTGAAATAGTCCCATTCAGGCAGCCCACACATATTGTAATTACAACCCTTTGACTCAAGGACTCATTTCCAAAGGCTCCATGTCAGTATATGGCATACTTGCAGAAGTATTGTAAACAGAGGCACCTATACTGACTGCTTGCACTTTTTTTTTTTATTTAGTTGTTTAACCAGGTATAGCACACTAAGCTGAAAGCTTTTTTACAGGAGTGACCTGGGAGCACAAGGAGGTTAAGTGACTTGCTCAGGGTCACACAGTATGCAAGTGGAAGCTGTGGGATTCAAACCCAGGTCTGGTCTGCTGGATGTTACCAGATTTGCAGCTCAGAGCCTTGGTCCACTGTGCTATACTGCCTCCCACAGCACTGGTGCAGAAGGTTGCTATTGATATCAGTGTACCAGTGTACATGTAGCCCTATACAGTCAGCCTAGCCACACTGGCAAAAATATGAGACTTCAGACGAGCTTACTTTGATAAGATGGCCAACAGAGTTAAGCTAGCCCTAGCAAGAAGAAATACAGGTGAGGGGGTACAGGCAAAGTGGGCAAGCATTAAGGATGCAATACTTGAAGCAACATACCATTGTGTTAGAGAGAAAAGGAAGTGCAAAAGAAGAAGGAAACCACTTTGGTTCTCAAAAACAGTAGCAGAAAAGGTCAGAGCCAAATGGCTGGCCTTCAGGAAATATAAAGGAATGCCGTGGGATGAAGATAGGAAGGAATACCAAACTTCCCCAAGGGAAGCAGGGGAGGCAGTAAGGCAGGCAAAGGCCCAAACCGAGGAAATACTAGCACAAACAGTAAAAGAAGGGGAAATTACTTTCTATAGATACATTAGTGAAAGGAGAAAGTCCAGATGGGTTATTGCTAAGATCAAAGGGGATAAGGGGGAGTGTGAGGAGGAGAACCATGGAAAGGCATCTATCCTAAATTGATACTTCTGCTCAGTATTTACTGAAGAGAAGGTAGGGCAGGGCCCACTGCTTAGCACCATGGACATAGGGTGGAGGGAGGTGTGCACTAGTCCCTTCACAAAAGAAAGGATCCTGCAAGAGCTTGATAAGCTCAGGGTTGGCAAGGCAATGGGACCTGATGGCATACATCCCAGGGTACTAAAGGGGCAAAGGGTGGAATTAGCAGAGCCATTATCAGAACTGTTTAGTGATTCTCTGAGCACAGGAGAGGTCCCAGAAGAGTGGAGAAGGGCTCATGTGATCCCACTCCATAAGACTGGCAGCAAGGAGGAGTCAGGGGGCTAAAGACCAGTCAGTTTTACCTCAGTAGTGGGCAAGATTATGGAGGCACTCATAAAGGAAAATATAGTGCAACACCTGGAATCCATTGGAACACAGGATCCAAGACAGCATGGGTTTACAATAGGAAGGTCCTGTCAGACTAATCTCATAGATTTCTTTGACTGGGTAACCAGAGTGATGGACCAAGGGGGAGCAGTTGATGTCGCCTACTTTGACTTCAGCAAAGCTTTTGATACTGTTCCACATAGAAGATTGATTAATAAGCTGGATAGGCTCGGGGGTGGGTCAGAAGTTGGTCAACTGGGTGGCAAACTGGTTGACGGGCAGGAAACAGAGAGTGGTGGTAAACAATATTCAGTCAGAAGAGATGCAAGTCACAAGTGGGGTACCTCAGGGATCAGTCCTAGGGCCAGTCCTCTTCAATATCTTCATCAGTGACATTACCGATGGACTGGAGGGTAAGGTTTGTCTGTTTGCAGATGACACCAAGGTCTGCAACAGAGTAGATGATCCAGATGGGGTGGGCAGAATGAGAAGAGATCTGGATAAACAAGAAAATGGTCGGAAGAGTGACAACTGGGGTTTAATGCAAAGAAGTGCAAGATCATGAACATAGGGGAAGAGAAACTCTGAAGACACCTATAGGCTGGAAGGGGAGTTGCTGGCAGTCACAAGGGAAGAAAGACTTGGGCATCATCTTCACAGATGACCTGAAATCATCCAAGCAGACCTCTAAAGCAGTAGGTAAGGCTAGGGGGATGTTGGGGTGTATTAGTACGAGTATTAAAAGTCATAAGAGGGAGGTAATAATCCCTCTTGAGAAGACACTGGTTAGGTCCCATCTGGAGTTCTCCATGCAGTACTGGAGGCCACACCTTCACCAGTACATTAACAAAATGGAGGCAGTCCAGAGGCGGGGAACAAAAATGGTGCAGGGACTGCATCGGAAAACATATGAGGACAGATTAACAGAGCTCAATATGTATACCGTAGAACAAAGGAGGGAAAGAGGTGATATGATTGAAACATTCAAACACCTTAAGGGCATTAACAAGGTGACAGAATCTAACATGTTTCAACATAAGAAAAATAGCAGGACAAGAGGACACAGAATGAGACTAGAGAGAGGCCGATTAATCGGTAATAATGAGGAAGTTCTTCTTCACAGAAAAGGTGGTGGATGCGTGGAACAGCCTAGCTCAGGAAGTGGTGGATATGAATACAGTGCAGGACTTCAAACACGCTTGAGATAGGCATAAGGGAGCAATACAGATGAGTATGAACAGATAGGCCATTGACAGAGTAAAGGCCTATGGCACATTCTTAAGGTAGAAAAAGAAATGGACAGACTACATGGGTCTTGCAGTCCTTATCTGCCGTCAACTTCTATGTTTCTATGTTACTGCTTACTATAACAATTCAGCATACCCTAAATCAAATCTAGTGTAGACAGATCTGATTATATATATGTACTTATATATGTGTGTGTATATATATATATATATATATATATATATATATATATATATATAGATACAGTATGTAAATCAGAACTGTATACACTGGATTCAATTTAGGTTATGCTGAATTGTAATGGTATACAGTGTGGATAGGTTGAGCAAATAGAGCACCATGTACACCAATAGCAATAGCAACATTCTGCACCAGTGCAAGCAGTCAGCAGGTGCCCTTGGTTATAGAATCCAACAGATAAACAGTGCAACACTATGAGCGGGTGCTCACAGCGTGAGGTGAAAACCTCAATAATTCACACAAAAGCCAAGGTAATCAGCACTCCAGGATACAGAAAAATATACTGCAAGTGATTTAAATCCAAATGGCAAGTCCAGACTTGCCGTTTGGATTAAAATCACTTGCAGTATATTTTTCTGTATCCTGGATTGCTCATTACCTTGGCCCTTGGTTATCGCACTGCTTGCAAGGGTGCCATAATGTCAGGACAACAGAAATGGGCCCATTCCAAAAATAACTCTCAAAGTGCACAATATCGATTCGGACCGAAACTCTTGTCAGAGTCAATAACAGTGACTATTATGCATTGCTAACTGCTGGGGTGTCCCAGATGTCTTTCAATAGCCAACTGCAAGACAAGTAAGAAATGCTTGTTATACTCAAGGCACATAATGTGCTAACAAGTAAAGAGTGTAGATTCGATCGTTGAGTTGATTTGACCTGTTGGACTCCCACTGTTTGAATTATAGCTGCCGCTGTGTTCGGGGATAACCAATTTTTTCCACATGCATGCAGTAAGGAGAAGATTTGTGCTACTGCAGAGCAACAACAGGCCACATCATGAATCAGTGGCACAAGGACCAGACAAGAAAAAGCCAACAGGAAACTTCAGGATAAAAATCTAAGCATTGTGATAGCACTGCTGGGATTACACTAAGGTGTACCTAAACCAGAGGAATGTCACTGTCAACATATAATAGACAATTCAGTCTGGAGTTTCTTCCTCGTACTGAACATCACTTCTGGGCCATTGGGGGTCAGCAGAGAACAACAGGGGTCAAATAGCAAGCAAAATGAAGGAGGGACAAGACAATTCAGAAAAAAGTAAAACTTATCAGGTAAACTGTTGTTTTTACCGGGTTTGGGATGTGATTGTCACAGCACTGCTCCTAGGGACATGGTAGTGCTGTTTGAGCACGTGGACGTATCCCTTTAAAGGACACAATCCACCTGGTTTCCTTTTCAAGTAATTATTTAACCATCTCACCTCCTCTTTTTAAAGGGCTCATATATTCTATGTCTGTAAATTTCAAATGTTATGGGTCGGAGTTATGTGTGGTTGCAAAATATGTACCCAGGGTGCTTCTTTCATTAACATTGATAATTGCCCTCATATGTTCCTGTATACAAATTTTCAAGGAGTGCACAGTTCTGCCTATGTAGTGTTTATTACAGAGGCACCAGAGGATATAGACAACAATGGTGGGAAATATATTAAAAGCATGGGTAATTGGGGTTATGGGGACCACTAGATGCCAGAGTAAGAAGACTAAGAAGACTGAAGAAGGCTAGTGAAGCAGGTAAGGTAGCCCAACAGGATAAAGCTCAGAAAGAACTGCAGCTTGCTCAAGAAACTAAAAAGGGCTTTCTTTTCAGTATATTAGTGAGAAAATGGACAAAAAAGATGGGATAGTTAGGCTTAGGAAAAGGGAGGCGATGGGTAGAAGAGAATGGGACAAAGTAGAAATACTGAACAAATACTTCTGTTTAGTCTACACTAGAATGAGAGAATCACCGGTGCCACAAGAGAGAAAGAGAGAAGGAGTGAGGGAGCAAGTATGGATGATTTGATTGAAGTGGAGAGGTTGAGGAATGGGTTGCGAGCCTTGAGGGTGTATAAATCTTCATGCCCAGACAGTATGCATCCATGGGTGCTGAGGGACCTTGCAGAACAGCATGCAGGTTCCTTGGCTGGAGTGTTCAATAGTTTGCTGTAGTCAAGTGTGGTACTGCAGGACTGAACAATGACAGATGCGGTGCCCCTCCTTAAGAGTGGTTTCAAGGACAACCAGAGAAACTACATTCCAGGCAGTCTGACCTCAGTCATGTGAAAACTCATTGAGGCCATACTTAAGGAGGGATCAGTATGGTACCTGGAAGCGAACAGCCTCCAGGATGAATGGCAGCATGGATTTATGGGAGGGAGATCATGTCAAACAAATCTGACTGACTTCATCAAATGGGTCACTAGAACAGCGGACAAGGGCCATGTGGTGGACCACCAATACTTGGACTTCAGTGAGGCCTTTGACTTTGTGCCTCACAAGAGGTTTTTCAGGAAGTTGGTGCATCTGGGAGTAGGTGAGAAAGTGACTAGGTGGGTAAATAGCTGGCTGATGGGGCAGGGCCCAGAGCATGGTGGTGGGGGGGATGGAATCTCAAACTTTAGGGAGATCACCAGTGGGGTTCCACAGGGATCAGTACTCAGATAGGTGCTTTTTAATGTCATCATTAATGACACTGGTGATGGCATTAGGGGCAAAAGTTGCTTATTCACGGATGACACCAAGCTCTGTGGGAGGGAAGAATCAATTAAGAAACAAAGGGAAAATCTGGAAAAGCTAGACAGATGGTCCAGGATTTGGCAACTTGGCTTCAAAGCAAACAAATGCAAGATTATGCACACTGGAGCTAAGAACCTGAGGATGGAGTACTGCTTGTGTAGGGTTTGGATATCTGCATCCAAGGAGGAGGAACGAGCTGGCAGTGACAATCACCAGTGACCTGAAGCATTCCACATAATGTAGGAAAGCATCAGCAAAGGCAAATAAAATGTTGGACTGCATCACTAGGGGATCAGCAGTAGGCAGGAGGAAGTAATACTGCCTTTGTATAGGTCTTTGCTAAGGCTATACCAGAAGTACAGTCTACAGTACCGGTGTCCATAGTTTAAAAAGGACATAAATCTTCTGGATACAGTCTCGATGAGGTTAACAAAGATGGTTATGTGCCATCTTTATAGGATATACTGCATGAGTAGAGATTGAAGGCCTTGAACATGTACTCATTGGAGAAGAGGAAATAAAGTGGGGACATGATTGAGACCTTTAAGTATCTGAAAGGAATAAATACGGATGATAAAGGAGATCTCTTCAGGCTAAGCGGGAATAGAAATGTGCAGTGGCACAATCTCAAGTTGCAAGGGGGAAGGTTTTGAAGAGTGAGAATAGGAGGCAATTCTTCATAGAGAGGGTCATGGTGTGTGGAATGGACTTCCTGAGGAAGTGGTGTCAATGCAAATGGCATGCAGCTTCAAGACAGGCTGGAATAGAGCTAAGGGAAATGAGGGTCACGAGCCGGACAGATAAAAGGGAGGGGTTGGATGGGGGCAGGGTCATTAGCTGACACTGAGGGCCCTGCAATACAAGTAGACTCTATAGACCTAATGACTTTATTCTGTTGGCTTTGACATATATTTATATATTTGTATGTAAAGAAAGGTATTAAAAGCATGGGTGATCATGGTGGTGGTGGTGGGGGGTGCAACCATTTCACCCAGTTATCAGCATGGTTAAAGCAGCATTAAACAGTGCTACAGTGGTGGGTGTTTAGCACTGCTGAAACATTTGAATATATTGTTCAACCATTTCTGCATGAGGGATCATTCATTTGCATAGACATAGTGGAATATTCTGCGTGGTCACACTGTAAGGATAGTGTAGAGCACAGGGATCCTTTTGTAATGGCAACAATTCCTGCCACTATACATGGTTAGCATGGTACTAACTGGGTTAGCATCACGCTAATCATTTGAATATGTGGCCATATAGTTCTTATTCATCTCTTTTTCTATAATATATTACTATGTTTTCGTATGATTTGTATACATCATATACTTTACCAACACTTGTTATGGGGTGCAGTTGCACCCCTATAGTTAGGGATTTATTTATTGAAATATCGATTACAACCTTTGAGCTGGAAGCTCATTTAGAAAGGTTCCAAGTCATGGCAAAACAGGAATACAGTAGTAAAATTATACAAGTTAAAACAGTGTTAACAAAGAAAACAATTGGGCAATTCAGATACAGCTGTTTAACATGTAGGATTATAAAAGTATAGATATTATAGAAAAATAGAAGTTGACGGCAGATAAGGACTGCAAGGTCCATCCAGTCTGTCTATTTTTCTACCTTATGAGTGTGCCCTAGGCCTTTACTCTGTCAATGGCCTATCTATTCAAACTCATCTGTATTGCTCCTTTATGCCTATCCCATGCCTGTTTGAAGCTCTGATCTGTATTCATATCCACCACTTCCTGAGGTAGGCTGTTTCATGTATCCTCCACCCTTTCTGTGAAAAAGAACTTCCTCACATTACCCCTTAATTGGCCTCCCTCTAATCTCATGCTGTGTCCTCCTGTCCTTCTATTTTTCTTATATTGAAACATGTTAGACTCTTTCACCTTGTTAATGCCCTTAAGATGTTTGAATGTTTCGATCATATCACCTGTCTTCCTCCTTTGCTCTAGGGTATACATACTGAGCTCCATTAATCTGCCCTCATATGTTTTCTGGTGTAGTCCCTGCACCATTTTGGTTGCCCTTCTCTGAACTGCCTACATTTTGTTAATGTCCTTGTGCTGGTGCAGCTTCCAGTACTGCACACAATACTCCAGATGGGTTCTAATCAGTGCCTTGCAAAGAGGGATTATTACCTCCCTTTTACAACTTGTGATACCCCTGCTAATACACCCCAACATCCCCCTAGCCTTACCTACTGCTTTAATGGTCTGCTTGGATGGTTTCAGGTCATCTGTGATGATGATGCCCTAGACTCTTTCTTCCCTTGTAATAGCCAGCAACTCCCCTCCCATGCTATAGATGGCTTCAGGGTTTATCTTCCATATGTGCATGATCTTTCACTTCTTTGCGTTAAACCCCAATTGCCACTCTTCCAACCATTTTGCCAGTTTATCCAGATTTCTTCTCATTCTGCCCACCACATCTGGATCATCTAACCTGTTGCAGATCTTGGTGTCATCTGCAAACAGACAAACCTTACCCTCCAGATCATCTGCAATGTCACTGGTGAAAACATTAAAGATGACTGGCCCCAGGACTGATCCCTGAGGTTCCCCACTTGTGACTTGCATCTGTTCTGACTATATACCATTTACCACTGCTCTTGTGTTCTGCTCGCCAACAAGTTTGCCACCCAGTTGACCAACTTCTGACCCATCCCAAGCTTACCCAGCTTGCTAATCAATCTTCTATGTGGAACAGTATTGAAAACTTTGCTGAAGTCAAGGTAGGCGACATCAACTGCACCCCCTTGGTCCACCACTCTGGTTACCCAGTCAAAGAAATCTATGAGATTAGTTTGACAGGACTTTCCTGTTGTAAACCCATGCTGTCTTGGATCCTGTGCTCCTATGGATTCCAGGTGTTGCACTATATTTTCCTTAAGGAGTGCTTCCATAATCTTGCCCACTACTGAGGTAAGACTGACTGGTCTGTGGTCCTCTGCCTCCTCCCTGCTACCACCAATGTGGAAAGGGATCACATGAGCCCTTCTCCAGTCTTCTGGGCCTCTCCTGTGCTCAGAGACTCACTAAACAGTTCTGATAATGGCTCTGCTAATCCTACCCTTTGCTTCTTTAGTACCCTTGGATGTATGCCAACTGGTCCCATTGCCTTGTCAACTCTGAGCTTAGTGAGCTCTTATAGAACCCTTTTTTTTGTGAAGGGACTTGTGCACACCTCCCCCCCCGTGTCAATGGTGCTGAGCTGTGGGCCCTGTCCTACCTTCTCCACAGTAAATACTGAGCAGAAGTATCTATTTATGATATATGCTTTTTCTTGGTCCTCCTCCACACACTCCCCCTTATCACCTTTGATCTTAGCAATACCTCCTCTTGACTTTCTCCTTTCACTAATGTATCTATAGAAAGTCTTGTCCCCTTCTTTTACTGTTTGTGCTGGTGTTTCCTCGGTTTGGGCTTTTTCCTGCCTTACTGCCTTCCCTGCTTCCCTTAGGGAAGCGTGGTATGCCTCCCTATATTCATCTCGCTGCGTTCCCTTATATTTCCTGAAGGCCAACCTTTGGCTAATGGGACTGTCTATGATTGTCTAGAGAGGTGAGGTTCATAGACTGATATAGGGCACAGTGGTGTGTGGAGTATGGACAGTTCAGGATGAAACGACAGAATGAGTGAAAAAGGGGGTCCAGTCTGGCTAATGTGAACTTAGGGCCGGCACAGTAGACTATGTCCCTGTAGTTGAAGACGGGGAGGATCATTTTCTGCACAAAAGCCTTCCTGGCAATGGCATTCCTTGTTTCAAGTATTGTATCCTTAATACAAAATCACACATGCCCCAACAATGCAAAGCATCATGGGCTGCATATGTAAATCACCACAGAATGTTATACTGGTCCAACTTTAAGCAGAATTGCATGGTGCCGAAAGGCCTCTCACGCAGTTTGCAAAGGGTGCTAACAGAAGACATAGACACGTGTTTTGTCCTACTAGGACTCATCAATTTGCCTCGTCTGTTTGACACCCCAGTGGAATGGACCAGCTACCCTTAAGGTAGTGTGCCTTGGATATATTGTGGTGAACCCATTAAAATAAAAAACTGTTTAAAAGACAAAGAACCTCTGTGCGCAAACAAGCCAAGTTTCAAGAAAATACAAAATCACACATGCCCCACAATGCAAAGCATCATGGGCTGCAGCCAAATGTCCTTTGGGGTAACCCTTGCCTCAGTGTTTGTGCACAGAGGTTCTTTGTCTTTTAAATAGTTTTTTATTTTAATGGGTTCACCACAATATATCCAAGGCACACTACCTTAAGGGTAGCTGGTCCATTCCACTGGGGTGTCAAACAGATGAGGCATACTGATGAGTCCTGGTAGGACGAAACATGTGTCTATGTCTTCTGTTAGCACCCTTTGCAAACTGTGTGAGAGGCCTTTCGGCACCATGCAATTCTGCTTAAAGTTGGACCAGCATAACATTCTGTGGTGATTTGCATATGCAGCCCATGACGCTTTGCATTGTGGGGGCATGTGTGATTTTGTATTTTCTTGAAACTTGGCTTCCCAGCCAAATGCCCTTTGGGGTAACCCTTGCCTCAGTGTTTGCTCACAGAGGTTCTTTGTCTTTTGTATCCTTAATGCTTACCCACCTGTACCCACTCACCTGTATTTCTTCTTGCCAGGGCTAGCTTAATTCTGTTGGCCATCTTATCAAAGTCAGCTCCTCTGAAGTCCCATATTTTTGCCTTGGAATGGGATGATTTAGTTCTAGTGGCCAAATTGAACCATACCATGTGATGGTTACTGGCCCCCAGGTGACCTTCTACCTGGAGATCTGTGATCCTTTCCCTGTTAGCCAGTACTAGATCTAGGATATCCCTGTCTCTTGCAAGTTGTTGTACCAGTTGTTTGAGGCCTTCCCCCTGCAGGGAATCCACTATGAGTCTAGTTCTGGTGGATGTTCCTGCTGGTATTGACCAGTCTGTATCTGGCATGTTGATGTCTCCCATTATCAGGACCTCTCCTTTAGCTGTCATGTTTTGTATATCTTCTAAAAGTAATTTGTCGGTGTCCTCCCATGGTCTGGAGGCCTGTAGACAGCCCCAGTTCATATGGCTGTCCCGTTTCATGTTTCCAGGTTGATCCACAGTTCTTCTGGCTCTGAATGAGTATTCTGAATTTCTGTAGCTTAATATTTTCATTGACTTAAAGGGCTACTCCCCCCCATACTTTTTGCACCTCAGTCTCTTCTGAACAGTACATAGCCGGATACTGTAGTCTCCCAAGTATGGGTACTGGTGAACCATGTCTTGCTAATGGTTACTATGTCCAGTTTAGCTTCTGTCATTGTTACCTGCAGGTCTGGAATCTTGTTTCCCAGATGGCAGGCATTTGTGTACATTGTGGTACAGTATATCTAGCAACAAAATCATGTATAACATCAGTGCACTAATAATGCAAGGCAGGAGAAGGAGAGAGGACCATGAATAGGAAGGGACTGCTAGCAGGGGGTGTGGGGAGGAGAGGGATAGTGAAGGAAGGACTAAGAGAGGGGATGGGGAGGACTGGAGCAGGCAATTAGGCCTTTCAAAATGTAGCAGATGAGGGGAGTAGTTGGGGGGAGCGAGGGGGGATGGGGAGTGGGCATTTAGATCTGGGTGGGGGTGGGGAGATGGAGGGACATGGCTGGGAAAACTGAGGGATGCATTGAGAGAAATATGAAGGCAGCGGGGATGTGGTAGGGGGATGTGGATATGTTGATAGGAGTTTGTGGCAGGTTAGAGGCAGAAGTTACAACAGCTTAGGGTTGCAAGATAATTACAAAGCTTAGCTTTGAATGGGCCGAATTTAGTATTGGATAGCATGTCCTCAATGAGGGATTTCAGCAAGAGGGGAGTACAGTATAAAAAGGAGCACTGGCCCTCGGTGGTGAGGTGGAAAGGGACTTTTAAGGTTAGGATGTTGGACTCCCTAGTGGTGTGGGTATTGTCGGTGGGGGAGAGAAGGCTTTGAATACCAGGAGATGCAAGCCCTAGCATAAACTTTTTAGCTAGAAGGCATACCTGGTACCGAATTCTACAGTCAAAGTTTAGCCACCCTGACTGGGAATAGAGGTCATAGGTATGTGTTAGGTTGGGAGCATCAAGGACAAGCTAGCAGGCTTTGTTGAGGGGTACTTTGACCCTCTTGAGGGTTGTATCAGTGGCAGATGAGTAGGCACTTCAATGTTAAACTCGAAATTTTGCACTTTAATAACTTTGCAATTGTTCAACGGAATTGCATGCAAATTGGCAAGCACCATCACCCAGGGTAGATCTCTGGATGTTTGTAAGTTACATTCCAGTCAGATGTGCAGTTTCTGAATTCTGGAGAGGCGAAAAAAACATTTTGCTCACTCATTGACTTAGCTGGGATTTTTATTTGAACTTGTCTACAGTCCAAACAGTTTGGGATCTTGATCTGAAATGTTCAGGGCAGAAAGGGATTTGCTCACAGATGTGAATTTGTCTGGTCTTGTGAAAAAAATAATAAGTCATTTATATGTTACTGCATTTTTTAAATTTGAAAAAAAATGTTTCTGAGCATGCTCAGTAAGCAGTATAAGATAATTGTATGAAACAAAAAAGGAATCCTATTTCATATGAGAAAATTCCTTTTTCTTTTGCTGCCATCTTGTTTCCATTTTTTCTTATTTTTTTTTTCAAAAGCCAGAAAAATAAAATCCTGGAGAGAGACCACTACAACTAGCTGACAGATCGGGACTCCCTTAGGTGCAATCTGCATTTCAATGTTAGAGATATGCTTTAGAATGTATGTTTTATTTACTGTTAGAAATCCTTTTTTTGTGACCACATGATATGAAAAAAGAATCATTTTTTGTATCATGAGTCATGAAAAAGGATCCTTTATTGTGAATTCTGATTGCCATCCCTCATGGTGTAATGTATTTCCCTGGTGTCAAGTTGCACCCCACCTCCACCCTCTGATCACTGTACACCTTCATTAGTTGTGTTTCCATGGTGTCTAGTGGCAAACCCCCAACCTCCGATCTCCATCTCCATACCCATCCCTTTCCCTCAGAATGCATCTGGAAATGAGCATTTCTATACTCAGTATGTTCTTCTTGGTGACACTTTTGTGGTTAATAAATTTGACTTATTAAGATGATACAAACATTAAAACAGTCAGTTACATCTTGGTGACACTTTTAAAGAGCAGGTATTCACTTTGTGCTATTTGTTTTTCTGCTACATTTTAATTCAAATTTGCAGTAAAGTACTGACTCAAAAACTGTTGTGATGTCATCATTCCACAGCTGGAAGCTCATATGCTACTGCACTTACATGTAGAGATTCCTGAGTTTAAAAAGTAGCCAGCATCTTCAATCTAAAAATACATGCCAAGAGAGAACATTGAAGCCCAAGTCTGTGTGACAATAATTAATGAAAACAGACTTGGGCTTCTCATGAAGGTAATACTGTGGTTGCATTAACTTCATGCATATTACAGACATGCTCGTTCTTGTGTAATGAAGGGCATTCAGGTGTGCTACATTTGCCACCTTTGCTTTCATAGCACATGGTAATCGCTTTCAACTGAACAGTTGATGTCTGACAGGAAAAAACACACTCAAAACTGCACTGCAAATTAATTGTTTTCACCCCTGGTTACCAGTAAGGTAAGTTATATTTTATTTCAATCCGGCAAGTTTGGCAGTCTGGCTCATTCATTCCTTACTGTATCAAGAACTGTTGAGACAAAGCATGAATGTAGCATTGGCATTACATTTTCCTTTTTCAACACACCTACTCTGTTTAATGTACAGCTAAGAGATAGGGACCTATGAAGTGCTCGCTGTTTAATGACCGCAAATCCGTGATAACCTGGCACCACATTGTTTTTTTTTGTGCTTTTCCTCAGCCCCTCTCGTCCCCTTCTCTCAATCTCCTCAAAGTAGCCTTTGCAGCTGTTGCTGACTGTGGTCACCATTGAAAATGCTCCACTTTGTTGGGAAATAAAGACTCTAGTTTGAACAATCTACAGAATTAAACACAAAAAAGTGGCTGAAATAGAGCTGTTTTATTTATTTGATATTAATTTTTAATTTTAATTTTAATGTAGAGATATCACAGCTATTGCATTTACCTATGCCACTGAAAGACTATATTAAATCCAGCAAAACATTTTTCAAAGTGCTAGAGATAAGTACAAAATCTGTGTATGCCAATGCAAGCCCAAATCTGCAAAAATACATGAAGGAAAGCTGCCCTAGTAGAGGCCCCCCTACAAAACCTTACCCCCCAGATTAGGGGCTTTTGCCCTTTTTCATCAGTTTGCTTACAGTATTTTTGTTTTAAAAAGTCTAGGTATCTGCAAAATGGCGCACACTGCATGGTTCCATTTCAAGGCAATGTGCGGTGCCGCATCGCTTAGGCTCAATACAAGTGAATGGAAGCTGAGCGGTAAGGAGCTGCACTTTGCCTTGAAATGAAACTGCTCAGTGTGTGCCATTTTGTGGAATCCCAGACTTTTTAAAAACAGAATACTGTAAATAAAAACATTGAAAAAAGGTGTTTTCTTTGCAAAACCCCTAATCGAGGAGTGAGGCTTTGGGGTTTGGGGAGTCTATTATTAGGACAGCTTTCCTTTAAATGTTCTTGTGACCATCTCAGGTGCTGCATCTCATAGACCCTGGCACCTTGATCATCTTGAGCTTCTTGATGTTATCTGTCTGTTCAGATATGAGCATGGTAACCCATGGTAAAGCCTTGTCTTAAAGGGGTAAACATACTGCATAGCTAGTAGGGTAAAACTATCAAATTAAATAAGCTGCAAAAATAAAATGGTCCCTGACCGAACAGACCACCTCCCAACCCCCACTGCCCACTCAGCACCCACCACCCCACATCCCCAGTATATCCCCACACACCTTCACTCACCTGAAAAGGTCCCAGGTTCGAGATCCACTCTCCGATCGAAGACATATCTTGTTTCTGGATCTGGCAACTGTGATATGAGAAACTAAGGTAAGGGAAAGTGATTCAGATTCTACATGGAGAAGAACTGCACAGCTGCATGCTAATCTGTTGTGGAAAAGCAAAATAAGCAGGGACGCTGAAAAGCTCTCCTCTTGCTTTGAGCAGGTATTTCGCCGGTTGCCTGAATAGTGGGAGATTTATTTTGATACAGACTTTGTTTTTTTTAAAGTAAGAGAGGGACTGCTGTGGAAGGTTCTAACTTTCCAGATTGATTTGTGCTGATGACAAATGGTTATGCTTCTTTTTGTTCTGTGGTTCAGCCTTGGGAGCCAGAGTCCAAGTGGTGGAGGAGACTGTCCCCATGGATGGATGCCCAGAGTGGCCCTGAGGAGGGTCAGTCACTCAAAGAAGAATTACTGTGTGGAAAAATAGCCTGAACTAGTTTAACTCAGGCTACATTTTTTTTAAGTTCCAGAGCCTAATATTTTTCCTCTAAATCTGAGCTGTTGTTGCTTTAAAGTCTGTCCTGAATGAACGCACCATTTATTAAATTGTGCCTATGGTTTCAAAATTCTTTTAAAATACATTCTCGTATTTTATGCATATGTTTGTTAAAGTTGCCTAAGTTGTTTTGGTTGATTTTTACTCATATTTTTCTTTTCTGTTATATCCAAGAATTTTTAAGAATCAAATATAGAACCCTATTGGTCTCGTGCTACATTTTTATTTCATTTATATTCAGACATCGCATTTACTCGTAATTTGGATGCAGTGATTTTAGTAGAGTAGATTAGAGCAAAATGGTGAGGTAGCTTTTACATTGAAACTCTTTTTGTTAATTAGTATATCAGCATCCTAAAGCATGTAACCAACCTGGTTGATTCTTTGCTAGCTTAGTTAGATTGCTTTCAGCCTTCCAGATAAACTTGGTATTAGACAGAAAATTAGACAAGAGAATCCCCTGCTGTCTAATTGCTGCTTTAATTTCATAACTGTTTAATTTTCTGACCATTGAATAAGGGGTACCTGAAGTGAAGCATATGCCTCCCTGCTGCAGATAATTAATTAATTTAGCTCCCCTCTCTGGTTCAAAAAGTCTTGTGGTATTTTCCCTTCATACGCATTTTAGCCTTGGAAGCAGTGAGCAGTGCAAGCAGTGCAAGCAGTGTGTGTGTGTGTGTGTGTGTGTGTGTGAGATCACGACACAGGCTTATCTCTGAAAATTGAGAACTGGGGAGCATTAAAATAAAGACCCGTGTAGTCTTTTTATAGTCCTGTGAGGAGTGTGAGGTACAATGAGAAGTGAGGAACGAATCCAACTTTTACCCAAATCAGATACACCACCTAGGTTGGAAATTGTATTCAAATTTAAAGGGAAATCAGACAAAAGTGAGTACTGTTGGTTATAATTTTTAATGCTTTTAATGCCTAAAGTTATTTAAAAAAATAAACCAGGTGAACCAGGCAAACCTCACTATGGTTATTTTACTCCATTGTAATTAATTGATTAAAAAGGGCTATCTTCACAGACTCAGTATTGCCCTGAATTTACCTTATAGCAAACTCTGTAGTACACCTAAAATTCATTCTATGTAATAATTAATCGATAATTCATAGATATTTAGGAGCTCTTGACCAAAAAACCCTGAATAAATGCTTATATTTATTCTAAAACAAAAACAACTGAATAAATGTTTACATTTAATTTTTAAAGTTAAAAAAATGTTTACATACATGTACTGATCAGGAATATGCTAGGACTATAGGTGTATGGCTGATTTTTGGAAAAGTCATACTTATAGACTAATTATTTGTGCATTGAAAAGTTTAAATAAGTATAAATTTAAATTAAAGTCCCAGGAGTGGATGTTTTTATTGTACTTCCAGTTTTGGATTTATCAATTTACTTTTTAAAAATGGGTCCGAAATCTCACTCATGTGCAAGAGCGGCTTGAGTGAAGATCCCACACATGTGCAAGAGTGGCTTGCGCAGGATTTTGGGTTGGTTTTTAAAAAGTAAATTGCTGGCCTCTTGGTGCTCAGTTTTTGTTCGTACACACCAACAACAATTCCAGTAATTATGATGCTCCAGATGGAACTGATTTTCTATACTGCATGTCCCGAAAGTGCACTTCGTGACCGTGCTTGTGGCAGACGCGCGGTCTTGTACAGCTTATGCTTCCGGGTGGCAAGTGAGTTTCTGTCAGTCCGACTAACAACCTAATCTTTTAAAAATAAGCAAAACCGACAAAATGAACTATGTTTGTGAGGTAGAAGGGCATTCTAGACTCGGTCTTTGATACATGTGTGCCAAGAGGCACACTACTTGAATTTAGAGAAAAACGGACGCACAAAGTTGACAGTGTCCCTTTAACTTAAAATTTGTCTGGGAAGGCTAAATTAAAAGGATATGTTTTGAGCTCAGATTTAAATCTTTTGATGGTCAGGCATTCTCTTAACCTACGAGGTAGAGAATTCCTCAGGGTAGGGGCCACAAAAGAAAAATCACAGGCACCAGATGTTTTTAAATGGACCCTAGGAATCTCTAGCAATCCCTCATCAGTGGATCAGAGTGGACGGAGGGGGCAGTAGGGAGTCAGAAGATCTTGCAGGTAGCTGTATCCCTGTTTGTGTAGGGCTTTAAAAGTCAGCAAGCTGACCTTAAAGGTAATCCACCACTGAACAGGCAGCCAGTGCAGTCTGCGCAGCACAGGCATAGTATGACTGGCCCGAGATGTACCAGTCAAAAGCCTGGCTGCTGTGTTCTGCACTAGCTGCAAACAGCAGATATTAATTCCAGGAAGCCCTAGGTGGAGGGCATTGCCATAGTCAAGGCAGGTGGTGGTGAAGGCATGGACCAATGTTGGCAGGTCATCAGGAGGAACCAGGTGTTTCACCCAGGCAATGTTTCTCAGACGGTAAAATGAAGATTTGACAACGGCCAACACCTGAGATTTCAGGGTCAAGCCATTATGAAAAATAATGCCCAGGTTATGCACCCGGTCTGTGGTAATGAGGTGAATGCCATCAAGCCATAAGCCTGACACCTGCCCAGCCCCCAAACCTGCCCCTGGAAGACCCAGCTCCATTACCAGCACTTTGGTCTTGTCCAGATTTAGTTTCAGTCAGCTGGTGCTCATCTAATCAGTGATCTTGGTGAGACAGTTGTTTAGCACAGAGACTGCATCAACCTGCCTGGGTAGATAGGACATATGCAGTATAGTATCATCTGTATAACAGTGAAAACTCAAACTGTATCACCTGATTATATCTCCTAATAGCAGCATATACACTGCAAACAGCATAGGTGCCAATATGGAGCCCTGCGGCACCCTGCAGGACAGGGGAACGATGTCAGAGGAATAAATTCTGTAACCCACCTCTGAAACCTGTCTGTGAGGAAAGCTCAAAACCATTCAAGGACTGTACTCAACAGCCCACAAAGAAGCCACAGGAACTCCAAAAGCACACCATGGTCCACAGTGTCAAATACTGCAGAGAAATCAAGAAGGACCAAGATGGTACGAGACTTTCCATCTCTCGTTATTAGGAGGTTATTCAGTACTCAGACAAGTGCAGCCTCAGTGCTGTGTCTCTTCTTAAATCCAGACTGGACAGCATCATAGACATTGTGGGTCACAAGGTTATCATCCAGTTGCAACACAACCACCTTCTCAATAACCTTACTCATGAAAGGAAGGTAGTTAGCTGGACAGTCTGGATCCAAGGAGTTTTTTTTTTAGGAGTGGTCATATGACTGCCTCCTTAAGAGGATCAGGAAAGACCCCCTTCCCTGGAACTCCAGACAATTTTAGCTAGGATCAGGCAGATAACATCCACACAACCCATTAATAGGGGTGTAGGGCCCAGATCCAAAGTACAACTGGTTGGGCACAAAGTCTGGGCGATCTTCACAATGTCTGTGAACTCTGGATGGCTAAAGTCCATCCAGACAGACTGAGTGCTCATCACCTCCCACCAACCTCCACAGTCCCTCATAGGGAGAGCCGGGCCAATGCCAGACCTGATGCTGGCAACCTTATCTGCGAAGAATCAAGCAAACTGCTCGCATTTGGCCTGAGAAAAGGCTCCTCTGGGTTGGAGACAGATTGGATCGCACAATCTGTCAACAGTCTGGAAGAGCTGAGCTGGTCGATTCTGCACAGCAGAAATCTCCCTGAACAGGAATTCTGCCTTCTTACGGGTGATTTCTGATTGATAGCCCTTATAATGTTCCATCAATCTAAGCCTGTCAACATCCAGGCTGAACCTCTGCCATGCTCTCTCCATCCTTAGACCAACTCACTTCAGCTCCTTCAAGGAACCATCAAACCAAGGTGTCCTTGGGTAAGAGTGAGTGGTCGAACACAAACAGGAGCAATCATGTCCAGGGCATCTCCCACTGCCTTGTTATAGGTCAGTACAAGATCCCCTGGACTTAGGCATTCACCCACCTATCCCAATAGGTCCAGCACCACTGATAAACCTTCTGGGTAACCCCCCTCAAAGGGAAGTACTGGACCATCTCCGTAGGGGCAGGCTCATTGGGGGGAGCCCCAAAACTGAACCATATGGTGCGATGGTCAGACCAATTGACTGGTTCCACCACCAAATCCATGATCTCCATCCCCAGGAGGAACACCAGATCCAACGAGTGACCCCCTATATGGGTAGCAGAGGTAACCACCTGTGAGATGCTCAGCATAGTCATTAGCTGGAAGAGATTTTGACCAAATTGCAAGAGTTCATCATTGACCCAGGCATTTAAATCCCCCAGAATTAACCATCTGGGGGATTCCGGCGCCATGTCAATGATGAAGTCTGCTATCTCCTTCAGGAATTCTCCACCATCATGGGCTGGATGGTAGAGGAGGAGTATCCTGAAACCTACACCCTCACCCAGGATGCACTTGAAGGATCTGGTGAGCCCCACTTGCACATCTACAAGGCCCAGTTCTGTCTTAAATATAATGGCTACATGCCCACCCCTGTGATCCAACCTTGGGTGTTGTATCACTGAGAACCCAATCAGAACAGCAGAGGCCAATACAGGGCCTGCATTTTTGTCCAGCCAGGTCTTGGTGATGCATGCCATTCCAACAAGATCAGCTGTAATAGCTGTCTTGACTTTAATAAATCTGGCATTATATAGCACTGCCCAAGTAAGATGGGTTGCCGAGGAAGACCTCAGCTCTTGCCCACTTACTGTGGAGCCCTTGGGTATGGGGACAAGACAGGGAATACCTCTGTCCTGCCTCCATTTCACCCCAGGGCATCTCCTGGTCCCCACTACCTCAATCAGCCCTCCCCATTCCCTTCCCCCACCAGGCCCAGTTCTTTCCCTTTTCCTTCACCTCCTACTATCCCTAGGGCTCGACACCTTATGTAGGTCTCTGATGGCAATGGGAGACATTCAAAGGGACACTATTACCTGAGCCTAGTGGGGGAATACTGCCTGACCATCTTTAATCCTTTCCACCACATTGTCTAACACTATAATAGCAAATGAAGCCAAACCATCAAATTCACACACTCTCACACTAACAATTCCCAAACCACTTTCAAATCAAACACACAATTCCCAACCCAACCCAATTAAAAAAAACAAAATACAATATCAAATAATGATAAATAAATTCAGTACATAAGGTGCTTAGGAAATCCAATGTGAGGTCAGTGTCCAGATATAAGAAGCACACCCAAGCTTCAGAAGAAAATTGTTTTAAACCACGTGAGAATCTCACCTTCACTCAGTCCATTCAGTCACTAGCCAAGGTTGCTTAGCAAGAACATAGAGATTAAAACAATTGAGGAACAGTCTTTTTGAAGGTACTCTCACTACCTCCCAGATCCCAAGTATAAGACCAGAGTTCTGACCCAATATGAAATGCCACCAGTATATTGCCCAAAGACAGAGCAGATCTTTTAGTCACTCATGGAGTCTTCACCCATCTCACAACTCCGTAGCCTTAGGATCATCACATAGCACTCCACAGGGTTGAAAACTAGCCAGCCCATAACCAGTGAATCCAGAGTTCATGAGGGAAAGCCCACCAGCTCCCACCTCAACATGAATCCCTAGAACCCTTAGAGGAACACACCACCCACTAGTCCTCACTCATCCGATGCTCCTCTAGTCTCAGGCCCATTCATTCAACAACCCCGAGTTGAGCTGCGGCCTCAAACTCAGAAAGTACTGCCACTCCCACCTCCTGCAGAATGATGGCTGGCTGCAGTCAAGACTGGTATAGGCCACCCAGGTCAGGGGGGAATTGAAGACTTAGCCACCCACTGATGGCCAAAATCCCCTTATCTGACACAGCCACCAAGAGTCAGCCCTCTGGTTAGACCTCCACTACTGCACCCCCCCCCAGGAAGTCCCACACAACCCAAACCCACCAGCCATCCCTCTGGGAGCTAGAGAAAGCAAGTACCTGAATGAAGGCAAGACTGTGGAGAGACTGTGAGCAAATGCAAAGTTCCACTAATGGTTGAAGCTCCGGTTGTGATCCCACCACTCTGTCAGCTAATTTGTTGATCCACAGTGGGTCACTGCAGTACTTAATCCATGCTCCTAAAGACTCCACTCAACTCACTCCACCTCCACTCCAAACCCCGCTCCAATCAAGGCTCCAAACAGCAAAATTCAGGCACAAAGCTAGCAGGCAATATCAGCAGTTCCAGGCAGAACTCTGCATCAGTCATGGCCTTACTGAAAAACAGCCAGCAGTGGCATAAAAGTAATAAAATAGATAAATATCCCACCTACAAATAAGGGAGTACTACGAGCTTAAAAGACTAAAAAATTTACTAGCAATCCTTGTCAATACTAGCTATAAGGTGTCCCAAAGTTGTAACAGCCAAACAATGAGAACAACCCTAACTACAACCCTGAAAAATGAATACTTTACCTTGATATCTTTCTCACTGTAAAGACCTAACTGAACTAAACTATAAAACTAACTAAAATAAGTAAAATCTAAAAATTAAAACAAAAACCAACAAAGAGAATGCACAAATATCAGGAATGGCTAAGCTCTAAAACACAGGCAGCTCACACACAGCTACCATCTTGCCTCTCTGGGTGGAAGGGTTATCTGATTTATTCTGTTGTGGAGCTACTGTAGTAAGACTATTTGTTGTGGGACCAACCAACTTGAACATCTACACCTCATAACCACAACTTGAGTATATGGAAAAAAACAAGGACTATGTTTTCGAGTCAATCAGGACTTTACAAAACCCCAACACAGGCAAATGAACTACAGAACTGTGGAATTGTAGAATCTTTATGGTCTGAAGGAGGTGCAGATGGACTAGAAGAATACTAGCTATTAAAATAATTGGTCAGTATTTGAACATTTTACTGAAAGTTTTACTGAAAGCTATATTATAGCTATATAACCATATACTGTAACTACTAACTGTATTGTAATAGGTATATCACTGGGCTTTCACAAAGTGTTATACAGCCAATCTACTTTAATTTATTTATGTATAGTTCTTTTTTTCCTTTGAGCTTTCGAGTCTATCACCACTTTACTATTAATATTACAATGAATAATTAATTATGCCATTCTGAAAAATGGAATGATAATATAAAGTGATTATTTTATATATTTTATTGTTATATTCCTGTATTTATTCACTTGCATATGTGTGCACTCATTTGAACAACTTAGAGTACACTATAATTGGGACTGTTGACAGATTACATTAATTCTGGTGCCCATTTAGTACCTGTGCTGCGGATATTTGCAAAGTGATAATTTTGTTGATATTGTGAAATCCAATATTGAAAGATGGTTAATACCAGGATTGGTTTGCCATGTTCCCCTAAAAAAAATTACCAAAGTCAAGTAAAAAAACAAATAAATCTGATATGGGGGAAACAGGACCAAATGGAAACAGTAGATGGGATATACCCCAAACCAATCAAAAATTACCTCCTTTTTAAAAAATACAGTTCAAGTAAGACCTCATAGTTCAATACCAAATTTAATAAGAGAGAATATTTTATCTGATCCTTTGGTTAGTGGAAAAGGTGATAAAGAAAATCCCATTCTCACACAGAATACAAAGACTTTCTAGGATGAGATAATTTCACTAAATAATTTTAGTATGACTAGCTGAAGTGAAAATTCCAGTAATTATCAAGCTTCTTATGAAGTGGACTCAGAGCTCTATTCTGACCCTAATTTTATCCCTTCCCTAGAAATTTCTCCTAAACTTAACAATTATGCTAACTTTAATCAGGAGCAAGGAAATATACCTAAGCTTGGACAGAGGCTCACAAAGTTTAACACAAAGTCTACCTCATCTAGAGTGGTGACCTCTTCCACCTTGAGAATTCAGGAAAAAAGAGCCTATGAAAGTGTCTAATTCAAGTAATGTGTCTCAAGTATTAAAAGACCTTAACCACACATTAAAGGACTAAAACAGTTGGACTCAAACCAGAGAGTCTTGGATCTTTATCATCATCCTCAATATTCTCTCCAGCATCGCCCTCACCAATAGTTGATCAAAACAAAGCCAACAAGGCCTCAACACAAAATAAAGAAATAGGGCCCAGATATTCAAAAGGGTTGCGCCATGTGCAATAGGGTTGCGCCAGCGCAAGTCCGAAAATGTGCCATTCTGTGATATTCAGCGGGAGGCAGTTTTGCCCCCCAAATCACGCTGAGCAATAGCGCAATGATAATGAATGTATGCGCAACTGAAGGGGAGGAACCATGCATAAATGGCTCAGTGCGAAATTCAACAACATGCGCCATGCGCAATAGGGGAGCAAGTGGAAGTTGCGCGATGGCGGAAATGAGCCAAAATAAAAAGGAAAAAGGGAGAGGCGCAAGAACCTACAGGGAAGGCACATGTTGCTGAACTATAGCCAGCCACACAGGCAACACACACACACACAGGGCAGGACAGAGAAAGGACACCAGGAACCCACAGGCTCAGGAAAGGTGTGGGGAGCCACAGCCACAGTGCAGAAGGGGGAAGTGCCACACAGCACTGAGGCCAGCACAGTTAGGTGTTTCCGGTGCAGGGGAAGTAGCAGCTAGGAGAGCGGGGGGAACACAGAAACAGCTGCCAGGGGAGGGTGAACACAAGCCAGGGACATGGCCAGTGCCACCATCCAGATGGAGGCAGTAATGAGTGGGGTGAGATGGTAGGCAGCAGGGGAGCACGGCCGTGGAAGGGCCCATCGGTGGTATGCCCCCAACAGGCAGTACCAAGCCCGCACCAGCTTCGAGCTGTACAGTGATACTGAGATCATGGGCCGGTACTGCCTGAACAGGGCAATTCTGAGGTGGTTCTGTGAGCTGTGCAGTGATGTGATGCAGGCACCCACACGACGGAGCCATGCTCTGTCAGTGGAGACTAAAGTGACAGCTTGCATGTGCTTGCTCACCACGGGTACCTTCCAGAGACCAACAGGGGACACCACAGGCATAACCCAGACAGCCGTGTCACGCCACCTCACCCAATTCCTCAGCGCACTGCAGCCACATGCTGCGGAGTACATCCATTTCCCCAGCACACTGGCAGAGTGCACAGCAAACATACAGGAGTTCCACAGGGTAGCAAGTATGCCTGGCATGCTAGGGGCAATAGACTGCACCCATGTGGCCATCCACACACCACCTGGCCCCGAGGGGGCTGCACACATTAATTGCAAGGGCTATGCTAGCATCAACTGCCAGGTGGTGTGTGATGCCAGTGGGTGCATAATCAATGTCTGTGCCACACACCCTGGGGAGCACATGATGCCTTCATCTGGCACCAGTCAGCACTGTGCCACAGATTCAGAGGGGGGACATCCCCACTGGCCACTTAGTGGATGAGTATGCAAACCACACAGACAAACATAGGGCTTGGGAGGGGCATAGTTAGAGGTGACATGGATAGTGGCCTACATGGCCCGGGGCAGGGCGATGCTGATCACCAAACTAACCTCCACCCTCTACACACAGGTGACAGTGGATACCCACTCCGTCCCTGGCTGCTCACACCATACTGGTGGCCCGCGACCCCATCGCAGTAACACTACAGTGAGGCACATGCCACCACATGTAATGTCATCAAGCTGGTGTTCGGTATGCTGAAGGCACATTTCCGTTGCCTGGACACCTCTGGTGGTGCCCTACAGTACAGCCCCTCAAAGGCCTGTGGACTATTCCTGGCCTGTTGCATCCTGCACAACATGGCCAATGAATGTGGGATAGCCATACAGGTTGAAGAGGGGGACAGCGATGGGGACAATGAGGACACTGGTGACAATGGTGATGGGCAGCCCCCCCTTGGGTGACAGGACTCCCGACAGCTCCGGCTGGCACAGCTGTGCCGGGACACCATCACGGAGGAGCACTTCAGCCAACCCAGGTAAGTCATGGGGCCATGTGCAACCACCAGTGGCAAAGGCACAACCCACAAACACGCATGGACACACACCAGGGGTGCATGCCGTCAAGGGAAGTGGCCGGGCATGGAACCACACACACCACCAGGGATGGGTGAGGTCTAACATGGCACGTGGACAGACACACACACACACACACACACACCCCACACAACTCACCAGACATGCACAAAGGGTAGGAGACACGCCAACCCAGAATGCCACCCCTAGCCACACACATGTCCACAGACCACCATGCCCACTGCCTGTCATTGTGCATGTGTCAGACACTGGGCACCATTGCACATTGGCGTACAGCACAATGCAGGCATCATCATGCACACTCAACTGTGGACAGCAGCCGGGAGGGTGTGCAGATGGACTGTGTGTGTGCGCGTGCAGGGCCGGGTACTCACCCGTGCATTCCCCGCTGAATGACAAAATGCACACAGGGCAGCATGAGACAGTAGCCACGCTGGGAGACAGGTCAGTCACATTCCACAGTGCCCTGGCCACCACGGATGCATGGGCAGCCCTGCCGAGACCCGCCAGCAGTGACAGGCTGGCCACTGGCCTCCTGGGGTGGCACTGATGGTCCCCCAGGGGTTTCACTGCGTGAATGCAACCATGCTCGTGCAGGGGTCTGCAGCACACCAAACATGCCTGCGCCAGGCATGCTCGGGATGCCCACAGCTGAACCTGGTGTCAACAAGGATGGTGTCGCACGACACCAGGAACGGGGGTGGACATTGCACTGCGCGGTGTCTGCGACGCATGGGCAAATAACTGTGTGCCCCCTGTGGCCATGGCAGCTGTGATTGTATGTGTCAGCCTGTCGATGGCAGCGGTCATATCCTCCCCGCATCTGGTCCATCCCTGTCAGGAGCAGAGCAGTTTCTCTGCTGCGACGCTCCTATGCCCACTGCAGAGCTGCACTCAGTGCATCCACCGCCGTCACAAGCTGCATCTGCTGATTGACTGATGCTTGCAGTATTCGGGTGTGATCATCCACGAGGTCATCTGCCCGATCTGCATGCTGTCCCTCAGGGTGTTCGCGGCCCTGATGCTCATCACCCTTGAGGGTGGGTGCTGCACACCAGGGCCAGGCCTGGGCATGTCCACAGGTGGTGCACTGATGCTGCCCCCTGACACTGTACCCCCAAGCCCACTGGCCTACTGCTGATGCTGCCCCTCTGGCTGCCGCTCCCCAGGGCTCAATGGTGCTGCCACAGTGGCCGCAACAGTCCTACTGTCCTGTACACACACCAATGCTGCCCCACCAGTGCTGACAGGCACAGGCTGGGACTGTGATGACACGCAGGCCTCCATGGCGGCACCACCCACAGTCATGGCCGCGATGTTACCTGCTGTATGGCCATCCTGTGGCACACACGTGTTACTGCCCATGATGTTAGCGACATCATCATGGGTGACAGACCTGGCACCAGCCCTAGTCCCAGCATGCTGGCATCCATGGATGCTGGCACGCTGAGACACGGGCAGGGCCTCCTCCACACCTGCTCCAACAACATCAGTCTGGACGTCCAGGTGGGCCCATTGTCACCCTGAGCCACGTATTCCTGTGGAGGTGGATGAGCCCTCCTCCATCTCCATCTGACCGGCCTCAGTGGAGAAGCCCACCACCGCTGACCCATGCAGATGCTCAGGAGTTGTAAGGGAAAGCAAAGTCGCATTACTGCATGTGACCTACCCTTCCCCCCAAAATAGACAGACCATGACCTACCATGCAGTGACAGGCTACCACCCATCTGGAATCCACCACCGGGAACACCCTCAATGGCGCAATGCTGCCAGCAACCCTCTCCTCCTGTGGGGTCAGGCGTAGCACCTCCGGCTGTCCCCCACCTGTCGCAGATCATGTTGCCCTGATGGCAGTCACCTTCTCCTTAATCCTCCTCCTGTCTGCGCCCATCTTCTTCTTGCAGTCCTGCATGGAGTGCTGGTGGCTACCATGCAGGTTTACAGCACGTGCCACCTCCTCCCATGCAGCAGCATGGGCCTGTGGTGTTCCCTGGCATCCGCTGAGAAGTGGCTCCTGGTCTAGGTAGGCCTCAAACAGGGCATCCATTTCGGCCTTCGTGAAATTTGGCCTCCTCCTTCTCCCACAACTCTGTTTCTCTTCCTCCACAACTCACTTGGTCATGATTCAGCCTGTGAGAATGACAGGTGTTACCTGTGACTGTGCAGTCCCATGCATGTCCCAAAATCCACAGTCCACACTCCCAAACAGCATGCAACTCACCAATAGACTGCAGTAACCGACTATAGCCAGTGCAGCCCAATGTCACACTTTTATAGCGCAACCCATGCAAATGAGGCGAGGCGCATCTTTAAGTGGATGCAAATGCAGTGACTGCACCATTGAATGGCTGATTAGCTGATTTGCATATGACGGCTGAATATCGTGCTGTTGCTCTTTGAGCAATTGTGTTGAACGTGCTGAGCCAAGGGCGCAGTTCTGTGACATGCGCAGTACACACCTAACTGCGCATGCCCAGGTTGATGACGCAGGCACCTGCCACGCTGCTGACGTGCTGTGCATGGAAGGCAAAGCAGGGCACGGCCACCATTGTGCCAGTGGTGCTACTGCACTGTTCACCTATATGGCGCTGTGGCACTGGGGCATCGTAGGCACACTGGGGCAACAGCGCGGTAGGCCGCTACAGGAGGTGGCACACAGGCACCCAATCACACTAGATGCATTGGGTTCCAATCATGCTGTGGCTGTCCGTGCGCCCGAGACCCTTGACCCTGTGCCCGACTTTGTCCCCTAGGCGCCATGCGTCAGGCATGGGTGCACCACTATCGTGCTGTTCGGTGACAGCATGATAGGGAACGGCAGTGCTGTACCACGCAGCATCTGCATGTGGCAGAACCATGCTGCAGAGTGCCATTTTGACTTAACTGAGCAGTAGAGATGGCATGGAGGAGAGCTGTACAGTGGAGCCAGGTGGAGCTGGCAAACTTGGTTGCCATTGTGGAGCCACATGTTGGCCCACTATTTGGTGAGGCACCCCTGGACAGGGTCAGGAGTCAGGTGTGGCAGGAGGTGGCCAATGCCCTGGAGGAGGCCACCGGTATGGGCAGACGGCGGAGCAGTGCCACCACAGATATGGGGACCTGAGGCGGAGGGACCCGGACCTGCTTGCCCGCCTGCGGACACATGCCAGGAGGGGCACAGTGCCACAGCCAGATAGGTGCAACATCCATACACTTTTATCTTCCATACGGGTATCACGGTTGCATGTGTCCAGCACATGGGGTGGCCATCCGGTGTTGGCCTTGGTGGTGTTATCAGGGTGTGGGAGGGTGGGTCTGGCTGTGTGGGATTGCACACACATGGGGCAGGAGGACTTTGCTACAGGATTTTACTGATGTTCCTCTCTCCATGTTTGCGCCTTAGGCCAAGATGAGCGCAGGCTGGTGAGGGAGAGGAGGCGCCAGCAGGAGAACCATCAGTATGGGAGGAGTGAAGGTCCACATAGGCACAGGGACCAGCCTGATGATGGTGAGTGCCTTACATCCATGATTACTATTGCATGCTATGTAACAGGGCGGGCAGCAGGGCATGGCCAACATCCATTGACACCACTGCCATGCACGTAATTTGTTACAGTCAGCACTGTCCAGTGGCACTGCATGTCTGGATGTCTGGGAGTGTGTCAATGGTGGTCCATGCATGCACTGGGCACATGGCAGTGCCACTGCCTTCACACCACATAGCCAAGTCACTGTACAGCCACAATGGTGCTGTGTGGGACATGGGCAGTGGGTGTGTGCAGTGGTCCACATGTCTGTGGCTGCCTGAGTAGGCAGGTCTTGTGGACACGGTCACTGTGGGTGGTTGCACACCATCACAGGGGCATGGCACATGGCTGTATGCCATGCTCAATGGGTTTGCTGCAGGGGACTGGACACTCACATGTATTGACTCTGCTCCCTTGTCCTAGGTGGACAACGCTGGATGACCCTGGAATGGGCAATACAGGAAATCCTGCAGCTGGCACGGGCATCCCTGGCAGCCTTGGAGAGGTTGGAGAGACATGGGGTCCGGAGGAGGAGAACCCAGAGGTGCCACAGGACTGCAGAGCAGGGCAGGGAATAGATCCTCCATGACCCCCTGACAACCATACCCTCTGGACCCACCCTCACACCCCTTCCTCCCTCTCCCATTTCTACACCCCTGCCCCATGCCTGCCCCCACCTGATTTGTGGCCCTCCCCCCTTGTATATATTTGTAAATATGTTACATAGTTGTTATATTTTAATACATACATTTTGTTATAACAGCTGTGGTGGTCTCTGATTTGCAGCGGGCTACAGGTGCTCAGCTGCAGTGGTGTGCATGGCGTCAGGGGTGATGCACGCATGGGTATGTGTGTGTGCAGAGGTGAACCACCTGTGGTGTGGGCAGGGGGATCAGTCACTGTCTGTGGTTTGCGTGTTGTACTCTGTGCACTGGATGCCTGTGTGCAGTGGTCCATGGGGCCTGCACTGTGTGCATGGCACCACTGTCAGACCGTCCATGGCCTGTGCAGCTGACACCCTTGCATGTCTGTGATATGTATGGTCTCTGGCGTGTCAGTGGTGGCTGCTGTGGCCAGTGCTGGGACAGGATGTGTCCTTGGGAGGGTGTTCAGGGTGCTGTACCACTGGAGGTGGGGTCCGGGGCATGCTCTGTTGCATGTGGGGTACCTCATGTGCTGACACATGGCAGGTCTCTCAGCTGTACCTCGGGGGCGTGCAGGGCTGCACTGTGTATGCATCTGTTGCATCACTGTCTGCTGCCGCCCGCTGTAGAGTGTCCATGGTGGGGCTGCCTTGCATGGCTCCATGGTGTACAGGGTTGCATTGTCACGGTGGGGGTGGTGGCATGCATGTGGTGTCCTGCACTGTTGGGTGCTACTCCTGGGCAGGGTGTATGGGGATCATGGTGCAGGGTGTCCTCTGAATTTGTGGGATGGTGTGGTATGGGGTGGTGGGCCATCCTTGTGTGCCGGTCACAGCTTGCCAGGGGGTGTGATGGGGCACCATGGCCTGGCTGTGGGTTGGTTGCTGGTCTCCATGGGCCAGTGGTTATTCCAGCCCTCCCCCAGTTGTGCAGTGCATGGGGTGTGGGGGGACGATGTCTGTTCTGCTGTGTGTTCCTCTGCCCATCTGTGGCATGGGTGTTGGGCCCCTGCATCCATGGTTGTGCTGTTGCATTGCTACCCTGCTGTTGGGGGGCATCCCTGGTTGTGCTGTGGCGCATCTGGACTGCTCAGCTGAACATCCCTTGTTGCACTATGGTGCATCAGATATGCTCAGCTTCACCTCCCTAGTTGCGCTATGGTGCAGGTGGTGCGATAGTCAGTCGTCTGCCGTAGGCGCATCTTGGCCTGCGCAGTTTTTGAATATCATGCTTCTTGCGCATGGGCGCAATGGACTTGCACTTGCTCCTGCTATTGCGCACTTTTTGAGCACAGTTTAAATATCTGGGCCATAGAGTATAACAAAGAATTCTTTACCAATGAAGGTGACTTTACTTCAAATGTCCCACTGTCCCCCCAAATTGTGGAGATGATAAAGAATCAATACTATGCTAATATAATAACATTAGAAAACATGCGGGCTCATAAAGAAGAGTTAGAAAACTTAAGGGGAGATGTGACCTATAATAGGGCAAGCCTGGATTCGCTAATTAGTCAAAGGGTCAATAAAAGCTCTGATTCAGTCCTCATAGAGGAAGCCATATCCCCAAAAGTAGATTTGGAAACCAGGAGCAATAAAACAACACAGGTTAATATACTGACCCCTTTTCAAAAAGGCATGGAAATCATTCTTAAATTAAATAATTTAAAGGTGACTGAAGAAAGGAAAAAACATCGCAAAAGGCAAAAAAGAAAGGACTGCAAACTGATAAAGGAAAAAGTAAAGGGTTTAGTAATTTGAAAGAAAAACCCTTAAATAAGGAAAAGAAAATGAAGAGTAATAAAAGTCAGCACAAACCCATTGTTTGATTAGATGACAAAATAAACAGATAGCATCCACTAATAATGATACTAGAGAAGTTTACATGGTCAAAAATTCTCTTGTGTCAAATTCCAACAAAAATGTACCTGACAAACCAGTCCAGCTTACAGAGAAGTTGATTAATAATCATGTACATGATGACAAAATTACCTTCTTCAGAGTGGAGACCAAGGGTCACTCACACAGGTCCCAAACTGTGGTGCTTAGAAAATTGGATAAATGGGGTTGCTATTTAAAGGCAACCTGAATTGTCAAGTGGCAGCCCAAGGTAATGGTGATCAGAGGATGGGGGTGGGGTTAGCCAGGAAGGAGGGGGGGTAAGGGAAGGAGCAGGCAAGGAATGGAGAGGACCCTAGAGATGTTGTGGGTGACATCATCTGGGGGGAGGTTGCAGGTGCACCAGGTAGATCAGGATTGGTTGAGGGGAGGAGCTAAGTGGGGTCCTTTTTGTAGTCCTTAGGTGGTACTTAAAGCACTGCAGCCCTGGGTTCTCCCTCTTTCTGCTAGGATTTTTGATTGAGTTGGTCCTAGCACATCATCTTGCAAGTTAGCATCACACTGAGGTAAGGTGGGGTTGCTTTAGAGGGCCGCATGGCTAGGCCTGGGGGATTAGGAGGAGCAAGGTGTGGAGGAGGCCTACAGCCATGCTGTCCTTTGTGTCCTTCATTTTCTACTTTTTGCACCTTGGTTGAATTCAGCTGGTTAAATTGATGTGGTATATCTGATGTGAGAGATTTATTTGGTTTAGCACTGGTGGGAGAGTGGATTTATTTAGTTTCCGCTAATGGAAGGCATCCACTGGGTTTCAGCACAGTTGGTGGCATTAAATATATATGCCTTGGTTACAGCACACTATGAGGTGCAGATGGGTGCCTCTTGTGATGGGAGGTTTGCAAGGGGTGTTTTGTTTATGGAATATTGTTTGATGGAGCCTATGCTAGAGCACAGGCTGGCTTTGGTTTTGGGTTTGATGTTCCACTTTGCTTGATCTGTCATTGTGCAGTACTGCATCAAAAGGAGATTCAGTGGCCTACAGACAAATTAAGAGTACAACAAAAACAAGCATTTGTCAATGCCAAAAGTTCACTTGCAGGTATTTGCAGTGGTGTGTGGCACTTGGACATGGCTTAAAAAATCAATGACAAAGAAGTAAAATGAGGGATACAGTTTAACAATTGGTTCAATCACCTGAAGCAGGCAGCATAAGAGTATTGGTGTAAAATATTTTGTCCACAGAAGAGCAAGTATATAACTCTGATTGACAATATTGTGAGCATATAGTATACACAATGTTCAGTCACAGAAAGACAAATTGTAGGAGAGACAGGAACATTCTGAAGCAAAATCAGGGACATCCCTAAAAATCAGGGAACGCTGAGAGGCATGGTCCCTCTTTCCCCTCTCTCTCTCTCTCTTCCCCCCACTCTGTCTCTCTCTCACTCTCAATTCTCTTTCTTTCTCTCCCTCTGCCTCTCTCTCTCTCTCTCTCTCTCTCTCTCATCTCCCAGCATTATCCCCTGCCAAATCACATTGTATGAAACTTGCTCAAGAGTTGCTTAATTTGTGACATGACTGTCCAGGTTTGGCCAGGATTCTGATGCTGAGTGGTATTTTTTCCCCCAAGGGCACTAGAGGCATAGGACAGGACAGCAGCAAAGGTATTACTAGGGTAAGGGTGATGGTTGGTGCCAGTTATGTCTTATGTGCACAGGTTGTGGGCAATAGTAAATATATGACAGAGCCCTTTCCAGCTAATTTTAACACTGCAATGAAAATGGCATGGTTTACCATCTGTATGAACAGATTTCTGCAGGCTGTCTAAATTGATGTACTTAGATACTGGGTTACCAGAGCATGTCTGTTCAGCAGCCACCCTCTCAACTCTAGCTATGGACAGTCTGGACTAGTGTAAATAATGTTCTTTTTTTATGTTTTGGAAACATGGTAAGGCCCACTAGGTACAAGAGCCTGCTTTTAGGAGCAACGGGTGGTTAAGTGATAGGCTTAGAGTGACACAGTATACAAGTGGAAATTGTGAGAATCAAACCCAAATCTGGTCTGTTGGATGTATTAAACTCATTCATAGCTCATTACTTTAACCTCTAGGCTATACTGCCAGCCCAAATCATTTTACAAATTAGGCTGACAGAAGCAGGTGGTGTTAACTGTGTCCTGCATTTTGCTATCTGAAGATTCTCTGCTTGTTAGCCAGCTAGCCCCCACACACACACATTTCTAAGGAGCATCTGCAAGCAATTAGCATACATGCATGTGCCTCTGGATTTGGAGATAAAGTGAGGAAAGGAATTTACAACCTCTGCTTTCTGATCTAGCAGCCTTGGGGGGCAGTGGTTGTTGCAGTCAAAGTCAGTGATAATATGCATGTCAAAAGACAGCCAGCAGTCAACTTTTGCCACTAAACTGGGGTCTTTTGTTTTGAGGAATTTGTTGCAAGATCTGAGAAAGAAACAATAATTGCTGCTGTGCTACTTAACTTTCCAGTTTAGGTTCAAAGGAGTCAAAGATGTTCTCTGATGAAGAAAGTAGGTACAATAAAATACTGAGTGTAACATGACACTCTGTATATATCAACAGTCTGTTTCAAAAATTTCTATAAAAAAATTGCAAACAAACCAACAGTCATTGATGGGGTTGAACCTGTATCCCCTTGACTTGTGGGCAGTTACTCTAACTACTACACGACGGCACTAGAACAGCATGACAAGTTGCTGAAAAGATATTAGAATAGATGTTGTTATGAATAAAAAATACAAAGGAATAGCTATGATACAAAGTACAGCATAACTAAATTGAATGAAATGACATCACTTTCACTTCACTATATTTTCCCCTACCCATAACCTCTTTCACTGCTCCTTCCCTCAACCAACTGCTCTCAGCACTATCCTGTCTCCTAGCCTGTTTCTACACAGCTTTTAACTTAAAGCCCTTACCTCACCCCCTTTTCTTCCTCTCATCCCCTTACACTTCCCCCACCTCGATTACCCCTCCTTTCTTTGCTCCTTCCCTCTTGACTACCAGTTCACACACTCACGTAACTTAACCTAACTTATGTTTTCTGCCACAATGTTGCTTAAGACTTTCGCTGTGCCGCCCTCTTTTATTTTTACTATTGCTAAATTTTTTCTTGCTAAATCAGTTGTTCTACTGTGTATCATATTGTTTTGCCATTACTTATACTGTATTTATATATTTGTATGCACTTACTGTCTATATACTCCTGTATTGTCTTTTGTAAAAATGTTTTATTTCCTGTATTTCTCCCAGGTCGTGCCTGAAAATAGTCATTTTTATGGCTAGTGCACATTACCCGATCAACAAAAACTAAATAAATAAACAAAAAATATCAAGGTGCAATTAATCAGGTGCACACAAATGCATAATTTTCTTAAGACAGCAGTAACCGGTTGTGTTTTATTTAAAGAGGGTATGCTGCTTTATTCATCGATAAAGTTATTACAGAAGTACAGTAGGTCAACTAAATAGGAGAGACCTGGCTGATAGCGTTTCTAAAACAAGGCTGAAAAAGATGGCAATGGAAAAATTCCATTTTCCTCACATTTGAACACTAACTGGAGGATCTATATAGTGTACTTCTTTGCCTTTCCCCATACTTTTGCAAGATAAATAAATAAAATAAAAAAAATGCACAGAAAATTGCTGGTGAGGGGTTGCAAGGGCAGGTGGTGCATGACGATTAAAGATACTAATGCACCCAGACTCTGTAAAGGATGCATAAATATATGTTTAGAGCATTGAGAATAACAAATTACATGAGAGGCAGAAACACAAATTAATTCATAAATTAAGCCTGATTAGGGTAACCTTACCCTATAGTAAAAATAAATAAATCAATTGGCTGTGGCTGAACTACTGTGACAAAAATAAAGATTTTATGATGAGCAGTGTAGCACCTCCCAATCCATTAATTAGACTTTCTGTCATGAGGTACTGGAAATCGTTAAGGAACTTTGTAAAATAACCATTTTTTGTAACAGTATTTTAAAGTGTACTTGTGAACAAGATGTTCTTTAGTGCTGTAAGAAATGGTGAGCAAACCTAGTTTAGCTTACCCCACTCGGCGGTGTGCTTCTCTTGTTAAACTTTTTACATGTTATGGAGGGGGAAGTGGATGCATGAACACTGACTGAAGGAACTATAGATGTGAAGCACACATTAAGCATGGGGCTTAATGTTTAGCTGCTGCCCCTTTGAGAGCACTTAGAACTGCATGTATCTAATTGTTGCACTGCCTAGCACTGCCGTGTTGGTCTGTCAGTCGGAGTTTTAGTCAGTGTGGGGCGTGTCCTCATGAAGAGAACACCAACTGAACTGAATAAACCTGCCTTATTCTTTATTTTATGCATCCGACTAGTTATTTGCATGGTCCAGATGGGGTCAGCACCAGCAGCAACCGAAGGGGCTGGCAGACCACAGAGAAGGTAATGGGTCTTTTAATGGTGGATCACACAAAACAAACACCACATATCCTATACTTCTTTACATTTTCCCCATAGTTTTGCACAGACAATAAATAAATAACATTAAAAACAAATTACACAGAACATTGCTGGTGAGGGGTTGCAAGGGCAGGTGGTGAATGATGTTGGAAGTGCCAAGGTAATTGTCAGTTGATTTTTTTCTTTATTAGAATGAATGCTTTTTTGTAAGGAGATAGAAAACAGTATTTGCTACTTTTCTTGTGTTGTAATAAATATGGTAAAACAACATGATACTGTCTGTGTCCTTTTTTTTTGTTTCTTGCTGTTATGGTTTGTAAAGTAATTCATTGTCTGGCAGACAGCTTTAGGTGTTGCGGTTGTACGTAAAACATGATCTCCATTTTGGTTTTTTGAATGTCATGGACCCTCGAAAGTGAAATGCTTCTGTAGTGCTGATATAAAAGAGATAATGGCACAGTCAGAGAGAGAGAGAGAGAGAGCGAGAGAGAGAGACAGACAGACAGACAGAGAAATCTGCCTGAATTGTCCACTACCATTCCCCAGCATATTCCTAAATTGCAGCACTGGCTACTATTTAAAACTTCAAGCACGGAAAGTACAAATAAAATCACACCACTCCTGAAAAGTAATGATTTTTTTACTCTATGTGCTTGATGTTTTCTCTCACTCTGTCAGTCTCTCTATCAACCAATGGTGGTCTGGTGATGTGGAGCTACAGTTAAGGTATTTCTGTCAGACCCCATTGTCTAAATTTCCATGGGGCTGACAGCAGAATTGGTGTGCGGGCAGTCAGTAACATAGGCTAGACTGCTTAAAAAAGTCTCACTCTTTCACACTGCCTATATACTGTGTATCCCTTCTCCCCTCTCTCTTATGATGCATCTGGAATGAGTTGTTTACAACTCAGCATGTTTCTCCTGGTGAAACGTTTGAAATAAATAAATAAAAAGAATTGTAGAGGTGGGGGAGGGGCAGCAAAGAGCTGCCTCTGTCTCCCTCGGTCTCTGTCTCCTGGTGCTGGTGAGGGAGTTGGGGCATACTTATTAACCTGCTACTATTGTCTGCTGTCCATGTTGATGAGCCACCATATCCCCCGTTTTGTTTTGCAAATTGATGGCTTGCCATGTGTAGTGCTTTGACAGGTTGCTGCTGAGAGGCACCTCACTACATTCTGTACCAGAAAAGCCAAAACGTTGCAATCAGACTTGAGCCCGTCTGGAGCAATAACCCCACTTACTTCAGCTCTCAGAGTGAGTTCAGCATCAAAGTAATTACACCTTCTCTGTTCTCAAGAGCTATGAATTACTTGGTTAATCCCCACAGTTTTGTCATTTTTCACTGATTATAAAGTTTTGGCTTTTCTTTCTCAGCTTGGCTACTATCACAGAACACTTACATAACTTACTACATATGGCGCACTGTCTACAGAATAGTGTATTAATCTTGGTCCCCAGTGTAGGTCCCTCAGTAAAAACACAGTCTGGGCAGGTTTAATGATTTTATTTTTAGTAATGGTCTCTGATGTCAGTCTCTCCATAAAAGCATTGTCTGGATAGGTTTTACATATTATTTGTATGAGGTTCTAAAACTGTTTCTGAAGGGACTGGATTAGGGTTAGGAGAGCAGCTACAGCTGTGTAGCACTGGTTTGTGTAGGAGAGGTAGAGAGGTGAATGCATTTTGGAGAGAGCAAGAGAGAGACACACACTCAAAGAAACAGAATGAGTGGGAGCACATCTATATTGCCCTAAAGCTAGATGCTGTATACTTCTATGAGATGAAAGCAGCTAAATAATGATAAAATAATTCTTCAATATTGCATCTGGGCAACATATACTTTAAAGGAGATAGGAAATGATTTTGTGGTGATTGTACCTGCTAAATAAATCATTGATAGCAAAAAATGGCTATTATGTGTCTTTTTTTCTTTAATAAATGTCGAAAAGCATACTTGCATGCTCCTCACATCTGTTGGAACTGTCCACCGGCTTGTCATTGACTTTTTTTGTATCGGGAATCAGCGTGTGATAAGCCTTGGCATGCTGACATCACAGACTCCTGATACAGAATGCAGTCCTCTGTTGCTGTTACAGTAGTTCAACTAAATGTTGATGCTACACACCACATAAGTGTGTGCTGGGTCCTGCTGGAAAAAATCAAACCTGTAAGGCAACCCCCACCCACACCATTGGCATTTATTTCCATATACCTGTAACAGATACGTTCTTGTTTATTTTTAAATTATATCCATTTTTAAGTTATTCCCTATCCCAGTTACTCTTCCTTTGTTTTGTGTTAACAATGGATAACATGTGGAGAAAGTGCAAGAGCCTCCACAGAAAGTGTTTGCCCTGTTCACTGGTGTGAGTTTCTTGCACTTTTTTGGGTTACACAGCTGTGTAGTTATCATGATGCAAGCTCCATTTTATATACCATTTAAAGTAGTCGGGCATCCGAACTAATGATACTATTAATCCCAATAAAGTTACTACTTACTTATAAGTTGGGAACGTCAGCTCCTGGTTGTCTGCCCCATCTTGGTTGACCTTCTGGCTCAAATCAATGGCAGTAAAGCATGTGCTGGGTCAGAAATTGCTAGTCAGTGGTGTCAGTGTAGGACAGGCACCACTCTCTCCTACCCTACCTTCTTCATGTAGTCCAAGTTAAATGCCATACTTAGAGTACTATTCTGGTATTCATATTGTTTGGTGACTAACTGAGGAGGTGAGAGGTGGGAGGCTATGTCAGTCGCTGAGTATTTACTAATAATACAGTAGAGTCTTTTAGTTATTTGTTGATTCTGCAATCCCCCCCACCCCCAAAATGTCTTTGGAGCCAGGGGAGCAAGAAAATATGTTGTTTTGGTCAGCAAATAAGGGGTTGTAATTTGAAAGTTCTTTTGTTCCCCTTTTGGCCAGTTTGCAGAGTGGGGGAAAGGAGCACTAGAACGGAAACAAGTGGCTTGTTGGCCGAAGACAGTGCTGAGGCTCTCCTACTCTCCACTTCATCAGGAGAGAGTAGGGGTAATGAAGACCTCCGGTGGCTGTCAACCGCATACTAGTATGTAGGAGATCCGTTCGGAAGATACTGAGCTGTAAGTCAGCACTCAATGAGGGAAAGGGGGTGTCACAATAAACTAGATTCCTCAAATAACTAAAAGTATCTACAATGTTATCAGTAAGTGAATACTCGAATAGGATGCCTGACTACTTTAAATGGTATATAAAACAAATCTTGCATTGTGATGACAACACGAAAAAGTGCAAGGAACTCACACCAGTCAACAGAGCGAACACTTTCTGCTGAGGATCTTGCACTTTCTCCACATGTGATTGATTGTTAACATGAAACAAAGGAAGAGTAACTGGGATAGGGAATAACTAAAACAAAAATAGGTATACAGTAATTTAAAAATAAACAAGAATGTAGCTGTTACCAGCATATGGAAATAAATGCTAACAATTCGGGGGGGGGGGGTCGCCTCACAGGTTTGATTTTTTTCAACTGGGACCCAGCATGCACTTACATGGTGTGTAGCATCAACATTTAGTTGAACTACTGTAACAGTCACAGAGGACTGCATTCTGTATTGGGAGTCTGTGATGTCTGTGATGTCACCAACAGATGAAAGGAGCATACAAGTATGCTTTTCAACATTTATTAAAGAAAAAAAGACACAATGGCCATTTTTTTTTTGCTATTGATGATTTATATAGCAGGTACAATAACTCCAACATAATTTCCTTGCTCTTTTAACAATATATACTTTAATGCATCAAATTCGCAAAAAGCACACTTACAGTTTACATAGCAATGTAACAAATGCCAGCACCAGTCGAACAACCAGCATTTGTTACACTCTTTGTTACACACTCTGCCATTTGATGCCTTGTAAACTGTAAGTGTGCTTTTTATGAAATTGATGAATGAAAGTATGTGTATTTTACGCCAACCTGTTGCCAAGTGCCTTTTATTGTGTTCTGCTACTATTGTTTGACCAGCCATGGCATTTGAGTGGAGCCGTAGGACATTGCTGGTGTTCCCGGCAGAGTGGTCATTGCCAGAATATTAATTTATTAACAACAACCCCCCCCAAAACAAACAAACAAGCAAAAGACAGTTGTAGCCAAAATTGGTTGCTTAAAATTAAATAAGTAAGTAAATAAAATAAATTACACTTCAAAGGGAAAAAAGTAACATTAGGTTTATAGCTGATAGCCAGAAAATTAGATTCCCAAATAATTAAATGTAATGATGTGCTAAGTTTGTGTTCTTTAAATGTGCTTTTATATGCATTGGTGCATTCATTTAGACCATCTATGAAGATGGAAGGCAGGGAAATAGCTCTCCGGATGCTGTCTCACCCGCTTCCCCAATGGACAAGCTGGGGGGGGGGGGTACCACAGTCTTCCAACCACATTCAGGGAAAAGCAGGAGCACATACAGAAGACATGGGATCTCTTTTCTGCTGTATCCCATGGCATCCCAATTCCAAAACAGAGACTGAAAAGATATCGATATATATATATCTATATCTATCTATATCTATCTATCTATCTATATATATATATATATATATATATAGATATAGATATATATATATAGATATATATATATATATATATATATATATATATATATATATAGAAGAGAGAGAGAGAGAGAGAGAGAGAACACTGCATCTGTTACCATCTGCTTGTCAGTCTCTGTCTCTCTCTCTGGAGCCAAGGCATGATGTGCATGGTGTAGCACTTCTGCTGCAGATAAGTAACAGTAGAAGTGGCACTCAGTATTGCAGTGTCTGTCATGCTAGGGGATGGGAGGTGGCACATCTTGCCTCCGGAACAATGATCTATACTGATTGGCACCTGCTAACATCCCCTCCGGGTCAACGGGAGACACGCTGGACTCCAACATTATATATGTGCCTTGCACTGTCTCTTTCAAGGTGCAGGTCTGGTAGCCACAAGTTATTGTTGCTGCCAAGACTAAATTGCAAAGCAATTGGATACGGGAATGATCATGGGCTACATGTGGGCAGGGGAGTTGACACAGTGAACAGACACAATAGTTAGGTATTTTTTAATATCCATTGCTATCCGTTCACCAGCCAAGAAAACCATGAACCAGAATGGTAACTGCTGCCAGATGGTGAACGGGCATGCAACCTCAGTGGCCAATGGACAACTGAAGAAGAACAAAAGGAAAGGCTTCATGAAGAGCACCAGCCAATACCCGAAGGAGAAGGTGAGCCTGCTTACAGTAGACAGAGTGGTCTCCTGGTGAGTGGGGATTACAGTCAGGAGCCAGAGGCACCTGTCAAGGATGACTTGATGTTGCAGTCAGTGCAAGTACGGATTGTTCTTAACAATGTTGTAACAGTGACTTACTTAGCTAACAGAAACTGCATTTCCTCTTGCAAAATGAGTAAATGTGCACAAATAAAATGCCATTTCTGTCATTGCACATACTTCCTCAACCAATTGTATATAGAAAAGTCATATAAAATGTGTTACTACTGAAATAATGTGGAGGCGTGGTATGTGGAGTTGGTATGGGTTGGTGGCTATGAAGGGAGATTCTAAACTGAATACAAGCAGTTGCTCTGATGACGGGAATACATAATTTGTAAAAAAAACATTTTTTTGACTGTGTGAGTGCTGATCACACAAAGTGATTCAGAAGGCCATCAAGGTTAGGTATCAGATTTATGCTTACAGAGCTAGCCAGAGATAGGCAATGACAGCTTATAGCAAATAAATGACTGAAAGTGACACAGAGAACTGCATTTCATTGTAATAACACAAGACAAGAAGCAGTTGTGAGTCACCATCCAAAAAGCCATGCAGTCCACTGTGAGCCATGGGGTTCCCATGTAGAAGGCTGCTCCTGGGCCAGAGAAATTGGGTGATGTCAATATGCTGAATACACACCTACTTTGCCACCACTGATTGCAGCAGTGGTTTTCTTTGAACTGAAGCCCACTATAGCTAAACTGCTGTCATAGACAGCTCCTGCATCCATTGGTGTGGTATGGTCATGCCTGCTACAAGGAGCACTGCATTGGACAGGAGGGTCACACACCTCCAAAAAGTCATACTATCCCAAAACATTCCTTGTGCATGTGCAAATGAATGCAAAAAAAGAAGAACATTTAAAAAGGGTAATTTATCATGCAGCACATTTTGGTCTTCAGCATCTCTTGCCATAGCTAAAACTGCCTTCTTCCTGTTTAGATTTGGATAGGTGGAACTACAAACTGCTTATTGGGGGCTATCTGGGGGTCACAGAAGGCCCACATAGAAGCACAGCCAGTCACCTTCAATAATGGTGGTTTTGTGTCACTGTCCCAGTTTAGCAACAAGAAGAAGAGAAGATGGCTCCTAGAAGAAGTCAGGCACCAGCTACCAGTACACAGCTGAGAGAAGAGGTGGTGACACTGATGCAGAAGATAATCCCTGCCCAAAAGAAGGAAGATGCAGAGGAGGAAGCCAGGAATAGGAAGGAATGATCAGGCCCAAGGGGCAAGAGAAGGGATGGGAAGCACTCGAGGGGTTCTGCTCCAGAACCAGCACCTGAACTATTGCTGGAACCCACTCCTGAGCCCGAGGAACTGGAAGTGAGTAAAAGCGATGAGAACCCATTGGGCAAAGGGAACTTGATGGATTATTTAGAGGGTCTCTTAGGTGATATGGGAGACAAGGACCTGGAGAAGATGGAGAAGGTATTGGAGGAGTTACAGAAAGGAAAAGGGGAGAAACCCAGTGAGGGGGCACATGGAAAGAGGGCAAGAAGCTTTATGATGGGCCACCAGGCTATTCATTGTCAGACCACATTCCGTTGTCCATTAAGGACAAACTATGGAAGGGATATTAAGTGGATATCTTTGACCTAATAGGTCATGAAATGGCCTAGAAATATGAGCAGAAGGAGTCCATGGGTAAGTCAGAAATGGCAGTAGCCATTGCGGTAGTGGGACACAAAGAGGAGGAGGTCACATATAAAGGGAAAAATTTAGAAATGTGGCAGGCTGTTTTTTTGACTTTCAGTGCAATTTTTCTAGAAAAGCAGATGGAACTGGACATACCATTGTTAACCTATATGGCCATTATCAGGGATGCTTATAAGTTGCAGAAGGGGTATGGGTGGTTAAAATGTGCTGAGGCATTCAGGCGCAGGATGGCTGCAAAGGGGGTCCTCAGATGGGACTGTATCCACTCAAGTTGTAGGGTCAGGACCTTGTCGGTCAATTCAGAGGGGGCAGAAGGGGAGACAACATCGCCCCAGTGGCCAAGAGATGCTGGGGTTTTAACAAAGCCTCATGCACTTGGGCCAATTGCAAATTCAGACATGTATGCTCTAAATGTGCAGTGCAACACCCAGTGTTGAAATGCAGGTTCAATGGGGAAAAAGGGGCAGGTTACCATTATAATAAACAGTCCTTTCAAGAGGGGCAAGTCAAGAGTAAGGGCCCTGGGGCTATGGGGGAGAGGCAGGGGATCCTGAAATGAGGGGGTACAACTCCAACTATGGTTGGAACTGACAAGGTGAGGGAGGGATCTGGCAGGTGGGGTTTTCTGTTGATGGAGACCCCCATAAAAGTGGCAGTACTGGTGGAATGGATGTTGGACTACCCAGATCAAAAGTGGGGTTTGTTGCTATGGGAGGAGTTTTACACAAGGTTTCCCTTTGGCCTTCCAGGGGGTAAGGAAGGGGATGAGGGCAAAAAACCTGGGGCCCATAAAGGGGAAGTAAGAAACTGCAAGGAAGAAGATCCAAAAAGAGTTGGATGGTAGGGTGAAGGGACCATTTGCCTTGCCTTGTGCAGATTTTCGAATATCTCCTTTGGGGATAGTCCTAAAAAGCAGGTGGGTGAGTACTGCCTGATACACCATTTGTCATACCCTGAGGGTGTATCTGTAAATGACTGCATACCAGAGGAGATGCACATAATATCCTATGCATCATTGGACCAGGCAGTTAGCTTGATCAGGGTGTTGCAGGGGGCATGGCTTGCAAAGATGGACACAGAATCTGCATTCTGTCTGTTGCTAGTGAGGTCAGAGGATTGGAATTTATTGGGCTTCCAATTCAATGAGGGATTTACTTTGACAAGGCCATGCCCATGGGCAGCTCAGTTGCATGCTCCACATTCGAGGCTTTTATCTCATGGGTAAAGTGTTTTGTTGGGCACAGATATGGTCACTGGTGAGTCGTGCATTACTTGGACAACTTTCTACTGATTGGCCACAGCAGGAAGAAGGTTGAGGAGATGCTAAAGGATTTCCAGGACATGTGCCGGGAGGTAGGCATCTCACTGGCAGTATACAAAACCGAGGGCCCAGCCAGGACCCTGGAATTCCTGGGGATTGAAGTGGACACAGAACTGAAGTGTTTTTGGTTGACAGTCAGCAAAGTGGACAAGCTGAGAAGTTTGTTGGGGCAGGTCAGGGAGAGAAGGAGGGTGCTACTAGCAATAGTACAGCAGCTGCTGAGGCACCACCACCTGCAGGGCAATAGGTCCAGGGAGGGCATTCACTAGGAGGATAGCCAGGGCTATGGGAACAGCTAGATTGCCTCATTACTGAGTGGATATCAACAGGAGCATAAAGCAGGACTTAGATACTTGGGATACCTTCTTGGGAGATTTTAATGGTTTGTCATTCTGGCAAGAGTAATGGGTGGGCAATGCGGATTTGGAACTTTACACTGATGCATCAGGGGCCTTTGGCATGGGGGCTTACTTTAAGGGGCAATGGATGTCAGCAGCCTGGCAAGAGAAGTGGAGGTCTGCAGGCCTCTTGAAGGATATCACATTCTTGGAGATCTTTCCCATCTGGGTAGCTATAATGGTGTGGGGGGAAAGGATAAGAGACAAGAAGGTGTTGTTCTGGTGTGATAACATGGCTGTGGTGGAGGTCATAAATAGGAGATGGGGAAAACAGATGTGGTTACTTGAGTAATGCAGCAGCTAGTGTTGGTGGGGCTGTTGCTCAACCTAACTTTTAAAGTCAAGCATTTAGAGGGGGTGAACAATAACATAGCTGACAGTCTTTCCCATTTTCATATGGGAAGATTCAGACAGTTAGCCCCCAGAGCAGCAGAGGTGGAAACATGGGTACCAGAGCAGTTATGGGAGATTGAGTGGCAAGAGCACAAATGCTGTATCGCAACTCCTGGTCAGCTAGCATGCTGAAGTCTAATGAGGGAGCATGGGAAGTCTTACAAGAGTTTCTGGGGCAGCAGGGCATGGAGGTAAGTATGCCCCCCTCAGAATAACAGGTAATGAGGTTTATGGCGGATAGATGGGACAAAGGTATAATTTTTTACACCATGGGCGTGCAACTTGCCCGCATAGGTTGAGTTTGTGGTCAAGGGGGTGGTCAGAACCCAACAAGGCCAAGAGGGTTCAGCATATGCTACTGGGGTTGCAGAAAGGAAAGGGGCCTCAAGTTGATGGCAGAAAACCCATCATAGAGGACATCTTAATCAGGGGTTAGTGTCAGCTCTAAGGGCGGTTTGTGATTCAGCCCATGAGGCCTATCTCTTTCATGCAGTTTTCACAGTCATGGCAAAGGGGGCATTCAGAGTCAGCAAGGTTGTGGCCAAGACCAAGGTAAACTTGGAAGGTGGATTGCTGGCAGGCAAGGTCTCTTCTAGGTTGAGAGTTTGGTGATTTAGCTCAGGAGGTCCAAGGTGGACCAAATATGTTGGGGAACAAGGGTGGTGATACAGCATGAGAGAGGGGGCATTGGTTGTGCAGTAAAGGCAACAGAAGAATATAGGAACATCCAGGCAGCGGGGATAGGGCAATGGTTTAAAGACAGGAATGGGGTGTTGGTCATGGCATAGCAAGTAAAGGGAGTTTTGAAGAAAAGCTTGATTTTCATAAGTCAGGAGTGCAGGGACCTTCACCCCTCACTCCTTCAGGACTAGGGCAGCTTTTGGAACAGCAGCCGGGGGAAGGGGGGTCGGAAGAAAAAAATCAAGACAGTAGGTAGATGGAATTCATCTTGCTATAAAAGGTATGTCAGGAATTAAACTGATCAAATTTTCTTCTCTATTAAGTGGCAGGAGGGCGCAGAAGGAACATTTGCATGTTAGGACACTCTTTTGTTTACTGGGCTGAAAGATATGCGGCAACCACTCTGGGAGGGAGGCAACTTCAGATGGGCCTGGAAATAACTCAAGTCTGCTGGAAAGGAATCTGGGGCATGAAATGGGCCCAGCTCTTACCACTAATAAAAGAATTAAGAATTACATGGGGCAGGCCAGATCTCCTAGTGATCCATCTGGGTGGGAACAATTTGGGGGAAACTCCTTGGGAGGCATTGTTTCAGGCAATAACATCTAATTTCAAGACTATTAAAGGGTGGTGGCCATGGGTGGAGATCATATGATCAGAGATAACTTCCAGAAGGGTCTAGCAGTATGTGAAGGATTTATGGGCAGTTGAGAAGGCCAGAAAGCGACTGAATAGGAGGGACACTGCTCTGCTCGTGGAGATGGAGAGGTCATTTGTAGCACATAAAGAAATAACTTTTGACAGGCCAGTGGCATACCGCTCAGATGGAGTTCATCTCTCCGAGGTAGACATGGCTTTCTTCCTACTGATGGAGCTGGTAGGAAAACAGGAGAAGAAAGGCTGAAGTTAGCCCACAAGGGGTGGAATCCCACCTTCCAATGCAAGCTGGAGGTAGGCTAGAGGAAAGGTGGAAAGAGAAAAAGGGGACAGTATAGTGGGCAAAAAAGGGGGCAGTATGAGAGGAGGCAAGTAGGACAACACGGGCTGGGATCGGTGGCATCCAGAGGTGAGTAAAGGAGGGTGGGGAGGGGGGAATTAGGAGCACAAGGGGTCAGGGTATTGCCTCTGGATCTAGGAACTTGAGAAGGCCCAAGGAATGTGGTGTTGGTATGGGGGGGTCGGATTTGGCATCCGGACACCTGAAAAGAAGAAATGGAAGAAGAGCTTGTAACTAAAGAATGTATTTCAAGGAAAGAGTAAATACAGAAATTTGGATGTGATCAGCTGTAAATAATCTCAATGTTTTTAAGAATACATTATTATATTTGAAGTCAGTGTAACAAAATCTTCCAATAACAGCATCCATAAGAAAGTGTGGATATTGATTCATTTCTGAGGGTTGGTCAATTAACAATGGTAACAGTTCCTATCCTGAAAACTTACAAAGTCCTACTGAAGAATTCCTGATTAAAATGTATGGGGTCAATAGACTGGGGAATGAGTCCTCAAGTAATCGTGCCTGAAAATAAGCAGTTCTGTCTAGTGCACTTACCCAGTTACCAAAAGAAAATAAATAAATAAAATTACTGAGTGGGTTATAAAATTACTTCTTATATCTCTTGTGATACAAAGGACATATTTATAATGAGACTCCAAACTTAGACTTTAAGGATTGCATGCTGATATATCATGCAAGGCCCGACATTGCACAAAAAATGTGGGACCTGGGAAAAAGAAATGTACAATAAGGGAATCTATATGCTTCCTCCCCAGACAATATCAGTCTCCTTTTATGAAGAACCAGTGACACAGCAAGAAAAATCTAGGGACAATTTGTGGATAGAAAATGTTAAAGTAAGCACAAATTATAATAGTTCAAGAACTACAGAGTGGGAGAACTGAACACTGACACACTTTGGTAGGGAAGCTGGCAAAGGTTACACAATATGACTGTTGAAAGGGGAAATAGGAATATTCCTATTTTGTGCCCTCTTTATGAACATTAACAGAAGTGCCAATAAGTATATTCATGTATATCAGATTCTTTTAAATTCACCCCAGATTGATATAACATTCTAATCAAGCAAACTTGCAGCCTTGATTTTGCAGGCCTCTCATGTCCTTGATTCTCACTCTGTTTATTTAACAAATGTTGAGACATTTTCTATGAAAGGAGACAAACAGAGTGATAATATCACCAAAGAGACTCAGACAATAATGGAATCAATAAACCCTTTCTCACCTATTTTGGGTTAAAATATAAAGTGACAGCAAATTTCTACAGGAGAGGAAATGGAAAAACAAATTGTAACTATATTTACTAACATGGAATATAGAGGCTTTATTAACTAGATTAGCAGATGAAGACATTAGGCATTTCTTGATGAAATCAGACATTATCTGCTTTCAAGAAACTTGGTTAATGGATGCCCCCTTTGCTCCCTGGCTTCTCCTGTTTTACCCAACCAGCAACAAAACAGAACAAGAATGGAAGACCAAAAGCTGGATTAGCCATATTCAAGGCCACTGATTTACGGTGATTAAAACAATTAAATTCCATTCTCAAGACTTAAGATTCCGGAATTTCACTGGTGATTGTTACTCTAATTTCTGTATTTTACCAGGATTCTGTTATCATTCTTTTAGTATGTACATAAATAATCAGAATTAAAGAAGGCTTAATATACAGAGCATTAAATAAAGCAAACTAAAAACAGTACAGCAAGGAATTAAGAGAAAAACTGACTTTTTTTGTAGATTTACTGATCTGATAGAAAATGCCAGATTCCATGAAATCTTTGTTTTTACCGGTTTTCAGGCAGCCCTAATTCCGAATTTTACTGGATTTTCCGGTAAAAACCGAAAAACAGTGGCCTTGGCCATATTTATTAAAACTTCATTATACTTTAATGTCACACATATTAAAGTGGATCTTCAAAACTGTCAAGTACTCAAGCTAGCAAATAATACAGCTAAATTAATCTTGCTTAACATCTAAGTAGCCCACAAAAATAAAATATCTAAAAATGAATACTGGAAATAGTTTAAATCAACATTAGAAGACCTAACAGAGGAAAATGAACAAAGTATGCTAATTATGCTTGGTGATTTTAACACCAGGCATATGGAAAATTATCACTTAGAAAAAGAGTTATTAGGTGGAATTAAAATAAATATGAATCTAACTTGTAAATGTAATTCAAGGGATAAAGTAAGTAATAAAAATGGAAAGCTGCTAATGGATATTATGACAAACTTAGACTACTGCTTGTTCAACGAAAGTGATCCTGAAGGAGACTTTACTTGTATAGGCCCACTTGGATCTTCAGTAATCAGCTTTTTGGGGGGGAAATTTTGAGGCAATCAGTACAATACAAGACCTAGAGGTAATGTTAAGGACAGAAGCTTCTCACTTTCTTGTTTGTTTGACTTGGCAGTTTGAGATGGTAAATATGCCCATGAGGGATGTTTATCAGCAACAAGATATGGAGATAATAAACTCAAAATGAATAAGATGGCAGAATTCAACAATAACTCATTTCACAAAAATTTTGAATTCTGATAATCTGAACAAATTAAGAAATACTGTATTAAATCCAGAAATCAATAACAACACAATTTCTGATTGGGAGCATATTTGTTTCTACATCAAAGCTTTCTTTTACCAAACTTCATTTAACATGAGAAAGAATAATACATGGTTAAATAACACTTGTAAAAAAGCTAAACAAAAACTGAACAGGCTTGTTAGACAACATAAAAATACCAGTACAAAGGTAACTAATAAAATATTAAACAAAGCAAGAAAATAGTATAAGAAAATAATGGCTGAGAAAAGACTAAAATACCAAATGAAAATGTGGGGCAAACTAAGAATGACAATAATAAAGAAAGATGTTAAACAGTTTTGGACACTGCTTAGTAAGGGATATGATAAGTACAGTAACCTCTAATTATTAAGAACCTTGTTATATCGAATATCGGTTCTAACGAATGGTTTGCATGGATCCCAACAGTTACCTGTAGCCCATTGTAATACTGTACCACTGTCACATCACCGCTTGCCTGCCTGCATCACCTGTCCCATGCTTGCCTGCCCTGTGTCCATCAAACTTCTTTGTTCTGTCCAAGGGTCCCTCTCTTGTCTTTCTTTATTTTTGACAGTGTCAGTACAGACTCAGGGAAGCAGGTGGGTCAGCAAGCAGAGAAAGAAAACTCAGGGAAGCAGGCAGGTCAGTGAGTGGAGCATGCTTTTAAGGTAACCCAAATGATGTCTAATTTATATACTGTACTGCTCATAATCTATGCTAGAATTATAAACTCTATGCAGTATACTAAAAAAGAAAGAAAGCTTAAGGAAACTCAGGAAAGCAGGCAGGTCAGTGAGCAGAGAAGAAATAGGGAGAGAGATGCAAAGGGGTGCAGTGGCTGGAGAGAAAAACACACAGCAGCAGCCAATTTTTAATCCCATTGCCATCACAATACACTATACAGTATAGGGGTGGTTGAGCAGGCAAGTGAGTGAGTGAGTGGGAGTGTGTTAAATGGGAGGCTGTAATGCATGTGAAATCAGTGCACTGCCCTTTTTAAGCAACCCTTGCTGTAGCGAATTAGGTACTATAACGAACGTCTGCTATGGCTCTGAGCCTGTTCGTTATAGTGAGGAGTTATTGTATACTACTAATGTTGAGGCAGCAATTACACCATCAACTTGGGAACACCATTTTAAGATGCTTCATTTTTCACAATTTGAGGAAGATAGACAAATTTATCTCAAAAACTAGGGGAGTTCATCCTTACCAAAACCACTTTATATTCATCAATCAGAGGTTATGAATGTATTAGACAAGATGTCAGCAAATAAGGATCCTGGGTTGGGTAGTATCCTAGTGGATATATTTAAATCATTTAAAGAATGGTGGTTCACTATACTACACATGACATTCAACTACTGTGTCCAGAGTGGGCAGTTCCTGGAATCCTGGAAGGGAAGCTTAGTGTGTTCCATATTCAAGAAAAGGAATATAAATGATCCCATCATGTATTGTCCTGTTAACCTGCTTGACACATCATAAAAAAATTTCTATAGAATAATATTGAACCATGTGCAACAATGGACAGAAATGAATAACTTAATCTCCGAATTTCAGAATGGGTTCAGAACAAAACGCTTAACAATCCAACACAGTTCTGTCCTCCAGCACCTCATTTGGAAATTTGTAAAGATAAACAAATCAAAACTCTATTGCTGTTTCATTGATCTGAAAACAGCATTTAACTCAAATAGCAGAAAATTACTCTGGGAAAAATTGGAAGGCTACAATATGGATCCAGACATCTTAGATGTCCTAATAGGATTATACTGTGATACATGGCTTAAAGTTCAATTTAATCAACAAGGAAACCTTACATCAAACATCAAAACAAATTTAGGTGTATGCCAAGGCTACCTTATTGCACACATTTGTTTAACCTATACATAAATACAGTACTAATGGAACTAAATAATCCAGATTTCCACTCCCTGATTGTTCTTTCACAAAAAGTCCCATACTTAGTGTATGCAGACAATATTGTCTTGATATCCACATCCCTTCTGGGACTTCAGCGTAAGTTAACACTCTTTTCTGAACTTTGCAAAAAAGTTACGCTGGTTATAAATTTGAATAAGACAGATCTGGTTATCTTTGGTAATAGAAATAAAAAAAATCACTTTATATTGATAAAAATAAAGTTAAAACAACACTTTATGATTATTTGGGGCTCAGATTTACACATAATATTTCATGGACCCCACAAATAAAAATAATAACTAAAAAGCTGAAAACCTCATTTAATGCCTTTAAAAGGTTTAACATGAAAATGGGACAGAGATCAGTTATAGGTTTGCTAAGGGTAATAAACATCAATATGAAAACGAGTATCCTATGTGGCACATAAATCCAGACCCCAGCAAACATAAAGACTTTGGAAATAGAAATAAATAAAATGTAACTATACATATTAAAAGTGCAACAGTCAATACCAGCAGAAATACTGAGAAAAGAACTAGGACAATCCCCATTAGCCACAATGGCACTAGAGAGAAGGATAATGTTTTTATATTGAACTTGTTTCTCCTTCAGGACAATAGGTTACCCAGGATGTGTTTTGAAGAACAAATAAACTACCATCAAATAAATTTTACTTCAAGCACTATCAAAACTATTAAGGAAAATATCCTTCCTTCAGGCTTGGGAATCTTACTTTAGAGACATAAGAATACTTCAGAATTAAGAAAAAATTAACAAACTAAATTAACAAACTAGGCATTATAGATGGTACAAAATTATAAAAACAAAATACAACTTGAATCATATCTGTCCATTTTAACAAACCCTGATGAAATGAGAGTTATAACCAGGTATAGACGTGAGTCATATACTGCTAATTACATCTTCTATGATCAAAAAAGAGCTGGAATCACAGATTCTAAATGTAAGTGCAATTATGGAATGGAGGATGATCTCAAACACATTGTGTTACATTGTTCTCAGTATGAAACAACAAGGAAACAATGGTTGGCCCGGGTGTTGAACACCCTTGTTCCCCACTCTGAAGAGTTAAAATCTTCTTGTTCACCTCTGGTGAAGCACATATACTTTCAATGCTATAGAAAATATCTACATTCCCTTAAAGTGTGATGACGAAAAGATATTAACTTGTGACTCCGTCTTCTAGATACTATTTGCACTGAGTAGTGATGTTTTTTAGATCAAAAATGCAACAGTTGTTTTGCTAGTGAAGTAAAACCAGATGTTGATGTTTAATGTAAATTATGTTTATTTATGTGCAATGTATTTATATATGAGTACTGTTATTAAAAATGTTGTATACATTTGTAAAGACATTTGTCGATTAATAAACTTTGCCTACCTACTTACCTACCTAAGATAAATGCAGTTCAATGCATTTCAATGAGGGTTTCAACTTTTATTCATAACTCAACCATTTGTTCATATTCATGGACAACGTGACTGTCATTATGCAACTCCCACCCAAAAGGTGATTTTGTAGTCGCTTGGCAAATCTGCCTTTTGGGTGGGATTTGCTTAATGATAGTCATATTGTTCTTGAGGTGGGGTATTAAGAAGGCTATGTAGAAAATGTGGGGTCAAATTATGTAAAAATGGCAAAGTTATGACCATTCAATGCAATTTCGCTATGAACACTTGCAAGTTTGGAAATTTTAAAGACTATGACCAGAAATTTTCAACATAGACTTCTTATTACCCCACCTTGTGTATGTTACAGCTGTCATTTTTCAAATCCTGCCCAAAATGTGCCTTTGCCCCTGTGGCATGGAATGGCATTGTAGTTGCATAAAATTATGTTTTGGTGGGAATTTGAACATTTTCTGTACCAGGTACATGAGGTAGGATAATAGAATGGCTTTGCTGTCAATTTAGTCACTGTTGTCCCATAAATGGAAGTGCAGGGCCCTTCCACAGTGTTATACATATACGCATCTATGGAGGGATGGGAATGCAGGGCTCGAAGGGCACTGTGCTCCCACATGCAAATAAGGATTCGATTACTCTAGCTCAAACATTTGGGCCCTGCACTTCCACAGGCAAATAAGACTATGATTACATTGTAAAAAAACTACCTTAGTGCATCAGTTAGGGTAGATATCAAACTGTAAAAAGGAGGGAAACATGATGTGAGGGTTTCCAACAATAATACCCCCCCCCCACCCTGTACACAACAACAGGTGTCAGGGTTGTGCCTTGGGGTCATCAGCCATAACACTCACTCCATTCTCCTATATGGTACCCATCTCAACTTATTTACTTATGGAAAGTGGTGAGCATTATAGCTGATTACCCCAAAGCACACCCCCAGCACCTGTTGGGGTATGCATGGTGGGGTGTGTGGTGTTAGGGTTGGAAACCCTAATTTCATATTTCTCTCCTTTTTACAGTTTGATATTATACCTAACTGATGCAATAATCTGATTTTGCAAAAGGATATATATTCATGGCAAAAAAACTCCATTTAATGCATTAGTTATGGTTGTTCCACAGTGACAAAAGTGAGGAAATTCAATGTTAGGTTTGTCACCCCTAGCACCCCAAGCCCACCCTGTCCCCACCAACAGGCATCAGGGTATGCATTGGGATCATTGGACCTAACTCTCACCCCATCCCATGTGTAAAGAAGCTGAGGTGGTGCAGTATAGGAGAATGAGGTGAGAGTTAGGACTAATGACCCCAATGCACACCTCGATGCCTTTTGTTGGGAACGGGGTGGGCTTGGGGTGCAAGTTTGGCAACCTTAACACTAAATTTCCTCACTTTTGTTGCTGTGGAAAAGCCCTAACTGTTGCACTAAACAGTTTTTTGCCATGAATTTCCCTTCTTTTTGAGAATGAGCACTATAAATAGTGAATGGAACGTGGTGGTGGGAGCGCGGGGACAGACACATGTGATTTTTTGTGACATAGTAATGCTAACGGTAATGCAAATCAAGCACAAATGGTAACACACATGGTGATGCAAATGTAAGTGATAACACAAACTGTAAGAGAAATGCAAGCGCAAACGTTAATGAAAACAGAAATTATAACACAAACGGTAATGCAAATTCTAACGGCAACAGAAATGCAAACGGTAACAAAAACAATGCGTAAATGCTAACGCCAATGGAAACCAAACAGTAAGAAAAATGCAACCGGTAACACAAACGCAAACAGAAATGCAAACGGTAAAGGCAACGGCGATGCAGAAGGAAACAGTAATGCAATCAACAACAGAAACGCAACATAAAACACAAATGCTAAGGCCAACAGAAACGCAAACGATGACGAACATGCAAACAGTAATGGTAATGCAATTGGAAATGCAAACAGTTACAGTACCAGCAACGATGATGCCAAAGAGAACAGTAATGCAAACAGAAATGCAAATGCAAGTGAGTACAGAAACGCAAATGGTAACGCTCATGGACACAGTACTGCAATTGGAAATGCAAATGCTAACGGTAACACTAACGTTGATGCCAAAGGAAACACAAAAGGAAGCGCATATAGAAATGCAAATGGTAATGCACACGGTGATGCAAAATGAAATGCAAAAAGAAACAGTAATGGAAACTCAAATGGTAACAGTAATGCAAATGAAAACACAAAGGGTAACACACACGGTGGCGTAGATGGGAACGCTAATGCAAATGGTTACAGAAATGCAAGTGGAAACACTAACTGTAACAATAATGGAAGCGAACACCCATTTTTCCCCCAAAAGCTGCATTGAGAAACACAATGAATACAAAGAATGTATGCATAATAATGGGCCTCTGAGCAGAAAATGAGCACTTGGAATACTAAATTGCTTACATCTCAGGAACCGTATGATGCAGAAAAAAAGTTTAAATTTGATATAATTTATGACTTTCCTGGCTAGTTTTGCACTTAGCCCCCTATTGGTGGACTAAACATTTTTCTGACGAAAAGTCTGTATTTCGAAGCATTTCCGAGATACGGGCCCCAAAAGGCGCTGTAATGTTAGTCTATGGGAAAAATAGTCAACTTCGGAGTACCGTAACTTTGCAGCCCTCTAATATTTTGTCACCAATCCACCAAAGGCACATCTGTGGGATCTTGGCTTTCTTCCCTCCAAATGTAAGCCCAAAAGACCAAATCATTCTTGTGCAGCAGGGTGGCAAAGATTTCCTATTCTTTTGGGCATAGTATCGCAAAGTAGTGTCGCAAATCACGACACTTTCACAAAAAAAGTTACGATAGTGTCACAAGTGCGACACTACTTTGTGACACTACAGTTTGCAACAATTTGAAAAACATATTTCTGGGGTGTTTAACCCCCTCAAAAAAGACATGGATAGCATCCTCAGGGCTCAACTAGGTGAACACAAAAAGAACTGTGTCCCTAGAGGGTCCCAAATTTAAATGCCAAGCATTTCTGTGACCAGCAACTGAAAAAAAAATGGCTGACTCACGACACTACAGGGGTCATTTGCAACACTAAAAACTGCATTTGTGACACTGTCAAACTTTTTGTTAACTTTTCCCATTGACTATAAAAGGAAACTTGTTTTTTGAATAACTTTTGAACCGTTTAATATTTTTTCACAAAATTTTCAAAAGGTACATCGGGGAACCTGGCTGCATGTTTCCTGAAGGTTTTGGACTGGCCTCACAAACTGTGTGACCTGTAATCATGAGCAAAGAACGTGAAAAAAGTGTAAATACAACTTTCTATTGCACTTTATAGCTCCGCAACCGTATATCTGACCATTACAAAACTTGGCACATCCAGAGATCTATCGTACTGCAAAATGTCAGGCAAATTTATCATATGGTGACAAAGTTATTATGCAGCAAAATTTCACACTTTAACCTTAAATGGGGTACTCAACCCTAACTATAGTGGCACAGAATATATATATACTGACTTGCAAAAGTATTCAACCCCCCCTTGAAAGTTATCAGATTTGTCTGGATTACAAATGAGACTTACATATATTATTCCAGTCAATATTTGTACTGCAAACTCATATGCTCTAACAGTATGTTGTCAAAGCCAAAATTAATCATCCGTCAGCAGATCTTTTAAAGAAAATTAAAAAGTGGAAAATGCTGCTTGCAAAAGTATTCAACCCCTACACATTAGTATTTGGTAGAGCCACCTTTTGCTGCAATAACAGCTTTAAGTCTTTTGGGGTAAGTATCTACCAGCCTTGCACACTGTTCGGGAGTGATTCTTGCCCATTCTTCTTGGCAGATCTGTTCCAGGTTGTTCAGGTTGGTTGGGTGACTCTTGTGCACTGCAAGTTTCAAACAGTGCCACAGATTATCGATGGGATTGAGATCTGGACTTTGACTTGGCCACTGTAGGACATTCACCTTTTTGTTGTTTAACCACTCCTGTGTTGCTTTGGCCTTGTGCTTGGGATCATTGTCCTGCTGAAAGGTGAAGTTTCTCCCAAGCTTTAGTTTTTTAGCAGACTGAAGCAGGTTCTTTTGCAGTATCTCCCTGTATTTTGCTCCATCCATTCTTCCTTCAATTTTAACAAGATGCCCAGTCCTGCTGATGAAAAGTCTCCCACAGCATGATGCTGCCATCACCATACTTCACTGTGGGATGGTGTTTCTCAAAACATCATGCAGTGTTAGGTTTGCGCCGCACATAGCGCTTTCAATTGTAGCTACAAATCTCTATCTTGGTCTCATCAGACCACAAAACCTTGTGCCACATCTTAGCTGGGTCACTCTCATGCTTTCTGGCAAACTCAGATGTGCTTTGATATGGTTCTTTTTGAGTAATAGCTATTTCTAGCCACCTCCCATACAGCAGTATTATGCAGAGCTCTTGATATGGTTGACTGGTACCTTTCAGTACACTCTCAGCCACTGAACTCTGTAGCTCCTTCAAAGTGATTGTTGGCCTCTCTGTGGCTTCTACTAGTCTCCTTCTTGTTCGGATGCTGAGTTTTGAGGGATGGCCTTGTCTAAGTAGTGCCTGGGTGGTGTGATGCAGCTCACTTCCTCACTATTGATCCAACAGTGCACACTGGGATATCCAAACACTTGGGTATTATTCCGCACTTTTTCCTAATTTATGCATGTCTATTACTTTATCTCTAACTTCCTTAGCATGCTCTTTAGTCTTCATTTTCACACCCTTCCTTCAGATTCACAGTCTGACCAATGGCCATTAAACTGAGGGGGTTTTATCCAGAAAATGTGAGCTACTTTAATGTTTCAGAGGGAGGTGAGGCCAATTGTAAGCCAATTGTGTCCTCGTTAGGGCAATATTTTTCATCTGTGTAAACTTGGAGCTTCCAGAGCACAGGGGTTGAATACTTATGCAAAAAGCATATTTCAGTTATTTCGTTTTCTTAAAAAAATATATTCTAACATGAAACCAATGTCACTTTACAATAATTATTTTGAGGGTCAGTCTTTTTAAATTAAATATTACACAGAACAAAATCTCAATGTATCATTTGTCATTCAGACAAATCTGACAACTTTCAAGGGGGGTTGAATACTTTTGAAAAACATTATATATATATATATATATATATATATATATATATATATATATATAGAGCAACATAAATGCACAATCCTGATTGGCTGAAGGTCTTTTTCAGCCATGTCCTTATCAGGCAATAACCTGCAAACTGGCACTAACTGTGCCAAGCAAAATGCAGCACATGGTAAAAATCAATCCATGCCCACTTTTCCTATCCAGTTTGTCAACCAACATGCCACCGAGCATCTGGCACTGCATGTGGAGAGCAGTCCCAACAGCAGAAAAACAGTACAGACTACATCCAGCCCCTTCCCCCACCCGCTTCTGCCACACCACCACAAGAAACTTTTTTGACTGAATACATTTTTCTACTTTTCTTTGATTCGCTGCCCATTTCTGCCTAGTACCTGCATGGCTCTAGCTCCCAGCATTTCAAACCTTGTCCAGGAGTTAGGTACACCTGCAAGAATCCCCAGCTTCCGATCCATTTCCACCATAATTGCAACAGGTCTGTAATGCTCCTCACCCAATCAACTAAACATTCAAACTGTATTTTTGCAATGGAGGCCAAAAAAACTGTTTTTTTAAATTAAAGTCTGACCTGTTCTACTTCTCTTCAGAGGAAATCATGGTCATACATGGTCCCGCGTGACGGCTTCAAATGGTACCACAGACCCGCTACTCCATCTTGACGAAATCTTAAAAATAAAGAAGAGACCTGCTCCTCTGACTTGTGGCATAACAGGGATTAGAAAAATCGGTAAAAAAAACAGTCCTCCATTACCACAAAAAGCTTTAGCACCTGTCTTTCACAGTACAACAAAATACAAGCTGCTCTCTATGGAAGCTCTTGAAGGACACTTTCACTTCGCTCCTCAAAAATCCAGCAACAGGCACAGAATATGACACGATGCTTCCAATCTTTTTTTAACCATAACATATATAACTTAAACAAACAAAAAACTAATAGCAAATAAAATGACCTGTCTTTATGTAGGTGCTGCTAGTTGGGTGGGGCCAAAAACAGTAATAAAAGTATTATAACAAGCGGACTATTCTTCAGCACCTCAACAATTAAAATAATTTTTTAATATATTTTTCACATTTTCTGTTTTTTTTTTTAATAATTTGCTAGGGAAGGCCCATTTTATAAGCACAATAACACACTCCGGGTGTGGGTTGTTACGCCTGATAAACAGCCCAGGGGGCATAAGGCACCGTGCAAGAGACTCATGCCTTGAGTACACCCGGGTGCTCTTATCAGGTGATAACTCACACCTTGTTGTGTTTTATTGCTTGCATATGTGTGTGTGTGTGTGTGTATATATATATATATATTCATACTGTACTGTATATATATATATATATACATACATATATACAGTATATATATATATATAGTATATATATATATATATATATATATATATCTTTTGTAAAAAAAAACTTTGTTAATGCACTAGTTAGGGTTAAAGCAAAAAAAGTATGGAAATATGACATTAGGGTTTTCAACCCTAACACCTCACTGCCACCCTGGGGCAGAAAATCAGGTGAGAGGTGTGCTGTTTTTCAACTTGACCTTTGGGGAACCCCTCCTCATGAGCAATATCAGTGACATTATGCAACTCCTGCCCAAATGTTGATTTTACGATCAGTTGGTGAATTCACCTTTTGGGTGGTATTTGACAAGTCTTTCTGTCATTGTTCATGAGGTGGGGTCAATAGAAGGGTATGCTAAAAATTTGGGGTCAAGATATATAAAACTGGCCATGTTATGCCCATTTGTTTCAAATTTGCAACACACGCTTGTAACTTTGGAAATTTTAAATATTTTGACCCCAGATTTTCAACATAGACTTCTTATTACCCCACCTAATTTATGCCACAACTGTCATTTTTCAAATATTGGGCAAAATGTGTTTTTGCACTTGCAGTGCGAAATAAGCGTCACAGTTGCAGAAATTCTGCTCTTGGCAAGATTGAAAAAATGTTCGGTACCGGTACATGGGGTGGGATAATAAGATGGCTATACTGACAGTTTGGTCACTGTTGCCTTATAAATGGAAGCACAGGGCCATTAGGGCACTGTGCTTCCACAGCTACATGCATACACTATATGCATCTATGGAGAGATTGGAGCACAGTGTCCAGAGGGCCTTGTGTTCCAACAGACAAATAAGGATATGATTGTACCATCTCAAAAAGTAAGGAAATAAATTGCAAAAAGCCTTTGTTAATGCTCTAGCTAGTGTTAAAGTGACAAAAGTATGGAAATGTGGCATTAGGGTTTGCAACCATAACATCCCATCCCCTTCCAGGCAGCAGAGCAGGTATGAGATTTGCCTTGGTGTTCTCAAGCCTAATGCTCACCACATTCCATCTGTAAAAAATGTCAGAGGTGCACAGTCTATGTCAGTGGAAGAGAGTTAGACTTGTGAACCCCAAGGCACATCCCACACCTGCTGTGCTTCCTGGAAGGGGGTGAGATGTTTGGGTTGGAAATCCTAATGCCACATTTCCCTACTTTTGTTGCTTTAACCCTAACTAGCATTAACAAAGTGTTTTGCAAATGTTATATACTGCATATGAATGTACTTTCAATTTATCAAAAGTGGCACATTTTGGTATAATTAAAACACATTTTTTGCCCATGGATGGAAACATGTTTAGTTTTTTCTGCAAGTGCACTTTTAACCAAGCTTTCCATTTACTTCATGATTTATTGAATTTGTAGTCATATTTTTAAATTAATTACTAATGCATTATTTTCAAAGGCCCAGTGCCTTTATTATTTTATCATGTCCATAACAAAAAACAACTATAAAATGGCACAGTGCTGTGTGGTGAGAACCATATTTTTAAATTTATGAAACTTGTATTCCAGTGGGATTGTACTCTTCATGTTTACAGAAGGTTATACTTTGATGGCACTACAAAATGCAGAAGTTGACCTTCAGGGGATTTAATTACATCATTTACCAGTCATAAATCATTTTTACTGCTCAAACTGATGTTTGATCACTGGTTAGAGATTTATCCAAGGTTAAATATAAAATACATGAAGAAGTATTTTCTTTAAAAGGAATTTAAAATAAGACATTTTAGAACTTAAACTAAATGTCATAAGAGAACCTAACATTCTTTAGCTACAGTAACACAAACTGAACAGCACGCTGTAAATTATTATGTAAATATTAGCATTCAAATTCCACAGTCAGCTAAATAATTAAACAGCATGGCATATTAGTATATTTTTGATTCATAAATGTGTTCCAGTGAATAGCCTTGATTATTGGCTGTGCAATTCATAAATGTGTTCCAATGAATAGTTTTGATTATTGGCTGTGAATCCATTTAATGCAGCAAACACTGAATGTTATAAGCCAACGTTTCTGTTTAGAACATGATATTGTTAATCAAGATTAACATTTAAATTCCCATTTTATATGCAGCTAGTATTGTATTTAAAAATATGAAAGATTCGAAAAATTCATAGTTTTAAATGCAAATAAAATAAGAGTATAATGCAAATATGGGAAAAGGGAGGTCTTGTGACTTAAGGGCTGCCATTTCCTTGTTGAAGTCCCAGTATGAGCCACCACATTGATTACAAGTTAGATAAGGTAGATTAATGTACAGTAGCACTTACAGCTCAGTTTAAAATGGACATAAGTTTGATCAAAATGTAGAGTTGGCTGATGCAACCAGTTATTGGTATTGCAGTGTAGATACAGATGAGTGAGATGATTTAAGGGCATCACTGTTTGGAATTGAACACACAAATACATGAGCAGTCACTTATGAACATGCACTGTCATTCCTGCACACACACTTGCGCGCGCGCCCACACACACACGCAAGCATGCAGACTTCAATGCACACACCAAGACTTACACAAATATACATACTAATGCACACACTGACACTCACATTAATACACCCACACAGCAAAATACACACACACATACACTATAGCCATACACAGAGAGCCTTAATCTGACACATGCACATTACTTCACACAATTTCCTTTTCACATTACACTCCACTTTTCTCTCTGTCTGGGAGACTCACTCTGCATTCTTCAGATGGCCAGAGGAACAGTGGCGAATGGCAGTTTGTGGATGGGCTGCAAACTTACCAGCAAAAATGAAACCCTCTAGAGTCCATCGAGTCTGTCCTGCTGGAAACAGAAACATAGAATGTGATGGCAGATAAGGCCCACTGTGCTGACTGCTCATCTTATATAGTCTGACCATTTTATTGATTTTTTTTAACCTTCATTTTTTGCTGCAGACCTCACTTTATCTACACTGTCATCTCTTCTCCTCCTCCCTTCCTTACCCCTACAATTTCCTTGTGCCTGTCACAGGCATTTTTGAGACCATCCACTGTTTTCTCCCCCACTACCTACACTGGAAAACTATTAAAGGGATCCGCCACCTTTCTGAGAAGAAGTACTTTATCACATCCCTCCTGAATTTGCCTCTCTCCAGCTTCATAGAATGGCCACTTGATTTAGGGCATCTTTTTTCTGAAAAATGCTCCCCTGCTGTATCTTATTAACCAGTGTTAAGAATTTAAAGGTCTCTCAAATCCCCACACTCCCTCCTCTCCTCCACAGTGTACATGTTTAGCTCATTTAACCTCTCTCCTTGTAAATCTTTCTATGCAGATCCTGCACCATTTTGGTAGTCCTGTTCTGGACCACTTACACGCTGTCTGTGACCTTCCGGAGATGTGGTCTTCTGAACTGGACACAGTACTCAAGTTGAGGTTGTACTAGTGATCTATTTAAGGGCAGCACCACCTCACTGTTCCTGCTGGTGATACCCCTTCCTTTTCTTTTCTTTTTCTTTCTTCCTCTCATTTCAGATTAGTCACAGAGACCATACTCCTTCATCACTATTCAGGATCAGATTGGTCAATCTGTAGCAGCTTCATCATGTACTCTGAGGGTGGGTATCCAGGAAATGTTGTATTTATCTTCAAAATACATGTTAAAGCACTATCTCTCCCAAAGTCATCTGGAAAAGATGCCACATTTTTTCATATTGATTTTTTAAACCAATTTTATAATACCATGCCATTTCCAATTTTGATGTATCTATTGCCAAATTCAGCCAGGTTTGAAAATTAGAGGGGTCTGAATCTTTCCATTTCTGTAAAATGCATTTTTTTTCTATAATGGTCAATAAGGTAAGTAATTTATTTTGTTCTTCTGTCAAGTATGTATTATCTGGATAGACACCTAATAATGTTATATATAAGCTTCAAATTAACTGTTTCTTAACATTTTTCATGAAAAATGTTCTATTTTAAACCAAAAATGTGATGACCACGGGCAATAATATATCATTGGATCAGTGTGCCAGTGGTTTCAGCACATATTGGGCATTTGTCATTAATAAGATCATTAAATAAATGAAGTTTATAGGGCATATAATATGTCCTATGAAAAGTATTCATTTGAATTTGTTGCGATTTAATGGATTAAACATTGTGGCCCTGATATTCAAAAGAGATGTGCCACGCACAACAGAGATGCACCAGCACAAGTACGAAAATGTGCCATTGTGCGATATTCAGAGGGAGGCAGCTGCGCCTGTACAAGTTGCAATGTGCAAGAGCGCAATGGTAATGAATGCATGCACCACCGTAGGGGGAGGAACCATGAATAAATGGCGCAATGCGATATTCAACAGCATGCACCATGTTCAATAGAGGAGACAACGGAAGTTGCGTGATAGTGGAAATGATCCAAAATAAAAAGGAACAAGAGAGAGATGCAAGAACGCTACCGGGAAGCCAGAGGTGGGAGTGAGGTGACAGCAACCAGAAACAGGGTAACAGTGAGTGGAACTGTGAAGGAGCAGGACAGGGCACACCTGGGAACACACAGGAACAGGACAGGAGTGGGAAGCCTGTGCTACTTGTACAGGACAGACAGGGTAGTGCCACAGTGTAGTGAGGGCAGTGGCAGTAGGCAGGACAGCCAAAGGCCGGAGGTGTACCCAGTGCAGGGGGAGCATCACAGAGGACAGTGGGTGGAATGGGATAACAGCTGCCGGGGGGGAACACCAGCCAGGGACATGGCCAGTGCTACCTTCCAGATGGAGGCAGTAATGATGGGTGTGAGAAGGCAGGCAGCAGGGGTGCGCAGCCTTGGAAGGGCCCGTCGGTGGTATGCCCCCAACAGGTGGTATCGAGCCCATACCACCTTCGAGCACTACACCAACACGGAGATTGTGGGCCGGTACTGCCTGAACTGGGTGATCCTCAGGTGGCTCTGTGAGCTGTGCAGTGATGAGATGCAGGCACCCACACGACAGAGCCATGCTCTGTCAGTGGAGACAAAGGTGACAGCTGTCATGTGCTTGCTCACCACGGGCACCTTCCAGAGACAAACAGAGGACACAACAGGCATAACCCAGTCAGCCGCATCATGCCTAATCACATAGTTCCTCAGCGCACTGCTGCCACATGCTGTGGAGTACATCCATTTCCCCAGCATACAGGCGGGGCTCACAACACACATACAAGTGTTCCACAGGGTAACACGTATGCCTGGTGTGCTTGGGGCCATTGACTGATCCATGTGGCCATCTGCACACCACCTGGCTCGGATGGTGTTGCATACATCAACCGGAAGGGTTTTGCCAGCATCAACTTCCAGGTGGTATGCGATGCCAGGGGGCTCATAACCACTGTCTGTGCCATGCACCCTGGGGGAGCACATGGTGCCTTCCTCTGGCACCAGTCTGCACTGTGCCACAGGTTCGAGAGTGGGGACATCCCCACTGGCCACATAGTGGGTGAGTACACACATCATGCAGGATGACATGGGCAGCAGCGGGGGGGGATGCATAGTCAGAGGTGCAATAGGTACTAGCCTTGACGGCCCATGATGAGCTGATTTGCATATGCTGGCTGAATATCGCTCTGTTGCACCTTGCGCAATTGTGTTCAGCATGCTCAGGCAAAGGTGCAGCTCTGTGATGTGCGCAGTAGGCACCACACGGTGCATGCCCTGGGTGCTGATGCCAATGCCTGCCATGCTGCTGACATGCTGATCACAGGAGACAGTGCAGGACATGGCCACCACTGTGCCAGTGACACTAGTGTGCTGTTCACATGTATGGCACTCATGCCATGGAGCGCCGTAGGTGCCATGGTGCCACAGCATGGTAGACCACTGCAGGGTGTCACACACAGGCACCTTACCACACTACACGCAGGGAGTCCCAGTCGTGCTATGGTAGTCTGTGCGCGACATACCCTTGACCCTGCAGTCGACCTTTGCCCCCTAGGCACCATGCGTCCACATGAGTACACCCTATCAAGGCTGTCTGCGACAGCAACAATGGGAATGGCAGCGCCTGTACCGCAGAATCTGCATCGCAGGATGGGCGCCACATAGAGCACCATTTTGTGATCCTAGCTACAGGAGACATGTCATGGAGGAGAGCAGCTTTGTGGAGCCCTCTGGAGCTGGCCAATTTTGTGGCCATTGTAGAGCCCCATGCTGGGGCCCTGTTTGGGGATGACCCCTTAGATAGGGGAAGGAGTGCTGTGTGGGAGGAGGTGGCAGAGGCACTGGAGGAGGCCACGGGGATTGCCCAATCATCTGAGCAGTGTCGCCACCACTATGGGGACTTCCAGCAGAGGGACCCAAACAGGCTTGCCCATCTACAGGCACGCTCCAGGTGAGGCGCAGTGCCACGTCCAGGTAGGTGCTCCATCCATACACTGGTAGCATCCATCTGGGTATCAAGGTGGACATGTGTCCACCACACAGGGGAGGGAGGCCATCCAGTGTGGGCAGTGGTGGTGGGGTTGCGGCATGGCTGGACTGTGTGGGATTGCACACACCCAGGGGGGGCCTTTGCTACTGGTTTGTACTGAAGTTCCCCACTCCATGTTTGCACCCTAGGCCCTGAGGAGAGGCGCTGAGCCCAAGAGGCAGGGGCACGCCATGAAGAGGAGACTGCCCAGCAACAGGCACGAGCTGGTGGGCCCATACCACACCAGCACCCCGATGTTGCAGATGCAGGTGAGTGTCTTTCTTACAGGATATTCTGTGCATGCTGTGTTGCGGGGTAGGCGGCGGGCCATGGCCACCATCCATTGACACCACTGACATGCACACCACACGGTACACTCAGCACTGTCCTGTGGCACTGCATGTGTGGGTGTGCATCGCTGGTGGTCCATGCATGCACCAGGTACATGGCTGTGCCACTGCCTTCGCACCGCATAGCCATGTCACTGTACAGCCATGGTGGTGCTGTGCGGGACTTGGGCGGTGGGTGTGTGCAGTGGTCTGCATGGCTGTGTGCACCTGGGTAGGCAGGTCTTGTGGACATGATCACTGTGGGTGGTCGCACACCAGCACAGGGGCATGGCCCACGGCTGTATGCCATGCACAATGGGTAGGCTGCAGGGGGATGGACATTCCCACATATTGACTCTGCTCCTCCCTCATCCTAGGTGGATGGGGAATGATGGCCATCAAAAGGGCCATGCAGGAGCTCTTGCAGCTGGCCAGGGCATCGATGGTGATCCTCCAGCACATGGAGCGGCATGGGTCAGAAGGCGGAGGAGTAGTAGGTGCCACAGAAATGGAGAGCGGGGCAGATGATAGGCCCTCCATGCCCCTGGAATCACCCTACCCCCTGGACCCACCCTCACACCCCTTCTTCCCTCTCCCATTTGTTCAACCCTGCCCCTTACCTACCCCCACCTGGTATGTGGCCTTTCCCCCCATTGTACATATTTGTAAATAGTTTTGTTTCTCACCTCTGTTCAATACATTTGTTTTGTTATGACAACTGTGGTGATCGATGATTTGCAGTGGGCTTCAGGTGCTCAGCTGCAGTGGTGTGCATGGTGTCAGGGGTGGTGCAGGCATGGGTGTGTGTGTGTCCGCAAGGGAACTGCCTATGGTATGGCAGGGGAATCAGTCACTGTCTGTGGTTTGTGTGTTGTTCTCTGTGCACTGGATGCCTGTGTGCAGTGGTCCATGGTGCATGCACTGTGTCCATGACACTCCTGTCAGACCATCCATGGCCTGTGCAGCTGACACCCTTGCATGTCTGTGATATGCAAAGTCTGCTGGCATGTCAGTGGTGGCTGTCCATGCTAGACAACTACTGTACCCGGCACAATGCCAGGTTGCCTCCTGTCACTGGTATGGTGCACATCTGCCTCAGGTGGCACTGTGGCCTCGGCTGTTGTTGTCCCCCCTCCATGCTGTCACTTGTGTCTTTGCAGGGGATGTGCTCCACTGTCTGTCACTTGTGCCCCCGCTGCATGCTGATGGCGTATGGCTTCATGATGCATGCACAGGGTGGCTGGTACACTGGTGCCATCGAGGGGGTGCTAGCCGTGGGTACACGGCTGCTGTGGCCACATGCCAGTGGGTTTGTTGACCCACTACTGTGTCCTTGTATTGGTGTGCCCTTGGGTATGGGTGGGTGTTTGCCCATGCACTGTGTTGTATCCTGTGTGGTGCGTGCTTCCATGCACCACTGTGGGAATCTGTGCTGGCTGTTGTGGCCATTACTGGGATGGGGTGGGTCCTTGGGAGGGTGTGCAGGGTGCTGTACCGCTGATGGTGGTGTCCGGGGCAGGCCCTGTCACATATGGGGTATCTCATGTGCCGACTCATGGTCGGTCTCTCAGCTGTACCTCAGGGGGGCCATGCAGGGTGGCACTGTGTCTGCAGTTGTTGCATCAGTGAGTGCTGCCACCCACTGCAGGGTGCTCATGGTGGGGCTGCCTTGCATGGCTCCATGGTGCACAGGGTTGCATTGTCACAGTGGGGTGGTGGCATGCATGGGGTGTCCTGCACTGTTGGGTGCTGCTCCTGGGCAGGGTGTCTGGGGATCACTGTGCAGGGTGTGCTCTGAATTGGTGGGATGGTGTAGCATGGGGTGGACAGACCTTCTTGTGTGCTGGTCACAGCTTCAAGGGGGTGTTCTGGGGCACCATGCCCCAGCTGTGGGATTGTTGCTGGTGTCCATGGGCTGGTGGTTCTTCCAGCTCTCCTCAGGTTGTGTGGTTCATGGGATATGGGGGGGCAATGTCTGTTCTGCTGTGTGCTCCTCTGCCCATATCTTCCATGGGTGTTGGACCCCTGCATCCTGTCCCTGCGCATTCCTGGTTGTGCTGATGCACTGCTACCCTGCTCCACTGAGCATCCCTGGTTGTGCTATTACGCATCAGACCTGTGCCACTGTGCATCCCTGGTTGCGCCATGATACAGTTGGCGTGGTATTCAGTTTTGTGGCATAAGCACATCTTGGCCTGTGCAGTGTTTGAATATCGCACGTGTTGCGCATAGGTGCACTGTAATTGTGCCTGCTCCTGCTATTGCGCTACTTTGTGGCGCAGTTTGAATATCTGGCCCCTGAGAGTATAAGCCTTAATTATATCTTACAACTGCTCATCTGATAAGCTCATTCCTAAATCATTTTACCATTTATTTTTAAGCTTATCAATATTAATTTTTGATTTTTCCATAATTTTATCATATATAGCTGAAATTAACTTCTTCCCGTTTTGTTCTTTTTGAATAAATTCAACAGAATAGGGGTTTCTGTTATTCTGATTTTGGAGTTATTCAGGGATAAGTAATTTCTAATCTGATTATAATAAAACAAATGATTATATAATATATTGTATTCTTGTATCAGCTGAGAGAAAGTCTTTATTTGGCTATTTTGATACAGGTCTCCTATTTGCTCTAAGTCGTTTTACTGCCACAGTTTAAAAATGTTATTCATAACGGTAGGTGGGAAAGAAACATTTTTCATAAATAGGAGTGAACTTAGTAATTAAATCATATTCATTTAATATTTTCTGGAGTTTTAACCAAGATTTATAAGTGGTAACTATAGTCATGGGAATCCAGGGAAGGAGTTTTTTAACCGCCATTGATGAAAATAGAAAGTTAATAAGATTGAGGTAAGCTTGAGCTGACAAATCCATTTATGTAGTTATGAAATGTGAGGGTCCAGATTGAATGCATTCCCAAACTTGTGTAATTTGAGAAGCTAAATAATAAAGGTACAAATCTGGTAGGACTTGTCCCCAGCATGTTTTGGAAGAATGAGGGTGTTACAAACTATTCTAGAGTTTGTGTGATTCCATAAGAACCCTAAATATTTGTTATAAAAATTGGCAGTTTTTATAGAAAAATATGTTTTTGCATTCAAGTTTTTTCTATTTAATTCAAGTATTTTATTTTTTTACCAGTTAATTTTGTATCCTAAGATCTTTCCAAAATGATTCATAAGCTGAATCATCTAGGGGACAGAAGTACAGTATCTGGTTGTGTTAAAAATAATAAGATGTCATCCGCGTAGAGACTTAATTTTTGTTGTTTATGATCTATAGTAATCCCTTGAATTTCTTGTATATTTCTTACAGCAATTGCTAACTGTTTGATTATTATGGCAAATATTAAAGGGGAAAGAGGAAATTCCCGTCTAGTGCCTCTTGATAAAGAAAATTGCTCTGAGATTACATTATTAAATTTGATAGCTGCTGAAGGAGAATCATATATACAGCTGAGCCACCCATTGAGCTGTGCACCAAACCCAATCTTCCTTAAAACAGCGATAAATATGGCCACTCAACCATATCAAAGGCCTTTTCTGCATCAATCACAAGTAAAATTGCAGGCTGTTCTTGATTCAGTTCAATTATATTCAAAGTATGTCTAAAATTTTCTCTAAGAGAGTTCTATTCTTAATAAAGCCATTCTGATACTGATGTATAATATTTGGAAGTACAAGTTCTAATCTATTAGCAATAATCTTAGTAAAGATCTTGTAATCCTTGTTAAGTAAAGAGATGGGGTGATATGATACATAGCTCAGTGGGTCTTTATCCTTCTTTAAGAATAGATGAATAATAGCTTGTTTAAAGCTATCTGGAACCTTATGTACAGTATTAAATGAGTTAAACATTTTGACAAAACAATAGAATCCAAGAGAAACCCTGCAAGTACCCCCAAAAATGTGCAGCTACATGGAAAACACACAGGAGCAGTGTGCTCAATTCACTAAACTCCCGCAGCTGCGTGAAAAAATATTATGCAGGTGTGCAAAAAATGCAGCTGCATAAAACCACTTATGGGAGACTTTCCCAGTAACTATATGCTGCATTCCCTTAAAGGCTATCCACATTCCCAAAACACCTGCAACTGCAGAAAAAAAGCTTGCACACATGCTGCACAAAAGTCAGGGAGGTGTAACTCACACCCTGTGAGAAAGGCAGCATGCCATCAATTAAGACACAAACCAGGGGGGCAGTAGCAACCAAACCATACAAAAGCAAAGGCCAGTGCAGGAGCCTGCAACCAGTACCAACATATGAAGAAAATCTAAACAGCATACAACAGAAACCTGCAATACTGGCTAGAGAAGCAAATGGAGACAGCACAGACACTGGCAGTAAAACCCCGTGGCCAAAGGTGACACACAAGGAAAGCACAAACAAAAGGTAAAACCACAACAACGTCATGGGGGCATGGGCAATGTTTATCAGGGGTGAAAGGCGTGGCAGGCAACAGGAAGCACCACAGGATGCACAAGTACCAAGGGGTACATGCCAATATGCTCCCAACAATTCACTCTCGCGATATTCACTCCAGACAATTCACTCGGATGAACATTCGCTCCGTTGTTATCTCACTCCTATCAATTTCGCTCCCGCTTACACTCACCTGACAGCCACAGAACTAAAAGCTACTGACAGCTCCTGCATACTGACAGTGCATGTCAGTTTCACTCACAATTACCTGACAGTGTTACACTGAGCCTCATTATTATCCTAATTAGTTGCATTCATTAAACCCCAACTCCACTCTACTGCTCTGACCTGATTCCATGCTCTCTCTATTGCACCTCCTCCCTACTTTCTCCTTTATGGCTAATTAGTCTATTGCAGTCCCATTCATAAATCCCCTCTCCACTCTGCTACCTTGATCTGACTTACAAGTCCTGAGTGAGCATCCCAAGTATCTCCTTGTGTAATTCATGTTGTATGCTGTCTGTATTGCTTGTCCTTCCCCTCCTGTCTCTCTGACTTCAGACCTACATCAGGTGAGAGTCCCTTTCGGTCACTGTTTTTTTGCAATGCTGATGTTATCACTATTTCTCAGGAGACGCCCCCAGTTTGAGTTTGCCTTGTGCTGTTGTACTGATGCACTGTTGTTTGGGACTGCAATAGACTAATTAGCCCTTTTTTTGTAATGCTGATGTGATAGCATATTCTCTTCCATGTCCTGAAGACACAGAACTGCCATACCAGGAACAGGCATGAAACAATGCCAAAAGGCACCACATGAGGGCACAGGCTGTGCAACACCAAACAAACAGTGAAAGGTCAGGAAAATGCCACACAATACCCTGAGCATAGGCACGTGTGTGGGATGTGGCACCACCAACACTCATCAAAAGGCCCTACTTCATGCCAGTGGTTGTGTAGCATGCACCACAGGCCACTGGTGTGCACACACAATACAGAGTGCAAGTGGATGCAGTGGACAAGAAACAAATATCTGTGTGATGGACAGCACAGCAACATATGGAATGTTATCATCAAAACCACATTTTGCACACTCAAATGACATATGTGTGCCACAGCACACACACCAACAATAGCTGGACACAACAGACTACTGCAGCAACCCCAGACACACACTGCCACTCAGAATAACAGCCATACATGTACAGATGAAACAACACTCTGAGAACCAACATATAGCCAGACTGAGAGTGCTACATAGGCAGCTGTGTATGGCACAATAGCCACACCAACTTGACATGCAATACAGTGTCCCACATCCAATGTCCATAATGCAACCAATACAGTGTGTCACAAGGGAGATGCACCGTAATGCCAGCAACATATATGCAATAGCAACAGACATGCTGCTGTATATTGATGTGTGACACAATCCCTGAGAACAATAGTTACACATTATACAGTGCAATGCAAATGTGACTGTCAAGGTAATGTTTCATGTGCATCTCACAACTGCAGTAACAGCCAGCAAGATGCATGCTCACATGTGACATGCAGTAAGGGCTATAAACACGCACAATGCATATCAGACAAATCAGTGTACCTCACACATACAGAACACACAGCCCACAATACATAATGATGTACGAGGTACAGAGTGTATGAAACACAACCAGTACACCCAGACTGTACGGGCACACACCTTAACAGTGCATACAACTGTACCATGACATGGTAGTGCCAAAATGACACAGCAGTGCCACATAGCAATGACTGGAATTTAAACCCCATGAACCCCTGTGCACAACAACCTGTATGGATAGTAGTGTAAACAAGAAAACAGGCATGTGCGTGTAATGGCTCACCACCTACACACAGCACGAGGGTCAACATAATGGATGCGAGTGTGTGGGCTGCAACACAGAGCAATGGTGTGCTCACACATACCAGGATGCAGAGACATGTACAGGTAATGACTACACAACATTGTCCCTGTGCATGTCCACTGGGATCACATGTCACTGCATAGCTATATACATAGCAGTGCACAGTGTGCTACCATGCCATGACCATGGGAGTGCATGTCAACAGTCAAGCATCCCAGCTGTAATAATATATATGCCCAGTAAACACACAACAGTGAAAGCCCCTAATAATCAGCAGATGCACCCATTGTGTAACTCCCTGCCCTGGTACATATTCATACCAGCATAACCCACAATATACAATATGGTATGCCAGTGGTACAGTATTGTATTGAAATGGCCAAGCTCCTCAATGTGCATGTTCCCCAGCACATGGCCCACGCAACACTCCAAATAAAAAACACATCAGCTCAGTAAACATACAGATATATATATATATATATATATATATATATATGTGTGTGTGTGTGTGTGTGTGTGTAAATAAAATGTATTAGCATTTAAAAGGTTAACAACAAAGTATGACAAATGTAAACAGTTAACATATCAACAAGAACCAAGCAGTAAACTATAATGACACACATTAAATAAGGGAAAGGGATAGTTGGCAAGATAGGAAACACAATATCTGAAACACAACCCCAACCCCCAAATACAATGTCCTCATGAACAACAACAAACATGATAATAAAACAAATGGCAGATGGTCAACATCAATTAATTGTGATGTGCACATCCCTCATCCAGATATTGGGAAAGGTCACGTAACTGTCCCAATAGTGTTTCAAAGGTGTTCACTATGGTGGACACCCTACTCCTCACCCCAGACACAACACTACAGCAATTGCATGCTGCTCCCGTGGACTGCCTCATGCCCCCTGTGGATGCTGATGATGCCAGAGTGTCTACAGCCACAGGTGAATCCCCCAACTCCTTCAGCTCAATCCCAACTGGTGTGTCTTCTCTACACACAGCAGCTTCTTGTGAGGTTGCTGTCACCAGCACATCAGGCATATCTTGTGGTGCAGATACCTGCACGACAGCAACAGTCCCAACACTTGATACATTTGGCCTGTGTCCCTGAACAGCACCACCATCCTCTGCCCCTGCCTCAGAATCACTGCTGATATGCAAGCATACACTCTGTCTATGCCATGGCTGGGCAACTGCACCCCTCCTGGCAGTCAGGTGTTGCTGTGCCATCATCACCATCCTCAACATCTCCCTCTCTTCTGCAGTTGGCTCTCCACATCTGCAGTAAAAAAGGAATACATTTTAAGTGTGGAAATGCAACATAAGTGTAATTCTGCTCTGTGAGCAATACTGACAATAAACAACACACTGTACATGCATGAGAGTTTAGGCACCCACAAACAAATATGTTCATCAAACATATCTTATGCGTATAATGTAGAACACTATGCAAGTAACCCAACCCTCACAATGTGTGATGTGTGTGAGAATACTAGCCAGTCGTCACCAAAGTTGCACTGTACCCATAACCAAGGGAAACAACAGTCCCACACATAAAAGAAACACTAAATGGAGAGTGTTCTGTGACATGCGGGAAAAGGGCAGGGGCCCAGATGGGTGGGGGGATGACATGCTTGAAATGGCCCTGGTCACTGATGTGTGGGAGTTGTACACAAAGCCAAAGCATCAGATGTGTGAGAGGTATGCAGTGACATGGGGGACAAGGGTCAGGCCTCAGATGTGGGGGACTGTACATGGACATGCTGGACAAGACCCAGGTGTCACATGTGGGGGGGGTCATACAATGACATGCTGTACAAGGCACAGGCCTCACATGTGTGTGGAGGGTGTACACTGCCATACTGGCATCAGATGTCTGAGGGGATGAAAAAGCCATGTGGCACTAGGCCCAGGCTTCTGACATGTGGGATGTGTGAGAAGAGATGCTAGACAAGGCCCAGCCTTTACATGTGGGTGGGTGCACAATCACTTGTTGGACAAGTCTCAGGTGTCACATGTGGGTGGGTGTACACTGACATGCTGAAGAAGACCCAGGCATCAGAAGTGTGTAGGAGGGTGATAGTGCCATGTGAGACAAGGCCCAAGCATCAGATGTGTGTGGGGGTGACACTGCCATGCTGGACAAGGCCCAGGCATCAGATGTACGTGGGGGTGAAAAAGCCATGAGGGACTAGACCCAGGCCTCTGACATGTGGGGTGTGTGAGAAGAGATGCTGGACAAGGCCCAGCCTTGACATGTGGGGGGTGTACAGCGACATGCTGGACAAAGCCCGGGCTTCACATCTGGGGAGGTGTATACTGACGTGCTGGGCAAAGCCCAGGCTTCACATGTGAGGGGGTGTACAATGACATGCTGTACAAGGCATAGACCTCTCATGTGTGTGGGGGTGTACACTGCCATACTGGACCAGACCCAGGCATCAGATGAGTGTGGTGGTGAAAAAGCCATGTGGGACTAGGCCCAGACCTCTTACATGTGGGATGTAGGAGAAGAGATGCTGGACAAGGCCCAACCTTCACATGTGGGTGAGTGTACACTGCTATGCAGGACAAGGCCCAACCTTTACATGTGGGTGGGTGCACAATGACATTCTGGACAAGGCCTAGAAGTCACATGTGGGTGGGTGTACACTGACATGCTGAAGAAGGCCCAGGCATCAGAAGTGTGTAGGAGGGTGATAGTGCCATGCGTGACAAGGCCCAGGCATCACATGTGTATGGGGGCGACACTGCCATGCTGGACAAGGCCCAGGCATCAGATGGGCATGGGGGTGAAAAAGCCATGAGTGACTAGATCATGCCCCTGACATGTGGGGTGTATGAGAAGAGATGCAGGACAAGGCCCAGGCTTCACATGTGGGGGGGGTGTACACTGACATGCTGGACAAGGCTCAACCTTCACATGTGGGTGAATGTACACTGACATGCTGGACAAGTCCAGCCTTCATATCAAATCAAATCATCTTTATTTTTATAGCACCTTTCAAAATCAAGTCGCTGTACATAAAACCAATTATATCAAATAAAAACTAAAGCAAGAACAATTAAAAACAAATCATCCATATTTTGGGAAGGCTAAATCAAATAAATAAGTCTTTAACTCAACTTTATAAAATGATCAACAGTCAGGCATTCTCTCAACCGATGAGGTAGAGAATTCCACAGGGTCGGAGCTAAAAAAGAGAAGGCACAAGAACCAGATGTCTTCAAGTGTACCATAGGAATCTTCAGCAATCCCTCGTCAGTGGATCAGAGAGGAATGGTGGGGGAGGTAGGGTACCAAGAGATCTTGCAGGTAACTGGGTCCCTGTTTGTGTAGGGCTTTAAAGGTTAACAAGCCAACCTTAGAGGTGATCTGCCACTGAACAGGCAGCCAGTGCAGTCCGTGGAGCACAGGCGTAATATGACTGGTCCTAACAGTCCCAGTCAGAAGCCTGGCCGCCGTGTTCTCCACCAGCTGCAAGCAGCGGATATCAATCCCTGGTACCCTAGGTATAAGGAATTGCAGTAATCAAGACAGTTAGTGACAAAGGCATGGATCAGTGTTGGAAGATCATCTGGGAGAACCAGATGTTTCACCCGGGTGATATTCCTCAGATGGTAGAAAGAGGATTTGACGACAGCTGACACCTGAGATTTTAGGGTCAAACCATCATCAAAAATAACACCCAGGTTATGCAACCGGTCTGAGGTAAGTAGCAGTATATCACCAAGCAGCAAGCCAGATGGCAGTCCAGCCCCCAAACCCACCCCCAGATGACCTGGGTCCACTACCAACAATTCAGTCTTGTCTGGATTTAGTTTTAGCCAGCTTGAACTCATCCAAGAGTTGATCTCAGCAAGGCAATTATTTAGCATGGATAATGCATCATTCTGTCTGGGCAGCAAGGACATTTACAGCTGAGTGTCATCTGCATAGAAGTGAAAACTCAGGCTGTATCACCTGATGGTATCTCCCAGTGGCAGCATGTACACTGCAAACAACATGGGGGCCAGCATGGAATCCTGCGACACCCAACAGAGCAGGGAGTGAGCGTCAGAAGAATAAATTCCTGTGACAACTCTCTGACACCTGCCTGTGAGGTATGAATGGAACCATTTGAGGACTGTACCAGACAGCCCTCAAAAAAGCCTCAAGCACTCCAACAGCACCCCATGGTCTACAGTGTTAAATGCTGCAGAGAGATCAAGAAGGACCAGAATGGTATGTGCTTTTTGATCTCTAGCCATTAGAAGATCATTCAATACTGGACAAGAGCAGTTTCTGTGCTATGCTTCTTCCTAAAACCAGACTGGAGAGTATCATAGACATTGTGGGTTGTAAGATGATCGTCCAATTGCAGTGCAACCACCTTTTCAATAACCTTACCAACAAATTGCAGGTTAGAGATAGGCTGGTAGTTAGCTAGACAGTCTGGATCCAAGGATGATTTCTTAAGGAGTGGTCATACGACTGCCTCCTTCAGGGGGTCAGGAAAGACTCCACTCTCCAAGGACTTCCAGACAATTTCAGCAAGGATTGGGCAGATAAAATCTACACATCTCACCAAGAGGGATGTAGTCACTGGATCCAAACTACAACTGGTTGGGCACAATATTTGGATGATCTTCACAATGTTCATGAATTCAAGCTGGCAAAAGTCTGACCAGCTAGACCAAGTGTAAGTCACCTCCTGTCAATCACTGCAATCCCTCAAAGGAGAGGTCGGACCAATGCCAGACCTGATGCTGGCAACCTTATCTGCAAAGAATCGAGTGAACTCTTCGCATCTCAGCTGAGGGAAAAACCTTCTCTGGGCTGGAGATAGATTGGATTGCAAAATCTGTCAACAGTCTGGAAAAGCTGAGCCAGTCGATTCTGTGCAGCAGAAATCTCCCTGGACAGGAATTTTGCCTTCTTATGGGAGATTTCTGATTGATAACCTTCATAATGTGCCATCAACCTAAGCCTGTCAGCATCAATGCTGGACTTCTGCCAGGCTTTCTCCATCCTTAGGCCAACTCTCCTCAACTCCTTCAACTAGCCATCGAACCAAGGGCTCCTGGGGTGAAGAGTGAGAGGCCAAGCACAAACAGGAGCAATCTTGTCCAGAGCATCTCACACAGCCTTATTATAGGCTAGTACGAGATCATCTGGACTCATGCATTCACCCGACAAGCCCGATAGGTCCAGCTCCACCAATAGGTCACCGGAGTTAACCCCCCTTAAAGGGTGGTACTGGACCATCTCCGTAGGGGCAGATCTTTTGAGGTGGCTCCAAAGCTCAATCTTATGGTGTAATGGTCAGACCAGCTGACTGGTTCCACCCCAAAGTCAGTTATCTCCATACCCAAAAGAAAGATCAGATCCAACGAATGACCCCCAACATGGATCGAGGAGGTAACTACCTGTGTCAGACCCAGCGTCGTCATCAACTGGAGGAGATTTTGGCCAAAATGCAAGAGTTCATCATTGACTCAGGCATTGAAGTCCCCCAGAACTATCCATCTGGGTGACCTCAGCACCATGTCGATGATGAAGTCTGCTATCTCCTGCAGAAATTCTCCGCCATCTCCTGGTGGACGGTAGATGAGGAGAGTCCTGTAGCCTACATCCTCTTCCAGGATGTATTCGAAGGATCTGGTACTTCCCAATGGCACATCCACAAGACTCAGCTCAGTCTTAAACATGATGGCCACTCCCCCGCCCCTACAATCCAACCTTGGACGGTGAATTACCGAGAACCCGGCCACAGTTGCCAAGGCCAATACGGGGCCTGCATTTTCATCCAGCCAGGTCTCGGTGATGCAAGCCAAATCAGTTGTTCCAACAAGATCAGCTATAACAGCTGTCTTGATTTTAATAGATCTGGCATTGCATAACACCGCCAAGGCAGGATGAGCTGTCGAGAAAGACCTCGGTATCTGCCCACTAACATCGGAACCCTTGGGTATGGAGACAAGACAGGGAGATCCTCTATCCTGACTCCATTTCACCCCAGGGTGTCTCCTGGACCTCACAACTCCAATCCGCCTTCCCCTTTACTGTCCCCCACCAGGCCCAGCTTTCCCCTTTCTTAAACACTTTCTAAGTATACCCAAAGCATGACACCTAAAATAGGTGTCAGATGGCAATGGGGTACATTCAAAAGGCCACAATTCCCTGAGCCTGGCTGGGGAATAGTGCCTAACTGTCGCTAAATCTCCCCAACACATTATAACACAATACAACTAATAAACAAAAATAAACTAAAATCAAAACCCCTCCCCAAAAACACAATAAACCTACTCTATTAACAACACTCTTATATCCTAAACAAATAAAACTAATAAAAATTATTGACTCAGATAATCAAAAACAATCTCAGCCTCCCAAAATTGAAGCTTAGAATACCAGTCAAGACAGCCACAACTGTAGGTTAGGTAACTTTTTAATAACTAGTAATATATATTGCCAACTACCTTTGCCCTCAAATATCCAAATAATTACTCCTCCAGTCTCTCTCTCTCTCACATAGCGGAAAGAGGAAAGTAATAAACAAATGAAATAAAATAAATACACAACACAAAAGCCAACCCCTCTCAGTTAACCAGCTAATTCACTCCTTCACTCTCTCACAGAGTGGGGGAAGGGGGAAAAGAGAGGAGAGAAGGTCAATGAATAAAATCCCACACACTGTCTCTCTCACAATGGGGGAAAACACATATATGAACAACAACACACATTCAAATCTAAAACCAAAAAACAAAAGAATAACCAAAACAGCACAAATCACTTAATTTACTAGTTCATATGTAAGTCCTAATTATTCCAGCTTTTTTTAGCTACATGTGGCTTTGCAGATCCTATTGTCCATTGAAATAATCACTAGTTTAAGTAGTAGGTAATGTCAGTAAGGAAATAAAGATAGTGTCAGTAGAAAAGTAAAGCAGACAACAGTTTCCAACAAAGATAGCACTTCCCGAGGAACAATATACTTGTATCTGAGTAAGTATCCAGCTCCCAGCCCAGAAACCAGACCAAGTTTCTTTATGAAGTCAGCTTCACCACAGATGAAAACAATGGAGAAAAATGCAGGTCATGCTGAGAATGCTCCTCCACAGCCCAAACCAAAAAGTAATCCCCATGGAGCAGGGGGAGCCAACACTTCAACAGCCTGGATTAAGCGGCCCTCCGGCCAATCCCCAGACTCTCTAGGGGAACCACCACTAAAGCCCATCCTTTGACAGGACTAAGGTGATCTCCTCTGCGTGGCCACCAACACCCCAAGGGAATTACCGCAACGGGACAAGGGAAGCCTCCACACCAATCCAAAAACTCGAATTTCGAGCAAAACACCTTCACAGAGGCTTACTACACACAAATCATATGGTCCACTAATCCAAAGCAGGGCAGTGAAATCCAGGTGTTCCAAACACATGGTCCTTCTATAATACTCCTAATCCTCTAGTTACAGGCCACAAAAAAGCCATTTTTCTTGGAGCACCTGTGTCTTCCGTGTGTTCAAATACCGCTTCCACTTTCACTGACAAGCTGTTGTGCTTCCACAATTGGATAAAGCATCAGCCAAAAAACAAATCACTCCAGTGTAAATGAATAGACACTGAAGTGACTCAGTATAGCTCCAGAACAGACTTTCCTCAACCACCAGAGCAGGTTAATAATACGAATTAGCAGCACAAACTTCAAAGCCCAAAATCAGAGCTTTCCACCTCAGGTCCTTTAAAATTGACTGAAGACGCTGTCTAACTAATCTACCTCACTAAAAATCCCTCACTAGTGTAACTTTACTTATACTACAATAAATAGATAAAACAAAATAAAAATAATGCCAGAAAGTCACATTAAACACAATAAATTAAATAAAATAACTCAGCCGCGCCATGTCCCCCTCTGATAAAAGATTAAGCTTTAATTAAGCTTGTGACTGATGACTGATATGTGGTGGGTGTACACTGACATACTGGACAAGGCCCAGACCTAAAATGTGTGTGTGTGGGGGGGGTGTACTCTGACATGCTGGACAAGGCCCAGGCTTCACATATGGGAGGGATACACTGATGCTGGACAAGGCCCATGCCTCACATGTGGGGGCGGGGGTATACACTGAAATCCTGTACAAGGCCCAGGCCTCACGTGGGGGGGGTGTACACTTCCATGACAGACAATGCCCAGATATCAGATGTGTGTAGGAGGGTGACAGTGCTATGCTGGACAAGGCCCAGGCATCTGATGTGTGTGGGGGTGAAAAAAGCCATGTGGGACAAGGCCCAGGCCTCTGATGTGTGGGGTGTGCTAGAAGAGATGCTGGACAAGGCCCAGCCTTCACATTTGGGTGGGTGTACACTGCCATGCTGGACAAGGCCCAGGCTTCACATGTGGAGGGGTGTACACTGACAGAGCCTAGGCATTTGAAATGTATAGGAGGGTGACAGTGCCATGTGGGACAAGACCAGTCCTCAGATGTGGGGAGGGGGTGATACACTGCCATGCGTGACAGGGAAGAGACCTCAGAAGTGTGTATTGTGTAAGCAGAGATGCTGGACATGAACAAGGTCTCACCTATGGGATGATGCAGTCACATGCATGACAGGGCCAACGTGTCAGATGTGCATGGGAATGACACTGACATGCTGGACAAGTCCTGGGCATCAGATGTGCATGGGGGTAAAAAAAGCCATGTGGGACTAGGCCCAGGCCTCTGACGTGTGTGATGTGTTAGAAGAGATGCTGGACAAGACCCAGACTTCACATGTGGGTGGGTGTACACTGCCATGCTGGACAAGGCCCAGGCTTAAAAGGTGACATGCAGGGCAAGACTCAGACTTTACATGTGTGTGGATGTACACTGACATGCTGCACAAGGCCCAGCCTTCATATGTGGGTGGATGTACACTGACATGCTGGACAAGGCCCAGACCTAAAATGCTTGTTTATGTGGTGGTGTACTCTGACATGCTAGACAAGGCCCAGGCTTCACATGTGGGGGGAGATACACTGATGCTATACAAGGCCACAGCCTCACATGTGTGGGGGGGCATACACTGCCATGCCGGACAATGCCCAGGTATCAGAGGTGTGTGGGAGGGTGACAGTGCCATTCTGGACAAGGCTTAGGCATCTGATGTGTGTGGGGGTGAAAAAGCCATGTGGGACTAAGTTCAAGCCTCTGATGTGTGGGGTTTATGAGAAGAGATGTTGGACAAGGCCCAGCCTTCACATGTGGGTGAGTGTACACTGCTGTGCTGGACAAGGCCCAGGCTTCACGTGGAGGGGGTGTACACTGACTTGCTGGACAAGGCCAAAGCTTCACATGTGGGAAGGTGTACACTGACATGCTGGACAAGGCCCAGGCCTCACACGTGGGTGAGTGAACACTGCCGTGCTGGAGAAGGACCAGGCTAAAATATGTGTGGGTGGGTGTACACTGACATGTTGGACATGGGTAACCTTAAAATGTTAGGGGGGGTGTACACTGACATTCTGGACAAGGCACAGCCTTTACATGTGGGTGGGTGTACACTGACATGGTGGACAAGGCCCAGGCATTTGAAGTGTGTAGGAGGGTGATAGTGCCACGTGGAACAGGGCCCAGTCCTCAAATGTGGGGTGGGGGGGCACACCGTCATGCATGACAGAGAAGAGGCATCAGAAGTGTGTGGTGTGTGAGCAGAGATGCTGGATGTGGAAAAGGTCTCACTTGTGGAATGATGCAGTCACATGCATGACAAGGCCAACGTGTCAGATGAATGTGGGAATGACACTGCCATGCTGGACAAGGCCCAGGCATAGGATGTGCGTGGGGTGAAAAAGCCATGTGGGACTAGGCCCAGGCCTCTGACATGTGGGGTATATGAGAAGAGATGCAGGACAAGGCCCAGCCTTCACATGTGGGTGGGTGTACACTGCCATGCTGGACAAGGCCCAGGCTTAAAATGTTGGGGGGTGTACTGTGACATGCTGGACAAGGCCCAGGCTTTACATGTGTGAGGGTGTACACAGACATGCTGTACAAGGCACAGGCCTCACATGTGGGAGAGTGTACACTGACATGCTGTACAAGGCCCAGGTTAAAATATGTGTGGGGGGTACACTGACTTGCTGGACAAGGCCCAGCCTTCACATGTGGGTGGGTGTACACTGCCATGCTGAACAAGGCCCAGGCTTCACATGTGGGGGGTGTACACTGAAATGCTGGACAAGGCCCAGACTTCACATGTGGGAGGGTGTACACTGACATGCTGTACGAGGCACAGGCCTCACATGTGGAGGAATGTACACTGACATGCTGAACAAGGCCCAGGTTAAAATATGTGGGTGGGGGGGGTACTCTGACTTGCTGGACAAGGCTCAGGTTTGACATGTGGGTGGGTGTACACTGACATGCTGGACATGGGCAAGGCTTAAAATATGAGGGGTGTGTATACTGACATTCTGGACAAGGTACAGCCTTTCCATGCGGTTGGGTGTACACTGACATGCTGGACAAGGCTCAGGCTTAAAATGTGTGTTGGGGGGTACAGTGACATGCAGGACAAAGCCCAGCCTTTGCATGTGGGTGGGTGTACAGTGATGTGCTGGACAAGGTCCAGGCTTCATATGTAAGTGGGTGTACAATGACATGCTGGACAAGGCCCAGGCATCACAGTAGCTGGGTGTACTCTGACATGCTGGACAAGGCCGAGCCTTCATATGTGGGGTACTGCACACTGCCATGATGGACAAGGCCCAGGCATTATATGTGAGATGTGAGCACAGATGTGGGTCAAGGCAAAGATCTCAGGTGTGTGTGGGAGTGTGTGGGGGGCGCTGACATGTGGAAGCAGTGAGGGTGTGTCCCAGCCCTTTGACTCTTCATCTGCTCTTTGAACAATGTGGCACATGCACAGTACATGTCCAGAGATATATAGGCATGTCCTGGAAAGTGCAGGTAGGATCACACCATCTTGATGCCACTTGCATTGCAGCTATCGAGGATGGCTGTTTTCCAAGTTAAACAAATGTCTGAGGTCACATAATAACATTAATACTAGGACTATAGTACTAGCTGATCCTGCTGCATCACAAATACAAACTGCAATGTGACACCTGCTGTAGATGTAAGATACCAGTCCCAGGTCACAAAGGTGTGAGGGTTGTGTGCAGACATGCTGAACAATGCCCAGGGATCACAGTCATCTGTGTGGTTGACACTGACATGCTGGATAAGGCCCAGCCTTTACTTGTGAGTGGGTGTACAATGACTTGTTGGACAAGGCCCAGGCTAAAATGCGGGAGGGGGGCAATGACATGCTCTACAAGACCCAGCCCTTACATGTGGATGGGTGTACAATGACATTCTGGACAAAGCCCAGGCTTCTGTGTGGTGTATGTACAAACATACGGGACCAGGCCATGGTCTCGATATATTGGAATGCTGTACAGAGTACAACACTGTCATGTATCTTGGTCAATGCCCTTGACAGACATACTGTTACTATGGTATACAGACTGGTCAATCGATATATCTGCACACAGTGTCAGTTACTGTATATACATGGAGATGTACATCCACAGTACTATCACATGTCCCTGGGTACATTGATGCATTAATGTGGTAATAGTATGGTATAACAGCTGAAACACATGCTCACCTTGTTGCTTTGATATTCCTGATGCTGATCGCCTTGATCTTGATGGCTGGTTCTCTCCACTCACATCTGGTGCTGTACATATAATAGAATCTTACTGTTAAAACCTTGTATACCCATGTCACAATAGTGTGCTGATCAGTGCAGATGTCATATGCATTACCATGTACACATTAGCAACCTCAATTAGTCCTTACTGACCACGTCAAGCTGCAGTGCCAGCAGTTTGATGACATCCCTGTGTTATGAACAATCTTTGACCCTGTGGCCATGTATATATTGTGTTGTACACACATCAGTTGATGCACATTTACTCACATGACAAAGCTTCCAATTATTATTCAATACCACTACTTATGACTCAGTCCATGCAGCCATCCATCCATCAACACATCTTCTTGTCTACCCATACACCCATCTACCAATCTACACATCTATCAACCTACAGACCTGTCTGTCTGACTACCTATCTATCCATCCATCAATGTATCTACCAGCCCATGTCACTGCACAACCATCTATCTATCTATCTATCTATCTCTCTATCTATCTCTCTATCCATCTATTATTAATATGACATCCCCGTCATGTTAATATGTCCAGTGTACTAGACATTATACTGTATAACAATTAACTATATACGTCAATAGTGCACCTGTCACATGCCTTTTATCAGTACAGATTCAAGCATTAATAAAAGCCATTTGTGAATCTAGACCTACCTGCAGCACTGTCTATGGTGTTGCCACTGCCACTTGTCACCAGGTTGGCAAGTGCAGGATCCTGGTGTCTGAGGTCACTCCAGAGGTGTTTTAGCTGGTACACACTTCTGGACACACCTGTTGATGCCTTCATTTTCTTTGCAATTTTCTCCCACACCTTGTCCCTTGCCTTGGGGGGTGTGCCCTCTTACCTGGGGACAGCAGTATATTCCTGTACTTCCTGACCCCATCCAGGAGCATGGCAGTCTCAATGTCAGAAAAGTTAGGGTGTCTGATAGACATTCTGATGCTCAAATACACAGAGAAGAACACTAGCAACTGTTTCTTTAAGCTGTATAAGCAGGCCTCATAATTTTGTGCAATTGTGTTGTGAGTATGCACGTTATCACCTACATGTGTTGAAAATGCATGTTTCAGCGTACGTGTGTGAAAACTGTTAAATGATGTCCACATTTTTACGCATGTGCTTAATAATCATTCAATGTTCAATTACAAATGGTTTTCAAGATTACACAGCCCACATTGTGTACAACTGCTATGTGCAAAGTTAAATGGCATGTTTCACTGAATGATCACTGTGCAAGGCATCTGGGAGGTATAACTGTCCATGCATGGCATACTGTTAAGCAGATGTGTCACATGTCTTAGCAATGTGGCCATTGTCAGTCTGCGTTGCCACTGGCAATACCCACATGTCATATTCATAATTAACTCATTTGTCAATTATGCATTGTATAGTATAGTGCAAACTCATCAAGGCCACTATATGTGGTCTGTTATTAGGTAACTATTCATGATGTCATGCTGTGGTATATACAATATCATCGTATGTCACACATAACCAAGTCTTCTCGTGCTGTTCCTTCTTGACCTCCGTTGACCCATATGTCATGTGTTACCCTCATATGCCATCCCACTCCCCCAAATGCATGTGCCACTGTGGACTGCCTGTCACAGTCATGTACAGTACATGGATGTGCATTTGTATAGAGCAATTAATCACCATTGCACAGGGCTGACTATGTATAGTATGACCACACAGTGGAATGGCATGTGTGCTTAATGTGACATGGCACATGAATTAACACTCAGGACACATGGTGCTCTGTGAACAGATGTTGCACACTGAACATTAATAAGGACAGTGCATGGTGAAATACCTATCCAAGAACAATGACACATGCATATAAAAATACATGGAATGTATGAGTGTGTCCCTATTTATATAGATGTGCACATATGTTCACCTGTACACTCCAGTGGTACATCACATGTACTATATGGCTCATAATGTGTTTTATCTATCCATAGATAACAGTAGATATCCACTTAGGACATGGCTAATGACACCTGTACACAACCCACAGACACCACAGGAAGACAGATACAACGCCAGTCATGTGGCCATGAGATTTGTGATTGAGAGGACATTTGGAGTACTCAAAATGAAATACAGATGTCTAGATAAATCTGGAAGTGCATTACAAGTATCTACCAGAAAAGACATGCAGAATAATTCTTGCATGCTGCATCCTCCATAATATTGCTTTATCGCACAACATGACCATGCCTGATATACAGGGTCTTGATAATGATGATGATGATGAAAGTGGCAGCAGCACACCCAGGCCTCACACACCATTGCCACCACCAGAGAGATGAGGTACAGCTGCCTTTGCATAATGTGCATGTGCTTGAATGATCCAGGACTGCTTCTAATTATCCTATGACATACAACCATGTTTGTGGCAGTCTCCGAATGTGGCGCACAAAGACACCTCCATGATTATCAAACAAGGCCAGGAACACCTGACTGAATACTAACCTGTTGTGCACTGTTAGATAATAATTGCCTGTGGCATGCACATGTCATTAAAGTAAAATACCACCAGTGTGGTGGCCACAACTGTGCCTGGTGCTGGTGCTGTCATTGATGTCTATGTATACAATATATAAATACACGGTTACTAATGTCACACCTTTATGTAGTGGAATCGACAATCGATGTGACAGTGCAGGTTCCTGTGTATCCCCCAGTCTGTGTTGCCCCTGTGTGTATGAGGTGTGGATGTTGTTGCAGCACACCAATACATACACCTCTGTATGGTACAAATAACTAGTGTAAACAATGACATTATCAGTATGTAGTGAAACCAAGGACAGGGCAGCAGTGCCAAGGTCTATTATGTCACGTTACATGTACAGAGCACACTGTACCACAGATGCGTAGCTACGCGGCAGTAAATGCATCAAAATAAGGTTGTTACACAACATTGGTGTCCAATGTATATACATCTATACATTCTGCCAGGTCCACACAGGTGCCTTGCTGTGCATACAGTATAGCTTGTGTATCTCCAGTGTCAGAGGTGGACATGGTACAATACAGACATACAGTGAGACAGAGTGACAGTATGTACCACGTGAGTATCTGTTTCATCATACACATGCATAGTAACACTGCAGTGGGAACACACACAGAAACTGGCGGAACCACATAGATGTTTTAATTGCAGTCCGTCTGCTGATAGGTGTTATGTGCCGGCAACATACACGCCATTCAGTGTCAGTGCATGGCTAGGGGATCATGTGTGAACATAGCTGTCACCTTTTTGATGCAATAAGGTCTTACATGACAACATCTGTGGCATTCTGGGAAAAACACACAGGGACAACTGCAGAGAGCCACATTATGTCGATACATAACAATGCATGTATGTATACACAGCGCACACTGGACACAATACTTGTGTGTCACAGAACAAACTAGTCTAGTACCCTGAAGACAATACAGGAGGCCTATTTTGCACATGTCTGTTGTATGTTTCATTGCTATACATATTTATTTCACAGTCCATATATGTACTTGACACGCGTCAGTAATGTGATATATGACTGAAGAATACATATAATTTCAGATATACATTGTCAGATCAAGGGCTATGCATACATACATAGTTTGGTACATTTTATATAAATTCTCTGTAATGGTAATACACCCAAGATCCCCTGTGGCTGTGTTAACAAACAGTGTGACTCTGAAGCTACCAATTGTGCATCACGTAAACAATAAGACACGACAGGGTGTGTGTTGAATAGATATTACTGCACGCCCAGAGGCGTAGTAAGGCATGAGGCCCTGCCGAGTGCCTTCAGCCCCTGGAAGTGTGGTAATATCTGCTCAACACACATACCCTGGAGTGTTTTATTGCGCTTATAAAATGGTTCTCTCTTTTTTTTTTTATATATATATATGTAACCTTAAAAAATATTACTGAACTGAAAAAAAACTGAAATCATTGTGTTAATTTGAGATAAAATAGTCCTTCCGCCTACTAGGTGATGACATCATTGTCTTCTGATACATTGCCATTTGTACTGTTGTTGCCCCTCCCAAACCTCACGTCCCGATTGAGAGAACAAGTGTGGTTAGCAGAGGAAGTAACAGGTTCTCCCTGACAGGTTACGCCACTTTCGCAATTAAAAAAAAAAAAAAGGAATAAGGGATGCAGATTTTTTTTTGATGTTTTAGTTAAATGTACTGGGAGGGAAGCGCAGTTTACTATGAGACAGCACTCCGTTCTGTTCTATTTCCAGTTTCGTGCGGCAGCAAGCTTCAGTCTCGCCGAACTAGAAGAATGCTTTATGCAGGTTAAAATGCTGGCACGCTGCTGCTTTCAGATTTTTACTTCTAGCGGAGACGAGGTTTGGAGCAGGAATGTCAGCATGACATTCACTCCCTCGCTTACCGAGACTAAAAACAATGGCGGCCTTTAAAAAATGTATGTTCCACTGACACATCTGAGCATTCCATTTGGGTGCATTGATTTATTTGCCTGCTCTTTTTTTTCCCTATGTGTAATACCTATTTGACGCTTCCTTTCTGGCCAATCATGATGCTTCTTTTTACATGCCCATTTTATAAATAGCAATAGGGAAGGTTGTAACAGAAAAAAATATTGATACACAGTAGTTGAGTGTAATGGGTACACTGTGTCCATGGATGTCATTACACTATGATATATCATTACACAACTCTTATGTTAGCACCAATAGCAATCATAACATCCATAAGCAGGTCCAAACTACAATTACAGCATCCCACATGAGGAATCTAGGGGGTACCTCTGCCATCACATTTGAATATAAGAAGTACCAGTTGTTTTACTAGTTGGGCACTAGGAGTCAGTGCTGAGTACCATGCCTTCCCTTCATCCTCAGCATACTTCACTCTGTCCTTACTAGTCTACACTCTGTACTGTATTCCACCCTCCCCTTTACTTTGCTCTCCCCATGGGACTTATCCTGATCCCCTCAGAGGCTGCAACTGGATATGTACCCATGACCCTCGGCACTGCTGGTGGGGACTCTAAGAATTAGGCCATCCTTCTGGCCACACCTTTGAGTAAATGTACCTACCCTTATACCTCCCTGCTCCTTTTATTGCACTCTCGTGGACCCACACCACCGCAGTGGAACACCCTTGCTTATCCAAGGAGTGACCCTTGCTCTGACTCTTGTGGAGTGCTAGTCTGCACCCTTACTCCCCTTCTACCAGAATCTGACCTTCCTAGGATAGCCTGTAATTCTGTGCCTTCCATCCCCTACATATGTGATGCACTGCATGCACCCTCCTGTGCTCACTCAGATGCCAGCCTCCCTATTTTGCTCACTATGTGCTGATGACTCCACTGCATCCATACATTCCATCTACCCAGAATGCCACCATTTGAGGACTATTGTTCTCAGGCCACATCTGGAGTACTGCGTGCAGTTCTGGAGACCCAATCTCCACAAAGACATAGACAGGATGGAAGCTGTCCAGAGGAGGGCAACTAAAATGGTGCAGGGTCTGCACCGGAAGACATATGAAGAGAGACTTAAGGAGCTTAATATGTATAGCCTCGAGGAAAGGAGGGAGAGGGGGGACATGATAGAAACTTTCAAGTACCTCAAGGGGAATCAACAAAGTCCAAGAGGGTAGCATCTTTCAAAAAAGGTGTGCAAGAACAAGGGGCACAATTTGAAGATAGAAGGGGGCGGCTCAGAGGTAATTTAAAAGTATTTTTCACAGAGAGGGTTGTGGATGTATGGAACAGCCTTCCGGAGGAGGTTGTGTAGTCAAAAACAGTGGTGGAATTCAAGCATGCATGGGACAGTCATAAGGGAATTCTAGGGGGTGGGGGTAGGAAGAAGTAGGCTGCTGGTTAACTAGGATCTGCAGCCTATCCATCAGTTAGGGAAATGGGCAGACTGGGTGGGCCAAGCGGTCCTTATCTGCCGTCAAATTCTATGTGTCTATGTTTCTATGTTTCTAGGCATTACACACCAGCCCACTACATAACTGTATAGTAATGTATCCAATGGGCTCTATATTCGACAGATGTCACATGCACCTTGAGTGGTGCCTTGTGTGTTTATTCCTGTACTCACTGGCTCCTGCTCCTCCCTCACTGTCCTGCACCTACAGTGTGGTCTGTTCTCACCTGTTGCTAACAGGAGGCATAAAAAGAAATGCTTGTCCTACCGATTAACTACGGCCCCCTCAAACCATTTCTGGCCTATCCACACAGGGCTACATTTATGCACACATTAACATCTATAGCCTCCCATCTAGGTTTACTGATTTAGAGGTATGAATATCACTTCCCACCCCACATGTTGACATCATGTCAGTAACATGGCTACTAGCATGCATACTGGATCACATATACCACCTCCCAGGGTACACCCTGTGATGGTGGGATAGGACAGGCCAAACATAGAGGTGTGTGTCTCTTTATCACTGAGTACCACTATCTGCCTCCTCTATTCACTACTCTGACCCAACATCCTCCAGTGATGTGAACATTGTGGTTAGACCCTTGAACTGCTACACCTAGATGTATGCTGTATGCATGTTGCCTCTACAACACACCAACAGGTGGAACAACAGGGCTAGAATACCCCTGTCTGCTCTGGGCATCCAATAACATCAATGTAGCTGGTTATGATCCCTACATGCCGATGACTCAGACCTGCTGAAACAGCATACCATAAGCAATGCCTTATCTGTTTCAGTTAGGCAGCACACCTGGAACCAAACATACTCCCTCCTAGACAGTGTGGCCATAAACACAGAGGACAAGGCACATTACTCTGGTGGTCTGCATGATTCAGTCACTGATCATTCCCTTACATTTATCATCTGGGCTACCAGCTAACTACATCCACCCAAAAACACAACTCTGTCGGTACCTGCCATCGCCCTGATAGCTCTGCAGTCCTGAACGACAGCAGAGCAATTGACTATAAGGCTTTATTCCACCTTATTGGCATAACTGCACCCACAGACATTTATTCCAGGACCCTTCTTTGACTAAAAGACCACTATACCCCTCCCACTACCAGGAGTGTGAGTGGTGGCTGCACCTGCTGTGCAATGATGCAACTCCTGCCCTTGATGAAGGGTATTAAACATTCATGGGATTTGTGCTAACAGTCCCCCTTCCCTGCTCTCATCCACAACTGTAGGAGATTCCATAACCAATGCAATCAGTTAGTAACGGTACCTACATTCCATGACCTCAGCATTCAGAAGAAGTAGGTGTTCAAGGAGCCATGTAGCTCCCAAAAAGCTATCAACCCACTTCTGCACACACCATCCCATACCAGCACAGTTCAACTGACAGTCACGCAGTGGTACATGAACCACACCCAATGGAAGTATCCCATGTGTTCTACTGGATGCTCACAGATCATCACGCCCACATAGGCTAATATCCCCTCACTCTCCAGCTGACCATAATCAAGTTCCATTTGTGTGGCCCTCCACCTTTGGAACCACTCCACACCTCCCTTTCATTTAAGGTCATCAGCAGCCATGGACACTGCCAAGACCTATCAGACCCTCCCTATCCTTGTCAGCCCTGGCAGGGATATTGTCTACCCTTGCCTAATTAAGCACATTGCCCCTGCCAACTCCAAGTCCCTCCCATTCGTCATCAAGCTGTTTTTGCACACATCTAGCATGCATGACCCCTGGACACTAGCCATACCTGTGCCTATTCATACAGGTGTGGATCCCCTATCATCTGACAAGGCCCGTCCAATATCTCTTGATCTCCCATCTGAGAAAATGAATGGTAATGATCATGCATCGTATGCTGTCCGATATTGCAGCAACATACAACCTTCTGTTAGACCACCAACATGGACATAGCAGGTCCCACAGCACAACATCAACCTTGGACCATTGTATCACTCATATACTCAGGACCATGGACCTTGACGCAGCTACAGGGGTCATGTTTGTGGACCTGACTATGGCCTTTTAACTGGACAACCTCCTCATCCTGCAGACCAGTCTACTGACACATGGCTACTCCCCAGGGACCTCACTGTGGTTGATGAGATATCTGGCCAGACAGTCTCCATCTGTACATATCAGTACTGCCTCCCCTCCTGAATTCACTGTCTATTCAGGCATCCCCATGTGATGCATACTGTGACCGCCTTTACACCACTTAGTGATATACACCATATACCCTCTGTGTGGCTCCCCTGTGAAGCCCTACTCTATGTGGATGCTATTCTCCACACCTTCAGTGATGAGACACTGAATGAAATATCATCCACCTTTCCCAGAACTATAGTCTGCCACACAACAGGTTCATGTCACACATCCAGATGGCAAATGTTACAAAGGATAAAAGGGTACTATTCATGTCCTAGCAAATTGTGGCCTATATTCTGAACACCATCTCCGCTCTCTCAATGCACAAGCCAGATGTGCCCCCCTGGAAACATGACACACTTCAGATACTTGTGTGTTACCCATGACCACTACCTAACCCTCACAGGACATGTAAACTACATTGATTGCAGTGTTTCACTAAACCTCAGTGGTGTCTATTAGCAGATACAGTGCTTGACTAGGGTAGCATGGCTATCAATTGGCCAGGTCACCCTGGTTCTGATCATAGACTACTGTGCTCCCATAAACTATGGTATGTCTACTGCCCTTTATGCACGCCACACCTCAGTGTACAGTAATGTGTGGCAAAGTGCTTTTCTGGGCCAATGCTCTACCCACCACTGTAACCTGTACTAGTCACTTGTCTGGTATCCACTCTCTAGCCATCATGAATATGCTATTGTCTGACTGATTGACAACTCAGTGTGAGATGGCAATGCATCCATGGAGATGTCACTTCTGAAAACCCATACTGCTCCCAGAGATCAGTGTGTGTCCTCCTTCCCACACATGGATATACCGACACTGTCAACTCCCATGGGTGACGATGCCATTAGTAGATGCTCCCTGACTAAAGCACAGCCTCTCTCCATTCAGCTGATACCCACAGCTCTTTCCAGCCCACCTGAATGACTACTGATTATTACATGGCAGTTGACAATGCCACTGATGTTGTTCCTAATCCTTACTTACCTTGGCCATCTTATTCCCCTCACATTTACTCTCTCCTTCTATGCTCCTTTATTACCCTGCCACAAGTGATCCCCTGTTCCAGCTCCTCTGTCTACCCCAGTTCCCCCTCACAAGGTATTTCTCTTCTCATGATGTGTATTAGTGACTACTATGCACTGATCCTCCCAATCTGTATCGCTGTCCTCACACCCTACAATTCAGAATGTATTCCATGCTCTGCATTCCTTGCTCCTGTGCACAATGTTACTGATAAGCTGTCTACCCAATCTCTGTAGTTCTCTCAACGCAGTTATCTATTGGTGTAATTTACATGCTGCTTTGTACTTTGCAGTACTGTCATTCGTACTGTCAGCACACCTCTGGACTGCCTGGACACCTCGTCGCTATATTCAAAAAACATTTTAGACATTTTAATTGTACATCATGCTGTGCCACCTTGTGGGTGAGGATTATACCAGAAAATGGTCACATTTACAGCTGCACTTACCCTGTAACTCGAGATTTACCTACATAACTGTATAAGTACATGAATCAGGTATTAGTCAAATACACCTCAGTGAAGACTGTTCCTGCACTGGTCAACAAACTCCATTAGCATGTTATCCATGCCATCTGCGTTCATACAAGGCACGCTTAATGAAACATATGAGTATGTGACAAAACAACAATAGATGCTCTTGTTGCAGTTGTGAATGTAGTGGCTGCTGAAGTGTGCACTACCACCATTGTATCTATCCAATTGCCTATACCACTTCACACATCTGACTCAGATCTGGAATGCTGGTATTGTACAATGCATGCTGATATTACTAAACTGTGGGGACAGTGAAACATGGAGATCAGTAGGTGGCATAATGGAGCACATAGCCTCTAAGTCATATGTAGTTCATTCTATGATGCATGGTGCACATGCAACAATATTCACAGAGTGTGAGGTACTGAACACTGCAGCACAGGTGGGACTGTGACATTGTTCTATTAAACATCCTATTGCTTTGGAGTAGTCCTCACACTGTAGCCTCACACAGTTTTGGCAGGACAGCTGTGTCAGTCCCACAACAGTGTCACTGTAGTGGTATTGCATGTGGGGAATACTACTTACCCAGATAACATGCATATCTCTGTGTATTGACAACACAGCTTCACCCTCAGTATGTGGTTGTATGGGGTCTGAATGTAGAATCTGTACTCATACAACACGTCATGATCCTGTAGTGGCAGGTGTACCACCCTGTGGACTATGGGATATGTGAGTGATGGAATATCAGCTTGTAATAGTGCTTACCACCTATATTTACATCGAAGGTAGGTTCTGTAGACAACCACAAGTCACCCTTTGTCTAGCAACTGTAATACCGGAGAGCGTGTATGGTATGGTACAAACAAGGCCATCCAGGTGCTACCATGGCTCCCATCTGAGAGATTGGGCCTCATCACACACCTTTGTTGTTCAATATTGCCACATACTGAAAAGCCTCTCAATTGTGCTTTCTGCCTACATTCTAGCCATAACAGTGTTTCATGATTGTACCTGATTTCTCTATGTCATGCAAGGTTATATGGCTGTAGCTATGCTATCGGCGTGTAGAAGTGTTGACTTGGCAGACAACACATGTCATAGTAACATCCATAAACAATACAGACCTCTAGAAAAGGCCGGCAGAGGAGGACCACCAGGTATGTCATGTCAACTGGGTTTGTGATGCAGGGTGTCACCTTACAATGTACAACATGTCCTGTCCCCTTAAGAGGCTGACCTTCTCCCATCCTAACCCCCGCGGTCCCAAGGGATCACATTGTCTGTGTGCCATGGTCTCTGCCATGCTGCCATGTCCTTGATGATCCCCCCCACTAGCCCATTGCAGGTACACATCGCACTTACTGTGTAGGGCAACATCCTTACATCGGTTCTCACACCCCCATCAAATGTAGGCTATGAGCCCTAGATCCACTGTTTCCACTCATTAGTATATGTACCCTTTGCACTTTGTACATTCCCTTCATGTACATGCTGGTCTGTATCATATCATATCATACCTCTGCCTTGGTTCCACCATGGAGTCAATCCCCATGTCTAACAGCTTTGCCTCATAGGACCTATCCTGTACACCTCGATCATATTGGATGTTCCCCACTGGATCCCTCCAGCAGGCCTAGGTGCTACGTAGGTGGAGTATGTATGTATCGCACACCATATTACAAATGTTGTTTCACACATAACCAGTACAATGTTAGCGTAGCCATTCATCCCCTCCAACTGATCCTTCAATGTTCAAAACACCCTAGCATAATGTTGCCCTTCACCAATGCCTAACTACACATACTACTGTGCATCTGTACAGTCAATGTCAGTACTTCTAGATCTGTTTCCACATCGTGAGCATTTACCTACTGGCTTACTATGTCATACTTGGTCCTAATTCCCTCCCAAGAACACATACAATGATGGCTATATGTGTGTTTGTCTGTGTGTGTGTATGCAGATGGTCACTGACATGTAATTGGGACAGCAGAGTCAAAGGTGTGCAGTTGTCTAGCAGAATGATACCAACTGAAGCTGTACAAGGCACAGGCCTCTTGAGAGTATATGTGCGCATTGGGTTAGGTCAGATTCAGGTGCACCTATGCAGCTACATACATTAGCATGCTGTGTGGCCTGTGCCCCTCATTGTTGCTGGTCCCTGGGATGTATCGCCAACTCCACCACCCTCTCAAGGGCTTTGACTTGCCATTGTCTGCATGCAGTGTATCTGGGAGTTTATGACATATGTCCATGTCAGCTGAGCACACATATACTATGTGTACATGTGCAGGTTGTGCAGTGGGGGACAGAGGCTGTATGGATCATCACGGGCAAGTAATGTACTGTATGTCCCTCACAGTTACCAGTGTTATTAGAATTGTCATAGGGGATAGGGAGGGACAATGATGGGTTATGCATGCATCAGTAGGGTGGATGCAGACAACACTCCATGTATGGTGTAGAGAGTCTTACAAGAACTCACGACCCATAGGCTGGACAAGGACATGTGGACAGATCAGAGACATCACAGAATGTTATGTGACATCAGATAGGTGCTGCCAGCACCTGTGACAGAACTGTTTCACATATAGTTTGGAACAGGTGTGGTACCATAGGACAAGGGGTGCTTGAATGTATTCCCTCTCCACAAATGTTGGGATGTGTTAGAGGCTGGCATTGAAACATCAGTCCTAGTGACCTGTGTGGCGGTGATACTACTGCATTAACTAATGCCATACAGATATGTGTTGGATCCTGTATCCAATGGAGCACATGTTACGTGTCAGCGTGGCTTCTCTGGGTGAATGTCCTGTCCACAGTATCACATATCTCTTATGACTGTGTGCCTAGAGTTATTGATCAGGGAGTGGCAATGGATATTGTCAACCATGTTTCTGCATGTTCTTCCATACTGTCCCACTTAGGGGGCTATCACACAGTTAGGACAGCCTGGGTTAGGTCCTAAGATGTTACACTGGCTGACCTATTGGCTCATTGATGATTCACATTGTGTGTTGTTGAATGGACTTTAATCCATAAGGCATTTGGCTGCAGTTTTCAGCATGAAGGATTGCTTGCACTAGTCACCGTTAATGTCAATGTAGGTGACATTGCAGAGTGGCTGTAAGGGAATGTGTGTTCCATTGCAGTTGACAATATGATCTGCCACCAATTGACACTGCAGAAAGGGTTGAGACTATCTGGAAGGACAGATGAAAGCATGAATGTTGGGCAGGTGTTTTGTAGTTATATATCAATGTTATGGCACTGCATTATCATGCACCTGGTATACAGGTTTGCATGATGGTAGTACATAGTGGGTTAGGTGTTTACAGTCACAGACTGGAATGGGAGCCACAGTTAATCATATGGTATGCTCTACAGGTTCACAAAGTGTTGTATGGCTGTAGGGAGTGCCAGTGACATGCTGTGGTGAATACAGAGAGGTATCACCAGCAGCTGGAGGATGGTGGTGATGACACAGTATATGATGATTGTGCAAACCCAACTAGAGTACTGTGTCCAGTCCTGGAGGCTGCATCACTCCTTGGACATAGAGTAGATGACATTCAGGGATAGGTGACATTAACTGTACAGGTGCAGCAGCAGTCGACATCTCAGAGGATACTGGAGTGTCTCACTTTATATTCCCTGGTGCTGAGGGGACATGGGGCAATATGTTGGTTCTTGTATAATAACTCAAGGCTGTTAATGAGGTATGAGGATATTATTGTGCAAAACAAATGATGTTCATAACCAAGGGACCATGTGATGGCATTCCAGGGCGGTCTATGTAGGTGTACTGGAATGCAGTCATCATTCTCACAGAAGGTGGTGGATCCATGGGGTTGCCTCACAGCCATGTTTGTAGTGGGGAACACAGTGGTAGAACTAGAACATGCATGGAAAAGCCACATAGGACCTCTAGTGATATGTCAGTGATGGTCAGCAACAGATCATTCATGTTCTGCGTTAGCCAACAAAGTGACTTGCTTGGGATGGAATTGGTTGTCCAAGGGGTGATTATCGGGGGCACAGGGTCATTATGTTGCAATACATAATGCCACATGGCACTATCACGCTGTGTGACTAATGCCATGAAGCATCATGTCTTTGTTCTGTGGGGGGGCTCCCCACACCCTCATCATGGGGGTCTGTGACCCTTGGACCCCCACCCACTAAAGATTCTCAACTCCAGGGGGTCCAACTCGGGGAGCACACAGGTCCGGGTTTCGCCATAATGCCGTATGCTATTACGCGTGCAACATTATGACCTGATACAATTATGGGGCATCATGTAGTGGCATCTATGAATGTATGTGCTGTACATTCCAGTGCAGAGATATTGTATGTAGACTACATCCTGTGCTAATGCTGAAACCACATGTCATGGTGGTTTATGTCTGGGTGGATGTCCCCTACTGTTTTTTTTTTCTGTTGGTTTTGTTGCACTGTTATTTGTGTTGCCTCCAGTAATCATTGTCTCCCTATGTGTGTGTGTGCCCTTGTGTTTACATGGCTGCCAAATGTGCCAAGGTTTTTCCTATGACTTCGTCTTGATGTTTCACCAGCCATTTGGACACACCCAGTTCCACCTTCATCTGTCCCCTGCTCACACATCTGGTGTGATTTGTACTTCCTCTTTCGGGGAACCAAGCCATCATACCCCTGTGTACTGCCTGTTGCCTGTGTGTGTTTTACTGCCTGATGTTCTGTCTGTTGTACGTGTGTATCCTTAGCAGTGGTATACTTGGTGTTTTGTTGTGTTTGCCAACTGTGTTGAGCACCATTCAGTTCAACTGCATCTGATGGAAGTATGCCTGTGTTCTTGGTAATGACACTGGCTGAAGGTTGGTCTTGTACATACTGCAGCTCTGTGGTTGTGGTTGTGTGAGCTGATGTAGTGTGCACATTGTACATTTATTGTGCAGTGTCTGACAGTCCATTGCCAGGTTTGGTGGATCAGTGGGGTGTTGCGGTTTGCTTATGTTGTACTGGGGACTACTGTCACCACCCCTCCCCATGTTGTGTGATGTAGTGCAGGTTTGTGTGTCCATTATGTTGTTAACTGGTCCCACAGTCAATTGGCCACTTAGTATTATGTGCTTGACTTCCATCATTCCCTGGGACATGCTCTCTAATGCTTTTGTCTGCCTCTCTTATACTTCCATCTGACTTTGTATGAATTCCTGCATACCTTTCAGTGTGTCTGTCAATGTATTGAGTGCCATGGCATGTTGCAGCATTATGTCATTTTGCTGTACTGTAGCATCCGCCAATGTTCTAACCGCTGCTGCCAGTACTGACATGCCATTGTCATGTGCATGTCCAATTACTTTGACTGATGCTGCAACTGCCTGTATGGCATCCACCATTTGTTGTGATTGTTGGCCCATGTTAGTTTTCTGCTGTCCCATGCTGTCATGAATGTGCTGCATGATCTCAGCCATCCGGCCCTCCTCATTCAGTATTGCCTGTCCGTAACATGCACATTCAGACTGGACTGTGTCCTCCTGTTGGTTTGTCAGTGCCTCACTATATAGTGATAATGGTGTGCCTTTCTGTGTATCACAGTCATGGTGAATCGAGGATGGGGTCTGAACCAGTGACTGGTCAGCTGTGCTTGGGGATAGTTCCACTGGAATATTTTCATAGGGACAGGCATCACCCAGGTTTGGTATTGCCTCCAATGCATTCTCAGCTTCACCTTCCGGGCCAGATGTTGTCGTTGTGCCCCGTCCCACTGTCACGGCAATATGTTATTGATCATCCTCAGTTAGGCTTTGTGCTGCTGATAATGTAGCGATTCTGAGATGTTGGCCTATAGGTGGTCACCCATGTTTACACTGCTGCGCTGTACTCCCTTGTGCTGTTGTGTCTGGATCTCCGACCTGCTATCCATCACCTTGATCTGCTAGCTGAAATCAGGAATGTATTAGTCATGCTTTGGTGATGTTAGTTGACATCATCTGCATGTATTAGTCTGATGTCAGATACGTATCCATCTCATTGTTATGCATATCATGATTGTATGAGGTTCTGTCTGTGGGATACGCGTTACCATTCATGATGATGTCATGCTCGTGTGTGTATAACATGTTTTTACTTATGTTTGATGACTGTACGGTATGTGAGTCATACCATGGTTGGTATCATCTGCATTACATGGCAGTCGGTTTGAATGTTTCCATCATGCATGGCAATTGTGGTATGGCCACAGTCACACACAGCAACATAGCAGGACCTATAGCGGGCATCTGCATTGTGTGCATGTACATTATGTTACACAGGGATTTGCTTCCACTGTTGGTCTTCCAATGCTTATGTTGTCCCTTCAATGCCCTTGCCTTACCTAGTATGGTTGCTGTGATTGCGTACACAGTTGGCCGATGTTTGCTAGTGGCATAACACATTTGCATGCTCCACAGTTGATGTTTCCTGTAGCCACATGCGGCCCACCTATTGTCTACCTCATACACCTACCTCAAGGTACGATTCACAGCCTCATGCCTATCCATGACCTGTCCTTGCATCTCTGAGCCGCATGGCATGTCGTACATTGACAGCAGCACATGTGTGCATTTAACAAATGTGCAGGGCTGTGCATTGCTCATTCTTGTCACCATAGTCATGCCCCCCCCCCCACAGATGTACCATGACTCCCTGGTATTTACATTTCATGTACAGGTAAGCAACTGGGCTGTATGTATTACACATTACCATACCCAGCCAATATATTCTGACTGTTCACACCTCATTCCATTTCTGAGCGATAGTAAGAAATATGGAACATCAGCACATACTGTATGCAAAACAACACAGGCCTGTTACACAGGGCAGTACATCACACATATACACATTTTGCATGCCTATGATCATTCTGGGTGTTCCACTGCAGAGTGACACCACTACAGTGGTGCCTGAATAAAGGCCTTTACTGCCGTCATTGCTGTTATGGTCCTTGTTTCACTATGAGGGGTCTTCTATTGTTCATCAGCTTCCCTGCTGCATCTCCTACCTTGTGTTAATCATGTATGATTAGGAACATCGAAACACAGACTTTGATGGCAGATAAGGACCATTTGGCCCACCTAATCAGCCCATATCCCTACTTAATGAATAAGCTGCAGATCCTAGTTAACCAACCACTTACTTCTTCCTACCCCCCACTCGGATTGCCTTATGTCTGTCCCCTGCATTCTTGCATTCCCTCACTATTTTTGACTCCACAATCTCCTCAGGAAGGATGTTACATGCATCCACAACCCTCTCTATGACAAGTTACTTCCTCACATTATGTCTGAGACATCCACCATCTATCTTACAATTTTGCCCTCTTGTTCATGTACAGCTCATGTTCTGAATGATGCTACCCTCTTGGACCTTGTTGATATCCTTGAGGTAGTAGGCAGTTCCTTACATGTCCTCCCTCTCCTTCCTTTCCTCATGGGTATACATATGATGCTCCTTTAGTTTCCCTCCATATTGCTTCTGGTGCAGGACCCTGCACCATTCTTGTTCCTCCTCTGAGCAGCCTCCATCCTGTCTATATCCTTGCAGAGATGGTGTTTCCAGTACTGCATGCAGATGGGGTCTCAACAACTGCCTGTACATTATCCAGAGTACAGGGTGACTGCGATTGAGCACTGTCAAGAAGACAGACTCAGTAATGGCACCTGTGTACAGCACTACCTGGCAGGGTAGTGACTGGATGGGGGTGTAGGCGAATATAGCAATGGCATGTCACTAGATATACATGAGTGGGGAGGAGGGACCACACCTTGTGACGGGCAGAAAGGGAGGGAGGGTTTGTGGGATGTAGTGTGGTGGTGCACTGTTAAACTTGGCATGTGGTGTGGCGGGTAGGTGGCTTACTGGGGTTGGGAGATTGCCGGGTTGTCTTATTGGCACGACCGTGTTTTTGCATAAAGTCCTAGGTTGTTTTTCTTCACAGTTTTACCCACCCTCCCAACATGCAAAACCCTGGAGTTGAGAGATCTTTAGTAGGGGGATGCTTGTACCCTCTTGCTGTTTGTCACAACTGTACATCTCTCTAATTAAGTTTTGATGATGTACAATCATCTGAATGGCAATCGCTATTTCATGTTCACCGTTATCATATGTAAACATCTGTACTACACTTCTTTGCCTTGAATTTAAGCTGCCATACTTTTAACCATTCCTCCAACATTGCCAAGTCCCTTCTCATCCTTTCCATCCCACTTCGTGTAGCAACCATGTTGCAGACCTTTATGTCGTCTGCACAGACAGACGTTTTCTTCCAGTCCCTCTGAATGTCACTTATAAGGACATAAAAGATGACTGGTCCCAGTGCTAAACCCTGCAGTACACCACTAGTAAGCCCCCTTTCTTCAGAGTGGACTCCGTTTACTCTTACACTCTGTGTCCTGTTGTCCAGTCAATGATTTACCCAGATGACCATCTTGAGACACATTACAATGCTGACTAGGTTGTTTATCAATCTTTTGTGTGGGACTGTGTCAGATGCCTTGCTAAAGTCCAGAGGTAGGCCATTTCCACACCTCATCCCTGGTCTGCTACTTTGGACACCCAGTCACAGGAGTCGATTTGATTTGTCTGACATGACCTTCCTGTTGTTAATGCATACTGCCTTATGTCCTGTGGCCCACTGGCCTCTAGGTACTCACCAGTTCTTACCTTCAGAAGTGAGTCCATCATTTTCCCTACCACTGACGTCAAACTAACAGGTCTTTAATTTCCTGCCTCTGCCTTGCTCCCACTTTTGTGAAGTGGAATTACATCCACCCTCCTCTAGTCCTCACGTACCACACCATCCTCCCATGATTTGTTAGTGAGGGTAGTCACGGTTCCATGTGATAACAGTGATCATTGACAGGTGATCGCTATTAGGGCCAGTGTGCATCACCTAAAATCAATTTGATGTGATGTAAACTACCATTGCACAGCAAAAGGGCACCAGGGACCTCTTTTTTCTTTCTTTAGGCTGCACCTCCCCTCCACTTAGGATTCTCAGCTCCAGGAGGTGCATGTGGGGGGAGTGCAAATCATTAGCAAATTCTTGGACGGTGCACAAAACATTGATAGCATCTAGGATGGAACCTGGTACAATCCCAGCTGCTGCCTGCCACCCACACACCTTGCCATACTGCATGCTCTGCAGCCAACTGCTGCTCTACACCCCACAAACCATCCCTCCTCTTGTGCCCATCGCATGGTGCGCTCGCTCCCACCCTCACGTGTATGTACATATAGTGACATCATGTCGCTATAGTTTCAGGCCCCCCCCAATGTGGTCACCCTCCCTGCCCGGTAGCCCTGTGGACAGGTGACATGATTGGGTTGCCCTGTTTTTGAAGCACTAAATTGCTGTCACCATTGTCATATGCTACCTGTAGTCAGTGGTGTCACTAGTTCACATCTTATTCCTTTTATCATTTTATGGTAACTCCCATCAGTCCCCATTGCTTTATCCACCTTCAGTTTTAAGAGTTATATCAGAACACTTTCATCTGTGATTGGACTGGTATCAACCCCCCCCCCATCAAGAGTGTTTCTAATGTTTGTTTCCTCCCCTTACTCTCCTTTTGTGACTACTGAGCAGACATACTCATTCTGTATCCCTGCATTTAGACTGTTACTCTCTGCCCACATTTCCTCCCATTTATTAAGCCTCAGTAACCCTCTCTTGGTCTGTCTTCACTCCCTAATGTACCTATAAAAGGTTCTAACCTCCTTCTTAACAGAGTTGGGTATATTTTCCTCAGTTTGGGTCTTTGCTATTCTGACTGCCTTCCCTGCCTCTTCCTGCTTTGACTGATATAGTTCTCTGTCCTGCTCCATCGGTGTTTCCTTATATATCACGAATGCTATCATTTTCTACATAACCTTCTCTGACACCTCATTTGAGAACCATAGTGGCATTTTCCTTCATTATGTTTTGTTTAGTTGCTTTACACAACAACTTGTTGTCTCTCGGATGGCAGTTTGGATTTTTCAGCATTGTTCTTCCACCCCTCCTTCTTCTTCCCTGTTTGCTAGAGCCTTTCTGAGGCACTCTGCCATTTAGCCATAGTCAGCCCTCCTAAAATCCAGCACCCTTGATTTTGTATGGCTTGATTCTACAGCTGCGTTCATTGTGAACAACACCGTTTTGTGGTCATCTGTTCAAAGATTGCTAACCACTTCTCACTCGGAGATCTTCTCTCCATCCCCGTTTGATAGTACCAGGTCTATGATTTCTCCCTCCTGAGTGGGTTCCAACACTAGCTGTCTGAGGCATGCCCCGTGTAGGGCATCTGGAATGACCCTGCTCTTGGATTCAGCTTCAGTGAAGGTGCTCCAGTTAACATCTTGCTTATTCCAGTCCCACATCAACAGAATCTTGCCTTTGTCTGCCATTGTTATGATTCCTTCTATAATATCCTTGTCCATTGCCTGCCTCTGAGATGGGGGTCTGTAAACAACCCCTCTACAGATTGTGGTGCCATTTATTGTCTCCATGATGACCCACAGTGCCTCCTCCCTACCTGTTTGCTTTTCAGTTCAGTTGCTTTGATTCCTTCCCTCATACTACCATCTGCTAAACCACGCCTTTCCACCTCATGAATATCTTATGGAATAATGCTAGATGCACTATGTATCTGTCTCAATACCCGTCTAACCTGTGATGCCTACTGTTATCCATGCCCAACATTTGATACCTACTCCCCAATATGTACCCTAATGTCTATGTATGTACTCACTGTAACTAAAATGTATTCATTACAAATTACTGTATTTTATACCTATGTATGTATGTACACATTGTAACTAATCCCGTGTCGCCTTTGAAAAAGGGACCTCTGTTCTCAATGGGTTCACCCAGTTACCAAAATCTAAATAAATAAATAAATAAATAAATAAATAAATGTAGATAGCTACTCCTCTTCCTCCGCTTTTACCCTCCCTGTCCCTCCTGTAGATTTTGTACCCAGGTATGTTGATATCCCAGTCATGCATCTCTGTGTAACATGTTTCTGTGACTGCCATGATATACAGGCATCCCTTTTCCATCAGGACCACTAATTCAGGGAGCTTGTTACTTATACTATGGGCATTGGTACGCATCGCCCTTTCTTACTTTTGATGGCTATAACCCTGTTAGGCCCATCCCTGTCCTCACTGCCTTTGTCTTTTTTCTGGATTTACCCCTGTCCTGCTCCCTATTGACTTCTCTACCTTTGTGTTTCATCCACTATCTACCCTGTTTTGTAGTGTTTGGGGGGGGGCTGGGAGTTCCCTGTTTCTCTTCAGTGCCTCCCCCTTGACTTCTTTAAATGCCTGCCAATGAAGCATTTAATCCTATCACCTAGGATCCTGGTTCCCCTCATGGTCAGATGCAGACCATCATGCCAGTATAGGCCTGCATCCCTCCTGGTGGACCCCAGTCCCCAATGAAGCTAACTTCCTGGGCTCCACACCAGTTTGTCAACCAGTCACCATATCCCATGGTGTGGAGTACCCTAGACCCACACATGCCACAGACAGGCAGCATGTCTGAGTACTTTACCATGTGTGCTACTTGTCTAAGGACACTCCACAACTCCACAAACTCCTTCTGCCCTGCTCTGCTCCCATTCACAGCCAGATCATTTGTCCTTAGGTGGACAATGACATCCAGCTCCCTACCCCATGCAGCTGCTCCCACAGTCCTGAGGATTTGCTTATAGTTCCTCCAAGCCATGGCGCCGGGCAGGCACCTTATGTCCCTCTTGCCTCCCTCCCTCAGTTCTACCCCCCCTTATGACTGAGTCCCCCACAAGGGGTTGTTTCCTGCCCCTGTGGTGTTCTGTGCCACACTCCTATGGATCTCCTTTGTGGAATTTCCCAGCATCCTCCTTGATCACCATTTCAGGTGGCTCCATAGAGGGACCATGCTCTGCCAGTATGGGGAATGAATCAGGGAGTGGCACAACTGGAGGGTTACACCTCTGTTACACTGCACTCACCCTCCCAGAGTCCACCATGCTCCAACTACTTATCTTTCTTGGCAACATCTCAGGCAGTGGTGGTGACCTGGGTAGTCCCCTGATTGGGGATTAGGTTTCCCAAATCCTCTCCAGGTCAGCATGGAGACAGGCATCCTCCTCCATCAGACTAGAGAGATGCCTGTGAATAAGGCAGCAAAGTAGCCTCCAGAACTTCTCTCAGAAGATTGCATCTCCACAGTCAGTGCATTGCACCACTCCCCACATGTCTGTGCCCCTTCCTGTTTAAGATGTGATTGTTATTTTATTTTAATTGTTTTAGTGTGTGCAAGCATGTGAGTGTGTTTACCCCCTATTCAGTGGTGGTAAACAAAGCGGGGCATGCGGGAGCCAGTTCAACCCACATGGGTGGTATGTGCTGTGCAGGACCTGCACAATAAACAGTATTTCTAAATGGCACAATACCGCATGTCCACATTGTTCCATTGATGTTGGGGAATATGACAGATTCAGTGTTGACACACAGTTGTACTTCCAATAATTATGATATACTATGGGTTATTTCATCAGTGTTCCATCTCCAATGTTCACAACACCGGACGATCATGTGGTCAGCTTTTCATTCCAGGGTAATGTTTAGCTATGCAGTGTCCATGTGTTGTGTGTGTCTACACACATTTAGGATCTTTCTCGTATTCCACCCATGTTCTGTAATTGTTGCACTTCTGTTAACCCACCCATGCCTGTGGTGTATATTTTCATGTGTTATGTGAGCCTGGTGATCCATGCCTTATCTTGTGCATGGACAGTGTGTTTTTCCAGGCCTAGTCTCACTTTGCACATTACAATGTTCCCTGCCAGCAGCATCCACACACATGGTTGTGTCCTTGACTAGTGGGTCATTTTGTGGTGTTTCCCATTGCTGCCCGTTCTATCTGCTAATTCCTGTTGTGGGATGAGTCACACTGTCATTCCCTGAGCAAATTCCAGAATCCTCATGCCCTGGTTCCCTGACTCAATATTATGGCACACCAGCTTGTCTCTTGGCCCATGCAGCCACTGTGTTTTTGTCTGACACTTTGTCCCTGTTCTATTCTATATGTCTTACCAAAAGCTATCTCCTGTTGTTATATCCCAACCTTGTTTCCAATTCCCCATGCCCCATGCTGTATGTCCCTGTCTGCATACACACATGCATCTATATGTGTCCAGGCACAGGCGACCATTGTATTGGGGGCTGACAGTATTGCCCTTTTGTGTTCTGTCTGTCTGTTTTTCCGAGGGCTGTGTTGCCTTTTTGGATACCACACCTTGCTACCATTCTCCATCCCTATTTCTGTGTGTGCAACTTCACACACACATACCTATGTCATATTAACTGTCACCTTTGTGGATCATTCTGTGCACAATATTGGTCATGTCTTGCAGATCTGCACCCATGTGGTGCTGGCCTCTCCATGTATTTGCTTCCTACACACAGGTACCACAAGAGAAAATGTGTTGACACGCCAGCACACCATCAGACCAATGGGTGCACCAGACATGCTTATTATAGTTAATGTGACAATCCTGCTGATATTTATGTTGTGTCTTCTTACTTACAAGATTGCTGTGTCTGCATTCTTAGTGTGTCCACATCCCCGATGCCACTGATGTTCTCCTTCCAGATATGGGACATTACTCTCTCCTCCAAGGCCGTCAACTGTGTTGCTTCATGGGGTCTGCCGCCTGTTGATGTTCAAAAGTATTATATATCATGGTGGCTTTCAGTAACAGCATTGCTACCTCACAGTACCTCTCCCTGTTCTGTCTGTTCAGGCACTTATTGTTTACTATGTGCTAGTGCGCTGCTCATCTGGAAGTGTTTGTTGAGTACCTCTGCTCAGTATTTACTACAGGGACAGGGGGATCTATGCACAAGAGGTATGGGTGTGTGCTGGTGGGGGGTGGACTGTTTGGAATATCACAGTGGCCCATTTACTGGTGGCATGGGGACAATGAGGGTGGACAAGGAACCTGGACCAGATGGTATACACCCCAGGATGCTAAGGAGCTGGAAGAGGGCATGCCAGATCACTTGGCAGACCTGTTCAATGCCTCCCTGGTCTCATGCATAATGCCTTATCACTGGGGATGGTGCATGTGGTACCTTTCTACAAGGGTGACCCCATGGATGAGCTATGGGACTACAGACCGGTAAGCTTTAGAATCCATCACGGGGATGCAGATGGAGACATTCCTGAGGGAGAGGGTGTTTTCCCTTCTAGTGGTTAATGGGCTGCAGGCAAGCTGACAGCATAGATTAGTCTCAGGCAGATACTGTCAGACCTACCTGGTGGAGTATTATGACTGGCAATTAGACACGGGTCATGCAGTGAATGTTTTTAATCTGGACTTCAGGAGGGCATTTGATGCAGTACCACATTGCAGGCTATTATATCAGCTGGGGGGCATCTGGGCATTTGCAGAGTTGGTCTGATGGGAAGTAAACTGGCTGACAGGGTAACAGCAGTGGGTGGTGGTGGAGGGGGTGCTGTCATCTCCCAGGGCAGTGACAGGCAGGGTGCCACAGGGCTCTGAACTGGGTCAAGGGTTATTTGGGATCTTCATAGCTGACATCTCAATGGTGATCAGGTGCACAATGTGTCAGCTTGTAGATGCCACTAGGATGGGATCAGCAGTGTTTGCTTTGGAGGGTGTAGAGGGATGCAGGATGATCTGGCCAAATTGAAGGACTGGTCAGACATCAGGCTGCTGTATTAAACTGCAAATATATGTACAGTGCTACATTTCAGTGCAATGACTCAAGGATGGGCTAACAGCTAGGGGGGATTCAACTGGGACAAACAGTGTTTGAGAAAGGTCTGGGGTGCTCATGATTTGATCAATGAACAACTCAGCACAGTTCAGACAGGCAGCTGTGAAGGCCAACAGGATGCTAGGTTGTACTGCCAGGGGTATATTCTCCATGAAGGTGGAGGTGCTCCACATGCGATATAGGTCGGTGGTGCAGACCACACCTGGAGTACTGCGTGCAGTTATGGTGACTGTGGCAAATGTAGGACATTAGGTTTCTGGAGGTGGTGCAGTGAAGGATAATGACAATGTACTATGGCCTGGGGACTTGTCCTATGGGTACATGCTGATGGAGTTGAACATGTGCTCCCTGGTGTAATGGAGGGATTAGAGAGAGACATGATTGATACCTTCAAGAACATGATGGAAATACATAGAACAAGCACAGGAAGGCTTTTCAGTTTAATAAGGGGGGAGTCACTGGCAGCCATGATGTGGGACTGGATGGGGAAAGATTCAGGAGGGTGATGTGGAGGCACTTTTATACAGGGAGGGTGGTGTCTGCATGTACTCCATTGCCAAAGGCTGTGGTATCCAGGGGCATCACCAGAGGTATAAAGTTTGGGGGGGCTAATGTCCTTTAGTAAAAATCCCAACAAAGCTAGGGGGGTCCTGTGGCATGCCCGCTGGAAAATTTTGGAAATTTTACCTTCAGGGTGGTTTTTCCCACATTTTAAAGGTGAAATATATGTTTGAAAAGCCTGGTTATCATGACATCTATTTAATGTTATATGTGGAGAAATGTGGTTACTGGACCACCAAGGACAATGGAAAGAGTGACACCATTATCGTAGCAGATCTGCTGAAAAGGTTACAGGACCCCAGAGCAAGTGAGAGACCAGCAAGACACCATTATCCCAGCAGATCTGCTGGGAAGGTTACAGGACCCCATAGCAAGTGAGAGACCAGCCAGACACCATTATGCCAGCAGATCTGCTGGGAAGGAAATGAACCCAGAACAAGTAAGACATCAGCCAGACACCATTATATATCCAAGCAAATCTGCTGGGAAGGCTACAGGAAAACAGAGCAAGAAAGAGACCAGCTAGACACAATTATCCCAGCTGATCTGCTGGGAAGGTTACAGGATCTCAGCGCAAGTAAGAGACCAGCCAGACGCCATTATCCCAGCAGATCTGCTGAGAAGGTTACAGGAACCCAGAGCAACTACGACACCAGCCTGACACCATTATCCCAGCAGCTCTGCTGGGTAGGTTACAGGACCTCAACGCAAGTAAGAGACCAGCCAGACGCCATTATCCCAGCAGATCTGCTGGGAAGGTTACAGGACCTCAGAGCAAGAAGGATACCAGGCAGACACCATTATCCCAGAAGATCTGCTGGGAAGGTTACAGGACCTCAAAGCAAGAAAGATACCAGCCAGACACCATTGTCTTAGCAGATCTGCTGGGAAAGGTTACAGGACCGCAGAGCAAGAAGGATACCAGGCAGACACCATTATCTCAGCATATCTGCTGGGAAAGTTACATGACCTCAGAGCAAGAAAGAGACCAGCCAGACATGATTATCCTAGCAGATCTGCTTGGAAGGTTGCAGGACCCCAGAGCAAGAAAGATACCAGCCAGACACCATTATCTCAGAAGATCTACTGGGAAGGTTACTGGACCCCAGAGCAAGTGAGAGACCAGCAAAACACCATTATCCCAGCAGATCTGCTGGGAAGGTTACAAGATCCCAGAGCAAGTAAGTCACCAGACTCAAACCATTATCCCAGCAGATCTGCTGGGATGGTCACAGGATCCCAGAGCAAGTAAGTCACCAGCCTGACATCATTACCCCAGCAGATCTGCTTGGAAGGTTACATGACCCCAGAGCAAGAAAGAGACCAGAAAGACATCATTATCCCAGGAGATCTGCTGAAAAGGTTACATGACCCCAGAGCAAGTGAGAGACCAGCCGAACACCATTATCCCAGCAGATCTGCTGGGAAGGTTACAGGACTACAGAGCAAGAAAAAGATCAGCCAGACACCATTATACCAGCAGATCTGCTGTGAAGGTTACAGGACCCCAGAGCAAGTGAGAGACCAGCCAAACGCCATTATCCAATCAGATCTGCTGGGAAGGATACAGGACCCCAGAGCAAGAAAGAGATCAGCCAGACACCATTATTCCAGCAGATGTGCTGGGAAGGTTACAGGGCCCCAGAGCAAGTGAGAGACCAGCCAGACACCATTATCCCAGCAGATCTGCTGCGAAGGTTACAGGACCCTAGAGCAAGTAAGACACCAGGCTGACACCATTATCCCAGCAGATCTGCTGGAAAGGTTACAGGACCCCAGAGCAAGTAAGTCACCAGAATGACACCATTATCCCAGCAGATCTGCTGGGAAGGTTAACGGACCCCAGAGCAAGTACAACATCAGCCTGACACCATTATCCCAGCAGATCTGCTGGAAAGGTTACAGGACCGCATAGCAAGAAGGAGACCAGTCAGACACCATTATTCCAGTAGATCTGCTGGGAAGGTTACAGGACCCCATAACAAGTGAGAGACCAGCCAGACACCATTATTCCAGCAGACCTGCTGGGATGGTTACAGGACCCCAGAGAAAGTAAGACACCAGACTGACACCATTATCCCATCAGATCTGCTTCGAAGGTTATAGGACCCCAGAGCAAGTAAGAGACCAGCCAGACACCATTATCCCAGCAGATCTGCTGGGAAGGTTACAGGACCCTAGAGCAAGTACAACATCAGCCTGACACCATTATCCCAGAAGATCTGCTGGGAAGGTTACAGGACCACAGAGCAAGAAGTAGACCAGTCAGACATCATTATCCCAGCAGATCTGCTGAGAAGGTTACAGGACCTCAGAGCAACTAAGACACCAGCCTGACACCATTATCCCAGCAGATCTGGATAGGCTTCAGGTCTCTGTAGTAAAATAGTAAGACTCCATTATCTAAGAAATGTGCTGGGATCCTTACGTGTCATGAATTTTGAACTTAAAATTATTGAAGCAAAATATCAGAGTGTCAGACAGGTTGCCCTTGTTTATTATCTTGCTGATCTTGGGAGAAGCAACTCAGTCCTCCTGTTTGTCATGGATGCAAATGCATTGCTCACTTCATCAGCATCAAGTTGTCTGCTTTCTTCACTCTGAATGTTGAGAATTCCAAGTGAACTCAATCTGTCATTTTCAGTCTTATTTCTCAGATATGTCTTATTACGACTCATGGCACTGAAGGAGCGCTCACATACACATGTTATAACTGGGATTGTTAAAGCAATCTGCAGTGATTTATGCAACATCAGATACATAATTTCTGGAAGTACATTATAAAGACTGGTCATATCTTGTGAACGTTCATTTTCTGGCAGCCATCTAATGAAGTTACTGGCCACTACTAGTTCCTCTTCCTGAACTGAACGGTCATACATCTCTTCAAGTGGCCTCCATTTTTCCTGGTCCAAAAATGTGTCCGACTGTGGTCTGAGAGCATTGACAGCAACCATCAGTATTTGGTTATGCTTGTCAATCTCTCCAATCATTTTGTCAATCACAGGGTAAAAAACAGTTCTCAAATGCGCAGCAGTTCACAGTTCATGTGATGCTGATGCTGATACACTTTGTTTGGCACCAGTTCCTGAAGCTGAAACAAATCTTCCCAAGTACAAGGTAGCTTCCTTTGCCTCTGTGGAGTGTTTTCTGGTGTGAGCGCCCCATATTTTTCTGCCATATTTTCGACTTCCCTGTAGAGAACTAAAAATTTCTTTTCAGTATGAAATTCTGCAATTGTGTCTCTCAGAGCAGATATAGCAGTCACAGTGCATCCAAAATCAAAAGCCTGAGTCTGAAGTAAGTTGTTTGTTCCATCAGCCATCGACAAATATATTAAGGATAAAGATATTGCTGAATTCTAGAAGCTTGCTGTGGAGTCCTCTGGCCTTTGCAGTTTCTCCTTCTTCATATTGTGAAAGATATTTTAGAAGAGCTGGATAGGTTTCTGTCACTGCCATTGTTGCTCGCTTTTGACAAGCCCACCTAATAGAACTTAACCCTGCTTTCTCAAGAATTCTGTTTAACCCAAGATCCTTTTGAACATTTAAGAAACCCTGGTGAGTCAGGACAGATTTTGGAAAGAACGTGTGTATCTCTTGAAGCATGTCAAATAATTTCCTTACAGGAGGAAGTGAAGAACAGGCATCTACAAGGACCAAATTCAGAATATGCCCATAGCAATAAACATAAATAGCATATGGATGCTTATGACGAAATAGTTCCTGGACTCCATTTAAGTTGCCACTCTTAACAGACACACCATCATAAGCTTGAGCTACGCAAGTCACAGAATTCTCATGGAGGTCCCAGTTAGCTTCGAACACAGTTCACTTGTCAGACTCTGGGCATCTAATGCTGTTATTTGATGGAAGCACAAAAATTTCTCTACAAGGGAACCATGGTGAACATAAGGAATGCAAATACTCAAATACGCCTAAATAAACCAGTCGGGACATTTTTTGGGAGAACTGTACCAGTAACTTGCATTGGTTTGCTTGAATCAGTGTTTGTTTCCAGTTTAACATTTAAATATTGCTGCTAACGAAGTGCCTGCTTTTACATTGCTTTACCTGAATGAACTGCACCTGAAATACTTGACATTTTGCATGAGGGGGTTGGCTACTGAAGAACCCTAGGGGCTCCTGCACTATAAAGCCTTGCGCCCGATAACGGGCCGTGCGCCGCGTGCACGAGCTAAGTGAGTGGTGCAAGCGCCACGCGGGTGAGAAAAATAACTTAGTATTTCTCAGTAGCGGAAGTTTAATTAGAATGGGGAATGTTTTGCAATTATGTTTGGGGGGTTGGTTTGTATGGGGTTTAGTAATTATGAGTATTTATGAAGATAAAGAAGTTAGAAGCAATATGGTTAAAATATCTAGTATGTACTCTGTGGGAAATGTCTGTTTTATGTGTGAAGACAGTTTTGTTAGGAGAAGAAATAATTTTACTAATGAAAATCGTTATTATGAAAGGTTTTTTTTGTGTTAAGTATGTATTTTGTGAGTTAAAATTATCAGAGAGTACCAATATGCTATGTTTAATGTTATTGATGCAAAGTGGCGATACTGAGTTAAATTCGGGTCCTGATTATAAAAGAATTAAACAACTTTCAATGGTTCATGAAAATGTTAGGAGTATAGTACACAAGATAGATGAATATAGGGTATGGGCAGTTAAAACTGAGTATGATTTATTAGCAGTTTCAGAAACATGGTTGCATTCAGGTATAATGCGGGATGAAATTCAGCTTTCTGGATATTATATAGAGCGTACAGATAGAGGTGAGAGGGAAGGGGTGATGTTGTTTATTAAAAATACTCTTGGTACTTATGAGTTATTGTTAAGTATAAATAAGGAAGGAATTGATTGTCTCATTATTGAACTAATTGCAATAAAATTAGTGGTAGGAGTTTTTTTTATGCACCCCCTAAAACGAAAAATAAATCATTTGATGTATTAGCAGAGTTAGTTTTAGAAAAAATAAAGATTAAACAAGTGATTTTGACAGGAGACTTTAATGCAGACTGGTTTCAGACTAGAGGGAGAAAATTGGAGAGTAGTTTTTCAATTTTGGGGTTAAATCAAAAAATTCAAAAATCTACAAGAAATACAAATAATGGAGGTCAGGGTGCTCTCTTGGATTTATTTTTTTGTGTCCCTGGATATAGTTAAAAACTGGGATGTATTACCTTTAAATGTGGGGGATCATAATCCCATAACTTGTACTATTGAGTTACAACATTCTATTATTCAACAATTAAGTATGTATTGCTGTAGAAATTCTAAGGGGTTTAACAAACAGTGTTTTATAAATCATTTAAAGCAAATTCATTGGGAGAGAATATATTTAATACCAGATATAGAATTGGCTATTCAGGAGTTTAATGACATGATTCTGAATGTAATTCAGTACCATACTCCATTAATAAAAAAAATTAAAAGAAATAAAGAAGATCCATGGATTACTGTTAAAGTAAAAAAATATTTAAGGATTAGAGATAGAATATGGAAAAAGGGTGAGAAAAACATAAAAAGACGAAGATTGGAGTGTTTTTAAGATATGGAGGAATAAATGTAAAAGTATAATTAAAAATGTAAAGAATAAATATTATTGGAACAAAATAAATAATACTTATGATATTAAACAGTTTTGGAAATGTATTACAGATCTAAAATCTCCAAACAAAACTATTATTAATCCTACTTTGGTACAAGATAAGAAATTAGTGACTGACACAAAGGATATAGCAAATATTTTTAATACATATTTTTTGGATTTACCGGACCTAAATTTATCAAATTTAATCACTAATGAAATAGATTCTCCCATTGAAAAAGATAAGTTAGGAGCTCAAATAAGGACATTTAGACTTGAAACTTTAAATGAGAGGGATATAATGAAAGAATTAAAACATTTAAATGTAAATAAATCAGGAGGTATTGATGGAATAGAGGCTCCATTTTTCAAGTTGGGTACACATGTAATAGCCCCTGTTGTGACTTATTTGTATAATTGGAGTCTGAGCAGTTCTACTGTTCCTGAAATTTGGAAGATGGGGAAAATTATTCCCATTTATAAGTCTGGTGATCGGACAGTTCCTTCAAACTATAGGCCAATAGCTCTCTTGCCAATTTTATCTAAGATCTTAGAAAGTAAAGTACATGAGCAGTTAAATCATTATTTGGACTCAAATGCTATACTAACAGATAAACAACATGGTGTTAGGAAGGGGAGATCCACAAACACTGCCCTGTTGGAATTTAATGATTTGGTTGTAACATCTATGAATCAAGGAAAAGATACTGGGGCAGTGCTTGTGGATCTCAGTAAGGCTTTTCTGATTTGGTTCAACATGATTTGCTTTTGACTAGGTTGAGGGTTATAGGGATTCAGGGGCAAATGTTAAAATGGTGTGAGTCATAATTGATGAATAGTCAGCAATGTGCACAATGTGGAATAATGGTGTTGGGCCCTGGGAAACTGGAAAGGGGTGTTCCCCAGGGCTCGATTCTGGGTTCATTATTATTTAACATATATGTTAATGATTTAGTTCAAGTTATTAGACATAGTGAGGTGAGATTGTAAGCAGACGACACTGTATTGGTGATGTCTGCTGACAACTTCACAGATATGATGGATAAACTCCAATATGATTTATTACAGATGCAAAAAATGGTTGAGTAATTCTGGCCTTCTAAATGCTAAAAAAACACAAACTATATTGTTTTCAGTTGGTTTACATAAGGGAAATGGGTCCAAGATACAACTACATCTTCAAGATGGTACAAAAATTGAAAATGTATCTACATATAGGTATTTGGGGTTTCAAGTAGACGTTAGGATGACATATATAGAGCATATATCAGTTCAGACAAAAAAGTGAATAGGAGATTGGGGTTCTCAGAAGAATTGCGGGTAGTTTACCTTTGGTAGCTAAGGAGCAGTTGGCCAAACAGATGCTATTACCTATATTGGAGTATGGTTCTATAATTTATATGAACTCAACTAAAGCAGCATTAAACCTGATTAATCAAGAATATTACAGGATAGGAAAATGTGCTTCTGGAAATAGTAAAAATAAGCACCATTGTATAATTTACAACAATTTAAATTGGCTCCAACCAGAAGCGAAAATAAATTATCTTTGGCTTATTATATGTCATAAAATAATACATAGAAAGTATAATCACCCTTTGTATGAACGAGTAAAAAGAAAGTCAAATAATGAAATACATATAAAGACTAGGAATGTATTAAGTAATATCCCAATGTACAGAAGTTTCAATTGATTAGGGGATAGTATGCCTCAGAATAGTGTAGCTCAAAGTTAGAATAGATTGTCTGAACTTCAGAAAACAAATTTTTTAAATTTAAAAATGTTTTGTTTGATAGTTTGATGTCTTTTCGTACATGTTTTTAAACAAATGTGGATGCGTTGTGTGATCTTATTTTGTGTTTGTATTAGTTTTCGATAAATGTTAATTGTATTAGAAAAAAAACAAAGACAAGACGCTGCGTCAGCATGTGGTCTAAAAGCAAAACAAAATGGTTATATTAAATGCACGCTGAAAATAGAAAATAGAGTTAAAAATCTACGTTTCGACCTAATTGTATTAGAAGCTACATGAAGGACTTTGTTGTAAATGGGATTTTGTCCCAACAAATGTTATTTCCTGTGAAAAAATAAATTTTTAATTAATCAATCATTTGTTTTCTGCAAGCGACATCTCTAAATTCATCAGCAAGTATTGCAAAATATTTTGCTTCTTTTACTTCATTTAACATTTTCTCTCTTTATTAATTTTGCACAACACTCTATCATCTGATTTTGACTGAGAGGTGAGAGATAGGTGGCATTTCCTGGCATTTGAATCTGCAAATTTTCCAATTCAGGATCAAACTTTTTTAGAAGATCAAAAGTCTCTAAAAAGTTACCCATTTGAGCTCCCTTCACCCTCCCTATGGCCTCAAAAGGCAGTTCCCTGTCTGCCAAACAACAACACAATCTCAACTGTTCTTCTGGGGTACTCCCTGTGCTTTTTAAAATCTACAATCATTGTTGAATCCATTATCTGTATAATATTGCCTCGTTCTTTAAATTTCACATAAGTAGACCAGGCCTCCATTGCTCCTGTATGTATTGTTGTTTGTTGGTGTTCCCTCAGCTTCTCTATTGCCTTCTTTCAGTTCTTAAACCATCTGCACATGAAAGCAGTGTCCACTCGACCAGTGAAACTTGAAAACATTCTGCAGGCAAAGCAAAATATGGCATCATTGCTTGCACTATATTCAAGCCATATAAATTATGCATACCAGCTGCTGCTTTCCAAAATCCCTTTGTCAAAAACTAGACAGTTTTGGCTGCATAGGACCAGCTTCTTTGGTTCCCAGATCACTGGGTACAACAGTAGCAGCAGGTGTAAATCTCACTACTGATTCAAGTGCATCAGGAGATGTTCCGGGAGATGATATTGTATTCACTACATCTTCTGGTACTGGAACTTGCACTTCATTTCTTAATGGCTGCTCTGGTTGCAGCTGTTGATCAGCACTGGGGTCTGCGCAGATGCTTTATTCGGCTTTTTTGATTTTGGATGGAAAAAGTCACGGATACTCATTTTTAACAAAATTGATGAGTGTGTGCTAAGAACTAAGTAGGTTATAAGAAAAGTACCCTTTTATTGGGAAAAATGGGTCTGGCACACTGGGATGAAACTGTTTATCTTACAGACTTACTCTAAGTTAACACCCAGGGCTCACAGTATGCGAAGTAATGAGTAACCTACTGGAAAAGGTAACACACAGGGCTCACAGTATGCAAAGTAATGAGTACCCTACTGGAAAACTGCTATATAATACAATAGATGGCGCTTAACACACAAGGCTCACAGTATGCGAAGTAATGAGTAACCTACTGAAAAACTGCTATTTAATACAATAGATGGAGCCTAACACACAGGGTTCACAGTATGCGAAATAATGAGTATTGAGTAACTTATTGGAAAACTGCTATATAATACAATAGATGGAGTCTAACACACAGGGCTCACAGTATGCGAAGTAATGAGTAACCTACTGGAAAACTGCTATTTAATACAATAGATGGAGCCTAACATAAAGGGCTCACAGTATGCATAGTAATGAGTATGCTACTGGAAAACTGCTTTTTTATAAAACAGATGTATTCTCACACAGGGCTCACAGTATGCGTAGTAATAATTATGTTACTGGAAAACTGCTTTTTTATAAAACAGATGGATTCTCACACAGTGCTCACAGTCTGTGAAGTAATGAGTATGCTACTGGAAAACAGATTTTTTATAAAACAGATGGATTCCTACACAGGGCTCACATTACGCAAAGTAATGAGTATTCTACTGGAAAACTGCTATTTCATACAATAGATGGAGACTAACACACAGGGCTCACAGTATGAGAAGTAATGAGTAACCTACTGGAAAACTGCTATTTAATACAATAGATGGAGCCTAACACACAGGGCTCACAGTATGCAAAGTATTGAGTACTGAGTAACCTACTGGAATTAAAACTGCTATATAATACAATAGACAGAGCCTAACACACAGGGCTCACAGTATGCGAAGTAATGAGTATGCTACTGGAAAACTGCTTTTTTATAAAACCGATGGTTCCCCTTGTTCATAAAAAATAGTGTCTGAAATTGAACTGGCTAACCCCTTGCTTGTGATGTTAAGCTTGCCACAATACAAACCCGAGGCAGGGTCAGGGTATAAGGCAATTTAGGAAGAGAAAAGTTCTGCTATTTTTATTCTAAATTTTGAGCTTAAAAACATAAACCACCAAAGTGATGCTCTTCAGTCTGTCTGAGCTCTCAGCTCTTCACTAGTAAGTCTTGTACTCAATGTACTCAGTAAAATAGAAAATCTGGAAATAAGTTACAAGTAAGAAAAAAAATATGCAGTTCGTAATGCTGCTGCTGTATGGCAGTACTCACAGCAGGTTGTCTGTGTCTGAGACTGAGCTTTTCAATTTAACCCATGACACACACAAACACAACCACCCCCTTGTATTTCACTCAGACAAAGAAACAATGTAAAAAATATAAACACTACACTATTTATTTAGCTCTCAAGCCTCTCAGCTCAACAAGTGTGAGAGATTTTATTTTTTTCAATCAAATGAACTGAGTATATTCAATGTTTGATAATAACATTCAAGGACTAGATTGAATTTTGATTTGAATCTCCCAAATAGTCCCTGTGCTCTGTTGCTCACTCTGCCTCTACCAACTACAACTCTGTCACTAGTTTTTCTTACTGCACACAGCAGGACTACTAGTGTGTGCAACGTGTGTGTTAGAGAAGCGCACCGTGTCTTTGTGCACTGTTTGGCTCACTGTGCAAGCAAGCTGCTGTGCTGTTGGTAGGCATAGTATGATGTGGGTGCCAGTCACAGAATACAGAATAGAACCCTCTCTGCTCTCCTCCTCCTCCTGTCTATCACCCACAGTCCTCCATTCCACTTATGCCATCTAATTAAATTTCCCAATCAATCTGTCAAATTCTGGCACTGCCCTGGGTCCCCACGCCCATACACCAGACAACTCAGGCTGATGACTCCAGTCCTTGCTCGGTGTGACATGCAAGCCAGGAGCCTCCTCCCTCCTTCAGGCTGCTAAGTGCTGCTACTGTCTGAGTGCTGACTAGTAATTTACTTGAGCCAGATGCCGGTGAGCCTGTTCATCATGCCAGCCAGTTCCACTGCCACTGACAATTCCCCATAGCTCACTCAGCTGAGGTGGTCCCTCCCATCTCTCTCCCCTGAGTCTCCAGCACTGAGTCTCCATTGATCCTCTCCTTTCTCCTTCGCCGTAACCTGTATCTTCCCTGAATCCCCAGTGAATTTATTTATAGAGCACTGAGCACCCCCTGTCCCCGGAAAGTAAACCCTTAGTCACACACTCCACTTACTTGCACTTCAGGCAGAGATAAGCAATTCAGATTGTGACTGTCTGACTTGTGAATGTTTTCCCTCCCATTGCTCAGCTGAGTTCTTTAAAGTTCTCCCTTTGTCCGCACTGACGCATTCTGCACCACAGCAGTCTGTTTACTGGACTAAGTTCTAACTCAATTTATCTTGGGGCTCGACCTCGACTCATACTCTACTAACTGTATCTGAGTGAGCAGTTGACTCCTGACAACAACTAATTATTTATTATATGAAAAAAAAGCATTGGGACTCGGCTGGCTGCATCACTCACTCGCTACTGGCAGGTGGCTGCCTGGCTCACTCACTGAAAGTCAGTCTTCAGTCAGTCTCTCTCAGTCTCTCGTTGGATGCCAGACAGTCACAGACACAAACAACAAATTAAAATATTATTTCATTTAAAAAATGTCTACTCCTCTCTCTGGCTATCCTTAGCCTATTAAGTTATTATAACTGCAGTTTGCAGCAGAAACAATTAGTGCCGAGCTTGATTGCCGTTTCTTAACTGTTCAAATTCTGCAGCCATATCAGATACGGCTGCAGAATTTAAACAGTTAAGAAACGGTATTTAATTAATTTTCTTTAGTGAAAATGATTGGGGGGGCTTTAACTTAGAATGGGGGGGCTGTAGCCTCCCCAAAATCAGTGTGGAGATGCCACTGGTGGTATCCAGTTGAACAGTGGGCTGCTTCAAATGGGGGTGGGACACAGTAAGGGGGGTGGTTAATGGAGTGGGTGGGGAGGGAGGTCCTGCTGCTGCTGCTGCTGTGTGAGGGCTACTAGCTGCACAATTGAGCCGACATGATATAATATAAGGCCTTTATCTGCTGCCAATCCAGTATGTACTTAGGTTCATGGCGCACATGGCATCCACCCTCCTGTGCTGTTTCAGGCAGTGGGGGTGCACTTTGCCCAGTTGTCATGATTTATCCACTGATGGTGTGCCTGTTCCTCCCTTTGGTGTGCTTCATGTAACCTGTTCACTCAAGGGCACTGTCATGTTACTGTCCCTAACTTAAAGCCACTATGTAGATGCCTGGTGAGATACTCAGAGTGCAAGCAGTATTGGGATTTGCAGCTTTCGATGGTGCAATGTGTGCTGCTGTGCAGACCCTGGCAGCACATTCAGACACCCAGTCACAGCACTGTATTTATATTATGAAACAACTTTGACTGTCACAGTCGTAACACAGTGTACATTGTCTGTTATATGTGCATGGCATTGTATGTTGGGAGCACAGCACTTTTCCTACATACACATATTCAGGAGCATGTAGGGGCCATTATAAATGGCCATACAAAGTATGCACTCTGAGCACACATTAAAAATTCCCATGGGAGCTATCCAAAGGCATTACACTTTAGAGGTTTTGATTCCTTCCCCCCTCCCCGGTATAATTGATCGTGTATTTTATTTTGACAGGTGTGTTACTAAGTGGATTTGTATATCCAGCATCCTCACCCCACTAGGACTACCTGACCAGCTTGTCTATGGTCCTTATCTGTAGATGACACCTTCTCTGTTAGCAATGCACCCTCTGAACAGTCATCATACACAATGTGCCCTCTATAATGTCTCCAATATCGACTGGGCAGGTATCTATCAAACAAAGGATGTGGAGGTTGCTCTACAGATATTCATAAATTAATTTCTTACCATTCAATATAAACATACCCCCAAGACTACTAGGAGGGTCAGAGAAAAACAGACTAGGTGGCTGCATAAAGACCTCCTTGCTAATCTGCGCCAGAGGGACAAGCTTTGGATTCGCTACAAACAAACTGGCCTACAGTCAGATCTTATTGTCTATCGTGAACTAAGGAACAGATGTAAGAGACAAGTTAGAGTTGCTAAAAGCAAATACTGCAAGGACCTTCTACAAAACTCAGCCTGCGACCCGAGGAAATTCTGGGCCCATGTCAAAACATTTTTCGGTACCTGGCAGTCAGTCACTCTTGATGAAATGATCATAAGTGGGGCACATTGTAATGACCCTAGGACCATCTCAAACAGTATTAACAATCTTTTCTCCGATCTTTCATGCTATACCTTGGCTTTACAACCTAGTAGATCGCACTCCAATCTACCTACCACACTACCATCAGACAACCATACTGCTCTATCGTATGATGCTCCTCCAGCGCCACCGTTCTATTTCAAGGCTATATCAAGAGTGGAAGTTCTGAAATTACTGAGATCCATATCTGCCAATACCAGCTCTGGTTCTGACTCACTGGAACCTCGTCTTCTTAAGCTGGCTGCTCCACTCATTGCTTCTCCGATTGCCAGAATCTACACTTTATCCCTTATCCATAGCACTGTGCCAGACCTATGGAAATCTGCAAGCGTAATGCCTGTCTTTAAAAAAGATGACCCAAAAGACATGGCCAATTACAGACCTACAGCAATTCTCTCTGTCCTTAACAAGATAATAAGAAAATAGTTGCATCACAGACCATTGACTACCTTACACGCTACAATCTCCTCTCAGACACTCAGCATGGTTTCAGAAAAGGTCATAGCACCACCACGGCTCTTCTTCAACTAACTACTGATATTCTGTCCAACATGGACTATGGAAAACTCACAGGTGTCATCTTCATTGACCTCACTAAGGCTTTTGACCTTGTAGACCATCCCCTGCTTCTCTCCACTCTCCATAAATTCCATTTCTCTACCCCTGTTGTGGACTAGTTCTGTAGCTACCTGTCAACCAGGTCGCGATCTATCAAATTTAACTCCTCCCTGTCCAACACATCTACTATTAACCTTGAGGTCCCCCCAGGCTCTATCCTTGGGCCCCTTATGTTCTCAATTTTTATCAACAATGCAGCTGAGGTCCAGGAATCCTGCTCAGCTATTCTCTATGCTGATGACCTGATCATCTACACTAGTTCTTCTAGTATTGCCTGCATAAACACATCACTTACTTCAGACTTCAATAAGGTCATAGACTGGCTACTAGACCGTAAGCTTGTACTAAATGAAAAGAAAATGAAAGCCATGCTCCTAGGTTTTGCACCAAAGATTAAGACCTGTTCTAGTTTGCTGGAGGTTCTTCACCCAGGAGGATTTCCACTTGAAAATGTTACTCCCTTCAAGTATCTTGGGATCCTCCTGGACCAGTCCCTGGATTTTAATTTTCACATTCAGTCCTTGTGCAAAGCTGTAAACTCGAAACTAGGAGTAGCTTTCAAAACTAGCTACATGCTCACACCCTTGGCCAAATTAGCAATTGCCTGAGATATTCTGCTCCCAACCCTTACTTATGGTGCCTCTATTCTTACCTCTGCCCATAAAACCTCCCTACTAAAATGGGACGTAACTTATAACAGTATATGCTGATTTACCTCTTCGTTGCCTCGACTCAAACATCACTGCCTTCTTTATAAGGATCTGAATTGTCTCTCACCCTCTGCCAGTAGACAATACTACCTTGGATCACTAATGGACTTGATTATCTGGTAAAAAAAAACAAACCCAGCTGGTGGCATTGCTGGTCCCTCAACCATCCTCCCATGGCCTGCGATCAGCTGACAAATCCTTCCTCTATGTTCCGAGATGTCTGATGACTAAAGGCACAGGGGCCTTCCAATTCTCTGCTCCCAGGCTATGGAATGCTCTTCCACTCAACCTCCGGCTGTCTCAGTCTCACTTTGGATTTAAAAGTGAATATCATCGTTATCTATCCTTAGCTGATGCTTGTACATGCTTTGACCCAACCTGAAGCTCCTGAGACTTACCAGTAATGTCACCCATGCTCTAATCCAGCTCCAAGACTGTCTCCTCTTCCCCTCCCCATATTTTTCCTTCTCTTTGTAAATATCTTCTTGACTACTAGCTCTCTTTCTTCTCGAACCTTGTTGCTGACCATCCAGTGTTGTTTTGCCAATTACCACCCCTGACCTTCCTTCTGTCAGTCTTTCTTGCTATGTTTGAACATTCCTCACATTTCTCTCTATATAACCTTACTATCTTATTAACCCTTTCACTTCACAGGTCGGGTCCGTGGTTTCTGCACTTATTATATATCTTACTGCCATTATCTGTATAATGCTTGCCATTATTTTTTGCTGTTTCCACCCATTGTATTTTTGTAGCACTGCTGTACTGTTCCTCTATTTGTATTATTGTACCCATGTTGCTGTGTTCAACTGTTCTCCTTTTGTTGTACTCTCCTGGGTTGTGCCTGGAAATAGTCATTTTATGGCTAGTGCACCTACCCGGTTAACAAAAACTAAATAAATAAAATAATAAAAAAAAAAAAATATGTTTATACATTTCTTCAAGGTATCGTTCAGCCATATCCATTTGTCTGTCAGCATAGGCTTTACTTATGAGATGTGAATATGTTTTCAGTATTTTGTATTTAATTTGCAGTTTGATTGAGCACCTTATGGGATCAGTTCAAAATGAGTATTGTGTGCTTATCCATGATGTGATGATTACTGATCAGACAGCACTGTATTATGCACATGCATATGACAGGCATCTGGTCCATGTCTTGACACTTACAGGTACATTGTGCTGTTCTTTATTCCTATGTTATGTGACTATCAGTTATTATAGGTGTCTTGCAGTGCATACTATGTATCTGTTGGATGACCTCTTGTAGGGGAGTTTGACCTTTTGCAACTTGCATTGACCTCCCACTGGCATTGTTTGTGACACAATGCAGTTGTGTACCTTTACAGACTGTATGTTCAGCAGAGTATTTGTGGATGCATACATTCAGATTCTGTATTTTTTAAGTAGTCTATTTTCTTCCTTAAGGGTTATCATGTATTATGAATCTTATACCATGCAATATTGTTGTTGTCATGTCTATTTGTAAAATGGAGATCTGTGGCACACTGTGATTGTATGTGGTTCAATTTTGAGCTTTAGTTCTGTAAGCAGCTTACCTTGCATTAAACACACGGATGTCTAATACCTTTACAATGACTTCTATTGACTGAGTGACATGTTATTGACCCATAGGCTGACATGTTATCACATAGTGACCTTTTGCTGTGTGTATTGACCTCCTATGGTGAACACTTGGTAAATCTAAGCATTGGGTGCAATGGAATGTTTTTTTGCTAAACAATATTCAGGACTAATAGATTAATTGTATTGCAATTATAATGTAACCAATTCATGCATCATTGTATTAGTGATGTGTCTGACTTCTGCAATGTCTGATGACTATAATGCAATGTTGCTGCATATATTATGTAACTGTATTTGGGTTACTATATTGATGAATGCTGGGGACTGACTCCAACCTCTGCTGGAGACCCACGATTCTGGGTCACTACATAGGGGTATTTGTCATGTCAACTGCAGTGCTTGCTTTGAGCTGTGCTATATATCATGATATGTGATCATCTCACTAATGTGGTGTGTGCCAAGATGTTAAGTTTGAAATAGCCTTATTGTCCCACCTGTGTTTTCTGCATTGTATGTGTGTAGTGCCAACTCATTTGTCTTCACTGTGTACTATTCCTTCATCAGTCTCTACCTATTGGTGTTGGCTTGCTGATGGCCAAATGCGCCAATGTGGCACCGAGACTCCATTCCATGTTGGCCACACTGTGGCCTTCACATCAGGTGTGTCCCAGTAACTGTTGACATTGTTTGTTCCTGTTACATGTTATATGATTTTTGTTTATAGCCATGCCTTACTAGTAATGCAGCAGGTGTACATACAGTATTTTCGTTGTATCACACAGTTGGGGGATACCTACACTGAGCCTGCTCAATCTGCACTGCTTCCCATCCCTCATGGTATTGGTTATATCTTTTGGGTGCCCATGACAGTCAAAGTGTGTCACTGTTGTTCTATCAGTGGTTTTCAGTCCAGGGGTGGGTGACGTTAATATGTTGCATGCAGCATGTAATCACACACACATTCTGTGCTTTGTACATACCTGTTTGTTGTCTTGACCTATGCACGTTGGCAAGCTTTTCTTTGTAATGCCTCTTGATGTCATCATGTTTTTTCTTGATGGCATCAACTGTCCGATTGGACATGCCCACAGCATTCACCTTTCTTTATATTTTGTCCCATATCTCATTCTTTGCTGCCTTCCCAGTCTCTTTACCATACAGTTGTGGATAGTTAGCATCACTCTCTTCAGTCGGTACATCCATCTCTAGATCAGTCCAGTTGGGAGCTTGGGGGCTTCTGTCACCTTCCTCCCGTGTTCATCTGGCATTGCCCCGACAGGTGCCTGCAATATCCTGTTGGGATGTTGTCTGTTGTTCCCCTGTGTGGTGTTCGTGTTGCTGCTATTGTTGCTGGTGGTGGTGGTGTTACTGCTGGGTGTGTGGCTGTTGTTGCATATGCTGGCCCAGGTGGTACTGCAGGTGCTGATGGGTCTGCATGTCCATTTGTTGTGAAACATGTTAGGAATACTGTTGTGGATGTGTTTGACTGGTGTTCTGTGGTTGAATATGCACTGTTTGATGGGACATCCTATATGCTGGCATTGTTGTTGCAGACACACATTGGCTGTGGTACACTGGCTGATATTGCTTCCCCTGGCTGTATTGTGTGTGCTGCTGTTGCCACATGTCTGGTAGGCATCACTGGCTGTAGTTCTTCACCATTGCTTGTTGTTGGACCACCACTGGGTGTACAGGGTTTGCCTGGCCATGTGGATGCTGTGTGGCCAGGTGCTGGTAGACTGGTGGCTGTGGTGCTGCCTGGCATGGGTCATGGTGCCGGCCACCATCACTTTATTGTCTGAACTGCATTTTGGCCTGTTTTGCTCTGGCTTCTGCTACAGGGTGTGTCAAAACAGTTTTCACCTGTGTAATTGACATTCTTATATTTTCCACACGTGCCATATTTTTCATCACTGACGCACATTCCGCAGGTGAGGATTTGTGTAACTGTGTAGTTTTGTGTTATTCCACCCATGCAGTGTTTTCCTTCATGAATATCACACGTGTGTTTCTGCAAGGAGTATGTTCCTTTTTCACGCACGTGTGAAACCTGCCCAAAGATTTGACAGCAGATAAGGATCTCTTGGTCCACCTAGTCTGCCCATTTCCTACCTATTGGATAAGCTGCAGATTCCACTTACCCAACACCCTACTTCCTCCTACCTCTCACTAAGATTACCTTATGTCTGTCCCATGCATTCTTGAATTCCCCCACTGATTCTGACCCCACAATCTCCTCAGGAAGGCAGTTCCATGCATCCACCATCCTCTCTGTAAAAAAGTACTTCTTCACGATGTCTGAGCCGTCCCCCCTCTATCTTCAAATTGTGCCCCCTTGTTCTTGTGCATCTCTTTTTATTAAAGATGCTCCATCTTAGACTTTGTTGATTCCCTTGAGGTACTTGAAAGTTTCTATCATGTTCCCCCTCTTTTTCTGATTGCCAAGCTACAATTTTAATGGCTTAATATTAAGAAGTAATAGTTAGCTCTAGTACTGAACATTTGTTTTTTCCTGTTCTTTCTTATAAAATTCATTGCTAAGACCGTCTGGCCTAGGTGCTTTGTTAATTGGTAGATTTTGTATTACTCTATTTCGAGCTTGGATACTGGATGGATTAGTAAATTTTTTACTTGTTCTGAAATAGTAAGAATAGGTACAGACTCTAGGAATTTATCAATTTCCTGTAAATTTCCATCAAATTCTGAGGAGTATAGGTTTTTATAGAAGTTCAAGAAGTGTTGAGCGATATCCTTAGGTTTCTTGAGTATATTTCCTAAATCATCTTTTAAATTATTAAATTATTAATTGAGTTTTCAGTTTGGATTTTTTTGATTGTCAAGCTAGGAATTTTAATGGCTTATCACTTAAGAAGTAATAGTTAGCTCTGGTACTGAAAATTTGGTTTTCTGTTCTTTCTGTAACCATTTGGTCATCTTGTTCCTTTTTTTGTAGCAATCTCTTATATGTCTGGGTCTGATGTTGCGCTATCAATAACAGAGACGCTTCTAATCTCTTCCTCAATTTGTTGAAGTGCATTATTTCTTCTCTTTTTTTCATAAGCAGTTGTATTCATAATTTTGCCCCTTATATACACCTTAAAGGTTTCTCATAAATTATCTATGGTTATACTCTGATCACCATTAAATCTAAAATATTCCTCACATTAAGGTTTTTCATTTCTCCCCTATATGAGGTTTAGTTGAGATGGAGGAATCCATTTTCCAGCTTTTAAAAATACCTCCTGAATCAAAATAGTTTAATGTCATAATATAGGGAGAGTGGTCTGAAATGCAAATACCAGTGTATCGTGTAATTTATAAAGTAAAGTGTTAGAGATCAAGAAAAAAATCTATCCTTGAATAGGATTGGTGGATTGTAGAGATAAAAAGAGTAGGTTTTTCTATCCCCACATTTCTCTCTCTGCACGGATCCTTCAATCCTAGGTTCATCATAAAACTTCGTATAATATTTCTGGAAGATCTGTGTGCTTTGTCCAGCATCAACATCTTTTCTATCTTATTGAAGAGCTAGATTGAAATCTCCCCTATAATATAAGGAGATTCAAAAGTAGATAAATCCAGAAAGAAATCAGAAAAAGATTTTGGGTTATTTTCATTCGGAGCATACAAAACTACTATAGTGAACCTCTGATGATATAGCTGTATCTGTAAAAGAACATAACGTCCTTGAGGATCAGAAAAATGTTTAAGAATTAGAGGCATTGGCTGGGATTTTCAGAGCACTTGTGCATGGCGCAACTGAGATGTGCCAGTGCAAGTCCCAAGATGTACCACTGAGCTATATTCAAAGAGAGCCAGGGTGCAGCACAAATCCCATTGCACCAATGAGCAACCAAAATGTATGCAGTGCAAGTGCAAAGGGGGTACCCATGTGTACGTGGTGTAATGGCATATTCAATTGCAGAGCATGGCACAAGTGTGCAGCAAACCCCCCAGGTTGCGCCAGGTAGACTTGAGCCAATAAATAGAGGCTCAAGCACACAGACAGCAGATGCAAAACACTGAGCACTGTGAGAGAGAGAGAGAGTGAGAGGGAGTGACAGAGAGAGATAGAGAGAGAGAGAGATCCAGAGAGAGAGGGAGAGAGACAAACAGAGAGGGAGGGAGCATGACACAGACCAATGGATGGATGGACATAGCATGTGTGGCACTCAGGGAGACACCCAAGGACTGAACAATGGACAGTGGCCCATTCCTGATGGATGCTGTCATGAGGGGTATGGGCAGGCAGGAGGAACAGTGGCATGGCTGACAGGTGGTACCGTGCCAAGATCACGTATGAGAACTATAGCGACACAGAGATCATGTGCCAGTACCACCTGAACAGGGCAGTTCTGAGGCAGCTCTGTGAGCTGTGTAGTGATGAGATGCAGGTACCCGCCAGATGTAGCCATGCCATGACAGTGGAGATGAAGGTGACTGCCGTGATGTGCCTGCTTGCCACAGGCACTTTCCAAAGACCAATGGGTGATACCACAGGCATCACTCAGTTGTCCACGTCCCACCTTCTCACCCAGTTCTTCACCACTCTTCTGCCACATGCTTCAGAGTATATCCATTTCCCCAGCACACAGGCAGAGTGCGCAACAAACATACAGGAGTTCCACGAGGTGGCAGGCATGACAGGCATGATTGGGGCACTAGACTGCACCCATGTCAGCATCCACACACCCACCTAGCCCAGAGGGCATGGTGTACATTAACCAAAAGGGATACCCATCCATCAACTGCCAGGTGGTGTGCGATGCCGTGAGGCACATCATCAATGTCTGTGCCACACACACCCTGGGAGTGCACACAGTGCCTTCATATGGCACAGTTCTGCACTGTGCCATAGGTTTGAGCAGGGATACATCCCCATGGACTACCTTGTACGTGAGCAGGATGTGTGCCAGGGTGGCCGAGAGACACAGCCCCAGGGGTGGTTGAGGGAGGATGGGGCAATGGATGAGCTGTGTGTGGTGGCTGGGAGGGAGCAGGTGGCAGCACAGCACAGTACAGGGATAAACACGTTGTCATCCACACAGGTGACAGTGCATACCCACTAAGGCCATGGCTGCTCACCCCCACCGGTGATCATCATACCCCACAGAGGAATGTTACATTGAGGCACATGCAACATCATTGAGTGTGTCTTTGGCATGCTGAAGATGGGATTATGTTGCCTAGACAGATCAGGTGGTGACCTACAATACAGTCCCTCAGAAGCCTTTGGCAGATTCCTGGCCTGCTGCATCCTGCACAACATGGCCATTTACCATGGAATAGTAGTTGAGGCTGATGAGGGCGACAGTAGTGGGGATGATGGTGGTTCTGGGCCCGAGTGCGGTGGGCAGGCACCCCTTGCCAGGAGGGATCCCAGAATGGTGCAGGAGGCATGACATCAACATGACACAATCACAAGGGAGCATTACGGACAACAAAGGTGAGTACACAGACACACAGACATGGCCCAAACAGCCCAGCACACACCACAAGGGACAGGATGGGCACAGTAGTAGTAGGCATGCTGGGATGAGGGTGTACATCAGTCAGGGCAGGGCCATGAACACACAGGCATGCACACACAGACACATGCAGCAGTGGCATGTGCTTAGGTGGTCATGCACACACACACACACACACACACACACACACACACACACACACACACATCTGTACTTGCACAGGGTGAGGGACATGGCATGGATCAGACACATCACACCAGTGCACAGGCAGCACTGGTGCTTGGTTGCCATCATCATATCCATGCCATATGCCCTAGCAGCATGGTCCACATACACACAGGGAGCCTGCAGCACAACACACATGCACACCACCACAATCAAGCTGCACTACCACCACCACAGGTGCATGTGGTGACAGCAGTGCATGGCAGGGCAGAGCAGTGGACACATCACACTACATGACCACCACGGCCACAGGGTGGCTGCGCCAGGTCTGACCGTCAGATGTCTGCTGTGCATCGGCCACGGGGGCGGTCAGACACCCCCAGAGGCTAATGTGTGGGGCCGTGACCGAGTCCATTCAGAGGTGTCCTAGCAGCCAAACAGGCCTGCCCCGGGGGTGTCTGGGATGCTGATGTCTGATCCAGGTGTCTGCTGTGTTGGTGTCACCAGACGCCGGGACCGTGGGGTGGACAGTGCACTCAGGGGTCATCTGCATATGGCCAAGTCCAGGGGCCACCAACGCTGGCCCAGCTTCAATGGCACCAGCCATGTGGTCCACTGATGCCACAATGGCACCAGTCATGCAGTCATGGGACCTGCTGGTACCTGTGTACACAGGTAGGGGCATGCTGGGCTCCATAGCCCCTATTCTCTCCAGTACCAGTGTGAGGTTATCATCAGTGTTAGATGCCATGCCGAGCTGGGTCTCTGCACACAGCACCTCCAGGCTGTCATCGTGCAGGAACCAAGCCAGGGGGTTATCCAACCCCATGTCAGATATGGCCACATGCCCGACACCACAGAGACATGACCTGTCCCAGCTCTGGATGCCCATTGAGGTCAAGGGTCAGGCATCTATGTCCACTGTCCCTCCACCCAGTCTCCTGCATGGAGGTGTGCTGGTACTGAAAAACAAGAACAGTGTGTCAGTGGAGCAGCAAACCCCATAGCCACCACCACACACCCCCACACTCTATCCCCCAGCACAACCCCGACTCCACCCATGCCACTGTTGCCACCCGCCACCATGCTGCACTGTGTGTCCACATCCACACACGTGTGGGGCCATGGGCATAGCTTCAAACACACCTACATAACACACCCACAACAGGCACACCTGCCGGATGGACATACTCACCATGCAGTGTGGGGCTCTCACCTGTCTGGAACCCACCACCAGGCATGCCCTCCACCACCATGTGGCTGATGGTGGATTCCACAAGCTCCTCCATGGCAGTCAGTGGTGGCAAGGTCAACAGATCACCACCGGTCACCCTGCGGGATGCCCAGATGGCCGCAATCTTGTCCTTGACAGTCTGTGCCAACCTTCCTCTTGCACTCCTGGGTGATGCAGTGGTGGTGCCCGTGGGTGTTCATGTACTGGAACACCTCCCCCCAGGCTGCTGCATGCTCCTGTGGTGTGCCCTTTGCACTGCTGAGTAGAGCCTCCCGATCCATATATGCCTCAATAAGGGCAGTGGTCTCAGTAGCAGTAGAGTTGGGTTTGCACTTGTGAGCTGGCCCCTGGCTCTCCACTCCTTTACCTCCCAACATTCTTTCACCTGTGGACATGACAAGCAGTGAGGGTGAAGTGCCAGCATGTTGCATTGCAGCACCCAGTAGCAGTGTGTGATGAGGCTTTGGACCCCCATGTTGCCAGTCACGTAACTGAGTGGTTGCACTACAAGTCTGTGGCCTGTGCTGTTCCGTGGTGCTTTTAAGGAGCAAGGCATGCAAATTCACCTGTGAGCAATTGTAATGATATGCTAATGTACCCTACTATGCCATGCATTGGCTCATGAGGTGATTTACATGAGGCATTCGAAATATCGCGTGATTGCACCATGAGCAATAGAGTTGCCCCAGAGCAAGTCTGTGGCACTATACCTGCACATGCACGGTGCACGTGCCCACAGTGTGCATGTGCATGGCATTGGCCACACCGCTATTGTGTGTCCTGCACAGCTTGCATGATGCCATGGCACAGCGCATGTTGCACCAGTATGCCATGACGCATGTGTGCACTGCCTTTATCATGCACCTGCACACTGCACGCGTGTGGGGGAGTGCTGGCCTCTGACTCATGGGTCCTGGCATGACCCCACTAGGCCCCAGCATATTGAACATGCCCAGGACTGCACTATTGCCCTGCACTGCACAATGGCCACGCAGCCATGTGCTGTGCGATTGCAGCCCTGTGTACCGTATCGCAAATCCTGCACATGTGGTAGGCATGTGTGTTGATACACAGCCATGTTCCTGCACAACCCGGTGGTTTAGCATGGTGCAGGTGCCACTGCAACAGGCCAGGGTGGAGGTGCGACACCATGTGGCGGAGGTCCTGAAATGGTGGACCGGTAATGCGTGCTCGGTAGAGCAGTGCAGGCACCACTATCATTGCTTGGTAACAGCATTGCCTTCTCTTTTGTGAGCAAAAGAGACAAAAAAAAAATTATAACTTTGGTTCGTGATGGCAGTCCTTTAATATTCTGTGTGGCTATTCTAAAATTTCCGATTCTATCATATAGTTTATGTTTATACCTGTTCCTGGATCCCCATAGCCAATTATATTTAAAGCCTTTAGAAAAGTTATTTTTCCTTCGGTCTATATGTGGCAATCTCATCTTGTAAACTCTTGTCTGTGCAAATCCCCCCATAGAGAACCCCCACCACACTCCAGCGAGACAAATAAAGATTCAACTCCATACACCAGGGAGGGTACTGAAACACCTGATTTCATTGCATTCATGCAGAGTTTATTGAGAGAATCCCTTACCCTACCTGAAGGCATAACTTTGGAAATGGAACGAGTTCATCGTTCGCTGGACCCGAAGCCACCTACCGGAGCTCGACCATGAACTATTCTAGTAAAGTTCCTCCGTCACCAGGAAAAGGAAACCGTGCTCCACACTGCATGGAAGCAGGGTAAAGTAGTCTTCAGGAATAACAGACTTTTTTTTGACAATGACTTTGCCCCAGAAGTGATGTCGCCAGGAGGGCGTTTTTCCCAGTAATGAAAGCCCTTAAAGGGGCAGGAGTGCGATTTAGATCTCTGTACCCGGCGAAATTAATGATAAATTTTAAGGAAGGCCCATTGGTTTTTGATTCTGTAGCTGAGGCAATGAAGGAGCTCCAATCTAGGAAAATAGAGATCCCGAGGCAGAATGCAACCGGCAGACCCCCACTTGCAGCGAGGCTGGCCCAAAAAGTTTGGTCGGTGGAGCAACGAGAGGCTCGGAGGAAACAAGGAGCTGAGGCTATACAGACGGTGGTTAATGCACTAAGAGCTAACTCGCAGGAACTTTCGGAACCTGGTCTGGGCCCTAGTGGAGTGTCGACTTGAAGATCTGGCCACTGGACTTCCTTTTTTCTTAAACGGACTGATCCCCTCTGGTTTTGGGATCGGATGGACCCACTGGACATTAGAGTGACCGCCTGGTGATGCATTATATCCCCCCCCTTTTCCCCGTTTTTTTTTTTTTTTTCTTCTCTTCCTTTCTCTCTTCTCATCTGTCTCTGCTTTCCCCTCTTTTTCTATTCCCCCTTCTAGCTATGGTTTGAGTATGCAAAATCAATGTTTTGGGAGGGGAATCACCTTGACGCTGGGGGGGGTTTGGAATATGGCAGGCCACCATTAGGAATGGCATTGGTGGAGCAATTGGCTACTGCTGCAAGTGAGGTGGGTGTACCCACTTTACTTAACCAACTGAAGGGGGTCAGAAATGGCTCAGAGGGGGAACGCCTGGAGGGTAGGCTATGGACTGGGGGGGGGAGGAGGGAGGAATCAGCTTTAACAGCGAGGCGACCACATTGTAAAAGGAGATCAGGCCTCCTCGGATTGTCTTTAGGTGGGGACTTTTATGTGAGGCAGAACTAATTTTTTTTTTTTCTTTTTTCTTTTTTCTCTCTGCCTCTATGGGGTTTCGATGGTATTTTGTTGGCTACGGTAAAACGACTGGGATTCCAACCATTCGTGAGTAGTAATGTAGCAGCAATATTGGCTCCAAGGGCACTGAGATGCCTGGGCCTTTCTGTTGCTCCTCGAGATTGAACCGCAGTATGAAGCTTTCCATCCCGGGTATGAGAGCAGGGGAGATTTGGTCGGGGAAGGGGGGCGTTCTGTTCCCAGCGGTTGGGGTGGGGGAGGCACTAGAGTGTTCTACGGTGCGTGCCGGTACCCCATATTTTTAGGACTGTCAGGAAGGAACCAAACTGCGGAATATTCTAGGTCAGGTGTGGGGCGATGCTCAGTCCCTCCATCTGACTAACACCTAAGCCTGGTTTGAACTGCTAAATTTTGTAGTAATGTTGCAGTTAGATCGGACGGGGTAGGGGCGGCATGCAAGCAGGTTGGCTGAAAGAAATCAAACTTCTGGACGTCAGTGGGGTGGTGGAAGGATATCGTGGGAGGGCAATGAGGGGGCAGTCCCGCAACAAGTTTGGGTATTGGGATGGAGTCCCCTGAGAAGATACAACAGAGCTGAAACAGCTGTGCAGTTCACACAATTTCTCCCCGAGGTGGAGTTACAGCAAATTGACCAGGATTAATACTCAATTTTAAAGGACACTATTCCTGAGTGACTTTGGGCTCCCATGGGGGTGTAGATGCAGAATGGGTAATCTGGAAGTATTAGGATAACGTCATCCGATTGAGAACTAAGATGTGGTGTCTGGCGGTGTTAACCCCACAGCTGACCTGTTTTGTCTGATCTGGGGGATTGGCACTATACCGGTTCCACATGGGTCCTCTTTCGTTCTGCGTTTGGCCCCTGAATGTTTGCCCTGATCAGTAGATGGTTCAGTGTAACATTAACTCAGAATATGGGAGAGTTCTGGGCTCTGCCCTTATTTGGGGGTCTGGGGGGGTCCGAGGACACATGACTGCGCAGGGAGACCTGTGCAGGCTGTGGTTTCTGAGGCCCCCGCGGCTGGTCCGCTGGGAGACCAGGAGGAGGGGTGGAGTTTCACTGAAACAAACACCGTTGAACTCGGTGACTCTTATTCCCCCCCTTGCAAAGAATGTTTCTCCTGCAAAGCTGGATCCCAGGGGAGCCCACAGCTCGGCCCTCATGGTTGCAGTCACCAAACCCAACTACCCTTTCCTCATTGGGTACTAGATACCCAAGGTCCTCGGATAATAAAGGGCCTCTTAGGTAGGACACTTGGATCCTACCAACAATCCAGGTATACCCTGGATTGGTGGAAGTACCAATAGTTAAATATTGTTGTTATAGCCATGTTGTCTACGAGGTTTAGTATGTCTTCCGTGTTGAATGTTTGTACAAATTGTTATACTGTTTTATGTCTCTGTTCTGTCAACTGGTCATTGAACCTTCTCTGGTCATTAGAGGTGCGAAACATATGGGTTTTAGATGTGCCCTTCCGGGGGGTGGGGGTGTGGAGGGCCCAGCGTCCCTACTCTTGGTCATGATGCAGTCGTCAAAATTAAAGCTGCTCTCCTTAAATATAAATGGGTTGGCTTCTCCGATTAAAAGATCAAGAACGTTGGCATACCTTAAAAGAACTAAATCGGACATAGTTTTTCTCCAGGAGACGCATATGAGCCCATTGGAGCATGTCAAGCTTGCTAAATTAAGTAAGGGACAGGTGGTAGGTGCATCATACAGGGGAGGCAGAAGTAGCGGCGTCGTTATTATTATTCCATCCCACACCCCATATCAACCAGAACGGTCCTGGTCAGATCCGGAGGACCGCCTGGTTATCTCACAAGGGAAGCTTAATGGTGAGGAAATCACCCTAGCAAATGTGTATCTGCCCCCCTGGTATTACTGTTACTCAGTTGAAGCCTCTATTGGATAAGGTAGTTAATTTTACTAAAGGTACGCTATTAATGTCTGGGGATTTTAATTTGTTGGTGGACCCGGACTTAGACTCCACAAGAGGGAGGCCGCAGAGGTTAACTAGAACCCAGAGTTTCTTCTAAAAGTTTGTTTCAGAGGTCAGGTGGTGCGATGTCTGGAGAAAGCTGCACCCACATACAAGAAATTACTCGTACTATTCTTCAGTACACCGCACATATTCCCGGATTGACTACGCCTTTACCCAAGTTGAAAAGTTGCAGGCCGTATACGATGCTAAACTAAGGGATATAACTATTTCAGACCACGCTCCTGTAATTACACAGTGGGATTTGGGTATTCAGCCTAAAAAAACATAGTGGAGACTAAACCCATTTCACTTGCGTTCCAAAGAATTTAGGGAATTTATTTTGGACAGGATCTTGGAGATCATGTCTGACAACCCTGCTTCAGACATTAGTCCCTCGGTTTATTGGGACACAATAAAAGCGGTCCTAAGGGGGCATATAATTAAATATTCGGCTCAGAAAAAATGACAACGTGGGGAACATAGAGCCAAACTCGAAGAAACACTCCACTTTCTACAACAAGCACATAAGCAGGGGGATAATTCCCTTCTCCCGCTGATACAACACACCAAACAAGAGTTAGACAAACTCGCGATACAACAAACTGAAATTGCCCTAGCGTTTCTGAAGCAAAGATATTATGAAGTAGGACCAAGGGCTACTCGCTTACTCACATACCAAATCCGTAAGCAAAGGAAAGCGGCAACAATAGTTAATATTAAACACCCAATAGGAGGACAGACCTTACGAAGACACACGATGTAGCTGACGCCTCACGGCCTACTATAGGAAATTGTACACCCCAGAGTTCACCCCCTCTCCAGAGAGCATGGTAGCATACATTGAGTCTCTCTCCTTGCCTACCATGGCGGAACAAAATAGGGAGGCTCTTATGCGGCCTATATCAGCCATCGAGATCACACAAACTATAACTAATTCCAAATCTCAGAAAGCTCCAGGGCCAGACGGATATGGAGCGGAGTTCTACAAGGTTGCTGGACCATCAGTTCTCCCAACACTTCTGCGGGTCTTTAATTCAATACTTCAGGGTGATTCACCCCCAGTATCCTGGTCCTATGCGACCATATCAGTAATCCCCAAGCCAGGGAAGAACCCACAGGAATGTGCATCATATAGACCAATCTCGGTACTAAATCAGGACTATAAATTGTTTATGAGCATTTTGGCTCACCGTATAGACCAAGTACTCCCCATGTTAATTCACAGGGACCAAACTGGTTTTGTGAAGGCTCGCACTACCACTAATAATATCAGGCGCTCTCTCTACCTGGTTGACCAGATGAGTAGTGCGGACACCCCGGCGGTGCTCATCAGTCTTGACGCAGAGAAGGCTTTCGATAGGGTTGCATGGCCTTTCTTATACTCTACCTTGCATAGATTTGGTTTTCCCTCTGGTCTTATTCAAGTCCTACAAAATATATACTCTTCACCCCAGGCTTCTGTAAGGATTAATGGACATCACTCTGAATATTTTCAACTTAAAAGGGGCACCCGCCAGGGGTGCCTGTTATCCCCGTTGTTGTTTGCGGTTACCATAGAACCTTTAGCACAGCAGATCAGAGACCACCCTAACATACGGGGAATTTCTCTAGGGGAAATGGAACATCGAATCGCCCTGTACGCTGATGATATTCTTTTATATCTACAAGACCCAGAGCAGTCTATTTTAACGGTATGTCAAATCCTAGACACCTATGGAACGCTGTCGGGCTATAAATTAAATTTGACTAAAACTGAATTGCTCACGTTTAGCTATTCACCTACACAAGTAATTATAAAGGCACTTCCCGGTAGGTGGAACCTAGAGAAACTTAAGTACCTGGGCGTATATATCTCGCGATCGAATACATTACTACAAACATAACTATTCCCCCTTTATATCGCAACTGAAGCAGGACTTACAGTCCTGGTCAGTTATCCCACTGAGTTTATTGAAACGGGTTGAGTTAGTCAGGATGGTAATTCTACCCAGGGCATTATATTTGTTTCAAAACATTCCCCTTAACGTGCCCCAAAAGTTCTTTAAAGAAATTAACCGTGTACTACGGAATTTCATTTGGATGGGACAGAAACCCCGGGTATCCCTTAAAGTGATGTCGCTCCCACGGTCAGATGGAGGCCTTGCACTTCCAGACTTTAAATATTACCAACAAGCAGTGACCATGATGCATATTATGGCAAGACAAAACAGAAAGTCACATCCACATTGGTTGGGAATAGAGAAAATACTGATAAGTGATACAGACTACTTTCCGGCAGTGTACAGTCGAAACCCAGGGGAAACGACTTGCCTAACTATTAATCCTCATAGCAGCGCAACTTCAAAATGGAATGTAATAAAGAACTCTCAGAATTAACTCCCTACCTGCCATTCCTGTGTCCGATTCAGCTGCTACCAGACTTTCCTCCCAATGCACTAGATTCCGGATTTGATGCTTGGGATAGACTTGGTCTAAGATACTTAACACAAATAATGACGCAGGGAGTAATTTGGTCATTCGCAGAAATCCAGGCAAAATTCCATTTGCCACATAGAGATTTCTTTCGATATCTACAACTCCGCCACTACATGGAGGGCCTGCCCCTATCCCTGCGAAACCCAGAAAATTACTTAGCATCAATCCGGTGTCAAATCTCACTGAACAACTCGGAGAATCAGGAACATCTGACATCTATATATTATCAGGCTTTGAATTCGCAGGGAGAATTAACTACTGAAAAGATACGCCTTCAATGGCAAGAGGAGTCAGGTTGCCAACTGACTACTTCGGATTGGCGACTGGCGTGCCGATACTCCTCTAAGGTTACAAGCTCATATCGGTGGCGAGAGTTTTCATGGAAAGTCTTGCTGAGGTATTTTAGGTCCCCCAAGGTCACTAAACATTACTCGCAAAACAAATCTGCAGAGTGCTGGCGGAAATGTGGTGAGTAGGAGGCCAGTCTGACCCATATTTTCTGGACCTGCCCGGTGCTCTCTAATTTTTTATAACAGCTGGAGGTGCAGCTTCAACAATGTATTGATCCACATTTCCAGTTGACACCGGAGCTATATTTGTTCCTTATATTTCCAAAGCCTTATCGGGGCCCGAATATAAGATATTTACTGTCACTGTTACTAACAGCAGCCAAAAAGGTAATAACTAAACAATGGCTAACAACAAATGCCCCTACTATCCAGGACTGGTGGGAAATCACCCGGCAAATTTACAACATGGAAAAAATGACATATAACATAAATGAGCGTGGGGAGATTTTTACTACAAGATGGGTGCGGTGGCAACAATACTATATGCTGTTGGTCCATGCATTTGTACCATAAATTTTATAGCTCAACAGGAACTCTTGAGTCTCAACCCAGATGGCTGTCCCTCCCCCCCCGTGGGACCTGGGCCGGAAGCACCCCCCCTTCCCTCTTATCTAACACCATGAATTTTTTGGAGCCCGAGTCACAAATGGTAGGGTGTGGTGGTCGCAGGAAGGAAGGTTTTGATGACCTGAAGAGTAACTAGTGCACACCTACCTGTAAATCTGGGATATATGTAGATTTATATGTATGAATCAATTGAGGAGGTGGTCTGCATTGGAGCAAGGATATAACTGGAGATGTTGAGATATTAGATTGAGAAATTAATTGAACCCATTGAGATGCTTGTTATAATCGACCAGAGGCAGATGTATTGTATTGTAAAAATAACAACTGTGGACCTATATGTATATAAGTTAAAATATGAAGAATAAAAAGAATAATACAACTCCATACACCAGTGATGTCCTATTGCCGTTTACCAGAGAAACTCTTTTAGGTTTTGGGTTTATATATATATATATATATATATATATATATATATATATATATATATATATATATATATTATAGTGGCACAGTAGTGCCACTATAATTAGGTTGAGGAGCCATTTACATGTTAAACCCAAAATTTTGCACCTTAATAACTTTGCAACCATTTGATGGATTTGCCTGAAATTTGGAATACCTAATCCAGACCCATACACCTTGGGATCTGCCAAGCTTTGTACTGGTCGGATACACAGGTGCGGAGTTATTAAGCATGATCTGCGCGTGCGATTATGCTTTTTCGGAATTCTACGGTCACACCTACAGGTCGCACGGTTTGCGGGATTGGCACAAAATCTTCAGGGAATGTGCAGCCAGTGTCCCCAATGTGCCTTTTGAAGATTTCATGAAAAAATATTAAACTGTTCAAAAGTTATTCAAAAAACAATTTCCCATTATAAGTCAATGGGAAAAGTTAACAAAAAGTTTGACAGTGTCGCAAATGCATTTTTACTGTCGCAAATGGCCCTTTTACTGTCGCAAATCTGCCATTTTGTTTTCAGTTAGTGATCATAAAAATGCTTGGCATTAAAAATTGAGACCCTCTAGCAACCTAATTCTTTTTGTATTCACCTAATCGGGCCCTAAGGATGCTAGCCATGTCTTTATTTTGGGGTAAAACACCCCAGAAATATGTTTTTCAGATTTCTTGAAAAAGTACTTTCGCAAAATAGTGTTGCACTCATGAAAGTGTCGCAAATTTTTGCGAAAGCTTTGGCAAATCACGACACTACTTTGCGACACTATACCCAAAATAACAGTAATTCTTTGGCATCCCGCTGCAAAAGAACGGTTTGGAGTTTTGGGCTGAAATTTGGAGGGAATGCAGCCGACATCTCACAGATGTGCCTTTCAGTGTTTTTGTTGAAAAAATATTACATTGCGGCAAAGATACAGTACTACAAAGTTGACGCTTTTTCCCATAGGATAACATTACGGCATATGACGCATTGCAGCAATCGTTTGGCGCCCTGCTGCAAAATAACGGTTTGGTCTTTTGAGCTAAAATTTGTAGGAAACACAGCCAACATCCCACAGATGTGCCTTTCAGTGGTTTGGTGAAAAAATTTTACAGAGAGGCAAAGTTATGGCACTCCAAACTTCTGTTTTTTTTCCCATAGGATAACATTACTGCGTTTGCCGCGCCTTTCAGGGCCCATATCTCGAAAACGGTGCCAGATACGGACTTTTCATCAAAAAAATTCTTATCCCCCTCATGGGGGCTAAGTACGAAACTAGCCAGGAAAGTGATAATTGGTATGACTTTTACATTTTTTTTCTATGTCATACGGTTACTGAGATATAAGCAATTTACTATTCCAAGTCCTCATTTTTGTGTTCCGAGAGTCAATATTTTGCATACATTCTTTGTACTCACTGTCTTTCTCTATACAGCTTTTGGGGAAAACTAGCCTGTGGGCTTACATTACTGTTACCATTACCATTTCCGCTTGCGTCCAACCTCCGTTCACTTACCGTTCACGTTACCACCATGTGCGTTACCCTTTGCATTTTCATTTGCGGTTGTGTTTGCGTTGTTTTTAACATTTCTGTCTACAGTACAGTTTCTCTTTCTGTTTTGCTTTGCGTCACCATGCGCATTACGATTTGCGTTTGCGGGCACAATGCTACTATGTGACAAGACATCACGTGGCGGGAGCGTGGGGCCCACAGGGCCCTCGCGCTCCTGCTGCCACAGTACATTCACTATTTCTCATTATCATTCTCAAAAGAAGGATTAGAGGTAAAACTTTTCAGCGATCGACAGTTAGGTTGTTCCACAGCTTATTAAAGCCAAGAACGATGTTAGGTTGAACCCTTGCACCCTCCAGCCCACCCCACCAACTGGAATCAGGGTGCGCATTGAGGTCATCGGTCCCAACTGTCACCTCATTCTCCTATTCCTCAGCTTCTTCCACATGTGATGATGTGACAGTTAGGGCCGACGACCCAATGCGCACTCGATTCCAGTTGGGGGGGGCTGAGGGGTGCAAGGGTTTCAACCCTAACATCTAATTCTCACTTTTGTCTCTGTGATCAACCCTAACTGATGCATTAAACAGAGTTTTTTGGTTTATATATATATATATATATATATATATATATATATATATATCTATATTGATAGATAGATATATATATAGATAGATATATATATATATATAAATATATATTACAGTCTTAAATGGCATGTAATGCTGTAGTCTAGAATGAAATAAAATATGTTTGGCATATAATCTTTACCTTTAATATAATAGGTTGCAGTCTGTTTTCAACAACATATTTTCCTAGTGAAGTTAAACGTTCCTTTCCCTTCCCTCAGCCATCCCAGTTTCCCTTCTGTATCCCTTCCATTTTTTTTTGCTCCCCCAATCTTTAATTTGCTCAAGGCAGAGAAATAAGATAAACGTGAAAAGTGAGGAATCAGGTATTTTCATATGTGCTTTAATAAGCTTCTGTTGCATCCTCAGGTGAATCGAATGTTTGCAGACATCCATTAACAATAAAGCGAATCATTGCTGGGTAAAGCATGGAAAAGTGAATACCCTTCTTATATAAGATCTGCTTTATTTGGTTAAAAAGTTTTCTTTTTCCTGAGGTTTCAAATGATAAATCAGGATAGGCATTAAAATGAAGCATTTCAAATTGAAGCCTTTGGATACGCAAGCTTTCTGTAGTATGGCTTCACAATTTTGATATTTGAGTGATTTGATGGAAACAGTTCTGGGGAATTCTGAATTAGAAAATCTTGAGCCGGCCCTGTGGGCCCTGTCTAATAGAACCTTTTCTTCTGGGTATTTTTGATCTAGTGCTACTGTTAGAATTTTCTCAAAATATGGTACAGGATTACCTGCCCCTTCCAACCCATCTGGGATTTTACATAGCCTTTTATTTGCTCTTCTGGATCTGTCCTCCTGTTCTGTTATCTTTGCTTGAAGGTATTGTAGCTGTTTCTCAATCTGCTGAATATTATGCAGCATTTTTCTGGTAGAGTCTTCGACATTAGAGACCCAGGTTTCCAGTTTGTCCATTCTTCATAAAAGATTTTGAAATTTAGAAGTCAAGTCTGAAATGTCCCCAGCAGCATTATTGAGAGCAACCCTTAAATCCCCAAAGACATTAAGTAACTCCTCCTTAAGGTTAGCCACGGCTATCAGTACTTTATCCTTAATTTTCTCTGGATTAGCATTTGTCTTCCTGATAATGTTGTTGTTGTTATTAACATTATTAGAAGGGGAGACTTGTGAAAAAGGCATTCTCATATCCTCTAGAGGTATTATTCCATCTCCCTCATCCCTTGGTTGCTGAATATCCATATCTCTATTATGAGTGATCAGTAGTGTTGCCTCTGTTTGTGTTTGGGTCCCTCCCCCCTCACAAATTTGCTGTCTTTGTCTCCATTTTACTTATTCCCACCACCATCTGTGTAGGCCAAGATTCCTAGCTCTGTTTCTTTTTCTTGGGCTTTTTCAACCATCTGCCCATTACTTTTCTCACCATTAAAGTTCTGCAGTTTAAATGTAGCATTTTTAGAAAAAAATCAGAAAAATGTTACCTGCAGTGTTTTTTTTCAGCATCAGGGCTTACCACAGGGGAGAGAAGAGCTTGAGGTGGATCTCCCTATGCTCTGAAGTCCAGAAGACCAGAAACCTTTGTCTTACCAGTTGTTTGAATATTTTGAGCCTTCCTTTTCTCCGGCTTTTCTTGCACAGAGGTGTCTGTTAAATCCTTAAGTCTTCAAACTTTTTTTGATATGCTAACCAGGGAGATGAAATGGGTCAGGAATGGGGGGGGGACTTAGGCCCATGCACGAAAGTGTTATACTGGATAGCCTTCAAAACCCCCTTTTTTTGGTGGAGTTGTTCATTACCTGATTTGCACCCACAAACAAGGAGGGAAAAGTAGAAAGGCAGCTGAGGGAAAGGAGCTATAATTCCTGCTAACTTTCTTCTTTCCTCCTGCTTTGCATCAAGTTCTCCATCGGCGGTGGCACTGACATTTCTTCACCTGGCCATCTCAGAACCAGCTACATCACAGAGTGTGACATCAGTTCTTCCTCACAGGTGCCAAAAACAGCACTAGACTTGTGATACCCCTTCCCATGCACCCCAGCATCCCACTCACCATTTTGCCTGCCACGTCACACTGTCTGGCCACCTTTAGGTCATCCAGTATAATTACTCTGATGTCTCTTTCCAGCCTGATTTTTGTATCACTATGTCCATTTTGTACTCTGATTCTGGGTTTCTATGGCCCAAGTGCATTATTTCACACTTCTTTTTCATTAAAACCCAGCTGCTACACCCTTGACCACTACTCCAGGCTTTTTGGATCCCTAACCATACATTCCCCCCCCCCAAGTGTCTATTCAGTTGCAGATCTTGGTGGCATCTGTAAAGAGGTAGACCTTTCCTTCCATTCCCTCCGCTATGTCACTAATGAAGGCATTGAAGAGGATTGGGTAAGCACACTGGGTTGAGGTCCATTTACAGGAATGACCAACAGCCTCAATAAGTAAGGTCTAGTTGACATAAGTAATAAAATACATTAACACAACTTGCAAAACAAAATACATTCTTAAAAACATTTACATACAGTTTGTTATGGTAAATAGTTTAAGAAACTTTTTTTAATGCTAGTACAACTAACAACATCTCTACAATACTGAGGCAAAGAATTCCAAAGTTTAGAACATTGGACTGAAAAAGCCCTTTCACCCAAACAGGTTGAGGTTCTAGGTAACACTAAGTGAGAAAAAAGGAATATTGATGTGTTCTTATTTTGCCATTTACTTCAAGTAAAGTGAATAAAGGGGATTTATGCCCTAGTTTAATTGTGTTGTTAAGCAAACAGCCTAAGCTGTACTGAAAGCTCAACTTAGGGATCAGCCATTCAAGATCATTATATAAAATACAATGATGAGTCTTGTATGGCTTAGCTGTTACAAATCTACTTATTGAATTAAAGCCTTCCTTTTTTAAATTATTTTTAACTTGATCTAGATTGTTAACTGTTAACTTGGTAAAAAAAAAAGAATTATAGTATAATGTACAGTAGTTAGTAATACACTTTTGGATAAGGATTCCTTAGCCTCTCTAGTAAGACAATCCCTAATCCTATTTAAAGCACCAAGTTTCTGATTTACAGTTTTAACTGTTTTACTAATATGAGCTGAAAAAGTAAGATTGGGATCCAAGAGTACTCATAGGTATTTAGTTTCTGTGACTTGTTGTAACATCAGTCCAGCAAGATAAAACACTTATAATGATTGAGATTTAATCAATTTAGGTTTGGAGCCAAATAAAATGCACAAGTTTTTTGGTATTTAGCTATAAGCAGAAAAATCATGATTTAAGGAGAGATTAATTTAATTTGCTATTGCAGAGCTAGTGAATACGATAATGTCATCTGCATAAAGTAATATTATTGACTTAGATGGTATTTTAGAAACTGTATCAATATATAAGGAAAACAGCAAGGGTCCCAAGAGGAACCCCCTGAGGGACTCCCTGCTCTAACATACTTGTCCGAGATTTAACCCTATTAAAACAAACCCTTAAAGGGCGGGTAGATGTATAGCTTTAGATCCACTCACAAGGTTTATCTGCTAAGCTGATGTCCTTTAGTCTCCAAAGCAGCATGGCATGAGCTACTAAGTCAAAAGCCTTTGACAGGTCAACAGACACTACCCCATTCAGCAATCCCAAGTCCCATACTGTAAATCTTTCAGAAGACATGCTGCTCCAGAGAATGAAGTCCATCAGCCTCTAGATATTTAACTAATTTCCCATTGATTTCCCATTGATTATTTTCTCTAGAATTTTGCTTAATGGGGACACAATTGATATGGGTCGATAGTTATGTGGATCTTGAAGGGAACCAGATTTTAATATGGGTTAAATGACTATCTGCTTCCAAGCTTCCAGAAACTCACCAGTTATCAGGGAGAGATTAAATATTTTAGTTTAAGATTGGTAAATAAAGTTTATAATAAGTTTCAGAAACCTAGGCTCTTAGCCATTGGATCTTGTACTTTTATTGATAGGCATCTGTATTAATAGCTTTTGAACTTGCTGAGGTCTAATTATGCAGAAATAAAAAGAAGGAACAGAATTTACAGAATCAGTGATTTCTTCATTATTTAGAGAATTGATAGAATCATAATGAGCTGAAAATTTAGAGATATCCATAAATTTATTTAAAAACAAATCACAAATTTCTTTCGGATCTGTTAATACAAAGTCATTATTGTTAATTGTACCTAATATTATATTTTTACTGGGGTCTATACATTTTCTTAATAAATGCTAAAAGATTTTTTTTGAATCTCCTAAAGGATCTGTTTGTGTTCTTTGAAAATAATCAGATTTATTTTTCCAAATAAAAAGTTTGCTCTTATTTCTTAACATATGATATGTACTGAAAGTGTCACTATTATTAGGATTCTTATACATTTTCCAATGTCTGTCCTTTTCTCTCATCAAATCAAAAAGTTCTGTTGTAATCCATTTATTATTAATTCTCTTTACCCTCCTTTTTATTAGCGGAAAATGTCTGTCCTGGATATTAATTAATGTTTTAATGAAAAAATCCACTGCCACATTAGGATCATGGATAGTATCCAGATAAAATCAATCTAGAGCTTTAGATCCATATTTATTTTTTCAAAATCATATCTATTATAATTCCTATAAGCAATGATTTTAGGCAGAACCTTAGTTTTTGTACTCTTTCAAATACAAAATACAGGCACATGCTCACTGATGAAATCTGAAAATGTTCCACGTGATCACTTTTTCTATACTTTTATTCAAAAGCGAGTCAATTACCAAGTGTTGATTACTATGGGGATTCATCTGGGTAAAATCTATGATTAACAGGGCAAGCCCAGCATTTAAGACCATTAATTCAAAGTCAGAATGATTCAAGTTAACCCAGTTTAAATTAAAATCTCCCAAAATCAGAACCTGTTTATTTAGAACTGGTTGTTGAAGGTGATCCAAACATTCGGTTAGACCTTTTTTCCTGATTTAGGTGTATTATACACTATGCAAAAACCAATCCTATTTCATGTCCTCAGTAATTAATCCAAGCATAACCTTTCACAGCCTGAAGACTCTACAGAAACATCTCGAACTACTACTTCTGTATTTTCCTGAAGAACACCATAATCCCTCCACCTTCTTCTTACCAGCTCTCTCCTTTATAACAATATTATAGGCAATAAATTGAGCAAACACTGTCCTGTGTAGATGGTTTTAACCAAGTTTTGGTTATGCTAAGCACATTTGGTTAATAAAACATTACCTAGGCCTCAATGTCAGCTTTTTTACATAAGAAACTCCTAGAGTTCATATGTGGACATTTTTAACCCTTCAAGTTCCAATTAGGAATGCCTTGAAATGATGCATTAATCAGTCCTGGATTACTTTCCACATCACTGAATATAAACAACAAAACTCTAGCAATCAAAGAGAAAGAATACACCTGAACTGAAGAATCCAGTATGTAAATTCTTGTCCTTTTAGAAATGAGTGCCCACCCCAATTCAACTGTAGACTGTTTTAAAAGGCAGCCCAGTATAATTGGTTGTTTAACCAATGACTGTGAGGACTGCACCAGGCAATTGGAAAAACCAAATGGATCCCCAGCACCATCCTGTCAACCAACTGGACTAGGGATATTATATGCACCCATGTAAAAAAGGACAAGTCCGACAAAAGTGGAAAGCAAACAGGCCAGGAATTTATACATAATACTAATATAGCCTCAGCTAAATGCTAATAATTTAAAACCTTATTATCCCATTAAGAACCACATGTAAACACAATAAATATGTAAAATAAACTAAAAATGAGGAATACAGTCTCTTAATTCAATAAGATATTACAAACATCTACCTCACTCAATGTTGGTACTCTGTTTGTTCCAATAGTTATTTATAACCTAGTTCCAGTTTCCTGAGTACACCCCTTAAAGAGGTATTAAAACCGACTATTGTAAATAAATTTAGTACCATCAGAGTCATGCAATATAATGAGAATGATAAAACAGTTACGTGACACACCAGCACAAAAATTCAGAATCATTAGTTCCAGGCAGACAAGATTATTAACTTTGATAGGCTCAATTTATTATTTTTTCTATTTTTTTTAGTATCACATAAACTACTTTTATACTGTATTACCAGGACTTACCAGTTTGCCAAGCAGCTAAACAATGAGAAGAAACTTCTACAACACTTTTTTCTTCTAGGAGTGGTGCTTGCACCACTCACACTCATGCTTGGTGAGCAGTACTGGCTTTTGAGTGGTGTACTCCTGCCTCCTCAGAGATCTTACTGGCTGCCAGCTCCTCCGAGCCCCCACACACCAGTACACTCCAAGCTGCAAAAGTAAAGAATGAATGTATAATTTAATGAGTTATCACACCAGTCATACTCCCTTCCTCAGAATATATAGTCTCTACCACTACCCTCTGTGTACTGTCCACTAACCAATTTTTTAACCAGGTTACTATCTTATTACCCATCTCAAGCTCTCCAACGTGCTCACCAGTCTTCTACTGTACGTGGAACAGTTTCAAATGCCTTGCTGAAATCCACACAGGCCACATCTACTGCCCCACCTTGATCCAACTCCCTGGTCACCCAGTCAAAGAATTCTATCAGATATGTTTGCTATGATGTTTCCCTTGTGAAATCATGCTGCCTTGGATCCTGTAATCCACTGGATACAAGATATTCCACAATCCTTTCCTTTAGTAGTGTTTACATTAACTTACCCACAACTGATATCAGACTGACAGGCCTATAATTGCCCACCTCCTCCCTGCTACCACTTTTGTGAAGTGGTACTACCTCTGCCCTTCTCTGGTCCCCCGGGAAGACACTGGTCTCCCATGATCTGTTAAACAGGTCTTTTGGAGGACCTGCCAGTACCTCCCTAAGCTCCCTCAGAAACCTTGGATGTATTGAATCTGGCCCCATATCTTTGTCTACCTTCAGGTTAGGGAGTTCTCTCCAGACTTTTCCTCAGAAAATTGACTGGTGCCTTTCGAGGTCCCTCCCCTCCTCTTCTATGGTGAATATTGAGCAGAAGTACAGTATTTGTTCAAGATGTTTGCCTTTTCTTGATCCCCCTCCATACAGTAACCTCCCTCCCTCTTTAATGACACAATACCTCTCTTTATCTTCCCTTTCTCACAGACATACCTGAAAAATGTCTTTTCCCCTTTTGATACTCCTTGAAATATTCTTTCATCAGTTTGCACCTCTGTGCTCCTTCTTGCTTTGCCTGCCTCCCTTTGTTTTACCAGATATACTTCCCTATCCCCTCCTTCTGGGCCCCCTTATACCTTATGAATTCTATTTCTTTAGCCTTTACCATTTCTGCTGCCTCTTTTGAGATCCGTAGCAGTCTCCTCTTTCATTTTCTTTCACTTACCTGCTTGACACGTAGGTATGTCACCTTCACAATGCCCTCTTTTAATTTGACCAATTTTTCCTCCACTCCCTCCAGATCCTCTTCCTCTGCCGGATCATTCCTGAGGCATTCCTCTTTCTTTATAAAGTCAGCCCTTCTGAAGTTCAGGACTCTTGCCATTGTATGGTTGGATTCCACAGCAGTTCATATGTTGAACCACACTGCAAGATGATCACTGGTACCCAGATGGCTTCCCACCTTAACATATCAACACTGTCTCTGTTTGTAAGCACCATATCCAGTATTGCTCCATCATGAGTGTGTTCACTGACCAATTGCCTGAGGAACACTCCCTGCAGGGAGTCCAGGATGTCCCTGTTCCTAGCTGAAGCTGCTGAAAGAAGCTCCAGTCTACAGCTGGAAGATTGAAGTCCCCCACCAGCAACACCTTCCCCTTTTTAGACAATTTGCTAATTGCTTCTAACATTTCCTTATCTAGGTCCACTCCCTTGTGCTGGAGGCCAGTATATCACACCAGTCTGAATAGTGACTCTGTTACCCAGCTCAGTGCTAACTCACAATACCACTGTCCTCCCCTGAATGCCCTGTATTTTGGTTGATTTTATGCTATCCTTCACATAAAACACCACTCCCCTCCTTTCCTTCCTACCCTGTCCCTCTTGAACAACATGTAGCATGGTATGACCAAGTCCAGTTATGGTTGTCTTTGCACCATGACTCAGCAATGGCCATAATATCCAGGTCAGCTTTCGCCATGACAGCCTCTAGGTCTGGGTCCTTAATCCCCAGACTTCTAACATTTGCACACATGGCCTTCCAGATTTTGTTAGCACTCTGCTTGTTGCTTTCCCCTTTTTCCTTTTGTGCCCCTTTCTCCCTCTTCTTTTTGATCTCCTTTTCCCTTTACTAATCCCCTACCACCTTGACTTACTTGCTCTTACTTGCTCCATGCTTCCGTTGTAAGACTATTGTCCCATTGGATTTCCCTTCCCTCTACCTCAGCCTGTGGGGGTGGGAGCAGATTCTGCCTCACTTTCTGCTTCTACCTCCTACCTTGGCTAGTTTAAATGCTCATCAAAGTAACATTTAAACTGTCCACTGAGAACTGTGGTTCCTCTCCTGGATAGATTCAGGCTAGCACCACTGTATATGCTCTTATCCTTCCAAGTGGGCCTCCAGTCCCCAATGAAACTGTACAGCTCCACTCTGCACCATTCCTTCAACCATGAGTTGAAGTCACTGGTGCAGAGCTTCCTCACCTTCCCTCTGTCACAGACAGGCAGTACCTCTACAAATGCTACAGTGTGCTACCTGCTTAAGACTTCTTCTCAGCTCCCTAAACTCCACCTGCACTGTCCCTGCCCCTTCCCTAGCCAGGTCATTCATCCCCAGGTGGACAATGACATCTGACTCCCCCTCCCTTCTCACTTCACTACCAAACTGCAGGATATGCATCACATCCCTCCATGCAGTGGCACCGGGTAGGCACTTGACCTCCCCCTATGCCCCCTTTTCTACTCCCAACTCTATCCCCTGAAGATTGAGTCCCCCACCAGAAGTTGCTTCCTCCTTCTATGGAGTCCTCTTCCACCTGTCTTGGGGCCTCCACCTGGGAGGGCTCCCAGATCTGCCTCAGTCACTTCTACAGGGGTCTCTTGGCAGTTATGATCTGCCAGAGTGGCATAGGAATTTTGTGGTGGAACCAGTTATGGTTGATGAATGTGCCTGCATCTCCACTCCAACCTTCCAGATCCAACCACCCCGCCCTCTTCGAGCCAATCATAGTATGGACTTTCCTCCTATCTTGCAACCTTTGAAGTAACAGTATTGGACATTGTGGTCCCTGAATGGAAGAAAAGATCCCCTGACTCCCAGCCAATGTAACCCCAAGTCTAGTGACCTCCTCCTGACTCATAGGCAACACAGCCTCACATCTAGAGACCTTCTCTCCTGAAACAGAGAGGAGCATGCATATTGAACAGCACTGCAGTCTCCAGAAGGTCTTCCTGAAGACTGCTGCTCCACAACCAATGCACTGCACCACTCCCCACATTCTCTATCCCTTGTCTGCCTGTACATCCAGAAATCTTTTCCCAGAACCCAGTAAGATTAGGTTGTACCCAGTACCAGTTACCAAAGTACAATACAACCCTTCTAATTACTTACCCTAGGTATGTCACAGAGATGTGTATTTTATAAGCAGCACACCTACAAACAACCTTTTTTGTTTGTTTAATACCCCCCTTCATAGCTATTAGTGTAACTGAAAGCCCCTATGCCCACAATTACAGTACCCCCGGAACCGTTTAGCAGCAAGCCTCACACCCTCAAACTCCATCTTACTCAGAAACAGTTACCAGCAAGCCCTCACACCAACAAACACAGATTTTACACAGCAACCATTATGAGCAAGCCTCACATCCACAATACAAATTTTACCCAGAAACAGTTTCTACCAGACACCCCATACCCATGGCAAAGTATTTCCCAGAAACTGTTACCAGCAAGCCCTGACACCCATAAACACTTTTGCTGAGAAGCAGACTCCAGAAGCCCCCACACCTACAAACATAACATTTACCCAGAAACAATTACCAGCCAGCCCTTATATCCACTAACACACCTTGTACCCAGAAACTGTTATCGGGAAGACCACACACCCACAAACACAACTTTTATGCAGATACACTTACCAGCAAACCCCCATGCCCACCATCACAATATCTGGAATTAATATTAACAGAAAGATCTACTGTAGCTCCCAATCCCTCAACAGTATATCTCAGCAATAGCACAGTTGTAACTATGATCCAATGGATAGGGTTTCTGGCTGTTGGCTGTCTCCTGGACTGACCCTGGGAGACTCCAGTCACTGTTGTACTTTGCTCTTGATGACATAATTGATTACTCAGCCCTCAGAGAGTCCTACATTCCTCTTACTATCCTTGTGTTGCAAATACCCCTTTAATTCTTTTTGTTGTTGATCTTTTTATCTCCTTGGTTCAGACAGCCCACATCCTATGGTCACCCAACCCCATCACCCTGACTTCTCCAGGGACTTTCTGGATGTGATAGCCCCAAGAGCTTCCCTCCTCCCCACTTTGGTTGACAGGGGTTTATAACCCCCCACCATTGAACAGTATCTGGGTTTGCATCGACCGGCCCAGATTATTTCAGTGTGGTGCCTGCAGGTGACAAGAATTATTTTGTCATCTGGGATTTCCAATTTTTCTCTCCTTTGAGGGTGTGGAAGTGCAACGACATCATGATGCATGTCAGGTACTCCCATGTAACTTATGTCAACATCGGCCACTCCTCCCACCAAGCCATGGCCTGAACTACTCTACCACCCAATCTCTGCTAGGGGCCAGATGAGCACAGTGTTCTGTGACCATCACTTGCTGGAGGAGGAGAGAAGTCCCATGGATACTCAATATCCCTTCCCCAATCAAATCCTCTGATGTCTTGAGTTCGCTCCTGAACCTGGGTCTTCGGCACCACAAATGGTACTTCTACTGCTGCACCAGCAGGCCTACTGCAAATAATCTTTTCAAAACTGTCCCACTGTGTTTTGAGCAATCATACTGCATTGCCATATCCTTGAGCAGATTACTGGGTAGAAACATAGAATTTGTCAGCAGAAAGGACCGCTTGGCTTATCCAGTCTGACCAGCTAGACTACTATAACTGTCTAGCAACCTCTAAGAGAGAAAGTACTCTACAGAGGTCCACTGGATTCACTCTATTCCATTTAGTGCTACAGTGTCTAAAGCTGAAGAAGTTTGCTCATGTTAGTTTGCAGCCTTCTAATTAAGCATGCCAATCATACAAGATGGTGTACTGTACCTTTATCTCCAATGTGATATTTTTTAGTTTCCTTGAGTCAGTTTTCTATATAAATTCAGCACCAATAGGTTCCTAAATGTGGTGCTTGAGCCATGCAGCATACAGTGGTACTACTACATCTGTCATGTACTATGGAATTTGGGTTGGGACATTGAGAGCAGGGAGTAGCACCTTAAAATGAGTGAAGGAAATAGTGGGAAAGACAAGTAGCAGCCACAGCAGACATTCCTTGCTCAGAGTGACTTTATTCTATGTCTGACTTTCCATCCCAGAATTGACAAGCTCAGGAAAAATCACACAAATATCCATCCAAAAATTCCATTGCTTCCATAAAAGAAATATTTTCTTCTTGCTGTACCTAAGACGAGCATTTCTTATGTTCTTGCTGCTTAAATGACAGCACCAGTCCAACAGTGCCATTGAGAGATGCTACACTGAGCTTACAATTAGACTTCCTGTGTCATTCATATGTGGCTTGATAGTAGGGACACCTTTCCTGTCTCATGCATTATAGACTGTTCCCCTGATTACTGACCCAAGATTAGTCTGACCATGTGTTCCTTTACTAATAGCAATATTCTGTGGTCAATACACTATGACAACATTCTACTGAAACATATTCTTGACTGCACCTACAGTAACTTCTTTTAGTGTAGCTTTGCTATTCTAACCACTGTCCCACCCTGACATGCCCCATGCATCTACATCATGCCCCACTCTGGTATGCCCTTATAGAGCCCCCACATGCCCCACCCTGGCATACTGCTCTGCAGCTACAAAATCCCCCAATCTGTCATGCCCCAATGCAGATCCTGCAGATCCCGCTCTGGCATGTCCCCATGCATCCCCCAGCCAGAGGCATGGGGCAGTACTCAACATGGCTGGCTTGACAATGAACCAGGGCATGATGTATTTATTGACATAATAGGTGTAGATCTAGCCTGTCCACCTGCCACATCACCCATGCCAGAGCCAGCCTCTGTCTTCTCCATGGCATGGCAGTTGGATGGTACCTGACCATGAGGAGGATCTCAGCCCTATGGCCTTGGAACAGTTGCAGTGATAAACAAGCATTAGTGACACATATAGTGACAAACCACATTGCAGCATGTGACAGCATCAACAGCTGTAACCTACACCAATACCTACCAAAGACAGCTACACCACTGTCCACAAGTTGTCCTCCTTGTCCTCATTTTGGAGGGGGCTTTCCCACCCAAGGCTTAGGGGATCTGGTTCCATGCAGTGTTTCAGCACCTGAAGTACATCACACATTTATGGCCAGCAGAAAGTGGTTTGCATACTGCAAGTATAGGTTGACACTCCATCCCTTCCAGTGCTACCTGCAGAATGCTGGTGTACTTAAAGAGATACAAAGAACATAAAGGGCTACTTATTGGAGTACAGGACATGCTGGGCAATAGATTGATAAAGGCATGTCATAAAAGGGAACTCTGCCACAGTCTGTGAGGCTGTGCCCCCATGCTATTAATTTACACCCGGCTGTGGGGTGTGGGTGCTGCACTGAAGGAGGAGGACAACTCAGGTCCCAGTCCATGCATCTTCAGATTCCAGTTGGCACTTTGAAGAATGCATAGAACCCATTGCCTGAAAGAGATTCAGTGAGACTGAGACACCATAGGTTATCTGTGTGACCTGATCCAGGACACTATACAGCCCACCACCCCAAATCCAGGACTATATCTGTGGAGACCAAAGTGATGTGTGCCCTTGCCTAGTCTGCCACATGATTCTTTCAGTGGTTTACAGGTGACATTACAGGGTTAGGCCAGTCCTCTGTGTCATGCATCCCATGTCAAATGACCATGGCACTGCTAGTACATGAGGGTGACTGCATCCACTTCTGCATGGACCTGCTGGGCATGCAGGCTGTGCAGGAGGCATTCTACAAGTGGTAAGAGTTCCCAATGGTTTAAGGCATCATAGATTACATACATGTGCCAATCCTAGCACCCCATGTAAATCAGGAGGACAACAGGAACACAAAAGGATTCCATGGAATGAACATACAGGTGACTATGGACATGGAGGGCATTGTCATGAATGTCAGTGCCAAGTGCCAAGCACAAGGCATGAAACCTTTATCTTTCAGCACTCACAGTAGCAGATAGTACTGACTACTGATAGTAATAGGTCAGGATGGTTGCTAGGTATATATCACATGGGCCACAGAGGGCATGGGGCATGCTATGATTTGCACACATTGGTACTGACACACATCTCCCTTGTCTCCCATACAGGTGACAGTGGGTACTCCCTCAGACCATACTTGACAACACTATTCCTGACTCCTTCATGGAAGGTAGAACTGAGATTCAATGATACCCACAGGAGGTCATAGATTGTGGTGTAGCACACCATTGGGCAAATGAAGATGCAATTCAGATGCCTAAACAAGACAGGTGGCATGATGATGTATTATTGGTCAGGGTGTGCCATCTGTTGTGCTGCACAATATTGCCATGAGTACAACTGCCATTACCTTAAGATCTACCTGGGAATGAGCACCCTAAAGGCCAGAGGGAGGCAAATCTTAAGCAATATGTGGGCACCTGGCTGGCAGAGACTTTGGGTGGAAGGGAGGCATGGTACAGGATGATGTGTGGTGTATTCCAGACTGGGCCTGTGTGTGGGGGGAATGACATTGCATGAACATATACTCTGGTGCATGTGCTGGTGACTGTCAATGCTGAATGCCTTGTGTAGTGTGTGTGTGTGAAGTGGGTTGGGCCATGCCTGGATGAAAGTGATGGCTCTGTCACTGGATGGAGAACTGGGTGTTGTGGGTCTTGGAGATGCAGGTCTAACCCTGGTTGCCAGAGGCAACAGGTCTGGGAATTGGTTCAGGGGCTCTGGGTGAGCTGGGCATTGTTGTATGTGTTGGTCTATACCTGGTCTTTCTCCATCCATCACATCCCTGGAAGTACCTTCTGACTAGGCATACAGCAGGGCTACCCCTTCTATATGGTCCTGTCCTTTCCAATGGGCTATCATCGCCATTGCCAGAGCCAGGGCCACTTGCCAATTGATGGCATGCAGGTGTTGCCAGCCAATGCCACCAGTGGGTGCTGCCTGGCTGACCAGCACTGCTGGGGGATGGGGTGTCAGCATCTGTGATGGAGTCAGGTACTAATACTGTGGAAATTTGTGATGCATGCCCCTGAAAATCATTGTCTGTGCTATCCCCCTGCCACAGTTGGTGCACAGAGTTCTGGGACTCCGGTTCTGGGATATATCGGGTGCCCTGTGTGGAGGTCAGTACTTACTGCCCTGTGCTCTTGCTGGGAAGCCCCTCTGCATGATGCTGTCAGTCTCCTCTTGTTCCTGTGGATCACTACCTGTGTTGGCCTCACCAGCATCTGGGGGGACAGATGTTGAGTATTTGTTGGCCTGATCACTGCTGTTGTTAGAGTGGTGCACTACTGTTGTACTAGGCAGTATAACCTAGAGGTTAGAGTAATGAGCTGTGAATGAGCTTAGTACATCCAGCAGGTCTGTGTTTGAATTTCTCACCCTCCACTTGCATATTGTGTGACTCTGAGTAAGTCACATAGCCTCCCTAGTTCTCCCAGGTCACCTCTGTAGATGGGGTCTGTGCCCAGTAGGCCTTACCTGGTTACTGAAGAATAAAAGGAAAAAAACTTACCAGTGTACATTGGCACAGCACTGTCATGGTTGGCAGTGTCCAGCAGATTGTCCATGTGGACATTGGTTGCCATAGTCATGTCATCCTCATTCTCCTCCACTGAGGACATGGGAAGGTCTGATGTAGAATTTGAGGGAGTACCACAGTCACTGTCACTGTCAGTCTTGTGTGCACTGTGCCACATGTGTAGAACTGTACTCACTCACCTGGCATGGTGTCCAGGCCTTCCTCCATGCCATCCAAAGTTTTCTGGCTGATGATGTCCACCACCATGTCATCCAATGGTGTGAGCTCTGGGGGAGATGGTGGGGCCCCAGTGGTGGGATTCTGTGTGTACTGCCCACCTACCAGCTCCTTCTGGACCACCATCCTCAGGTCCCTCCACTTTTGCTTGATGGCCTTAATTGACATGGGTACTGGCCCTGCCACACAGATGGTGGTCTGGACAGCTATCCAGATGCAGACCTTGGTGGTTGACTGTGCTTGAGGGGTACCCACACCTACAGTGTGGCCTAGGTGTTCTGAATCTGTCACCACCATCTTCACCTGCTCAGTGGTGAGCTTTCCAGCATGGCAGCACCTGGCACAGAAGATACAGACACTGCACCAGTTCATGGCTGTAGTGGGCCCACCCTGCACCTCTGTGTGCCATGGGGACAAGCTTCCCTTCTGCCTGCAGGGGAGGCATGCACAGGTGTCCCTAGCCTCACCCACTCTGCCATATCCCCACCTGCCCCAGTTCCATTGAGTCCACTTAGTCTGGCAGCATGTACCTGTGCTACTGTTTGGCTGCTGTGCATTGCTGCATCTAACTCTGTCATCCTCCATGCCACTGGTATTCAGCATGCCTAAATAGTAGGTGTGCACCTTAGCCCATGCATGTTCATTTATGGAGGAGTTACAATGCATTTCCAGGTTTGCAAGGCCCACCCATCCTTCCCTCTGCACAGTACTGTATGTAATTATGTGTTCATCATTTGCCCCAGTGGCCACCTCCCACTGCAAAGTGCAAGCTGTGGGGGATTACACCTGTCCTGTGGAACTGATGTGTGTAAAGGTGCTGTTCATGCACTGGAACCTCATTGTATAAACAGGCATACTTAATTTCCATATTTTTAGAAGTGTCCAACCTTCTAAAACTTTTAAACTGCTGAGCCAACTATTAATAAATTTACAAGATCCAGAAATTTGGCACTGACTCAGCATATGCCAAATTTCTGGCTATTTTGTCCATGAACAGCTGCCTTGTTATGGTGCAGAAATCAGGGTTTAACATTACACTGTCTACTCAACACTAAGACATAGGTGCTGCTGCCAATTGGTTGCAGTAATACTAAGGTAAAAAAGTAAGGAAATGAAAAAATATATATGGATTGAAGTCCCATGTGTCTTGGTAAACTGGGGGTAGGGATTTATCTCAGGGTTTTTAGCCATGCCCTCCCCCCCATTCCCAGGCCTAAATCTCATGACCAAGGACAAGCTACAGATCCAGGCCCATGCTGGACATAGGCATTTGGGTTCAAAACCATGAAGAACACCAAACTAATAATCTGTGATTTCTTTAAACAATTGAGTCAGTGCAACATGGCATACAGAAAGGTAATTAGGATGCAAGCAGCATGTACCTGTAGCAGAAGGAAAGGGACCAAGTATTTGTAGGGTTGCAAATAAGGGAAAACAGAGTAGTAGGTACAGTATTCTGGGAGTGGTGCAGTGCAGTGCCTGTGGGGTGGATGTTTTCAAGGAGCCTTTCTGTAGACTGTAGTGTTGCCTCATTTGTGTGCACCTCTCTCAGCTGAGGAGGAAGGGTCCCCATTGCTGTGCCAAGTTGGCTAGGATTTGGGGTGGCCTCCACCCCCACCCAGGGACCACCAAGTCAGCCATTGCTGCCTCAAAAGTTGCAACGAGGAGGGGTAGTGGACTATGGTGGGCTTGGGAAGGGTGAAGGTGGTGGGTCAGAGGCATATCCCCTAGACAGATACACTACACAGTTCCTATGCCACTCTGGCAGGGTGTGACTGTGAAATGGAGGCACCCTCAGTGGTGGCCAGAGAGGATGTGTGGGTCCTCTGTAGTAGAGACCTCACAGAGAGGGCAGAGGACCGCAGAGGAGGAGGAAGGAACTCCTGGTGGGGGACTCCATTGTACGTGGGGTGGATATAGGGACAGGAAGGGAAGTGGAGAGGGAGGTTAGATGCCGATCTAGCGTGATGGCTCAAAGGGATGGGATGCAGATTGTGATGATTGCTAGGGCAGAAGGAAGGGAGAGAGAGCTGAATGTCATTGTCCACCTAGGAACTAATGACCTGGCTAGGGATGAGGCTAGGCAAGTAAGTAAAATATATTTATAAAGCACAGTATCATGTATCAAAGCCCTGTACAATCACATTCTAAAACAAATATAAACAAATAAATAGATACACAAACCCTAAACATTATTAAATATATAAAATTTCATAATAAAATTATATATACTAAAAGTCAAATAAATTCTAGTCATCTGGGAAGGAGCGTGCAAATAAGTATGTTTTTTAAAGTACTTTTGAAGCTCTCCACTGTCTTGCATTCTCTCACCCGATGAGGTAGAGAATTGCACAGGGTGGGGCAGCAAAAGCAAAAGCCCAAGCTCCAGAAGATTTCAAATGCACTCTGGGAATCTCCAGCAATCCCTCATCGGTTGAGAGGAGTGGTCTGACAGGGCAGTAGAGACACAGAAGCTCTTATAGGTAGCTCAGACACATACCGTGTAGGGCCTTAAAAGTTAGCAAGCCAACTTTAAAGGTGATTTTCCACCGAACTGGCAGCCAGTGCAGAATGCGTAGGACTGGTGAAATACAGCTGGATTGAACAGACCCAGACAACAACCTGGCCGCAGCATTCTGCACTAGCTGCAAGTGGCGGATATCAACCCCAGGAAGCCATAGGTATAGGGAGTTACAGTAGTCAAGACATGAGGTCAGGAAGGCATGAACCAAAGTTGACAGGTCACCAGATGGAATAAGATGCTTAATCTGGGAGATGTTCCTCAGATGGTAAAAGGATGATTTGACCACAGCTGACACCTGCGAATGCAGCGTCAGCCCCTCATCAAATAACACCCCCAGATTCCTCACCCACTCAGAGGTCAGGAGCTGAGAGCCCCCAAGCCAAAGCCCGGAGGGCTTCCTAGCACCCGACCCCTCAGACCAGTGACCTGATTCAACAACCAACACCTCCATCTTGTCAGGGTTCAATCTAAGCAAGCTGGAATTCATCCAGTCTTGGATTTCAGTGAGACAGTTGGAAAAGACCGAGAGCACACTATCCTGGTCGGGCACAAAGGACAGGTACAGCTGAGTGTCATCTGCATAAACAGTGAAAACTCAGCCCATACCACCTTATAATGTCTCCTAATGGAAGCATGTACACTGCGAACAACATGGGGGACAACACTGATCCCTGCAGAACCCCACATGGCAGAGGGTAAGAATCAGAGGAAAAAATTCCTGATTCAATCCTCTGTGACCTACCAGTGAGGAAAGAATGGAACCATCTGAGGACTGTACCAGACAGGCCACAGATGAACCGCAGGTGATCAAGAAGTACCCCATGGTCCACAGTGTCAAAAGCTGAAGAGAGATCCAGAAGGACCAAAATAGAGTTGCGCTTCTGGTCTCTGGCCATCAGGAGATCATTTAGTATCTGAACCAGAGCAGTCTCGGTACTATGTCTCTTACAAAAAACAGACTGGCGTGGATCACAGAGAGCATGGATGGTAAGGTGACTCTCCAACTGTTGTGCGACAACCTTCTCAATAACCTTCCCTATAAAGGGAAGGTTAGAGATTGGCCTGTAGTTTGCAGGAGAAGCTGGGTCAGTGCAGGAGGAGTTCAAGGAGTTGGAGAAGGGTCTTAGGCAGGTAGAAAGCTCAGTGGCCTTTTTTGAAGTTCTGCTGATCTACGACAGGGGGAAGGAATTATTACTCTGTACCAGGAGTTTCAACCAGTGGTTGAAGGAGTGGTGCAGAAATGAGGGGTTCAGCTACATTGGGGCTGGGGTCCCACTTGGAGGGATAAGGGCCTACACAGGGTTGATGGTCTGCATTTGTCCTGGTGGAGAACCTCAGTCCTCAGTCGATGATGTAAATATTACATTGGCAAGAATTTAAACTAGCCAAGGGGCCTGGTAGAAGGAAGCAGGGAGACATGAACTGTCTCCCCCCACAAGCTGAAGAAGTCAGAATGGAAAACCCTAAAGGAGAAAAATCCCTAAGGGTACCAAACAACAACAAAAACAAAAGCAACAAAGGGTACAAATGAAGAAAGACAGGAACAAGAACAGAAAGGGTAACAGGAGAAGACAAAAGAGAACTATGGGGGTTGACAAGCAGGGTGGTAGCAGAATCTGGAGGGCCATGTGTGCAAATGCTCAAAGTCTGGGAAATAAAATCCAGGACCTAGAGGCCACTATGGCAGAGGCTGACCTAGATAGTGTTACCATTACCGAGTCATGGTGCAATGAAAACCATGACTGTAGTAGTAGCATTGTCTTTATTTGTTCAATCATAAAAAAGATTTTTACAAACATAAATACATAAAAAACATTACATACAATATAGATTTTAAAAAATACAGAGCAGAGAAATATGTGCAAAGTATATTTATTTATTATTTTTTTTATTTATTTATTGCTAGGATTATAATACCCTTGAACTGGATGTTGTTTTACAAATGTTCTGCATCCAATTACAAGTTCAGAATCAGTACAAAATAAAATTGGAGGTTTACATTGCTAGTTAGAAGGGTAATAAATAAATAATGAATGAGGCTGCATAATCTCACAGTTACATAGTAGATGGAACAGGAAGGTATAGCAGAATAGATATAATATAATGCTAATAGTTTTTCGGGTTGTATAGTACTTACCATCCTTTTCCCTTTTTTTTGCATGTTACAGAGAGAAAGTGCAGTCGTTTTTATGATCTGTTTATCTGCAGATACAAATAGGTTCCTTAAAATAATATCATTAGAACAATATGCTAAAGATGCCAAGATAGACCCCGGCCATTTACATCTTGCTGCATGATACCAATGCCATCTTAATAGTACATGTTCAAAATCCGCTTTTTTGTTTCCGCCACAAAAATACCAAGCAAACATTGGGTCCTTACTTCTATCAAATCTGCATGCAAGCACACTGGACTCAGAAAAGCCAATTCAATATTTTACACAGATTCTATGCATATTTTGACAATCCAGTAATTTAAGATAGTAGTGAAAATAATGGAAACAGTCATTATGGGAATACCATGGCGCAAATTTTGAGGCAATTATATATTGCAAATCAATGTGCTTATATTTCCTAATGAGTATTTTTTTTTAATATAGGGTTTATACTTTTCTGGAATAAGTATGTTCTGTACCATTAAATTAGATGAGTTTAGAAGGCCCACTAATTTCAATAAAGAAAAAGGTGCAATGAAAACCATGACTGGGATATAGTCATCCAAGGCTACACTATGTTCAGGAAAGATATGGTGAGAAAGAAAGGAGGAGCTGTGGCTTGTTATGTGAGGGATATCATAAAGGTGACTGAGGTTCAGGGAATACAGGGGAGGGAGGGAGGCACTGTGGCTCACCCTGGAAATGGGGACCGGAGCTGAAATTCGCAATGGCATCATTTACAGTTCTCTAGCACATGGAATGGAGTGGAGTTGGGCAAGGATCTGGTGGAATCCAACCAAAAGATGGCAAATAAGGGGGAGTTGCTGCTAGTAAAGGACTTCAATTTGCTGGATGTATATTGGAGCATCCCAACCACAGCATCAGCTAGCGGTGGGGACATCCTGGACTCCATGCAGGGACTTTCCTCAGACAGCATTTAAAAGAGCCCACACGTGAGGGGGAAATACTGGACCTTGTACTCACCAATGATAACAGTGTTGTAGATGTCATAGTGGGTGGCCACCTGGGGAGCAGTGATCACCATGCAGTGTGGTTCAATTTATTCACAGTGGCAGAATCGAGCCACACAAAGGCAAGGGTCCTGGACTTCAGGAGGGCCAATTTTAAAAAGATGAGAATGCCATAGGTAAACCCTGGCAGGGGGTGAGGACATGGGTGGAGTGGAGGAAAAGTGGCTGAAACTAAAAGAGGGGGTCATGAAGGCAACAAATCTCTGTGTCAGGCCTGTAAACAAAAGCAAGAGGAAAAAGAGACCACTATAGTTCTCAAAGGAGGTGTCCAGGAAGGTAACTGCAAACATTTTAACTTTCTGGAGTTATAAGAAGATGCAAAGGGAGAAGGATAAGGAGGTGTAATAGGAAAAACAGAAGTAGGCAGGAAAAGCAATTAGGAGTGCAATGGCATAAACAGAGGAGAAAATAACCCAGGCAGTAAAGAAAGGGGATAAGACATTTTTCAAATATGTAATGGAAAAGAGAAAGACTGGGGGGTGGGATAATAAGGCTTAGGAGGGAAGGCGGGAAGTGGGTGGAGGATGACCAGGAAAAAGCAGACATCCTGAACAAAAACTTTTGTTCAGAGTTTAAAGAAGAAGGGAAAAGTGAAGGAGCAATGATAAATGCCAAGAGCAGAGAAGGAAGGGAGGTAAATACTAGTCCCTTTATCGAGGAGAGAGTCCTGAAGGAACTTGCAAATCTGAAAGTGGACAAGGCAATGGGGCCAGACGGGGTGCATCAAAGGATACTGAGGGAGCTCAGAGAGGTGATGGTTGAACCTCTGAAAGCCCTGTTCAACTACTCACTGGAGACGGGAATGGTTCCAGAAGACTGAAGGAGGGCAGATGTAGTCCCACTTCAGAAATGTGGGAGCAGGGAGGAGGCTGGCAGTTGCAGACCAGTCAACCTGACTTCAGTAGTGGGGAATATAATGGAATCACTCCTCAAGGTATGGATGGTGGGATATTTTGAATCCAGTGACTTACAAGACCCAAGGCAGCATGGATTTACTGGGGAAGGTCATGTCTAACAAATCTGATAGATTAATTTGGGTGACCCAGAAGTAGATCATGGTGGAGCAGTGGATGTGGCCTATGTAGATCTCAGTGAGGCCTTCAACATCATTTCACATTGCAGACCCGTGAACAAAATGGGCAGCATAGGAGTGGGACCAAAGGTGGTACACTGGGTAAGAAATTTATTAGGGGACAGTAGGCAGAGGGTGGTGGTAAACGGAGTTCACTCCAAGGCAGGGGGGGTGACCAGTGGGGTGCCACAAGGATTAGTACTGGGACTGGTCCTCTTTAATGTCTTTACTGGTGACATTACAGCAGGGCTAAAAGGGAAGGTATGCCTTTTTTGTGGATGACACTAAAATCTGCAAAAGGGTAAAAAATCTGGGGGTGGGGGTTGACAAAATGAGTAGAGGTCTAAGAAAGCTAGAGGAGTGGTCAAGTGTGTGGCAGCAGAGTTTCAATGTGAAGAATTGCAAAATCATGCACTTGGGGTGCAGAAATGCAGGGGCAGAGTACAAAATTGGGGGTGTAGTATTAACAACCACCAAGCAGAAAAGAAACAAGGGGTAATCATATATGATGATCTAGATGTGGCTAGACAGTGTGGAATGGCAGTGAGAAGAGCACGTGGGATGCTAGTGTGCATAAGGAGGGGTACTGCCAGCAGAAAGACAGAGGTGGTGTTATCACTATATAGATGACAGGTGACACCTCACCTACAGTACTGTGTCCATTTGTGGAGACAACATCTCTGGAAGGACACAGAGTTGAGGTGGTCCAGATGACAGCAACAAATATGGTGCAGGGGCTGAATCAAAAGCCCTATGAAGAGAGACTAGAGAAACTCAATATGTATACCCTGGAGGAAAGAAGAGAGGGGGGATATGATAAAAAAACATGAAATACCTCACAGGTATAAATAAGATTCAAGAGGGAAACAGTTTTCAGAAAAAAGATGCTCAAGAACAAGGGGACAGATGGAGGTAGACTCTGGGTAGATGTGAGGAAGCACTTCTTCACAGAAAGAGTGGTGGATACCTGAAATGGCCTCCCAGTGGAGGTGGTGGGGGCAAAATTGGTAACAGGATTCAAGAAGGCATGGGATAGGCATAAGGGAACCTTAGTGGAAAAGAAAAGAGGGGGTAAAGCCAGAGCTCAAGTTGGGTTTGTAGTGTTACAGCAGGTAACATAGAAACATAGAATTTGATGGCAGATAAGGACAGCTTGGCCCACCTAGTCTGCCCATTTCCCTACCTAACAGATAAGCTACAGATCCTAGTTAACCAACAGCCTACTTCCTCCTACCACTCACTAGAATTGCCTTATGTCTGTCCCCTTCATTCTTGAATTCCCCCACTGTTTTTGACTCTATGACTTCCTCAGAAGGCCATTCCATGCATCTACAACCCTCTCTGTGAAAAAATACTCTAACTTTACCTCTGAGCCATCTCCCCTCTATCTTCAAATTGTGCCCCCTTGTTCTTGTACATCTCTTTTTCTGAAAGATGCTACCCTCTTGGACTTTGTTGATTCCCTTGAGGTATTTGAAAGTTTCTATCATGTCCTCCCTCTCCCTTCTTTCCTCGAGGCTATACATCTTAAGCTCCTTTAGTCTTTCTTCATATGTCTTCTGGTGCAGACCTTGCACCATTTTGGTTGCCCTCCACTGGACAGCCTTCACCCTGTCTATGTCTTTGCAGAGATGGGGTCTCTAGAACTGTACACAATACTCCAGATGTGGTCTTACCAACTGTCTGTACAGAGGGCCAACAACTTCCTGTTTTCTACTGGTGATGCCTCTCCCTATGCATTCCAGTATCCCCCAGCCCTCCATACTGGCTTCTCACATTGCTGGCCCACCTTTAGGTCATCTGATACGACTACCCCCAGGTCCCTTTCCATTTTTGTTGTTGTCAGTATCTCACCCCCCATTGTGTACTCTTCCCCTGGGGTTTTGTTTCTCAGGTGCATTACTTTGCACTTATTTGCATTGAATCTAAACTGCCATACATTTGACCATTCCTCCAACCTTGCCAAGTCCCTTTTTATCCTTTCCACCCCACCTTGGGTATCAGCTCTGTTGCAGATCTTTTTGTGTTATCTGCAAAGAGACGTACTTTCCTTTCCAGTCCCTCTGCAATGTCACTTATAAAGACATTAAAAAGGACTGGCCCCAGTACTGAACACTACAGTACCCCACTAGTAACCCCAATTTATTCACTGTGGACTCCATTTACTATTACCTGCTGTGTCCTGTTGTCCAGCCAGTGTTTTACCCAGGCTACCACCCTTGGGACCCACTCCCAGACTGGCTAATTTGTTTATTAATCTTTTGTGTGGGACTATGTCAAGTGCCTTGCTAAAGTCTAGGTAGGCTATGTCCACAGCCCCTCCCTGGTCTACTACTTTGGTCACCCAATTTGTCTGACATGACCTTCCTGCTGTGAATCCATGCTGCCTTGGGTCCTGTACCCTACTGGCCTCTAGGTACTCAACAATTCTTCCTTCAGAAGTGATTCCATCATTTTCCCTACCACTGAGGTCAAACTGACAGGTCTGTAGTTTCCTGTCTCTGTCGTGCTCCCACTTTTGTGAAGGAGAATCACATCCACCCTCCTCCAGTCTTCAGGTACCACACCATCCTCTCATGATTTATTAAAAAGGGTAGTCAGTGGTGTTACTAGTTCAGTCCTTAGTTATTTTAGAATTCTGGGGTGAATCCCATCAGGCCCCATTGCTTTATCCACCTTCAGTTTTAGGAGTTCTTTCACAGAAACACAGACTTTGACGGCAGATAAGGACCGCTAGGCCCATCTAGTCTGCCCATTTCCCTACCTACAGGATAGGCCGCAGATCCTAGTTAACCAACAGCCTATATCTTCCTGTCCCCCACAAGAATTGCCTTATGTCTGTCCCGTGCATTCTTGAATTCTCCCACAGTTTTAGACCCCACAACTTCCTCAGGAAGGCTGTTCCATGCATCCACCACCCTCTCTGTGAAATAATACTTCCTCACATTGCCCCTGAACCGCCCTCCTTCTATCTTTTAAATTGTGTCCCTTGTTCTGCAAGTCTCTTTTTCTGAAAGATGCTACCCTCTTGGACTTTGTTGATTCCCTTGAGGTACTTGAAAGTTTCTATCATGTCCCCCTCCCTTCTTTCCTCAAGGGTATACATATTAAGCTCCTTTAGTCTCTCCTCATACGGCCTCTTTGCAGACCCTGCACCATCTTAGTTGCTCCTCTGGACTGCCTCTATCCTGTCTATGTCCTTGTGGAGATGGGGTTCCAGAACTGGACACAGTATTCCAGATGGGGTCTCACCAACTGTCTGTACAGAGGGATAACAACTTCCTGTTTTCTGCTGCTGATGCCTCCCTATACATCCCAGTATACCCCGCCCTCCCTACTGCCTTCTCACATTGCTTGCTAACCTTAAGGTCATCTGATATGATTACCCCCAGGTCCCTTTCCTGTTTTGTTGTTGTTACTACCTCCCACCCATTGTGTATTCTTCCCTGGGTTCTTGTTTCCCAGGTGCATTATTTTGCACCTTTTGCATTGAATCTCTAGCTGCCATACGTCTGACCATTCCTCCAACCTTGCCAAGTCCCTTTTCATTCTTTCCACGCCTCCTTGTGTATCAACCCTGTTGCAGATCTTTGTGTCATCTGCAAAAAGGCATACTTTTCCTTCCAGTCCCTCTGCAATGCCACTGATGAAGACATTAAAAAGGACTGGACCCAATACTGAACCCTGCGGTACCCCACTAGTAACCGCCCTTTCTTCAGAGTGGACTCCATTTACAATTACCTTCTGTGTCCTGTTGTCCAGTCAATGTTTTATCTTTAGGCTACCACCCTGGGACCCACTCCCAGGCTGGTTAATTTGACTAATAATCTTTTGTGTGGGACTGTGTCAAATGCCTTGCTAAAGTCTAGGTAGGCCATGTCCACAGCCCCTCCCTGGTCTACTACTTTGGTCACCCAGTCTAAGAAATCTATTAGATTCATCTGACATGACCTTCCCACTGTGAACCCATGCTGCCTTGGATCCAGTGCTCCACTGACCTCTAGGTACTCAACTATTCTTTCCTTCAGAAGTGACTCCATCACTTTCCCTACCACAGAGGTCAGAGTGACAGGTCTGTAGTTTCCTGCCTCTGTCTTGGTCCCACTTTTGTGAAGGGGAATCACATCCGCCTTCCTCCAGTCCTCGGGTACCACACCATCCTCCCATGATTTATTAAAAAGAGTAGCCAGTGGTTTCACTAGTTCCTTCCTTAATTCTTTTAGAATTCTGGGGTGAATTCCATCAGGATCCATTGCTTTGTCCACCTTCAGTTTTAGGAGTTCTTGCAGAACCCTTTCTTCTGTGAAAGGACTGGGATCGACCCCCCTATCAAGAGGGTTTCAGAACCCTTTCTTCTGTGAAAGGTCTAATATCAACCTCCCCCCATCCAGAGTGCTTCTATTGACTGGATTAGGTATCTCCCCCTGCTTTTCCATAGTGAATACTGAACAGAAGTATTTGTTCAGTATCCCTGCTTTTTCACTGTCGCTCTCTGCCCAACCACCTTCCTCTTTATTCAGCCTCTGTATCCCTGCCTTAGTCTTTCTTTACTCCCTAATGTACCTATAAAAGGTTTTATCCCCCTTCTTAACCAAGTTGGCTATCTTTTCCTCAGTATGGGCCTTTGCTGTTCTGACTGCCTTCCCCACTTCCTTCTGCTTTAACTGGTACAGTTCTCTGTCCTGCTCCTTCTGTGTTTCCTTATACTTCCTGAATGCTATCTTTTTCTCTCTTACCTTCCCTGCAACTTCTTTTGAGAACCATAGTGTTTTTTCTTTTATTGTGATTTGTTGATTCATTTCACACAAAGTCTTGCTGCCTCTGTGATGGCGGTTTTGATGCTTCCCCATTGTTGCTCCACCCCACCTTCTTGCCTGTTTGCTAGTGCTTTTCTGAGGTACTCTCCTGTTTTGACAAAATCAGCCCTCCTGAAGTCCAGTACCTTCACTTTTGTATGGCTTGACTCTACAGCTAAGTTCATTGTGAACCACACTGTTTGGTGGTCACTTTTTCCCTGATGGCTACCCACTTCAAGATTGGAGATCCTCTCTCTGTCCCCAATTGAGAGTACCAGGTCTAAGATTGCTCCCTCCTGAGTGGGTTCCAAAACTAGCTGTCTGAGGCATGCCCGCTGAAGAGCATCCAGAATGGCCCTGCTCTTGGATTTGGCTACAGCAAAGGTGCTCCAGTTAACATCTGGCATATTCAGGGCCCCCATCAGCAACATCTCCCCTTTCTCTGCCATCTCAAGGCTGCCTTTTATCATTTCCTTGTCTATTATCCCCCCTGAGACAGGGGTCTGTCTACAACCCCTGTGTGGATTGTGCTGCCATTTCCAGTCCCCAGGGTGACCCACAGTGCTTCCTCGCCTCCCTGTTTACCCTTTAGTTCTGTTTTTTTGATCTCTTCCCTTACATAGAGAGCTACTTCTTCTCCTCTTCTCCCCTTTCGGCCCCTGCTGTAGATTGTGTATCCTGGTATGTTGACACCCAAGTCATGGTTCTCTGTGTACCATGTTTCTGTGACTGACACGATATCCAGGCATCCCTCTTCTATCAAGGCCAACATTTCGGGGAGCATTTTACCTAGACTACGGGCATTGGTATTCATTACCCTCCATTTTTTATGGCTTTATTTCTTTTTGCCCCATCCCTGTCCTTACTACCTTTGTCTTTATTTCCATTGACCCCTGCCCTTCTCCCTATCAACTGCTCTATCTTGGTGTTTACCTCACTAACTACCTTGATTTTATTTGGGGGGTGGCTAGAATTTCCCTTCTCCTTTTCAGTACCTCCCCCCTTGGCTAGTTTAAATGCTTGCCAATGAAGCATTTAAACCTAAGATCCTGGTTTCCCTCCTGGATAGATGCAGACCATGGTGCCTGTATAGCCCTGCATCCCTCCAGGTGGAGCCCCAGTCCCCAATGAAGCCAAATCCCTGAGCTCTGCACCAGTTTTTCAACCAGTCATTGAATCCCATGATGCAGAGTACCCTAGCCTCATTTATGCCATAGACAGGTAGCACTTCTGAGAAAGTTACTGTGTATGCTACTTGTCTAAACCCCTCCCCAACTCCACAAACTCTTGTTGCACTGCTCTGATCCCATTCTCAGCCAGGTCATTTGTCCCTAGATGTATAATGACATCCAGCTCACTCCCCCTTGCAGCTGCTCCCATGATCCTGAGGATTCATTTCCTGTCCCGCCAAGTCATGGTGCTGGGCAGGCACCTTACTTCCCTTTCCCCTACCTACCCCAGTTCTGCCCCCTATCAATTGAGTCCCCCACCAGGAGTTGTTTCCTTCCCTTGTGGGATCCCGTGCCACCCTCCTGTTGGTCTCCATTGTGAAGGTTCACAGCATCCTCCTTGGTCTCCACTGTGGGTACCTCCATAGAGGAACCATGCTCCACCAGAGTGGCAAATGAATTGTGGAGAGGCACAACTGGAGGGATGTACCTCTGTTCCACCACTCTCATCCTCCCTAAGCCCACCATGGTGCAACCACTCTTCTTTCTTGGCAACCTCTGATGTAGTGGCAGTGGCCTGGGTGGTCCCTGGGTGGGGTGTAGCATGATTCCTGAATCCTTGCCAGGTCAGCATGGAGACAGGCAACCTTCTTCCTCAGACCAGAGAGGTGCCTGCAAATAGGGCAGCAATGCAGTCTCCAGAATGTCTCCCAGAAGACTGCTGTTCCACAGCCAGTGCATTGCACCACTCCCCATATGTCTGTGTCCCTTCCTGTTACAGATGCATTTTTTTCTTTTTGTCCTTGTTTTAGTGTGTGCACGCTTGTGAGTGTCTCTACCCCCTATTCAGTGTGCTGTGCCTTTAAGGATATGAACAGGTGTATGTTGTTAGCAGTATTGGGGAAGTGATATCAGAACCCCTGCTATAAAAGAAAGTAATGCACTTGGGGTGGGGTGAGGGGCAGGATGGGTGGGAGTAAACCTATGCCCTCAAGAAACAATCAACTACAACTCTGATGAACAATGCATGCTTTTGTATGCTGCACACCAGGTGACTAGCTTGGCTCTGCTCCCCCCCCTTGTGTGGGTCCGATGTTCTGGCCCTCAGCCACTGCTAGGGGCCAGTCAAGCAGTGGACTCCATCTCCATCCCTTCCCGGGAGAGGAGAGCTGTCCTTCTTATGCTCAATCCTCTCCTTCCCTGGCCGACCCCTGGTGACCCACTCACACCACTCACACAGGTTGCTGGTGTGGCAGAACGTAAGGCATCACTGCCTCAGCCCTCCACGCCACTAGGTTGGGGCAATAAAATGGCTTTTAATATAAATAAATGTACAGTGATTCACCTGGGAATAAGAAATCCATCTACTAATTACATACTGTATGGGAATGCAAGGAAATCAGCTATATCAGAAAAGAAACTAGGAATAACAGTTACACATCAGCTAACTCAGGGAGAACATTGCAGAAAGATTGCCCAAATGGGTAATTATTTAATAACATAAATCAAACGATCCTTCATATCTAGGAATGAGAATTGTATTATTCCATTGTACAAATCATATGTGTGTCGACATACTGATTATGCAGCCTCCTTCTGGGCCCTGTATCTCTGTAAAGATAAAAAACTAAGTGATAGTATGCAGAGGAGAATAGATTAATTCCATGGGTCAAAAATCTACCATATAATGAGAGGTTAAAAAAATCTTGGCCTCTATGATTTACAGTTAAGGAGGGACAGAGATGACCTATTGTTGCTTTACAATATATTAAGGGACCCTAATCTTATGAAGGAATGAAATGTTGTAATGGCTAACAAACTAATAAATTTAAGATGCCATAACAGACAAATACGTATACCTAGGGCAATTACTAACAAATACAAATAGTATTTTACAGTAAGGGTCTCAACACTCTGGAATAATCTACCTCAACATATGGTAGATTTAGTTAGTGTGAACGAACTTTAAATCGGTCTGGACAAGACATTTCTAGGGTTAGCATAAGATATGCCCCACAAGTGTGGGGAAGGTGGTCTCGATGGGCCATTGGCTTACTTCTGCCTTAAAATGACCGAGTAATACCAAGTAACCCTACACTTGATGACATTAAATTCTAATTCATGTTCTGTAGCCCATGCCTCTAATTTTTTTTTTCAAATCTATCTGCAGATCTCTAACAGCAGCTTCATTTTTAACTACCCCCCCCAACTTCATGTCATCTGCAAATTTGCTAATCCAGGAAGTAGGTGGAAGTGTTCATGGTGGAAATGAAAATGTTGAAAAGCGTTGGCCCCAACACAGACCCCTGTGCCACCCCTGTACTAACGTCTCCCCACTCAGAGCAGAAACCCTGAATGGTCATCATTTGTTTGTGCTTGTCTAACCAGTCATTAGTCCACATAATCATGTTATGTTGAATCAGACCTGAATTAAGGTTTCAGTTAGCTCTTTATGTGGGACTTCATCAAATGCTCTGGCGTAGTCTAGGTAAATCATCTCTACTGGTAGTCTCTGGTCTAATTCCTTACTAACTGGTTTAAAGAAATACATGAGACTGGTTGGACAGGACTTGATAGATTTAAAACCATGCTGTGATATGTCTGTTAGGCTATTATCTTTTATATGCTTTTAAATACTTTATCAAATTCCTCAAGCATTTTACCACTAATAGATGCTAGGCTCATGGGTCTATAGTTCTTAACATCTTGGCTAGAACCCTTCTTATATAAAGGAGTTATGTTTGCCTGTTTCCATTCCAACATTACCCTTCCTTTCTTAATAGAGCATGTAAAATGTAAATTAATAGTGCTAGCAAGTTCATTTGACATTTCCTTAAGAATCCTAGGATGAATCGCATTGGGACCCTGTGATTTAGTAGTATTTATTTATGTAATAGGAGGTCTCCATATTCAGCATCCAGTTGTTCCAGAAGTTCACTGAACAGGCGGTGTTGCAATGGTTTGCTCATATATAATTCACAATGTTCACTACTTTGACCATTACAGCCTTCAGCCTATCTGCCTTGTCTAAACTGGCACAGAGAGCATTCTGGAGGATGATACAATGCCCACCAAATAGGTTTGGGAACTGAGACTTCAGTAAAGCATGAAATTCTCTGTTTACTCCAACCATGGAAGGACAGCTATCAGTTGTAACTAACGTCATTTTCTCCGGGGCAAATCATGACATTTGGAGAAATTCATTAATGCTTCAAAAAGTCTGTACCTTGTTTGCAGCAATGCAATCCAATGAGCTCCAGGAATTCTTCTGTTATAGTTAAGTCACCGTCCACACATCTGATCCAGATGCAAAGTTGAGCCACATCTCTGTTATCAGGTGACTCATCAGCTGCTATACTGAAGGCTTCACATTTACAAATTAGACTAAAAACTTGAGAAGTCAAATAATCAGAAATGTCATTTACTCTGCAACAAACTATGCATCTGCTCAGCTGAAGACTTCTGATGTGCCGGACAATTTCATTTCTGTTTTTAAAATCATCACATAAAATATTTGCAGATTCAATGAAACAGTCTTTTATCAGTTCTCCATCTGCAAAGGGCTTTGATTATGTGGCTAGCAAGCAAGCTATCTGATAGCTTGCCATAGTTACCATGTCAGCATCTGACATAGCGGTTTTCAGCACACACACACTGTTGTACAGCTAGCTCACTTTTGAGTACTGCAGGATGCTGTGACCATATGGCAAATCTCAAAGGAAACTTAGTTATATATGAAAAATGACAGATCTCATAATGCCTTTGCACACTAAAATGTTTTGGGACTGATAGTGCTTCAGACAAAATGGTTTGCCTTGGTGTTCAGTAACACAAAAATCAAACGCCCAGCACTCCTACACTATTCTGCCTTTGTCCCAAAGCTTTTTTAATATTTACTTCACTAGCATTAGCTGCTGTTGGAGAACTTGACTCTGTAGAACTCTTAGTGCTGCACCTTGTCAGAAACTTATCGATAATTCCTCTCTGGTGCAGTGTAGTGCTATCCAGTTGTGGTGGCTGTGGAGTTGTGGAGTTGGGTAACAGTGCAGCAATGTTTTTAGTCTCCTTTTTATATGTGACTGCTGCCCATTGAGACACAGTAATGCTGCATGATGCAGTCAATTAAGTAAATTAAATGGTGGTGGGTTGGGTGGTATTGTGAAATACAAATACAACCCCTCCAATAGCTCTGAATTGCAAGTACAACTCCCAGAAAACTGATTTTCATAAATTCGACAAACCACAAACACCAAACTTTTGTCACACTCAGCTGGGAACGCAGAGCTGTCATGATATCAGAATGATGAAGACAACTGCAAGGGAAATCCCCAGCGATTTAGCACTGCAGCGTACTGACCATAAATCGGACTGCAACTCACAGATCAAAGCTTTCAAAAAATACAACAATCAGTAAACACTGAGCTTTTGGTCTTCAGCTTTGATTATTGTGCAGCTTAGCTTCACATCTTGCTTAGTTCCATGGCTTGTAATGGTTCAGCTTCTGCTCTCCAGCACAGTTCAAGTGCTTCTTTCCAACACAATTCATGTTCTTTAAATTCACTAAGCACACCGAATTAACACACTATTGTAGGTGTACAGGTGATCGAAGATCGGAGATGATCTGTTAAATGACAATGGGTTATAGCAATCTGTGGCAAGAAATGTGGAATGGCCAATTTAAAGGTACTGCATATTTTGTTCTTAAGCATTTTCTTTTTAAATTGCAAGGGAGATGTGCTCTTAGGGGCTTCAGCTTAACCCACAGGTCACAGATTGTACACCACTGGTTTAGATTGTTCTGGAGTATGCATACAAAGTATTCCGATTTTGCAAGTCTGGAAGCTTTGATGCAGACATTGTGAAGGGTTCAGTGTTAAACCAGGTGAGTAGGGGAGCCAGAGGCCTTGTTAATTTCACTGCAAGAGTACTTTCACTTTATTCACATGAAGACTGGGTTCTGAGATGATAACATTGTAGGGATATTAACTAATACCACTTTGGAAACCCATGTAGTTTAGGAACAGAAAACTCAAGGGGCACACACAGTTAAAAAAAAATTAGCAGCCGTTTACACTAAACACTGAGTGCTAACCTCAGCAAGCAAACAACAACAGAAAAATCTGTCTGCATCAATGATCAATTTCAATTTACAAAAGCAGGTACTGACTTGCATTGAGGGAGTTACTGTCAGTGTCCAGTATTTCAGCTTGCCTAAGTCCTGAAATACAGTCCTCACTTCTTAGTTTTAGCTGTTTATGGTCTCCAACCAGAATGCATGTTTAGTTTTCAGGGTCTGCATTCTGAGGTCTGCTGTTATGTTTGCCGTAGGTGTTCCCTGAGTGACCTCTTTGCAGATTTGGTCAGTGTACCACTCCATGAATAGGTTTTTCATCAAGACTTTTAGGATTTTGTTTATCATCATATTCAGTGGTTAGAACAGATAGGTGCAGGCAGTAGGGATGAACATTTGGATTATGTTCAGCTATTCAAGTTTTTTGAGTACTGGCTGTGTTGTATGGGCTTGAAAAGGGTCCATTAACAGGAGCGAATGCTGCTCAGTGGGAAGATCATTATTAAATTTCTGTAATGGTCTCACGTCTATTCTGCAACCAACACTGATTCTGTAATAAATCACTTCGTAACCACCTTTCATCAGGTCTGGGACCACCATGCTCCGATGAAAAAAATCTGTGTAAAGCAGTCTCACCACCCCTGGATTTCTCACCAACTCATTTCCATGTACAAATCCTGGGCCCTGGCCTGGGCACATTAAAAGCCCTCCTACTCTCAAGCAAATCTTCACACCTACAGAACCTTCAGAAATGTTCATGAAAGACACTTATCTCACCAAATCCGCATATTAAAAAAAGCATCTACACTTAAACCTAAGCAGACCATCATCTTCCTGGAGAACAGTTCATTCACTCATATATCCTCATGGTCCCCCAAACCCCACACCCTCAAGATTGATGGCTCATCCATCTCTGATCCCTCCTCAGTGGCATAAATTTTAACAAATTCTTCACCACTTGTGCCATCCCTGCCCAGCCCCGGCCCCAAGGACCCCCTCACCATCTCCCTCAATGGATGGATACTGCTTTCCTCCTATCTCTCCACTGGAAGTCCTCCAGGTCTTGAACTCAATACACCCAAAAATATCAAGCCAAAATGGGCTTCATCCTAAACTACTGCATCTCCCAGCAACAGCCATAGCCACACACCCTTGGCATATTTTCAACCTCTCTTTCACCACCTGCACTGTACCCATCCTCTGAAAACAGCCTGTGTGATACCATTCCACCGGAGAGGTGACTTCCCTTACAGAAATAATTATATGAACTGTTTTCATGCTGCTCACATAAAACTACGCATGTGATATGCACGCTACAAGCATGATTTAGCCCTTAAATTGGAACCAATTGCATGCATGTGGCATGTGTGCTGCAAGCAAGTGTGGAAAGCATACTTTTTATATTAAATTGGAAGAGACTGCATGCATATGGCATGTACGCAAAAAGTAAGTGGTCACTGATAAGTGCACACATAAAAGTTAAGTGACTTGCTCAGGATCTCACCATATACTGTACAAGTGGGGGTTGTCTAAATTCAAACCCAGGTCTTCAGGTCTCCAAGTCTTCTGGTTTGCAGTTCAGTGTCTTTAACCACTAAGCTATACTGCCTGCACACATATGGCTCACTTGCACTTCAGTACAAATCTTCATATTGTACATCTGCATGCATGCAACATGCTTGTAGCCACTGTTACACTTTTTAGTTTTTTTATCCTCCCTCATCTCAGCTGCACAACCAAACTGTAGCATACATACCGATGGAAACCTATGTGGTTCTTCCCACCCCCAGTACACACAGTTACCCACAAAACTACTTAATTACTTCTCTTTGGCCTGTAGTCCTACTATTTTCTCTCCATAGTTTTGAATACTTCCATTCAAACAGACTTTAAGAGGCAAACACAAAAGTATCAATAACTCAAAACCCACTCACGTGGCCAGTTCCTCCTCCCCATACACGCAAACTGCAGTAGGTGTGTCCATGCTGCAACAGACAACCCACCAAGTATAGATATAAGTCAAGAGTCTCTTACCTGAGAACTAGGGAGCCAGAGGCAGGAGTCTTTAAGACATGATGTCCATGGGTCAATTTAAATTCAGTTTCAATCAATGTTATTGTGTAGCTAAAAAACTTTACAATATTTAAACTACGAATAAACACATCATCAAAATTCCATAAAAAAAACAGTTTGTTTTAAATACAGGGTTGAAATATCACAGCTATACAATATTTATTCTAGTCTTCAGTTTCCTAACAGCATATAAATATTTTGCTAACCTTTCTACATCCTATATATTATCTGCATGGAAAAGAATATTTGCCAAGTCATCCTTATTAAGCAAATAAATTTTACTCAAAAAGGGACTTAACCAGTATACAGTATATGCAATTTTTCATACCAGTTGCAGTCCTAAAGAATATGCATCAAATCTTCCTTGCCCCCTTTCCCACAGTCACACTCCTCATTGTTTATTCCAATTTCTTATATCTAAAATTCAGAATATTACTAGGAAACTTAGAATTTATAGCAAATAAAATTAGTACAGATCTCAGGATTAGTCAATATTTCTAAATACTTTTTAAAGTCATGATTATAATTGTTAGCAGTAAACCATCTTGAGTAATGGGAATCAGCTATCAGGGACAGATCAATTTTATTCCAGTAATTTTTCTGTTTTTTTGTATATATTTCATATATTTTATACTTATTATAATTCCTTTATCTACACCTCTTTTCAGGTGAGACAGCTTGTACTTCTCCAATGTGGTCAAAATTGCATTGAACCAAAATGAGGATTTATATCCTAGGTTCTGCCAACATTCTTTCTCTTTTAGACATTTTTTAACAAAAGCATCATCATTTTTATCTGTGACCTGTATCCAGAAATTTAGTTTTCTTGCATGTATTAAAGCATTAATATTAACCAAGCCCAGCTCTGCCCTCAAAAAGAGGAAGGGCAGAAATGCCCCAATTTTAACATTCTCCTCAGAGACTAGTACAATGGGACCATTAATTTATTGGTGTCTCTAATGTCCCACACTTCACAGCCATACAGCAATTGAGCTTCAACTTTTGATTGACTAACTTGAACTAGTGGATATATCGTCATTCCACCATATAATGAATTACACTTATTTAGACCAGCTACAGTTTTTCTTTTACTTCTGAACAGTCCTTTCCAAATGTTTAGTCCAGTTGCCATTTTGCTGTATTATTACACCTAAATACAGATATTCTGAAACTGTTTCTATTTTTTCAGATCCCATAAACCAGGTCACTTTACAATTTATATTTCCAATAATCATTGCTTTGTTTTATTTGCATTAATAGATAATTGAAGAGTGCTTGATTGTTTATAGATATAATCTAGTTTTTTTTGAAGTCCTGATTTAGTCAAATATAACACTATAATATCATCAGCATAAGCCAATATAGGGACAGGAAAATTCTTAATTTTAGGGGAATCAATATCCACCTCATTACAATGACCTAAAACACCTTGCAAGTAAAGTGAGAATAATAAAGGCGCTAGTACTCAACTTTGTCTGACAACACACTTTACTTCTAAGGGTGTTGAAAGTTGATTTTTAAGGCCCAATCTTATCTTCGCCCAAGTGTTAACATAAAGTTGAAATATGATTGTTACTAAAGTTGAATTAATTCCTCTTTTCAAGATAATCTGCCATAGTATTTCTCTTGACACACTATTGAATGCAGTTGTATAAAAAATAAAAGTCACAAACAATCTCTGCTTGTGAAGCTTAACATACTTTTCAATTAGATGCTGTAACACATAAATATTGTCAAGAGTTGAGTGATTTTCTCTAAAACCTGCCTGATATACTGAAATACCCCCAGTTCTATTAACTTCTTCCAACAGACATCCTAGTAATACTTTTGAAAAAATCTTTAGATTAATATCTAATAAACTGATAGGTCTATACATTTTAGGGTTTTCTAACAGACCTTTTTTATGTATAGGCACAATAATTGCGGCCTTCCATGAATCAGGATATATACCTTGTTCAATACTTTTATTAAAAAAGCTGTCAAAAAGCAAGACCATGATGGGGTCTCAGTGAGGAAAACCTCATCTTGGATCCCGTCAGGACCGGGAGCCTTTCGGGTTTTTAATGTATAAATAGCTAGATAAACTTCATCTTTAGCGATCTATCTGAAGTAATCAACTGGATAGACAACATTATTACCAATCTCAGGAATTTCAACACAAGTATAAATTTTCTTAAAGTGTTCAAGCCATTTTTCTTCTGATATATAAGAGACAATGTTCCCCTTAAAATTATTATGTCCCTTAGCAGCTAGGGTCAAAAAAACATTAGAATCTTTATTCTGTACTGCCCTTAACATTTTTTCCCATTTCTTTTCAAACTACTGCTTTTTCTTTTCTATAATCAGTCTTTGGAAAGCTCTTTTCTTTCTATTTATTTCCTTTAATAGTTCTTTAGAAGGAGACTTATTATACCTTCTATTCAACCCCCTAATGTACAATTTGTTTCTCCTGCATTCACAATCAAACCAAGTATCCCCAAACTTATTGATTGTTTTCCCACAGGAAACCTTTAATTTAGATTTACTCTCCTCTAATAAACATAGAAATTGCTCATACATTTGGGGATATCTCTTGGATTTAAATGTACTTGGTAGCTGTACAGGAAAAAAATGCAGTATAATATGACTAATACTACTTTTGCTATCATATCTCCAAACAATTTGTTGTGCAGTTCTAATTTCAGATATAGCCATGTGTTATCCTACATCTCTCCTGAGAGCATAAACTCACATGTAGTGATCACTTTCCACTCTAATCAAAACCTGATAGGTAGACCAATACTCCACCTTCCCTGACCAGAAAGTGAAATCAACAGTTGAAGCACCCCTCGCTGATAAAAGTTATAATCTCCTTCATAATCACCCTGAATTCTTCCATTGAGAGGGTACATACTGTTTTCTTTTAATACCTCTACCAGATGTTTACCACTTTTATTAACTGTTTTGTCTTTTACCTATCAAGGCTTTAATTGAGAGGGTACATGACTGTAGGAGAACAAAGGATGATCTAAAAGTCCATCAAAAGAGCCAATTTGAGCATTAAAATCACCCAATAATAATAACTCAGCTCTTGGAAAGTTTTGCTGCACTTCAGCTAACATTTCTGATAACTCATACCAAATCTCTGAATAATAACATGAATTTTTCTGGGGGAATATAGGCATTGGCAAGGAATATTTCACTACCATTACTCTGTAATCACACTTAAAATATTATTTGTAGCTTTCCATGGGGTAACCTTTTGGAGGATGCCTACTTTAATTAAAATAAGGGTACTCCAGAATGTCTTCCTAACTTTTTGTTCTTAACACCTGGGATTTTGAGGGTTTCATAACTGTTTATTATAATCGGTTTATCTTCACTGTGCCAAGTCTCTTCGATACATATTATTTCATATTTTGTTAAAAACATTATACTCTCCTTATCAGCCCAAATGGGTTTCCATCCAGCTACATTCCAAGAAATAAAGCAAATATCCGTTACATCAAGTGAAGGACAATTTAAACTCACTAATGGTCAAACATCATTATAGCCTGCTATTGATCTAAATCTATCTATGATTGGCTGGCTCTCATTATCTACCTCAGAATCCAACATTCCAGTACTTAATAGAGAGGAATCGACAATATACAGACCCAAAATGTCCAGTCTAGATGTCTGCGCTTACAACTGATTAACCAGGATCTGATTATCAATCAATATATCAATTTGAGAGCTTTCTACGACTCATTTTACAAAGATCCCCCCATATATCCACCTGTATACCCATAAAATTAGTCATTAAATCAGTAAGAGCCTGAGATAGTTTCTTATCTGTTTCATTCACAATTCTATCCATACAAAAAAAGTTAGAACATTTTTACAGGAGCACTTTCAAATCCATTATAGATTGGGTTAAAATCCTTTTCTATTTGGATAAAAAAGCTGGATTCCATTGTTATACGACACCTGCCTATTAATCCGCACATAGTTAGTCAATCTTGGTGAAACAAAATACAAATCCACAATAGTTGCCCCCTGTATGGATAGTTTCCTGATATTAACGCTATTTCTGAGATAGGAATATCCAGTACCATATTTAAGTAAGTTAGAACTGGATAGTCCAAGTTTGTCTTTCCTAAATTATCCCAGGCATACAGTCTAATTATTGAGAGGGTTCTGAATCATTCTTATCATTCTTATCCACCCTGTTTATTGGAGAACCACTGTCAAATTTCTTATATTGTCTTGCAGCATATTTAACCTCCTTCTGTGGAGTCACAACTAGTTTTTGAGATCTACTATTTATTTCCATGCCACCCATTTCCTCTAGTTCCTGATGTAGATTAGCAAGGTCTGTTTCTAATAAAGCTAATTGAGATATTGATTTAGAATGTTGAGGGAAAGCAGAAACAAATTCAAGATGATCAGTAGGATCAGGAGGAATACCTGACTCCACCCCAGAACCTCTTGTTGTTGAATTCTCCGTATTCAATTTTATAATCTTGTTATTATTCATTATCACACCTCCATCATGTCCGTCTACTAACCCCACTTCTTCCCTTATATTTTCAGCTACATTTTTTCTTCTATTTTTTGTTTTTATTTACTTTCCTTCTTGCTTGTTTAGTCACTTTATTATTATTTTTCTTCACCTCTTTTCCTTTTTTCTTATGACCTAAAGTCATAGGAGACTCAGGTATCATAATTTCACTGAAATCAGGTCTAAGTTGAGTTTTATCATTTCTAATATTCTTTTCTAACATCTCTTGAGTTATTACTTGTCTTTCAAGAATTTGGTTAATTTGATTCTCATTAAGGGCAATATGTGCTCTCATATTTTCCATAATTTCTTTGTTCACTATAAGTTGTTCCATTAGAATCAAGGGAAAATTATTAGAATCTTTCAAAAGTGTAATCAAGTCCTGACTCAAACAAGTGGGAATAAAGGAAGCAGTATTTTTTTTCCTGAGGGTCTCCATTGTAAAGGTTTCAATGATTACAATATTTACAACAAATCCTGTTAACATCCTCTGCATCCCTGATCATCCCTTCCAGACCCCTAAGTCAATTTATAGTTTGCTGTAAGTCCACACAGACACCTTTAAGTTCCATATCTCTGAAGTTTATACTACTAGATAGCAAAAATGGCATCAAGTTTCTTGAGTGCCTAGCATCACCCATGCTACTCCTTGGAGCTGTCAGATTATATTGAGAATCAGGACAATATTCTATTTTGTTCTTTAAGGAATCAGATGTAATATTGAATGCTCAGCAGATATTTCCCTAAGGCTCAAACAATCCCCATTCTCCCCGTTATACTCATTATATTGGTAGCTCTCCATATCACTTACTTCTACCAAGTCTGTTGACCCTATTTCTCCTAAGATCACATTATCTGTTAAAGTCATTGGTACCAAGGATATATCCAGCTGACCCGATTTTCTCAGAGCCGGCTGTTGGTTAGAGCTACAATTGCAAGAAGTTGATATTTTATTTAAAGAAGAATTTAACTTCCAAATCTCTGTTAGCTTAATTTGTTTCCCACTTTTCACAGTCTTGTTAACTGGAATTTCCAGTAAAGGGGAAGGATTATTACTTAATGATCTCTGGTTTCTTGTTTTAACCATTTTAAGTGAAGAATGCAATAAGGAGAGAAAAAAACTAACAAAGCAAACACACATCAATTATGCACATTAATTGCTTCCAGGTCATTGTCTGCAGAGCCTCAGAGATTAAACATAGGGCCAAAGTCACACAATGATCATAGAAATAAATCACATAAATCCAGAAGCATAAAAGCAAGAACAAATCCTTAATTTCCTAGTTCCTTAATATTTTAGTATCTTGACAAATTCCCTTTGTGATCTTAATAAAAAATCTTGGGAAAATCCTTTTGTGTTCTTAACAAGTTCTTAATAAGAAGTCTTGACATTATCAGCTCATTATTAGCACTGAAAGTTCAAGTTCCAGTAGCAAAATTATACAAGCGAAGTCCTAATTGCAGAGTCTGTCCTTCTTATATGAATATTCACCAATTTCTGTCTTTCTGTTTATGTTCTTTTAATCGCTTGCTTGCTTGCTCATCCAAATACTTGTCCAAAACTAGGCCAACAAAAATAAACCCAAGTCAAGATCAATATTTCAAGAATCTTCCAAAAATCTGTGGTGCACATCCGATGGTGACTTTTGCCTCTAAGCTCACTCCTGGGCTTTTTGAGAGTGCACTTCTCTGCCCTAATAGCACTAGAAAAAATAAAAAGTATCAATAATAGTACTTTTACTGGTGCCGCTTTAGCCAGTATGATACATTTCTAAAGGTTGCGTACAGCTGTAGGATTTATATAAACTGTAAACTGTATATAAACACAATAAAATCCTTATCTATTTAATTAAATTCTGTCAATATTGCTCTCTAAACAATAAAAGAATAACAGCTAAATAATATCACTTACTTCATTTTACCATAGGTATCTAAAATGTTACCCGAAGAAATCGTAGCACTCAGTGGAACCAAAAGGCACAAAATATACATGGGACCAAAGGCCCGCAGCTGCAACTCAAAGCGCTCAGAGTGCTCCATCTGTGTTCAATCCACGGAGAGGTCAAACCTCCCAATTTAAAACAATTCACGGTACACGGTGCACAGCTACATCTTCGGGTTACTGTGGTTCTATAAAAAAATTATTTAGGAAAGCAGAAATTCACCCAGGAGATATAACGATCTAACAATCTGGCTTTCTAAAGCATTCTCAAGCGTATCTCACCAGGCAACTAACAGCTACTAGAGAATGTCAGCACATGCACTTTAACCAGCACATCACGTGACTATGTCAGAAAAAGCTCGTGAAAATCAAGTTCGTAAAATACATTTAAAAAATAAATATATATATATATATATATATATATTTTAGAGGCAAAAAACTCCGTTTAATGCATTAGTTAGGGTTGTTCCACAGTGACAAAAGTGAGGAAATTCGCTATTAGGGTTGAAAACCCTAACTCCGAATTCACCCCCCCAGCACCACACACACACAGACACACACACACATTCAAGTATGGGGGAGGACCAAGTCAACACAACCAATGACAGACATCCAGCAGCAGGTGACAGAAATAACAAACAATTGTCTAAATGTACTACGAGACATCCCCACACACCTGACCAGGTACTGCATGCTCAGTGGAGATCAACAGCAAAACTGAGGCCATGTACACCAAACGTACACATCCCTGATTGCAGCTGCACACAATGTACCACACTTAGTAGTTGCATGGCCTTACCTACCGATGCCCCACACCACACCACACCACTTGTGGTGGGCCACCTGAGCAATAGAGTTAAGCAAAACCAAGGAGTTGTACAGGTATAATATCTCCGATTATAACAAGGGTTTGAGAAATGCAGCTTTCTAATTGACTGTAAACATTGTAACAGCCTTATGTTTAGTTTTTATTAACATACATGTAGAGCCTAACCATATGATGAACATGGTTTAATGTTGTTTAAAAAACAGTTTTATTATGATAGCAATAAGCCACTCCCAGGTATTATGTCAATGTTCAGTTTATCACTGTCTAGCGACATGTGGCACTCGGATATGCCTCATTCAACATTAAACCCCTACAGGGTGATTAACAGACCATTTAACATAACTATTGGTCATGCCTTATTGCTTAATTGTCTTTATGAGTAGATACTCTCCCTCTGCTAGGCACTGCAGCAGCTTTGCAACACAGTGTCCCACCCAGTTACACCATACACTGTCTAGTTGCTGGAGAATGGCTGTGAATATGAACTCATGAAGATGAACAGTGTAACTTGATCATTACAGTCATCAAAACCCTAGTGTGATTATAACTGACAGACTCAGTGATAGAGGATAACCCCTGCTGTCCTAGTACATTTACCCCATTATGAGTTAAATCAATACTAAAAGACATTCTGTTTATATCTACACCATACCTACTTGATTCCTGTTGTAGCAGAATTAACATAGTTATCACTTTGATAGCATCAGTGACAGAAGTGTGGCAAACCCAAACAGTAGGCATACAGCCTGAGTATGAAACAACTTAAAAAAATCACACTGTGTCCATAAGTGGCATAGGTCACTCATTGCAACATTAGCAAATGTATTACTATTTGAATAAGTTAGTCATCACAGATGCAATGAGATTGTCTTTATCAGGTACAACATACTCAGTAAGTGCCTACAGGAAAATCTATCCTATATACATGTCCGATACAGGTACATCATTGTTGGCTCAGTAGTGCTATGATATTTAGAAGTTGCTTGGCCTGATCCATGCAATTACAATCTTTCTTACAAAGAATACTTACTGCATCTTTAATATTGAAACACACTGAAGGTCTATGTATGTACATCAGCAGTACACCTTCATCAGTAAGAATGCATGTGATACTGGCAGTACCAATTTCACAGCGTTGAACAGGCAATGCTTTTCCATACGTTTACATCAGCCTCTCTATGTTAAGTAAACCATTGCAGTAAATGTACTACTATGTAAATCACCTACTAAATGTATCACTACTTTTGTCTTGAGCATGCTAGTGTCTTGTAGTTAATTTATGTGCTTCTCTTAATTAATGTATACTCAGTAGTGTTAAAACCTTTCTACAACTGTCATCATGCACTTTCAGCATTTATATTGAATAACGGCACAGTACCAGTTGTGGTGTGGTGTGGGGCATCGGTAGGTAAGGCCATGCAACTACTAAGTGTGGTACGTTGTGTGCAGCTGCAATCAGGGATGTGTACGTTTGGTGTACATGGCCTCAGTTTTGCTGTTGATCTCCACTGAGCATGCAGTACCTGGTCAGGTGGGTGGGGATGTCTCGTAGTACATTTAGACAATTGTTTGTTATTTCTGTCACCTGCTGCTGGATGTCTGTCGTTGGTTGTGTTGACTTGGTCCTCCCCATACTTGAATGTGTGTGTGTGTCTGTGTGTGTGTGGTGCTGGGGGTGAATTGGAGTTAGGGTTTTCAACCCTAACAGCTTAATTCCTCACTTTTGTCGCTGTGGAGCAACCCTAACTAATGCATTAAACAGAGTTTTTTGCCTCTAATTTCCATTTTTTTTGAGAATGATATTGAGAAATAGTGAATGTAGGGTCTCAAGACCCGCCTACATGATGTCTTGTGGCATAGTAACAGGAGCAGCAATGCAAACAGAAATGCTAACAGTGGCACACATGGTAACACAAGCGTGAATGATAACAGAAAGGGTAACGCACACGGTGGCGTAGACGGGAATGGTGTGCCACGTGATGTCTGGTCACATAGTAACATGGTGCCTGTAAATGGAAATGTCAATGGGCATGGTGACGCAAAGTGAAACAAAAAGAGAAACAGTGTGGTACACACAAATGGCAAAAAAGTAACAGAAACGCAAGCGCAAATGAAAACGCAAAGGATGACGCACGTGGTGGCATTGGGTGTGCATTGGGATCATCAGCCCTAACTCTCACCCCATGACCTGTGTAAAGCAGCAGAAGTATAGGAGAATGGGGTGAGAGTTAGGACTCATGATCCCAATGCACACCCCAATGCAGGTTGGGGGTGGGTGGGGGGCAAGGGGCTTTCAACCCTAACAGTGAATTTCCTCACTTTTGTCGCTGTGGAACAACTCTAACTAATGCATTAAACTGAGTTTTTGCCTCTAATTTCCCTTCTTTGAGAATGATAACAAGAAATAGTGAATGTAATGCAGCAGCGGGAGGCGTGCCCTCTGGCCCCAGGCTCCACCGAGATAATGCGGGGAGGGAGCTGAGCTCCTTTGGGCCCTGCAGCTCCTGCCACATGATGTCTTGTGGCATACTAACAGGGACAGCAACGCAAACAGAAATGCTAACAGTGGTGCACATGGTAACACAAGCACGAATGAGAACAGAAAGGGTAACGCACATGGTGGCATAGACGGGAATGGTCTGCCACGTGATGTGTTGTCACATAGTAACATGGTGCCTGCAAACAGAAATGTCAATGAGCATGGTGATGTAAAGTGAAACAGAAAGATAAACAGTACTGTAGACAGAAAATGGCAAAAAATAACAGAAACACAAGCGCAAATGAAAACGCAAAGGATAACGCACATGGTGGTGCAGACGTCAACGGTAAGTGAAACGGGTATGGAACCGCAAGCGGAAAGGGCAACAGTGACAGTAATGTAAGCGCACAGGCTGGTTTTCCCCAAAACCTGCATTGAGAAAGACAGTGAGTACAAATAATGTATGCAAAATAATGAGTATCGGCGCAGAAAATGAGATCTTGGAATACTAAATACATTATATCTCAGGAACCGTACGACGTAGAAAAAAAATTTAAAAGTCATATTATTTACAACTGTCCTGGCTAATTTGGATCTTAGCCCCGCTGTGGGGCTAAGAAGTTTTCTGACGAAAAGTCCGTATCTCGCACCGTTTCCGAGATATGGGCCCTGAAAGGCGCAGCGAACGCCGTAATGTTATCCTATGGGAAAAAAAGAAAAGTTCGGAGCACCATAACTTTGCCTCCCCGTAATGTTTTTTCACCAAACCACTGAAAGGCACATCTGTGGGCTGTTGGCTGTCTTCCTCCAAATTTCAGGAAAAAGACCAAACCGTTATTTTGCAGCAGGGATCCAAAGGATTTCTGTTATGCTGCTACCGTAATGTTATCCTATGGGAAAAATGTCGACTTTGGAGTGCCGTAACTTTGCCGCCGTGTGATATTTTTTCACCAAACTACTGAAAGGCACATCTGTGGGCTGTTGGCTGTCTTCCCTCCAAATTTCAGGAAAAAAGACCAAACCGTTATTTTGCAGCAGGGTGCCAAAGGATTTCTGTAATGCGTCGGTGCGCCGTATTGTTATCCTATGGGAAAAACTGTCAACTTTGGAGTGCTGTAACTTTGCCGCCATGTAATATTTTTTCAAAACAACACAGAAAGGCACATCTGTGAGATGTCGGCTCCGTTCCCTCCAAATTTCAGCTCAAAACTCCCAACGGTTCTTTGCAGTGCAGTGCCAAAGAATTGCTGTCATTTTCCCACAGACTAGAAAACTACTGTCGCATTTGGCAAAGCTGTAGTATTTGCTACACTTTCGTGAGCACGAAAGTAATTTTACGAAGTACTTTTCCAGAAATTTGAAAACATATTTTGGGGTGTTTTACCACAAAAAGACATGGCAAGCATCCTCAGGGTCCGACTAGGTGAATACAAAAAAATTAGGTTGCTAGAGGGTCCCAAATTTAAATGCCAACCATTTTTCTGATCACCAACTGAAAACAAATAGCGATTTGCAAAAGTAACAGGCCCATTTGCGAAAGTAAAAATGCATTTGCGAAAGTGTTGAACTTTTTGTTAACTTTTCCCATTGACTTATAATGGGAAACTGTTTTTTGAATACTTTTGAACTGTTTAATATTTTTTCACGAAATCTTTGAAAGGCACATTGGGGACCCTGGCTGCATGTTCCCTGAAGATTTCCGGCCGGTCACGCAAACCGTATGACCTGTAGGCGCCACCACAGAATTCCAGAAAAGCGTAAACGCGCGCACAGATCACACTTAATAACTCCGCAGCCATATATCTGACCAATACAAAACTTGGCAGATCCCAAGGCCTATGATTCTTGATCATAAATTCCAAATTTCAGGCAAATCCATCAAACGGTTGCAAAGTTATTAAGGTGCAAAGTTTTGGGGTTTAACATAGAAATGGCTCCTCAACCCTATCTATGGTAGCACTACCGTGCTACCATAATATATATATATACAAATATATAAAATATATCAATAAAAGGCACCCCAATCTCTATAAGTGTCCCAGAATAAAAGGATCCAAGGAACTTTAACTAGGTACGCTGAATTATTAAAACTATAGCACAAGTAAATAAGCTGTAAATTAAGTTCTAGGAAATACACAAAGTGTAACGCAACAAACAAAACAATACAAATAGTTTGGAGACTGAACAACCCTAGGCCAACTCAGGGGACACTTCCCATTAAGTGCAAACTGTCTCTTTTTTTCAGCAATCCACCATTCTGCCGTTCCGCTGGCGTCCTTCTCACAGTTCTCTATTTCGCGGTCCAGCACTTATGAAGGGGGGAACCCCCTCTCAACCACCACAGCTTTCCTCCTGCGAACAAGAAAGAGAATGGCAGAGAAGCAGCACAACACTGGCCAGCAATAAGATGTACTGGAAAGAGGATTATTTCAAGATAGGTGGCATACCTTTTCTAAAAGTTTCAAAAGCGTATAATCCCCCTGCTTCTGTGTTCTAGCTCCACAGAACAAAAGAGCATGTAGCTGTCAGCCGTCTCCACAGTCTTCCAACTGGTGTTATTGAAATTCTGGTTTGGCCCATGGGTCAGAGTGCTGGGGCGTATCTCCTTAAAATGAATGGAGTCATGTTTTTATTAATATTTTATACATTATGATGGTGAGTTGGAGAATAATAAAGGATACTGTCCTACTAACAAGGCCCATGTTAGTCGAGCAGTGACCTTCATTAATCTCTCCATCAATAATGTATAAAACAGTAATAAAAAAAAATACATCCTTTCATTTCAATGGTGCATGCCCCTGCAGTCTCCCTTGCCTTATGTCATAATGTGCCTGAGTTTGGAGAGGTGGAGGTCAGCTTCAGTGGGGTTGGGGGGCATAAGCTTAAACATACTGGGGTTTCAGTAGTCTGTGCATAACATACCACTCAACTGTCCCTGAATGCAAGGGACAGCCCTCATTTTACCCCTTAAAACTGCTCTGCTCCTCATCCATCCCTCATGGGAAACATGCTGCTCACACAGAGGATGTCCAGTAAATTTTGACTTTATGGCATGGACACCATTTCAGATTTTAGCATGGGGGAGCCAACAACCAGTGAAGGCCAGGTGCTAATTTGCCCCTAGGTGGCAAGCTGTAGAATGTTAAAACATCTCTAAAAGTTAAAACTCCTTTGTTGTTACTGAAAAGTGTTATGCAAGTCAGGAAACATTAAAAATGTGTAAGATTCATCTGTCTATACCCTGGAGCAGTGCATCAGATTTGGGCTTAAACCCATCCAGTTATTAACTAATTTTTTTCCTGGCTCATGTGATGACCCCTCCCAAAAAAAAGTTGTCCTGATTTCTCTTCTGACTCCATTCCATTCAATACTGACCCCTTATGGGTCATGAAGTGATCCAAAGGCACAGAAAAGTGAAAAACACACAATATGTCAGTCCTTCCTCTTTTTGCAATCCCCTTTAAAAAAAAAAAATTACTTTTACTTACCCAGCCATCTGGCCTGAACCTGCAGCCTGGCCCAGTCTGCCACCAACCCAGTTTTCAGTCTGCTCCTCCTCCGTCTTTCTACCAGAAGCTGGATGCTTGAACTGACAAACCCAGGTCCCCAGCATGATCCACGACCAAGTCTCCTCACTAACCAAACCCACCCAACCTGTGCTGCTTGCTTCTTGCTTGGCTGCTGCTGCACTGCACTGATCAAAACCTATGAAGGCCACCCACACCACTGCCACCACTGCTGATATGCCTAAATTGCAGTTTTTTGGGGTTTTTTTTAGAGGTTAGCCTAGTAGAGTAAGTAGGAAGCCTAGTCTTGAGTTAGCTTCCAGCTCACCCCCCTGTCCCTTCAGCCACCAGGTGAGACAGAGACTCACTAAGAGTAAATCAACAAAAATATGCTGCCACAACATTGCTATTGAGAGTTCCGTGCTCACTGACTCCTCCAAGCTGTTGTGTGCAGCCTGTCCATTCTGTGATGGGAAAGACAGTGTCACAGTCGCGTGACTCATGTGCTCTTGCTTGGCTGGAGCTCCTCCACATCATGTGTGATGGTGGTGCCACCAATAGGTGGAGAGAGTGGACAGCATGATACAGACATAGTCGAGTCTGGAGTGCACCTGCAGTGTGAGTGCACACAGGCCCGGGGGGGGGGGAACTTATTGTTCAAAAGATTAAATCCAAATTTAATGCCATTATTGCCACACCATAAGAACAACCTAGGCATAAATGTGGGGGGGGGGCACTGCCCTCCCCTTCTTAAATGGCACCCCTGCTTTATGGTAGAAATTCATTCTCAGGAATCGGTACAAGTAAATATAATCATTTCCACTGTGTTCTGAGGTGCTGTATTGCCATGTTTCAGGATGTGCCTGGTCATCATGAGGGTTAGTGTCCCTCATTGTCCCTCATTTTGAGTGTCCATGTCCCACATTTCAGTAACACAGTGTGAGATACTGTATGGTGCATGCTTCCAAGATCCTACTCAGCACAAACAGTGCTTAGCATGGCCATAGTGTATATGCTCCATACAGAATGACAGAGGGAAAGTAAGTGAGCAGAATCAGTCAAGGAGAAACATGTATAGCACTAAATATGCATAAGAGGATTTGCATGGCCCCACAAAAAAAGGTCAGACTTCACAACGCAGAGGTCCCTCTTTGCACATCTGGAATGAGGGATGTTGGCTGACTATATCCTAGGCATTTTATGCATTAAGCAAACAGTATTTTACAAATTAATGGAAATTCAATGACAAAAATCAAAAGCCTTTAAACAACTTGCACAAGGATTAAGCAATAAGGTATGACCAGAGGTTAGATTAACAGTCTGTTAATCACCCCCTGGTGGCGTAATATGGCACGAGGTGCAGCTGAGTACCATATTGCCACAAAGGGGGTGATTGACTGTTAATCTAACCTCTGGTCATACCTTATCGCTATTATTACAAGTGCATGTGGTATTTAATTCATTGACATTTATTTATTTACGTTTAATTTAGAAATCTATGTTGGTTCAATGTAAAATAGTCCTTCCATGGATAATTAGAGTAATTAATAACTCAGAACGAGAGGTGGCAGTCAATACATTGCTGGTGGTGTTTCTTAGAACAAGTGCTAGTAAGTGTGGGCAGTCGGTAGAAAGATTTGCTATTTTTTTAAATTGAGTATTTATTTTATAAAAAAAATAGCTGTTTTTTATGACAATTACCAACCTGTGGTCTGTAACCCGCGATTCGCTTATGTAAGCTGGTAAAATGTAAAACGGAGTCTTATTGTTATATGGTGGCAGTTATGTTTTATGTTATGGTAACTTTGTTTGGTGTTCAGCATGCCTTGATTATTTTCAGGCTTGTAATTCATTTTAACGGTTGAAATCTTTTTTTTTTTTTTCCCCGTGGAGCTATTTAAAGTGAGCATGAGCAGCAGTGCCCGAACTGATGTGAGTCTGACTGGCGGCCTACCTCGAATATTTCTTTTTCACATCTACTGCTCACTTGGGTAGTGCAGGTTGTGTAATATTTCTGGACACTATTTAGCCGAAATTTGGTCCAAGTATTTTTTTTATTCGTAGTACCTTATCACTGTAATTCAGTGATGAGTCTCAGGCTGATGTGTGGCAATCGGGAATTGTGTAGCACATTTTTTATGCTGTACGATACATAAATACATTTTTTTCTGTGATTAGCCATTTGCTCTTGTGACGATCTGTGTTTATCACTGGTGGGTGTAAGAAATGTTTTTTTGTTGCATGGAATGCACTGGCGAGGTATTGCTCAAGAGTAAGAGGATGTGGTCTTACAGCAATCAGTAGGCCGTAAAGTAAGTGAGGCGGTGAAGGAGATGAATACATTTATCGTAGGTACATGCATAGGGTTGCTGGATAGTTTGCGGTTCTGGGGAGAGTTTTTGTTAACTGAACTAGGGGGTGCACAATGGTCTGATTTTACTGTCAGGTGGAGGTAAATGGTGCATGGATCAACTGGGGGGGAGTGTTAGGCAAATGGCTGTGTGTGGGTAGTCAGATGAGGGTTGTTGCATGTTGCTTTTTGGATGCCTGCCTGGGACGGTGCACAATTAATTAGGATGCCTTTTTAGGTGGATAGATAGGTGTGCCGAAACACTTTGTCTTTAAAGTGGATGGTTGGAGTTTTGACGTGGGGGTAAACAGTTACTCTGGTAAATGTTTTAGATTTATTGAGGGGTCAGTGGAGCTACGCGGTAACTGTATGTACGGTTTGGGTATTTGTGGGGGTAATACATGACACCAGATCAACAGTAACTGTTCAGAGACGTTTAGACATCTCCACAGAGAACTATGTACAGCCCCTCTGGGTGGGTTCATAAGTACCTGCTCAGAGGTGGTGGGTGGGTGGTGTGGTGAGTCTGGGAAGAGGTGCATTAAGTAAGGTGTTGTGTGGGATGACACTTTGGGGTTATTTAGTTGGTGGGATTCACAGTGGTTGCATCCATGCTCTTTTTTGGCTAGTGGTTTTTTTTGTGTGGGGGGGTGCTTGACACTTATAGGGAGGTTTCAAGGCATCTTTCCAGGTGTTGGGGGGGTATTGCAGAGCGTCATGCATCAGGCCAGTTGTGGCCGGCTGGTTGAGGGTGAGGGGGGTGTACATGATGCCTCGGTGAAGAGTTTATGACTGACACAGGCTGCGTAAAGTGAGGCTTTAGGAAGCAGAGCAGGATGCAAAGTGCATCTGGTGAGAGATTTAGGTTGGGGGACACATAATGCCTCTGAAGAGATTTTAGATACCTTGGGCTTAGGGGTTGCATTACAGATGTAGGAAGGTTTTAAGGGACTCAGTGCATCATTCTCTTGTGCCAATCTGGGGCATACATGTGCGCATGTATGTAGCTGTTTCGGTCTGGGCCACTGTGTGTGTTTTTGTGTGTGTGTGTGTTGCTGCATGTGTGTGTTGGATTGTTAATGTTTGTTTGTCCTTCTGGCTATTACTTTGGAGCCTTGTACGACTGCGAAGATATATGTCATTACTGTTTCCGTCTGTGGGAATAGTGCTTGTTACTATGGTGGATGATTGCTGAGGTTGGCTACTCACAGTATGACAGATTTAACACCAACATCTGTGTACTGTTTGTTTACCAAATACTTACCTAGTTTTACAACTGGTCTCAGATACACAGATTTTGCATGAACCTCAGAAACCTTCTCTCTGGGATGATGTGCGGGATTGTTATGGGACTTCGTTTTTACATGTCTTGACGATCAGTTAGGTATTTACTTAGGTAACGCAGTTGTTTTTAGCCTTGGGATTCATTTTTCATGTCTCTTACTGTTGCATTTTATGTCAGCTGAGGTTATGAACAGTGCTGAACTGCATATGTACTGCTGAAGTTAGATGTCTGAAAGGCCTCAGGAACTCTGATATTTGATTTGCCTGTTAGGACTGCAGTTTACTTACATTCCATCCTAGTACACTATCATTCTCAGGCTGATGCACATGCTGCATGGGGCATCCTTATGAAGAGTCCATTGTAGTCTGGTGTTGAAATGGTTGCATTATGCAATTTGATTGTGAAGCAGCATGTTTATTCTGTTGGTGGATGCATTAGTTAATTTGTGATTTAATTCTTTATTTCATTTACATTGATAAAATACTGTTTTTTTTACTTCACATCTGTTGCTTTGTTTTTAAAATACAGACTCCCAGGAGTTTGATTTGCAGTTAGTTTATCAGAATCCTAGGGACAGTGTGCTACTCAGCTCCATGTCATGCCACATTAGATTCTGGGGGGGGGGGGTGATTGATACACTATTTATCTCAATCATTGTCTTTATTTATTGGCTAATACATTCCACCCCACCATGCCCAGCACACACAAATCCCTGAGACAGACATGCACACACACACACACACACACACACACACACACAGATGTACATAGAGACACACACTCAGACAGACACAGACACACACATACGCATACAGAAACATACACACACACTCACAGAACTGCTAGCTTTCATTGTTATGTTAGAGAGAAAATCTTGTGTTGTTTTTATGTTAACATCATTGCTTTCTGATTGTTCTTACTTATGCAATTCTTTATATAGAACACAAATACGTGTTAGTATAGGTATGTGCATTGTTGTTTGACATGATAACAAAACACAGTGGTATTCTGAAGAAACAACAAATATTTTATTAAAACTTATTTGACACTGTTACAGTATTTCTAGTCTTTCATGTTTGACTCTTTTTTTAACATAGATACTAGGCAGGTTTACTTATTTATTACGATCATAAAAATGGTCTGAGATATGGAGCCTTTTCATTGACTGCGAACATTCTAACACTGTTATGTCACTGTTTTATTTTTTAGTGCTCTGCACAGATTTCATACAACAGAAAGAATACAATGCTTTAACTACTTAGTTTTACTACTCATTGGTTCATTTTTTTTCAAACAATGCAGTAATGATTAACATTTTTACATTCTTTTTGACATGGATGATATTTGTCGATTCTACAAGTTTCATGGTTTGAATTGTGCATGACTGTGGTGTTTACTGGTTTTGCACATATATGTACACACCACCATTGATTGTGCAGTTGGGAAGGTACTGGCTAGAAGATGGGAGATATTTGTTTATCTCACTTGTTAATTCATTGCTATTACAGACTAACTTAGTAGGGGACTGTTGGTTAGGTACTGTTGCACTTAGTTTGATTTTTTTTTGTGGTTTTCCAGACAATATTAATGACCAGGATTTACGTTCTTCACTACTTGCGGTCCAGTAACTCTTTATGGATGACTCGCATCTATGCCCTGTTACTGACATTATTGATTTGGTATCAAGCCCTGCAGTGTGTAGTAGTTGCACCGCTGTTGTGCGAATTGAATGATTCATGTATCTCTGGCTTAGCCCAGACAATTTACTGAGACGCAACATTATTCCACCTAAGTATGATGCACCCATGGGTGTCTGGCTGTACCATGTGGGCTGTGCATCCAGCAACTGCGGGGATAGACGTTTTGGATGCAAGTAAAATGCACGTGCATCCTTGGGTAATTTAGAGACATATTTTTTAAAAGATTGGACGGGACATGTGGGGTCACCTGGGATCTGGTACATATGACCTCTTAGCCTTTCTTTATTGGACTCATGCATTTGGTGGTGGTTTTTTGTATCTTCATTAAAAGATAGTGTTACATACTCTAGCCGATTTTCATCTGTGTTTACTACAAATGAAGCTGGTGTCAGGTCCCTTAATCCTTCTCGACCATGTCTGGCAAAGTGTAGCTGTATGTTGAACCATACATTGTGGACTAGGCTGGCTGCTGTTTTTGTGTCCATCAGTGGTGAGGATCAGAGTTTTGATAGATCGGTGTCTGTTATTCGGGGATAATGGATGTTTTGTCCTCACCTTTTTTGCGAAGTGTTTTTATTAGCCCAAGAAAAACATTATTGGCTGTTTGGAAATCACTGCCATGCATTATATTTATTTTACATCTGAAAGGTGGATCATTAAGATGATGATTTAACCCTGCTCTTAAGCTGACATAACTACCAAGACTATAATGCTTGCTCTTTTTATTGCGAACTGATGCATAAAATTGTCTTAGTATATTACATAGGTCAGGCACTGGCAAGTATTGAATCTCTGCACTTTTTTTGTTTTCGGTTAACCATTCTCTAGAGTTTCACAGACCATTATGCTGCTTTTCTTGTGCTTTTTTTCATTTCTGTTTTCTTCAAGTACGTCTAGATGTTCTTCTGTGACTTACATGTCTGGAGTTAGTCATCTTTGCTGAGTCTGGCAATGGTTGCTCTTGCTTTGGTATTTGAACCTGTATTTTTTTAGATAAGAAACAAAAAATAGATCACTGTTGGTGGCTGTTTCGTCTAGGAAATTCTGTTACTTTATTGGTCAGGATGAGGGTTACTACTCAGTTCGATTTATTACTCTTATGCATTGTCTGACTTTAGATCTGCTTTTGTTTTTTTCTTTTGCCATTCTTCACCACCCCCCCAGAAGAATGCATATACACAACATGCAGATTCTCACATTACATTTCTCTAACTCAGTACACAGACTGCCTCAGCGATTTATTATTTATTTATTTGTTTTTGTTAACCAGGTAAGCACACTAGACAACAAGTGACTATTTTCAGGTGCGACCCGGGAGGTTATAATACAGAAAAAATATGGTACAATATTCAGGGTGGCATACAGGCCTGTAACTAGATGTGGGCAGAGAGAACACAGTACACTGTACAAGTGAGGCATGGTGCATAGACAAAGAACAATCTCACCCACACACAGATGGGGCCAGAGTTCAGCATATAGACAACAGTACAGAGTTAGAGCTAACAAACATGAGTACGGCTACAAGCTCAATATGATATGCCCACATTGTGGCAAGGGGTAGGAGAACAACAGGTACAGGAGGCTGAGTGGGGGGGGCCTGAATCGGCAGGCACCCATGTGGCGGTTGGGAAAACAGGCAGGGGGTAGAACAAACATTGCAGTGGACGGTATAGAGCTAGTGGGTGAGGAACCCAACCTGGGGGACCACCACGGCGGAGGCAGGCATGAACTGCAGGGGAAGTACTGTCCAATCCAGTGGCAGGCCACAGTGGGCAGGTCAGGAGATAGCAAGGGGACTTCAGGTGCCCCAAGGGAGGGAGCTAGAAGGGTAGGGGACCCCTAACAGCGGAGAGAGGGGGAAAAAAGTGCTGTCTGGAGGGGTGGTGGGGGCCAGGAACAGCTTGAGGGTGGGGAGTAGGGTGGCCACAAGAGCAATAAGTGCGGGGGAGGAGAAGTGGCTGAGGCCAAAACCTACATAGTGGGAGAGGTGTCTATACTGAGTAGTTTTGCAATAAGGAATTGCTATGGCTTACGTTAATAACTGATGTACATAACTGTTTTACAGTGTTTAAAGTCAAACAGAAAGCTCCATTTTTCAGAATCTTTTTATTATCTATTATATATATATATATATATATATATATATATATATTTATATACATATTTATATGTAGGCAGGGTACGTGGAGGATGGGTGCAGGTTGGGGTGGGGTTAGAAGAGACCACAAGGGACCATTCATTTTTTTTTTCAGTTCACAAAAAAAAACAAAAAAACATCAAGGGTAGTTGTCTTTTCCAAAAAATAAGGTGTTTGGTGTACTGGGGTGGGTTAGCAATGTGTCAACTACATTGCGAGGAGGGGTGTCGCTGATCGGGGGGATGCAGGTGATGACGAGGGGGGGCATTTGAAACATTGTACCGCTGGGGGTGGGCTTTCACGTCACCTAATGACAGTATACAGGATAGAGGTGTTGCTGATGTGGATTGGGTTACTCAACATCAAGGAAATACTGGGGGGTTGTATGATCATGGGTATGGGTGGGGGGTCAACATGACAACGGTGGAGTGGGTTCATTTGTTGGTTTATTACATGGGTATGACAGTAAGTACTGTGATGTTTGACCTTTGGTAGGCCATGTCTGGGGGGTGCAGTCATGCATGTTGAGCTTTGGTATCGTTGAACATTAATCACCCTCTAGGGGCATGTGACACTCGGCTACACCTCGTGCCACAGTACACCCCTAGAAGGTGATTAACAGATCATTAACATAACCCTTGGTCATGCCTTATTGCTTAAATGAGGTATTGCCAGGGATTTTGTTAATGGTCTGTTTATCACCCTCTAGGGGAGAAGTGTGGCATGAGATGTAGCTGAGTATCACATGCCCCTAGAGGTTGTTTTAGTGATCATTGAGAGAACCACTGGGAATACCTTATTGCTAGTATACCAGACTTCCTACTGTGTTATACATTTCTTTGGAGATTACTGCTTTCTTGGGTTGATTTTGTTAACATGCTACTTATGAACTGGGGGGGGGGTAAGGATTTATGCAGATTTTTGTATGTTTACATGTGGTTACCATTGCGCTCTACTAAGACATGATCTAAGAGATTAACACTCAACCATACACACAGGTTGAACCTCTACTCCATCCCACCACCAAGACACAGACACGCAGGTGCACACACACAGACACACACACACACACACACACACACACACACACACCCACAGGCACTGACTGGATGCATAAATGGGCTATGTGAGCACTATGGATACCTTGAATTTTACATGTGTATTGAACTACATTCATTTGCTGAGATATGGATACCTTTTGATCAGGTACTCTGGTATTCTCATGTTCTGTTTCTGTAACCTCTGTTAGGAAAAGTATTACTGTTGTTTCTTCATTGGCATCTGTGTATGCTGTTGCATTGATAGGCTCTATATCAGTTCCAAGTGGCTCTGGATCTGGTGTGTGATTGCTGGTAGTACTCTCATTTTCATCTACTGTGGTTACTGCTTGTGAAGGATTCTGTTGCAATGGTTAGTTGCTGAGCTGAGATGCTGTCAGGACGACATCTGTAACCTCGTCGTCGTCAAAGCTGTCATTCAGGATGTCCAATGAGTGAACATTTTGTATGCTATGCGGTGACATTCTTGTGTCATGGACATCGGAGAACACTGGAGTGGTGCTTGTGTGGGCAGTAGTGAAATCAGGGGTGCCATTTACCCACCCTGGAACTGACATATTTCCAAACAGGCTAAAATTCATTTCAAGTGGCATAGTTGAGTGGGTTTTACGCTCTTGAAGTATTTACATTTTTAATGGTTTGCACAGCCAGGTACTCATTTGCTGGAGTGCTAATGTAACCGCCGTTTTAATATTCTATTTTTTAAGAATTCCCTCATGATTCTGTGGCGCATGTGTGTTTATTGTGTTGGGGGGTGGACAATCTGGTTGAAATCTTTTACATCTATGTGCCAGTTTTACTAATATGTTGCGATTTGTTCACATTGTGTGATCTTGTAGACGTTCATTCATTGCATGATTTCTGTGCATTTCTGACACTTGACTTCCGCTTTGTTACACTAACGATTTTTTTTTTTTTAATAAAACAATACCTTCTGTGTCTCAGTGCTGGGAGAAATGGATCAATGTTTTATTATTTTACTTTTGGCCCCCTAGCTGCTTGATTGCTGCCCGGTTTTGCACTGTGAATGAGCTACAGGACGAAGGAGGATCTGCTCTTGAATGGCGTGACACTCTGCGATACCACGGGGGAGAAATGACTGTTGTTAAGGTATTTGATTTTTTTTATGTTAATACTGAACACTTGTCATGGGGAACATACTATTTCTAACATCGCTTTCATTTATGGGGTCGCTTTTAACCGATTATTTGTGCGATGATGGTTTCTGTGTGCTTTGCATCCAGAGTATTCAAATATGTGTTTCTTTAGTCAGTTTTTTGAGGATAGCATGTAAGCAGGCAGCCAGTTGATTGCAGATGTGAAATGCTGACTTGTACGGAGAGACGTGGCGCCTGACGCTCATTCTGTTACAATTCTTCTGATTTCCTTTACTCAAACTGGTCACTAGCTGGTGGATGTGTTATTACTTTTTACACTTTTACAAACACGGTTGTGGGGCTGACGTTTTGAACTAATTACAGCCCGCATGCAGGCAGCCATTTAATACTTTTATTTTTTAATTTTTTTATTTTTTAATTTTTCATCAGTTGCTGGGACTTTTTCACCAATTTTATTTTAACTACACTTTGTGATATGGCTGTACATGGTAGGTTAATGTGAGTTAATGTTGACCTGTTGGAATTTTGCCAACCAATCAGAAGTAGTCATATCACCTTGCATTATAATAATCAGAATTAATATGTTTACCTAATTTTAATGGGATATCAATGAAAAATGTATTTTAATAGTTCTAATTGCTAGCAGTATTATGAGAAATAGAAACTGATATGTTGTTTTTAGATGAGATTTTCACCAGCTTAGTTGCTGCACACTTGGCAAGCGTGCAACATGTGAATCTATTGTGATTTTAAAATGATGTTCATACTAGCTTAACTGCTGCACTCATGTCAAGCATGCAACACACAAACTGGATGCCATTTTTAGAAGATGTTCACACCAGCTTACCTGCTGCACACGTCATGCTTGCAGCATGCAAACCTGATTTGTTTTTTAGACCTGGTTCACTTACGTTCACTTTGTGTATGTGAATTGCATGCAAACATTGTACAATTAGCATGTGGCATGCATTCTGCATGTACACAGCCCACTTATATTTCTACAAGGGTTATCATCCCCTGAAAATTACCACCCAATATCCCTTCTCCCCTGACTCACTAAGATCCAGGAATCCCTATTCTACTCAACATTATTGGATTTCCTCACCTCAGCTGACATACTCTCCCCATACCAGTCAGGGTTTAGAAAGCATCACTCCACAGTCTCTTCCCTGCTTCATGTCACTAACACTATCCACTCTGTCATGTACAAAGACCATATCACCACCGCCATTTTCATTGACATTGCCAAGACCTTTGATTCCATCTCACATATGCTATTATTGAATCAACTCCACTCTGCTGGTCTGGCATTCCCATCCTCACAATGGTTTTGCTCCTATTTTGTTGGAAGACAACAATCAGTATGATTGGACAACTCTTCAACTCCCCCCTACCATCTTGGCAGGTATCCCCAAGGGGTCTATTCTTTGCCCTTTATTGTTCTCAATATTTATAAATGATCTCCCTTCCATCTGGTCCAGTTCACACATACATATGTATGTGGATGACACTGTCATGTTCATATTGGGGCCCTCTACAAAGGACATGTTCAGCAAAATTAATGAAATGCTAACTTTAACAGTTCCACAGTACCTTGTACAGATGTCAACAAGCAGCTTGGCTGAAATCCATGGGAGGTAGGATCCTCTCACCAAGACTTGTCTAAGGGAATGGGCATGGCAATTTCAGAGGGCCTTGAATTTAGACTGGAAAATCTGGAAGGCAGAGTTAATGTTGGCGCTATGGATGGGAGACCAATAAGTTGAGAGAAGTCAGCATGGAGAGAAGACAAATACAATAGCTTGAAGGAGTGAATATGGATGAGTTTTAAAGAGGTTTTTGGACTGATTAATTTTGTGCATGCTGTAGACCATATGGTGGTTCCTAAAGGTGTCAGGGAGGGTACATGAATGTCATATATGTTGTACATAGGAGGAGAGTGCACAATCGTCAAGGGACCGGTTTACAATTTTAAGATTAAGTTGAGTGTGGTCATAGATCAGCTGATAGAGATGTAGGGTTTTAATGTGTTGACATATTTTGTGAGAGGAAGGAGAAACCCAGTCAATATTAAAGCTGCCAAGAATGAGTAGTTTGCCTGAGGTGGAATGAGAAGAGTGGCAGAGAGGCATTCCATGATAATTGCAGGGGATGAATTGGGGCAGCAATAGACCCCAGTGATGAAGACAGGGACAGAGAAAGGGAGAGAAAGTATAAGGAAGAGCAGTTCATTAGCAGTGGAAGGGGGCACAGGATGGATTTAGATGTGAGAGGAGGTGCAGATTGCCACTCCACTGCCCCCTTTGCTTGATCCTGCCTAGCAATTGAGTAGATTGAGAGATAAACAAAGGTATTGGGAACCTTGGAGAAGTTCTACAATTCCAAAATAACTAGGCTACCTGGTTGGAGGTTGAGCTTTAGGGGTTGCAACTGGTCAAACTTGAGGAAGAGACTGTAGATGAACAGGTGTGCCACTCCTAGACTTTTAGGGAGATGATTTGGGGCTGCACATATAGAGTGAAAGGGAAGGTGCCAAGATTTAGGTCACTGTATGATACCATTAGCAGCAAGGAGAATCAGAGTTTAAGTGAGCCTATGAGCTGCTTAAGGGGTAAAGAAAGGGGGTACAGTTCAGGAACACAGGGGAGGATAGGAAAGGAAAGGATGAGGCACCAGAGGGCTTCAAGGTGGAGCCAAGAAAATAACAGTATGCTGCACCAAGTGTACAAGGGGGAAGGATATATTGCAGGGTTAGTGGAGAAGGAGGGGAAAGAGGGGGAGAGGAAGGGTGGAGGTGTAGAAGGGTGGCAGAAAAGGGAAAGAAGCTGAAGGGAAAGGATGAAAAGGAGTGGAGAAGGGCTAAAGTTATGAGCAAAACAGCAGGTGGATAGGGCTAACATTGCTAACACCCATGTAGTGAGGTAATTTTAAACAAGAGAAGTGAGACAGAGAAGTGCGAGCTGCTGGTTCAGTGTGTGGCTGTTGTTAAGTGCTTGTCTGTTACTTTGATGAGTTACTTTGGCTTGACTCTTTCCTTTAGATTTCCATCCTCAGTTGAGGAACCAGGAGAAGTGTCCCAAGGCTAGAGGAAATTGGAAGCTAAAATAGCACCACCATAGACAGAGTACCAGAAAATGAAGAGGAGAGGGAGAAAGGTGGTCTTGAAAGACACTAGGCAAATGAGTTATATCAGTGTGTAGCATATATAAGGCTGGGAAGTGAAGTCTGGCAGGCCCCCATTGAACTTCAGGGGAAACCGTTTAACCCTTGCTATGCTGCAGACTGATACACAAGTCCAAAATTCCTATACATTCTAATTCTTTCGGCAGCCAAAGGGTTAATTCAGTGTGTCAATGACTGATGTGTTAGTGCTTGGGCAATATTACTTTGATGAGTTACTTTACAGTAACTTGACTGCTCTGGATTTCCACCCTTGGTGGAGCTGCCAGGAGAAGTTTCATGAGGCTAAAATATGTATAAGAACCCACCACTTACAAATCACAGAACAGACCCAATAACACAGAGGAAAAGAAAGTGCTCTGTAAAAGAAACCTCTCATGAACCATTGCTATTGGGTTAACTTCCCCTTCAGGTTTCTAAAAATTATGAGGCTAGCTATTGATAAGCTTGGCAGAGATCAGAATTCGGATTCTCTAATACACATTTCAAATCAAGATGAAGTTCAGCAATCTATAATCTTGATGATGTGAGCTGGTATTTATTTCCAAAAAGTGGAGATGTCTGCTCCAGTCCTGAAGGAATAGTCAGAAAAAGACAAGGACTCAAATCCCAGATGAGATTGCAGCACTCTGACATGAAGGACGGACCAGGATGTAGTCATAGTGGAACTGGCCTCAGCACACAGAAGAGGATGAGTAGGATCAGGATATCTTTCTATAACTTGCAAACATTTGAAGGCTTGCATTGTACAGTGAGCTGAGTTTGATGCAAGATAGGATATGTGGTCCCTCTATTATTTCCAGTGCTTTTTCATCTTGGTAAAATAATGATCAAGTGATATGCTTATTATTTCATGAGACTGTTATTTGTTAGGTGAACTGCAGGATGATGACAGAAGAAGAGGAGGAAGTAAATTCTCCTGATCATAGGAATGCTAAGAATGTTAAGGTCATGGCTGCTGATTTAGATGAGTGAAAAATCAGATAACTTCATCTTTCAAGAGATCCATCAGTCAGAAATACAAGTTGTAGTCTATGTGCTTCCTTCTGGGAGGATCTTCGGTAGTAGATTTTCTCAAACTTTGAAGAAGTGTCCTGATCACTGGAAAGGAAGTAGATGCATATGGTATTGAGATGGATGGACATCAATGCAAACTGTATGCCAGAGATAATATGTTTGATTGTTGTGGCTGCCAGCCAAATGTTTGTCAGGCAGACTTGTATAGTCAGACTTTTTTGACAGAAATTTCCAGATGGTAGCAGAAGCATGGTTGAGATACATACTTATGTCATTTGCAGCACTTGGTGTGATGGAGGAGGTGTCATCTTTGTGTGAGGGTAAGCACCTCTGAATTGATTAGACAAGTGGATAGTGGTATTGAATGCAGCCAAGGGGATGTGAATTCCCCAGGTCTTAGAAACCTAAAGAAGGCCATAGCTGCTTATAAGTGCTGAGCAGTTTGAAAGCCTAGGACTTTATCTTGTAAAAGATCCGTTAGTTTTCGATATAGAGCATGGTCAACAGGCTTCATTGAGATTGGTTCATGCAGAACAGATTGCTTTTACCTTAAAAGAGCAGCTTAACTGCTGGAATGGATGAGTATGAGCTAGGATAAAACCTAATGCCCAATATATGTTGTTTGATAGTAGAGATCAGCAGGCTGAACACTTGTGAGCAAAATGATGTGGCAGATAGGCCAGTTGCTTGTGAGCAGGATGTCAAGGCCAAGAGGCCAATTGCTTGTGATCAATAACAGGTGGGCAACAGGATGATTTTTTGGAGCTGTGAGAAGTGGCCAACAGGCTGAATGTTTGTGAGCAGTATGATGTGACCAAAAAGCTAAATGCTTGTGAGCAGTATGAAAAGGCTATAGTTCACTTGCTTGTGAGCAATAAGATGTGGTCAAAGGCAAAGTGTTTGTAAGCAGTATGATGTGGCTGACAGGTCAGTTGCTTGTGAGCCGTATGATGCAAAGGCAGGGATATGCAGAGGAAAATATGACAGCAGATTTATGTTTTGGAAGGCACAAAAGGTAGAATATTTATTTCATGCAGTTCTACGAGCAGCCTTTATGGCTTCTGAACGTGAATCCTAGATCATTCACTTAGCATGGTTTAGGTAAAAGTTATATTCAGGTCCTAAAATGATGGAGGAGGCATAATGTCATTGTCAAGAAGAAGAAGAAGAAGCATTTATATAGCACTTTTCTTACACAATGTATCCCAAGGTGCCTTACAAGCAATGCTAGACTGGAAGTGAAGTGACGGAATGTGTATTGGTGGCCATATCACGCATCAACATCAACACACAGCCTGGACAATTGCATGAACTGGTTTTATTGGAAGGGTAAAATTGGCCAGGACACTAGGGAAATTCCTCTACTCATCGGTAGGGGGAATGTTGAGGGGTGTGGTGTCAGTCTCCATCTGATTGCAGATGGAGCAAGACATGGAGGTGCTTGAGGAGTTGGCTGCTCCACCACTGGCAGAGACGAGCGATTTGGATATGTTTTATGATGCAGAAGTTTGCCTGGAAGAGGTTTTGTCTAGTACTGAGGGAGCATTGTCTTCGCATTCTGATACGATTGGTCGGACTCTGAGATCAGCAAAGACTATATTGCCACCTTCTGTGGATGTATAGTCTGAGGTACCACCTACTGAAGATACTTCTGCTTTACCTTTATTGCCAAAATCTTGTGATGGCAACAATTCACCTTGTACTGTTGTGGCTGCTTTGAGTACTTCAGTCATTCAGGTTGTGTCTGGTGGGAGTTGTCAAGTGACATCCTAGAATAGTCAGCTCCCGAACGCACCTGGCAACCGGCAACCTGTCTTGCCTCTTTCTCCACTGGTTGTGTTTCAGACTACCACTACTGCTCAGGAGGGGGCTACCGATTTTTTGTTTTCAGCCCATACCTCAGAGGTCCGTGTCAAGAAGCCCTCACCTCCTGTGACTGTTTGGGCTGATTCGGAGATGGAAGCTACTGAGCCTTGGTCAGCTGAACAGTTCCTTAAAGCCGCAGGTTGGGTGTGGTCACCTATAGATGCAAGATGGACTTCAGAGTTTGCCCCGATATGGATTCCAGGGGTAAGACTGTCTGATAGATCTTCTGTTGTTGCCCCTGCTGCTATTTCATCTCTAACAGCTGCGCCTGGGCATTCTTCTTCCAGCAATGTTGCCAATGTTGCCATTGACCATGACCTGGAATTAACCCAGAATCCTAAACTGGACTTTGCTCATATGGCTGCATTGACTACTCTGGCCTCTAAGACACAGGGCCCTGGGTGTTCACTTGACTCGAACAGTCTCAGTGATGTTGATGGTTTCCAAAATCCATCTGATACTCATGACCGGTCTGGGAGGGAAAACCCTCTCGCACCTATGCATATTTTTTAAACTAGCATGTTACACCTGCCAAGAGACACAATGCTGTCCGCATAATGTATAAAGGGGGTTTGGATATATTCCATGATCTGGTTTATGTGGGCAAAGTTTTATTGAAAGATTGTCTGCACTTTAATGCTACTGAGTGCTATGGCCTTATCCATGAGTCTGGGGAGCATTCTTTTGATGTGAGTTTCAAGATGCAGAGAGGGTTGGAGAATTTTTGGGTGCGGTACAATAAAGTGCAGCATACCCGTCTATGGTCCCCTTTTGAGGTTTTACCCCTTTCTAGGCCTGCCCAAAAAACTGTCACAGTTTTATTTAGAAATGAAGGGGTGAGTGTCACAGATTTGGTCTCCTGGTTAAAACTCAGATGTACAGTGTTAGTTCACCCCGAAGCTATTTTTGATACTGAGAACATCTGGACAGGAGGTTGGAAGATTTGGTTCTCCTCAAAACTGTTGATGGTCTTATTCAACATCTCCCCAGTTCTTTTTTTTGGGGGTGGGGGTTATTGTTCTATCTGGGGCAGCCTAAAGCCTGCCACAAATATGGTGCCCCGGGGCATAACAGTAGTGCTTGTGATAAAATTAAATGTTCTCTGTGTGGTAACCTTGGCCATTCTAATCTTCAGTGCACTAATGAAATCCGCTGAACTTTGTGTGGTGTCATGGGTCATTCTTACATAATGTGTACACAGGCAACACATTCTAAGAAGGGATCAGGAGATCAGGAGGAGCAATGCTTACTGGTGGCTGTCGCTCAGAGGAAGACTGTGAAACTTACTAGGGATAAGCCTACAGTTGTTGAGGTAATAGACTCACAGTGGGTCTTCCTCCTGCTGAGCCTGCATTAGTTCCCCCCAATCACACACTGAGGCTGAGCCAGATTTGCCTATTGTTGATAGTGAGCCTTTCTTGGAAGTAGATATGCCCCTCTGTGCTTTAGGTGATTCTGTAATTGTTGAGCAGGAATCTTCTGAGTTGCAGGATGCTGTGCAAACTGAGATGCCCCTTCCCCACCTCCTGATGTTCCTGGCCTGGACTTTGATAAACAGGTGACCAGCCACCATAGTTGGAGACAACCTGCATCCAAGATGCAGAAAATTTCTGAGACCCGAACCACTAACAGGTTTCAGCCCCTTTTTACTGACACTGATGCCTCAGGGAATGAGTCTGACCGTTCATTGGATGATATGCCCATCACTGATACCTTTTCTGAGTCTGGCTCCAGTGAATTGGGCAGGCAGCGCCCCAGAGGAAAAGGAATCACACTAAGCCTGTGAGTAAGGGGAAGGTGGTTGGTTCTGGGAAATTGAGGTTACACAAGCCCCCCTGATTTCTGAATAGTTTTGCAGCAACAGTTGTTGTTCTTGACGATTAATGTCAACAGCATTAAAAATAATAAAAAGAGGGGTGGTGTTTTTTCTCATTTAATGTCTTGTTGGGTAGATACTATTTTTTTACAGGACACTCGATTGCATTCTTTGTGTGACATATGGATGGCACAAAGAGAATGGTATAAAGGGGTTTCTTACTGGTCGATTGTTTAGAGGCATGTACTGGGGTTGGTATTTTGTTCCTATTGGATATCCACCTTATTAAGCTTATTGATCTCTCTCCCTGGGTGGGTTTTGATTCTTGATATACAATATGACAACTCTTTGTTTCAGTTGATTAGTTTATATGCGCCCCAAGTTAAATCTGAAAGGATAGACATCCTTAGGCAAATTCAACTTTTTTTATTTACTGCACAAAATATGGTTTGTGGGGAGATTTTAATTGTGGCCTTTCCTTGGCAGATAGGGGGGTGGGTACTTCCACCAAAAATTTTTTTTGTGATATGGCCTTTCTTAAAAATACTGTGCTAATGGCTAATCTGGTTAATGCGTATACTTCTGTCCACAAGAGATCTGCACCTATGTTTCAGAGGGGTCATCTGGCGACAAGACTAGATTTTCTTTTTTGTGAATAAGGGCATGGCGGTTTGTACTGCTACAGTTGAGTCAGTGTCATACACTGATCCTGAAATACTGTCTGTGGTTGTCGGGAATTTTTCTTATCCTAATGGGCCTGGGGTTTGGAAATTGAATACATTATTACTCCAGTTTCTTGCTGTTACTCACCAACTGGTATATTTTACTAAATGTCGGAAGACTTTGTTTGCTGTCTTTGACAATCCCTTACTTTGGTGGGAGAGTTTTAAACTGGATTTAAAATCCTTATTGATAGGTCTTAGTAAACATAGGAATGAGTCCACTAAACTTAAATACTTACAGTATAGGAAGCATCTACAGTGCCTCATGAGTTTAGTTCTGTCCACTCAACATGATTTTGGGGCACAAATTAATTCCATTCAATGGCACAGGCGGGATTTTCATGAAAGGCAGATGTCCACACTCATGATGCAACAGCAGTTTAGTATGCTGTGGAGGTTGGGTAATGTTTGCCCTTTTCTTTGTTGTAAGGACTGAGTTAAGTCCTGATGTATGGATGCTGTTTGGGATGCACAGCATGTGCTACAGACACAGCATCAGGACATATTGAATACTGTCTCCAGCTATTTGACAGGAACAGTTTGCATCATGACCCACTGACACATTGTCTTTCTCTACCCTGTTTTTGATCTTGACTATTCCTGACTATCCTGTAGCTGACACCCTTTCTCTTTGTGCTGATATTTCTCCACAGGAAGTTCTTAAGGTGGTTAATGCACTCCCTGTGGGTAAAGTACCCTGGCGTGATGGTCTACCTCTTGAATTGTATCACTTAATTGTACCTTACATTTCTGAGGAATTGGCTAACCTGCATACTTATCTGCTTGTCTCTGGATCTATCCCTTTGGATAAGTCTCTAGAGATTCTGATGCTTTATTTAAAAAAGGTGCTAAGGAAGATCTGGATAATTGGTGGCCTATTTTCTTGCAGAATGTATATTTTAAGATATTGACTAAAATTCTTTGCAATAGGCTCTCCAAGATAGCACAACAGGTTATTTCTCCAGTACAGTCTTGTGCAATCCCTGGTAAAACTCTGACTGGCCAACTCCTTTTACTGAGAGAAGTATTTTTAGCTGGGGCTTTTCCTGGTACACATGGTTATGTAGTTTCTTTGGACCAGAGAAAAGCTTTTGATTCTGTGGATCATGATTTTTTGTGGCTTACCATGACTTCTTATGGTATCCCCACACAGTTTATATACTGGTTATAGTCTCTATATCAGACGGCAGTGGTAAAACCGCTGGTTAATGGATTCCTTGGCCCAATGCTGCCAATCAAATGGGGGGTGCAGCAGGGTGGCCCCTTAAGTCCCTTGCTTTTCATTTTTAGATTGGACCCTTCATTGTGACTTTAAAATGATAGGTGATTTTTTGTACCTTTACTTATCTCAGGGACACATCTGCCTCTTATGGTAGTGGTTTATGCAGATAATGCAAGTCTTCTCTTGAAAAGTTTGGCTGATATTGAGACGGCCATGGAGTTTTGTCATCTGTATGGGAAATCCTCTGGGCTTTGTCTTGATAAAGATAAGAGTACAATTAGACTTCTTGGAAGAGTCCCTCCACACAGCTCTCATATTACTGGTATTGCCATAGCAGATGGGCCTGTGCACATTTTGGGTGTTGATTTTGATTCAGATCGGCAAGATCTTCTTAATTGGGACAAAAAACTTCAATGTGGAAAACCATTGGTGGCCTCCTGGAATAATTTTACTGTGGGTAAACTGAAAAAGATATATTTAGTTAAAACTTACTTATTGCCTCTTTTTCTTTATATTAGTGGGATTTTTCCTTTTCCCAAAGAAAGAAAGACTTTGTTGTATAGTCTTTTTTTTCAGGCTATTTGGGGAAGCAGATTGAATCCCCTGAAATATAATATTTTATACTTAAAGGTGAAGGATGATGGCTTAAGTATGGTGAAGCCCTGCTCTTTTTCTTTTTATTAATTTTTAATTTTTTAATTTGTGTCCTTTATGTTACCAGATTCCTCTATGGTGGACTGCATTATTTTCTGCTAAGCTTCAAGGATGGTTTGATAGCTGGGTCTCTGGTTCTCAGAAACTATTTAAAACTGTTTCTTTTTCCCCAGGTTATTATAGGGAGATTTTTGTTCAGCTTCATAGATGGGGTATCACTGCTGCTGATATTAAAGTGTGTACCAAGACACAATTATACGCTTTAGTACACGGCCGGCATTTTACGGAAGTTACAATGTTTCCTTTATGTCCTCAAGATAAGATTTCTAGTGTGTTGCATTTACTTCATAACAACAGATTCCCCAGTAATTTTTTTGATGTTTTATGGCTCTGTTGTCATGAGAAGTTGAATATTAATGCAAATCAAAAACATAAAGCTGTAGCTGATGGAATGTGTGCTGGACCAGACTGTATACTTCAATTAGAATCTATGCATCATTTATTTTTCTCATGTGTGTTTATCCAGACTTTTTGGGATTATTTGGCTAATTGGTGGAGTATGGGTATTGTGTCTCATGTTACTTATGACAATTTGATTTATGGAGTTTATGGGAAGGCTTGGGATAAGTGGTAGAGAATTACTTTGAATGTTCTTTTTTCCATTGTTAAACGGTATTTTTGGAATGCTTGCTGTTTATTTACACTGCAAAAAAAGAAACTCACTTATGCTGATTTAAGGGGTTGTATTCTAAAGGAAATCAGAAATATTTTTTATAAAGAAAAGAGTTTTCAATCTGCATTGTATGTTCAAAGTATGTGAAGAAATCTTCCCTGGATCACTGATTCTGATGTTGCTGTTACTTGATCCTGTTATTCTATTTTTTGGTCCTGTTCTTTGTGATTCTTTTGAGTTTCTCTTTTGTATGAATTTCTCTATATTGCAATAAACGAAATTCCCCTACTCGTCTGTAGGGGGACCATGCTGTTCTGAGCGGGAATGGCAGATGGTGTATGGAGAGCAGAGGTGGAGGATGTGGTATTGCAGCAGCAGCCAACTGTGCAATCCTGAGCTAGGACTGTGGAATCACAAGGGGACTGTGTGCACAGCGAGAGCAGAGTCGAGACTGGTGAGACCCGAGGAGATATGCATGGTGTAGCCCATGCAGCAGGGAGATTTTCTTCCAGAATTGTATTGATGGATGCAGCTTGGATTCGAATATATGATGTGTGTTCTGTGGACTTTCAGGATTTAACCTGCACTTCAGAGGAGCCCTTGACTGGGGTGGGTGTAGCCTTTCAAGCTCTGAGTGATGCAGTAACAGCTGAGCTGTATAGGAATGAGGAAGCAGGGCCTTCCAAGACACACATGGTGACTCATGCTGAGACTATGCAGAAACTTCAGTTGGCTCCAGACTTCTTTCCCTGACATGACATGGTCAAAATAATCTGCTCTCTCACAAGCAGGGTGGATACGAATGAAAACAAGCAGTGGATTCCTGTTGACAAATGTATTTCTTTCTCTTCTAATGATACTATACAGCAGGACGTTCCTATAGCTTCTACATTTAATACACAAACAGATAAGGCTTCTTTTCCTAGTAATACTGCAGAACTGCACGTGGGAGAAGATACTCCTTTACCTGACGAGTCTGAGTCAGAAGGCCAGAATTCTGATATTTCTACCCCACCATCCCCTAACAGGGGTTCTGAGAAAACTAGGCCCTGGTTTTCTGATTTATTTTACCACAATAAACTAGACCAAACTCCATGGTGAAATTTGGTTTGTCTGTGATATAAGGGTGTGCTAGAAGTACACCCAAGTAGAACTTATGTGGCCAGGAGGTTATTAAAAAACTTGATGCAATTTCAAGCTTTGGATATTTATGTACTTATTAATATAAGGGGTGAAGATACAATCAATGTTAGCTTCAAGTCTTTTGCTGGTTTGGACAGATTTTGGAAGATGTATGAGACATGTAAATATCAACCGTTGTGGACCCTCTTCTGGGCTATTCCCATCATGAAGCCCCTTTTTAAATCAATTAAATATCATATTCAGAAATGAGGGGGTTAATGTAGGTGATATTCTATTTTGGCTTGAGAAGAAGTTTGAGGTTCCGGGCCCACCAGAACCAATCATTGACTCAGAAGGGATTTGGATTCAGGACTGGAGATTTAAAATTAAGCTGAAAATGGTGGGAAATGAAGTGCAACATATTCAAAACAGCTTTTTTCTGGGTAAAGATAGGGGAGTGTGGTTTTACCTCAGGCATCCCCAAGCTTGCTAGAAATGTGGCAGCCCCAGACATTTAAGTAGTGTTTGTGAAAAAATAAAATGTGTCCTGTGTACCAAATTTGACCATGATAGTGCAGTTTGCAGAAACACTTTCAAGTGTAACTTGTGCAAGGAAGCAGGACACACACACTATCAGTGTCCTTGGGCTGGCCAAAATAGAAAGAGGGGAATTGCAGAAAGAAAATCTAAGCAAAAAGGTCCAAGAAAGATTTAGACTTGCAGAGCAGGAAAGTGAGGATCAGAGGGCTGGGGACCAGAGGGCTGAGGACCAGAGGGATGAGGACACAGAAGTTAGGGCACCTAACACACAGACAACAAACACTACACACACAAATACTGCACAGTCAGACATGGGCCCTAGGCAACACAACACTGATCAGACTGATAACTGGTCAGGTTCTCTTTCAAATTCCCAGATTATGGCCCCCCCCAGCCTATGAAGGACTCTAAGGCCAAACCCAGTCTTTCTTCATCTTCAACAGATATTCAGACACCTCGCTGTAAAAGAGTAACAAGAACTTCCAGCAAACAGACCCTTTCTAGTGCCCCAATCATTACATCTAATGTTTTTTCAAATTTTAGATGAGCAGGCGGGAGATTCAGAATCTGTTCTCTCTACTAGATCTGAACTGGTCTCTGAGATGGAGTATGAGGAGGAAGCAGTTTAAGAAACCATGGAAGAGAAAAGAAAAAAAGGGAGGTAAAGGAAAAAAGATAAAGAAAAAACTTAAACTTTGCCCTTCACGTCCTCGATTAGTATTGTCTCTTTGAATATCTGCAGTATAAAGAATTTTAAAAAAATGGATAGCAGCTCTGACATTTTGACAGCAATTAAAATAAGAAATTTTTCTGCAAGAGACAAGATTCAATACAATCCAGGATATTAATCAAGTGAAGAAAGCTTGGATATGGGGCCCTTCCTTCTGGGCCTTCGGGTCTGATGCTGCAGACAGCATGGGGATTCTATTTAATTATACAGAGGTTGTGGTTCAAAGGCTTTTGGACATTGTCCCAGGTAAGGTACTACTAATTGATTGTATCTTTAAAGGATTCCAGCTCCGTTTAATAAATACTTATGTGCAACAAAAAATGCATGGATTGACATTTTTAACCAAACTAAACCTTGACTGTTAACCTCAAAACAAGTTATATGGACAGGAGACATGAACTGCACCTTAGACATTAAAATAAAGAATAATATTAAACAGAAAGTTTATTGTGACTCTCATGCATTAGCAAGTACAATAAATGTGGCTAATTGTAAGGATGCGTATAAATTTCTTTATAATGATCCTGGTTTTACATATCAAAGAAATATTTACTGTTCATGTATAGATTACTTATTTTTATCAAACAATTTAGTACCACTTCGATGTTTAGTTACACCTGGCAAATTCTCGGACTATAGGGTTTTAAAATGTGAACTTGGTCTTAAAAATGTCCCACCAAGTTTTCCTTTGGCAAAAAAAATGCTAGAAACTGAACTCTGCTTTATTAAATGATGAGGCTATTAATAAAGGGCTTCAGGATGTACTTTTGCTAAGGAAATCTGTGGCAGATTTCTATGACGATTGGAGCTCCTGGTGGCCTAACACTAAAATGGCATTCAGAGATTTTTTTATAAAACAGGGAAAGAAAACAAGTACAGCTGACTATTTGCAGTACTTACAACATAGGAACCAGTTATATATTCTACTTTCAAACCCAAATAGAGCTGATTCCAGAATAAATTTACAAATAGATTAAATAAAAACAAATGCGTAAGTTTCAGTATGACGGAGGTATTTCACTACAGGCGGAAATGAAGTTGAGGACAGAAAAACAACCTTTAAAGATCTGTTTTTTGCATGCAAAAAAATTGGCATCAAAACTCATGGAGGGTTTAAAAGCTAACACAAGATATATGAAATTGACAGAACCAGGGATGTTACAAATTATCCAGGACCATTTAAAAAAATTGTTCAGCATGCTTTTTCAGGTACACATTCAGTGGGAAGATCTTTTTAGTTTTTCGATACCTAAATTGGACATAGGAAAAGCCAAACTTTTAGAAGGGAACATCACTAAGGGTGAATTTTGGCAATTTCAGGCTTAAAAAGTCGGTTCTCCCCTGGGTTAGATGGACTCATGAATGAGCTCTATAAACATTTAAAGGAAGAGCTTAGCAAAATATTGCCAAATGTATATGTTGAACTGCTCTTTGATGGTATGGTATGTAAAAAGTTTACAGAGGCATTGGTAGTTTTTCTTTTTAATACAGGGGACCCCTGTGACATTCAGAATTGGAGGCCCATAAGCCTCCTGAACACTGACTACAAATTGTTATCAACAATATTATGAAAAAGGCTTCAGTCAATGTCAGGTGACATTATTCATCCAGCACAAACATATTTGATCCCAAATAGATCAATTCAGCAAAATGTAAGATTATTGAGGGAGTTGTGTGAATTTGGCAGACAGAACAAGGTACATGGTTTTCTATTGACAGTGGACCAAACTAAAGCATTTGACAATGTAGCACACAAGTTTTTATTTCAAGTTTCAGAGAATTATGGAATTCCCTTATCGATTTTAAATGGGATAAAACTCTTATATACTGAGGCAACAATACAACCTACAGTAAATGGGGTTATGGGAGACGTGGTGACATTACAAAAAGGTGTCCACCCGGGGTGCCCACTAAGCCCCCATCTGTACAATTTTGCGTTGGACCCCTGGTATGAGCTATATATTTTGAAACTAGAATACAAGGGATAACTCCATCCTTGTCACTTCCCCTGCAAAAAATTGCTGCATATGCAGATGACTTCTATCTCACAATTAAAAACCCAGAATCAGGGGTACAAGCAATAAGAAAACTGGATCTATATTCAAAAATGACAGGAGCAGGAGTGAATCTTAGGAAAAGCTCAGGGATCAGGTTAGGACACACAAATAGTGAAAAACATATAGGGGATATAGTAATATCAGATACTCCTATTAAGATTTTAGATGTTCAGTTTGGGATGGGGGATTTGGCCACCCTTGATTGGGAGCTAGCTATACAAAAAGGTGAACTAAAAATCCAGCGATGGAAGTCCTGGTCTCATTCTAAAAAGAAAAGAATTCTAATTATTAAAAATGTTTTACTCCCACTATTTTTATACCTTAGTGCAGTATATCCCATTCCCCTGGGTTTGGAAACCAGACTGCTAACCACCTTTCTTCAAATGGTCTGTGGAAGCAGACTTGACCCCAATAATACATGTCAGACAGGGCAGTTTGGGGATGATAAACCCGATTGTGTTCTTCTATTAATTTTTTTACAATGGTTGCTTTAAGATTAAGCTAGGGGATTCCTTACCTCCATGGAAAAAATGGACACAAGTTTTATTTCAGCAGTTCTTTTGTCAATGGGATGGGGAGGCACCGAAAATAACAAAGATTTTGTGTATTCCTGGGTTTGCCATTTCAGCTGTTAGAAAACTGAGAATATGGAAGGTGAATAAGGATAAAATACAAACCCTAAATCACAAATCTATGTATACTGAAATAATGGGAAATAATTGTGCAGTCAGGGTGGACTTTCGAAAATGTCTCCCATTGAAATTACAGCTTGCATGTAAATTACTGAATGATAAAAGAGTACCTATGGAAATGTGGGACGTATTATGGTTGAGCTGTCATGGCAAACTGGGGGTTAAGGGCACTTAAAACATAAGCCCATGGCAGAAAGAGTATATATTAGACCAGATTGTATTGGTCTGGAAGAAACGCAAGAACATTTATTTTTAACATGTGGAGTGGCAGTTCAATTTTGGACTGATCTTATTTGGAAATGGAAAGGATCTCCCACAAGTCATATGTCCTATGAAAGTTTAGTTCTATGGGATTTTTCAGGTTTTTTACAAAGATATAATATAAGTACTTTGAATATAATTTTTGCTAGCATAAAATATTACATGTGGTAAACCCGATACCAATTTTCACATGAGAGAACACGGGGTGAAATGGATTTTTGGGGTAATGATGTTTTTTTTCTTGCTTTATTGTATCTGCAAATTTTGTTTGCAGTAAGTTTCCTGTTTGATTTGTTCTTTTGTTTTCATTCCTGAGATGTATTGTTTCTTCCAATAAAAAAAAATCCCCTACTCTTGGCAGGGGGTGCTGTTGGCCCACTTACCAAGATGGCTGACTCTGCTGATGTGGAGATGGAGGAAGGAACATGACGAGGTATAGAGCTTCAACTTACCAGTTATGTTCTGTGGCTGAGATGGAGGAGGTGGATCCCTCACCGGAGATTTTCATGCAGGCATCAGACTATATGCAGCTTGAAATGGCGGCATCTGAGGATGAAATATAGATACAAACAATGGGAATCAGAACGTTGCCATGGAGAGCAGCAATGATGTGGCAGAAGAGATTTTTGTCAAAATGCAGCAGCAAGAGCTGCAAAGGGAGCAGAATGTGCAGGCAGACAGGCAGGGGATGAGCACACCCCTTCAAAACTCCCAGAGTGCACTTTGAGGAGGGAGAACAGTAGTGACCATCAAGCTGATGCATAGAGGAGTGGAAAGGTCACAGTGAGCATGCCCAACCTGGGGAAATACCTGGGATACTATGGAGGACATGGAGGATCAGCCAATAAATTATGCAGCTTGGTTGCCAGAAAAAGCTTTGCAGGAAGCAGGCTGGTGACAGGATGAGAGAGGAAAATGGGTTTCTGAGTCAGATTGGACAGATATTCCTGATCCTGCAGCACAGCAGGTACTACTGCTGTTAATACTGCCTATACTAAATTAGGATAAAAGGGGTTTGACCCTGTAGACATTCATGAGCAAGAAGCCGGTTCAGATAATATAGAGGGCCAATCCTTGAGGAGTGAGTCTCCCAAACAGCCTGGAGAAGGGTCCAGAGTTCAGAGACATGACCAGACACAGCCAAAGGCAGCTTCATCCAATACTGATCACTCTACAGCACAAATAGTTATGTCACAACAAACTTCTAAACATGACAATGAGCAAAGTACAAATGGGGATGCTGAGGGTACAGTTCCAACTGCTGCTGCTATTAACACCTCAGGCCCAGAGGGGACTTCGTCAGCTATTCCCAATGCACAGGGACTTGGTCATTTACATGATAGCCAGGTGGACAGTACAAGGTCCACTGCTAGTATCTCAAGGGAGGTATCTGATGAAAAGTTCCCTTCCCTCACCTGGACTGATCAAGACAAGCAGAATACCAGTGCTGGCTATTCCTTTTCAGAATTATTCCAGAACAGACTTTCTGAAGCACCTAGAAAGAATGCTGTGCACCTTAGATACGGGCGGGGGGACTATCAGAGCACACAGATGGGGTGTATGCCACCAAATGACTCTTTAAAGATTCCATGCAATTCCAATCTGCTGATGCGTATGTCCTAATCCACATTTCTGGAGCAGATACTGTACCTTTAATGTCAGCTTCAGGCACTATGCTGGGCTTGACAGATCAGATTCTGGACAAAATATAATGTGTTATGATCTTCTCCATTATGGGTGAATTTTATGTCAATTCCCCTAACAAAGCCATTGAGTAAAACAGTTACAATAATGTTTCACATTGAGGGGGTAAATATTAGTGATATTACTTTTTGATTGGCATAAATGTTCAGTATTGAGATGTCCTGAAGCTATTATTGATACTGAAGGGATATTGGGGGGGGTGAGTTAAACTGTTTCATACTGGTTCTAGAGTCATACACATTCCCAACAGTTTTCTTCTTGGTTGGGACAGGGGAGTGTGTTTTTATGCAGGTCAGCCACAGGCCTGCTTCAAATGTGGAGCTCTTAAATATCTTAGTAGTACCTGTGACAGGCTTAAATGTGCCTTGTGTGGTGAATTAAGTCATGTTAGCATGCTCTGTAGAAATGTCTGTAAATGAAATTTGTGTGAGGAAACAGGGCATGCACACCACCAGTGCCCTGGGTGGGCCAGTACAGAACAGGTGGCATTAACCAAAAAGATCTGATACACAGTGCACAGGATGAGGCACAACCTGCACTGGTAGCTGCCCAGAACTTAACCCCCAAGACCCTTTAGTTGAGGAAGATACGGGCCCCACAGATGAACCAATGCACGGTGATGCCCTTAGAGATAATGTACTAGTTCCTTCTAATTACTCTGACCAGGTTATAAACCCAGCAACTTATCTGGAATGAATATCATTAACTGCAGGTACTGCTGGACACTTTTCAGAAGGGCGGTTTTGCAGGACTTAGGACACTGTCTTGCATGCTGGGCCATTGAAGATGTAAGGACTCAGCTCCAGGCAGCATGGGCAGAGATTGCACACATCAAATTGTATATTCAAGAGGAAATATATTATGAGGACTGCCCGCCACTTCCCCAACATCCAACAGAAGCACCTCGACCACAGAGGGTAATTGGTCCGGGAGGTTGGCAGGTGGTTAGGAGGGGCAAATCGGGTGCCCCATCACTCAGTGCTCTCCAACATCTCACCTCCAGAAACCATATAAATACTACAAACAGGTATCTGCCTCTACCTTCAAAATCAAACAAAGGGGCAGAGAACACTACAGAATAGGACACGGCAGCACAGGAGCTATCACAACAAAACTCGTCCAAAACATGAACCAAAACAAAAAAAAGCAAAAAAGAAATCCCAAAAAAATTCTACTCATAGGAGACTCCATGATTCGGGGAGTTGATGCGTATCTCCAGCCAGGGATAATGGTCAGATGCCTCCCAGGTACATCAGCATGGAGAGACACTGACTGCATTGCTAAATTGTTCAGGAAGCAAGAGAAAACACTGACATCCTAGTACACATAGGGACTAACGATCTCACCAGTCAGTCAGTTGTGGAGACCAAGGAACACCTGACCAGACTGGGTGACAAACTATCATCCATTTCATCCAATATCTCCTTCTCTGAGATCCTGCCAGTCTGGGAGAGGAGGGCAGATGGACAGAAGGTCAGAGAAGGGGAAATAGGGGAGCTAAACATGTGGTTCAAGGGCTGGTGCCAGGAAAATGGACACAAATTTGTAGGGAACTGGCAACAGTTTTGGGAGAGAAAGTTCTTTAAATTTGATGGACTGCATCTGACTAAGGAGGGAGTCAGTGCATTGGGGCAGAAGTTTGATGTTGTTGCAGAATATTTAAACTAGCAAATGGGAAGAGGGGGTGCAGCACCCCATATGTCAAATGGAAAGAACACCTCTCCCCTCTCAGCTAGTGGTCAAACAGGAGTTCAGCATGTTTGTAGTTCATTTGCATCACCAGGTAAGGAAAAAGGTCCGGCTCCCCATACGATGCACAAGGGAAATGCCAGACCTCACCCAGCAACTAACACACTGAAATATGGCCAATGGAAAATCACGTACACAAATGCTTGCAGTCTGGGAAACAAGATCCCAGACCTGCAGACAATAATGACAGAGGCTAAACTGGACATAGCAGAAATTAGCAAGACATGGTTTACCAGTAACCACACTTGGGAGTCTTCAGTAATTTGCTATGTACTGTTCAGAAGAGACCGAGGTGCAAAAAGGGGGGGGGTGTAGTGGCCCTTTATGTCAATGAAATATCAAAGCTACAGAAATTCAGAATATATGTAAGGAGCCAGAAGAACTGTGGGTTACCCTGGAAACAGGAAATGGGACAGCCATACGAACTGGGGTTGTGTATTGGCCTCTAGACCAGGGGGAGGACATGGACAAATTATTGTTACAAGATATACAAAACATGACAGCTAAAGGGGAGGTTCTGATAATGGGAGACTTCAACATGCAGGATACAGATTGATCAATACCAGCAGGAACATCTGCCAGAATTAGACACATGGTATATTCCCTGCAGGGGAGGGACTCAAATAACTGGCACAACAACCCACAAGAGACAGGGCTATCCTAGATCTAGTACTGACTAACAGGGAAACGATCACAGGTCTCCAGGTAGAAGGTCACCTGTGGGCCAATGACCATCACATGGCATGGTTCAATTAGGCCACTAGAACTAAATCATCCCATTCAAAGGCAAAAATATGGGACTTCAGAGGAGCTGACTTTGATAAGATGGCCAGCAGAGTTAAGCTAGCCCTGGCAAAAAGAAATACAGGTAAGGGAGTACAAGCAAAGTGGGCAAGCATTAAAGATGTAATACTTGAAGCAACATCCCATTGTGTTAGAGAGAAAATGAAGTGCAAAAGAAGGAAACCACTTTGGTTCTCAAATACAGTAGCAGAAAAGGTCAGAGCCAAAAGGCTGGCCTTCAGGAAATATAAGGGAACGCAGTGGGATGAAGATAGGGAGGCATACCAAACTTCTCTAAGGGAAGCAGGGAAGGCAGTAAGGCAGCCAAAGGCCCAAACCGAGGAAACACTAGCATAAACAGTAAAAAAGGTGGCAAGACTTTCTATAGATACATTAGTGAAAGGAGAAAGTCCAGAGGGGGTATTGCTATAATCAAAGGAGGTAAGGGGTCGTGTGAGGAGGAGAACCATGTAAAAGCATCTATCTTAAATAGATACTTCTGCTTAGTATTTACTGGAGAGAAGGTAGGGCAGGGCCCACAGCTCAGCACCATGGACATGGGGAAGGGAGGTGTGCACTAATTCCTTCACAAAAGAAAGGGTCCTACAAAAGCTTGATAAGCTCAGAGTGGACAAGGCAATGGGACCTGATGGCATACATCCCAGGGCACTAAAGGAGCTAAGGGTGGAACTAGCAGAACCATTATCAGAACTGTTTAGTGAGTCTCTGAGCACAGGAGAGGTCCCAGAAGACTGGAGAAGGGCTTATGTGATCCTGCTCCATAAGAGTGGTAGCAGGGAGGAGGCAGGGAACTACAGTCCAGTCAGTCTTACCTAAGTAGTGGGCAAGATTATGGAGGCACTCCTTAAGGAAAGGATAGTGCAACACCTGGAATCCATAGGAGCACAGGATCCAAGACAGCATGGGTTTACAAAAGGAAGGTCCTGTCAAACTAATCTCATAAATTTCTTTGACTGGGTAACCAGAGTGGTGGACCAAGGGGAGAGCAGTTAAGGTCACCTACCTTGACTTCAGCAAAGCTTTCGATACTGTTCCACATAGAAGATTGATTAATAAGCTGAGTAGGCTCGGGGTGGATCAGAAGTTGGTCAGCTGGGTGGCAAACTGGTTGACAGGCAGAAAACAGAGAGTGGTGGTAAATGGTATATAGTCAGAAGAGATGCAAGTCAGAAGTGGGGGTACCTCAGGGATCAGTCCTGGGGCCAGTCCTCTTCAATATCTTCATCAGTGACATTGCAGATGGACTGGAGGGTAAGGTTTGTCTGTTTGCAGATGACACCAAGATCTGCAACAGAGTAGATTATCCAGATGGGGTAGGCAGAATGAGAAGAGATCTGGATAAACTAGCAAAATGGTCCAAAGAGTGTCAACTGGGGTTTAATTCAAAGAAGTGCATGATCACACAGATAGGGAAGAGAAACCCTGAAGCCATCTATAGGCTGGGAGGGGAGTTTCTGGCAGTCACAAGGGAAGAAAGAGACTTGGGCGTCATCATCACCGATGACCTGACATCATCCAATCAGACCACTAACGCTGTAGGTAAAGCTAGAGGGATGTTGGGGTGTTTTAGTAGGGGTATCACAAGTCAGAAGAGGGAAGTAATAATCCCTCTTTACAAGACACTGAATAGGTCCCATCTGGAGTACTACATGCAGTACTGGAGGCCACAGCTTCACAAGGACATTAACTAAATTGAGGCAGTCCAGAGAAGGGCAACCAAAATGGTTCAGGGACTGCATCAGAAAACATATGAGGACAGATTAACAGAGCTCAATATGTATACCCTAGAGCAATGGAGGGAGAGAGGTGATGTGATCGAAACATACAAACATCTTAAGAGTATTAACAAGGTGAAAGAGTCTAACATGTTTCAATAAAATAAAAATAGCAGGACAAGAGAACGCTGCATGAGATTAGAGGGAGGACGATTAAGGGGTAATGTGAGGAAGTTCTTTTTACAGAAAGGGTGGTGGATGCATGGAACGGCCTACCTCAGGAAGTGGTAGATATGACTACAGTGCAGAGCTTCAAACGGGCATGGGATAGGCATAAGGGAGCAATACAGATGAGCATGACTAGATAGGACATTGACAGAGCAAAGGCCGATGCCACATTCGTAAGGTAGAAAAAGAAATGGGCAGAGTGGATGGGCCTTATGGTCCTTATCTGCCATCAACTTCTATGTTTCTATGTTACTACTAGCCAAGAACCTCCCCAAGGGGGCACTGCATTGGATAAACAGGAATTGGCAACAAGCAACCAAATGGGGCTAGGCACTCTTAGTGAAGAATCAGTGCCACCACCTGCAGAGTTCCAAATCCCTAGTAGTAGAAGGATGACGAGGTATCTTTCTAAACTTCACTCTACCACTCCTCATGTTCCATTTCAAAATTCTTTTAAGGTACTTCAGGGTAACAAGGAGTGTGGGGACTCTAACCTTGAGTCAGATGTTTCCTCTAAGTCTGGTAGAATTTCAGACACTGAGGAAAACACCACTTCCAAACCATTTGGGGGGAAAGAAAAAGAAAATGAGGGAAAAAAAAAGGAAAAAAGGAAAGAGCCGCCTAGAGGAGACAGTCCTGAGTGACCTTATCCTCTCTTTAAAGTAGATGGCAGCCCTACATATAGCTCCGATTAATGTCTGCAGCATGAAAAACTATAAAAAAGGGCAATTATTCTTTCACAGTTTCAACACTCTCAACATGACTTAGTTTTTCTACAAGAAATAAGGTTAAATACCATATTTCATACTGAGCAGGTGAAAAATAGTTGGATGTGGAGCCCATCCTACTGGACATTTGGGACTGACATGGTTGACGGTTTAGGAACTCTTTTTAATGGGATGTTGCGGTTTATCTGTGGGCTGAGGGGGCAGTCCTCAGTTGGTTTTGATCATCCCTTGAGGGCAGGTCCCAGAGGGTAGAGTCTGGGGTGTACTTCTTGACCTCTAGGAGCCTGCCCTGCAGGGCTTAGTGCGGTCTCTCATGTTGTTTGCAGTGTATATGCTGCCATTAGGAGACATTATAAGATGGTATGGGCTGAGTTTTCACTGTTATGCAGATGATTCTTGGCTCTACATGTCTTTTGTGCCAGACCAGGATTTTGATATTCTCTCAGTGTTCAATAACTGTCTCCAGGAAATACAAGACTAGATGAGTGCAAGCTGGCTGAGGCTGAATCCAGGAAAAACAGAGGTACTGGTTGTGAACCCTGATCTGAGAATGGCTGGGACATGGAGGGGGCCCAGCTCAATGTCTCTGGCCAGGGGCAGAACCTGGGGGTGACATTTGACGAAGGCTTGACCCTGAAGGTTCAGGTGTCAACTGTAGTCAAGTCTTTCTTTTATCATCTAAGGAACATCAACAGGGTGAAGCACCTAGTTCCATCTGAAGATCTACCTACTTTGGTCCACGCCTTTGTCACCACTCATATTGATTATTGCAGTGCCCTCTACCTAGGGCTACTGGGTTGGATATCCGCTGATTGCAGCTGGTGCAGAATGCAATGGCAAGGTTGTTAACTGGAGCTTCCAGATCCAGCCACATAACATCTGTGCTGTGTGAACTGCACTGGTTGCCATTGCAATAGTGGATCACCTCAAGGTCGCGTTGCTGACCTATAAAGCCCTACATGACCAGGGATCTCAGTACCTGCAAGATCTGCTGTTACCCTACTGTCCCTCCCATTCACTTGGATTCTCCAGTGAGGGATTACTGGAGATTCCCAGGGTATGTTTGATAACATCTGGAGGTAGATCCTTTGCCTTTATTGCTTCTACCCCTTGGAATTCTCTGCCTCGTTGGATACAACATAGTCTGACCGTAGAAGACTTTAAGAAATTCCTGAAAGCCCATCTTTTTGCACAGGCTTTTGATGATCATTGCTGATTTACTTGAAATCTGATTTCATTATTGTTGGCGCATTGTGGTTTTGAATTATTTTTAACTAATTTTAATTTTTAAGTTGCTGTTCAGTGAATTGAGTTTTAATATTAGTATGGTATTTTTGTAAAGGCGCCCTGAGCTTTGGATGGGTGCCTTATATAAATAAAGTAAACTTTGCCTTCGCTTTGCTGCTTTGCTTTAAGGGACTGAGATTTAAAATTCAAAGATTAGTCAACATCAACCCTGGAAGGGCCCTGATGCTTGATTGTTCTTTTAGGCATTTTTCTTTGCAACTTATTAATACCTGTGCTTCCCAGACTAATGTAACTAGGGTTGAGCTTTGTGAGCAAATTAGACCATATCTTTTTACTGCCTGACAGGAAATATGAATGGGGGGACATGAATTGTGGATTGGATATGAGAATGAAGGATAATGTAAACCAGAAAGTGTACTGTGAAACAAATGCCTTAAACAATATTCTTTCCACTTCTAGCTTGACAGATACATCTAGGGTTCTACATAAAGAAAAGGGTTATACATACAGGCCTGGATATTCAAAGGGGTTGCACCTGGTGCTACTGAGGTGCACTGGTGCAACCCCGCATTGTACCTTGGTGGGATATTGAAAAGGCTGCCAGGCGCAGCGCAAATCCCGATGTGCCAGGGTGTAATGTAAATATATGCAGCGCAGATGCAGGGGACGTGCCCATACATATGCGGCACATCCCTATATTCAGCCTGGGATGTGCAGCACATGTGCTGGCACAACCCTTCAGAGTGCTGCATAGAGGGGCTCAAAGTTGAGCCCCGGAAAAGAGGGAACAAATCCCGGCCACCCACAGGTGGGCTACTGTATTGCATGATGCAACACAGCAGCCGCTAGATGTGGGTGGCCATCTGCCCCACCCAGAACACCATCAGAAATCACCCTCAAACCCCTGGTAATCTAGTGGTCCCCCCTCCCACCCAATTCACATATTTGGGACTTTCTAGTACAATATGCCCTGCAAGCCCATTGGTCCATACTGGGGTCCAATGGGCTTACTGCTCATACTGTACCTGTCATTCTGTGGGCAGTCAGGTGGTATCTGGTGGGTTGCAGCTGCACACCGATGACAGTGGGGGATTGGGGTGGACAAGGGTCTGGAGTGGGTGGGAGGTGGGGTGCCACTGGATCACCATAGATTTCTTTGCAGGAGCTGTACCTTGATTGTGGCAAAAGGCAGGGATGGTCTTTTCTACATTCCTCTGGGGATCGAGTGGGAGGGGGATCACGAGACCACCAGGGATGGTCATTTATACATGTCTCGAGAAATCAGGTGGGAGGGGGGACCAGTAGACCACCAGGGATGGCCATTTATACCTATCTCGGGGAATTGGGTGGGACGTGTGACCTCTAGATCACCAGGGATAGTCATTTATACATATCTTGGGGAGTCCAGTGAGAGGCAGGACCACTAGACCACCAGGGATGGTCATATATATATATATATATATATATATATATATATATATATATCTCAGGAATCGGGGACTTGGGCGGGGGGCACTAGACTACCAGGGATTTCTATGTTTGACATATACCGTGCTCATGGCTACAAGGTGGGGGATGACCTAGTTTCCCCACTGCATACATCATGCTGTGCAGGGCGCCAGGTGCAAGTTGCCGGGCTGCTCTGCGCAAGGCATGCAAATTGGGCCATAATGACATGCAAATGGCCCCATTTGCGGCTTGCATATTTTATGGCCTCATTTGCATTCCCCCTGCTGAATATTGTGGGTGATGCACCTAGCACAACTGCACTTGCGCTGGTGCATTCCTGTGCTCCCTATCTGTGGCTTGTGCCTGCACAGTGCCACTGCACCATCTGCAGTATGTGCGCCAACCCTGCCATATTCAATGGTGCTGCACCATGGCACATCACCATTGAATATCACCTGGCCCTGGCCCATCCCAATTGTGCTGCGCCCAGGCTTGTGCCGCTGCCTGGTGCAGACTGAATATCTGGGCCACAGTATTTTAGAAATGTGTTAGCCACCAAAATAGATTTTACTTTTTGTTTTAGACTGTTGTTTCCACATTTCTTTTTACTTCATCTCTGTGGATTCTCTGACCATTTTATCTTGGACTGCACCCTAAATATGGGTAACATACACGCTAATTATTTTCAGCACCTACACGATGGAGGTTAAATATCTCTATGTTGGATCAGGAACAAATTCAGTTAGACATCCTACATTTGCTTATGGCTAGAGACTCTGGGCCAGATATTCAAAACTTTGCTCAAGGCGCAAACCGTTTGTGCAGGTTTAACGCCGGTTTAGCTCTGCCCACTATATTCAGAAGGCGAAAGAGCATGCAAAAACTGCATTAGTGCCAGGCAAAACTATAATTAACTCAAGGGCCAAACTGAGGGTGTGTGTCAATGCAATGCTATATTCAGTGATTAGTGCCATGCAAAGTGGCTTTGCGTGGCTTAGCGCAACACTTTGCCTGGTGCAAATTACCACCCAGGAAAAGGTAGTCTTAACTCAGGGCAAACCAGCTTTGCGTGATTATGTGGCTTTGCATGACTTTTGCGTGGCTTTGCGCAACCCTAACCAATAAGTATGACACATTGCAATAAGCCAGACATAGAGGAAACATGCTGCTCACTGATGGCATCACTATGGCCATCAGTCCCAGCCATGACAGGCAGTAAGTGGTGACCCAGCTCCCAGTGGACACCATGGCAGTTCGGCCATACAGCACACACCTGCAGACCACCCTTGTGTGGACTCCAACAGATCACAGCACACACATGCAGCACTGTGGGCATGGAAGGTGTTGAGGGGAAGGTGTACAAGTGGCCAGGCTGCACCACAGACTGGGTGTGACCATGAGGCTGGGACAAGCCACACAGTGCACATGGGCCAGTGTTGGGAATACCCCAACACCAGTGTGCATGTCTGATCATATGTGCCCCCCAGCCACATATCATACATCTGTACAGACACCACAGCACACAAAGCCAGCCACTGTGAGCATCCCATGCCAGTGGTGCAGCATCTGTGGGTTGCAGAACAGCAAAACAAAAATGTCCACAGTTAGTGAACACCTGCAAGTTGGGCCTGTCACTGTGTACAGTGCAGTGGTCATCACTGCCCTACACAGCATAGGCATTGCTGTGTCCCTCACACTACTGGCCCCCATGCTACTGTAGTGTCTGCTGTGCACTGTAGCATGCACTACGTTTGACAGTTGCATGCAGCAGCACCAACTGTGACTGTGCTGTGTAGTCCCCTGAGGCACAATATGCTATGCTGTACTATACAAATCTAGCCTGCAGCTACCACAATGCACTCCCAGACTGACCTACAGGTGGAGCTGTGGCCAGACCCAGCCAACGTCTGTACTTCCAGACTGACCTACAGATGGAGTTGTGGTTAGACCTAGCCAGCCCCTGTACCTCCAGACTGACCTACAGGTGGGGTTGTAAGACCATGCAATAGTGCTGAGCAAACTTCATGCAAATCAGTGCATAATGAGATGCTAATCTGGATGTTTGCCCACAGACTACCTAAGTAGGCTTATTTGAATGTCTCTTTTGAATATAGCACAGTTTTGCCCTGGGTAAATGTGATTGCGCCAGGCAAATGACTTAGCTCTGTGCTAAACCTGCACAAATGTGTTTGCGCCAAGCAAACATTTCAGAAATATTGTACATTTTTGCACAATGTAATTTCACATGCGCTGCTGCTGCTTGAGTTTTAATGACTCCACACCTGTGCTAGCACACACATTGGCCACATAGTTCACCTCTCCCTTCCTCCACGTCACTATGAACTTGACTGCTGTTGTAGTGTTCACTTCCTGGCTGCTATATTCAGAGCTGTCTTATTCCCGGGCTATGTTTGCACTGCACTCCCAGCACAGTTTGCCCATCTTCCTTAGCATGCTATATTCAGCAGGTTTAGCACTGGGGCTGTCCCTTCTGAATATAGTGGGCTACTGGGTCCAGGCTAATTTAGCATGCCAGGAAATGCTAAGTTAGCTCTGGGGCAAAGTTTTGACTATCTGGCCCTCTGTCTCCTGCTTCTATGAAGATTCCTGGCAATGGTGGTTGGACACTAAATTGGATATTACATTTATTTTTATACATCTTGGTAGGACTAAGACAACTATGAATTTTCTGAATCATCTACATAATAGAAATATCCTTAATAAATATATAAGGAATATACAATGGTGAGCTGTCAGATAAATTATTTATCAACACAAATGCTGTTTGACCTCGGGTAACCTCATGAGTGGCATAACCCACAAGTGAGACTTCCAAGATCAAACAGCACAAGTGTAGATAAATCATTTATCTGACAGCTCACCATTGTATATTTCATTTATGCAATAGGGATGCTTTCTGTCAGTGCAGGGACATTTGCTTTTGATTGTTTATTCAGATCAAGAATCTGTGTCATTGAAAGTAGGAGTGGGACGGGGTGTCCTATTATCCCCCTGTTGTACAGTTTCATCTTAGACACCCTCATTTGGAACATTATGGCAGACAACCAGATTGAAGGACTCTACCAGCAGGGAGTGGCGTTGCAGAACATTTTGGCTTATGTGGATGACGTGTGTCTTTTTGTGCGAACAACCACAGCAAGAATGTCAACTTTACAGTTAGTTACTGATTATTAAGTATTATTGGGGGCACAGATCAATTTTGCAAAGAGTATAGGGTTGGCAACTGGTAATACCACCCCCCCAACAGAAATTGCAGGTATACAACTCTCTTTAGAACCAGTTAACATCTTGGGTTTATATTTTGGGGCAAGGTAATTTAATTCAGATCAACTGGGAAAATCATGTTCCTTTGTGTGAAACTAAAGTACAGTGCTGGAAGTCTTGAAAATTCCCTAAATTAAAAAGAGTCCATATCATTAAGAAATTGTTGCTTTCCATATTTACATACCTTGGTCATATTTTTCCACCTCCATTTACTTTGGAGACATGCCTCTACAGCTGCTGCTTTCAGATGCTATGGGGAAGCAGGCTAAACCAAGTGAAACAGGATTGTACATATTTACCAATAAAACAGGGAGGGCTTGGTATGGTACATCCATTAGTGTTTTAGCATTCCTTTTTTTCCAATCCACTTTAAAGTTGGTCTGGGGGGGAATGGATGTTCATCCTTGACAAGAGTGGATGAAATCATTATTATGTTCCTTTCATTCTAAATTGGACATAAATCCTCCTAGGGTTACACCCTCTTGTGGGGTCTATGATTATGTGATCTCCTCTATACAAAAAGCCCTGCAGTGGTATTTGTGTAAATTATCTTTGGTTACCTTCTCTAGAAAACAATTATATGTGATGGCAACAACTCAGGTTATTTCCATTGTATTTCCCTTATGTTTTCCTTCTAAAATGGATCAAGCTCTTAAAATGCTGAGGGATAACAAAATTCCCATTAAAACTGGGGATATGCTCTTGCTTAGCTGTCATGCTAAGTTAGGGTGAAGGGAAACGTAAAACACAAAGCCAAAGAGGAGAGGTTTTGCACAAGGGATGAATGCTTGATAATAGAAGAAACTCCGGAACACTTTTTTCTTCATTGCCCAGTGACTACATGATTCTGGGCATATTTAGCGAATTGGTGGAGGTGGCCTTTCCTGTTAACTTTAACATATGAGATATTAATTTTAGGAGACTATACTGGTTCACTCAGGCAATACGACCACAGTACATTAAATGTGATTTTCACATGCTTAAAATGTTATTTACGACAGGCTAGATGCCAGTATTTAACACAGCAACTTCAGTCATCTCTGGAGGCCTTGGCACTTATGATTGAGAGTATGATAAAGGAGGTTAAACAATTAGATTATAAAAGATTCCGAAATGGGAGGATGGATGTGCTCTGGCATAGAACTGACTGGGTGTAATGAGAACATTGGAACTGTTCTGCTACGTGTAATGAGTATAGCTATCTCCTTTTGGGACTTTCTAGTTTTGTTTTATTATTATTTATACTGTTTTTGGATGTAACAAATATGTACACACATGTATAGTAACCATTATGGATATTGCAACAGAGGAGATTCAAGGATAGCATTGATTTAAAATGTGGTTTCTTTTCCATTTTCTGCTTCTTTTTCCTTTTTTTAATTTTGAAAGATACTGCTGGATTAAAATCCATTTTTCTTTATTTTTATTTTGGGATTAGGGAAGGGAGGGGCTTGTATATGTACAGTAATGGATGAATTTAATCTCACTTCATTTTTTGGTTTCTGTATGATATGATTTTTTTCAATAAAATTCCCCTACTCTTGGGTAGGGGGTGCAAATGTCCCACTTCCAGATGGTGGCCTCCAGAGTCAGTGTGGAGATGTAGGTGGAGGGAGCAGGGGGATGGCCTCCCCTTCTGCTTCTGAGCTACAGGAGGCCAATGTGGATTATACCAACAGATTGGCGACATTGGAGGGACTGACTGAGATTGTTTTGCATGCAATGAAGACTGTGCAAGATGAGGACAATGATTTGTTTTTGGTATTGAAAGGGAAACCCGGTCAGCATGCTGAAGTGATTGCATGTCAGGAGCGTTTACTGAATGGAGAAAGGAACACTATGCCTCTGGAACTTCTGGCGGATAGTCAACAGCAGGGTGCTGCAAAGAAAGTTTGCTGCTCTGCCCAGGAAATGTTTCCATCCACCACAGTGCTGCTGCCAGTTCGGGAGATGGTCTGTCCAGTAGACAACTCTGTAACTGCGCCTCCACAACTGCATGCTGGGAATATGCTCTTGTATATGTAGGATACTGGTATGGATGATTCTCCTATCTGGAACCCTGCTTTTCAGATACCTGTAGTTCAGTGTGTGGATGGCACCAAGACTGGAGGGGTGGAAACTGAGAATGGCTTACTGTCTGGACTAGAGTCTATCCCTACAGTGGTGGCAAAGGTTTGGGGGGAGATAGTGGAAGGGGCCCTTCAGAGGTACACCTACAGGTATGAAATTATTAAAAGATATTCCTCTTTTACATTCATTGCAGCAGTTTTCTGATGGGGATAATGTTAGTCAGTTACTTCTTGAGGGGCCAGTTGAAAAACTTGACTTGCCAATGTGTGCACTGTCACACTCAGGTGACAGAAACAATAGTGGATCTGATCAAGGGCAGGCCATGGTTGCGGGCCATTCTCCTGTATTTGCCTCTCAAGGTACTTCTGGGGTACAGCTGGCTGTAGGTTCTGAAATGGAGAGGATTTTGTCACCATTTCAGCAGAAACAAATAGTTATGTGTGATGATAATGCTGCTCTACCTTTGCCTTTAAATAACAATGTTTCAGCATTGGCGCTTACTATTAACAAACACACAGGAGTGTGGTGTGCATATTTTATGGAACACATACAAACAAGGGTGAGGAAGAATAAGTGCCTTAGCTGGGACTTGAGCCTAAGCTGCCAGGAATGCCATTCCTATTGCACTGACCAGTTGCGCCACTGAGACAGCTGGAACCTGGGATGCCCCTGGGCACTTTACTGTTTCTCAAATGCACACCCCAACGGCAACACAAATATTTACCTCTAACAATCACACAGGAGTGTGGTGTGCAAATTTTATGGTACACGTGCAAACAAGGGTGAGAAAGAATAAGTGCCTCAGCTGGGACTTGAGACCAGGCCACCCAGAATACCATTCTGATTGCACTAACCAGCTGTGCCACCGGACAACTGGAACCTGGGATGTCTCTGGGCACATTACTTTTTCTCAAATGCACAACCAAATGGCTTAATATTGCTGAGGCCCTGGAACAAGATGGCTGGGTTAAAGGCTTAGCTCAGCAACCTTGGCATTATCTGAGCTCTCTATCTGTAAGCTGGCTGGGATCTTCTGAACCTGTGCTGTCCTCTGAGGGTCTGAATCCCCTACAGTTGCCTTCCTCTCTAGAAATTACTCAGAACCCAAACTTGGTTCTGACTAAATCTAATACTTCTGGGATTTAGATGGTGCTACAACCTGTGGAGGGCACCCTTCAGCAGCCCAAGAGTTACTTCTTCCACCCCAGTCACCTGAAGACCACATCTGGCATGGTGTTTCTCCTTCCCCCCCGAATAACTGAGCACTTGGCATCCCCAACTAGACCTTGCACTTCCTATACTAGTACAGGCCTTCCACCTTCCAGGACATATGCTGGTTTATTTCATCCCCCAAACCTAGAAGTCTTTCCTGACAGGATCTATGTGGGGAAACAACTGTTGAAAACTAGCGTGCAGTTTCAGGCTAGTGATATTTACGCCTTGATTCAAACTTCTGGCAATACTATTTTCGATGTCAGCTTCAAAACAGCCATAGGCTTGGAAACTTTCTGGCTAAGGTAACAACAAGTCAGATATTGTTGTTTTTCCTTTAACAAAACCAACTTTCAAAGTGATTACTGTTCTGTTTAAAAATGAGGAGGTCTGCATTTCTGACATTTTGCATTGGCTGAGATCTAAATGTACTGTTTTGGGGAATCCTGACCCCATCGTAGATTCTGAGCAGTTATGGATGGAGGGATGGAGAATTTGAGTTTGTCTGCCTCAAGTGAATGGGACCATCCAACACCTTCCCAGCTGATTTTATTTGGGTCATGACAGAGGTTTTATTTTTTATGCAGGGCAACCCAAATCTTGTTTTTATTGTGGAACTTATACACACCTCAGCTACACCTGCGACTGAATAAAATGCTCCCTGTGTGGGAAAATTGGCCACATTGGTGCTGACTGCCCTAATTCTATTAGCTGCAACATGTCTAATGAAACTGGACATACTTTTAGGAACTACCCTTGAGCTGTACACAATCAGCCCTCTACAGAAGGGGATGAGCAAGAAAATGAGGTGTCCAGAGTCCAGAAGCACCTTACAGCTGGACCAACTTCAGAACAAAGTAGAACCTCCTTAGTGGTGGAGAGTGCTGCTCGCACTCACAGCTTGGATTCTGCTGAAGGTAGTGTTACTCTGCTTACCATGGCACCTAGCATGAATACATATCTACTTTCTGAGGCACAGGTTGATGGCTCATTGACTGGAGGACACTACTGTGGTGCCAGAACCCCCAGGGCAAGTGGAAATAGAACCAGTTGGACACCTACTTCCTCAGCCTCTGGTGGAAGTGGAGAGCCCTGTGCAGCTTTCTGTTTCTACAGGCAGTGTTATGCCCCCTCCACCCCCTTTCCCTTGGGACAAACAACTGCCTAGAAGAAGTGACAGGCACAAGTCTCATGCTGACCATCTTCCATTCAAATCTGTTCAATGAGATGTTATTCCACTGGACAATACATTTTCAGTACTGACTAAATGGAAAATGTCGGGAGATACTGATGAAGAAGCTGATACCTCTTCTGTTGTGTCCTCTCAACTGGATATAACCACAGATACTGACCTGGCTTCTACAGATTTGAAACAAGCCTGAAAAAGGAAAGCTAAGATGAAAAAACCTTCCAAAGTGGATTGTTAACTTTTGCCTGGCATATCTGCTATGTCCTGTAAATTTTCATTTGCCTTGTTAAATACTAATAGTATTAAGAATAAGAAGAGGAGGCAAACTACCTTTACTATTTTGCGTGACTTTAATTTTCATGTTTTCTTTTTACAGGACATCGGCTTACATGCTTTAAGGGATATTGTTATGGCTTTTTCTGAATGATTTGGAGGTCCTTCCTTTTGGTCATCGGGGATGACCCTTGGTCACTGATGGGAATTTTATTTACTATACCAGGTATTTTGGTTAATAGGCTATTGGGTTTGGCCCAAGGACAATCCTTTTGCTTGATATTTATTTTGAACATCAAGAATTCTGGCTGATAAACTTATATGTCCCACAAACAAAAGCTTTATGGACTGAGCTACTGAAGATGATTTAACCCTACTAAATGTTTACCACTGAAACAGTTATTTTTGGAAGTGACTCTAATTGTATCTTATACTTCCTGGACAAACCTCGGAAGACCATGACATTATATAACGCTTATAATTTCTTAACTTACTGATTACTATGGCATGGTTTAAAGATGGTGATCAATATGGTATACAGCCTCCAAACCATTTCTTTTATAAAGGACTTTTGTCCACTAGGATTGATTTTTTGATTGCAGTAAAATAGGAGCTGCACTGAACAAGCCTGTAACTCACCATAGATGAAGACTGAATATTTCTGTGTTGGAAGATCAGCAAGTCTGACTTTCCTTGCAGGAAATTTTGGAAGCCAGAAAGTCTATGTATGAGTTAAATGACAACCCATTACAGTGTTGGGTTGATACAAAATATGATTTAAAAATATGTTTTCCACTGTGGGCCAAACGACAACATACTGCACAGTATGCCCATTATTTAGGACTTAGAAAACATTTACACACTTTAGTTTCTTGGACATATGAAACTGGGTGTAACTATACAGCCCAGATAGCTCATATAAAGAAGGAAATGTGTATGGCTCAGTATGATAGGACATTCTCTTTAATGACAGAACAAAATTATGGGACACAAGGGAAAAGCAGTCAGGTTAATCCTTATGACTGTTGTAAGGATAGAATTGATGCATAATATATGGCCCAGATAAAACGTCATGATAGTTCCCTTGCAACTCACAACCTGGAAATGCCTCATCTTGAGATTGATTATACTGTACATTTGTTTAGGTCTGGAGGGGATACCCTAGTTTCAGCAACTGTTTTTTTCCACAACCTACTCATACCAGATCTTCCACAGGAGGTCAGAGATCACTTGGTGGCCCCAATTACTCCAGGAGAAATATGAGCAGTAGTATCTTCCTTGAAAGTGAATACAGCCCCAGGAACAGATGGTCTGTCTGTGGAACTCTACAAAAATATTATTGATGTTATTGTAGAGAAACTGGCAATAATATTTAATGAGATCTTACAAGGTCAGCTGGAAATCACTCAGGAATTATCAGAACATTTTCTGATATATCTGCATAAAAAGTGTGACAAAGCTGATTTACAAAATCGGAGATCAGTTAGCTTGATCAATACAGACTGGAAGATACTGTGTAAAGTATTAGGTCTCAGGTTGTCTGGTGCAGCACAAATTTTGATTGCCCGTACTCAAACTTGTGTGGTTCCTAAGCAAATGGCACTTGATAATACTTTACTCTTTCAAGAAATTTGTGAAGGATCAGATAGTATGGGATATATCATCAGCCTGTATCAGGCAAAAGCTTTTGATGCCGTAGTACATGATTTTTTGTTTTCTGTTTTAGAAAAATATGGTCTACCTCCCATGTTTGTGGATTGGATATATTGCTTATATAATAATGCTATTACTCGGCCTGTTTTTAGTGGCCTCACTAGTTCTACAGTGAAAATACATAATGGAGTGAGACAGATGTGTCCCCTCAGTGCCTTATTGTATGTATTTAGTATTGATCCATTCATTCAAAAGCTAGAACAATATCCACAAATTACACACACAGTTGGAAATCATAGAATGTTTTTTCCATGAATTATGGAGCATGCTGATGATATATGCCTTATGGTTGTGGATGCAGTTTCTGGGGTTACAGCTTTATCGGTGTTACAGGACTTCTCAACTGTTCCTGGTTTGGTTCTAAACAAAGAAAAAAGTATGGCTATGGTCCTAATTGGTACTAATTGGTACACAAAGGAATGGGTAGAATAAATTGCTGGGATAAAGGGGCTTGCCACTAAAAGGCAGGCCAGGTTGTCCAGTGATCCCTGCCAGGAAGAATGCACAGAAGGGGAAGGGGTGGTGGGAGGGACAGAAGGAATAGAGAGGGTGGGTCCTAGTTACATCATCAGGCAGGTAAGGGTAAAATGACAAGGGCAGGCCAGAGCCCCAGGGATTGGCTGGGAGACAAAGCCCAAAGGGGATCCTGACCAGAGACCTATAGGGGTATATTAGGCCAGGACTCAGGCAGGACGGCCTCTTTTGCTGGGAATTGTTTTCAAACTGAGAACCCAGCACATCATTGTCAAGCAGCAGGTAAGGCACATGAGGCTTCTAGATCTTGTAGGCCAATGTGGATCATGGTGGCTAACATTTGTGACTTTGTTTGGCTCATATCATGATGTTTGTTTAAAAAAAATAGCTGTTCACCACAACATAACCCAGATCGACCATCCTAGGGTAGCTGGTTCATTCCACTGGGGTATCAAACAGATGAAGCATACTGATGAGTCCTGGTAGGACGAAACACACGTCTATGTCTTCTGGTGGCACCCTTTGCAATCTGTGTGAGAGGCCTTTCGGCACCATGCATTTCTGCTTAAAGTTGAACCAGCTTAATATTCTGTGGTGATTTGCATATGCAGCCCATGATGCTTTGCATTGTGGGGGCATGTGTGATTTTGTATTTGATATATATATATATATCTATATATATATAGATAGATATGTAGATATATATATATATATATATATATAAAAGAAAGGGAGTCATTTAGCATTTACTGTCCACTGTGATAATTAATTACTTATAGAAAGGTAGTTTGTGAATGAGAGCTTGAGTTTTTTTGTTGTGCTTGTCTCTCCTTGTGGTTAGTGAGGAGAACAGACTGGACAGGAACTGGTTTGCCACTGCAATGTTCATTCTGGCATAAAATGGGTGTTTCGATGTGGTCCCAGGGCAATTTTAACATGGAACTAGTGTGGGCAGCAACCCCAAGTGAGTGGCTGCATAGTATGCGATTGCAGTTTTTTGGAGGTTCTCTGAATTGCTAAGCACATGGTGCAGCATGTGGGTCTAGGGCTTGGTTCTGGTTGCTTTCAAGAGTATAGGCCAGAAAGCTTGGGCAGCAAGCCAGCTCAATAGGGAGGCACAGTCGTCCATATTTGAATGCAGAGAGCCATGGGATTTTTGTTTGTTTCACATCAAAATAAAAAAAAAGAAATAAATTTTATGCAGGTGGAGGCCAGAAGAGCCTAGGCAGCAGGCAGGCTCATGGTGGAGGTGCAGTCACTGTTGTAATGGCAGAAAGCCGTGGGGTTGTAAGTTAGTGGCAGAGAGCCATGGGGGGGTGTTTGTGGTTTGCTCAGCTAGCAAAGTCGGACCCAGCTTGAGAAAAGGAGAAGCATTTGCTCGGGGTATGCACTGGTAGCATTTTTGTTCATCTGATCTTAAAAAAAAAAAAAAGTAAAAAAGAGAATGTGGGTCACTATCGGGAGGCATGGCCAGAGACGTGCATGTGGGGTGCAGATGGTCCTTAGAGCCACGTGGTGTGGCTTGCCTGGTGTAGTGTGCTGGCCCCCTTTGTACAGGAAGATCCAGGTGGAAGGCTGCTGTGTGGAGAAGCAGAAGGTGAATGGAGCAGATTTGACCCTCCCATTTGGTTCTTTTGTTTTTTTGGCAGTTTTTTTAGGTGTAGGGGGAGGCAATTGCGAGTTGGGGACAATTGATGGAGAAGGCCATTGGAGAGTACAGGATGCGAGAGCAGTGAGGCCATTACAAAGGGTAAGTGGTCTGCTGATAGCAGAGAAGAAGGTAGTGGCCACAGAGAGGCACTGCGAGTACTGGCTGGAGGGGGCCTGCAAGGCAGGACTGGCAGGTACAGCAGCATCCTCATTTCATGCCAAACACTGGATCACATTTTGCTAAATAAGGAATGAGACTACAGTTCAAATACAACTGCATGGGGGGGAGGTCAGGCAGATGGTGCCAGGTAGGCCCGGAGTTCAGAGGGCCTAAGGCATATGTGATGAAGCAGCAGGCCACTATTCAGGCCAAAATGTTCTCAGAGCTTAAAAAAAAAATAAAATAAAAAGAGGCAGCAGGACCTATAAAGAAATAGGGCAGCAGGCAGATTTGAGGCAATTGAATGTGTATCTGGGCATGAGGGGAAGGACCCCCCCTTGATTTAAAAAAAAAGGAGGAGGAAAATGAAGCAAAGCAGGTGCCAGCAAACACAAGGCCTGCCCATACAGCAGGAGGAAGAATATGGAGGTTTGCAGGCAGTGGCAGGGCCCCCTCAGTCTGGTACAGACTGGTGGGGCACTGCAGATGGTCGGGTAAGACTATGCAAGGTGTTTTTTTCAAAAAAAAAGAGAGAACAACAAACAGGGGAGGACGACACAAAAAAACAGGGATGCAGGTGGAAAATGGCCTGGTTGCAAGGACCAAGGCATGGGGATGGATAAGCAATGTGGGCAGAAGCTGGCGGGCAACAGGCACCTAGAAATAGGATGGGACCTCAGCCTGGACACAAGGTAAGGTTGGCCTGGCTATGGAATGCATGGTTTGAACAATTTGTTTCGTTCCTCTGATTACAGTGACATAGGAACACCATGGCACCCAAGAGAGCCCAATTGTCCAGTGAAAGACTGATGCAGGAGGCATCCAAGCTGATGGGGAAGATGTCAGAGCTGGTGGCAGCAGCAAAGCAGAGGGAGGCAGAAGAGGAGGCCATGAGAAAGTGGAAAGAGTGGGATGAGTGCCCGGGCAGGAGACCAGGAGGCAAGAGGCTCAGAAATGAAGTGCCGTGCCTGCTGCCTATCCCAGCACCTCTGCCTGCACTGGAACTGGATGATGGGAACATGAATGGTGGTAAGGATGATGTGGATTTGTCAGACAAAAATGGCCTAAAAGGGTACTTGGAGGTACTGGGTGAAACAGGGATTGAAAAGATGGAGTGGGCTATTCAGGCCTTAAAGAGAAAAGGGGCTGGGGTGGAAAAGGATGGGGGGGACAAGATGCCAGTCAAAAAATTATATGATGGGCCTCCAGTCTGCTCTGTTGGGGACCATGTCCCAGTTTCAATCCAAGAGAAAATCTGGAAGGGAGAGTATGTGGACATATTCGGGCTGGTGAACGAGGACACAGCCACAAAGCATGAGCAGAAGGAGTCTGTAGGGAAGTCAGAAATGGCGGTGGCTCTGGCAGTGGTGGGCCACAAGACAGAGGAAGCTAAATAAAAATGGAAAACCATTGAGAACTGGCAAGGGGGCTTCATCATATACAGCGCATTGGTGCTGGAAAAGCTGCCAGAGCTTGCCATCCCCTTGCTGATGTATATGTCCATTATCAGAGATACATAGAAGGTCAAAGTCGGGTATGGCTGGCTCGAGTATGATGAGGCATTCCAGAAGAGGATGGTGGCCAAAGGGGATCTGAGATGGGACTGTGCCCACTTGGAGCTGTGGGTGAGGACCCCCTCTGGGGAAGGGAAGGGGCCAGGGTTGAACAAGTAAGGAAGGCTGCACCCACCGCAGTGGTCAGGGCATGCTGGGGTTACAACAAGGCCACATGTACATGGGGAAATTGTAAGTTCTGACACATTTACTCTAAGTGTGGGGGGTCGCACCTGGTCACCAACTGCTGACAAATGGTGGACAGGGGGACAGCACGGGGGGCAATACCATGAGCAGTCCTTTCAGAGGGGCACAGGACAGGGGCTGGGGGTGGTCAGAGAGGGCAGCATCTCACTCCCGAGGGATGGTGTTAACTGGATAAGCAGTGAGGGGTGATGGGGCTATGCTCTGGCATGCACCCCCATCTCCCTAGTGGTGGTCGAGGAGTAGACCACAGACTACCTAAATAGTTGGGTGGCAGAACTGTTCAGGGCAGGCTTCCGGGTGGGTTTCCAGCTGGGGTTTCAAGGGGGGTGGTCAAGAATGTGGGCCAAGAACCTGGGGTCAGTAAAGGGAAAAGAAGATACAGTGGGTGCCAAGATAGAGAAGAAAATGAGGGCAGGTAGGGTTGAGGGTCCATTTGGGGGCCCCCCCATGTGAGCATTTCCAAGTATCCTCTTTGGTTATTGTCCCCAAAAAAGCAGCAGTGGAGTTCTGTTTGATCCATCACTTATTCCACCCTGAGTGATCATCGGTAAACGAGGGCATACCCGGTCACCTTAGGGTGGTGTTATATGACTCCCTAAAGTAGGCGATAGTGCTAATCAGAGCTATCGAAGAGGCATGGCTGGTAAAGGTGGACATAGAATTGGCATTTCGGCTTTTGCCGGTCCAGCCCAAGGATTGGGACCTATTGGGGCTTCAGTTCCAAGGGGTCATGTATTTCGACAAGGCCATGCTCATGGGGTGCTCGGTGGTGTGTTCCACCTTTGAAGCATTCAGCACGTGGGTGCAGTGGGTATTTGGAGCCTAGTATGGGCACAAGAGGGTGGTTCACTGCATGGATGATTTCCTCCTCATCGGGGTGTCCAGGGCAGAGGTGCAGGGGATGTTGCAGGATTTTAAGGCTATGTGCCAACAGGTGGGTATCTCATTGGCGCAGGGAAAGATGGAAGGCCCTGCCCGTAAATTGGAATTTCTGGGCATAGAGGTGGATACAGAGAAGGGATGTTTTTGGCTTCCTGGGGAAAAAGCAGTGGCCCTTAGAGGTCTACTAACCCAGGCTACACGGAGGAGGAGGGTGAAGCTGGTACAAATGCAACAGCTGCTGGGGCACCTTAAATTTGCCTGCAAGGCCATCAGCCCAGGCAGGGCCTTCACAAGGAGGTTAGGAAGGGTAACAGAGAAGGCTCAGCTACTGCACCACTGGGTGGATGTGTTGAGAGGAGTACGGGAGGACTTTCAGGTATGAGAGAAGTTTCTCGACATCTACTATAGGGTGACATTCTGGCAGGAGGAGTGGGAAAGGAACGTGGACTTGCAGCTGTTCACAGATGCATTGGGGGCTCTGGGAATGGGGGTGCATTTTCAAGGAGATTAGATGTCAGATCCTTGGCCGGAAACATGGGAAAAGGGGGGTTGTTGAAAGATATCACATTCTTGGAAATTTTCCTGATATTGGTGGGTTTGGAAGTATGGAGTGATAGGATGCAAGGGAAGCGCATCTTGTTTTGGTGCGATAACAAAGGGGTGGTAGAAGTCATTAATAGGCAAGGGGGAGGACAGAGATGGTGGGACAGCTGCTCAGGCAACTGGTGTTGTTGGGGCTGCAGCTGAATATATCTTTCAAAGTGCAGCACATTGAGGGGTTGAAAAATGAAGTGGCTGACAGTCTTTCTCGTTTACAGCTCAACAGGTCTCGGGAGCTGATGCCTCCGGCAGCACCACATAGGACCAGGATCCCTGACTGGATTTTAGAGGCTGGAGAGACACAGCCAGGGTGCTGTACAGGGGAGTCTGGGCAACCAACACATTGAGGGTGTACAAGGCAGGATGGGCGAAGGTTCAGGATTTCAGAAGAAAGTATGGGTGGGACAGGGCTGAACCAGCCTGGGATGAGCAACTAAGGAGGTTCATGGTGGAAATGTGTGAGGAAGTGTTGGCCCATGCCACAATGGTCATGCACGTAGCTGGCATCAGTTGTGTGTGCCAGGAGTGGGGGTGGCCCAATGTTGGGGCCTGCAGGACAATAAAACGCATGGTGTCTGGTTGGCGGAGGGGTCAAGTGGCACAGGTAGATGGAAGGAAACCCATAAGGGGAGAGTTACTAGCAAAGGTCCTAGGGGCCACCCAGAAGGTATGCACATCAGTCCAGGAGGGGGTACTATTCCGGGCCATGTTTGCAGTTAAGGCAGCAGGATATTCCAGGTGGGGGAGGTGGTGGCTCTGTGGAAAGCAGCTTCCAGGCAGGCATTACAGCATGATGATGTCCTATGGGGGCATGACAGGGTGGTCATTTCCCTAGCCATATCCAAGACAGACCAGGGGAAGGGGGACCAAAGTGTCACTGGTGAGGCAACCACAGTCTGCCAGCTGCTCCATTAGTGTGCTGGAGACATATGGGAGTGCACGGGGGAGGGCCAGGGGAGTACTCTTCTGACATGAGGACAGCTCCCTGGTCACATGTTTTCAGGTAGGGGCAGTACTCAAGAGGGTGCTGGCATTCCTGGCAGAAGATACAAGTAAATTTGCCCCATATTCATTCTGAATTGGGGGAGCCATGGAGGCAGCAGAAAGAGGGGCTTCAGCAGAGAATGTACAAAAAGTGGGGTGCTGGAGGTCCAGCTGCTATAAGAGGTACATGGGGTATTAGCAACAGCAACTCATACTGTTTATTTTGTTTCCATGACAGGTTCCAAGAGGAAATTCTGGATAGTAGGGCATTCCTTCATATATTGGGCTAAAAGGTTTGTGATCGCCACCTCCAGAGGAGCAGACCTGAGATATAACACCAAGCATTCCAGGATGCTATGGAAAGGCATTGGGGGATGAGGTGGGTACACTTCATGCCTTTGATGGAAGAGCTACAATTGCAGTGGGGCACCCTAGATTGCCTTATTATACACCTGGGGAGGCAATGACTTGTTGAGCCTGCCATGGGAGGCATTGACACAGAACATCATGAGAGACTTCAAAAAATTGAGAGGGTGGTGGAGGTTCCATATGGCTCTAATTGCGGCTACTCTTAAAAAAGTTGTTCTTAGACATTGGAAAGATTTTGTCGTGATCAGTTATACGGAATGGCTGGAGGAATTACTTGCCAGTTTGAGGGTTGAAAGAATGATAGCCATCCTTCAAAACAAACTCCCTAGATTTGATAAGATCTGGGGTCCTTTTACACTACTTACTCACTATAGGGTCTATTGATCCCCTGCTGACTGATGGGAGCAGCTTAGCTTGTCTTGTGCTGGGGAGGTGGGGTGAGGGGCGGGGATGGGGAGGGAGGGGTTCTTGGGGCATTGCAGAGGATGGATCCTATTACCAGTTGTAATATGCATGATTGTGTACTCATATGCTTGTGCTTGTTGTCCATGGATGCATTCTCTGTAACTAAAAATGGAATAAAGATTTAATGGAAAAAAAAAAAATTGAGAGGGTGGTGGTCAAGGGTGACAATCGGCTGGTCCAACATCACTTCCCAGAGGGTTTGAAGGGGGGTGCAGGACGTCCGGCTAACTGAGAAAGTCAGGAAGCATTTAAATAGGAGGGTGGCCATGGCAGTAATAGAGATGGGTGGGGTGCACCTGCAGCTCAAGGACATCTCCTTGGTCCAGCCAGCAGTGTACAGGTCAGATGGGGTCCACCTGTCTGAGTTTAGCATGTGCCTTTTCCTGTGACCTATCGGGGAGCTAGTGAAGCAGATAGCCAGCAAAGGGTTTAGATAATAGCCTGCAAGGGGCGAGCCCCTCCATCCTTTGCAAGCTGGAGGAGGGGCAGTGGAAGAAAGAAAGAAAAAAGGGGGAAGTGGGGGGAAGAAAGGGGGGAGGGGGTAGGATACACGATCTGGGGACAAAGACCCCAGACGTGGTGGTAAAGTGGGGAGGGGGATAGGTCCCAGGCGCCAGATTCAGAAGTGTCCATTCCTGGAGGGTGAAAGCCTGGGTAGGTGCAACTGGCCTGGTTCTGGTGTGGAGGAGGGAGCCAGATTCACAGTGTCCAGGCCCTGAAAGCAAGATGGATGAATGACCAGAAGAAAGACAGAGGCCAGAACCAGGAAGCTTGGGAAGAAATTTTGATCTGAATTGAATTGTGAATTCAAAATATATGGTTGTAAAATATAGTCTTTTGTGCCATGAATAAAATTACCAACAAGCAACCAACAAGTTAAAACTGTTGTAGCATCCATCATTCCTGTTGAGGATGCAGGGGACAATGGGGCTTGCCACTAAAAGGCAGGCCAGGTTGTCCAGTGATCCCTGTCAGGAAGAATGCACAGGAGGGGGAGTGGTGGTGAGGGGACAGAAGGAATAGAGGGGGTGAGGCCTAGCGACATCACCAGGCAGGTAAGGATAAAATGACAAGAGCAGGCCAGAGCCCCAGGGATTGCCTGGGGGGTGGATCCCAAAGGGGGTCTTGACCAGGGGCCTATAGGGGTATATTAGGCCAGAGCTCAGGCAGGACAGCCTATTTTGCTTGGAATTTTTCCCACCCTCCACCTCTTATTAAGGAAGGTGTTGGGGGGCATGTTTGGCACAAAGGAAAGAATTGGAGGGCAGGTTGAGTGTTCTGGGGGCCCTGGTCATAGGGCCAGGTGTGTTTTTTTCACTGTGGGGAGGCAGCATTGGGCCAGGGGTCTAGGGAAGAGTCCCCAGGCAGGGAGGGGCACAGAGCCCAAGGGAGTAGGAAGAAAGAAAAAAGGGGGGACCAGGTGGAAGGGGTAGAATACACGAGCTGGGGACAAAGAACCCAGACATGGTGGTAAAGCGGGGAAGGGGATAGTTCCAGGTGCCGGATTCAGAAGTGTCCGGGCCTAGAGGGCAAAAGCCGTGGTAGGTGGAACTGGCCTGGTTCTGGTCTGGAGAAGGGGGCTGGATTCACAGTGTCCGGGCCCTGAAAGCAAGATGGAAGAATGACCAGAAGAAAGACAGAGGTCGGAATCAGGAAGCTTGGAAAGAAATTTTGATGTGAATTGAATTGTGAATTCAAAACATATGGTTGTAAAATATAGTCTTTAGTGCCATGAATAAAATTGTCAATGAGCAACCAACAAGTTAAAACTGTTGTAGCGTCCATCATTCCTTGAGGGGATTCAGGAGACAAAGATTGTTCAGGTCCCAGGGAAAGTGTTGTGTATAATGTTTGGGGGGGGGGGGTCATATCCTGCAATGTAAAACTGGACAGAGACATTGCAAATGGCAGAACTCAAAGTGGAGAAATGGAAAGCGTGGCCAATGACAAATCAGAAATGGATCTTTTTATTTAAACATTTATTTTACAGATTCTTTTGTATGTGAGTTATGTTTTTCCCCTTCCTACACAACTGGAAAATAAGGTATGTAATATATTCTTTAGGCTCTTGTGAGGGAGCAGGTTGAACCCCGTTAAGAGGGCAGTAATTTATAGACCAATAAAGCAAAGAGGGCTTAACATAATTATCCCATAGTTTTCTTTTTTTCTATTTATGTGTATGCTAATTTTTTTCCTGTAATACAGGGTCATGGGAAGGTTTGGGTTCCCCTACTACAAATGCAGGGTCAATATTTTTTTTATAGAATAGTGTTCCAGGAAATGGGGGGGAGGGGATTCATAATATGCCTATTGGGATCACGGAAAATATGATCTCTTATTTAAAAAAATTAAAACAATGGAATATCGCCACAGCAGATATTTTATACAAAACCCAGAAGGAATTGTATACGTATGTTTTGAGTACAAAGTTCTTCTTGGTACCTTGTTTCTAGTGCCCTTCAAGCATACCAGAGAGCATACCAGAGAGCTGCCTCATGAATCAACTTCTGGAACATCGAATACCCCAGAGGATGTGGGACACTGTTTGGTTATGCTGTCATGAGAAATTAAACATACGTAATAATCACCAGCACAAAATGATGGCAGAAAGGTATTGTTTCAGGGGAAAGTTGTGCTCAACACTTAGAAACAATGGAACGCTTAAAGTATGTTTTGCTTGTTAAAGGCCTTTGTTGACCCTCTGGTAGCATCTCCCTAAGTTTTTAACTATGAAGTATGATGTTTTAGTCTGTGGTAAATTTGTAGATGGGTGAAAAAATTTCCGTTCTGGGACTCTGCGGGTTATTTTAGCTTGTTTAATGTGGGGTATATGGCCAGTTCATTGTCAGTTTATATTACAACAAAGGCGTTTTTGCTTGGAGGGTCTTGTTGAACTGATCAATAAGAAGATTAGTTTTATTTTCTATAGGGAACAACAAGGGTTACTCTTCAAAGTCCTGGTGACCTGGTGGTGCTTGGCATCCGCCATGAATTACTTGAGTAAGAAGAGATCCAGAAGCAAAAAAATTTGATACCTTTTAATGGACCAACACAGATGTAACAACAAGAGCAGAGTGCTCTAGCTTTCAGATCAACAAGTCCTTTGTCAGAAGCGTAATGACAGTTATTCAGAAAACACAATACTTTTAACAACTAGATCATGCAGAAAAAAACCGAAGAAAATCCCCATTGGTTTAAAATACTCATTAAAAAAAAAACAGAAGATGATGTCAGAGAAGTGTAACAGTATCATGTTACCATAAGCTGTGAGGGTCCCTGGGTCAAAGGTGCTTGGTGCAAAACACATACAAAGAATTCTACTGCATATAAATTCATCTGACATGAGATAACTCTGCTTGAGCAGATGGCTCTTAAATCAAGCTATGAGTGTCACAATGTGTACAAGAATGTAATTATTGAAAAACAACTCCCACCCAGATTAAAGATGTACTAATTTTGTCTTAGATCTCCAAGAAGTTTCAATGTTTGTATTACATTTACTAGTAAAGCTGTCTTAAAAGATTAATATACACTGTATGATGTGTAAAACTTAGCTGGATCCATTGCCCAGTTACTGTATACTCTCCAGCTAGATATTATGCCCCATAAACTTCAAAAGCCTCTAGTGTAGTAACAGGACTTTATAAATGATAATTTAACTATAAATTGACAGTATTAGTGTCAAACGAAAAACTCTTGTCAAGGACCACCAAGGAATTAAGACCACACAGCCTGATATGTACTGATGTCAATAAATTCTCAATGTATAACAACTTGATGTAGCAAAAGTGTCTAAGGAATCTGAATAAGAGTTAAAAATTAGATTCTCTCCTCCTCTCCACACACACAATACACCCTACCCCAACCCACATTCCCATAATGCAGGGGAGATAACTCGTTTTAAGGAGAGATATACACACATAGACACACACACACACACACACACACACACACACACACACACACACACACACTCCTGATGCACCTCTATTCACATCAATCATTGCAATTGTTCCCCAAAGGAATTCAACTTGTCATGAAATCCCAATTAAAAGGGATCATGTATTCTAATATCTACAGAGCAAAAAAGTTATGCTATTTAACCTTACTCCTATCTGCGTAGTAACATCTCCAAGGATTCTGGATAGAACCACAATGAAATAATACTCCCACCCTCCCCAGAGTAAGGTAACTAGAAGTAAATATAAAGTATGTGTGTAAGACAAGAGTCCTAACATACCTACATTTCCACAAATCACTACACTATTAGTCTAATGTAAATAGATCTGTCAAGGACCCCCATGCTAATGAGATCTCTCACACCAATATGTTCAGAGTTTAAAAAAATGTGGCGGTCTATAATAAACCTGCTGTATGTACAGTAACAGCCTAGGGAATCTGAATATGGTGCAATGGAATTCACCCCACTCCCGGGTGAAGGTAAATAGTAAGGAGTAATTAATATTCATTATGTGTGAAGTAAGAGTAATAACACACTGTAACTCCATGTATCTAAATAGAAGCCTACCTCAATGTAACAGCAAGACCCACATTTGTTATAGTCACATACCTCCCAACACACACACACACACACACACACACACACACACATACACATCATTCCAATGCCTGTAGCCCACAGAACCTTTCCAAAGAGTCAGCACAAATAATCTTTGCCCCCTGCCTACCTGCTCTTCCTCCGGCAACAAGTACATTCTTGTCTTTGTGGACTACCTAACTAAATACTTGGAACTGATTCCATTAAAAGACACTAAAGCTGCTACAGTGGCAAGTGCCTTACTCAATACAATCATTTGCCGTCACGGTACCCCAGTGAACCCGCATTCAGACAAAGGCACTAATTACCTCTCATCCATTATGCGAGAAAACCTGCAAGCTTCTCAACATCAAAAAAGACTCATACAACCAGTTACCATCCACAGTGCAGTGGACAAAGTGAGAGAATGATGTTGACCATTCTTAACACACTATCCAAATACCTGGATGAGACTCATGACACTTGAGATCATTTTGTTCCCTTCATTCAGTTTACGTACAACTCCAGCCCTTGTGTCAACAGCAATGAGTATACCCTGTTTCTCCTAGTCCATGGATGTCACTCTAAAACACCTCTGGACAAAGATCTCTCATTGCTAGAGGTCCCAAAGTCAGCGTCCTCCTTCATAAGCCCAATGTTGGAATAGCTTGAACTTGCGAGACTGGTTGCTGTTGATACCCTGGAACATAGAAAAATGGCAATGCAAAAAAATGTCAGCAGCCAAGTGTCACGATCCTTAATTTTCTGTGGGAGACACTGAATATTTGTATTGACCTGTCTTTGTTCTGGGTGCCACCAGAAAACTGCTTTGCCCTTGGACTGGACCATTTTATATTGTGGAAAAGCTTCCCTGTTCATGTTTGCTTGTGCCAAAAGTCAAATGGAAAGCTGATACACAACAACTTCCACATCAGCAGATTGAAGCATGGGTACTTGCATGATTCCCTCCCTGATGCAGTCCCACAAGTAATAAGGCTTCCTTGGAACCTACAATATTTTCAGAAGCTGAACTTCCTGCTGACAATTTGACAACAGTTTCACCACAACCTCATGGTACTGACGCTTATCGGCCAGCTCCTGTTCTTCCTGCCCCACCAAATGAACTTCCTGGAACTTCTCAGCCTCTTGCATATTCTCATGAATCTCATGTACCCCAAACAGTGTACCGGACTGAGAAGATTCTACTCAAAAAGTACATCAATGGATCTTGGTCATACCATGTTACGTAGTTTAGGTATGATAGTGCTCAGAACTCATGGGACCCTTTTGTGACTTGACCCCATCCTGTCAAGAACTACTTCAAGCCACCCACTCAGCAATCTCAATTGACCATAAAAGCTGCAGAATCCAGTGAACTTATTATTCGGACTCAGTGTGGTGATTCTGTCAATTCTTTGTCTTAACAATCTGCAAATTGCTTCTGAACTCCTGTATGATCTAATATTTTTTTCTCCCCTCTTCTAAATTTTAGTATTTTCAATCCCTCAACTAATGAATCATCCTCTAGTACTGTCTCCACGATGCTCTCAAATGTTATCTTATTGTTACAAAGGTTTTGCTACTTTTTACTGTTGTTCATGCATAACGGTGTCTTTACTTGTTCAAGTGGTACTCACATTTACAATACCTGGGGTGATGTGGAGAACAGAGTTGAGCAGTAAGAGGAGTCCACTTGAGAATTTGGTGGAGGGTCAGTAGTTTCCTTATGTAGGTTTGGTGGGATTGTGTGATTTGGGGTGTACACTTATGGATAGGGGTTTTTGTCATATTTTGTGTTGCAAGTTTTGTGAGGTTTAACATTATTCTTGCTTTTCTTTTCCAGGTCTCTGTGATATATATATTTTTTTTTAGTTGCATTGTTTTTTTATTTCCTTTCTTTAACAAAAATTCCACTACTGTTTTTGCAGATAGTGCCTTGAATTATTTTACTTCCACCTGGACACCCACCAGGAAAGCACCATGATGGGTAGAAGGGGCCACAGTTTAAGTCTCATCCAAAGGATGGCACACCCCAACAGTACAGCACCCCCTTAATACTACACTCAGGTGCTAGCATTTAGGTATGAGTCCAATTCCAGTGTGTGACAAGAACCCATGACATTTTGGCCCAGAGGCCAATAAACTACCATCTGAGCCATGCTGACACCTATGAGAATGGGAAGTTCTAAACTGTTGGAAATGATCATGGGAGAAACAATCTGAGAGAAAGATAGCAGGACATGGTATGTACACGAAACAGATTCTGCAATTGTAAGATAAAGAAGTTCATGTTAATCTTCTCAGGAAAATCATTATGTAGGAGGAAGAGGAGGAACATTGACCTGTATTGATTATGTCTAAGCTTGCATGATTATCAGAATGGAATGTGACAGGTTGATTGTTTCAAAGGTGGGCCTGGGATAGAGCAATTGTTGCAAAAAGATAACGTTCAAACAATGAAGACATGGACTGAAAATGCAGAATACCTTACATTTCTGACTGCCTTAGCAAGTAATCCAAACTGGGCTTCACCTTTCCACAAAACCATAAGAAGAGTCTGCAACAGAGAAAAGCCCAATGTTCGATCCTAGCCCTTAGAAGATACCATTTATGCAATTCTTTTGTTTTTGCTTTTGTAGGGGACATTTGTTATTCAAAAAGTGAATAAACATAGAATTTCTGCCATTTATTGCTGTTTACTTTTGTGCTCAAAGTACCATACTATCATTTTTTGTTTTTAAGTTATTTGCATTTGTTTAATGAAAAAGTGCACAAAATGGAATTTTCTGCTGTTTTTTGCTAATTATGAAAAAACCAAAAAGTATCTATAAATGAAACACCACACATTTTGTAGATATTTCTGTGCTGAATAAACTTTGTGTTCATAGTACCTTGGTATCATGTTTCATTTTAAAGTTATTTACAATTGTATGCTGACAAAATGAGAAATAAAATACATTTTCTGCTGTTTTATTGCTAATTATCAAAAAATCTAAAAGGTATCAATAAATGGAACACCACTCATGTTGTAGATATTTCCATGCTGAACAACTTTTGTGCGCATAGTACCATGCTATCATTTTTCTTTTTAAAATTATTCACATTTGAATATGGTTAATACTACTACTGAGGCCGAACATTCTAAATGACATATGCACTGTATAGATAAATGGCTGAAGACATAATCACTGTGTGGATAAATGGCTGAAGACAAAAGCACTGTATACATAAATGAAATGTATGTACAGCAGATAAATGGATTTATCACACTCTATCTCCACCCCATTGCATAAATACGAGATATGCAATGGAAGCAAGTGTAATAAATGATTTATTTGCACAAGAACAGTTTGACCTCAGGTAACCTCATGAGTGGTATAAGCCATTAATGGGGTGTCTGAGGTCAAACTGCTCAAGTGCAGATAAATCATTTATTATACAAGTGTTCCATTGCATATTCCATTTATGCAATTCTTTTGTTTTTGCTTTTGGAGGGGGCATTTGTTAGTCAAAAAAGTGAATACAAATTGAATTGTCTGCCATTTTTTGCTGATTATAGAAAATCTAAAAGGAATCTAGAAATGAAACACCTCTCATTTTGTAGGTATTTTTATGCCAAACAACTTTTGTGCTCAAAGTACCATACAATCATTTTTGGTTTTTATGTTATTTGCATTGGTTTGATGAAAAACTGCACAAAAATGGAATTTTCTGCTGTTTTTTGCTATTCTGCAAAAACTATAAGTTATCTATAAATGAAACACCACTCATTTTGTAGATATGTCTGTGCTGAATAAACTTTGTGCTCACAGTGCCATGCTATCATTTTTCATTTTAAAGTTATTTACATTTGTTTGCAGACAAAATGAAACAAAATATGAATTTTCTGCTGTGTTTTGCTAATTATCAAAACATCTAAAAGGTATCAATAAATAAAACACCACTCATTTTGTAGATATTTCGGTGCTGAACAACTTTCGTGCTCACAGTACCATGCTATCATTTTTTTGTTTTAAAGTTATTTGCATTTGAATATGGTTAATACTGCTACTAAGGCAGAACATTCTAAATGAAATAAGCACTGTAAAGATAAATGACATGACATAATCACTGTGTGGATAAATGGCTGATGACATAAGCAATATATACATAAATGAAATGTATGTACACAGTTACTCAGATAAATGGATTTATCACACTCTGTTTATCGCCACCCCATTGCATGTATATATATATTAGAGGCAAAAAACTCTGTTTAATGCATTAGTTAGATTTGTTCCACAGTGACAAAAGTGAGGAAATTCGCTGTTAGGGTTGAAAACCCTAACTCTGAATTCACCCCCCCCAGCACCACACACACACACACACACATACACACACACATGCAAGTATGGGGGAGGACCAAGTCAACACAACCAATGACAGACATCCAGCAGCAGGTGACAGAAATAACAAACAATTGTCTAAATGTACTACGAGACATCCCCACCCACCTGACCAGGTACTGCATGCTCAGTGGAGATCAACAGCAAAACTGAGGCCATGTACACCAAACGTACACATCCCTGATTGCAGTTGCACACAACGTACCACACTTAGTAGTTGCATGGCCTTACCTACTGATGCCCCACACCAGACCACACCACATGTGGTGGGCCACCTGAGAAATAGAGTTCAGCAAAACCAAGGAGTTGTAGAGGTATAATATCTCTGATTATAACAAGGGTTTGAGAAATGCAGCTTTCTAGACTGTAAACATTGTAACAGCCTTATGTTTAGTTTTTATTAACATACATGTAAAGCCTAACCATATGATGAACATGGTTTAATGTTGTTTAAAAAAACAGTTTTATTATGATAGCAATAAGGCACTCCCCAGGTATTATGTTAATGGTCAGTTTATCACTGTCTAGCGACATATGGCACTCGGCTATGCCTCATTCAACATTAAACCCCTACAGGGTGATTAACAGACCATTTAACATAACTGTTGGTCATGCCTTATTGCTTAATTGTCTTTATGAGTAGATACTCTCACTCTGCTAGGCACTGCAGCAGCTTTGCAACACAGTGTCCCACCCAGTTACACCATACACTGTCTAGTTACTGGAGAATGGCTGTGAATATGAACTCATGAAGATGAACAGTGTAACTTGATCATTCAGTCATCGAAATCTTGTTGTGATTATAACTGACAGAGTCAGTGATAGAGAGTAACCCCTGCTGTCCTAGTACACTTACCCCATTGGCGAGTTAAATCAATACTAAAAGACATTCTGTTTATATCTACACCATACCTACTTGATTCCTGTTGTACCACAATTAACATAGTTATCACTTTGATAGCATCAGTGACAGAAGTGTGGCAAACCCAAACACTAGGCATACAGCCTGAGTATGAAACAACTGTTAAAAAAAAATTACACTGTGTACATAAGTGGCATAGATCACTCATTGCAACAATAGTAAATGTATTACTATTGAATAAGTTAGTCATCACAGATGCAATGAGATTGTCTTTATCAGGTACAACATACTCAGTAAGTGCCTACAGGAAAATCTATCCTATATACATCTCAGATACAGGTACGTCATTGTTGGCTCAGTAGTGCTATGATATTTAGAAGTTGCTTGGCCTGATCCATGCAATTACACTGTTTCTTACAAAGAATACTTACTGCATCTTTAGTATTGAAACACACTGAAGGTCTATGTATGTACATCAGCAGTACACCTTCATCAGTAAGAATGCATCTGATACTGGCAGTACGAATTTCACAGCGTTGAACAGGCAATGCTTTTCCATACGTTTACATCAGCCTCTCTATCTTGAGTAAACCGCTGCAGTAAATGTACTGCTATGTAAATCACATACTAAATGTAACACTACTTTTATCTTGAGCATGCTAGTGTCTTGTAGTTAATTTATGTACTTCTCTTAATTAATGTATACTCACTAGTGTTAAAACCTTTCTACAACTGTCATCATGCACCTTCAGCATTTATATTGACTAACGGTACAGTACCAGTTGTGGTGTGGTGTAGGGCATCGGTAGGTAAGGCCATGCAACTACTAAGTGTAGTACGTTGTGTGCAGCTGCAATCAGGGATGTGTCAGTTGGTGTACTTGGCCTCAGTTTTGCTGTTGATCTCCACTGAGCATGCAGTACCTGGTCAGGTGGGTGGGGATGTCTCGTAGTACATTTAGACAATTGTTTGTTATTTCTGTCACCTGCTGCTGGATGTCTGTCATTGGTTGTGTTGACTTGGTCCTCCCCCATACTTGCATGTGTGTATGTGTGTGTCTGTGTGTGTGTGGTGCTGGGGGGGGATGAATTCGGATTTAGGGTTTTCAACCCTAACAGCAAATTTCCTCACTTTTGTCGCTGTGGAACAACCCTAACTAATGCATTAAACGGAGTTTCTTGCCTCTAATTTCCCTTCTTTTTGAGAATGATAATGAGAAATAGTGAATGTAATGTGGTGGCAGGCATGATGTCTTGTGGCATAGTAACAGGAAGAGCAACGCAAACAGAAGCGCTAACAGTGGCTTCACATGGTAACGCAAGCGCAAATGACAACAGAAAGGGCAATGCACATGGTGGCATAGATGGGAACAGTCTGCCACGTGATGTGTTGTCACATAGTAACATGGTGCCTGCAAAAGGAAATGTCAATGGGCATGGTGACGCAAAGTGAAACAGAAAGAGAAACAGTACTGTAGACACAAATGGCAAAAAATAACAGAAATGCAAACGCAAATGAAAACGCAAAGGATAACGCACACATAGGGCCCCATGCTTGGCGGCATATGCTGACAATACAGCTAGTTTATACTTAACCCCTGCTAGGGGGCTAAAATTTTTCAACGAAAATCCATTATCTCACCGTTTCTGAGATACGGGCCTGAAAGTCCAAACTCTCACCCCATTCTCCTATACCTCTGCTTCTTCACACATCTGATGGGGTCAGAGTTAGGGCCAGCAACCCCAACATGCACCCCGATGCTGGTTGGGGGTGTGGACGGGGGGGTCCAAGGGGGGCTTTCAACCCTAACACCGAATTTCCTCACTTCTGTCGCTTTGGAACAACCCTAACTAATGCATTAAACAGAGTTTTTTTGCCTCTAATATATATAGATAGATAGATAGATAGATAGATAGATAGATAGATAGATAGATACATCCAGAATCTCTATGTGTACAAACATATTTAGCACTCAAGGAGCTCTATAGCTGGATTGTTACAAAACATAAATATGCCATTCCAGTTTGAGACAAAATGTGACTACATAATGTGGTCTGAATGAGCAGAAGCAGTTATGGTAAGGTGATAATCAAGAGCAGTGAATGAATTACCACATCAAGAAAGGATATGAAACTTCTTCCTCATGGAATAATCCTCATAGCAGACTTGAGGTATCCTAGTAAAGATAACAGTTTTAATTTTGTGCAGCATCACTTGGATGATAAGGATGAGACCAGATAAAAAATGTGGAGCAGTTTGTCTAGAGACATGTGAATCTATTGAAGTGAAATGGAGATTAGAGGCACAGGGTCATAATATCGAAGGTAAAACAACATGGCAAAATAATGCCGTAGTTAAAACCATGAATGTACAAAACAGAGTCAGTGAAAACACTGACTGAAACAATAACAGCGCACACAAGAGGAACAAAAGGAAAACATTTCCACTTGTTTGTTTTTCTGCATGGGACTAAGCCCCACAGCAACCCCTGAAATTAAATTAACTAACTCGGGGGATGGACCAAGGGATAAGGAGAAACTCGAGAGGGAGGGGACTTAGTTTTTTGCATTAAAAAAAAACATGTCGGTAGATGGGGAATCAAATCATGATCCCCAGGTCTCCACTGCGTCAGGTGCTTGTGCCTTAGCCACTCCACCACAGGAGCAGATCAACCAGGCTCAGCACCAGTGGCTTCTTCATCCTTTCCTTCAGTTTGCAGTGAGTGACAGTGGTAGCTGTAGTTTTCTACTAATATTATACCCGTCACTCTAATTCATTCAGCACTTTAGACCAAGAGGTTCTTCACGCACTTTTTCGGCAGCACTACATTGACCCGGTACCAAGATTAGAACACATAACTGATGTGGATTGCATGGAATGAAGCCAGGTATGGAAGCTTTTATTAAGAAGTAAGAAAATACATTGAATCAGATTCAGGTGGATGGCTAGAGAACTGCTGGAAAGGAGGACTATTAACTGTAGTTAGAAGGTAGATGGTAGATAGAGTACCAGCTGTGATTTTGGTTTGAAAAGAAGCAAGAATAGATGGCAGACCAGCTTAGAGTGTATTTCCTTGAAATAGCTGCAGATATGCAGCAGAATGCATGGTGGTGTAAACCAAAGTAGATTAACTGATGTAACCTGCTTGAGCAAAAGAAAATACAGGAGGGACACGTAGGTAGAAAAAGGGGAGGGGTAGCTCTTTATGTAAGGAACTACATAAAGGCTACAGAAATACAAGGGGATCAGGGAGGAGTGAAGGTACTGTGGGTCACCCTGAAGAAAGGAAAGGGGCCATTATTCACAAGGGAATGGTCTACAGAACTCCAGCACAGGGGGAAGAAGTGGATGGTAAAATGATGGTAGCAAATCCATAGGATGATTCATAACGGAGAGGTGGTACTAGTAGGGGACTTCAACCTACCGTATGTGGATTGGAGCTTCCCAGCTGTGGCAAAAGACAAGAGTAGGGACATCTTGGACTTGCTGCAAGGCTGATCCTCAGGTAACATGTAATGGAACCTACTTGTGAAGGGGCATTGCTGGAACTGTTACTGAGAAACAGGGACAGTATTGTTGATGTCGCAGTGGGAGACCACTTGGGGACCAGTGACCATCATACAGTTTGGTTTAATATAAGAACCAGGTTAGACAGCACTCTAACCCTTGTGAAACATGAGGACCATGGCTAGTAAAAAGTTAGGGGCCCTATAGCGCCACAAGCACTGTATGACACCTGAAACAAGAAAACTTGCTGTGGCCTTCTTGGTCCTCTCCGCACTGGACTATGGTCTAGTATTCTATGGAGCTGCCACAGACACCACCCTCTCATGAGTCAAGACCACCCTAAACAAAGCATGCCACCTAGTCCTGGTGGCTGACCGACTCACGCACACATGTGAGCTTTATTGAAACACTAACTGGCTAACTCTAGAACACAGGATCAGATACCAAACCTGTCTTCTTGGGAAGAAGGTTCTCCTAGGACTCACCCCTCCATATGTCCAATCCCTACTACACTCCCCCTCAAAAGCCACCATGCCACTAGGGGTGTAGCAAGAAACGCTTTGCACATTCCACACTGCAGAACTGCAAAGGCCATGAGGACCTTAGCCCACCAGGCCCCAACCTGGCTCAATGAACTACACCCTGCAATTCTTGACCTGCCAGAGTTGAACCAGTTCAAGCTATCCCATAAACAGTACCTTACTCAGCTCAATGCTTGCCATCGCCCCAGCTAACTCTCCTCTATCTTAACTACCTGACTTCCTTTGAAAAGGTAGTCCCATTGCTACTGTTCTGTTTCCACTACTAACAATTGACCTTAGGGGACCCAGTTACTGTTACTAATCATGCACAGTAGACTGGTTCTTGTAATATTAAGCCATGACCCCTTCCTCAGGCATTTCTAATGCTATAACTGTTACAAGCGCCTATGCACTGTATATAGGGCCACAATTGTACCTATCTCCTTTAAAGCAATTTGACTGTAAATGACCGCAAAAAAGGCAATTTGTTTGTAACTGAATGTAACAAATAAGAATAACTGTAAGCACTGTATAACCTATGTACTTGCAAACTGTAACTGTTTTTACTTGTTTTTCTATCACCTCAGACGTGGAACCTTTGTAAACGAGCTATGCTCAAAGGTGTATCCAAACATTCCACTAAATAATTAAATAAATTGAATTGAACCACACCAGGGTTTGAGTCATGGACTTCAGGAGGGCTGATTTTATGAAAATGGGAGAATGCCTCAGAGACACCCATTCAGGGATATGGAAACTAGGGCAAGTCAATGACCAGTGGGCAAAAATAAAAGAGGGCATTGAAAAAGCTACAAATCTCTCTGTCAGACAGGTTAGCAAGAGAAAAATAAACCACTATGGTTCTCTAGCGAGGCAGTAGAAAAAGTCAAAGCAAATAAAACTGGATTTTAGAAGTATAATAATTTAAACGCAGAAAGAGGAGGATAGGGAGACTTATCAGGAGAAAGAAAGGGAGGCAGGGAAGGCAGTTAGGAGCACAAATACACAGAGGAGAATATTGCCAAATCAGTAAAAAAAAAAGGGACAAGGCATTTTTAGATACATAAGTGAAAAGGGAAAGACCAAGGGAGGGATAGTATGGCTGAAAGGGGTAGGGTGTGTGTGTGTACGGAAGAGGACCACCAAAAAGCAGACATATTGAACAAATACTTCTGTTCAGTATTTAAGTAGGAGAGAGTAGGTAGCGGGCCAATGTTAAAATGCAAGGGCATTAAGGGAAGGGAGGTGAACACCAGCTGTTTTACTTTGGAAAGTCCTAAGGGAATTGTCACAATAAAAGTAGACAAGGCAGTGGGACCAGATGGGGTGCATTGCTGGTTACTGTGGGAGCTCAAGGAGGAGTTGGCTACACCTCTGACTGCCCTGTTCTATCTGTCACTAGAAATGGGAGCGGTCCCAGATACTGGAAGAGGGCTGATGTAGTCCCACTCCACAAAAATGGAAAGAAAGAAGCCTGGAAATTACAGGCCTGTCTATCTGACTTCCATAGATGGCAAGTAATGGAATCACTACTGAAAAGGATTGGGGAATACCTTGTTTCCAGTGGTCTTCAGGATCCAAGGCAACATGGTTTCATGTGGGGGAAATCTTGCCAGACAAACTTGATCAGGTTCTTTGACTGGGTAACCAAGAAAGTGGATCATGGAGGAGTGTTTGACGTAGCCTACCTGAACTTCAGTAAGGCATTCAACACCATTCCTCATAGAAGACTGGTCAGCAAACTGAGAAGCCTGGGAGGGAGTCCTAAAGTAGTAAGATGTGTTTAGGGCTGGCTGCACAATAGGAGTCAAAGGGTGGTGGCAAATGACATCCACTCTGGAGAGGGCAGAGTGGCCAGTGGGGTGCCACAAGGATCAGTACTAGGCCCAGTCCTCTTCAACGTCTTTATAAGTGATATTGCAGAAGGACTGGAAGGGAAGTTATGTTTGTTCATGGATGACACAAAAATCTGCATCAGAGTTGACACACTAGGGTGGGCAGGGGGGTGAGAGAAGATCTAAAAAAGCTGGAAGAATGGTCATGGGTTTGGCAGCTGGGCTTCAATGCAGAGAAGTGAAAAATCATGCACTTGGGGCACAGAAACCTGGGGGTAATGTATCAACTGCAAGTAGAAGTACTAGCAGTCACAAAACAGGAAAGACACCTGGGTAATCATTTCTGATGACCTGAAGGTAGCTAAACAGTGTGACAAGGCAGTCAGAAGGGCTAGTGGGATGCTCAGATGAATAGGTAGGAGTATCATCAGCAGAAAGAGAGAGGTAATAATACCTCTGTATAGATCAGTAGTGAGACCCCACCTTGAGTACTGTGTCCAGTTCTGGAGGCCCCACCTGTAAATGGACATAAAGAGGGTAGAGGTGGTACAAAGTAGAGCAACAGAAAGGGGGCAGGGCCTGCATCAGAAGTCCTAGGAAGAAATGCTTAACTAATGAAATATATACTCCCTAGAAGAAATGAGGGAAAGGGGGAATATAATAGAAACATTCAAATACCTCACAGATATAAACAAGGTACAGGAAGGGAGCATGTTCCAGAGTAAAAGATGCTTGAGGACAAAGTGTCACGCTATGAAGCTGGGAGGGGGGCTGAGAGGAAATTTGAGAAAGTACTTCTTCATGGAAATGGTGGTGGTTGCTTGGAACAGCCTCCCTGTGGAGGTGGTGGAGGCTAAAATGGTTACAGTATTCAAGAAATCATGGGATAGTCACAAGGGGATCTTAGAATAAGCAAGGGAATGCTAGCTGGAGACCAACTAGGGTCTGCAGTGGTACTGCATGTAGGGAAAATAAGGCAGACTAGGTGGGCGAAGAGGTCCTTATCTGCTGACAACATCTATGTTTCTATGTTATGTTTCTAATCTGGTGTCTTTTTTATCAAAAGATTATTTGGTGCACTCAATACTTGCTCTGACATTAAAGTGTGAGGCGAAAGGGAATTTTAATGGATGAGCATCATGAGCTGAAAGAGCGTGAGGTTACAAAATGACAAACTGTCCTGCATATGGAACAGGTATTGCACATTGTTCAGTGCAGTGCCTGCAATATAAATCATAATCTTGAGCTGCCCAGGACATCTTTGAGTTAACTCTGAATAGATGAGTAGCAGTTTTGGCAGAAATTGACAAGCGGTAATCAGAAAAGCATTGCCATATCTGATTGCAAGATCAAGTTGAGAAGGTGTAGATGACTCACCTGACAGGAGCTCTGTTGGCTACTGAATCAGTTAATGAAGTTTAACCAGAGAAGTAATGCTGACTGCTGGCATGATAAAAGGGAAATGGAAGGTGAAAGCAGAGTCAGTATTGGAACAGGAGTATTACCATGAAGACATGAAATCTGATTTGGTGGACCCAGATCTGACAGTTGAGAGGAAAGATTGTATTGCAGGATGACAGTCTGGAATTAGGCCAAGTTAGGGCTGAATCCACATAAAGAATAAAAACCCATAACTCCTCAGTCTGAAATGACACAGTAGTGGTAGTAAAAGTAGATAGTGGTAGTGAAGGTGAATCTGGGTCTGTTGGTAATGCTGCAACATGTGAATTAAATTGTCCTTTCTGACAGATGGAGAAAATATGGACTTTCAGTACTCAGAGGGCAGACAACATCTTGGGTATAGGCCACCCCATAACTCAGAACTGAGATTTTTTAGAGGATTTCTGTGAAGAAGTAAATGGGAGGCAGACTGCTAGGGATTCATGTCCTCCTGGTTCAAACAAACTGAATGAGTTATCATGAGGTTAGACATACTTATAGCTGAGAAGAATTAAAAGATCAGATGAGAGGACTTTCAGTTCCGCTTTTGTCGGGTATAGCTGCCTGATCTCACTGATCTTGGGATGAGATGTAAGATTTTTCCTCGACAGTTGATGATTCAATCATTTATACTGCCTGTTTTGTTTTGTGGCTCTTCAGTACTTAATGGGCAAATCGAAGAAAGGAAAATTACTTACTCCTGTTGCGGCATATTCTACTGATTCGACACCTGCATCACCACCCAAAAATCTTCTGGGCATTATGGCAGAATTTGGATCACTGCAGTCGCCTGCCTCTGACCCCAATATTCTGTCTATTATTCAGGAATTAAAGGACTTTGGAATAGAGACCTGCTCTGTCTATGAGGAGTTACAGACATCAATACACTTCCTAGAAGCCAAAGTCTTAGACCTTGCTAATCATGCATCTGATTCTGACTCTCGACTAGATCAGGTAGAGTGAGTCCTGGGTTGGGTGTTGCAAGACTGCCAGCTGCTATCTGAGAGATGCGAAGATCAGGGGAATCACTCCAGAAGAAATATTCTGCAGATATATGGGGCCGGGGGGGGGGGCGAGGGTTCGGGAGGAATGGTGTCTTTCCCTAATAATTCTTTTCCATCTATTTTAGAAATTGCAAACTTAACACTATTCCTGATTGAGCGGGCACATAGGGCTTTGGGCCAGAAGCCTTCTTCATTGGAGCATCGGCCTCATTTAATTGTACTTAGATTTTACAACTATGCTACGAAGCTAGAAGTTCTGCATCGGGCATGGCATAGTGGCCCCTTAATTTACAAGCTCGTCTGAGTGTATTTTGACAATGACTATTCACCAGCCTTGCAGATGAAAATACAAATATATGCCCCAATAGTTAAAACTTTCTGGGCACATAAAATTAAAGTTTCGACCCCATACCCTGCCTGGATCCATATTAATTATTCTAATGGTACGAAGGAGGTTTTTGAAGAGGCCCACCTGGCCACTAGTGAGTTGCTACTAGACAATTACTTTCACCAGAGGAGTTGATGGAGACAGCGGACATAAGGGATAAAAGATTCCTCCAAAAGGATAAATGGTCCAAACCTTCTCCATCAAGTAAAAAGAAAGGCATGGCAGTCTCTTTGCAGGAGATAAAAGCCATGCTGCTAGACTATCGGACAGAAGATTCTACTTGATTTTATAGAGACTTGTCTTTGTGTATGATTTTCTTTTCTCCAAGATGTTGGATTTCCTCTCCAGTTCACTTAGTTCTGGTTGAATCCACTTAGATTCTTTTGTGGACTGAGTAGACTATTAGTTATTTATATGGAAATTAATCTCTACCGTACAGAATGTGTTAGAGTTTAAACTAGCATTGCCTAAACATAGAAACAGAATTTGACAGCAGATAAAGACCGCTTGGCCCACCTAGTCAGCCCATTTTCATACATAACAGATAAGCTGCAGATCCTAGTAAACCAACATCTTACTTCCTCCTACCCCCCACTAGGACTGCCTTATGTCTGTCCCATGCATTCTTGAATTCCCCCACTGTTCTTAACTCCACGACCTTCTCAGGGAGGCTGTTCCATGCATCCACAAAAAATACTTCCTCACATTACCTCTGAGCTGCCCCCCCTCTATGTTCAAATTGTGACCTCTTGTTCTTGCACATTTCTTTTTCTGAAAGATGCTACCCTCTTGGACTTTGTTGATTCCCTTGAGGTACTTGAAAGTTTCTATCATATCCCCTCTCTCCCTTCTTTCAAGGGTATACATATTAAGCTCCATTAGTCTTTCTTTGTATGTCTTCTGGTGCAGACTCTGCACCATTTTGGTTGCCCTCCTCTGGACAGCCTCCACTCTGTCTATGTCTTTGCAGAGATGGGGTCTCCAGAACTGCACACAGTACTCCAGATGGGGTTTTACCAACTGTCTGTATAGGGGGATAACAACTTCCTGTTTTCTACTATTGATGCCTCTCCCTATGCATCCCAGTATCCCCACAGCCTTCCTTACTACCTTCTCACATTGCTTTCCCACCTTTAGGTCATCTGATATAATTACCCCCAGGCCCCTTTCCATTTTTACTGTTGTCAGTATCTCACCCCTCATTGTGTACTCTTCCCCTGGGTTTTTGTTTCCCAGGTGCATTACCTTGCACTTCTTTGCACTGAATCTGAGCTGCCATACATCTGACCATTCCTCCAACCTTGTCAAGTCCCTTCTCATCCTTTCCACTCCATCTTGTGTATCAACCCTGTTGCAGAGCTTTGTGTCGTCTGCAAAGAGACATACTTTTCCTCCCAGTTCCTCAGCAATGTCACTTATAAAGACATTAAAAAGGACTGGTCCCATTACTGAACCCCAAGATACCCCGCTAGTGACCCTCCATTCTTCACTGTGGTCTCCATTTACTACTCCCCTTTGCGTCCTGTTGTCTAGTCAATTTTTCTATCCAGGCTACCACCTTAGGACTCACTCCAAGGCTGGCTAACTTGTGTATTAATCTTTTGTGTGGGACTGTATCAAATGCATTGCTAAAATCTAGGTAGACCATGTCCACAGCCCCTCCCTGGTCTACTACCTTGGTCACCCCATGAAAGAAATCTATTAGATTCGTCTGACATCACCTTAACATCATGAATCCATGCTGCCTTGAGTCCTGTGCCCCACTGGCCTCTAGGTACTCAACAATTCTTTCCTTCAGAAGTGATGCCATCATTTTCCCTACCACTGAGGTCAAACTAACTGGTCTGTAGTTTTCTGCCTCTGTCCTGCTCCCACTTTTGTGAAGAGGAATCACATCCACCCTCCTCCATTCCTCAGGTACCACCCCATCCTCCCATGATTTGCTAAAGAGAGTAGTCAGCGGTGTCACTAGTTCTACCCTTAGTTCTTTTAGAATTCTTCAGTGAATCCCAAGAGGCCCCATTGCTTTGTCCACCTTCATGCAGTGTCAGTGGCTCAGTAGGTAGCACACTCGCCTCTGAGGTCGGGAGATCAGAGGGCTGTGGGTTCAGTTCCCACATCTGGCACTTGGGTTAATATCCCAGTACTGACACTGTAATGCATCATGAGAGGGGTGCTGCATTTCTGAGGTGCCGTCTTTCGGATGAGACGTTAAACCGAGGTCCCATCTGCCTGGACTGGTGGTAGTTCAGGTGGATGTTAAAGATCCCATGGCACTTATCGAAAAGAGTAGGGAATTTCCCGGTGTCTGGCCAAATTTCCCTCATTCACTAAAAATACCACCAACAGCTTAATCTGGTTCAAGGTCAGTTGGCATTCATCTGTATCCCCCTTCCCCCTGGTCGTGCCTGAAAATAGGCAGGATTTGTCTAGTGCACTTACCTGGTCAACAAAAGCTAAATAAATAAATAAAATTGTATTAGTTCTTTCAGAACCCTATCTTCTGTAAATGGACTGGTACCGACCCTCGCCTGTACTTGTCTTTGGCTTCCCTCACCTCCCTTTATTCTTCCGTCTGTGTTTCATGTTTTCACCCTTTCCTTGTTCCTTCCTTCTTGGTCTTTTCTTTCCTTATTTACCATTATCATTTCTTGCATCTTTTTCATTGTTCCCCTCCTTTCTTGCTATCTCAAATCTTTTTTCTCCACTGTGGCCCTTTCTTGAATTTTTCTTAGCTCTCAGCTTCCTCTGTTTCTTATCTCAAACTGCCTGAGTATTGGTTTTCCTTGTTACCTTTTTCTCTTTTCTTCCAACTTCATCTCCTTTTATTGGAAGAAGATGGTGGTATTTATATGATGGGGACAGGCTTCTGCTTCCAAACCCTTTGGAAAAATTCTCCCCCATATGCATTCCAGTGTAAGCAGTGTTCAAGGACATTTGGCTAGTATTCTTCTTCTTTGGTGCATGTTTCATGATCCTGCTACAGTTCATAACTGTGAGCTGCAGTTGTTTTACACTGAATAGTGATGGTGAGTGGGGACGAGTTTGGGGGGTAAGGATGATACATTAATTTTTGCCAATGGAAGTGGGGTATGGCAACTGGCTATTTTGATATGGTATTTGCAGCCTCTTCTCCATGCACTGTTTGCTGAGGGGTATTAGCCCATCAATGTTATGCATCGGCTGCCCCACCCTCCCCAGCCTCTCACCCTCCCACCCAAGCCCGACTATCCTTTTATGCTGCAGATAGGTCACGTGACTTGTCACATGCTCTTCGCCTCTTTTACTAAGTGTCTGTTTTCCATCTGCAGGTTATATTCAGGGGCTACTAGGAATCACTGCTGTGCATCCTCAAACACCTACTTCCTACTCCTTTCTGCTGCACTACCTTGTCCTCTGCACTCTACTTTTCATAGTTCTCACTGACACCCAGTCTGTGATATCACCCACTTGCTGCCTGCGTAGTCAAGGTTCCCCATGTTAGAATTGAATATTAGACCATTGACACTGAAGTCTGTGACCCTTCCACTGTGTCACTGGGTCAGTACAGAGTTGCCCTGTGCTTTTTCTTCATTATCCTTTTTGCCCCACTGAGCCCACCTTACTAACCATATCACGACCACATCCGCCATCGCCAACAGTCACTATCATCCCCTACCTTTTTTTCCTACTCTATATCATTATCAAAGTAGATGCCCCTCTGATCTACTGCACATTGGGGCTCTGTCTATACAACCCAGAGTCTGATTCAGGGTACCTGACCCTCCATCAGTAGACGTCCCCCCTCTCCTCCACCATGACCAATAGCACTCCAGGGATCCCCCTGCCCATCTCCAACCATTGTGGACTAGCCCCTACCTCCCACTGGTCACTGCCTTGTCTCACCTTTACCTTCTTAAGGGACATGCCCATCCCTGCCTGTGCGCTGCTCCCCACTTGTCCAACCCATCATGCTCCAGGACATTTAAAACTCTGAAGCTCTCCTCCCTACAGGTATTAATTCTACTCCTCCTGATCTCTAGAAACATCAATCCTAACCCTGGTCCTATCCCCTCTCTTGTGACTAATTAGGCTGCACCCGGGGAACTCTGTATAGTCTCCCTTAACATTTGCAGTTTACTAAAGAAATTTGACAACTTACAAGGATGGGTTGTTCAACAATGGCCAGACATTATCTCAGTGGTGGAAACATGGCTCAATGGCTGGACCCATGACTCTGCCTTAGCTCTGCCGGGGAAAACTATATTTCATGCCAACAGACTAACTAAATAGGGGAAGTATGTGCAATTTATCTCTGTGACACTCTCCAAGGTCTCACTCTGCCATTCCCAGCACTTGACCATGGTGCCCAGTTCCTCTCCCTCCAAGTCAGTGTCACCCCCTCCAAGGCACCTCTCTTCATCTCCTCTGTCTACATCCTGCCCATGAATCAACAAAGTGCATTTTAATCAGTTCTGATACACCTCCAGCAACACCCAGATAAGGCAGAAATTATTGCCCTGGGTGATTTTAACATCAATTGGCTAGCAGACACTGCCACACCCTATAGGGATGCTGCGGCTGCCCTCAGTCTGTCACAAATTGTGACCTCTACCACCTGTCACAACCCAAGAACAGGTACCTCTACCCTCATTGACCTAATTCTTACTAATTGCCCTCACAAATTTGCCCAGGTCTCTGTGTTCTCTGATGCACTGAATGACCACTCGCCAGTACTCAGGTGCTCGTCTTATTTGGCTACACAGGCACCTCCAAAAGTTAGCTTTCAGTGAAGACTCAGGCCGGGCAAGCTACAGCTCCTGAAACACCACCTCATTAGCTGGGACTGGTCTCCCATTGCTCCCTTGCCTGATATTGACTCAGCTCTGCAGTACTTTTTCAATGCCTTCAATGCCACCTGCAACCTTTTTGCACCCTACAGCAAATGGGTCATTAAAGAAGCTGACACCCCCTGGATGTCCCAATCCTTGCTGGACCTAATGCATGACTGTGACAATCTCTGGCACATAGGCCTGGAGACTGGGAGACCCACTGATAAGCAAAGCTTCCGTGAGGTCAGGAACCACTGCACCTGACAGGTCCAACAGGCAAAGGCCAAGTACTATAGAGCAGCACTCACCACCTTCTGAAGAACGGGGTGCAAATTCTGGGACTCCCTCAAAGAACTTAGTGGCAAAACCTCTACTGCTGCCCCCCAGATGTCGGTCAATGGTGGTATCTCCATGGACCCCAAGACAATAGCAAATGCACTGAACTCCTCGTTCTCAGACCTCAGCAGTGAGCTCCCTGACAACTTTTTTGCACCCATCCCCACCACAACACTGACACCTACACAAGTGCCCCCTTTCCATTTCAAAGTTATCTTCCAGCATGATGCTGCACCCCTCCTGCTAAGAGCACTCAGCAAATCTAGTTTCATCAATGACTCTCTTGTTCTTAAATTACTAAGGCTAACCCTCTCTGAAGTACTCTACCCCCTCACAGCCCTGCTAAACCAATCCCTTGCCTTAGGTCACTTTTCATCCATATGGAAAACTGCATTCATCACTCCTATCCTAATGAGTGGTGACCATACCCAGCATGGAAATTATCGGCCCATTTCAATACTTCCCCCACTCTCCAAGGTGCCTGAAAAATAATCACCACTCAAGTCACAGACTACCTTGCCCAACACAATCTCCTCTGCCCTGAACAGCACGGTTTTCATAAAAGCCACAGCAGCACAGCCGCGCTCTTGGAATATACCAGCACCATCCATGAGACCCTTGATGCAGGTCAGATTGCTGGTGCTGTCTATATAGATCCCTCCAAAGCATTTGACACCATCCATCACTCTCTTCTCCTAAACTCACTAACCCAAATAGGTTTTTTCACAGGATGCCACCACTAAGTTTTCAAACTACCTGTCTGTCAGAACACAAAGAGTCAGACTATCACAAACCCAGTCGTCCCCCTCCAAGTTACATCGGGGTCCCTCAAGGGTCAATCCTTGGCCCCCTGCTTTTCACTCTATTCCTTGACTCCCTGCCCAAGGCCTGTTCTGGGAGACTCCTATTATACGCAGATGATGCAGTATTATTCAGCACCCACATCAACCCTGCCACCCTACAAGTAGCCCTCCAAAGGTTGTTTAGTGAGGCCGAATCCTGGTTGCTTACCATAGGCTTGTCCTAAACTATAAAAAAAATAAAGTCCATGCTGTTTGCCTATACCCAAAACAAGTTCAGCAGCCACTCCCTGCTCATCCAAAAATGAAACCCTGGAACAAGTCTCAGCTTTTAAATACTTAGGTGTTACCCTAGACTCCAGGCTTACACACCACAAACATACCCATAGCTTAACACAGCTGTAAATGTGTGTATTGGTCTGCTCCACCACTACAAGTACTGTCTCCCCCATGAAGCTCTACATCTAGCTATCTCCTCCTCTGTCTTGCCTCTCATAGATAACAGGATTATTATCTATGGTGCTGCCAGCAACACCTCCCTCTACGAAATTAGGGTTTCCCTGAATAAAGCCTACAGGCTGGCCACAGGATGTGACTGGCTCATGCACACCTACATGCTCTATGCCAGTACAACTTGGCTAAACTTTGATGACTGCCTAAAGTACCAGACCTGTCTTCTTGCCAAGAAAATCACAGCCGGCCTCATGACCACTGCCCTTGTGGTGTTGCTCTCCCCGTCCATCAACACCAGACGTACGTGTCACACTGAGAAAATGCCCTACCAGGTTCCCCTCTGTAAAACCTGCATGGGTCAAAGAGCTTTCAGGTACCGTGTTCCCCAGTGGCCGAATTCACTTTCCAAGCCAATCCTCTCAGTTCCTACCCTGGGACAGTTCAAATCCCTTCTCCATAGCCACATTTCACAGAACTCGACCTGTAACTGTACCTGACCTACCCACTACCAAAACTGTGCCATGACAATGGACCTCTTGGACCTGCCACCAGAGTGCTTGTCCCTGGCCTCTGTCTGACCCAGGCCTCCGACTAGCTGTCACTCACTGGTCTGCACTGCTTTCACTCTCCAGTAGTAAATACCTATCTACAACAACTGCTGTATTGTGTGTTCACCTCTGCAGATACTGTTCAAAGTATTTTGCCTCTGCACTGCATTGTCTCTGACTGCTGTAAATATCCTGTACCACATCTGCCTGTACTATGCTATGTATCAATTGTAAGGTGTGATATTTCCCACACTGTAATATCTGACATTGTACACTTTTGTATTGTCTTCTCTGACGTGGAGTCTTTGTAAAAGAGTCTCAGACTTAAAGGTATTAATTCCGATATGTTTCAATAAATAAATAAATGTGGTTGTGGGGCAAAGGGGGAGAGGAGAGGAGACCTTGGTTTGGCATTAGTGCATTATTTATGCTATTTCTCTTTCTTTATACAGTATATGCTGGTATTTTTAACATGGTTGATTCAGCTACCTTTAAACAGAAACATAGAAACATAGACTTTGATGGCAAATAAGGACTGCTTGGCCCATCCAATCTGCCAATTTCTCTACCTATTGGATAAGCTGCAGAGCCTAGTTAACCAAACGCCTACTTCTTCCTAACCCCACCAAAATTGCCTTATGTCTGTCCCATACATTCTTGAATTCCCCAATGTTTTTGACCCCACAACCTCCTCAGGAAAGCCATTTCAGGTGTCCACTACCTTCACTGTGGAAAAATACTTCCTCACATTGCCCCTGAACTACCCCCTCAATTTCAAATTTTGCCTCATTGTTCTTGCACATCTCTTTTTCTGAAAGATGCTACCATTTTGGACTTTGTTGATTCCCTTGAGGCACTTGAAAGTTTCTATCATGTTCCCCCCCTTCCTCAAGGGTATACATATTAAGTTCTTTTGGTCTCTGTTATGAACATACAAAAGTTGCCAGCAGCAAAAGGCCATCATGGTCTATCTAGGCTGCTAAAGATTGCAGCTAGCTCCATGTTCAGAGAGTGGTGGAGACCCTGCACCATTTTAGTTGCCCTCTTCTGGACTGCCTCTATCCCATCTATGTCCTTGTGAAGATAGTGTCTCCAGAACTGCATGCAGTACTCCAGATGGGGTCTCACCAACTGTCTGTATAGAGGGAGAACAACTTCATGTTTTCTACTGGTGATGCTGGCAGAATAGCCTAGAAGTTAGAGTAATGAGCTACGAATGAACTTCATACATCCAGCACACCAGAACTGGGTTTGATTTTTCACAACCTCCACTTGGGCAGTGGAAGGATAGGGGGCACACGAGGGGGGAGGGGGCAATTCTAAAGGTCTCATTTCCTGACTTTTTGTGTTTTAACCTTAAATGATGCATTAACAACATTTTTTGCATAGAATTTCTTTACTGTTTGAGAAAGCATGGAAAAGTAGAAAGTCACGCAAGTTGGTGAAAGCGCAGGGCCCTTTGGGCCCCATGCGCCCACCAACTTGCAAACTTCTGCCTAACATAACAGTACAAATACTGAATATAATATATACTGGTGGGAGCACATAAGAGTGGGAGTGTGGGACATAATTCCACAGCTGTTAACATGTCAGAGACCTAACTACTGAAAATTACCTCCATGGCAGTAAGGCTAGATACCCTATAAATGTGAGGCCATTACCACAATGCAAAACGCTATACACAAAATGTAAAGTGTGTCATGCAATGTCTACATAGCAAATTAATTTTCAAACACTTCAATACTATAATTCACAAGTACAGAACATTCCCTCAGCACCCTCCAAATTTCAATGTAAAAGAACAAACCATTTCTGAGATATAAAATATGAAAGTTTGAGATTTTCATTCATCAGAGTAGAAGAATTCCACACCTGTTTACATTTCAGACACCTAACAACTGAAAAGTACATCCATGGCAGTAAGGCTCGCTACCCTATAAATTTCAAGCCACTATCACAACGCAAAATGCTGTCTGCAAAATGTAAACTGTGCCACGCAATATCTCCGCAGCATATCTATTCTCTGACACCTAAACACCATAATTCACATCTACATGACATCCCAACACCCCCCAAATTTCAGTTTAAAAGACTAAACCGTTTCCAAGATATTTAATTTTTAAAATGTTAAAATTGGGCTAGCTGGTCCCTCCAAATCTAGCCATCTAGTCCCTCCCTCGTGATCAAAGATCACAATCAAAGAATCTCACAATCAAAGATTTTGCAGGCTCATGGTAAAAAAAATGTGCAGGCTCACGATCAAAGAATGAAAAATGATAAAAGTCAAGTTTTACACAAAAATTCATGAAACTACAACCATGATTTGATAGAACAAAGCTCCCTGAGTGAAACATATCCTCATTTGGCTTTATAAGTCACTCCTGAGCTGAGAAAATTGATTTTTAATCTGGCCATCTAGAGGCACCCTCGTGATCAAAGATCACAGTCAAAGAATCTTGCGATCAAAGAATTTGCAGGATCGCGATCAATGAATAAAAAATATTAAACGTTTTACACCAAAATACATGAAACCACAGCCATGACTCACTACAACGAAGCCCCTTGAGCAAAACTCATCCTCATTTAGCTTAATAAGTCACCCCCGGACTGAGAATTAGATTTTTTAATCTGGCCATCTAGTCATGCCCTCGCAATCAACGATCATGGTCAAAGAATCTCGTGATCAAAGAATTTGCAGGCTCGCGAGCAAAGATCATTAGCGAGCCATGATCAAAGAATTTAAAACTTGAAAACTCTATTTTTTTACCAGATTACAAGAAACCACAGCCATGGCTCGATAAAGTGAAGCCTCTGAGCAAAACCCATCCAAGTTTTACTTCTGGAGTCACTCCTGAGCTATTTGAATTTTTCTGACTACAAACAGAAAACAAGATGGCGGCCACCACAAGTAAAGAATTCTTCATGATCAAAGATTCTTTGATCGTGAGCCTGCAAATTCTTTGATCATGCAGAGGGACCAGATGGCCAAAACCCCATTCTTCTTTTGCAAAATAACCATATAAATTTTCCCAATGACTTATAATGGGAACTTAAAACTTTAATAACTTTTGAATGGATTAATATTTTTTTCACCCAATGAAAAACATCATATTCCTTGACCCACGCTCTTTCAGATGAGCCAAGTTGTAGAGTGGCACACAACAAGATGGCCGCATAGCACCACAGACAAAATACAAAAAACTGCCCACATAATAGGCAAAAAGTGAATTTTTAGGCATTTTGGTGCGCAAAAACTGTATGTCCAACCAAAACAAAATTTATCAAATCAAGAGATCTGCCATGCCCCACCACCCATACCAAATTTCATGCAAATCCATTGTATGGTGCAAACTTATAAAAGTGCAAAATTTTGAGTTTAACATAGAAGTGCTTTCATAACCCTAAATATAGTGGTGCAACTGCACCCCTATAATATATTCCATGTGTGAGCATGCTGACATGCTACAGTAAAGGAGGATGGGGTGAGATTTATGCCTCATGACCCCAATGATACACCCCGGTGTCTGTGAGACTGTGGACCATCAGGATGGTGTATGTGAAAGGGGCTTAGGGGTTCAACCCTGATGTCTCATTTCTAGATGTTTTTTGCTTTAACCTAAACAAAGCATTAATGCAATTTTTTGTATAGAATTTCCTTACTTTTGGAAAATGTGTAATATATATAGTAAAAAACACATACTGGTGGGAGTGCGGAGCCCAACTCCAACCAAGTTGCCAATTTTTGTATAACGATATGCATCTGGGTGCATGCTCCCACTTACAGAAAGCTACAGAGCCATGCAGCAGCACTATAGGGCACCAAACCCTTGTAACAGTAATTTGCACATATCTTGGGAACCGTAAGAGCTAGAAAACAATTCTAGCATCATTGTAATTGTGAAAGTGAGTAGATCATACCACAATCACTGACCAAAGCCATATCTAACATTATTTCTGAGATATGGGCACTGAAACGCACTGGAAAGGCACTCTTTGAACCCTTGTGGCAGTAATTTCACAATATCTCATGAACCGTACAGCGTACAAAAAAAATTCCACTGCTGGCTTATGCTACGATTTCAACTCTTTTTCCATTGGCTTAGGTCATCTGAAGGTGACCTAAGCCAACTGTAGTGAAAAGTCTGTATTTCACTTTTTTCTGAGATAACGGCGGCAAAATTCATGACACAGATTGCAATGTAATCCTATGGGGAAAATGTCAATTATGTCATTGAATATCTCTGCAACCAATTAATTCCCCAACACCTAAACAGCAGAGTTCACATCTCTATGACATTCCCTTAAGACCCTACAAATTTCAAGTAAAAAGACAAAACTATGTGTGAGATATGATCATCCCAATTTGGGTGATCTAGTCTTTCCTAAGGCCATCTGGTCTTTCTCATTAACATTGCAAAAATACATATTCATTTTCCCATGGGATATAATGGGAAATTAAAATTGTAATAACTTTTGAACATATTAATATTTGTTCACCAAACAAATGATGACATGTTCCTTGGCTCCAACTTTTTCTTTGACCCAAGTTTTGGATCAATAACTCATATGGTGTCCACGCAGCGCCACAGACAAAATATGCGTAAAAGTGGTGAAAAGTGCATTTTTTTGGCACTTTGCTGCACAAAAACCGTATGTCCAACTGAAATGCAGTTTAGTAAATCAAGAGATATACCATACCAGACTGTGCATTACAAATTTTGTGCAAATCTGTTGAACAGTTGCAAACTTATTAACGCACAAAATTTGAGTTTTAACATTAAAGTGCCTACTTAACCATAAATATAGGAGCACGACTGCATCCCTATGATATATATATATATATATATATATATATATAGATAGATAGATAGATACACACACATATATATATATATATATATATACATACACATATACAGTATATATATTTAGGATACATGATGGGTAGGAGTGTGATATGGAAAATTTCTTCACTCTGGCAGAGTGAGCTCTGGATACTCACGAGTGCCGAAGGCATGAGTGAGAGTATCTAGAGCTCATGATGCAGGATTGAAGATATTTTCCATAGCACATGATCTGCACATCATGTGTTCGATTTATACAATAGGGGTACGAATTTCAGAAGTATTGTTATGATTTTTTGTGTTCTGTTGCTGTTTCTGTGTTTGCTGTTTCTTTGTGTGAGATTTTCTGAATGGGCTGGCAGTGTTGCAAACTCTGTGGGAACAGCTGAGTGTGTTTTGAAATGCTAAGTAATTTAGCTTCAGGCAGCAGTGAGAATTATTTATTTTAGTGTATATTGTTTTTTACCTCTCTTCCCAGTGGTGAGAGGACTGGGTGGGGAAGGGGAATTAATTAATTATTTGTTGTATTTTGCTGTATTGCATGTTTGCATGTTTGGGTTTAGGGGTTGAGAGCCCTTAAATCAAAATTTTGAGATCTGTTTTGTGTTTTAATCCAGATTTTTATTTAGCTGTTAAATCATCATATAGGGTTTTGTATCTATTTAGTTTTGTGGAGTGGGGTAATTTTGTATTTTGAGACTGTTTATTTGTTGTTATTCACTTAGGGTGCTAAATATGTGTTGGGATGGAACAAGGACAGTCAGGTATTATAACCCCTCCAGGCTCAGAGACCTCTGTCCTTTTTCCTGTCCTCCCCTATCACCAGAAGTGCACAGACAGTGTAGGGCTTTGGGGATTATTAGAAAAAGGAGGAGGACGAGGGCTGGGCCTGGAAATGGAATGGAAAGGAGGGGGCGGATAGGGATAGTGGGGACAAGGAGACGCCCTGGGGTGAAATGGGTCCAGGAAAGGGGTCCTCCCTGTTTGGTTCCCAAACCCAAGGGTTCTGCTTGTAGTCAGCAGGTAGCACGGTCATCCTCAGATGCTCATCCTACTCGGGCGGTGTTGTGCAACACCAGGTCTATTAAAAATAAGACCGCTATTATAGCTGATTTTATTGGGACATCTGACCTGGCGTGCTTCACTGAGACCTGGCTGGATGAGAATGCTGGCCCTGCTTTGGCAGCAGCAATTCCAGCTGGATACTCAGTGATATACCACCCAGAGATGGATCTTAGGGGCAGGGGTGTTGCTGTCTGTTTTAGATTGGAACTGGTCCTAGTGGAGGTACCAGTGGGAACTACCAACTCCTTTTAATGTATCATGAGCGAGGGTGTGGGGTGCAGGATACTTCTCATTTACCGTCCACCAGGTGACGGGAATGTTTTCCTGCAGGAAGTCGCAGACTTCATTGTCGACCTGACATTGGGATCCCCCAGATGGTTGGTTCTGGGGGATTTCAATGCCTGGGTCGACGATGAACTCTCTCAGTTTGGTCAAGACTTTTGCCAGTTAATGACTTCACTGGGCTTCACACAGGTTATTTCCTCCTCGACCCATATTGGTGGACATTCATTGGATGTGGTGTTCCTACTGGGGATGGACATATCCGATTTGGTGGTAGAATCAGTCAGATGGTTTGATCATCACTCCATTGGGTTCAGTTTTGAGGCCACCCCTAGTAGTCCGGTCCCTATGGAGATGGTCCAGTACCACCCTTTAAGGGGTGTTTCCCCAGATGGCCTGATGGCGGTGCTGGACCTATTTGGCTTCCGAGAGATTGCATGGATCCAGGAGACTTGGTACTTGCCTATAATAAGGCGGTGGCAGGGGCCCTGGATTCCATTGCTCCTGTTCATGTTTGTCCCCTCACTCTTTGCCCCAGGTCTTCTTGGTTTGATGAGGCTCTGAGTGAGTTGAGGAGAGTCGGATGAAGGTTAGAGAGGTGCTGGCAGAGGTGGGACCTGGATTGTGACAAACTTAGTTTGATGGACCACTATGTGATCTATCAATCCGCAATCTCTCATAAGAAGGCAGAATTCCTGTCCAGAGAGATTGCTGCTGCACAAAATAGACCAGCTTAGCTTTTCTGGACCATGGACAGATTGTGCAATCCAACCTGTCTTCCACCCAGAAGAGCCTTTTCTCAAGAATGGTGTGAGGAGTTTGCTCAGTTCTTTTCAGATAAGGTTGCCACAATCAGGTCTGATATCCGTTTGACCCTTCCTAATGGAAGTTGTGATAGTTGGCAGGAGATGTCGGACACCCGGTTTGTGTGGTCTGACTTCAGCCTTCCCACAGTTAATGACATTGTGATGTTCATCCAATTATTGTGTCCTACCAACTGTGGTTTGGATCCAGGCCCCACATGTCTCCTAGTGGGCTGTGTGGATAAAATTGGTCCGGCTCTTGCTGAGATAGTCTGGAGGTCTTTGGAGAGGGGTATTTTTCCAAATCCTCTGAAGGAGGCTGTGGTTCAGCCCCTTTTTAAGAAGTCTTCCTTGGACCCGGATTGTCTGGCTAACTACAGGTTTGTCTCTAACCTGCCCTTTGTGGGTAAAGTTATTGAGAATGTGGTCACGTCACAGCTGGATAATCATTTGACCAGCCACAATGTCTGTGATTCTGTGCAGTCCAGATTTAGGAAAAGACATAGTACCGAGACAGCTCTTGTCCGGGTACTAAATGACCTCCTAATAGCGAGAGATAGAAGGACTCGTTCCATTTTGGTCCTTCTTGGTCTCTCTGCAGCATTTGACACTGTGGACCATGTTGTGCTATTGGAGCACTTGTGGTTTATCTGTGGGCTGTCTGGTACAGTCCTCAGTTGGTTTCAATCTTTCCTCAAGGGTAGGACTCAGAGGGTGGTGTCTGGGATTTTTTCCTCGGCATCATTCCCCCTATCCTGTGGGGTGCCACATGGCTCCATTTTGGTGCCCATGTTGTTTGCGGTGTACATGCTGCCATTAGGAGTGATTATCAGGCAGTACAGTCTGAGTTTTCACTGCTATGCAGATGATACTCAGCTGTACATGTCCTTTGTGCCTGGCCAAGATGCTGTCTTTTCGGTCTTTAACAACTGTCTTGCCGAAATCCAGGACTGGATGAATGTGAGCTGGCTGCAGTTGAACCCAGAAAAAACTGAGGTGTTGGTTGTGGACCAGGGTCGCCAGGAGGTGGGTTTGTTGGTGAGATCACCCTCGGGTTTATGGCTTGGGGGTGTCCTGCTAACTACCTCAGACCGGGTGCAGAACCTGGGCGTTGTGTTTAATGAGTGTTTGACACTTAAATCTCAGGTGTCGGCAGTTGTTAAAACCTCTTTTTACCATCTGAGGAACATCACCCGGGTGAAGCAACTGGTTCCTCCAGACGATCTTCCTACTTTGGTCCACGCTTTCGTTACCTCCCGCCTTGACTGCTGCAATGCCTTTTACCTTGGGCTACCTGGGGTTGAGATTCGCAGCTTGCAGCTAGTGCAGAATGTGGCAGCCAGGCTATTGACTGTTTCTTCTAGGTCCAGTCACATAATGCCTGTGCTCCATGGACTGCACTGGCTGCCAATTTGCTGGTGAATCACCTTCAAGCTCAGTTTGCTGACCTATAAGGCCCTACACGATCCGGGACCTGGCTACCTGAAAGATTTCCTTTGTCCCTACTGTCCCTCCCACTGTCTCCGACCCACTGACGAGGGACTGCTAGAGATTCCCAGGGTTCACTTAAAAACTTCAGGGACCAGATTTTTTAGTTTTATGGCCCCAACCCTGTGGAATTCTCTACCTCATCAGGTGCAAGATTGCCCGACTGTCCAAAGCTTTAAGGAGGCTTTAAAAACATATCTCTTTAGTCTAGCATACAATGAATTTTGAACGCTGTTGTCAAGTCTAATTTTAATATTGTTTTTATCATGTAATGTACAGGCGCCTTAGTTTTGGAAAGGCATCTTTTATAAATAAAGATTGATTGATTGATTGAGAAACAAACTGTTTTGTGAAGCTGTGTCCTTTAGAATTTTGGCTGCAGTCAAGCTGAGAGCATCACAGTAATGGGCTGGGAGTGAGACAGAATGTGGGGAACATGTGATAATATTTTGCCATGGTAATTGAGTTAGCTGCAGGCAGCAGTGAGAAACAAACTGTTTTGTGAAGCTGTGTCCTTTAGAATTCTGGCTGCAGTCAAGCTGAGAGAATCACAGTAATGGGCTGGGAGTGAGACAGAATGTGGGGAACATGTGATAATATTTTGCCATGGTAATTGAGTTAGCTGCAGGCAGCAGTGAGAAACAGCCTGTTTTGTGAAGCTGTGTCCTTTAGAATTCTGGTTGCAGTCAAGCTGAGAGTATCACAGCAATTGGCTGGGAGTGAGACAGAGTATAGGAAACACCTGAGAATGTTTTGCAATGGTAACTGAGTTGGCTGGAGGCAGCAGTGAAATATCTCACTATGGTAATGTCAGGACATGATTTATCTCTAGTCGTGATGTCACAACATGATTTATCTCTTGTGGTGATGTCACCAGTGAGGATACATGTTTTTATCACACTTATTTATCCTTCACCCCATTGTATAAATATATGTGTGTATATATATATATACACACACACACACTCGCACACATTATAGTGGCATGGTCACACCACTATACTTAGGGTTCAGCGGTCAGTTACATACTAAAGTCAAAAGTTTGGGCATTAATAACTTTGGACCTGTTCAATGGATTTGCCTGCAGTTTGGTATATGCATTGGGGCATGGTAGATCTCTTGATCTGCCAAATTGTGTTTCAGTCAGAGTGACAGTCTCTGTGTACAAAAGTGCTGAAAAATGCAAAATTATCCATTTTTGGAGGCACCTTTTGGCATTCTGAGTGATGTCCTGCATGGTCGTCATGTGGCATGCTGCTCTGTGAGATGGTTTGCTTGAAAGAGCTTTGATGGCCAAACCTGCCGCTTTTTATTTGGTGAAAAAATATTAAGGCATTCTAATGTTATGGCACTTTTAAGTTCCCATTATAATCAATGGGGAAATTTATATTTATGTTTTGCAAACAAAGAATAGTGTTCTAGCCATCTTTTCCCGCCTGGCGATCAAAGAATTTGCAGCCTTGCGGTTCAAGAAACTTTGTCCCCAAGGATTTTTTCAAATTCTTTGATCACGAGGTCCGCCATCTTGTTTTCAGTTTTCTGATTGGAAAAACTCAAGTTTCTCGGCTCAGGGGTCACTTCTGAGTTAAAACTTGGATGGGTTTTACTCAGGGGACCCCAATCTATCAAACCATGCCTTTGGTTTCATCAAAATCAGTCTAAAAATAGAGTTCTAAGTTTAAAATTCTTTGTTCGTAGCTCGCTAATGATCTTTGATCGCGAGCCTGCAAATTCTTTGATCACGAGATTCTTTGATCACAATCGTGCATCGCAAGTGAGGGACGAGATGGCCAGATTTAAAAAATGTTTTTCTCAGCCCAGGGGTGCCTTACAAACTTAAATAAGACTAGGTTTTGCTCAGGGGGTTTTGTTCTGCCCCATCTGAATAAAATAAACTTTCATTTTCATTATCCCTGATAATCTAGTGGCCCCCACAATGAGTATTTTATTTATATGTTTTTTTTTTATTCATGGTAGTCTAGTGCCCCCCATGTGTGTTTATAAAAACCTTTTTCTCATGTCTCTGGTAGTCTAGTGACCCCCACAATCTGTATCTCATTATTATTAATATGCCTGGTAGTCTAGTGGTTCCCCCACCCCAACAGAATAAAATAAATAACCATGTTCAATGTCCTGGTAGTCTAGTGGCCCCCCACCACCAACCCAGCCATGCCATTCCACCCAGGACCCCCACAACCTTCCCCTGTTGGCGACTGGCACAGCCCACCTCTCACCTCCACGGCCAGCTGTCAACTGTTTATATTACAAGTGCTTATTCAAACAGGTGCTCAGAAATAATTTTAGAGCTCCTGTTTGAATAAGTGCCCATAATATACACAGTCAGTGCCTGGCCATGGAGGTGAGAGGTGACTGTGCCTGTCCCCAGCTGGGGAAGGGTGGGGTGCTGGTGGGATGGCATGGCTGGGTGGAGGGTAACCACTAGACTACCAGGACATTGAACATGATTATTTATTTTATTCTGATGGGGAGGGGGGACCACTAGACTACCAGACATATTAATAATAATGAGATACAGATGGGGGGCTACTAGACTACCAGGGATATGAGAACATTTTTTTTTTATAAACACACATGTGGGGGCCACTATACTACTACAGATAAAAAAGAAACATATAAATACAGTACTCATTGGGGGTCCACTAGACTACCAGGGATAGAGGGATCACTAATCACAGTATTATGATGAGGAGGAGGCCGCTAGACTAGCAGGGATAATGGTACTAATTTTTTTTATTCAGATGGGGAGAACCTGTGTTCTGAGCAAAACCCACCTCACATTGTTTAGGCACCACAAGCTACAGAAACTTTTTTAAATCTGGTTATCTCTGCTCCTCACTCTTTGTTCGAGAGTGAGGAATGCCTTTGATCACGAGGCTGCAAATTCTTCCACCACCAGATTCTTTGATTGCAATCATGCATCAGGAGCAAGGGACGAGATGGTCAGATGAAAAAATAAATTTTCTGAACTCAGAAGTGTCCTAGGAAGACAAATGAGGGTGGGTTTTACTCAGGGGGCTTCATTCTGATGAACCATGGTGGTGGTTTACCGCAATTGTGTTAATTTTGTAAATTTCACGTTTTATTCTTTGGTCATGACCATGCAAATTCTTTGATCGCAAGATTCTTTGATTGCAATCGTGAGTGAGGGATGAAATAGCCCAATTTAAAAATCAATTTTCTTAGCCCAAGGGTGTCCTAGGAAGTCAAATGAGGGTGGATTTTACTCAGGGGGCTTCATTCTGTCGAACCATAGAGGGGATTTACCACAATTCCTTAAATATTGTGATTTATAAGGTTTTTAAATCTTTGTTCATGAGCCTGCAAATTCTTTGACTATGTGATTCTTTAATCGCCATCTTTGATCGTGAGGGCAGGACATGATGGCCAGATTTTTTTAATAGAACAGATAGGGAAATTGTACTAATCTTTGACATTGATTATGTTGGAAATGGTTTGGTCTTTTTACTGGAGATGTGGAGGGAAGAAAGGCATCATGCTACAGATGTGGTTTTGGTGGTTTGCTCAAAAAAATATCACAGGGTGGTAAACTTACGGCACTACAAAGTTGATGCTTTTCCCATAGGATAACATTACGGCGTCTGCTGCATTACAGGAATTCATTGTCACCCTGTTGCAAAATAACGGTTTAGTCTTTTGGGCTGAAATTTGGAGGGAAGGAAGCCAACATCGGACAGATGTGCCATTTGGTGGTTTGGTGAACAAATGTTACAGGGCGGCAAACTAACGGCACTCCAAAGTTGACACTTTTTCCCATAGGATAACATTATGGCATCTGTCGTACCTTTCAGGGGCTGTATCTCGGAAACGGTGCAAGATACTGACTTTTCGTCACAAACATGCTTAAGGGGCTAAGTATGAAACTAGCTAGGAAAGTCATAATTCATTCAAAATTTTAATTTTTTGTTACGTCGTACGGTTCCTGAGATATAAGCAATTTACTATTGCAAGTTGTAATTTTGTGCTCTGAGGTCCATTATTATGCATACATTCTTTGTTTTCACTGTGTTTTTCAATGCAGTTTTTGGGAAAAAGAAGGGTGTGCCCTTTCATTACTGTGCCAGTTAACGTTTCCAGTTGTGCTTCTGTTACCGTTCGTGTCACCATTCCCGTCTATGCCACCGTGTGCGTTACAGTTTGCTCTTTCATTTCTGCTTGCGTTTCTGTTTTGTTTGGTGTCATTGTTGCTTTTACCATTACGATTTGCATTTGCAATTGCGGTACTGTGTCCATGCGCATTATGGTTAGCGTTTCCATACTCGCTTGTGTTTGTATTTCCATTTCTGTCTCCTTTGGCGTTATTGTTGTTCTTACCGTTAGCATTTGCATTTTCAATTGCGGTACCATCAACGTGCGTGTTACCAGTTGTGTTTCATATGCAATTCTGTTTGCGTCTCTGTTTCCATCACTGTTTTCTTTGGTGTCACTTTGCACTTGCATATCTATTTCCGTTTATGTTACCATTTTTATTTGGAGCACCATGTGCGTAACTGTTTGCACTTGTGTTTGCATTGCACTTACTGTTACTATGTCACACAAAATCACATGGTGGGAGTGCAGGGCCCTTCCACCAGCTTGAGCAACTTTCTACTTTTCTATTCTTTCTTTAAAAAATAAGGAAATTATATGCAAAAAACATCATTAATGCATCAGTTAGAGTTCTTCTACAGTGAAGGTGAGAATTCAATTTGGAGTTCCATCCTTCTCCCACCTCAGCCTGCCTCAGGAACAGGCATCGGGGTGCATTGGGGTCATTGGTCTTTAACCTCACCCCATCCCATGTGTAAACAGGCTGAGGTGGCGAGTGTAGGATAATGGGGTGAGAGTTAGGACTGATGGCCCCAATGCACCCCGATGCCTGCTGGTGGGGCGGCTTGGGTGGGTGGAAGGGTGGGAACCCTAAAATCAAATTTCCTCACTTTTTTCACTGTAGAAGAACCCTAATTGATGCATTAACAATGTTTTTTGCATATAATTATATATAATGTGATAGTTACTGGTATGGTCATTTAAAAATCAAGGGCTAGATTCACAAAACACAAAATGTTCCCTGGGCACAAACCCAGTTTGCATGGAGCAAACTGGGTTTTGCCCAGAGCTAGTATTCTCAAAGCCCTGTTTGCACATGCAAACTATGTTTGTGCTAGGGCAAAGGTGTGAGCAGAGGTACAATGGAATAGAGAGGAGGGGACTTAAACATCCCCAAAGTCCAATTCACAAAATTTTTGCTTGATTGAAGGGCCATTTGTGAAGGCCTTTGTTTGCAGAAATTACTACTGACAAAACCCTGGTGGTAATCTGTGCAACCCAAATGGCTGGCAGATTTACTGTGGCCCCACCACCCCCACCCCATTTTCTGATTGCCATCCACAATGTACTGTAGGTAATGTACCTTGTAGTCCAGGGTGCCTCCCCACTCCCTGACCGTTATCTCATATAAAGAAATAAATGTTTCCCTAGTGTAATGTTTCCCCTCCACATTCTTCAATTGTTGTCCCCAAATACAGTAATTATTTCCTAGAAGTCTAGGGTACCTCTTCTCTCCCTGATTGCTGACCCCATGACAAATATCCTCTTTCCATAGCTTAGTGGTGTCTTCCCATGCCCTGATCACCGACACTGTCAGACATGGTTCCATAGTGTAGTGTTGCACTCCCCACCCCAATCGCTGACTCATCCCAGAAGTGTTTGTAGTTTAGTGATCTTTCCCCACCTCCCCCGGTTACTGATCACCTTCCTGAACTTGAAAACCCATATTCCCTGATAATCTAAGGTCCCTACCCCACCCATCCAGCGTGATCCACCACCCCACTCCCCATTCCAATCTATGATCGACATGGCAGCCCACCTCTCACCTCCAGGGCTATCTCGTCATGAGCCTTCATGGAGCATGTATACTCTACAGCATGGCTCAGTGATTGTGAGCCATACTGTAGGCTGTACATCTCCTCTGGAGGGCTCAGTTAGTAGGCAGCCATGGTGGTGAGAGGTGGTGGTGGTGAGGTGGGCTGTGCTTTTCACTGATCACAAATTGGTATGGGGAGCAGGGTAGTTGGTAACACTGGAGGCGGGAGTGAGGGACCAGGACTACTAGGGAACAGGGGTTTTCAGGTTCAGGAACAGTGATCGGTGACCAGGGGGATGGGAGGGAGCACTATACTATGGACACTGTTCTGGCAAGAGTCAGCGATCAAGACAGGGGAGGGCACCACTAAACTATAGAAACGTGTCTGACAGGGTCAGCAATTGGGGCAGGGGAAGACACCTCTACACTTTGGAAAGGGGATAATTTTCATTGGATTAGTGGTCAGGGAAGGGATGGGCTCGCTATACTATGGAAAAGAAGTATTTATCATGGGGTCAGTGATCAGGGAGGGGGGAAGGACTGCTACACTATGGAAATTATATATTTGTCATGGTGTTGGTGATCAGGGAGGCAAGGGAAGGGAAGAGAAGGGGAATAATTACTGTATTTTGGGATGGCAATTGGAGACCAGTGAGGGGGGACAACTATGCTATGGAAACATTTATTTTTCATATTAGATGGAGATTGGGGAGGGACACTGGACTACCAGGGAATGCATTTCTTTCTTTGGGGGGATTGGAGACCAGGGAGCAGCCACTACACTATGGAAACATTTGTTTTTTATATGAGATGGTGATCAGGAAGGGGGAAGGACCCTGGACTACTGGGGTACATTACTTACACTGGGGATTATGAACAGAGGAAGTGAGCACTACACCATGGGACTGGTACTGTGTGGGGCATGGGTTGGTGTGGGGCCACACTAGTCCAGACAAGGGCCATGCAAACGGACCCATAATAGGCATGCTAATGGCCTATTACACTGTAAATGCCCAATGGGCTCATTTGCTTAGCCACATTCATGAATAGGACCTTTTTTATTTATTTATTTATTTGAATCTAGGATTACAAGCACCTTTGAGCCAGGGCTGTTTTACAAAGTTTCCACATCAAGTTGAGGTACAATTCAAACACGAGATTGAATAACAGTATAACAGTGGGTTATAGGCAGTTACATACAGTTTTATGCATTCAATACAGTGGCAAAAATTCTAGAAGGAGGTCTGGTAACAGGGTTGACATGGTATGGAGGAGAGACACACTAGTGGGGTACATCCATAGTCACTTATCAAATATCAATTAAAGTGCTACAGGGGGATAGGGAAGGAGGGTGGGAGTAGGAGAGGATGAATGGGTGTATGGGAGCGGGAGTTGAGGGGGAGAAGGTTAAGTGCTAGGTGAAAAGAGCAAAGAGGAGAGGGAATAACAATTAGGAAGGACAGTCACAGGAGCTAGATGCAGGCAGGATGTGATGGAGACTGGATTTGAATGGACCAAGCTTTGGCATTGAGGCGATGTCAATGGTGAGAACATTAGCACGTGTGTGTTATTGTTGCCAGCCCATTCTCCTGGCTGGCTGTGGAGGCAGCGCTACTGGGGTTCTTGGTTGTTTTCCTGGGTTAGCACTACCCCCGCCTGCCCCTATCCACAGTTGTATAGTTCACTGTGCTTTCTAATTGTGAATAGCCCCATTACCCACTAGTGCAACTGCAGGGTGCAGCTCAAACATTTGTGTGGCACTTTGCCATTCTTTGTGAATCCTGCCCCAAATGTAAAACAAAAGATTAACAAGCCCGTAAAAAATGTAAAATAAATGATTTACAAAATACAATAGGACTTCAATAAAAAAACCAAAAGATTCCAAAGTTTAAACCTAGCACTCTGGCAGCAATCCAAAGATTTTTAACAGTAGACAACAAATCCTTAGATTGACAGCTTGCCACTTATATTTGGCAACATTAGTAATAATTGGAAAAGGCAGTCAGAATCCTTGACTAGGGCTGTGCAAAGTTAAATTTCCACCAATGGAATTTTGGTGAAAGTCAGAATTTCACATTAATGTAATTTCAGAATGCACTTGGCAACTTTTGCATAAATTTCAACTTAGAATTATGGTATGAATGTATGAATTATGGATTAATATATTAAACTGTAGAAAGAACTTCCACTGAACTGATCACCGAGAGGTCAGTTCTGTGGAATTTCTTTCTGAAGTTTGATACTTTAATTTGCCATTCATACATTTATTCTGTAAATCAGTGAGTCCCTGAAGTGCAAAATTAATGTATGACTTGTGGATTAATGAATTAAACTGCAGACAGAAATTCTGCAAAACTGATCACTGAACAGTGGAATAATTACATATATTGTGGATTAATGTATTAAACTGTGGAATGGAATTTCCCAGAAGTGTCATTCTGCAGTCGATATGTATTATTCTGCAATTCAGCTAGAAAAGTCTACAGAACCAGGTGAAAATTTGCCAAACACATTCAGAAGATTGTGGTATTTCCAAAAGTAGAAGTTCAGAAAATTTCACAAAATTTACAAAATTTCATTAAGGTTCCACAAAAGCGGACTTCACAACTTCCACCCTGTTTTACCCCTGACTGTTTAGGAGTCTATATGCTCCAGAGTTAGCTTAAACTTAGTCCCAGTTCCAACTGCTCATTGACTTACCTCCAGAGCAACTACCTCCATCATCTCATCTCCATCTGTTATGCAATTCCTCTTTTACTCTGCCATTGAATTCCAAGACTTTTCAGGCTTCACAGAGATTGCAACCTCATAAGTCCAAGCTTTGGCTATGTTCTCCAGTCTCTGCTCTGATCTCTGCTGCAACCCATCATAGAGTCTCCAGCTGCAAGCTTAGGATTGTCAGCTATCCTCCAGCAACAGCTCCAAATGTCTCTTAGAGATCTCACCACTCAGCAAGTAAATATGCTAGACTCAAGGTAGGATATCTAAATAACACAATGTTAGGAAATCAGTAAAATCCCTACATTAGCAATGGTGACAATGTTGTAGCTGTACAGTCAAGCAAAAACATCACTATCAGAGCTACTCCTCTGCAGCATGACATGATTAAGCAGCCATATTTGTAGTTTTTTGCATTTCTGAAGATGTGAGCAAATTTGTTCACGTGCCATTTATTTATTTTATTTATTTTTATTTATTTCAATCTAGGATTACAATACCTTTGAGCCGAGGCTCTTTTACAAAGGTTCCATGTCAGTGTGTGCAACAGTCATCATTTTTAGTTACAAACATAATGTCACTGACTTACAGACATGTAATAACTAGTCCAGAGACTTGAGTATGAGCAAGACAAGGGAGGGGGTTGATGGGGAGGAAGTGGAGGGTAGGAGATCGAGAGGGTAGGAGGTGCAGGGGTAAGGGGGAGTACGGGAGGTGGGTGGGGGCAGGCAGAGGTGATACGGGGAGGTGGCTTAGGTGGAGACAGTGCAGCCAGGGGCCTTTTCCAGAGAATATGCCAGGTAAGGTGTTAGGGGTGCAAAGACTGATTGTAAGTGCTGGGTGCTGGGGCATGTGCAGCTGGAACGGTGGAAATGTTAAGATGGGCAATCGCAGGATACAAGCAATGAGAGGCTCAGCTTGGACTTGAAAAGGCCGAGTGTTGGAGTAATGCTTTTATTTACATTTTACTTTCTTTTAATGTAAAACTGCCTTTCTTCCCATTGTAAACTCTTTCTCTAGCCCAATGTTATCTGTGTTTTATTTTCAGACTTGAAGTAAGGAACGTTCTAATTTGCATAACGTGTTCTAAATTTTATAATGTGTTCAAACTGTAAATAAATATTTATGCCAATATAGCATAATTAATTTACCCAATTTATTTACCACTAGTGAGGCATGTAAGAAGTTATCACATGTTTTCTATGACCAAGACAAACTGAATATCTTTAGTTGCACACATACTACAGTACAAGTCACATTAAATTGTTCCTCCAACTCGCTGGTTTAGCATTTTTCAGTGAGTTGCTTAATGTGTGCACATCTCACTGCAATGAATTATAAAGTTTCCTGAGGGTTTTTCTGTTAGCTGCTAATCAGTTGCAGCCTACTTTGCAACTCTCAGGAAACTTTTATCCAATGCAGTTCAATAATGAGGGCACACATTCAGCAACCCATTAAAAAGCTAAACTGCTGTACAGTATAGAACTGCACAGTACAATACTGTACACTGTATTAAACAGTGATCCAGGTCCCAATGCTTTTAGTCAAACACTTGTTCAGTGCACTGTGCAACTTAACATTTATTTTTGTGTAGCAGTACAGTACAGTATGTTGCTATTTGATATTTCTGCACTGTTTGTAACAGAGTCTGAGATACTGTAAATCTCTGGTGGATAGTGGCAACCCCCCATCACCCGTCCACCAGAGGTGGCAACCCCCCATCACCCGTCCACCAGAGGTACCTGTAAAAAGAAAGAAAAGCAGTCACAGCACCTTAGCACCCCCCCACACACACACACATAGCCGGTGCCATCCCTATATCCCTATCACCAGTAAAAGTAAAATATGTATTTTTTGCCTGGTGGTCTAGTGGTAGTACCACCAGCCCATCCCTGAGCCCCGATCTTTAATACTGTAATTTTTACAGTTTATTCCCTGGTGGTCTAGTGGTCCCTCTCACACCACCTTCACATCCCAACAGGTCCAGTAATATCCCACCTCACTCTTCCATCCCCAAATGGAGTGAGCCATGGGCACAGCCCTCCACTCTCTTCCATGGCCAGCAGCCCACTAAGAAGTCAATGAATGAGCGCATCACGGGTGATGGGGGGTGCTGCTAGCCACCAGAGATTTATCTCAGACTCTGTTACAAACAGTGCAGAAATATCAAATAGCAATATACTGTACTGTAGAGCTCAGGCAATGGCTGGCCATAGTGGTGAGTGATGGGCTGTGCCTGTTGCTGGCTCAGTTATAGGTTGGGGGAGTAGGGTGGTAAGGCACTGCATGACGGTGGGTTGACTAGACCACCAGGAATGTCAGAATTTCTTTTAATGGTGGATTGGGGATTAGGCAGTCTGTTAGCACTCCAGGGATATTCTAAATATTATAATGGGAGATCAGGGCTTGGGGAGGGCACAAAACTACCAGGGATATTTTAATAATTATAATGGATGATTGGGGCTTGGGGTGGGACTGATAAACTACCGAGCATATTTTAATTATTTTACCTTGAGACTGGAACTTAGGGGGACCACTAGACAACCAAAGATATTATTATTATTACATACAAAAGGAATCAGGACTGGGGGAGCCCGGAACATTGGCACACCCTCCCCTGGCTGGTCTAATGATACTTAAACCATTTCTCCGGGAGGGTTTTGTGAATACTAAATGAGGGGATATGAATGTCTGCATTTGCTGCAAGCCACTTAGCACCATGCCACAGCCCATGTTCTAGTGTAAGGCTGGTGCAAGTCCCCTATGGTGCATGAATCCTGTGTTTAATGCAGGCTGCTTTTGAGACTAGCTCAGGGTGCATTTTTTGGTGCAAGGTGCCACTTGTGTCATTTATGTTAGATGCAGGGACCTTGCATCAATCTAAGGGCTTTGTGAATCAGGCCCTTTGACTCTGGATGCCAGAGCATGCCAAGTCTATGCCACTTGAGTGTGGGAAGGGAAATGTTTAGCTCTCTTTCCCAGCCCACTCTGGTTTCTCAAGGGGGGTCTAGCCATTGTCTGACAAGCTGCCTATAAATGTGTCTTGCCTTACTATTGTTCCCATCTGTCATATGTAGGAGGTCATCTAAGCAATGTTGCTTGATTAGTCTGAGGGTAGGGCCCAGTATGGGGGTCTGTACATGCCATAGCTGGAGAAATCTCACTGGTGCTGCTTAGGAAAATTGTATTGTGTGCTTATCTGTTGAAAGGACTTTAGTGTACCAGTGGAGGAGTCCAACAATTGCTGGATTGTTCTTCTACTTTTACTGCCCAAAGTAGCTCAGGGAATAGTCTGTCTGGCTATTGGCAGCTGATTTTTGTTCCATAGGGGGGAAAACAGGGATTTATATGACTCTCATGTGTAAGCTTGATTGCTTTTTTTCAACACTACTGACATGTCTTTCACTATCTGATTTGAGGTGGCTTGTTTTGGGACCTTGCTGAAGCAAATTATGACTTTTGCAATCCCTTTAATACACTATCCTCACAGATTACCCACTTATTAGCATGTTGCTGCTCCCCTCCTGGGGATGTTTTGTGTATGTGGTGAGTTACTTGGAATATTCTTTTTAGAAGAGTAGTCTGGGAGGTAGCAGCCTCTTCTTGTCAATTTTTGCATCAGTTTCCATGATTGAGGTACCTTGAATCCTTACCTCAGAAGAAGATCAGCATATTCCAGCGCAAACTGGATATGAGCTTAGGGTCTACTGAGTTGTGTATATTATCCATTAGGCATTGTGTTCTGGGTACTGCCATCATTTTATAGGCATGTGCCCTGCCCCAGTGGAAGAGATTTGGATGATTCCATCTTTCAAAATTTTTTTCTAGCATGGTTTTTACAGTAGGTGTTCCAAGTTATTCTGAGCAGCTGACATGCCCCATGGAAAACCAGGTAGGGTTAGTACAGATTTAGTGCAGGGCGACAGCATAGATTTGGCAACATTAAACTTATAGCTGAATAGTCTGCCATATTTCTTTATGAGATTGAACAGCTGGGTTATGGATTCATTTGAGTTTGTGAGTGTGAGCATAATGTCATCGGCAAAGGCCACAACTTTGTGATTTTTCCCCATTTGTATTCTGTGGAGTCCTGGTGTTGTCAGATTGCCTGGAAGAGAGGTTCTAGTGTTACAATGAACAAGAGAGGAAACAGTCAGCACACCTGTTGGGTTCCCCTACCTTAGGACAAACTTTGTGAGGGAGAGGCATTGTAATTACCTTGGCTTTCACCCAAGACTATACTACTGAGACCCAATGTATAAAGGTACACCCCAATCCAAAATATTTCATCATATGTAAGAGAAAGTGCAACTTCACTCTATCGAATGCTTTCTCTTCATCCAATGACAGGAGAGCTGCTAGTGTGTGGGAGTTTGTTGCCTTAAATGTTAGCTTAGTTTGGTGCCTGGTACTGTTTTTAATCTGACTTCCAAGTGTAAATCCTACCTCACCTGTGTCGACTAGGACTGGCACTGCTTTTTTAGGTGAGAAGCTAAGATCCTTGTAAACATTTTGCAGTCCACTGGTTTAAGAGATATGGGCCTATAACTGCCACACAGTTGTGTGTTTTTCCCTGGTGTTGGGATCAAAAAGATTTGTGCCATTTGCATGGGGGAGGGTAGTGTGCTCTTATTACATGCTTCAGTGAGTACTGCATGTGAGGGTTGTAAGATTTATTCCTTAAAGGTGGCATACAATTCTGCAGGGAAACTCATTTTCATCAGGTGCTTTTTCTAGGGGCATAGAGTTCAGTGCTGCCCTAGTTCTCATTCTGCAAAGGGATGGTCACTTTCACTAACTAATTCCACATGTAGGGACAGTAGTTTTAGATGAGAGGCAAGGGACTCCATTTCTTCCTGTTTTGGGGTAGTTTTAAAAGTACAGAGCTTGCAATAAAAGTCCCCAAAGGCTATACATATGCTTTTTTGGTCCTTCATTACTCCACCTGTTGGGGATTTTGCGCTTTGAATTCTGGAACATTGGTGCCTTCACTTGAGCTGAAATGTTTGTAGCCTACCCATTTGTCACCTGCCTCCCAAAAGGCCTGGTGCAGTCTGAATAGAGCAGGCAAAATCAACACTCCAGCACAAACCCACCAAACTAAAGACCACCACAGACACGAATTTGCCCAAAAAGTATAACTTTAATTTAAATAATGAGGTATCACTCAGGTGGGGACACTCCCTGAAGACACTTCAGTGAAACCAGCGTTTTGAGATCAGGCTTATTTTACGTCTCAGTATGGTAGCAGATGGCATGAACATTATTTGGGTTTTATGACAGATTACCTACTTAAACTTACACAGACCTTTACTTCATTGGAAGGACATTTAACAAGACTTCAGTGTGTTGTTTTTTTTTTGTTTGTTTTGTTTGTTTGTTTGTTTTTTATAGAGTCCTTTTTAACTGGTTATCAACATGTTGGTTTCTCACCAAATAAACATGTGTGTGGATGGGGGTAGGGGAGGTTGGATTGTCTGGTACTGTATGTGAGGGGGTTATGTGTGGGGGGTAGACTAGGTAGGGTAACTCTGTGTGTGTGTTGGGGTAGGAGGATGGTGCATTGTTTTTTGTGGGGAGGGGGTTGTGAGTGTGGGGATAAATAAAGTGGGGGGTTGGGGTCATGGTTATAGTGAGGTAAGCTTATATTCAGGTACATGTCATCATCATGCTACCGTGTGTTAGGATTCTTGTTTCACATACATAGTGAATATATATTTCTTTCTACTAATTATCTGTTCCCTGGGGGGAGGGTTTAATTACATTGGATTTTTATTCAGATTCTTAAGACTGATACTGTTAGTATAGTAATTTGATTATATATTGACACATTATTGAACTCTGAACAGTTTAAGATGCATGAACTCATTTTCTAGGGGGTACTTGGGAAATTTTTTTTTATTTGGCACTAATACTGACAATTGATACTGCCTTGTAAAAATATTGTTACAGCACTATAGGTCTTAATGTTTATGGATTTTGATAACTTGTTGTGAGTATAGTTTATTACATGTCTTCAGATAGGTTTAATACTTCATGAATGTGTGAATCAGTTGTTCATATTAGGGACATTTTCTTTATACCCCCATATTTCCTTACATAGAAAATGTCTGTTGTATAGTGTTTTATCATACAATACTATCAAATTTTAACATGAACGTATATGGGTATTAAATCTCTAAGGTCTTGCTTTAAATTAAGAATGTATTCACATAACACTCATTCTTTCATAATTTCAGTTAGTGGAACTGTCTACTTGAGTGTCCCTCTTATTTCTTCTGTTGACATTTAACCTGGAATTTTTTTTTTAATTTAATATGTTTTATTCAGTTTACAAAATACGAGCAAAGCATTAAACAATACAACAGTCATAACACTAGTCCTAATACATGTACATTGCAATAGTCAACTGACCCATGATACTCCCCATTTCCCCCCTCCCCCTACTCCCCCTTACTCCTTACCCTGTCCCTCCTTAGTTCACCTTCCCCTCCCAACCCACCCTTCCCAAAGCCAGTCCACTAATTATGAACCTGCAGACCGAGTCTCTAACCCCATAGGAGAAAGCAACTAGAGGGGTAATATTATTACCTACCCAAGTAATAAAGGGAAGTAAAGAGGAAAAAGAGGAATAATTTGCCTGAGGCATATTAATTAGACTTCATGTATAATAAACTGCACCATTGCCATACTTAAGGAAGAGGGGTATGTACCAGCTTAGTGTGGCAAGGCAATTGGCCATAAATCATGAAACTTCTCCCATTTAGCATTAATTTAGACAAAGCATTTCTATAACTAGAAATAGTCTTCTCTATCCTTGGATTATACAATAGCTCAGCAAGCCATTCCTGATAAGTAATGGAAGTCTGATCTTTCCAATGCTTTAGTACTAAGGCTTTAACCATGAGTGATATTAAATTAATATAGTATCTCCGTTCTTTCACTGTAACTGTTGTGTAATCTCCTAGTAGGCAAATCTGCAGAGTAAATAGATCTTGTAACCTTAACAAGGGATTAGCTTTAGTCTTAATCTCAGACCATAGGGGAGCCACCAAGGGACATTCCCAAAAAATATGAAACGGGGAGCCTTGCTCCTGTCCACATCTGAAGGAGTCATCTTTTGGCAGTTTCCACATTTTTACATAACTTTACAGGGGTTAGGTGCATGGTATGGAGAATATAAAATTGTATCAACCTAAGTTTATCATTAGTGTTGTATAAATATATTCCTTTCCATATGTGCTCCCAGATAAAACAATTATTGGGGAATGTATCAATCCAATGTTGAGAGTATACAGCTTTGTTTTGGTGCAATCTCTCCTGCAAAGCGGCCACAAGACCAGAAACCGCATGTGGTCACCAAGTAAGGGACTGAAATAACAGAAAGGCCTCTCCCTCATTGGTATCCCACAGATTGGATCCAAACCAAGCGATGAGCAGATGTCTAATTTGGTAAATATAATAAGCCCATTTGGATGAAAGGTGGAAATTCTCTAGTATTTCTTGTAGTAGCTTTAACTTCCCTGACTCATTTAAGTCACTAACCTTCATATTAGTGGCAGTCCCCACTTATGTGATGAAAGGAGCTCTGCACCAACCTTAAAATTAGGATTACCAAACAATGGTTGTGAGACATCCCTAGTATGTTTAATCCCCAAGGACCTACACATTTGGTTGTGAACCTTGATCGGCGTGAGAATAACCGTGGACCCTATCAATTTAGTTACTGCCTTGGGAAGTATATACCATAGACTCTCAGGTGTCACTTTGGAATTTTTAATCACATTTCTCTCTATTTGCGACCATATGGGATTATATTTGGGATTAATATTTACGGGAGTATTTGTCCACCTCATATATTTAGCCATATGGCTCGCCAGATAATAGTGACAAAAGTTTGGAAGCTTCAGGCCTCCTAGTCCTTTTGGGGCACTCAGATAATTATAGGATCTTTGTGGGGGTTTATTTTGCCACAAGAATTCTGTAATCATGCTTTGAAGCTTCCGAAACCATGAGGAGGGAAGATATATATTCAGCATGTTCAGAGGATAAAAAACTCTGGGTAGCACATTCATTTTGATAACATTAACTCTCCTTTGAAGGGATAGATATATATATATATATATATATATATATATATATATAGAGGACACCATCTGGTCAAGTCCTGCTGAATAGTTAGTAGAAGATTATCCAATTTATATTTCTTCAGAAGAGAACCTGAAGTCACCAAAGTAATGCCCAAATATTTAAGCCTATTTGTCCAGGCCATCCAGAACCCACTTATATCACCTTTTTAAATGTATACATTAAGTGGCATAATTTCAGTCTTACTATTATTTAACTTATAATTGGAAAACCTACTAAATTCCTCTATTATGTCTAACATTTTAGGGATGACCTTAATTGGATCTGATACATGAAGTAGGAGATCGTCCGTGTAGGCCGATAATTTCAATTCAAATGGACCAACTGGGATTCCGATTATATCTGGAGACAATTTCAAACTGCGAATCAGGGGTTCTAGATACAGGTTAAACAACAAAGGTGAGAGTGGGCACCCTTGTCGCGTTCCCGAAAGTAATGGAAAACTATTGGAAAAAATCCCATTGGATTGGAATATAAATGTTTAATCCACCCAATGAATTCCAGAGGAAAACCAAATTGGTCCATGGTACTAAATAAAAAAATTCCAACTCACCCTATCAAAAGCTTTCTCCGCATCCAGGGAGACAAGAGCCATCGGGTATTGTGCCTCTCTGGATACGGAGAAAATGTGGGTCAATTTGTGAAAATTGTCTAAGGGATTTCTACCGCTAATAAATCCTATTTGTTCAGGACTAATTAACCTATCCCAAACATTAGTAATTCTAGATGTCAAGATCTTAGCTAAAATCTTAACATCATAGTTCATCAGGGAAATCGGCCTATAGTTAGATACTTTGGCCTGGATATTCAAAAGGGTTACGCATGCGCAAGTCCAAAATTGCGCCATTTTGCGATATTCAGAAGGAGGCAGATGCGCCACCGAAAACATGCTGAGCAACAGCGCAATGAAAATGAAGGCATGCGCAACCGAAGGGGGTGGATCCATGCATAAAGAGCGCAATGCGATATTCAAAGAGTTGGCGATGCGCAATAGCGCACAATGAAATTGCACACTAGCGAAATGAGCCAAAATAAAAAGGCTCAAGGAAGCGCGCGAAGAACGCCTCAAGGCTGCCAAGTGGGGGGAGAGAGAGAGAGACAGACAGACAGACAGACAACAGACAGGCTAGGGCAGGCAAGGAAAGCGTGGATAGGCTGTAGAGGCCAGCGGGGGTGCCTCGTGCAGTGGAAGTAGCAGAGGACAGCGGGGTAACACAGCAACACCAGCCAGGGGGTCAGAACCAGGGAGATGGATAGCGCCAGCTTCCACATGGAAGCTGTAATGAGGGGTGAGAATGCATGCTGCAGGGGACGTGGCCGTGGAAGGGCCTGTCGGTATGTTTTCAACAGGCAGTACCATGCCCGCATCAGCTTTGAGCTGTACACAGATGTAGAGATCGTGGGCCGGTACTGCCTGAACAGGGCAATACTGAGATGGCTCTGTGAGCTGTGCAGTGATGTGATGCAGGCACCCTCACGACGGAGTCACGCTCTGTCGGTGGAGACCAAGGTGACAGCCTGCATGTGCCTGCTCGCCACGGGCACCTTCCAGAGGCTGACAGGGGACACCACAGGCATCACACAGTTGGCCACGTCAAGCATCCTCACCCATTTCCTCAGCGCACTGCTGCCACATGCTGAGGAGTACATCCATTTCCCCAGCACCGCGGCAGAGTGTACAGCAAACATGCAGGAGTTCCACAGGGTAGCATGTATGCCTGGCATGCTAGGGACCATAGACTGCACCCATGTGGCCATTCGCATGCCACCTGGCCCCAATGGGCTCGCATATAGGAACATAAAGGGATTCTCCAGTGTCAACTGCCAGGTGGTGTGTGATGCCACTGGGCGAATAATCAATGTCTGTGCCACACACCCTGGCGGAGCACATGATGCCTTCATATGGTATCAGTCCACACTGTGCCATCGATTTGAGAGCAGGGACATCCCCACAGGACATCTAGTGGGCGAGTATACCTGTATGGAATGCAAACTCTGGGCAAGGGTGGGAGTGCCACAGGTGCCATGGTAGTGGCACACAGGGATATGGGCAATATGGACCTGAACATGAGACTGATCTCCACTATCTCCACACAGGTGACAGCGGATACCCACTCCGTCCCTGGCTGCTCACACCGTACCGGCGGCCCATGACCCCATCGCAGCAACGCTATAATGAGGCACATGTTTCCACATGCAACATCATAGAGCGGGTGTTTGGGATGCTCAGGCATGCTTCGATGCCCAGACACCTCCGGCGGTGCCCTCACAGTACAGCCCCAAAAGGCCTGTGGATATTCCTGGCCTGTTGCATCCTGCACAACACATGGCCAAAGACCATGGATACAGCCGTGACAGGTTGAAGAGGGGGACAGCGATGGGGACGCCAGTGGCGCCGGTGTTGATGGTGATGAGCAGCCCCCAGGACGGCGGGACCCCCGACTGATCCGGCAGGCCCAGCTGCACCGGGACACCATCACAGAGGAGCACTATGCAGAACACAGGTAAGTCAAGGGGACATGTGCAACCAACACTGTCCATGCGCAAACCACAGGCACACAGGGTAACACACCAGGGGTGCATGACGGCCAGGGGAGTGGAAGGGTCCAGGCATACAAACACACCATTAGGGAGGGGTGAGCACTCATATGGACACACACCAGGCACAGAGCGTGACATGGGCACATGCACAGCACAGCAGAACCGACATTGCTAACACACAGCACCACCGACCACCCCCACCACCTGTACTGTCCAAGTACGTGTGTCAGATGCTGGGCACCCTTGCACCTTAGTGTACAGTACAATGCAGGCATCACCATGCACATGCACCTGTGGACAGCAGTTGGGAGGGTGTGCAGGTGGTCCGTGTGTCAGCGTGGTGAGCAGAGCACCCAGCAGTGCACTGCCCACCATGACACACATTGCACACATGGCAGCACCAGACAGGGCCCGCACTGGAGACAGCTCAGTCATGTAGCACTGTCCCACGGCCACCACGGATGCATGGGTGGCCCGCTGACCCAACAGCACTTGCAGGCTGAGCAGGGCCACATGGGTGGCACTGTTGCACCACCCAGGGGTCCCACCGCGCACGTGACCTTGCAACTCCACAGGGATCTCGCAGCATGCCGAACAAACCTGCACCAGGGGTGCTCGATGGCCATTAGCAGAACCCGCATCAACAGGCCTGGTGTCGCACGATGCTGGGAATGGGGGTGGAGAGTGAACTGTGGGGTGCGCAAGGCACCTGACTGTGTGCCCAATGCGCCCACGACAGAGACCACTGCCTGGGTCAGCCTGTCAATGGCGGCAGTCACATCCGTCCGCATACACACCAGCTCTGCATGGTCCAGAGCACACTCCCTGCTGTGCCGCTCCACAGCCACAGACAGTGCCTCCACGGACATTGCAACCCACCTCTGCTGCTGTACTGATTCCCGCAGCAGGCGGGTGTGCTCGTCCAATGGGTACTGTGCCCCAACGGCATCCTGTCCCACAGGGTGTGGAAGGTCCTGATGCACAACACCCCTTGAGGGTGGGCGCTGTTCACCAGGACCAGGAATGGGCGGATCAAAGGCGCGGACATGTGCCACCACTTGACACTGTACCCCAGACCTGGTGGGTGACTGCTGCTGCTGCCCGCCAACTGCTGTGCCCCAGGGTCCACCTGCTCCACCGCTGTGCTAGCAACAGTGCCAGAAACCTGCACAGCCACCGTGCTGCCCAACGGTGCTGACAGGCACAGCCTGGGACTGTGCCAGCATGCTGGTACACAAGTTGGAACCAGAATGGCCCAGGGGCACGTGCTTGGCTGCTGTGTGTCCGCTGGGGACACACCTATCACCGCCCATTGCAGTCCTTGCATCATCAATGGTGCAGGTACGCTACAGCCATAGTCACAGCGTGCTGGCATGCTTTCATGCCAGACTGCTGAGACACAGGCTGTGCACCCCCCGCACCCGAATCACCGACACCAGAGTTGGCGGCCCAGCATGCATGCTGCTGCAGTGCCTACTGGCTGGTGATAGAGGTGGATGGACCCTCCTCCATGTCCAGCAGGTCATCATCACTGCCTGGATCCACCACCACCATCTCCTGAAGACGAATAGGATCTGTAACAGAAAGAGAGTACATGTGAGTGCATGTGAACAACCTTCCCCCAAACCCCCCCCCAACACCACCACCATGTCATACAGTGCAGTGATGGGCTTCCACCTGTCTGGAATCCACCTCCTGGTACGCCCTCGATAGTGCTCTGCTGCATTGATGCAACCAGTGTCTCCCTCAGCCGGGGTCAGCTCCACACCACTGGTGGGCCTCGCCAGTGCCAGCATCGTGCCCCTGAAGGCTGCCACCTTCTCCTTCAACCTCCTGCGGTCTGTCCCCATCTTCTTCTTGCATTCCTGCATGGGCGCTGGTGGCTTCCGTGCAGGTTCACGGCCCGAGCTACCCTCACATGCAGCGCAGGGACTGAGGGTGCCCCTCCGTCCACTCAGTACTGGCTCCTCATCCAGGTAGGCCTGGAAGGGGCCTCTGTCTCTGCTGCTGTAAAGTTGAGCCTCCTCCTATGCCCACCGTCCTCACCTCACCTTGGCTCTGCTCGGTCATGGTGATCTGTAGGGCAAGTGGACACCTGTCACTGTGCAGTCTGCAGCATTTTCCCATGACCATTGTCCAGAACATCACACAGCATGCAACTCACCTCTCACCTGCAGTAACCGATCTGGCCAGCGCAGCCCAATGTCACATTTATAGCGCAATGCATGCAAATTAGAGTGGAGCAACTATAACGACATGCAAATCATGCCACCGCGCCTTTGAATGGCTGATCAGATGATTTGTATGTGTCGGCTGAATATCGCGAATCTGCGCTTTTCGCAATACGGTTGAGTCGGCTGAGCCAATGGCGTAGATCTGTGACTGTGTGGTACACTGCATTGCGCATGCCCAGATAGCTTACACAGGTGTCTGCCGCGCTGCTGATGTGCTGTGCATGATCGGCAATTCAGGCCATGGCCACCATTGTGCCAGTGGTGCTACAGCAATGGGCACTATATGGCGCTGTGGCACTACTGCGCAATAGTCCACTGTGGCACTGGTACGCAGCTGGTCGGTCGCGCAGGATGCCTATATGTCAGATGGCGCTATGCGTGGCCTTGCATCATTGCCCATGACCTTGTGTCCGACCTTTGCCCCCTGGCGCTGTTCGCCTGCCATGTGTACTTCCTCATTGCGCTGTCTGGTGACAGCACTATGTGAGGCACGGCGCTGTTTGAACAGCGATTGGAGTATGTGGTGGTCTATTGCCAACATCTCCACTATTGGGTTAGGCAGTGGGCACCATATTGCCTGCTGTAAAGTTGGTACCATGGCTAGGAGAAGAGCTGTTCCCTGGAGCCAATTGGAACTGGCCAACTTGGTGGCCCTAGTAGAGCCCCACTATGGGGCACTTTATGGTGAGGTGCCCCTCACCATTGCCGCACACAGGTGTGGCATCAAGTGGCAACTGACCTGGTGGGGGTCACTGGATGGTGCCGGTCTGATGAGCAGTGCCGGCACCGGTACAATGACCTCCACTGGAGGGATCCGGACCTTCTGGATAGGCTGCGGTCACGTGCCAGGCGGGGCGTCGTGCCTAGGCCAGGTGGGTGTACCATCTATGCACCTGTATTCTCTGTAGGGGTGTGAGGTGTTTTTGGTGGCTGTGCATAGGTGATGGCTCTGCCATGGTTGGCTGTGTGGTGTGTGCAGCTGTGAGATGAATGGGTCTGGCTGTGTGGGCAGGCACTCTCACTGGGGCAGGGGGCAGTCTGCTTTGGAGTCACACTGATGTTTGTCCCAACATATGTCTCCCATAGGCCGGGATGTGAGGATGCAGGCCCGGGTTGAGGAGGGCCATGCCAGGGCCCCGGTGCCAGCGGGAGTTGTACCCCAGCAGCAGCAGCAGGAGCATCAGCAGCAGCGGCAGACACAGCTGCTTGAGCAGTGTGAGTATCATTACTTCATGGATGCTATTGCATGCTGGGGGGGGGGGGAGACCACTAGCCCTGTACAACACAACCATGCAGGAAAGGGGAGGTCATAATTCCACTATACAAGACACTAGTGAGGCCCCACCTGGAGTACAGTGTACAGTTCTGGAGACCATACCTACGTAAGGACATAGACTGGGCAGAGAAGGTTCAGAGGAGGGCAACAAAGATGGTGCATGGCTTGCATCACAAGTCCGATGAAGACAGGTTGAAGGAACTGAACATGTACTCCCTGGAGGAGAGGAGGGAGAGAGGGGATATGATAGAGACATACAAGTATCTTACAGGGAGGAACAGGGTGCAGGAAAACACTATTTTTAAGCGAAAAAGATGTTCCAGGACTAGAGGGCATGGGATGAAGTTGGAGGGAGGACGATTCAGAGGAAACATGAGAAAGATTTTCACAGAACGGGTGGTGGACAAGTGGAACACCTGCCAGAGGAAGTGGTGGGGGCTGAAACAATCACGGGATTTCAGAATGCATGGGATAGACATAAAGGAATTCTGGAGGTCAGGGGTAAGGGGCAACAGACTTATAGGAAAACAAAGTGAACTTACAAGCTCAAATGGACAGACTGGGTGGGCTATAGGCCCTTATCTGCCGACACTGTCTATGTATCTATGTATGTATGCACGACACAGGTGACATGCATCACTGTCCAGTATCACAGCACATCTGTGTATGCGTCACTGGTGGTCCATGCATGCACTGGTCACATAGCTGTGTAACTGGCATCGCTCCACGTTGCCACATCACTTGACAGCCTTGTTTGTGCTGTGATGGACATGGGCAGTGTGTGTGTGTAGTGGTGCGCATAGCTGGTGCCGCCTGTTTGTGATGGCCATGTGCATGTTCACTGTGGGTGGGTGCATGCCATCACAGGTGCGGGACATTGGGCTATATGGCTTGCAGGTTGGGTGGTGTTCAGGGTTGTGGTCAGCCACAGCCATTGACTGTGTTCCCATTTTCCTAGGCCTCGAGGTTCTCCGGAGGATTCGACAGGATATTCGGGGCCTCACACAGGTGTCCATGGAGAACCAGGCCATCCTCCAGTCCATCAGGCACCATGCCTTCGGAGGAGGCGTCACAGGACACTGCGGAACCAGGCAGAGGATGAGCAGCCGGCTGGGCCTTAGCAGGAGATACCCTTCCCACTTCTCCCATCCCTACCACCCTGCCTTCCCTCTCCAAGTTGTTCATCCCTACCCCTTGAACACCCCTACCTTGTACCCCCCCCCTTGTAAATAGTTGTTATTGTTTTGGTTCTTTAGTATTTTGAAATTTTAATATACATTTATATTTTGATATGAATACTGTGTTGGTCTCTGATTTGCAGCTGGCTATGGGTGCTCAGTTGCAGTGGTGTACATGCCATCTGGGGTGGTATGGTCCTGGGTGTGTGTGTGTGTGTGTGTGTGTGTGTGTGTGTGTGTGTGTGTGCGTGTGTGTGCATGGGGAGGTATCTCCAGCATGGCAGTGACTTTCTGTTGGTCTTGCCGTCTGCTGCCACCCACTGCTGGGTGCACAGGGTGTGTCTGGCTTGTATGCTTCTGTGCTGCACGGGGTTGACGTGTGCTGGGGGGATGCATGGTTTCCTGCAGTGCCAGCACTGCACATGGGTGGTGTCTTGGGGTCACGGTGCAGGGTGTGCTGTGTGTACGGGGTGCTGATGTGCACTGTGGTTGTCAACCCCCTGTGTGTGGCACTCTCAGCCTGCCAGTGGTTGTGCTGGGGTGTCATGGCTCTGCTGTGCTTTGTTGGCTTGTCCCCATGGGCCAGTAGATCATCCATCACACCCCAGTGATGCTGTGCTTGGGGTGTGCAGGTGTGGTGTTGGTTCTGCAGTGTGTTCCTGTGCCCATGTGTGGCATGGCTGGCGGTGGCCCCAGCCTGCCTCCTGGATATGCAGTTCCATTGCTCTGGGGGCTCTGCTTGCGCTATGGCACCTCTGGACTGCTCAGCTGGGCTGCCCTGGTTGCGCTATAGCGCAACATTTCTGCTCAGCTTCTCCTTCCTGGTTGCGCTATGGCGCAGTTAGTGCGATATTCAGACGTTGGCTGCTTGCGCAATTTGTTCTGCTCCATGTTTGAATATCGCACCTGTTGATCATATGTGCAATTGGTTTGTGCTTGCTCCTGCTGTTGCGCACATTTTGGGCGCAGTTTGAATATCCAGGCCTTTATCTTTAGGTTTCCCCGGTTTAGGTAAAACAATGATAGTAGCTTCTAGTAGCATAGAGTCAACAATACCATGGGTGCAAATGTATCCATATAATTCCTGGAGAATAGGGGTGAGCTCCTTCTCAAATGTTAGATAAAAATTTGGTGGGAATCCATCTGGTCCTGGAGCTTTGTTAGGTGACAGGGATTGAATAGCCCTTGCTATTTCAGCCGCTGATATAGGGGAAGTCAGTTGGAACCTTTAACCTTGACTAAGGGTAGGAAGAGGAATTCTAGACAGATATTGTTGAATCTACACAAAAGCAGGACTATTATCTGGGTGACCATATAGCTTTTTATAGAAATTTTCAAATTCATTCACTATAGCTTTAGGCGTGATTAGTATATTCCCCCCATCCACCGTGGTTTAACAGGTGATCAATCTAGATTCCTCTTGCTGCCTCAATTTAAGAGCCAAGAGGTGTCCAGCTTTGTCTCCCTGATCCAAGTATCTAATGTGTGTTTTGAACAGCGCATATTCAGCCTTTTCCCTTAACGTGTTCACATATTGATCTTTAAGGACCGTAAACTGATGCATATCCTCTTCCGTGGGAGAAGAGTTAATCCTAATCTCCAGATTGTGAATGGAATCCAGCAGCGATTTAACAACCCTCTCCCTTATCCTTTTACAGGTAGCCACCAATCTGATAAACTCACCTCTTAAATAACACTTCAGAGAGCACCATAGCTGATCATATGCTACTATGGAGCCCCTGTTATGTTCTAAATATTGGTTAATTAGTGTATGTATCTTATCTACTATATTCTCTTGTGCTAATAATTGAATATTAAGCTTCCATTGAGTATGCTTAGGAATGTCTTGGGGCAAAATCCCTTCAAACCAAATCAAAGAATGATCTGATAACACCCTAGGAGAAATTCCGGAGGCTACTGAACCCATCAGGATGGCTCGATTAACTAGGAAAGAATCCTGTCGAGAATATGATTTGTGGCTAGCCGAGTAAAATTTGTACTCCTTCCTATGTGGGTAAAGGAGGCACCACGAGTCTAAAAGGCCCAAGCCCTCCATCATTTCATGCAACGATTTCTGTGCTGGGGATAGAGTCTGACCACTCCGAGTAGATCTATCAAGCGTATCATCATAGGTAAGGTTCCAATCCTCTGCTAGAATTATTGGGAGATGTTTGAAGGGGGCTAGTTGAAGGGCTATTTGAGAGAAGAATTCGGGAGAGGAAGAATTAGGTCCATAAATTGTCCCTAGAATAATTTCTCCACGATTCAGCAACCCTCTGATTACCAAAAATCGCCCTTGTGGATCCCAATTTCTTGTAAAGGTTGAAACTGTACCCCTTTAGTAAAAAAAATTGTGACTCCTCTTTGAGAAGTGGAATTGCCCACCGCAAAAACCTGTCCAGTGTGTTCTCTACATAACAAATTGCTTTCCCCAACTAGCAAATGTGTCTCTTATAAAAGAGCCATGTCTAGATGCATTAGAGCCAAATGTTTAAGGATTTGATGGCGTTTTAATCTAGCCCTTACTCCTTTAACATTCCATGATGCAATTCTCATGTCAACTTATCCATATAAAAAGGGGGACCATTCAAGACAAAAAACCTGAGAAGTGGCCTGCAGGATTAGCAATGGGTAAGAATAATATCTAAAGAGACTGGCTATGGGCCTTCCCCCCATAGAAACCCCGAAAACGCTACTACATAACACAATACTAAATTATAACCCTTAATCCCAAAAACTACCCCCCGGCATAATCATTATATCATACAACATGACCTTATAGGCAAATATGAGTCCAACTACCCCCAGTCCTGAACACCGCACCACCAGCTGAGTATTCAGCGCAATGCTGCTCATGCTACCCTGGGTTACCCATCCCGTCCCTCTCACCCTCCTCCCAGGTCTATCCTTACATCACCATACCCTGTAAATATATATTACAACACCTTTTCCGTTAACTAGAATTAAAAATTCCCCATCCAAGACAAACAGAAATCCCTGACTACAAGTATTATGACTATAGAAACAAGAACAATGAGAAAAGCGGAAGGTGGGTCGAACAGTATAATTACATCTATATTCCTAACATGCCCCACCCCCTTAGACAGCAGGCTATTCGAATAATTCTTTGAAGTCTAGATATGAATCATAAGTCACTGTCCTCTGTGGTAGTCAGCGATCATCCTCGCTTCTTAAACACAGAAGTAACTACCTATTACTTTATAAAATCAACTCCAAATGTTAGCCATTCAATTAGAATCTTTGGAACACTTATCCATTTCCAGCCTATTTTGTAACCTATCAGTTTGCTGTCTATCCCCGCCTTATTATAACCTTAGTACGAGGGAACAGAAATTCAGTCCACTGGTAAATAACTAGAATAAAGTCCCACATCCCTTTATCAAATTCAGAGGCTCCATTGATAAATTTAGTCAAACACAACTTGCACAAAGGAAAAAACAGGATGCTCGCACTTTGACTAAGTATCCACAAGATGGCAGGCTTCCCCCATCAATCTTGAAACACAGTCACTTAATTAAATCTGGATACCATTTTTTGCAGGATTCAAAAGCCAGCTCCAAGGACTCAAATGCCATTGACCTTCTCTATTAATCTGCAGAATAGCTGGATAGCACACCCTGAAACGAATACTAGCTAATATTAATTTTGACACTAGAGGATGAAAGGCTGAACGCTTCTGGCGCACTGAATAGGGAAGATCCTAAACCACTCGAATACATTTTCCTTACCACTGTAGCTCAGCTGCCTCTTTTATTTTTGACATAATAAACTGTTTATCCAAAAAATTTAGAAGCCTAAAGAGAAAAGGGCGAGGGGTCGATCCCGCTGGGGGCATTGACAGCAATGATTTAAGGACTCTTTCAATTACAAATCCAGGCCCATTGGGAGAAGGCCCTGCCAACTTTTCACATAATTTTGGGCAAATAAAACTGCCTGGTGCCCCTCTTCACCCTCCGGGAGGCCCAACACCACAAATTATTCCTCCTTGAGTGGCCCTCGAGATCCTCTAAGCAGTCCTCCACTTTTTTAACTCTATGTCTCAGGGTGACCATATCTGGATCTATTCTTGCCCTCCAATCATCCAATGATGAAATTCTGGTCTCATTATCTTTCATACATGTGCTTAGCTGTTCTAGTGATAACTTCATACCCCTTAAGTCAGAGGCTAAGGCGAGCAATGTTTCTTTCATAGAGCCCATTTTTTCTAAGAACCGCTCTACTGTTAATATGGCCTGTTGTTTGGGAGAGGTAGCAGCTTCTGACCCACTCGGTTTGGGTCATTTCGGGTTCTTATCTTTAGCTGAAGTCGGCGGGGGTGTGTGCCGGACAGCTGACACGTTCATCTCGGCTTCCATTTCAGAACTACACTCCGGTGAGCAGAGGGTCGATTACTAAAGGTACTCTGCTACTCTTTCCCACCTGTTAGTGCTGAAGTCAGGTTTGTATGTACTGAAATACACTCGATTTTAGGATGAGGATAGGAGAGTGATCTAAGAGACCTCCTCACAGGGCAGCCATTACACTGGAAGTCCTCCAACCTTGGAAGGTTTCTCAAGCAGTAACAAACTAGTAGAATCTGGTTCCTTCCATTTCAATTTTAAACTTTTTTAAAAATAGATATTTAAAATGAATGAGAATTCTTTCTGGGTTTTTTTAAGTATTATCTGGGTGTTAAAAGAATGTGATTCTCCAAACAACTGGCATAAGTCTCTGAGGAATGACCTGGTGGGTCTGAAAGCTTAGGCACTATTTTCTTTTTGTAACATCTATGTTGGTCCAATAAAAAGTATCAACCCATTTGTTTCTGGTTCTAGTCTGAATAGAGCAAATTCAGTTCTTTGGTGTAGACGAAGGTTGATTTAAAACCTTAAGCCCAAGATTTGTGCTAGGAATTTACTGTTACTATAGTTTGAACCCCTGTAGTTTTTTCCAACTGTTTAAGTTTCTCTACTTGTTCTATGAGGTTTCTGTCCCATTCTTTTTTCAACCTGGATGCATGTGCAATGCATTTACCTCTAAGGTGTGTCTTAAGAGCATCCCATCACACGTCATCTGAGGTGTCTTGTGGTTTACTGGTGCCAAGAAACTCTTTGATTTCTGCCTTTAACTGTTTGCAGAATGTGGGATCTCTGAGGAGACAGGAATTGAACTTCCATGAGCCTCTACTCCTCACCTGCACTTTTTGAGGAAGCCAAATGAAAGTGACAAGACAATGATTTGAGATGACAGCTGTTTCAATGGTGGCAGCACTGACATCAGACAGCCAAGTATCTGATGAGAACCAGATGTCTATTCTAAAGTAGACATTGTGTGGCATGGAAAATATAGCATAATCCTTGTCTCTGGGATGCACGAATCTCCATACATCTATAGTTCCCAGCTCCTTGGCCACGTCCAGGAGGGCTGAGGCTGCCCGCATCCTAGGAACTGTGGGAGGTCAGTTCCTATCTAAAAAGTCATCTGGAACCTCATTCATGTCACCACCTGTTGTTTGCTCATCTCTGCTAGCTTTTGGGCTAGCATGGTGAAGAATATTGGGTCTGATTGGTTCAGCCAATAGACACAGCACAGAGTGACCTCTTCTTCTTATAGTAGTCCACTAGCTGTCAAATACCTCCCCTGAGGGTCTGCATATGTGACTGAGCTTTTGAAATCTACTTCCTTAAAGATAAGGATAGCTACTCCTTTGCTTTTATTAATGAAAGAGCTACTCAACACTTGGGACAGCCACTTAAATTTCAGTTTGTCTGCTGTTGCTGGTTTCAAGAGTTGGGTTTCTTGGAGGAATGCTATGATGATGACTAATTTGCAAAGGTGATCGAATACCTTCCTCCTTTTAATAGGCATATTTAAGCCTTAACATTTCAATATGTAAATTTAGTTGAATGACTAGACATTGTTTACATGCCCAGTTCTCCTTAAATAATGCTAGGGCCTGTCTTGGAAGTGTTTTTCTTGTCCTGATGGATCATAGTAGTTGGATTACCCTCTTACCCTAAACAAGGCCATGTTTAACAAGGTAGAATTTTTCATCTGTGGGGTGTGTATCACAAATCTAGTCAAGCAAGATTCTATCATTTTGTGCAGTATTAGTTTAGATAGAATGCATACGTAAAAAAAGAAACATTTTGTGCTTCATAAGCTTAGTTATTAATAACACAGCTGTTATCTGTACAAACAGTACTGGTACCCATATTTTGGTGTGGATGGACATTCACGGTGGGGTAATTGTCCTCCAAACTTTTCTCATCAATGTTGTGGTGCTTTCTACCTGGGAAGTGGTGTAGCTAGTGCACTGCCAGTTGTTTGCTAGAATTTCAGCTACATTGGCATTGACTGATTTACCACACTCCTATCTAAGAGGCTGCTGGGGATCAGAAGGAAGAATGCAAGGGAGGGGGGGCAGGCATTGCGCCACATTATGTAGGGCTTGTCCATATAATGTGGCACATGGAGCTAGGTTATGTTTCTGCTCCAAGGTCAGGTGATTGCTAGGGCTCCTTGGTAACTTACAATAGAGCCTGTGTAAAATGGAGTGAGTATGGGGGTGGGGCATCTCCTAACATTTTATCAACTGCTCTCTTCCTTGCCCATGGTTTAATGCCTGACCTCTTCCTCTTCTGCAGTGGCATAGATACATTTATTAACTTGTTATCTATTGTGGGGGTCATATAAACCTTCATGATTTATGGACCCTGCTATATCCAATTTTACAGAAAGTCATCTGTAGGTTTTGCACTTTATCCACCTTATTTAGTCCATCCCCTTGGATCATCATGTGCTCAGCAGATATGGTAGTAATTCTGTGTGGGGGCTAAGAAGAAAAAAAGTGGTGGTGTGCCCCAGATTTGGTAGCTTCAGCTAGGGATATCATCTTGTACCTTAGAACAGGAGCTGTTGAGTCCCAGAAGGGAGTAAAGCATTGATTTTATTCCAGATTGCAGATTGTAGTTTCTTAAGAAAGTACCAATAACACCTCCATGTGAGGTTTCAATGCATAAGTTTTTATTTGCAGAACGTAGCATTGCAGCAGTTTTAATTTGTAGTAGGTTCTTATGCCAGGTCTCTCTCCTGGGAACAGTGGTTCTGCCTGTTTCTCCTCAAAACTTATCTCTTCCTGCCTGTCATATCACCATTGCTACTATATTTGAGTGCAACCTACATTAGGTTATTAAGGGGTTAGATGCTACATGTACCTTCTGGTAATGGGGAAACATTCAATATAGGCAGCATTCAATTCATATTGATTCGGGAAGAAATCCCTTGCCCCTTTCTCATATTTTTAATTTCGTCTCTGATTTAAACTTATCAGCTAATGTAGGGTGCATGTATTTCTCAGTTGTGCACTGCCAGTAGTATAAGGGGATATAACTTGTCCAATGTTAAATTTCAGCCAATAAGAGCGCGCCATGTCATTTGACAGGTGGTTTCCATGGCAACGCCCGGCCCCCTTTCCAACAGTCCGCCTTCCCAGCACCATGGCAACGCCCCGCCCCCTTTCGTGCCACAGGAAGTGACGTGCATTTTGGTCCTCGAACCCGGAAGCCCTCCCCTTTTCTATGCCGTACGTGCCTCCTTCTTCTTCCCCTCCTCTCGCATCCGTGCCACAGACTTGCACCCGAGTCCCTCCACCTCCTCTCCCTCCCCTACATCGGAGTGCTAGCAGCTCCTCGAACCCCTCCCCTCAGACCCGGTTCGGCATCCTAGCTTGCATCCGGGTCCCTCCACTCGCATAGCAACCCAGCCGCACCATCCTAATTCACACCAGAGTCTCCCTCCTTGATCCACCACCACTTGCAGCCGAGTCCCTCTTCCTCCACACCACCCTGCTCCCTCTCTCATCCCTGCTGAAACATCCTAGCTCGAACTTGAGTCGCTCTCCTCACCACACCCCTGCTCCCTCCTCCTCCCACACCCTTTTGCACCCCTGCTCTCTCCTCCCTCTCCTCGATCCATCCACCTCTTGCACCCGAGTCCCTCTTCCTCCACACCACCCTGCCCCCTCCTCCACCCCTACCACCGTGTCCTAGCTCAAACCTCGAGTCCCCCTCCTCCATTCCCTTCCCCTCAGACTACTGCTCCAATCCTTCTCCTCCCCCTCCCCATCGCACCCGAGTCCTACCACCTTCATACACCCTACTCCCTCGCTATTCATTCGCACCCCTGTTGGTCCGGGGATATAAGGACAGGATGTGTGTAAATGCTTTGTGACTTGGAAATCTGTACAAGGAATGCATCATCAGGCATCTCTGTATAGATAGGTTTTATGTTTTTTGGTGATTTTTGTAATGTTTGTAATTATTTTTGTCTTGCTGCCTGTATGTTTGAAATGAAATGTCCCTGCTTTTGCTACTTATAGAAACATAGGCTTTGATGGCAGATAAGGACTGCTTGCCCCCACGTCTGCCTCTAACTATTGGAGATGCTGCAGATCCTAGTTACTGTAATCATCAGCCGACTTCCTCCTACCCCCACTATTAATTGCCTTATGTCTGTCACATGTATTCTTCAATTCCCCACTGTTTTTAACCCCACAACCTCCTCAGGAAGGCCGTTCCATGCATCCACAACCCTCTCTGTGAAACAATACTTCCTCATGTTGCCCCGAGCTGTCCACCTCTGTCTCCAAATTGTGACCCTTGTTCTTGCACATCACTTTTCTGAAAGATGCTATCCTCTTGGACTTTGCTGATTCACTTGAGGTGCTTGAAGCTTCTATCATGCCCCCACCTCCTCGAGGGTACATATTAATCTCATTTAGTCAGTCTTCATATGGTTTCTGGTGCAGACCCTGCACCATTGTAGTTGCCCTTCTCCCGACTGCATCCATCCTGTCTATGTCCTTGCGATGATGGGGTCTCCAGAACAGTAAGCGTTACTCCAGATTGAGTTTCAACAACTGTCTGTACAGAGGAATGACAACTTCTTGTTTTCTACTGGTGATGCTTCTCCCTGTGCATCCCAGTATCCCCCCGCCCTCCTTACTGCCTTCACACATTGTCTGCCTACCTTTAGGTCACCTGATATGACCACCCCCAGGTCCTTTTCCATTTTTGTTGTAGTTAGTACCCCTTCCCCCCAATTATGTACACATGCCCTGAGTTTTTGTTTCCCAGGCTCATTTCCTTGCACTTTTTGCATTGAATCTAAACTGCCATACTTTTGACCATTCCTCGAACCTTGCCAAGTCCCTTCTCATACTTTCAATCCCCTCACCTTGTGTATCAGCCCTGTTGCTGATCTTTGTCTCATCAGCAAAGAGGCATACTTTCCCTTCCAGCCCCCAATGCAAAGTCACCTATAAAGACATTAGAGAGGATCGACCCCAGTACTGAACCTGTGGTATCCTGCAGGTATCCCCCTTTCTTTGGAGTGTAGTCCATTGACTATTACCCTCTGCATCCTTTTGTCCAGCCAATTTTTTATCCAGGCTACCACCCTAGGACCCACTCCAAGGCTGGCTAATTTGTTTATTAAAGTTTTGTGCATGACTGAGTCAGATACTTTGCTAAAATCTAGGCATGCCTTGTCCATATAGAAACATAGACTTTGACGCAGATAGGACCATTGCCCCCCAGTCTGCCCATTTCCTACCTAGAGGATAAGCTGCAGATCCTATTTAACCAACAGTCTATTTCTCCTATCCCCACAAAATTGCCTTATGTCTGTCCCATGCATTCTTGAATTCTCCCACAGTTTTAGACCCCACAACCTCCTCAGGAAGGCTGTTCCATGCATAGTCCCTCTCTGGTCTACTACTTTGGTTACCCAGTCAAAGAATGTTATTAGATCAATAGTTCTTAGACTTTGTCACAGTGAGCCTCCCCAAATCCATGGAAAAGATTTTGAGCCTCCTCCAAAAACTGAAATAATCTTGGGCCTCCCCAAAGTAAAATAACGCACTGTACTTTACGCAGTACACCATGAATAAATTGAAACCCCTTTGAGTACTTTGCTCACATTCAGTTCTTTGTCTTATACTGACATGGAACCTTTGAAAAAGAGGTCATGTGCTCAAAGGTGTTATCTGAAAAATAAATAAAATAAACAAATATTATTCCGCTTATTGTAACCCCCCCCCACAGGCCAACCTACTTGCTCCGCTATTTTCACTCTTGAACCATTGTTACCCTTGTTTGCACTACCTTCATGGGTCACACTACTTTCTCAGTTTCCTCTCTACATGAAATAACCTACCACATACTTTGCCTCTCCCTCCTTCTCTGCTCCTAAGCAACTTCTCTGGGATTACTTTGCTCCTTCCTGCTATTGTTCTTAGCACTTTTATGCTCAACCCTTGTATTTGGGCTGTTCTGCCATCAGTCTACAAACTGACCGACTACCACCACTCATTATTAGTTTACTGTTCATATTTGTTTGCACTATTGTTCACTGAGTATTTCTTGATTGTTTTGCGGTTATCTTTTGAAATGGTATTCACTCCCTCCCATCCCGGGTACATCAGAAATGAGCCTTGGCTCATTCAGCTTCCCTTGTCACCTATTAGTAAATAAATACATACAATTCACCTACTATTATCCTCTTTCAGTTTGCTTCATCTCTTCACACAAAATATATAAAACTCAAAATTTAAATACAGTACTTTTTCAGACTTGCTTGAGCCTCCCCTGGAAGAGGTTGGGGCCTCCCCAGGAAGGCAGGCCTCACCATTTGAGAATCCCTGTATTAGATTAATCTGACATGACCTTCACACTGTGAATCCATGCTACTTTGTGTCATGTGCCCTGCTGGCCTCTAGGTACTCAACAATTCTTTCTTTCAGAAGTGATTCCATGATTTTTCCTAACACTGAGGTCAAACTAACAGTTCTGTAGCTTCCTGCCTTGGCCTTGCTCCCACTTTGTGAAGGGGAATCAGATCAGCCTTCCTCCAGTCCTCAGGTACCACACCATACTTCCATGATTTGTTAAAAAGGGTAGTCCATTGAGTCAGTAGCTCACCCCTTAATTCTTTTAGAATTCTGGGGTGAATCCTGTCAGGCCCCATTGCCTTGACCACCTTGAGTTTTAGGAGATCTTTCAGGATCCTTTCTTCTGTGAATGGACTTGTATCACAACACCCCACCCCCAACCCATCCAGAGTGCCTATATTGTATGAGTATGTTATTGTATTTATGGAAAGTGCAATCAGGTGACCTCCTTGAAAATGAGTTTACCTCAATAGAGCACCATCTCTGTTCATAGTCTGTGAATAAAAACGTTTGATACTTGCTAATGTTACCTATGAATGTCCAATTAACATTCTACAGAACACTGTGTGTGTGGGGGGGGGCATCATTTTGAAGTACATACAGTAGTTAAAGGAAGACCCATCTAGTTCTATGAAAGGCTGTGTAGCATACAAGCAATATCAGCACAATTCTCAAAAAAGGCTCCCTAAACTGAAAATAATCACTAACATTTGAATTACTGTATTTAAAAACATCATGGGGGGCAGGAAAGCAATGATAGTGCATCCAGTCTGCCAATGGTTAGCTATTTAACTTCATGATCAGGATTTTATGCATGTTTGTTGTATCATCTTTTTTTCTTGAAATCTTCACTGTGTGGCAATCTCAATGTTATAACGTGGCAGTGAACCAAAATAATAGGTAATGATAAGCACATTTGTTATATTGCTGTAGCGGGATCAAAATTTCATGCAAATATACAAAAATTATTTTGATAAATGTGTTCATGGAATCATGCTTATAAGTGATTGTAAATACTGATATATTGTTGCATATGACAATCATTCATTGAGAAACATTAATTACTGACTTAAGAGCAGTAGGAACAGGATTTCATGCAAATGTATTTGTTGGTGTCTTTTCATGAAATCTTGATTAGGTGTTAATCTCAATGGTATAACATGGCTGTAAATCATAATAATAGGTTAAAATAATGAATTTGTGACACAGTTGTAGTCGGGATCAAGAATTCATGCAAATGTCCACACAGTATTTTCTTATAAGTGTATTCATGGAATCGTGATTATATCCTACTTGGAATACTGATCTATTGCTTAATATGACAGTCATTCATTAGGAAATATAAATTACTGATGATAATGCGCTAGAATCAGAATTTCATGCAAATGTGCACCGGGTTGGGGGGGGGTCTTTACATGAAATCTTCATTGGGTAGCAATCTGAATGGTATAAAATGGTTGTGAACCATAATAATAAGTTATGATGAACACATTTGTGACACTGCCGCAGTGGGGATCAAAATTTCATGCAAAATTCTCTAACACTTGTTTCACATTTTTCCTTATCATTAGAGTATACAGTCTACCATTTTTCCAACAACCCTCTCTGTGCCAAAGGAGTAACAATTTTGCACAAATATCCTCATTTTTAGACCAGTTTTGAGACCAAACTTTAATCAGTCTCATTGGTCTTTGTGAGACTGGACCAGCTCTTCGAACAAGCAAGATCTTGCAAATCCTCACCCCTCACTCCCATCCTTTTAAGATCAACTCCTACCTCTGTAAATTCCTGCCTAATATCATCATCATCGATGCTTCTACCAATGTCTTGTGTTCCTACATGTAGTACTGCATCTGGGGTCACTACCTGGCTCTTTAGTACATCCACAGTCCTACTCTTCAGGTGAACTTTTGTAACCCCTGTAACACAACTTTCCATCCTATGTTATTTTATTTTCCTTACAAACTGTTCCATCTAGGAGGCTTTGAATCTCTGATAGCTCCTAGCTGTCTAGGTGCCAAGGTACTGTGCTCCTTTCCTCCTCCACTGGCCACTTCAGCCTTCCTTCTCTTAGATTATATCGCCAGAACCTTGTGAGTTATTACTATGACTCACAAGAGATTATCTTGTCCCTTGTTTACTTTTGTCCCCCGACTGTTCACCACTCTACATTATACTATGGTATTGTATATGGTATTGTATATATGGAAAGTGCAATTAAGTGGCCTCCTTGAAAATGAGTTTAGCTCAACAAAGCTCCATCTCTGATCATAGTTTGTGAATAAAAATGTTTGATACTTGTTAATGTTACCTATGAATGTCCTATCAACATTCTACAGAACACTGTGAGTGCCGGGGGAGCATGGGCGACACAAAGTTATTTGCCTGTGAAGTTAGAAGCATAGCTGTAATCTGCTCATAACCCATAGCAGCCACAAGACCTGAGATGGGTATATTTACACAACACAATATAAACTTGTCCTTTGATTTACAGTATATATTACATATTGTTAGACTTTTTTTCATTATTTGCAGATTGTGTATTTTTGTAAGTATACTCAATGATTTCCACAGTGAATGGGTATTCAGTAGTGCAGCAGTGGTATATGTGGGTGGTGTTTGTCAGTGTTTTTCCATGATGTACGGTTTTTGTTATACTGTAATGGTGTATAGCAAGCACCCATGAATGCATCTTTGCATATGATTGCATTGTTGATACACATATAAAGAGGACATGATACAGGCATTCCTCCTTTTTGTGTATTAGTTTTATCCTTACCCTTACTTTCATCATTTAGAGATAAACCTTGCGAACTGGGATATACCCTTCTCAGGCCAAAGTCATTATATAGAAGGCAAACAGGTATTTTTCTCTCTTGGTTTCTTGTGTTTTTCCTCTGCCCTGGCATAGGTGAATGCCTCTTTTAGCCTGTACACACAGTATGCACCTGTGGAAGGATTCTACTTCTAACCCAGCTAAAGGCCACTGCTGTGTGCTGGATGCATTGCCATTTACAGTTTTGAAAACTTAAATTGTGTTTTCTCTGAGTCTCTTTTCAACTGGTACATTTTCAACCCTTATGCAGTGAATATCGTCTAACCCCTCCCCAATTCCTTTGCATGAAAAAGAAACAATACAGTGTTTATCAACACTGAAACTCTAGTTCCCAGATGCCTATTATGTAAATGTATGTACCGACCTTTTGTATAGCTGATGATATCCTAGTAAGATTTAACAAAAGTATCCTTTCACGTGTAAATCTGTGTCTTATTCTATTCTTCAAAGATGAGCTCCATGGAGTCTCCCAGCTTGCTAACACCCCCACCCCATATGCGATTTAACAAAACTACCTTTTCACATGTAAATGTATGTCCAATGGTCTCATCACTTTGCTTATTCATTAAAATTCACGACAAGCTTATCAGTATTTAGAGTGTTTCACATGGACGCTAGCTATAGGTTGATTATCTGTAAGCAAAGATTTCAGAATGTAGTCATTTACATCTAATGAAGCAATGACTACAGATGGATTTAACACCATTAGACTTTTATGTAGGCATTGAGGGAACTTTATATACTTTTTATTCTGTGTTGAAAGGGACATTTGTTTTCCTGACTCATCGGAGTATATGGAAATATACTTTAGCAACCCTAATGAAAGTTGGAAACTTCTTCAATGGATTACGTTCATTTTATTGTGTGTTAAAAGGAAATTTGTTTCCTGACTCACGGAGTAAATGGAAATATACTTTGGCAACCCTTGACAAAAATTGTGACATTCTTCCGTGGATTATCATCTTGTTATTCTGTGTTAAAAAATTTGTTTTCCTGACTCATTGGAGTAAATGGAAATACACTTTGGCAACCCTTGACAAAAGTTGAGAACTTTTGATGCGGATTATCATCTTTTTTGTGGGTTAAAATGTTATCAGCCTCAATAGGAATGATTTTTTTTCTGTAACATTCCCAGGAAATGTGGGGGACATATATATATATATATATATATATATATATATATATATACACAGTATATATATTTTTTAGTACAAACAAGGTAAGATTTGTAGTTAGTTTTCTGTCCAAAGCAGTGTAGATATGTTTTTTCTTTACCTATGAGTTGGCTGATGCCCCCCTCCCCCGGCACTCACAGTGTTCTGTAGAATGTTAATAGGACATTCATAGGTAACATTAACAAGTATCAAACATTTTTATTCACAAACTATGATCAGAGATGGAGCTCTGTTGAGCTAAACTCATTTTCAAGGAGGCCCTTAATTGCACTTTCCATATATACAATACCATAGTATAATGTAGAGTGGTGAACAGTCGGGGGGACAAAGTAAACAAGGGACAGCATAATCTCTTGTGAGTCATAGTAATAACTCACAAGGTTCTGGCGATATAATCTAAGAAGGAAGGGCTGTAAGTGGCCAGTGGAGGAGGGAAAGGAGCACAGTACCTTTGGCACCTAGACAACTAGGAGCTATCAGAGATTCAAAAGCCTCCTAGATGGAACAGTTTGTAAGGAAAATAAAATAACATAGGATGGAAAGCTGTGTTACAGGGTTACAAAAGTTCACCTGAAGAGTAGGACTGTGGATGTACTAAAAGAGCCAGGTAGTGACCCCAGATGCAGTACTACATGTAGGAACACAAGACATTGGTAGAAGCATCGATGATGATGATATTAGGCAGGAATTTACAGAGGTAGGAGTTGATCTTAAAAGGATGGGAGTGAGGGGTGAGGATTTGCAAGATCTTGCTTGTTCGAAGAGCTGGTCCAGTCTCACAAAGACCAATGAGACTGATTAAAGTTTGGTCTCAAAACTGGTCTAAAAATGAGGATATTTGTGCAAAATTGTTACTCCTTTGGCACAGAGAGGGTTGTTGGAAAAATGGTAGACTGTATACTCTAATGATAAGGAAAAATGTGAAACAAGTGTTAGAGAATTTTGCATGAAATTTTGATCCCCACTGTGGCAGTGTCACAAATGTGTTCATCATAACTTATTATTATGGTTCACAACCATTTTATACCATTCAGACTGCTACCCAATGAAGATTTCATGTAAAGACCCCCCCCAACCCGGTGCACATTTGCATGAAATTCTGATTCTAACGCATTATCATCAGTAATTTATATTTCCTAATGAATGACTGTCATATTAAGCAATAGATCAGTATTCCAAGTAGGATATAATCACAATTCCATGAATACACTTATAAGAAAATACTGTGTGGACATTTGCATGAATTCTTGATCCCGACTACAACTGTGTCACAAATTCATTATTTTTAACCTATTATTATGATTTACAGCCATGTTATACCATTGAGATTAACACCTAATCAAGATTTCATGAAAAGACACCAACAAATACATTTGCATGAAATCCTGTTCTACTGCTCTTAAGTCAGTAATTAATGTTTCTCAATGAATGATTGTCATATGCAACAATATATCAGTATTTACAATCACTTATAAGCATGATTCCATGAACACATTTATCAAAATAATTTTTGTATATTTGCATGAAATTTTGATCCCGCTACAGCAATATAACAAATGTGCTTATCATTACCTATTATTTTGGTTCACTGCCACGTTATAACATTGAGATTGCCACACAGTGAAGATTTCAAGAAAAAAAGATGATACAACAAACATGCATAAAATCCTGATCATGAAGTTAAATAGCTAACCATTGGCAGACTGGATGCACTATCATTGCTTTCCTGCCCCCCATGATGTTTTTAAATACAGTAATTCAAATGTTAGTGATTATTTTCAGTTTAGGGAGCCTTTTTTGAGAATTGTGCTGATATTGCTTGTATGCTACACAGCCTTTCATAGAACTAGATGGGTCTTCCTTTAACTACTGTATGTACTTCAAAATGATGCCCCCCACACACACACACAGTGTTCTGTAGAATGTTAATTGGACATTCATAGATAACATTAGCAAGTATCAAACGTTTTTATTCACAAACTATGAACAGAGATGGTGCTCTATTGAGGTAAACTCATTTTCAAGGAGGTCACCTGATTGCACTTTCCATAAATACAATAACATACTCATACAATATAGGCACTCTGGATGGGTTGGGGGTGGGGTGTTGTGATACAAGTCCATTCACAGAAGAAAGGATCCTGAAAGATCTCCTAAAACTCAAGGTGGTCAAGGCAATGGGGCCTGACAGGATTCACCCCAGAATTCTAAAAGAATTAAGGGGTGAGCTACTGACTCAATGGACTACCCTTTTAACAAATCATGGAGTATGGTGTGGTACCTGAGGACTGGAGGAAGGCTGATCTGATTCCCCTTCACAAAGTGGGAGCAAGGCCGAGGCAGGAAGCTACAGAACTGTTAGTTTGACCTCAGTGTTAGGAAAAATCATGGAATCACTTCTGAAAGAAAGAATTGTTGAGTACCTAGAGGCCAGCAGGGCACATGACACAAAGTAGCATGGATTCACAGTGTGAAGGTCATGTCAGATTAATCTAATACAGGGATTCTCAAATGGTGAGGCCTGCCTTCCTGGGGAGGCCCCAACCTCTTCAGGGAGGCTCAAGCAAGTCTGAAAAGTACTGTATTTAAATTTTGAGTTTATATATTTGTGTGAAGAGATGAAGCAAACTGAAAGAGGATAATAGTAGGTGAATTGTATGTATTTATTTACTAATAGGTGACAAGGAAGCTGAATGAGCAAGGCTCATTTCCGATGTACTCGGGGATGGGAGGATGAATACCATTTCAAAGATAACCGCAAAACAATCAAGAAATACTCAGTGAACAATAGTGCAAACAAATATGAACAGTAAACTAATAATGAGTGGTGGTAGTTGGTCAGTTTGTAGACTGATGGCAGAACAGCCCAAATACAAGGGTTGAGCATAAAGGTGCTAAGAACAATAGCAGGAAGAGCAAAGTAATCCAGAAGTTGCTTAGGAGCAGAGAAGAGGGGGGAGGCAAAGTATGTGGGTAGGTTATTTCATGTAGAGAGGAAACTGAGAAAGTAGTGTGACCCATGAAGGTAGTGCAACAAGGGGTAACAATGGTTCAAGAGTGAAAATAGCGGAGCAAGTAGGTTGGCCTGTGGGGGGTTACAATAAGCGGAATAATATTTGTTTATTTTATTTATTTTTCAGATAACACCTTTGAGCACATGACCTCTTTTTCAAAGGTTCCATGTCAGTATAAGACAAAGAACTGAATGTGAGCAAAGTACTCAAAGGGGTTTCAATTTATTCATGGTGTACTGCGTAAAGTACAGTACGTTATTTTACTTTGGGGAGGCCCAAGATTATTTCAGTTTTTGGAGGAGGCTCAAAATCTTTTCCATGGATTTGGGGAGGCTCACTGTGACAAAGTCTAAGAACTATTGATCTAATAACATTCTTTGACTGGGTAACCAGAGTAGTAGACCAGAGAGGACTATGCATGGAACAGCCTTCCTGAGGAGGTTGTGGGGTCTAAAACTGTGGGAGAATTCAAGAATGCATGGGACAGACATAAGGCAATTTTGGTGGGGGGATAGGAAGAAATAGACTGTTGGTTAAATAGGATCTGCAGCTTATCCTCTAGGTAGGGAAATGGGCAGACTGGGGGGGCAATGGTCCTTATCTGCCGTCAAAGTCTATGTTTCTATATGGACAAGGCATGCCTAGATTTTAGCAAAGTATCTGACTCAGTCATGCACAAAACTTTAATAAACAAATTAGCCAGCCTGGGAGTGGGTCCTAGGGTGGTAGCCTGGATAAAAAAATTGGCTGGACAAAAGGATGCAGAGGGTAATAGTCAATGGACTACACTCCAAAGAAAGGGGGATACCTGCAGGATACCACAGGTTCAGTACTGGGGTCGATCCTCTCTAATGTCTTTATAGGTGACTTTGCATTGGGGGCTGGAAGGGAAAGTATGCCTCTTTGCTGATGAGACAAAGATCAGCAACAGGGCTGATACACAAGTGAGGGGATTGAAAGTATGAGAAGGGACTTGGCAAGGTTAGAGAATGGTCAAAAGTATGGCAGTTTAGATTCAATGCAAAAGTGCAAGGAAATGCGCCTGGAAACAAAAACTCAGGCATGTGTACATAATTGGGGGAAGAGGTACTAACTACAACAAAATGGAAAAGGACCTGGGGTGGTCATATCAGGTGACCTAAAGGTAGGCAGACAATGTGTGAAGGCAGTAAGGAGGGCAGGGGGGGGGATACTGGGATGCACAGGGAGAAGCATCACCAGTAGAAAACAAGAAGTTGTCATTCCTCTGTACAGACAGTTGTTGAAACTCAATCTGGAGTAATGCTTACTGTTCTGGAGACCCCATCATTGCAAGGACATAGACAGGATGGATGCAGTCGGAGAAGGGCAACTACAATGGTGCAGGGTCTGCACCAGAAACCATATGAAGACTGACTAAATGAGATTAATATGTGTACCCTCGAGGAGGTGGGGGGGGCATGATAGAAGCTTTCAAGTACCTCAAGTGAATCAGCAAAGTCCAAGAGGATAGCATCTTTTCAGAAAAAGTGATGTGCAAGAACAAGGGGTCACAATTTGGAGACAGAGGTGGGACAGCTCGGGGGCAACATGAGGAAGTATTGTTTCACAGAGAGGGTTGTGGATGCATGGAACGGCCTTCCTGAGGAGGTTGTGGGGTTAAAAACAATGGGGAATTCAAGAATACATGGGACAGACATAAGGCAATTAATAGTGGGGGTAGGAGGAAGTCGGCTGATGATTACAGTAACTAGGATCTGCAGCATCTCCAATAGTTAGAGGCAGACGTGGAGGGGGCAAGCAGTCCTTATCTGCCATCAAAGCCTATGTTTCTATAAGTAGCAAAAGCAGGGACATTTCATTTCAAACATACAGGCAGCAAGACAAAAATAATTACAAACATTACAAAATCACAAAAACATAAAACCTATCTATACAGAGATGCCTAATGATGCATTCCTTGTACAGATTTCCAAGTCACAAAGCATTTACACACATGTGTCCTTATATCCCGGACCAACAGAGTGCGAATGAATAAGCGAGGGAGTAGGGTGTATGAAGGTGGTAGGACTCGGTGCAATGGGGAGGGAGGAGAAGGATTGGAGCAGTAGTCTGAGGGAAGGGAATGGAGGAGGGGACTCGGGGTTTGAGCTAGGACACGGTGGTAGGGGTGGAGGAGGGGGCAGGGTGGTGTGGAGGAAGAGGGACTCTGGTGCAAGAGGTGGATGGATCGAGGAGAGGGAGGAGAGAGCAGGGGTGCAAAAGGGTGTGGGAGGAGGAGGGAGCAGTGGTGTGGTGAGGAGAGGGACTCAAGTTCGAGCTAGGATGTTTCAGCAGGGGTGCGAGAGGGAGCAGGGTGGTGTGGAGGAAGAGGGACTCGGCTGCAAGTGGTGGTGGATCAAGGAGGGAGACTCTGGTGTGAATTAGGATGGTGCCGCTGGGTTGCTATCGAGGGGAGGGACCCGGATGCAAGCTAGGATGCCGAACGGGTCCGAGGGAGGGTTCGAGCTGCTAGCTCCGATGTAGGGAGGAGAGGAGGTGGAGGGACTCGGTGCGAGTCTGTGGCACGGATGCGAGAGGAGGAAGAAGAAGAAGGAGGCATCGAGGCATAGAAAGGGGAGGACTTCCGGTTCGAGGACCAAAATGCACGCCACTTCCTGTGGCACGAAGGGGCGGGCGCTCATGGTGCTGGAAGGCGGGACTTCCGGCTGGAAAGGGGCCGGGGCGTTGTCATGGAAACCACCTGTCAAATGACGTGGCGCGCTCTGATTGGCTGAAATGTAACATTGGACAAGTTATATCCCCTTATACTACTACTGCCTGCTGACATGAGACGGTGTGGGGGGATTACTGTTACAGCCTAGAAGTTTTATTTCAGCATTGTCAATTACTTTGTTTTAAACCATCTGTTAGGAGTAAATTGTCTGCAGCGTGTGGTAGTGGTGTACAGTACCTTGGAGGAGTTAACTGACTACAGTGTGTCCGAAAATCCATGGAAAGTCCAGTAATTGGGATAGTAGTATCACTATTCCTTAGTACTGTTCTTTGAGAACAGGCAATAACGTATCTGTATCTTAATTTATTTACTGTGCCTTCCGAGGATGTCATACACATGGCTGGGAGAGATTGCTTAACTTGGTGTAATCACCATCAAAAGGTGTACTCGTTCACACAGAAGCATGTGGATGAGCAAGATCGCATATTCTCAAGGGAGATACAAACAGTATAGGGAGATATGGTCAGGGAGGGGGAAGAATCAGTCAATACAGTCATGTCTTGTGACATGAGTCACTATTGAAAGTTGCCAAATGAAAACTGTGACTGTAGCGTGTTTGTTTCAGGCCTGTACATTCCCTTTGCCTCTGACAGCCACCACTCCTTGATTTTAACATCTGTCCCACCCCTGTGTTTCCATGGATGCCATGAAACAAGGCAGTTGTGGATGCAACCTATCTGGGCTAGTGGGATAATTGTCAGCACCTGACTTTAGGATGAAATTTCCTTGTCCCTCCCTTGTCTTGTAATAAAGATCTGAGCTATTGCTATTCTGAGTTTCAAAAATACTTCAAACAGATTTCTCCACTGAAGTGGTTGGAGCAGAAGTTGGTGGGGCAGTCACTTCATCATGCAGGGGCCTGCTTCCCTGTGGTGTACCTTTGAATACTGGGTGGGATGCCAAACTCCACCTATTGAAACCTGCAATAATTTATTTCTTTTTCTGCCCAGGTGTCAGCATGAGCAAGCTGCAAAATAACTTGTAGAAAAGACAAGGGGTTAGTTTATACATTTAAAGGATATGCTGCAGTCCAAAAGGTTACTGAGTCTCTCTGGGGTCTGCATTCCATGAGGCATTAGACAGTCAATGAGTTGGAAAATATGTTAATTTTATTCTGCACTCCTGGATTGGAGACCACTTGGGCTCATACTGTCCCCCATTCAGGCCAGTTGCTAGTCCATCCTCCATCATCTCAACTACAATGTCTGTCCAGGACTGTCGATTGTTAGTCGCTGATTTGCTAGGTATGGGCAATAAACTGTTTTGAGGAGTTTTTCATATGAAGTGGGATATGGGTGCAAAGGATTGTCCATTTTCAGGTGCTGTAGTCTGCCTTGTCCTACTCGTTTTGCCTCCAGCTCACTATATGAGTCTGATCCCTGAGAGAAGGAACCAGACGCCCTACTACAGTCTGTATGTGAATTGTGTGGGGGACTTCCTTGTTTCTTCTTATTACATCCTCTAGTCCTTTTTGACTGGGTAATCTGCTAGTCTGTGCCCTTGGCCTCCTTTCATACTGCCACTCCTTGGGTGTTGGGATTCTTGTTTGGGGGGGTGGACATTGTTTTGGTCCCCCTGCATGGGGTGAAGGACTGTACATACTGCTTTATTCGACCGATGCCTTTTCATATACCTGGTCACCTCTGCAGAGGTTTCAACCATATTGTTGACACCATTCCAGCTGAATTGGAGCTTTGAGGGGTTTTGTAATTGTACTCCCAGCTCCTGGAAAACTTTCAGTACACCAGCATATTGTTTCTGTTTAGTGGCAAGTTCTTCCAAATAGTAATTGAAAATTAAAATCTGGTAGTCCTCCCAGGTTAGAGGGCTCTTATTCCTAGCTAGGGTTAGTATTGTTTCTTTATCTTGGAAATGTAGCAGCTTCATAAGGAGTGGCAAAGGTCTGTTGCCTGCTTTGGGTGGGTGGGGGTGCCAATGTCCTGTGTGCCTGCTCCACCTCAAGCTTTGGGTGCCATGTGTAAACTAGGATCATTTGATATACTTTCTATATGAAAGCCATAAGATCAAAGCATTCCACTCCCTCAGGGTAACCTAATATTCTTAAGTTGTTCCTACAACTTCTATTTTCTGTGTCCTCAGCTCTCAACCAAAGGACTGTAACCATCCATTCTAACTTCTGAGTCTTGTGCTCTTGGTGAGAGTCCTTATCATCCATGTATGATAGGTAAATATCTGTATCCATTTGCCTGTGTTCTAATTCCTGAACACTGAATTTTAGATGAGACATTGATTGCTTGAAACCTGTGATCTCCGCCAAGACCTGCTGCAGTATATTTTTCAGGACTGAGCTTTCACTTACTGTCATCAGAGCCTCCAGGGCTGCTGCATTTTGCCATCCCTCCATAACTGGTGATGCTGAGGTGCACCTTTAGTCAAAGCTTTCTTGTGATCCAGTTCTAGGAGGTACCCAAAAATAACAGAATTCATTAGAGCAGGATTTTATCTAATGAATGTGAGTTTTGGGCATTTGTAGCTGAAAGCTGGCTTTCAGATGTAGTATGATAATACACTCAGCAGTTAGAGCATTGGCTTAAGTGGCCATTCTGCTGCTAGGCTCATGCATGTGCTCAAAATTAACATTTCTTTTTGTTTGCCCTTTAATTCTTTTCTATTTTTTTTAATCAGATCTCTTGTTATTAAGTCTCAATGAAACCTAAAGATGTACTTCCACTAATATAACTTGTAGTGAATATATTTGATATTTGTAAAAAAAAATGTGGGATGTTACAACAAATGCATGATTTTTCACCTTCAATGTTAAATTACTATATAATTATGTAAGGTACTTTGTACTGTATAGCCAATACATTTTTTCATTTGCTTATGCTAACACTATTTTCTTTCTTCTAACTCATATTTCCAAAGTCCTTCAACCAACTTTATGATCAATAAATTTAGATCAGCATAATGCCAAGATGTTTAAAATGTATTTACCTTTTTGCCTGTTTTTGGTAGTTTTAACTCCCTCTTTATTTCAATATTAAGGCTTACAATGGACTAAATTATTTACAGTATAATATTTGCATTTCTATAACAAAACTAAGAGACTTCACATATTACTAATAATGATATTCTTTTTAAAATGTTAGCAATTAATCAAATATATTAAAACAATAATTTTGTTTCCTTTCATAGTTTGGGATGATGTGCTTTGTTCTATAATAACTTCCAATAATTCCATTTCAAAAAGTGATTTAATCCATGCAATTAACATGCCTCCAAACTGAACATTACATCAGTGGTGTATCATTTATGTGTACTGTACTTGCTAATGCTTCTTGGATTTGTTCCCATTCATTTCCATAATAAGAATTTTATTAATTTGTTGTGTTGTTATGTTGGGAACGTATACTGGCCTCTACATGTTTACAGGTTCAGTTGGATGTTTTATCTGGCATAGAAGAAAGCAATGAATCCATAAGATGACTATACATAAAGGTACATTACACCTTTTACAGTAATATGGATAAAATTAATGCTTTAAGCAATGGTCTAAACCTTTTAAAGATACACAATCAATTATACATGGGATTATCCATAAGGCATTGATTTATTCCAGTTTTAAAATACTGCATGATGAGATGCATGTGTGAGCTGTGGACTGGGATACAAAATTGATTCTGAGCTCTGTGGATCCCAGCTAAAAGAAAAAAATCATATCTACCGTTTCAGCAGTGATTTCATTGAGTTTCATCTCATTGAATTGGAGAAATTTGTCTTTGATGAATTCCAATGTCTTGTAACTAACAACCGCGCAGTACTAGAGAAATTTACAGAAGACCTCTGGCAGTGAGCTGTGTTCTGCAGGCTAGACATGATGAACAGCACTATGGCTCCAAATAATGACATCCAAGATATCATGGGTCTCTTGTAGCAAGTCCTATGGGAGATCACCACCTTCAAGTCATGTGTAGTAGCCCTGGAGGAGAAGGTCCAGGAGGGGCAGCAGAAATGCAGGGACACCAAAATCCACTTTTCATACATTGATGACAAGGACACCAGGCATGAGGCAAGAATACAGGAGCTATTGAGAATCATAGCATTTCTATGGGAGAGAGTGGAGGATGCCAAGAAAAGGAGTCACTGCAACAACCCCCACATGGTCGGTTTTCTGGAAGAGGTAGAGAACTGATATCCAGTAGGCTTTCTTCATTGGAAGATACCACAGTTAATCTGTCATACCTGAAAATCCACACTGGAGCTAGAGTGGACCCATAGAACCCTCATCCTTGCTCCCAAGCCCAGAGAATGTCCAAGACCCTTCATAGTTAAATTTCTATGATACCCGGACAAAGAGCAGATACTTGCCCTGGCCAGGGAGAGAGCCCCCATTATATGGCAGGAGCACTGGATTCACATATTTGCAGATTTCTCCACAGAGCTGGCACAGTGATGGAAGCAGTATGTCCCATCAAAAAGGCTCTCCAAGTGCAAGGCATACCATACTGTACCATTCAAGATGCAATGCCCTGCTAAACTCTGCATAAATAGGAACTGTGTCTCACATACCTTTCATACCCAAGAGGAATCCTCTTAGTATATTTCTAAGCACTGGCCCAATGATCTTCCTCCTGCACCATCGCAAGCCTGGCTGAATGACCTGTTTCTACAAGGTCATCATAAGTTGGCATGGAAAATCCATATCTCCACTGGCCCACACCTGGACTTAGGGCATACTGACATGAAGTGGCAAACCACAAAGGCTAAATGATCCAACCACAGAGGACAAGACTGGCAGACAGCACTGGGACAGGCCCCTTGGATAGGACTCTGGGACCACAGCAGAGACTCAGGAAATTTCATAGCAAGTATGGATTCAAACAGAGAGCCAGGGACAAAGACAGCCAGCACCCAGGTGGTCTCCACCTCCAAGAAACTGCTATTGAAAACCCCAGTCAAAGCACCATTTGGAAAATCACTAATGAAACAGATAGAAGATACTCACTCCTGGGCAGACAGAGTCACTGGTGCTGTGGCTATCATGGCAGACTTGAGACCAAAGTGGAGCAGTGATTCTTCACAGTCTGGTTGACAACATGCAAGAGAGTAGAAGCATGCCAGCAGTGCCACCTTTATACATCACCTTATTGTTAGCATGATTTGTGTGGACAAATATGATATATTCTCCTTCTTTCTTCTGTTACTCACTAGGTGGGTCTGCTATATATATATATATATATATATATATATATATATATATATATATATCTCATAGTAGCGTGGTAGCACCACTGTAGTTAGGGTTGAGTAGGAAGTTTAATGTTTAATCTCAAATTGTGCACTTTAATGACTTTTCAACCTTTCAAAGGATTTGCACAAAATTTGATATGCGTTGTCCTGTGTGACAGATCTCTTGATGTACCAAGTTTGTTTTTGATCAGAGTTGCCGTGTTTGTGTTGCGTATATTGAAAAACTCTAAAATTTGCCTTTTTGGGCTGTTTTTCCTCATCCGCTGCAGCCACCCTGTTTGGCATTTTGGTCTAACATTTTCAGGGTATAAAGAGCTTGCCTGAAAGAACAAGCCATCATTGGTTTCATAAAAACATATTAATCTGTTCTAAAGTTATTACATTTTGAAATGTTGGGTTCTGAGCATGCTCAATTCAGTCTTTTGGATAGCTGCATGTTACAAAAAAGGGATTTGGGCCTGACGAATAGGGATTTTGACAGCTCATGAAAGGATTCATTAGAATCCCTTTTCATCAGGAAAAAATACTTTTTCATCAGCTGCCATCTTGTTTTATTTGTGTTTTTTTTAGCCCAAACAAAACACTAAGGGCTGGATTCAAAAAGCTCTCTGAAGGTGCAAAACCTTCCCTAAGTCCCCAAAACTGCCGTAGCTATGGAAACCAAGGGGAACTTGCACTGAGTGCTATTCACAAAACCCTCTGCAGCTACAGAAAAACAACACTAAGGACTGTGGAAAAAAGTGCAGCTGCAGAAGTCCCTGAGGAAAAATAGGTGTGAGGTAAGTAAGGTACAGCCCCTGAAAAGCTATTCACAACCAGTTTTTTTGCACAGCTGCAGAAAAAATGTTATACACAGTAGAATGAGGTGTAACGCTACCTCAGCAAACTACAGTAGTGCTCCAGCAATTGGAATCAATTAAGGTGGAGGTGAGGCACAGGTAATAGCATCCCAGATAGTAGAACTGTGGTTGATATAACAGCAACAAAGCCACACATTGCCATGATATGGCAACAGACAACAACCACCAGACACAGTGTAGTCCATGACAGAGCCCCACAAGCAGTAGAGCCTGGCCAGCCTGCAGTGAGTGCTACCCCTGCAGTCAACAGGAACACCCCTGGGAGGAAGGACCAGCAGTAACAGTTGGCCACTGTGGTGCCATGGTATTACTGGTACCTGTGGTGCTGCAGTTGTCCCAGTTGAGGGACTAGTTGCTGGTCTCTTTGTGGGTGCATTCAGCTTCATTCTATGGCAGCCCTGTTATAGTCTGCTGTTTCAGCTAATTAAGTTCACCTGTTACTATGACTCCTAAGCTATTTCTGGAGCTGCGGATCCACAGTTGTGGATTTTCAGCACGTGCGCAATTTCTGCAACTGCTGAAATTCTGCACCTGTGGGGATTTTATGAATTCCACGCCTGCTCAATTTTTCTTTGTGAATATCATGCAACTGCATTTCTGCAGTGCTACAGGCCTTTTTCCCAAAACTGCTGAATTTTTGGTTTTATTTGTGAATCCTGCCCTATAACTTTGCCCAGGGATGTCTTCTGGAGACATCCAAGTATGTATTTTGTTCATGTCGACATCCTTTACTGTTCTGTGCCTTTACCTTACTTTCATGTGTCCTCAGAATGCTTAATTTTAAAAATCCTTTTTTGTGGCTCCCTTCCATTCCTTTTTCGCAATGTGAAAAAGGATTTTGTTGCCTCAAAAAAAAGGACAATTGCCTGGAGGAAAAAAGGATTACTGGCAGGGCTTCTGGTCTAACAGCTCCCATCCTTTTTTATGAGCTGTCCTAATCCTTTTTCATTAGCCTATTCTTTTTTTCAAGGTTTCAAAATCCTTTTTCATCAGACAAATTCCTTTCTTGGGAGATGTCAAAATCCTTTTTTGCATTGAGAAACAGGATTATGACAGCTCACAAAAAAAGGATGGCCAGCAGGGCCATCTGGTCTGAGAAGTCCTAATCCATTTTCACATGATGAAAAAGGATTTTGACACCTCACAAAAAGGATTCTGCTGATAAAAAAGGATTTGAACAACTTGTGAACAAGGATTTAAAAATTGATCCTTTTTCATCAGCTGTCCTAATACTTTTTTGTCAGCTAATTCCTTTTTCGTGAGCTGTCATAATTCTTTTTTGTCATACGAAAAAGAATTAGGACTTCTTGGGCCAGATAGCCCTGCCCCTTATCCTTTTTTTCCAGACAAATTCCTTTTTTGTGAGGTGTTAAACTCCTTTTTTGCATTGTGAAAAATGATATTGACATCTCACGAAAAAGGATATTTAAAGTTTTTTTTTGTTTATTTGTCACTTCACTACAAAGAAATGGTTAAAACTTCTGGGATGAAACTTGCAGGGTATAAAGGGCTTGACCCACAGATGTGCTTTTTGCTAGTTTGGTGATAAAATGTATATTGCTTCCACACTTATACATTCCGAAGTTTAGAAATTTCCCATAGGATAACATTGTGGCAGTCGCAGTACCTTTCGGTGCCTGCATCTTGAAGATGCTTTGAGATACAGTTTTAGTGCTAAACACAGCTTAGTACACATTTATGTGTACTAAGCAATGATACAGGTGGCCAGGCCTTGATTATAACTGTGGTAGAATTTTTCCTAATGTCCCTATGCTTACTGTGATATTGTGCCATTTGTAGCAAAATGATTACTTGGACTGTCTGAATTCCTGTGCTCTGTCTCTACAGTTATGGATAGATTGGAGGGCTCCCATGCATGGATACCATTATGCAGTAATGAGAGCGTAGGGCCATCCATTATGCAGTAATGGGAGCACAGGGTCAGGAGGGCCCTGCACTCCCACAGGAGATGAAGGTTATGTACAATGTCTCTAAACTTATGGTTAGATAGGAGTGAAGGGCCCACCAGGCCCTGTGCTTCCACATGAAAATCAGGGACAATTACAATAAGCATGCATGGGAGAAAAGGGCCCAGAGGGCCCTGTGCATCCACAACGTACTATAGACTGATGGGACTGAATGGCCCTCCAGGCCCTTTGCTCCCAGAAGCATATAAGGGTAAAACTGTTGTTTCTCAAACAGTAAGGAAATTCATTGCAAAAACTTTGTTAATGCATCAGGTAAGGTTAAAGCAATGAAAGTAGTAAAATGAGGCATTAGGGTTTCCAACCCTAACACCCTGCCCACACAACCCTACTTACCCACCCCACCCCCTGCCTCCACAGACCAACAGGCATCGGGATGTGCCTTGAGGTCATTGACCCTAACACTGGCGTGCAGAGCTGGGTATTGTACTCCACCAGCATGGATGGAACTCCTGTTGGAGAAGATTAAAAACCTGCTTTAAGAGGTACTCACAGTCACTTCATCCAGTTTAAAATTCTGTACAGGTGGCAAAGAACAATGTAAAAGCTCCAAAAATGGGACCTGAATCCCTCAGATGTCTGCTGGAGATGTACCTGGTCAAGGGGAGATACCTCCCATACCTTATGGTCCTGCCTGAAACTACAGGTGTTTTGGTGAAAAGTCAAAAAAATGTGTAGAACCCTCAAATGTCCATACCTAAATCATTCTCCCTCAGTAGTTATGTTAGGCCTCACTGATGATGCAGGTATTATCCCAGAGACCCCTGCCACAACTATAGATTGACTACAAGGGAGCATTGGTCATTGTGAAAAGAATTATGGTGATACACTGGAGGGACAACTCCCCCCTAACACTAATGTAATGGCTTCTTGAGACAGGCAAAGGGACTAGCTAGGAATGGGTCCATTATGCCACTAGTCAACAACTGGGCATCTATGGGACCCATTTTAGCTTCCCTATAATGCACAATACCACATAGCTGTTATATGCTGTCATACACAACCTCCTGCAGTCCTTGAACCAATAGGACTATCCTGTAGACTATTTGATTTGTACCCAAAGGTTGCTGATAGTACTGTACCTGTCCATGGCTAATTCATCATATACTGTACCTCCATGTGGAGTGTTCTTTTTGTATAGGAGTTATTATCACCCCTTAATCATTACTACTTGCTTTTCATTATAACTCAGTGCTTGCATGGATAGCCATGTTTCCTGTAGTCAGTGGAGCTGTTGTAATTGCACAGTCAGTGTACAGTTGTTTTACTATATTTAGTGTTGTACTTCCAAAGAGTTTTCCCTCACCAGGAACCATTTTGAGCCATCAGATGGTCAAAGTTGTGTTGTGTTTCTTAAATTGCAATAATATTTAAATCATAAGAATATGTATGATTTAGTATATAAGTTAGTATGGACTATAACATAATGAGTAGGTCGGGTAAAGTGCCCAATATTTAAAAATGAAATTTGAATTATTATGGAGATTTAGATACTTTTATAGGTAATTTATATTATTTTCAATTGTACTCTAATCTTGGAGAAGTGAAAGTCTCTTTACAAAAAAAAACATTTTTTATGCAAGACTGTCAGTTGAAATAAAATAAAAATATTTTGAATATGTATACAAGTGTTGAGTGAGCCATTATTCCAACTTTCTCATTCTGTATTGCACCACAGTTGGAACATGCTCCTCCTGCAGGTATCTTTATTTGGTAGGCACAGAAACCATACTGGCTAACTGATGCTTTTAAGATAGAGCACAGGAATTACTACGTATGAATTTTAGTTATTTGTTTAACTCCTCCTTCATTTCAGACATGAGGCTTACAATAGGCTAGCTTGCTTGCAGTATGATATTTACATTTCTGAAAAGAAACACTAAGAAACTTTCTATATTAGTAATATTGATATTCCTTTCAAAAGGTGAACAGTTAATAGACCACATTTAAATAATAATCTTTGTTTCCTTTCATTTTGGGGTGTATAATGTGTTTTGTCATATAATAAATATTTCCAATAATTCAAGGTTAAAATTGTATCTGACCTTTATTTATATAACATTATGATTTAATGTATACAATTAGTTTGTTTCCAAATAAACACTATATCCATACTGTGTCATTGACTTGTACTGCAATTGTTAACTCTTCTTGAATTACTTCCCATGCTGTTTCCATAATCATGCTTATTATTTTCCAGTAGTGTTATTTTTTGGATTGAAAAACATGTAAAACCAGTTCTTCAATTCTCAAAATGGAACACTGCTTTTAATCTTACATTTAGTAATTTTCAAGAAAGAGGTAGGGACACAATGTACTCCATTCCCATAGCACATAGCCAGGGTGCAATATAAACCTGAAATATTTTTAAATGGAAAACAATAAACTCTAGTTGACAAGAGACACATTACTTAATATTTTGACCTTAAAATGCACTGACATTAAAACTATTACAACATTATATTCTGCCATAGTCACCACAAAATAGCCATGTCACTGCCAAAAGTCTGTGAAATTTAATTTGAGTTTCCTGAACTACACTATGTCTAAAATTGCTCTAAAATTATTCCAGACTGTGACAATTGAAGTAAATTCATTTTTCAATGACTGTGATGGGTGATTCTTCAATAAATCCTGATGTTACTTATCACCCTCTTGCCTGCCATGTATTAGCTGGGGGGAGGGGAGAGAAGATGGCCGCTAGAAAATTCAGTTCTGCTTCAGATCATGATATTTTTTCCTCAGTACAAAGAATTATAATCAAAATGCAATGAAGACGATTTATGTGCTTTTTAATTAAGATGTTAGGGGAAATGAGTGGAGTATATTCACAAGGAACTTGAGACTTTTTGTGGGGGTGGGGTTGGGGGGGCTATGTTAAACTATTACAGTGAGAGTCATCTTGAAATGCATCTGCCAGGAACCCCTGGGAAAGTGACAGATTGGAAGAGTGCATCAGCCTGGAAGGGAACACTGGGTGTTAAGGCAGCCTTTGGTTTGGATGGTGGGGGGAAGGGAGATTACAAATTTGGGCTTGCAATATAGATATTCATTTTGGAAAATTTCATAAAAATGGAAAAGTTAATAGACTCTGCCAGAAAATTTCAAAGCATATTTTTTCCTTGGTAGACTTCTCATTTAAATATAGCAGCACAATTATTTCTAACACAGCCTACTGTGATGTTAAAAACATGGGTATCATGATACCAAGTTCTTAAAATGTATCAAAGAAATCCTACTTTATAATAAGGAGAAGTAGAAATATTTGGAAACATTTATGATAAATATAATTGTTCCGAAATTAATAGTGTTATATATCATGTACACCCTGGAAGAGTGGAAGGGGGCTATAATAGAGACCTATAAATTCCTCATGGGGATGAATAAGATACAAGAGGGGGAACTTTTCAGAGGAGGAGAAGGTGCATGAGAACAATGGGCCATGCAATGAAGCTGGAAGGGGGAATTTAGGAGGGATGTGAGGAAGTATCTCACTGACAGAGTGGTCAATTCCTGAGAAAGTCTTCCAGCAGAAGTAATTAGGGTGAAAACAGTGCTGGTCTTCAAGCATTCATGGGATAGGAACAAGGTTATCTTGATAGGGAGGTGGGGAGGAGGTAGTCAGAGATTGGTAGGGTCTATAGTGACAGTATAAGGAGGGGAAAATGGACAGACTAGGGGGCCAAGTGGTCCTTATCTACCAAACATATTCTATGTTTCCATCATGGTTTTAAATATTGTATTGTAAAAGGAGCCTCTTTATGACTCATTTCCTCAATATGAAAAGAAATAGCTAGACTGGTATTCATGTGCAGACTGACGTTTACAAAATGAATCTGATGGTCACTGGAGAATATGTCTTCTTCATACAAACCACTAAGATCCTCTAACTCAGCATTTTTTTGTCAGTTTTATTAATTTATATTTGTAGTATCTGTGGAACACATTTTCCTAGAACATCTGACCTGATTGTGATTCCTACAGATCTTATTAGCTGCACAGAACATTTGAAAGATGATGCTTATACGTAGAGCAGACATCTGCTTCGTAACATTTCTTCCTTAGCTGGAAAGAAAGGTCAGCTTTCACTGGAATTATTTAAATTAAAATGCAGTGGGAGGCCTACTCTTTTAAGGGTGAACTGCCTGTATACTGTCACCATTCTCTTAACAGTAGTCTTGACATCCATTATGTATAATTTCACATGGAATTCAATGATGCCTTCTTTATATAATCTCAGACTAGATTCAAGTACAAAACACTACAAGTTCATGGCATTGCAATCTTTCCTTCTAGCTGGTAATGGATTAATATATCACGTAGATTTTGAGTTGGCATGATCTGCTACTGGGGTAGTATTTTAAAACAATCTGTCCAAAAGTCTTTGGCCACCATTTTGTTTTATAATTCATAGTTTTTATAATTGGAAAATGCTTAGCCATGCACATATTATAAAGATATTTCTGGACCTTGACAAGGAGCATTGGAGATGCAAACCTAAGTCAACCAATTGTTCATAGACGATAAACCAAAATTATAAACTGTCAGTATAGCATGTCATGGGATACACCCCAGGGTCCTGAAGAAGCTTGCAGAGGACCTGGTCATGCCTCTGATATTTATTTATTTAATATTTTGGAGTGGCCTTTGAGCATGAGCTCTTTTATAAAGGTTCCACATCAGGGTTGACAAAATATGACAATACACATATACATTTGTCACAGATGCCTGCTTATTGCTATTCCAGAGCAATTACAATGCGAGTTAAACAAATTGGAGAACAAACAGAGTAATTATAACAGAATAGAAGCTGAATGTTTGCACCAGTTTTCACCCTCCCTAGAGACCTCTGAATCCGTTGTTATACTAAGTTGAGAAGACTGTACAGGGGTTAACATTTACACAAGAATGCTTAAACAAGAAGACAGTGGGCTGGGTGTTAGTAAAACAAGAGATAGATGTATTCAACGCATCCCTTCTTTTGGGATGTGTGCCCCTTGATTGGAGGATGGTGCATGTGGTGCTATGCAAAAAGGTGGCACTTGGGGCAAACCAGGCAATTACAGACGGTCAGCCTCACTTTGATTCTGGGGAAGCTAATGGACACTATCCTGAATGAAAGGATAGTGGCACTCCTGGAGGAGGATGGTTTCCATGATGATCAACAGCATGGGTTCACACAGGGAAGGTCTTATCAGACCAACCTTGTGGATGTTTACACTGGGTGACTAGGGCCTAGATGAAGGCAAGGTGGTTGATGTCCTGTATTTGGACTTCAGTAAGTCCTTCAACTCAATGTCACACAGGAGGCTAATAGGCAAGCTGAAGGTTCTGCAGGTGGAGGATAGGGTGGTCAAATGTATTTTGAACTGGCTGGAAAATAGACAGCAGCGGGTGGTAGTGGGGGGGGACTATCATCACCACGGGTGGTCATCAGTAGGGTTCTGCAGGGCTCATTTTTGGGACCAGTGTTTTTCAACATCTACATAGCAGATATAGCAGACAAGATCCAAATTTAGATAAGTTTGTTTACTGATGACACCAAAATGGGAGCAGTGGTGGATGGGTTGGAGGGGGGGTATACTACAGAAAGACCTAGAAACATTGGAGAGATGGTCATATACCTGGCAGTTGGGATTCAATGTAAAGAAGTGCATAATTATACACTTCAGTAACAAAAATCCTGGCTACTGCTACCAGCTGGGTGTGTGTGTGCAGTTGTTGGTCTCCGATGAGGCAAAATATCTGGAGGTGCTGGTTAATGGTCGTATGAATTATTCTGTACAGTGTAGGAAGGCGGTGGTGTAGACCCACAAAATGCTGGGGTGGAAAGTGAGGGGAATCACATCAAGGACAGAAGAGGTGGTTCTGCCACTGTACAGGGCTCAGGTGAAGCCTCACCTGGAGTACTGTGTACAGTACTGGTGCCCCTTCTTAAAAAGGGACATCAGACTGTTGGAAGGGATACAGAGAAGGGGAACCAGAATGATAAGTGGGATGACAGATAAGTGGGATGAGAGATAAGACCTATGATGATAGGATATGGAAGCTCAGTATGTACTCCCTGGAGGACAGAAGAGACAGGGGCGTTATGATTGAGACCATCAAATACTTGAAGGGCATAAACATGGTTAGCCATGAGGGTCTGTTTAGGTGTAAAAAAGAAGGGACTACACAAGGGCATAGTCTGAATTTGGAAGGGGGGAGGTTCAGAAGAGAGATGAGGAGGCACTTTCTCACAGAGAGGGTGGTAATAGCTTGGAATGCATTGCCTGAAGAACTGGTTTCACATACATACATCAGTCGGGAGATTTAACAGGGGGTGCAACAAGGTCAAGATCAGAGCTGGGGGATGGTGATAACTCACATGGCACAAGCAAGGAGGAAAGGAAATAGGGGGATGGTGCAGCATCAGTACTCAACACTGAGAGCTGCACACTCAAGCAGACTTGATAGACCATAAGGCCTGTATCTGCTGGCATCATTATATGTTCATATGTTTGTATGTCAGACAAGAATACCAGATTAACATTTATATTTAGTTTCATAAGTTTCATTCCAATGGTGATACTGGAAGAAACATATGGCATGATAAAGAGTTACTCATACTTGTATAGAACACTATAACATTTTCAGAGGCAGTTACAGCCATTGCCATATATAGATATTTCCTGAAATTTCTGTAATAAGTATAGAGAAATCCCTTACTGCCTGCAGGACCAGTTTAGGGCCACCAGGTATCTGGAGCAACTAAAGATCTTGTTCCCTAGGGTGTCTTAAATGGTCCAATAATCCCTGTTATTTGGTGAATCCTGCATTGCCAACAACAGTTATGTAACTAATCAGGGAATATTATTAGTGTGGGTGTTGAGAATAGATGTGGAATCTGTTGTGGGTGCTGCATAAGTCTTCTGAGAAAGGAATCAATCAATCAATCAATCACTTTATTTAACCAGGCATAAACACCATTGAGCAAGTTCATTTGCACGGTGGTCCTGGACATTAATACAATAGAGTACACTTCATAAGATTACAATTACGGTGAATGGCAGTGCAAAACCATTGTCCACTATTTTTAAAAAGACAATTCATTCAATCTGTAAGACCAGCAATTAACTGTGTTTGTCATATCAGAACCTGCAACAAAAAAAAAAGATGGGATTGTGGCAAAAAGAGACACAAGTATTTTCAGCATTTGTTGCCACAGATTGTGACTTTATGTCACAAACAGATGCATCTGTTGAAAACAGAAGCATGATTGCTCATACTAAACTAAAGTCAGTGAACACAAGCACAGGCATAGCATGCAGAGAATAAGACATTTGTATTAAAGTCTGTTCAAGGTGATAGTTTATTGCCTCTCATCAAAATAGCTTTTCCTTTATAGGATACCAAATAAGGCTTAGAAATAGTCAGCTACTGATCCTGCAGCAAAAATAAAAAAAATAAATAAAAAGCTGAAAGGGATGCCATAAAAGCAGCTTTGCTGAGGAAGATGCTCAAATTCCTCTCCAATATTCAAATGTCTGTGTACTGCAATGATTGTACAATCATGCAGTTGTATTTATAATCTTATTCTTCCAGTGATGTGAGGCTATTCATTTCAATGGTAAATAAGATGACAGATTAACAAAGAGAATATATATCGAATGAGAACAAAATATTGATTGCACTCCATAAGCAGCTATAGTTTATTCATGACTGTTCCCTGGCTCATTTACTTGTCAAGCTATGGAAGTAACTTGGTAAAAAGTTTACTGCAGCTAACATTACAAATTGGATACAAGAGTTCCAAGGTGCACTTGTATCTCTGGTGGGGTATGAAACACTTCTTGGTCTTGGAGGCTTCCCTAACAACAGCCATGTACCCCAGTATGATCAAATCAAGTGCACCCCAGTAGTTGATCATTTATGCTTCTTTATTGAGATATTGTATGAACTAGAAACAAATTACTCTCTGATGTTTTGTGGCTGTTCATCACTTCATCTAGCCAAACATGGTGTTAAATCAACCTTGAATCTCTTACTACCTCACTAAATTCTCTATACTTTGGAGTGAAGTTTTCCTTTAACATTTAAATTGACCTTACCTTATCAGAGGAACACCATCCCTATTATTATAACCTGTTGGTCAGTGCTACTTTAAGATTCAGGGTAGTCATTATGCCCTCCAACAGTTTCCCTGAGTCAATGAGATTTCCATAGACACAATGTTTGTGCTCCTAAAGAGAACTTACATGCAGTTGATTGATTTGTAAGCCTGCACACACACACCCCATACCATCTGCACATATATGGCCAATATATTTCCATTGCTTATCACAACTTTTTTTATGGAGGCTGTATAGAGTAGTCATTAAGAGCAATAAGCTGCAACCTTGGAGAACTAGTTTGAGTCCTATAGCCACCACTTGCATACTGTGTGACCATGACCATGTCAGTTATCTTCCATGTGCTCTCAGGATGCACCTGGAAACAAGCCTCAGCTTAGTGTGTTTTTATTGCCCAAAATTATAAAACAAAAAAAATCTGCTTTTCCCATTGGCAGCCTCAGTTTTTCTGGAATTATTTTGACTAAGCAACTTTGTGTAGGGCAGCATCAGCTTTAAACTAAACCCATACATTAAAATTAAACTGACGATACAACATTTAAAGAGATGAACAATATAAACTTTGATATGAACATACAAAACTGCCAGCAGATACAGGCCATTCAGTCTATCTAGTCTGCTCAAGTGTGCAGCACTATAGTCCATTAGACTGCAGCTGCCCCCTCCCACACATGCCCTCCCCCCATCTCCCATCACCTCCCGATTTGTACCCTCCCTTTGAATCTGTTCCACCCCCTCTAGAAGCCCCAGGCACTCTGCAGTTATACAACTTCCTCTGGCAGAGCATTCTACCTTGCCACCATTTTTTCTGTGAAATAGTGCCTCCTCAGTTCCCTCTTGAACCTGCCCCCTTCCAACTTCATATAGTGTCTCCTGGTTTCCCTTCCACCTTTCAGATTGAGCATACACCTGTTGTCTACTTTGTTCAAACCCTTTAGGTACTGTAAGGTCTCAATCATATCCCCTCTCTCCCTTCTTTCCTCCAGGGTATACATATTGGGCTCTCTCAGTCTCTCCTCATATGGTCTGTCCCCCAACCCCATGATCATTTTTGTTTCCCCTACATTATAAGTCCTCCAGTAGTTTGATGTCCCTTTTCAAGTAGGGGCACCAGAATTGCACACAGTACTCTAGGTACGGTCTTGCCAGGGTGCTGTATGGGGCAAGATGACCTCCCTATTCCTAGAAGTAATCCCTCTTGTTATGCACCCTAGCATCCTGTTTGCCTTCACTACTGCCTTCCTACACTGAGCTGATGCTGCAATGATCTTTTATTAGTGTGAGATGAAATGCAGTGTTAAGAAAGTTAGAATAAATGTTCAGTTCTTTATCTGATGCCCAGCAAAATGGATGTCCAAGAGATATTACACATTATAAAATCAGAACTCATATTAAACAATACGTGTCATCTTTTTAATGACCTGTTCTTAAATGAGGTCCCTCCTGTAAACTTCTTGCAACACATTTAATAAGACTTAGTGTCTTGATATTTTAAGTACATACAGTATAAAACCAAGCAGAGAAGAAGCAGATGCAATCAGAAATATATAATGCTGGGCACTGAACCAGAGACTAATTGAAAGTTGCAGAACATTTTCTTAGCCAAACATTTAGTGCCTATACTTTACAGTACATCTTTTTGCCTGTGAACTGCACACACTTTTTTTCTGTAGTCTTTTTTTGTTTTCAGCAGTTTGCACTAATTTTCTCAAAGGCTACTGAAGGATAACACATTAAGTCTAAACTTTTCCTTGCTAATTTCACCCTCCAATTGTCTCATATCAAAAGTCCAACAGAATAATATTTTTGTTGGGCACTCCCATTTCAGGAGAAAAAACTGATAAAATTTAGGAGTCCAAGGGTTTCTTCACTCTGAGAAAGTCTAAGCTTTTCTGAGAGTTGTAATGTTGGATGTAACTTAGTAATCCTTAAGCTTCCAGAGGGGAGATGAGGAGAAAGTCAGCAAGGAGAGTCCTTGTGATTGGGGACTTAGTGATTAGGGGAGTAAACAGTGTGGTAGATGGGGAAGGGAAGGGGAGTGACATTTTCAGATGCCTTCCTCATGCATCAGCAATCTGAAATTTAGATAGAATAGGAAGGATGACAAAGATGGGGAGATGGGGTTGCTGGTGCACTTGGTTAACGCTGATCTGCCAAACCAACCTAAAGAGTCAGTGAAGGGAAACTTTATGAGGCTGGGGACAGATTGATAGCACACTTGGCTTCCCTGACTTTTTCCAAGGTTCTCTCTGCTTGGAACAGGGAGAATGAGAATGACAGAGTAAGGAAGAAAGAGACTGAGGAGTTTAATGGGTGGGTGAAGGGATGGTATCAGTGGGAGGGATATGGCCATATGGTAACTTGTGTGCTCTTGGGACAGGATGCTCTTCAAAGGTGATGGCCTTCACCTGACAAGAAAGGGGGCCAGTGCTCTGGGGCAGAAGTTTGATGTCTACATTGGACATTTAAACTTACTGCAGGGGAGACAGAGGTGAGGGGAACCACTGAGAAGGGAAAGCAGGTAGGAAATCCAGCCAGGGGTCACGTTGAACAGGGAACTAGTAAAAGCAAAGTAGGTAACAATAATGAAGTTCAAATTAGGTTAGGGGAAGCAGCCAATGGGGGGAGCTGAAAAACCTACATTGAGCATGAACAACTTAAAAAATTAAGGAGACTAGTGAAGAATAACGGATAGGAAAAGGCAAAATGGGATCAAGCGAAAGACAGAAAGTGTTCTGTCTTAATGCCAGGAGTCTGAGAAATAAAATTTTTGAGCTCCAGGAAATGATGGCAGATTCTCCAATGGACCTAGTAGCCATCACAGAAACTTGGAACACAGAGAATAATGATGGGGACCAGACAGTCCTAGGTTACATCATTTTTAGGTGTGATCAAGTGAAAGGTACAGTACAGGAGGAGGCCTGGCCCTATATGTTAGGGAAGGCATACAGGCAGTTAGGGATGGAAACATCAGAAACTGTAATGGGGAAAAATAATCACTCTGGATTCATCTCACAGAATTCCACATAAAGGGGTGATCAATAGATCTTCATGACAGGGGAAAGAGAGAGAAAAGGGTCAATGAGCAGAACTAGAAAGGGGGGTGGCAAATGGGGAGATGGCTGTAGTTCTAAACCTGCCAGGTATTGATTGGGTCATTCCAGTGGCCAGGAGCTCTGGAGGTCAGGCCATGATGGATACATTGTAGGACTGCTGGTTGGCACAGCTGGTTAAGGAACCCACTAAGCAGGTTGCCATTATCAATGTAGTGCACACCAACTTGGAAGTGAAAGGAGGAGTGAGGGTAGAAAAACCACTAGTGTAAAGCAGCCATAACTCTATATGGTTTGATTTGGCCCTTGGGGTAAATAAGCCTTCAAAAAAGGCTGAAGTCCTATATTTCAGAAGAGAAGACTTCAGCGGGATGAAGGAGCTGGTCCACTACAAGTTAGTTAGAGTGGAAAGCATCAGCGAAGTGGAGGAAATATGAGATCAATTAAAGCCTTTCTCTAGGAAACAAAGTCTTAAATGAGAAGAATAATCAAAATAAACAGGTGCAAGAAAACAACAGAGTTCTCTGAAAATGTCAGGGAATCAGTGAGAGACAAAATGAAGCCCTTCAGGCACATGCACAGCCAAGAGACGGGATGGCTGCCTAGTTAAAGAGCTCTGAGTTACTGCTCTGACAGCCATGACTTTTTTAATTACTTAAACCACCTCTTTCTGGTTTATTTTCATTAGTGATATTCCCTCTTTCTCTGTATTGTTTGTTGATATTAAATGTGCTACTTACGGTTGAGTTTTCTGAGGGATTTATGCTTGCTGCCCCACATCAATTCCTGAAGCATTCAGAATGGCCAACCTGACTACTGTGAGCATGCACGTTGTGGTGGACACCTACGATCTCTATGATATACTAGAGATGTTAAAGACTCATACACTGGACATCCCTGCTTCAATAACAAAAGTTGCACAACTGGAGGAAAGGGTCAAAAAGGCCTAATTGAGGGCCACAGATACAGATTTTTTTGCATTATGTGTGGAATCAGACACGGCTACACATAAAGATAAAATTAACTTTTTGGAACAACAAATCCAATTGTTATGGGCCAAAGTGGATGACTTAGAGAACTGGGACCATAGAAATAATCTAAGTATTATTGGAATACCTGAAGGCTCTGAAGGTACAAATGTGTGATTTTTTGCAAGCCTTTATCCCTGAAGTTTTGGGTCATCACTGAGATGCACCATTAGAAACTGAAAGGGCCCATAGGTCACTGGGCCCAAAGCCAGCCAGAGGGATGCCACTGAGGCTGGTGTTAGCATACTTCTTACATTTTTCAATCAAGTAGGAAGTTTTGCATCTGGCAAGAGAACAGGTACCCTTAAAATGGAATGGACACTCTATTTATTTTTTTCTTGATTTTTCAAGGAGGTAGCTGCCCACCACAAGGCTTTAGAAACATGGAAACATAGACTTTGAAGGCAGTTAAGGTCCACTTGGCCCACTCAGTCTGCTAATTTTCCAACCTATTGGATAAGCTGCAGATCCTGGTTAACCAACAGCCTACTTCCTCCTACCCCCTACTATAATTTGGTGACATCCAGCAGACCAGACCTGGGTTTGAATCCCACAGCTTCCACTTGCATACTGTGTGATCCTGAGCAAGTCTCTTAACCTCCTTGTGCTCCCAGGTCGCTCCTGTAAAAAAGCTTTCAGCTTAGTGTGCTATACCTGGTTAAACAACAAAATTAAAAAAAAAAAAATAAATAATTGCCCTATGTCTATCCCATGCATTCTTGAATTCCCCCACTGTTTTTGACCCCATGACCTCCTCAGGAAGGCAATTCCATGCATCCCCAACCCTCTCTGTGAAAAAGTACTTTGTGTCCACTGTGGTCAGTAGAGCGCTATCTCAGTATCGCATTCAATATGCCATGAGGTACCCTGCTACTCTGCTTCATGGGAAGGTAAGTGGCACAAGTTTGATTCTCCACTGGAGGCTCAATGCCTTATTAAGGACATCTGAGAGACTGATGTTGCACCTGCAGCAGGACCTAGATTGCAGGCGCAGTCCCCTGATATTAATAAACACTTAGACAAAGCATGGAGTAGTGGGACTCAGTCATCTTCCTGTGAACATGGAGATATATAACACACCAGGAGTAATACTAGAGCATCTTCATCTATTCTGCCACAAGGTTTTAAAGACTCTGGCCCTAAACAAAAAAGGCAATGAGATACCCTGTGGATAAAAGACACTGCTCAATCCATAGCAAAAGGTACTTCATCTCCATCTTCACAGATTCCAAGGACTCCATCTCCACAATCATCTCTATTGTCTAGCTCTATGGGATGGTTTGCTACTGAAGACCCCAAACACCCTAGGGTGTCCCTGACTCTTGCTGAAAATTCTTCACAACCTCCTGAGTTGAACTGGGCTGACTACGAGGAAGAAAAACTCATCACCACTCTTTCTAATGAGAATGCTGCTAGACCCCTTCTTCTGCTATTCTACCCACAGATGTGAAGGTCCCACCATCCTTACAGTTGGAACTAGAGGAGCAGCTTTTGCAATCAGTGATGGTAGTGGAATGGTATTTCTTTTCTGCCCCACAACTATTTACAGGTTTTTTTTCCACTATTTCGATGGCATACTAGTAGCCGATTAGTTAAAGGAGATGATCAATATGGAGATGGGAAAGCATTGGCTTAGATGGTTCAGTTTCATTTTTCTGTGTTGTAACGGTGCCAGATTAAGGTTCAGTGAATGAAGAGTTTACCCTTTTTTATGAGGGGACACTCAGAACTGTTGCCATGTGGATGTTATTCTGGCTCAGGTTATCTAAGATTCACCTCCATAATTCTTTTGAAGAAGAGACCTTTTTTTTTAATTTGGACTTGATTTGTTGGCCTTATTCTTGTAAGTTCATCTATAGTTTTATCCTGTGCTTATTCAGTCACAATGTAGATAGCTTGATAAGGTGCATCTTTTTGGTTAAGAGGGGCATTATACCCTTTCTTCTGGGGGTCTAACCAGAGGCTTGTTTTGTTATTTGTGAGCAATATGAACTCAATGGACAGTAAAAGATGTCTATGGTCCTGATCTATTGTGCGCCTGCAGAGGAGTAGGAGGACCTGGGTGATAGCCAATCAGGAGTCCCTGCTACCCCACTCACCATGCCTCTACGTTGGAAGTGGTTTATTTATTTATTTATTGTATTCTCAGATTATACACCTTTGAGCTGAATGCTCTTTAGATAGGTTCCATGTCAGAGGATTGCATAAGACGGTTACAAGGTAGCTGCCAATAGGTGGTATACATTTACAAGAAATTTAGTGTAAGGAATGATACAAGACAAATCACAGCAAACATCACAAAATTGAGTACATAGGGGACAGGTTTTAAGTAGCATTGTACAATGTATGCCAGTGCAATAAGTTATACATAGTTTTGGCAGACAGTCAGTGACAGTACTAAATAACAACAATAACAGTAAGAATCAGCCCATGAAGCCTACTCAAAAATGGGGGGAGGGGTAAGGGCAGGGTGGGTTGGTGAGGTAAGGGAAGGATGGAGGAGATAAGAGAGGGTAAGGGTAGGTAGGGGGAGGAAAGGTATGCGAAGGGATGGAAGTTGAGGAGAGAGAGAAAGAACAGAGGAGGGGAGGAAAGTGGTGGAATGAGCTGAAGGGCAGGGATGAAGTGCAGTTAGGACCAGCTACACAAATAGAAGGCTGGAATTGGCCGGGATTTTAAGTGCCATTAGCAAATGTGCTGCAAGGGTACAACTAGTGGAAGCAGTAACAGGTGGCATTGGTCACTTGGTGTTGCCGTAGTTTACATTTAAAGGAGCCCAACATGACTGAAGAGATAATGTCACTATGTAGAGAGTTGAACCAGAACAGAGCCCTATAGACAAAGGACCACTGACCTAGAAGAAGAAGAATCAGCATTTATATAGCACTTTTCATACATCCAAAGTGCTTTACAAGCAATGCTATACTGGTAGTGAAGTGACTGAAAGTGTGGTGGCGGCCATATGACACATCATCACCCACACACAGCCTGGATAATTGCATGAACCATTTTTTATGGGAAGGGGAATGTTGGCCAGGACACCGGGAATGTTCCCTACTATTTGCGAAGAGTGCCCTGGGTTCTTTTACTTCCACCTGGACACCCAGCAGGACAACACCAGGATGGTCAGAAGGAACCTCAGTTTAACATCTCATCCGAAGGACGGCACACCCCAGCAGTACAGCACCCCCCAATACTGCACTCGGATGCCAGCAATTTTTAGGTGCAAGTCCAATCCCGGTGTGGGACGAGAACCCACGACCTTCTGGTCCAGAGGCGGATGTGCTACCAACTGAGCCACACTGACACCTAGGGAGGTGTGGCAGTGGGGTATCTTGATGATCTGGTAGCAGAGTCTCTGGTCCAACATGGGTTGCAGAAGGGGGTAAGAAGCTTCTGAACACCAGGGGACATCATACCTAGGTTTACTCTTTAAGCAAGCAGGCATGTTTGTTACGTAATACTGCTTTTATACTGAAGCCAGTTTGCCTGAACCCCTTGAGAAAGGGTCACAATTAAGACTCAAAGTGCTGGAGAAAGTTCAAGCAATTAATTTCAGCCTGATTTGTTTTATTGCTGCCACCAGTTTGCTGCTCATTTTTGTGTTTTCTGACATCAGATCTAGGTTTGCTTTTTAAGCAAGCAGGCATGTTTGTTACATAATACTGCTTTTTTTACTGGTGCCAGTTTGCCTGAGTATATAGGTCACAACTGTGAGTAAGACATGCAGCTCTGGTGAAGAGTCAGCAGGCTTTGTTTAGTGCCGTTTAGATCCAATGGAGGGATGTGTCAGTGGTAGACCCAAAGATAACCAACCCATAGTCTATTAGTGAGACAACAGAGCTGTGTATAGCTAGATTCAGAGCTTCTGAAGTCAGAGTATGTTTGTGTTTGTAGAGTGGCCCAAGCCTCATATTGACTGCTTTGGCAATGGTTGCTTAGTTATTTCCCATCCTTCACAGCTTCTTAATTTCTTTCTATGGTATTCAATGGTAATTGTCAAAGTCAGTGGCTCAGCAGGCAGCACACTTGCTTCTGAGGCCTGGAGATCAGAAGGCTGTGGGTTCTATCCCCACACCAGGCACTTAGGTTAATATCCCAATACTGACACTGCAGTGCAGCATGAGGGGGGTGCTGCACTCCTGAGGTGCCATCTTTTGGATGGGACTTTAAACCGAGGTCCCATCTGCCTTTTCTGGTGGTACTTCTGGTGGATGTTAAAGATCCCATGGCATTTCTTGAAAAGAGAAGGGGAATTTTTCTTTATAACTTTAAAGACAAAGTATATATATACAAAAAAAACCCATAATATTTCAGACAAATCCATAACAATGGAAAACAAAATAACAACATATATAAGTATTACATCATACAATGGTCTGAACAAGAAACCAATATTATAAGCTACACCCCTCCCCCTACCCACTATAAGAGTAGGGGGATTTTTATTATTATAACTTCACAAACAAGTATGCTCCAGCCATAATAATCCATACAGAATAAGATATATTACTATAACTGACAAGAACAATAAACAGATTAAATAAGTTATATACATACATTCATGATTGTTATTAAGATCAAAAAAGGTAACATAAGATAACATAAAGGAAGTCAAATAAAATCTGGTAAGATATCTACAGTTCAAGTAATTACATCATTACTGATACTTACAACTTTTGTAAATCATATAAATCATAAGGTAAAGTCATCAAAAAGAGGAAAAACCAAAAGGGGGGAAAAGGAAGGGGAGGGAGAAATTAAAACTTAATTTCAAAGGAGTATTGTAGTCATACTTCTGGGTTATCAATAGGTAATAAATCCTTACCATAAGAAATAAAGGGTGGGTGGGGACAATGGGACTAGTATTTTTAACTCCTAGAAAAGAAGCAGTAAGAATAGGGGAAACTTTTATTTAGAGAAACTAAACAATATGCAATCAAAAGTACATCATACAATAATAACAGCCATAAAAACGTACACAATCCAGAAATTCTTAATACAGACCAAAAAAAAAGAAAAATTCATCCAATTGTATCCTTCATAAAGGGAACATTATGCCATCTTATTACCCAAGCTTTGTAAAAGAAAAATGTTGTTTTTCAAACATACATTGTTTATATAGTTCTTGTTCAATAATACATATAACAGTATTAGGATCTTGGTATATCTGTTGCAAAACAAACTTGCATCATGATTGCCATAATATAAATTTTATAAATTAAAAAATAAGCCAAACCAGTCCACCATCCAACCCCATCCTCCTCAAATTGAAACCCCCAACCATCTCTTCATAAGTTACAGTCTTCCAACTTAAATTGGTCCATTTTTGTGCCATCTGTGACCACATATCTTGTACAAAGGGACACTGAATAAGAAAATGCAGCATAGTTTCTTCTTGTGCAATACAACTAACTCTAGGACACATACGTTCTTCTTGACATTTATGCTTAGCATTCCCCTTTACATATAATCTTCCATGAGAACACAGCCACATGATATCCCATATCCTTGGTGGAATGCATGGGTTTTTTAAAGACTCTAACACTCATGCATAATAGATTGGAGAGATGTCCTTATATTCAACAGATGAGATACACACCATTTTTACATTTCAGATATCCCTCTGCCTATGTTGTACATCTGTTTCTTTTCACAGGTGTTGTTTCTCTGGTTATCCTTCTTATCACCGAAGCTGTTTCTTTCATATTCATTCCTCCTTCATGGCAGAATCTCCCTGCCACCCCCCTTAGCATTACTCTGCTCCTCATTCTGTGTTACAGTGCGTAGGATGATCAAATAAATCACAAATCGGGAAGCTAATCACTCATGATGCAGCACTGCAGATGAAAGCATGAAACAGAAACAATAAAAACAAAGTAAAGAATTAAAGACCACAAAAAAAGCAGTCTGTGTGTGTGTGTGGGGGGGGGTTGATCACTCTTAATCAAGATGTCCATTAGCTGTAGATAAAACAGAATGTTGAAAATAGAGTAGGAATTTAAAAATTAAACAGATTAAAAGCAAGTAAAGGACACAAAAAAATGCTGTTTGTGGCAGGCGCAATTATTATTATATAAAGAAAATCATTTATTTGGAGTACATTTCGAAGTACTGCTTTTATTCCAAGTTCATGAAAACAGTAAAATAAATTGTGTTTTACAATTTAAAAAGCAATTTTGTGGTCTGAAACGTAAGTAAAGGTAAATGCAGCACAATGATTGGGCTCCTGGACTATGCAAGTAATATCTTCTCTTTGGGGATCTGTTGCATCTCAGGATTGGGAGGGGTTTCAAGTTGCTGTGACTGGCGCACTCACTAATTTTGCAGTCATGATAATTATCTGAATGGCAATTTTATTCGCCATTATGGCTAATTTGATATTGTTTCTAGTCGCCCTTCATGTGCTCGCTATTCTGTAGGTGCATTTTTTTAAGTCGCTATTATACAGTTGCGATTATCACGGGATACTTGTTTGTATTGCATCATGTACTAATTTACTCAATTGTATTTGTGTAATATGTAGTGTTAACTTCCATTTTTTAAGCTTCCCCAGAGCTGGTCAAAAAAAGACACAATTTATCTTTACCTGGACTTTCAGTATCCCTTGGTTATCCCACACTTGATAGAGGGGCTCAATCCATTTTCTTGCATATAAAGTTCATATAGCCATACTAGGCCTAGAAAAATCCAGCAAATATGTATGAAAAAAAAAACACTATAAAAAAAGAACACAGGATTTAACAAATTCAACACCCCTTTTTCTATTGGTAAATATAACACCTTTCTCTTAATAGGATTTAGCCAATTTACCCAAACCACCTGGAAAACTAAACTCAAAAGGGATACTTCTAAGGCCTGTGGTATAGGGTATATGGCACTGATGAATAAAAATATCAGGAACAGAAAGGTTTTTACTATTGCAACTTTTTCCTTTTTTTGATTGCTGCCAAGTCCTCCAGACAGCAACCTTGGAGGCGGCTAACTCCATTTTTGCTGTTCAGTTTAACAAACCATTGTCCCCTCTAATGAATCAAACTCCTAAAATTTTAAAAGGAGCTGTAGATACTTTTATCCCATGCAATATGTCCATCTGAGGGGTAATGCCACTCAGGGGATAAATAACACATTTCCATTTATTTCATCTAGCACCTGTCACTGTTGAATATCTTTCTACTATCTCCAAAACCCTGACCCCCCTGACTCCTGATCTGCCACCATTACGCATACATCATCTGCATATGCTGCTACTCAAACCTCCAAAGCTCCCACAATGGGCTTAATACCTCTTATGTACTCATCAAAAGAACTAAGGGAGGACCTTAGTGACACCAGTGACCACACTTTTTAACAAATCATGGGAGGATGGGTTGGTACCTGAGGAATGGAGAAGGGCAGATGTGATTCCCCTTCATAAAAGTGGGAACAAGGCAGAAGCAGGAAACTACAGACCTGTTAGTTTGACCTCAGTGGTGGGGAAAATGATGGAATCACTTCTGAAAGAAAGAATTGTTGAGTACCCTAGAGGCCAGCAGGGCACAGGACCCAAAGCAGCATGGATTCACAGCAGGAAGGTCATGTCAGATGAATCTAATCAATTTCTTTGACTGGGTGACCAAAGTAATAGACCAGGGAGGGGCTGCCGATATGGCCTACCTAGACCTTAGCAAGGCATTTGACACAGTCTCGCACAAAAGGTTAATAATCAAGTTAGCCAGCCTGGGAGTGGGTCCCAGGATGGTAGCTTGGGTAGCAAACTGGCTGCACAACAGGACACAGAAGGTAATAGTGAATGGAACACATTCGGAAGAAAGGGGGATTACTACTGGAGTACCTCAGGGCTCAGTACTGTGTCCAGTCCTCTTTAACGTCTTTATAGGTGACATTGCAGAGGGTCTGGAAGGAAAGATATGCCTCTTTGCAAATGACACAATGATCTGTAACAAAGTTGATACACAAGGGGGTTAGAAAGGATGAGAAGGGACTTGGCAAGGTTGGAGGAATGGTCAGACATATGGCAACTTAGATTCAATGCAAAGAAGTGCAAACTAATGCACCTGGGAAATAAAAATCCTGGATAAGAGTACACAATAGCAGGGGAGGTACTAACAACAACAATAATGGAAAGGGACCTGGGGGTAGTCTTATCAGATGACCTAAAGGTGGGTAAGCAATGTGAGAAGTCAGTAAGGAGAGCCGGGGGATACTGGGATGCATAGGAAGGGACATCACAAGTAGAATAAGGGAAGTGGTTATCCCGCTGTACAGACAGTTGGTGAGACCCCATCTGGAGTACTGCGTGCAGTTTTGGAGACCTCATCTACACAAGGACATAGACAGGATGGAAGCAGTCCAGAGGAGGGCAACTAAAATGGTGCAGGCTCTACATCAGAAACCATATGAAGAGAGACTGAGAGAGCTTAATATGTATACCCTTGATGAAAGGAGGGGCAGTGGGGGCATGATAGAAACTTTTAAGTACCTCAAGGGAATCAATAAAGTCCAGGAGAGTAGCATCTTTCAGAAAAAGAGATGTGTAAGAACAAGAGGGCACAATTTAAAGATAGAGGGGGGACAGCTCGGGGTAATGTGAGGAAATTTTTTTTCACTGAGAGAGTGATGGATGCATGGAACCACCTTCCTGGAGAGGTTGTGGGGTCTAAAACAGTGGGGGAATTCAAACATGCATGAGACAGACATAAGGCAATTATAGTGGGGGATTGCAGGAAGTAGGCTGTTGGTTAACCAGAATCTGCAGCTTATCCAATAGGTAAGGAAATGGGCAGACTGGGTGGGCCAAGTGGTCCTTATCTGCTGTCAAAGTCTGTGTTTCTATGTTTCTATCTTGTTGGAAAAACCTTAACAAAGGGTCTAGACAAAAAACATAAAGCAGGGGTCTTAATGGGCACCCCATTGTACCCCATGTGTAATATCAATATATGTTCCTATCCTCCAATTCACAAGTGGAATTGCCCATGCTTTCCCATAAAGCAGTTCCATCCATGCTACAAAAACTGGTGGAATGCCATAACTTTTCAACACACAGGAAATAAATTGATGAGGAACTCTGTCAAAGGCTTTTTCCTGGTCCAAAGACATAATATATCCGTCAAGAACACCCTCTTTCCCTAGTTCAGCCAATTCCCTCACCAATAATAAATTATGCTGAATTGAGCGCTCTGGCACTGAACAAGTCTGAGCCATAGAAATTAAAGCAGGAGCTGTACTAACTAACCAATTGTGAAGTATTCTCATTAGAATTTTATAGTCCACATTCAGCAAGTTCAGCGACCTCCAATTATTTAAATCAGACTTATCACCATGCTTATATACAAGAATTTGCACTGCAATATAAAAATGAAAATCCACCTCCAAACATCCCAACACCCAATTAAAAACTACAACCAGAATTTCCGTAACGGTTCATCAAAGATTTTATAAAATTCTGATGGCAACCCATCAATCCCTGGTGCAGTGGCCCCTTTTAATTTACCAATTGCAAACCCGACTTCTTCTTTGGTAATAGGTTCTATAAGGGCAGCTACATATGTATCTGAAATGTTTGGAATATTAAATTTAGAGAAAAACTCTGTCACTACATGCTCCTCAATATAGGGGGCAGTATACATTTCAATTAAATACTTAGTTACAGTTTACAACATTTCTGGGCCAGTTGAAACCCATCTTAACTGACAACATAAACCTATCTGAAGCTCACTGTGTACAACTTTGAAAGGCATCCCCAAATCCTGTTTTGCCACGTGAACAAATCCTGTGTTCATTTAACATGGAAGTAGCTCAAGAGCATTGTAGTCCCTCCATTTCTTTTTTTAAATGATAAAGTTGATCTGTTGAATTTGTGTGCTGTATATTAATTTCAGAATATACTTTTTCCAATTGTACTTGAAGATTAAGGTACATTTTATACTTATTAATCCTAGAGTATGTGGAAAAATGCTGGAATAAGGATTTCAATTCCTATTTTGTAATCTCCAGCCATAAACTCACATCTTCCTTCAACCCCACCACTAACATTCTTGCCTTTCAGAATTCTTTTGTGCGTCTTAACAAATTATCCTCCTTTAATAAAGATGTGTTCTGCTTCCAATAACTCCTCCCATTTTGGGGCATATTACCCCTCCTAACACAAACAATATAATTACACGATCAGACGTCTCTAAAGGAATCGTATCTGCCTTATGTATATTAAGATTTGTTTGAGTAAATAGAAAGTCTTTCCTGGTGGACAGAGCCCCCCTATAGTACGTGTGACCCCCTCTTTAAATGTAAAGTCCTAAAGGAGTCTTGCAAATTACACTGATCTATTATTAACTTTAAACAATTTGAATCACAGAATAACTTCTTTGTAGTGGCTTCCCTATCCTGCCTAGACACCACACAGTTAAAATCCCCTCACCAAAGAATGTGCATTGTTGTAAACAAGAAAGGTTTTATCTCATTAAAAAGGCTTACTCTGTATTTTTTTTCAGTGGAGCATATATAGTTATTAGTCTCCAAACCACATCTTTATACATAAAATCCAGTAATAATGCTCTCCCTGGTTTGATGTCTACCAATCTAGAAATTTTAAACCCATCACCCCTAAACAAAACTCCAACCCATCACACACCTCCAACCTGAAGGAAAAAAAGGAGGGACCCCAACACCACAATTTTTGAGCAGCTGTAACCAAGGAAGTTGTATTAAGCCTGGTGTCCTGTAATAAACAGATATCACATTCTAAATTGTTCAAAACAGTAAAGGTAACCAGCCTTCATCTTGCGTTCCTAATGTTATTAACATTAACTGTAGCAAGATGAATATTTGAGTTTGGCCCTTGATAAGAAGGAAGCTGTTATTTTAGGGCATTTTTTTTAACCATGTACTCCTCCTAGTCCTTACACCTAACTTTTTCCTTCTTTCCTCATTGACGCTCCTATCCTGAGGGTCTTCCTCTGATTCTGAAGAGAGTGGTGCTAATGAAGATGCTTCATAGTCCCCACCCTGTTCTGATTCTTGTGAGCTTCTGATCAATATCTCGTATTTGTTTGCTAGAGGGATCCCTTCTTCAGGCACATAGGCCTTGGCTACTTTAGATCTAGGCCTAGACTGCCTAATGCCTCTTTTCTTGGCCAGGTTCTTAACAGTTGGGGGGGCATTTCTACATGTTCCTGCCCTCCTTTAGGAATAGCTAGGGGTTCACCTGCTATGGTATCAGACTCATGTAAAACAATGGCCTCCACAGGAACTATACTAACTTCTTCTATCTCAGCCACAATGATTACAACAGGGGGTGAGGAAGGTTGAGGGGATGGTTTAGTAGCAGTAGCTTGGTCAGACTGGGGCCTATCTGTAAAGGTTTTCTGTTTTGCTGTATCTTTCTTCTGGGTTTCTCTAATTATGGTATCCTGACTCGCATGATCTGTAGGGTTGTGCATGTCCCAAGGACAAGTTCTATATGTATGTCCAACTTCTACACTTAGATTACACTTCAACTCCTCTTGACATTCTGTACTGTTGTGTCCAAAGGACAGGCATAAACTACATTTTAGGCTGTCACAGGCAGAGCTTAGCTGTGTATAGGCCCCACACTTAAAACCGGTCTTTGGCTGACCAGGATAAAAACAATGCCCCCTTTGTCTCCCTAAAAACAAACTGTTTGGCAAATGCACTGGGCCCAAACTGTTATTTGGTAAACATACTTTGTATTTCCACCCCCATTCCATATATGCTCTTCATCAAATATTGGTTGTGGAAGATCAATTACATCACACTTCTGTTGCATCCAATAGGTGATATCATGTACAGATACAGATTAATTTCTAAACAACACAATTACATATTTGATTGTGGGTTTAGTCAAAGGGATAACCCTAAAAGGCAACCATACTTCTGTATATTTCAGAGATTCATATTTGAACCAGAAATTATCCAAACCTTGGAGGGTATTAAAACTTATATCATAAAGATTTGCACCTGAAACATGTATTAATGTATGAATTTCGTTAGAAAAAAAAAACTCAATGACACTTTCAATAAATTTTTACCCACATATAGTCAGTCCGGTGCAATCTCTAACCCACCTAAATATTCTAGACGGACTGCGTTACATCTCTGCAATGGGGGGGAGGACTCAGTAAAAGGATCCTTTTTCCTAAAATTCTCCCATTTAGCTCTGGATTGTTCTGTAAACTCCTTGTGCTGCTGTGGAGGACTATGTTCTGCCTCCATTCTATCTCCCCACTCTGCAGGCCTAGTACCAGAGTTTTCGTTATCAGATGAAGAGGTGGACGCTGAAGAGTTAGGTAATTCAGTCACCACAGCTTCTTGCAGAACCTCATTAGAACTTTTTTTTTGTAATGCATTGTCAGTGTCCCCCATCAACTTACTGATTCCCCTAACAGTAATGTTCTGAGGTTTAGTTTGTCCTGGTATCGGGCTGTGAGCAGGTTCAGGGATCCAAATTCCTGATCCTCCCCATTTCCACTCTGCATTCAACAATGAGCATTCCAATGCAGTAGGGGACCTCCCCTGTTGTTTGGACTGTATTAACTCATTTTCTCTCCCTTATCTTAACCCAAGCCTGGGTTTCTCAGTCTGTTCGCTAACTCATACAGGAAAAAGTTCAGTACTCAGAGGGCTTTCTTCTGTTCTTTCATCAGGGATTGTTACTGGCTCCTTTGAGAGCTAGGCTGCTTCTGCCACTCTCTCCCCCACAAGCTCTGACTCAGGCATAAGGAATTCTTCTGATGATCATACATCACAAGGCTCTTTCATAGAGCTCACAGCTGTAGACATACGATGACTTTGTTTTTCAGCTAGCTCCTTCATTACTAGTGCTGCTTCCCTTGCAATATTCGGGTCCAAGTTTTCCATTATTTTAATAGGTGCTTGTACCTCTTTAGAAACTGCTTCTTTATTCTGGTACAACATCTCACATCTCAAAGCTTTATTTTGCTTCAATATACGTGCCAGCCAGACCTCATGTGAAGATAATAAAAATGAAGGTGTACTCACATTTTCATTAGACATTTCAATCACCACCTCTTCAAATTCCATAGCATTTTCAGTCTCCTGTTAAACTCCCCAAACCCACCATCAATAGTGTATAAAAATACAGAGCAAAAAAAAAAGGAGAGAAAAAGTAAAGAAGTAAAACAAGAACTATAACAGCATCAGAGCTAATCCTCCCCCATAATTAATAGACGGAAAAAAACAACATCAATCAGAAGTACAACAGCCCCCATCAACCAGACAGGGAGTCAAACAGAAACCTGTAAAAAAGCAACAGCACTCCAACCTCTCCACCAGGTGTGCATTAAAGTTTTTGAGAAAACTAGACTTTCTTTAACATAAATCACACAAATTTCTTGCTCTGTTTTGAGCTTTAAACCAAATAATGGTAGCTGTTTTTTTCTGCAACACAAATTGACATCTTGTGTGCCAAATAACCCATTTAATAATTGCCAAAACCACCTGAGTTGTCTCCTTATAGAAATCTTGCCATGCATCAGGACCATACTGACCATAAATCAAAATCTCATATTTCATGTCTTGTATCTGTGGAATACCCCAGGAAGAAGCCAATAACTGCCATAGATCCTTACTATATTCACATTGTAAAAAAAGATGTGACATTGTTTCTGTAACTAACCCCCAGCCCTCCCTCAAACAAGACTGTTCTAAAATGCTTTTATGAAAATGATTGCCCCGAACATTCAATCTAGAATGGCAACAGAGTCACACAGAATCCCACATTTTAGGAGGGATCCTAGATTAAGTCAATTGTCCAAGAACATCAGAGAGCACAATAGAGTCAGGCAAAACAAGACAAGGGTCGAAAAAACATACTGTATGAAGAATCTTTTGATACTCTAACTTCCTAGTATTGTGCAAAAGGTCTACTGTTGTTACTTGCCAAGCTTTTAGTTTCCCTCATACTTCCATCAAATAAGGGGACATATCATGTGGAATACCCGAACATTTTTCCCAGTGCAACGTCTCCCACCTTTGCCAAAAATAAAAAAAATAAAACATCTATTTTTTAGAAGGGGAACCCCGTCAGTTTGCTTACCTAACAAAATGGGCACACAATTATTATAGAGAAACATAGAGAAAAAGAAAATCACAGGATTCAACATATTGAGCCTCCCTGAGCAATCGGCCAATAAGTACAATTTCACTTAATAGGGTTCAATAGGCTCCCTCAAATCAACTGAAAAGACATGCTATATATTTCACCTCTAACCTAACAGGCAAAGGATAAAGCTGACTGACATGAAGAAATAAAGGTACAATAAATGTTTTATACATACTGTATAAACCTTTTTGTCTTAGACATAGGGTAACCTTTCCATCTACTCACCTTTTCATCAGCAAGAGATAAAGCCAGATCCCAGTTCAGGTAAGCTGAATCTAGAGCTCCAAACCAAAATCCAAAAAGCTTAATTGGTGCATCAGTGATGGGGATGTCCTCAACAGTCAGTCCAGCCCCACCCAAAACACAAATACCAATGGTTTTACATTTAGTTTTATTAATTTTAGAAACAGAAATACCAGAAAAAGTATCCACTACCATCATAGCCCTTTCCCCAGATACCCTGTCCGCCACCAAATTGTGGTATCATCTGCATAAGCTAATTCAACAGGGAAAGAAATACCCTGTAAACCATGAATGGGAAAAATTCCAAAACCCACATTCAAAGCTCTCAATAAAGGGTCCAGAGAAAAGACATATAAAAGAGGGCTTAACAGGCACCCTTGCCAAACCCCCCTCCTAATCCTCACATACTATCCAAGCCTTCCACTAACCAGGGGACAAGATGAAGCTGCATGATATATAACCTTAAGGCAATTAACAAAAAGGTCAGGAATACCATACTTCTTTAAAACCTGAAAAGGATAAATATGTGAAACTTCATCAAAAGCCTTAGCCTGGTCAAGGGAAATTAAATAGCCAGATACCCCATGATCATCAAAAACCTCTCTCAAAATTTTCACCACATCCCCCATAGTATGATGGGGAATAGCACAAGCCTGACTAGGGGAAATAACCTCTTGGGCAATCCAAGATAAACATTTACAGAAGATCTTACACAAAATCTTCCAGACGACATTTATAAGGCTTATAGGCCTCCAACTCTGGAGGAAAGCCCTATCTCCCTTTTTGAATAAAAAAATCAAAATGCTATCCATTGAAGCCAACAGAAATGGGACTAGACCAGATAAAACATCTTTAAAGACAGACAACAAATATTGGCCAAGCAGCCCATTAGATTTTTTGTAAATTTCCCTTGGAATACCATCCAGCCCAGGAGAGGACCAAGTTGGTAAACTACATCTTCAACCCCCTTTCGACATATAGGAGAAGTTAATACTGCTGTATCTGTTTCCAACAATTCAGGGATGTCAAGTTGATGCAGAAAATTAATAATCCCAGGAAGATGCAAATCATTTTCACAAAATGAAGCTTCTACAAAATCCTGAACCACATCCTGAATTGCATCCCAGTATTAACTATAGTACCAGAAACATGCCTCAAAGAAGTCATAAATTTAGAATCCACCCTGCATGCACAAAAGTCATATGGGTTAACATTTTGAGCTTTACCCTGAGTACCAAATTTCCGCTCCAACAATAAGGAATGCACCCTGTCATATTTATATTTGACATTTCTTCTTTGACAGCCTTTATGTCTTTGGTGAAGAGTTCTCCAGTCTCTACTGAACGAGACAATAACAACCGTAAACAGTCCCTCAGATGTAAATATGTTAGATATTTATGATTTGCTGCCTTCTTTGCTAAAGAGCCACAAAGGGTCTTCAGGTCACACTTAGTGTCCTGCCACCAAAACAATGAGTTGTCATACAACTCAAAGACAGAAAGCCTGGCTTCCAGCTCCTCCTGTATAGTAGACCAGGTCTTTGCATCATCCAATAAAACTGAATTTACTCTCCAGACTGGATTGGAGTTTGGTTTATTTAAAGATGTCCCCACTAAAGTTTTAATTAACCTATGGTCCGAAGTCTCCACAAGAGAGACCAAAAAAGTCCTCACAGGAATCCACTGGGAGGCAAACAAGAAGTCAATCCTAGTTATTAAATGTCCCCTAGAAAAGGTGTGATCAGGCAAACAATTTACTTCAGCTGCACAATCCTTCAAATGAGCTTGTTGATACATGGTGTTCAAAAAATTAGAATCAGCATACAATTTCTCCATTTGACCAGTCTTATCAGAGAGAGAGACAAAACGCAATTAAAATCACCAACCAAAAACACAGATCCAGTTGTGTATAAAAATGTTTGTACCTTTTTTAATCAATCTACCCTCTGAAATTTTGTCTGATATTTATAAATATTAATCAACCTCATCTCATGAGCTCCAAGTCTCGCATCTAAGATATATACCCTGCCAAGAACCAGATCAATGAGATGAGAGGCATGGAGGTCAGGATTAAGAATAAAAAACAATCCCCAAACACAATTCCTCCCCCAGGGACCAAAACGAAGGACCCCAAAACCAGCCTTGGGATGCCCTATGGGTTTCCTTGATGATATGTAAGTGGGTATCCTGTACCATACAAATGTCTATATGGTGTCCCACAAGACTTGAAAAGGTAGTAAGTCTCCTTTTGTGGTTCTTAAGACTATTGGTATTAAGGGAGACCAAGGTCAGGTGTAAAGCCATGATCAGGTGGTAGAAAGGACCACATTATCAGAAGCTTGTGCCCTGGGAGCTTTTGCAGCAAGGCGTTTGGATTTCTTTTTTTTCTTAACACCCCCTTTGGAGTCCTGGAAAGAAAGTTCAGAGTCAGTAACATTCTCTGGTTGAGAGGAAATTCTAGAAGAGGAATTGTAATCCTTATCTTCCTCCTCCCATTGTTTTATTTTAGTCAAAGGAAGAAATCTGTTTTTGAGACCAATATCAGTGTCAGTCATCTCTGTCAAACCCTTTACTATTTTCTGGGAAGCACTGAGTGTCATCTGCCTGGATTTCTGATGTTCCCATTCCTCCATTTGGGGAGGCAGCATGACAGGGACCTGGGATGTGGATGGGTCAGAAGGCAGTACAGAAGTAATAACATTGTGATCTCCCATAGAAACTTGTGAAGAAAGGACAGTATCAGCATCCACCAAGATGTCCCCCTCTAAAGGATCAACCATGGGAATGGAGTGCCTAAAAGGAACCAGGGGAGGAAAAGAGTCCTGCTCACTATGAGAGACCAAGGGAGACACAGTATCCACAGATGGGGGTGTGTGTTGGGAAGTAGGCTGGTGAGAAAAGTCTGAATGAAATACATCATCATGCTGCATAGCAGGAGACTCCTCCTCAATATCAGAACTATCACCCCCAGTACTGCGGGAGGCCCAAGGGCAATCTTTATTGGTATGACTGGTTTCATCATAGAGATTACAGACTACAAGGGTCTGACATGAAAAGGCCACATGACCATCCTTCCACAAAGCAAGCATTTCATTTTATCACAGACACTGCTCAGGTGGGTATGAGCCCCAAATCAAAAGCAGGACCATGGCTGTTCGGCATAGAAAAAAAAGCCACAGCCTCTCCCCAAATAAAAACAACTTGGCAAATGTTGAATAATGCCTTTATCTGTAGGAAGCTGTACATGAATGCACCACTCCTCTGCATCCAGATATCCTCAGAGTCAATAATGGGATCAGAAATTCCAAGCACTGAATACTTAGTGCATAACAGAACAAAAATGTCAGAAATTGAAACCCCTTCATTCTTAAACAATACAGTAATTGTTCTATAAGCAGGTTTGGTCAAGAGAATCACAGAAAACACAGACCATTCAGAATTTCTTTTAACAGCTTGATATCTTTCTCAAAAGAGTTCCAGCCCAGCTGCAGTTTTGAAACTGGCATCAAAATTGGAGTCACCAGAGTTATGGATCAGGGCATAAGCCTCCTGAGCTGAAAATCCCATACTATCTTTCAAAAGGGTACGACCCACATAAATACAATCAGGAAAAGAGTCTAAGCCACCTTTATATTTAATACAAACAGTATTACTGCATTTAGCTGCTTCAGGGGGCGTATGAAAAAGACCAGCGAAGGTCCTGTGAGAGGGCCGACTAGGCCCATGAGAAACTCCCAGACCAGGAATGTCCTGGTGTGAAGATGTGGGGGGGGCAGACTGACCCTGCTCAGTTTCAGGGATACCAGGTGGAAGCTCCAGTACAGCAGACACAGGAGAGGCATCATTAGCAGAGGAAAGCACAGGATGTGAAGAACACTGGGGTGCAACTGGGACCTCAGGGAACAAAACCGGGGAATTGGTCAACTCCAGGGAGGAGGGATGGGCTAAAGGATCAGACAAGGCATCCAAAGGCCAGGGAGGAGACACCCACAGTAGATTCAGGGCTGATTTAACCCAGCCAGCTGCTGTTAAAGCCTCAGACACAGACCTGCCAGTCACCAAGACATTGTCGTCATAATCAGGACAAGATACTTCAGCAACTGGCATATCTGAAGCAGGTTGCACTACGCAGGATGACTCAATAGGCAGAGCTTGAAAGCCCACTTCAGCAGGAGATGTAACCATAACAGCATCCTCAGGTTCCATCCCGTCCTTAAAGATTTTTGAATAACAGAGCTGTCAGAACAGATAGTACTTTCCTGCAAATGTTGCTCCAAATCTTGCACCACCTTGCCAGCAAGCAGCCATTCAGTAGGTCCAAAATAAACAGTAGAGCCAGTAATTGGATGTTCTGCAACAATTCCAGACTGAGGACAAGAACCAGGAGAGGGCTGAACTGCAGGCAAGGAATGTTCTGTTGGAGACAAAGCAGGAACAGGACCAGATAAAATCTGTAGTCACTCACGGTGCTCCTCCTCAGCTAGAAGCACCTATAAATAATCACATTTAGAAGAAAAAGACTGGCAGCTCATAACATCCTCGTTCAGTGCATCAGGCACTGACATGACAGAGAAAACAACAGCAGGACAACTGAAACAGAGCTGTAATTATCAGGAGCCATTTGAACACCAGCCCCAGAACTCACAGAAGAAACTCTAGCATCAGAGACATCCATAACTTCACGAGCAAGGACAGAAGAAGCCTCAAACAAATTTGGAGCAGGGGAAGAGGCAAGGTCCCGAGTTCCAGCAGCCACCTCACGTTCTCCTCCACCACCAGGATCCATGGGCTCTGCCATCTTGGCCAAAGACCAGGATGACAAAGGTTCCCCCACAGGTGAGTTGGGGTGTTTTTATTGAGGACATAACAGTGTATACAAAACAATACATATGAGTATCAAATAATTACATAATTATATCCAGTAAATTACAACAATTCACATTAAAGAAATGAAAACAATATCAACACAGAAAAAACAACAAAGAAGGAAAAAGTTTCAGGTGGATTATACCACCAGTTCTCACAGTTTTTCCATAGTGATATCAACTGCTCTTTAGAAAGTGTGGTTTGCTCATGAGTATATAGTGACTGTTCTTGCTGTTGTACAAAACAAATTACTTAGTGCTGAGTCCACCAAATCTGCTGGAAGACCCATGTACATCTTGATAACCAGAGGTAATATTTTAAAAATCTAGTAATCACTCTCAGAGTACTAGAATGATATATACTACAAACAGTTCTATATTCACCTAATACCAAAGTTCCATAATCAATTGTTTCATATTCTGTATTATTTAAAGATTTTGCTAAGGCTTTCCAAAAGGTAATTACATAAGGACATTCTAAAAACAAATGTTGTTGAGTTTCAAGGAGTTCATTACATGTATTTCTTGGACAAAATCTTTCACTTAGCTGCTTGTGCTTATGGGAGTTCCTAACACCTAGCCTGCCATGGCATGATAACCTAGTTGTTTCCCACGGGTATTCTGGCAATCTGGGTTCTGTTAGTAATTTGAGGTCAGATTCAAGATATCCTGGGGATCCTTGTGGAAATACCAAGGGTTCCCAAAAACTGCTTTCAATAAGATGATGCTAAAAGTATTTTTTGGAAAACAACAGAACTTCCTCTCTTGTGATGTTACACTGTTTTATTTTTTTAAAAAGCAGAATCATATATGTAGAAATAGACTCTTTTTTTCCAGATTATTTGAAAATTTTGTTTCCCTTTTTCCCATTGGGTTATTAGGTTTTGTAACTCGTTGAATAACCGAAGATGCCAGTTTTTAACTCTAGATCTCAGAATAGGCTTAAAGTTATAAAATATAAAATGTGTGTAGAAAAAAAGCAACAGGGTTAATCATCCCTAGGCCCCCTATTTTGCAAGGTAGATAAGTAAAGTTTCCTTTTATTGGGTTGAGCCGACTGCCCCATAGGGCTTGGAAAAAGAGGTTATATATCCTAGACTCTAATTCAATAGGTAATGGAAAAATTGCACTAATGTATAAAAATATTGGTAGTAACAAAGATTTGATTAGGATTACACGCTTCTTCTTTGAAATTTGCATATTTTTCCATTTTGCTATAAGTGCAAACCCTTCATTAATTTTGGCTTCCCAATTTGTTTTCCCTGCATCTGGCTGCCCAAAATAAATACCCAGAATTTTAAAACTTCCCTCTCTTAATGGGGATTCCAGCTAGTTCAGTAAGCTGCTGCGTCTTCTTTCCCTGTAGTAATGCTATATTTTTTTAATGTTTATTCTAGGATTTGAAATAGATGAAAAGTTTTGAAAGATGTGTAATAATTCCTTCACTGATTCTATGTCTTTTAAGAATATGCACATGTCATCTGCATATGCCAATGTTTTAATTTGGGGTGTATGCTCTGAAATATTGATACCATCTATGGCTGGAGATATATTTATTTTTTATAGTAATATGTCTAACCCAATGATATACAAAATTGGGCTTAGGAGACACCCTTGCCTGACCCCCTGCATTTGTTTGATGACTTTCCCTTGAAACCCATTTATCATCATTTTAAAAGTGGCATTTAGGTATATCTTTTGGATCCAAAGAATGAATTTCTTAGGTATACCATGATACCATAATGCCTGATATTGATATTGGTGGGAAATATGATCAAAAGCTTTCTCTTGATCGATTGAAGGAAAAAAAACAGACACTTTGTTATCAATACTTTTTTTAAGATCTCCCTTCTTTATATATGGTCATCAGTTATATTCCTATTTGGAATAGAGCAGGTTTGAGAGACAGATATAATTTTGGGAGTAATTTCATTAAGGCATTTAGTCAGGATTTTAGTTAAGATTTTCTGGTCAGTATTTAACAGGGAGATAGGTCTCCAGTTTTTTAAGTCTGTAGTTTCATCCTTTTTATAAAGTAGAATCATACTGGCTTGTAACCACTCAATGGTAACATATCCAGTTTCTAAAACATTATTATATAGTTCTGTCAGTATGGTTCTAAGAATATTTTGGAACTTTTTGTAAAATTCAGAAGTTAACCCATCTGGCCCATGAACTTTATGTAGAGGGAGGGCTTGTATAGCCTCATCCACTTCATGTACTGTTATTGTCTTAATTAACAGATAGGCCTCTGAGTCAGCTAAAGTTTTAGGCTGTATATTTTTAAAAAATTGTTCATAGGATCCCAAAGATTCTGTTTCTGAGAACAATTTCTAATAAGAGGACTCCACATGTTCCAACATTTGCTCACTATGGCTTAATATAATACCTTGATCATTGTGTATGCCTCTAATGGTTTTTGTTTTATTCATTTACTGATTATATTTAAAAATGTCTACAGATCCCTTTTTTAGCCTGTTTCTAAAACGTTGTTCTGTTTCCAATGATCTGGCCCTATCATAAATATATATTTTTTTCATTTCTGACTGAACACAGTCAATTTGGGGTTTGTAAGACTGTTTAGTAGTGGACTGTACAGTAATGAGTTTAAAAAGTTGTGCCCTTAACTGTAAATATTTTAAATAATCAGACTTACTGTTTCTTTTCCCTTTTAGCTGAAAAAAGTGTTTTAAATCTTGCTTTGTGTCCTGCCACCAGTCTAATAACATATAATAAAAAACTGCTACTGAAATTCTAGCTTTTAGTAATTCAGTGCAGTCAGTACATATAATATCTTGTGTCAGTAAGGAGGTATTAAGTTTTCTATAACCTTTACCCAATTTCCTAGTGTTTTGCAGGTTTAGGGAAATATGCAATTCCATATGATCTGAGTTTGCGGTTGCTTGGGTCTGGGCCTCATAAACCTGACCTCGATCCGATAAAAAGATAAAATCAATTCTGGTTGAAATATAATTTCTATGATAAGTATGTCCACCTTTTGGATGTATTTGTCTGTAGGAATCTATAATTTCTGCAGTCTGTATAATATATTTCAAAGTGTTTGTATCACAAAATAATTTTGTTGTGTTGCCAGTTTTATTCTTTAAGTCCAAAGGACAGTTAAAATTCCCACCTAAAATAACAAATTTTGCTGTGTGTATGTATGGTTGTACCAATTTAAATAAAGCTATTCTACTACTTTTTGTCTGTGGGGCATAAATATTCCCTATTCTCATATGCACATCTTCCACCAGTATAGCTAGCAGTAGTAACCTTCCAGGCTCTATGTCTAGTACTCTTATAACTTTTAAATCAAGAGATTTTTATAATATGCCAACCCCTGAGCAGGGCTCTGTTCCTAGGGACCAACAAGAAGGACCCTAGGGCTACAATGTCTGGACATTTGCAACATCATGTGTTGTTTGTAACCTGATATCTTGCAAGAGAAAAACATTTGCAATAGTTAATTGCAGGGAGGAAAATAAAGTTTGTCTTCTTTTAACATTCCTAATACTATTTACATTCAATGAAATTAAGTTCAGTATAGTTAATGCCAAAGCACAAGTTTAAGGTCAAGTATTTTTCTTTCTCGTTCTTTTGTAAGTCTTCCCTTTTTTTTTCTTCTTCTCCCCATCTGATGCCTCTTTGTGGGAGGAGGCTACAGAAGATAGATCAGATTATTCGCTCTCCTTATCTGCACGGTTTTGCAGTGCTGCATAGCTGTTTCTTGTCTTAATTCGGTCTCTCCTTGAAATTTTGGGTTTGAGTTGCTGTCTCTCTTGTTTCCTGCCAACAACCACAAAATCTTCTGTTTGAACTGTGGGTGGAGGGAGGGCATAATTTGGATGTCCAAGGTTACAATCGTTCCTTCTTGATTTTGTAATTCAGGAATATTGGCATTAGTTTTTCATGGAAGGGACACAGTTGAATCTGAAATGTTAACCCCTAGTGGCTGTTTGGAGATATTCTCTTGTGCCGAAATAGAAAGTGAGGAATGCATTTGTTGTTTTTTCTCTTGTGCCTCAAGAACCATTTTGTCCTGATCATAAAAGGAACCTTTGTTGTGAGCAGCTTATGGACACATTTTGTATGGGTGGCCTTTCTCATCACATGAATTACAACGCACTTGATTTGGGCAGTAATGGTTAGAGTGACCTATTTACAGACAGAGGTCACATACTCTAGCTTCACAGGCATTACTAAGATGGGTTAAGGAGCCACATCTGTGACAGGATTTGGGTTGACCTGGATAGAAACAAAAACCTCTGTCTCTGCCAATAAAAAAACTGCTAGGTAAATGTTGAATACCAGCATCTGTGCTTTTCAATTTTACTTTGATGCGCCACCCCTCAGTCCATATATTTTCTGAGTCTGAAATTGTCTGTGGTCTTTCAAATGCTTCTACACATTGCTTAACCCAGTGCTAAATATTAGACACATCAACCCCTTCATTTTTAAAAAAGATATTGGCTGTTTTCCATATTGGCTTTGTTAGGGGTATGACTATGAAGGGAATCCAGGCAGGAGAATTTTTAATAGAATTGTATTTAAGCCAAAATCTGGCAAGCAGTATTGAAGATCTAAAGCTTACGTCAAACTGTGTGTCCCTAGAGGTGTAGATAAGAGCAAACACCTCTGTTGCTGTGAAATGTATAGTTTCCTTAAGCAATTTTCTGGCCATGTAGGTTCTATCTGGTGGAATTTCTAAACCCCCTGCATATTTTAAGAGGACAGCATGTTTACGTTTTGCAGGCTCCCCCAAATTAGCAAATAAATCTGAAAGCTTGAAAGTTTTGCATGGACCACCCAGTCTCTGTGTTGTATCAGCTGTATTTTTTACTACTTGCTGGTTGAGGAGTGGGAGGCAGGTTAGTATTTATCTGTTCTAGAGGAATATTTTCATCCATTATAACTGCCCATGATGTAGAGGTGAGCATTTTTACAGCAGTAGGATTAAATGGTAATGTAACATTTGTATTAAATGTGGTGGCACTTACTTGTAAGCCAGGTGGAGTTTACAAGGGTTTATTTTCTGGTTGCTTGCTTGTTGTTTGTTCCTTTGCCTCTTGAGAGGTCTGAACACTGGGTGTGGCTTCTGTTCTATCATCAGTGTGGGCTACTATAGCAACCAGAGCTTCCTTGTCTGAGTAGCAGACTGGCTGTAGCAGAGGAGACTAAAACATGACAGGTGCTGAATCAACTGTTGATTGCTGAATCTCTGCAGCAGTTGGAGCATTGTCAGATAACCATGCTCTGTTATCATCTGTTTTTTTCCATCCTGCTTCACTCAAAGCATGTTCTGGGGTCCATACTTGACTGTTTTGCTCTACACTTTGTACACATACTGGAGATGAACACTCACTTTTTTTCTGTGCTCGGGGCTTCCTTCATTGGAGATGGAAATTTACCCTTTGTGTTTTCCAGGTGCTGTAGAGCATCATCCTCTGCTTTTAGTAATGACAAAAGTTTCTCTCTCTCCTTTGTTTAAATTCCAGTATCTTGTGTTCTGAGACAAAGTCCTGTTGTCTGTTTGTGGCTCTTAAAGTTTCATCAGAAAGGCATTTTTGTTTCATAGCTGCAGCAGTTTGTTCTTGAAAAGCAACAGTTTCTGGGTTAATTTGCTCAGTACCTTGTGTGAGGATGTCAGATTGCGAAAAATCCATATCTTCCAAAATAATGTTCTCACTGCTTTTCTATACAAGAAATCCAGTTGTCTGATGCTGTTGTCCCTTGAAATCCTGAGAGGAAAACTTCTGTGCTCCTTCACCTGCTCCTGAACTCCCAACTCCTTGGTCAGACATCTTGCCATCCTCCATCTTGGCTAGGAACCAGGATGTTAGGTTCCCCTACAGGTGAGTAGGGGAATTTCCCTGGTGCTCTGGCCAAATTTTCCCCCATTCACTAAAATACCACCAACAGCTTAATCTGATTAAAGCTCAGTTGGTATTCATCTGTATCCCCCTCCCCCCCCGGGTTATGCCTGAAAATAGGCAAGAAATTGACTCATGCACTTACCCGGTCAACAAAAACTAACTAAATAAATAAATAAATATTGGCAATGTGTTATCTGCTTTTATGGGGAGTTTTTCTCTTCCCAGTGTTATATGAATGTTTAAATGTTTCACATTTAGATGTTGCCTGGTGTTTTAAGATGTTTGTTATACAAAGATTTGCGCAATGTGGATCTAAGATTATTCTATTTTTTCAGAAGTTATTGTTACCTTTCTGTTATTATTGCATATTTAGGGTGGGGGTAGTTTTATTTTAATGATAAGACTGCGAATGATGTGGCAGGGTTGTCTGAGCATTTTATGGCAAGTTACATGCTTGGAGATACTGCCTTATTAATATTTACCATCAGGAAGCTACTAGAGCTTTGTTTTTCATAACTCAGGCTTACTGGAAATCCAGCGATAAAGCCTGGAAATTACTGGCCTTTAAGCTTAGGAAAAAATCTTTGGAAGCTCAAACTCCTTATCTAAAAGCTGATGATGGTGTGCTTACTACTAACTCGGAGGGTATTAGTGATATGTTCAAAGTTTACTTTTCCAATCTGTAAAAATCTTCTATCTCCTGTGATCAGAGGGATTACAGGTCTTTTTTTTGAACAAATATTATTGCCTCAGCCCCTGGCAGAGATTGTGGACACCCTGGATCAGGAATTAACATTACCTGAGATTATGGCAGCAAGACTCAAGGCAGGCTACTGGCCCAGATGGCCTGAGTTCAGATTTTTATCAGGCTTTTGAACCCATTCTATCCCCTAGGCTATTTCAGTTATATAGATCCATGCAGGAGAGTGGCACCATGCCATCTTCTATGCAAGCGGTGTAATCATTGTCTTGCCTAAGCTGAATAAGGATCATTCCTTGTGTGCCAGCTATCACCCTATTTCCTTGCTTAACATTGACTCAAAAATAGTTGCTAAGATGTTGGCAGCTTGGTTGGAAAAAGACCTTTCTGTTTAATACATAAGTCACAAGCCAGATTCATGCAGGAAAGGCAAGACAGTGACAACCTTAGAGCAGTGATAGACCTTATGCAAATTGCAGCTATGGGTCCAGATTCTCTGGCCTTAGTTGCAATTGATGCTGGAAAAGCATTCGATTATATCGAGTGGAATCCTTGCATGGATAAAAATATTATATTCTTCTCCTAGGGTACTGGTTTTGGCTAATGGTCTCTTGTCTGATTCTTTACCTCTTTTTAGAGGTACATGTCAAGGGTGCCCCCTTAGCCCTCTCCTCTTTTTCTTGGCAATTAAACCTATAAATGCTGCCCTTCATCAGCATCCAAACATTTTTCGGGTTACACCTGTCAAAAATACCTGCACTACACTTCTGTATGCAGATGATTTACTTCTAACCTGTCCCAGGAAGAAACATATTTGCCTAGTGTCTGGCAGGTAGTTGAATCATTTGGGGCAATTTCTGGTCTAAAAATTATTTGGTATAAGATGGAACTTATACCACTTTTTGGGAGGAATCCGAGTTTGGCCAATTTAGGTGATAAAGAAGTCAGATGGGCTCCATCTGGCATTAGGTATTTAGGTATGTATATTTCAAATTCAGTCTCTAACACGTGTGTTAAAAATATGCAAGATGGCCCCTAAGTACTTGGGGCAGGAATTACATGCCAGAGACATGTATCCTGCCTGTGAAGCTCCACACCTGTGAACAGGTGCACAATGGTGGCATACACAACTGCTGGCCACCTGTCCACAGCCCCGCCTCCCCAGCACACAGGTTCATGAGGTGGACAGGGGTGGAGTTGCAGTCCCAGGCATGAGGCAAATTGAATGGCCTGCCTGGGACCCAGAGTGGATCCCCAGCAGGACGGTGCAGGATGGGGGTTGTGCATCAGTACCTGTGCATCACATGGGCGGCTGACATAGGTGGAATCCCCCCTCCTGAGAACAAAGGGGTGCACTGGCCCTGGTACTGCAGTACCACAGCACCACATAGGAAGACACCCCACACCACACCATCCACACCACCCTGTCCCTCAGACCTGGCAGGATGTGCAGTGGCCATGGGTAGCCAATGGCTATGCCCATTACACACCTCCTCCACTGCCTACACTGGGGATGGGGATATGTGTGCAGGGGGGGACTTTATCTGTTGGAGTGAGGGAGCTTGGGACCAGTTGAGCAAGATGGGGACCCTGTGGATGTGTGGCCATGGCTGTGAATGGCTGTTATGCCAGTGTCCCCACTGCCATAACCTGCATCGTCCTCTGCACCCATGCAGACAGGTGTACACATGGTAGTGATTGTTGTGTAGTGTCACCATGACCTCCCACAGTGCATTGCTGTCCACATGGCCAGGGGATTGGGTGCAAATGAGCTGCAATCCCCTAGTAGTGCATCCCACATGGGGGGGCACAAAGGGTGCAGAGTGGCTACACACCCCAGCTGTGTGGCACCTAGCCAATCTACCCTTTATGCATAGGGGCTAATGTGATGGAATTAGAGATGTGTTGAAATTTTATTTTGCAGGTGAAATTCCCACAAAATTGGCAATTTCAGCATGTGAAATATTTCACAGAATAAGAACATTACGTGAACAATTTTGCTGGTGCAAAATTGTGAGAATTTCACCCATGAAATGTGATATTCTGCCTGGAATGGTAGAATTTCACCTGCAATTGGTTGAATTACACCATTTCCCTGGTGGTCTATTGACCCTCCTCACTATCCCTGATTGATCCACCTCCCGATCCCCAGACCCACCCAGTATGTTTTTTTTTTTATAAATTTCCCTGGTGGTCTACTGAACCCCCCCTCCCTACTATCCTCTGATTGGCTGGCAGCTCGCTGACATATGTATGAATGAGCATGTGCTGTGTTGTGCTGTGTTGTGCACATGCTCATTCATTCATATAAAAAATAATGTCAAGTTTTCTGTTGTTAAAGAAAATAAATTAACATGTTGGCTAGCGGTCCCTTCCCCCAACCCCATCACCTGTCTGATCATAGTTTCTTTTTTAGATATTATTTCCTGGTGGTCTAATGGCCCATCCCACTCCCCCAATCCAGCAAGTACTGTCCCACCCCTCCCCATCCCAAAACAGAGCCAAGTCTATCTTTTCTTTTAATACCACACAACTTGGCTCTGTTTCAGGATTGGGAGGCAGTGGGGTGGGACAACTTGCATGGTGAGGGGGAAGACAGGCCACTAGACTACCAGGGAAAATATAAAAAAAGCATACTGGAGTGGGGGATCGATCAGGCAAAATTGACATGCCTGGCAAAAAATTTCTAGAGAAATAAATAGGTGGGCTAAATTACATTTGTCAATTCCGGACAAAATTGTGACTTTTAAAATGATGGCTTTTCCTAAGATTTTCTTTTATATGAGTAACTTACCCATTTTTATTATGCCAGGTTTGTGTAACAAATTGGACAGATTATTTTTTAATTTTATCTGGTAATGGAAAACCCCTCTATTTGGACAAGGGATCCCCGGGGCATCAGTGTTGAAGTGTGGATGGAATTTGCTGAGTTATAGTTTGCGGCAAGCCTTCATAGTTAGATTCTTTTTCTCTGGCTGCCCCATTATGGGTTGAGATTGAGCAGTCCATAATGAGAGATATTCCTTTGGTGGTTTCTTTAGGTGACTCAGTCCCGATTCCTTCCGGAGGTGCTATGCCCATGCTTCATACTCAGTGGGTCTGGCATATGTCTTGCAAAGTTTTGAAGTGGGATATTGATTTCCTTGGTCTCTTTTAGCCTTAATGACATAACCCTGACATTAAGATAGGTGGATCACCAATTATTTGGTATAGTTGTGTCTCTAAAGGAATTAGAACTTTAGCTAATTTAATAGATCTCATAACTGGGATATTTAAATCATTTCAACAATTAAAGACAGAATTTCATCTACCTTCTAGGGAATTTTGGAGATTTCTCCAAATTAGATATGTTACTTCTAAGTGGTTTATGGCAGAGTATATTCTCAAGCATGCGGATTTGGTTACTCGTATTCTTAAATAGGTTTCACTCTTCAAAGGCCATACTAGCTCTATTTATAAATTTCTGTTAGAGAGAGATCTCCCTAGTAAGGAAGCACATAGAGTAAAATAGGAAGGTGAGCTACAAGAGAGACTGGATGAGCATACATGGGATGTTTATTGGGCTGTAGCCCACAAGGGGGTAAAGGATCCAAAATTACAATTAATTCAGCAAAAAGTTATGAGTAGATGGTACAGGACCCCAGACAGATTGCAAAGTATATGGGAGGTGACCTCTGGGTTATGTTGGGTTTGTAATAGACAGTGAGGGTCTTTATATCATATTTTATTGGCTTGTCCACAACTTTTGGCATATTTGGAGCAAGCTTTAGTTTTGTCACTTACGTACTCTCCCAAGTTTTGGATTCTCGGGGAGGTCTCTATGCTGCCTAAGGAGGTTTTTAAATATAAATCTCTTCTGTGTACTTGTACCATAGCATTGGAAACAAAATGGTTAATTTTGTTAAAACGGGCCTCACCCACCATTTCTACAATGTCCCAGTGGATAAAAACTGTTATTAAGACAGCTTCTTACATCAGAGTTTCATATTGGAGAGGAGGAGTTTTGTATAAATTTCAAGAGCTACAGTTGCCTTTATCATTTTACATGGGAGTGGCAGATGAGATAAGTTGAATTTGGAATAGAATTGTATTTTTTTAGCTAATTCACTTTTTTATATGGTAAGGAGGAATTCTCAGGCAACGTCTGCTGTTAAGCTCTTTTTTTTCTTGTTGCTTTGTCTTTATTGAAATGGATATATCTGTTTTCTTGTAATTTGGTATTTTCATGGTTCTAATATCCTTGGTATTTTTTTGTATTTTTTATGTTGAATAATTAATAAAATATTATTATACAAAAAAAAGAAGCCCTTCAACCGATACAATGAAAAACAAGGGAAGTAAAAATATGGAGAGTACCGGATGAGAACAAAGAAACCAATAAAGAGATAAGAGAAGGAAAGACGGACAAAGTTTATTGCAGATGGCATCAAGGGGGCGGGGTGGGGGAAAGTTCTTTAGATAGACTAGGAAGGAAGAAAGAAAGATGGGGGAAGGAACTGTTAGGCTGTTGGAGGGAGGTTGGGTAATTGAAGAGGTTGGGCAGGAAGCAGCCATTCTAAATGACTATTTCTGCTTTGTATTCACAAGGGAAGACAGAGGGCTTCTGTCAGAGACTGGCATTAAGGCAGCTGTTAGGGGGGTCCCTAAGATGAGACAGCAAGTATTCACAAGCGAAAGGGTTCAGAAAAGTCTAGCAGTCCTACAGATAGATAAGACCACAGGGGCCAGAGCATATGCATCCAAAGATGCTCATGAAATTGACAGCAGAACTAACTGAATCCTAGGTAGGGCTATTCAATATTCAGTTGAGACAAGGGTAGTTCCAAAAGACTGAAAGTAGGGGATGTAGTCCCCCACCTTGGGTGGGGGACAAGGAGCAACCAGGTAACTACAGACCAGTCTTTCCTTTATTGTGAGTAATCTGATGGAGACACTAGTAAAAGAGGACCTTCCAAACTACCTGGAGAGAAATTCACTGTAAGACCGTAAACAGCATGGGTTTGTCACAAGACAATCTTGCCAGACCAACTTGATAGTTCTCTTTGACTGTGTAATGAGTGTAGTGGATAAGGGCCACTCTGTGGATTTACTCCACTGTGATTTCAGCAATGTTTTCAACTTGGTGCCTCACAGAATGTTACAGAAAAAGCTAGAAGATATGGGTACAGTGAAGGACAAGAGGGTTGTGGTTAACATAGTCAAATCAGAAGAGAGGGAGGTCACCACTGGGGTGCCACAGCCATCCACCCTGGGTCCAGCCATTTTCAATCTGGTCATCAGAGACATGGGAGAAATAAACCAGAGCGAGATGCATCCATTCACAGTCATCACTAAGGTCTGTGGTAGGGTAGACAGCAAGGAGGGGTTAGGGAGATGAAAAGAGACTTGCAAGGGCTAGAGAGGTGGTTAAAGGTTTGGCAGTTTAAATTTAATTCAAAACAGTATGATGAGACAAGTACACAAGTGAATGAGAAGTACTTTTATAGTTAAGTCATTCTTAATAATTCACCCTGTGACCACTATCTCAAAGCTGAACCTTTTGCCAGTCCATTTTCCAGCTTTTTCAAGGGAAGTGGTCCTATAAATTCAAATATATAAGACAATAATCAGCATAGTTGTGTCATGTTGCATCAGTACAAGCTATTACATTAAATACCTACTTTAATCCAAATTCACCATTTTTAAACATATTATTTAAGAGATGTAATTCTCTACTAACTCACCAAGTTTGCTTCTCAACAGAACATCAAATGGGTAGAAAACAGTGATACACACAGACTAGTGTGTCTCTATGAGAAAGCTGCAGTCAGTGGTAATCTGGCAGCATTCATTTCCCTTGTGCTTTTCAGATGTCTGCCATTGGGTATCATGACATCATGCCCAATGTGTATGCATGTGACATCATCCCAGGACACCAATTGCACTCTTTCTGAGTGCATAGTGACAGCAGGTAGCTGATCAAATGGCAAGCCACAACCTCCTTGAGTCCTGTATGTGGTTTCAACTTTTCAAGCATTCATTCAGGTTAATAAATTCTATTATTCAAACAATGTGTTCCTCAAATGCCATGAGAGCAGGTTTTGTGCTTTATTATATTCATTAAGAAATTAAAAACTGCATGCTTGGAGTCATTGCTTTAGTTTTCAAAACCTGTTTTTCCCATTTTGTAATGGTCATTGTGGCTCTTTAGTAACTTTGTCATGTTCTGATGACTGGCTGCTTGAATGGCATACATTTATCAAGGATTGCTTGAAAATAAAGAACTCAACAACACATGATTTTAATGGCACCTGTCCTTATGAATGCAGTGACAATGACGTTCCACTATAGATAGGTGCCATAAGGCTGAGTTGGTAGACAAGGTATTATCAATTTCATCATCATCATCATCATCTTTATTTTTAATGCGCCTTTCAAATTCCAAGGTGCAGTACAATTAAAACAATGCTGCACAACAGTAACAAATATACAGTACAATATAATTAAAAACTGTTTTCCACTTCACCGTATGCCACTGTATGCAATTTTACAATACAATTTTACTTATTTGAAAATCTATGGCACAGTGAATAAAATGTTGGCAAGAGAACATTCAGAGTAAAGCGGCTGTCCTGAGGAGCTTACAAGGGTTCACACTAAACTTAGACTACTGTTTGCTGCTGTGATGTACCAAGGTGGCTAAGATAGTAGTGACTATGCTCTCTACATGCAAGATAGTACTATCATCTCACTAGTGGCCCACGAGATAGTTTTATCTTGGCAAATACAAACCAACACCTGCTGTATAAATTTGAATTTATAGGACCACTTACCTTGAAAAAGTTGGTAGATGGGCCAGTGAAACACTGGGGCTTTGAGATGGCCACAGCATGAATTAAAAAAGAATGAATTAATTACAAAACAAATTTGGGTTCACTGGTTGATTTGTCTCATCATACTGCTTAGCATTGCATTGTCCTTTTAAACAAATCTCAGAGAAACCTTCATAAGAGCAGCTTCTGGTTGTGACTGCTTAGGATCTTCCCTTTGGTTTCGAGTTAATATTCAGTGCTAAAAAATGCAAGGTGATGCACATAGGGAACAAGAACCACAGGACAGAGTACTGGATGGAAGAGCAGAGGTGCAGATAACCTCTGAGAAAAGGGACCTAGAGATCAACATCAGTATCATCAGTGACTTACTGAAATAGTCATGCAAGTGTAACAAGACCTACAGTAAGGCAAACAGGATATTGGGGTGTACAGGAAGGGGTACTGACAGCAGAAGGAAGGCGGTATTACTGTGTCTCTATAGATTACTAGTAAGGCCCTACCTGGAGTATTGTTGCCAGTTCTAGAGTCTTCACATAAGGAATGATAAGGACAGGTTGGAGATAGTACAATGTAGCATAAACAAAATGATTCAAGACTAATAGGACAAATCTTATGAGGATTGATTTAAAGCACTGAACAAGTACTCCCTGGAGGCCAGATGAGAGAGGGGCAATATAATAGAAACCTTTAGGTTCCTAAAAGGAATGAACAAGGTAAACAGTGAATAACTATGTAGCATAAGTAGCAGATCAAGAACAAGGGGGTTGGAGTGGAAGCTGATAAGGAAGGTTCAAGAGGAATGTGAGAAAATGTTATTTTACAGTAATGGTGATGAAGCCATGGACAAATCTGCCAGCTGATGTGGTGGACACCAAAACTATCAATGATTTCAAACATGGGTGGGACAGAGGGCTTAGTGGTTAATAAGGGTGGTAGTGACATGGAGAGGAGCAAGGGATGAATAGTGTGGGTTAGAATCCTGTATGGACATTGATTCCTGGGTTTCTTTTAATTTTATAGGCAGCATGGATGTACAAATGGTCTTTGCTGTCATTGTCTATATTTCAGGGGTGTAGGAAGAAGGGATCTAGCTACTTTTTTTACAAAATGAGCTCTCAAAATTATTAAATTACAATTGGAAGCCCAATCTGGAAATGGATAGAGTATATCGAACCCTGGTACCTCCACCGAAAGAGGGCAGGTGACCCAGACCACTCAATGCCAATTTTCTTAGATTTCCAGAGAAAGAAAGAATCCTTGCCCTTGCTAGAGAGAGTTGCCCTGCAGCAGGCAGTTGCACAGAATTTTCATCTGCAATGACTAATCTGCTGAACTCAGTGGGAAGAGAAAAGAGTATATTGAAGCCAGGAAATTCCTACAAGACTTGTAGATTCCTTACAGGCTAATGTATCCAGCTTGTCTGCAAATTCAAGATTCACATTGGCACACCCATGAGCAACTGCAAAAGGGCATGTCTTGCCAAGGTCAGCAACCAAAACATGGACCCAGGATTAGCAATGCTCCCCTGCAAAACAACCCATGGAGTGATGGAGTGGTAGACTGTCAAAGCTAACTGCTAGCAGAGAGACAAGGGTAAATCAGGACAATGCAAAGGGGCTCATGATCTGCCTCATAGGGGCAAGAGCAGGGATTCTGTATATTCCTGTACAGGATCTGAATCAGCTGGAGAACCAGTCCCCATGTGGCAAGAACAGCAGTCTGACCTGCAGCCACTGCTGCCTGCTGTCACCGATGTCCAGCTCCTTGGACCAATCGTCTCCCCACAGAACAGAGACAGATCATGTGCAGATGCTGCTGGTACTGAAGCACAAGACAGGAGTGGAAGACCAAATGTGAATCTCCTGACTGGACAAGGCAGCAGTACAATGAATCCTGCAGTCCCATAGACAAACAGACTTGAAGCTCAAACTTTATCAGTTTCCATGCATTGACAGATAATGAACAAAGGACTGCTATAGAAGCTCCTGCATGGTAATTATGGTCCTTTCTGTTGACTTAATTTAGTTTGTCCTGTAAAATGCTACTTTTAAACAGACACTCACTGGCAAACTCCCCCAGTGTGATTCAATGGATTGCCCTAGGAAATCCTCGCCATAGCATGGAATCTTTCTGCATTTTGACTTTATTGGATTAGTGGGTGGCCATCAGCTCTGCAGGGTACTCCAGACCCCCTGCATCGAGTTGATTTATCTCCAGAGGAGCAACTGGTAAGCTGTCTCTCACAGTAGCCAAACAGATGCAGGAAAGCTCCACCCCCACCTCCTCCAGTCATCACTCTGCCTACCCAACCCTACTTCTCTCCCTGATCTTACCTCCTGGAATCATTGACATGCTTCTTATTCAGTCCCTGTAAAGCAGGTCACAATTGTCTTAGCCTGGGGCATTACAGAAAGGTCATCCTCTCCTTCTTCCTCACAAGTAGCTTCACCTTATTACTTTATACACTTCATTACATTTGGACTTTTAATCCGCACATCAGTGGTGAGAGCAGAGCCATCTTTAACAGGTCATACTTGTGAGCTGATAGGCTCCTTCTCACCCTCTGCACCCACCTCCTTAAAATTGAGTGTCCACAGTACGTCAATATTTACCCTGGCAGTATCCATTAGGATAGTGATGACAATCTGCATGATCGTGCTGTACAGCCTGCTCTAATGTGCACCCATTTGTGAAGCCTGCCTCTCGAATGGGAGCATCGGATGGAGATGCAAAATGTCAGTGGCAGTGCAATACAATAGAGAGATTATGTGCTTTCTGTTTTTCCTCCATTACCTTGGGATCTGCTGCATAGAATTGAAACTAGCCTTTCCAGGTCAATTTGCTCTCCTGTGTGACAACAGTCACTGATTTATATCTTGTTAACCTAAGCATGGACCTTCACACAGAAGAAGCACATTAGGAAGCAATGAAGACAAGCAGTGCTCCTATGTCTTCCCTCACATATCCTCCCCTTCCCCCCTCTAATTGCACAACATACCCCAACTTCTTCACAGATTCACAGAACCTGAAATAGGGAACATTTCCTGGCAGCTCCATGGGTGGGTTGATGCAAACTTTGAATATCATCACCTGCAGTGTGCAAAGAGATGACAACGCTCTCTGTGGTAACCTCAGCACATATTGTATTCCCTCTTACAAGGTGGGTGTCCTCCATATCTTTCCTCAGCAGGCAGCCTCTCTTTCCTCCCCCCCAACAGTTTGCATCCAGAGGTTTATCTCAACCCTTTCCATGTGCACCTCCCCCATCCATTCCCTTTCATTAACAGGGCTTTTAAAGATGTGCAGAGGTTAAGCCTCAGTGCCTTTTAGCCACAATTTCCTCAAATGAAGGCACTCTCCTACCATGCTCACACTTGTCCCAAAGCTGCAGATCAAGGCAACTGAGACAAAAATTAATATGAACCAGTGATTAATGGGTAGAGAAAGGGTGTCAGTTTGGTGGCTGGCCATGGTGTTGTCAATGTACTTTTTAGTCATTAGGTGTGTGATGTGGTCCGACACTTACATGTTGGTGGGAGTGCGGGGCACAAAGGGTCCAGTGCTCCCACCAACTTGTGCAACTTTCTACTTTTCTAGTCTTTCTTCAAAAGCAAAGGAAATTCTATGCAAAATAACTTTGTTAATGCATCAGTTAGGGTTATTCTACAGCGACAAAAGTGAGAAAATTCTACATTAGGGTTCCCACCCCTTGCACCCCACCCCAACCCACTCCCACCAACAGGCATTGGGGTGTGCGCTGGGGTCTTCAGGCCTAACTCTCACCCCATCCCATATGTAAACAAGCTGAGGTGCTGCAGTGTAGGAGAATGGGTGAGAGTTAGGGTTGATGACCCCAACTCACACCTTGATTCTTGTTGGTGGGGGCAGGGTGGGGGTGGGATAGAAAGTTGCACAAGTTGATGGGAGCGCGGGTCACTTTGTGCCTCGCACTCCCACCAACATGTAAGTATCGGGCCACATTACACACCTAATGACTAAAAAGTACATTGACAACAACATGGTCAGCCACCAAACAAATGTTAATGTAGTGGAACAATAGAAAACGCTGTCCACAAAACCTAAACTGTGCCACACATTATCTCCCACAAAAATATATTGTCTGGCATATAAACACCACAATTCACATCTACAGGACATGCCATCAACACCCTCCAAATTTCAAGTGAAAAGACAAAACCATGTCTAAGATATAACATGTCAAAGTTTGAAATTTTAATTTGTCAGAGTGGTACAGTTCCTCACCTGTTGACATTTAACACACACAACAACTGAAAACTACATCCATGATACTAAGGCTAGCTATCCTATCAATTTCAAGCTACCACCTCAAGCAAAACGCTGTCCACAAAACGAAAACTGTACCACGCCATATCTCCGCAAAAAAAAATTTTCCAACACATAAACACTGTAATTAACATCCACAGGACATGCCATAAACACCCTTCAAATTTCAAATAAAAAGACCAAACCATGTCCGAGATATAAGATGTCAAAGTTTGAAATTTGCATTAGTCAGACTGGCACAGTTCTGAACCTATTGACATGTAACACACACAAGGACTATAAACTACATCCATGACAGTAAGGCTAGGTATTCTATCAATTTTAAGCCACCAGCACAAGCAAAATGCTGTCCGCAGAATGTAAACTGTGCCACGCCATATCTCCACCAAAAAAAAATTTCCGACACATAAACACTGTAATTAACATACACAGGACATACTGTAAGCACCCTCCACATTTCAAGTAAAAAGACCAAACTGTTTCTGAGATATTCAATATCAAAAATTAAGAAAATGTCCCTATCTATTCCATTATAAAAAATCTGGCCTTCTTGTCCCTATTTTGCGATCAATGATCGCGATCAAAAAATCTCATGATCAAAGAATTTGCAGGCTCACGAACAAAGAATTAAAAATCTTATAAATCAAAAAATTGAAGGAACTGCGGTAAACCACCACCATGGTTCAACAGAACGAATCCCCCTGAGTAAAACCAACCCTCATTTGACTTCCTAGGACACCCCTGGGTTGAGAAAATAGATTTTTAAATTAGGCCATCTCATCCCTCACTTGCGATGCACAATCATGATCAAAGAATCTCATGATCAAAGAATTTGCAGGCTCGTGATCAAAGAAATTGCACGGCCGTGATCAAAGAATAAAAAATGGCGAAACATGATTTTTTTTCAATGATTTGAACCTAATCAACACCATGCCTAGATAGAATGAAACCTCCTGAGCAAAACCCACCCTCATTTGTGTCCCTAGCCCACCCCTGAGCTGAGATATTAGTGTTTTTAGCTCGTGATGCAAGATCACGATCAAAGAATCTCGCAAAGATCGTTAGAGAGCCACAAATTAAGATATTTAAGAGCTTATAACTCTATTTTTTTACCAATTTGGATGAAACCAAAGGCATTGCTCCATAGATCTGAGCCCCCTGAGTAAAACCCATCCAAGTTTTACTTCAGAAGTGACCCCTGAGCTGAGATATTTGTGTTTTTCTGATCAGAAATTAGAAAACAAGATGGCGGACCTCGCAATAAAAGAATTTTGAAAATTCTTGGGGACAAAGATTCTTGAACAGTGAGGCTGAAAATTCTTTGATCGCCAGGTGGGACCAGATGGCCAGAACCCCATTCTTTGTTTGCAAAACATACATATAAATTTTCCCATTGACTTATAATGGGAATTTAAAAGTGGCATAACATTTGAATGCCTTAATATTTTTTCACCAAACAAAAAGTGACACGTTCGGCCACCAAAGCCCTTTCAAACAAGCAATCTTGCAGAATGGCATGCCACACAACAGCCATGCAGGTCCATGTCCAAAATCTCAAAAGCTGCCTCCAAAAACAGATAATTTAGCATTTTTCAGCATTTTTGTACTCAAAGACCGTAAGTCCAATCAACTCGCAATTTGACAAATCAAGAGATCTCCTATGCCCTGCTGCACATTCCAATTGTCAGGCAAATCCACTGAATGGGTACAAAGTTATTAATGCCCAAACTTTTGACTTTAGTATGTGAGTGACTGCTGAACCCTAACTATAGTGGTGCGACCATGCCACTATAATATATATATATATATATATATATATATATATATATATATATATATATATGTATTATGGTAGCATGGTAGTGCTACCATAGTTAGAGTTGAGGAGCCATTTACATGTTAAACCCCAAATTTTGCACCTTAATAACTTTGCAAGCCTTTGATGGATTTGCCTGAAATTTGGAATGCATAATCAAGACCCATGTGCCTTGGGATCTGCCAAGTTTCATATCAGTCAGATATACAGATGTGGAGTTATTAAGCATGATCTGAACGTGCGTTTACGCTTTTTGGGGAATTCTATGGCCGTGCATACAGGTGGCACGGTTTGCGCGACTGGTCCAAAATCTTCATGGAATGTGTGGCCAGTGTCCCGATGTGCCTTTCGAAGATTTCGTGAAAAGATATTAAATGGTTCAAAAGTTATTCAAAAAACAAGTTCCCATTATAAGTCAAAGGAGAAAGTTAACAAAAAGTTCGACAGTGTCGCAAATGCAGTTTTTACGTTCACAAATGACCCTTTTACTGTTGCAAATCTGCCATTTTGTCTTCAGTTGGTGATCAGAAAAATGCTTGACATTTAAATGTGGGACCCTCTAGCAACCTATTTATTTTTGTATTCACCTAGTCGGACCCTGAGGATGCTAGCCATGTTTTTATTTTGGGGTAAAACACCCCAGAAATGTTTTCACATTTCTGGAAAAAGTACTTTTGCAAAGTACTTTCACACTTGCGACACTGTCGAATGCATTTGCGAAAAGCTGAAATCATATGGGTACTTTTCTAGGCTGTGGTAATAATAGCAATTCTTTGGCACCCCGCTGCAAAAGAACAGTTTGGAGTTTTGGGCTGGAATTTGAAGGGAAGGCAGCAAACATCTCACAGATGTGCCGTTCAGTATTTTGTTGAAAAAATATTACATGACGACAAAGTTATGGTACTCCAAAATTGACACTTTTTCCCATAGGATAACATTACGGCATCCAACGCATTGCAGCATTCTTTGGGCCCTGTTGCAAAATAACGGTTTGGTCTTTTGGGCTGAAATTTGGAAGGAACACAGCCAACATCCCACAGATGTGTCTTTTAGTGGTTTGGTGAAAAAATATTACAGGGAGCCAAAGTTATGGCACTCCAAACTTCTCTTTTTTTCCCATAGGATAACATTCCTGGCGTTCGCCGCACCTTTCAGGGCCCGTATCTCGGAAACGATGCGAGATATGGACTTAACTACAAAATTAGCCAGGAAAGTCTTAAATCATATGACTTTTAAATTTTTTTTCTACGTCGTACGGTTCCTGAGATATAAGTAATTTAGTATTTCAACTCCTCATTTTCTGCTCCGAGACCCATTATTATGCATACATTCTTTGTACTCACTGTCTTTCTCTATGAAGTGTTTGCAGAAAACCAGCCTGTGCACTTCCATTACTGTTACCATTGCCCTTTCTGGTTGCGGTTCCATACCCATTTCACTTGCCATTCACGTCTACACCACCATGTGCGTTATCCTTTGTGTTTTCATTTGCGCTTGCGTTTCTGTTATTTTTTACCACTTGTGTCTACAGTACTGTTTCTATTTCTGTTTTGCTTTGCGTCACCATGCCCATTACCATTTGCGTTTGTTGGCACCATGTTACTATGTGACAAGACATCACGTGACGGACCATTCCCATCTACGCCACTGCGTGCGTTACCCTTTCTGTTCTCATTCGCACTTGCATTACCATGTGCACCACTGTTACTGCTTCTGTTTGCATTGCTGTTCCTGTTACTATGTCACAAGGCATCACGTGGTGGGAGCGTGGGGCCCAAAGGACCCCCACCACCATGATACATTCACTATTTCTCGTTATTCTCAAAAAGAAGGAAAATTAGAGGCAAAAAACTATGTTTAATGCATCAGTTAGGGTTGTTCCACAGCGACAAAAGTGAGGAAATTTGGTGTTAGGGTTGAAAACCTCTCTTGGACCACCCAGCCCATCCCCCAACCGGCATTGGGGTGTGCATTGGGGTCTTCGGTCCTAACTCTCACCCATTCTCCTATACCTCTGCTTCTTTACTCGTGATGGGATGAGAGTTAGGGCCGGCGACCCCAGTGCACACCGCAATGCCAGTGGGGGTGGGCTGGGTGGTTCAAGGAGTTTTCAACCCTAATACTGAATTTCCTCACTTTGTCGCTGTGGAACAACCCTAACTGATGCATTAAATGGGGTTTTTGCCTCTAATATATATATATATATATATATATATATATATATATATATATATATATATATATATATATATATATATATACTTATGGGATTCCACATCTACCCAGCTCAGTGTAATGCACCCCACATGGCCACAGGTCAAGGCATGGCAGTACCGAGGATTCACTCCTCACCTCAGCAACACCTCTTGATGCCACAGGGAACTAATTTTCCACTTCTTATCTATGTTCTGTGGTTATGGTTACTGGTTTATTGTGTGTTACTGGTTATTTTTACATGCCTACTTTTATTGCAAAGTTTCATGGCAATATGCAAACCTACTATGTTTGTCAGGTTGTGAGCAGCAAAGGATCTACCAATGCATGCTTATGTGTCTTTTTTAAGTTGTGGCAATGTGGGATTTGCATTTGCAAAGTAGTTTTTAAACACATTGCTAACATACCCACAATGTGGTCTATCACCATATCCCACAGGGATATGTCTTTGTCATTTGTCCCTTTTTCTGCTTTCGTCATTCTTTGTAAAACTGACTTAAAAGGGCCACATTACGGTCATAGTAAAGCAATCCCCAGCTCATGGTATCTCTAACCTGTTCCAGTGGCTAACCAACATATAAAACGTGTCTCGTGAAATGTTAAGGGTATCCAAACACCTGTAAAGTGACGTAAAATACTAGACCACTTAAAGCAGGAGGGAACTGTGGTTGCTTTTCTTCAGGAAATCCACCTTACTAAGATTGAATCAGATAAGCTTAAAACAGAGTGGTTCTTACAGGTCTTTAACACACATCATACAATACCAAGATCAGAGAGGAATTGCTGTCCTTATAAACAAAATGTACCCTTTCATGGTGAGAAAGTGACCGCAGGTCTAGAGGGACATTATGTCATAGTACAGGGAACCTTAATCAGCCAGCCTGTTATTGTACCCTATGTAATGTGTATTTCCCAAATTCTACTAAAGCCTCCTTTCTCTAACAGCTTGCTTAAACACTCAGAACAACACAAAGTGCAGTTGGTAGTTGGGAGAGACTTGAATACAGTCCTAGACGAGTTCTTGGATAAAAGAAAAGCCCTAATGGGATATAGAGCACTGGCTTTTGAAGCGTTGCAAGATGTGGTGCAAGAACTAGGACTGGTAGATATTTGGAGGACAGTTCATTCCACTAGGAGGGATGGCATGGGGTCATGTCACCATAAACAAAAACAGTGCAGCAATGTACAGTGCTGTAAATACAATGGATACTTTGCTGGCACTGAAAAAGAATGCTGAAATCAACATCAGTGAAGGACTTCTTTGTTTTCTGTGGGTGGCTCTGCCTCCCACACCCCCAGTTATGGGGGAAGCTGTGCCCCCCAACTCCCCATTGATATAATCAGCTCAAGGGGTGGGGGTTCAACATGGGGATGAGGAGAAACACTGATGGGGGAAATGCACAATGCAGTTTGCAAAAGTCTGGGACTGGTATTCGAGCCTCAGTCACAGACACATAGCTGCCCTGTACTGCTGCAGCTCATCCCTCTGAGCCATGGTGGCTGCTCACTGGACCACCTCCACAGCAGAGGTATTGACCTCTGTGTCACTCCTCTTTACCAGCCACATGCAACAGGGTACAAAAGTGCTCTTGCTACATTTGTCGTTGCCATTATACATATGGCAGATTGACCCGGTACCAGGAAGGACTATTGCTTTTTCTCTATCCCTCACCATTCTTTCTCCTGGATAGACATGTGGCTTACTCTGGTTGCATAGACCACAAATATAGCAGATGCTCAAACAGGAGCAACTGTCATATCAGACCATGCTCTAGTCTCTTTTCTTTAGATCCCTGCTTTTATGGTTACAGACACAAGAGGCAGGTTGCATTTTAATACATCCACCCTCAAATATCACAAGTTCTGCACTAGCCTCAGGCAGAAGATCAAAACTGTTTTGTTTATTAAAAAAGAAAAACAGTGGGTACCTCAGCAGGTACAAGCTGGGATGCACATTAGGCTATTATCAGGGGCAAGTGCATAAGCCATACCACTTATTTATTTAAGGTCAATGCAAAGGACCTGGCAGAGCAGCAACTGAAGTTGAAGGAGCTGATGAAAAGGTTTCGAGACAACCTGACCAGCACAGTGCCTCTGCTCACAGAAATCATAGACCTCAGATATAAAATTAATATTTGTTTACATCAAAAAGAGAAGTACACCATTTTTTGCCCCATGCAGTCCTTCTGGGAGTCCTGTGAAAGACCAGGTTGTCTTCTAGCCTTCCAGATGAAGAAGAGGCAGGAGTGCTCCAAAATTATCACCATTAGAAAGAGGGATGGGGGTACTCACTAGAGATGAGACAAACATCAAGAAGGAGTTTCAAGCTTTCTGTAGTGTCCTATACTCTAGTGAGTTCCAACCCATCAAACATCAAATGGAAGACTTCCTTAAGCCCCTGCCATTGCCTATGCATGAATCCGATGCCCAGGCATGGCTAGACAGACCCCTTGAGCTAACATAACATCTATCTGCCATACAATTCATGCCCTGTGGTAAAACCCCAGGTGGTGATGGCTACCACCTGAATTCCGGAAGGCCTTCCTAGAAGTTCATTCTAGCCCCCTCATGGTGGCTTTAAATGAAGCATGCATTATGGGCTGTCTTTCTGCCTCTATGAGAACAACACAAATTTCACTGTTCCCTAAACTGGGGAAGGACACAACACTCTGCCACAGCTATAGTCTGATCTCACTGATGACAGCAGATTGTAAAACCTTTGCCATGTTCATGGTCAATAGGTTTAAATACATAATCCCCGACTTAAGTGATAGATACCAGCTGAGCTTTGTTGCAGGGCATAGAGGCACTGACAATACCAGATGCCTGATCAGTCTTCTATGGCGATTCAAATACTCCCATCATTTTACTATACTCCTCTCCCTGGATGCCAAGAATGCTTTTGAGAGGATAGAGTGGAGGTTCCTGTTCAAGGCCCTTTCTAAGTTTACCATAGGCCCCATTTTCAGGAATTGGATGTCAGTTTTATATAATGGAGAATCGGTAGAGGTTATTACCAATGATGAAACTTCCTCTCTCTTCAAGCTGGGCAGGAGCACCAGGCAGGGTTGCCTACTATCACCCTTATTGTTTGTTCTGGCACTTGAACCACAGCTACAGTCCATTTGGTAATCTGTGGATATAAAGGGTGTTGAAATTGGAGGGGAGCATAAGATATTAACATATGTAAATGAGAGCATGCTGACCCTCACTGACACTGGTAAATCCATTCCTAGCCTACTGACCTTGCTTGGCTAATACAGTTGACTATTAGGTTATAAGCTATATATATATATGTATGTCCCAGTTTTTGGCATCATCTCCATGTATATCACAACTACAACTTTACCCTTGGGGATTCATTCATATCTCACACCACTTGCAATACCTGTGAATCAAGTTCCACAGGAATCTCTCACTTCTGGGATAAGATAACCTGATCCCTGTCATAGTGTGTGGGCGTAAACAACTTCAACAAAGGTAGACACCAGAGATACACTTTATGTTGTGACACACAAGAACTCCTTGGGTGTCTTTTATTTGACAAAATAAGGAATAACCAAATTAAACCTCAGACATTATAAACAAAGAGAAACCAAAAACACTTGAAAACTAGTTACAAATAAATTCCTAGCTCACCAAGAGCTTGTAACTATCTTTTTAGTTTAACATTAGCATAGAGTGGAAGTGATTTTAAGTCAGCTTCTCACTATCGTCTATGTCTTTCGGGAGCAGAGTCAACTCTACCCTCTTCCACTGCTCTCTCTCTCTCTCTCTCTCTCTCTCTACTGACTCTACCACTCCATCATTTATAGTTATACATAGGGCATAATCAATCATGTGGTCAATGTAGTCCACCCCCTCATCTAATAATTAAGCTTCAGTCTAGACTAATACATACATATAAGCGACCATGTCAACCTATGCACTTAATTCTTCTTTAAACAATACTTTTCACATATAAAACAAACTTCATAGAGGGTCTGAAAGAGAATATTAACAGTTTTTCATCCTTAATTATCTGTAATGACTATTAACTCTGCCTACATTGTGATGTCACTCAGACACTGTACTCTATAAATGTGCTTCATTCTGGGCCTTTAGGAGAGCTTACTGACAACTAGTGCCGGCTTTCAGGTAACCTGCAAAAGTTTAACATTCATTGTTTTGCTATATTTTAACATACGGCTGTTGGTTTTATTTAATTCATGCATTTTTCACCTATCATGAAACACCTTTCAATTGCCATGTCTAAACATAAATCCTTTTGGAGCTTGGAACTAAAGCAGCAAGTACAGAAAGTGCTTTGCTGCTCTTCACCCACGCCGCTGCCTGCTCTTGCTTCAACAAGTGGCTGCGGCTCTGCGGCTCAGTCCCAAGTGTGAGGTGTGGGCGAGAGCAATATGCCAGTTCCGAATAAATATGCCCGTCTCCCCCCTTTGAATATCTCCAAATAGAAGCTCAAAGCTCTGGAAACTCTGAAAGGAGAGAACTCCCATATTTTGAAATACTCGCCCAGCGTCCGCATACAAGTACGGCTTTCATTTCAGAGAGCCATACCTGTATCAGCACTAGCTCACTTAAAGTGCAGTTCTTTGTTTCGATCATTACTAATCTACAGAGATATAACATATGGCTCGCATATTATTATTTCTAAACTGTTCATACAGTGCAGCCATTAACAGCATGGCCTTAGAGCTTCTTGCAATTCTCATGTTCATTTATCTTAGAGTGGTATATTTTTAATTTCAAGAATTCTCAAGACAAACTGAAAAAGGAAAGAAAGGAAAGGAAAGTGAAGAAAGACACTATAATAGGCGGCCACCCCATTACAGTGAGGAAAATGATGAGTAGCAATAGAAAGAGACTGCTGCAACAGAGTTTGTTTAGAAAAGGGAATAGGTGGAGAAAGGGAAATCTGTCTCGAGGCTTCCAGGTCCTGATTTTGGGGCTTTACTGCCACAATCCCATTAATAGAAGAGCTTGGCAAAAACTTCTGAAGATGGAAGCTATTCCACATCTCTCATTGTGGAAGGGCCCAAGCCTTTAAAATGATGGCTGCTCAAAAATACTGTATGTCTTGGACAACCTCCCAATTTGGATGGAACTGAAACTCATTAACATGATACACACCAAGATGCAGACTTTCTTCTGGGGCAAAGGCCTGAGGCACCTAAGCTGGTCTAAACTGATATTGGATCTCAGAAGTGGTGGATTTAAAGTGCCAGATTTTCAGCTCAGAATCATGGCCCACTCCCATATCCAATTGGCACAGACAGCTTCTTGGAATGTTCAAACATACAAGCCAAAATGGGCAGACTATGGAGAATCAGTGGCTTGAGTACCACTGGCTAATGGGATACAGTTTGGTCCACTTTCAAAAGACTTTTCCACACACCCCACCATCTCTTATACTTTGTGAGAGTGGAAAAAATATCCAAAACTTAGTGAATTGGCATCGACGTAGACAAACACGTCCCCCTATGGGGAAATCAGCAGTTATGTATTGGTGGTAAACAGTCTTGGTACAGTGATTGGTTCAGAGCAGGTATCTGTCATCTCCCAGATATATGCTGCATCCTGTCCTTCATACACTGAAAACCTTCACACACCTGCAACAAGAGTTTGGACTCCCCAAACATCATCACCGGAAATAAGTTCAATTAGGACATGCTTTAAGTGCATTTCTAGGCCCGACTCTAGTAGCTCCAGAACCCAACCCTCTAGATAAACTCCTGTGGTCACCAGCAGGGGGAGCAGTGCAGAGTAAAGAAATTTACCAGCACCTCATGAGGCTATTTTCAGACCACACAATAAAGGTACAGCAAAGGTAGTCTGAGGAATCAGGGCTAAAAATTACACAGCAACCCTGGAATAACTGCTGGAGCAATCTATAGCATGCTATTTAAGACACAAAAAGTAGATTCACACAATGTAAAGTATTTCACAGATTGCATAGAACACCATTTAAACTCCATGAGTGGGGTCTCCTTCAATCTGGAAAATGCTGAAGGTGTGATTTGTATGACAGATCTAGTACACATATTTTATGGTTTTAACCAATATTATACAACTTCTAGAAAGAAGGTCAGCATATTTGCAATGACATCTTCTCTTACAAGATTACCCTTACTCCCCCTAGTATTAATAGGTCTTTTTCAGACTCACCAAACTGAAACTAACATTTGCTCTAGGAGAATCAATGGATGCTAGGGGCTCAATTCTCAAAAACATACGTCAGGAGTAATCCATTTGCGCCAAATGTTAATGGCGCAAAGTACGAGTTATGCCAATAATTGCAACATGCGCGATTCTCAAAAGTGGCTTGCATCATGTTGTAAACCTCATATGCCAAAGTCAACTTACGCTACACTTGCACCAAACCCTAAGATGTGCACTGGTATAAATTGACTTGTGCCAGAAAAAAGCAGCAGTATCCCCTTTTTTGGGATTCTAGAAGCAACAGAAGGCCAAGTTATGCCACTTGCAAAAGGCACAAGTTACACCAGGGGGAGGAGGTGTAACTGCAGCAGTGTATAAAAGGGGGCCCAGTGAGACAGTTACAGCAAAGTCACTGTGGAGCAAGCAGTATGCAGACGCTCCAGCTGAGAGTGACAGTGTGACAGCAGCACTGGCAGCCCTACTGGGCATAATGCTAGCAGCTGAGCAGTGGTGTATACACCACAGGCGATGTGATGGTAGGAACCATGAAAACAGACAGCAACCAGCTCAGCACATAGCAGCCAGATATCATGTGCCACATGTGCATAGAGCTAGGAAGTCATATCTGGATCTCAAGGAGGAGCAGTGCATTGTAGGCTACCGCCTGCCAAAGGCCACCATAGATGAGCAGTGTGATTAACTGCTGGAAGTACTACAGAGTGCCACCTGTAGGGGGTTCCTGTGGCTGAGGAGGTGAACCTAAGTGCAGAATTGTGTTTCCTTGCCACTGGAATATTCCAAACCCCTACAGGTGACACTGTGGGCATCTCACTGCCAGCCATGTCTAGATGCCTCAGGCAGGTCCTGGATGCGCTGATGCACTGTATGGACAAGTACATCATGTTTCCAAGGGACGAACAGCAGCAGCAGGTGGTAAAACAGGCATTTTATGACTTTGCATAGTTCCCCATGTGCATGGAGGACTTAACTGTACACACGTGGCCATCAGGGCTCCACCAGGTGAGGTGGAGGTGTACATTAATCAGAAGGGCTTCCAGTTCATGAATATGCAGGTGGTGTGTGATAGCCAGTGTTGCATACTGGATGTGGAAGTCCAGTACCCTTGTTCCTGTGATGACTCCTACATCCTATGCAACCATGGCCTACATGAGGCATTTGAAAGGGGATGGCTCATAGGTAGGTCTTACTGGCATGGGAACATGCACCACTGACCCTGCAGATGCAACATGCTGATGTGTGACATGTGCCCTGTACATTCATGATGTGTCACTTACACACCACACGCGACAGTGGACACCCACAGTTGCTATGGGTCATGATGCCACTGTGGCACCCACACACTGTGGCTGATGTGCTCTATAATGAGGTCCATGCTTCCACCAGGGCTGTGATTGAACAGACATTTGGCATACTGAAAGCACTATTTTGATGCCTGCACCATTCAGGAGGAGTGTTGCATTACAGCCCTGAGATGGGCTGCAAAATATTTGTTGTGTGCTGCATGCTGCACAACCTGGCACTCAGAAGCCAGGTGCCACTACCAGACCTGGAGGGGGAGGAGGATGAGGGGGATGAAGACCACCATGAAGAGCATGCAAGACAGCAACAGGCCCATGCTGCACTGTGCCAAGCAGTGCAAAGTGCCAGATGTGACCTGATAGCCCACCACTTCAGCTGAGGGACACCAACTACCAACAAGTGGCACTGGCAGCAGTAGACAAGATGCCTATGGACATCATACCACCACACTGTCATGCTGCCCTGTGCTAGGCACCCAACAAGGTGACACTGTACACAGCAGGCCATGATCATTTCAGGTGACCAGCACCTGACAGGCATAGCAACCTGCAGTGGTGTATGAAGGAAACAAGGTAGGCAAGGTAACATGTCAAACAGCAGACAGCATGACACTATTCACCGAGATGTGCGCCTGGGTGGGGGGGGAAGCAATGGTTGGGGATGGTGCACACATGTACAGAGGTGACATGTGTGCGTGGGTGGGAGTGACTGATGGTTATGGAACACTGTGTAGTGTGTAACAACAAGGATAAGGGGGATGAAGACCACCATGAAGAGCATGCAAGACAGCAACAGGCCCATGCTGCATTGTGCCAAGCAGTGCAAAGTGCCAGATGTGACCTGATAGCCCACCACTTCAGCTGAGGGACACCAACTACCAACAGGTGGCACTGGCAGCAGTAGACAAGATGCAAGATCTAAGCAGAGATTAATCCAGGCTTCATTTATATCCCTCCTTGATTACGCAGACTTCCTATATGGCCACTGCTCCCTGTCCTACGTAAATAAACTGGATACCCTGTACCATAGAGCTCTAAGGTTCATCACTGACCTTCCTTTCAGTACCCACCACTGTTCTCTCTATGCTGCAGTTGGCTGGACATCCCTACACCACAGAAGGAACAAAAATGCTGCTCTTTGGATATACAAAGCTCTGACAAATAAACTACCATCCTACATTTCTGATTGCTTCTCTCTTGTTACTCCAAGGCCATATGCCCTAAGAAGCAATAACCTTATCTTACTGAATCTACCTAAAGCATGTACCCGTCATGGAAGGGCTGCAATCAGCTACTTTCTAGCACATATCTGGAACTCTCTACAAAAGACCCTGAAGTTGAACACTTTCATTCCTGTAGTCTCCTTCAAAAAGCTGTACCTAAACCTTTTCCCAGAGATATGCAATTGCTTCCACAATTCCTAGCCTCTTCAGTCCCCTTTTCACCCCTGCCCCCATTAGATTCCCCCTCCCTTATCTGTCCATGCATTCACCAATTAACTTCTATATTAGGGTTGTCAGAACAGGTTCGGTAAAGATTCGAACCCTCCTCGAACCCTGGTGTTCGAGTTCTAACTTAGAACTCGAACACTAAATGGTTCGCAAAAGGGTTCGAATCACCGCGAGACTACGTGGGGGTCGAGTAAGCTACGCGAGCCGCGGGATCTGTGGGGGTATTTAAGGAGATGCGCCATGAGGAGGAGCGCCATTTGCTGAGGATCATCGGAGCAGAGGCAGCAGCAGCAGGCAGCAGGCAGCAGCCCACTAAACTGTAGCAATTAGCGGTTAGCGTGTATACCGCTACTCTTGTCCAGTGGCCACTTCTTCTTCTCCTGTGAGACCGAGAACAAGAGAAAGGCTCAAAAAAAAAGCTGAAAATCGGGGAGACTAGGAGTGGGACTAGGGGAGGTTCAGGACAGAAGGAGGATTAATCAAGATTGGGAAGGGACTGAGGAATAGGGAGGGATTGAGACCAATATCAGGACTGGAGGAGGACCTGAGAGAAATAAAAAAAATAAGAAGAAGACTGAAGATTAAGAACCTTTGTGAAATGTGATTATTTGAAACTGCAGCACACTGCACACTCAGCAGCTGCCAGCAACAAGCATACAAGGGGGCCAAAAAAAGGCAAATAAATCTTTCTGAACCCTAGTGTGTGTGTCACAGAGAGAAGCCCAGTGTGTGCCCATCACCCTGCTGCTGTGTGCCCTTTGACTGCACTGTACCCAGTGTGTGTGTTACAGAGAGAAGCCCAGTGGCCAGTTGTGTGGTGGCATTAACCTTACATGACAGAAACGTAGAAATATAATTCTCATTCCCTGGGTTGTGTATGTGACTCTGTCTCCTGTGGTCAGCCCATCACCCTGCTGCTGTGTGCCTTTGATTGCACTGTACCCTACCCATTGTGTGTGTTACAGAGAGAAGCCCAGTGGCCAGTTGTGTGGTGGCATTAACCTTACATGACAGAAACGTAGAAATATATCCATTCCCTGGGTTGCGATGTGACTGTCTCCTGTGGTCAGCCCATCACCCTGCTGCTGTGTGCCCTTTGACTGCACTGTACCCTACCCAGTGTGTGTTACAGAGAGAAGCCCAGTGGCCAGTTGTGTGGCGGCATTAACCTTACATGACAGAAACGTAGAAATATAATTCTCATTCCCTGGGTTGTGTGTGACTCCATCTCCTGTGGTCAGCCCATCACCCTGCTGCTGTGTGCCCTTTGACTGCACTGTACCCTACCCAGTGTGTGTTACAGAGAGAAGCCCAGTGGCCAGTTGTGTGGTGGCATTAACCTTACATGACAGAAACGTAGAAATATAATTCTCATTCCCTGGGTTGTGTATGTGACTCCGTCTCCTGTGGTCAGCCCATCACCCTGCTGCTGTGCACCTTTTGATTGCTATGTGTATGCCTATGCCCAGCAGCCCAATCATTCTGTAAGCCTTGAACCTGGGATCCTTTAGTTGCAAACTGTCATATTCTTCAATTACTTTCAGTCCACGTATCACAGTGTCACACAACCAAAATAAAATTTTGGAGTTGTAGCCAGCGATTACAGATCACATTGCTTTGTTACACAGGAATTGTTTGGGTGTTGGTGTTTTCACTGCAGTATACTGGACTGGTAGTACTGGTACTTACTGTCTGTTATGGCTGACACCAACATAGATGAAGCATTTAGTGCTGGTGTTGGAGCAGGTGTTGGTGGTAGTGGTAATCCTGGTGCTAACAGAAATAACCAAAATGTTTCATGTGATAAAAATTCAACAAACAGCAAAAGAGCAACAGTGAAGTGTGGTAAAGGGGGACCTTTTAAGAAAACCTGTACAGCTGCTGGGGTCACACGGAGAGGCACCATAAGGTATGCCATTCATGCTGTTAAGATCCCTGTGACTAGCAGCAATAATGCAAGTGACAGTGAGTCCCTCTCTGACTCAGACAGTAGCTCTTTGTCTCAGTCCGACACTGTTGTGTCTCACGACAAATCATTACTTCCTCAACAAAGTGAAATGAGCAAGTCTGCTGACAATGAATCAGGTAGTGCACTTGCAAATATATCCAGCACTGTTGGCAATGAAAAGGACATATCCATTGAATCCACCACTTCTGTGTTGGCCAGCAATGAAAATCCATCAGAGTCTTCTGTCCACTCTTCTAGCACCAAGGAGCATGTCCCAGGTTCTGTTAGGACAGGTGAAAAGACACAAACAGTCTTTAGCTATCTTCCTAGCATTTGAACAAAATCTGTCACATCTGAGGTGTGGAATTATTTCTCAGTCAGTAAAACTGATCCATGCAGAGCAATTTGTTCCCTGTGTAAACAGAGTGTAAGCCGTGGTAAAGTTGTGTCATGCCTTGGCACTACAGCTCTTAAACGCCATCTGAAAAAAGCATTCGGTTTTGCTTGATCATCCAAAACCCATGTCCTCCATCTTCCAGACCGCACGTGAGAAGGGTCAGGAATCTGAAATGGATACTGAATTGTCTGAACTTGATGTGGGCAGAACCACTGCCAGCCCTAGGATCACTGTTACCACCAATGCCAGCACCATTAGTACCAGTTGCACATCCAGTGATGGCACTGAATGTATAAGTCCTAGTCCACCATCTCTGCGTCCATCTGTCCATCGAAGCACGGTGTATAATAAACCAGCAGGGACATGTTGCAAACAGCTAACACTGTCTCAGGCATTTGAAAGGAAGAATACCTTTACTAGAAATCATCCAAAGACCTTCATCTTAATCACCGAATTGGTGAACTGTTGGCCGGAGCCCTTCTCCCATACTCTTTGGTAGATCATGAGGATTTTAGGGAGCTCATGACATTAGCAGAGCCTCGTTACAATGTTCCTCATCGAAGGTACTTTTCCTATGTTGAAATACCAAACATTTATCAGGCTTTAAAAGCGACAGTGATGCTTGCACTTAAAACTGCAGAGGGTGGAGTTATTCATGTCACAACAGATATGTGGACCAGCACTCAAAACATAGATTACATGTCCCTTACCGCTCATTGGGTCACGTTTTCTTGTGCTTCTTCAAAAACAAAGACACCCCAAAAGATGGCGCTGCTGTATATAAAGAAGTTTGGGCAAAGTCATACTGCTGCAAACATCTTGCAGGAACTAAATGACCTCCTTGACGAATGGGTTTATTCTCACAGTCTAAAATGTGGCTTCATAGTAAGTGACAATGGAGCCAACATCTTAAAAGCAATACAGGATGGAGGATTTCTGCATGCTTCTTGCTTTGCACATTGCTTACACTTAATTGTCACGGGATTTCTCAGCAATGAAACACAAGTGGATGGTATGATTGCTGTTTGCAAAAAAATTGTGACTCACTTTTCACATTCAACCAAGGCAATACGGACATTGACCGAACTGCAAAAAAAACACAAGCTGCCCCTGCAAAACCTGATTCAAAATGTTTCCACTCGTTGGAACTCAATGCTTTATATGCTGCAGCGCCTCTTGAGCAAAAAGCAAGCTGTACATGAGTACTGCTCCAGTTACATTATTGGAGATGGCATTATGCTGTCTGTGCTGCAGTGAAATTAATGGAGACAGTGTGCTGTATCCTAGCTCCTTTGAGACAGCTACAAGGGACATGTCTTCTGAAGGTGCATCTGTGAGTCAGGTTATCCCACATAATGCTCATTTCACATCATCTTAGTGTTCTAAATCTACAAATAGAAAAAGACAGATCTGAAGCGCAGACAACATGTCGCCTATATCATGGGAATCTCAGAAAGAGAATGAGCGAGCCTAAAACCAATGACAAATTAGTTGCAATGACAAATCAAGACACTACATCCTTGCAACTCTCTTAGATCCCAGGTTCAAGGCTATACATCTTCCAAAACAGATGATATAGAGCAGTACAAATGTATGTTGCTAGATGAGCTGCAGCACTCACAGGAGTCAAACACAGACACGCATAGTACCATCAGGTTGTCATCACCACAACATGCAGGTTCATCTTCACAAAGGGATACAGAACTGGAAAAGTCACCAAACATTAACAGTAGTTGTTCCACAACTGCCACTTCTTCAGCCCTTAGTAGCAAGCTAAATCTGTGGCAAAACCTTTCCCAAATTGCTGCCATACCAGCTGCTTCTGCTGATTCCTCTTCTGAGCAGTCTCTGTCCAACATGGTAGACAGTTACCTGCAAGAACTGCCTATTCCTATTGATGCATGCCCTTTTGAATACTGGAGATCAAAAAAGTCAATTTGGACAGAGCTGTATGATGAAGCCTGTAAATATCTTGGTTGTCCTGCAACAAGTGTCTCTTCAGAACGCATGTTTAGTACAGCTGGCAATATTGTGACAGACACCAGAACTAGGTTGCTGCCAGAAAATGTACACACGTTAACTTTTATTAAAGTTAATAAGTCAAGATTTTCGTATCCCTACAAGAGTATACAAACTGATCCTGAAGTGATTGATGTTGTGGATGTTGATGGTGATGATGACAACTCAGATGGTGGTGGCTGGTAAAAATACTGTTTGGGACAGAGTCTCTCTGCACCAAAAGGAAACTTTACAGACTGTGATGACTTTGGTTGTCGCCTCTCCTTTCTCGATCTACTACCTTGGACTATATACCCTAAAACTTTCACCATTTCATGGCAAACTGCTTTGTAGCTAGGGTCTAAACTAAAGTCAACAAGTTTTATATACTGGGCAATTTTAACATCAGTGGAACAGGCCCAAATTTGGCATAAAAGGGACACTGTCACGTCAATCCTTTCTGTATCATATTATTTATAGTTAAAGTGCAAACATATATTTTTGGATTTACCTTCTGTGACTTTGTGGTGCATCAGCATGGACTGGGACAGAAGACGGTCTATTTTTCAATTTTAAAGAGGACAAAACAATGAGTTCTAATTGGTAGCTGTTTATTATTTTTTCAATTACAGAAATGTTAGCCATAAACGAAAAATGGATGCTAGTACATGGGTGAGGGTTGTGGGTTGGTTTTAACATGGGTGTAAGGGTGGCATGGTGCTACTGCACAGATGAGGGTGGTGGAAGAAAAGTGGAATGGGTGATGGGGTGAAAGGTGGGTGTTGTTTTAGTTCTTTCATTTACAGATTCGTGATCAGCTGGGGATGGTGAGGAAAAAAATGATGACAGACCGAACCTACTGTACACATAATATATATTCTTATTAAATACATTGCAAACTGCTGCCACCTAGCACAACTGTCCTGTCCCCTTTAAAAAAAGAATAAAGGAATCAGAAATAAAAGAAAATCTGCATCAGCAGTTTTCACAGAATGTGACGTATCATAGTGTTTTTGCTTTATAAGTAGTGATAATTTGATACATAATGGGGTTGACAGACGCTGTCCCTTAAATATCACATGCCAACTGCTGCAGCTACATAAATGTTCCTTAGTATGTGGTGAGGAAACCACTGTTTTTATTTATGTGACTGAAATACAAATTTTATTGAAGTATCAGCTGCAAAAATGCATCATCTTAGAATTTTTTGTATGTATTACTTCAATTTGCCAACAAAAATGTTGGTATATGTATGCATTACCTTAGAAAATTGCATGCATTTTGCTAGCAACAATGACTGGCATATTTTTTTTATTAAGAACAAAAAGACACAGCACCAACACTTCAAAAAATATACTGTATTGTGCGTTTTAACTGATAGCATCACAGTACAGAAACGCCATGCAGGACAAAACAGTTTAAACAGACAAAAGGACCTTTTGTCTGTTTAAACTGTTTTGTCCTGCATGGCGTTTCTGTACTGTGATGCTATCAGTTAAAACCATAATACAGTATATTTTTTGAAGTGTTGGTGCTGTGTGTTTTTGTTCTTGGTGGCTCAGCTTTTCACACAGGCACAACTTAGGATTGAGCAGCCTTCTTGTGGTTTCTGCAAATATTTTTTATTCCAATGTCTTGACTGAATATGTTATGACATAATATGTTTTGTAACAGTTCCACATGTTGCTGCTGTAGTACTTGGCTTGACTTTGTTATAAAAGCTTTCTTTAAACATAGCAACTTTTGATTCACTCATTTAAAACAGAAAGCAGCAAATAGCTGAAATTAGGTAATATCAGTTATTTTTTCTCCTAATTCATGACAATAAGTATATATAGCTGAGTACATAAATGGCTAATGTGCCTCTTTCTTTCACTAAGGAACTATGATGCAGCTGCAGCAGGAAAACTTTTAACATATGGGTAGGTGGGTGGGCCTGTTACGTATTAAGTTGCTGACTTTAGCAAACAGAAGAAACTATAGATAAACCTGTTGTATTCCTATCAATGTCACACAAGATAATTTCTCTCCCCCTTATTTTGAACAGTTTTTCCTTTACATGTATTTTATTACTATCTTCGTTACTGGCAGCACAATAAAAAAATAGGGTTCGAGTTCTAAAAAGTTCTAAAAAAGATTAGAACACTAGAACTTTTTCAAAAGTTCTAGACTAGAACTAGAACCCAGAACTTCAGAGGGTTCTGACAACCCTATTCTATATTATCTACCTCCTAAACCCCTACTCATTACTTTTTTTCCCACATTTCATCTGGTGCCCAATACCACTGTTTACTTGCCTTGTATATATATGTATATTATTGCATTTGCTCATTCTTTGTTGTTTTTTCTTAAAAAAGTCTTTGTTACTGTACTTATTCTATACTTGTATATTTGTGAGTTTAAACCATTTTGTTGTTTATGACCAATCAGGTCCATCTTGTAAATGAGCTATGCTCAATGATGTTCGCCTGAATAAATAAAGATTTTGATTGGTTGATTGATTGATTGATGTTAGCCATGCACAACACTGTGTACCATAGTGATTGCTGTGAGTGAAAGCACACTGACACAAGACTTGTATGGTGGTAGAACCACACATGCCCCCAGTGCAGACCACATTTGCATCAACATCAGGTGGCACTTGCAATGTGCATCGCATTTGCCTGCCAACATGCTCACAAAACACATACATGTTACATGTGCACCACATTTGTCTCATGCCATCATGCTCGAAACTATCATCGGATCACCGCTGGGGTAGTTCAGCCAGGTGTTGCCTACCAGCTACGGTCATTGATTGTCATACAGTGATGCCATATCTGGTGTGTGGCACTGGTCAGATAGTCATCCCTCTTGGGATACCACGTTGACCACACTGTCAGTGTATGTCCTCAGCAGATGTGCACATGTGTGGTAAGAAGCACATGCGTTTTATGGCGGAAAGTGCATGCACATGCAATGTGAGTCAGAAAAGTGCCACACATGAGGCCAGTGTCACCACGTATGTGTCACATGCAGAAACACATGCAAGCACTACAGCACAATGCCACCGATCGCAAAGCAAATGGCTAGCATGACAGAGCATCACAGTAAGGCCTACAAATGATCAGAAAACATGGAAAATGACCATATTAAGTAGCAGAGCCCCTAACTTTACCCCAAAGGAGACTGCCCAGCTGCTCAACCTGGTGCAGTAGTGGAGGAGCACACTGCTGCCACTAAGCTGCAGGAGGCACATCCCCACAGAGAGGGATAATGAGTGGAGGCAGATTGGGGCATGCCTGGAGAGGATATCAGGCGTCAGATACACCCCCCGCCAGCTGAAACACAGCAGGCAGGATCTCACCAGGTGTGGCCCCATGATCCTGTGACACCTACTGGACATGGCCTCCAGCAGTGATGTGGCCATGAGGTCTGGCCAGTGACCAGCAGAAGATATGTAGGACACACAGACTGTCACCCTGGCAGGTCCCTATGGCATTCAGTGCATGTCCATGTGACCATCTCACTCACACAAATGTACCAGTCATGTCTCCACAGGTCAGACCCATGCAGTCCTGGGAGCGCAGGGGAGTGGAGATGTGTGCCAGGTGCAGCAGGCTGTGCACCATGTGTCAACACCCATCCACACATGGCAAGGTACATGGGGGCTTCCCAGAGAAAATGCCAGAGTGTGGCTATATATGTGCTTGTTGTGGTGTAATCCACACACCAGTACCAGCCATGAACTCAGTGATAATGGGTGCACATAGTGTGTGGCACACGAGATGTGTATGTACATGTGGCACATGGGTAGGTAAGACAGGATGTGCATTACAGGTACATTGGGGCAAAGTAGCATGATGTCAGGGGCAGCACAGGGGTGGCACATTGCAGCACGGCCACAGTTGGAGGGGCAGTGTACTGCACTGCTATTGCATAGGGTATGGTGTCAACTGTCATCCCCGTACCATCGCCTTTGGACTGTTGTATGGCCGCTGCCTGTATGGCTCACTGACACATGTTCTTTTCCCACGTCACAGGGGCCAAACACCGTGGTGTACCACAAATTGAGAGCCTCTGCTACAGAGCCCTACTGCGAGCAATGCAGAAACAAAAGGAGAGGGACACACAGGCATACAAACTATGGAAAAGATGCTGTGTGAGGAGGGCCCAGCCTCTGCCATCTGACAGCAGTGAGGAGGCCAGTAAAGACCAGGCTGAGCCAACATCCGCCAGGCATGCAAACACTGAGACCATGTGCAACCAACAATAGACCCCTGAAGACCAGGACCAGCACAATCAGGGTTGTGCACCACCAGACACTGTTGACAGTGCCTATGCATTTGGCATGGCCACGGGGCAGGGCAGAGTGAGTCCCAGACACAGTGTGCAGGCAGAGAACATGGTGCAGGAAGTGGGGGAGGTGGCAGCACATTCAGAGGAGGCCCATAGTCCCAGGGTTGATGAGGACATTGAGGCAGAGGCCCAAGACCCTGATGTGGTGCCCTCTGAGGGTGAAGAACAGAGGCTAGCACAGCAGATCCAGGCAAAGGATGATGGGCAGCAAGCCCCTGTCCCACTGCTGCAGTCACCCAAGGACAGAACCAGTTGCTGACTAGACTGGTCAAGGTTATCCTGCAAGATGTAACACATCTGCACGGGTTCCTCCATGCCCTACTGTCTGCACTGCAGCAGTGGTGAGGTCACAGTGCACATCAGATGCCTACAGGGTTGTTATGGGATCTGGGATGTGGGTGGTGGGCCTGCTTATTTCATTAGGTTTATATTGTTATTGTGCAGTGTGGGTCTGCCCTGTAATAATGTTTAATGTGTTGTTGTGGGGGGTCAGCTGTTTTAAAATTGTTAATATTGTTGCTGTTGTTGTGGGGTGTGGGGTGGGTCTGCTGTTTAATATTGCTCCTAATGTTGTTGTTGTGGGTGGCCTGCTGTTTCAAGTGTTTCTATTATTGTTGTGGGGTGGGGGGATGGTTCTGCTGTTTTATACTGTTTCTAATGTTGTTGTTGCTGGAGGGTGGTGGGCCTGCTGTTTTATAATGTTTCTACTGCTGTTGTTGTTGTTGTTGTGGGGGGTGGGTCTGCTGTTTTATGCAAGCAATAATACCCGACAGGATGGGTGGTATTGGGCAATACTGGACCGCCCAGGGGCGTAATGGTATAGCCCCTGGAAGGTCTGGTATTGCCCATACCACCCACCCTGGAGGGTATTATTGTGCTTAGAAAATGGGCACTGTAAAAGAATAAAGGTTTAATAAAATAATGTAAATAAAGAAATAGTTTAAAATACATTTTTGTAACAAAATAGTTCCTCCGCCTGCATTATAATGCTTTTTTTTTGTGAAGTAGAGACTTTCCTTGTACTGGAGGGTCTCTATGACTTTTGATCTGGTCTCATGGTCTCCCCCCCCCCCACACACACACACATATCTGTTTTTCTTTTTTTTTTACTTTTATTCGTGAAACAATCCTAACTATATGTGCCATGCGGATTAACACAGTGGCCACAACATGAGAAATGGAAAATCTTTCCGAATAAGGTCAGTCAAAGCTACTGCGGTGATTTCTTTTCACACTAGTTGTGAATACCCCACCACCACTGGATTTACAAAGGCTTTTTTTGGGGCTGTGGAGGACCTAACACGCTGAAACTGGCTGGAGGGCTGCAGCGCAACTTTGAGCCTGCAAAAGTGTAAGGCTTTTTTTTTTTTTACTTACAAGGAAAGAGTCGGGTGTGGGGGGGGGAGAGAGAAGGTGGCAGTGGAGCTGGTGAACTAGGATTTCTGGAGGACTGTGGCACTCTTATGTGCCGAGATAGGGAACCAGGTAGGAATGAAACATTTCTTCTCTTATGCTCTGCTGCCCGTTTTCTGTTTGACTCAAGTGCCGTTTTGTTTACGTCTTTTCCTGCACTGAAACTGATAATTTTCCGGCTGGCACACAGGGCCAGAGACAGATTGCAGGCGACAGAGAGCAATGTGGCAGGTAACTGCCTGCAGCTTGCCACCATCCAGGACAAATCATCCATACCAGGTTGGGGGGGCTCAGAGGGGAAAGACTTTTTGTGTGGGTATGGGGGACCTATGGGAGTGTCTGTGAAGGGACCGCAGCTGCTGCATGCTGTTTACGGCCACAGGATGTAAAGGACATGACTTGCTCATGCACTGCTGTTATTTTATTTACGTGCAATCTACTGTGCCGAACGGATTTCTTTACTTTCTAAATTTCAGCTTTTTAGTTGAATGCTTTGTATCGGAAGCGCTGGTGAAACCGATGACTTTTTTCTTTCTTTACAGCGACTGTTGGATGTGCTGAGTACTGGTTTTAATCACTCGCTAATTTGGGAAGAAAAATGGCGCTGAGTTTTAAATTTTTTTTTGACAGATTGTCCAATTGGGAAACGGAGTGGGTACTGGAATACTGCTGTGGGTAAAGGGGCACTGTTGGTTGGCTCTCGTTTCTAGGTGGGCATCTATTGTCTGATAGACGCCCACCTAAAAACGTGACTCAGCCAATCAGGGGAGATGATTGTCTTTGCCCATTTTCTAATCTTCTTTATATTGTTGGTGTTGTGGGGTGTGTGTGCTGTTGTGTTCTGCAATAAAATGTTGTTTATATTCCCTGACCCACCGTGTCACTGTGTTGCTTGTGATTGGGTGTGTCACTGTCCACCAGCATGGGTTTGTTGCCATGGTAGGCTTGTGAACACACAGTCAGCACTATGGTGCTGTGGCCTGCGTAGGCAGACACAACTGAGGTGGTCATAGGCATCACTGTGGTGCCATGTGAGGTGTAACATGCCAACATGCTATGTTACAGACACCACCCCACCGGTTCCCAACACCACTCATGGTGGCAACCACGCCTCACCACTATACACCCTCAAAGCTGTACTTGCCTGCCTGAGCTATGTCTGGTTGCTGACCGCAACAACATCAACACTGTGTGGCATGGCACATGTTACCATGTGACATGGCGCCAAGATTCAGACATTGTTGTGTGGTATGTACATCCCACTCTACATGCATGTGCATGCACTGGACACACTTCACTGTACACTGTGTGGGCCATCTCAGTGGCCTGGATGTGGGCTTGTATGATACCACTCTAACTGAGGGCCTACATCACCCTACAGGTGGCATCAATAGCAGTAGGCCATGTGCAAACATGCACCATCCAACAGTGGAAACGTGTTGCCCGGTGCTGCCCGCTTGACATGGTGACACTGTACATATCATACAGTGGCCATGGCTGATGGGTAGTACCTGGTGGCCACACTAACATTCCTGGGTGTCTCGGACTTGTATGTTATGTCCACCTACAACTGCAGTGGGCAGGGGGATGTGCACCGAGTGGATAGCTGCATGATATCAATGTTATATTGCATTAGTGGCCCTCAGGGACAAGCATGTGCAGTGTTGCCATTACATGCCAGCCCATGTGCATGGTGCCTGACTAGTACAGTATGCAACAGTTCCCAGCATGACATGAACGCTGTGAGACATGCACCCTCCCAACAGCACAGTGCTGCACAATATAACTGATATCACATGCCACAGCATGGGTGACATGGGAATATGACCACATCTCTCACATTCAGTGGCTGTCCGCGACTATAGAAACATAGAATTTGATGGCAGATAAGGATCACTTGGCCCACTCAGTCTGCCCATTTCCCTACCTAATGGATAAGCTGCAGATCCTTGTTAACCAGCAGCCTACTTCTTTGTACCCCCACCCCCTAGAATTGCCTTATGACTGTCCAATGCATGCTTGAATTCAACCACTGTTTTTGACTCCACAACCTCCTCCGGAAGGCTGTTCCATGCATCCACAACCCTCTCTGTGAAAAAATACTTCCTTACATTACCTCTGAGCCGCCCCCCCCATCTTCAAATTGTGCCCCCTTGTTCTTGCACACCTCTTTTTTTGAAGGATGCTACCTTCTTGGACTTTGTTGATTCCCTTGAGTTTCTTGAAAGTTCCTATCATGTCCCCCCTCTCCCTCCTTTCTTCGAGGCTATACATATTAAGCTCCTTTAGTCCGTTTTCATATGTCTTCTGGTGCAGACCCTGCACCATTTTAGTTGCCCTCCTCTGGACAGCTTCCATCCTGTTTATGTCTTTGCAGAGATTGGGTCTCCAGAACTGCATGCAGTACACCAGATGGGGTCTCACCAGCTGTCTGTACAGTGGGATAACAACTTCCTGTTTTCTACTGGTGATGCCTCTCCCTATGCATACCAGTATCCCCCCAGCCCTCCTTACTGCCCTCTCACATTGCTTGCCCACCTTTAAGTCATCTGATACGACTACCCCCAGGTCCCTTTCCATTTTTGTTGTTGTTAGTATCTCACCCCCCATTGTGTACTTTTCCCTTGGGTTTTGTTTCCAGATGCATTACCTTTGCTTTAGCATTGAATCTAAGCTGCCATACATTTGACCATTCCTCTAACCTTGCCAAGTCCCTTCTCATCCTTTCCACCCCACCTTGTACATTAACTCTGTTGCAGATCTTTATGTCATCTGCAAAGAGTCATACTTTTCCTTCCAGTCCCTCTGCAATGTCACTTATAAAAACATTGAAGAGGACCGGTCCTAATACTGAACCCTGCGGTACCTCACTAGTAACCCCCCTTTCTTCAGAGTGGACTCCATTTACTATTACCCTCTGTGTCCTATTCTCCAGCCAATTCTTTACCCAGGCTATCATCTTGAGACCCACTCCCAGGCTGGCTAACTTGCATATTAATCTTTTGTGTGGGACTGTGTCAAATGCCTTGCTAAAGCCTAGGTAGGCCATGTCCACAGCCCCTTCCTGATCTACTACTTTGGTCACCCAGTCAAAGAAATCTATTAGATCCATCTGGCATGACCTCCCTGCTGGGAATCTATACTGCCTTGGGTCCTGTGCCACTCTGGCCTCTATGTACTCGACAATTCTTTCCTTCAGAAGTGATTCCATCATTTTCCTTATCACTGAGGTTAAACTAACAGGTCTGTATTTTTCTGCTTCTGCCCTGCTCCCACTTTTGTGAAGGGGAATCACATCTGCCCTCCTCCAGTCCTCAGGTACCACCCCATCCTCCCATGATTTATTAAAGAGGGTAGTCAGTGGTGTCAGAAGTTCTACCCTTAGTTCTTTTAGAATTCTGGGATGACTCCCATCAGGCCCCATTGCTTTGTCCACCTTCAGTTTTAAGAGTTTTTTTCAGAACATTTTCTTATGTAAATGGGCTGGTATTAACTTATGTATCCAGAGTGTTTCTATTTTTGTTTTAGGTACTTCCCCTCTTCATTTGTAAATACTGAGCAAAAATATTTGTTTAGTATCTTTGCCTTTTCACTGTCACCCTCTGCCCACCCTCCCTCCCCTTTAATAAGCCTCACTATCCCTCGCTTGTCTTCCTTCACTCCCTGATGTACCTAAAAGGTTTTATTCCCTGCCTTAACTGAGTTGGCTATCTTTTCCTCGGTTCGGCCTTTGCTGTTCTGACTGCCTTCCCAGCTTCCTTTTACTTTAACTGATACAATTCTCTGTCCTGCTCCTTCTGTGATTCCTTGTACTTTCTGAATGCTTTTTCTCTTGAACTTTCACTGCCACCTCCTTTGAGAACCATAGTGGTTTCTTACATCGTTTGTTTTGTTTATTTGCTTCACACAGGCTTGTTACCTCTGTAATGGCAGTTTTATTATTCCCATTGTTCTTCCACCCCTCCTTCCTGCCCATTTACTAGTGCATTCCTTAGGCACTCACCCATTTTGGCAAAGTCAGCCCTCCTGAAGTTCAGTACTTTTGCTTTTGTTTGGCTTGACTCTATTGCTGTGTTTATTGTGAACCATACTGTTCAATGGTCGCTAGTTCCCAGATGGCTACCCACTTCTACATCTGTGATCCTCTCTCCATCTCCATTTGAGAGAACCAGGTCTAAGATTGCTCCCTCTCGAGTGGGCTCCAATACTAGTTGTCTAAGGCATGCCCCCCTGTAGGGCATCTAGAATAACCCCACTCTTCGAAGTGGCTGCTGCAACTGCACTCCAGTTAACATCTGGCATATTCAGATCACCCATCAGCAATATCTCCCCTTTTTCTGCCATTCTAAGTATACTTTCTATCATTTCCTTGTCCATTTCCTCCCCCTGAGAGGGGGGTCTGTATACAACCCCTGTGCGGATTGTGGTGCCATTGCCTGTCTCCAAATTGACCCACAGTGCTTCTTCTCCCCCTCCCCCCATTTACCCTTTTGTTCTGTTGCTTTGATTCCTTCCCTTATGTAGAGAGCTACTCCTCTTCCTCTTTTTACCCTCCCTGTCCCTCTTGTAGATAGTGCATCCTGGTATGTTTACGTCCCAGTCATGGTTCTGTGTATACCATGGTTCTGTGTCTGCCACAATATTCAGATGTTCCTCCTCCATCAAGGCCACTAATTCAGGAAGCTTGTTACCCAGACTATGGGCATTAATACTCATTGCTCTCCATTTTTTGATGGCTTTACCTTCTGTAGCAGCATTCTCCACTGACCTTTCAACCTTGGTCTTTTTCTCATTTAGTACTCTGTTTTGTAGGGGGAGGCTGGGATTTTCCTGCTGCTTATCAATGCCTCCCCCCTTGACTAGTTTAAAAGCTTGCCAATGAAGCATTTAAACCGATTGCCCAAAAGACTTGTTCCCTTCCTGGACAGATGCAGACCATTCTGCCAGCATAGGCTGGTGTCTTTTCAGGTAGAACCCCAGTCCCCAATGAAGCTAATCCCTGTGCTCCACATCATTTTTTCAACCATTTGTTAAACTGCATGGTGCAAAGTACCCTAGCCTCACCCATGCCACTGACAGGAAGCACCTCTGAGAAGGATACTGTGTGTGTTACTTGTCTTAGACCCCTCCCCAACTCTACAAAGTCATTCTGCACTGCTCTAATCTCATGATGAGCCAAGTCATTTGTCCCTAGGTGGACAATGATGTCCAACTCAGACTCCTGTGCAACTGTTCTCGTGATCCTAAGGATGTGTTTCCTGTCCCTCCAAGCCATGGCACCAGGCAGGCACTTTACTTCAGTTTTCCCCTGCTCCCCCCGGTTCTATCCCCCTAATAACTGAGTCCCCCACCAGGAGCTGCTTCCTTTCCCTCTGGTGTCCTCTGCCTTCTTCCTGAGGGCTTCCCTTGTGACAGTTGTCTGCAACCTCCTTAGTCTCCTCTGCGGGTGCATCCATAGGGGAACTATGCTCCCCCAGAATGGTGTACGGATTGTGGAGTGTAACAACTATGGTGGTGCCCTGTAGTGGAGTGGGGTAAGGTCGCCTTCACCACACACAGTGTTGCCCCTATGGTGCTGTTTGCAGTACTTGGACATGAAAGTGTGTGGCTCATATGCATGTCTCAGTGTATGCTCGTGTGCTGTGTCAGCTCACTGTGCTGTGTCACAATATACTAATGCTGCACATGTACAGATCTCCCCCATGGCTTACTGCCTATCCCCCCACTAATTGCAGGCACATGGTGCAGGACTGTGCTGTTCCAGGCTACATAGGAACAAAAAAGACAACTACCAACAAAGTGCATCATGAAATGTTTTATTCAGTGTCTCGGTGTTTATGACAACATGTTATCCCCACACCCTATACACCCACCCCTGACATGTACACACTGGAGCCCCTATCCCTCTGTACACACCCACGTGTATGTCTGCCCCAATTGTGCTCTATTGTGAGACACAGTTTACATGTGCTTATATTCCACTATCAGTGATGGACCAGCATACCTCCCCATGTCACACTTGTCTGTCTGTCACTGTGTATTGGCAAGGCGGCGCCGGGTACTCACACCACTGGATTGGGCAGCTGGTACCACCTGTGGCTGCCATCTTGTGGCCTCTGCCACACGTCCCCTGTCACAGCCGCACCTGGAAAGTGTCCTGCACCTGTGTCAGCCTCCACCATGGGTATGTTACTTCTCTTATGACCCCTTTTCTTGGCTTGGATGTCAGTGGCTGGCAGTGGCTGGATATCCCTTGTGTCCCTGTTGCCCATGTCCTGTGGACCATGCATGGCCACAAGCCCAGTAATGGTTGGCTGGCATTCAGGCAACATGGGGTAATTTGCCTGCACAGGGCATTATCCTTTGCTGGTGGTGTTGCTGGGACTGGGGATGAGGTATGGTTGGGAGGGGTCTGGGTGGTTGTTCTGGTGCCTGCTGGTCCCCTGAGGGACGTCACACTGTGTGCCATGACAGGGCATGTGATGGCAATGTCTGACACAGGGGTGTCATGGCTGCACAGGGACAGCTCCTGTGTGTGCATGCTGTGGTCTGCCTGTGCGGGTGGTGGATGCAGGGCATTGTGACTGGTGGTTGACAGTTGCAGGGGTCTGCTGGTGTTGGTGTGGCAGTGTTTCTGGGGTCCCCCAGTGCTGCATGACTTGGTGCTGGTGTCTCACCCACAGGTCATTGGCAATTGCCAGAAGGGCAGTGGTCATGGCTTCTGTTTGACTCTGCTGTTGCTCTACCAAAGGCTCCATGGCAATGTTGTAGCATTCCATGGCCTTTTCTGCCACTGGGCACTGTGCCATGGACCATGAATGGGCAGTGCCATGTCAGAAAGGACTGCACTTATGTCCCATGTTCCTGCCTGCATGGCACTTGTGATGACTGTTAGCTATCCCTCCAGTCTCTGGAGGTGTTACTACATGCTACTCCTAATGGCAACAATCTCCTGTGTCAGCTCACCCTGACCCACCACCACCACCTTTTGGCAATAGTTGCCAATGTATGCTGATGGTGTGTCCTGCTCCTGGAAGTCTCTGACACTTTCATCCAGACATGCCTCCAGCTCTGTGACATTTATAGGGCTCAGGTCCTCAGCCACTGCTCCAAAGTGGCATGGGGTGCACACTGTTTCCACCTGACTGTGATGTCCCTCTGTCAATTCCTCTGTGGCTGCCATCTGGCTGTGACCCTCCTTGCCCACTTCCAGATCCAGTTGCACACTCTGTTGGTCATCCTAATCTGCCATGGCACCCTCCTCTTCCTTTGCCTCATCACCATCCTCCTCCTCCTCTGCCTCCCTATGTTCTTCGAATGTGTTGGTTGTTGTTGATGTGCTGAAGTCACCATCGCTGTACACATCCTCCTGGCTGGTCTGCTGTCTTCCTCTGTGGTCTACACCACCAGCTTTACTGTTCTGAGACACTGTTTTGGATCCTGTGGGATGGAAAGTGTGTCAGTTGTTGCTACTCACAGTCCCTTCTTGTACCTATACCCAGCTATCCACTATACTTCCTTGTACAGCTTGGTATGCTCACAGGTCAGGGGATCATTGCCACCCTGTTTGCTGGGCCATGGTGGATGGCTTCTTCACTGTCTGCCCTCTGCCCATCACTGTGGATGGCCACTGTGGGGTCATGACACTCCCAAGCATTGTTGTATGGCACCTACCGTGTTCACCTACTGGTGCATGGTTGTTTCCTGCCCCTCCCTTTTCCTGGGGATATTGCTGTACTTGGTGTTAGGGGCTTGTACCTTGGTTGTGATGGTGCTCATCTTCTGGATGGCTGCATGGTGCTGACCAGGGGCTGGCTCACATATCATCTGGCTGTACCTTCTGGGTGCATACAGTATGTCACACTTGTCACCTGCTGTGTTGAATTGGCATTGTTGCAGGGATTGTGCAACCCTTCTCACCAACAACATGCGCCATATTGCTGAGACAGCCATTCCACAGTGGTGTATTTACACATTGCTCATGCTTGTGTGTGATAGCCATGTGTTGCCATGGCCATACCTGTGTGTGGCTGTCTGCATGTTCATTGTGTCACAGGCCTCACATCCCTGCTACCCATGGTGACATTGCCCTATCAACCTATTGCTCATGCCTTTGGGTTGCTGTATCCTGCAGGGGCATGTGCGTACGCACACACACATAGAAACATAGAAACATAGAAGTTGACGGCAGATAAGGACCGCAAGGCCCATCCAGCCTGCCCATTTCTTTTTCTACCTTATAAATGTACCATCGGCCTTTGCTCTATCAGTGGCCTATCTATTCATAGTCATTTGTATTGCTCCCTTATGCCTATCCCATGCCTGTTTGAAGCCCTGCACTGTATTCATAGCCACCACTTCTTGTGGTAAGCCATTTCATGCATCCACCACCCTTTCTGTGAAAAGAATTTCCTCACATTCCCCTTAATTGGCCTCCTCTAATCTCATGCTGTGTCCTCTTGTCCTGCTATTTTTCTTATATTTAAACATGTTAGACTCTTTCACCTTGTTTATGCCCTTAAGGTGTTTGAATGCCTCGATCATATCACCCTCTCCTCCTTTGCTCAAGGGTATACATATTGAGCTCCGTTAATCTGTCCTCATATGTCTTCTGATGCAGTCCCTGCACCATTTTGGTTGCCCTTCTCTGGACTGCCTCAATTTGGTTAATGTCCTTGTGAAGGTGTGGCCTCCAATACTGCCGCGTACTCCAGATGGGGCCTAACCAGTGTCTTGTACAGAGGATTAATACCTCCCTCTTATGACTTGTGATACCCCTACTAATACACCTAACACCCCTAGCCTTACCTACTGCTTTAGAGGTCTGCTTGATGATTTTAGGTCATCAGTGATGATGATGCCCAAGTCTTTCTTCCTTGTGACTGCTAGCAACTCCTCCCAGCCTATAGGTGGCTTCAGGGTTTCTCTTCCCATGTGCATGATTTTGCACTTTTTGCATTAAATCCCAGTTGCCACTCTTCTGACCATTCTGCTAGTTTATCCAGATCTCTTCTTATTCTGCCCACCCCATCTGGATCATCTACTCTGTTGCAGATCTTGGTGTCATCTGCAAACAGACAAGCCTACCCTCTAGTCCATCTGCAAGGTCACTAATGAAGATGTTGAAGAGGACTGGCCCCAGGACTGATCCCTGAGGTACCCCACTTGTGACTTGCATCTCTTCTGACTGTATACCATTTACCACCACTCTCTGTTTTCTGCCCGTCAACCAGTTTGCCACCCAGCTGACCAACTTCTGACCACCTGAGCCTACCCAGCTTATTTATCAATCTTCTATGTGGAACAGTGTCAAAAGCTTTGCTGAAGTCAAGGTAGGCGACATCAACTGCTCCTCCTTGGTCCACCACTCTGGTTACCCAGTCAAAGAAATCTATGGAGATTAGTTTGACAGGACCTTCCTTTGTAAACCCATGCTGTCTTGGATCCTGTGCCCCTATGGATTCCAGGTGTTGCACTATCCTTTCCTTAAGGAGTGCCTCCATAATCTTGCCCATTACTGAGGTAAGACTGACCGGTCTGTAGTTCCCGCCTCCTCCTGCTACCACTTTTGTGGGCGGGATCACATGAGCCCTTCTCCAGTCTTCTGGGACCTCCTATGCTCAGAGAGTCACTAAACAATTCTGCTAATGGCTCTGCTAGTTCCTCCTTTAGCTCCTTAAGTACCCTGGGATGTATGCCATCAGGTCCCATTGCCTTATCCACCCTGAGCTTAGCAAGCTCTTGTGGGACCCTTTCTTTTGTGAAGGGGTAGTGCTCACCTCCCTCCCTCCCTCCCCTATGTCCATGATGCTGAGCTGTGGGCCCTGCCCTACCTTCTCTTCAGTAAATACTGAGCAAAAGTATCTATTTAGGATAGATGCCTTTACAGGTCCTCCTCCTCACATGCTCCCTTTTCTCCATTAAGCTTAGCACTACCTCTGGACTTTCTCCTTTCACTAATGTATCTATAGAAAGTCTTGTCACCTTCTTTACTGTTCGTGCTAGTGTTTCCTCAGTTTGGGACTTGCCTGCCTTACTGCCTTACCTGCTTCCCTTAGGGCAGTTTGTGCTACCCTATCTTCATCCCGCTGTGTTCCCTTATATTTCCTGAAGGCCAGCCTTTGGCTCTGACCTTTTCTGCTACTGTATTTGAGAACCAAAGTGGTTTCCTTCTTCTTTTGCACTTCCTTTCCTGTCTAACACAATGGGATGTTGCTTCAAGTATTGCATCCTAATGCTTGCCCACTTTGCCTGTACCCTCACCTGTGTTTCTTTTGCCAGGGCTAGCTTAACTCTGGTTGTATCTTATCAAAGTCAGCTCCTCTGAAGTCCCATATTTTGCCTTGGAATGGGATGATTTAGATGTAGTAGCCAAATTGAACCATACCATGTGATGGTCACTGGCTCCCAGGTGACCTTCTACCTAGAGATCTGTGATCCCTTCTTTGTTAGTCAGTACTAGATCTAGGATAGCCCTGTCTCTTGTGGGTTGCTGTACCAGTTGTTTGAGGCCCTCCCCCTGCAGGGAATCCACTATGAGTCTAGTTCTGGCAGATGTTCCTGCTGGTATTGACCAATCTGTATCCGGCATGTTGAAGTCTCTCATTATCAGAACCTCCCCTTTAGCTGTCATGTCTTGTATATCTTCTGACAGTAATGTGTCTATGTCTTCCCTCTGGTCTGGGGGCCTGTAGACAACCCCAGTTCTTATGGCTGTCCCATTTCCTGTTTCCAGGGTGACCCACAGTTCTTCTGGCTCCTTATGTGTATTCTGAATTTCTGTAGCTTTGATATTTTCATTAACATACAGGGCCCTCCCCCCTTTTGCACCTCGGTCTCTTCTGACAATACATAGCCAGGTACTGAAGTCTTCCAAGTGTGGTTACTGGTAAACCACGTCTCACTAATTGCTACTATGTCCAGTTTAGCCTCTGACATTATTGCCTGCAGGTCTGGGATCTTATTTCCCAGGCTGTGAGCATTTGTGTACATGATTTTCCATTGGCCAGATTTTGGTGTGTTGGTTGTTGGGTGAAGTTTGGCCTTACCCCTGTGCGTCGTATGGGGAGACAAACCTTTTTTCTTACCTGGTGATGCAAATGAACGGCAAACATGCTGAATTCCTGTTTGACCACTAGCTGAGGGGGGAGAGGTGTTCTTCCCATTCGACTAATGGGATGCTGCACCCCTCTCCCCATTTGCTAGTTTAAATATTCTGCAAAGACGTCAAACTTCTGCCCCAATGCACTGACTCCCTCTTTAGTCAGATGCAGTCCATCAAATTTAAAGAACTTTTGCTCCCAGAACTGTTGCCAGTTCCCTACAAATCTGTGTCCTTTTTCCTGGCACCAATCCTTGAGCCACGTGTTTAGCTCCTCTATCTCCCCTTCTCTGACCTTCCGTCCATCTGCTCCCCTCTCCCAGACTGGCAGGATCTCAGAGAAGGAGATGCCGGACGAAATAGATGATAGTTTGTCACCCAGCCTAGTCAGGTGTTCCTTGGTCTCCACAACTGACCTGCTGGCGAGATCGATTAGTCCCTTGTGTACTAGGATATCAATGTTTTCTCCTGCTTTGTGAACAATTTTAGCAATGTGGTCAGTGTCTCTCCATGCTGATGTACCTGGGAGACATCTGACCATCACCCTGGCTGGAGATGGGTATCAACTCGAATCATGGAGTCTCCTATGATCAGAGTTTTTGGATTTCCTTTGTGCTTGTTTTGTTTTGGTTCCTGATTTGGGTGAGTTTTGTTGTGCTAGCTCCTGTGCCGCAGTGTCCTGCTCTGCAGTGTCTTCTGCCTCTTTATTTGATTTCAGAGATAGAGGCAGATACCTGTTTGTAGTGTTTATATGGTTTTTGGAGGTAATGTGTTGGAGAGCAGAGAGTGATGGGGCACCTGATTTGCTCCACACACACACACACACACACACACACACACACACACACACTCACACACACACACACACACCTGCATTCACATGCACAGTTGCACACTCAGTCAAAAGGACCCTCACCTACACATCAGTCACCACACACAGACATAGTTGCAGTGTTGCCCCCCACCCTTTTGTATACCTGTGCTGTTCTGCAACCTGAAGGTGTCCAGGTCCATGTCACCACTGATAGTGTGGTGGCTGAGGTGTGCTGCTATCTTCTTCTCATGGGTGCTTAGGGCTTCTATTTGGCTGCTACTCCCTCTTGAGGCCTGAGCATGGTGCTAATTGTGTGCCATCTGCTGCTTGTACCACCTCTTCATATCATTGTATTTTTGGGGGGGGATCTCTTATGGTCCACTTCTGGGTGGCCACAGCATTGACCTTCCTGGCCACATCCTCTTATGTCTTCTTTTTCTGATCCCATTTTGCCTTATCACCACCTCTACTTATCAGTAGCCCAGTGTGTGCATTGATTTCATTAATGAGAGTGTCTGTCTCCTCATAACTGAAGTCTTTTTTCCTCCTTTGCCTCCAACTTGAGGTTTGTGCCATTGTCTGGTTGTGACTTTTGGTTCTGTCTTCCGGCATTCAAAACTGTGCGGTACCAACGTCCTTTCTGTGACTTGTGCACTTTTATATAATGCATGTCGCCACCTGTGACATTCTGTACATTTCTTGGTGTATGTCGCAATTGTTCTAGAATATGGCACAAGTCGCATGTCACAACTTTTTTGATGCATTTCACACATCTGCATAACTTACAGTATGTCTGGTGTACCTGCACCTTTGAGAATCGGGCCTTAGTTGTTTAGTTACCACAGAAATTATTCTTTTGCAGAACTGGAAAGAATGAACCCCCCCATCCAGGAATGGCTGCTGAAATGAGTAAGATGGCCAGCCATGAAAGGGTCATGCACTAAAACCAAAATAGAATGTCAGCTTACTTAGAAATATGGGGCCATACCTCAATTCTGCAAAATACCTGAAAGTTGTTTCCTCCCTAATGTACCAGCTTCCACTTGTAATACCACCGATGGGGTGGGTGCAGCTCAGGCTAACTTTGCTGGTCACTAGCCCATTTTCTACCCCTGGACAAACAAATGTAGCCCCCTTGAGTTATGTTGCCACTTGCATCTGGTAGGCTACTGTGTACAAATCTGCATAATGTTTCATAAAAAGTAGGCTTTAGTCTTTATTTAGATAATTATTTTACAGTTTCTTTTCTGTATTAAAGCATGTTAGAGTGTACTTGATGTAGATAGTGTTCCCTTTAAATCTAGGTTTTGTTTGCTTGTATTAATATACGTTATCTTACCTAAGAACATAAGAAAAGTGTTGGTAAATGGGACCATGTGGTCCATCTAGTCTGCCCAAGGTGGTAACCCTCCCTCAATTATATTTTTTTCCTAAGTTGCCCACATTGCCTGTCCCAAGCGAGTTTGAATTGTTACTGTTTTCAATGCCACCACTTCTGGTAGCAGGCTGTTCCATGGGTCTATCACTCGTTAGGTGAAACAGGACTTTCTAGAGTTGCCTTTAAACTTGCCCCCACCTGACGCAAGTTGTGCCTCTTGTATGCACTGCACTGTTTTCCTGGAAGAGATTTTCCTTCTGACTTGTGTTAATTCCCTTGACACACTTAAATGTTTCTATCATATCCACCCATTTCTTCTCTGTTCCAGAAAGAATAAAATCAACTCCTTGAGTCTTGTCTAATATGGCTCATGATGCAGCCCCTGCACCATCTTTTTGGCCCTTCTCTGCACCATCTCCAGATGGTTGATGTCTTTTTTAGGTGAGGCCTCCAGAACTGGACACTGTACTTGAGGGGTGGTCTTACCAAGGATCTTTAGAGGGGTTTGATAACTTCCTGCTTTCTGCTCATAATACCCCTTCCTATGCATCCAAGAATAACACTTGCTTTCTGTATTTCTTTTTCACATTATTTTCCTACCTTTAAGTCGTTGGTAATGATCATGCCCAGATCCCGTTCCATCTTTGTCTCATCTAATTGACACACTTCGAGTACACGCTCTTTCCCTGAGTTCTTCTTCCCCAGGTACATTCCTTGGCATTAAATTTTTACTGCCAATTTCTGGATCTTTCTTCCAGTCTCCTTAGGTCAGTTTCCATACTGATGAATATGTTGAAGATCACTGGACCCAGCACCGATCCCTGTGGAACACCACTGGTCATACCTTCCTACCTTGATAATGCCCCATTGACTAAAACTCTCTGGGTCCTATTCTGCTGTCAGCTTCTAATCCAGTTTACCATTTTCTGTCCAACTCCTAGAATGTATCTTAGTGTTTATCATAGAGTTGTATATCCATGGGGCTTGCAACAGCCAGGATGTTTTGATTGCATTTATACCTTGTCCCTACTATACTTAAATGCAATAAAATATTAACAACAACAACAAAAAAGAAATGGAATATAAAAAGTCTGGAAAGGTACAGTGACAGCCATTAACAATATGACTTATATATCTGGATATTTTTGAATATTTACAGAAATTTTATTGAAATCAATGTGGATTTCCAGTGATATATGGTGATACATCTGGATATTCCACAGCATGTCACTAGTTACCATTTCAACATGATCTCATTGGAAACTGGCAGTACATCTGGGGAAGAGGTCTCTTCAAACATGATGGCCTGCACCTGACTAAGGAAAGTGCGAGGGCACAAGGACAGAAGTTGGACATCGCCATTGATTATTTTAAACTAGGCACTGGGAGGAGGATGGCAGTACCAAAAGGACCTGCTGCCTCTCCCCACATCCCAATCTATTCAGCAGTAAACATACAACACACAAAAAAAAACTGTTATGAAAAAGATCTGATGGCAATACAATAAAGCAATCAAACTTAAGACATGGTACCAAAAAAGGGGGAATCCAAGTTTGGAAAGCTATGTTCACTAACACGGAGTCTAGCTAATAAAATAGATGGCCTCACTGCTATCATTGCATAAGCAGATCTAGAATGGGTTGCCATCACCGAGACCTGGTTCAAAGATAACCATGACTGGGAAACAGCTATCCCAGGATACTATCTTTTCGGGAATGACCAAACTGGAAAAAAAGGTAAGGGAGGGCTATGTACGTGAGGGAAGGATTAAAAGCTACTATGACACAAAATGACAACATGCAAGCCGGGTCATTTTGGGTTACTCTAACTTTAATGAAAACCCATTTGTTTCAATTGAATACCACATTCAGATACAGCAGTTTCAGTGCTTGTTATTCATCTGGTTTTTGGTTCAGTATATTCAGCATGTTTTTTGTCACATTTTGTAATTTTTTAGGTATGCTGTAATCAGATGTACAGTCTGATGCTAATGCTAATAATAGTGCAGTTGAAGCAGATGGAAGGAAAAGAAAGACACCCAGTGGCTTGTCACTGAAATTATTTCTTCAACCATTTTTGCAGACTATTGTAGCTCAGTGCAAAGATAAAGCAATTCATTATGGGACATTCAGTGGCTCACCCAAAGCACCCAACTTTAACAAGAACCAGACCTGTCCTCCCAAATATTCTAACAAACCTCCAAAGGGAAAAGAAAACTTACAAACTCAAAGGAAATTTCAACTCACTTTAGAACATTACCATCATGAGTAGCAAACAATGAAGAAATGAAAGATGAAATGAGGCATGCAAAAGGTAAACATCTGGGGATGTATCTGACTCAGACTCAGAATCCTGCTTTATAACATTAACTACCTGCATCTCATGGAATGACTGAAGAAAGATCTACTTAGAAGGTCTTTTTACCATTTTCTTTTCTACATAAAATCCACTCAGTATGTACAATGTTTCTCTCAAGATTGTTCTACTTGTTTCAAACCCTGCCTAAACAGATACCCACCAAGGATTTCCATAAAGGTGCATTTGGAATGTTAATCCTTCATGATTAAAGCACCAAATTATTTCACTACCTAATGAAAAGGGGGGACTACGCCTCTTTAATTTAGAGAAGTATTTCTCGTCAGCACTACTAAAAATTCTGATTAATTACTGTACACTTACATGCAGGCCTACATATTACACTCTAGTTCCCTCCACCTCTGTCCCCGTTATCTACTTTTAAATTATCTCATATAAAATGTCTCTCCCCCACCTGCTCTTGATCTTAATCCTTGACCCACTCATTACCAATCTCTGATTCAGCCTCAGTTTCAGTCTTCCATTCTTCTGTGCACAGGACCTACACAGCTTGGTATTTATATGACATCACTGGTTTGGCACTTTTTGAACATGCTACTGTTTTTTGTCATATTCTGTTTCCTATACTTACTTGATGTTTACCCTATGACTGTAGTGGTCTATAACACCTCATATTCTGCACTAGCTGCTGACTGTACTACTTCTTAATTTGTGCACACTTAGGTGTTGAATATTTGTACCTTGTTACTTTATCCTTTGTTCCCCTTCCTGTATCACCCCTGGTAATGAGCCTTGGCTCAGTGTGCTTTTCCAGTTACCACATTTCAAATAGCATAAACTAAAACAAATACTGGGCAGGGTTTGTATGTAGACTTCAACAAGGCTTCTGACTTAGTAAACTACTCACTATTATTGCATAGAATATCTGTCCTGGGAGTCATAGAAACATAGACTTTGACGGCAGATAAGGACCGCTAGGCCCATCTAGTCTGCCCATTTCCCTACCTACAGGATAGGCCGCAGATCCTAGTTAACCAACAGCCTATATCTTCCTGCCCCCCACAAGAATTGCCTTATGTCTGTCCCATGCATTCTTGAATTCTCCCACAGTTTTAGACCCCACAACTTCCTCAGGAAGGCTGTTCCATGCATCCACTACCCTCTCCGTGAAATAATACTTCCTCACATTGCCCCTGAACCGCCCTCCTTCTATCTTTAAATTGTGTCCCCTTGTTCTTGCAAGTCTCTTTTTCTGAAAGATTCTACCCTCTTGGACTTTGTTGATTCCCTTGAGGTACTTGAAAGTTTCTATCATGTCCCCCCTCTCCCTTCTTTCCTCAAGGGTACACATGTTAAGCTCCTTTAGTCTCTCCTCATACGACTTCTCTTGCAGACCCTGCACCATTTTAGTTGCCCTCCTCTGGACTGCCTCTATCCTGTCTATGTCCTTGCGGAGATGGAGTCTCCAGAACTGGACACAGTATTCCAGATGGGGTCTCACCAACTGTCTGTACAGAGGGATAACAACTTCCTGTTTTCTGCTGCTGATGCCTCTCCCTATACATCCCAGTATGCCCCTGGCCCTCCCTACTGCCTTCTCACATTGCTTGCTAACCTTAAGGTCATCTGATATGATTACCCCCAGGTCCTTTTCCTGTTTTGTTGTTGTTACTACCTCCCCAAACATTATGTATTCTTCCCCTGGGTTCTTGTTTCCCAGGTGCATTATTTTGCACTTTTTTGCACTGAATCCTAGCTGCCATACGTCTGACCATTCCAGCAACCTTGCCAAGTCCCTTTTCATCCTTTCCACGCCTCCTTGTGTATCAACCCTGTTGCAAATCTTTGTGTCATCTGCAAAAAGGCATACTTTTCCTTCCAGTCCCTTTGCAATGTCACTGATGAAGACATTAAAAAGGACTGGACCCAATACTGAACCCTGCGGTACCCCACTAGTAACTGCACTTTCTTCAGAGTGGACTCCATTTACAATTACCTTCTGTGTCCTGTTGTCCAGCCAATGTTTTACCCAGGCTACCACCCTGAGACCCACTCCCAGGCTGGGCAATTGACCCCTTACTGGGACTAACAGAATACTTTTCCACTGAAATTTGTTTTGATCCCTTTCACTAATCCCTATCAAGGAAAGAAGGATTCATATTTCTTTAATTCCTTCAACGGTTAAATGAATGGTCTTGTGCCACTGGCTGGACCAAGAAGAAATCTCATACTCGGAATGGTTAAATGAAATATTACACAGTCTGAGAATTGAGAAATTGATAGCTAGCCTCAGAAATTGCCCTCAAACATACAAGAAGAGATGGAGTAAATTAGAGACTTTGTTACTGCTGTAAATAACCCTTTAATGGCAGATGAATGGCATGCTTCACCCACATCGTCCCGACTTTCTAAATAGTGTGGATCAAGTCCTCTACATGTTTATCCTGCATGTTGTAAACACAAGATAAATATTTTCCTTACTCTTGGTATCTGAAGAGGGAGGGGGGAAGAGGGTTAAGGAGGAGGGAGAACTGGGGGATCGGACTGCTGGGCTTACCTGTTTACCTGTAGTATGTGTATGGTCATTCATTGAATTTGTCTTGTGCTTTTTTGCACTGCATTACCTGCTTCAATTGTACAAGCTAAAACTAGTACAGAAGACTACATTTAAAAAAAATCCTTGGATTAAATGGTAAATAAAGTTCCTCCTAAGCCTGGTACTTCAGAGAACAGATATCCCTAAGGAAGTGGGTCCCCACACAATCATAATAGGAACCCTGAGTTCCCACAAGGGAAAGCTGATCCAGGGTAAGAAGATAGAATCAGCTAGGCCTGACTAACTCTAGGCATTTTTTAATGCCATACAGCAAGTGTCTCATTCGCTGACTTAAAAAGCAAGTAACATTTTTCTAATATGGATCACTTCTGATTTCTTCAAGTTAGGCACTATGTACTTGAGGGCAACAACATGTTTAAATTAAATAGGGATTTAACCAAATTAAAAGACTGTCTATACCAGATAACATGCCTGAATATCCCCTGCAGACCTATATCAGTAGTGTATAAGATCCTTAGTAACGTCAGGTGACCAATTCCTGGACATGGCCTATCTGGACTTCAGCAAGGCCTTTGACACTGTGCCACATAGAAGACTATTACACAAACTGGGGAATATGGGTGTGGGCAGGACAGTAGTGTGGTGGGTAGTTAACTGGCTGGGTGGCAGAATACAGAGGGTGGTGGTAAATGGCTGTCACTCCACAGAGGGAAGAGTGACCAGTGGGGTACCACAGGGATCAGTACTGGGACCGGTCCTATTCAACATCTTCATCAGTGACATTGCGCAGGACCTAGAAGGCAGAATTTCACTGCTCGCTAATGACACAAAGCTCTGTAACAGAGTAGACACACCAGAGGGTGTAGACAGAATGAGAAGTGACCTGCAGAAACTTGAAGAATGGTCAGGGGTTTGGCAGTTGAAATTCAATGCAAAGAAGTGCAAGATAATGCATATGGGGCACAAAACCCTGGCACAATATATCAGTTGGGGGGTGAGGATATAGCATGCACCAAGCAGGAAAGGGATCTTGGGGTTATCATCTCTGATGACCTCAAGGTAGGGAAACAGTGTGAAAAGGCAGCAGGTAAAGCAAATAGGATGCTGGGATGTATAGGCAGGGCATCACCAGCAGGAAAAGGGAGGTCATAATTCCGCTATACAAGACACTAGTGAGGCCCCACCTGGAGTACAGTGTACAGTTCTGGAGACCATACCTACGTAAGGACATAGACAGGGTAGAGAAGGTTCAGAGGGAGGGCAACAAAGATGGTGCATGGATTGCATCACAAGTCCTATGACAGGTTGAAGGAACTGAACATGTACTCCCTGGAGGAGAGGAGGAGAGGGATATGATAGAGACATACAAGTATCTTACAGGGAGGAACAGGGTGCAGGAAAACACTATTTTAAGCGAAAAGATGTTCCAGGACTAGAGGCATGGGATGAAGTTGGAGGGAGGATGATTCAGAGGAAACATGAGAAAGAATTTCTTCACAGAACGGGTGGTGGACAAGTGGAACACCCTGACAGAGGAAGTGGTGGGGGCTGAAACAATCACGGGATTTAAGAATGCATGGGATAGACATAAAGGAATTCTGGAGGTCAGGGGTAAGGGGCAACAAACTTCTAGGAAAACAAACTGAACTTACAAGCTCAAATGGGCAGACTGGGTGGGCCATAGGCCCTTATCTGCCGACACTGTCTATGTATTTATGTATCTATGAATTAATTTCTGGCATGGCTGTGGATTGTGGAATGCAGAAGAGTCAGGATTCTTTTCACTTCCACCCCCCCCCACACAATATCTGACAGTACATTTAAGGGTTAATTTTCTGCTGTGTGCCCATTCAGAGTGATCTGCTCAGGAGGCTAGCCACAACTTTGGATTTAAGCAGTCTTTTATGCCTCCTTGTCACAGCATTGGTGGAGTTAGACAGCAAGAGATGAACGTTGCCACAAGATACAAACTGAGCATTGGGTCATTGGCCAGGCAGTGCTGGGGAGTCAGATTCAATGTTTACATGTCCTGGAAATGCAGAAAGCACTGGTGTTATCAGTGACTACATGGTCTGGCATGGTTTGAATGTCCAGAATCTGCAACAAAGGGCCTAGCCATGTGGGCCATAGCATAAATACTGCTTAGTCTCTAGACAAAATATATAGGCCCGGATATTCAAAGGGGTTGTGCCTGATGCAAATCAGTTGCGCTGGCACAACCCCGCATTGCACCCCGGCAGGATATTTAAATGGCTTCCAGGCACAGCACAAGTCCTGATGTGCTGGGGCGCAATGCAGTCCTAAGCAGTGCAGATGGAGGGGGTGTGCCCATGCATATGTGGCACATCCCGATATTTAGCCTGGTATGTGCGGCACATATGCTGGTGCAACCCTGCACTGCGCTGTATGGGGAGGCTCAAAATTGAGCCCCAGAAAGGCAAGACCAAGTCCCAACCACCCACAGGTAGGCTGCTGAATTACACACAGCAACACAGCAGCTGCCAGCTGTGGGTGGCCACTCGCCCACTCAGAACACCATTGCCTGGCACACATCCCCCCCGGTGGTCTAGTTGACCCCCCCACCCACCTGTTAGCCTGATCATGGGCATTTGTAATATTAGAACTATCCCTGGTGGTCTAGCAGTAACACCACCCCTTCACCAGATTGCCAGATGTTGTAATATTACTGATATCCCTGGTGGTCCAGCGGTAACCCCCTCATCACCCGATAGTGGTCTGCTGTGAAATGAAAGCGTTACCTGGTGGTCCAGTGGTACCCTCTCGCCACTCACCCACAGAGGTTCCCACTGCCCAGCACCCCTCCATCATTGGCGGGTGGCAGCACCCTACCCACATGCCACCCGGCCATCCGCCGAATGACAGTGTACAGTACTATCTGTACACCTATTGGTCCACTGAGTGGACCAATGGGCATGCAGACCATACTGTACTCCACTGGCCTGATATGTGAATGAACACATTTCACCAGGGATCAGTGCATCGCATGCAAATGGGTCCATAATGACATGCAAATGGCCCCATTTGCACCTTGCATGCATTATGGCCTCATTTGCATGGCCCAGGCTGAATATCACGGGTGATGCACTTGGTGCAACTGCACTTGCTCTGGCGCATCCTTCTGCTCCATTTCTGTGTCTTGTACTGGTGCAGTGTCACTGCACAAAGCACAGTGTGTGCACCCTCCGTGCCATATTCAATGGTGATGGGCCATGGTGCAGCACCATTAAATATTGCCTGGTCCATGCCCTGGTGCAGCCCTGTTGCGCTGCGCCTAGGCTTGCACCACTGCCCTGCACAGTCTGAATATCCAGTCCTTAGTATCAATTAAAATAGAAACAATAACAATAGTTAAGGGGACCAGGTTTTCACCAGCAGAGTTTGTTTCAGTGAGCTGCACATTCAAGTAGGACTGGCTGAGGTACTCTTCTCATAAATCATGTCAGAGACAAGTTTTTCAAGATTGCAGGTATCCCATACAGTGGGCAGAGGCAAATCAGATAACACTTTTATGGTCAAATGTTCAGTTTTATAAATTTGAAGTAGTTCTTGGCTACCAAATTCCCTATATGGGGCTCAAGTAACATCATTCTTAGCCTAAAAACCTAGCACGAGGTGACAGGAAGGAACTGTTTTTAACTTTTAAAATCAAAAGATCTTAAAGAGTTCATGGTGTAACGGGATTTTATGGCAGTTCATGTTCCATTTGAACTAACCAATGAGTTCCTAAGACTGAGGTAATTTTGTTGTGTAAATTATCTATCAGATTTGGCAAAACAGAAAGAAAATGCATTGGAGACAACATACTAACTGCATTTAGGTGTGAAATCAGTATTAGAGTCATTAGTCCTCATGGATGTTGTAACAGCAGTCAATGACCTCTTCTGTTAGTATGGAAAGCACAACTGGCTCAGTGCCTTGTTCATCCATGAGTGGATGGCTAGTTTTCGCACCATTTTCCATTGGGTTTAGAGGGGCCACCAACATAGCAATCTGCATAAGGACCAGCCCCCCCCAAAAAAAAAATATATAAAGAGAGAGAGAGAGAAAAAATAGAAATGTTTATACAGGTAAGCCAAGTTACAGTAGCTAGATAAGCTTGTAAGGGCCATTGTTCCCACCCTCCACTGGTACAGCAACCTAGTTTTGCAGGAGCACCAGTTTTAATGGCTGTGCTCAAAAAAACAAAACAATTGTGGTATGCACAAAATCAGGGTTTGGACACTACCTACTTTGGCTGCTCAAATCCTTCAGACTTACATAGTCAGAATATTGTCAGTGCTTACATTGAGCTAAGAATGCTATAAAGACTTGGACCACAAATTTTAAAGATGGAGATGCAGGAAATATGGACACATGCACTGTCCCCACAAATGAATCATTTGTAGCTGTTTTTCAAACATCCAGACACCTTTGTGACACTTGTTGCTTTTTATGCTTGTGTCTAGTTTAGACACATGTATCATTTTTTAGGGTGTAGGTTGCAGCAATCACGTCCAGAAGTTTGACCACCTAAAAGGTGGTCTAGCTATCTGGGTTGATGTTGGGCAGTTGTGTTTCTTTTACTGTCTGAAAATCTTATCCAGTATATTGTACTGTAAGTTAAAAAAAATAGGATAAAGTTTTTAAATGTGACATTTTATAAAAATACACAATACATTTAGATTGTTATACTTCTAGAGATGCATAGTTTTTTGCTTATCATATATGTGAATAACTGTAATAATCATTTAGCTGTAAAAAAACTAAAAAACTCATGTTGTCTTTAGTAAGAACAGCCAATCATTTTAGTTTGTTGAAATCTATGCATGTATGGGCCAAACAGCACAGGTTAAGTTACAGATTAAGTGAGGGTGCATTGTTAGGCCCTCATGCTTCAGGGGTGGAGGAGCAGGTCTCCTGCGCATAATCATATTTTTGGCAAGGGCACCTTGCTCTAACGCATGAGAAATTCTGTGACAGACCCCCCAATGAGCCCCTAGCCGGGGGATATTTATGTTATGGCTACCATATGTAAAATAAATAAATAAAACTGGAGTAGCTGCATCTAACTGCACTCAGAGAGTGCTGGGCAGGTATCTTCAAGGTCAGCAGTTACTGTACTACAGGATGAGTAAAGCTAATTGAGGGTTAAATTTGAAACGTTGATTTACCTTTGCAGAACAATCTTCGCATAAGCTGGCCAAAATAAGTGGGTTAGATAAAACAGTGCAAGTGGGTGTCAATCTTATTTTATAGGGAGTGGACAACACACTGAGACCCACTGCGGTTGGTGGATGGTCAAAGATGGAAAATAAATAAATACAAAAAATGTTTTAAATTATACTTTTTTATTTTATTATTTATATAACCATTTGTTAACTGGGTAAAGACACTGGACCAAAGCCAGTTTTCAGGTCCAACCCAGAATCATCACATACAAAACAATTCCATAAAATGACATTCCATTAATAACAACATAACAATCACAATACAACATATAGAATAGTGGATGGATGAACATCCACAACAAGGCTGTGTTTCCATCGAGGGAGTTGATGACATCATAGAGACCTCGAGAGCGAAGCTCAAGAGGTCTCGCTGATGTCATCAACTGCCCTAGATAGAAATGTAGCCTTAGTTGTGGATCTTCACCCATCCACTATTTTATATAGTATACTGTTTTTTTTTCTGTTTTGTTTTACATTTTTTTTTGTCATTACTTGCTGAAAGTCCTGCTCCCATTCCCGCTGGAGATGCTGCTCGCTCCTGTTCCCACTGGTGCTGCTGCTGCTCGCTCCCGTTCCTGCTGGTGCCACTTGTGCTCAGTTCGGCTTCACAATTTCACCTCTCCGTGTCGTTTATTTTTAAAATCATGGAAAAAAAAAAAGAAATTTATTTTTAAAAAAGGGAGCCATGTATGGCTCTCTGTGTCCCAACTCCAAAGTTGGTGCCTCTGTTGTCCGTCGCTCGCTAAATCGTGCCACCATGTTTATTTTTATTTTCTACAGAGAGCTTTGTCTGAGCCAATCAGGTGGTGGTAAAGGGTAAAAAGTTGTACTATTGATGTGACGTCAGAATGATAGTACAACAACTTTTTTGACCTTTGAACTGTCCTACAACAGGATTTCAGCAGTTGCTGAAATCCATTCACAATAGACGGCACCCATATACTATATTTACTTAATATAATTGCAAATAGATTATGTCAATAGAAGTTATTTAAACAAGGTTTTAAAGTTCACCATAGAATTTGCAATATGTATAGTCATTGGTAAAGAATTCCAAAAAAGTGTTGCTGAAATGGAGAATGCATGGGATCCATGTTTTTGCTTACACATGGGGCTTCTGATAACACTACATTTGATAAAATCAACTTAGATTGAACCTTACAGATAGTAATTGGATCAGCCAGGGGAGACAAAGGGCTTAATGAGACTCTCTTAAAAAATTAAGCATCCAAGAAAATACTCTATTCTAGAGGTAAAAGGCAACCAGGCTCACCTAGAATACAATTTGCAATGGTGTGTGCAGTAAGGAACAGATGATACAAATGGACAGATGTTATTATATGTTACTGTCAAGTATTCAGCTCCCTAATGCCCATTTTATAGTACAGGACTGCCACTAATCAAGATGTGGTAGCAGCGAACCAACACGGATGGCCTTTCTTGTTTCAGCTGTGAAGTAGCTTTTGAATTTATATAAAAGACTTAATTTCTGATTTACCATTCAGCAAAGTGAAGTTTACTTGTAAGGAAAAACTTAAAGCAGAGTCCAACACTATGCTTAAATACTTAAATTGCTGCACCTGCTCTACAATTATACCAGTTGAGTCATGAATCTGTAGCTCAAAACTATCCTTTAACATGTTATTAGTGCTGAATACCATCATTTTTATTTTCTCAGAATTTAAAACCACTGAACTGTTTGTAGAACAGTTAAAAATAACATAAAAATCCTCTGGGATGGAAGGCACAATATCAGTATTGGATTTTGCTTGATGAAACAGAATGAAATGATCAGCATAAAGAATTGTTTTATATACTGTACACTGAGACGGTAGCTGGTTTGTAAACAAATAAAATAACAGGGGTCCCAAAATGGACCCCTGCACAACCCCACAAGTCACAGTAGATTCAGGTGACCCAACTGAACCAATATACACCACCTGGAAGTGTCTGGACAAATAATCCCTCATCCTCAATACAGAGTCAATTGAAAAATGTAAATTCAACAACTTGTAACAAGCCAGATCATGTTCAATAAGGTTGAATGCCTTGGTCATTTGGTCAGATCCACAAACACCGCTCCAGTCATCAATCCACACTCAAACCCTCTCAGAACTGTGTTTGTGAACCTGACCAATGCTGTTCCAGTCTCATAATACTTCTGGAAACCATGCTGTTATAAAAACAAAATACATTGATTCCCTAAGTATTCATTAATCTGATTAGCAACTATTTTTTCGATAATTTTGCTTAAGGGATTGAGAATTGATATAGGCTGGAAGTCTTCTAATAACTCAGCACTCAGCTTCTTTTGGGCTGGAACGACCCTTGCTCACTTCCATCTGAATGGAAATTGCTGTGGCATCAAGGATAACTTAAAAATGTAACATAAAGGATCAACAATGTATGGGATTATTAATTTAAGAAAACACCCATCCAACTCACCCTACATCCACCAATACAATCACTAAATTTATTGGGTAAGTTTTGCAAACATCTATACACTTCTCTTCTTTCCACTCTCTTAAAGAAAAACTTGGGAATTTTGCTCTGTGATGAAAATAAACCCAGTTCTTTAAAATCTCTTGGTAGTGTTTCCCTTGTATAATTTGACAAATTGGTACATTTTTCATTTAAGAGATTAACAATCTCAGGTGTTTCACTAATATCCTTCTCTTCAATTTTCAATTTCTGTGTAGAGTTTTGTCATTCTAAGAGACAATAATGAGTTAACATTGCCCCAAAAAGTTCTAGGATTTGACAAATTAGACTCACATTGTTCTTGAAAATGTTTCTTTTTTGCTGTTCTATCCATATTAGATATCCTATTACAGTACATAGATTTCAATAAGTATTTAACATAAAAGTAATTAAACATTTCTTATAAGATTCCCATGTTAATTATTTTTTTTGCTTAATCATCAGTTTTTATCTATTGTAAAACACTTATTAGGAGTTCCTCTTAGTCTTAAAGTGTGCAAAGGATAAAAGGCATTCTGCTGTTATGAATAAATGTATAAATAAATAAAATGTATAAATTCTCTCTCTCTCTCTCTCTCTCTATATATATATATATATATATATATATGAGACAAAGAACCTCTGTGCGCAAAAACTGAGGCAAGGGTTACCCCAAAGGGCATTTGGCTGGGAAGCCAAGTTTCAAGAAAATACAAAATCACACATGCCCACACAATGCAAAGCATCATGGGCTGCATATGTAAATCACCACAGAATGTTATGCTGGTTCAACTTTAAGCAGAATTGCATGGTGCCAAAAGGCCTCTCACACAGTTTGCAAAGGGTGCTAACAGATGACATAAACACGTGTTTCATCCTACCAGGACTCATCAGTATGCCTCATCTGTTTGACACCCCAGTGGAATGAACCAGCTACCCTAAGACAGTCTGTCTGGGTTATGTTGTGGTGAACCCATTAAAATAAAAAACTATTTAAAAGACAAAGAACCTCTGTGCGCAAACACTGAGGCAAGGGTTACCCCAAAGGGCATTTGGCTGGGATGCCAAGTTTCAAGACAATACAAAATCACACATGCTCACACAATGCAAAGCATCATGGGCTGCATATGCAAATCACCACAGAATGTTATGCTGGTCCAACTTTAAGCAGAAATGCATGGTGCGGAAAGGCCTCTCACACAGTTTGCAAAGGGTGCTAACAGAAGACATAGACACGTGTTTCATCCTACAAGGACTCATCAGTATGCCTCATCTGTTTGACACCCCAGTGGAATGGACCAGCTACCCTTAAGACAGTGTGTCTTGGATATGATGTGGTGAACCCATTAAAATAAAAAAAACTATTTAAAAAACAAAGAACCTCTGTGCCCTTTGCAAACTGTGTGAGAGGCCTTTTGGCATCATGCATTTCTGCTTAAAGTTGGACCAGCATAACATTCTGTGGTGATTTGCATATGCAGCCCATGATGCTTTGCATTGTGTGGGCATGTGTGATTTTGTATTTTCTTGAAACTTGGCTTCCCAGCCAAATGCCCTTTGGGGTAACCCTTGCCTCAGTGTTTGCACACAGAGGTTCTTTGTTTTCTATATATATATAGATGCATGTTTTCTGGAGGAGCATTGGTGTCATCAAGTGAGCATGGATATGAAGGAAGATTGTCCTTTGCCCACTATGTATAACATTGAGTGGGGCATTAGCCTGGGAGAAGAACCTTTTCAAGTCACATTAGTAAAGTGCAGGAAAGATGAATGGGGCATCAAGGTATGTGTTTGGGAGGGACTTTTCCCCAGGCATGATACTGAGGATCACGGAGGATGTCTGCTGGAGGTACTGCTGATCCATCTGGGTGGTGATGTAGAAGGAATCTGAAAGGCCTCTCATTGTGAAGGAGAACCTGTGATTTGTTCATAGGGTTTGGCCAGAGACCAAGATTCTTTGCCATTGTGAGACGCGGTGATGCTGGTACAGAATTTTTGCTGGCTGTATAACAAGGAGTGAGTGCTCTTGCCAGGAAATTAAAGGGATTTGAGTTTAGGATCAATATGCACAGTCTTTAAAGAGGCTGACTGTAAAAGATGAGAAGGAGGGATCTGCTTCTGTCTTGATTGAACCCAGCCCAGTTGGCATAAAGGGGGACTAGACAACCAGGTGCCCTATGTAAGCGGATCACTGGCCACCCTCATCAGGCTTGTCTGTGGTTGCAGCATCACCAGATAGGGTTGGGTTCTTCAAAAATGGTCACATGACCCCTGATTTAGGAGGAGGTTTGCCTTTAGAGGGTACATTGATACTTCAGTCTACAAGACAAAGCCCTTCATGGGACAGGGATCTGTGGAGGTTTAAGAGTGAATTTGCTAGACTTCTGAGCTCTGCACATCACCCCAGTTTGAATGATAGTTTATTATCAATAAATTTATAGCTGCAGATCTTTCTCCCAAGGTGTGTGTGCACTGTGTTCCATATCTATATTAATACATGTTTATTTCATGATGGTTGTGACAGATACCATTATTGGGACCTAGGTTCCTTATACACTGAATGTACCTTCCCTGTAACAAATAGATTCTATATATGATGTAGTCTGTAGTCTGTGACCAGTAACCTACATCAAACACATATATTCCCCTGCTGCTGAATTATTGGAGGATATGTGTTGATGTTTTTTAATTTTTATTTATCTTATGTATTGTAAAATTGGAATTATTTCACATGCTGTCATCATGAATTTGCTTTACCTTTAATTCAGAAAATTTCAATAAAATACTTCATGTTAAAAAAAAAGGAGGTTAAAAAAAGAATCAGTTTACCTCTGGGAGGTACATTGATTCCTCAGTCTGCAAGGTAAAACCCTTCACCAGGAATGGATTAGACAAGGACTGAGGTTGACGTGGCTAGACTCCTGAGCTCTGCATGTTACTTCAGTTTATATGATAGTTTACGGTCAATAAGTATTGCTGTAGTCATTTCTTCCAAGGCATGTGTGTGTAGTGATTTGCCCAGGGAAAATGGGAATATACAGCACAAGTCACATTAAACTGTTCCATCAACTTACTGGTGTAGCATTTTTTTTTTGTGATGCTGCTGGAGTGGAAACTCAAACTGTTGAAGCTTTCAACTATTTTCCAACCATCCTTCACTGCCTATTCAACTCACATGTAACTGTTTAGTGAAAAGGCAGTAGCTGCATTTTTATGGCATTATTTATAAATATTACAGCATTCCTTAAGAGCATTGGTTATAAATACCACAGCATTCTTTTAGAGTTGTTTAGTCTGCCTTTTGAAATAAAACTCATAAGCACTCAGCTGAAAATAAAGCTTATAATACATAACAACTAGATGCAAACCAATACTAACCTTTTACTAATTCATTGAATTAAACCCTGAACAGATTAGGAAACTCATTGAACAATGCTACATGAGTGAGTTGAGGAAACGGTTTAATGTGACTTGTACTGTAGGGGCTATAAGGACAATAACTTTATTTACAAGAATGCATTATAATGAGAATCTACTACATGCTGTATCTGAGTTATACCATACAGTTCAGGATCTGGGGATGTCCAAAACAGTTTCTATGTGAAATAAGAATGGTTAACAGAAATAGAGTTGACAATAATGGCAAAACAGAAGGAACAGAGTTGTATAAATCAGTGCCGAACCATAAATGCACCACTTTGGTATGAATTTACCTGGAAAACTCAGCTTCAGCATTTCATCATGATAGTATAAGAGTTTAAACCCATTATGACTGTATCAGATGCTTTCTGAATGGCAAGCAAAGAAATGTGGTAGCTGTGTTAGTTCACTTGATGATGTAAAGGAAAAAAAGAAAAACATATGTTGCAGGTGATGCCTTTTATTGGACTAACAAAATTATTTCTAAGACTATCTTTGGAAGGTAATACTCTCTTCTTTGGGTCTGATCTAACCTGCAGAAGAGAGTATTATTGTCCAAAAGCTAGTCTCAGAAATAATTTTGTTAGTCCAATAAAAGGTATCACCTGCAACATATATTTTTTTGTTTGTTTCTTTTTTTCCTTTTTTCTTCTACATGTATGGGAAGCAGGAAGTGAAATCTGTCCAGGCAAACATTTTCTGACTCTGCAAGGAAATTAAGTACTTTTGGTCTCAGGTAGCAGAAGCAATGATTAAGATACTATGTACCCTGTGCCCAAAATGTCCCATAACCCTGCCTCTTAGAACCTCACAAAAAGGTTTGAACAGTAAAAGAAAACATAGCTAGTAGGCATTCTAATAACCACTGTAAATAAACACACACACATGCACACCCACACACCACTGGCTACAAACAACCTTCTATAATGGAACTGTATAATTTTCTGAGCAACATCTATAAAATGGATCAGAATACAGGTACATACCAATGGTTGATTCGAGCTCATATTTCATGAAAAAATGGATTGCCATGGTACTCTATATAGGAGAACATCATGCTACATTGGTCACCTAAGCAGCCAGTTTATTTTTTTCTATTGAATTCCACATGGTTTAAGAGTTTTTTCTAGTATTATGGGTCCCAGAGTATAAGATTGAGACTCTTAATTTTTCTTACAGAGTTGTCCAATAATGTATAAATGGTGATGGTAAAAACTGGCTTAACAGACATCATTGGCAATTGTTGATTTTGTTCACTGTGCAGTATTTATATGTTATCTATGATGTGTTACACAGTTCTTATACTGAATGTATATGTGTATGAATGCACTGGAAATCTTACAATATATGATCATTCTAGTGGTAGGCTGGAGTGGCTTTATATGCAAGTATTCTGTTTCTAGTAAAACAATTAGTAAATAAGTATAAACCCATCTGTTACACAGAGTGATATGTAAACTTCTATAATTTAGTGCAGACCTTCATGGAGCACAGCACTCCTCATAGTGAAGTGGCTGTTTGCCAGGCAAATACTACACATTGTGACACTTTGCCTGTGAAGTGGCACCTTACATAGAACTTTACTTGGTCAAGATATCATGAAGTGAGACTTCACTCACAAAGTTGCATAAAGTGCCACTTTATAGAGTCTTGAACAGCTAAAATAGTAATGTTCCCTTCCCCACTCTTATATAGCACCCAAACTTCATCATCCACCTCCCTATTGACCCTGATCGTAATCATATTATTAAAATGTACAAGATGTTTTACATTTTTTCTGTATGCTTTACATTGCAAATATTAAAATTTGCTATACATGCATGTTCCTCTCAATCAGACAGTGGGATGGTAAGAGAAAGGTCTGTGCCAGTTGCTGTTCCCCTTGCCTGATTCAGCTTTATCCACCCTTTGTAGAATCTGTGGGCTTCATTGGGGTGGAGAGTGACAGCTGCTCAGTAGGTGGAGGGTTGTCTTTTTTTGCAGGGCTGAGGACTAGAAAGAGAGGCAGTTGCTGAGTGGGTAGGCTGGGGAGGAAGGTGTTGCAAAAATTTCAAGGGGTTGGAGGGAGGAGGGGAAATAGGTGTTTGCTGACAGGGTGGGGCAAAGGGAGATACATTAGAATATTATGATGATGGTCAGGGTTGTCTAAAGGGAGGAGGGTAAGGTTATGTATTGTACAGAATGTGGGGGAGGGAACATTGCGTTTTGAAATGGAACTTATTGTTGATGGCTGCAGTGGACAGAGCCCTGCTATTTCAGTAAAAAAAAGGGACCCTCCTCCTAGTTTCCTATTGGACTAGATAATACTGGAGGTTTTGTGTTATCGGCGTGCTAATTAATTGAAGCAGTCTCCTGAGGAGAGTTTCAAAGCACTATTTTGTGTGCTGAGCTTTGGTCTGGCTAGAATTATCTTTGAAGAGAGATTCATAGGCTCATAAACATGTCAATTCACTCAGGTTTTCTCAGGCATAAAGGGTAATTGCGAGTGAGGAAGGAAGTTTCAAATTTCAGATGCTATGTTAAAAGGTCTTAGACATGCCATACAAAAACTGAAGCATAAATGACAAATCAGACCACAGACCTACTTTCACATGAAGTGTATAGTTTCATTTTTCATCAGCCAATATTCTTTATTCCAAACCATGCACAATTCTGAGATCAAAAAGACTTCCTCATCAAGGAACTGGCTACAATTCACATAACAATCATACAATTAGCATGTAATGTTTCACTGCTAACATACCTAACAAAATAATTGATCTAATCATTTTTTTAAATTATTTTCTTAAAGTAAGACCCACTAGGTACAACTACCTGTTTTCAAGGGCAACCTGGGAGTGCTGGGGTGGTTAAGTGGCTTGCTCATAGTCACACAGTATGCAAGTGGAGGTTGTCAGAGTCAAATCCAGGTCTGCAGGATATACCAAACTCATTTATAGCACATTAACCTCTAGGCTATACTGCCAACCTCAATTGTAATATGGAGTGGAATATTTTCCACATTACCTTAGTAGTTCAACAATGTACGCACCTAAATATCAATATGGACACTGAAAAATCACTAAAACATGTTATTGAAACTTGATAAAGGCCACACAATTGTCTACAAGATAAGTTTATTTTTGAAATGTTATGTCAAAACTTTCACCAGACCCATACAAATAATTACCTGACCCAAGTTTGCTAAGAAGTCACTATGTTTCTATGCTATCACAAAAGGAAAAACATGTAGTTCATCATACCATTTTTTAAACATGAAGAAGAATCAACATTTATATAGCACTTTTCATACACACTGCATCCCAAAGTGCTTTACAGGCAATGCTAGACTGGTAGTGAAGTGACTGAATGTGTAGTGGCAGCCATGTTGCACATCAACACCCACACACAGACTGGACAATTGCATGAAAACATTTTCAATAAAGACAGTTAACCTAATACCCTTCACTCCTTCTTAATTTCTGTGACCATTTTAGCCCATACCACCTGGTAGGGTATTCCAAGCAACCACCACCCTCTACGTGAAAAAATATTTTCTTACATTTCCCCTGCGCCTTCCCCCTTCTAACTTCATTTTGTGCCACCTTTACTTGGAGCATCTCAGACTTTGGAAGACACTTCTTTCCTGTGCTCTGTTTATACCAGTGATGTATTTGTATGCCTCAGTCATGTCCTTTTCTCCATGTAATACATGTTTAACTCCTTTAGTCTTTCCTCATAGGTCTTATCCCACAGGCCCTGCAATATTTTAGTTGCCCTCCAGTGCACCGCTTCCACCCTGTCTATGTTCTTTCTCAGATGGATCCTCCAGAACTGGATACAGTATTCCAAATGTGGTCCCTCATGAGTGTGTTATACAGGGGCAAGGTGACCTCCCTCTTTATACTCCTGATACACATCCCTATGCATCCAACATCAGGCTAACCTTTCCAGCTGCCTTATTGCACTGCTTAGTTTCTCTTAGGTCCTCCAAGATGATAACTCACAGGTCCCTTTCTTGCTTTGTGACTTTCAGTATCTCCTCACCTAGTTTGCACTTTGCACCATGGGTTCTTGTTCCCTATGCGCATGATCCTGCACTTATTTGCATTGAATCCCAGTGACCATTCTTCAGATGATTTCTCCAGTTTTTGAGGTCTTCCCTCATTCTTTCAGTACCCCCTGGTGTGTCCACTCTATTGCATACCTTTCTATAGTCTCTGAAGAGGCATAGCTTCACCTCCAGTCCCTCAGCCATGTCCTCAATAAAGATATTGAAGTGGTTTGGCCCCTGCAGTGGCCCCTGTGGCACCCTGCTTGTCACCTCTCCCTCTCCAGAGTACTACCTGTTTACCACAATCCTCTGACTCCTGCCATTCAGCCAGCTCTCCACCCACAGAGCAATTTTAGGATCCACCACTAGGCTGCACAATTTATTTATCTACCTTCTATGAGGGACAGTGTTGAAGGCCTTTCTGAAGTCCAGATAGGCCACATCTACCACACCTCCCTGGTCCACTACCTTAGTTACCCAGTCACACCATAGGTTGCTACAATGAGTTAGTGCAAAACAAAGTGCTTATCCTAAATTCAGTAAAAGTTAGGGTTATATGTATAAGTAAATACATGCCATATATGGCAATGTATGTGGGTTGTGTGTGTTTTGCAATGCTCTGTGTGTGTACACAGTGCACTGCTATGTTATACTGCAATATATATGCATACATGTGTATATGTATTACTCAGTGTGTGTGGGTGTCACAATAATTAAAAAGTGTAGTTAGGTGGCTCAGTGGTTAGTGCATAAATTGCTAGTCTGTATTCCCCCATTATCTAGAACAGTTTCAGCCTTATACATGTCATTGTGGATTTAAATAAGGTGCCTAGTACCAGCCCCTCACCCTCTGATGTCCCTTGGAGTCTTAAAGGAAGAAAACTGTCCATCTATGTCTTTTTTTTTTATCTGTACATATGTGTGTAGACAGCCCACTGCTATGTTACACTGGAATATACTGACTTTATTTATTTATTTCACTAGTTTACTGGGTTAGAGCACTGGACCGAGGGTCCTTGTTCAGGGTTGACCCTGATAAAAAAAACAATACAAAATATACAATAATAACAAATACTGAAAACATCCAATAACAATTGCAGATACATAAATCAAGCAAATATTGTTTCAAACACTTTTTAAAAAAATGTAAAGAGCAACCAGCACATAAAAAGTTAGGCAAGCTGTTCCAAAAATGAGGAGCAGCTACAGTAAATGCACATAATCCAGCACAAGTTTTACAAAACCCTATATTAAGAACCACCCCATTGGTTGACCTCAAACTAGGCAACAAATCCCTAACTAATAAAAGATCAGAAAGGGGAGAAGATACAGAAAAAAACATATTTTTTGAAAATTAAGCAACCAAAGGAATATTGTATTGTATATGATGAATTGGGGATAACCAACCAAGCTGGGAATATAACTGACAGTGGTGAGTACTTATAGAAGCCAATAAAACAAAACAACAGATATTATAATAAACAACAGAAAGATTTGGGATCTCAGTAGAGCCAAAGTAAAAAAAAAAGAAAAAAACAAAGAAAAGGTTAGATACATAATCATAATGGGGCAAAATGGAACCCATAGCAACAGCTTTACGAGATTCAAAAGATAAAAAAAAGTTTCAACTTATACAAAACTCCGATTTTTTGATAAATATTACAACATACAGATTTAATGTGATCAGAAAAAGAAAGTGAGGGATCCAAAATAACACCAAGCTATTGGAACTGAAATACTTGTTCAATTAAAATACCTTATCATATAACTCCAGTGAGGGACACTTTATCAACTTAGCACAAGAACCAAAAATCATGGATTTTGTTTTTTTTACATTTAAAATAAGTTGATTATCAGAAAACCAATTATGAACAAAACTGAAATCAGACTGAAGATCCTTAACCAAATTAAATTGGTCTTTAGCTGAAGAAGAAGGAACTAGATCATCAGCGTAAAGCAAATACTGAAAATTTTTAATAACAGAAGGAAGGAAATTGATTAACAAAGTAAATAAAAGTGGTCCCAAAATTGCCCCTGTGGTATGCCTCTATCAATTTACTTCACATTTGACAAACCTGAAGAAATAGCCACAAACTGGGATTGATTAGTTAACTAATCATTAAACCAAGACACAGCACTAGATGAGAAACCCAATGATCCCAACCTCAGACAAAGCATTGTATGATCAATAAGACCAACAGCCTTGGTCAGGTCCATGAACACTGCCCCAGTGATGAGACCATTCTCCATATCACTGAGGACCAAGTTTGTGAACCTGACCAAGGCTGTCTCAGTCCCATAACCCTTTTGATAGCCATGCTGCTGTGGGAAAAACACTTTATATTTCTCCAGGTAATCATTCATTTGTTCAGACACAACTTTTTCAAACAGTTGACTCACCGGATTCAGTATTAAAACAGGTCAAAAGTCATTAACACAAGCAGCATGGCTTTTTTGGGGGCACAGGTGCAACCCTCACACATTTCCAAGTCAAGGGAAATTGTTGAGAGATAAGCAACAAATGAAACAAGGTAGACAAAGGAGATGCAATATAAAGACAGGCTAGTTTAAGAAATCGGCTATCAGACCCATCTCCACAATGAGAACTATTGTCAAGAAGGAAAGAAAAAAGTGTATTAATATCACTAGGAGTAATTTGTTTAAAATAAAAAGTAGGGCAACTGCAAAACAAAAAAAAACAACATCACAGAAAGAAGAATGATTCCTAGGTGGAGTATAGGCACTAGAATCAGAAATTTAGATTTAAAAGAATTAGCAATTTCTAAAGTGTCAGATATCTCAATATCATTTACCTTTAAAGATTGAACTGCACTTCTAGCATTAGTATTAATCAAATAATTAATATCATTCCAAAAACAATGGGAATCTGATCAATCCATTTACAGTTTTTTCCGATAGTACTCAATTTTGGTGGTTCTAAGCAAAGATTTAATTTGATTTCTTAACTGCCTATACTGAGACAACCAGTAAGCAGATGAATATGATTATATACAGTATATATGTGTATATATATATATATATATTATAGTGGCATGGTAGTGCCACTATAGTTAGGGTTGAGTACCCCATTTAAAGTTAAACTCTGAAATTTGACAGCTTAATAACTTTGCCACTGTGTGATGGATTTGCCTGCCATTCTGCATGCGCGGAGTGGCAACATAGATATCTGGATATGTCAAGTTTCGTAATGGTCAAATATACAGTTGTGGAGCTAAATAGCTCAGAAGAATGTGGCAATTAAGCATTTTGTGCATTCTTTGCTCACATCTACAGGTCACTTTGGTCTGCGTGACAAGTCTGAAACATTCAGGAAGATGTGGCCAGGGTCTCGATGAAACCTTTGAAGATTTCATGAAAAAATATTAAGCAGTTCAAAAGTTATACAAAAAACAAATTTCCCATTGTAGTCAATGGGAAAAGTTAACAAAAAGTTTGACAGTGTCGCAAATGCAGTTTTTAGTGTCGCAAATTACGCCTGTAGTGTCGCAAATCCACCATTTTCTTTTCAGTTGTTGGTCACAGAAATGTTTGGCATTTAAATTTTGGACCTTCTAGGGACACAATTCTTTTTGTGCTCACCTAGTTGAGCCCTGAGGATGATAGCCATGTCTTTTTTGGGGGGTTAAACACCCCAGAAATATGTTTTCAAATTTTTGGAAACAGTAGTGTCACACAGTAATGTGCACTTTATGACACTTTCATGATTTTTTTTTGTGAAAGTATACTCAAATCACGACACTATTTTGCAACACTATACTAAAAATAACAATTAATCTTTCACCTACTACCAAAGAATAGTTTGGTCTTTTAGGTTATAATTTGGAGGGAAGAAAGCCAAGATCCTATAAGACAAAGAACCTCTGTGCGCAAACACTGAGGCAAAGGTTACCCAAAGGGCATTTGGCTGGGAAGCCAAGTTTCAAGAAAATACAAAATCACACATGCCTCCACAAGGCAAAGCATCATGGGCTGCATATGCAAATCACAACAGAATGTTATGCTGGTCCAAATTTAAGCAGAATTGCATGGTGCCAAAAGGCTTCTCACACAGTTTGCAAAGGGTGCTAACAGAAGACATAGACACGTGTTTTGTCCTACCAGGACTCATCAGTATGCCTCGTCTGTTTGACACCCCAGTGGAATGGACCAGCTAGCCTTAAGGCAGTGTGCTTGGATACATTGTGGTGAACCCATTAAAATAAAAAAAAAACTATTTAAAAGACAAAGAACCTCTGTGTGCAAACACTGAGGCAAGGGTTATCCCAAAGGGCATTTGGCTGACAAGCCAAGTTTCAAGAAAATACAAAATCACACATGCCTCCACAATGCAAAGCATCATGGGCTGCATATGCAAATCACCACAGAATGTTATGCTGGTCCAACTTTAAGCAGAATTGCATGGTGCCGAAAGGCTTCTCACACAGTTTGCAAAGGGTACTAACAGAAGACATAGACACGTGTTTTATCCTACCAGGACTCATCAGTATGCCTCATCTGTTTGACACCCCAGTGGAATGGACCAGCTAGCCTTAAGGCAGTGTGCCTTGGATATATTGTGGTGAACCCATTAAAATAAAAAAACTATTTAAAAGACAAAGAACCTCTGTGCGCAAACACTGAGGTAAGGGTTACCCCAAATGGCATTTGGCTGGGAAGCCAAGTTTCAAGAAAATACAAAATCACACATGCCTCCACAATGCAAAGCATCATGGGCTGCATATACAATCACCACAGAATGTTATGCTGGTCCAACTTTAAGCAGAATTGCATGGTGCCGAAAGGCCTCTCACACAGTTTGTAAAGGGTACTGACAGAAAATATAGACAAGTGTTTCGTCCTACCTGGACTCATCAGTATGCCTCGCCTGTTTGACACCCTGGTGGAATGGACCAGCTACCCTTAAGGCAGTGTGCCTTGGATATATTGTGGTGATCCCATTAAAATAAAAAAACTATTTAAAAGACAAAGAACATCTGTGCGCAAACACTGAGGCAAGGGTTACCCCAAAGAGCATTTGGCTTGGAAGCCAAGTTTCAAGAAAATACAAAATCACACATGCCTCCACAATGCAAAGCATCATGGGCTGCATATGCAAATCACCACAGAATGTTATGCTGGTCCAACTTTAAGCAGAATTGCATGGTGCCAAAAGGCCTCTCACACAGTTTGCAAAGGGTGCTAACAGAAGACATAGACACATGTTTCGTCCTACCAGGACTCATCAGTATGCCTCATCTGTTTGACACCCCAGTGGAATGGACCAGCTACCCTTAAGGCAGTGTGCCTTGGATATATTGTGGTGAACCCATTAAAATAAAAAAACTATTTAAAAGACAAAGAACCTCTGTGCACAAACACTGAGGCCAGGGTTAACCCAAAGGGCATTTGGCTTAGAAGCCAAGTTTCAAGAAAATACAAAATCACACATGCCTCCACAATGCAAAGCATCATGGGCTGCATATGCAAATCACCACAGAATGTTATGCTGGTCTAACTTTAAGCAGAATTGCATGGTGCCGAAAGGCCTTTCCCACAGTATGCAAAGGGTGCTAACAGAAGACATAGACACGTGTTTTGTCCTACCAGGACTCATCAGTAAGCCTCATCTGTTTGACACCCCAGTGGAATGGACCAGCTACCCTTAAGGCGGTGTGCCTTGGATATATTGTGGTGAACCCATTAAAATAAAAAAACTATTTAAAAGACAAAGAACCTCTGTGCGCAAACACTGAGGCAAGGGTTACCCCAAAGGGCATTTGGCTGGGAAACCAAGTTTCAAGAAAATACAAAATCACACATGCCTCCACAATGCAAAGCATCATGGGCTGCATATGCAAATCACCACAGAATGTTATGCTGGTCCAACTTTAAGAAGAATTGCATGGTGCGGAAAGGCCTCTCACACAGTTTACAAAGAGTGCTAACAGAAGACATAGACACATGTTTCGTCCTACCAGGACTCATCAGTATGCCTCATCTGTTTGACACCCCAGTGGTGTGGACCAGCTACCCTTAAGGCAGTGTGCCTTGGATATATTGTGGTGAACCCATTAAAATAAAAAAAACTATTTAAAAGACAAAGAACCTCTGTGCGCAAACACTGAGGCAAGGGTTACCTCAAGGTCATTTGGCTGGGAAGCCAAGTTTCAAGAAAATACAAAATCACACATGCCTCCACAATGCAAAGCATCATGGGCTGCATATGCAAATCACCACAGAATGTTATGCTGGTCCAACTTTAAGCAGAATTGCATGGTGCCAAAAGGCCTCTCACACAGTTTGCAAAGGGTGCTAACAGAAGACATAGACACATGTTTTGTCCTACCAGGAGTCATCAATATGTCTCATCTGTTTGACACCCCAGTGGAATGGACCAGCTACCCTTAAGGCAGTGTGCCTTGGATATATTGTGGTGATCCCATTAAAATAAAAAAAAAAACTATTTAAAAGACAAAGAACCTCTGTGCGCAAACACTGAGGCAAGGGTTACCCCCAAGGTCATTTGGCTGGGAAGCCAAGTTTCAAGAAAATACAAAATCACACATGCCTCCACAATGCAAAGCATCATGGGCTGCATATGCAAATCACCACAGAATGTTATGCTGGTCCAACTTTAAGCAGAATTGCATGGTGCCAAAAGGCCTCTCACACAGTTTGCAAAGGGTGCTAACAGAAGACATAGACACATGTTTCGTCCGACCAGGAGTCATCAGTATGTCTCATCTGTTTGACACTCCAGTGGAATGGACCAGCTACCCTTAAAGCAGTGTGCCTTGGATATATTGTGGTGATCCCATTAAATTTAAAAAAACTATTTAAAAGACAAATAACCTCTGTGTGCAAACACTGAGGCAAGGGTTACCCCAAAGGGCATTTGGCTGATAAGCCAAGTTTCAAGAAAACACAAAATCACACATGCCTCCACAATGCAAAGCATCATGGGCTGCATATGCAAATCACCACAGAATGTTATGCTGGTCCAACTTTAAGCAGAATTGCATGGTGCTGAAAGGCCTCTCACACAGTTTCCAAAGGGTGCAACAGCAGACATAGACACGTGTTTCGTCCTACCAGGACTCATCAGTATACCTCATCTGTTTGACACCCCAGTGGAATGGACCAGCTACCCTTAAGGCAGTGTGCCTTGGATATATTGTGGTGAAACCATTAAAATAAAAAAAAACTATTTAAAAGACAAAGAACCTCTGTGCGCAAACATTGAGACAAGGGTTACCCCAAAGGGCATTTGTCTGGGAAGCCAAGTTTCAAGAAAATACAAAATCACACATGCCTCCATAATGCAAAGCATCATGTGCTGCCGATGCAAATCACCACTGAATGTTATGCTGGTTCAACTTTAAGCAGAACTGCATGCTGCCGAAAGGCCTCTCACACAGTTTGTAAAGGGTGCTAACAGAAGACATAGACATGTGTTTCGTCCTACCAGGACTCATCAGTATGCCTCATCTGTTTGACACCCCAGTGGTTTGGACCAGCTACCCTTAAGGCAGTGTGCCTTGGATATATTGTGGTGATCCCATTAAAATAAAAAAACTATTTAAAAGACAAAGAACCTCTGTGCGCAAACACTGAGGCAAGGGTTACCCCAAAGGACATTTGTCTGGGAAGCCAAGTTTCAATAAAATACAAAATCACACATGCCTCCACAATGCAAAGCATCATGGGCTGCATATGCAAATCACCACAGAATTTTATGCTGGTCCAACTTTAAGCAGAATTGCATGGTGCCGAAAGACCTCTCACACAGTTTGCAAAGGCTGCTAACAGAAGACATAGACACGTGTTTCGTCCTACCAGGACTCATCAGTATGCCTCGTGTGTCTTTTCATGGTTTGGTGAGAAAACATTAGAGGGCTGCAACATTACAGCACTTCAAATTAAACAATTTTTCCCATAGGCTAACTTTACAGCATCCACCACGGCTTTCGGGGCCTGTTTCTCGAAAACGCTTCGACATATGACTTATTGTTAGAAAAATGCTTAGCCCTCCCGGGGTCTAAGTACAAAACTAGCCAGGAAAATAATTAATAATATGAGATTTTAATTTTTTTCTACGTTGTATGGTTTCTGAGATATATGCAATTTAGTATTCCAAGTGTTCATTTTCGTCTCCGAGGCCCATTATTATGCATAGATTCTTTGTATTCAATGTGTTTCTGAATGCAGCTTTTGAGGAAAAAAGGGTGTGTGTTTCCATTTCTGTTACAGTTAGCATTTCTACTTGAGTTTCCGTAACTGTTTGCATTAGCGTTCCCATTTACGCCAACTTGTGCATTACCCTTTGCGTTTGCACTTGCATTTGCATTACTGTTAACATTTTCATTTCCATTACTGTTTTTGTTTGCATTTTTTGTGTCACCATGTGCATTACCATTTGCATTTGCATACACACTTCCGATTGCATTTCCGTTTGCGTTTGTGTTTCCTTTGGCATAATTGTTAGTGTTAATGTCAGCATTTGCATTTCCAATTTCATTACCTCGACTGTGCCCATTACGATTTGCATTTCCATATACGCATGCGTTTGTATTTCTGTTTTCATTAACGTTTGCTCTTGTGTTTCTATTACCATTTGCGTTATCGTTTACGTTTGCATCACCATGTGCATTACCGTTTGCGCTTGCATTTGCTTTACCATTACTTCACTATTTATAGTGCACATTCTCAAAAAGAAGGGAAATTCATGGCAAAAAATCCATTTAATGCATCAGTTAGGGTAGTTCCACTGCAGCAAAAGCAAGGAAATTCAGTGTTAGGGTTGAAAACCCTAACTACGCATTCCCCCCCACCCCTACCATCACCACACACATACATGCAAGTAGGGGAAGGACCAAGGCAACACAACCAATCACACACAACCAGCAGCAGGTAACAGGAATAACATACAACTATCTAAACCACACACCCTTGCTCCCATCGGGCTACGGCATGGGGTCGCCGCTAAACACGTATCGTACTATGACACTTTCGTGTTTGCGAAAGTATTTTGTCAAAGTATGCTCCTAATGACTGCACATCTTTGCCATCATCCTGCAAGCAAATGGTTGGGTCCTTTCGGCTGACATTTGCAGGGTGGCAAGACTTGGTCCCACAGATGTGCTTTTTTCCTGCTATTGTGCTACAATACCTAAGGATTTACAAAGTTACACTTACAAAAATTTAGCAATTTGCATAGACTAACATTACGGCACCCATGATGCTCTCACACCTAGAGTGTTGAAAACGGTTTAGGTACACCGTTGTTACTGCCAGCTTGTTTCACCTTTATGTGAACTAACCTCGAAGAACAACTTTTTAAATAATGTATCATATCTGAAGTTGGATTTCTTCACTTCCTTCAGTGATACAGGTATACACCTCCTGCTGGATGTGTGTGATTGGTTGTGTTGCCTTGGTCCTTCCCCTACTTGCATGTATATATGTGTGTGTGTGTGTGTGTGGTGGTGGGGGGGTGTGGAGTGTGCAGTTAGGGTTTTCAACTCAACACCAAATTTCCTTGCTTTTTACGCTGTGGAACAACCCTAAGTGATGCATTAAATGAATTTTTTTGGCCATGAATATATGTGTGTGTGTGTGTGTGTGTGTGTCTATTACATATGTATATAAATAAATACATAGGTATTCCAGGTCAGTGGAGTTGCCATGGGTACCAAGATTGGTCCCAGCTTTGCTAATCTGTTTGTGGGTTGGGTGGAAGAACAATTTTTCCCTCATTCACAGGGACTGTGTCTGAACTCTACAAACGCTACATTGATGACTGTGTGGGGGCCATCTCCTGCTCCAGAGAGACCCTCCAAGTCTTCCTTGACAAGTTTACCATGGCCCATCCTTCCCTTCAGTACACTGTTGTAGTATCCTCCTCTACACTGCCTTTTTTGGATATCCAGCTGTCAGTCCAGAACACTGGTCTGAAGACATCAGTCTATTACAAACCCATTGACTCTCACAGTTTCCTCCTCCACAGTTCCTTCCATCCTAAACATGTCAAGAATGGCCTACCTTATTCACAGTTTCTTAGACTTCGCAGGTTATGCAGTGAAGAGGATGATTTTGCTGAGCAGACCCAAATAATGCATAGTTTTTTTATCAACAGGGGATACCCTAAAAGCACAGTGGACAGAGCACTTTCCTGGGTCAGTAACATGCCTCATAACCTTGACCCCTGCAGGTGGGATACTGTCACACAGGAACAATGGCGAATTCCACTAGTTCTTCCTTTCCATCAGAGCACACCTTCTCTTCACAGGATCATCACTAGTAACTTTCCCATTTTGCAAACTGACCCTAACATTGGTGCTTCCTTTACAGAACCACCTATTGCCTCCTACCGCCGGCCACCTAACCTGTGGAATCTCCTGGTTAAAAGCAGCCTACCTACGCCTAACAGTTCCTCCCTCCCAGGTACCAAATCTTGCAACAGGACTCACTGCTACACCTGCAAATTTATTTCCAGTGTGACTGAGATTCGGGGGCCTACAGGTTTTTTTCACATAACCAAGGAGTTCTCATGCACCTCCACTAACGTGGTGTATTGTATTCTTTGCAGGAAATGTACAGCTATTTACATTGGAGAAACTGGTAGCCGTCTTGCTGACCATTTCAGGGAACATTACAGAGCAGTCAGGAGTGATGAAACTGCTAAACCCATTGTATCTCACTTTATCTCCAGGGACCACAATGTCAATGACCTTTCTGTTTGTGTCCTTCAGTATTGCTTCTGGGATCCTGACCATAGAAAAAACATGGAAGCCAAGCTGATCATCCACCTTGGCTCCCAGCAGCCCTCTGGTTTTAAATGATAGACTTATTTTCCACTAACATCTTTCAGCCATCCCTTTTTTTTCCCTAAAGTCTATTTGTTTTTGTACTCATTTAATTTATTTTCATTTTCACCATATCTCCACTTCTGTCTCCTTCCACACATTTCATGCTTTCAGCCTTCTTACTAGGCCCTGTTAGTTAGTCTCCACCAGGAAATCTCCTCAGCTTTCTCACTCCCATTATGCTTTATCTTTCCCATCATCAGCTTTTTGTTTCACAGATTCTCTCTTAATCTTACCATTTATCACTTCTTCTCCCTGAGACTCCCCTTTCTTCTTTCTCCACATATATATCTCTCTCATTTTACCTCTCCTCTCCTCTACACTAACTTGTTTTTTTTTTCTCTTTTAGATATTTCCTGAAGAAGACCTAAGGTCAAAACATAGATTTTTAACTCTGTTTTCTATTTTCAGCACACATTTAATATAACCATTTTGTTTTGCTTTTAGACCACATGCTGATGCAGTGCCTTGTTTTTGTTTTTTACAATATATATTATATATATATATATATATATATATATATATATATATATATATATATATAACACACATATATACATACACACATGTATATGTATTAGTCAGTGTGTGTGCATCTCAACAATTCAAAGTTGCATTTAGGTAAGTTAGGTGGCTCAGTGGTTAGTACAAAAATTGCTAGTTTACACAATTATCACTGCCCACAATACCATTAATTTTCAGCTGCATTGACTGTTGCTAGAGTTTGTTTCAAATGGTGCTTTGCAGGGCATATTGCTGCTAGAGTGCTAAATTCATGTCACCTATGTGTAGTGCAACATTTGGCACTTCAGCAACAATGTGTCAGCAAAGTGAAATCTCACAACACACCTAGTACTGATGTGTAATATTTGATCCTGTAATGATTTCATGTATGTCACAAGTCCTACCCCATACAGTATGTCAGGGAATGCAACAGTAAAAAAAAATTAGTCCTGCTGAGGACCTGTGCATGAGCACAACAGTTTCTTAGAGCCTTGATGTCTTCTTTAGTGTCAAATCATAATGCTGCAAATCAGCATCTAGCATCTAACATTTTGACTATTGCTTGTGTTAGCTTTCTTGCCATGTTTTGACCATTTTTATATTTTTGTAATCTTTCAAATCTCTGCATTATAGACTGTTAATGCATTTTATGACTACTACAAATTAGACTGCGCCAAGTGATTTCTCGTAGTGACATGGAATCAGATACTGTATGTCACAGCAAAAGCATCATTAGCTCAGTTGATTCTATTGTAATTTCTTCTTTATGTTACTGTAACAATTTTTGTCAAGCAATATCAATTACAGTAGGAACGTTACATGGACACTACTCTTGATTTTAGTGCTGGAACTTGGAATCTGTTTTGCCACCATAGAGATGGATTTGGGTGTTGCACTCCCTACATATTTTTTGTAGTTGTAGATCAGGAAAGGCAGTGAGTTATTAATGGTATGTTATTATTTAAACAAACTTTATATCCATCCTTTAATTTTTCTCTAAACCACCTGTTTTTCTATATCTTTGTTGCCAAGTGCTGCATGATGGTGTGCCTTGGCATACTAGTGAAAATGACACTTTTCAAACTACCTAAGAATAGTTGATGTCCTCTTTCATTCTTGCAAACATCCTCTTTTCTCTAACTAAATTTCTCTTTGTACAAAGACTAGTGGCCCAATTTCCAAGGCATCTGGAATGACGCAAGGTGCTTGCATCAAAGTGAAATGATGCAAGTGCTCATTGTACCTCACCTTGCATTATTTATGATTCTCTAACACAACCTGCACCAGTTGAGGATCACTTGCACCAGGTAGACTTGTGTTGTGCTTGTAGCAGATGTACAGCTGTGCCATGGCAGAAGAGGACTTTCCCCATGGTGGTGTTGTACCATCCCCTAATTTGGGATTCTCAAATGCCCCCAATACGTGCGTGACTCACAAGGAGTTACACCCATCAGGAGCTGGTCTAACAGCCAGTGCACCACCCCTGGAGCAGTTGCTGGGTGGGACATGGACCCATGCCCCCCCACTGCAGACAGATGCCAGTGGACTCCCAAGACCACACAGCACCCAGACCCCTTGCATATCACCAGCACCACTGTTGTGTCCATGTTCTGTCCTTCTCCTGGGCCTGTTGCCACACCCCTCATCTAAATTCCACCCCATCCAGTCCTACACAGTCCCTGCCAGCCACCTTGGTGCATAACTGGTAGGTTTCTGCCACAGACCCTGATGCTGCATGACCATCCGGACTCCCAAGGCCACACAGCACCCAGACTCCTTACACATCACCAGCACCACTGTTGTGTCCATGTCCTGTCCTTTTCCTGGGTCTGCTGCCACACCCCTCATCTAAATTCCACCCCATCCAGTCCTACGCAGTCCCTGCCAGCCACCTTGGTGCATAACTGGTAGGTTTCTGCCACAGACCCTGATGCTGCATGACCATCCCTCAGCTTGCAGTAATCTCTTCCCATTTGTCCTTTGTTTTGTGCATGGTAGCACTTGCAGTGCTAGTGCTGACTTTGGTGAATGGACACTTCCCCATTGTAGAACTGGGTGCAGTGCCCCTGATGCACCAGGCTCTAGTGTAAGCTACTGCTTGCCGCTGTTTATGTTGGTCTAGGGAACTGTTTGAAAATTGGGCACAAGGTATTAAGACTGCGACACTTTAGATGAATGAGAAAGATATACCACATCACAGACTTTAATGGGTTTGACTTGCCTTCTTCCATCAGTGATTTATTACTACACCATTCTATTTCTACATTAAGGGGGGTCATCACTAGGAGCCTAACACACAAGTGTGTGACTGGTCCAGATGTGCACTTTATGTGCAAAACCTTTTTTTCTTACTATTTACTGCATTATAGTAGATTTACGAGATTGATTCTGCTGACTTGCAAGCTGACATTTTCTGTATCAATATGCCTCAGAATCCCTTGCAGCTGATACCAGAGAAGGGCATTAGCAGTTGAAGATTCAATAACCTGCAGTGCAGGTTAAAGGGTTCCCCTTCACAATATCAATCACAAAACAGTGATCGCTATTATGGTGAGTGCATATCACTGAAAAGCAAATCGGTGATATACACATGATGGTGAATGCACATCCGGCAACTACAAACAGTATTTATGTGGGGGGGGGGCTGTGCCCCTGACACTTCCTTGCAGGGATTTTGCCACCCACACACCCCTAATTTTGTATTACTAACTCCAGGGGGGTGCACATAGGCAAGGGGGCAACACTCGGGAATGTGGGACATAAATAAGCAAGAGCCACAAGGAGTGGCAAAAGTATCACCCCAATTCAGCCTCAAACCCAATGCCTACTGCACTGGAGCCAGCCACCATCACCACCACATCACTTGGTTGGCTCAGCTGCAGCAAGCACTCTCCCCTGTCACAACCTCTTCCCTATCCCTCCCCTTCTCCACACTATTCCTCCACTTCTGGTCACCTTCCCTCACTGTTCTGTCGCTATCCTTGCAGGGTAGCCCAACATGATAGTGCTGAAAATGAAGCCCTGTTTTTACAGTCAATCATTTTCAGTCACTATCATCTCTAGATACCAGGTTAGAGCTGTGGGATGGGATTTTTAGAGTGCTCATAACAGCTGCTGGTGTAGGGGAAAAATTGTACAAGTGGCTTTCCACTTGTGGAGTCATATGTTTCCCAGCATCTACAGTATTTTCAAAAGAGGAACCGGTTTGCCACAAGCTCCATGATTCACAGCAGCTTGTGGCTGTTTTTTTTTTTTTTTGGTGAAGCTGTGGGAAAATGGTACTCCCAATGGGATCAGGCATAACATGCCCAGCAGCTATGCTGGATGAAAATACAAATTTCTGCAAGTGCAAAGATTTTGGCCTGCAATGGTGGCTGTGGGTTGGGACTAGGTCCCTGACAGACTGAAAATACAGCTCCTGATCTTTTGTTTGCTGGTCCTGCTATTGTTCCTGTGCTAATTACAGTCACAGATAATTTTGTGAAATTGGGATCTTTTATCCATGGTCCAGCACCCCTGATCATGCCTCCACATTGCGGGCAGTAACCTATGTAGGTATATGTACTAACCTTAGGGCAAAGACACTTATCATATAAGAATAATTGTCTGGATCTATGTTCTATTATGCTTCATTGTGTTTTACTGACATATATATTCATGAGAAATTCTTTTTGTTCTATTTTTACTGTATTTTTATATGTAAGGCAACAGTGCCATCTTTGATAATTGTACATTACTACAAATGACCTTATACTACAGAGGTCTATTTTTTGTTATCTTCTGCAAGCTATGCAAGTTTTACACTAGTCCAATTATATACAGTTTATGTATCTTCTTTAGCCATTACCATAGTAATTATCAAGGTATAAGACTCTTTGTAGCACACAGCTTCTCTGAGAATAGACTAGAGACTGCATTTACCTAGATAAGGAAAACTGGTATTCTCCCAGTGATCACAGTGTAATGGTAGTAGGCCTGTATTACTGATCTGTAATAAATTGCATTTATTACATGAGTAGCACTTGTCTTTTGTCATTTCCTTCTGTCAATTCCTACAAGAACCTGAAAGAGTGATTTATCACTCCACAGTTAAATTTTGGCAACAGTGTGCAGGTTGGAGTCTACAAAGAAAGATTCACATTCAATTTATTTTGAATGTCGAGTAGTGTAGTGTGATTTTAGCCTACTTGGACCTTCTCATGATTACAGTGGTAGCAGTTGTGGCAGACCCACACTGCCTTGGTCTCAAGCATGGCAGACCCATATTGGACCCCTTTACACTCCCTCTGCAAGTGACAGCATACCCCTTGCCATCACCGTTCACCCACGGGGGACCAGAGAGTGGTTGGTGATCTCGCCAAGGCATTTTTACCAGTTTTCCAACTGTTTTATTGTTTGCCTACCCTTATTTGTTACATCTGACCTGTGCACTGAACTGAGACTCAATGTCCCAAACTACCTCACATCCCATGGTGGATGGACAGACTTCACACTGGATGCAAAATCTGAAGAAAAATCATTGCTGATAAAATCTGACCATTACAGAGTCCAAACAGGCAACAAAGAAATACAACCTTAAAGGTCTTTTTGTGGCAGCTCTACATACCACAGTTGAGAGTCTCACAGCAAGGTGTGCCTCCCTTGAACTGCAAAATGCATCTGTAAAAAAAGAGATGGGCTTGTAGACATTGGAGCTACAGAAAAAGGAACATAAATTAGTGGAGGAGACACAGTGACTCCAAGATGCTAATTCCAGACTGATGCACTGTACTGCTCAAGACACTGAGCAGAGCTATGTTTGCTAAGAGTTGATTGTGAAAGGTTGAAATGTGATAAGAAACAGCACATTTGAATGATATTTTGAGTGATATGAATGAAGCATTGAGAGATGAGAATGTTGAGTTGAAAGGATTACAAGCGTGTGAGTTGTAAGTTGGATAAAGAGCTTAGGTAAAACGTTGAATTTATAGAGTGTCACAGAGAGAGAGAGATTGAAAGAGGTATTCAGCACTGCACTGCCAAAGTCTGTCACACGAAGTGTAGACAAAAGATAGTGAAGTTGCACCATCAATGGGAGCTTCTTGCTGGCTGTGTTAAGGCCATGAACGGATTTCAGTATATGCCCACTGAGATTGCGTCATCCAACGATGACGACTCTGACTTGGATGATGAGGTATGCCATGTCACATGCAAGTCCAACCCCGTGATGTAGCAAATTCTGCTGGCCATCCACAAGATGGCGCAGATGTTGGCACAAACATGGTGTCACCACATCTGCATAAACATGGCAGATGCAATGTACAACACCAAGATGGCAGCCCGCATGACACAGGCGGAGGGCCTGTATTCCTTGATGTAACTCCATTCGCTCCCCTCAATAGGGGAGATAAGTCAGAGATTCACAGCATGATTAAAGAAGCGACCAGTAGGATCACCATCCCAGAGGACCAAAAGAAGGCCATCCATGACCAAACTGACAAAATGCTAAAAGATTCTGTTACTCTGGATCACAAGTACAAGGCAATCGCTGATGTGGCAGAGGAGGCTGCGCTTCGTGGACCCCTGTTCCATACCAAATTGGGTGCAACTACGCATACTTCCAACCCCCTATATGTCACTCATTCTGTCCAGCAAATTGCACTGAGCATCGGACAGATGGGCCCCACTGACAATCTCAGTTGTCACTTGGAGAAAGTGCACTCCCTTTGAGAGAAGCTCTCTCTCCAACCCAAATACCAGGTTCAAGTCTTGCGACAGACAATTGAACCGGCACTCTGGGCCAAGCTCCCAGAGGTCACACAGAACACTGGTACTGTTACCTTTGATGAAATCACTGCCACGCTCATATATGCAAATTCCCTGGGAATCATGGGATCGCACTTGGCCTACGGTCAAGCAAGGCATAAAGGAAAGCCCAGCCAGCTACCATCAATGGTTGTGGCTTGCATACAGAACTGGGAAGGCCCTCGCAAATGAGGGCTACAATATGAACCAAACTGAGCATGAGGATTTGTAAATCTGGAACATGACTCTGGCCTTGCAAGAAAAGGTTAAGCATAATGTTTACATGAACACTGAGAAGTTTGAGGTTATTTTCACTAAGGCAGAATGGGCCTATCAGGTCTACCTCTGTACCCTTTCTTCCGGAAAATCCAACAAGACAGCTGCAATACAGCCTAACCCAGATGCCCCCACCCACTATATGATGGAGGGGAAAAAAACAGAAAAATGACGCCCCTTCTGATGACAAACAGTCACACAAAGGGTGGGGGCCAGAACTACAGAGACAACTGGAATAATAGAGACAACAGAGGCAGTTCTAAACATCCAAATGTCCAACAAAATAGCCAGAACTGATACCATAATGATCCAAGCTATCATCAAATCAGAGAAGAGAATGAAACCCTCCACAAGCTGTTGGAGGAAATTTGTGCTGAGAGGGGAGCTACAGTGTCCCAAACTATAGCTGCCCTAGTCCCATCTGTTGAGTCATCGAGCAGCTGCTGGGAGGATGCATCAGTTACTGGCCAGGCTGATATGACATCCAAGGCAGAACCATCCATATAGGCCATCACTGTGCCTGTGATATCACAAGTATACTTGTAACCTTTACAAGACATTCAGAAGGCCTTAGAAGATCCTGCAGGCTTTCAATTTCAGGAACAGGAAGATGATGCTGATTCTGAATGCACAGATTGACAATTACAGGTCCCAGTCCCGATTGTGAGTGACATGATTGTTGACACAAATGGATGGCCTTGTGTAAAGGCCACAGTCTGGGGCCGCCAACATACCATGCTTCTGGACACCAGAGCAGCCATGTCAGTCCTCCATGACCAGGACCCAGTCTCATCTGACTGGTCTACTGGCTGGAAGACTAGTGCACAGGGGTGTAGATGGTACTCAGATACACACCTACTGATCTATTCCTCCACCTGTAGAGGTAGGCCACCTCAGGACTAATTTTGCTTTTGACCTCATGGTTCTACATCATCACCCCAGCATTCTGGGAATTGATTTCTCAGCATTACATGACTGTGTAGTGGATCTAGCCAACAGGCTACTCATTCAGATCAAAGGACAATGTCATCCTGTCACCATCCCAGACTCACACGTGGTGGAAGCTATCTCCCATAACAACAAGGAGTATCACATCATGGCTTTGTTCAAAAGTCATGACTTGTTTTCTGAACTTGCACCCTTGCTGCAAAAACACCTTGATGTGTTTTCCATCAACAAACATGACTGTGGTAGGATGCACACAACCATTGATATTACAGGGCCTGACCCTGTGAGGCAAAAACAGTACCCATTTCCTGTTGAAGCCTTGACATCACTTAGGGAAACCATCCAATCACTGCTTCAACAAGGAGTGATTAGGACCTGTTTTTCCACTGTCAATTCACCTATTTGGTCTGTGAAAAAGTCAAATGGGGCCTGGAGACTTACAACTGATTACAGAAAACTTAATTAGATTACTGCTAGCTGCACACCAACTGTAGCATAAGCACCTGATGTACTCAAGCTGTTGACACCTGACAAAATGTAGTTCACAGCTCTTGACATTTCTAGCGGATTTTGGTCACTACCATTAGCACAGGGAAGCCAATAGAAATTTGCTTTCACCTTTGATGGACACCAGTACACCCGGACCTTGCTTCCCCAGGGCTTCCACAACAGCACCTCCCTTTTCCATCTTCACATGATGGATGCTCTACAGGGGTTCTGTGCACCCCAGTGTGTCCTGCAGTATGTGGATGATTTGCTTCTAGCAACCACCACAAAAGAGGACCATTTGGCCATTCTAGACAAGCTTCTGTTTCTCTTCAAGAAAGCAGACCTCAAGTGAAACCCCTCCAAAGCACAACTGTGCGAGAACAAGGTCATCTTCCTTGGCTTATGCATTACAGACCAAAGCAAAAGCCCAGCTGTCAAAAAGATCCAGGGCTTGCAAGATCTGCCACTTCCTACTAGCTCAGATGCTTCTTAAGAATGTTAAACTACTCCAGGGATTTTATTCCTGACTTTGTCTTGAAGGTCGCTCCTTTGTATGAATTTCTGAAAAAGGATGTCCCATGGATATCGGGCCCCACTCATACTGATGCTGTGACACAGCTCAAGCAGGCCTTAGCCTCAGCCCCAGCACTGATCAATCCAAACCCAAAACTTCCATTCCATTTGGAAACTGCCACATCTGATGTGGCCATGTCTGCAGTGGTGGCACAAAAGTACAATGGGTGCTTTAGGCCCATTGCCTATGCTTCTCAGATGCTGTCTCCAGTAAAGAGAAAGTATAGTCTCTGTGAAAGAACACTCTTTGCAACCTATTGGACTATCAAACATTTCATGTACATCATTGGGTCTGTACCTATTGTTTTGCATATCTGTCACACCCCAACCAAATTATTGCTTTCAGATAAAGTGAAAGATGGTTCAGTTTCCAATACCAGACTCACCCACTGGTCCTTGCTTTTTCAGGACAGGGACATCAAAGTATTACCTGCAAAAAATGTCATCCATTTTGACCCATGGCCTGCTCTACACTGGTAAGCCACATGTCAATAGTGCACTCCAGCCTCATGATATACCTGAACCGGGATCATTCCTACCGGCTACATCTGATGTTTTAGAGGATACCAGCATGTATCATGTCTTCACAGATGACTCTGCATACCATGTGGAGGAGGAACAGGTAGCAAGATTTGGTGTGTTCATATTAGATCAAGATGGCAATTTTAGGCTCATTTTTAGGAAATGTACTTTTTTTTAATCAAGGATGGAAATGAGAGAGGAAAAGTGTGGCCTACTGGGATTTTAACCTCAGATCTCTGGTATGCCGTTCCAGCACTCTAACCATTAAGCTACAGGCTCACTGGTCAAAGCATCGGAGGAATTTTCTTACAGCCACACACACTCCTTTCTCTAGTGTTGCGCAATTATGCAACTAGTAACCAATGTTAGGAATACCACTGTACTGTCATTTCCTCACTGTATGCCAAATTGGCAGCTGTGCTGTGTGCTCTTGAGGTCATGCCCCATGGTACCAAAGATGTAATCATCTTTGTAGACTCCAATTGGGTCTGCTCCTCCCTTACTGAATATCTAGCATTCTGGGAGAGAAATAACTTCATGTCCTCTGATGACGCACCTGTTATATTTAGAGATTTGTTTGTGTACATACACACACTGACCCAACAGTTTACTCACAAACTGTACATTCACAAGGTAAAGGCTCATTGCAAAAATGACCCTTACCATGTATTCAATGATTGAGCGGACCCTCTGGCCAAAGCAGGCGCTTGGGGGGGGGGAGACATGATCAATGACTCACCCAGTTGCTGTAGCAGACATTTTCTTAGCTGCAATCACCAGGCAGAAACCACAACCAGAACCTCCACTGGATGTTTCTACTGCACAGCAATCTGATCCATAGCTAAAAGATGTGTTTAAATATCTGGACATGGGAATTAAACAGGAACTACCTTCTGGTAGTCCATACGAGAGACATTCTGACAACATACATATATCTCATGATCAGAAACTGATCTGGTATAGGAAGGATAATACAGGCCATAAACTATGAATTGTACCACAATCCTGACAAACTGAATTCAATCATATGGTTTATGACACCCCCACTGGTGGACTCCAGGGGGCAAATAACACCATCCAGAGACTTAAAACCATCATCTGGTGGCCTGGTATGATCAAAGACATGGAACACTATGTGGATAACTGCATAGTGTGTGCCCAGAACAATCCAATTTCAGTGAAAAGAAATGCCGAACTATCACCACAAAGGTAATCTGGACCATGGAATGCAATACAGATTGATTTAATTGGCACCTTGACTAACTCCAGCAAGAACAACAAGTAAGCACTTGTTGTCACAGATTTGTTTTCCAAGTAGGTTGAGGTATTTCCCATTAAAACCAACATGGCAAAGATGACTGCCAAGATCCAGGTGGATCAATTGTTCTCCAGGTGGGGCCTACCCCTTAAGGTAGACTCAGACCAGGGAACCAGTTTTACAGCTGAGCAGATGAAAGAGACTCTCCAAATACTTGGAGTAGATCAGAAATTTCATATCCCATACCATCATCAATCCTCAGGTCAGGTAGAAAGAGAAAATAGAAGAATCAAACAGATGTTATGCAAATTCATCAATGACAATCCCACAGATTGAGATTTCCTCTTGCCACAACTGCTGATGGCAATCGGGGGAACTCCTGCAAAAGCCACTCAGTGCACACCATATGAGGTTATGACTGGTAGAGCCATGAGATTACTTGAGCACCTATTTATTGACCTCCACACCCCTACAGCAGATAGGGTATCTATGGACAAATATGTTGAAAAACTGTGTTGACATCATGAAAATACACTTGTTCACTGCAAATCATATGGGTAAGGCTCAACAACAAGCAAAAGCTCATTTTGATAAGCATGCCAAAGAAGTCAACTGGCAAGTTGGAGATCAAGTCATGCTTCTCCAATGCAGACCACCAGCTTACTCATTTACCAGCAAATGGGAAGAACCATACCCCATTGTCAACAAACTCAGCCCTGCTGTTTATCAGGTGAGAGTTCAGCATCAGAAACAGACCACAGATAAGTGGTTCCATGCTAATCAGCAGCATTGTATAAAGGTGACTAATGACTTTTCTCAACCCTCTTAGGGTGGAACAGTACCCCTCACTTAACAATCATTTTCTGTTTCTTTCAGATATACTGGCAAGATGGCTATCTTGTACCTTCTTATCCTGGTAGGACTACTTTCTTTTACTTACTCTCAAGACAAACCCCTTACAACTGAGCACAGACAATGTATAGCACATTTGTTTGACAAACTTGAACATTCAGCTACAGATGCACTAATCTCCAGCCATCAGGGAGTTCATATTGATGTCTGCAACAAATTGATTACTGTTAAGGAAGGCTATCTTAATGCCATGGTTGTATCTCCAAACAAATCCACAGTGCAGATACAAGGGGAAACTGATTTTAATGATTACACACTTCCAGTAGCAGGTTTATGTAAAGGAACTTTTCACAGATGGCCCAACATAGGAATTGCACCAAACAATACACTCTCTATTCAATAAGCTTCTTCTAGACACACTGATCTATACAATTTAACTGCCTTAACAGATCCTACCTTTTGTGACTGTCTCACCTTTGAGGAATCACAAGCATTCTGTCTTCACAGCTATATGGCTACTGAAGCTATGTTCCTTTCTGTGGTCCCACCCACTGAAGAAGAACTGACTGAATGTCCTCCTCAGGAGCCTGGTGGTTTGTTTGTTGTTTGTTTAAAATTTATTTTTATACATGTTAATCTGTTGGGGAATAAATCCCCATTTACAACAAATACCTGTGGAACCTTGTTAGAACAACAAGAAAAAACTAAATAAGTACACACAGTACAAAATCACATTAACCTAAAAACAACTACAACAAGCATTTAAATAATTATACAATTCAAATTTAAAAATATGCAAATCAGAAATCTCAGCCATTTGACAAGATCGTTCGTTCCATGTCCTTGCTAAACTATTCTGGTGGTGGTCGGACAGCCACTTCCCTTCCTGGAGCTTTGGATAAAAATGTACAATTTATGCATATTCCAGTTATTTTTAATCTTACACATTGGAATATGGCCAAGTTTAATCTCTGTCACACAACCAACACTTCTAAATATTTCAGTATGATGCTTCTAGACATTGTAGCTCCTTACCAAACTCGCATGAATGATCCAGTTAGTGGACCTCATGTTACTCAACATGCAGGAGTTTTTAGACCAGCACCTAATGCTCAAAGTAAATCACACACTAGGCATGATACTGCAGATGTTACTGGTACAGCAGGCACCATCTCTGGCCTCTTTGGTTCAGCAATGCCTATTTGAAATCGAGCAGATACAGCTGCTATTAAAGCACAAACACTTAGTTTTCAACAAGCTATTAAAAATGAGGTGTCACCACCCATGTTACATGGTGTAGATAGTTTAAGTAAGGAAGTGTGTTTTATTGTTTCTGACTTGCAGGAAATTGCTAAAGGGTTCAGTGATACTATAAACAAAATTAATGAATTGATTTTTCAAAATAACAAGGTGGCAGACAAGCAATATATTGCCAGTGAACTATTATGCTCCGCTTATGGTGCTTATGGAATTGCCACTGTTAACAATCTCTTCAGGGACTTGGAAACAGGACGCATTCCAGATATTATTCATGATAGAAGAATGTCTAAATGGTATTGTCCTCAATGCAAATCTACTGCATGCATTACATTGTGTATGTCAAATTCTGTTAATATTTCTATGTCTACTGCTAGAAATCTTGGGTATGTTTCACATTATGCAAACCAAGCACCATGCTACTTTACTAAATGTTGCTCAATTCATGACAACATGTTCATTACTTTCACTGTGTCACTATCTCACTTTGATCCACAGACTTCTGTCTTGGACACACTGGCTGCTATAAATTCCATCGGACATCTTGATGAGGACATTTACTAAGAATGAACTGATTGTCTGCTTTCCTTGTTTATCACACTATCCTACAAGCTTGGGTCACACCACATTCCAACTGCTGTGCAAAGAAGGAATATTATTACGTGTGCCACTCTGATGTATTTGACATTGTTAAACCTGCCTGTGGCTATGTTCTGAAACATCTCGACAGGTCCTTTTCTTTGGGTGATGATCTGCCATCCAACCTGACTGAATAATCTTTGCAAGCTGCATCTTCAGCACCCACCTCAGAAACAGCTGCATCCTGAAGCTACCTGGAGGAGGTATATCACTTCACATCATGGCTCACCAACCGTCATTTTCTTGTCCCATACATCTACAACACTGGAGAGTTCCAACTGTATGAGTTACCTACAGTTCTGATGGGCAGTATTATGTGGTGACAAATCACCATTCCTTTGCTTATGGTGCCAAAACTTGTGCTGTTTATGCTCCTAACTTCTCTTTTACTCCACATCAAAAAACAGTAATTGGTCACTCAGTTATTACTCCTGTTCCTCTCCCTGAACCAGATGTTATTGATACTGATCCACAATACTTGCTTACCTTGTCTCAATATTTGCTTGTATTTAATGTTCGCATTGACCCTTTGACATTCTCACTGAAATCCCTTTTGGCTAGAAAGGATTCACATATTGTCTATATTAGCAACAATATTTCTAAGGCTGGTGACGCTCTTAATACTCTTATTCATGATGGTGATTTATGCACTGCTCTTTCCAGTACATGGTTAGAATTAACATTTAAAGCTTTTGTTATTATCCAAGCATTTTTGATTGTTTTTCTGATACTAACACTTTGCTGTCAGCGACATACTCTTCATCAACATTGTGAACAACTTGAATTCTTTACAAGGCTCGTGCCTTGGGCTTGTAAACAATGGCTTTTAGAGCTCCAACCCATTGCTTTCCTGTGGTTGTTGCCTTTTCTTGTGAAGGCAATGGGGGGGATGTTATCCATGGTCCAGAACCCCTAATGGTACCCCCACCTTGCAGGCAGCAACCTATGTAGGTATATGTACTAATTTTATGGTGGAGACACTTATATAAGTGTCAGGATCTGTGTTCTATTATACTTCATTGTGTTTTACTGACATATATATCCATTAGAAATTATTTTTGTTTGATATTTAATGTATTTTTATATGTAAGACAACAGTGCCATCTTTAGTAATTATATATTACTGCAAATGACCTTTTACTACAGAAGTCCATTGTCTGTTATCTTCTGCAACCTATGCACATTTTACACCAGTTAGGATAGTTCCTCAGGCCACACATTTCTGTCCAATAATATGCATTTTATGTATCTTCTTTTATTGTTGCTGTAGCATAAGACCATTTGTAGCACATAGCTTCTCTGAAAATAGACAAGAGACTGCATTTACCTAGGTAAGGTAAACTGGTGTTCTCCCAGTGATCACACTGTAATGGTTGTAAGCCTGTATAACTGATCTGTAATAAATTTCATTTATTACATGATTACCACTTGTCTGTTGTCTCTTCCTTCTGTGTAGTTCCAACAAGAACCTGAGAGAGTGATTTATCACTCCAGTTACAGACCAGTCACTCTCATACATGTGGTGCTCTTAATGCAGACTGTTCCCCTTTAACATTTGGTACTTTTTTGGGCCTCAGCAGCATGTTTTGAATATCAGTACAGTGCACTCCACTTTTAGCGCCCATGCTTAAAATGGGAAGCCACTTAAATCGGGCAGTTTTTCAAAACCAAATGCCATTCCTATAGACCCCAATGTTAAAAATGGTGGTTATAGTGAACATTAGCCACCTGCTATTTCAAGCAGATTAGTTGGTAGTTGGTGTCAATTCACACTTTGGCATGCAGTTTGCAGAGCTTGCCAATGTATGAACTGACACTAATTAGCAGCTTATCTTCCCCAAATAGTGTTTCAGTTCCCAGCTGCTCAGATTTAAGCAGCACTCACACTCTGATCCCTACAACAGGTAGTCCCATATCCCTGCACATTTCAACCCCCTTGATCACTGATCCAGCATTGCATGTACAGAGAGAGCTGCAACTACAGTCTTTCCTGTGACTCTCCCCTCTTGTGATCGCTGACCAACTCTGCATATTGTATTTTAGAACTCCCGATTCACTGATCCAGCATTACGTGTACAGAGAGTGCTGCAACTAATCTTTCCTGTGACTTTCCCCTCTTGCGATCACTGACCAACTCTGCATATTGTATTTTAAAACTCCCAATTCACCGATCCAGCATTACATGTACAGAGAGAGTCGTAATCAGAAGCGGCTTGTGAACTTTAAATCCCCAGGGTCCACAAACACAAGGGATACTATACAATCTCCAACCTTTTGGGCACCTTTCACTGCACGGAAAGTGAATGGCATTACTGTCCCTTTTTTTCCTACCATTTTCATACCTTGACATTACATCGACCACTCGCTATAACGGGCAAAATGCTTCTGCACAAATGTGCCCGTTATAAGCGGTGGGGACTGTATTTTTATATTGCTGAAATAGTACCTAATTTTTATTGTAGTAAGTTTAGAAACAGATGTAAATTTATTTGGCTGGAGTGTTCTACTGTATCAGTTATGTAATCAGGGATGGTAGTTAACTGTTTGTGATGTATGATTATTTGTAAACTTTTGTTTTACTTTCATTTCACTTTCTTTTCTCTTTCCTTTTTCTCCCATTTCCAGTGATGCTGCTTGTATGTTTATTTTCTCATTTTTATTGTATTTATAATGTATGGCTTGTGTTGCTGATTCCTATAGTGTTCTTAGTGTTAACAGTTTTCAGACATTTGAATTTAAAAGCAAATGTTTGTATCCCCCCATTTATGTTAAGGAGGCTCAACAAAATAAAACCTGTACTGGGTATTTTCCTTTTTCATTTATTCATCAGACTACAGTAGTGTCATTTTCACTGTTTTTACAGAAGATCCTCCATCCCAAACACTCTATTTCTGTCTTATTCTCTCTTATTCTCTCTCACATGTTTTCCTTTCTCCACAGTACAAGTTCCACAAAATTGCTGCAATTTCTAAGTACTTTAACCTTAGTATCAGTGTACATTTTTCTTCTACAGTACTCATAGGAAATGTCTTTCAGGCTGTAGGGCAGTCTGCTCACCTTCTACTGTAATTGAACACTTACTAAGCTTGATGTTTCTCCTGAAGTGACTTTAGAGGCTGTATTTTGAAGCACATTCTTTGTCCCAATAGTTTTAACTAGGAAAGTGTATATGTTTGGGTGGGGGAGGGCAGGGCAGATTGATGTCATTTTCCACTTGAACATTTTACCTGCAATTGGGAAATTTTGATAAAATAATCATAGTCAACTTGAATCACTTAACTACCTTTAGTGGACAGTTTTCTTCCAAAAGGCTATATAGTAGAGTACACGATAGATGATAGAAAAGTAATTCACTGTCTAAGTTCCAACTTTTAAGAAAGTCATAACTACTGCAAAATTACCATTTTTAAGCTATAGTCAGAAATGAACATTTTAACATCAGTAGTAGTGGTAGATGTTATTTATAATCATTGGCATCATTCCCCAGAGGCTCACACACCCTTACAATCAGGCCACATGCAGAAGGAAAATGGCATACCACAATGCCATAATAATACAAGACATACACCCAAATCAATACATATATAAATAAATTCTAAAACTAACTAGTTTAAGTTAGCCATACAATTCAGTTCAAATAGACAACATGCATTATGATGATAAAAATATAGGGTAACACTTTATTTTAAGTAGTCCTTAACTACACTCTAATTACTGTAGAACTATGCTGTAACTTCACTGTAACTACTGTGTCGTTACATGTAACTACTATGTAGTTGTTAACTAGTCTCACAGTTGCATGCTAAGTGGTTACATACAAGTTGCATGAAGTAACTACACTGTAACTACGGTGTAGTTACATGAAATTAATATGTACTTGTTAACAAGTGATTATGGTGAAGTTGTACAACTTGCATACATGTGCAACAACTACAGTCTCTCTTTCAGCACAAATCATTTAATTCTGCCAATAATAAGTACTCATGTGACAGCTGTTGCAAAGTGTAACAGAAAATATATTGTGTAATTACCACTTTATCTCTTCTGGCATTGTGTTATTTGTTCATATAAGGGCAACTACACATGTAACAGCTATTGCAAATTGTAACAGCAAATCTGTTGTGTAACTACTATGTTACTACTTTTGGCATTATTAAATCTGTTCTTACAAGTGTAACTGCATATTAATGCAGGTTGTGTGCACTGTTTCATCTGTCTATGTATATCTGACATTTATTTAAAAGGTAATCACATATAAAAATGTTAAAGTGTAATCAGAATGGTAACTAAAATATAACTACAATGCAACTTCTGTCTGCTACAGTTAAATGCACTGACTGACAACTCATTAGATGATGTTCCATGCCTGTATTCCATTTTTTTTTTATGCATTTACAGGTTACTAAATATGCAGTTTAATATTGCGAATTGATATGCAACTGTACACAAACATATTTCATTTGCGTAATTACTAATTGGCACTATAACAATTGTGGCTAAGAAATAATGGTAATGTTTTCACAGTTAATACCTAGGTAACATGTATCTGTAGTTGCACACACTTACATTTATATGTCAGTAATGTAGCTCTGAAGTAAGTTCTTGTTCAGAAATCAGTCCTTCATGAACTGACTGCTTACTAAACATGTAGTCTAATATTAGACCCTATTCATATAGGTTGCAGGGAATGTGCCAAATATGCTTTCCCAGGTCTGGTAATCAGTACAACCATTCAATTAGATGGACTGACCAGGATCAGGCTGGATCCCACACTCTGTATGTATAGGAGAATTATGGGTTATGGTTGTCTTCCCATTACTGCTGTTTTCCAGTAATGGGACCTACTGGTCTGCCTATGTTTAATGCATTGCCCCCAGCTCTCATGGTATAGTCAGAGAGCTGGGATAGCATGATGTGAATGATGATGCTATGGTAACCACACTGTTCAGCCAGTGGGAAGGGCATGTGATGACTAAGGAAGGTGCTCTGCATGTGTATCCAGTGCCACCCACCAACATGCCACACAGCAGAATAGTGATAAAGCATGGTATGTAGTCATGCCTCACCCCTAGCCACCAACCTGGGTAGTAGCAGGCCAGGAGTGTGGGTGCAGAAGAGGTATGGGTCAATGTCACTGAAGCAGCACATTTCTTAGTAAATACAGCACTGTTACAAGCTGATAAGTAGTTATGTAAATGATTTAAATTATATAAGTAAACAATGCAGTTGTATAGCAATTAACACTGTTAGATTGCGTGTTTATTAAGTAGTAAGTGCCTGAGGGAATGATTTGTGAAGTAAAATATAAATCAGAACTACAGCACTGACATTCAGTGTAGGTGTATAGTAGTTACACTCTTCTTCTTATGCTTTATATTAAGTGTCAGTTTCTGTGTACTGTACATACTTTGCAAATACATGTTAGTTAGGAATTAATTGTGGAAACAATGCCACAGAAGCAGCACATTCCTTAGTGACTGCAGTACTGTTACACAATTCTTCTTACCCTTCTTACCCGTTATTGTAAGTGTCAGTTTCTGTGTACACTGTGGAATCAATGCCACAGAAGCAGCACAGTCCTTAGTAACTATAGCACTGTTACACTCTTCTTCTTACACTGAGGATGAAGACATGATCTCCGAAATGTCAGCATGTTTTTGGCTGATAACCTGACTAAGCAAAGGAATGTGCCAAATGAGCATTCCCAGTCCTGGTAATCACTAGCAACCATCCAATCAGATGGACTGACCAGGATCAGACTGAATAAGCATTTGGAGCTACACGTAGAAGAAGCAGGAGCTGCAGTGTGTGTTCCTGGATACTAAAGGGAAGTATTTATTCTTGTAGGTTGGTTAGCTTGTAGTGTGGTCTGGTTAGTTTGCACTGGGAGGAGGACTTGTGGGCTATTTTCTTCCACACCTCATCACCACCACTATTAAATAGGCATGTGGACCACTCCCAGTAGTGGTTCTACCTATTAGGAAGGGGCAGGAGGTGGCGTAATTGAAAGGGGTGAAATCTGGTTTAAAGTCTTAAAGAAATACTGCTGCAAATGCAATGGTTGTGCATTTTCTTTTTTGAGGTAAAGGCTTCTCTGGGGACAATGTTTTGAAAGAAATGCAGATTTATAGTTCTTAAGCAATATGGATGCAATTGTAAAGGTCTGTGAAATTTTTAGAGCCTAGGGAATTAAGAGAAGATGTGGAGGCCAGGGCAAGGAGGCAGCTGGATGAATGGGAGGTAAGAGTGGAGGGGTAGGGATGACTGGGGTAGGGGGCACTGGGAGGCTGGGAGGGTTGTGAGCTGCAATGGGTGTGGGGCAGCACTGTTTCTGGGAACCTGGCAGAAGGTGAGAGGTGTCCAGTGTGCAGGCTGTTCAGACAGCTTACACTAGAGATATAGAGCTTGAAATGGGAACTGGGGGAGTGGACAGGAATGTGATGGTGAGGAGGAGATGGGGCAGGGGGGTGAGGGAGGCTCATCACAGGATGAACCAGGCTGCCAAGGGGCAGAAGGGCATAGCCAAGGGGACCAAGTCCACAGGATCCTTGGAGTGGTAGAAGGGGGTGTTGGCAGGTGGTTGGGAACATGGGAAGACAGAAAGGAAGTGGAAAAGAGGTTCAGGGTAAGCAGAGGCTGGGAGTAATTACAGGGAAGGGCTGGGCAGGAGGTTGGAGACAACAAACAGGTATGCAGTATTGGCTGATGAAACAGAGCAGTAGGTTTGGAAAGACACCATAGAACAAGAGTCAGGGGACAAGGAGGAAAGGGGGAAATACAGGGTACAAGGTGAGAGGGAAGACTGTGGGGTAGAAGTGGGGAGAGGCATTTAAGCAGGTCAAAATGGCACAAACACACTAAATAATGGTGGAGGAAAGCCAAAACATGTTTGGAGGGGGGAAGGGGAGTTACAATGCAGGGGGCAGTGGGAGGAGGTACACCTAGTGGAGGGGGAGGGGTTGTGGAAGGGAGTGAGTACAGAAGGGACGGAGGAGGAGGAGAGCAGGTGGAGGAGCAATTGAAGGAGAAGGGAGGGGGAAAATGGCAGAGTATGGAAGGAGAGGACACTGAGGAAAAGGGGCTCATAAGAGGGCAAACCAAACCATGTGGGAAGTGCAAGGGATAGGGGAGTCAGTACTTGTATTAGGGGATTCTATGCTCAGGGGGGTGAGATGGGGAAGTAAGGGAGCAAGGAAGAGCCAAACCTGGCTGGAGTATATGACAGGTATGACAGTGGGGAGAGTAGGGCAGTGCATTCAGAAATGTGAGAAGAAGGTGAGAGGGAAGCCTCATATCATTGTGCACCTAGGAGCAAATGACCTAGAGGGCAGTATAGTGGAAGAAGTACAGGAGAGGTTCAGAGAAATGGGGGTAGCTGCAGTCAGGTGGGAAGCTCAGTGACATTCTCCAATGTACTCCCAGTACATAGGGCAAACACGGTGAGGAAGCTAAGAATACAAGAGTTTAATAGGTGGCAGAAGGGGTGATGTGCAGAAATGGAGTATGGGGTAATGGGGAGTGGAGCAAGACATGGAACAATAAGAGGCTTTATGCCAAGGACAGGCTGCATCTTAGCATTGAGGGTACAAGAGAATTGGGATAGGGGCTGGAGAAGCACATTAAAAACAACATAGATTTAAACTGAGGAGGGGGGAGAGCTGAGTCAGATAGCATGGAGAAGGCACTTTCCAGGGAAGACTGGAAGGCCCCTCCCCCCAGAGAGGGTGGAGGAGAATAAGGAAAAGTTACCAAGACAAAAGTGGAAGGGGGAGGGAGATGGGAAGAGGAGGGGCGGGACACAAGGTGGACTGTAATATCCTTGAATGCAAGGAGCTTAGCAAACAAGGAGGCAGAGTTCCAGACAATGATGATAGAGAGAGAGATAAATATTGCCACCATCTCAGAGACCTGGGCCACCCAATACCATGACTGGAATCATACAATCCCGAGTTATAGGATGTTCCACAGGAACCGGGAGGGGGGAAGGACTGGAGGGGTATCTATTTATGTCAGGTAGGGGATAATGTGTACCAGGAAAAAGGGGGATGAGGGGAGGCCAGAAGCCATATGGGTATTGCTCCAAAGCCTTAAAGGTAAGAAGCTTAGGATGGGGGTGGTGTACAGGCCACCCTCACAGAGCAAGGAGGTGAATAGGGATCTTCAGGAGCGAATTAGGAAGGTCAGTGGCAAGGGAAATACAGTTATAGTGGGAGACTTCAACGTACCTGAGGTTGACTGGCAGACAGTAGCTACAGCACATGCCAGGGAACATGTGCTGCTGGAAGCTATCCAAGACAGCTACCTAGTGCAAGGGGTGATGGAACCTACTAGAGTGGGGAACATACTGGATTTGGTGCTAACAAATGGTGATCAAGTCCAGGATGTAGTAGTACAGCACCTCTAGCAAGAAGTGACCACTGCTAAGTGTGGTTCCTCCTCAACACAGGGAGGGAGTCAGCTAAACCAGGCCAAGAGTGTTGGACTTCAGGAAGGCAGATTTTGCCAGAATGTGCAGCACCCTAGAGGGGTATTTAGCCAAAATGAACCCAGTGATGGATGCGGAACAGAAGTGGGCAATCATTAGGAGGTGGTTGAATGAGGCCACAAACACGTGTGCCAAATCCCAGAGTAAGCAGTCCAGGTCCAAAAAACCTACCTGGCTTAGCAAGGAAGTGGAGTGGAAGGTGAGGGAGAAAAGAGTGGCCTTCATTAAGTTCAAAAAAATCAGGGTGTGAGGAGGATAGAGAGGTGTTCACAAATGCATCTAGAGAGGTGACCAGGTCAGTCAGGGCAGCCAAGGCAGCAAAGGAGCTGAAGTTGGCTCAGGGGATCAGAGAGGGGGAGAAGGGGTTCTTTAAATACATAAGGGAGAAGAGGAGTTGTAGAGATGACATTGTTAGAATGAAGAGGGATGGAGGATGGGTGGAACAAGGGGAAGAACAGGCAAAGGCACTCAATGAGTACTTCTGCTAGGTGTTCACAAAAGAAAGTGATGGCCCAACACTGCAGGGGAAAGGGGGAAAGGGTAAAGGGGGGGTCAGAGATAACAGATGGGGTCATCCAAGAGGATAGAGTTCTAAAGGGCCTTAAAGCCTTGTGGGTGGACAAGGCAACAGGACCAGAAGGTTTACACCCAAGAGGGCTGAAGGAACTGGCGGAAGTGTTGGCAGGCCCTCTGATGGACTTCTTCAACACCTCCTTGGAGACAGGCAAGGTACCCAGTGACTAGAGGATGGATCACATGGTGCCCCTTCACAACAGTGGACCCAAAGACCAACCAGGCAATTACAGAAAGGTAAGCTTGACTTCCATAGTGGGGAAGTTGATGGAGACCATTCTAAAGGAGAGGAGGATAACATTTCTCAATAGTAATGGTCTAACGGATGAGGGACAGCATAGGTTTGTCTTGGGAAGATTGTGCCAAACTAACCTGATCAACTTCTTCAACTGGATCACTAGGGTGGATGATGAAAGCCACACTGTGGATGTCCTGTACCTGGATTACAGCAAGGCTTTTGACTCAGTGCCCCATGGGAGGTCACTGAGCAAGCTGAGGGACATGGGGGTGGGGAAGAAACTGGTGGCGTGTGTAGACAGCTGGTTGAAGGGCAGGCAACAGAGGGTAGTTGTAAGGGGGCGACATCCAAGCCAAGGCCTGTAACAAGTGGGATACCGCAGGGTTCAGTGATGGGCCCTGTTTTGTTCAATGTCTTCACTGGAGACATTGCAAAGGAGGTGAAGAGTAAAATCATCCTGTTCGCAGATGACACTAAGATTTGTGCAAAAGTGGACAATAAGGAGGCACTCAAGGAGGATCTAGCTAAACTTGAACACTGATCTAGGGAGTGGCAGTTGGGGTTTAATGCTAAGAAGTGCAAGGTCATGCACCTCGGAGCAAAATATCCCAAGCCCAGCCACTGGCTGGAGGGAGTGCAGGTAACAGCTTCAGAGGAGGAAAGGGATCTCAGAGTAATAGTCACAGGGGACATAAAGGTATCAGCACAGTGTAGGAGGGTGTCAGCAAGGGCAAACAGGATACTGGGGTGCATTGCCAGAGGGATCACCTTTAGAAAGGAGATCGTCATCCTGCCCTTGTATAGTTCACTGGTGAGGTACCCATACCTCAAAAAGGATGTGAAATTACTGGAGGGGGTGCAATACAGGGCTAGGAAAATGATCATGGGACTGGGTGAGTTGCTGTATGAGGAAAGAGTGAGGGAGCTCAACATATATTCGCTGGAAGAGAGAAGTGAAAGAGGGGACATGATAGAGACCTTTAAGTACTTGAAAGACATAAACAAAGTCAGAGAGGGAGGATTGTTTTGCTTAAAGGTGGGAAGGGTCAATAGGGGGCACAGTTTGAATTCGGAAGGGGGACTGTTCAAGAGGGAGATGAGGAGGCACTACTTTACAGAAAGAGTGGTGGTGAGATGGAACGCACAGCCGGAGAAGTTAATCGAACTGAAGACTGTGGATAGCTTTAAGCAGGGTTGGGATAGAGTCAAGGGCAGGATTAGTACAGACAAGAACACAAAGGGGGAAAGACCAAGAAAGAGGAGGAAGGGAGGGATTTAGGTGGGGCTGGGGCAGCTGTAGTAATATGAAATAAAGAGCTGCACAATTGGGCAGACTTGACAGACCTGTGGACCTTTTTATGCTGGCAGTTTCGTACGTTCATATGTTCGTATGGACCGAGCTGCGAGAGGCAGAGGGAAGGATAAGATATTGAAGACAGCAGAAATCTGGAATATGGGGCAATTTTATTTGTTGTAACTTCTAAAAATCCTTGTAAACTTCTCTGCATGCAGACGGCTGCATTAAAATAAAAATAAAAAGGTCGGCTTCGAGGCTTGTGCTGGTTTTAAAAAGAGGACCTGAGACAAAATTAGGCAATTGTGCTAAGAAGAAAATGGATGGCTAGAAAAAAAGTTGAAAGTTGAAAATTCAACAGTTACACCAGATTAGCAACACTAATCAGCTATGAATTAACATTACTCTGTCTTCCACACACAGGCTATCTATGCACTTGAGTTATAGAAGTACTGTAGTTGAAATTCTGAATGTACTGCAGACTTGCCCTAACTAGATAGGTTATCTGATCAGAAAGAACTGTATGGTCTGATGGGCTTCTACAGATTGACCTGTGGGCCTCCTTCTGACACCCTACAGGTACCTTAAGACAAATGATCTACTCCTGTTCTGTGCCATTCTTGTGCTGGGACACAGGCATGATGGGACACTCTGAGAGACTGCTCAAATTTATCCACGAGCAAGAGTTTCCTGGTTAGCCATGCCAGCAAGCTAAAACCAACCTGCAATTAGAAATGAGACTCGGTCCCTCTTCAAATTATCAACTAGCTGAGGGCGCAGGCCAGACAAATTATCATCCCTCAAGCTATTGGCAAAACACAGTTCTTTAATATGGCCTTTAAAATCTGGGCTACTACGGCTGGTCTCTAATTTACACTTCAGTCAATAATAAACAAATCAGTTCAAACAAATATCACCACAACTCTTCCTGACCTATGATGTCTCAAAAAACAGAAGCCTTTTCCATTTGTGACAAATGCAGGCAGAGTCTGCTTAAATCAGAGGTGCATGATAGTGCTGAAAATTCTGGCCTATACTTTTTTTATTCTATTTTAGATTGTCCCATATCTTCTAACCTGTATGATGTCCTTCTTTCCCCATTATGAGTCTGCTTTAGCACTGCTTTCACATTTGAAATAGCAAAATGTGTACCTCGTTTAATATGGCTTTAACGAGGTTTTCATCAGCATTCTCAACTGCTTTTGAGACTTATTGTGCCATAAGGTCAGGGAGCAGTGTGGCTACATGCTAGTTCACTAGTCACAAGAAATGTAATCTGAAACAATGGGTTTTTAAAAACAGCTGAGACTATGGATGAAAACCTTGTCTGAGCCATATTAAATGGAGTGCACCTTTTATTATTTTAGTTGTAAGAAAAATGTGGTAAAGCAGACTCAAAATGTAAAAAAAATGTTACTTTCAAGTCAGGAGATAGATGGAAATCTAAAATGTTGCCAGAGCCTGACATGTAGTGGAACCAACTGTTCACCACTTAATAGGTTCTCCGGGTTCTTTCTATGGAGATGGAAAGTGGTTGCAAAGAGAGACAGACGACAACATCAAATGCAACAGATGGTTTACTCAAAGATAAGTCCAGAGGTCCAATCACTGTCGGTAGCAATAACAGGCTCACTGGAGGCACTTTAATTTAGTAACAACTATGCTTTGAAGAACTTTCAGCTTTGAGCATTTAAAACAGTCAAAACATTTTAGACCAGTTCTATACTCTATGATATTTCTATGATTCTGTAAGCACTATAGCTGTATAAAATGGCTTTAAACTTTCTCATTTTTCTATTACTCCTGTTACTGCTATCACTATTGTCACTACTGTCTGTACTGTTACTACTATTGCAACTTTTACTATTGTCACTACTGGTGCTTCTATCACACTGACCAGGTGTTACTGAAGTGCAATTTGGGTTAACCCTCATTGCAGCTGTGAAGAAATGATCCTAAGAAACAGGGGTGCATTTTGATGAAGGGTTTTCAGGGACGAATGCACCACACTGGGGCCAATCACAAAAGGTTTCAAAGACTAGGAAACACTTTATTTTGAGACTGGGATCAACAAAGGAGGCTCCTCATCCTCAAAGGACAAATTTGTAGCCCAGGAAAGGTCATAACAAACTGCTTGAAAAGATACAGTTGTAGAAGGAGTAGTTTGAACTGATGAACACAGGAAGAAGGATGTCTGGTATGGGTCATCCAGACCACCAGGCAGGAAACATGAAGCATTCATCGATCAGTGAAAAGTAATGACAGACCGCTGATCAATGTTAATAGACAGCTTTTCATCTACAGGAACCTCTGGGCACTTGTGAAAAGTCAGGTCAGACTGCCAGCTAACATCACCAGAAACATGGGATCTGGTGATAAAGGTGTCTTGCAGCTTTTGTTGTCCTCAATCTCGTAGCTTTCATCATCTTTGGTCTTGCAGCTTTCATCATCCCTGAAACAACAAGATCCCACCCCACTACAGGTATGTGTCAGAGCTGTCATTATTGATCCAGGACAGCTCCTAATCTGACTTTACTTTTCTTAGCGGAGTAGGGATGTAGCAATGCAGATCAGATGAAAGGAGCCTGGCAAAACTATCCTCTAGTTCTAGCTGAAACAGCTGACCACTCGAATAATCTACTAGAATTTTAAAGAATTCTCCAGTCTTTTTAATGCAGCAATAGGGGACGACTTAGTAGATTGGTGGCCAGGATGCAGAAGTCAGCACTGCAATGCAACATGTCACAGTCCTAAGGTCCACAACAAGTTTTGTGTCAATTGGCACAGTTCTAAAGCAAAGAGTAGAGATGCAGCAGTGTTTTAATTTACAGGCAAAGTGAACCTGAAGTGGCCCACTTCGAATTTGCATAGCACTATGCAAATTGTCCATTAAAAACTTGAAATTCGCCTTACTTTGCTTTACTTCACATTGTCCACTTCAAGTTCACTTTGAGTTACAGTTTGATAAGGCAATGTCATTCAAAAACAGGCCACTGATCACATGTCTGACTGTCTCTGCAGGTCTGCAGGTCACATGATTCAGGGAGGCAGTTAAATAGGCAGGAAGTCAGTTTTCAAAATGCAAAGTGGGCACAGATGCAGCGTGCAACAGTCAGCATTTGGTTTATTTCAGGATACTGCAGAAACTCCTGTACCACCAGATTTAAACAGTAGGCCATATAGGGAACCCACAAAAAGCTACCATTCCTGATACTTTTCACAACGTTTGATCCATTATCACTAGCTATGAAGCCAGCTATTAGAGACAGGGGGTGCAACCACTCATCAGTTTCTCTCAGTAGCAAGTCTAGAATATGTTTGCCTGCATGCACTCCTGCTACAGTATGCATTGCAAGCGTGGCATGCTGTCTAATGCCATGAAAGTTGCTACCACCACCACAGTCTGACTTTTTACATAGCTTTTCCATCCCACCATCACAGACAACCCCAGGTAGCTGTGCCCAATGAGCAGTAATACACAGATAGGAACTACCCGCTGTTTTGCCACTTGTCCACATATCCATGCATAAGTGAATGTAAGGTGATGCAGAATGCTGAAGGGCATGTCTTGCAGACTCTGCCATCATCTGGCACAACTCAGGGACAGCACCGGTTTAAAAGTATGTCCAGGACAGGACCTTCCATTTAGGACATGTGCATGCTGCAAAGCACCAGAAGCCTGCATTATCCACAAAGGAAAATGGCAAAAGGTCAATTGCCAGCATTTCTGCTATGGCAGCATTGAGTTCACATGCATTTTCATGATTGGGTGGGTATTTAGTGTTACATGCAAAAAGGCTGTGCAACGTGGGCTACATTGTTCATTGCTTTACATGTGGCGTGCTAAATGGCACTACTCTACTAATTGACATGGATGGGGTACCTTGGATGTGTGATGGTGGGTGCACAGGTGACAAGCCAATACATGTGGTTATTTTCCTTGTTTTAGGCATAGGGGTTGATGTAGTATAATTACCACATGGACCACCACTGCTACTCTGACCACTGCTTGAACATTCCAAATCCTCCAACTCCTCCTCCTCCTCCTCCTCCTCCTCATGCCTGTAGTAATCTTCTGGTGTTATTTTACCACTTTTACTGATATGGCTACTTACACTGATGGAAGGGGATACCATGCTCACTAAGGTGGCTGAGGGTGAATGCCCAACTATGGCATTAGCTCCCTTCTTGTGCCACGTCCACGGTGCCTTGTGCCTGCTCTTCAGATGAGTATGCTGGCCCCCCCAGTGCCCAAATGAGTACCCTTTTTAGCATGCTTCACACACACTTGGCAAAGCTGGCAGATTGCCACTGTTTAATTGTTGCCATCTTGTACAAAAATATCCCAAACTAGGAATTTGGATGCCCTACTCTTCACATGCCGCTTCTGGTGCTGCTGCTGCATATGTAACTGCACTTTTGGTGCTGTTGAAATGGGGAATGTAATGCATGATTTCTGCTGTTGTACACAATTGGACTTCGACTGATCATCACAATCTGTGACTATTAATTCAGGGTCATCATCAACAGACACAGCTACAGCAGAACTTTAAGGAGTGGGCAGCCACTAGACATGAATGGCCACCCTGTTCAGTGTGCCTGTTACACTATAGAAGAGCATCAGCATTTCTTTCAGTGTTTTTTACTATTTTAACTAGTTAGTTTTAGGCTATTACTTTAGTACAGTGAGTTAGGGTCATGCAGTGAGTGAGAGATGGTAGGACAGAGAAACATCGGGGTTGTGGAACACCTGTGTGTACACAAGGGCAGTTAGGTTCAGCCCCAAGGACGCCCTTGCTGTGAGGTACTGGGGACCTGAGTAGCTACTGTGGACACATTGTAGGAGAAATTTAAAATCATCTCCTACCTGTTTATTCCTTGCCTGCGCTGGTAGGAGGAGTGTGGAGTTTGCCGGTGTTTATTCCTTGCCTGCGCTGGTAGGAGAAGTGTGGAGTTTCCCGGTGTTATCCGGAGGACAGAAGGAGTGAGTCATTTGTGAAGGATCTGTCAGAACATCCAGGATTTTAGCCAGTGAAGAGTTGGTCAGTGGGGCAGTCCTGAGAGAGACATGAGTGAAGGAATGACTGAGATGAGGCAGCATACCTGACTAGGGTGAGAGACCAGCTGAAATGTCACAAGGAAGTGCATCCGACCCTTTCTGTAACTGGACTAAGGGAAAGAGTCAGCGGTCTGTGAGGACAGTTTTGGAGGGCAGAAACCCCTGGCCCAGATAGGAGGATGGGCACTGCACTTTCTGTAAGGAAGCACGGCGGGCAATTACTCTAGGCAGATCAGGATGTTAGCCATAGGATGGGTCATTTTGGGCTGCTGGCTTGAAGGATCGGGGGATGCCTTATAACCAGATTAGAAAGATGGAAGTGGAAAGTCCTCACAGAATTGAGAACTACTGGAAAGTGGTTGAATGAAGAAATCTGGGGTGAAGAATATTGGATTATGTGAATGGTGTTGGTGATGTACTGTGTCTCTTTTCTCTATTTGTTTCGGTAAGGAAAGCTTGATAAACTGAATGGACAAATTTTTAGTCTATTTTTTATTTATTTGATTCTAGGATTACAAGTCCTTTTGAGCCGAGGCTGTTTTACAAAGGTTCCATGTCAATTCCAGAACAGTACAACACAGTACAACAGAGCAGATGAGTTTTAGGCATGCTATACAAATTAACACTCAGTTACATGTACATAAATGCATACATTTTGGATAAGACAGGCAGGGCAGCAGAGGGAATACAATAGGATTACAAGGATGGAGAAGACACTGGTAGTAGCATGCCAGGGGCAATTGTCGTAACACCTAGATAAGTGCATGTGGTGGGGCTAGGTGGAGGGGGGGATGAGGGGAGGGAGGAGGAAGGAGGAAGGATAAGGGGAGAGAAAGTGCAATGTGAAGACCTTAGACAGGAACTGTGGAGTAGTAAGGAGGGCTGGTTGGGTGAGGCAGTCACAAGTGCTGATGGCAGAGAGATTGAGTCAGAGCCTTGTTTTGAATGGGCCTAGCTTGGAAATTGAGGCAATCTCAACGTTGAGACTATTCACCAGCTAGGGGCCCTGTAGTCAAATGACCATTGTCCCAGAGAGGTTCTGCAGTGTGGGACCATCAGGAGTTGAGTTTCAGAACTTCTAGTATGGCAGGAGTTACTACTTGGACAGAGGAGGGCTTTCATCCCCCAGGGTGGGAGAAAAGCCCATGGTTATCTTTTTTGCCATAATGCAGGTCTGATATTTTAGGGGGTTGGATAGTTGTAACCAATCAGTTTGGGCGTAGAGGGTAAGTAGATGAGATCCAGTGATAAGTCAACAGGCTTTGTTGAGTGATGTAGAAATGTGTCTGAGGGCTGTTGAAATGGCCGAGCCATATATGACAAGACCATAGTCGATAACGGAGACAACTGAGCTTTGAAGAGCAGCACTTAAGGCTAATGGGGTTAAGCATGATCTGTGCCTGTAGAGGAGACTAAGTCGCGTACTGGCAGCCTTGGCAACATTGTTAATGTGGGCCCCATAGAACAGGTTACTGTCAAGAGTGATCCCCAGATACTTAAAGGATTGCACCTGTTTGAGGGTCATTCCTAGGTGGTTTGTGATGGTCAGAGGATGCAGCCTTTGCTTTCTGTGGGAGTTACTAAAAAACATGGACTTTGTTTATTTTTTATAGTTGAGAATGAGTCTCTTTTTGCTGAACCAGTTCTCAACAGAGGCAAAACCAAGCTGGAGATTATTTTACAGAGATTGTGGGTCCTTATGGGAGGTGTGAATTACGGCATCATCAGCATAGAGTATAATTTGTTCTGGGTAAGATTGAGGGAGTCTATTCAGGAAAAGACTGAATAGAAGTGGGCCCAGTATGGAACCCCGGGGGACTCCAGAGTGGACTAGCCTAGTATCAGAGAGGAAACCAGCAATTTTTACCCTTTATGATCTATTTTCCAGGCAACTTTTAAACCAGTCTGTGGAGACTGGAGAGAGCCCAGCATTTAACAGTTGTTCCAGTAGCAGTCAGTGATGGATGGTATCGAAGGTCTTAATTAAATCAATGAAGACCGACCTGGCTAGGTGGCCATTGTCCAGGGAACTGTGGATGGCTCTGGTAAATTCCAAGAGTGCAGAAGAAGTACTGTGTTCTTTTCTGAAGCCATGTTGTTGTGCACAGAGGATATTGTGTTTGTCCAGGTAGTCAGTGAGTTGGTCAGCAACAAGGTGTTTGAGAGCCTTGGAGAGGGGAGGCAATATGGAGATTGGGCAGTAGTTCTATGATTCATCTTGTCTCCATTTTTATGGACCTGAGTGATGGTAGTGGATTTCCATCTGTCAGGGAACTGGCTGAGGCTAAGGGAGAGGTTGAAAATCTTGGTTAATGGTCAAGGGTGAGGGACAGCAGTTTTAGGTCCAGTGAGTCCCCATATTTTTTAATTTGACAATTGCTTTACTGATGTATTTGTGTGCCTCATGCATCTTGACTGCTTTAAAGTAGGGAGGAGGGTGGGTGGGGGGAGTGCTGGTTGGGTGAGCAGAGGAGTCACAGGCTACACTGAAGTTGGAAATGAAGGAATCCAGAGCCGAATTGACTTCCATCACATTGTAGATAGGAGTCCAATCCTACTGCCTGAGGTAGGATTTGCAGAGATTCAGCTTCCCATGGACAAGGATTCTGCTGGTGATGACTGATGGTGGAGGTTTGCAGAATTTGTTTGTCCATTCACAGATGACAGGAGAATGATCACTAAGTGAATCCGGAAGGATGGAGATGTTGGAGATACAGGCAGGGTGGCTTGTTTGAACCCAATCCAGAAGGGTGCTAGTACCAGTTCTGTAGTTGTGTCTGGTAGGGGAGGCAACCAGTTGTGTAAGCTTTACAGAAGAGATGGCATCTTTGAGGCCCCCAGGATCTGAGGTAAGCCAGTTTATGTTGAAGTTGCCAAGCATGATTAACTCGGAACCAGGGGGTAGCGTTCGGGCGAAGTCCAGGACGGCGTTAAAGCCTTTCACTTGCTCCTTAGGAGGGATGTACACTGCTGCAGATGTGCGGGCTTTGCCGTGGGCTCCTAGGATGATACGGATAGGAAAGATCTGTGCAGATGAGACAGAGAGTGGGGTGGTTTAGGGGTGGCCCAAGAGAGTTTCTTTGAGGTATATAGCACATCCCCCCTTTTCTTTTGGCCTTCTGATCCAGTGTAAAGATGGTGCAGACTGGTAGGGCAATTGCCAAGGCAGGGATTTTAGGTGTTAGCCAGATTTCAACAACCACAATGATGTCAGGTTTGTGCTGGTTAGCGAAAACTTGCAGGGCATCAAGCTTTGAGAGAAGGCTACAGATGTTTAGGGTCACAAAGGAGAGTTCCCTAGAGTGTTTTACTTGGTTGGATGAGCCTTTAGTTATGGGGCCAAAGTTAGGATGAATGTTGCCAGACAGCAGTAGCAGAAGGAGCAGTAGCTTCAGGGTACACAAACATAGGTCCCTGATGGAAAATTTACAAGACCGCGCCATGCTGGTAGGCAGAGAGAGCTGCTAATGCTGGTCCCAGAGTGTAGTCATGTGTACCAAGAGTGGGAGATGGGGTGGGGGAGCCCAGAGTCCTGGAACAGGGGCTCCTGTGAGCAGCCATTCGGAATCAGCTGGGGTGCAGGGGGGGAAGTGAGGCACAGAGTGGAGAGTGCCTGGGTGGTAGTGGATGAAGTCGACATGGTAACTGGATAGAGGAGAGGGGTAACAGGCACCAGAGAGGTAGAAGAGAGTGAGTAATGATGAGAGGATAATGAGTTGAGAAAGCATAGTGAAGAGTAATTATAACCCCCAGCACCTGCAGTTTGGCAAGCAGGGTGAGGGGCAGGAGGGAAGCACAAAGTAAATGGGGTGGGGTACAAGAAGGAGGGAAGTACTAGAAGGAGGGGGGAGGTGGGAATGGCATAGGTGGGATTAGAGGGTCTAAAGTGCATGGTGGGACAACATGATGTGACAGTCAGGAGGATTGTATTGAGTTGTATTGGGTAAGTGTGCTTTTAACTGGGCCCTCTAGTGGCTAAAAGATATAATCTGCTAATGGAAAAAAAAAACTTTAAACTGAAGAAATTCAGCACTGAGTATTAAAACAGACCAGATATCAGAGGCAATACTGGATTAGGGGGAAAAAAGGTTAAATAAGCTGGGTGATGGTAGTGACATAGGTGACTAATGGTGTAACTGCATTTAAATTAGAACGAAATACAACACAGCCTTGTGAGAGGGGGCAGAAGAGTACTTAATTTACACATTTTGCAGAGGTGGAAGCTCTGCATGTCATGTTTCACAGCGGATAATATAACTCTAACAGAAGAACGAACATTTGAACTCTGTTGCTATTCAGTGTTGGGCATTAGCTTTGAAGATTGGGAAGGTGGGGTGGTGGAGTTTTATTTTGTGGTGAGTTTAGTTGGTGAAAGTAGGTGAGTGAGTGAGTGAGTTTTGTATAAAATTTTAATAGTGGTGTGAGTGGATGGAGCGAGTGGAAATGTATTGGGGTAAGATTGGAATGGTCAGGCTGTACTCCTCCTCGAGACTCAGGGACCTCCACCCCTTTGACTGCCCACCGCTTCCTCCTGAGGTGTATGGTAGGTGTCGGGTTTTAGGCATAGTGAGGAAGTGGAGGGGATGGGGGATCTTGGGGGTCTAGAGGGGAAAGGGAAAAGGGTGAGCAGATAGGGACAGTGATGTTCAGAAGGTTCCCTGGGGCAAAATGGGTACAGGATAGAGGTCCCCCTTGTCTTGTGCCCATACCCAAGAGCTCTGATTATTGCAGGCCGGTAGTGGGGTCATCTTCAGATTCTCATCCCTCTCGGGCTGTGTTATACAATGCCAGGTCCATGGGAAACAAAACAGCTGTAATTGCAGATCTTGTATCTTCCGTGGACCTGGCTTGCATTACGGAGATATAGTTGGATGATAATGCGGGGCCCATTTTGACAGCTGCAGTTCCTCCCAGGTTTTCTGTGATACACTACCCAAGAGTGGATTGAAGGGGTGGGGAGGTTGTTATCTGTTTTAGATCAGAACTGGGACTCAGGGATGTGCCAATGGTATCTACCAACTCCTTTAAATGTATTGTGGATGAGGGTGCAGGTTGCATGATCCTTCTCATCTACCATCCATCGGGTGATGGGAGGGTTTTCCTGCAGGAGGTGGCCGATTTCATTGCCAACACGGTGTTGGAGTCCCTAGGTGGTTGATTCTGGGGGACTTTAATGCTTGGGTTGATGACGAACTCTCACCATTTGGATAGAATCTCCTCCAGTTGATGGAATCATTGGGCCTGACACGGGTAGTTAGCTCCACAACCCACAGAGGGGAGAACTCATTTGACCTGGTGTTCTTCCTGGGGATGGAAATCTCTGATGTGGAGGTGGATCCCGTTGGATGATCTGACCATCACACCCTGAGATTCAGCTTCACGACCCCCCAGATTAGGCCTGCCCCGAAGGAAATGGTACAGTACCGTCCTTTAAAAGGGGTTACCTCAGAAAGCCTAATGATGGTACTTGATCTTTCATTAATTCAGAATGATAGTAGTGATCCAGGGGACCTGGTTGTCACCTATAATGGGGCAATATCAGAGGCCCTGGATATCATTGCTCCAGTGCATGTTCGCCCTTTAATCCTTCACCTGGGTGCCTCATGGTATGATGGGACACTGCAAGAGTTGAAGAGATTAGAGAGAAGGTTGGAGAGACACTGGCAGAAAACTAACCTGGAGGAGGACAGGCTTAGATTGTTAGACCATTATAAGGTTTACCAATCAGCAATTTCCCATAAGAAGGCAAAATTCCTGTCCAGGGAAATTGCCACTGCTAAAAACAGACCAGGTCAGCTCTTCTGGACTGTGGACAGATTATGCAATCCAGCTTGTCTGCAGTCCAATCATGCATTGTCACAAGAAAAGTGTGATGAGTTTGAGCAGTTATTTGCTGATAAAGTTGCCTCTGTCAGGGATGTGATCAGCCAGTGCCTCCCCATTGGTACTTGCAGTGACCAACCATGTGGTACTAACACCCAGATAACCTGGTTTACCTTCAGCCAACTTGTAATCATGGATATAGTGAGGATCATCCAGACTTTGTGGCCAACTTGCTGTAGTCTGGATTCTGGCCCAACACATCTTCTTGTAGGGTGTGTTGAGATGATCACCCCGATCCTTACTGGAATAGTAAAGTAGGCAGTGGTCCAGCCCCTCCTGAAAAAAGCCCTCTCTTGACCTAGACTGTCCAGTAAACTACAGGCCAGTCTCAAACTTGCCTTTTGTAGGTAAAGTCATTGAGAAAGTGGTCACTCTGAAGCTGGAGGATAATTTATCTAGCCACAGTATCTATGATCTTCTCCAGTCGGGCTTCAGGAAAAGGCATAGGACTGAGATGACTCTGGTTTGGGTACTAAATGATCTCCTGATGGTCAAAGATCAGAGGGCCTCCACCAGTTGGGTTCTCCTTAATCTCTCAGCAGTGTTTGACACTTTAGACCATTGTGTGCTACTTGAGTGCCTGTGGTTGTTCGGTGGTTTGGGGGGGGTCTTCAGTTGGTTTTGATCCTTCCTCAAGTGCAGAACTCAGAGAGTGGTGTTGGGAATTTATTCCTTTGCCCCTCACTGTCTGCCCTGTGGGGTGCCGCAAGGCTTGTTGTTGTCACCAATGTTGTTTGCAGTGTACATGCTACCATTAGGAGACATTATAAGATGGTATGGCTTGTGTTTTCACTGCTATGCAGATGATCTTCAGCTGTAAATGTCTTTTGTGCCTGAGCAGGGGATAGATACTGTCTCAGTGTTTAACAACTGCTTGAATGAGATACAGGACTGGATGAATGCTAGCTGGCTGTGGTTAAACCCTGGGAAGATGGAGGTGTTGGTGATGGACTCAGATCATAGGATTGTTGGGGCAGGGATGAGACAACCCATTGGAATGACACTTGGGAGTGTCTCGTTGCGTGCCTCGAGTCAGGTGCGTAACTTAGGCATGATCTTCAATGAGGGCCTGACCTTGAAATCACAAATGTTGGCAGTGGTTAAATCTTCTTTTTATCATCTAAGAAATATCACCAGGGTGAAGCATCTGGTTCCATTTGAAGATCTTCCTACCTTGGTCCACACCTTTGTCACCACCCATCTTGATTACTGCAATACCCTTTACCTAGGGCTACTGGGGATGGATATCCACTGCTCGCAGCTGGTGTAGAATGCAATGGCCAGCTTGTTAACTGGAGTCCTTAGATACAGTCATATAACGTCTGTGCTGTGTGAACTGTACTGGCTGCCAGTACAGTGGCGGATATCCTTCAAGGTCACATTGTTGACCTATAAAGCCGTACATGACCAGGGACTCCTTTACCTGCAAGATGTTCTGCAGCCTTTCTGCACCTCCTGCCAACTCCAATCCTCCAATGAGGGATTGCTAGAGATTCCCAGGGTACGTTTGAAGACATCTGGAGCATGATCTTTTGCCTTTATGGCTCCTACCCTGTGGAATTCTCTACCTCATTGGACATGAGATAGCCTGACTGTCAAAGGATTTAAGTTTGCCCTTAAAACTCATCTCTTTTGTCAGGCCTTTAATGAGGCCTGATTGGGACTAATGTTACTGATTTTGTAAGGAAATGCTGATTATATTTAAGGGGTTGTTTTATATTTGGTTTTATGATAATGGTGATGTTTTATCTGTGTATGGATTGTTGAGGACCCTGAGCTTGGGAAGGGCACCTTTTATAAATAAACTGATGACAAGGATGATGATGATGATGATGACGACTAACACACTGTTTACAAACAGCCACCTTCACTTTTTTTTTTTCGGTTCATAAATGAGGTCTCTAGCATCATCATAATCATCATCCACTAATTCACTTTAGAGGCTGTCTTCCTGTGGAGATATTCCAAGTTCAACAGCAGCCCCACTATTATCAGCCACACTTTTTTCACCAGTGTCTGAATGTTAGGATGGCCTATCCTCAACATCAGTGGAAACATGAGACTATGAGTCATCATCACAATCAAGAATCATGTTCAAGTACAGAAGGTAGTGGGACATCAACTGCACTCAACTCTGTGGATTAAACATTTGAACTTGTAGCAATACTCATGTTATCAACCATACCCTCACTAACTTTATTAACAGCAGGGACAACACCATCTCCAACCAGCACTGAAGTGACTAATTTCGCTTTGAAAAACATAGACAAATCCCTTTACTTGGACCAACTACTACCTTTCCCTTCTGCTGTGTACTGCCACGGTCACAACCACTCTTAACACTGCTACCACTGGTAGCCCCTAAGGAACCTGACTCATCTTCACAACAACTTCCACTGCAAATAGTCTTCTTGGCAGCAGCACCACAGCCAGAAACTGCTTTGCCTGACTGTCTCTTCGTGGTAATTTTTTCAGATGACACAGACAATTTACAACAACTTAATATTTTGTCAATTTTGGGCAGCTGGAAAGCAAAATACTAAATGCAGACGCACAGGCACAACACAGTACCTGTCCTTGAATCTTTAACCAATCTTCAAAAAGCTGACAGTCAAAAACCAAAAACTTGTTTTGATGGGGGGTGGAGATGCAGTAATTAGCTACACAGGAGCAGGGAAATAAATTGCAGACAGGCTCAGAAACTGAAAGTACTGCTGTTTTGGTGCCAGAATGAAATGCATGTCAGTTGACAGCATGCACACAGATTAAAGGTCAGGCACAGAAACTTTAACTGTTCAGTACATTACAACACAGACAGTCCTGTAAAAAGACTGAAAAACTACCAGCAAGCAGAAAATATTTATAAACAATTCAGTGAAGTTGTACTGTGTCTATCTGAACACAAAAATAATAAAACAATAGCTAACAATGGCTGGAAAAAAATGTCTGTATCACTACTCTCCCTTCTACACCACATATCAGTCCCTCCCCGAAGCACACTTCTACAGTGTCTCTCAGTACAGAGACCGAATGAACCAATTTAACATTTAATGTTCACAAAACATCAATAAATGCTCAATGATATAACCGCATCAGGGTTTACTACAATTGATCTACTAAATTTTTTCCTAAAATTCTGTAGCAAAAAGGCATTTTTAAAGGTTTTTAGAGGGTTTGAAGCTCAGATCTCTGACAGCAAACTGTCTCCAGCTTTCCACTACACACACTACGATGAACTGAGGCTGTGCAAGACAATATGGAGCCTATGTGACATTACATCCCATGATCCATTGCAAACTTCGCCTTAAACAGCACAAAAACAAGGCGAAGTAACACAAAGTCAATAGAAAACAAAGCGAAGTAACACAAAGTCCATAGAGAACAATGGAAACTTTACATTACTTCAAGATGTGTAGCTATTTGCTTTGTGGAGTAGTAAGTGAAATTTGTGTTGTACACAGAATATTATGTGTAGCGAATTTTAGGCACTTTGCCCACCACTAACAATAAGCTACTAGTTCAGCAACAGGAAGTATGATCCCAAGCAAGTGACACAGTTCTGGTGTAGTTAAGGCAGTTTGATACAGTTTTAAAGTAACTGACACAGTTCTAGAATAAATAGGGATGAGCTCAGGGCAAAGAGCACAAGTTCTGGGAGGTCAGGTACAGTTCAGAAGCACTGACACAGTTCCAGGATAAATAGATATAGGCCCAGGATGATGGTCACAAGTTCAACACAGTGGAGTACAGTTCCGCTGATACACTGACTATGTGTCAGAAGCATTGACTCAGTTCCAAGGCAAACAAGTATGAGCCTAGGGCAAAGGGCACAAGATCAGGGCAGTTAGGTACAGTTCAGAAGCACTGACACAATTCCAGGGTAAATATGTAGGAGCCTAGCACAAGGGGCACAAGCTCAGGGCAGATTGGTACAGTTCTGAAGCAGCTTGACACAGTCTTTGGCAATAGGCACAGTCTTTAGCAATGGACACAATTCAGCAATTCAGTATGCCAACCACTGCATTTTCCAAAAATACCTTTGGTACCATCATTTCCCAGCCTCGATGGAATTTCCAATTTAACTTGCCTTTCTACTGGACTTGCTGTCCCACTTCACTGCTCGGCCACTTCTACAGATAACCCGAGGGATGGGGGAAATCAGAAACACCCACCACAAGTACAGCTTCACCTGCTTTCAATAGAACTACTTCTTTTTTTGTGTTAAAATCCCTAAGTAATAAACAGAAATGCCCGTTCAATAGGGTATACTGTAGCTTTAAGAATCTGTCCCTGAAAATGTAAATAGTTATGCCCATCATGATCCTGGCCCTCTGGTTTAGGGGGCTTCCTAATTTGACTAGGCCCACCCCTTTTCCCTGGTCCCTCACTGGAGCCTGATTTAGACAAATTAATAAATTTGAATTGACCTGCCCTCAAGCAATCCCTTTATTCCTGGGGCCTCTCTTGTCCCTGTCTGGCTGCCTTTGGTGCCTGAATTGAAAAAACCAAAAAAACTTTTATTTACCTCTTAAACTGTTCTGGCATCAATCATCCACCCACTGTCGCTGCCACTGACTACTACCCCAACACAGAGTGAAGAAATGCAGGCGAGGAGGCTGGAGAGGCTGGGTACAGGCTGACTGGTGGCAGGCAATAGGGGAGATGACTTGGGGCCTTGCATGTCTTCTTTCTCTCTTTCTCTCTCTCTTTCTCTCCAATGTGGCCACTGCTCGGTCAGACTATCACTGGGAGGAAGTTTACTTTTCTTTAGAAAATAATAAAAAGGGGCTAAACAGAGCCCACACCACCATTGAGAATGGAGTCAAGACCACTGACACACTAGCAGACCACCATGAACAATGGACCCAATGCCAACATGGAGGTATCAGGAGGTTTAAACCTCACTCTCAGGTTCTTGGCAATAATGGGCATGCAATGAATCACATACACATTGCATAAGAGTAATAAAGCTTGTTTGTTACTACCAAAAGGGAAAATCACAGTTGCCCTAAGCATTCCCTATAACTTGAGGATTCTCCGTGTCTCATGGGGTCTCCCAGGTAGAAGACGTGATGTCTTACATTATATACCTAAGATAATTACCATGGTTACTGTAAGATAGAAACACTTCTAGTTACAGAGATGAGCCCTATTGGGTAAATTAGGGGTGGCTCCTCAGTCCATGATAACATTATACAATTTTGTTATAGTCATTACTTTGTGGAAACAAAGAGGTACAGTTTGTACATAGCCATGTAGTAATACAAATCATCAGAATATGGCAATGCTGACTTATATATCATAATCATTACAAGAACACAGGTGTCCTAACATCTTGTAAGCAAGAAATACATGTGTATATTGGAAAGTAAAGTGTATAGCAATTATATGCATACATATCCTGACATCTACTCTTAAACCCTATATGTTATTATAAAATATACCTAAATGCTAGCTGTCTGCCATGTACCTCTGGGGGTATCAATTAGGGTGCAGGGACCTCTTGTAATATTCATCCCCTTGTTGCCTCAAAAGAAGCAACAAAAGCAAGAGTAAGGAAGTTGAGAGAGAGAGCAGGGTCCGTTTTCAGGCCTGACTTAGAAGCCTTGTAAAGGAACTCCAGCTGCTCACAGTGTTGGCATAATGTCCACCATAGGCAGCAAAGCATAATAATAAGAAAAAATATTAAAAATGCTTATATAATAATTAAACCTTTAAAGGTAATCTCTAACCATGTGTTAGTAAGTGCGCTATTTAAGTCACCATCATTAATGAGGGCATAGACTGCTTTGTCAGCTTTGAAAATATGACTGCTGATGTGGATGAGATGAGTATCCTTCCTGTCTAAAAGTGATTTTAATGTCAAAGTTAAAGGATCAATGTGTACATTAAACTAGGGTAGGTACTCTGAAAGAGTAAGCAGATAATTGGGGTTACCATCAATGATGTCGGGGTCTATAATGGGAACAAGGGTAATAACTGTGTGCCCAATAATATTAGTCTGGTGGGGTATGAAGCAACAGTTAGAATTATTAATAAAATATGTCTCTTCACCATATGTGAATTGTCTAAAATTTACTATCTCACAAAATTCACCATCCAAATTATATTGCATTTTAATGGTAGGTAATCTCCATTTTTGTAGTTGTACTGGGCAAGTATAAGTCTGTTTTGAAATCCTTGTGGACAGGCAGTGAACCTCCCTCCAATAAGACTGGTACATCTGGGAATCGTCTGGAGCAGATGTTGAGTCCTGATATTCTGTGCTATTGGTGGTGATGTCATCGTCCATGGAAAAGGACCAATTGATACTGTCTGGGTAATATCCATATACAGGTTTAATAACATCAAATACTTCACATCGATACAAATAAATATACCCTTACTTCACACAGCAATCTGTGAGCGTGTGGGCATAAACAACTCAAGACGCAGAGACTGGAGACAGTACTTCAGGTTAAACACACATTTACTTCATGTGTGTTGTTTATTGAAGAATCAAAACAAAATAAGTAAAAGGAAAAATAACACTGTTTTGGATGAAAAAATTACAAATCAAAGCCTGGCTCACCAAAAGCATTTCAGCTACATCAGAATAAAACTTACACCAAAGAGTGGAAGTTGCTAAAAGGTCCCACTACATCTATGGTATTTCCCTGGAAGAGAGGATATGTGCTCTCTCCCACCAATCTGTTCTAACTGTGTACTAGAGCTCCTTATATACCTCTATGGAGCAGAGAACAAGAGGTCACATGATTGTGTAGATCCTCCCCTATTTTTATTATTAACAATCCCTTCCTTTGTACAAATTATAGGAATATCAAATCCTAAGTATACTTTGCATAAAGATATGATTGCATCATAAAGTATTCCAATTTCCAGAATATGTTAATAGAAAAGACAAAAACAAGGTTGCATATCTAATGGCTCATTAGAACAAAAGGTTCTGCCTAAAAGGAGGAGTTAGTTTAATATTCTGTCCTATAAACAAGCCTCATGTTGGGTTGTTGCTCCCCTAGTAGGAACCTATCCTTTTAAGGCACAGGACTAAGCTTTAGGTAAGCAGCAAAATGATTTTGTTACATACATCACTTATTCTTACTTCTTAAAAGACCTAATAGTTTGCTTTAACTACCCTGATTAATGTGGTACAAATAACTGTAAATACAAAACGTGTTCCCCAGAGAAATTGTGAAATGCAGAGTTTTGCTTGCTCTACAGCCGACTCCCCATTTAAACCTAGAGAGAGGATGCAGGGAGAATGGCTGAAACTGTACAGCAGACTGGCTAGCCGACTGCTGCCACTGCCATTACCAAAGTGTGTTTGACTTCATTTAACAATTAAACAACATAGAAGGGGCAAGAGAAGAAGTGGGTCCTCTTGTTTTATGTATCAGGGAAAAGGCAATTTTTACTGTAAAGTGCAGGATTAGCGCTTTCATTTTTCCCTTTACAGCGCAACCTAGCACTTTCATCTGCAAAAGCTATATTTAGCCTACTAATACTACATATTTCAGCATGACTGTTTATTTGCTAAAGGGGGGTTTTGAAAGGAACTTATTACTTTCTTTTAATGGGGCATTTTCAGATGAAGCTAAATGACATCGCCCCCATTTCTGAGGACACTATATCTCGAGGCAGGAAAAGAAAAACAGCACGGAAAGAACAGTAAGGAACTATAATAGGAGGCCACCCTATTATAGTGGGAAAAGGGGAAGTATAATAGAAAAGGAAGACTGCTGCAGCAGATTTAATAAAAAGTATAGGGCATAGAAAAGGGGGAATGCCTCAAGATACTGGGACCAAAAAAAAAAGACAAACCCATAATTTATAGGGGCAGAACTGCCACATACCCTCATGGTTAAGTAGAAACCTCTACAGGTTTCTAAGACAACCTACCTCACATCCTCGGGGTAGGATGGAGCTCCGGCCCTCCCTCACCATGGAGCTCCACCCCAGGGTCCCTATACAAAATAAACAATAATAATGACTACATAATTATTCTATTTTCCTATACTTATTACCCTGGGGTGTCTAAATCAATATCATACCTGGAATCTAGACAAATAGTCTGCATTGGCATGAGCACTACCTGCTCTGTGACGTACAGAAAATTTGAATGGCTGTAATGCAAGGTACCAACACATAATCCTATTATTTTTGTCTTTCATCTGAGACAGAAAACAAAGAGGATTATGATCTGTAACTAGTGTAAAGGGAGCCCCCCACAAGTAAAATCTTAAAGACTCAACTGCCCATTTGGCAGGTAAACACTCCAACTCTACAGTACTGTATTTACGCTCTCTATCATGTAATTTTCTGGATATGTATAATATTGGATGTTCTTCCCCATTAATGGTCTGACTGAGTACCAACCCCAGACCTGTGCTTGAGGCATCTGTATGTACTTCGAAGGGGTATTCAAAGTTAGGACTTCTTAAGACAGGGGAGGAGCACAATGCCGCTTTGATTGACAAAAAGGCTTGTTCACATTCCTCAGACCAGGTTACTGTATTGCCACATTTCTTTTTGGTCAGATCTGTGAGGGGAGTGGCAATAGTTGAGAAATTAGGGATTAAACGTCTGTAATATCCCGCTAATCCTAGGAAAGATCTAACTTGTTTCTTTATGTGGGGCCTTGGTCTATTAGCTACAACTTCAAGTTTGTCTATCTGGGGTCTGATAAGTCCATTGCCCAATAGAAAATCTAAATATTTGGTTTTCTTCATCGCTAGGACACACTTTGTGGGGTTTATTGTCATCCCAGCTGTTTTAATGGCATTTATGACAGCGCATAGATGTGATAGATGTGATTTCCAATCTTGGCTAAAGACCACTACGTCATCTAGATAAGCAGCACAAAATGCTGTGTAAGGATTTAATATTTTATCCATGTACCTCTGAAATGTGGCTGGGACCCCATGGAGTCCAAAGGGCATAGTGCAAAATTGGTACAGCCCTTTTGGAGTGCTAAAAGCAGTTTTTTCTTTGTCAGATTCTGCCAAAGGGTTTTTCCAATATCCCTTTGTCAAATCCAAAGTTGAAATGTATTTAGCATTCCCTATTTTACCCAGAATGTCATCCACACGGGGCATTGGGTGGGCATCGAACTGTGCAACTTGATTTAGCCCTCTAAAATCTAGACATAAGTGGATTCCCCCTTCCTTCTTTGGTACTACTACCACCAGGGATCCCCATGCACTGTTAGAAGGCTCAATTATGTGGAGAGCAAGTAACTTATCCATTTCTTTCTGTATTTCCTCCCTAACTCTCTCAGGAAGTCTGTACGGCCTCTTTCTAATGGGACCTGCGTGTGTTCGAATATGGTGTTCTATGTTTTTGGCTTTACCCGGGGTACTAGTAAATGTAGTAGAAAATGATTGTAGAAGGTGTTGTAGTTCTGTGTGTTGTTTCTGATCCAGAGAGGGGTTACAGAAGACATCCTGAGGACCCTTTGAACCTTCAAGTCGTCCATATGCGACTTCTAGGCCCATTTCCTCAGTATCAGGAATCACCATTAGACTAGTCTCCTGGGGTACTCTCTCATAGCACTTCTTTAATAAATTAACATGATAAATCTTTTTGCCAGGGCAGATGTCAGGGGTGGCAATGTCATAATTTACCGGGTCGGTCTGTCTGAGTACACGGTATGGACCCTGCCATTTCATTAGTAGTTTGTTATGGGAAGAAGGCAATAATAACAACACTTGTTCCCGGTTTTAGAAATGTTTATCCCCTCTTATCTGCTGGTCGTATGCCTGTTTCTGTATATGTTGTGCATATTCCTTATTCTCATGAACCTTTTTAACATAGGAAACTAGCCTCTGTCATAAAGAATTCATGTACTCTGCAATGCTGGTGGTTCTCATCTCCTTCCCTCCTTCCCTCCTTCCCATAACTCTTTCATGACATCTAACGGTCCCCTTGGGTTCCTACCATACAGTAAGGCAAATGAAGAATACCCTGTCGATGCTTGAGGTACCTCTCTGTAGGCAAATAACAGAAATGGTAACAGTTTATTCCAGTTATTACCTTCTTCCTGCACAAATTTCCTTAACATACACTTTAGGGTCTGGTTGAAGCGTTCAACAAGGCCATCCATTTGTGGGTGGTAGGGAGAGGTTCATACTGCTGCAATACCCAATAGCCAATACAACTCTTTTAACAATGCTGAGTTAAAATTACTCCCTCTATCAAAGAGCATTTCTTTGGGGATCCCTACTCTACTAAACAGCTTTATCAATTCTTCTGCCACCTTCTTAGTGGTTACTGTGCATAGGGGAATTGCTTCTGGGTATCTGGTTCTATAATCGCATATGACCAGGATGAATCGGTTTCTACTAGCACTCTTAAGCAAGGGGCCTACAATATCTATCCCAATCCTTTCAAAGGGTGTGTCTATCAAGAGGAGGTGTACCATGGGTACTATTTCTTTACGTCCTACTGGACTAACTTGTTGACATTCTTTACAGCTTTGACAGTATTTGGCTATATCATCATGAATGCCTGGCCAATAGAATCTTTGTAATAATCTCCACAAGGTTCGATCCCACCCTGCATGTCCTGCTAGGGGTATATCATGTCCCAGATGTATTAAATTATTTCTATAAGAAGTGGGTACCACCAGTTGTTCCACCTGTTCCCCTGTGTCTCCCTTGCGTACAGGCCCGATATAACATTTTATTTTGGATTACAAATCCAGGGGTACCTGGATCTGATTCCTTTCCCATGTGTTGAAATAGAGGTAGCAATGACGTATCTTTCCTTTGTTCATTGGGAATGTCACACTCTATAAAAATAGAGCTTACAGATTTTGCTATTCTATCTTTGTCCTTTCCCCATTCCCTTTGCATTTTCTTCTTGGCACTACGTGTTTGTTTGGTTTTACCAGGGGGATCATATAAGTCTTCTTGAAAAGAGAACACTTCTCCAAGTTGTGGTGACTGTCTACTTTGTGCTCTTGTGGTGACCACAGTTATAGACTCTCTATTGTTTAACAATTGAGTAAATTCTGGATAGTCATGTCCAATTAATATGGGTACTGGTAGTTTAGGTACTATACCGGCAGTCACCTCGGCACTTTTTCCTTCAACAGTTACCCCTATCTTGACAGTAGGATAATGATGAGTATCACCATGGACACATACTACATGCATATCAGACCCTGTTCGTACTTTTGTACTGATAGCAAACACATCTGGTCTTATCAAGGTATGTTTGCTTCCAGAATCAATTAGACCCATTACCTTTTGATTTTCTAACTCCACCGTGGTCATAAAAAACCCAGCATTTAACAAGGCTACATGTGTACTGTCTGACCATTTGTTAGGGCAATATCTAGCTATATGACCCATTTTCTGACAGTTGTGACAGATTATATCTCCTGGAAAAGTTTGTTTTTTAGAGTCATTTCTATTGTCCTTTTTAAAGTCAATAGTACTGGTCTCACCAAGCCTTACCCTAGGTATCATTCACCCCATATTCCCATCTTGAGGACGAGGATTCATTCTTCAATAAGGCTGGTGGGCGGTTAGAAAATCTTCTGCCAATTATATGGCCTTCTCTGCAGTTTCTGGTTTGTGTTCCTTTACCCAGATCTGTACGTCATGGGGAAGGATTTGTAAGAATTATTATTCTACAATAAAGGTCTCCATAATAAGTGTAGTTGTCTTTCCCTTCGGTTGGATCCATTTCCAGCATAGTTCCTTTAAATGAGTAAAAGTCTCTCATGGGTTGTCTTGGGGTTGATATTTCAGAGCACGAGACCTTTGTCTATAGGTCTCTGAACTTATATCATATCGTTTCAAAATTTCAGTTTTTACTGCATCATAATTCTCTCCATTTCATGTGTACATGTGACTGTATGCTAATTGCACTCTCCCTGTCAAATAAGGGGCTAATCGTACCACCCATTGACTCTAGGGCCAATTACATGCTCTGGCTACTCTTTCAAAAGTTGTTAAGTAAGCCTCTATGTCATCAGCATTGGTCATTTTAGTTAGTTTGATGTCTCTAGGGTTGGAGGTAGTAGCATCTCCACTAGCCCCTGCATTAGTCCCCATTTGCTGTAAAAGTTTAACAGTTTCAGCCCACCTTATCTCTTGTTGCCTCATCTCCCTACATCTTTCCTGTGCTTCTTGGTCATGTTGTTTTTCCATTTCCATCTGGCAGATGGCCAGTCAACGTACGAGACTCGGTAAGTCCTCTGGTGGTTCTTCTCTGGGCAGTTTCTGTTGCTTCTCCTCCTCCATCTCATCCTCACTTGCTGCATCTTCCTTAACCTTGGCCTCCTTTCTCTGAACAGCTGGGTCCAGTCCTGGATACAGAGGTTCCCCAGTGATGGCTGTCTGGGTCCTGGTTACCATACCAGCCTTCTTCTAGTCCACACCAGATGCCATCTCTGCATAGAGTTGTTGGGTACCTGGTCAGGTCCCCCACTGGTTTCTCCCTTTTTTGCCACAGACAACCAGTAAACACCCCACTTCTGGTACCACTTTGTGAGCGTGTGGTCATAAACAACTCAAGAAGCAGAGACTGGAGACAGTACTTCAGGTTAAACACACATTTACTTCATGTGTGTTGTTTATTGAAGAATCAAAACAAAATAAGTAGAAGGAAAAATAACACTGTTTTGGATGAAAAAATTACAAATCAAAGCCTGGCTCACCAAGAGCATTTCAGCTACATCAGAATAAAATTTACACCATAGAGTGGAAGTTGCTAAAAGGTCCCACTACATCTATGGCATTTCCCTGGAAGAGAGGATATGTGCTCTCTCCCACCAATCTGTTCTAACTGTGTACTAGAGCTGCTTATATACCTCTATGGAGCAGAGAACAAGAGGTCACATGATTGTGTAGATCCTCCCCTAACTCCCCTATTTTTATTATTAACAATTCCTTCATTTGTACAAATTATAGGAATATCAAATCCTAAGTATTATTATTATTATTATTTAGTTTTTGTTGACCGGGTAAGTGCACTAGACAAATCCTGCCTATTTTCAGGCACGACCAAGGGGAGGGGGATACAGATGAATGCCAACTGAAATTGAACCAGATTAAGCTGTTGGTGGTATTTTTTCAGTGAATGAGGGAAATTTGGCCAGGACAACGAGGAAATTCCCCTACTCTTTTCGATAAGTGTCATGGGATCTTTAACATGCACCTGAACTACCACCAATCCAGGCAGATGGGACCTCGGTTTAACGTCTCATCCGAAAGACGGCACCTCAGCAGTGCAGCACCCCTCTCATGCTGCACTACAGTGTCAGTACTGGAATATTAACCCAAGTGCCAGATGTGGGAACTGAACCCACAACCTTCTGATCTCCCGGCCTCAGAGGCGAGTATACTTTGCATAAAGATATGATTGCATCATAAAGTATTCCAATGTCCTGAATATGTTAATAGAAAAGACAAAAACAAGGTTGCATATCTAATGGCTCATTAGAACAAAAGGTTCTGCCTACAAAGAGGAGTTAGTTTAATATTCTGTCCTATAAATAAGCCTCATGTTGGGCTGTTGTTCCCCTAGTAGGAACCTATCCCTTTAAGGCACAGGACCAAGCTTTAGGCAAACAGCAAAATGATTTTGTTACATACATCACTTATTCTTACTTCTTAAAAGACCTAATAGTTTGCTTTAACTACCCTGATTAATGTGGTACAAATAACTGTAAATACAAAACATGTGTTCCCCAGAGAAATTGTGAAATGCAGAGTTTTGCTTGCTCTACAGCCGACTCCCCAATTAAACCTAGAGAGAGGATGCAGGGAGAATGGCTGAAACTGTACAGCAGACTGGCTAGCTGACTGCTGCCACTGCCATTACCAAAGTGTGTTTGACTTCATTTAACAATTAAACAACATAGAAGGGCAAGAGAAGTGGGTCCTCTTGTTTTATGTATCAGGAAAAGGCAGTTTCACTGTAAAGTGCAGGATTAGCGCTTTCATTTTTTCTTACAGCAACCTAGCACTTTCATCTGCAAAGCTATATTTAGCCTACTAATACTACATATTTCAGCATGACTGTTTATTTGCTAAAGGGGGGTTTTGAAAGGAACTTATTACTTTCTTTTAATGGGACATTTTCAGATGAAGCTAAATGACATCCCCCCCATTTCTGAGGACACTATATCTCGAGGCAGGAAAAGAAAAACAGCAGGGAAAGAACAGTAAGGAACTATAATAGTAGGCAACCCTATTATAGTGGGAAAAGGGGAAGTATAATAGAAAAGGAAGACTGCTGCAGCAGATTTAATAAAAAGTATAGGGCATTGAAAAGGGGGAATGCCTCAAGATACTGGGACAAAAAAACAAAACAAAGACAAACCCATTATTTATAGGGGCAGAACTGCCACACAATCCATTTTCGGAGCGACCCACGTTTCCAGAATAGGATGGAAAACCAGTAGAGGAGGCAAGTCAAGGCATTCTCTGTAGATGTCATCATCAATGTGCCCAATGGAGTGAATGGATGCTAGTTTATCAAATATAGCTGTAGTAGGATCAAAACTTGGTAAAGAAACAGTAAAAGATACAAACACAGTATACTTAATAGAACATTTCTTAGAAGTGAAACAAGGACCAATATTAGAGTGCCTGGTCACGAATCCTAAATTTGTAGCAGTAAAAATAGGGATAGTCAGAGACTGTAACATACATGTGGTAACACAGTTAGGGGATTTGCAGTGAGGGCAATACCATTTGGAGATGCGTCTATCATATTTGATATCAGGGATTCTTCTGGATTCTAAATCATGGAAGAGATTGTTGATGGTAGTGATAATATATGAGCCATAGGCAGAACATAAGATTTCACGGGCAATGTATTGCTTATCTGCTTCCTTATTATTCTGGAAAATAAGGGCATTAATCTTATCTTTAGAATCTGTAAATGCCTTAGCAATGACGTGCATATTGTAAACAGTGTATCTTTCTTCCTGACTAAGGCCATCCACACCATGCATTAATGGGGGCATGATGTCATTGATCATACTAGTTTGAAACTTCTGTGAATGTGCTTTGATAGTAGCAATGTCCGCTTTATTCCAGATAGACATTGCAGTGCCATAGACACCAGTGACAGTACCTGTGGCACTGGTGACATCAGATGTGTCATGTGTATTTCTTTTATGACTTTGATAATCTGTTTTAGGTTTTCTCCTAAAATTGCCTCTATGCTTGGTGGCATGTACCCCAGCAATAAGATCTTGGTTATGAATCTGAAATGCTGCTAAACTATCAAGTAACAAAGTACTATACAACAGTGATGTATTAGTAGTATGACACATACCAAATTCTTTCATATTCCAGTAAGTCAAGTTAAACAAAACAGGTATATGCATATATTGTAAGTTGTTAATTAATGACCCAGGTAAAGCAGTGGCTGTAAGACCACTACGAAGACCAGGGGTTTGTTTTGGAAATTCCAAAAGCTGTTTCTCAGTGGGGGTAACACAGATAAATAAATGGCAGCTGATGCCATGTTGTGTACAGCACAAAATTTCCTGGCAGAGTTTTTAGACAGTGAATCACAACATGAAGGGTCAATTAAGGCAGTGATGTTGTATAAAGCAGAATGTCTAAAAGAGGTTTGGTGCAAGGACAAAGTACCATTTGGGGATAATTTAGCATTGGGCCATCCATGGAAAGTTCCCTTTGAAAGTTTGACAATGGGCAGTAATTGTCCTTGAGACTTGGTTTGTCACTCAATTTGAATGGTAGATTTATCAGGAGCAACAACCGCAGCAGTGAAGTAGGCATCTGAATCTTCCTGGACAGAAATCAAATTGTCGGGAATATTGATGGAGACTCCCTCTGGGGTAGTTGCAGGTGGATCAAGTTGAGGAATGAGTTGCTTTACCGTGCCTTGGATGCAGGGGATAACTCCTGAGATGAGGAGAAAATGGAACAAAATAGCCATCTTGTCAGTGTATCTGAAAAGGAAAATCAAACATTAGCAAATTAGTACTATTCTGCCCAATGGGGAGAGGAAAAGTAATTAGACTTCTTTATACAGATTCAACTGGTTTGCATGTAACCATTTGCCAGTCAGTTTGTTGTTTTGAATTAGTCTAACATGATAGACTGCTGGACTGAGCTTGTTGACAATTGGGTTGAGTCCTTCCCACTTATTGGAGAAGGAATGTGTTGGATGCAGAAATCTGAGAACCATTACCTGATCTCCAGCTTGCCAATCCACTTCTTGTGCATGTTCATCAAACTGAAATTTGGACTGTTGCTGGGCCTTGACCATGCAGTGTGCAGCATACACATGAGTGTGTATGAGGTCTTTTCTGAGTTTTTCCACATAATGTTCCACTGAGACACGGTCTGCAGTGGGGGTGTGCAGGTCATACAACAGGTGTTCAGGTAATCACATGTTTCTACCAGTCAACACCTCAAAGAGTGTTAATTGGGTGGTGGCTGAGGGCATGCCTCTAATTGCCATAAGGAATAATGGCAGAAGGGAATCCCAATCCTTGGGATTGTCTTCAATGAATTTGGAAAGCATATGCTTAATCCATCTGTTGGCCCTCTCTGCTTAACCTGATGATTGTGGGAGATATGGTATGTGGAACTTCTGATGAACTCCAAGGAGTTCAAGGGCTTCTTTTGTCAACTTACCTGTAAAACTGATTCCTTTGTTGGAGTCTACCTTCAGAGGTAGACCCCACCTGGAGAAAATCTGTTTCAGCAAGATTTTGGCAGTGGTTTTCACAGTACATGTCTTAGTAGGGAAAGCTTCAACCCTCTTCGAAAAGAGATCAGTTACCACAAGGGCATATTTGTTGTTTCCGCTGGCATTGGTAAGGGGACCAATAAAACAATCTGTATGGCATTCCAAGGGCCAGAATATCATTATGGTAGTAGTTCGTTTGGTGGGGATGGTGTTGCTCTGCACACAAACAAGGCAGTTGTCCATGTACTGTTTAACATCTTTGGTGACACCAGGCCTCCAGGTGGTGGTCTTGAGTCTCTGTAGTGTGTTTCTACTCCCTGGTGTCCACCAGTGGGAGTATCATGCACTTGGTGCAAACATTCAGATCTAAGATGATGGGGGGCCACCCATAATTTGGTGGGGGTGTCATCTGGTTGAAACCAAGTCATCTGGGGATAGGTGTAGCTTACCTTCATGCCTTCGGTAGTGGTTGTGGGTAGGTAAATATTCCTCAATACCTTTGTCCAGGAATCTGAGCACATCTTTGAATTTAGAGTCAGCATGATGGGCTTCTGACAAATCCAAAGGGGAGAAGGGTTCAGGTTTCTTCCTGACTGTTGCGATGTGTACAGCTGCTCTGGCTTCTGGATGGTCCATCATCCAGGCGTCTCCCCTTCAGGCACCTTCATTTGCAAGGGTGTCAGCAGTGTCATTAAAGGCATTTTAGGGATAATGTATAAAGTGGGCCTTAACCTTGTGTACATAGAGTCTGTGTACAAATTTCTGTGCCAGTGAATGAATGTATGTTACCAATTCCTTGTGTTTCACTGGGGTGCTATCAGAAGAGTTAAAGGAGTTCTGCCAGAAAGGAAGGAATTCTGTAAGAGAGCAACAAACCCAGTTAGATGGTAAATGATGGTATCCTCGGTTCCATGCTGGATGAACTCAAGAGAACAGGCCACTGCTGCCGTCTCCACGTACTGTGATGATGCCACACTGCAATGTTTAGAAATCTTAACAATGTTACCAAAAAGATAAATTACTAATATGCCCATTCCTGCCTTCTTTTCTCCCTGACAATAGGAGGCTGATCCATCTGTAAAGACATGACACAATAAGGTGTTCTCAAGTAGTTGCAGTGTAGCAATAAGGAAGGAAAGGACCTGGCTGCAGTGTACAGTCATGGGCGTCTCCTTGGAAAAGGAGACCATGCACCAGCATGGATGGCATTTTGGTTTGGTGGACCTTGATGTCTCTGTCCTGGAGAGGAGGGACCAGTGTGTCAGTCTGGTATTAGAGACTGACCCATCCTTCACTCTATCTGATAGCAAAAAGGTTGTTGGGGTGTGGTTTGTATTAATGATCGGGGGGAGTACCCAATGATATACAGAAGGTGCTTGACAGCCCAGTAGGTGGCCAGAAGGTTCCTTTCACAGAGGCTGTATTTCTGTTCCACTGGGATCAAGAGCTGTGATGCATATGCAATGGGTCTCAGGGTGCCATGGACCTTCTGGGCCAGCACTGCAGACATACAGTAGCAATGTCAGAGATGGTGGATTCCAGATGGAACGGCAAAGCTGGATTGGGGTCAACCAAAGCTGGAATTGAGGCCAGAGCCTGCTTCAGTGACATCACAGCTTGGGTATGAATGGGGTCCCAAGTCCAGGGGACATCCTTTTTCAGTAGTTCATAGAGGGTCAGCCTTCTGAGCAAAATCACAAATAAAATCTCTAGAATAATTTAACATACCTAGAAACCTCCTAAGGGTAGCCACACTGGTGGGTAGTGGCAGATCTTGCAGTCCCTGTAACTTCTTCCAGGTAGGGCTTTGGTCTTTGTCTGTTATCCTCAGGCCCAGAAAGAGTATCTCTTTCTGACATATTTGTCCCTTTGCTGGGTTACATTTGAGGCCTGCCCTCTGGATGAGGGTCAGTAGTTCGTCTAAGAGATCCAGACGTTTTTCCTGTGTGTCTGTGGCCAACAACAGCTCATCCACATATTGCAAGAGACACTGCGGTGCAGAGAAACTCTCAAGGGCATCCATCATGTGCAGATGAAACAGGGAGGGACTGTTATGCATCCTCTGTGGTAAGCAGGTCCCCGTGTACTGCCTGACTTCGAAGGTGAAGGAAAACTTACATTGACTTTTGAGGACCAATGGCAATAACCAAAAACCATTGGAGATGTGCAGGGCACTAAACCATTGTTGGTCAGGGGTCAGTAGTCATAGCACTTTTGGTGCTGATGCCACAGTTGGGGCACAACTGAGGGTGACCTGATTTAGTCTCCTGTAGTCAATAGTAAGTCTCCAGGCACCTGTGGGTTTTTTTCACAGGCCACACTGGGGAATTTGCAATGGAAACATGTGTCCTGATTACACCTTACTTGATGAGTGATTTAATTGTTTCCCTAAGAGAAGGCAGGGCCTCAGGTGGAAAAGGGTATTGCTGTTGCCTCTCGTGTGCTGGGCCTGTCACTTCAATGACAGTGTGCATCCTGCCACAATCATGCTTGTTAGTGGCAAAGGCCTCCAGATGCCTTTGTATGATGGGAAGGAGCTTTGGAAAAAGCTCATGGTTCTTAAACAAATCTATGACATCATACTCTTTGTAGTTTGCGGAAATCGTCGCAACCACATGTGAGTCAGGGAACATAATGATGTGATATTGTCCCTGAATTTGTATCAGTAGCATGTTGGCTAGGTCCACCACACAGCCGTGTGGTTCCAAAAAGTCAATTCTGATTATATTAGGGCGATCATGCAATATCATCAGCTGAAATGTGTGATATGCCTTCAGGTGTCCCAGTGTCACAGGTAGTGGCAGGGAGCGGTATGCAGGTTAACTGAGTTCCATCTACCCCAGACATATTGGTCCTCCATCTGGTAGACCAAGGTGATGTGCCTGGGCTGTCATCCTGTAATACAGACACAGCCACGCCTGTATCCAGTAGTACTGTCAGAAGGTGGCTCCTGACTTCAGCCTCAGTGCAGGGCCTTCCATTTGTATCCAAGACCAGGTTGTTTACAATATGGACTGGGGCATATAACTGTCAATCTGTACCAGTGGAAGCATGGGGGAGCTCTTGAAAGAGAGTCTGGGCCTGGTTCCTGTGAACCATCTCATTATGCTGTACTGATGCTATATAGGGAACCGCTTCTGAGTTCGGGCCTGTAGGGGCCTGACAGCCTGGACTTCCCATATCCCCATGGCCTGTGGAGGCCTGCTTTCCTGGTTGTATTGCAGCAAGAGCCCATACTGGAACAGTGTCCACTACAGAGCGCACTTTTCCAAGGAGGTCATGGATACTCCAGTTCTCATTGGCTATTTCCCTATATGAAGGGCCTGGTCTCTGTTGTTTACCCTTATTATTCTTGTGGTGTTTTTTATTCTTATGGTAGTTCCAGTTCCCACCCCAGAATTGCTGTTGTTGTTGTTGAGCCTGCTGGGGGTGTTGGTTATCTGCGGGGAGGAGCTGTTTCTCTTTGACCTGCCCCTCCACCATGTAGTGTGTCATGGCTTCCGGGATGACTTCCATGGCAGCTACTTTCTTGGAACTGGACCCTGAATCATGGATGTAGAGTTGATAAACGCTTTCTGTTTTTCGAAGAATATCGGCATAACTCTCCATTTTGGGATAGGTGGTTGGCTCTGCCTGTTCTCTTACTGCAGGGATCATGTTCCTAAGGAACAGGGTCTTGTATTCAATGAGGTCTGCACCCCTGGCTTCTCCTGCAAGGTGCTTCTCTGCTCGGTAGGCCATCCAGAGCCTCTGGTGCTGGTGGAGGGTCGCTGGACTTTTCTTCAGATTCTGTTTCACAGGGTATGCAAGCATCACTCCTACCACACCTGGGTTGTGTGCAGTGATGAGTTCAGATGCTACTTCATAAAAGGTGGCATGGCCATCCTGGCAGACAGTCTCAGGAAGTTTTGTCCATAGGCCAGGATCGATGGTCTGGCATAGGATGTGGACCTGGTAGACTGCAGTGAGACTAAGCATTTCACATTTAGCATGCACCTTCTCCAAGAAGCAACTGAGGTTGTCGGATGGGCTCATCCGACCAATGCTGTCAGCTATTATCTGAACAGAGTGGGCCGTTTGTAGGAGATTGTTGGGACAATCAAGAGGAGGTAGATTACCTTGGGCACCCTGCAGGCTGACTGACCTGAGGCTTCTGCCACACTATGGACCATTCCCTCCTTAGTAGCAGCCTCCTGTAGAAGCTGCTTAATCTGAGTCCAGAGGGTCTGTTTGTTTCTCTCGGGGATGGTCACATCATTTAAGGCAGTCTCAATCATTTTCTCTATCATCTGCCTATTGTCCACATTAATAACAGCAATCGGTGGTGCCATCGGGACTAGGCCTGGGCCTACTCTCCTCCATCATGGAGGTCACCATGTTGGCATCGCCCATGATGAGTGTCATGCTATCTATGATGTAGGGAATAGGTGTCATGTGACAGGGGTCCGCCATGTTGTGGATGGTGGGAAGGGGTGTCATGGTAATAGTAGGCATGTGACTGGGTGTTGTACTGGGAGATGTCATCATCTGAGTCCTCCTCCTCAGATGATGTTGACAAGGCGGGGGCTATGCCTCCCACCACCTTGACATGACCAGCCTGCACCTCTCGCTGATGGCGCAGTTTTACTATCTTATATTCACAATCCTCATGACTCACTTTTGCAACATTCTAATCCACTTCATCCTGCATCTGCTTCTGTAACACTCTATGAGCAGCACTCAATTTACGGTTGTCCCTAGTAGTTACTCCTAAGTCATTACATACCTGGTTTATCTCGTCTTGTAACTCTCCCAACTCCTCACACATCTGATCATTCATTTTACTTAACAAGTCATTCATTTGCAAAGCCTGCCCCGTATTCTGTCTCAAACTTTCCAACTCCTGCTTCAACATACAAAGTTCCTGCTCACTTGCCTGAGTAGAATGATGCAAAAGGGAATCCTTTTCATTCCGAAATGTTTGGAGCTCAGACTCCAAATCCTGGTCATGTCTTATACATTCAGTTTCCTGCAATCCCATCTCCTGCTTAAGAGATGAGATTTGCAGTTCATTGCTTTGAAACCTCCCTTTGGAGGCTTTCAAAACAGCATAGAGAGCCACAACCAACAGTACTTTAGCTTCTCACTTTCTGGCTGTTTGTCTTGTCTCTGAGTACTGGGTTGAAATCCCCAGTACGGGGTTTTTGAATTGATTTACGTCCCACACAAAGTCAGCCCATCCTCCATGGGAGGCAAGGAGGTTTGAGACATCGAGTCTCAGGTCTGCGCAGATATTTGATATGGTGGACATTGTGTGGGAGAGAACTAAAAATCAAACTTGCCACGCTGTGTATTGATCCACAACGGGTGCACTAGTAAGCCTGCAATTCAAAACTGCCGTGGGGTGAGGTGAGTCGGCATCGACCACACCCAGTAGGCAGCCAGACTTTGCAAGTGATTACAAAATGGGTGAAACACAGGAAGCGTGATGTGGGAATGCACACCTACTGTCCCCGTTCGGAAGGAAAAGTTGTAGCAACAAGTGAAAACTTTGCAAACTCCAAATATTGCCTGCTTGTGGTCGCCTATTGTCAGGAGGTCTAAACCTCACTCTCAGGTTCTTAGCAATAATGGGCATGCAAGAAATCACAGACACATTGCATAAGAGTAATAAAGCTTGTTTATTACTACCAAAAGGGAAAATGAGTTGCCCTAAGCAGTCCTAACCATTAGGAACTGGGAGCCAATGCCAAGCGTTCCCTATACCTCGATGAATCTCCGTTTCTCCTGGGGTCTCCGAAGTAGAAGATGTAATGTCTTACATTATATACCTAAGATGATTACCATGGTTACTCTATGATAGAAACATTTCTAGTTAAAGAGATGAACCCTATTGACTAAATTAGAGGTGGCTCCTCGGTCCAAGATAACATTATACAATTTTGTTATAGTCGTTATTTTGTGGAAACAAATAGGTATAGTTTGTACATAGCCGTGCAGTAATACAAATCATCAGAAGATGGCAGTGCTGACTTATATATCATAATCACTACAAGGACATAGGTTTCACAACATCTTGTAAGCAAGAAATACATATGTATATTGGAAAGTAAAGTGTATAACAATTATATGCATACATATCCTGACATCTACTCTCATACAGTAGATGCCCTTAGCCCTATATGTTAGTATAACATATACCTAAATGCTAGCTGTCTGTGGTGTACCTCTGTGGGTACCAGTTAGGTTACAGGGACCTTGTGCAACACAGGGATGAGAGTAGAACAGCAGGTAAGTGTCTAAATCATAGTTACTGTCCTGTGTCCCCTCTCTGCCTCACACCATGGCTAGCGGACATCCTCCTCTTTATTTCTGAGTGCCTAAAAGCACTCCTGGCCACTCTAATTCTTCTAGGGTGCCTGAAAGCACTCTCCTGAACTTTTCACTGCCAAACAGCATGGCAGTGACCCTACAATCACTACAATTGTCCATTAAACTGATTAACATTCATGAAGCCATATCCCTGGAAATGCTTGCTCCCCTGCAACAGTCCAACTAGAAGGGCTGAACCTTCAAAAGATGCTGGTGGTTTGTGCTGCTTTCCAGGAGGATGGGGCTCTAGAACAGAGCAGCAGCAGACTGGGACAGTAAAATATATATATTTTTTTATTTACAACCCCCATGAACTACAAATGAAACTGAAGATAGGCAAGAGGGGGTGTCCTGCGCACAATCCTATACTGGATCCCAGCTCTTGGTGCCATTTCTATAGGGCACACTTTGGGACACTACAGATTCAAAAGATAGAAAGTATTTGACATAATTTTTATGTTGCTTGCAAGCATGTGCAAGAAACATAGTGCCATCATCCGAGTTTTCGGAGGTGTGGCACCCCGTCTTCCAATTCAGTCAGTGAGTTTGCAGGCATGGCCGCAGTTCTCCAATGACTGCTGCAGCTGTCTATGACAGCAGTCAAAAATGCAGTGGCATACAGTTGAAAGGGAGAGCTCTGCTTCAGTGAGCAGAGCTCTCCCCTCCCACACACACACACACGCAAGCAAGCATATTGTGTACTGATGCACCCCTTCCCCCCAATGCACACACTGTATGGCCGATGGGGGGTGTCCAGTCCCCCATTGGCTCCAAGCCTCCCCCCCCCACAAAAGCTGTCCAGGTGCCATGCTGGGAGCCCACCCCAGCATGGCAAAAATGTTACAGCTGACGGGGTGCCCAATCCCATTGGCTCCATGGCTGCATGCCCTCCCAAACCTTTCCAGGTGCCACGCTGGGAGCCCACCCCAGTGTGGCAAATGTCCCGTGTCATCTGAATAAAAAAACTGCAACCAAGAAAACATTCCCTCGCCATCTCCCTGCTCCCCAAAACCCACACCCACCCACCCACTGTGCACCCTGCCTCCCTACCCCCCTTCACCCTTACTTACCTCCGGAGCTCGGCGCGATGATCATCGGTGGACCGGGAACATGTCTGCACTCTTCAAAGCTGACCGCGAACTGAGGAAATGCCGGTAAGCTGCATAATGGAATAAATAGGGTTTTTTCAACTTTGTTGCGTATCTCAGGCATTTTTTGGAATTTTGGGCCCAAATTTTCAACATGGGGTTTTTGGGACCCCTCCTCATGAATTCTTGCACTGTCATGGCGTTAATCGGGCCAGAAGGGTGATTTCGCAGTCACTGCACAAAATCATCTT